>OZ007586.1:436185385-439122885 GCA_963931845.1 Maratus michaelseni | reverse complement strand
AACACACTTCTATATGGGTAGTTAAGCATTTCTTTAATTTCTGCATCTGTTTGAGGGCACTGTAATTTCGAATAGACGACCCCTTTACTAATCGGGAGTGAAGAAATGGGAAAGTTATACTCCTCAAAACGTGTGCAAATTTCTTTAATGTAATGCATTTGATGTATAGAGACTACACCTTCCTCATCTTCCTCAAACTCCACCCCAAGCAACTTACGGGTTTTGCCCAAGATTTTTATATCGAAATGCTTAGTTAAAAGAGTTAAAACCTTGTCAATGTATTTTTTATGTCTGCTTAAAATGACAAAATCGTCAACATATAATAATAAAACAATGTAATCAGAAAATGTATAAACACAATTGCACCAATCTAACTTTTTAAAACCAAGAGAAATTAAAACTTTATGCAATTCGTAGAACCACACTCTCCCGCTCTGATGTAACCCATATAATGCTCTTTGAAGCTTACAAACCAGGTGTTCTTTTCCTTTTATTTCAAAACCAGGGGGCTGTTTCATATAAACCTCATCGGTTAATTGGGCGTATAAGTACGCTCCTTTCACATCACATTGTAAATGAGTCCATCCGTAACAAGACACTAAAGCTGCAAAGAAAAAGCGAATTAAACTAAAATTGACTATTGGTGAAAATGTTTCATCGTAAGTCTCGCCCTTAATCTGTTTTGTAGCCCTGTGCTACTAGTCTTGCTTTGTATCTTGCTATGTGCCCTTTATCATTACGCTTAATGGTGAAAACCCACCTACAACCGAGAGGTTCTTTATTGGGTGGAAGGTTAGTTAAGACCCATACTTTTCTATTGTTGATTACTGCCAACTCCTCCCCCATTGCTTGTTTCCAGAGCTCCCATTGAGGTGATTTAAAGCCTGTTTGTATGTATTGGGTACAGCCTGGCCTAGTCATGCATCGGAGTTGTTGGATTCTAAAATGGAGAAATGTGGTGGTGTACTGCTTGGACTAGAACTAGCGCTTAAGCACCGTGAGTGTCCATGTACAATACCTTCATATTTGTCTGCTCCTCTAAAACAAAAGATAGTTGGATTAAATTTAATTCCATGTTTTAGACAGTAGTCACGGACCTCTCTAATTGACCTTAACCTCTGTGTCCCTCCAAATTCATAATAATAAATGTCTGTACGCCTTCCATCAGGCCTTGTTACAGGTTTTCTAAATCAGGTAACTTCCCTCAAAGTTCTTGAGAGCTCCTCGCCCTCCTCCTCACTCTCATCCGTAGATGGGTGTCCGGCGGCGGAAGCAGAAAAACCTGAGGTGCTTGCTTGTGTTATTGGAATTACAGACTTATGAAATTTGTCAGGTTGAATTTCTTTTAGTGGGTCAATTTCGGGAGGTTCAGATGATAGTGTGTAAGTGGATCCCAGATCGCTTCCGTTGTGCTGCTCTAAACTAGCAAAAGGGTCTGTGCCTAAAGAATAAATAGGGCCTTGTTCAGTTCCAACGTAGGTGTCTTTGGGTACGGTTGCTTCTTCACTGAATCTTACGTTAATTGTTTCGATGATCTTATTTGTGTCTGGCAACCAAATTCTATATCCTTTTGTAGACATTGCATATCCTACTAAAATCCCCTTTCTAGCCTTAGGCTCAAATTTTGTACTTCGGAGTTGTCTGGGTACTCCCACATATGCAACTGTGTCAAAAGGACGCAAGTGTCTTATGGACGGTTTATTTCCACAATAATATTCAAATGGAGTTTTCTTATGTGACTTGTGGCAAACATGGTTCAGAGTGTAAGTAAAATACAAAATGGCTTCTGGCCAAAACTTCAAACTTAGTTTACTTTCATGCAGTATAGAACGTGCCCCGTCTACAATGGTTTGATTGAGCCGTTCCGAGACGCCATTTTGTTCTGGAGTATATGTGTTCGTGAACTCGTGTTTTATACCATTTTCCTCAAAATATCTTTTAAAAGCTTCGTTTGAAAACTCCCGCCCTACTACGTACATGTTTAAGTTTCGTGTTTAGAAAACGTTCGGCCCTTTTGACATGGTTCGTGAAAACTTTAAAGACTTGTGATTTACTACATAATGGATAAACTGATGCCTTACGGGAAAAATCATCCGTTATTGTTAAAAAGTATTTCTCTCCACCTGTCCCAGTTACTGTAGTAGGTCCCCACAAATCTGTGTGTAAAAGTTCAAGTGGCTTCTTGGACCGGATTTGATTTAGTGGTTTAAAAGATGTGTGTCTATGTTTATTCAATTTGCATGTTTCGCAATGAAAGTCTCGGTCTTTAATGTGTGGTAAGCCTTTTACGCCATTACACCTCTGTGTATGTTCTATTAGTATGGGACTGAGGTGACCTAGCCTACGATGCCATAATCTGAAATCATCTTTTTGTACTGTCGAGGCCTCAAAACGGACCTGTTTAAATTTTACGTTGTTGCTAGGTTTACTTTTACTTTTAGAATTAGCATCAGGGTGGATGTAATAAATCCCATTTTTAAGGATAGCCCTAAATAGTGTTTTATCAGTTGTGTAGGCCTTAACTCTCCCTTTCCCTCCTTTGAATGTTGCGCCTCTATCATCAAGGCGAGAGCCAGAAATAAGATTACGTCTTAAATTAGGACCATACATTACATCCCATAGACACAAAGTTGATCCATTTAAATTAAGATTAACAGTACCAGTCCCTTCAATCGGAAAGTTGCTCCATCGACAGCAACGGCAAGTTCGTGGTTATGAAGAGTCTGAAAAGACACATAAAGTCCTCGATCTTTGCAAAAGTGGTGCGAGGCACCAGTGTCAAACACCCAGGCATCGTCTTCCCCCTTAACTTTACTAAGGTTAGATTGAATGAGGAAATTTACCTGACTATGGAATGTACTTTGATTTCGACTCGGTCTGGATCTAGGAGCTCCATTTCTATTCTGATGATGGACAGGGCTACCTCTGGATGTAGAAGACTCTCTGGAACTGGTGCCAACTGAGGACTCGGGACCTGACGTGGCTGGAGAAGAGGCCTTACATTGATTTTTAAAATGACCAGTCTTTCCACACTTGTGGCATCTGCCTTTAGGTTTTCGTCGGTAACTCGTGTTATTTGGTGGACGACGACTTCTAGAAAAGTGGGACTGGACGGCAAGTTGGTTTTTGTCCTCTGACCTCAGTTTAAGACGAGACTCTTCGGCGACTAGTTCAGTCAAGATGTCACAAAACACAAATTTAGAATCTGGCCAACGGAGTATGTTCTGGACTAGACTGTCGTATTTTTGAGGGAGCCATCTAAGAAGTTGGAACGACTGATAAATTTCTTTAATTGGCTCATTCATTGCCTTCAATTGGTCAGCGATTCGGTTGAGGCGAGCAGCGTACATATCTATCGACTCCTCTGGTGCTATTTTGCATGCCAACAACTCTGAAAATAACTGCATGTGGCGGGCTCTATTATCAGGTTGGAAATGGAATCGGAGCTTTGCCCATGCATCTTTAGGATCGTCAATGTTCTCAATTATTCGACGGAAGTCAGGCTCGACATTCAGGTAGATTATGGACAGTGATGAACGAACTTTGGATTGATAGTCCTTGTATGCTGCTGCATCACTTGTATCAGGCACAGCCTCTGTTCCGTTAACAATGCCCCAGGCATTTTTGTCCAATAGCAGGAACTTAATGTCAGCTGACCAGTTTCCATAATTATGGAAATTTTGCTTGTTTATGATCACCTGTATGTTAGCCATTGCCAAGGAAGAATTTTTTTTTCAAAAAAAATGTACAAAAAGGTACCAAAAAAAATTTAAATTTTTCAACAAAATTTCATAAAAATAAATATCTTAATTTTAACTGTCATACTGAAATTTTTATGTAAATGCGCCCCCCCCCCCCCCCCACTAAAATTCACTAGTGGGTCTAATTGCCGCCATCTACTAACACTTGTCAGCTAACCCTTGCCAAAGGTTACGGCCCTTAAAGGGTTAATATGGCTTAAATAAGCCGGACCCATAACCGTGATAGCCGGTCCGGATACAGGGACCGGTCTAAAAATGTAATTAAATTGAAAAACAGAGTACGTGGAAGTTTGATAGCTGAAATTGGCAAGGTAGTGACTAAAAGTGTTGAATGTAGATAATACACATTGATAAAACAGTTTTTAGGTTTAAATTGAACTAACGTTTATTTGATATATCACAAAATAAAATAAAGATCAAAACATGACAGACAATTTAATTAAATAAAAATATAATGGCATATGGCAACAAAAACAAGGTGGCAAAAATAATATGGCATGAAGTAACTTAAATGCAGCCTTCAAAATATACTTGAAGAAAAGTTCATTTCAACTTACATGATAATTAATTCAACGTGATGACACAAATTAAAACAGGCCTTTTATTTTATTAGTCACCGTGGCATTGATGTGAAGAAAATGAGTTGAAGAACAGTCCACACACACTATTAATCCTTGAAATGAACGTATATCACCAACAGAAGAAAGAAAAACCGCAACTTCAACAGCCGAAATAAACAAACACTAAAAAAACTTTAACACCATCATTGCACTCATAAAAAACTTTACACCGCCACTGATATTGTTTCTTCTGGCATCTACCAATATCATTTTACTAAAGCTGCCTCACTCTCGCCGTTCAAACTGCTTTTCCATCCCTTTTAAACAACATCAACATACCGCTTTCCGAAAACGCCCCCTTTCTGATGTGCTAAGTTGAGAAGTTCTCAAACTGCCCATCGGCAAAGTAATCTAGAGTGCCTTTGAAGACTGTGGCACGGCGTCTGGGCGCATGCTCCCCTATACTATTACGATTGAAACGATATCGAAGCTGGCGGTTGCAACTGAATTCGGAAAAAGGCTGAGAAAACGATGGACGATGTGGCGAACGATATCGAAACGAACAGTAAACATTATCGGCGAGTTGAAAAACGAACAGAAAGATTTGAACGATACTAGAGATGGGAAATGATATCGACTGAAGAAAATTAATACAGGATTGAATGGAAAATTAGGCAAGTACGAAAAGGTGACATTATGTAGAAGTTTCAAGGTCCAAAAATATGTACATAGGGCTAACAGCTACTAATGAGCATATAAATCATTTTAATACTATGAAAAAAGGATCTTTTGTACAGCACGACTTAAATTCATTAGAAAAAAAAATCTACGTGATAGGAAGATAGTTTGTTTGTCATTGTTTAAATTTCGTTCGACATTTTATTGTTCTAACTGATTATAGATTTTTACAAGATTAATTATTTTTTACTTCATCAATACAACAACAGATGGCGGCAGGTGATATCTAGACAGTTGATTTTTTTTTCTCCGTCTTTTGAGTGAGTGAAATTCGTAAATGAATTCTAAATAAGAGTTGATAATTCATTTGAAATTAACGATATTGCTCATAATTAAAATGAGGAATCATCTCAGACGCTTTGGATTAAGTACATGTTATTTTATTTTTAAAATTGCTAGTTCGAGTTTCATTCTATAGTTTCACTGCTCTCACACTGGCCGCCATATTGGACGGAGGTGGAGCTGATATAACATAATCTAGTCTGTTCATTGGTCTGAGCTCTGGAAACTACAGTTGTTGCCAAACCATAAGTTACAAATTCAGCCCTATTTTCGCGCCACGTAAGACAAATATATATATAGATTATTTTAATTTTTTTTTTATTGATTTCAGTTTTTGTCAATGTAAACAAAATGCTTTTACCAATGTAAACAAAACCAATAACATAAATATAGAAAAATAGCACAATTTACATGGAAACTAACGAAATATATGCTTTAGTTGCAGAAATATTAAGTAAGAGAAAGTAGTAATTTGCTATATTAATTGTCGATAACTAAAAAGTGAGAGAGGCAGATGACAGATTCATCTTTTCTGACATGAATGTAAACTTCACCCCTGTTCTCCGAATCAGCGAATGTAAACAAAAAAAGAATATGAACAAAAGTAAAAGAAACCAATGTAAAAATACAATGCAACTCGCTAGAAAATTAATAAAGACAAAGTATGCCTGAACAGTATATATGTCAGCTAACAGAACTTAAACAATTTTTATTGTTAAGGAAACATTCGAATTCTCACCAAATCACAGCCTCCATTGTTGTAAAGCTAATGAGTTTTAATGAATGATAATAACCTAGAGCGTAAAATCATAAGTTTCATGCATTCATAATAAGAAGTCCATCTTAAACTTTTCAGAACAATGCCTGGATTTTCAGGAAAATAAAAAATTCAAATTGAAAAATGACTGGTTTTGTTTAAATTCAAAACTCCTTCAAAATTTCCAATATTCCCCAAAATTCCAGGTTTATTCCCCAAACCTCCCAGGTTTATTCCCGTCTCTCAAAATCTGCAGGTTTTTTGCAACTCTAATGAAAGGTGATTGGTTGGTAACTCAATGTCAACGTTATTACGTAGTCCAATGGGATTAACCTTCGCTACAGAAAAATATGCAAATTTTTTAGCCATTCTTTCGGCACCTTGTGAAAAGGAGTGCACTTGAGTGATTTGAAATCTAATTTCAAGGATTGTACGTGTAGTTGGGTAAAATTTTTGTTTGTAGTAGGTGGAATATGCCATGCAGAAGGCATTTGACCAATTGTGAGAAATGATTGTGATAGGGAAAATAGAAGAATGATGGACACTGACAGACTGTCTGTAAAGACTTAAAAATAGCCAAGAGTCATGTCAAGAATCCAGAAACGGCTTAAAGACACTGATAATGTGCACAGGCAACCAGGTCACGGTCGAAAACGTGCCACAACAGACTCCCAGAACCGTTATTTGGCAACGACTGCTAAAAGAAACAGGCAACTGACGTCAGTTCAGATTGCAAGAGTTCGCTGCAGCAACAGGAACTGGCTATCCAGATTCACTGTGAGCGACAGGCTACATAAAAGAGGGCTGTATGCAAGGAAACCCATGATTTGTATTCCACTAACCCCGGCAGCAAAATGCGTCCTGTTAAATTGGTGCAGAGATCATCGTCATTAGAGTACCACGGACTGGAGCAGAGTTCTCTTTACCGAAGAATCCCGATTTGGCTTGGAGAGTGATTCCAGACGTGTTACCATATGGAGGGGGGGGGACACGCAATAAGGCTGCAAACATCCGTGAAAGGCATCGATACAAAGGTCCTGGAATCATGGTATGGGCGGGCATCATTTTGAATGGTCGCACTGACCTAGACATTTTTAACAGTGCAACTGTGAATGCTGAAATATGCAGAGATGAGTTTCTTGATCCTCATGTCAAGTTGTTTAGGGATGCAATCTGTAAAAACTTCCTCATAATGGATGATAATGCACGTCCTCATCGTGTTGTACTAGTAACTGATTATCATGAGGGGGAAGGAATCCAGCCAAAGGAGTGACTTGCATATTCTCCGGATTTAAATCCTATAGAACATGTGTAGGACGCACTACGACGCCGACTTGCATATAGGCAAAACCCACCTAACACTCTTCAGGAGATTCGAAGCGCTATTCATCTTGAATACACTTTGTTACCGCAAGCACTTCTGGATAATCTAATCCACTGTATGGAAAATCGCTGTACAGCTTACACTTCGGTCAGGGGTGACCACATACCTTATTGATTTTTCCTGAGTGTCTTTAAAATGTTGTAACAATATAATTTCCTTACCCCCTCTTACATCACACATTTCTATGTTTTTATATAAATTTATTTTTTGCAGAAATTAGCATTTCTGCATTTTGAATATATAAGGCATGACAAAATAAAGATCTTGTGCAAGTTTCATGTTCTTATCTGCAAAATTATTCAAGTTCGATGAGATTTTATTGTTGTTCCTTTAAGTTCCTTTAATTTTTCTCGCCAGTGTATATACGTATATATGTGTGTATACATTGGTGTGCAAAAAGTAAGGACGAGAGGGTTTTTCGAATGTAACGTCGCGCTGAAGATTTCCACATCGACCAAAATCATACCATAAGATCTTCAAGATGTGAAAATATGGGACAAGTGATAAAAACCATTTAAAAAAAGAATCAAAAGGATATGAAAGCATTTTATTGAAAAGGTCACTTGGAGCACAAATGCAGAGAAGACATAAACGTTCATCTTACAAGCACCTGGCAGGAAAAATTCAGTCTCTAATATGGGATATGGTCACCCCTGACTGCGATGCAGGATTTGCAAAGTCTGTCCATGATGAGGACAAGGTTGTCTAGTAGCTCTTGATCTTGTCCCATTCCTCTTGTAACGCCAATTTCAGCTCCGGATTCGTTGCTGGCGCCTGATCACGCGATGCCAGGCGTCTCCCGAGAAGGTCCCACACGTGTTCTATGGGATTAAGGTCCGGGGACTTTGCAGGCCAATCCCTGCGTTGAATATCTTCACTCTCCAGGAGCTCTTCGACAGCCGCTGTACGATGAGGGGGAGTCCATGAAAAGGAGGTCCGGACCCACAGCACCTCTAAAAAGACGCACGTGAGGCAAGAGAATGTCGGCGCAGTAGCGGGCACCAGAGACTGAACCTCCTTGAAAGACGTGGAGGTCCGTACGACTACCAAGCATGATACCACCCAAAACAAGAACTCCGGCACCTCCAAAACGGTCCCTTTCGATGATGTTGTAGGGGTGATTACTTATTCCCTGCTCTCTCCAGATGTGTATACGTCCAGAATCGCTCGTCATACTAAATAAGCTCTCATCCGTAAAGAGTATTCGACCTCACTCCTGTTGTGTCCAATTCTTATGTTCCTGACACCACAGAAACCTGCATCTCCGATGAGCAGGCGTTAGAGGTACACACCGTACTGGTCGTCGTGCATACAGGCCATCTTTGTGCAGCCTCCTAGCCACGATGAAACGTGATATGTGACGGCCAGTAGTCTGCTCCATCTGCCTTGCGATTTCTCCAGTTGTCTGACGCTTGTTTCTTTTCGCCTGTAGGACAATATAACGGTCCTCCGCTGTTGTTGTTGCGCGTGAGCGACCACTGCTGAATGCTCGGACAGCTATTCCCTTCGTTTGAAATGCACTCCAGACTCGTGAAACGATGCTATGAGCGCTACTGAACTCTTGAGCGATACCGAGCACACTTGGACCTTCTTCCAACTTCCCAATGATTCGACCTCGTGTAAGGTCATCCAGATGACATCTTCTGGATTGTCTCTTGGCCATATCACACAATTATAGCATAAAAAAAGTAGCTGAAATCACTTTACACAGTGCAATAGATTTCACCAAATTTCTGAACGGTCACCGAATCTGTGCTTTTATCCCCTTAGCACCTCCTCCTTTTACGCCATATGCCATATATGGGCATGTACTGCTGCATTTGTTTCAGGTCTATTCCCTGATTGGTCTTTCATTAAGTTCTGTTGCCTTTTTTGGCTTTTATGCTAATTTATCAGCTCCGTCCTTAATTTTTACAAACCAGTGTATATATGTGTATATACATCACTGGAGCCCGGTTAACATAAAAGTACCTTTTATTGTTATTTATAAATATTTTTGTCTATTTAAAAATATATCCAATGTTCTTCAATTAAGTCTAAATTGAGGCAAAATTATTTTGTTTATATACTTTTGGATTTTCTAGCTGTCAATAATGTTTTTATTAAACAGTTTTTTTTAAAGTAAAAAGCATATTTATATTTAAACAATAAGTACAATTAGAAAGATTTATTTTCATCCTGATTTTTAAATTTATGTAAAAACAAAAATACTAGGGATAGTCAATCTTCAAGTAATCTGTTAATAAAGAATGTGCTGTCTAATTACCCTTAATCATGTGTTTATTCTCTTGGGATAGAGAACAAGAAGAGAGTACAAGTTTAATGGAAGGGATTTCTTTTATTGTGTAACAAACATGTGATAATATAATTCACATCCTACTTCTTGTACACTACTGGCCATTAAAATTGCTACACCAAGAAGGCGACATGCTATAGACGTGAAATTTATACGACAGGATGAAGGTGCTGTGATATGCAAATGATTAGCTTTTCAGGGCATTCAAACAAAGCAGGCGCCTGTAGCGACCCCTACAATGTGTTTAAATGAGGAAATTATTCAGCCGGTTTCTCATGCACAAATTGCATTTGAACGTTGTTGCCTGGTGAAAAGTTGTTGCGATGCCTCTTGTAAGAAGGAGAAATGCTTACCAGCACGTTTCTGACTTTGATAAAAGTCGAATTGTAACCTACCGGTATTGCGGTTTATCGTATCGCAGTATTGCTGCTCGCGTCGATCGAGATCCAATGACTGTTCGCAGAATATGGAATCGATGGATTCAGGACGGTAATACGGAACGCCGTGCGGCATCTCAATGGTCCCCTATCACTAGCAGCCGAGAAGACACGCATGTTATCCGCATGACCGTAATGGATCGTGCAACCACGTCACGAGCCCTGAGTCAAGAAATGGGGTCGTTTGCAAGACAACAAGTGTCTGCACGAACAGTTCGACGACGTTTGCAGCAGCATGGACTCTCAGCTCGGAGACCATGGCTGCGGCTTCCCTTGACGCTGCGTCATAGACAGTAGCGCCTTCAATGGTGTGATCAACGACGAACCTGGACGCACGAATGGCGAGACGTCATTTTTTCAGATGAATCCAAGTTCTGTTTACAGCATGATGATGGTCGCATCCGTGTTTGGCGGCACCGTGGTGAACGCACATTGGCAGCGTGCATTCGTCATCGTCATACTGGCCCATCACCTGGCGTGATGGTATGGGGTGTCATTGGATACACGTCTCGGTCACCTCTTGTTTGCATTGACGGCACTTTGAACAGTGCACGTTACATTTCTGGTGTGTTACGACCAGGGGCGTAGCGAGCGGGGGGGCAGATGCCCCCCCCAATGTTTGGTAAAAGGATTCAGTCGGCTTATCAGCAGATTTAATTAGTGTCTCTGTAGTATGTCAGTAGGCCGATTAATAAAAACAATTCGGAAAAATTCTGGTTGGCAGGATTTTAAGTCTTCAGAATGCATTTCACTACACCCTTACAATCATATGGCAAAAGCTAGTCGGTCAGTCAACCTATCTAGGTTATGAGTAAAAAAAGTAATGATTTCAATAAATCTATCTGGTCAGCCGGTATGAAAGTCACGTGTTCTGTCACATTTTCGAATCACATAAATAGCTAGCCGGTCTACCCACTGAAAAAAAATTATGTATAAATTTTGTCTGCAGAGCCGGAAATGTTGGACATATACTATACCTTACCCACACATGGAAAATCTAAGTCGGCCGTCGATACATGGGCCAATAGGGGAAAAAAATGAATCTGATCTATTGATTGAAAATATCAGAAATTTGTCCTACAGTAACACTCGCAACTTACATAGATAAAAACTATCAATATACACTGGCCTCCAAAAGTTAAGGTACAACCGGTTTTTTGCGTCTAATTTGCAAATGAATGAATATATAAACAACAAATTTGGAGGAAATGTGCGCTAAACCGTTATTTATTAAATGCGACATAGAAATTTACTTAAGTTAAACGTATAAATGAAACTACAACAAAAAAGCCCTCATGGTGGAAAATTCCATTCTTGGAGAAATCAGTACATCGCAGTAAAATGTGACAGAAACATTAAAAAACTGGTTCTAATACGGAATATGCCCACCCCGGACTTGAATGCATTGGCGGCATCGACTTTCCATGCTCTCAATTAAATTGTCGGACACCGAAATAGGTAACGCTGACCAGACTTGGAGTAAGCCTTGTTCCAGCGCATTTAATGACCTTGGAGGAGGACTTAAAGCCGCAACCTGTCTTCCAAGATAGTCCCAAAGATGTTCTATCGGATTCAAGTCTGGAGAGTGAGCTGGCCATTCCATTCTCTCCAAACCGTGATCCTCAAGATAATCCTCAACAACCACAGCTCGGTGTGGTCTCGCATTATCATGCATTAGAATGAAACCATTGCCAATAGTACCGGCATATGGGCGCACATATGAATCAAGGATCTCATCCCGATATCTCGCACCAGTCACAGTTCCTCCATGGAACACATGCAGGTCAGTGTGGCCTCCGAGTGAGATCCCAGCCCAAACCATGATTCCACCGTTTCTGTACCTGTGTGTTTCGACAGTGTTTGATTGATGGTATCGAGTGCATTGTTCTCTCCAGATCAGAAGACATCCTGAATCGCTCTCCAGTGTGAATCTGGACTTGTCTGTGAAGAGTACAGAAGCCCGCTTTTGTCTGGTTCAGGAAACATGTTCTCTTGCCCAACATAAGCGGGCCCTTCTCTGTCGTCTGTTGAGGGGGGAAACACACAACTGGTCACCTTGTATAGAGACCTGCATTGTGAAGACGTCTTCGCACCGTAGTAGGGGAGATTCTTCTCCCTGATGCTGCAAAGTGGTCTGCAATGAGTTGCGGCACAGTAGTGCGTCTTCTCCTTCGGGCCGAAAGAGCTAGAAACCGGTCTTCTGCAGGTGTTGTAACACGTGGGCTGCCTGGAACATGTCTTCTGGACACAGAATCTTCGGATTCATACTGATCCCAGAGTCGTTGGACTACACTGCGAGACACATTGAGCCGTCTAGCAGTAGCGGCCTGTGACAACCCCATTTCCATCCATCCTACCGTCCGCCACCTTAATGAATCGGACAAACGACTTTTTCTAGACATTTCTAGACTAGTGGCTGTTGTGAACAAAACTGACAACAATAGTTCGAATGCAACAAAACATACACGCGAAATTACGAAAGCTTCATAAATGCATATTTTTCTCTCATTCACAAGTAGCTATTCTTTTCTATAAAATAAAAGTGGTAGCGGTAATTTTTGCATAAGTTTTTTTAAAGCTTATTGTTATTCATATAAACTATGAAGATTAATCTGACTGCCATTTTTTGTCTGGTGAGCTTCGAAAAACATCTTGTACTTTAACTTTTGGAGGCCAGTGTATAAACTAGGTCGACCGAATGCGAAAGTCGCTAAGAAAATTCAAGAAATTTTATACTTGTTAAATAGTAGGTTCTAGCAGCGATATGATGTTTACGGCCTTTGGAACTGTTTTAGGAACGTTTGGAAAATAAAAACGAAGAATTTTTAAAACTATTTAAAAAAAGAAGATGAATAAATTTAAAAAATATCCGTGCATTTAACATTTAATACCTAAAAACTTCTTACTTTTTTTTTTTTTTTTTGATAAATCTAAAACTAAATTTATATACTTGTGCCAACATAACATAATTACATAATTTTCACTGATTTTTCACTTGTTATTATAAAAATTAGAATTGGAGCCTTTATTAATTACTTAATATTTATTGTATACCCTGATTACCGTAATTTCCGGCGTATAATCCGCGGATCAAACAATTATGTTTCGACCCAGAAATTTTATTTTATGTAATGGAACATACTAGATCGCTGTAAATATTTTACTTCAATTATTAAATGAAATTTCTGGGTCTAAACATAATTGTTTGATCCGCGGATTATACGCCGGAAATATGGTACATGTTAGCGATTACTTTTTTTAAAAACTAAATCATACGTAAGATGAATTATTTTTTTAATAAAGAATTCAGAAAGTAGAGGATTTCAGGAAAAATTAAATTATTAAAAGTAGTTTTGTGGTAAAAAAAAACTTGAAGCGATTGCGGAACATGAACACATTTGCACTTAAAACAATATAAATAGTTCAGCGTTTCAGGCCCGTAACTACCGCCGGGGCACTGCCCGGGGGCCCCAAACTAATGGTTAAAAAATTATTGTATTTTAATATCTAATCTAACTTCCTATAAAATACCCAGCACCTAGCTAAAAGTTATAAAAAAAATTCATCAAAGTGCTAGAGTAAATGTTTTTGCGTATCCGTTCAAATACTCCATACGCTTCGCATGCAAAAGCATCTCTAGAGCAGACAGCAGAATGTCGAGTCAAATGTGTCATGTCGCGCCTGGTGCCTGCCGAGTGATGAGTCAAGTGCAAGCTAGGACGTGCAGTGAGCTAGTGCTATTCATGATGAGTCATTCGTTTACTAACTGCTTATCAATATCGGACTGTCAGAGCAGTTGAGAGTCGCATAGTAGTGATAGTACGATAGTTTATAACTTAACCCCTTCGTGACGAGAGTCTTTTACGGAATTTTTCATCTTTTACCACCGGTTTTTCAAAACAGAAATTTTCCCCTAATTGAATCGCAGAAATGCTGTCATTATATAAGGCAAAGTTTACAATAAAAATTAACTGGTGGGAATAATCGAGAATTCTGAGCATCTTATGCGTCACGTAAACGTGTCGCTCGTCCCCAAGGGTACTTTGCTTGTGTTGAGATAATAGTTTATATTATGAAACGCCAAGTGGAAATAAAAAAAGACAGACTCTAAATAGAAGAAACTGTGAGGCTGCAAAAAGTTCGAAGAAGTTATCAACATGGCTGCACAGTGGAAACCACTCGACAGGGACTGGTGATAAGAAAGGTATGAATGGTTTGCTTTATTCAGTGTGATGTGTAATTCATGTAAAAATAGTATAGTCAAACTTGAATAATTCGAACGTGTATAATTCGAAATCGTGGATAATTCAAATGTTTCTGTCGGTCCCTTGACATTCCTATAAAACACAATCAGTGGTGGATGCAGCACTCAAGAGGCCCCAGGCGCAATTAAATTTTGAGGCCCTCCGAATATTTTCAGTACCCCTAGTGTGCATTTTTTAGTTTTAAAATTAGAATTACTGAAAGTGTATATTGTTAATTCCATACGATATTATCTCTAATTGGAATATAAAGTTCAAATTATTTTCTATCGCATGCTAATAAAATATTGAAAGTACTTCCCATTCATTACATTATCATAATTTTTAGAACTAAGAGATCACATTTTTATTTAGCTTTTATGTTGAAAATCACTACGTTCTATTTACTAAACTATCACTTCATTCTATCATTCTAAACAAATGTGTTTTTCACAAATATAACTGTAGGATTTTTTCTTATCAATACATATTCTTTTTTTTTTCCAGTAAAGTTCTTGGTAAATCTTTTAAATAATTACTGAGTTATATCAAAGAAACATTTTAGTAATACAAAATCATATATTTTATTTTTAACTATCAATTATAATTAATCAGTTAAAATTAATTGTAAAAACTATTAATTAAGAAATAATGCAACAGATTGACTATTTTACATTAGTCGGATTTGAAACATTTTTGAGTCGGCCAATCTTGCCTTTTGCCCCCCCCCAAAAATTTTCTTTCGCTACGCCCCTGGTTACGACCCATGGCTCTACCCTTTATTCGAGCCCTGCGAAACCCTACTTTTCAGCAGGATAATGCCCGACCGCATGTTGCCGGTATTGTACGGACAATCCTTGATACAAAAAATGTTCAGCTGTTGCCCTGGCTTGCACGTTCTCCAGATCTCTCACCAATAGAAAACGTCTGGTCAATGGTTGCCGGGCGACCGGCTCGTCATCATACGCCAGTCACTACGGTTGATGAACTGTGGCATCGTGTTGAAGCTGCATGGGCATCTGTACCTGTACATTCCATCCAATCTCTGTTTGACTCAATACCGAGGCGTATAAGTGCTGTTTTACTGCCAAAGGTGGTTGTTCTGAGTACTGATTTCTCAGGATCTATGCACCCAAGTTTCTTGAAAATTTAATCACTTGTTATTTCTAGTATAATATATTTGTCCAATAAATATCATTTTGTTATATGCATTTTTTCCTGGTGTATCAATTTTAATGGCCAGTAGTGTAAATAACCCTCCTCCCCCTGTCCAAGAAGCAATAGAAATAAATCAAAATATTCGAAAAATTCAGTAATGGTCAGGAAAATTTTGTTAAGGGGAATCCTAAAAAAATATTTTTATTTAAACAAAAAAAAATACACATATTAAGATAGATAAATATACTACATTAAAATTTTTATAATGTAAACATGCTTTTAGCTTACAATAAGGTCAAGTTTAGATAACGAGACAATAAAATGAATATTAGTCTTGGTTCCCATCATCATTTGAGTGAAATACTGCAGCTGTGGTACAAAATGGTGTCTTCAACATTAAGGTTTTTGAAACAAAATGTAAAACTTTTGAAAAAAATTGAAAATGTAAACTTAGAGAAATATTAAAAGTCAGATATATTGGAAAAAAAACAGAAGAAATCGTCATACGGGAAAGGTTTAAATATACAATGTACAATAAGTCTGAAAAACGTACAACATACGAGGAAAATGTACAAACTGGCAACCCTAGTTGACAACTTCCACCAATGAAGCTTTTTCACTTTTCTTTCTGACCCACTCACACAAATTTCCCTTTTGTAAACTTGTCTGATCAGTTTCCTCATTTCCTACTCCCTTATCAAACAAGAACATTAATTCAATTTGTTACCTGATATTGTGCTATTTTACATATTTTTTTTTTCAATTGGTTTTTAATGAGAATTATATTTCATGAGAATTTTTCAGTTTGGGCCTCTGCAGTATATCTGAAAACATCCATGATATATTATGCCTCGTTTAAATAAACATGTTTATTATTAGTTAGATAAATGCAATTGAAAATAAGTATTTAAAAATAACCCACTTGGGTTATTTCAAGTGGGTTTTTTCAGGTCAGGCAAAGTCAAGCCAACCCTGGCTTAGAGCACTTACTGATGTCGCATTTGTCATCTTAGAAACTATTTCCTCATCAACATTTTTCTGTGGTGCAATTTAAATGCTTGGATAATTGCACAATCTAATGGTTGAGAGAAAGAGTGTTTGGTGGCAAAAACACGATTTTTTTTATTCCTGTAAATATTATCCATAGGGTGGCATTTAGCATTGTCTACGAATAGCAGGATGTTACGTTTTTGTTTCTGCATATTTTTATTGAGCTCTGTTAGCCATTCAGGCAATATACATTTTGTCATCCAAGATTTTTGATTATTTTTCCACATTACAGGTACTTTTTGATGTCCATATTCCCAAAACATCTCAGCTTGACAGATTTTCCAATTACGATGAGTTTTCAAATTCTCTCACTATATTACAGCATAAAGGTACCGTCAGTCTTCCCTCCTCTACAAACATCAGTTTTCAGACAGAGTTTTATCTGGAACAGCACAAAAGAAAAGACAGGTTTCATCACAGACAGTTATACACATCCTTGGGATCATACTCAGCTATTAAATCAGGCATTGTTTGCATCCAAGAATTAACTTCTTCTATCTGGGTATTGCAGCTTTTCCATTTAATTTCTGAAATACAGGGGGATCTTTTTTGAAGTGACAGTGTTTGGAGCACCCTGTAGCGCGATCTAATAGCCGAAATGGCACCAAACTTGGTATTTAGACTAATCAAGACATGGGAAAAAGGATTCCGTGAAAAAAATGTATTTCCTAAAATCGTCGCTAGGGCATTTTGTGGCGCTATACAATACCGAGATACAATAACGAGAATTAGCATAAAACACGGGTATCAAAGAAAAATGCAAATGTTGTGCGATGACAGCACCAGTAATAGGGGCTATAAAAGCCAGTAGTAGACAGCTCCGACAAATAATCTCAGCTGAAGTAAGCAAGCTCCAGTGGACATGCCTCTCACGTTACCGGAACGTGCGTTACTGGTGAAGCTGTATTATATGAATCAATGTAATGCATCCGCAGCTCTTCGGAAATTTCGAACCAGAAAAAAATTACGTAAGGGGCCTTTATCACAGAATGGTCTTAAGAAAATGATTAAGAAGTTCGAGGAAACGGGGTCACTGACCATTCGTGCTGGGAGAGGACATAAACAAGTATCAGACGATGTAATAACTGATGTGGCAACTGCAATTGTCGAAGGATCGCAGGGAACCATTGCTGTTACTAGCAGCGTCCGGGGTGTAGCTCGACAATTGGACATGAATTATTCCACGGTATGGAGAGTTTTGCGGCGCGTTATTGGATTTTACCCCTACAAAATCAGCCTCTTGCACGAACTGAAACCAAGTGAGTATGATAAGCGAGTGACATTCGCTCTATCGTTTCTTGCCAGGGTAGAAATTGATGATGCTTTCCCATGGCACATTCTGTGGGGAGATGAGTGCCATTTTTATCTCAATGGGTCCGTAAACACACAAAATAGCCAAATTTGGGCTTCTGAGCATCCCCACACCGTGCATGAAATCCCATTAAATTCCCCAAAAGTCACTGTTTGGTGTGGTTTCACAGCCGAATTCGTAATTGGGCCATTCTTTTTTGAGACCATCACTCCAACAGGACCCGAAACGTGCACCATAAATGCAGAAAGGCACCACGAAATGCTGCAAACGTTTGCTATTCCACAACTTCAGCAAAGAAACCGTCTCCAACAGACAATCTTTATGCAGGATGGTGCTCCGCCACACATTGGTAATAAGGTAAAGCAGCTGTTGCGCCAAACCTTCACTGATGATAAAGTCATAAGTCTGAGTTTCCCAGTTGCATGGCCGCCTCGTTCCCCTGACCTCACGCCATGCGATTTTTGGCTCTGGGGTTATTTGAAATCTCAAGTTTATGTTGGTGGAGTATCAAATCTGTCTATTCTAAAGCACAACATAACAAAGACAGTGCAGAATATTCCTCGTGATATGTTACGCACGGCTGTGGAGAATGTTGTGCACAGAATGCACGGTGTTATTTCTGAGAACGGTGCTCACATTGAAGGTGGTCTAATTCCCCACCGGGGAAGTTAATGTAGTAAATAAACATTAATGATTTAACTGTACGATTGTATGTGTTAGTATTTTTCTTTTCTCACATTTTATACATTGCAAAGCGCCACAAAATGCCCTAGCGGCGATTTTCGGAACTAAATTTTTTTTTCACAGAATCCTTTTTCCCATGTCTTGATTAGTCTAAATACCAAGTTTGGTGCCATTTCGGCTATTAGATCGCGCTACAGGGCGCTCCAAACACTGTCACTTTAAAAAAGATCACCCTGTATGTTATTACTGGTTTAAACTTTTGCAACCAACCAGTAAAGGCCTTAAAATCGGATATTCCTAGTTTCTCTGCAATTTCTATGGCACTTTCCTACAACATTGGTCCAGAAATTGGGAGATTTTTTTTCTTGGCAGTTCGAAAGCCATTCCAAAAGCAACTTATCAATCTCACCATAACCAGTTTTTTTATGCTTAGTTTTAGATTCCAAATTAACACCTTAAAACGTCTTTTCTAAATAAAAGTAACTTTTTTTCAGAATTTCATTTATTTGGGTCCTTCTGCAATTGTACATTTCAGTTAATTTTTAATTTTTGTTCACTTACACCTTTTGTCCTGGATAACTTTCAACTTATCACTTAAAGCTAAAAAATTTCACTCTGAACTCATTCTTTTAGTGAAAACACGTGCAGTTTTATTAATGATACTCAAACATAATTGTAATTTCAATCTCAGAATGATGTACCTCGATGTCTAAGATTCGAAATAATGCAAATAGATTGAAACTCTTGCTGCTCTGAAGTCATATTGAAATAATCAATATTACATTAATACTCAGTAGCAAAGAGGTTAAAATAACTGTTCTTTCTTTTTCTTTTTTACTGCCATCTATTGAGCTAGTTAGAAGTTATTAATTTTATGTCTATGGACAAAACGGAATTTCTTGTGACAGTAGTTATTTATCACATAAATTTTAAATAAACAAAATAATCCATCGAAACTGCACCAGAGATTAGCTTCACAAGTCACTGAATTAAAAATAAATATGTAACATGGAAAAAAAATCAACTTTACTTACCCAGAAAATGTACAAACTAGGCTGTAACAGACAATGCACATATGTCAGGCTTTGTAGGCACATTATTTACATTATTATTTAATTATTTATATGTATTGCTTTGTTTTACCACATCTTATCCTTCATGGATGTGTAGTTGCTAGTGGTTAATTACATTTTCGAGTAGTTGTAGATAACTACAATTACAAATCAAAAATGTAGTTAACTACATTTTCGATGAAGTATTTGTAGTTTGCAACAAATTAAAAGTAGTTTTCCTACCATTGGAGTTATTCACCAAACACAACATAGTACGAGGGCATTTCGAAAAGTAAAGATACAATGGCTCGCATTCCTTAAAAAAAAAATTATTTAGAAAACGTAAGTTACATCTTATTAACTGGATTATTTATTATTTTTCGACATAATCACCCCCGTTATCCAAACATTTGTTAAGTCGAGGCACAAGCTTTTGTATCTCACAGTCATAGAAGGTTTCCGCCTGTTGTCGGAACCACATTTCAACTTCATCTTTGATCTCATCATCGTCGTGGAATTGTCATTGACACTTCCGGTATGATCTGATGCAATTCTTTCAATTTGAGACGTCTATTCGCACGAATTGCTTCCTCCGTTCTCTGAAGAAGGGCATCAGAGATCACAGATGGCCGACCTGTTCTTTGTTCGTCATAAACATCGGTCCTACCTTCAGAGAAATGACGACACCATTTCGTTACATTTTTTTGATTCATAATGTTCCCATAAACAGAAACAATTTCTTTGTGAATATCCGCTGGTCGCTGACCTCTTGCATGAAGAAAACGTATGACGGAGCGCACTTCGCATTTGGCGGGATTCTGAATCGGCGGAACCATTTTAAACATGACCTACTCCAACCAGAATCAATGTTGAAATGCCGAACGACCACGAGGAGAAAGCTAACGGTTCAAGGTTAACACCTGTGTTGCCAACTTGCTTGCCAAAACTTTTGTTTTCCTCCGGCGTACGGTGTATCTTTACTTTTCGAAATGCCCTCGGATATGATTTCCTATTATTTTGTCATCCTCTGTATTGCAAATTCTTGAAGGAGGAAAAACATTCAATAAAGCACACACTATTCAAATATAATCTCTTATGTAGAGAATCTGTATGTTTAGTATAAAATTGTTCAAAGCCTTCTAGTTTTTTGAATGCCCATTAATGGCTTCAACAATTGAAAAGATTTTAATTACTAGTCTTGTTGAATTAGCTTCATTGGCTGTAATTTGTTTCTATTTATATAAAAACTGAGGTATTTTATAGATTAAATCCATTTCTTCCAACAGTTTTAAACAATTACATAGCGGTCTGTCGAGTGTTGAATTCAGTCAATTTTCTGTACAGCTTCAGGAGGGGGGAGGGGGGGTAAAATTGACTTTCTTGCCTATTAATAAGCATAAAACGAGAAATCTTCTGGAGGCACATTTCGATGCTCCAGAGAAAGGAGAATGTCACCCTGGTTCACCCTCTGAATTCATGACTGGGTCTGTTGAAGACTATGGTGCAGTTTGGTATAAGCCATCTGTTGGCATTGCAGGAGTCTTTTTCTCATTATGTGTGTCAAAATTTTGGCATCACTAGTCTCAGAATCTAAAAAGCCAGTAATATATATCTATGTAGCCAGTAGTACTGACCAACATCATGTGTTTTCCTTTTTGCAATAATATAAAACAAAGTCTCCATTTGAAGTGAATAGCTATTACTCTTAAATGCAAACGTACCTCTTGCAACGAACTTAAAAACTTGGCCAATGAAATCTGCCTACCTTTCTTCTCCTTCTCTGATGTTTCTTCAAAGGTACAGAAAAGGCCATGGTTGTATGCTGATAAAAACATGGGATTTATATTTTCGAGAGGATAAGAATAGTTGCATATGGATTTAAAAAACACATATTATATTATTGGTATTGTAAAGATTTTCTTCACACTCATTGTCTATAAATGTTTTTGCAACAGTAGTACAAAGACTGCCATTAATTTTGTCTACTAGTGGCACCATGAAGGTAAATAACACCATGTCACAGCTCAAATGTTACTATTTTTCACAATCTTGAATGCTACAGTCACCAGCAATAAAATTCAACCTCAAATAAATATAACTAATAAAGCACACACTATTCAAGTGTAATCACTTCTGTAGAGAATCTGTATGTTAGATATAACATTGTCCAAAGCCTTCCAGTTCTTTAAATGTCCATTAGTGGCCTCAACAATTGAAAAGATTTTAATTACTCATCTTGTTTAATTATCTTTTTTCATTGTAATTTGTTTTGCTTATATAAAAACAGAGGTATTTTATAGATTAAACCCAATTCTCCCAATAGTTTTAAACAATTATATAGAGGTTTGTCCAGTGTTGAATTCAGTCAATTTTATTGTACAGCTTCAGGGGGGTAAAATTGACTTTCTTGCCTATTAATAAGCATACATGACAAATCTACTGGAGATACATTTAAATTCTCCAGGGAGAGAGAAAGGAGAATGTCACCCTGGTCCACCATCTGAATTCATCTCTGGGTCTGTTGACCACAGTGGTGTAGTTTGGTATAAGCCATCTTCTGACATTGCAGGATTCTTTTTTCATTACCGAATTTTCGGACGTATGAGCCGCAGCGCATATGAGTTTAAAAGTATAAAATATTCTAAGTGCGGCTCTTACGCTAGGGCGGCGGGTACGGTGATTTTTTTTTCATAGGGATGTCTTATAATATCTGTTTTTTCCCATACCAATGTCTTACAGTGCCATTTTTATCTCTTTGATCAACTGTCACATGCTCTCAAATTTGTACCAAAGCATTAGAAAATGTCTCCCAACGTTGATATGTCTGTGAAAGGCTATTTGTTTATTTTTGAGCAATCAGTGGGATGAAAAATGTTGGTCTCATCACTAGCTCTCAAGTTAAAATTGATTATGTTTTCTATGCACCCATCAATAAGCACTGTATCCCTAGGATATTAGAATGGATATAGAGCCGTTGTGACCTTTTTCACTATTGTTGGAAATGTTTTATTTTAGCGGTAAGTTTAGCTTATCATTCACTCAAATATTATTCTCTTAAACTATGTATTCGTCCACCCTTTCAGAGAAAGTACTTTTTTTCAGCACCATTGCTTGTTTACCTTTTCCACTAACATGTTTTCTAAGTTTAGTTGTCTCACGATTACTTCATCGAGTGATAAGTTGTTTTTGCAGAGCGTATAGGTGGCGCTGGTGTTCTGTGGTTGGGTGATGCCGTACTTTTTATGACATATGCTGCATCATAATTCGTCTTGATAACTAACTGTTCGTTTCATGGTTCATATGCAAATGTCTTAGCAATTTTAATGTGTCTTTTGTCAAACGTGATCTCCCCCCCCCCCCCCTCCCGCCTTTTAGAAAAAAAACAGGAACACTACTAGTGCTGACGTGGTTTCGGTAAAGTCAATATACGATATTCTTTTATATATTTATTTTTCCACTACTTTAAGTGAAAATATGTAGAAATAAATTTGAGTTTCTTGGGTGCGATGCTAACGTGGATATACTTTTTAAAAAAAATGGATTTTCATAGATGCGGGCGCTATTTTCATAGATGGGTGCGGCTGGTATTCCCGAAAATACGGTATGTGTGACAAAATTTTGGCATCACTAGTCTCAGAATCTAAAAAGCCAGTAATATAAAGCCTCATAAATTTGGTTGAGAAGTAATTTAGACAAGAATAATTTTAAAGCCAAAAAGGAATTAATTAAAATTTTGAATGAAAATTAAACAACATAATATAAAAATCACACTCCTGAAAAATAGATAAAATTAAATACAAAAAAAAAAATAAATAAATAAAGAGAAAAAAAGAAAAAACACTTTAAAAATTGAATTGCAAAAATTAATTTTGTAACAATCATTCTTAATTGATACATATCAGCAGTGGCGGCTTGTGACTGTCTTTTTTTTTGAAGTACTAAATGCATGACTGAAACACATATTATTTTCATACCATTATTTTTTACAAGAAATATTTTCCTTGTTTAATGGCAGAACTTTCTGACAGTAAATAAAAAAGTCCTTCCGGCCTGTACCGGGAGGAAAAGGTAGCTTTCTTATATCTTCGTTTTAAAATTTTAGCTAATGTTACACGAAAACAGCAAGTTAAAATGCAAAGAAACGGTTACAAAAGATTCGTTAATACTGAATTTGAATAAGAAATTCGCCAAATTATTGAGCAATAGCCAAATTGGCTTCATTTATGAAGACTTATTTTGGTCGCCAAATTTGGCGATATTTCGCCAAATGTCGCCAAGTTTGGCGAGAATTTGGCGCTAACGGATAGAATATATAGTTTTATGCATATGATTGGGAAAATTATTACAACAATGAAAGAAAATAATTTGCGAGTAATCGCGTTAATGTGCTGTTTTGTTTCAAAATGTCAGCCACCCTAGAATTTCAAACTGCTCGATCTCAGCCATTTTTTAAGATAGAGGTAAACCAAAAAAAGCTCTGGAATCCTTGTATCAAGGCCTAACACGTAATTAAAAAATAAATTTGAATTTTTAACTTTTTTGTATATTTATTTTAGTTTTAAATTTTGAAATGGCCGCCATCTTGAAACAAAATGGCGGACCAAGCTGGCCAACGAACTCGGTCGAGACATTAGTGACCTTAATACACACAATCAGTTTCATCAAAATCGATTTATAAATACGGGCGTTATCGTATGACATAGGTCAGATATATATATATATATATGGAGATATATATATATATATATATAAATCAACATTTGAACGGAGGGTGGTTTTGGGGTCTGGGGGTCATGATCGGTGAAAATATATCAAAATTTTCCGGAATTGCTTTCCTCCGAACGGCTGCAATAGGTAGCTTTATACTTTTTTGTATTGAAAGCTACCTAAAAGTATGCCTTTTTAATTATGGTGGTAAGAAAAGAATAAATTTAGCAGCCATATATTCAGTGCCCCAAATAAAGCCAGTCACGAGCTGCCACTGCATATCAGGATATTTTTTCTTATTTCATTTATTTTTTCTAATTAGATTTATATTTTGTATATAGTCCTAAAATACTAACAGTGATATTTAAGTTCATTTTACATGTTATCACAAAAAAAAAAAAAAAAAAAAAAAAAAAAAAAAAAAAAAACTAGGGACAAAAATTTCTAAAGAAATTAAAAATATATAATCAATAATTTTGCACATATTGTGTATTTGAAATCTTTTATCAAAAATAAGATAAATTAGACTTGCCCAAAAGCTTGGGATGCGAGAGTGATTAGGGAATTATTGTTGTCACTAAGGGCTCAACACAAGTCTCTACTTTTAACATTGTCACACAAAGGTCCCTGTATTTAGGAAATAGGCTCCAATGAGTGTTTTGCATCCATATGGGTATGTAAGGTAGTTGAAGTGGTACGCATGTCACCTCAGTGGCAAGGAAGCCTCCTAAACTTAAGAGGATGAGCTCTAATGAATTTCTCTTATCTGTATGGGCAAGTGGGACAGTTGAAGTGATACACATGTCTGTGTACCTCAGTGGCAAGGAAGTCTCTGAAACTTTGGGTGAACCTGTAGATTTTTTCTGCTATATGCCCCTGTGGACCTTCCTTAGCGAAGCAGGGAAGAGAAGCACTGAGGTGTCTTTGAAGTCAAGATGTATGAGTGTGTGTCTGTCTCAAAAAAAAAAAAAATTATCTTTTTCTTTTTAAACTGTTTGTATTAGATATCCTTGGGAGAGCTACTGGGGCTCTCAATACTATTGGCTATTTCCATGGGAGAAAGTCCAGCCCTTTGCTTTTAGTTCTTCCCTCACTGACCGACCTCTCAACCAATGCAGTGATGGGGTGTTAAACTTGAGAATTTTCCTCAGAGAGTGAACATTGCATCATCTCAGGACTCATAAATTTTCTCGAAAGCCTTAAAATTTGGTTGAGCTGTAATAAAACTGGTATCAAGCTAACAGTCTGAGTTGGCAACAGCCTTTATCTACAGACAGAATTTATTAAGCTGGTGAGAATCTATAGTAACTACTGGCTATGTGTTCTTAAATTAATTATACAGGGTGATTTTTTTTAAAGTTGTGAAAGTAAAACCCTATAACAAAAGAACCACTGATCCAAATGACCTAAAATTTCACCAGTATGCTCCCAAAGCAATGGGAATTTTTTTGGTGTGGTTAATAAAAAAAAACTTAAAATCGCACCGACAGATGGCGCTGTACATGCAGTAATGTCAGGAGACGAACTTGCACCCGGCACACGCACATTGGCGATAAAAACATGAAGTACGCACATCTCGTGTTCATTATTCTATGGAAATCCCCACAATGACTGCACCATTGACGGACCGTGCATTGTTAGTGAAACTGTATTATCAGAATAATGACAGAGCAGCAACTGCTCTTAGGAGATTTAAGACACTTAAGAATTTAAGAAAAGGTCCAATGACCACAGAGGATCTATGGAAGATGGTTTTTCAAAGTACTGTCCATTGTTTTCCTCCCACAGACGATATTCTTTGGTTCTGCTACCTTACAGCGCCATCTGTCAGTGAGATTTTAAGTTTTTTTAATCATACCTAAAAAATTCCCATTGCTTTGGGAGCATACTGGTGAAATTTTAGGTCATTTGGATCAGTGGTTCTTTTGTTATAGTGTTTTACTTTCAGAACTTAAAAAAATCACCCTGTATAAAAAAACTTACATTCCATGGAAATATATATATATATATATATGTTACTGTAAAGGCCCAAAGTCTGGGAAATCCTAGGTTTTATAAGTAAATCCTAGCATTTACCAAAGTGAGTTGGTAAAAGCCTGAAATAGGCTTTTAAATTATTCTACTTTGGTCATTTCAGTAAATGCTATGTTTTACCAACTCTGTTTGGTAAAAGTCTGAAATGATTGCTACGGTTAGCATAAGATTCAGGGAAATATGATATTAATATACTGCACCTCCTCACGCAGATATATGGTGTATTTATTTTAAGACTATGTAGCGAGTTGATTAGTAAATTAAGGGAACAACAACAGCAGCAGTAAAGTCATATGTAAAACAGCTGACCTGACATTGATGTAGTTTTTTTCTCAAGAACTATGGATGTGATTTCAATACGTATTTTAATAGTTTTGTTTTGGCACTACCTAAACTATAAATTGTTTGTCAAAAGAAAAGTAAAATTGTTACACAATTTTGAAAACAATCAAAATTTATTTTGTTTTTCAAATTTAATATAGCTCTCATTTTTTATTTTTACCAAACGATAAATTTATAGTTTATCTACTGCCAACATCATAAAAAATAATTGAAATCGTTTTAGTAGTTCTCGAGAGAGGGCTGAATCAATGTCAGGTAGACATGTGACTTTGCAATTCAATTGTTGTCGACCCTTTACAACAACTTTATTTCACATTAAATATTAATAACATACTTTTCATTTCTAATTTAAACAAAGCCTAGAATAATAATAAATTTAACTTTATATAACATTAAATTAAACTTTATAAAACATTAAACTTAATTTTATATAGCATGAAATATAGCTTTATATAACATTTAACTTAACTTTTTATATTTTGCTGCATTTAACTAGTTTATAAATAAATTTGTCATAAATTATTGGTATATGTTATATATTAAATTTATGTTAATAAATTTATTTATTATATATAATAATAAATTTATTAAATTTAATAAATTTATTTATTATATAATATAATGAAAAAAATTATAAATTACGATGTAGATAGATTGATTTGCACATCTTCATGGTACACTTCTTTAAACAGTTGCATTTTCAGAGTCCTTGTTCCACAACCAAAGAAAGCACACCATATATTTGATGTTCCAAAGTTGTGAAGATATCCAAAAGACAATATGACACTTCTTCAGTTTTTCTACTAGGTAAAGATCGGAGAAGGGCAAATTTTGTAAGATGATCATGATACACTAAAATGAATTTCTTATTATGATCAGGATTCAACTGCTTATCTATCATCTTGACTTGGCATGGAGAAA
Organism: Maratus michaelseni; assembly: GCA_963931845.1. NCBI lineage: Eukaryota > Metazoa > Arthropoda > Arachnida > Araneae > Salticidae > Maratus > Maratus michaelseni. Next base: position 439,095,169 of record OZ007586.1, on the reverse strand, counting down.
TTCATTTCACTGTATAAAATTGGTTTGACTGCAATTCCCTTTTTCGGAGATTTTTTTATTACTCTGACATGGTTCATATAGTCTCAAATACATAACAATATATTCTACAGTAGCATTCTTATGATTCAGTTCCTTAATCATTCGGTTCACCACCTAGGCCAATAAGAATATGAACTTTGTGTATGAAGCTGAACAGCTCGTTAACAGTAACATAGAGGATTTTTATTTTTCTTGTAGATAATGATGCTATAAGATTCTCTTTGTCTCCTATACTCAGAATATCATAGCGTTTTAACCATCTATGATGAACTGTTTGTTTCTCTTTCACACATTTAGCTTCTGTGATTTTATTTATTAAAATATTTTTCTCACTTGCTAAATAAAAGTTATTATTTACTGATTCATACAAAAAGTCATAAAACTTTTTCTGAATAATATCGCTTATTTTTTTAATAAAATAAGAAAACTATTAATAAAAAGAAAAGTGCCCAGTTAAACTGATGGCATTGAGCTCACAGGCTATTCACACTAATTGTATACTATACAATTATTTCAAAGAATAATGCCCTTCGAAAAATAAAGAAATCAACAATAAATTAAGGGGGGTTAGCCACCATCCCCCCCTTTATACTTAATCAATGAACCCCCAAAACTAGTAAGGGAAGTGCCTTATCACAATGAACTTGTATACAAAATTTGAAGCAAATCAGATAATTCTGCATGAAAAACCCATTTATCTAAATTAAAGGGGGATTAGCCCCCATTCTCCCCTTTATATTTAACCAATGAGCCCCCAAAATTAATCAGGAAGTGCCTTATCACAATGAACCTATACATAAAATTTGAAACAAATTGAATAATTCTGCATGAAAAACCCATTTATCTAATTAAGGGGGGGGGGGGTTAGCTCCCATTCCCCTCCCTTTTATACTTAAGTAATGAACCCCCAAAACTAATCAAGGAATCAGAATGAACCTATATACAAAATTTGAAACAAATTGGACATTTCTATCAAGAGTTATTGTGTTACGTACATACAGAACCTGCAGGCACATTAGCTCTCAGGCTTTGATAGTCTGCAAGCTAAAAAATTTTTCTAGATTGTAGCCGTTCATACCTGTCAATACTTACAGGAAGTGAGGCTGCAACTGGCATGAACAGATAAAGAGTTATGAGGAAAGGTGTTACTGCAGATAATTGGGTAGACTCATCCCTCATTTCAGATTTTTACAAAAAGGAATAGGTAAATCCTGGCATTTATCGAAATGGTCCGATAAAAGCCTGAAGTAAGAGCGTTTAAAAGCATATTTTGGACTTTTACCAACTCATTTTGATAAATTCTACGATTTACCAGACATGGCTTTTATAGTAACATATGCATTAAAATATGATTTTTGTTATAATAAAAATGCAACACCCATATGTATATAATTAGTTCTTATTTAAAATAATATTTATTAATAGTTTACTTAATATTCATTATTGAAATTTAAAAAAGTAAAATGGCTGCTGTGAATTTCTTCACAACAATTGCAAAGTGCTATTATCTGCTACATTACGTACATATTGTGAATTTGGCTAAAGAAAACTCAAGCTTTTATAATAGTATAGAAATTTTAATGTCTTTCTTTATAGTAAATGAAGATTTTACCTAGCTTTTGCTTAAGCCAACATCACATTTCATTGCTGTCATTTACAATTATTAAAACAGCAAAATAGCTTGTTAGAAACTTTTAACCTTTTTAGGGACAAAGTAATCTTGTAAAAATGTTGAAATGATTGAATGCTACTGGAATTAAGAATAAATTGATTTCAAATTAAATTCTTTTCACGCATGTTATAAAATCAAAATTGTATTAAAAAAATTTCTGAATGCCATTTAGTGCTTTGTAATTAAAATTAAGTGGTATAAATACCACCGCCCTTCAAAGTGTTAAAGGGTTTCTTATCCTTAACAGTGTGGAAAATCATCTCATTGTAACTAGGCTTTTTAAAGGTTTATCAATTCTGCATTTATTTTTAACTTTCCAAAACTTAAAAGAAGGTAATCTCTAATCTTCGTTGCCCCCCCCCCCCCACCCTTCATTTCTACCACCGTGGGACCAGGCCAGTGCCTAAATCCAGCCCTGCTAATAAAACCAGCTAGATTTTTCATATATGTTTAACTAAATTATTCAAATGTTAACAAATGTAAAAACTAAGATGGTGTTATAAGTGCTTATTAGACAAAAAAACATAAGTAAATAAAATTTATCTAAAAAATGTTGCAATACATTAAAATTTGCTAAACAAAAGATAGGTTTTTGATCTTCTGCAACGTACAGTAGAACCTCGATTATCCAACCCTAGTTTAGTTTAACTGGAACTCTCTGTAAACTGATGTCGATTTCCTGATCTTTTTTTTCATTTATATGATCATGGCATTTATATGATCAGTGAAGCATGGGAATCTATGCCGCACTTGACACAGACGAAGTTGGCAAACTTTTGCCTAATTTTTTAACTGGTGCAGATGAAAATGTTACAGACATTGCGATAGATGGTGCTATTGAATTTTCAAACCTTTTTAGCATGATGCCAGGTTTTGAAAAATGTGGGATCAAAGAAATCACAGATTGGTTGAAATGTGACGTAGAAGAAGCTGGCTTCTAGTTGCTTAATGATGAGAAAAATTATCGCAGAAGGCTGACATTCTCCAAAAGAAAACGATGATGATGAAGGCGAGAATGATTCACAAGTAAAGATTAGCAACAATGATGCTTTTGGGTGTTTCTCAAAAGGCCTTGCTTGGTTGAAACAACAAGAACAGTGTGATTTCTCTGAAGTAATGTTTTTAAGAAAACTTTGTAACAGAGCGGCATGGCAAAGGATGGCCAATTTATGCCACATGAAGCTTCCATTTAAATCATTGTAAGTTTTTTGTTTCAATACAGTCGAGCCTGTTTATAGCGAGCACGCATTTAATGAGATTCCACATTTAGCGAGGAAAATGGAGTCGTTTGATTTGTATAATGTTAATAAATGTATTGAAATATACTCTTTTAGCGAGCAAATTTTTGTACTTTGCTCGGATTTAACGAGGGAAATAATTATGGAAGCATGAAATAATTACAGAAATAATAATTTAAAAAAAAGAAAAACATACAGTTTTTCTAGAATTTTCCCACTCTTGTTGTAAAGGACAAATAAGAATTCTTTAAAGTTATCCAACAACAGGTGCAATCATCAGAGACAGGCATAGATTCTTGGAAGGGAGGCGGTGTTAACTGAATGCCAGTCCTATTGTCCTTTTCCAGGAAGGGTACGGGAGAGAATGAAAAATTCCTAACTCATAAAGAATGGAATTCCAAATCCCTTGGTGCTTTACAGTGGTTGAAGATGGCGGACGCAGGAAAGGTTGGGGGTGGGGGGGGGGGGTGTTATAGACGTCGTTCATGGCGACTTCTCCCTTCAATGGCTTGACCCAATCGAAATCAGGTGTAATTACCGGTTTCACAACTACGTGTAAGAAAAAATTATTTTCGGCTTGTACCTTTTCTTGAGAGCGTGTTTTTTATTCTGCTGTTTAAAATGTCGAAACGAAAAGTTTTATCCATAAGAGAAAAAGTGGAAATTATAAAACTCTTGGATAAAGGTGAAAAAAAATGTTACAATATGTAAGCAGTAGGGACTTTCTTCTTCAACTGTGTCAACTCTTTTAAAAAACAAGGAGCCCTTAAGGAAAGCATATGAAGCGAATGTGACAGATTCCAAACGATTGAAGAAATGTGAAAAAGAGGACTTGGATGAAGCGCTGTTAAAATGGTTTGTTCAGCAACGAAATTCTTGTTTACCCATAACTGGGCCCATCATTAAAATCCAAGCGGAAAAATTTGCAGCTCAGCTAGATTACACAGATTTTTCTTGCTCTAATGGATGGCTACATCGTTTCAAGCAACGTCATAACATATGTGCAGGAAAAATCATCGGCGAAGCCGCCAGTGTGAACTACAAGGATGTGAAAGACTGGTTAGATTGCACATGGAAAGATGTACATGAAAATTATGCTGACGATAACATCTTTAATGCTGATGAGGCCGGCGTCTTTTACAATCTAACTCCTTATCAAACGATGAAGTTTAAAGGTGAAAAATGTGTGGGCAGTAAGTTTCTGAAAAATCGCTTAACTGTGTTAATGTGTTGCAAGAGGTCAGGCAAAGACAAGAAAAAACTTTTTATCGTCGGTAAATCTGCAAATCCAAGATGCTTTTAAGGGGGTAAAAGGTCTCCCAGTGACTTACAAATCGAAGAAAAAGGCATGGATGACTTCTGAATTATTTTTACCTTATTTGCACGAGTGGATAAGGTGCTTCAAAAACAGAAAAAAAAAGATTGCACTCATCATTGATAATTGTTCTGCTCACCCGCAAGTCAGCCATTTAAAAAACATAAAACTTGTTTTCTTACCGCCTAACACAACCTCACTGTTACAGCCTCTCGATCAAGGAGTTATTCGGAGCTTCAAATGCTATTATAGAAAGCCATTGATTCTCATGATGTTAGAGAGAAATTTAAAAGATCAGGATCTTAAAATTTCTGTTCTTGACGCTATATACCTGATGACAGATGCTTGGGGAAGTGTGACTCAATCTTGTATCCAAAATTGTTACAGGAAAGCTGGATGAATTGACAGAAGTGGCTTCGAAGATGACAATGACTTGCCACTCTGAGTCTGGTTGCAACAAAATAACATTGAGAAGTTTAACGATGTTTTAAACATCGATGACTACAATAACGTTGATGACTGTGTTTTAACATCGGGCTTACTCTCCACTGAGGATATCGTCGTGGAAGTGGTAAAAGCCCAAGAGCAGGAAGACGCAAGTGATAGTGACTTGGAAGAAGAAACTGTACTTAAAACGCCGACACGTGATTGTGCTGAAGAATCATTACAAAATCTGGAACAGTTTTTGAAGCAATGAAAAATACTGATGATGCAACATTTAATGCATTAAGTGTTTTAAGACGAAATTTGAAAGAAAGAAAATTTTGTTAACTCAAACAATCAACTTTGGATGAATATTTTACCAATTCTCAATAAAGATTATCAAGCAGTAATTCACGTAAGTTGTTTTTTATGTATATACTATTAGTTATTAACTAGGATTTGGATTTAGCGAGCGACCGGATTTAATGAGCATTTTTCTGTGTCCCGAGCTCCTCGTTAAATACGGGTCCTATTGTATAAATTTATTTTCCTGTATAATTTCAATTTAGATATTTATTTAGCAGTTTAAATAGTCATAATAATAGTTCGATGAGGATGCTACATATTAAACTAGATGATTATTGATAAATTCGTGATTATCCGATGTAGGTTCAGTCCCAATTACATCGGATAATTGAGATTCTACTGTACATAAATATTTTTCAGCCAAATATTATTCATAAAACTATTGAAATTAGATCCCAAATATTCTCATATTGGTCAAAACATGTTTAAAGAAAGGGTAATTTTTTTTTTTAGTCCTACCAAGCCAAACATGGGCCTGAACTACTTATTTCCTTTTCATTTTCATTTTTTTCTAAACTACTATTCTAACTTATAGATTATGGTATTTTTATGTGAACCCTACAGAATTTAAGAATGAGCTAATGTTTACATTATATTTATATAATGACTCTTTGTTTAAAAGACTATGATCATGATAATGGCTAATGGTCATTTACAGTAAAAGCTTGACTATCTTGAAATAAATGGAAGCATGAGTATCAGTTACGTGAAAATTCTAGATAATTGTAAATAGAATACAAAAATTCATGTAGCAAAATAGCTCAATGAATGAAAAATGAAATAGACAGTTTAAAAATAAAGAATAGAACCTTGTTTTGCTATAATATTGAAAACCTCAAAATTAAGTAGAATTTTATAACATAAAAGAAAGACAGGAGAATAGAAAATCAAAAGCTTAGCATTATGTTAAGATCAAATATTCATATTTCAAGCTGAAACTTGCTTAAATTTTAAACTAAGAAAAATAAATTACCTCTTTTCAAGTCAGAAATAAAAGCCAAGAAATGCACTGTAGGATTGGAACATTTTGCAACATAATTAAAATTTTTAATTCAATGATATTGATACAAAACTTTCTCTTATTGTCATAGAGACTATGCAAATCTAATTATGAAAATAAAACATTTAATATGGTTATGAAAAGTTATTGCATAAATGCAATAAGTTTGGATAAAATTAATGACAGTAGCTTAAAAAAAAATTATTTTTGTGCAATGTAATTTTATGATGTTGCATACGACTTAATTTTTGAATGAACAGAACACAAGAATAATAATAATAAAAAAATTCAATATATTCTTGTTATTGAAGTTTCTAGATACTTGGATGCTAATACTCAAAACTTTCCCTGTATTGGTGTTATTGGACTCTGGGGTGCTACTTGGACCCCCCCCCCCCCAAAAAAAAAAAAAGTGTTTTAAACCATTCCTGGATCTATGTTAAGAGCGAGTATTGAAATGATTCACCAATATTCCATAGGTAACAGCATTAACATAGTACACTCAGGACAGATTTAAAACATTTTTTATTTGGACCCAAGTAGCCCTCTTCTTGGATCAAATAACCCAAAGTTACAGTACTTTCCATGGTTGGCATTTAAGCACATAAAACAAATATATAAACCATAGCGATTTCATCCATTATTAATTTTCCAAAGAACTGAATAGAGTTTTAAGAATTTTAATGCATTTCACATATTGTATACTAAATTAAAAAAGAATTTCTAAGGAAAAGGAACAACCATAACCTAAAATTAAAAGAGCAATTGCAGTTTTAAGCTATGCATTATTGAAATCACCAGGAGGTTGGAGAAATGTAATTTAACAATAACTGATATAGTCAAAAAAAGTTTTATTCATGAAGTTCTTGTAAACAGTACATCTGCAGATAATTTTATTTGCATTTTAAAGTACTCAAGTCTTGAGTACCAAGTCTGAGCATACCAATATATTTTAAGGAATTTACAATTGAACTGTACAATAACAAAACAAAAAGCTGTTTGAACAGTAAAGAAACAAAAATAATTAATAGTTTTTACTTTTAGGCAAATTCATTTAAGTAGTCTGCTTTCATTGAAGTGATAACCCTTAGCTTTGATAAGCACTTTGCACACTATTTACCAATTTTTCTACTTTTTGGTGATCAATTGGACTCCAACAGTTCGGAAGAGTCCTAGAGACCTTCAGTGTTGGCAAGCATCTGTTTCCGCACTTCCCTGTTTAATTCTGCAAACAAAAACTCAGTAAGGGATCTGGTGATTGAGATGGCCATTTCATTTCTGTTGAGACTTCTTTCATTGACAAATAATTAGTAAACAACTTGGACATATGCTTTGTATCGTTATCTTGTTGGTAAACAAAGTTCTGTCCCACAAGTTGTAACAAAGGTCAGGAAAATAAACAAAGTCATGTTCATGTAGATAATTAACTATTACCAAATCAGCTGAAATAATTTTATTCACTTGCCAAAACAAGCTAAACAACATACGTGGCAAAACAAACTGAACACACACAGAAATAACAAAAATAGAATTTAACATTATATGTCAACATCTTTCCAAATACTGCTATCCAGAGCTATCTCCTTCAACCAAATTAAGTAGATTCAACTTCTAAGAAAAAAACATGGTAGCCCTCCAGTGCAACAACCCTGCCATCTGGTGGGGAAAAGCAAAATCAAATATTTAACCAAAAAATACATACAAATCACCTACCGGATAAAATCGCATGATGCACTAATATGTTGTGGTACAGTTTTTGATACATTATTCTGTCGATTCTGATTAAGTCATCAACTTGGTTCCCCACGAAACATCCCCAAACAATCACATTGCCTCCTCCATGCTTAACTGTTGGCACTACACAGTGTGGGAGAAAACACTCACCTGGACGATGATGTACAAAAGCACGGAGATGTGAACCGAAAAAGGTTCAAATTTTGATTTGTCAGTCCAAAGGATCCTTTTCCACTGTTCCTGAGTCCAATCCTTATGCTTTTAGCACAGCTTACCCTTTTTGCTCCATTTGTAGCATGTAGAAGTGGTTTTCTTACTGCAACCCTACCATTAAAGCCAAGTGCAAGGCCACAGTTTCCTATCAGACAAAGGCTGAGAATGACTTTACTGCAAATCCTTTCCTATTTTTGGAGCGGTCAAACATCTGTTATGCTTGCTGATAAACCTAATAAAGTGTTCGTCTTACCACTGCCTATTTTTATCTTTATTTTACTTCCACCTTTCCCGTTTTACAGTCATCTTTATTTACAGCAGCTACATTTATATATTACAGTATCCTTATCTTTTCAATATCTTTTATCCAGTATCTACAGTAAATTATCATCCAGCACCTATAGCAGTTTCACCTAATGTCTACACAACAGTATCTGCAATAGCCCAGTTAAACGTTCTAATCCCTATGCATATTGTTTAAAGTTTACTATATTGTGTTTCCTTTATTTTACAAGCATATCTTTAATTCATCTGGATTTTGTTTACATCCAGTCGCACTTCCATTCATGTCTTTCCTGAAACGCATGTGCTGACTCATCCATTCAACATAAAGTGACTTCATTCGATCGTGATCATTACACTTTACGTGACGTATGCGTTTGATGTCACAATCTCACCCCATCTACCTGCTCCTTGCATTGTGTAATGAGCAGTTATTGAAACAGGTGTTTAGTATAAAGCACATGTTCATTCAGTCTCTCCTCTTACACTTTAATAGCTTGCATGTAGCTCTTGGCTTGACGTTTCGCCGATCATACTTTTAGCTATTTTTATTTTCATTTTGTTGCTTTCTGTGAACGAGTTGTTTTTCACGAATGTTATTTTAACACTTTTTATTAAAGCAGTAAAATCAATCAAGCTGTAATGGCTTCTTAACTTAATGTTCTTTCATCCAGTTTTTACAATCCAGTTTCTTTTAATGCCTTAAAGTTGTTTTTCCAGAAACTATCAGCTTTAAAAACTTGCTTTTACTCTAGTCTTTTATGACCTGGAGCACTGCCATTGCATCTTTACCATCATTTGTCATGCCCAGATTCCACATAAATAGAAACAAGAAGTTTTTCATTTTTAAAAGGATCGTTGCTTATCTGTGGAGAATATTTGATTAATGCTGCTGCTTCTGGGTATCAACGTAATTCATTTAACGTGGTTATGAAATCTAGGGGGAATTTTTGTCAAAGCATAGTTAAGTTACTTTTATTACTTTGTTTAAATATATTTAAAATGTTTTTCTGTTAAATATCATATGCATTTAATTACTATTTAATATATTCTGTTTCGTTAATAAATATAATTTGTTTTGAAACTTACTTGTTTTCATTTCATCCCCACACGGTTTATTTCATTTATTTAATAGTTTTTCAGGTTTTGCTTTTAGGTTAATTGTTATTGAACTCTGTTAAATTTAATAGTACTTTACTTTTCAGCATATCTGGAACTACAGACACATTTCTGCTGCATTTACTCTGCTTATCATTTAAATTAAACGTAACTTATGTTTCCTGACACCACGGTCATCACTGCTAGTAGTCACAATGAAGTTTTCCTCACAAACAGTTGTTTATTTTGGATGACCAGTTCATTTTCTTGTAAAATTTTGACTTTCATTTTATAAGCACGGCCCCAACTATTCCACACTTAACTCACAGTTCTTTTTAAACATTTTTGACTAACTGGAGCTTTCAGGAAACTTGTTGACAATTTGGAACGTTAGAAAACAGCACTATCATACATTGATAATGTTTGATTATTTTCGATCACTTCACGCATGTTACTACAAGTTTACATGATAGTTCTTGATAGTCAACAAACAACTAATACAAAATAGTAGATGAAATTCTCGCTAGATGGCAACATAAAGCTGCAACTCCAGGCAAAGTTCGCAAAGTACAATGCTGAAATTATGTCTCGAAGCATAAAACTAATTTAATTTTTCAACACATTTCTATCAGTTTCCCCGGGTTGAATCGGTACGGAAATAATACATTTTGTTATTTTTATCATACTCCATTCATACACAAGCAGCAGAATGTATGATAAAGAAGCTTCTTTTCAATTTCAGGGGTTGTGCTCAAAGTTTTGACAGATACTGTATGTCAGAACCAGAGATACTTAGTAAAATACATGAAGAAATATTCATCAAAAACCCAAATTTAAATTCCTATTGTGCCAATGTTTAAAAATTTAATAATGAAATTTCCATATAATTCAGATTTAAATAAGTTACGCTTACACTGTATTTCCGTTTCAATTTCACTCAAATATTGCTAATTAGTCAAATTGAAAAGAAAAATATGTAAACAAAACAAAGATATACAATTTGCCATGTTCTAAAATAAACCAAGCTTTTGGTACCAAGATCTGCAGATTTCACAGCGTTGACTGGATATTAAATTTTTATTTATTTTCTAAAAGTGGAGCAAAGTATACTTTGTGAACAGATTACTTTACATCACCTAATATACTAATCATTTTAAAACAGGACAATAGTTAGGAATAATGTAGATCCATTGAAAATGTATTATGACCCTGTAGTACCATGGAATGATGAAATAAAAGTTTTTTTTAGCTTTTAAAGAGAGAAAATAATCAAAACTCATTGTATTTAAAATGTAAAAATAAAAACTATCATGAAAGAAATTTAATATTATTTTTAAATGACCAGAAGGACAAGTTGATCATGGATAATGAAAGTATACGTGAAAATGTAAGCCATAGCAAGAAAATATTTAAACATAATCATTATAATCAGCCACCTGTGGAGCTTTGAGAGGGGGTTATACCTCCAACTATTTGCTTTAAAATCTAGATAATCTTGCACCTACCCCTAGCTACCACAGATTTTCTGTTCCGGCTTACTTATCTCCTAGCCTTGAATCACTGTAATTTACCTATCCCCAGCTTTTGAAAGTTTCTCGTTGGTGATCTACATAGCCACCAGCCTTTAATCTCTGCAAGTTTCCAGTAAATATTCTACACAGGATAGTTTTTGAGTATCCAGTGCAATTTAAAGTATTGCACTCTTCATTAGTTTTACTAGAGTTTTTTAAGCAAAAACTTGTTGGCACCCTTACAAATTCTGTACCTGGGACAATTGCCCTCCTGGACCCTTCCTATGCTATGCCACCGAGTCTACATATCCCCTGGCCTTAGATATTTGCAGGTTTCACATTAGTAGTCTTCCTATCTATTACAGTAAAATTAGAGTAATACCTTGAATGCAAGAATATGCAATTTTCTGTTGCATTTACAGTTTCTTAAAAAAAAAGATTTTAATATAGCATAAATGAATAACATTTATAGCAGAATTAACTTTTTGATAGTTACATAAAAATAATAAGAGTTGAAAATTAAAATGGAGTTTTAGATTTATATAGGCAATAAAAGATAGAAACAAAATTATTACTTTCGAAGACATGACAGAAACAGCTTTTACACAAATTTCAACTTGGATTGGAAAGAAAATAATTACTTTCAAATATTCTGTTTATATTTTTTTAAATGCAGTTACATTTTAGTGAATTTATTTTTTATTTATTTATTTATTTTTTATCAAAAGAAAAAAATCACACTGGATCTACTTTGAAAATATCAACTTCACTAGAAAATCATCAGTCTATTCTAGAAGCCGTCTTTGAGGGAGAGATTGAATTAACTTTTTATTTTAATTTATACAATTTAAAGAGTATTTAAACATTACAATAAATAAAAAGAACCAAATCACTCTTATACTTATTTTATTACAAGATCTATCACATATATCTGTAGGCAAATTTCCATGTACAAACCAGCATAAAAGAATAAAAAATAAACAAACTAATATTTGATGAAAATGGAAGAAATAAATTAATAACAATAAATATTAAAAGAAATATATGAGTAATGACTTTTTTTAAAAATAACTTTGGAACTTTGCCAATTATACAAAGGCCAATTTTTAAAAATTAATTTCATATTTTAATTTCATCTTTCTTCCAAAGCAAAAAAGATTTTTCACAAAGTTGAAGCTTTTTAAATGGTTACAATAACCAAAAAATTGACAGATTTCTCTTTTCTTTACATATTTTAAATGCTTCATTTTGTTATCAGTCATGAGCCGTCAGTATAAAAATATAATATATGCTGTGCAGAATGCTGCATGTTATAAAACAACCCAGAAACAGATATATAAGTATGAATTCAATGGAGAACAATGTTCCAATGAATAAGATATTGCGTATAAATGCAAAACTAAATTAATCTTAAAGTTTTTAAAGTGTTTTAAAAATGCATATTCTGTTGAACATTATTTAAATGAAGTAAAATGAAAATCCACAGAAATGATAAATGAGTTTGCAGCAATAAAAATTAAAGCAAAATATTATAATATGACAAAGACAGTTATATTTAAAGCAACTTTAAAGTTCCATTAATGTATATCCTGCACATCATTATTTCAATAATAAGCATACCCTACAACTCTTATGTATTTTTCATAGTAGTTTTTTTTATTTCAAATATAAATGTACATTTAAAGTTTTATACATTTTAGTTAAGATCCCAATGAACCCTACATACTTTGATGCAAGTAAATACAGAATAAAAAAGCAGTGGGAAATATTTCTTCTAACTTTCTGCATTTTCTCATTATTCAAAACTACATGTTAATGATCATATATAGTTATTTATACAGAAATAATTGTGATTGAACTTGTAAATATTGAGTTTTATTTATTTTTTTCGCATTATCATTATTAGAAATTGCTATTTAAAGGCCACATGTTTATTACTACACAAATAATCATGATCGGAAGGAAAAAAAATTAATTTATAAAAAATTTAGCCGAAAAGATCATTAAGCTTTTCTACAATGTGTGTTCTCTTCCTCACCCACAGAGTCTATGGCAATTGTTAAGCTTTATGTATTAAATTAATGTGTATCTGTATTTTATTAGAACACTGTTTCTAAAGACACTTTACTCAATTTAAGGAATTACTAGGTTTATTTTTTAATATAATTTCTCTATTTCACATTTTTTTTCTATCCTTCAAAAAATGCCCATTTTTAATTTTCAATTAGAAAGAACCCTCAGCTGTTTAATTTGTGAATGAACTGATTTTTTTCTCCTATGTAAGTAGTTAGGACTTCTTTGAGAATTTTCACAAGATCATACTATTTTCCCTTAAAAAAATGTAGAAATATCCTTTTTAGATTAATATTTTTAAATTATATTATTTTTTAAAAGCATCTTTTTAAAGTGTTATCACCATTAGCATTTCAGAAGCAATCGTTGTAAATAGACATTAACGTTCAATAATTATTACAGAAATGTTGAAGGGTATGCAAAAAAATGGCAGGATAAACTGTAGAAGTAGCAAATAAAATATGCATGTAAAATGTAAAGAAATAACACATATATATCCTGCCCAACATAACTTGGATAAAATAATTAGAAAAACTGCATAGATGGCAATTAAGTACAAAAGCAAAACAGAAAAGAAATTACAGAATGACAATAACTAAGAAAGGTTTAAATGAGGCAGGAAAGCAAAATTTAATCATACATTCCATACATCCTAAATTTGAACATGGAAAACTACAGAAATCGTAAATAAAATACAGAAGTAAAATACAAAACAGCAACAAGGAAAGTTAACATTTAATGCAGTTTTGAAGTGGACATAATGCTGCATATTATTATTAGAATCAAGTAATAAGAAAAACCTCAGGAACTGTAGATGTATTACATAAATAAAAAACAAACAAAAATTACAGAAGGAAAATAATTTAACTTTAAAGGTGGAGTGTACTTAGCATGCATGTCTTGCACATTAATATTTAAAGAAAAAACAGGTTTATTTTGTTCAGTTTTAAGGCAAAATTCCAAATCAAACATTATGTGCCAGTATAAAGAAGTAGGAAAATCTGCAGAAATGATAATAAAATACACACTAATGTATATTCAATAAGAAAAATGAATTGCAGAATGACAAAAGCTTTAAATGTGGCAAGAAAGCAAAAATTAAATATATATTCCATACATCCTCATTTGAACATGGAAAGCCATAGAAATTATAACATTAAATGCAGTTTTGAAGTGGACATAATTCTGCATATTATTATTTGAATCAGTAATAAGAAAAACTTCAGAAGCAGCAAATGAATTACACAAATAAACACAAACAAAAATTACAGAATGAAAATAATTTAACTTTAATGGTGGCAGGAAAGTGTACTTAAAATGCATGTCTAGCATATTAATACTTAAATAAAAAACAGCTTTATTTTATTCAGTTTTATGGCAAACAGTCCAAATAAAACATTATGTGCCAGTATAAAGAAGTAGGAAATACTGGGTTTATAAGTGAAAATAAAATATGTACCAATGCATATTCTATTGGTAAAATAAATTACAGTATGACAATAGCCATGCAAGCTTTAAATGTGGCATGAAAGCAAAATCTAACCATACATTCTGTATATCCTTGTTTGAAAATAGAAAACCATACAAATTGAAGTATAAAAGAGAAGCAAAATACAAAAGAAACAAAAAAAGTTAATATTCAAAGCAGTTTTGAAGTGAGCATAATTCTGCACATTGTTATTCAAATCAAACAAGAAAAACCTCAGAAACGGTAGATGTATTACTGAAGTAAAATACAAAACAACAACAAAAAAAGTTCACATTTAATGCAGTTTTGAAGTGGCCATAATTCCGTACACCAAATAATAAGAAAAGTCTCAGAAATGGTAGATGTATTAAATAAAACTCAATCAAAAATTACAGAATGAAAATAATTTAATTTCAAAGATGGCAGGAAAATGTACTTAAAATGCATGTCTTGTACATTAATATTTAAATACAAAAAATAGGCTTGCTTCATTCAATTTTATGATATAAAGCCTAGATAAAACATTATGTGCCAGTAAAAGAAATAGGAAAAACTGCAGAAGTGAAAATAAAATATACACCAATGCATATTCTACCTAATTACTTGAATCAAGTAACAGGAGAAACTGCAGAAATGATGTTCTATAATTTTTTGTAAGTGTAGATTAGATACAAAAAATATGGAACAGTAACAATAACATTATTATTTAATATAATTTTGCAGTAAACTATTGCATATCATGACATCATAAGAATATTTTTTATGTAACCCAAAAACATTAAAAACATTTGATATAGCAGATGAAATATGTACGAAGTCAAATATAAGGAAAACAATATGTATTCAAGCTGTCAACAACAGTATGTTCTTAAAGAGTACCGTTTTAAAGTAATAATTTACAATACATTTAAAAAATTAAATTTGTTAAAATTTATTGTTCTTATCCCCCAAAGAAAAAAAAATCTGCTTTTTTTAAATCTGGACATTTAATTTTCTTGTGAATTAACTGACATTAATACCATAATCTTCAATTACTGACATCAAATGTGAAATTACTGAACTAATTAATAATACAAAAATCTGACACGACGAATAAGAAACATTTCAAATGAAGACAGTATTGTTTAGATCTTCATGCACAAACCAAACTTGTCTTTTTGTTTGTAGAGTTATGCCAGTATTACATAAAAATAGCATAATAACTTGACAAATGTTACATAAATTAGTAGTAATAGCATATAATTACAAAACACAGTAACAAGAATAAGAAATACATTTTAAAGTGAAGATAAGAAAAAAATTCAATTTCTCATAAGCAACAGAAAACAAAATAATATTGCATTATTTTGTAATAATTGCAAAATAATGCAATGTAATGAATGTAAAATAATGCAATGAAATGAAAAAGAAGAAAATGTACTTTCACAGTTGCAAAGTAAACTGCAGCTATTGAGTATTGCAGCTTTTAAGATTATTAGAAAAATGAGTAGTTAGTTATATGCTGAAACTATGTATAGTTAAACACTACGAAGAATGGAAAATATATGTATCATTGTGAGGACATTTCAACACATTTATTGAAATGTATTTCAGAGTATTTAATGTACCAGATTTTTACAATGAAAAACAAAATATGGGCTTAACAAATGTTGAAATCTTTGTATATTTTAAAATATGAAAATCAAATTAAGAAGCTGAAGAAATAACTGAATTATCAGAAAAAGCATGGATGATTGAAACATATACCAAAATTTCAAAGTATTGGTAACAAAACATGTATAGCTTTAATTATAAATTTAATCTGCTTGAAAATTTAAACTTAGAAAAACTTTCACTTTAGGGCATTTTATAAATACATTTATTGAAATTAATAACAAAATGGCCAGTCACCATAATGAAAATCAAAACTTCTATTTGCTACAAAAATATTCTTATTTTAAAATTTATATTAAGTTCAGAATGAGTAATGATTGTTGTAGAAAATCAAAACTTATTATTATTATTTTTTTTTTTTTTGCTGTCATTTCATATAACTCCTCTTATTTCTTTGCACTTAAATATTAATTAAAGCAAATTGCATTTTTTTCTTATCTTACAAGCAATTAAAAAATAAACAACATAAATAAACATTTCATAACATAAATAGAACAATGAAAATAAGAAATGTCTAAATGAAATTGTTTTAGTGTTCATGAATAAATAAATAAATAAGAAAGTAGTAAAAATGTTCATAATAAAGTATAGTATATTTAAGCAAGCTATCAACTTTCAAAATAATCAAACACACAATACTCATAAATCAAATAAGAGTATTTAAATAGAAACAAATATTATTGTGCCTAAACAACATTTTAAAGAAGATATGTTAATAAAATTTATACTTCATGCTTTTATATATATAACATAACAAGAAGCATATATAAATCATGAGCAAAAGAGAAAGAGCAATTTAAATTATTGATAGTCTTACACACTTTAATAATCTAAAATAAATATATATTGGCATTCTTCAAATGTGTCTTTTCTTAGATTTAAATTCGGTGAACTCAAAGAAATCATAGGCTGATGTACAAGCATATTTATGTTGCAAGAAATCTATTTTGGCATTGATCAAATGTATTTTCTTTTACATTTATTTTTTTTTTTAATCATAGACCCATGTAAAAGCATACTTGTGTTGCAAGAAACAAATGTATTAAAAAAAACTTCAAGCTATTTCTTTTTCAATTTAGAATACCTTTTTTTTTTTCTTTTTTTACTTTAGTTCATTTATCATTCCAAAAATATTGTACAGCAATAGACAAGCATGCACATTTAAATAAGTATTTTAAAAAGTGGATGAAACATTTAAACATATTTATATTTGTCACTTATTTTTGTAACTTTGTAGAATAAAAAAGGGATTATATTAAGAATCATAAGAATTAAGACATATAGAGTTTTAAAAAAATAATATACACTAAGAATTAAAATACTTTAAAATAACCTTCAAAAGACAAAAAAGACATTGAAGGTCATGACAAATATAATTTTCATTGTAGGCATTCATTGTTTATTTCCTACTAGTTGAATACCAGAGAGCAAATAAAACTTATAAAAATGTAGAGATCCAAAATTATAAAGTTGAAAGCCTGCTTAACCATTTTTTTTAATAGCAATAAAATTAAAAACTAAATTTATAGTTTTATACATTATATGAGTACATCAGAAATGAGTACTTATTTAAATAGTAACAAACATTTTTATCTCAACAAAAATCTAAATAAGCAATAAAAACTTAATTTATAGTTTTATACATTATATGAGGTACATCAGAAATGAGCATTTATTTAAATAGTAACAAACATTTTTATCTCAACAAAAATCTAAATAAGCAATAGTGTATATGCTCATGAATTTACATTTCATGTATTTATGTATATAATATAACAAAAAGCATATATAAAGCATGAACAAATAAGATAGAACAATCAAAAATGTCCATAGTCTTATGCTCTTTAATAAAGTGAACTAAGTCCTTTTATGTACATCTTTAATATTTTTACATATTTGTCAATGGTAATACTTCAAATATGCTTAGTTTATTATTTGTGAGTGCTAAAAAAGAAACAATAAATAAATAAATACATTCATGAATATAAATTTTAACTACATCTTTAATAAAAAAAAATTGTTAAATAAAAAAGCATATTTGTAAATTGATAAAAAGAAAGAAAAGAAATACAGTAAAACATACTAAAGCAAAATTGCAAGGGGCTGAAATTTTTTTTGTTTTAGACAGGTTTTCATTTTAGCAGGTACTCCATCCCTTGTTATTGTATTGTTCATCAAGATTATGAGATTTTCAGTTTGAAGCAGGTTTCTGTTTTTATAGGTTTTTCTGAATATATGTTACATTTCAATCACATTAAAGATATAAATATATGCAGGATGGTCTGAAAAATGTATATACATGTTAACCTTTAATTTGTACACTGCTGAAGAATGATCATGCAATAAGATGGCACTTCATTGTGTATTATACTCAATCTTAACCCCCCCCCCCTCTTAATAAAGAGAGAGCAGGTGTTGTCCCTAGTTTCTTTCTCTTGCCATTCTTCTGATTTAATACACTTATGATGTACTGCAAAAACATATGTGAATATTATTTTAATAATATAATTAATTATCATTAATTACTTATTACATACCTGCCAACATGTCCATTTTGTAATACTTAAAATTTTTATGACATTCTTACAACGTTCTTGAAGAAAACCCATAACATTGAAAGAATATGCAACAAAAAATGTAATATGGTTTCTTAACAATACTTACACTATTTTTCTGACATAAAATTTTTTTTTTTACCAGTTCAAGAACACGAGATTGTTGGTATACTTACCTTAATAGATTGTTTATCCTTAATTGAAGACATTTACTACATATTTCAAAAACGTTCTACTATTGTAAATAAAAATCTTATACAAATATATATTAATGCAGAGTGCTTATTTGTAAGATTCATCTTGTCACACAATCTGCCCCTATCTATTGCAGATCATGCAGCACAGCTTTTAAAAAAAAAAAATGATCCAAAATGTGAAACTGCAAAAAATTTGCTTGTGGTCAAAAGTATGATAATAAAAGAAATAGCATGCCAAGTAAAAAGTCCTTAGAGAGGCAGCTAAAAATAATCTAGTTTTTACTATTTCTGTTGATGGCAGCAATTATTCATATTTGTAACTATATCCCTAATTGTGTATTTGGATAATTATGAACGTAAAAATTGAAAGTTCTTTGTTAGCTCTATATTTGTTTGATAAAGGAATTCTACTTGGGAAAATACTTATAATTAATAATTTAGGTTCTTGACACTTTGGAGGGAAAATGTATTAATATTAAGAACTGCATATATTTTAGGCAAGGTAATGCATCTGTAATGATAAGAAATAAAAACAGTGTTGCAGCTGTTCTAAAAAATAACAAGAACGAAAAATCATGCGTCAAGCATAGATTATGTAGCACTTCCCAACACCTCCAAAATAATTTTACAAATCTTTAGCGTTTAATAAGGTGAAAGATGATACCTAAGCAAATAATTTGGAAAACGCATAACATATTTAAAAACCCAATTTCAGGAATTACTAACAATATCTGGAAACATATCCGGAAAAACTGTTTTGTGCTGCCCTGTATATAATCTATATAGAATGCTAAATTTTAGTTCAGTTAGGAAACACATAGCACAGTTTAAAATTCTCCTTCTGGAGTTTCTGTCAATAAACAGAAATGTGTTCGCAAAATTTTGTGCTTCTCTGTATATGATCTACAGAATTTATACACACCAAGTACTAGACAAAAAGTGACTTAAATTTAAAATCGCGTTCAGCAACTTAAAACGCACTTCCAGGAATTATTGTTAACAGAGAGTAGAGAATTCTTTTGTGTCCCTGTAAATGAACGATGACTGCTATACACACAATATTCTGTAGTAAGCCTCTTGTAATGCACCTTAATGATATATATAAATTTCAATATGTTTAAAATAGTGAAACATTATTTAAATAAACCGCAGACGATTTTTCTCCATAGACGTAATGTAACGGAATTCTTTTGACTGTCCCTGTAACGTAACTATAAGTGCTATGCACACCCTATTCCATATTAAGCTTCTTATAATGCACCTTAGTGATATATATCAATTACAATGTGTTTGAAATTGTGTAAAATCATTAAAATAAACCGCAAATGATTTTCTCCCATAGACTAATGTAATGGAATTCTTTTGAGTGTCCCTGTAAAAAAAACTATATGTGCTACACACTTCCGTTGAAATCGGGAACATGCTATAGATAACGACAATAACATAAAAAAATTTCAGGGCAATCCGAGCATATTTATGTGAGCTAAAGCATGGACAGACGGCCAGAAAAAACAAAGTCATAAACACTTTTCAACTAGGTTGGAAAGTGTTAAAAATGAGGAGCCGATAGTGATAGGCCACCTGACACATTTAGCTGCTGAGATAGCAGTATCCCACAGAAATGCTGAATGTGTGAGAGTTTCCAGTAGTGTACGTTATTAATTAGTATACTTTATTATTAGCAAGAACTAAATTCTGGAACTTTTTATCTGATGAAAACTTTGAAAATGTTTTGATATATAAAAGCAGCAAAAAGGGCATTGCTATCGGCAAAAGTTTGAAAATAAGTTTTGACTAAAGCTGAACCAGCTAGTTTCAAATTAATTTTTTTTTTTTATATCACTCCTACTTCCAGGAGAAATGAATTTTAACTTTGCAATTGCACATGGTGAAGTGAGCATATCTCCTTTACAAGATTCCATTATACATGAAAATTCTCTTGAATATGGTTTTCTATGAAAACTTGATTATACCGCTTTCGTTTCGCTTTTTCTATTTTGTAATAATAATAATATTGGACAATACCAAATGCAAAACAAAATAAATTGTACTAAACAATCTATGTCCCAATCATTTCATAACACATATTGTGTATCCAATCCAGCACTCACTACTAATAAGATCTTTCGCTTCTATCTCCCTTCCCTTCAATTCCTCTTAGCAGCACTTGATTACAATGAGCATGCATGGCTCTGAGCCAAGAGAGGCGAAAAGTTAGAATGGCTTTGCAAGCAAAAACGACCATCCAATGCCCCTTTGCTGCAGATGCACTGAAAGGGTGCACACTTGATCCTGAAAAAGGAGTCTATGATTAAATTGGTGTTGCTTGCTTCCCCCATTTAATTACTCTTTTTTCCAAAAAAGAAAGAAAAAAACATATTGAATTTTTATCTTTCATGCGAGAGATAAAATATTTTACGATTTGTTAATAATTTTTGCACAAAACCATACAATCATACTGTTTATCCGTACAACTGTACACTTAGAACAAAATACGTACATTGTACAGCCAAACCGTACAAGTTGGCAGCTATGCTTATTCTCTTTAATTAAGAAGTCAACCTATTAATTACCAAAGAAAATATGTAAAATACAATATGAAGTACCTAACTGTGCAGTATTGTTTTAATTTTTTTATAAGCTTCACATCAACCATTATCTAAACTTAGATATTATCTACAATCAAAAACTAAATAAAGCCACTGAAATAAGCCCATTGAATTAAAAAAAAATAGTATATTGTTAAAATGAATTTTTTTTTAAAGTTCGAAGAAAATATAATACAATTTTCAGTATGGTTTTAAGAAATAACTTTTTAAAAAGAAACCCATCTCGAAGACAAGTTCATAAAGATCGTTATATTATTATAAAAACTGGAGAACACAGATAGGATAGTTAGATAAAATAGAAACATTGACAATTTTTAAGTAACTTGTAAAATGTTTAAAATAAATTTGATTTTTTGTTAGAAGGAAGGAAGCTAAAATTACAATAAAGAGATTAAACATTAATGAGTTCAGTGTTGAATTTAACATTTAATTTAATATAACAGGGTGTCTATTCCAGATCAGCAATGGATTTCCCTGACTTTTTCAGGTTTTCCATACCAATAAAAGAAAAATTCCAGGTATCGAGATTTTGTGATGTTACACACAAAAAATCTTAAAAGTTGTCAACTTGAGAGTGAAACTTTCACAACTGATTTTGAGGCACAAATTACTGATATGTTATGTAATTTTTTTTTTGCAAAATTTACAAATTGAACTTTTTACATGCTAAACATTTTGCAGATATGCACTTTTGGCATCAGGTTCTGTCCCTTTTGTTTAATCAGGATGAAATTCTTTATCACATCAGTCACAGTTAAATACAGATTGCTTTGACATATTTTAATACAAATAATAAATATTCAATAAATTAAGCTAAAAAATGTTCAGTTCCCAAACAAAGATAAGTAAGCAGAGTGAAACAGCTAATCAATCCTACAACATTCAGTAGAAAGTTTAAGTGAAAATGGAACTGAAAATCTCCGAGTTACAAAGAAGCACTAACAGGGGGTTGACAAAATTATTTGCATGAGAGGGTGAAATACTCTTTACAGTACTTATGAAGAGCAAAGTTTGATTTTAATGGCATAGAAACTTTTTTTTTTTTTTTTGAAAATTCAAAATTTTCAAACTTTTTTACAGAATTTTCAAATTTCCCTGACTTTTCCTCAGAAATGGTAAATTTCCCTGACTTTTCCAGTCCATATAAATTTCCCTGACTTTCCAGGATTTCCAGGTGGCTAGACACCCTGATATGATGACAGCACACCTAAAAATAAGTGCTGGCATTCATTTTTTAGATGGAGAAGGATTGAATAATGTAAGCATTGGTACAACATTTGACACAATTGCTACAATTTATGACTTTTTCCTGAATTTTGAGACTGAGTGACTTAAGATTTTTCAGAGACCTTTCACATAACCAATTGTTAAAAAAGTATTAAACTTAGAATGAAATAAAAATGGCATGCACAGCAAAAGTCAATTTCTGGAAGTATTGCTCAAGCAATACTACACTATACCAGTGTTTTTCTATGTTTTTTAATCTTGTGGCATATTGAAACCCATGATTAAATTTCTGTGGCACACTAAACTTATAATGATTAAAGACACAGGAAATGGATGGTGTCTTTTTCATTCATTTAATAACTCAAACAAAATAAAATGTTTTAGTATAATTATATATATGAAAGGATAATAAGAAAATAAAACCTTTTTAAAATTAAAATTAAAATCTCCAATTTATATTTCCTAACTTCTAAATCTTATGTTCAAAACCCATTTTAGCCATAAGTTTCTTTCATTGCACAGCATTTATAACATTCAAATATTAAAATCAGAGAAACTTTAAGCCAAAAGTGCTGACGATGGCACACTTTGCAATTGAATGTGGTTGAGGCATGCAAAAAACTTGGGGCCTGGGGTTTATGTGGGCCGTGGCCACATTTCAGTCAAGAAGTAAGCATTCAATTAGAAATGGGTACCTTCTACTGGGAAGTAGCTGGAGTTCTGTAGCAAAACCATGATGTAGGCCAAAGTCAGGGCCTTTTTTCGATAATAGACTGTCTAACAAACTTTACAACTCTCAAACATTATGCAACGGTGTAATCAGCAGGCTCTGGATGCAACTTGGGCCTGACTTACTAAAAGAACTACAATGTAACAAAAAGACACTTAAAAATCCGATCGCAACTGAAAATAATCTACATGTTTTTCATTACTGACAAATGTCATGACTACACACTAATTGAGATTGAAAGATGAAGTAAAGAAAAGTAATAATGGACACCCAATTAAAATCTTCTTTACAAGAGTTAAATATACTATAATAGTGAAACTGTTTATGAGAATCTTGCTGAAATTTAGTTTTGTTCTGAACATTATTTGTTACAAAAAAACTTACTTCTTCTAAATGTAACAATTGACAGCAATTGATATTTTTTGTAATAATTTTAAATTTGCTATTGAGGAAAAACCAATAAAATATATGTTTTTTATTCTTTTCATATCAATTCCCACACTTATTAAATTCCAAGCGTCCAGTACTTAAATTTTTATCTTTTAGCACCAGTAATTCCAATTAGAAATCTTTGACTAGTTTAATTGCAGAAGTTCTGTGATTAAATAAGGCAAAATTTACTATTAAAAATTACTGGTGGAAAAAATTGATTGTAGGCACTCAATACATCACATATAAGCAATACTCATTGTGAAGGGGTTAAGGATATTCAAACTCTGAATGAAATTTGGAAGAAAATGCAACTTCATTACAGAAAACCTCATTCACATAGTAAATTAAAGAATTTAGAAAGTTGCATTTTTCAGTACTTTTGCTTGTTTTTAGAATTTTGATATAATTTATTGAAAATTTTTGTGGCACACCTGAGACCCTCCTGTGCTGCGGCACACTGGTTGAGAGCCACTGCTCTATATTCAAAAGTATTTCGATGCTAATGGTTGTTAATTTGACAACCTTTTAGAATCACTCAGAACAAATACTATTTGCATGTTTTATAAGAATACTTTTGTTATTAACACTTTTAGAGTGTTTTTCTTTCTTGAATTGTGTATACATTTTTTGGACCACCCTTTATAACATATGCATAGATATATATTATAATCACAAATTTAGGTTTACAAAACAAAGATATTGCATGAAAAGAAAAAAAAAAATCTTAAATTATCTGCAGTTAATGTTAATTTAAAAACTGTTTTAATACTAATTCAATATTGCTAAACTATTAATTTAATATTTCATTTCACGTAGGCAAACCCTTTGAACACTTGGCGAAATATTTACATATCTGTTTAAAGCTTCATAAAATGATACCTACGCAAAGTAGGAGTATCCAGATTGAATTCTTAAGTACATTAGAAAAAGGTTAACATAAATTTCAAGCATTTCTGGCACCACCTTTTTGATTCATCAAGTACACAGCAAAAAAAAAAAAAAAAAAAAAAAAGATATATACATACATATTTGTAGTTGTTCAAACATTGTTTAACTTTTTTTTTTTTACAATAAAAGACAATAGAAAATTTATAAATAAAAATCTGAAATATATTATCATTTGGAAAAAAAAAAAAAAAAAATACAGGAAAAAAATATACTTTGAAAAGCAGGGGTAATCAACTCTGCACCTGCTGGCACACCTGTGCACTTGATGAATTTTCTTGCACTTGTAGAATTTATAAATTTATGTGCATAAATATGGTTAAAAATAACAAGAATTTGTATTAAAGACAGTATGTTTTAGTGTTCTTCAATTTTCTGTATGCTTAGTAGTTGCAAAGTAACTGTTTTATCCAAATATGTTTGAAATGTACCCCTTCCATCTAACTTTTATATATGTTTGATACAGGGACATACAGGACCTGATTTAACATTGAGACACTCAAGGTAGTTGCCTTCAACTAAGGAGTACCACTATTTCTAAATAATGATTGTTGCCTTATTTATAGGTAGAATTTCTGTCATAAATAAGGCAAAAAATATTATTCAAAAATAAAGATAAATTTCGAACTTGATTCTAAAAAATACCAGATGTAAATATAGATGTGGGAGGATGTACTCACAAAACAATAAAACAAATTTCAAATGTGCCTGCAATAGTGAAAACGTTGATGGCCCCTGCATTTTAGAGTGGCATGCAGAACCTGTAGGATATCATAACTTTGAGACACCAATAAAATTTCCATCAAATTATTAGACTTCAAGACAATTAATTATATATAGCTGCCAACATTTGAATTTCTAAATTTTATGTCTTAAAAACAAGAATGAAAGTAGGACACATTCAAAAAAGAAGAAAATACATGAAGGTTTAAAAAATGGTAAAAATCAGAGTAAAAAATATTTTTTAATTCTTTAGTATAATGACAGAATAAACAACAACTGACAAAGCAAATTTGTCTACCACACTTTCAAGAATCTTGTGTGTTTCATATATCCTAATCGATAAAGAACAAAGTGAAGGGAATGCATGAATTTTACCACCCATTTCATATTGCAATTAAGATTAAAAATTAATATAAAAATCATTTAAAAATGATAAATTCAAAATATTGTATTCTTATTTATTTTGGTATTGTATTGAGATTTTATTGAAGTAAGTATAACACAAAGAATTATGCAGTGGATGGAGAAGGGTTGAACAGAGCAAGTCATGATATGGCTTTCAATGACAAATTACACGGAAAGAGGAAATTTCTTTAAGAATAATTATTATTTTAAAAACGAAAAAAATATGTTATAAAACATGCATCAGAAGCTAGGCTGAAAAATTGATAGTTGCCTGATAAAAATGGTGAAGTTGGCATTGGAATCTATTTTTGAAATTCAAAGGGGAAAAAATGACAAAAAATATTTAATAAAGGAGAAAAAAGAGAATTTTTATAAACTTAATAAAAACTGAAAAAACGCAGATCCATGGAAATTTTTCCTAATTGCACAAATCATGATGTTGGTTATTTAACAAAGTAGTGGATATATCAAATAACATTAATATAGTAAATGCATATTTATATAAATTGCCAACATCACTATTCCAATTATACTATTTTTGTTATTTCTGTTTTATTAAATAGGGTTTGACACTGTCAGATATAAAATGCTTTCCCTTTTTCTTTATTTTCTAACTTTTATAACACATTGTCTTTTCATTAACAGAGGCATTTATTACTAATATAGACTAAATTTACTTCTATTCTTGAGGATAACAACATAAAAAAATTAAACATATAGTATATAAACTCAGAACATGTCGAAAATAAATTAGCTTCTAAGCTGTTTGCTGTGTGATACTGCTATTTAATATATACATGGATATAAAAACCATGGCCTGATTTGAAAAAGAAGTGAAAAGAAAATGAAAAATCTAATGATTCACAAGTCAAATGATCAACCTACGAAACAGAAAATTGGTAAAATCAGAAATGTTGGCTGCTATATAACTGTAAATTGTCTCAAACTTGCAATCCATTAGTCTAAAAAATGTTACCAAAATATGCCCAAGTAAGAACAGAAACTTAAAGACGTAATTTAAAAGACACTAAAAAAATAAAAATAAGTAAATTTATGCAGTAAAAATTTAATAAATATATTCTTTAAACCACACTCATTTCTTTTAATAAACCACAGAGTATTAAAACATAGCCTTAATTATTTCATAGTCATTATTTAAAATAAAACAAATTTAATATAAAAATGTAGTCATAAATGTAATAAATAGAAGACAGAAAAAATAGTGAATGAAGAATATAATTAACGATTACTTACAAATTAAGTCTTAATTCATCAATCATTAACATGGAACATTTTTTTGAGGTAAGCTAGAGAAAACTTATTATCCCGATTAAGGATTATAAGAGTCTGGATAATGAAAAAGAACAAAAGAAACAAATACAAATAAATTTAAGAAAGTAAAAAATTAAGTCAAAATATCTAAAATATGATTTAAATTAAAATTAACATTACTAAAGTCTACCTCATTTGGTTTATTTTCATCAGTACTTTCATCTAAAATAAAAATAGGTTAATCTAGTATTAGTGAACAAATTAAAAATATATTTAAAAATAATATATTTTAATTAGCAATTTTACTTTTAAGCATTTAAATATATCCCATTCATTTATATTTACTTAAAAATAAATAACAAAAGAAACTATGCAAAAATTTGGGAAGAAAACAAATAAATAAAACATTTTTTTATTACAGAGTGGCCAGAATATGAGATTTTTCACTTTCCCTGACCTTGCATGATTCAAAGTTTGGTTGCACACATAAAGAACCTGTAAGCACTACATTTATTAGGAAGATAAATTAATATTTCCCTACTTGCTTTAAAAATTATGCTATATTATATATTTCTAAAAGTTGGTGGTGATAAAATATTTTGGGGGAGGAAAATGTAATGCCAATATAATGTTCAGAAAAATGTTAGTGATACAGTAATAGAAATTGACAATGAGATTTATCATTCCCTTAGTCATCACTTAAGTTTCACAATAAGAGAACATAATGAGCATTAGATATGTAATTATTTTCAGCACCTATTAGATACATGTCTAATGCAAATCACTCAAAAGACACTACATTAATTACACTGCATTTAAATTGTGATACAAAATTATATACTGACATACAAATGAAAAATTCTGGATCACTTAGAGAAAGCCTTTTTTATTTCCCAATTCTAATTTATTAACAGTCAATTTTGACAGTACATTCAAATTTCTAGATTTCAAATAATCAATCTGTATGAAGTAATTTCCTAGAATTTTCCAGGTTAGCTACATTTTCCTTATATTCTTAATCCCCATTTTTCATCCCCCCCCCCAGGGGGATACCTTCTTTAGGTATTCACGGGCTTCACAACCCCGAGCACCTGAGTGATCTTTCTCTTTTCTTTTTCCCCCCTCTCCTTTCTCTTGTCTAATCTTTCCTTCACTCTCATTGTAGTTTCCTCTTCTGAGGTGAGGACGATTCTGTATAAGCCGATATTATCCTGTTTATATTGACTTATGGAGAATTGTAAACCACACACATGTTTGTTGTGCATGGCGACTCGTGTCCCTGGAAAGGGAGATCCTGGCAGTTGAGGGAAACCAACACACCGCTTTGGCCTCTGCTTCAGGTAGACGGGGGGTGCATATTGGTCTCGTATGCATCCATTGGCTGATCAGTTGACTTGCCACTGGGTGGGGATCAAGTGAACAGTCAGATACTAGTCATCTTGTTAAGGGTGCAGACTGACATAGGTGTGTCTTGTGAATGTTTGGGCCCTGGTTAGCACTGGTGCATGAAGTGCATCCCCTTGTTGGGCTCGGTAGTGGGTGGTGCAACCAGGGTATGAATTGCTTTTCTCTCTGATATGGATGGAAATAATTTTATTCCTTCTATCTCTCTCCCATATGGAGAACAACAAACTGTACAGAATAATTCATTCACACATTTTTTTGTAATTAAATGCACTGATAGTCTCTCTGATAGCTCTTTTTAGAGAACTTAGCCGTTTCTTATTGCAAAAACATTCCAATATGTATTTGAAGATGGTTATTCACTTAAAAAACTACAGTCTGGCGATTTGCTTGTTGAGGTTTCTAAAGCCAAACATTCACAATTTCTCTCAAATTGCACAACAATAGACTCTTTTTCTGTTTCTGTTCAGGCCCATCAAACTCTAAATACAAGCCATGGTGTAATATCCGAAACAGAGCTTTTATTCTCTACAAAGGAAGAACTTCTACAAAAGTTAAAAGATGAAAATGTCATAGATGCACGCCATATTACTATTCGTCAGAATGAGCAAGTGCTTCCTACAAAGCACATTATTCTGAATTTTAATAGCCCTACTTTGCCAACCAGAATTAAAGTTGCCTACTTGAGCTGTTCTGTCCGACCTTACATACCTAAGCCACTCTGTTGTTTTAAATACCAGTGCTATGATCATACTACAACTCCCTGTCATGGTTCAATTACCTGCACACGTTATGCGGAAGTTGGCCACGATGGTAAGTCATGTGAAAAGCCTGAACGCTGTACAAACTGTAAAGGTGACCAACAGCATACTCTTGCCCAAACTGGATTAGTGAGAAAGAAATTCTTGCGGTCAAAATCACTCAAAAACTTTCTTATCCTGAAGATCGAACACTTATTTGTTGAATCCAGAACACCATCTGTAGGAGTTTCTTATTCTAGTTTACCCAAGCGACAATCAAAATCCTTAAGACATATAAGCACCCAAGCTGAATTCTCTTTACCACCAAATGATTCATCTATTACACTAACCAGCACTATAAAGAAAAAAACCTGTAGTATGCATTGTTCTGCTAGAATAAGACCCCTGCCTGCACTTGAACTTTTGTCACCATCATCAGAACCTGTGAAAATAGAATACTCTAATCGTCAATCTAAACAGTCAACCGAACATGAGTCAGGTCAAACTTTTGTTTCATCTGCAAACAAATTGGAAGAACCTGTTTCCCCTACACAAAAAGCAAAACAAAAATCAAGTGCACAGAAAGAGAGAAAGAAAACCTTAACCCAAGCCTCTTCACAGTGGAAAACTGTGAAGGGAAAAAAACAAGAAACCTTGTTTTGATAAATCGCTTCTTACTACAAAGAATTCCAAACAGCTGCTGAACTATGCAGAGGAAGCTATGGATTCAGAGTCGACAGTTCTGACTCAAATGATAATATTGTTTTTGAGGTATTCGAACCTATGTGATTTGAACTATGTTTCTTTTGGTAATTTATTGTTTAAGTTAAGTATATTTTGCCAGAAACTGTGGACATTTTATTAACTGTTAGTTTAAAGATTCTATATATTTTAATTGTGAAAACTTGTGTTTATTTCTTCTAGATATTGTGTTAGATTTTGATTGTTTGATTTTAATTATTTATCATCACATCACTCTTTTCATTTAACTGTGTTATTTTCATTCATTTTGTTTTTATGACAAAGTTTTAAGTCAATTTTAAATTGACGTTCTTATTCTAATCTTTTTTTGGCGCAGCATGTCCCTAAAGGGACCTTGTGCCATAAAACCCCATTCAACCATAACAAATAACTGTTATAAATACAATGGGATTTAATGACAAAAATGCATAAGGGTGACAGCACGTTAATGATTATCGCTCAATAACCGTGGCTGAATGCCTCGTCTGTATTCCGATACTAAGGAAAATTGTCAGGAAAGTACTCTGCCAAAATTTGTTTAAGTACTAAGCTTGACTCCCATCCTTTTTTTGGAGGGTTGTAATAGACTCCAATAATAATGAAAGTTTAGAAGGAACAGATTGTTATTTATTTAGTCAAAAAATGTAAACAGATATTTACAACAATCGTAAATAACATGTACAACATATAAAATGGATAAAGCTTTAAAATTATTAGCCAAAAAGTTTTTGAAACCACAAACCACATTCTTTTTTTAATAGATATTCGCTTATCACAGTTTTTAACATTACATTGTCTTTGTTTATCTATTTGCAGAAAAGTATCGTATCATACTTATTATTGCACAGATTTTTTGATGATAGAATCCCATAATCCTGAAAATATATTGCGTAGTGATAACTTTTTAAAAAGCAAAGCAAAACAAAAATCATGTGCACAGAAAGAGAGAAAAAAAACCTTAACCCAAGCCTCTTCGCAGAGGAAAACTGTGAAGGAAAAAAACAAGAAACCTTGTCTTGATACACCGCTTTTTACTACAAAGGATTCCAAACAGCTGCTGCACTATGCAAAGGATGCTATGGAATCAGATTCTTACAGTTCTGACTCAAATGATGATAATGCTGTTTTTGAAGTATTCAAACCTCATGATTTTAACTATGTTTCTTTTGGTAATCTATTGTTTTGGTAAATATATTTCTGCTAGAAACTTTGGACATTTTACCAACTGTTAGTTTGGAGATTGCATATATTTTAATTGTGAAAACTTGTGTTTATTTCTTTTAGATCTTGTGTTGTATTTTCATTGAATGATTTTAATTATACATTTATCATCAACATCACTCTTTTCATTCATCTTGCTTTTATGACAAAGTTTTAAATTTTAATTTGACATTCTTATTCTAATATTATTTTTCTGCCGCAGCATGTTTCTAAGGCGACTTTGTGCCATAAAACCCCATTCAACCAACCAACCCAAATTTTAATATTGGCTGGCCATTCTCTGTTAATGATTTTATTCTTGAAAAACTAATTCTATCATATGCATTAATGTTTACAAAATAAACATGAACAATAGAAGAAATAAAAGCTATGTACAATATTTCTTAAGAATTAATAATTATATAAGGTAAGCAAGAGGTAAATAGTCTTAAATTGAAATATTCTACCAATCTTAGTATCACATTTTAAGTATTATCAAACACACATCTTTATTGTTAAGCTAAATACACCAAACTAAGGAAAGGAAGTTATTGATAGAGTAGATATAAATTATGGACTTAAATTTTAAAAGAACTCAAACAAATGTAAAACCTTATTTCATGAAAACATGAGGCATATATATATTTTACAATTTAAAGCAAAATGTAAAACATGGAAGAAAAGCATACTGCATGCTTCTTAAAAGCACATATAAGTATATTGCAACAGAACACTTAACACTAAAACAATAAACAAAAATCAGAAAATTTCTAAATTCTATATATATATATTTTTTTTTCAGAAGAACAATGACACAGAGCATAATAACTTAGAATCAATACAATTTTCTAAATCATCTGTGAGTATTTTGGAGTAAATCATCAATGAGTTAATTTACTTAATTTGTTTTGGGATAAAGCATCTGTATCATCCAAAAACTTCAATACTTCAAAGCTATATACACAATGTACTTCAAACATATGAAAAATAATTCAGCCATAAAATATAATAAAACAAAATTAAAGAGTATTTGAAATGTGTAAACTATTATCACTTCTACATGATAAACATTATTTTAATTTATGAAACAATATTTTAGTATATATATATACATGTTAAATTTTAAAAGAGCATTTTAGAAAATACAGTGGAACCCCAGTAACTTAAGATCCCAAACAGTTCAGAAAACATATTGCCTTAGTCAAGTTGTGCTTTCATTTCAATTTTTTTTTTAATATTATCAAAATATGTATTTTACACTGATTTTTAAAAAGGAAGAATCTCAGAAAAGTAGTAACCAAATATAATTTAAAATGTATCTAATTTATAGGAAAATAATAAGCACTGTTTGGTTCCTTGACATCAGAAAGAAATAATGTGAACATTTTATGCTCCTAGGATGAAAATTTTATACATTTACAAGATTCATCTTCTAGAGTAGAAAACAAAAATTTTAATAGCAGCTATAAAAACCTGATCGACAGATTTGCAAATTTCCTCCTCATTTAACCTTTTCAGGGACAAGTAGTGTTTCTATAATGTTGATTTGACACCACAATTTTCGCAAAATTTTTATTTGAAAATAAGGAAATGCAACAGCTTTCTTTCACCAAAGTTTTAAAAGTAAAATTTTGTTAAAAAATTTCTGATAGAAATCTTTCTTAAAATTAAATGGTATAAAAAATATCCTACTGTCTTTCAAGAGGTTAAGTGATAGATATTGTTAGATGGGAGAGGAAAAACTGTCCACTGGCAAAAATAGTGGAATGCAATTTACCCACCTGTCAAAAGTATGCGACATGCAATTCATCCACTCCCTGTTTAATACAAAAGTAATCCTGGATTTAGCAATTTCTAATAGTTTTAGCTTTACAAAACCATGTAAACTTGTAGTAAGAAAAATGTAAGGTGCTTTCTTACTTTTTGTTACATACATAAACACACAAAAGTAAATCTGCATATTTTATATTGGCTTGTATCATTTGTTAATTGAAAAAAATTTGAAAAAAAGAGAGTCAATTTAAGTAGGTTTTTGGTAAAAAGTATTAACCCGAGAGTAGTCGTTTTTTTTTTTTTTTTTTTTTTTTTTTTTTTTTTTTTTTTAAATAACATTACTGATCTAGTTCAGTCTTTTTGCTGCTGGTGCTTGTTGGTGATAAAAAGGAAAACAATGAACAGATTTCATTAATTATTCAACTATTAGTTCTCAATGAAGTTATAAAGTTGCACTTTACTGAAATTAGTCAGTTTTCTCACGATCTATAATATAGTTGGAAAGGGTGAAAATGAACTGTCACTAGTAATTATGTCGTGGTCTTTGCGATGAATTTCTAATTTTCTTGTCAACCCCTGATGCCAGGGATGCACTATAGCACATCATTTAAGCAAAATATTGGTGAAGGGATGCATAAAAAAATTATAATGGGCCCTTCAGGATGAATAATTTTGACATGGAAAGAGTGGAAAAGAGGCATAATTTCTATTAAATACATTGATGAAGTTATTAAATACATTTCTAAAAGAAGGACCCACTTTTGCGAGAAAGGACCCAGGATTTCAAAAGCCTAGTGCTGTCAACATATACTTGCAAAAAAAATATAAAATGTCACGTAACTTTACTATGATAGTGGAGAAACTTTTAAGATCAGCTATGTGAAATCTCACTATTGTATTTATAAGGAGAGATGGCTTAGAGGGCGATAATTGATATGGGTGGCAAAAAGACTGGCACGCGACTACTGATGGGTTAAGTAAATGAGGATTTTATCTCATTGAAGATAAGACTATACCCTCTATGTAAATAATAAATGCCACATTATCAGAATAGTTGAGTTATCCATGTGTCAAGTTATCACGGTTCCACAGTATATTTAAAATATTATACTAAATTTGCATTGATAACTCAAAGAAAACTATATTTACTTGTACATTAAATAAGAAAATCTGTGATTATTAGATAAACATAAATAAAAAGGGCCAAGTAACAGCCCTATCACTTAATAATAACAAAATATTAAACTAATTAAAAATAATTAATCAGAATATTAATAAACAACAGCAGAATAAAGATTATAGACAACTTTTTTAAAGAAAGATTAAATATTGAGGTAAGTAAACATAGATGACCTTAAATCAAAAGTTGTCATTAATCACTATTGCCTTTTAAATGTTACTATCTTAAAAATTATAAACAAAAATTAAAATGAGAGAAGGTGAAATAAAGAAGTTCATGATAGGTTTTAACTCAATCATGTATGAAAAGTTTAATATCAACTCAAGCAAACAGAAATATTTCAATCGAGGCATAAGAAAGAAATTTAATCCTTAATGAATGAAAGATGCCATATTACAGACAACCAATATTTATTGTCCAAATGTGTTGTTTCCAATTGGACACCAGTATTATAGTACAGAAAATTTCACCTTATCTAATCAAATTTCAGCAATTGAATAATACAAAAAAAAGTTTTCAGGAAAAGTGGTACCAAAACAATAATTGGAAACAATACATTTGGACAATAAAAATTGCTGTTCATTGAGGGTTAATTTAGAGTCTAAAATGAAATGTTAAGACTGGAAGTACAGCATGATTTCTAAATAATATGCAAGTATTTTTGAGGCAGAAAAACTAATGTAGAATATCTCAGAATCAATAATTTAACATCTACACAATAAATTGCAAATGTATGCAAAATACTCTAGCCTTAAAAATAAATAATAATGGTCAAATTAGTTTTTCAAGTAGGTAAACACTATTATCACAAGTTTTTTAAAAGTATTAACTGCATATGTTAAAGAAGAAAGAAAGAAAAACCAGGGTTTAAATAAAAAGTTTTACAGTAATAAATATTATTAGAAAAAATTTGGAAATCCATCTAAAGTTGATTCACTGATTTTGTGTTGATTAAAATAAAATTTACATAAAAGAAAAATCTAAAATTATTAAATAAAAAGAAAAGGGGCAATTTAGTTTTTAAAAATAGGAAAAAATCTATGGCTCAAATAACATGTTATATGGTAATAAATGCCATTAAAAAGTTTTGATATCATAAGTTGATTTCCCTGATATTGCCTTGATTTAGTGTTGATTACTAAAAGAAAACTACAATAAAATGTATATAATATTAAAAAATAAAATAAAATAAAGCCTTGAAACAAATACAAAGGGGCAAATTAGCTGTACAATCACATTAGGTATTATCACATTACAACAAAAAATTTCTGACTCAAAAAAACTAGAAACTGTATGAGCATTTTGGGAGGAACATCTAACATATTACAGTGATTTAAAATCTATGCATACCTAAAAGTAAATGTTTATAACATAAGAAAATAATCTAACCATAAAACAAATAAATAAAAGAAGATAAATTGATTAGTCATAGATATAAACATTATGATAAACGTATTTTCAAATTTATGAAACATTTTTTCGATATTTACAAATATATATCACAATTTAAAACAAAAAACAAACACTAAAAGAAATAGCAAATTGTTCGTCAACTAATAATAAATAATATATGCAGCAAATATATGAATTAAATGTAACTATAATCACTTGGCCTATTATGATAAATTAAAAATATATATATAATTACACTGGTTTTGATACATTTTTCAGACAGGTCAACAGAACTTAAAAACAAATTTTATTTAGATTTGGAACTATAATAAACATATACAGGGGTTGATAAAGGTTTTTTTTCTTGAGGCCCAGTTTGAATAAAGTAAAATTACTTTTGTGAAATTTATTATATTTTTGCGAAAAATAACATTTTGTAATGAAAGAGGAAATGCAATATCTCAAAATCGAACCAAGCATTTATTAATAAGAACTTCTTAAAATCCTTCTGCAAAAGTTTTCCCTTCTTTTGAATTTGTTTTGTTTGCAAATTACACATTTTAAAACCTAAGAAAATAAAAATAATTAATGAAGAGTAGGTTTTCATAGAATGGAATTTTGTAAAGGTGTGTCCATTTTATTGAGGTTTCTTTTTGTGAATGGGCCTGTTTTATTTAGAGAAGTTTCATGAAGGGTCTTTATAAAAGGAATTTATAACAAGGAGCCTATTTTAATAAGATGAATTTTGCGAAAGGATTGTTTTATTAAATAGCTTTTTGTGAAAGAACCCTAAATAGACTCTAAACTTTGCCTGGATCGACCCCTGTATACATATCTAATTTCAACTTTAATATTATACTTTAGGTTTTTGTTTTTATAATGATGTTTTTTCATTTAAATATTATAGTTTTAGTTTGCAATTTAAAGAATATTATATTTTGTTTATCTGGTTATTTGCAATTTTATTTATTTAACTAAGTTAAATTGTAATATTTATTCTATGATTCTAATACACCCGAAAGAAAATTTACATTGTTTGAAATATTTTTGCATGGTATAAATCTCTCTGAGCATACCACTTATAAAAGATTTACACATGCTATGTGATTTTATATTCAGTTCTTTAGCAAGCACAATTTAACAATTGCTGGTTTATTATTATTTTTTTTTACCATATAAAGAACAAAATTGTATAAAAGGAAAGAAACTTTGATAATTGCTAAAGAAGTAACTTCTCCCCCCCCCCCCCCCCCCAAAAAAAAAAAAAAAATCAATTGCAACCTCTTTGAGTATTAGCTTTAAATGTCATTACTGATGAAGACAAAAACAAAAATTATTTGGAACACACATAAAGATAAAAAAATACATCTTTTATATATCTCTACTCACTGTTTTCATAAAGCAAATACAAACCAGGATAAAGTGGTAACAACATAAACCATATTACAGGTGTAAAAATATAAAAGAAATTGATCACTGCGAGATAACAAATAAGGCAAGAAAGACATAAAAGAAAACTGTATGAAATATTTATTTTTTTTTTTCTTTATTTTTTTTTTCCAAAAATAGGCATACACTAATTAAAAGAAATTTCATACATACTCAAATAAAGAAAATTTTAAAGAATGGGGATTCTATTAATAATTAAAATATTTTTTTTCTTCATTAAAAGCACTAAATATTTCTACAAAATTTAAGTTTACATTAAGCTCAGAACATGAAAATCTCTTCCTACAATGAGTACCATGAAATTAATTTTTTTACAGTGCCTCCATTTGTTATCAGTCTTGAGCAACCAGTATAAAAATATAATTTATGTTGTGTACAATGATGCATATTATGAAGTAATCCTGGAATGCATTTTCAGAAACAATTGCAGATGAGAAGTCAAGAGTAGGGCATCTTTTTGTATGTAATGGTGAATGATATATACATAATGTTTTAATGATACAAAATGGGAACCTTAAGTTTCCATTTTAGGAGTCAATGAAGTATCAAATTTAATTTTGAATATTAAACAAATGTAGGTTGATTTCAATTTACATCATAAACAGAAGTATTTAAAACATTTGGACCTTTTAAAGAGTCATTTACATCTCGTCGAAAAACAGATAAATTCTGAGTGAACCTACAAAAAGTAAAAAACATTAATGGTTAAGAAAATTCAGAATAAAAATACATAAATTATGTTAATACAAAAACAATAAAAATATCACCAATTGGTGAATTGTAATCAAAATGTAGAATATCTAATTTTGTATGGACCAATGAATTACTTTCCACCCAAAATTTTTCCCTTATTTTTTTGTTCTATCTTTTATATATATATAATCAATTGCTTTATTTTTTCTTTCATTATGGACTAAATATTGTATATAAAATTGAATTTTTATGCTTAATTTTATTTTTCACTTCAATGTTTCAATTGCAGTATTTAAAAGAGTAGTTCTTAAATTCTGTGTTACCACAGACCTGTTTTTCGAATATCATTTGTCTTCAGGACCTTATGAAGATTTAACACTGAAATTACTGATACTCTTTAGAATATTGAATGCAGGAGACATATGCTAATAGATACATAAACTAATAATATTGTACATTTTTGACAGTATTCCTAGTTTTTTTTTTCTTTGATTTAGGCTAGAAGATAAGTTAAAAAATTGATCTAAAATATTTCAGGCAACAAAGCAGGAAATAGAAAATAAGGTGGAATTTTTTCCATCAATACAATGGCATCAAAACCTTACAATTTAAACACATTTTAACAGATAAAAAGAAATATAATTGTACTTTTGATTGTTTTCTTTTCGTAACTTAGAAAATATTAAAAACAAATTTAACTAACAATAAATGTATAACAACAATGAATAAAAGAAATGAGAATGGAAGACAGTTTGCTAAAGGTGTATATCTAAATACATCTGATGAATTTGTATCTAATGCAGGGGTGGTACTAGTCCTAAATGATATTTCAGGACATACTTTTTTCGATATTTCAGGACACATTTGCTTGGCACACTAACGGAAAAAACCCTTAACTCCCTCTTCAATACATTTTATTATCATAAATAGTACACTATATACACAATTTTTTTGTTTTAAAAGTATAGGTACATTTAAAAGAAAAGTAATTTTACCTGAACCCTTGATCAAGCTGCTAAAAAATTGCAATTTTCGCATTAATGTAGGACAAAAATAGATTCTTTTTCTCTGCTGATCAATGAAAATTGCAAAACATTTTATTTTTTAAACTTATTGGTAAAACTTGCAATTTTTCGTGACTGACAGATGAAAATAGCAAGCTTTTTTCAATGATTAATCGATAAAAATTGTGATTTTTGGTAACTGATCACCAAAAATTAGTTTTTTTTGTACAAATCGATGAAAATCAGTATTTTTAATGATAAATTAAAGAAAATTGTGAATTTTGTGATAATTTTGCATCAGTAAAAAGGTACACCTACCCCCTATTTGATGATATCAAATGCCGATATAGCACAAAACTCGCAAAATTTCAGGAATTTTAAGACAGACTACCATATCTTAGGACATTTTAATTTTTTTCAGGAATTTTAGGACAAGTACCACCCCTGCTAATGTCAGTGATTATTTTTACAAAACAAATATTACTCTGGATGGTTTAGCTGCCTCCTCCTTTCTAAGGGGAAAAAAAACTCCATGCTAAATATATACACACCAAAGTGATTGTTGGTCCAAAAATACATTACTGGAATTACCAAAAACAATCGTATACAAGTGACAAAATATTTTATTTAAAAAATAATCTTATTCCTTTTCCTTTTAAAGTAAAAAATAAATAAATAAATTACCCAGGAAAGACACTTAAACAACCTCATTTACAGTATTTCCTCATAACATAGAAACTAGTCTATATGCTCATAAAATAAAATGACATTTGATGCGATGTCCCATCACTCCCCTGTTATATATTGTGGACCCCACATCCCCTTCTGAAGTGTGACATAATTAATGGATGATGCCTTTTTTGAAATTTTGATATATATATATCTGATATTTTCAATATAAAAACTAACCCAATATACCTTCAAGCATGATATAAACTAAAAATATTTCACAACATAAAAATTTTCATATTATATTTGTTAATACAATATTTTAAATTATGTATGCATTTAAGGGGATTCAGTATCCTAACTATTTGTTTTATTTGAATATTTTATACCTTTTACACATATCATTAACAAGTTTTATGAAGGAAAATGAGTTAATCAGAATGGTGAAATTTTCAGTATGGCAAAATTTGTAAAAGTTAATATTTTTAAACAAATTTAACAAAATTTTAAAATTATACTTCTGCAATTTTGAACTTTTTCAAAAATCTTTTTTAATATTTTTCCTACAAGTGTGCTCTAAAACTGTACAGATTTCCAAAAAGCTAATTAGTTTAAGCAAAAATAAATAAAATGTCATGAGATATGTAAAAAAGCAGTAATAATGAATATGTACAGAAAAATTGAATTTAAAGAATGTATCTGCTTTCGAGGAGTCTATTAAAACTTGGATTATATTTTCACAATAACAATTATAATTAATTTTTTTAAGAAGAATTGGGCTACAGTCAATTAAAAATAAAATTTTTCATTCAACCATAAAATATGATATCTCTCTCAACTATAGTTCAAATGCCCTAACACATAGCTGTATGTTCCAAGGACTCTCAAATGTCCTAATTACAGTCATTGGTAAAAGTCAAAAATTTTCACAGGACTGAAAATTTTTTAACAATTTTTTTAAACTTGTTTATAGCAAGCTTGTACTTAACAAACCTGGTTTTAAAGAGCAAAAAGGAAACGATTAGTCTAATATAAAAATGCATTGCAGACAACACAGTTACAATGAAGGATACTCTAATGTACAGGCATGAAAGTGGGAAATAGAAAAAAACATGGACAAAATTTCTATCTATACAATGCCAGTAAATTCTTGCAATTTAGAAGAAGTATTTATACAATAAACTGAAATAGGCATCTCTCTTTGAAAACTGCTCTGCAGAAGAGCTATCACATCAAAGGACAACTTATGTTATGAACATCTAAAAATCCAATCATTGGTTCATTGAATCAAAAAAGAAAATGAAAGGCAGTTTGCTAAAAGTGTAAATCCAAATATATAATGAATTTATGTGAAGAACAGTGATTAAATTTTCAAAACAAATATTATTCGGGGTAGTTTGGCTGCTTAAGATTTCCCCCTCCACCTTTCTAAAAAAAAATTCTCCATGCTAAATATATGCACGTCAAAGTGATCTTTGCTCCAGATATATATCACTGAAATTATCCAACGTATAAATAGCAATAGGAAAAATATTTTATTTAAAAAAAAAATCTTATGCAATCTTACTTTCCCTTTTTAAAGTAAAATAAAACTTTACTCTGGAAAAACACTTTAAAACAACTTCATCTACAGGATTTTTAGATGCTCATAAAATAAGTTGACCTTTGATGTGAGAGCTCTTCTGCAGAGTAGTTTTCAAAGAGAGAAAACATTTGATAACTAATTGAAGTAGATAAAAATATGAAAGCAATAACTTATTATGATTACTGTTTTACGTTTTATCCCCTAGTTAGTCTCCTTTAAGGTGAAGGCCAGCCCTGTGCAAGCAGATTATACCTAAGCTTGTTCTATAATAATAATATTCTCCATTCAACTGCAGGAAACTTTCTGACACATTCACGAACTCACTTTTAAGCATAAAGACATGAAATTTTAAGAGAATTGTAATTAATTTGGAATTGAACAATATTCTCCACTTTTCGATAAATGTATTACACCTTGAGCTACATACGATTGAATCCTTATGGCGACAGTTCTCTGACTATAGCGTTCAAAAATTTGATTCAAAACACCAATTTTGATATTATTTTTTTAAATATCTGTCATAATGATTTATGCCATTTTTTTCTTTTTCAAAAATTTCCCACCATTTAGTTATTTAAAAATTACTCTTCTTGGAAATTAAACTCTTCCAGATTTAATATTCACATTAATCTTTTATTCACAACGCATCCTATTTAGATCACGCTAAAATTTAACTTAAATAACATAAATTAACTTCGTTTGTCTGCAAAGAACCTGAACTACTTTGTTCAACTTAATTTTGAATTATTTGTACTTTAAATTAATATTTTTTACTTTTATTCCTATTTTAAAATAGTATTGAGAATGTCAGCATTCATTACATGCTTTTCCCCCCTTCCAAAACGTAATTTTCCCATAACGTAAATCTTAAATTTCAAACTTCTTTTTATTCTAATTCTCAGGCCAAAGCATCCGTTTTTGGTTTTTCATCCCTAGCCATCTTGAAGTGTGAGTGACAGGAGGCTTCAGCGACCATCCCTCAAGGACACATCATTTAGGGTTGCCGAGAACGCTATCGTCAGCGCGATGCTCCGGACAGCTGCGTTGCCGCATTGGGCGAATTATCGCTCAGACGTCCCAAGCTGTGGACACTGTCAGGAGTAAACGCCAAGCGATGGAATGGGATGGGTTTGGCAGGGAATTTCGGTTTCTTTTTCCCGCGCACTTGACAGTCAGTGATGTGTTAGATCTCAGGGAAAGAAGATGCTCTTCCTGATGAGAGAAATTCAGTTTTTTTTATATCCCTTATTTAAAGCTTAAACTATTTAATACTAACGTACTTAAATGAAATTATGCTCCAGTATATTTTATCCCTTGGGCATATAGCCTAAAACTAATAATTATTAAATTCTTTGAAGGTGTTCACTTAAAAATTAGTTTGATTTTTTTATCAAGTTTCGGAGTCTGTTAATTAGGTATCAAATCACCACAATGCCAAAGATATGATGTACCATTACCTAGGTAAACATCCTTCATCCCTATCATCCGAATTCATAAAACAGGTATGTTTTTTTTGCTTCATTATATTACTTATGAACTAATGCACACTAGCGAGACTACACTCAAGAACCTGGTGTAAAGTTGTAAGAAGTTTATATAGTAATGTCCATTTTTCAAAATGACTCTTATACCAACTCTTAACTAGTAAAAATATTGCTACAATTGGTGCTAATGGCCGGCTCGCAAGTGCATTTTTATGATTATAATTATGGTAAATGATGATTTGAAATAGAAATGTTGAAAACTTAAAAAAAAAAAAAAAAAAAAAAAAAAAAAAAAAAAAAAAAATATGGTGCACTTCTAAGACGTTTGTTCTGCAATTATTTTTTTAAATGAAGTGTTAAATTTAATTTATAATTATGCCTCCTCGTAGTAGAAAAACAAAAAATAGTAACAGAACGGTAGCGGCAATAAATATGCCGAATCTCAGTCCACAAACACCCATAGCTCCACCATCTACATCTAATATTATTATTAATCAAAATGATAGCAACAATAGTATAAATCAGAATTACATTCCATTCATCAACGTCCAGAATTTCGACGGTAACAACATCTCTGTCGATTATTTTATCAATCAAATAAAAGACGTTGCCGATTTAAATAAGTGGAATGAGAAAGTTTCATTATTATATGCTAAATCTAAACTTACAGGCAAAGCCCAAACATTAATCACTCAAGCAGAGGAAATACGGAAATTTAATTCAATAGAAGAACTTTTTGATAAACTTAACGATTTTTTCAAAGGTAAATCATTTGCAGAAAATATCAATGAATTTGAATCCTTTCAAATGTTACCACAGGAAACAATAATTAACTTAGCTCATAGATTGGATCTCACGACGCACAGAATTTACGGCGATGTACAGGACACCACAACGGTTAATAAAACCAAATTTATAAAATTTTTGCAAATAATACCACCGGAAATGAGATCAAGTATTTTGGAAAACGAAATCAATACTTACGAAGACGCGGTAAAGAGAGCAACACTAATTCAGAACAGCATAAACAGTAACAAAGTTCTGAAGTGTAATAATGATGATGAGGATAAATTTGGCAATTTAACACAACAGATTAATTCTTTACACGAATTCGTCGAAAAAATCCAAAAATATAAACAAAATCAAAATTACCAAAATAGAAATAGTTTTAAAAAAATCCGCGCACATAACTTACACAATAGAAACAAAACAAACTTCGGAAATGTCAAACAAAATTTCAAGCCAACTGCCAGAAGAAATTTTAGAAGGGGAAGATTCATAAGTAGACCCAACCATAATAATCAGGATAATGTAAAATGCCAATTATGTTTTTCATGGGGACATTCGGCAAGACAATGTAACCAATTTCAACAACCTAATCAAAATGTCAGCAATACTAATAATTTTCCAGCTATTCCTTTCCATCCAAACAATCACCCAAACTAATTGAAGAGATCACAGACGCTGGAATCCGTGACTCTCCAAGCATACAACTTCCAGCAAAAGATATACAAATAATTGCTAACGTTAATTCAGAAAACCCATTAATTCCACTAATTCCTATCAAAATGGCGGAAGAGACAATAGATTGTCTAATAGATACAGGAAGTTCTATTTCGTTGATGTCTAAAAGTTTTTTTGAATCTATTAAGTCCAATTTAAAATATAAAAACTTAGACAGATCAGTATCGATTTCCACCATTAATTCGCAAGTTCATTTCAGTGGATGTGTTAGTGCCTCCTTCAAGATCAACAACCAACATTTTCGTCACCACATTTATATTTCACAAATTGCAACAAATTCTCCGTTCACCATCATATTGGGATATGATTTCATATCTAAGTACAATGTTCTAATTTTCCCAGATATGGGATGTTGCAAGATCAAAAATGATTTTATTTATTTTTCAAATCAACCATCCAATAAAAGTAACAAAATTATAAATGAATCATTCAAGGTAAATTTAAATTCTATCATTTCAAAAAATGCCAC
Organism: Maratus michaelseni; assembly: GCA_963931845.1. Taxonomy (NCBI): domain Eukaryota; kingdom Metazoa; phylum Arthropoda; class Arachnida; order Araneae; family Salticidae; genus Maratus; species Maratus michaelseni. Next base: position 439,050,682 of record OZ007586.1, on the reverse strand, counting down.
ACCAGATGAAATTTTAAAAGAGAGTAATTTAACACAATTCATCAATGCTCAACCATTCATTCCTAAAATAAAAGAAAATTTAAAAACAAAACAAGAAGTCAATGAAATATTTTTGTCTCAAAATATAAAATTGCAATCAGGCGAAAAAGCCTATATTAAGGCAAAAGTCAAACTAAATGAAGATTGGTTGAATAAAGACCTTATTTTTATCCCCTCTCAAGAGTTTGACACGATCAAACTACATGAAGCCATTTATTCTTTCAAACAGGATAAAACTGAATCGAACACATTGCTCACAAATCCTTGCACAAAAAAATTACCTCACTGGTATAACTTGCACATTTTTACAGAAAACACCTCACAAAAAAAAGCTCAGTTATTGAAAAACAACAAATTAGGATCAATAGATGTTATTGAAGATATAAAAGTACCTTTTGATGTTAACGATAGCACAAACTTTCAAACTCCTCCACCCAATATAAATGAAACTATAAATGTCATACAACCCACCCCAGAAACAATTAAATTACGAGAAACAGAATTTAACGAAGCAAGAATTAATTTAGAACATCTTAGGCCAGAAGAACAGAGCAAATTAAAAGACATTTTAAAGGCAAACTTTCAATCCTTTTCTAGTTCTTTAAACTCTTTGGGCCATACAGACATTATTGAGCCACAAATACATTTCACCACAGATTATCCCATTAAAACTTTGCCGTTCCCAATTCCCCAGGCCCTTCAAGCTGAAACGAAGAAGCAAATTGACAAAATGGTTGAAGCAGGTATCATAGAAAAGAACGTAGCTTCTTGGGCATGTCCCATGCTACTTGTAAAGAAAAAGCCTGTGGGTAACAAAAAGGAAGCTTACCGTATGACATTAGACCTCAGATTATTAAATGCAGTAATACAGCATTCAAGCTATCCACTTCCAAAAATTCAGCAAATCGTGACAAAAATTGCTGGTTATAAATTCTTTACATCACTGGATATGCCTTCAGCATACCACCAGGTGAACCTACCAGGAAAATACCAAGAAAGAATCTGTTTCACTAGCCCGTTCGGTACGTACAAGTTAAAGAGAATGCCACAAGGACTCAAAACGTCCGCAGGTCATTTCCAAGCTTTGGCTGATACCATTGTTGAAGAGGTCGATCTTCCAGGTATAGTGAGCTATCTCGACGATTTTATCATTTGTTCTAATTCATTTCAAGAAACCTTAGAAAAATTAGAAAGATTACTAAAAGTCTTTAAGAAACATAACCTAACCTTAAACCTTGAAAAATGCTCTTTCCACACCACGTCAGTCAATTACTTAGGCTTCAAAATAGAAAATAATAATATTTTTCCAATTACATCTAATATTATTAAGATAAACAGTTTTCCCAAACCAAAAACCAAGAGACAACTAAAAAAATTCTTAGGTCTCTGTGGATTTTATAGAACGCTTATTCCTTCATATGCAAAACTAACTGATCCTTTGGTTAAACTCACATCAACAAAATGTAGATTCGTTTGGACAGAGATAGAAGATCAAGCTTTCAATGATATGCAAAAGATTTTCTTCAATTCTCCTTTTCTTAGACAACCAGATTTTAACAAACCTTTTATTCTAAACACAGATGTATCATCATTCGCCATTAGTGCAGTTCTATTACAACAACATGGTAATTACCTTCTTCCAGTAGCATACTATTCTAAGGCATTAAGAAAAGCAGAAATTAAATATCCTGCAATACAACAAGAACTCATGGCCATAGTTAAGGGTATCTCAGCATTCAGATATATTCTATATGGAAGAAAATTCTCAATACTATCAGATAGCAAACCAATCGAAAAATATAAAAAAACGACTTCACCAGCGAGCATTATAACCAGATGGTTAATGGAATTAGAGGAATATTCCTACTTTTTCAAACACATACCAGGACGTCAAAACATACTGGCAGATTATTTGTCAAGGACTCCACTAGATAAAAATTCCATAGATTTGTTGTCAAATCCGAATCTAATTCATTCAAAAGAAATTTTGCCAATAGTTGAAGAAACGGAAGAGAATATAACAAATAACCATACATGTAATATATTAGAAGAAAAATCTCATAACAAACAACTAGACATAGAACTGATGGAACTACTCACAGAACAAAAACAGGACAAATTAATCAGAAAAATATTTAATGAACTTAAGCAAAAATCACAGGAAGCCAAAACAAAATTTAAAAATTATATAATATGTCCCACAACTAAGCTATTGTTATTCGTTAAAAGACCAAATAATGAACAAGACGGACGAAACAACAAAATTGTAGTACCTGCAAAACTAAAAGAAAAATGTTTAAGAGTAAGTCACTTCACTCACTTTGGAATTGATAAAACTTACAAAATCTTGAACGAAAAATTTTTCTGGAGAGGGATGTTTTCTGATGTTGTAAACTATGTTAAATCATGTCATCAATGTTTAACCCTAAAACCACAAAGGGTACCTCCAGCTCCTTTACAAAATACATTTATTCCCAATAGACCTGGTCAATTTTTATCTTTGGATTTTGTGGGCCCTTTCAGAAATAGCAAACATATATTAACGGTTATAGACCACTTTAGCAAACACATTAAACTATATCCTTTGACGAATATAACTGCAATGAATGCAGTACATGCAATTTTCGATTATATAGTCACCTTCGGGAGACCAGAAATGATTTTATCCGATAATGGAAGCCAATTCAAAGCGAACATCCTTGATGAATTCAACAGGATGCTGGGTGTTTACTTGAAAAATACAACAACAGCACACCCTGAGGCTAACTCTGTTTCGGAGCGAATCAATTCTTCCATAAAATCAACAATTAAAACCTTAATGTCCGAAGGATACAACTTCAATACCGCACTAAAAATTCATGAAAGCATATATAACAGCTCTTTTCACACCACTATTAAAACCTCACCTAATGAAGTTCATTTTGGCAGGAGACTACCTAATATATTAGACACTTTCAACCCTAATGTTTATCAAGACAGATTGGATGTACATAACGATTACTACAACTTGGCTAACAATTTACAGAAGTTGTATGATCAAGTACATAGTAATTTACTTTATCACCAAGAGATACAAAACTCCAAGCAACACCTAATAGCTAAACTCCGTAATCCAAAAGTAGGAGATGAAGTATATTTAGATAACTCCAATAAATTCAAAAGAGCTTCCCAAGGTCCATTCAAGATCATAGAAAAATGTTTCAGCGTAATTTTCAAAATTCAACTAAGAAATGACCCAAATTCAAGAATACAGAAAGTTCACATCAACAGATTACTTCCCATAACTAAAAGAAAGGAACATTTAATATATTCCAGCAAAGACAGAATTTCGGGTAACAACAACACAACAACCAACGCCTCTGCAGCAGAACCACTAACCGATGATCAGTCTCACAATGAGAAACCTTTTAAAAAGGCTGATCAAGAAATTGTTCCTGCAACAAACAGTACTACAACCAATGACATAGGTTCATCCAACATCACAACTAATGCAACTCAGAATGATGTTCCAGTCAGGGATAACGCAGTTCCAGAGGATACATTGCAGAAAGATCCAAAAGAAACTTCTAATAAGAAACGAAGAGCGGCGAAAATCTTTGTTCCTGGAGACAGAAACAGATATGATTTAAGACCGACAGCCAGAAGGAATAAATTGTAGACTTTCAAGTGCACATTTTACCATCATATCTACAAATTATAAACTTTCCTCATAAACTTTTCTGCAGGCAGAAACTTATGATGAAAGCCTTCCTTTATTCCAACTCTGAACTGTTTGTTTGTAATGATGTCTGATTCTCTTTTTCAGGATTGAAGTAATTCAAAGAACTCTTTCATACAGTAATAATAATTAATCAAAGCTGTTTACATCGGGACTTTTGTAATTTTTTAAGGTGATATATTCTTTATTTTACTTAATACAGTGCAATTTAATCGTTTGAACATTGTAAATCATGTTCTGTTGTCTCATTGTGTTTAGTACAGTGAATTTATTTTTTTATCAATGTGATTAGTGCATTAGTTTAATTGCTCATTACTATTAGTATAAAGCAAATTTTAAGTTATTTTGTGTCATCAGAATAGCTTTACTACCTGAAATTTTCATAGAAAGTTTTACATATATTATTGGTTATTATTTTTGCTGGGATTTGTTAATTGTAAATAATGTATATAATTCTCCTAACCTCTACTTTTTCTCTCATGTTCTTTCACTATATCCTTCTTCCTCATCTTGTCTTTGTTCATTCTTGTAGCACAATATATATATATTTACTATCAATAATGTTGTCATATATTTGTAGTTCATTTTGTGCAATGTGGTTATAATCATAAACAATTTTGTGTTTGCAATATGGTAATACAAATCATTTTTTTATTAAGTATTGTGTTTATATTCATTCCCTGTTGGGAAAAACATTATATGCAATAGTGTTTATACACTCTTTTAACATTTTTGGTTCTACCAAGCATTGCGTTTATATTGCCTCAAACCAAAAATATTTTGTTACGAATTATTTTATAATGTGGTATTTTTAGTGTTCCTATTTATAGGTGTGTTTAAAGGTATAATTTTACTAGAACAAATAATTTATTTGTTTTTCTTGATATGATAACAGGACATTCAATGAATGCAATTGAAATTTTGTAGCAAAATATACTAATCTGAAATTACCTTAAATTAGAATGTTTAAGTGTGTAGGTTAAATATCTTAATTGGTATGTTAGATTGCTACTTCTCTATGTTGATTTAGTCACCCCTTGCTCCAAGAATGGGTATGTGCACAATATTTGTTCTTGGTTTTGATTTAAATTTAATACCATGGTATATTTTTATTACAGATTTTGAAATTTTTTTATGAATAATTTGAGATAAATTCCAAATTTTTCACATGAGTATACTCAAAATAACATGTTAATAACTGTCACGAAAAAAAAAAATAATGGCCTAAGTACTTATTTTCCATTGTTGATATCAATTTAATTTACAACTTAATTGTATTGGCTAGCATAATAACTTCATTCATATTATATGTGTTGTATTTGTTCATGTATGTGTTTGTAAAAAAAAAAAAAAAAAAAAGTGCATACTTTACAAAATTATAGGTATTAATATTTTATTCATACATGTTACAAATAATATACAGAAAAGAAGGTGAAATCATACAATTGGGTTATGATCATTTAGTTTGTTTCAGCTTTGTAAATTATGTCAAGACACAGAAAGAATTTGAATTCTGTTGTATTGGAAAAATCGGCTGTAACAAAATGTATTAATGTGATGTCATGTTTCATTCTTTGTTTCTTGCTTACATGGTGTTATTGTACACCATCTCTGTCAACCCCATGTAAAAGAATATGCTGGAGCGGTAAGGTTTCTTTTTAATTTTTTTTACTTTTGCATTAATTTTTTTCCCTTGTTTTTCGGGAGTAATGTCATAATGATTTATGCCATTTTTTTCTTTTTCAAAAATTTCCCACCATTTAGTTATTTAAAAATTACTCTTCTTGGAAATTAAACTCTTCCAGATTTAATATTCACATTAATCTTTTATTCACAACGCATCCTATTTAGATCACGCTAAAATTTAACTTAAATAACATAAATTAACTTCGTTTGTCTGCAAAGAACCTGAACTACTTTGTTCAACTTAATTTTGAATTATTTGTACTTTAAATTAATATTTTTTACTTTTATTCCTATTTTAAAATAGTATTGAGAATGTCAGCATTCATTACATGCTTTTCCCCCCTTCCAAAACGTAATTTTCCCATAACGTAAATCTTAAATTTCAAACTTCTTTTTATTCTAATTCTCAGGCCAAAGCATCCGTTTTTGGTTTTTCATCCCTAGCCATCTTGAAGTGTGAGTGACAGGAGGCTTCAGCGACCATCCCTCAAGGACACATCATTTAGGGTTGCCGAGAACGCTATCGTCGGCGCGATGCTCCGGACAGCTGCGTTGCCGCATTGGGCGAATTATCGCTCAGACGTCCCAAGCTGTGGACACTGTCAGGAGTAAACGCCAAGCGATGGAATGGGATGGGTTTGGCAGGGAATTTCGGTTTCTTTTTCCCGCGCGCTTGACAGTCAGTGATGTGTTAGATCTCAGGGAAAGAAGATGCTCTTCCTGATGAGAGAAATTCAGTTTTTTTTATATCCCTTATTTAAAGCTTAAACTATTTAATACTAACGTACTTAAATGAAATTATGCTCCAGTATATTTTATCCCTTGGGCATATAGCCTAAAACTAATAATTATTAAATTCTTTGAAGGTGTTCACTTAAAAATTAGTTTGATTTTTTTATCAAGTTTCGGAGTCTGTTAATTAGGTATCAAATCACCACAATGCCAAAGATATGATGTACCATTACCTAGGTAAACATCCTTCATCCCTATCATCCGAATTCATAAAACAGGTATGTTTTTTTTGCTTCATTATATTACTTATGAACTAATGCACACTAGCGAGACTACACTCAAGAACCTGGTGTAAAGTTGTAAGAAGTTTATATAGTAATGTCCATTTTTCAAAATGACTCTTATACCAACTCTTAACTAGTAAAAATATTGCTACAATATCCTTTGCCTTTATCGAAATATGGAAAATGCCATTCAATTTTCTGAATAAGAGTATCTACAAGTACTCTATCTCACTCCCCTCCTGAAATTATACGTCTAGATACGCCACAGATAGATTAATATAGTATTTTAAAATATTCTTTTTCCCCCCCCCAAAGCAATAGCATTTAGACAGACATCTATACACCATTATATACCATCAAATCAATTGAAGAATAAACAGAACAATCAACTAAACAAGAGTGACATATAGAGACTTTAGAGGAAACAAAAAGTCAACTGTAAACAGGGAATACAATCAATTAGGCTGATGTTCTGAGGTCCTCATTAGTTCCCTGGCCTACCAATATCTGCCAGATATACTGTTACTTGATAGTGCGGGGCACAGTGGTAAATGCTGTGTATTCAAGATTACATCCTCTCCACAAATAGGGTAATTTGGACTTTCAAGAATACCAAATCTGAAAAGGTAATTAGGTAGACAATCGTGTCCAGTGGTAAGTCTAAGTAAGGCAACACTTGTTCTTCTTGGTGCTGTAGGGACATGAGATATTGCATTTTTCCAGTCTTTATTTTCGATTTCACTTAGTTTTCTCCTTTCATATTGAGAATCCCTTTTTCTCTTTTCTCGAATATTCTGAAAAGAGTAAAAGTTTTGCAAGAAGAGGTGGGGGAGGGGACTGCTAAATTCTCCTCCACTGTTCCAATGCTTATCATAAAAATAAGCATAAAGCTTCAGCTTTTATTTTTTTTACTAAATACATGTTTATGTGAGTATTTAAAAAAAAGGGGGTGGGGGAGGGTTAAATGTATCAATAACGCGCATAAAATCTTTTGCAATTTAGCTGAAAATTTAAATAAACAAATTTAATTTTTTAACTGCACCTACCAGAATGTAATATGAACAAAATTTTTATAAATACCTGGTTTTAATTATTTTCCAAAAATTGAGCCAGATTAATTTGTTTTCATAACACTGAATTAAATATTTTCTAATCAACCAATCAAATTCACAATAAATATATATATATTGCATATATATTTTTATATATTTTGTGATACAACAAGAGGGACAGCAACAAATGGGTGCAATGCACCTAGGCCCCGCTCTTATAGGGACCTCCAATAAGACAAAGTATTTTTTATACCCTGCTATTACAAAGGTTTGCACTAGGGGTTTACACCTGAGATGTATATGACTTTTTTCTTAATCTTTGAAAAAATGTTTAGCAGAAAACTGCAAATAATTATTTACAGTTATTATTAAAAAAATATTTACAGCCGAATTCTTTAACATGAAATCCAAATTACTACAATATGTTTTTGTTTGAACCATTGAAACAATAGTACCATCTTATCTATTGTTATCAATAAAGTTATATACTAAAACACCAGTTTCCCTATAACAAAATTCTGCCTAAATTTTTATAGTTTGATGAAAATTTGCAGTTTAATACCTGCTATGATAAAAAACCTGTTTTAAACTGAATTTTCCTCAGTCCCTTGCAATTCCATCTTAGCAAGTTTTACTCTATCCCAGTAACTGCCCCCCTCCCCTTGATATGATATTTCTAGATATGCTATGATATTTCTACATAGATTATTATAGCATAAAAAACTGAAATAAAATTGCAGCTATTAATTTTTTTTAATTAAAAAAATTTCTTAAGAGTGCCTTATTCGAGAGCAATGTTGAATTCAGGGGTGGTGCGGGGGGAATATTCCCACCGGAGCATTGAAATCAACCCCCTCAGAAGATTTATGCTTTTAATGGTTAAACGCCAGCCCCCCCCCCCCCCCCCCCCCTCCTCCGGGAAGTTGACTGATGAGCAACCTTACATTCATAAATAAATTGTAATAATTATCTCTTTAATTATCATTCTCCCACTGAATTAATTATTTTTTATAAATTCAGAATTGAAAAATTATTATAAAAAGAATGTTAAGCTTCCATTAGTAATTTAAATTTTTACCTTTCAGTCCAGAAATGTAAAATTTTATCTATTGGATCACTTAATCTGTAATTTTCAAAACTTTATTTGAACTTTTATTTATTTTGTTATGTTTCATTATATGAAATTTGGTTATTGTGAGAACTCTGTTATAACAAGCAAATGTCATGGTTCCTCTGTTTCCATTATAACTGAATTTGAGTGTTCTAACTGGTGAATTTCTTCAGTCAATAAAAAATTAGTCACTGTCTTTCTTATTCTTAAAATATCCATGCAGTTACATACACATCTCACTCACAAGTTAACATGAATGAATACATGCACATATTTAAAAATAAATTTTAAAAATATATGAAATTTTAATCAAGATACCTCTCTCTATTTTTAGTTTGAAGATTTCTTTCAATACCTTCCATTAAACTATCAAACCATTGTGCCATCACAACTTGTTTTTCTGGTAACTGGTTACTAATAATACTTTGCCTAAGTTGATTAAAATACTGAAAAGAAAATCAACATAAATTGATGCAATCAAAGAGTATCAAATACATGAAACATAAGTGAATATTTTATTTTTTTATATTAATTTTTCATAGTAAAATAATCAGTTTATTGAAAAACATCAGAATGAGAACTTGATGCCTCTTGAAATGAATGGATAGAAGAAAGCTATTTTCTAAATTAGAGCAAGAAGATTTTAGATTTGAAGACAGATTTATATAATTGAAGACACAATTGGAAAAAAGCGTGATATAATCTATCCCATGGTAAAGCTAAAATACTAATATTCTAATTATTCATGAAACTATGAGGCTTTTCAAATAAATAATTGAATGTTAATATCTTCTTCAAATTTAATTTTTCCAAGTCTCCCCTCCAACATTTTTAAATGGAGGGGCGTTGTAATGTTTGGGAGGGGAAAAAATATATATTTAAACTATTATTTTGCATGCTATTTAAAGAATTACATTAATACAGACATAACAAAATATCATTGTAAAAATTTTAAGTCAACTCAGAATAATTATGTAAAATGTTTATTTTTATTATAAAAAAAAAAAGCAAGAAAGTTAAACTTTATATATGCAATTTCTATTTTTCAACTTCCACCAATATTATGGGCCCTTAACAATTAGGTTGTTAAATGAGTTTCTGAATTTAGATTTTATTCGCCTCTTTCACAAGGTACACTTTTACTGCTTCACAAGGATTGAAAAGGTTTACTCCTTTACCTCAACAGACATGGTACAAGCTCATCCCCCCCCTCCAAAAATAAAAGCTGAACTTTTACACCCTGATGCAACCCCCCCCCCTCTCCCAATCAATAAAGTTATAATTGGTCATGCAAATTTAAATATGTAAATTTTATAATTTACATAGGGGAGAGGGGGGCACATGTGAACATTTTTTTTATTTCTTTATTTTCTCAAAAAATATCAAATTTCTCACAGCATAAAGATTCATATGTTTAAATAGTCTTTTCTTTGTCTTGTGGAATTTTTTGAAATTTTGTAATAAAATATTTCTTTACTTTATGGCATTTTTAAAATATGACTTCAATCGTTCACATGTGTCCCTATAGGAGGTACATGTGAACATGCCTGGGGTATATATGAACAAGATCAAAAAACAAAACAATCATCATATTTAAAAGAAAAAAAAACCTTTAATATGACAGATATAGATACCGATTATATTGAAGGGGTTTGGGAATTTAAATTATACAGTATTATGTCAATAAGAAAAAATTTGTTTCTGAAAATAATATATATACTCTATATATCATGCTCACAGCTGAATTAAAAAGTTTAACAACATATTTTGATGTGCAGTCCCCTGAAATACATTTTAATACAAATTCAACGCATATTATATTGATCTAATTTAACAGAAAAGGACAGTGAAGACACTGCTCGTGATGTACCTCCCAATATAGATGGTTGGGAATTGTCCACATCTGCCCCACATGGTTTGTTCACAAGTGCCCAATCATCTCACTTAGATCTAACTTAAAAAATTAAAGAATTCTTAATTGAGTAAAAAAAATTAAAAACTGTCATAAACTTATCTGAATGTTCATAGAATGCTCTGCAATAATTAATTCCAGGTTATCAGTTAGTTTAAACTATGTTTTTACTTGAAGAAGTCAGTGATAAAGTTATATACAACACCTGCTAAAACAAAGAAATAGTCACTACAGAAAAACAAAATGGCTCATTGCTTTAAAAGTTTAGCAGAGAGGTAGGACTGATACTACCATCTATTGAGAATTTTTTAAGAATTTTTATTTCAAATTATCTTAGTCCAAAGCATCATGTTCACATGTACCCCCTGTTCACATGTGCCCACCTCTCCCCTATTTAAATTAGAAAAAAATTTAATTTAAATTGCATACAGTAAACAAAAAAAACAAGTTCAATATTATCAAAATTAAAAAAATTGGGTTTCAAAGCACTTCGTAAGAGTAAATTATTACATTCACTTGGAAACAGCTGCTAAATATTTTTCTTTGACATATTCAGGGTGTCGATTCCAGATCAGCAATGAATTTCCCTGACATTTCCAGGTTTTCCATACCAATAATAATAATAAATCCAGGTATTGAGATTTTGTGATGTTACACACAAAAAATCTTAAAAGTTGTGAATTTGAGAGTGGAACTTTCACAACTGATTTCTGAAGCACAAGCTACTGATTTGTTAAACAATTTTACATGCCAAACATTTTTCAAATACACATTTTTGGCATCAGGTTCTATCCATTTTGTCTAATCAGGATGGAATTCTTTATCACATCAGTCACGGTTAAATACAGATTGCTTTGACATATTTTAATACAAATAATAAATATTCAATAAATTAAGCTAACAAAATTTCAGTTTCCAAACAAAGATAAGTAAGCAGAGTGAAACACAGTAGAAAGTTTCAGTGAAGCTAGAACTGAAAATCTCCGATTTACAAGGAAGGACCGAAAGGAGGTAGACAAAATAATTTGCACGAGAGGTTGAAATACTCATTACAGTACTTATGAAGAGCAAAGTTTGATTTTAATGGTGCTGCAATTTCAAATCCTTAGTTTTATAAGAAACATTTTCCTATTTTTTTTCTTGAAAGTTTCAAACTTTTCTAATTTTTTCTCAGAATTTCCAAATTTTGCTGGCTTTTCCTCAGAAATGGTAAATTTCCGTGACTTTACCAGGTGGCTAGACACCCTGATATATGTAGATCTAGTCAATAAATATATAATAGGAAATATTTAAAAAAAAAAATGGGGGGGGGGGGGGGGCTTTATTTTTTGCAACACCATATCTCATTTTGTAGGCTGCACAATATCTTTTTAGTGGCGTTCAACTAGAACAGGAGCCAAGGTAAATGGCAAATTATGTTCTGCAAGAACACCGAAAATTAAGGCATCTTAATTAGATATTCTGTCACAGATGGGGACATGAACTTTAGTTGGAACAGCATTTGTCATTGATGATGATGAACCTTAATATGTTGATGGATTACAAGGGAAAAAAGTAATTGGCAAAAAATAGTTGTCATCATCCAGTATAACTTTCTCCGCATGCTTCTTTAATTTTACATGGTCAGATATTGAAGAAATTCCTCTTTTACCATAATATTGGAGATCTGAACAAGACTACAAATTGTTCTCCCACTCACATCAACTTTTTGCATGGAATCTTCAACTATCACAATCTCATTCACAAGGAACCCCTGGTATTTTCTTTGATTGAAGTAGGTTATATGCATTGAAATTTCAAACCCATGTCCAAAGTTTGAAAGGGCAACCGTTGATTCATTTCTTCTATTACACAAGAAATGTAGGTTGGCTTTAAATTCTCAAGTCCTAATTTCTGTGAATTGCACGGATCAACTAGTCTGTTCTTTCTAAAAAGTTTTCTTGGAGTTTGGAATTTTTTTTCTTCATGTGCACCATAAGATCTTTACAGTTCTTCTAATCTTATTTTTGTTTAATGCTGGCTCTAGGCCAATTTGACAGGATGCAACGACCAGTGGCCCTTACCGCCTTTTTCGGGTTTCATTCGCGGGAAAAAATCTTTATATATGCGTATCGGTCATAGGAAAAAAAAATGTGAATTTAGTCAATTGGTTGAAGGAATAAAATTGTGAAATTAGTAAAAAAACATGAACATAGAAATGGATAAGGACTACATACGAATTAGTGTTAATATCGATTTGTGAATTTGGAACCAGCGTATAACTGTGCTAAGGTAACGTCACCTACAAACAACAATACAGATACATACTGTAGAATAAATCTATGATACCTACCAGACGATGGCTGTCAAGCAGACGATTTGAAAAAACAGGCAAATTAATACAGCTGTCCTACACAGATATTGTATTTGAAACCTTTTTTGAGGAACAATTTTCTTCTTCGAAAGGCTACTTCATTAGAAGAGTTTATCAATTTCTATGTTCATGGTTCTACGGTAGAAAAAATCACTAAATTCGTTGATCAGTCACGGGAAAAAATGGCAAAGTTTACCAATCGGTCGTCAGAAAAAAAACTGGAAAATTTGTCAATCGGTCACAAGAAAATAATGCGAAATTTGTTAGTCAGAAAAATTATCGCAGAAAAAATTGTGAAAATTTTCAGTGAGGCGCGAGGAAAAATATAGTGAATTTCATCAATCTGTCGCCAGAAGAAACTGTATAATTTGCCAATCGGTCACATAAAAATTCACTAAGTTCATCAATCGGTCAAGGGAAAAAAATTGCGAAGTTCGCAGATCACTCGCAGGAAAATATTGCAAAATTCGTCGATCACTTCCTAGAAAATATCGCGAAATTCGTCAATCAGTTGCAGGAAAATATTGTGAAATTATCTGTCAGTCATGGGAAAAATCGTGAAATTTGTCAGTCAGATGCAGGGGAAAAAAGCACAAAGGGTATAACCTAATTTCCTATTAAAATATGCCCTTGAGTCGACCAGGTCGAGTCTTATATGAATCGATAGCCCTTCAATAGAGATGCGTTTCTGCCAAGTTTGAAGCATATATCTCAAGCACATGGGTGGTTATGACCCTTAATGTGCGTTTTGGAAAAAAGCGCATTGTGACGAAACTAGTGATCGAATTTTACCGAAACAAAAATCAGGGATGTGTAATATTACCATTCAAATAGTGGATATGTTTTCAGAATTATTTCAGCAAAACAGTAAGTTTTATTACATTTTTCTTGTTTTGAATTTAACTTTTTAATTAATAATAAATGGAAATATTTAAGTGACCACTTTCATATTTTTACCACAAATACTACGAGGTATGATGTACATTTGGTGCGAGTTTCAACTCTCTACGCATGGTGCATCATACAAAAAAATTATATTCTTATTATGGGAGGGGAGGAGCCTCCCACTTCTCTCACATTTATTTATTAATCACGTGCATTTGGTACAAGTATGAAATCAACGCAGAATGCATAGATAATTGCAAAAAATATTAATAATGTAATACATAGCCAATTGTTATTGTTAACTGAAAAAGTATTTTAATAAAAAAAGCAATAAAGTTAATTGTTTAGATTGTTTTTAAGGAAAGATTAATAATTAATCTTCATCGCTGTCTTCGTTGATAACAGGATTTGTGTTTTCAACATCAAAAAGCCTGCTTAAAATCTGGGCAGGACGGACAATTTTTGATAGATACCGAGCATGCGAAAGATAGAACACTATAGCAGCAACGTGGGAACAACAACCGGCCGTCCTATTGCCGTTTGTACATTCGCAATAATGGCCTTTAATGCCCGAATATCCGATCGAGTATGGTGTGTAATCAATGTAGCACCGATACGATTCGCTACGTATGTGATGCGATCTTACTTCGAACTTTATAATACTATCATTTTCTTTTAGATACTGCAGATTAATTGTGTTGTCATCATCCATCATTTTGGCTAGATAAGAGACAGCTTGCGACAGTTGGTAAGAGCCAGTAAAAAAAAAAAATTTAAATCATTTTCTGTCATTTCTGGAAAATCAAGAATATCTGCCGATTTAAAGTTTGCAAATGGCAGCTTACGCCATTTCATTTCCTCGGATATAAATACGGAATGCACAACGTTATTAATCAGTCTTGTTTAACCCATTCAGGACCATGGGTGCATATATGCACCCTCAAAAAGAGCATACAGAATTTGTTTTGGGCACCAGTAAAAAATAAAAGTAATATTTGCTTTCTCTAATTAGAGCATTTTTGTGATAGTTTAAGTAAAGGTAGTTTTTATTTAAAAGTGGTGCCAACCGAATACAATTTGTGTAAAAGCCGCCGGTCCCGAAAGGGTTAAGGTTTTGTAACTCTTCATTTATCGTGAAAATAAAAGGCTGTTTTTTTCCCTCCAGAATTTATTTACGGTCTATTTAATTTAACTTTGTAATAGTTTTATTTTTCTTGTAAGTACATTTTTAGAATTGAGTTTATTCATCTATAAGTTAAACTAGTTTTTTTTTTTTTTTTTTTTTAAATTGTGATGTCTACACCAATATCCAGTTGTGACTTTAACATAGGTGCCAAGCTCTCATTAATATTCCGTAGTATGCGGGTTAATTTGACCCAGTTTAACAACTCTTCAAACCAGAAAAAATATTGGATGAATCTTTATTTATTCCATTTCAGGTTTCTACGTGGAATTTATTTAATTTCATTTCTTTAAAAAAATGTCTGGTGCAAAACGTGTTAAACCTGGGTCAAATTAACCCGCATATTACGGAATATTAATGAGAGATTGGCACCTATGCTTTAACTATTTCAATTAACTGCTTGCTGATCTCTTACTTTGAAAATAAACTTTTCACCGTTCCTATTTTTAAATGACTTTGTGTTTTTTTCTGACGTTTTCATTACATTTCTATAGTATTTATATTGCTACAATGCATTTCAGTTCAAGTAACCAACGAAGTTTCCAATTACAGTAATCACGGCCAGAGTCGTGAGGTCTGTTTTGTTTAAGTTTGTTAAATCCCCAATTGTGTGGTTCGAAATTCGACCATACTACACAAACTATACATAATACTGCTTATGCACTTGCAAAAACACACGCAACCTGCACCCCCCCCCCTTCTAGAAAAGTGATTAATTTTTTTGTATGATGCACCCTGCGTATAGAGTTGAAACTCGCACCAAATGTACATCATACCTCGTAGTATTTGGGGTAAAAATATGAAGATGGTCACTTAAATATTTCCATTTATTCTTAATTAAAAAGTTAAATTCAAAACAAGAAAAATGTAATAAAACTTGCCATTTTGCTGAAATAATTCTGAAAACATATCCACTATTTGGATGGTAATATTACACATCCCTGATTTTTGTTTCGGTCAAATTCGATCACTAGTTTCGTCACAATGCGTTTTTTTTTCAAAACGCACATTAAGGGTCATAACCTCCCATGTGCTTGAGATATATGCTTCAAACTTGGCAGAAACGCATCTCTATTGAAGGGCTATCAATTCATATAGGACTCGACCTGGTCGACTCAAGGGCATATTTTAATAGGAAATTAGGTTATACCCTTTCGTTAATCTGTCACAAGAAAAAAATGTCAAATTCACCAATCAGCTGCAGAAAATATCATGAAATTTGTCAATCGGTTGCAGAAAACTATTGTAAAATTCGTCAGTTGGCCATGGAAAAATAAATCAGTCATGGAAAAATATTGTGAAATTCGTCAATTGGTCGCAGAAAATCTGCCCAATTTTTTCAGTCCGACACAGAGAAAATATCGTGAATTTCGTCAATCTGTCGCAAGTAGAAACCGTGAAATTTGACAATCGTTTGTGGAAAATATCGCGAGATTCGTCGATTGCTTGTGGAAAATATCGCGAGATTCGTTGATCGCTTGTGGAAAATGCGATATTCGTTGAACAGTTGCAGGGAAAAAAATAGCAAAATTCGGCGATTAATCACGGAAAAAAAAAGTTAAGTTCATCGATCAATCACTGAAAAGAATGAGAATTTTGTTCCAAGATCGTGGAAAAAATGTAAAATTTGTCGAGTGGTTGTGGCAAACACACACAATTCGTCGATCAGTTGCGTGAAAAAATCACAAAATTCATAGATCAGTTGTAGGAAAATTAAATAATGCAAATTTCTCCAGAAAATAGTGACATTTTTTGGACAGGAAGCCACCCACGATATTTTTTGGGGCAGGATTTCAAAATTTTTGCTGTGAATCCCGCTATGAAATTCAAGCCTTATAAGTAATAAATCAAAAAAGTTTACAACAAAACATTTCACTTCAATTGTCTCAAAATTTAATTTTTGTTACATAACATTTTCTTCCACTTGTGTCTTCAACTATATGCTAAACTAATTATGAGTGAATTCTTAAGAAAACTTAGAAAATCATAATTTTACTTCCAAAATGATAGAGCAGTTAGAACACTGATTATAAAAGCTCTTCTTAAAAATAAGGCTTATGATTTTTTTTTCCAACTTGTGACCCACTTTATTTATCAAAATATGTGACTTACATAAAATAGGAAGCAAATTAAATGACTATAAAAACCATAAAGAAAAGTCATCTGAAACAATTCTTTAGTATACCTACTGTTCTGACTTCAAAATTCATGTATATTGAAAAATGAATAAAACATTCTTTTGGATGACACAAAATTTATTTCAAGAAAATTGCAGAAAGAACAAGAATTTAAGAGGCAAATAACCACTACTGTGCAAACAATTACAATGCAATATTGCAAAACTTCAGGAGCAAATATTCCAAAACAGATCTAAAAATGCCTCCAAAACAGACTACAAATATTTAAAAAATAAATAAAATGTGAAAAAAAATAATATCCTATTAAACAGTACAGATTTTTTTCTATGTCTCCAACTTGAGTACACACAACTAAAAGAATCTTTATGCTTTTATGGGCATAACTATGGCATACAACAGGGATTTCCAATTACCAGCCCATGGGCCACATGTGGCTTGTAATGCCTATATACTGAGCCTGTAAAGTTCACAAAAATTTATACCATAATAAAATGTTTCAATGAGAAAACAAATGTGCCTAATTAAAAATAATAAAATAAATCAAATGTCCATTTTTATTCATGCGAACCCCATATTCATAGAATTTTTGGCCATGCCATGGATAATGACACTTACTTCATCTGATTATTTGTGGGCCATGAGTATGTTTTAAATGGTCTATAATCGCTGTAGATACAGGGTTGGAAAATTACCAGAAAATCTTACCAGCAAAGTATTTATTATAAGCCAGCAAGGTGCAATGTACAGTTGAAAATTGTTGACAAAATTTATGTGACTGGAAAAATAATTATTAAAATGCCTTATGGTATTTTTTTTATATATATATAACATTAAGAAATATATACAACTGAGGATTTAGTACAAGACATAACTTAGAAATTGTTTACATAGAAACAATATGAGGGGTTGCAAAATATGACTAACAAATAATAATAATAAAAAAATGGTATATTCTCTTTAGCCTGTAGTTTTAAGTCACTTTGACAAAAAAGCCACTTGCCAGTAATGAGTAGAATGTTGCAATTCCCCACTCCTGCTGTAGAATATGGAATAAAATGGGGTGTCAGCAAAAAATGAACTATTATTTTAACACTTTAAGTAGAAATAACCATAAGTTAATCATACATGGTGTTTAACATAACTTATTGTATAATCTATATAGCACAGAACTGTTTGTTTCAATAAATTTAAAAATTTAATAAAACTTTTAAACTGTACATTTCCAGAGTGGAAATAGGAGTTAAGTTCATAACAGATAGCTAACCAGCTAAAGTATTTTGAGGTATTCTAGAAGAACTATTTTGCATATCTGCATGCAAAGAACTATTGCCATAGAAAATATACCAATTGCTTAATGATCTGCTATTGTCAAACAGCTGTGTTCTTATGTCCAGTCTACACATAGATATGTGAGAGTTACTAACATTTAAGAAGTAAATGTAGCAAAACTACAATTTTGAATAGCTGAGTAAAGAAATGATTTAAATATACTCCAGCTTTGTGATTATATGGATTTATTAAGTCTAGTCAGGGGTCGGAAAAACTATTTTTCTATTGTAGCGAACTACAACTACTTTCTCAAAAATGTAGTTAACTACAACTACTTTCTCAAAAATGTAGTTAACTACGACTACTTTCTCAAAAATGTAGTTAACAACAACTACTTGTTTTATAAAGTAGCAACTACAATCTACTTTTCAAAAGCAGCCACTATTTCGCTACTTTCTGTTTTTGTCAAAGGGTTCAGTTTACACTAGAAATTGAAGACAATAATTAAATAATAAAATGAACCCTCATTATATTGAGTTTGCTGGGATACAGTTAAATAAATGCGACATAACCTAGGACATTAAAAAATTAAGAAAGATAAAATACAAGAAAATATTTTGTGTTTGTCTCCAAAATTCTAGTTTATACACACATTACAAATTTTGTAGCAAAATAAAGAGAGATATAATCCAGAAAATTACAGAAAAACAACTTTAAATGCAAAGAATAAATTAACATGTAAATAAAGCAATTCTGAATAATAAGAAACCCGGCTTTAAAACATGAATACCTAATAAAGAGTAAATAAACAGATGCTACAAGCAAGAAAATTAATTACTTTGGTGGATTAGCATTCGATTTTAGCAGCAAGTGTCAATGGGGAAAACCCGTGACTTTATGCAATGCATTGCTAATACACTGCAGCTGAGATTTGCAAATTGCTGAGGAAAACAAATTTTGCACAAAAGAACCTAGTTTTGGTCACATAATTTGCAGTATGGTACATTTTCCCCCCCCTGAAATAGCGTTAAAAGTAGCATAGGTGTTCGCTACAAACTACTGATTTTTTGTATCGCGCTACTTCCGACCCCCCCTCCCCCCCAGAGTCTAGTTTTTGTCCACTTTAATCTAGTATTCCTCCATTAACTATTAAAATTTTACTGCCCACATGCTCCTACTATCTCATAAAATTAATGTAATACAGTATAGAACCATCTATACAGAATGATTGGGATCAGATATATTTTGGATAACTGGTTGGGCATAAAAGTAACACCCATTTGATCAGATTTACAGAATATATGGCTGCGCCATTGTCTCTAATCATATTAAGAATCAGATCCAATCAAGAAGAAATATTAATCGGAGTTTAAACAGATCAGTTTATGGGAATTCCTTAAAAACAATAATTCTAAAAGAAAAAATTAAATAAATAATCAAAATGCCCTTAATCTAAATGCTTTCATAGCAAAAATTCCTAGATATTGTCAAGTTATTCCATGCATGTGGTAATGTATAGTACTGTTTTATGGAAAGATTCTGAAGTCAGTTGATCAGAAATACGACTCTGGATTACTGGTTTCTGAATAAACAGTTCCATGCTGTAATACAAATCATAATGACAAAAAGCATTGAAGGCTAACATACATGTTCTTGAATTTATTTCTTTACTTTATATAAAACCAGATTAGGAAAGACAAGCATATTACAATACATTTACATAACATGAAACAGCTGAAAACAATGGATCAGTTACAGGCTTAATAAGATAAAAAGTATAATTTTAAAAGGAAATGAATCAATAAATTTACTTGTGAAGATTTACTTATTTAAATAATACAACTTTTTAAATATTTAACCCAATTGTATTCAATTTCATAAAGAAAAGTACAAACATGGATAGCCCCTTTAAAATCATCTAGCTAGTCTTTTTTCTTTCTCACCATAAACATTGCATATTTCAATTCTTCCAAAAGTGGAAAATTGCTGCAATAGGCTAAATAATGATTAAAAATAAATAAAAAATCCCCTATATATTTCAAAGAGAATGCCAATAAAAATTGCACTTACTTGAATAATATAGACAATTTGATGAAAAACTAATAATATTTCAAAACATTTTAATACTTTTGTGAGTAATTAAATTAAAAAAATTACCTCTTCATTTAATAGTATGAGACCTAATAATGGCCTTGACATAGACCACTGATTTCTACATTCTTCAAATATCACAATATTTAAATTTGTGCTCAGCATCTGAAAAATATGTATAAAATTTTATTGCAAAGCTGTTAACAGAACATATATATTTATGTAGGAACATACAGAAGTGCTCCTGCAAATAAAATAAGCATAAAGCATAAAGTAAAAACTATTCACAAAGTATCCAATAGATACAGCTTTCAGTTAAATCTGTAATAAATAAGTACAAGAAATGCAGTGATAAAAAATATTGTTTTCTAAATATAGTTTGATAATTATTTCAGTCTCAAAGCTAAGAATACTACAAAATCACATTCGCAACAGAAGAAAAACTCGATAAATTAAGATCCAGAAAAGGCAAATATCTAAAAGAATAAATATGAAATTAAGAGCTTAAAATGTTTCTAGTTTAGTATCTACTGTCTGTGCCTATCTACTTAGCATCTATCCTGGACCTTAAAAAGTCATTGAACTCCATTTTAGAAAAGTCCAGCATTTTTATTTTTTTATTTTTGGTTGTTGTTTTTGGCCAACTTTTTCCCATTCAGTGTACTTCTTGCAATGTTCATTTTCATTTCAATAAAACTGGTTGTTAACTTTTGCTGCTGAAAATTCTCATGTTAGAATTCTTATTCACATTTTGAATTTCAACTGATGATGCTATCAAAATTTCAAATGGAAAAATACTTCATTATCAAGTATAAGAAAACATTAACAATTTATTGAAGTTCTTCATTGCTTGAGCTATTGCAAAATCTTTGTCACAACCAACTGCATAAGTATGCAAATAAATAACTTTAGAAACCAGTGCTTCTAAGACAACTGCTAAAAAGTTTAAATGAATGTCATTGAATGTAAATAGAGAGGCAAGTTCTAATTCAACAGGACAGCACCAAAAAAGCTATCTCATCAATACGTAGAATGAAACTATCATTTGTGTGGACTTCAAAAGGAGGCCAAATTTAGTCTCCACTAATCAAAATCTATATTGAACGATGTAAATATTTGAATGGTGTGCGTTGAATAAATTGAATTCAGTTTTTGACAGATAATTAAATACCAACTTTATGATTAAAGAAATAACATTTTCTTTAATTTAGTAATTTTAGTAAATAGCAAATTAAGGACAATTTGTTAATACTAAAGAATAATATACTCAGGACAAACAAAATAAGCAAATAAATTATTATCGTACTTATTTAATTTAATTTTAACCCTCTGACTGTCCAGCAAAAGGGCAAAATTGTAATGTTGTTTTCTCTGTATTTTAAATACTAAAAAAAGTTGATTATTCCAAAATTATATAAAAAAACTTAATTATATATATGAATGTAAACCTTGAAGATATCAATCATTACTTAATGTATTAAAACTGCATTATATTTGTAGAATTATATTATTTTTAAAAATACTTATATTGCAGTGAAACCTGGAGCGTAGTGAACGTATTAACACAGGCTTGTCAGCGAGATGGTTAATTGAAGTAATCTCTCAACTTTCATTGCAATATTTGAACAAATTATCTTTTTACTACATCCTTTTCCAGATTTGTCGCATACTCAGAAATTTGGTCTGTTACATAAATACATATTTAACATTTTGATTGTCAATATCAGCAAACAGCAATTAGCAATTTTTTAACTTCTCATTTTAGAGGAAGGTTTTTTTTCTCATCAGTGTCACTAATAATTTCTTGCTGTCTCAATAACCAAAGTTACACCAATACTACTTTTAAGAAAATAATGTACAAAACTAGCTTAGATACTTGCCTGGTCAATTTATGAAAAAACGGTCTGTATTATCTGATGAGTAATAAGTATTAAGCAATGTCCTTAACATTAATTTTAAATACAAAATGCTAGGGAAAATGCAGAACCAAAGATACATCTTAAGAGAAGACACATTAATGAGAGTTCACTCTATCTACAAACCATGCAGAATATTTTCTTCAGTGAAAACAAAAATTACCCTCTTTTTTAAATTAATTACTTAAATTAAAAGAATTTTAGGGAAAAATTAAACAATGATTAGAACAGTGTACCATGTTTTGCCTGCACAATGTCATTTCTCATGTTCATTGTTCTGTTTTCGAGATGCATTACAATTTATTTTTTGTCCTAGAATAAACATTATTTTAAACTGATTAATTTTCACAAACTTTTTAAGAACTTAATAATTGTCAAATGATTTTTAGAGAAAAAAAAATTATTCATCCTTAAAACTTTTCTTTTAGTTTCTAGTACCTGACCTGCCCGGCGTTGCCAGGGTCCCACATAACCTTAACCTCTTCACTCCCAGGATGTACAGTGCGTACATCCTCTCATTTTAGTAATCAATGACCATTACATACACCAATACGTTCACTACACATCTTACATGAAAATGAGATTTCGACCAATTGTCGAAAGTCTGTCGATAGCAACATCGACAAACAATCTATACAATTGTGTAAATAGCAACGCCAATAAACAATATCAACAACAAGAGAGTGGGCGCAAACCGAGCAAACTTTTAAAACTTTCTAACAGTAAGCCGCTAGAGGGCAAAAGGAGCGACGAAGAATAAATTAGCATAATCACTTCCAAAATCAAAACGTCGCGTCAGTAGAGATTCGACTGTTGTGTGTGTTCCCACATTTTATTTTTGTCATATATTACTTATTTTTATCATGGATGGTGAATGTAGTGATGATGAAGATAATATTCAAGGAAGTGAGGACAATTCTGAGACCAGTGACTCAGAATTTGAAGATGTGGAAGCCAGAACAGTTGGTGTTGGACCTATGTTGTTGATCCTTTTTGTGATAGTTGTGAAACGGAATTGAAAGAATTTGAAAATGGATTTGATATGCACCCAGCCGTGGACATGGAAGAAGTGGTAAGTCTCTGAAAATGTTTTAAACTATTTTTTTCGAATGTAATACACCATCTATGTAAATGGACCAATGAACGTGTAAACCGGTACTTTGAAGAAACTAACTATCGCTCCTTAAAAGTACATGGAGTGACATGGCGTGAAGTGACAATACTGGAAATGTATATATTTTTCGCATATATTTTTTCGATGGGGCTTGTATGCCTTCCAGAAATGAGTGACTGTTGGTCATCTAGTAACTTGTGTTGCGGACCGAAATGTTTTGACAGTAAAATTATGAGTCGAAATAGTTTTTAAAGTATTTTGAAATTTTTGCATTTTTCGAGTCTATAAGTAGTGAAAAAAAGGTACCCAGTCACTTGATTTGCACAGTATTTGGCAATATTGCGGGAGTGCAGCTAACTAATTTTAGATCCAGGTGAACATATTGCAATTGACGAGTGTTTGATGATGTACAAGGGCCGACTGCATTTCCGGCAATTCATAAAAGATAAAAGATCCCGCTTTGGCTTGAAACTTTTTTGCTTATGTCCAAGTGATCCCAAATTTCAAGGATACACATGGAATTTTTCATTGTATATTGGAAAAGATATTTATGAAATACCATTGCTTCCAGATTCAACAGATTTACCACTATCGGAAAGAACTGTACTGTATTGTACTTAGCTCAGGATCTTCTCAATGAAGGGGAGGCACATTGTTGTTGATAGTTGGTACCTATCTGTGCGTCTTTGTGAATACTTATTAAAATATGACACTTATGTAACTGGAACCATCCGATCTAACCGTGGTGTACCAAAGCAGCTTGTGGATGAACCACTTGCTAAGGGAACATCCTTATTTTTATGAAATGGTGACAATCTTTAAGTAAGATTCAAAGATAAAAGAGATATATACGTTCTGACATCACAGTATGATGCTGGACTGTGTGAAAAAGTATGCCATCGTTCTGGTGGAAAGAAAAAATTTCTCTATAAACCATTGCATATTGAGAAGTACAACTCTTTGATGGGATCTGTTGACCATGTCGATCAGTTACTCAACCATATAATCCAAATCGCAAATCATACACGTGGTTTAAGAAGTTTGGTATTCATATGGCTTATAGAATGCTTTTGAATGGTCTTGTCATTTATAGAAATGCTGGTGGTGAATATGCTAGGTTCAAAGATTTTATTATAAAATGTTCCAAAGAAATACTTATAGAGTACAGTGACAGTTATAAAAGAATGTTTTCTGCTCGTAGTAGTAAAGGAGATGAAACTAAAACTTTCCATAAACTTGCTCAGATTCCAAGCACAGATCGAAAGAAACGTCCCCAAAAGCAATGCTGTATTTGTACAAATAAACATGCTAGGAAAGATACTCGGCTAATGTGTTTGGGTTGTGAAGATTTTCCAGGACTGTGCAGTAGAAGTCATTTTGATTAATGTCATAAATCTTTAAAATAAATTTGTGAGTTTTATGTATATACTGTATGTATGTATATCAGTGTATGTAAATAATGTGCAAGTTTTATATATTATTTCCTACGTATTATGATAATGTTGTAAATCCTTTAACAACCTTACATTCATTACTATTAAATAACGGAAGTTATGAAATGATTTATGACACAAACATTTTACAGCTCACAGCCTGGTATATAGCCCTTCACCAGCGAAATTAAGCCTGGGAGTGAAGTGGTTAAATAAACTTCAAATTTGTATGATTTTATATCTTTAACACGATTATGTATTAATTTATATTTTTAAATGAAAATCTCTTTAAATGAACCTTATTTTTGGGGCCCTGCTGCCTTCAGCAGCATATACCAGACATGTTATGCATGTTTTTTGGTCTGTTTTTGAAAACGAACCTTGAATTTGTATGATTACATATTTAAAAAAAAAAAATCCTTCCAAAAGAACCACCACTTAACAATGTGAAACTTTGTGGCACATTTAGACTCATTTTTAAATGACAATTGCAGGCCTGACTACTGAAACAATTTGAAATAGAATGGTGCTTTTCATTTTATAATAAATCAATTACATATCAAGTTATAAACAATTGTTTTCTCATGATTACATGTTTTTCTCCTTTCCATGCTGTTGTATTCAGAAATTAGTTTCAAAATGCCAACGGTAACAGTATTTTCTGAAAGATCTTCTGCTTTTACCTCAAAATGAAAAACACCATTTGATTATATAGTTTTGGAATAAGAACACCTGCCGATTTCATGCAATTCTGAACAAAAACGTATTCAGAAATGTGTCAGAAGGTAGCTCCTTTGGATTTGAAAACAGCTTTAATAGATCCTGTGTTTCTTTATTTTAATGCATAATATTGTATCCCCAAACTAAAGGGCAAAATTAGTGCTTGCCACCGGCCACCTAAATGAATAAAGTAACTGTTAAGATATTGTCTGCCAGAAGTCACCCTATGGCCACCTTTCCTATAATGAAAGAGTAAAATTTTCTTGCATTCCATCAATGATTCCACTTTTGTTGGTTGCAATATATAAACATATTTATTTTTGCTATTTAATCTTGGATTAATACCAATAATACCAATAGAAATTTAACAAAATTTCATTGTTCAGCACTTTTAAATAAAAAAGTGGTCCCTAATTCAAAAAAAAAGTGGCCACTTATAAAACTGCTACTACTGGTCATTGTCCACTTGCGAAATTTCCCAGTTTTGCCCTTTACACCAAAGTTTTTATTTTCTTAAAAATCTGATCAATAAATAATTGCATAAAGATATATGTCTTACTGATATGTTTTTTTTTTTTTTTTTTTTTTTAAGGAACATAATTTATCTCCTCAAAATAAATAAAAATAACTAACCTGCTGCAAAATTTCTGGATGCTGTTTTAATACCATGAGACATGTTTCTTCCTCATGCTGATCAGGACCACTTTGTCTTCTTTTTCTTCCAGTTCTGGATACTTTTTTAAATATGTAAGTGACTAAATGATCTAAAGCAGCACAACAACCAGCACAAACCATGGTATCTAATGAAAAAAAATAACTTAAGTCATATATAAACAGGCAGTTATTCATTTAACCTCTTCACGACAAACAATATACAAATGGGGCAAGGACATGGATAATTTCATATTGATACACATGTCTTCCCAATGTAACTTACATCATTGCAGCATCACAATGTAAGTATCCAGTTATTTGGTAAATTAGCATACATTTTTTTTTTTTTTGATGGGATGTATGTGAAATTTTATTCTGTAAAATTACTGACAATCTTTTTCAGAAATTTTTTTGCAAGCACTTCTTTCATTTCTAATATAAAAATTGAAAATAAAACAGAAAGCTGTCATTACTACTATATAGATTATGGAGCAAGCTTTATATAAGCATATACAAGAATATCAAATATCTTATTTGGTAAAATAAAATAAATCATGTCTATTTATTCATTTTGCATACTCAGAACAATAAAACATGTTAAGTGCTTCAATCAAGATTTTCATCAACAATTACACCTACATATCATTCACTTGGAAGAAAACTACCACAATACAAAAAACTGAATTTTTACAATTGAAGCATTTGAAGTTTGACAATAACAAACATTATGTCAGCTTCATTGAGAAATTTCCATGCCTAAAAAATCTTTGTATTCAAGTCAAGTCACTGCAGTGCTAAAGGAGTGCCAAATTGGAACATAAACCATCACACAAAACCTCCAATGAAAGGAAAGTAAAACATACAAATTAAATTTAGAAGCAAATAAACAGTAAAAAAAAAAATTATTTTGAAATCTGGTAGAGAGCCCCGCAAGCATGGCTATTCCAGAATTGGGGGCAACAGAGGTTAAATATAACTTCGGAAAATGGACAAATAGAGCATCCAATTTTTATTTGGGTACACAGTATGCCCTACAGTTCGTTGACAAGGCTAAATCAGGACTGGGTAAAAATGGAAAAGTGAAGAGAGTATGGTAACAAGAGGCACAGTAAAGTTGCACCAAAAAGGCAACACTAGAGGCCCAACTATCTGAGAACCCTAAATGAAGTCTCCTTAAGAGGATACTTCACTCATGTTAAAACACCTGCTCGCTAATGTTAATCCTATGGGGGAAATATTTTAAGATATCTCGTATGCATTTCAATATTTTTAAATGATTTTTTTTAATTAGATAAGGTTGATCTCTATGCAGGCCATTTTTTACTTATTTGATTTTGGTTGCAGTTTTTTTTTTATTGAGGATACTCACTTTCGAAACCATTTCTGAAAGTGAAAGTATCTTAATAAAAAAAGAACTTGTAATCAAAATTGAAAAAGTACAAAAGGGCTGCAATAGAGATCAACCTCGGCTATCCAATGCAAAAAACACCATTTAAAAATATTGAAATGCAAACGAGATATCTTAAAATATTTCTCCTATAGGTTTAACATTAGTGAGCAGGTGTTTTTACATGAGTGAAGTAACCTCTTAAAGAGGCCATACAAGCTCACTAAGATGATATTAAAAATTAAGAGTCAAAGCCTAGTGCATGCCACCAACCCTGGTTTTCCAGGGACAGCTTTGCACTCTTCTTCCAAGTGAACAACATATTGACTGTGCTGTTCATTAAAAAAATTTACATAAACTCATTTTTGAACAAATATGTGCTAATTTTCTGTTATTTACATGTCTTTTAACTCCCTTAACCAGCCAAAAGCATGTTTTCTTCCCTGTTCCTCTTAAAGTAGGACTGAAAGGACTCTGCTATTTCAAAGTAAAATGCATACAAAAACACTACATTACAAAATAAACCTACATTAAAGACGTAAATCTAATTATCATTTAAAGAAGTAGTACAGGTACTAAGTGAAATTTCAGGACAATTTCAAGACACATATACCTAGCATACTGACAAAAATACAAGAATTAAAATTTACTTAAGCTTGGGAAGGTGAAATACTCACAAACGTATACACACGTAAATTCAAAACAAATAATATCAAGGATATTATTTCAAGGTCTCAGTATAAAACTGTAAACACATTAATTACTATCTTATAATTAGCATAAGAGTCACATGCAAAGCCACATATACAGCATTAACCCAGCTTACGTCACCCCCAAAGTTGGGCAGTATTTCAAATACATGTATTTGAAATGCATTTTCATAACATACCATAAAATCCCGGTTGTAAGCCCCCCCCCCCTTTTTCAAATTTAAAAAGGGTTAAATTTGGGAAGGGGGCTAATAGAGATTTTTTAAAAAAATCATTTAAAAACCTATTTTTATCATTAATTTAGAAGTAAAAAAGGGACAAGAATCTTCCGTATTTCGGCAGATTTAAAAAATAAATAAAATTAAAATAAATTCCCCCCCCCTCCAAAAAAAAATAATTTTTTAAATAATTTTTTTAATTTCTTATTTTATTGTAACAATAAATAATCAATCATCTAAATCTCCTCTCAAAATTACTGCCCCCCCCCCCCTGGTACCAAAAATTCATAGTTAACGGTTTATAACTTTTTAATTTTAAACTTCTTTACAGACCTATTAAATACTCTATATTAAAAGTAAATAACTCCAATCTGCCATCTAAATTAATCCCTCCACCTAATATCTTTGCTTCTCTATCCTTACCCCCCTAACCTTATCTCATGAAGATCCTCCCCTCCAAATGCATCTCGTAAAATTTAAAATCTTTAACATTCTTATTTTTTTCTGCTTTATTTGTGAGTTTATCCCCAACAATATTTAAATAAGAACCTGCATTATATCCCCCTCCCATCCAAAAAGTCCTCTTTATTTCCTTTGCCCTCCCCCCCCCCCCCACCAAGTACATACTTTGAAGTCTTTATTTTTATTTTTTATTTATAACTTTCTTGAAACTATAATTAAATAATTATCTAAATTGCTTTTCACCCCACATCCAAAAGAATTTTGCTTCTCTCTCTCCCCCCTCCCCCCCCCACCCTCCAACCCACAAACTTTAAAATCTTTAAAACTATTTTTCAAAGATCTTATGCTGTATTGTTACTTTGTAGCAACAATAAATAAATGATCATCTAACTCTCCCCGTAAAGTTCCATAATCCATCTACAGAAAAAGGAGTGAATCTCTAGACATGGAGGGGGGGGGGGGGGCAAAGAGAGGATTTTAGTCTTTTTGTAGTTTGGCTGTTCTCACAGCTGATATTTTGTCAATGGATGAGGAGTTATTTTAGAGAACATATTTATTTCAAAACATAAAATATACATGTGATCCAGGGAAGACCAGTCAAACTGCAAAAAAGATGAAAAATTTTGCTTGAAAAATGTTGGAGAGGACAGAGAAGGGAAACAGACATTTCATGTGATGGGAGGGATTTCATTAACATCATATAAAAACGTAAGTAGAAATTTGCCAAAAATGACAAAAGTATGAAAATTCCCTCCCTTGGATTTTTAAAATCAATTTTTTGCCCATAAATTTTTTTGTGTATGCGAGAGGGGGGTTATATTTGAGAATGGAGAAGAAAATCAAAATTGCTTAAAAGTGGGAGGGGGCTTAATTTCGGGATTTTAGAGTATTTGTATTTTGTATTTTAAACCGATAAAACAAAAGTATTTTGGTAATATATTTTGTAATTCCTTTGTATTTCCAAAATACTCATAATACATTTCTCCATATTCAGGATATCATATTTATACTGCAGATCAGCGATTCATAACAGTGAAATAGATGCCTGTCTGCTTTGTCTAGTCCTCAAATTTATTCATTAGATGTCCTTAAGAGGCATACTATTGATACATTTATCTTATATAATGCAAAACATGTCATCCGATAACATCCAAAATACTGAACCAACTCAAACAAAATTAGGACAGTGTATTGACCTTGCAAATATCTCAGATGAGTTTGTTAATAAAGAAGATTTGGTAATTTCTTCAAAAATAATGTTCTTTTGAAATTCTGAACAACGTTAAGATCACTGGGGCTAGATTTTCAGTTCATTATCAATACATGTTAATTTTCATGAATTTCAATACAAATTTTTAAGAGTTGTTTACATCAGTAAGTGAAGAATACTAAAAGTATTTTGTTAGTATTTATTGAACATCTTGGGTTCAAACCTCATTTGAGTGCCTGAAATATATTATAACTTGGTATCATATGCTATAATAATCTTTTGTAATCATCATAACTTCCAAATTATTGAACCTATTAGAACCAAATTTAAACAGTGTATTGATCTTGCTAATTTCTTAGTTGAGCTCATCTATCAAGAAGCTACAATAATCCATTCAAAAATAATGGCCCTTTGAAAATCCAAACATTATGGTCAATGGGGCTATATTTTAAGGTCATTATTAATACATGGTAAAATTATTTGATTTGAATATAGTTTTTAGAAGTTGTTTAATTTGTCAGATGAGACACATTAAAAAATTTTGATGGCTTTCATTGAATGGTTTGGGTTTAAACCTTGTTTGAGCAGTGGAAATATATTATGGTCTATGGATGATTTTGAAACACAATTTCAACAAATTTTTAAAATTTTTGATATAATTACCTTATATGTGTTGTATTTCTTTTGGAAAGTCAAATTATTATCATTATTATTATTATTATTTTTACAGAAAGAGAAAGACCAATTTGATTAATTTGTATTAAATCTTATCCATGTATGTTATAAAAAAAGAAATCAACCTACTCTTCCTATTAAACCAGAAACTTATTTTTAGTTTCAATTTAAGTATATGCAGTCACTTTAAAAATGTCCATTCTTTATTTCAGATGCCTGCTCGTAAGAGTATCTCTTTCACGGCTCAGACACATTGTCTGAATTTTGATTACAAGAATTGCAATGTGTGCAGTTTAGCGCACCATGCCTCCAAATTTTAATGAGTGGGACTCAAAATTCTCATCCCATATCTTGCAGGCCTTATTTTTTTAACACCATCAAGTAATTATGACATGCCACCCACTGCTGCCAGGGTTGGTTCAATATCCTTTTTAGGGTGGAGCAAAAATTTGTTTTAACCAACTGCCCTCCCCTCTACATGCACAATCACCACCTCTATAAAAATTACCATTCCCCCATTTAAAATTATTTAGATTGAGTTTATATGATTATTTTCTTCATTTGCATGAGTGAAATAATATTTTAACATCTTACTTCGTAAATTAAACAAATACATTGAAAAAATATAATCTTTGGAAAAAAGTGTAATATATACATTTTGTAAATAATGCTATTTTAACCCTTAACGGTCAAAAGACCCCTCTGCAGGGACATCACACTTGTGCCAAAGAAAACGAAAGGACAATTACAAGGACATGTAAAGAATTTAGTTCTCATTTCATTTAGTTATCTTTACTGTAGTTTCTTTTTTTAAATCATATATTGCAACTTATTACATTAGATAGTAGAGAAATATTTACAGTTATAAAGTGTTTACATGAATATAATGGCATTTTCACAGTGAAGAAAGCAACAACAGTTCCAATGAAAACTTCCCTGAGAATATTGATGATGATTCGGAGGATGTTACAGAAAATGACCCTGACATAATTGGAATACCTTTCACAACATTTCCTAAGATACTGGGCCCCCAAATTTTCTCAAGATGTAACAATTTAAAGTTTTTCCTGTTATTTTTTAATAATGAGCTAACAAACAAAATAATATGTATAATGAGTATGCAAATTCTTATAAACATTTTAAAAGCTTTCAGCTAAATTTTCTGTTGTCTTATGGGCAAAAAAAAAAAAATGCTCTTAACAGTTAAGGGTTAAAATGCTAAATTTAAAGGAATAAATTTTCAATAACAAAGATACTGCTTAAGTTATCATTTAAATTATTATAATATTTATTAGTTGATATAATTATTAGTTTATTAAAATTGTTAATTTATTAGAATTATTAATTTATTAGAAGTATTAGTTTTTTTTTAGAAATATTAGTTTGGTTAGTGGAAATACATGAATAATTATAAAGGACGTAAAAGGTACCACCTTCTAATGTCCATAAACCAGTCGACACTGAAAGAACAAGCAATAATAATAATAGTACATATGTTTATTTATATATAAAATATATATACTTGAAATCAAGAGAAAAATTTAAACTATTTATAAAACTATATACGTAATTTGTTATTAATACACATACATGAAATTGTAAGTATCATCTAAAGTCGAAATTATTACACAAAACGTATTAATTATTATACATTACATATTAATTATTAGAGATGCAAAGCAAGTCAATTCAACAAATTAATAAACAATAATATATATATGTAACACAGCAGAAACTTAGAATACCAAAACAAGTAAAATAAACAAATTAATGAGCAATAATATGTATTTAATACCGTACAAACATAAAGTAAAAAAAATTTTCTGATGGTTCAGACTACAGGCACAGGAAAATTTCGAAGATGCAGACCGTGAGGCACCTGTTTATTAAGAATTGCAGAAGAAATAACCTTTTTAACATGAAGTAGCAGTTGGGACTGCCCACATTGAAATCTACCTTTGTCTGTAGGCAGAGCTAGCAGGGTTTTTTTTGTTTTCAATTTTCAATTTTTTGCTGTAAGGGTTGGTCCTAGAAAAAACTTGTCAATATAAAAGTTATAGATAATATTAACCTTCTATTACCGGCTATAGAAGTTAAAAATTTCATTCTCTATGTACGGCAATATCTTGGAATTTCCCCCCACCCTTCCCCGCATCGGAGTGACCACTTCTTCCCCAAACCTTTGTCCAGAAGTGCGGGGAAGTGTTGGGTGTGTATTGGAATCAAGGGTTGCGCTTTAATTCCAGGAAGTATTTAGCAGGTTGTTACTTTCGCCAGTTATCCCCATTCTGGATAACTTTCGTTGTTATATTTGAGTGCTAGATCACAAGGATTGAATTAGTATATATGAATAATGAATCATTAGAAAAGAGTATTTTGAAAATTTTCCTGATCAGCATTGTGGGATAAAGTCATTAAAATATTATAGATGAACTGACATTATAAACGTATCAGAAATTTGCCAAATCAACTAAAATGAAATATATGTAATTTATTTTAACATTTATATATAAAAAAAAATAATATATTTATAAACACAATTGATTATGATATAATATAATATTAAAGTTTGAAAGATTTTTTTTAACACATTATATGGTGTGTAATTAATTCTAAAGCTCATATTCAGAGCTTTCAGGGGGGGGGAAGGAAATAACCATTACTGACAATAGGAATGTATTGCTAACAAATTTTACTTTATTTAAATTGTATACCAGCTTAACTATATCTTATTTAGTATGTACTAACTAAAATTTGTTAGTGAAAAAATAAATTCATACACATACAAAAAAAAAATAAATAAAAAAGAATTCTGTTACATTATAAGAGAAAAAAATATTATTAAAAATGTTACACTCTATCTAATTGTACTGAAATTGATATGGAATGTGTTACAGCTTTGTAGAATATGGTTTACATAGCATTTATTTCTATATTTTTTACTGACACACAAAGAAAACAATAACGAATTCGGTTACAGTAAGTTGATAAGTGATTATTTTTGATAGGGTCACTTTTTGTCTCTACTTTTAAACTTAAAAGCATGATACTTTCGGACATATTGATGGAAGATGAAATAGTTTTTTTAAGGACGGCAATTCTCAAATAATTTACTGAACAATTGAAAACTTTCTCACTCATTTTTAAACGCAAAGCCATAAAATTGGCCGACCTGACTATTGAAGCGATTTAGAATCGAAATGAGTTTTCCATTTTTCGATAAATAAATTACTTATCGAGTTATAAGCAATTTGTGTCACATGACAACACGTTTTTCTCCTTTCAGGTACTGAAACATCGGGAATTCCGTTCAAAACGCAGACTTTGAGAGTGTTTTCTGAAAGATCTTCTGCCTTTACCAAAAAATAAAACGTGTTTCAATTACAAAATTTTTTAATAACAACACCTGCCCATTTCATGCATTTCTGAACAAAAATTAATTAAAAAATGTGTCTGAAAGTAGCCCCTTTGGATCTGAGAACAGCCTTAAATACTTTCCGATTAATGAATTACATCTTCAGTCATAAGCTATTGTTGTCTTATGACGGCAGTTCTTTTATTTTCCTGCGCTATTGTATATGGAAATTTGTTTCAAAACGTCAACTTTAACACCTTTTTAAAAAAAAATAACTTTTTCCTTTACCGAAAAACAGAACAAAACAAAAAAAAAACATGTTCTATTATATAGTTTCTAAATAAAAGTACCTGCTTATTTCATACATTTGGACATGATATTAACTATTTAATATAGAGTGTTATAGTTCATTTTTACAGAGACACATAAAATTATTTGAAATTGATATGTATTATTTAAATGTATTCTTCCTATGAAATATGGAATCTATAGTGTTTATTTGTTCGTTTTTATAAGTACATACACACAAAAGAAGATTTCTGTTATTATTATGAGAGTAAAAATCTATTAGAATATGATTCCCAGAATACTCAGAAAATTATACGACACATTCCACATACAGGATTGGGCAGTAAGAAAATGGCAACTACACAACTTTTAAAATTTCATTAATTTTATTTTTATCAGACTGACTCTAAAACCCAGATAAACCATGGATATCAAGGTGATTTCTTTTATAATTCTTATATGGATATTTTTGCTTGTTTCTTTTTTATCTTCTTTTCTTTTTTTTTCTTTAAGGAAAATAATCATATACTTTTCTTAGTTATACAAATATATCTTATTGATAATGGTTATACAAAATATAGATAAAAGTTTAGATTACTTCATTTAATCGATAACTACATGCAAAGTCTTTTAATTTAAATATTTATAATATAAAATAAGTAAATATTGGTAGTTGTTAAATTTTATTTACCACAGTCTCCATATTTGAAAAAATATCAATATTTAGTATTTCTGTTATTAAAATTCTTTCATTAAATTAATCTTTATCAGTCTGATTCTAAAACCCTAAATTTAAACTTTGCTGCTTGCAGCTAACGATTTATAATACATATTTTGTAATTACTTGAATTTATATTTTCCATTTTCACGCATTGTTTAACTGTTAAATCATGGATATCAAGATAATTTAGAGTTTCTGTATGAATATTTTTCGTTCTTTTTGCTTTCTCTCCTTTTATTTTTACTAAAAATAATCACATACTTATTTTATTATATATATGACATCTTGATAATGGTCATACCGAATATAATAAAAAATGCAGACCAGTTCAATTTATTTAATCGATAATTACATGCACGATCTTTTAATTTAAATACTTTTAATATGAATTTAGTAATTAAAACAAAATATTTTTGGGTGTTAAATTTTACTTAATTATAAAGCATTCAAATGAAAAAAAAAATACTAATTATATAACTTTTCCTCCTGAATTAAATATGGCATTATTAAAATGAATTATTGCCAATAAAATAAGAAAAATCACTCTGTCCAGAGTGGGTTTCAAACCGACAATATGATCAGAACAGAGAAGCACCACGCATTATACCACTCGACCACTGTTTTCTTGTTCAAGTTACTCTTAAAACTGGTTAGATTGTAGATTTAATTTGACGCATGCGCAAATGGGTCATTTTCATGTGAAAAATTGATTTGACGAAAATACCTTTTCGTTTTAATATATAGGATAACATTGATTTTAACATTATGTTTCCCAGTCTTCTGGTATTCATTGAATAGAGGCTACAATATGATTTTCCATATTCATGATATTTATTTAATTGGTAGTGAATGTTATTATAAAAATAGTCCTATTTATTTATATAGAATGCAAATATTCATTAACTGTATTTAATATTGAGTGTATTTTTAGTTTTAGACCTTTCTAGAGCTAATTGTTTATGCCATGACATTGCAACCCAAAAAATTTTGACTCATTGGATTTTATATCGCTTATCAAATAATTATCACAGTCAGGATCCAAACAAAGTCTTTCAGGCCTAAATCAAATTTAAGTTATTTTTCGAAGGAAGAAAAAAATTAAAACTTTCTCAGTAGTAAATTTTAAGCTATGAATATGTACATACATATAAAATTATTATTAATAGTAATTGCAAACTCATACCACCTTACAAACACATTTATGATTGTGCATATGCAGGTATGTGCATGTATTTGTTCAAAATGAAATAAAAAATTTCATAAAATTATTATTTTGCATTGTTTTATAATTAATAATCAAAGGCATTTATTCATTATTAACTGTGTAATTATTTATGTATTAAAGTTTAGGAAACAAGATCAATGGTCATTGCAGAGAGAGTTTCAAAACATTTGGCTTTTAAATGAATAATATATATATATATATATATATATATATATATATATATATATATATATATATATATAGGTAATTATTCCTTAACGTAATACAAAGAACAACTAGCCACTTTTAATTTACAATATGTTATGAATATTTAAGTAATTTTAATGCAATGATTTGTTGACTATTGAAGGGACTATTTAAAACAAAACATAATTGAGAGGGATGCATAGGTGGGAGGCCCTTGAGTTTTAATTTATTACACACACCTGCATTATACATAAAAGAAAATTATAAAATAATATTTGCTGTTGTGGTACTTTTGTGGTTCGTAAAGATTTCCACAGAAAAAATTTACAGCTCAGTCATTTATTTTATATTTTTCTTTAAACCGTTGCAGCTGATGATGACTGGTTCACCTATAATAACTGCACGCCATGTTCATCAAGCTCTCAAAATGTTGTAGAGCTTGAAATATTGCAATTTTAAAAAGCAGGAGTGGCCCTTAAAAGAGCCATTTTTGAGTCGTTCAACCATATACATTACGAAAACAAAGAAAAAGTAATTGAAATATATTCAATAATGAAATTTGTAAAGCAATTTTTGAGTTTTTCAACCATATACAAACTTATTCAAAATGATGGACCCATTTTCAAAATATTGTATTTATTAAAGTACAAATCCAAAATGAACAATCTTTATACCAATAAAAAGAGGAAGTTTCAAAGTTTTTTTAAGACATTATAAATGTTCAATGTGTCCACCGTTTGCTGCACGGCAAACATCTACGCGATAGCCAAACTCGTCCCACACACGAAAAAGTGTATTTGCTGTTACTGAGTACATGGCTTTCAAAGTGGTGATGGTTCCAGAGGCGGCCGGTAGAGGTTGCGCTCATTTCACTGTCAGTTGTGAGTGAGATGGCTACTGTGGAGCACAAGGTTTTCTGTGTTCTTGAGTTCACAAGAAGTGAGCAAACGGTGGACACATTGAACATTTATAATGTCCTCAAAAAAACTTTGGAACTTCCTCTTTTCATTGGTATAAAGATTGTTCATTTTGGATTTGTACTTTAATAAATATAATTTTTGAAAATGGGTCCATCATTTAGAATAACCCTGTACATTACGAAAACAAAGAAAAAGTAATTGAAATATATGCCAATAATGAAATTTGTAAATGGTTATGCCTTTATAACTAATACAGCCTGAAATATATAGAAATGTACATGTATATACAGTAGCTGGCAAAAATTTTGAGAATTGTTTTTCTGTTCTAACTTTTACTTACCCATCATACGTAGTATAGGGTAAGTCTTGTAATCGTTTTGAAAATCGAAAAAAAAATTTTGACGGATTTACACGTTTCAGACACTGGAGATTCCGAAAAACATATTTTTAGAAAAAAAAATTTTGCCGTCCGTCTGTGTGTCTGTAAACACTCTATCTCCTGAAAAAATTGAGATAGAGACTTGCAATTTGGTATGTACTTAGTATGTAATAATGGGAAGAAGTCTATTTCATTTCAATAACCTCGATTAACCGGAACTATTTTTTTCAGACTCTCGAAATATTCGTTCTGATAAAAGGTATATAAAATTTTTCGAAATTGTTTATTTTAAGAAATGAATATAAACGGCAATAAAAAAACATAAATTTTATATAAAGCATGAAGTCGATTGGTTAATTAGTTGCCGAGATATTTGGAATCGTATTTTCCACACTCTTTGATTTTTCATGACCCTGTATTTCATCCAAATTTCAATTCAAAGATATATTTCAATTGGAAATTTGACACTTAATCAGACACAATAAACCGCTAGTTAATAGGATTATTATTTTTGGAGTTATAAGGAAAAACCTCTTTCAAGCAATTCAGTAATCGAGCCTTTAAAGTTTATGATGTCATCAAGCCATGATTTTATTTGAATTGCAATGCATTTTATAAGTAGTTTACACATTTTTATTTTAATATTTTACATTATGCATATCCATGATGGGTAAGTATTACGGTGGCCCCAACGACTAGTTTCTGTAAGCAAAATGTCTTAATGATGTAAATTAGTAATTTGTAGCTTTAGTCATCCTACATGGTGTTCAACTAATGATATGTGTGAAAATTGTTTTCAAAAATACCAAATGTGAATTTAAAAAGTTAAAAGCAGACGTTTTGAGACAATCTGATAAAATTCAAGTTTTTAATACTTGACTTAAATACATGTGATATTATCACACAAACACGGGCTCCGCTAGATGAATGGTTAGAGCAGAGGAATTCCATGCAGAAGATGTGGGTTTGAATATTGTCCCTGGCTTTTAAATTACATTTTCGTTATTTCCTTTCAATATGAGCTGTATGCAAACGACTTTATAATTTTGATAACTTTGTGCAGATATGCAAATTTGCTTTATGTAGTCATGTTCCCAGCATGTTCTAGAATATGCGATGCTTCATATATAAAGCACGAAACAACCTGGCACTTCACTTGGGTTGTTGTATGCGAAATTCACTTGCTTAATCCTTAAAGCATTAGAATTCTATTTCATACAAGAAACTCTTAATGTTAGTATTTGTATTAGTTTCAGTATGAAGACAGGGAAAAATATGCTTTTGGCCATTCGTCTTTTAATTATTAAAGAAGCAGGAGGAAGGGGGGGAGGAATGTCTTATTCTGCTATCGCCAGCAAGTTGGGAATTACAGAATCAACTGTTGGCCACATAGTATAGAAGTGGAAAGATACTAAACGTGCATGCGATCTTCCAAGATTAGGCTTCCCAAGAAAAATGACTCAACGTCAAGACGCACTGATCCGAAGGAAGTCGGTCATTAACCCAAACAAGAACGCTGCTGAAATATGTAAGGAGATGGCCACCTAACATGGTCTCACAATGAGTAAGGACACCATAAGACGTCGCCTGAATGCCGCTGGATTGTGTACACGGGTTCCTGCAAAAAAAACCTCTCTTTTGGCAAAGAATAGGGAAATCCTATTGAAATTAGCTAAGGCGCAAAAAACATGGACAACCAAAGATTGGAAGAAAGTCCTTTAGAGTGATGAATCTAAATTCAATTTGTTTTGAAGTGATGGCCGACATTATATTCGTCGTCTAAGAGGTACCAGAATGGATCCCTGGTACCTACGTCTAAGAGTGAAGCACGGAAATGGATCGGTAATGGTCTGAGGAGCTTTCCATCATGATGGTGTCGTCCCCCTGGTACACATCGATGGGATTATGGATAAGAATGTTTATAAAGACATTTTAGAAGATCACATGCTGCATTATGGTCACAAAAAGATGACTAGTGGATGGATGTTTCAGCAGGATAATAATCCAAAGCACACCTCCAAAATGGTGACAAATTGGTTTACAGCTAAGAAAATTAAAGTTTTGGACTGGCCGAGTCAGTCATCTGACGTCAATCCAAATGAACATCTTTGGGAACATATCGGAAGGAAAGTCAGAACACAGAAGCATTCTTCAAAGGCAGAACAGAAAACTCCTTCAGGCAGGGGTGATTCTGGGTCAAAAAATATTTTTTGAAAGTTTCTGAACCATGAGAGGGGGGGCAAGCGATTCAGAGAAGAAGAAAAAAATTCTGAAAGGGAAGGAGAATTGCGAGACATAAAATCTGCTACATAAAAACTAAAAAATTAAAAATGATTAAATTAAGTGTAAATGCTACAATTTTAATATTAGAAACAAAGAAATTCTACAATAAAATATTAGAAATATTGAACAGTTTTTAAAGCTACAAAAAATTTTATCTAACAAAAAAACTAACTCTCACACACAGATAACACTCGTTAAAGAAATCAGATTAATTAAATGAAAAACAGTTTTAATAGATTCATAAATATTATGTATTAAATATGATTTAAACATTGTGAGAACTGATAAATAAAATGAAAATACACAATATAGGATATAAATAAATCATAAATATCCAGATGACTACTGTTCTAAAGGTGCATAATCTTCATCAACATGTATAGTTTTTAAACTAATTTGTTTGCTTGTGTTTTAATGAATACCCTTTTCACCATTTCTTGAAAAATTAAATTCATTTGTGGGAACTATATAAATTACTATACAATGATACATGATCCAGTCAATGTTTACAATAAGATTATAAATGCTAATGTCCACCTTCTATTGAGATTATTTGATTACGTCCCCTTTATTCATAAATTTAATCTTTCATCGAAATTACATACACATATTCTAATTATTCCACAAACCGAACAAACAAAAAAATGAATCATTTAAAAATATTCTGTGCAAGTGCTTGGAAATCATCCACTTTCCCCGATCCTATACGGATCTGAAATGGAAATGAAGTGCGAACCCTAGACCCTTACTAGATAATTACTTTTCTTCAGAAGTACAGAAGTAATCGTTTTTAGAAGGTACTGGAAAAATCTAGATGCTGTTCTGATAAGAAAGAAAGTACTAGTTAGTAATTAGAAAGTACTGGAAAAATATCTTCAAGGCATTCTGTCTTCTAAATCCTACACCCACATGTAATACTAATTAGTACCACATGTGAATCTAGCTCAATCACCGCCAAACTCTACAATCACTGATGTCAACAAAATGGGCGACAGACATTACTGAAATACAGATAACTTATTTTTACATGTTGCTATAAGTATTCAATGCTTTTATCTTAGCAAACTTTAAATACTACGCAAACAGGAACAGAATGAACAAAAGATTAAAATTTCAAAATTACTGATCATTTCAACTATATACACATTGTTTTTTTTATTGAGAAAATTTTATACTTTTGCCTTTCTATCTCTTTTTTCCTTTTATTATTATAATTATTATTTTATAGTCATGAACTATTAAAATATATTTATACAGTAAATGGAACCTGCATTAAACAGAAAAATTTCATTGTCTCAGCAAAAAGAATACCATACAAATATTCTTTCTAAGATATGTCCTGCATGGGTGGGTTACAGCCAACCGAACCCGCAAACTCTATTTAAAGTCAACTTGCAACCCAGCCCAAACCCTGCAAAAAAATTTCATTGACCTTCAAGTCAACAAAAAATATTGCTCACTGACAACCCAATCTGAATTAATTCAACTCAAAAACATAGAAAATTCCCAAATTTCATGTAATTATGGAAAAATAATTTATAATCATACCTCTAATATCAATTTTATCTTTTATGTAGAAAATGAACATGTAAAAACTCATTCATATTCCAATATATATATTTTTTAAAAATCTGAAACAATATTCTCAACCCGATCGAAACTGAATACGAAACTATTAGCCAACCTGACAACTGAACAGTGAGTCGGTCCGGATGAAATCAGATTACCCAATCTGATGGAGGACTATAATCTACTTGCAATGGAATTTTTCCTCATTGCTATTATTTTAGTTTTGATGTTTCACTGTATTTAAAAAACAGAATTAACTAAAGAAAAGATATTAGATAAATTAAATAAATGAGATAACGCATCAGTAAACACTTTTCCCAGCGAGCGAAGTATTACGTAATCAGAAACCGCAGTCTCAGAGAAAAATAAATTAGAACTTAGAACCTAGAACTCAGAGAAAAATAAATTAGAACGGCAGAAATTTATGATCAGAATCACAGGTTTAAATAAAAATTTAAACCAAGAAAACACCCAGACCGAAACTTTTATTTGAATAAATCAACCTGATGCATTTGCATCCAAAACCGATCCAAATCTCAAAATAGAATATTTTTAAATTATTTGTAGCTATCCAAAACTGGAAACTTTTTTATCAAACTGGCAATAATTTAAGACTCAAATGAATCAATTTCCAAATCCACAACATAAATATTTCTTTAAATATTGTTAAAGTTCAAGAAAATATTTTTTTCTGCTCAACAACGCAAACATGCTGACATATTCACAGATTCATTTTTACACGTAAAAGTGTGAAAATCATAGACATGATTGAATTAATTTGGAATTGAATAGCATTTTCCATCTGCGATTAAACAAATTACACCTTAAATTATAAGCGATTGTTATCTCCTTCCACATGTTGTCAGGTTATGAAAATTTAGATTTAAATGCCAACATCGACAGCAACTTCTGAAAAATCCTTTACATTTATTGAAAAAAGAAAAGTGCTATTGAATTTTATAATTTTCTAATAAGGGCACTGCCAATTTCATGCATCTAAGATTAAGAATCCCTTTGCAAATATGTCAGAAAGCAGCAGCCATTTCAGGTTTTTCGTATAGCCGTAGAGGTCTGCACAGCAAAAAGACATTTTACCTTTAAGGGGGCTCGGTACTCTTAGTTTTGAAAAAAACTGGTAAAAATATCAATTTTCCAACTTTTGCCTTAAAATTAATTAAGACATCTGAGTATATTCTTGCAAAGATCTAATAATAAAAAACATGCAAAAAAAGCTTTTTACTACATCCATTTCCCTTTAAATGATTTAGAGTAGCAATCTATAAATTAATTTTCTCAATTTGTGTTTATTCAGGGCTGACACCGGCGACTATTTTTTAATTCTATCTCGCACCACTTTCTCATACATTTTGAGAACATGTGCGAGAGAATTATACTACAAAATTTATTTTTTTTAAATAGTGGTGCGCATAGAATATAAAAATAGTCACCAGTGGCAGCCCTGTTTATTCAATATATCACTATATAAATAACTTGTTTTAAAATAGTAAATATGTTAAATAAGTAGCCATTTTTACTGAACACGTCTCATGACATTTTACTTATGCCTAAAACTAAATAATAATTTTTTGGAAATATGGCCCTTAAAGTTACAGAGCATGTTTTTTACAAAAATTATGCAAAAAAAGTTTTAAAAGTCAAAATGGACCAGAGACCATAGAAACCTCTAATCGAATATCCCTATTCTTGTTCATATGTATAAGTATATTCCAAGTGAATTTTTTCAAAAGATGATTGCATTGTGAAAAGAATACAGGATTAATTAGTTCAGTAGACTGATAAGGCCTCGCAAAATTTCTCGCACCTCACTTTCAGTATGGATGGCTCTGTGCACGGGTCCATCAAAATAAAGGCAAACTTTCAAATTGGTCGGCAGAATAACGGGCCGATGAAAAAAATAAACGGTCCAAACCGATAAAAAAATTAAATGGACTGACTAATCTAAAATATATTGAAGATATAGTGACTAAGATAAAATTTTTCATAAATATGGATGCAGTATTCTTTAAAAGAATCTTAACTGTAGGTATGTTTAAAAAACAATCAGAATTTTGTAGATATTGGATCGGTGGAGCTCAGACTGTTTTCATTGATTTTTGCATGGGTCAGGCCTGTTATGACTGATTTTTGGCAGACTTGAGCCC
This sequence comes from Maratus michaelseni, assembly GCA_963931845.1. Lineage (NCBI taxonomy): Eukaryota > Metazoa > Arthropoda > Arachnida > Araneae > Salticidae > Maratus > Maratus michaelseni. The sequence goes on along the minus strand of OZ007586.1, from coordinate 439,006,642 downwards.
GGAAACTTCCGCAAATAAGACCATTATCTTTTTCTTTCTACAAGAGTTCAATTTAATTGACTGCTATTCTACCTGTTCTTTCTCTCTACACCCAGTTCGGCCTGGTGCAAGGTCCATGCGGATGTGACCAGAAAATAGTGTGTCTCGACAGATTCCAATTAGGATATATGGTATTAGAACTCTCAGTCAGAGAGAGAGAGAGAGAGAGAGAGGAGGAGGAGGAGGAAGACAACCGCAGGGAGTCAGACTGGTCCTCTTTTCATGCCTGCTTTCGGAAGCCCATGACCCCATTTCAGCTCTCAAGTGACATTATTGCGGTGCGGCTATATTAAAAGTAAACACAGAAAGATGTTTGCAATAGCTCTGTTGCTGCCATTTTATCTTTCTGTAAACTACTGGGATAGAAAATGATTGAAAATGTAAATACACACAGAAACATCATTCTCTATCCCAGTTTTCCCCTCCTTGTGTGCTTTTTTTTTTTTTTTTTTTTTTTAAATGTCTCAATTTTTGGAACTGATAACCAAATTTCAAATTTTCGGAAAAGGATGCCTTAAATTTTCAGAATTTTTGAAAATTTCGGACGAGAATCACCCCTGCCTTCAGGATCTTTAATCGAAATGGGTGAAAATCCCTAGGTCTACCTTAGAAAGCCTTGTTAATTTCATGCCCAGACAATGTGCTGCAACCCTCAAAGCAAAAGGATATGCAACTAAATATTAAATATTACTGTATTTCGTTACATTATGACACTTTATTTCAATAACAGTTTAGAAAACTGAACCGTCTAAAAACTTTTGCTTAAGTAATTTTACGAATTTCCGAATTATTTTTAATTCATGCACATGTCTCAATTGTTCTAATGTTGCATTTTGTTGAGCTTTAAAATGGATACAAATTACTAATTTACATCATTAAGAAATTTCGCTTACAAAAAAGTTAAGACAGAAAAACATATCGTCTCAAAACTTTTGCCAGCTACAGTATGTAATCCGGACTCCAGCTATAAGTGAAGATGCCTAAAAAGGATATATGAGAGAGAGAGAGAGAGAGAGAGAGAGAGAGAGAGGGGGGGGGGGGGGGGGAGGGAGAGATAGAGATTGCCAATGGCAATGGCAATCAATTGGCCAATTAATTAATTTTTTTTCCCAATTTGATTAACTTGCTACCACACAGTATTTCCAAATAGAAATATTTGCTTTTTTTGAATGATATAAATTTCCAGTTACATTAAATGAACTTTACTACTCAGACATAGTGGTATTCAAAAATCAAAAGGATTGGCAGCTATGGTATTTAAAGAAAAATTTTAAATGAATATAGTTCATTTTTTTTAAACATTAAGACACATTCAAAGCATTTATTACCCCCCCCCCCCAAAAAAAAAAAAAAAAATAGTTAACCACATTTTTTATCAATATTCTAGATAAAAAAAACATTTGGTAAATTAAAAAAAAATATATGCAGTTTTAACTTTTGTACAACAATCAATTTCAGTGGTGCTGTCTAATAAACAACTAACAAACTAACATGTAAAAAAATACTTTTTACCAATTTACAAACAGAATATAAAATAAAAAATTTTAGACATACCTGAAGATGATAGTCCCTCAGAAATGGATGATAATATGTATAAAAATAAATTAGGTTCTAATTTGCTTAAAAAATCCATATGATCTTGAGCCAGGCATTCAAGTAGTACATAATATGTTTGACTCAGTTTAGGATAATGCTATAAAGAAAAAGGAAAATATGCATTCAAAAATTTTCTTCCAATGATGCAAAAATATAAAATTAACAACATTTCATTGTTCAGAGGTGTTTCTCACGATGTTTGGAAAATTATATGAAATTTTTTTTAATCTGATTAAAAATGCTGACTATGCAATTAAAAAAAAAAAAACTACCTAGAAATACAGCAAAAGTTTTAGCAAATATTTAAATTATAATCAATAAAAAAACACATTCGAAATTATTATAAATACAACAGTTTTCACCTAACTATCATTTAAAAATACAGAAAAGCCTCTGAAAATGAGAATCTGCTTCAATATAAAGTTCGAGGAGAGCAGAAAAATTTTCCATTTTAGGCAGGTTTCAGTCTACGCAGGCTTGCTCTATTTCATAAATGAATATATATATATTAAATCTTTTATATATTAACTTTATGTAAAAAATAAATGGTTCCAATTTACACATTTGTATGAAAGTACAAATTAAATTAAAAATATATTTACAATAATTAACTACTGGTAATATACTTTCAAATACAGATTTCTCATAAAAGAAATAAAAAATAATTCCTATTTAAGATGAGATTGATTAATCCATTATATGGAAAATTTATATAACAGAAAAAAGAGAAACAGAATAATTTACATTTATTTACTTCATGCATACTTGAGAAAGCTTTCTCTATTTTAAAATTATTATGAGATTAACATATTACTGTACAATGCCAAAATTAAAATGAAGAAAATGTGTTTTATTTATATTTTGAAGTTCACTAGTTCAACTCAAGATTCGAAACAACTGGCCTGATTTTGACAAAAAGGATATATAATCACATAATAAGATCACTAATTATAATTAAAATACAGATAAAACGCTTAAGTGATACAAAGAGGAACACAAAAGGCTTATAAAAATCTTTTAATGATCGACATATGTTTCGCACTTATATATGGCACCATTTTCAAGATATATAACGATAAACAAAAATATTCTCGCAAATTTTGAAAATAAACTTGAAAACATAAATCACGAGATCATATACGTAAAAAAGCAGTTGCTTTAAATAGTCAACTGTAAAAGTGAAAATTAATATTTCTTTATTGCTTTTTTAAAACTGAAAAGTACCTCTTGCCCATGCCAAATGTTAGGTAATTCAAATGAGGCGGATATATTTCATAAATTAGATTTTACCCCCCATACATGTCTTAGATATGCAGACGATGTTTTCATCATATGCCAACATGCAGATAAATTACTCGATAACTTCCTTGCTCAAATCAATAACCTGGATTCTAAGATTAAATTCACTTTAGAAGTGGAACAGAATGCACACTTCCTTACTTGGACATGCTATTAATTATTTACTAATAATTTATTAATTATTTACCCGCCATGGCATAGAACATACTGTATATAGAAAACAGATAGCCAATCAATCCATTATCCCACATAATGATCAAGCACCTTTTTCATACAAAATTTAAGCATTTTATTAAGAGAGCCTTTACAGTTTGTACTCCAGATCAGTTAACCAGCGAAATAAATAATATACATGAAATAGCAAGAGACAACAGATATAAAGAAAGCACTATTAAAGTAATTACGAGCATGGAGAAGAAGAAAAACTTCAATAAACAAAATTCAAAGTTATCTACTTTACAATATTTCCTTGGGTTCTTTGAAAGATTGAAATATGAACTTAGGAAATTTAATAAATGTCTTATCACAATACCATCCATAAAAGTAAAAAGCGTTGTTTGTAAGAAAATAGACACAATAGAACCATATCAACAATCAGGTGTTTATATGAAATCCTGTTCATCAGAGCACATGGAACATTACAATATTATATAGGAATGGCCACTAGAAAGTTTAAAACAAGATTAAAAGAGTATATGGCAGATAGATATCAATTATGAAGAAGTACTACAGCACTGGCAAGACTACATAGAACTGAGATTTTAAAAATAGTAAAATAATTTATTCATCAAGGCTTTATTTCCCATCTGTTATCCGTGAATCAATAGAAATCTATATGCGTAACTTGAACATTTGCAATGAATCAGCCTCATTTAAATTATCTAAAATTTGGCACGAGGTACTTTTCAGTAATAGGAATAAAGAAATATTAATTTTCACATTTACAGTTGACTATTTCAAGCAACTGCTTTTTTACATATATGATCTCGTCATTTATGTTTTCAAGTTTATTTTCAAAATTTGCGAGAATATCTTTGTTTATCATTATATATCTTAAAAATGGCGCCGTGTATGAACACTGAAACATATGTCAATCATTAAAAGGTTTTTATAAGCCTTTTGTGTTCCTCTTTGTATCACTTAAGTATTTTATCTATATTTTAAATAGGATATAGTTGAGTTTGTCCTGACACAGAAGGGGATATATAATATGTGATCATTAGGACAAATGAATAAATATGGACGCCAATTTTTTTACCTTGAAATGCACTTATATATATATATACCGTATATACTCGTGCATAAGCCTGTTCATGTATAAACCGACCCCCTCTATTTTGAATGACAAAATATTGGTAAATTTATTCTCCACATTTTGATATTTTTTTATTTAATCAAAGAAAGCTTCAAATTAAAACAATTGAATGGAAACAAAATGCAGGCCAAATTTTAAAGTATACTCTGAAATAAAAGCTCTTTTATGACTGTACAATAATATGGCATAATTTAATGAAAAACATTTTGAATAGTTTTAATTAAATAAAAATAATTTAACAAATAAACTCACCAATAAATCAGACTGAGGAATTGATAACAACATTTTTACAAATGTGTTTAGAGCATCATCTAAACAAACATCACCATAAAACCGAAAAACACCAAAATTAACATAACCACCACACAGAGCAAATTTCAACATAGAGAAACAAATTGAAATGCCTTTTAGCTTAAGTATAATTAAGGAATATAACAACATATAAACAAGAAAAATCATATATAAACCCCTTTGTGACAAGCATCAAATATATGTGGACGCATAAACAGCTCAGAAGCCATGATTATTCTTACCAGTAATTTTTAATTGAAAATTTTGTCTTATTTAATCAAAGCATTTCCGTTATTCAATTAGGCAAAAATTTCTATTTTTAAAAACCAGTGATAAAAGATTAAAAATTCTGTAAAGGATGCTTGTCACGATGGGATTAACAGAAATTTGTTTAATTTATAATCTTTAATATGTGGCTAAACTGATTTTTTAATGTGTGTATTTACATGTTCCATTAGAAGCCAAGTGAAAACATACTAATTAAATATATAATTTTAAAAAGTAGAATCAAAATAATACTTATGGATTATAGAGAATGGTAACAGGATGCCATGCAAAAATCTTTATGGCTTTAAATCTTGAAATACTGAATTTAAAAAAAAAAGTAAATTATATAATCAAATAGAATATTGATATATCATCAGGCAAAACTGGAAAAGGACTGGCTATAATAAAATGCAATACACAATTAAAATGGAGGGGTAAAAGGTTATTGATGATGTATTTCAATAAGATTTTAAAATAGAGGGGAAAAAAAAGCACCACACAGCATGTGGTACCTTTGAAGTAAATTGATGGAAGTGCCTTGATCAAAAAGAAAAGTCAGATAAAACTTCATACATTCAAACTTAATATAGGGTCATTCCCAGGGATTTAAAAATTTAATGAAATCTGGTAGCCAGGAAAAAAATATTTACCTCTACCCTTACCTCCTCTCTCGTCCTTGATTACAAAAGTTTTTTAATGAATTAATTGAAAAAAAGGTAATAACAAGCATAGATTAGAATTATTAATTATACAGTTAATTAAAATTTTAATAATATAATTTAGACAGATAATATAAACAAAGTTTTCTAATGAAACTTATCAAAATTATATATCTCTGAAAAAAAAAAAAAGGAAATTCTGTAAAGGTTGAATGAACCAGCATGTTCTGGAAATGCTGATTATGGAATGCTTCAAATGCCCGGATAGTTGAGTGATATAAAACCTATATCTGATGAGGGGGGCATCGATGACATAGTAAAGCAGGAAAAACTTTTTGGCTATTTTCCTGCTGAAGTCAGTCAAATAATTTACATGTTATTATATTAAAATTTGCATTTGATGGACTTATTTTTTTTTAAATACTGAAAAAGATAAAATGTGGTTTGTGTTCATTTCTTAGGTCAATTTTTGTACAAAAAGGGAAAAAAACCTGCCAGATTAAATAACTTTGTCGCCAGTGGCGACCACATTTGTCAAGCTCTGGGTCATTCCACATACAGTGTCATGCTTCTTTATTTCTAGCAAAATTTACACAGGAAAGAAATGATCTGCTACATTTCTTTTTTTAAATAAATAGAGAGGAAGTGAAAACGTGATACGAGTAAAACGAGATGAAAGTAAATGGAAAAAGCCTGGAGAGTTAGAATAACTAATATGGTCAAATGGTAAGTAACAATAAAGATATTTTTGATTTAAAACCATATGAAATACTCTAAATAAAAATATACTTTCATACATGAAAAGTTATTAGACTGAAGGATTTAATTAAATGTGACTGAACTTATTACTGAATATAAACGAGTAAAGTTAAATATTAAATAAACAGAATAAATAGAATAAGAGATGAATGGATGAACAGGTCAATTAAGATATGATTTGAATAAGTGATAAGAACTGATAAGAACTAGCTAGGGAAAAAATGTCTAATTTTTCCAACAGTGACGCCCACAGAAGATGAGCCCAGTAGCCTTCCCTACCTGTCTATGATCGGATGCCGTGGGAAAGCAAGGGCCGTAGAGATGACGAACATTATGGTGGAGGGACCGACTCTCCTTTTGGGGTTTCAGCGACGAAGCCATTCGGCAGTCACTACGGTTCATCGAGTGTCACATGGGGAAGTCTCCTCTAAGGTTTGGAACTTCCGCAGAATCGCAACGACCTATGTCGTTCGGGTAAAAGATTGGGATCACTCTGTTAAAAGATTGGGAGGCTACACTGGATCGCGATCCTCTGAATCGGTCGTAGCGCCGTGGCGAGACAAAGCCGCTGGCACGTTAAAGGTATCTCAGGACCTGGGTACAACAGTCAGAGTGTTCTTTGGGCGCCTGCGGTGCATTCTAGTTTTTATCATTTAATACAATGTGACTTATCTATAGTTTCAAACTGAGTTCTTCTCATTCAGAATTCACCCCTGAAATTATTGGATAATATCATGTTCGCACATTGTTTAGAAAATGACTTTCAGAGCTATAAGAGTTTTCACTAGCTTGTAGTATGAAATTCAGATCAGTAAAGATATGTTTTGACTACCATAGGAAAATCTAGCTGTTTAGGTAGAATACAATTTTGCTACATCTTCAACATAATTTTACAGTATGTCATTTCTAAAGTGGTCTTACAATCCTATGTTTGCAACTTTTACATAAGATAAAATATATGACTTGTAAATGACTTTGAAAAATTTATATACATTGAAAATTTTCCAAAATAAAATGTCAATAACATAAAATTCTATTACCACAGTTTAAAATATCCCTATATCCATGTTTTAGTATCCAGTTTTTTAAAACAAGAATTTGTTTACACAGAAATTAATTGGAGTGCTTTAAAGCACTGAGAGTGTATCACATGAAGTGGAATAATCCTTTAACCAATATTACATTTAATGTGTATGAATGTAATTTCATATATTCTATCTAGATTTAATAAAATGTTTGAAACCATCAAGAGCTGCAATTTTCTTTTCACTTTTGTTATAGTTGACTTCAATTTTAAAATGGCACAATCTGTTTAATAAATAAATGTTTATTTATATTACCTAAAATAAATGTACACATACTCAATAAAATCTTTATACGAAAATTTCTCTTTTTCTTTTCAACTTTTAATCTAGTACTCATGGAATATATAACTAAGCAATATACCAAGCACAAAAGATATATTTTATTACATATATATTATATACTTGAGTTTTAGGGGGGAGGAGGAAGTACTCGAGTTTTATACTTAAAAAAAACAACAAATAGTTATCAGCAATAGAAGAATGTACTAAAAATATAATAAATAATTTTTCAAATGAAAAAGGATATTTCATTTTATACACCTGGTCTTTGGGTATTGAAGTCAGAGTTAAGACGCGTGAACCTAAAAATGGAAGTCAGAAACAATCACAAGTTTACGAATATCAATTACAAGATATTATACAATAAAAAAACATATATATAAAAAGAAAGAGAATAACAATTACTGAAACTCCTTCAAAGATTCTTAATAATGATATATTTATAAACTTTTCAAAAAGTTACAGGATAGATAGAACCTATCATTATTATTGCATAATGTAAATACCTGAGACATATTTACAAGATATAGATAATGGTGCAACACATTTATAAAATCCTTGACATTTTACAATATGAAAGCATCAATGCATTGATAAATAAAGATAAGTTAAAAGAAAATATTATTAAAAGCTCTAAACTTCAACTCAGATTTTATGAGAAACATTATGAAAAGTTCCTATTGTATGGTTAAATCATAAATTACAATTAGTAACACTGACCATAAGTTACTATAACTTTACTAGCTTCACGAAACAACAAAATCCCATTTGGAGAAGAAACATCGAACTGCAGACGCTGAGATCGATTAACGACTATTTCAGCAAAAAGTTTTAAAACAGGTGTTGTCACTGCTGGGTCATGATACCACATTTCAATTGCTCTGTGTAAAATAGGAGTGTAAGTTGGATAACTGAAATTATGTTAAAGAGAAAATAACATTTAAAAAAAAAACACTACTCTAAAAAAAAAAAAAATCTGTGGTTATTCTTCATTAGTTCATATGCATTTGCAAGAAAATTAAAGCAATAACACCAAAATCAGGATTAGTAAGAAAAACAAAATAGTAAATTTTAGTCATAAATGGTAATAAACTACCAACAGAGAAAATTAACGAGCAATTTCCAAACACTGAAGTTAATAACAGAAAATAATCAGAAAGGAATTAAATTAACTTTCATTAAATTAAATAAATTTTATTATTTAAAAAATATATATAAGTATTTAATGTTGGATATTTATGGATTTAGTGAGACAAATATACATACAATTCACTTTAGATTTCTAAAGACTAATATTAAAACAGGGCTAGCACTAGGATTTTTGAAAATTTTAGGGAGGAATTTTAGGATTTTTTTCCCAAATTTTAGGAAAATTTTAGGGGCATTTGCGATATTTTTAACATTACAAGTATGTAATAACAGTATTTTTGTGCTAGTCAGGCACATGTGGTACACTGCCAAAGAATATTCCCATCATTCCAATGAATTCAGCCCTTGTTCCATGTGCTTGTGTTGTTTGTTGCGAATGAGGGCATTTAAATTTGTGCAATAACCGGCTTCATATTACAAACAATTTTCACAGCTTATGCTTACTGCAATTCTATTAATTAGAATTTTGAGTTCCTGGATCATTGAGCCTAACCAGAATGAATGCTCTTCTTCTCTTTCTTTTGGATGTTCTCGGTGAACCTAGAGAACAAGAAGCAGGAAGCAGTGTTGGTTATGAGAAAAAAAAATTCTGAAAGGTTTTTTGCGCACTTCTTCGTCGAAATTTGCGTTTTTTCTGCGATATTTTGACGAAACATGCATTTTTTCGCGATTCTTTCACGAAATTTGCCTTATTTGCACGATTTATTGACAAAATTCCACGTTTTTTTGCAATCTTTTGAGAAAATTCACGTTTTTTCCCCAGCGATCTTTTGACGAATTTCACGTTTTTTCGTGATCTAATGACAGAATTTGCGTTTTTTCTGCAATCTTTTGACAAAATTTGCGATTCTTAGATGAAATTCACGTTTTTTCCACAATCTTTTAACGAAATTTGTATTTTTGTGCGATTGTTTGATGAAATTTGCCGTATATGCACGATCGATTGACAAAATTTCGCAATTCTTCAACGAAATTGGCATTTTTTAACACAATTTTTTGATGAAATTCGCGTTTTTTCCACGATTCTTAGACAGAATTATCTTTTTTTTTCTTGATTTTTTGGATGAAATTTGAGGGGTTTTTTCATGATTTTTTTAATTGAAATTCACGTGTATTCTGCGATCTTTTTAAGAAATTCTAGTTTTTTTTCCCGAGATGTTTTTAAAAAATTTGTGATCCTTTGAAGAAATTCGTGCTTGTTGCGATCCTTAGATGAATTTTGAGTTTTTTTTTCAGGATTGTTTCTCGAAATTAGCTTTTTTTGCCGCACGATATCCTTGGATGGAATTTAAGTTTTTTTTCACTGATTCTTTGTCGAATTTTTTTTCCCGCGATCTTTTGACGAAATTTGCATTTTTTTCACTATTTTTTGACGAAATTTGTGTTGTTTTAGCGATCTTTTGACGAAATGTGCGTTATTTAAGCAATCTTTTTATGAAATTTGCGTTAGTTTAGCGATCTTTGGACGAAATTTGCATTATTTTAGCGATCTTTTGACGAAATATGCGTCTTTTTCGGTGACCATTTGTCGAAATTCGCAATATTTTTCAGTGAAATTTTAGCAATCTCGAATTTTTAGGAGCAAGAAGAAAATTTTAGGAATTTTAGGGTATAAAAGAATAGTTAGGAAATTTAGGAATTTTAGGGGGAATGCAAGCCCTGTTAAAATGTAGGATTGCTTTTCACTAATTCAAATACAATAAACTTTGTCTAAGGCAGAATCTATTGGGACGAAGAAAATTATCCGTTGTAGACAGCACTTCATCTTAGACAGAGTTTACTGCATTCAAAATCTTTCTGTGGGACTTATCTTTCTGTATTCAAAAGATTTTCGTCTTACAACACAGTCTGCATTAGACAAGATTATACTGTAGCCAGATTGAGATCCCTCTATTCAAATAGCAAATTATAGTGAGAGAAAAAGCTTCTGACAATATACATGTGTAATTAAATCATATGACTAGTGTTCCACACACATTTGTGCAAATTGGAAAATTTCAGTTGATTCTGGATGCAAACCAAAGTTCTACAAGAGCATTTTTTCTTTCAACCTCTGATAGAGCTGCTAAAGAAACCAATAAATCATGGGAGAAAGCGTGTATAACATGATTGCACATCTTTCTCATCATAACTTTATTAATGCAATATCCAGCATACCAGTTAAAACTAAGCCAGGAATGCATTATCATGGCTAGGCACATCTCTCCTGCCAAGTGTGAGTAATGAAGTGTTTGTTTTCTACAGGCAAAATAGGATAATAAAAAAAATCATCACAAATTGAACTGTGCATACAAACATAACTGTATGCATGATGGTGTTATCATGTATGAAATTAAAATATGGCCAGATATGTTCATGATGAAGAAGGTCAAGGATAAAGTCTGTTGCAGTGTAGATCTCATCCATCAAGTGATTCAAGGAGGCAGAGGTTTATCATCAGTCTGTAGACATTCTAGAAATTCCATGATTGGCTCTATACATGAATTTAAAAGAACACCTCTAATACAGAAAACTTCATACATTTTAGGTACCCAAGATGCTGACTGACAATCACAAAACATTGTAAATGGTTTCAACTTTACCTTTCTTTTGTCGTATACGCATAACAGAGGACACATTTTTTAATACAATAATTACAATAGAGGAAACCTGGACTTCTTATGGCAACCAAGAAATCAAACAACTGTCACAACAGTGAATTCACAGGAATTCATCAAACAAACCCAAAAAGTTTAAACAAATATTCATTCATCAACAAGAAGTTTATAGCTACAGTGTTGAAAAAACAAAGATATTTTTTGTTTGTTTAATCTATGGAACAACGATCAATGCTGCATAGTATCAGATATTGCAAAGACTATGAAGATCAAAGAAAACATAAGAAGTGGCATGCTGCCTTCAGGTGTTAACTTGGTTCATGACAATGGCTGACCAAATTATGCTGCTTTAACCAGCCAGCTTCTTTCAAAATTCAAATAAGAAGTATTTTATCAAACTGCTTACAGACTAGATTTGTATCAAAGTGACTTACACCTTTTCCAAAAAATGGTTAGGTGGACAATATTTCCACACAAATATTGAGATTAAAGTTTTCTTTGAGCCCTGACTGAAGATGAAGGTGACAACTTTTTTTGAAGACCGTATACAAAAGCATGTATACGCAACAATTGTCTTCATCTTCATAATATTATGCTGAAAAACAACTTATATTGTACCTTCTGTAAATAAACTAATGTCATACTTGTATTTATTTTTATGCCCTATTGGAAGTGGAGGAAAAAGGTCCTAGTAATTTTGAACAATACACTAAAAAGTTTGCCACAGTTATGTATAAATATTATTCTGTAAAACAGAAAACAAAAGGATACATCCATTCAAACAACATCATATAACTAATCTTAGAGTTGAAGGCAAAAGCTAGGCCCCTTAAGTCACGTGCCAATCCAATTAGTTGTTTCTGAAAAACAAATCATTCATATAAAAAAATTAATTTTTAGTTTTGTCAAACAAAAATTGTTATTTAACTTTTCATAACTATGAAATAATAAAAGTATTTAAGATACAAAGGTTATCAAAAAATTTGGATAAGGGAGGACACTTTCCTGAAATAACATGGATTTATTTGTTGTTAGTGGGTCATACAGTATGTTTAACACATTGACCACTGCAATATTTACATCTATACTGAATCATGTTTTATTCACATGGCAGCCAACTTGATAATATATGACAGTCTATGTAAACAGAGATGCGAGAACTGCCACATGTGTTCATTTTTTTTTCAATCAAAATGGAAAAAGATGATCAATAATACATTTTCAATTTCTAATATAGTGTTAACACTTAAAAAAAATTCAATCTGCATAATAGGAAAAAAATATGTGCATTTACAACATGCAGCCTTCATTTGTTTGTCAAAAATTTTGGAAAACAAAAAATATTTTTTAAGCAAAATTACAAGAGGAAATTTACATTTCACTGGACAGAAGTCAAGCAACAGGGAATATTAAATGACATATTATGACTGTATTTTTATTGAATGTAGGTAAATGTTTATCTTACTATTTTTAACTAAAACATTTTTTTGTTTCAACCTAAAAATATAAACAAACTCTACATTTATATTCAAAGATAAAATTTTATTTTCATTCATATGATGATAAATGACAGAATTTCTTAACATCAACACTAAATATTTAAATTACATCAAGTAAAATTTTTAAGAAAGACGCAGAATCATTTGAAGAATTTAAAACTGATTTTTTTTGTTCATAAGAGAATTGGAAATCTACAAGACACTAAATAACATTAAAGTTGGAAATTTTAGCAATGTATACTTAGAAAATTCCAAGTGCTACTCTAATTAGTATGAAAGCTATAGGTGTTTTTAGCACCTTCAAACTGCTTTTAAGAGTGAATGAAATATTTAAATGCATTTATTTCAGTCTAGGATGGAGAAGGAAATAATACTACCTTCTGAATGCTATAGAGCTGTCATATATTTATGAAATCTTTATAAAAACTTTCAAGTTGATCTTTTTTTTTTTTTTTTTTTTTTTTTTAAAAAAAAAGAAAGATTTAAGTATCAGATTTAAAATATTTATTCATAAATCTTGAAAACTATTTTTACCAAAGTGTGATTTTTGCCACGTTTTGTACCATTTTTTACACCTAGGACAGTAATGTCATTAACAAAAGCAGATACTTAAATTTTGCTATTATATTATTGTTGACAACAAAATATGCAAAACTTATAATTAATAAATAAATAAATAAAATAGGCATAACATTTTAATATTTGAAATGCAAATTTAATATATTTTTTTTCATTTATCAATACTAAAAAAGTTAAACAAATAAATAGCCATTAATACTTTTTCAAAATAGCGAGTTCCCTTTGTAATTTAGCAAACTAGCCACTTTGAAAATTCTTATTTATGATTATATTAAGGAGAAAGGGGTACACCTTTTCTTCATCTGAAAAAGGTCACAACACAATCCATTTAATAGTAGAAAGGTTATCCCTGTAGCTTATATATATTTAAGTGAAAACATATCTTCCAGAGATCAATACACACATTTACCAAATTAAGATACATAGTTAAACATGCCTTTGTCTCACTTTCATTGAAAACACCACTTTCTGCAGCTGCAAGTGCATTTCCAATAGACTCAAAAGTAGCTGAAACGTAAAACAATCACATGTATAAATATACAGAGACAGTGAAATATATTGATACAGACAGATAAGCTTAGTTCAGATAAATTGTTTGCATGCATGAATGAATATACATGCAATGATTATTTACCTGTTAATGGCATCATAAATTGTTCAAATTTATCTTCATCTTCTCCTAAATTGATTAACAGAAGTCTACCAAGAGCTGTATAAAATACGGATCTACACCTCAAATCAGCTATTTGCATTCCACTACCCAAAAAAGGGAAATGTTCACTCTATAGGGGAAAAAATAATTCAAAGTAAAAAAAGATTTTACATATAAAATAACAATAGTAAATGTATGACTGTCATACTTACAGTATGATTATTCAACATAAATTGCACTTCATCAAGTTTGACTAATTTTCTAACACTGGTATAACCAACTGATAAATCACTCAGAAGCTGTAATGTTCTATTGATTACTTGTTCACTTCTGCTCCAATATTTTAAATTTGTTAGACTAAAAGAAATTTATATTTAGGTATATATGCATAAGGGTGAAAAAAATATTACATTAATTGATACTTAAAGATACTGAATGAAAATTAATAAATTACTTACATTTTCCTAATGAAAACACTCAAAACCATAGATTCATCAGATACACCCAAAACTTCAGATAATCGCTTGTAAACTTTTGATGTTCGTTGAATTTGATCACCAACATATATTTTCCTAAACTGTTCAAAAAAATATATCATAGCAAGTTCTAATTTTTCACATCCTCCTTGTGAGATGCGATTGTCTGTAAGATTCATTAATTGGAGAACTCTGGAAGACAAAACGAACCTTCTATAACAAGCAAGATGAAATATATTATATATATGTATATATACAGGGTATCCAAAAAGTTTTTCTGCCTGATTACAAAACTTATTCATATCCATTATATATAAAATAGACATGTGAAATTGATACCAAAATACTGAAAAACTAAGCAAGTTTTTTGGTACAGGTTTTTGTAATGTGGTTGTAGTGTAGTGGTGCCTGTGTAACCAGAAAACTGAAATTGTTCACAAATCAGGAAAAAACTCAGTGTCTTTTTTGGTATGAAGGAGTGAGACAGTCTTTTATGCGAAGCCCCCAAAAAATCAGTGTGTATGGCCTCATGTGAATCACATATGCCAAAAGAGTCTTGTGATACCAGAGACTGGACTTTTCCCTGATTTGTGAACATTTCTGGTTTCTTGGACACTGACACTGCTACCCATGTTATGGAACACTGTAAGAAAAAAACTTGGTTAGTTTTTTAACATTTTACCATCAGTTTCTCATGTCTATCATATATGTAGCAAATATAAATAAATTTTGCAATCAGGGAAAGACTTTTTGGACACCCTGTATATTTATATGCAAACAGATTTAAAAGTGTGACACATTAGGTATCTAGTTGTATATATATAAAAACAAAAAATCAGTTTAGAATTTACATATATAGGCAAGAATAATGTCTTGCATTTCAAAGCACTGCAGCACCATTACACTGTTTTCTTAATTTCTTTTGTATAACATTTGATTATTTTTTTATTCTTGTCATGTCACTAATTGTAATTTATTTAAAAGTTCAATTAATAAATCATTAATAACCCACACAATTACATAATTTGAAACTAGAAGAAATTACTTTGATAAAAGAACTGTTAATAAATAAAGTACTTTTAGTGATACAACAAAATAAGTATTAAAACATTCTTTGTATGGCTGACTTCATATGACATTAATAAACATGAAATTTAAGGCACTCATTGATGAAAAAACAAGCAACAATGTCTAGTTTCATGTCAGATTCAGAAAAGCCTGAAAGCTGTGTGTAACTTTTGTGTCCTTCACCAAAGTGATAAATTATAATTTTCTATTTTGTTGCCAGAAATAGAGAAAAATTTTCAAAATTATATTTTATTATTTCAATACTGAAACAAAAAAAAAAAAAAAAAGAAGAAGATTGGTACATTTTTGTAATATTATAAT
Source organism: Maratus michaelseni (assembly GCA_963931845.1). Lineage (NCBI taxonomy): Eukaryota > Metazoa > Arthropoda > Arachnida > Araneae > Salticidae > Maratus > Maratus michaelseni. Next base: position 438,990,712 of record OZ007586.1, on the reverse strand, counting down.
TTAAGAAAACTTTATTTTATTTATTAGCGAATTAATTTTATGATCTTTTCAATTAGTTGCTTTTATAATTCAGAAGTCTCTTTATTTTTAACGAAATATCATGCAAAAGTTTTCTTTTGCATGGCATTTCTTTATAAACAAAATGACTTCCATACTTAAAAAATGAACTTGAAAATTAAATACTTGGAAAAAGTTAATTGAGAACACATACCTGCATATAAGTTCTCCATCCATTGCATCATACTCATCAGCAGTATTGAAAGAAACTCTACCTCCAATTGCAGCAGCAATAATATACACAAGCCACGTTAATTGCCCTATAATTCAAATAAATGTTTCTTAAATAAAATATATATTTCCTTGAAAAAGAAACACAATCTGGAGTGACTCCACTTCACTTTCTGAACACTAGTATACATATCCAGCAAGTTAAAAAAGGAAATTTTTATATAATTTTTTGACACAATTCAATTAGTTAGTTGGATTTGAATGCTGGACCTCATGTTTTGAACAGGAGACATTACCTCTGCACCGCTAATGCATGACTACATTCCTGCAATATTTATCACTTATATTCTGTCACATTTCTCTATGATTGATCAAAAGTCTAATTCTGTGAACTATATTGTATTGAATATAATATATATTGACAAATTTGTTACATTAAAATCAGTTTTGTAAAATTTTCTGGAATAAATGAGGTGTTCAGAAGTCAATCCAACTAACTCCATTTTTTTTTTTCTAGAAATTCAAATAACAACATGGTTGGGTTGCATCAGTGAATACTTTCCAGTGGCCAAGATGACTAACTCCACAATTCAATGGTTTGCCAGTAGAATGTGCTATCTGCTCTGGCAACTGAACATTTTACCAGATATCTCAATAGCCAACGTGATTAACTCCATGTCTCCATGACAGCTGATGTTTATTGTACAACTGTTTATTGTTATTATTGAACTGACTTTATAATGATTGTGTGTGATGTTTACTTCCTTTGTGATGTTTATTTTCTTATTTCAATCAAGAAATAGTCTAAAATGAGTGAATATAGCAGTGAAAGTGACATTTTTGGCAACAACACGGTTCCAGACTATATTCCAGTTTCAGATTTAGATCTACGTACTAATAATCCTTTATTCCAATTAGGTCAAAACCTTAACAGATTAAATAACTTAGGCTTTATTGAGGTTCAATAACTGAATAATAATGATGTTTAGTTGAAGAAAGCAGTGACTCTGCTCTTTCAAATTTTTAAATTAAGTCTAGCCCGGAGTCTATTAGAGGCCGTAAACATAAAAGAAACCCTGATAGTTGGAAGAGTGCACGTCAGAAGAAAAAGAGACTTTCTGGAAAAGTATGAAACTAGATCAGGCCATACAGTCGCTGCAAAGTCTTTAGCGATAAAGAGTGTAAGTGTGCAAGAAAATGCAATGAAAACACATCAGCAGATGAAAGGAAAACTCTTTTAAAATCATTTTATAGTTCAACTACCCAGAGTGAGCCAAACATATTTCTCAATGGTCGTATCAAATCAAGAAGTATTAAGAGACGTCGACCTACTAATCAGTCTAAACCTCTAAGAAGTCACAGTTTTTTTGTTCGAGTCAAGAACAATGATGTTCAGGTTCGTAAAACATACTTTAGGCAAACCTTTCAAGTATCTGATGGCCGAATTCATAGTTGTAGAATTAAGAATGATGTAAGCTGTATTGTAGATAGGAGGAGAAAGTCAACCCCAGGAAATAAAGTTGACATATCAGATGTTGTAAATCAAATAAAATCAATCCTTGCTTATGAGATTGCACAACCCTCACAGAAAATATTTGAGCCCTGACCTTATAATAAAAAAATTGTACAATTTATATGTCTTATGGTGTAGTGAAAACCAAAAAACTCCAGTGAAAAAAAAAATGTACTACCATGTATTTTCAACTAACTTTAACCTGCATTTTAAACCATGCTTAAAGATACCTGTCAAGTGTGTGATGGTTTAAAAAATAAGACTTTTAAAGGCAAGCGAAGATGAAAGGAAAGTAATAGAACTGAGAAGGAGCTGCATCTACGTACCAGAGAAAGTTTACACTTTATGTCCCACAGCAGAGAAATTTTTACCTTCCTTAGAATCACAGCCAAACGCCCGAGATTTTATTCCCCCAAGAAAGAGGTAGCGGCACGCTTTAGCTATTCAAATGAATGTGCTATGGTTTAATCCCTTTGCTGTAGAATCTGTCCAAAGAAGATGCTATTGTATTTCCTTTTGTTATCCAATTCCCCCTTATCCCCAATAACCATAAATCCTATAGCTTTGTTTTCCCGTTATCTTCTGCTGAGCAAAGTGATAAATTAATTTTACACTTAACCCTTTCAGTGTAATTTTTTTTTTTTTTGGGGGGGGGGGGGGGGGTTAATGCAGAATATTTTGACCAAAAAAGCAACATTATTTATCTGATTACCGGGCAGAATTTTCCGGTACGAATTGATTTTCCCAAAGGGACACGACTTTCCGAACGACCCAATACAAAACTAAAAATCATATATTATGGTTATACGAAAAGCACGCTACTGGTTTTGGTTATAGCCAAATTACTGCACTACGCAGGCACAATACATCATCACTGCTAAGCCCATGACGCACTACAGTGAGCACAATACACGCCATGAACGCCTAGGTGACTTTTGTCGACGCTTAATGGAAAAAACAGAACTTATATTTAAATTATAAAATTTATCCTTGCTACATTTTTTGAAAAAAATCAAAATATTTAATGCATTTTTAAACCATTTATACAACATATTCTGACAGAATATCTATTTTTTTTCCAAATAAAGTTATATGTTGAAAAATGTTTAATAATGAAACATTTGTACATTAATTTAAATTATGTGATAAATTATATTACATAAATATTCATATGTTTGAAAATTTTTAACTTTATTTGATACAATTTTCTCTAGGTAACTTTTCCTTACTATAACAATGTATACAATACATGTAATAAATAATTCAGTCAATTAAATAACTATATTTAAAAAAGGCAAAGTAAAAAAATAATTATTTTAAAATATTTGTCCACTTAGAGTTTTAATTTATGAAGGTAATTGAAAAAGTACTCCTGTTGGGAGCCGTTCAAGTATTATGTAAAAACAGTAAAAACCGATGATGGGGGGAGGGGGGTGGGGGTGTCCAGGATCTGTTTTTTTTCTGGCAAGGGGGAGGGAGAGTTACGACAATTAATAATGTAATTTATCAGTAATTGTTTTCCTTCTTGGAAAAAGTGTTGATGTACAAAATATTATAAAATCTTACATAATCAAAAAAAGGGGGGAGGGTCAAGCATTTATTTATTTTTCTTTACAAGAGGGGGGAAGGAATACAAAATGACTAAAAATGACAATGATTAAAAATGCTTATGTAATACTTGAATAGTCCTTTGAATGAATTTAATCATAAATTATCATGAATTTAAGAATTTACACAATTTTTAATTCAAAATGTAATAAGATTTAATCATCAAAATATATAACACTTAAAAAAAGGTTCTCTAATGATTACACCTGGTGGTATTAAAACAGATTATCAAAATTTCATGTGTCCATAACAAGACTTATGATTTAATCACTGCATGTAATGAATTACTGTGAAAAAACAAAGGGGATGCAAAAATTTAAATAATTAACTGTAAGAATTAAACTGTTAAATTTTTTTTCATTTCTGAGATTCGGTGTTATAAATTGGCATGATAATAAGATTTCTTTAATAATTTTATTATTATTACTTGAAGATTTAAAAAAAAAGTGAAAAATTATAAAATAAGTGAAAATATTTATTAAAACTTTTTATTATATAATTTGATTTTTTACTTTAGACAAGCTATTATCAATAGTTTAAATCTCTCTCTATTTAGCGGATGTTTTCTCAATCTCCAACATCTATATGTTTGTACATTTTTATCGAACACCTCTGAATACCTATTGCTAAACGGTCATTGTGTTCCTATCTACTGTTCATTAAGCGGAATAAGCAGTCACGTCCAATCCATGTTCAACGACTTGCACTTCACAAAAGAGCGGGGAGAAATAAACAAGGCCATCTGCAGGACGTTATGGGATTCTAGCATCTCGGGTGATTTGGGATCTAAAGGGTTAAAAGAGGACCAGGATAGATGCTCTGACGATTACTACCTGTTAACTTTCGACCTCCAGAAGGCTTTGGCTTTCCCAAAACTCTCAATGTCTGTAGCATACTACAAATTAAACTTGTATGTTTATGATTTTGGGGTTCACGTTTGTAATAACAAAAAAGCGTAGATGTACATATGACCGGAAACCGAAGGTTTGAGAGGTTTGCTGGAAATTAGATCTTATTATATAAAACACCTGACTGGTCATGCCAATAATGCTGAACATATTGTCATGCACTCTGACTCATGCGCCGACCAAAACTGCAAAATAAAAATTGTTCTTATGAAATACCTGCAAACTCAGAGTGGTAGCACTGAAACTATTGCTTAAAGTTCCTTGTGCCAGGACAAAGTTACCTTCCGAACAATTCTGATTTTTCTTTTATTGCGAAAAGAGCAAAAACTAGTTACACCATCTTTTCTCCTAGAGATTGGTATGATATTATTCTTGACTGCAGGAAAATACACAAGTATTTCCTCACAGATATGAAGCATGAAGATTTCTATTCAAAGAAAACCCTAGAAAAATCTATCTCCAACAAGAAAAATTGTCGGCGGTGAACCCGTTAACTGATTGAAAATGAGATGGATCAGGATTGAGAAGGCCGAACCATTTGTTATCAAATATAAAATTAATTTCTTACCAGAGATGCCCTTTGGAAAAATAAACATAAAGAAAAATGAAAATAGATGGCCTTTAGAAAGCCTTGCTAATGTTCTACAAGATATTCTTTATCCCACATCCAGACCGATCAAAATGGCAAAAAAGAAGGATATGATCGACCTCTTGTAGCATATACCTCCTGTTCATCACAAGACTGAAAGAGGTATCCTGCAAGCCGAACCTAACAATAGCAGAATAGAGTAATTTGCATTTTTGAAGTAATTTCTACATATTTTCCAAAACCCAGGATATCAATTTTATTACTTGCAATAATACTTGTTTCATTTTCATGTAAATAAGTTTTGTTCTGTGCGTATTTGTTTAATAAAATTACCTTTATACAAACCATTCAGGGTTTTTTTTCAATCCCTTTCAGTTGACAATGTGACTAACTCCATGCAAAGTGTCTTTTTTTTTTAAACAGAGGGACATTGAAATTTTTCTATATATTTATACAGTGCTGAAAAGTTATCCTTGATTATAAGAAAATTAATGAGCTTAATCAAAATATGTGGAAAAAATAGAGTTTTTTATAGATACATAACTTTAACTGTTTATACTGAATCATTTTTTCATTTGTTAGGTTCTAGTTAGTTTGACTTCTGAATGCCTCAAACGTATTGCATAAAATTATTCAGCAATAAATATAATTTTAAAAAATTTACTTAATAAACCTGTGCATGAATATTAGAAATTTTAAAATAACAAAAAGGTGAAACAAGGTGAACAAAAAGGCATTGTTTACAAATTAAAAATTTACTTGCAAAATTACAAACAAAAATTAGTATCAATTCTTAAAATTCAGAATTAGATAGATTTCTTTCGTTATTACTGTACCCTACAAACAGTCTGCAGTGCTTGTTCAGTCACAAAAGTATGCATCATTAAGAAATTCAAATATTTACCTTTATGAGCAAGACACTCATAAAAAAAATCCCTCTGATTCAATATGTCTGAGTGCTCTGAACACTACATTATACCACTTATAAATTTTTATCCGACATGTTGAGTCACTAGTGCTTGATCAGCAAAAATTACCCCGTTCAAGAATTCACCAATCAATTGATCCAAACATAGCCATCATATTTTTTCACTGAATCTTACCTGAAAATGTCTTTGTTTACATTGAAAATAATGTGTGGATTTTAGGTGTTTGCAGATTTTTGAAAGTTGATTGTAAAATCAGCAAACTAATGAACAATAATATGTATCTAACACAGTACAAACAGTAACATTGGTACTTATATGTAGTGGTGTACCGAGTAGTGGTTTGGCAGAGTAGCCAAGTACTCGGCCGAGTAGATATCCAGTAATTGTGTGTAAGAAGGAATCGCTGATGCGAACATGAAGTGCACTTAGTGGTAACACTTCTATGTGTGTGTGTGTGCATTTATATATATATATTCATAAACATGCATCTTGAGCATATAATCTAATCATATTTTTTAAATTAGCTTCAATTTTTTAAATTTCATTTATTTTGCACCTTTTAAAGACAATTTTTGTAAATTAAAAAATTTAAAACAGTAGCATTATTTAATATATATATATTAAAACTGATTCTTTAACCCATCATAAGTCATTTTCATACCTGAAATCTGTCAATCAAAAATGGTTATCGCTTGCTGAACAGTTCTTTGAACAATCCAAAATGTTTCATATTCTCTAAAAGTACCTTATTTTCTTTTGATTAAAAAAATTGGGTACTTTCATGTTACAGTGGCCCCTGAGGATGAATCGCCAAGCGACTGTGATTTATTGCTAAATTATAAAGCATATATCACATTATAATAATATATGATGTATATAACATTTCATGATGTATATGGCCAAGTTATTAGTTATAAATAATGTATATATAACGTATACATATGATATATGCATAAGATGTATATGATATATAGCATATAAGACGTAAATAATATGTATATAATGATGTATATGGTACATATATGAGTATTTGGAGTATATATAATGTGCATATATGATGCATATAAGCTTTTCAATGATTGTAGCAAAATCGTAGTGGCAACCTTGGTATAATTGTAATTGTAGGGGGTCACTATAACACAAAAGTACCAAAAAGGATATTGGCTTTATAGTTGCTTTTCATTTTTTGTGTAATGTATAACTAAAATGTCATTTTAGCAGTACTTGCAGGGACATTTTTCCTGAGGCAGGACAAATTTACAATAATAAAAATAAATGCCCTATCTGCTGAAAATATAGAATGATTAGTGTTTTTGCAGCATAATTTGCAATATAACAAATTAAATAATTATTATTTTTTAATTGCATTTATTGTATTTTCTGTTTCTACACACTGCTTATTTATCCAAAATCATAGTCTTTCCCTAGATTTAAAAATTACTTTTATCTTTGAATATAAAACTAAACTTTAATTTACATTAATTTTACATGGTTTTTTTTTCTTACCTTTTTCCATTTTTTTCATTACCTTTACCTTTACCTACAATTTATCGATAAATTTTTATGTACAGAGTAAATAGTTTTTTATGAATTATTGCATATATTGCATATATTGCATAGATATTCAAATAACACTTTACAGATCAGTTTTAAATTCATTTGTCTTCAAATATGCTTAAAAAATAAAATTCTTACAACTACTCGGTATTGACCGAGTACTCAGCTGATATTTCGCCGAGTACCGAGTATTCAGCAAATTGGCCAAGTAGACCGAATACTGAGTACTCGGTACGGCTCTACTTATAAGCATACTTTAAGAGTATGATGCCTGAATTAGAATTACATGCATTTGCATTCCAAGAAGTGTAGTTGGCCTGGAATGTGTCCACAAATCAAAAGCACAATAATCATACATTTTTAGAAGGTAATTTAGAAAATATGTTTAAATATTTATCCTCATGACAAGCACACGATTTACATGCAATGTTGACTAAAGATAATGCTTGCAACAATATTCATAACAAAGAACTCTCAAAATATTTACAGAAGAATTATTAGGAAGACTCAGTAATGTATTCATGATGATAGAAAAAGACTTTGAAAATGCTTTCTAGATTGCTTTATTTATGATTCAAGGATTTAAAACTACTTTTGTTTTTAGGGTTTCGTTCATCTCACGAAACCCTATTGCTCCCGCTCCGTTGTCTGACTGTCACAGAGCCATTCTCGAAAACTATGTAACTTACAGAGTTGAAACTTCGTGTATAAATCAGAATATCAGCTGTAAAGAGCTGAAAATATTAAAATTTGAAAAATTCGTATTATTTTAATAAATAGAGATAAAAAACCAAAATTCTAATAGCCTTTTTCTATTAAATTTAAACATTTTTCGTTATAGCAGATGCCAAAAATTTAAAATCCACAATGAAATTCTTTCTACAATAATTAATTTTCTATCAGACGATTTTCACGTGAAAAATGAAAATGAAATAAAAAGTTTCACCAATTGAAAAAAAGATAAATATGAAATAAAATTGATTGACATCATAGTGGTAAATAAAACGGAAAATGTCCAAGATTTCTCAATAATACAAGGAGTATGAATATGTGGATGCACACAAAGCAGATTAATATCACGTCATTAGAGAATTAAAAAGAAAATCTGACGTCCTATTGGAAGTTTAACGAATTTTTCAGATGTTTGAGAATGATACAAAGCGAGTATCGATATGAATAATAGAGAATAGTAAATATATGAGTTTGAGGAATGTATTGAATCATGATAAAAACCCGATTATGGGAATATTCACATATTTTAACATTTTGAAGACGTCCAACATGTTTAATTTTGAAATTATATATTTTTTAAATATCGCATTTAGTCCATATGACGGATATTATTATGACAGAATATAATAGCGGGTTTCGCCCGCTATCCGACTGGTTTAGATTTTTAAAAAAATGGAAAAATAGATCGGTAAATTTTTACTTTATAGAAAACATGACTTTTTTTTGTTGTTGTTGCTAAATTATATTTATTTGAATTTATTAAAGAAAGGATAAAGTGTTTTGAAAGGAATATTAAACGAAACCCTTTGTGCGATCTTCAATCACAATTACCCACTTATTTTACATGATTTCAGCCTATGTAATGCTCTATTTTATTTAGATATACATATATATGTTATGCAATTCTTCCTCACTTGTTAACATATTTTTTATCTAAAACACATGAAGAATTTGTGAACGGTCCCTATAATTACTGATAAAATAGCATTTTAAATGATACGAAAAATTTATATATAAGTCAACTTTTTTCATTTTTCATAATTTCGTTAATTTTAAAGATACTGCAATGCAACTTTTTGCAATGATCTTCAGGCCTAGGAGTGGTGAGCCACTCTTGAAAAAGAGAGAAGAGACTAAATCATATAAAATAAATAAAAGGGACTAGAATGTAAAAAAAAAAAAAAGACAAAAGAGCCAATTTTCATGTTCCACATAAATGTTTTGGGTAAATAAGCAGACACTATAGATTTAGTACCATCTGCAGAATGCATTTTAAATACATGTCAATCAGTTAAAAAAAAAAAAAAAAATCACAATTTTTGTCAAATGATCTTGGTACAAAAATTGTGACATTCATCAAATGATCTCAGGGGATAAAATCATGAAATTCATCAAATAATCTTTGCAAATAGCGAAATTTGTTGAATGGTCTTGGAAAATAAATCGCGAAATTCGTCAATCAATCATAGGAAAATAAATACCAAATTTCTTCAGTTGGTTGTGAAAAATATCACGAATTTTGCCAAATTATTGCAGAGAAAAAAAATGAATTTTGTCAATCTATCACGAAAAAATTCCCTAAATCTGTTAAAAAGGGAAAAAAATTGCAAAATCCGAAAATGATCTCTGGGAAAAATCACGAAATTTTTTAACGATCTTGGGAAAAAATGTTGTGAAATTCATCACAATCAGGGGAAAAAAATCACGAAATTTGTCAATCAATCACTGAAAAGAATCACTAAATTTGTCAACGATCGTGGGAAAAAAAATGCGAAATTCATCGAATGATCATGGAAAAGAAAAAAACACAGAAATAAATAGCCAATTTCACAAATTGTTCACACAAAAATATCACAAATTTCGCCAAATGATTGCAGAAAAAAAAATTTCATCAGACTATCGCTAAAAAAAAGAATCCTGTATATTATCAAACAGTCGTGAAAACAATAAAAAAAGTACGTGAAATGTCATCGGTCACGGAATTTGCAGAAATTTTGCTGCCCCATAGCGATAAGAAATTTTTCATTAACGATTTTCAGCCTTCTTCACTAATGATCTGAACTCAGAAAATTAGTATTCTATCCATAACATGATTTAATAAAGAAAATTCTTTTATTACATTGCAATGATTGCAGTAAATATAAATGTGATTACAATAATGTCCCATCTCACCCCCCACCCCTCCCAAAAAAGCAAAGTGTGTGTTCTAGAGAGATGGCCGCACGCAGAGCTACAAGATTTGGCAGGAAAGTCAGTATATCTGGAGTTATACACCTTGAAGCCAGTTTTGATTTTTTTTTTTTTTAACATTTTTTTTATGTTGATTTTTCCACATTAGTAAAATGAATGCAATTTTTGTATTTTAGTCAAATATAGTAAATTTTGTTCTCTTTTCAATAAAGTTTATGTGAAATAGGTACATTTTTGGAATTTTCGGGAATATAATATGTGATTTTTAGAGTTTTTTCACGTTTTGCGGCAATTTTTTGACATTCAAAAAAATAATTCATTCTCAAACTTTTAAACTAATATAGTAAATTTTGTCCACTGTGATATTTAAAATTTCAGCAATTTTTAATGCGATATATAGCATTTTTTTTTTTTTTTTTTTTTTTTTGGGCATTCCATGACGATTTTTTTACTTTTGTTAAAGAATTCCAGTTACAATGTTTTAGCCCATTATAACAAATATTTTCCTCTGTGATTTTTACACATTAGTAAAAAGGATTACTCTGATTTAACAAACTGTCCATATATATGGATTCCTATTTTGTAATTTTTAAACTGGATTTGATATTACATCAGAAAATTTTATTCTTTACAAAATTAGACCCAAAAAAACACCCGGCATCAACCCTTGTCTCACCTACATTAAACGGCATTAAATACTACATACATTTCAACTTTGACACAAGAATAGCATAGCACAAAAAACATAAAAATTGCATAAAGAACTATTTAAACCTAAAGGTATATTTAGCACATTTTATAAACTGTCTATCTGTGATGCCATAAAAATGGCATTATGAACATTAGCTAGAAAAAAACAATTGAACATAAAACTTTGAAAATAAAAATTAACAAAGTTTCAAAATATATCTCGCAAATAAATATTGGTAAAGCCATTTTCTCATTGCCAAAGGTCACTTTCTAGATTAATATACATTAATTTTCTTAATCACCACTTGTAATCAAACAATAAAATTATAGTGTGTTGTCATACCTTCTTGAATTTGAACATCTATAGAAGGAGCAGACACAGAATTTAGTAATTCCTGATACCGTTGGGCTGCTTGATCAAATAGCTGTACAAGTAATGAACAAGTTTTTTCATATTCACATCTACCTATTATAGACATCTAGAAAAATAAAATATAAATATAATTTTGTGTTACATTAAAAAAAAAACTACATATTTTTGAAAATATGAAAACAATTATTTTTATTTTATGTCACCAATTTTATAAATTTAAAAGCAGGTGAGTTCATTTACAAGAAATATATAGAGCTGAAAACAGTCAAAACACAAAATTTTTGCTTTTCCCATCATATTTAGAAACCCCCTCTTTTGCTAAAGGGGCAAAAGCAAAATGGGCAAAAAAGTAAAGGAGAAAATGGAATTTTTTGGATAGAATTTAGATTGTTATTAGAGAGAACTTATGATTGTTCTTTTTTTTTTTTTTTTTTTTGTTAATATAAAGTAACAAATAAAGCAAAAAAAATCAATTAAAAAGTTTTAAATACTTCAAACTTTGTGAGTTGGGAGGGAGATTACATGATTGATTACTTATTTATTGTTACATCAAAGTAACAAATGAGGCAACAAAAAAAAAAGAGAAAATGTGTAAGACTAAAGAGTAAAAATCAAGGACTTAGATTTTTATGTGCTTTAGTGACAAAGGTGGGAAAAGCAAAAGTGTTAAAGTTGACAGAGATTTAGATAAAATATCTAAAAGTGAAAGATTATCATCCTTGAATATACAAAGTTTATTAACTGAAGAATCTTAAATCAAATTCAATGAATGTAATTTACAATTTAAGTCAGCATTAAAAACATATGAAAGGCAGTTGTTTGAAAATTTCACATGATCATTTCAAAAGTTAATAAATTAGTTGGTAAGTTTAAATTTGGTAAAAACTGTCCTGGCAAAAATAGGCTATATGTTCATTTAATTTTTTTCTCAGAAAAAAATAAATTTAATACTTAGTTAAAAAATCAATATTCTAAATTTATTTTTGAACTCTTAAGTTAAATAAGTATAATTATGCATTTTATGAAATAACTTTTATAACAAAATTATAAATAAAAAAAATACTAATTTTATATAAATAAATAGAAAACTTAATTATTTATTCATGTTTATACAATAATTATTAATGATTATTCACACAATAGGTGCAGGCTGAAATGAGTAAAACGTTTATGTTTATATATGTAAAAAATTTAAATAAACATTTATATTCTAAATTAAAATTTTTAATATAAAATTATATTTAAAGCAGAACATTATTAAATGTCAACTAATTCAGTGATATCTCCATTACAACATAATTTTTGCTGTTTTAGCAATGCATAACAATAAGCAAGTTTAGAAAGAGTATTTTTTGACAATTTATTTCGAATTTCAGTTGGCACGAATGAAAAACATCTTTTGATAGCAGCACTATTTGCTAGACATATTTGAAGACGTGCGACAAATAAACTGAAGTCTTTTGAAATTTCACAAGCTTTTAAGATACTTCTCTACCAATTATAAGCACTGACACTGCTAATCACTTCTGAAAGAAAAGGATTTTTGTTCTAGCTCAAAATTAATAACATAGGATATAAAGTCAAGATCAATTTTATACAACTTTAACTGGTTCTTAAGTTCCTAAGTATTAGACTGAATTCCAACTATTTTATAAACATTTAAATTACATAAAACTATTTTAAATTATATTTATTAATTAGATAAATTAAAAATATTAAATGATATATGTTATTAAATCTAACAGTTTATACCATTATGATCCTTATTAATTTATAGATCTTGCTACAAATTAAAATCAGTCCTGAGACTGAAGTCTTGCACCCATGTTGCAGTTATACTAGGCATCTGGTTTTACATTCATAAATTTAGAAAAAAATTCTCAGATTTAAGCAAGCATGGGCGTAATCTATATAATTTTATTTTGATCTGTGGCAACCAGTGGCGTATCCAGGATTTAATTTCGGGAGGGGGCTGACTTAAATTTCGATAATGTTCTAAGTTTTACGAAATATGTTGAACTGCGTTATAAACACAAATCATGTTTGACAATAAGGCCGTAGGCAGAGAAAAATGGCGGGGGGGGGGGGGGGGGGGGGGGGGGGGGTACGGGGCCGAACTTGAGCACCCCCCCCCCCCCCCCCCCCGCCGAAATAAGTTGAAAAGTGATAATGGATTGTTTCATATACTTTTATTTAAAAGAAAGTCATTGTAGCTTATAATCTATAAAGTTGTCTCCTTCTCCCCTAAATTCTGACTACGATTCTTGCTTGACAATAAATTAATGTTGCTTGGGACAATCTCAAACAAATTTTTTTATCATAATTTTTTTTCTATTTTAGGATCAATTCCCTAACTGCCAAGGCACGGGGTACACTTTTCCAGAACCCACATATTTAAGGGACCCAAAAATTTATGGTGTTTCAAATCAATTTTATTGTAAACAATCTTAATAGATTAAGAAATTAAAATTTCTAGATTCATTACACAACTTATGTAAGCTATAATTGTCAGTGATATCATAAGTATATTTATAATTTTTCTTCTCATTTGAAGATTTGAGTTTCTCATAGTGCGCCCACTTTATTTCAGCTTCTTCATATGTGTTTTAAACTTGTTTAAACTTGTTTAAAAATGTTTTAATTTTATGACTATCTTATTTATAAAATATCATTTTCTTTCGGTTGCGTATGTTTTTAAAGTTCGTGCAACATTAGTTCATGTTTATTTAACACTAGCTTACCCGCCCAGCGTTGCCCGTGCCAACAACCTTAAATGTACCTGAAATCAGTGTTGAACATTTTTTTACTTTTAAACAAATCTAATGTTGGGGGCCCCGCTACCTTAGACAGCAAACACTGGGCGTGCCATACACACTCCCATATATTACCGTAAGTTGAGTCGAAAGAGCCATACCCCTTCATGATCCAGCCCATAGAACCAGAGATACAAAAGCACCCCCTGGTGGTGAAAATCGAAAAGCTCTATCTATGTAGAGTCGAATGAGCCATACCCCGTTGTGATCCAGCCTAAGAACCAGATATAGGAAAGCACCCCTTGTGGTGAAAATCCGAACTAAAATCAGTCAGCTCTATCGATGTCAAGTGGAAAGAGCCATACCCCATTGTGATCCAGCCCATAGAAACAGAGATAGGAAAGCACCCCTTGGTGGTGAAATTCAGAACTAAAATAGGTAAGCTCTATTGATGTTGTGTCGAATGAGCCAAACCGTGTCGTGTTGTGACCCATAGAACCCGAGTTAGCTGCAAAATCCTTTAGTTACACCTTCCACCGCCAGGGGGCACAATATGTTCTATACGAACAAAACTGAATTCATTAAGGTTATCGATGTCGAGTCGAATGAGGCATACCCCGTCATGATCCAGCCCATAGAACCAAAGATACGAAAGCGCCCCCTGTGGTGAAAATCCGAACTAAAATCAGTAAGCTCTATTGATGTCGGATGGAAAGAGCCATACTGTAATGACTTAACAAACTCCAGTGATCCAAGGTGATGATTAACATCCAACACTTTTTATTAGGCATCATTGATACACAAGTTAAAATAAGATTAAAAACAATTAAAAAAATTACACTCTGCCATCAAAACCCCAGCGTACACAACCATCATATACTGTTCACGCGCACACATCATTTTCCGCTCACCATCGTCTGTTCAACTCTCTCTGCATCTCTGTTAGCGTAGCTCGATTCACTTATTTTTGACCTGCCAACTAACATCTCTTGCAGTTTCTTTGCATATCGAAAACTGTCCTTTCGATTCGATTACACGGCTTACACGGCAGTCAACCTCCGAAGCTAGGCGACAAAACCATGGACAAAAACTGGACAACTCCAGGCCAGCAACTCACGAGTCAGGCTAGGCCATAGATTTCTTCGGTCGTTACACTGCTCTCATTGGCTGGCTGCTTCGTTGCCACGGATGGCGTTGCCGAGGCTATTTCATGGGAGGAGCTTGAAATAGCCTCGAACCCAAAATTCCATATACACGTTTTAATTTTTTTTTAAAAATCAATTAAAATTTAAAAATCCGGCCGCGAGGTATACTGTCCAGGGACAACATCTACACATGACAAAAATTTCTGAGTCCTAGGTGTTATAATTACGGAGAAATCCGTGGGCAGGCAGGCAGACAGACACTTACTCTTTTATAGAGATAGAGATGATATTTGAGTCTGTCAAGTTAATTTTTACGAAGAAATTTCAATAATAATAATAATAATCCAACTTCAGTTCACATTTATTCTCAGTCTTTCATTTAAATGGGTGCATTACATAGTTATATTCATACACTTCTCATTCACAGTATTTGTAAAAATGTGATAATCTACGATTAGGGCCAGAAATATTTTCTGTTGCCATGGCCCAAAATTTTGATGGTCAGGGTCTGTTCAGGATAAACAAACTTTCTTTGCAAAATCTCTTTTTTTAATACCAACAAAAACTTAATTCAAAATCATAGGGGTAGCAAGAACTCCCCCTTCCCTTCGTATACATGCTCCTGGGATTTTGATCAAACGTATGGCTATTAACCTTCAAGAAATATATGTTAAAAAAATTCATCAAGTTTGTGAAGGAAGGGACAAGTTAAGAATAAATTGGAAATTAAACATCAGATTTCCTTTTTTTAAAAAAGAGTTAAAGTTATTGAATTATGGCTAATAATATTACTGGACTTAAAAAAAAACTGTAAGTAAAATTGTAAGAAAATTTATTTTTAACCTGTGAATTTATTTAATGCTATGCTTCTTTTGTTAAATACTCCAAATGGTAAAAATGCCGATACTAAAGTGTGTCGTGTCAAAATAAGAGCGATTAGAAAAGAACACTATTCGCAATATTGTACTTTCATAGAAGAGTAATTAAGAATTTTTATCTTTTGCTGGATCATTTGTACATTGAAATATTGAAAAAGGCATCTTCCTCCCTGCTCATCATCGGGAAACTTTCTGACACATTTTTAAACGCAAAGGCATTAGACTGGCAGGCCTGACTATGGAAGAGATTTGGAATCGAGATGAGTTTTCCATTTTTTGGTAAATAGATTACTTATCGAGTTATAAGTGATTCTGGTAACGTATTAACGACTCGTTTTTCGCGTTTTTCAGGCTGCTGCGCCGGGAATCCGATTGAAAACGTCAATTTGGACAGTGCTTTCTGAAAGATTTTCTACCTTTACAAAAAAAGGGAAAACGTGTTTAGATTGCAAAGTTTCTGAGTAAAAAGACTGTGAATTTCATGCGTTTCCGAGCAAAAATGAATTAAAATATATGTCATAAGTAGCGAGTTTGTATTTGAGAACAGCCTTAAATCTGGAAAAGCATGTGACGTAAATAAAACTAGTTCGCTAGTAAAAAGACCAGGAACAAACAAATCAACAGGAGATTATTTTTTTAGTATTACTACTGGGCATCTTTAAAAGACCCATCCAAAACTGAAAATCAATAATCTTGCTTGACACTGCCATTCACAAAAAAATTTCAGTTCGTACATTTGCTGATTCGGCGATAATGTTTAATGTCACTGCGCACTAATATACCTCCTTAGTCTTGGCATCATTTGTGGAAGAGAGTTATATATTCTTTAAATTAATTAAATATCTTCTAGATCTTACCAATTGAGCATATTGAACGTATTCAATTATCCACTAAAACATGTGTGGAACTGTTTTTCAGTCCTTTGAAAATAGATTTTGTGGTCTCAAGTAATTTTGATTGCAGGACTGAGAGGCATATGGGGCTAACGAGAAAATAAATTCGCTGCGCGCCAGAAAATAAAACAAATTTATATCAAAAAGAAAGAAACAACAAAGTCAGTTTTTTTTAATTTCACTGCGACCACATGGGAAGGGGAATGGAGCTGTTACCCCATAACCCCACCACTTGTGTACTAATATGGGACTAAAGAAAATAGATTGGGTTGTCCATTGCATGACAGAAAAAATAATTATAATTTTATCTCAAACATAAAGAGAAAAAATCGGCACTTTTTTCATTCCATTTTTGACCATTTTGGGAGGTGGGGTGTCTGTGCCCCTTCCCCCTATTTGGATATGCTGTGCTGTTACTCTGTACTAACATGGAAGTAAAGAGAAGAAAGTGGGTAGTCTGTTGTATAACAAAAAAAATTACAAATTTATCTCAAAGAAGAAAAAACAGCATTATTTTCATGAGATGTTCGACTATTTCGGGAAGAGGGAGCCCTCTGTAACCCCATCAGCCCCTTCCCCTTTTTAGATACGCTCTGGTGTCAATGTGAACTAATATGGGGCTATAAAGAAGAGAGTAGGTAGTCTGTTAATCAATTTGATTGTATAACTAAAAAAAAAATTACAAATTCATCTCAAAGAAGAAGAAAACAGCACTTTTTTCATGAGATTTTCAATTATTTCGGGAAGGGGGGCTGTAACCCATCAGCCCACTTATACTTTTTAGGTATGCTCTGATATCATTGTGGACTAATATGGGGTTAAAAAGAAGAGAGTAGGTAGTCTATTGTATGACAAAGAAAAATAATACAAATTTATCTCAAAGAAGAAAAAAAAAAACAGCACTATTTTCATGAGATGTTCAACTATTTCGGGAAGAGGGGGGCTGTAACCCCATCAAGAGAAAAACAGCACTATTTTTATGAGATGTTCGACTATTTTGGGAAGAGAGGGGGGGGGGCTGTAACACCATCAAGGAAAAAACAGCACTATTTTCATGAGATGTTCGACTATTTCGGGAAGAGGGGGGGGGGGGGGGGGGGGCTGTAACCCCATCAGCCCGCTTCTCCTTTTTAGGTATGCTCTGATGTCAATGTGGACTAATATGGGTTTAAAAAGAAGAGAGTGGGCAGTCTATTGTATGACAAAAAAAAATATATATATACAATTTATCTCAAAGAAGGAAAAAAAAAACAGCACTTTTTTCATGAGATATTCGACTATTTCAGGAAGGGGGCTGTAAACCCATCAGCCCCCTTCCTCGTTTTAGATATGCTCTGATGTCAATGTGAACTAATATGGGGTTAAAAAGAAGAGAGTGGGTAGTCTGTTGTATAACGAAAAAAAAAAAAAAAAATACAAATTTATCTGAAAAAAGAAGAAAACAGCACTTTTTTCATGAGATTTTCGACTATTTCGGGCTGGGGGGGAGGGGGCTATAACTCCATCAGACCACTTGCCATTTTTATACTGTGATGTCAATGCGGACTAATATGGACTAACGAGAATGGCTAAACCGCTGTATAACAGAAAAAAAAATTAGAAATTTATCTAAAAAAGAAAGAAAAAAGCACTTTTTTCATTTTACTCTTGACAATTTCGGGGGGGGGGGGGGGGGGGCTGCAGCCCCATCAGCCCACCCCCTGGATACGCCACTGGTGGCAACTTAAAATAATTCATCTGTGTATAATATACTTTGAAACACAATTTGCGCAGACCTACATCACTGCAATAATACTTTTTTTTTTTTCTGTTCTTTTGCAATAAATACGCCTTGCATTCTCTTGTGATCTTTTCTTTCTTCTCACTGAGAGATATAATGTAACACAATTTTTTTTTTCTAGAATACAGTAGAACCTCGATTATCCGACCCTCGTTTAACCGGAACTCTCCGTAAATCAACGTTGGCTTCCGACCTTTTGTTTTTCAGCATTTTTTTTTTTTAACTTTCACATTCCTTGTGTATGCAAGCAGTCCTTTCAGAACTACGAGTATATAGATAAATATTTTAGTTCTCCTTTCTTAGAATTCCTTTGAAACTAGCTTGAACTCCCACAAGCTTCGAACCCAGTATAAGTGTACTCTTTTACCCCACCCCTTGTGTATACGTCACTGTTCTAAACAAAAACACTTTCCATTTCGAAATTTGATAGGCTGTACTGCCGAGTGCCATGGCATTCGAATGTTATTGCGCCCTTTGATTGTAAGCAAGTGCAAAGAACAAAACCTTTTTTTCATCTTTTCATGGACAGAAATTTTCACAGCTGCTGAATTTCTAAAAGGGGAGGAGATATCAAAGTCATATTTTCACTACGCACTGCCTTACTGTTCGTGGCCAAGTTACGTCAGATGAAGCTTCCATTTAAATCATTGTACGTTTTTTGTTTTAAAATAAATTTATTTTCATGTATAATTTGAATTTGGATATTTATTTAGCAGTTCAAATAGTCATAATGGCAATTCAATGACGATGTTACATATTAAACTGGATGATTGATAAATTCTCGATTATCCGGAAATCTCTATTATCTGATGTAGGTTCGGTCCCAATTACGTTGAATAATCAAGGTTCTACTGTATAATAAAAGCTTGTTTTTATGCAGCACAGAAGACACATGATTATGACAAAATTGAGTCAAGGTATTTGTTTTCCGTGTGAGAGAAATGATATGCGCAACAATTAAAGAATTAGCCTTGACAGTAACAATCTATTTTTAACTGCTCATGTCACACTCTAGACCTGTGCAATGAGATCCATTAAAATTTCCAAAATAAGAAGTGTTATGGAAGAAATATTATCAACAAACTTCATAGCACTGTGAGGCCTATAAGTTCTTTAATCAAAATCATAGGGTTGAAAGATCTGAGATGTTACTGTCAGGGTTAAAAAATGAAGGACAAGCAGAACAATTATTTTGATTTTATACATACCAGTAATTTAAAAACTCTAAATTATTTAATAATGCATCATTTCTTCAAAATTACTTAATTTAATAAGACATTCAACATTTGAAATATTGATACATAGTCATAGAAAACAATATATATAAGAAGTCTATAAATTATTAAATTCATACCTGATCTAGTTGTTGTTGAACCATCCCTAAATCATCTAATGGATCTTCTAGGCCTTCTCTAAAATTTCAGAAAAAATATTAATAAAACTTATAAAGTTTTTAAAAAAATGAAATTGTAGGGAGAAATAACATTAGCAACATACCTCATTATAATACCAACAGATTCTAATCTAGAAGTTACGAAAGCTTGAGTGACTTCTGGAGTATATGTTTCAAGGAGATGAGGTTCAAGAGCTTTAACATAAGGAACAGATGCCACCATTCTTTGCCACAAGCTCAAAAGATAATGTATACTATTGGGAGCAAACTGCCACATCTGAAAAAAAAAATTGTCATTCAAAAACTTGTGAAAATTTGACAATTATATCAAACTCTAAACATACTGTTATTCATATTCATACATATTATAGAAACTTAAGTAAAAGAAAGATCATCACATAAAACAGTAGTTACAATCCCAATACTGAAATATTTAAATGATCAAATAACTATGCTTCGTAAATGAACATTTCCTTTTTTTCTAGCATTCAGAATTTTTTTTTTTTTTATCAACTGGAAAAAATAAACTATGTGCTTTACTAGAATTGAATCCTATAATATAGGCATGCAGTACAGTAAACTCTATCAAAGACAAAACCGATTAGGATTGAGAAAATGTTTTGCCGTAGACAGAGTTTATTGTATTCAAAACCATTCTGCAGAACTTTGATTGCCAAAATGTAGGCAGAGGTTCAAGTAAAATAACACTGATAGGTTTGCGATCATCAATGATCAAAGATGCCTTTACTTGGGGAGGGCTTGTCTCAAACTCATGCATCTTGTGTGAGTAAACAGTTTAATTCAAAGTTCAATACGTAGTAATTCAAAGTTAAATCGATGCAGCAAACTCGATTTAGTACAAATGCCACACAGTTTACACTAAATCGCTATCATAAATCGGATGGCCAATTTAATTTAGCGATCTGATACAGCATTTCAGAAGCACACTCCAGTATAGGGCTGCAAGCATGCCACACTAAGTCTGACAAGGCCTGGCCAGAACAAAAGCTATCTTGACTTGGCCCAGCCTGGAGTAAAACCTAAGAGTTTTAGCCTGGTCAATGCAAAAATAAATTAAATTAGGCCCAACCGGCCCATCCCAAATAAAAATACTTGCTTCTTTATGTACAATTAAGGTTCTTTCAAAGATTACTGTATAGATATTTATGCAAAAATTTTACAGTATATTTCAGATTGTTTGTCTGCAAGCCATGGAGTACAGAACAGCAACATTAATAATCACTTACATTCAAATTACATTGAAATAAAACTCAAAAATAGATGTGAATTTAGATTAAATGAAAAAGATCATTGAAAACTTTTTTTAAAGCTTTTGAAGCTAGTAAAAAAGACAATATTTCTCTGTTATTTATTAAACTAAAATAAATTTCCAAAGATTCCAGTAAAAAAACATTGCAATGCCACTGTTATTTTTACACACACAAAAAAAAAAAAAAAAAAAAAAAATGGCGGTCTGTAGAAATGAAAGTAAGTCCAGGCCTGGTCCTTGCAGATCTTAACTAAGCACTTCTTACAATACAAGAGCAACTGATTATCAGTTGCTCTTGTATTGTAAGAAGACTCTAATTGTAAGAAGTATTGTAAGAAGATTTAAGTTCTGATAACCAGTGGTGGCTTTTGTAGTCACAACATCCTGGACAAGATTACTCAACTCTTGATGCACATGATTTACGTAACCAGTATACTTTTCTTTCATTTTTAGAATTATACTTTCTTAATTCACCACAGTTTTAGCTAATTTTGCAAAACTAAGATTCTAATTAGTTTGTGAATACTAGTTTATATTTTATGCATTCTTTTTAACCCTCTCACTGACATGCCCGTGTTAATACGTTCACAAAGCTCCAGGTTTCACTACAATACAAGCAATATTTAAATTAATATAATTCTACGAATAGAATGCATTTTTAATACTCTCAAGGATTACATTCATATATATATATAATTCAGTTTTTTACATAATGTTGGAAAAATCATTGTTTTTTGGCATTTAAAATAAAATACAGAGAAAACAACATTACAATTTTGCCCTTTTGCTGGACAGTCAGAGGGTTAAGAAAAAATCTGTTTTGAATATATTTAAATACAATTTGAATATCTTAATTTAAAATTTATTATTCTGGAATAATAATACTTAGAAATTAATAGAGTCCTGCATTGGGTGGGGTAATCCGATTTTAACACAGGTAAAGTTGTCTTTTCTTTCTTTTTTATAAGTACGTTTTTGATCATCTTAGTTTTAATTCATAATTATTCTCGAAAGAAAAATACGTAAAAGTAGAATCCAGCTTTGGATCAGGGTAGTAATGAGTGGGTCAGGTTATACCTAACCTGAACCCACAAATACCTCTTAAAAGTCAACTCACAACCAAACTGGAACTCGACAACCCTCAACCTGACCTAAATAAGAGAAAAAAAGTTTGATTCACAACCCAACCAGATAAAATTATTTTCGCCAATCCTGGTTACCACTGGAAAATTATGACAAAAATAATAGCTTTAGTAAACAAACTCACTAAATAATTGTCTAAATAGTAGCTTAAATACCAAAAATATTTAAAAAAAATAGTAACATACAAAAATACAGAAAGTGTAAAATAGTTTTTGATATCGAACCTAAGTAAAAATTGAAGTATGCTTCTTAAAACCAGAATAAGTATAAACAAAATGATGAACTTCGATGCATTTTGATAAATATTGATGTTTTAAAAGTGAAGAAAAGAGATAGATCTTAGAACATATCTTTGACAGAAAACCCTTTTGTTTACTGTAGAAAATTTATTTTTACATTACAGTGAAACCCTGATCTATCATTCCCGCATCCATCGTTTTCCTGCATTGATAATTTTATTTCTATGGTCCCTGTACAAATTATATTTAAATAATGTTAATGAAATCTGCATACATTGTTCTTCAAAAAGTCGTTTTTCCGCATATTGTAAAATTTTTCTCCTCACCGAAAGGAAATTGAAGGTCAAGCGGATCCATATGACATACAAACTGGAATTACTTTTTTTTTTAATCCTAAAATAACACATTTGTGCTTTTTTAGGTGGGAAAAACAGGTATTAGCGCTGATATTGTGACATGTACGTATGTGTAAGTAACTGAATGCAGAACAGGTGTTCTTATTTGGAGGATGGGTTATATTCTGTGTAAAGGGAAGAGTGGATGCATCCACTTCGGCCAGCTGCCACATTCTTTCATATTCTTGGCTAATCTGTTGTGAGCAGTGCACATGTTTAATTTCAAGAGTGTGAGCTTTCAATTTTATGCGTTCTTTGAATTTTAAGAATGGCAAAACAAATCCAAACTTTAGAAGAAAGGCTTCACATCATAAATGAAGTGGAAAAGAATCCTTTTGAGAAAAAAATTAACATCGCTAAACCACTGTCAACCATGAATTCGATAATTTTGAAAAAGAAAAAAATTATAGAGCAGGCTAAGTATGGAACTTCTGCAAAAAAGAGAAAAACTAGCAAAATGTCTACTTACAGCGAGTTGGAAAGACTTATCTTCGTTTGGTACGAGCAGGCTTGTGCGTCAAATATTCCTGTGGATGGGAATATTCTTTGAGAGAAGGCACTTGAAATAGCTGCCTCATATGGCATGGATACTTTTTCTGCATCAAATGGGTGGATTTCACGTTTTTAAAATTCGCCATGGATTGGTAACCAGGAAATTATGCGCTGAAAGTGCTGCAGTAGTAAATACTGATGCCATAGAAATGTGGTTCGAAAAACTTCCAAAGTTGCTAGAAGGATACAAGGATTGTGACATTTATAATGCAGACAAAACAGGGCTGTTTTATAAATGCTTGCCAGTGAGAACGCTAGTGTTCAAAGGAGAGTCTTGTCACGGTGGTAAACATTCCAAAGAAAGACTTACAGTGATACTATGCACAAATAAAGATGGTTCTGATAAATGAGTACCCTTCGTTATTGGTAAATCTGCTAGACCTCGATGCTTCAAGAATGTAAAAGAAACTGCCAGTAGTCTACCATTTGAATGCCAAAGCATGGATGAAAAATGATATTTTTACAAAATTTCTTCATGACTTTGATAGATCAATCAGCACTCAAAAAAGGAAAATCATTCTATTTATTGACAATTGTTCAGCTCATTCACCAGATATGTCGTCTTTGAAAAATATAAGTCAGTTTTTGCCCAGTTAATTGTACATCTGTCATACAACCTCTTGATGCCGGGATAATCAACTGTTTTAAGCAATTTTACAGGAGAAAGCTAAAGAAAAGATCTTTATGTTTCATGGAAAAAGCAAAAGAACCTACTTCAAAAATAGACCTTCTGTAGGCTATTCATTTTGTACTTTCAGCATGGCATGAAATAACCTTCTCAGTCATCCAGAATTGTTTCGTGAAATGTGGTTTTGTGCGAAAAATTGATGAAGAATGCTCAACAGAAGGGAAAGAAAATGATGATGGTGATGATAATGCAGATAAAGAGTGGTTGCATGTAGCAGAGGATGTACCTGGTGTGAAATTTAGTGATTATATTTCCATTGATCAAGATGTTGCAACATGTGGTATCCTAAGCATAGAAGAAATGTGTGATGATGCAAAAACTGTTCAGCCTACACCAGTGCCAAGTCTGTCTGATGCAATTACGGCATTTGAAACTGTACAAACTTTTATATATGCACATGAAATTCAGAAAATGACCAGAAAAATGTTGTACATATTGAAAATTTGCAGTTTAATTTAAAAAAATGAACAAAAAACCAAACATAAAATTACTAATTTTTTTTAAAATAAATATAAATTTTCTACAACTTCAATTTATTTCTTTTACAGTTTGTTAAGTAACAAATTAGTATTTATTAGTATACTGTATACATTGCATGTATTAGTAATGTATAAACATTGTTTTTTTCGTGTTTTGACATTAATCCGCATTCATCGTTTTCCCGCATTTATCGTATTTTTTTCACGTACTCCTTGAAAAATGATAGATCCAGGTTCTACTGTATTTGACTGGGTGTCACATAGTTTTTCTACACTGAGAAAAATCTAAGACTAAAATTAATTATTAAAGTTTTGAAGAGTGAATACATATTCTAATACATACACTGATAAAATATTTTTACACCTTATTTCTAAGAACAACAAACAAAAAAAAAATTATGATAAGAAGGTACAATTTCAGTATGAAGACAACGTCTAAGCTTATTTTTTAACATAGGTTTAAAGAAGACAATTTCCAGTTGAATGGCTATTTCTGTTTCTTTTCTGGGACAATTTTGGTGATTAAAATGTATGGAGTGTTCTCTATCTCTCTCCCCCCCCTTTTTTTTTTGTCTGACGTACTTTTAATAATACATTTAAATAACATATGTGCATTTATGTACATGGAAGTCCTATATTCATAAAAAATTTTTGCTACAGCATGGATGATTTGACCAACCACATAATTCATATGATCACTTGTAGCCGATGAGCATGTATTAATTGGAAACCTGTTTAAAATGGTTGTTTGTCACTTCTAACAACAAATACGACTTCCATATTTATTAACATATATGGAACCAAGATAAATAACAAACACAGAAACTCCTTGCATATGGTTTATGTATATATAACTCTTATATGCATATGTATAAGATAAGAGTTTGCATAGACCTGAAATTTCATGCCCAGGAATATATATTATCTATAGAGATCTAATCACATTAGCTGAAGAAAGAAATTTATTTTTCCTTTATGTTATATATCTATGAGACACACATAAAAAATAGTAAACATATAGTAAATATTAATATAATTATACAAAAATTACATCTGTTGTACAATTCATGATGATATTCATTAGGATACTAATTATGAATCTGTAAGAATTTTTCATTGTCTAGATAATGTTTATTAAACATTGTTTTTGAGCTAAAATAATGCAAAACGTAATTGATGCTAGTCAGGGAAGCAAGGCCATGCTTGAAAATTTTATTGTGTGGAGTGGCAGGATCTGATATTGACGTCCTTTTATAAGTTTCAGTTTTCACCCCCCCCCCCATATCATCATCACAGTCGCCTTTTACATATAATTAGTCTTCTGTGATGCTTTTTACAATCATTATCTGGATTAATCTTTTTACCTTTTCAAAAACATTTTGCACTGTTGATTTGTTTACCTAATGTAGGTGTATATTAACATATATTTGCTAGAACATTAATACCACTTTCAGTTGTAAAGGATCAGGGTCCATAAGCCGTGTTTTTAGCCAATGAAATAGAATAAAATTCGATTTTGTTATACTGACTTAATTATTTCACTTTTTAATGTTAGAAGGCTTATCCTGTACGATTTAAACAGTATTTTTTGCATTTTGTTCAGATTTATATGACTTACACAAGCTCAAAGTTCGTATTATTCGTAGTTTTTGATGAAAAATAGGAAATTTCTCCTAATTCTACCTCAATTATTTATATGAGCGCAATCATGCAACATGTTCTTCTTTACATATATTATAAAATACATCAAAATGTACAATATATGTAAAAATAAAAGTGTTACAAAGCTGCACTCATAGTACAATATTAAAAAATATATTAAAAATTGAGATTAAAGTAGGAGAAATTACGTATTTTTCATAAAAAACCACGAACAATACGAACTTTGAGCTTGTGTAAGTTATATAAAAACAAACAAAATGCAAAAAATATTGTTGAAATCATACAAGATAAACCTTCTAATATTAAAAAGTGAAATAATTAAGTCAGTATAACAAAATTGAATTTTAGTTTTATTTCATGGGCCAAAAACACGGCTTATGGACCCTGATCCTTTACTGTCAACTACATTTAGTTGAGGAGATTCTATAAACATTGAATAGATAATAAAATCAATTGAATATGATTTAGAGCAGAGAAAAGCAACCAATAATGAAGAAAAATATTATCACAATGATGGAAGTATAATGGTGTAGGCAGAGTGGTGCAAAATTTTAATTAGATTAACTATTGAAAACTAACGATTAAAAGTTTAATCATGACTAAAGATTGACTATCGTCAATCTTTAGTCATGATTAAACTTTTAATCGTTAGTTTTCAATAGTTAATCTAATTAAAATTTTGCACCACCCTGGGTGTAGGGATGAAAGGTTCCAATCAGTAAGGCTGTTCATAATTGATGATGTTCAATCTATTATTAGTTAAATATTCAAAAACCAAATTTGGGAAAAAAGAGCTCAGAAACTAGGTTCATTTGTGATTTTTTTTTAATAGTAATTGGATATTCATCTTTAACTCAAAGCAGTATCTATATTAATAGAAAGTTTTGCTCTATGTGTGTGTGTCTGCGTGTGTGTCTGTCTGCGATGGCCAGCGAAATCTAGAGCACCTAGAAGTCTGAAAATTTATATTTAGGTAGTCCAAAGCCTGATCTGATGCACCTGGGATTCAGAATTTTAATATTTTGATAATTAGCCAAGATATTAATTAGAATCTCATTAAACATCGAAAATGTCATCTTTTCATCAAATTGGCTGAAAAAAGAACACCTGCTCACGATTTGCAAACAGAAATGAACGAATTTGAAAATTATTTACTAGTTAGTGAATTTTAAGAAAACTAATTAAGATATTGTTTTGAAATTTTCTGAGCATATGTAGATGAATTTTCTGCATCCAACAATGAAATTTTTGTAAAATTCAACTGGTAATTTTTCTTAATTTTTGCAAAAATTTGGCGGCGTCAGTCAAAAAAATCCAAGACCATTTCAGACAGGGATCTGCTTTCATTAAAAACTGAACTGCAAAGAGATCTGTTTATCTGGCCGATCCCTCCATTTAGTTTGCAAAAATGAAAAGAAATAATTGCCAATTTTTACTGATGAACAAAAATTAAAATAACTAATCAAGATATAGATTTCAAATTGAGGATGGAAAGGGGTGCCATCTGGCGACTATTTTAGCATAGTGTCTTCATTATGATCTAATTATCAGAAAAATATAATTCTTTTTTTAATGACCACATTAATGTAGGAAGAGGTGGTTTTCTTGAACAAATTATTCATTATATTTGCAGGTATGGGGAGGAAGGGGGTTAATGCCTTGCTCTGATTTACACAAAACAAATTCTATTTAAAAAATTTAACATTTTTAGCTTCTCCTGTAGCGTTTCAT
Source organism: Maratus michaelseni (assembly GCA_963931845.1). Taxonomy (NCBI): domain Eukaryota; kingdom Metazoa; phylum Arthropoda; class Arachnida; order Araneae; family Salticidae; genus Maratus; species Maratus michaelseni. The sequence continues at coordinate 438,962,394 of OZ007586.1, read as the reverse complement.
AAATGTTATATATGGAGAATATTGGAAATTTCAAATAACGATTTTCATAAAAATTTAATTTATGTTCCTAATAAAAGTACACATCCTGTATTTACTTAATGCATACCAACAATCAAAGTAAATGATTTGTTGTTGAGCATCTGACTAAGCATCCCTGGCAGGCAATCCTACAAGTTTTTTTTAAAATCAAACTGTGCATTCTTATCTCAGTTTCTATGGGCCCGATCACAACAGGGTTTAGATGATTCGACTTGGTTTTCGATCACATTACAGATTTTAGCTCCACCTTCCACCGGCAAGGGACGCATCATTTTCTCGAGTTCTATGGGCCCGATTTTGGCAGGAATTGGTTCATTCAACTCTTGTGGTATAATGAGTATCCATGTCAGATGTTTGCACAGAACAAATTGTGCCCCCTGGCAATGGAAAGTGGAACTAAAGGATTTTGCAGCGCATGCACAGCACACCTGCTATACGGTGCCAGAGTTTCATTTGGAACAGAGTGCACCCCCCTGGTGGCAGAAGGTGGAACTAAAAGATTTCACAGCATGTCCACTGCACACCTACTATATGACGCCTTAGGCAGCAGGAACACATGTCAGAGGTTCATTTATATCAGAATGTGCCCCCTATCGACTGAAAGTAGAAATAAAGGATTTTCCTACTATTATGTATGATAATTTCATACTAATTCGGGTTAAAGATATAAAATCATACAAACTTTAGGTTTTTTTAATTTCATCACGGGCCCGGGCAACGTTGGGTGGGTCAGCTAGTAATAAGTAATCTATTATAAAGATATAGTTGCTATACAAAGTATTGCACATTCTGGAAAGTTTACCATCCACCACATTTGACAGGCATTAATCCATCTGAGAACAAGCAGGATGTGACAAAGACTTTTGAAGACACTGAGCATAAACATAGCACGGGACCCATATACTTATGCTATGCAGTATGCTTAAATAATTTTTATGGAAGTATCTTTTATGGCTCTTACTCCAATTTAATCTTGTTAATTTATGGCATATTCACTAAGTCAGTTTTATTCATAAGTCATGAAATTTGCAAGCATTTTTATTGAGATGCCATGAAATATGGAACAACGTATTCCTATAAGGCAGATATTTTAGAAAATGTTCTGAAATTTGACATTTTTAACCTAATTTTGAGATAAAACAGAAAGAGCAAAAGGTTGTCTTCATTTAGGAAACGGTTATAACCCAAGATGTATACATAACACTTTAGTATTTTGCTATAGTACAATATAAAGCTGTGTAAATTATGAAGTTCAATTGTAATTTTTTCAAACTTTGACTGCAGATTGGTGTGGCCCTGAAACTTAGGCAGGGCTCCAACAAATTTTAGTTAGTCCTCCAAAAGGGAGAAAAGGGACCATTTTTATTTAAAAAGGGGACTTTGGAGGACCATTTATATTAATAGGACAAAAAAGGGACCAGATGTCTAAAAATACTACACTGAGTTTTCCTAAATATGGAATTTTTTTTTAATTACCTCAGAAAATATGTTAATTGGTTATCTTTACAAAGATGTCATTAAACAATGTAGACAGCTTTATTTAACACACTTAAATATCCTACTGAAAGTGAGTAATATTTAGAAGAGCAAAAAAATTATTTTAATAAAACATAAACAGTAAAAATTAATGCATATACGAAAATATTAAATCAATTGTTAGTGAAGTTACACATTAACAATTACAAAAGTATAGTGCATTTCTTGAAATTTAACATGGAGTAGCAGTAACTAGTGTATAAAAAAACACAACATAACAGCACCTTCTGTTGAGTAATAAAATTTAAAATTAGGTTAACATATATATATTGTTAATTAAACCTCAAACATAATATTCAGTTCCTTTCTACACAATAGAAGCTGAGATAAACTATAATGTTCATCCGAAAAAGTCTGATTTAATTGTTCCTATGGCGTGTAGTGCAGGCATTTTTTATTTTTTTTTTTGTAAAAATAATAGTAATAATGGACTTTTGCTAACGGAACCTTTGAAAATATACTTTCATGAATTACAAAGAAATACTTTTAAAAATCTGCAATTTTTATTACACAGCTACAAAATTTATGTTTTCAACCATTTTTTATCTTGATTCTAGACTACATTATTTTTTTAAGAGTCATTATTTCAATGTAAAAGTTTGAGAGTCTAAATGATCATTAATGTTGCTATTCTGTATTCTATGGATTTCAGACATATAGTCTGAAATATACTGTAAAAATTTCATGTAAATATGTATGCAGTATTCTTTAAAAGAATCTTTACTATACATGTTAAGAAAAATCTGATTTTTTTTGCTGTTGTTGAAACTGGGTCATTTCAGGGTGGGCTGAACTTTCCGTTTTAAAAATAGACCGGGGCAGACCAAGATACCCTTTGTTTGTGTCCAGGCAGATCTTGATCTTGAAATTTCAGCCTGTGCAAACCTTTAGAGTAATTTGCTTTCTAACTTAACATTTAAAATAAAGTGCTTGTATAATTACTTGTAATTACTATCTAAACCCTTTCTTTATGGAGGATGTCTGACGGCACCCTTAAACACTCTGCGGCGCTCTACTACTTGAACATGAGATAACCTTTATAACCCCCTCCAGTCACTTTCATTTGTTTTACACTTTCTTTCTTTTACCAAGTGTGACCAACAATTACTCAGACAGTAAGAAAATAATTGTACTTCTAGGGATTGAATTACACCTACTGTCTTGTAATTGATAACAATTTCTGTTTTCATAATTGTCACTTCTGCATATATAAATGTTTTTCAAAAGGGGGAGGGGGTAGAGTAGAGGTAGTAACAGCTCTAAAAATAAATAAATGCCTTATAGAAATTTTGTATCTTAAAATTAACTTACTTTGTAATTTAACATTTAAAATAAAGTGATTGTATAATTACTTGTTACTATCCCTTTCACTATGGGTGCCTAATGGCACCCTACTACATGAACATATTGGGAGTGGGGATGCTCCGCCTAAAGCTATGTCCCTCTAGGAAAGATCTGATGTAACTTTCTTACCAGGAAATATGAACCCTGAAATGGTTTTAGAATGTTGTTAAACCTCCAAAGATAAATGTTCTCCCTGGAGAGAAGTAAAAGTATTAAGTACAAGAAATGACTGCATCAGACAGTCACATCTCAACACAAACTGTGACTTTCTTAATCAAAAATTTCTCTCCAAATAGAAAAAGTGAAAAAACTTTATATTTTCCCCTTCTTTTTTGGATTTTATTCATTAATATATCATTTTTTGTGAAAATAAAAAAGGAGAACTACCAATAACCCTTACTTTCACTCTGATTGCAACTTTCAGTTTACCTTTTCCCAGAAAGGCATCAGAAATGAAAGTGCTTTGATGAAAATCGAAGATTCTCAGTACAAAGAGTGAGGGATCATTGTTAAGCATCGGCCACTTTTCGCCATATTACTATAGGAAGGATACCTCCAGGGAGGACTTTTGAAGAGAAAATGATCAAAATTATCATTCTTGTACAAGGAAAACCCTAAAAATACCTTGCACAGTCACATGCCCAGACTGTGCTGTTTTCGAATCTGTGAACATCCGCTTAATTTGCTCATTTTGAGTCCAGCACGCTGACCACTGGGCTGAGTGGGGCCCCCCTCAGTAGCAAGAAGCCACAATCAAAAAAGTGTTCTGTTGTATTTAAAAGAGTTAATTTAGATATTATAAATAATAAATGATAAAATGTGTGCTATAGAGATAAATTAAATATGCTTTCTTATTACTAAACAGTATTCGGAATTTGAAATTCTGGTTAGTTTTACAGGTGAACTGTTTAAAAGTATAAGCTTCTGCAGTTAAAAAAAGAAAAAAATTAGATTTATACGTATAGTCAGTCTATCATTTACCTTGCATTTGTAAAAGCAGTATTTTGATTTGCATTGTATATTATTCATACGGTCCAAATAATAATTAAAAAAAAGGACACCTCCCGACCAACTCTTGTCACAAATAATCTCATCAAAATGTGACAAGTACCAACTGATTATTAATAACATCTACTAATTACTGCTGTACTTAAGTTTTTCTTAGAGGTCATCTACATATAGAAGTTGTAACAAACTTAAAATTTTCAGTATGATCATCTAAATTTGACATTTTTTGATTCTTCATTAAATTTTAGATTCAGATACTAAATAGGAAGTCATTCTTTCAAGCAGTTTAAGAGTTATGCAGGCCCCTAGTGTTAAATCCATTTTTATTCAATGCAGATAGCTTTTTTAAGAAGCATAACTCAAAAATTACTACTTGCTGGAATGAACTGTAATTTTGAATTTGCATATTTTAAACTTCTGGAAATCTCCTTTTGTTCAGAAAATGATAAGTTACAATTCATATTTGTTTCAAAAAATAATTTTCTAATTATATATATATATATATATATATATATATATATATATAATAAAAAATCTATAAAATGTCTTGTGATGTTCACAGAATTTTGGATAATTATTGTGAGTAAAATATTTTATCTATTCTTTACAAGTTTTTTATTTCCAATTTTACTATTTCCAATTGTTTTCTGGTAATAATACAGTATACCTGGATGAATACACTGATCTTAGCATAAATGCCAGCATATTTATGAAATACTGTATTATTTTTAAAACACGTGTGGATACATCCAGGCTGATGATTATATCTACACATGTTTTTTCATATCCAATTCTAATTTAAATCTCTTGTTATCCAATTTTCCATTATATTTAGTTCATATTTCATTTCAAAATCCATTTGTATTCACTTGATATCAACTTCAAATTATTAACATTTTATGGTTTATTATATATATATTTTTTTCTCTCTCTCTCCCTTTTTAAATATTCTTCATATTTTCAGTATTTTTGGCCAATTACCATTGAAGCAAATGCTATGGTAAAATTATGATTGCACTTGTTAATTTATTAACTATGTGGTATTCTGTCTACACTTTATTACTAATTATCTCTTAGGAGATTTAATTAGAATGTTACAAAAACTTGATATGTTTTTTGAAATTCAAAGATATTATAATTATATATATATATATATTGAAATTAATTAAATAATATATATATGAATTGAAACAGATGAATTTTTTAACAGAAATAGATTTCTATAAGCTTCAAATATGAAATAAAAAATTACAGCTACTTCAGCAAAGTAGTTCTTGAGCTATGCTTAAAAAAATATCTGCATTGCAATCTGTTTTGCAATGATTTAAAACAAATTTAACATTAGGAGTTATATACTTTAAATCTGCACCTAATTCCTAAACTACCTGACCTAATGACTTACCGTGTGGTATCCTAAGAAAAAAGTTACTGGAGGATCCAAATATGATGCCAAAATTCGATGTTAGCAGTGAAAATTTTTTACTTTTGGAGAATTTCTACATATAGATGCATCCCAAGGATAATGTAAATATTGCATTACTTAATAGATGGTATTACTACACTCATATTTTTATACAATGATTTGCAGCAGAGTTAATATGTGAGGGTGTTCTCTCATTATTTTTTTCTTCTTTTAATGACTGTACAACAATGAAAAACACATCAGTGGATTTGAAATGTTTGACAATTTCTTTCTTTAATGTTATATAATTAGTTCTGAAAAATTCTGGAATGATCCAGGATATTCCCTAAAAATTAAAACTGTCCAGACCAATACATATGGTAAGCTAAATTTTTACCTGAGTAAAATTTCAATATAACAGCTTTTTTTTTTATGACATTGTCTATCATCATCAGAAACAAAATTTTTTAACTTTTAGCTGATATTAAATGTAGTGAAAAGAAAAGTCTGTAACTTTAATATTATTTTTATTTTACTCTACTTACTTTACAGTTACATAGAAATCTTTGACTGTTACATTAACTTTTACTTTGCTGTGTAAGAATTCGACTACAAGAGTATTAAGTAAAAAACAGATAGCTTGGGGTTTTTTTCTGTATTTAAAACATAATTTTAAAAATAAGCATGTAAATAAAACTATATCTTACTTGTCCAGTAGCGGCAATCTTCACAATTCCTTTAAAGCTGAAAAGAGTTTATTAATCATTTTACCACTTATTACAAAGCAGCGAGTGTTCTAACTTTTGGAAAAAAAAAATAATAGTGGAATTGTGAAAATAAAACATAAAATGCATTAGAAAATTTTCAAAGTGTAACAACCAAAGCTTAATAATTTTTCTTTTAATATTGGATATTTCAATATATGCATCCCAAAACAGTATGGTCGGCCAAAGAATATATATATATATATATATATATATATATATATATATATATATATTTAAATATAATTTTAAAAAATATTTTAATTGCCAAACTGCTGCAGCAAAAAACAAAATTAACCATTTGATTGAAATTGTGTTTACTTTAAATTTGTGTTATAAAAAATAAGTTTTGGGAGACATTTTCATATTGAAATAAGAAGAAACAACTTTTCAGTATGAACACCTAATTTTGATATCATATTAGGATTTTAAAGAAAAATTTACCCAGTGATACCAAATGGGAAGTCATTTGGTGAAATAGTTTAGAAATTATGTAACGTTTTGAACTCCTAATGCTAAATTCATTAAATTCCTTTTTAATAGTTGCAAAACAAACTGTAATAAGTGTAGTTCTTAAGAATAACTCAAAAACTATTTAGGGGAATGAGCTGAAATTTTGGATTTACATATGTGAAGCTTCTAGAAATGGATTTCTGCTAATTTTTTTATAGATTAGAATGCATATTTTTATCAATTAATTTCATAACATATAACTATAAATTATAATTTATATTAGCCCAGGGGTCGGAAGTAGAGCGCTACAAGTAGCGAAACTCCTGAAGTCACTACTTTTTACAGTAGTTTGTAGTGTAGTGCGCTACATTTTTAACAATGTAGTGTAGTGAGTAGCGCGATACAAATAATCAGTAGTTTGTAGTGAGAACCGATGCTACTTTTAATGCTACTTCAGGAAAAAAAAAGTGCAAATCACGTGGTCAAAATTGCTTCGTTTGAGCAGAATTTGTTCTGCGCAACAATTTCTGAATTGCAGCGGCAAATCTCAGCTGCAGTACATAGCAACGCATCGCATGAACTCATAGATTTTTTCCATTGACACTTGCTGCTGAAATCAAGTATTAACCCACCAAAATAATTAATTTTCTTGTTGGCAACACTTGTCTATTTATTCGTTATTAAGTCTTCATGTTTTAATGCCGGGTTTCTTATTATTCAGAATTGCTCTATTTACACAGATTTATTGATTGTTTGCATTTGGGGTTGTTTTTCTGCAATTTTCTACATTATATTATCTTTCTTATTTTTGCTACGAAATTTGTTAAGTGTGTATAAACTAACGTTTTGGAGACAAACACAAAACATTTTCTTATATGTTATCTTTCTTAATTTTTTAATGCCCTCGGTTGCGTCGCATTTATTTAATTCTATCCTGGCAGACGCGATATAATGAGGGGTCACTTTATTATTTAAACCGTGTCTTCAATTTCTAGTGTAAATTGAACAATTTGACAAAATTTAAAAGTAGCGAAATAATGACTACTTTTGAAAAGTAGTTTGTAGTCACTACTTTTTAAAACAAATAGTTGTAGTTGACTACATTTTTGACAAAGTAGTTGTAGTTCGCTACAATATAAAAGTAGTTTTTTAGACCCCTGTATTAGCCTATACAAATTTTTAAAGAAATCAATTTCTAGAAGCCTCCAATATAGAAATCCGAAATTATAGCTCATTCCACCAAGTAGTTTTTGAATTATGCTTAAAAAACTACCAGCATTGCAGCTTGTTTGGTAACTATTAAAAATAAATTAAACATTATGAGTTCCAAACATTACATCTGCATAATCAAACTACATCACCGAATGACTTTCTACTTAGTATCCCAATGTAAAATTTTCCAAAGAATACAAATATGATGTCAAAGTTATAATTTCAATATGAAGATGCTCTCCTAAGCTTATTTATTTTTTTTACACAAATTTTAAGGAAGAGAAAATTTCCAATTTAATAACTATTTAAATTTTATTCTGCAACTATTTGATGAACAAAATGTATGGGGTGTTCTCTTTTTATTTTGCCTGTGTGTAAATTTAGTATAAATTGTGTATTGTGTACAGTTATCTAATAAGGAAGGAAAATATCTGTAGCATATATTCATAATGACCAAATTAATCTATCTAGAAATACAGATGCACTTAGCACAAATATTAAAACTTAACAGACAACTTTGCAAATCTGATTCAAAAGAAATTTTACTTTATAAACTCACACAGGCTGTGATTTCAAAAACACATAGGAAGCACAGGCTTTGTTTGGAAATTTAGAAAGTGTGGTTCACAATTGGGTAAAACAGCAGCCTCCAAATCTACACACTCATACATATCGGTGTCTAATTACCAATGTATGTTTACATTTAGGGATGAACACTATACAGCCTTCATAATAGCCTATATTTTTATGCAATCAGCCCTACAACATTGAAAGATTGGTTGGTTATTTGTTACGGCCGAATATCTGCACTAAGGATATAGGCCGGTGGGAGGAATGCCCTCTGTGGGAGGGGGGGTCTTTCTAAAGGATCCTAACCCGTATTTATGGCAAGGTTTGAAGAAAACCACAGAAAACCCTAACAGTTAGGTCAACGAGCACGACAGGGGGTCGAATCCAGCACCTCCCATCTACCAGCTTTGAGAGCAGAACCTCTCAGCCAATGGTGGGACCTACAACATTGAAGGAAAACAGTTCTATGGCACTGTGTACAACCAACAGAGTGAAAAAGTCTAGACCAGGGATTGAACCTGGAACACTTGGTATCAGCGCCAATGCTCTACCATTTTGAGCTATCTGGATGACATCGAGTCTAGGATTTACCCACTCTTATACATTGGCACGGCTTGCAACCTTGCAGCACCAGATGAAAAGTCAATCATGAACACACATCTGTGGCAGGCATGAGACGAATTAAACCCAGTATTGGTGAGTATAATAAGATCTGCTGAAAATTTAATTAGTTATTTATATTCACTGATACTGGGTTTAATTTGTCTCATGCAAGCCACAGATTGGCTTTTCATCGGGTGCTGCAAAGTTTCAAGCCTTGCCCCCAATGTATAAGAGTGGGAAAATACTAGACAATGTCATCCGTATAGCTTGAAATGGTAGAGCTTTTTTCACTCTGTTTGTTTTACATTGTGTAGTAAGTGATTATTCACATCCTTTGTATTCACCAATTTAATTTATTGAAAACCAAATGAAAATCTTCATTAAAAAAAGTTAGGAATATTCAAGTAGATTTATTTAGCAGTTATTTAACTAACTTGAATGGAAATCACCACGCTGAAAAATAATTTACTTAAGGTAAGGATCTAAAATAGTTTAACATAATTACATTTCTGCATTTTGTTTCTTTCTTTACATCACTAGGCATCATTAATACAGATACTGAGCCAGTGTTTTTTTTTTTTTTTTGTTTAGGGTTTTTTTTTTTTTAGGGTAGGTTTTTTTAGGGTTTTTTTTTAATCCAAGGTATATGCTCGGGAAAATACCCATTTTGGGTATTTTCTTGGGTATTTATTCTTCAATTAAATATAGCTGTGAATAAACTTTATATTGCTATTAGTTATAATGGATTACTGTAAAAGGAAGAACAATATTTTAAATATTGAATTTAAATGTCTTTTTTCATTTTGATGAAGAATGTAAAAAAATTTATTCAGAAGAGTTTTATTAAAAAAATATTTTTAATTAAATCTATGTAAGATACATTTAATATATGCACAATGCCACTTCAGCTAATTAGTGCTACGTAGGTTACCATCCATAAAGAGGATATATTCACTAATCATTCTTAAAGACTTTTCTTTCTTGGATATACTCTTTTTCTCTGCAAATAACTACATACATCTTAAGTTGTGTGCTATCTAAATTTCATATGATGATCAATTTCATAAATAAAGGTTAAACTATCAAGTAAATCTGGCAGTTTTAAGGTGCAGTCGGACAAAAGGAAAACAGAACTGCATGCATTTTAATGACAAAATTGTACCAGACAAACAACCAAAATAGCCATTCGATAACAAATTATATATTACCTCAATTTAGATAAAAAATAAGCTTCATGCTGAAATTGTACCAAACTCTGAAATTTCCAATACAAACACCTAATTCTAACATCCTATTTGACTTTTTCATTAAATTTTACCTTAGGATACCAAACGGGAAGTCATTCAGTCAAGTAGTTTAGGTATTTTGTAGACGTAAAGTTTGGAACTACAAATGTTCATTCATTTTTAATCCTTGAAAAACAGTTTAAAATGCGGGTAGTTTTTTAAGCATAACTCCAGAAGTACTATGCGAAATAAGCTATAATTTTATAATTCACACATTTGAAGCCTTTAGAAATCAATTTTTGCAAACAAAATTCATAGGCAACAAACAATTTGTAATTTCAGAAGTAGTAACAGTAAAAACAGAAATCAATTTCTGTTTTTAAAAAAATCATAAGTTGCATTTCATATTTTTTTTCATGAATGAATGAATTAATATATATATATATATATATATATATATATATATATATATATATATTAATTCATTCATGAAACAAAATATGAAATGCAACTTATGATTTTTTTAAAAACAAATTCATTCATGAAAAAAAAAAATATGAAATGCAACTTATGATTTTTTTAAAAACAGAAATTGATTTCTAGAAGCTTCAATTATAATAATATAAAATTACAGCTCATTCCGCCAAGTAGTTCTTGAGTTATGCTTTAAAAAAATACCTGCATTGCAATCTGTTTTGCAACTATTACAAATGAAATAATTGAACATTAGGAGTTCTAAATTTTAAACCTTCATAATTCCTAAATTAGTTGACCGAATGACGTTCTATTGGTATCCTAAGGTAACATTTACAGAAACGCCAAATATGATGTCAAAATTAAGTGTTTGTACTGCAAATTTCAGTGTTTGGTAAATTTTCAGTATGAAGACAACCCTTAACCTTATTTTCTTAAAACATAAATTGAAAAAGTCAAATTCCAGTCAAATGGCTATTTTCGTTTTTTTTTTTTTTGTTCTCTGACAATTATGGACATCAAAATGTTTTGTTGTTTTTCGGCCATCTGTACCTCCTTGCATCAATAGATTTAACATATGTGTTGTAAGATAGAAAGTGCTAATGTTTTTGTTTTTTTTTCCCCCGAATAACTTTTCCTTTTTTTTTTCAATAAAGATACAGGAAATAGATGTATATACAATATGTTAATTTTTTTCTATACTAAATGATTCTGAGGTTTATTTGATTGAAGGGATTTAATTAGTTCTAAAACTATTTTAAAAATGGACACTACTTGATTCAACATGAATCCAAAATACATCATCTAAAAGTTTTCTCATTCGCTGATGAGCTTCTTCATTAATTGCCATAATTTGTAATATAAACTTATTATTTTTTATGTTTTTAACACTATAGTTCTTTGGGATAGTTTCCCACCATAGGTTAATTTTCAGTCTTTCTAAAGAGCTAACGTGCTTTATTGGTTCTTCTGTGCACGTTAATGTATCCCAGTATTCCTACTCAATTCTAAATACAGCTAGGTACTTATGCTATTGTGGACAATGCTGTATCGGCACAAGCCTGGGTGGACCAGCTCCAGCCCCCTCTTGGCTTATTGATTGGAGTTGTATTGCAGTGTCGGGAGTTGTTTTAGTTTTAGCAAATCATGTCATGTCCAATATTAGACGCGTGCATTTAACTAGCTGGTTTTACATAATAATCAATTCAGAGAATTTTCTGTGGTACAAGGTCACTCATGTTTCATACTTTGAAAAAAATAAAAAAAAATAAAAAAAATATTATTAATGAGTTTGACATGAAACTAATTAAAATGCTAAATAATAACTGCCTTAATGAAAACTTGAATCATAAAGCAAATGAAACAGAAAAAAAAAGGCTTGTCAAAAAGACAGTGAAAGATACCACAGAAAATCAGATTCTGATCATCACACCTACTTCTGGATATGTTTGTACTCAATGACCAGAGTTGTCTCCAAATGATGGTGACAGAAGGAAACGCTATATGAGACTTGTTTATATTGCAGCAATTGGTAAAACTTGTGACAATAATGGCCAACAGATAATTGATTTTTGATAGTATTGTTCTCTGCGATATGTTTTGCCTTGCTGGTACAGTCAAAGCTGTCTATCTTGAACTTATTTATCTTAAAAAAACCCTCTTTCTCAAAATTTATAACTTTCCCTGCATTTGCAATCTAAATTCAATGTATTTTCCATGTTTATCTCAAAATATTTTCCCCCAAAGCCTCTATATCTCAAATTTCAGACTGAAGTATCAATTATACATTCTAAGCCCAATGATCATCCTTCAGCAATAGAAGTTGTAGACAAGAAACATTCCTTGCATAGAGACAGTCAGTCACATTGGCCTGTGTTTGTGGGGGAACAATTATTCCTGGAAATCCACTCCCCATTAACCCAGAGGAAAACAGGAACTCAGAACAATGGCAGAGGGAGGATTGATAAGTAGGGGCAATGCCTTCTGCAGGGGTGAGGAATGAGACATTCATCGAATCTTGTGTTGTGCTGTGGTGGTGTTGATTTGTAAGGCATTGGACCAGCGGATTTTAGAAAGGAAGGTGACATGGTAGGCACAGGGATGCCGCTAGGCTTTTGAAATCCTGGGTCCCTGGTACCCAGACACTTCTAAAAAACTGGGTCTTTTTTTTACAAAAGTGGGTCCTTTTAGAAAAATAAGACAGATTTAATGTATTTTATAGCCTCTTTTGCAATCTTTCAACAGAAAAATTATGCATCCTGAAGGACCCATAAAAATTATATTTATGTGCATCCTATAAAGAAGATTTTCGGTGATTGACACGTTGAAAATTTATAATTTCAAAATGTCGATGGTTACGTATATACGGTTGTTGACAGCACATGAAGGAAGGCAGTTGACACACGGGTACAAAGAAGAAACATGATTAGCGATGAAGGTGATTTATTTGGAACCAATAATCAAGAATAGTATTGGGCATCAAGAACAAATAGACGAAAAGCGCAAGGGGAGGTACTCCACAAAATCAGCAGAAGAAATTAACAGCTGGTCTGGTCAAGTCGAAAGGCTGAAGTGATGAAGTTTTAAAAGTTACATGTACGGGTGTTGGCGCGGAAAGCATGATAAAATCGCCAGTACTTGGCGAGAGAGTTTTTGGAGACTGCAGTCGGAAGCGTATGGGAAAAAACGATAAATGCTAGATTCTGTCTATGATAATGCATTCATTTGAGAATGGGGGGAAGGGTTGTAAAGATTCTTTCATGGAGACAGAAAAGGAAAAGAAAATAATTTTGGGATTGGCGTTTGATTTTGCTAAAAGACAGCTGCAATTAACGGTTACTTATGACTCGAATCTAATAACAGGGTGTGAAAGATATGAGCTTGCATATTACCGTTTACATGTGGGCGAGAGATATTTTAATTAATTCTTTTGAGAGCGGATGAGAAGTGCAAATGCTTGCATAAAGAATATCGGTTATACGTTACATTACTTTAATAAGTAGAGCACAGCTGCTTATATATTTTGTCTAATTTTTAAGACAGATGCACTTTTGATTTCATGAGAAGAAAACGGTTGAATTAGAAATATGTGAACATTTGTAACTCATTTTTAGCATAACCGCAAAGTTAAGGACAGAGAGGTTTCTGATGTATGCTAGTGACTTGCATTTTAGAATGAAGAAAGTAGATTCGTTATCTAAATTAAATCAGAAATAGGTTTTAGTTAGCATATTGAATTTTGGGGGGGGGGGGGATTACAGACATTTAAAATCTATAAACTATATTTGTTTATTATTTTTAATTGTTTATAATTATTTATTTATTTAGGGGGGAATGAATGAATCTTTATGAATTTTTTTTTTTTTTTATCTCTATTTTGGGGGGGGGGGGGAGGAGAAGCATGCAATCAATACATGTATGCTAGATGTTGGAAGAGGAATGGAAAAGCTTATGTTAACTTGTTAAAATTTTGAGGGGGGGGGGGGTTTGAACTGAAAGCAAGATATATGACAAACGTCTTTGTCATATATATCATCCCATTGACCAGAAAAGCTGTACTGTTTACAGTACAGTTTTAAAAAAATATATACAATACAATTATACTCTCCCCAAGCTTAAAATAATACATACATAATATAAAACAAAATACTTGTAAAATTATATGAGTTGCAACAGTATAAAGGATTTTGTTACCTCAATAGTCCGTAACATCAGGCCATAAATTTTAAAACATAGTGCACTACCTTCGAAGATTTTTTTTTTTTTATATATCTTCGTCCTTTTATTTTCTGTTTTGTTCTTTTTCTTTCTGGTACCAGCTTTAAAAAGTTACTATTTAACTAGACATGTCTAATGATAACTGAGCACAAAACAGTACTCATTTTCTCAATTTTGTTGCACTTAAATACTATAGTTACTACTTAAGTATAATATGAAACACAAATGAAAACAATTAAAAAAATAAACACAAATAACACATAACATAAACATATATCCTTAAAAATTAACTTGAATTATATGAAAAAGTGAAAATGGATTGACTCAAGTGTCGTGTAATGAAAAGTTGTTTGAAAAGGTTTAAAATTCGTGCAAGCACAGGACGGTAAAAAAAAGAGGTGCATGTGGCACGCCCATAAAAAGGGACCGCCCTTAATCTTGTCAATGCATGACAAGTGTGATGTCTCAGGCTTAGGGCCTTACGACCTAGGTGAGGAGGGCAGTGATGAGAGTCCACATCATTACAACATGAACTCCCTGCTCCCCAATGAAGATCGCACTGATCCCCACACAGGAGCACGATTCGGGAACACATATACTTTTGGGAAAAGGGAATATTGTGAATTAGTAAACTAAATCACAATTGTCTCTCTAAACACAATCTGGTGAGGGGTGGTAACCTAAGGGCAAAAATTTAGAACGGTACCACTAGCCTGAAGGGGAAGAATTAGTAAAAATAAAAAAAACAGATACAAGTGTATCTTATGCAAATCCTAATGTATTGACAGTCCTAGAGTGTTGAGAGACCTAAAATATGTCATAATCGGGTGTGGTGAAGTGAAACTGTACAAGTCATGTAAGTAAATGCTTTAAGTTTGTTTAAGAGAACTTTTTTTTTTTTTTTTTTTTTTATTTAAAAGATCTTATTTATTTAAAATATTTGTAATGTTGTATTCAGTATGAATGAAAGTTTAAAGTGTGAGAGAAAAAAAAAAATGTGAAAAGATTATATTTATCTACTGTTTATAAAATTGAATGAAAAATTACAAGAAAGGTGTGACCCGATACAAAATATTGTGTAAAAGTGGTCTTCACAAGAAGACATGGACCAGCCGTGAAGTCAAGTGAAGACAAGTTATGCACAGTATACGTAGAATCCTGGCCAGGGATAAAACACTTAGTATCAGATCATATAAAAATTTAAAAGTTTTTTTTTTTTTAAAGTTTATTATTATTATTTTTTTTTTATTTGTTACAAATTATCTTTTTCTTAAATTGTAGCGAGGGGCGAGAATGGTGTTAGAAGAATTATTATCTATAACATGACTTGCAGGATCACATAAATGTCCATATCGAGGTGGTGCTAGAAGAAGTCTATCAATATGTACCCTAAATGCAGTATCATCATGAGCATATAATCTTTTAATTGAAAATGAAACAGGAGAGTGTTTAAATGTTACAATATATGGACCGGTATATTTAGGTTTAAATTTGTCGACTGATTTTAAATAAACAATATCTTTTAAACATATATTTCTTAATTTAGCTTTTCGACTGTGAATTTTGTAACGTCTATCTTGAGCAGTCTTAATGTTGTTATATGCTTTGTCATATATTTTGTTTAAGTCATCTAGTAATTTATAAACTTCAACATGTTTATCTAGAAATGCTTGGTTGGTACAATGATCATATGTGTCAAAAATTAATGAAAGTTCACGACCAAAATGAAGTAAGTTAGGTGAAAATAGTGTAGAAGAGTGTGTCGAACCATTATAAAGTGACTTATGAATAAACAGAGCATTTTCAAAAGAGTGTCCTTCTTGTAGTAATGTGGTAACAGAATATTTAATAGATTTGTTAATCCGCTCGGCAATACTGTTAGATTGTGGGTGCGAGACCGAACTGTGATGTATTTTTATGCCAAGAGCATCATTAAATGCATTATAAATATGAGAAGTATATTGTGGGCCTAAATCTGACAAAATACAGACGGGTCTCCCATAGGTAGTTATATAACTAAATAAGCATTTTACAACCTTGGGTGCAGAAGTATCAGTGAGAGGATAGAGTTCAATGTGTCTTGAGAAGTGATTGGTTACAGTTAAAACATGTTTATTGTTTGAGAAAGGACCAAGTAAATCTGTACTGACTGTATGACCAGGATATCTTGGTGTGTATGTAGGTTGAAGAGGTGCGGGTGGAGTGTTATGGTGTTTGGCCTGTAAACATTTGACACATGAAGCTACAAAGTTGAGTGTATCTACATAGATGCCTTTCCAAAAATATTTGGATGAAAGAAATTCGTAAGTTTTGGCCATACCAAAGTGTGACAGATGGGATATAGTTAAAACTTTACTTTTAAGTGAATCAGGAACTACAATGTGATATGAGAAAGTATTATTTATGATATCTTCCTTTTTGAACATTAATATTTTAGAATCAGGATGTATGAAGTAATTCGGGAATTTTGAAGAAGGTCCATTTTGTAATATATGATCATAAATACTAGCTAAGGTAGGGTCTTTTTGTTGTTCAATGCAAAAAGTTTGATTTGATATCTCCAATAATGGGTCTCGTTTTGTTCGTTCACCTGAGATGAGAAAATTAACATGACAATTGTTGTTATTAACAGATTTACAAATATCAGATGTTTCATGATCGACTATTGGAAGTGGTTGAGGATCATGGATAAGGTTAGGATTGGTTAGTAAATTTTCTTGGTTGTTGTCAAAATTACAGCGAGAGAAATAATCTGCTAGAACATTTGAAGATCCTGGAATGTGTTCAAAATCATATGAATATTCTGAAAGGTCAATTAGCCAACGGGTGGTTATGTCTGCTGGGTTTGTAGTTTTTTTGTATTTTTTTAGAGGTTTGCTATCTGACAAGATTAGGAATTTTCTGTTGTATAAGTAATATTTGAATGCAATAACAGATTTGTAAATTGCCATGAGTTCTAGTTTTAAAGCAGGATATTTTTTTTCAGAGGAATTTAAGGATTTAGAAAAGTATGCTACTGGTAGAAGATTTCCATTATGTTCTTGCAGTAAAACGCCAGAGATGGCAATGTTAGATGCATCTGTATTCAAATAAAAATTCTTATTCCAATCTGGTAACCTAACCATGGGTGAACCGAAGAAAATTTTCTGTATTGTTTTAAGTATGTCCTGATGTTTTTCTGTCCAGATGAATTTAGTTTTAGGAGTAGTTAAATCAATAAGTGGTTGCACTAGTTTGTTAAATGTTGGGATTAAGGATTTATAGAAGGTTATCAAACCAATAAGCCTTTTTAGTTGTCTTTTTGTAGTTGGTGTAGGAAATGAAGTTATTTTTACAATGTTGGAATGGATTGGTGAAATACAATGATTTTCTATTTGAAAACCTAAGTAGTTGACTTTTGTTTGATGAAAGTTGCATTTATTAGGTGAAAGAGTGAGATTGTACTTGGAAAGGAGGTTAAAAATTTTGTCGAGTTTAGAACACATTTCATCAAAAGAATTTGCACCAATGATAAAGTCATCTTGATAAGTGAAAACACCTTGTAGGTGTAGTTCGTCAATTAAAGAGTCCATTAGAGCTTGAAAGATTGAGGCACTTGTCTTTAAACCAAAGACAAGTCTGCGGTAGGAAAAAGATCCAAACATGGTGGTAAAAGTTAGTTGATTGTGGAATTTTTCTGGTAAGTTAATTTGGTGGTATGCTTGATGAAAGTCGAGTGTTGTAAAGAATGTGTAAGAAGAGAGATTAGCGATGATGTTTTGGATTTTTGGTAGTGGGTAAGATGATCCTTGTATTACAGTGTTTAACATTCGAAGGTCAAGTGCGAGGCGAAATTTTTGTTTACCAGTACCATCTGGTTTTCCTAACAAGTAACATAGGACAAGACCATTCGGAGCAATGTCTTTGTATAATTCCAGCTTCAAGTAATTGATTAATTTGATCTAATGCATCTTTTTGTAATGCCTGAGGTATTGGAAAAGGAAGTGTTTTTATAGGATAGTCATTAATGAATTTCAAATCTGGAATAATTTTATCAGTATGCCCAAGTGTATTTAGAGATTTTGAAAATACAGGGTAATATTTGAGTAACATTTCTTTTAGAATTTCAGCCTCATTGGATGGTAAGTGTTCAAGATTGAAATCAGTTGCAGATAAGTCTTCTTTTCTTTTTTTGAGAATGTCTTTAGAAGCTTGAATGAGATTTAAAAATTGTTGATCTGAGTTGTCTTGACTAATTTTATCTGGGGAGTACTCAATTATTTCCTCGACCTCAAAAAGTTGACCTATTTTAGCTTTTTTTTTAAGGTGAATGGGATTATCAGAATTGTTTTTAACCGAAATCAGGAAAAATGTATATTGTTGTGGAATTTTTCTTTTTCGCTTTGGATTTTTTGATTTTATTATAGCATCAAATCCTATTAAGTTGTCAACGGGTGAATTGTATTGAAATAAATACTCTTTGTCTGTGCTAATAGTATCTGTGAAAACTGAAATCCATTTTTGTTCCTGAGGGTTTAAGGAAACTCTACGAGTCAAAGCTACAATTTGATTTTTGAAGGAGGTGGGTTGTGTACTACGTTGATTTATCTCAGAAGATGAAGTAGTTTGTTTGTTTACCAAAGGAATCGATAAAGTGTTGTCAATATGGATAAGGTTTTTGACAGTGTTTACAACAATATTGAATCGTTTGATGAAATCATAGCCAATAATACCTTGGAAACTAGATGAATCTGGTATGTCTACTACATAGAAGTGGTGGTTGAAGTTTTTGTGCTGTAATTTAATGGAGGTTCTAATACATGCGGAGAAATCTACATCAGAATTGACTGTTTTGATGACAACGCCAGTTGATAATCTCTTATATTTTTAAATTGTTTTTAATTCATCAAATAAAGACTGTGATAGTAATGAAATAGTACTTCCTGTATCGCAAAGTAGAGTAATATCTTTTTTTGCAATTGAGGCCTTTACAAGGGGGAGTGATGTCGAGTCTTTAATGACATTGTAAATAATTTTTGTAGTAGTGTCATCATATTGTTCTGTGTTTGTTTGTGTCGTTTCATGCTTAGAAATTTTTACAATATCACATGTTTGTGTGCTTACAGAGTTTACTAGTCTGTTAAGTGAAATTTTTGGTAAGGACGGATCTGGGAAAAAACTGGCTGATGTGTAATCAGTAGTGGGGTGAGGTGCAAAGCCATCAGCAAAATTACACCTCTGACCTAGTTTTCCTGTTGTCGGTTGTTGTTGTTGTGAAATTGTCCTCGTCTTTGTGTATTTAAGCGTTTCCATTTGAAACAGGCTTGCGCTTCGTGACCACTTTTGAAACATAGCTGGCAAGTAGTGCGGTTAAATTTGTTGTAAGATTTATGTGGAGAGTGGTGTTTGTTAAAATTGCGATTTTGAAATTTCCGTTTGTTGTGCATGCCAGCAAATTTAGTTTTGTAAGTTGCCGCGTCTTCTTTAATTTCTGGTTGTGTTTGGGTATTTACTGAAAGGGCATTTATTTTCTCGGTTAGCTGCTTCAGCTGGTCGGCAAATATTGAATCAGTTGGGGAAGGGGTGGGGTAAGCATGCAAAATTTTTTCTCCGTACAAAATATCTTGTAGCGCCTGGGCCCTCAAAACTGCGGGTTGGTATTCTGTAATTCCTTCCTCTTGTATTTTAATTCTTAAATTGGACGGAATGGTTTCCAGGAATTTCATGTACTTAATTTTGTCACGCGCATTGGCGTCTTGAATGTCCGAATAAACTGTTGTAGCCAGAACATTAAGCCTATGAGCAAAGTTTTTAATGGTTTCTGCGGGTAAGAGCGTTAAGTTTGCAAGTTCGACTGCTACCTGTGATTTGCTAGGAGGGGAAAAAAATTAGAAAATTCTTTTTCAATGACATTTATGTCATTTGAGATTAATAAATCAGGGTTCTGTGTTAAATATTTTAATGCAGGACCAGTTAGTTTACTTTTAAGTAAAGCAATTGTTGCTTGAGGGCTGTATTTATTTATTTGACTAACAGACCGTACTTGGTCGAAAAAGAATTTGAGTGATTCATGATCACCGTCAAAGTTTGGCAAGTTAATTGGTATTTGCCGAGAAGCCATGGTGGGCAAAAAATACAGTTAACTAATCTAATGAAATTCAAGGAAACACTGCATGCACAATAAAATAACTAAAAAAAATATCAATATACACTAGCAGATAATAAATATAACATGAAAGAAAAATGTAAACTGGATTTATATCATAATAAATAAGAATGACTGATCACTGTTTCTTTTTTAGCGTATAGATCCCTAACGCTCATTTTTAATTCATTTTTAAAAAGAAACAGCGATGAATGAGAGAAAAATAGAGGAAAAAAAAATATATATATCCTTTTTTTTTTATAACTTTAAAATCAATTTGTATAGCATAAAATACTGTGAATAGATCTTACCTGGGATTTATCAACACAAGTATAAAAAGTAAAGATTCATGCAAATTATTTAAATTGTTAAGAATGAAACTTAACATTTCTTTTATTCATTTTTAAAAAAAATGAAACCAATATTGCACGACAATTTAAGTTATTTTTTTTTTTAAAACTGGTTTACTAAAAATTAAAAACTCAGATTAATATTTGTATCCAAAACACCTTAAAAAAAACAATCTTGCCTTAAATATTCATAAAAATATCATATTTTACAACTAAAAAAAATGCAAGATAAAATAATCATATTTATACCATTTGATGAGAAAGTTCAAAAATTAAATTAACTTAATTTCAACCTGCATATTTAATTAAGAAGGTTTTGGTAGAGGGCAAACACAAAAAGAACATAACTAAAACTCTGTTATTAAATATATTCTTTTAAGAATACAAATGCAATATTTTAACCAAATGAAATTTACTACTAACTGAGAGAGAAAAAAATTAATTATATTACAAGAGAAGTATGAAGGTTGAAATGTACATTTTAATCAAAGCCAAAGCTTATTTTTTTTTAAAGAAAATTTTTTTTACTGTGAGTGAGAGTAAGTTACAATATACTAACATTCTATTCATCCTTCATACTTATTAATTTAAAATAAAATAGGAAAATTACGATCACCACAGTAGCACAAAATGCACCTGCGCCAGACGAATGCACTAAAATATTGGTCACACTACCGATATTTTATGTTAATGGAAAGAAACACCACTGTAGTTTTTTTTGAAGAAATGGCACTTTTCTGAAGCACTAATGTTGAAGAGATTTCTTTGGATTTAAAATTCACACGGATTACTTTTAGTAACACTGTTGGAAATAGAGCATTGGAATTTTAATTTTGGACAACTATTTTGAAACACATACACAATACACGTAACAGATTCAACGGCATTGAAGCACTTGAAGGCACAAATAATTTAGGAACATTTTGAGTAGCAGCACACATGAAATTTGTAGGGTGATTTCATTTTGATAAAAAAAAAAATCGCACACCACTGATCGCACACGCAGATGGAGGGAAGAGGAGGATCCTTGATTTTATGGAACTTAACACTTATAATGCAACGACGGTAACGAAACGCTTGTGGTTTTCAACGAACCACACTTTTTTTTCTTTAAACACAAATTTTTGCACAACATACTGACACTTTTAGATGAGGGGAAAGCACTGGAGGAACACAACAATATTGCATTCACGTCTTGAGTTAGCAGAGATGAGGATCGGCGAGAGAATTCCAGTTACGCAGAAAAACACTAGAGTCCGACTGTCTTGAATCCGGCGAAGGGGGTGCGGGGGCAGCACTTCCAGAAAGAGCAGATTGTCAGCAGAGATGAGGGGGTGGAGAAGGACTCCCGGTAGAAAAGCGACCCAGCATGGCAGGTGGGGGGGCTGTGATGACGAGTTTCAACTGAAGCGAGGCCGGAGTCAGGTACATCGCGCTGCGAAGAGATGGGGGGGGTGACGCGCGGAGGCAGGAAAAAAACTCCGTTGAGATGAGTGAAGCGTATCTATCAGGAACGGAGGGTGAGATTTTGCGACGGAAAAAAAATGTTCAAGCAGTGATGTACGGTGCCTGAGTACCTCCCCTTGTTGGAAGAAGGTGGTCTCTAGGTAGAGACATCGGCGAAGACGCACCAGATTTTATACAGAAGATTTTCGGTGATTGACACGTTGAAAATTTATAATTTCAAAATGTCGATGGTTACGTATATACGGTTGTTGACAGCACATGAAGGAAGGCAGTTGACACACGGGTACAAAGAAGAAACATGATTAGCGATGAAGGTGATTTATTTGGAACCAATAATCAAGAATAGTATTGGGCATCAAGAACAAATAGACGAAAAGCGCAAGGGGAGGTACTCCACAAAATCAGCAGAAGAAATTAACAGCTGGTCTGGTCAAGTCGAAAGGCCGAAGTGATGAAGTTTTAAAAGTTACATGTACGGGTGTTGGCGCGGAAAGCATGATAAAATCGCCAGTACTTGGCGAGAGAGTTTTTGGAGACTGCAGTCGGAAGCGTATGGGAAAAAACGATAAATGCTAGATTCTGTCTATGATAATGCATTCATTTGAGAATGGGGGGAAGGGTTGTAAAGATTCTTTCATGGAGACAGAAAAGGAAAAGGAAAAGAAAATAATTTTGGGATTGGCGTTTGATTTTGCTAAAAGACAGCTGCAATTAACGGTTACTTATGACTCGAATCTAATAACAGGGTGTGAAAGATATGAGCTTGCATATTACCGTTTACATGTGGGCAAGAGATATTTTAATTAATTCTTTTGAGAGCGGATGAGAAGTGCAAATGCTTGCATAAAGAATATCGGTTATACGTTACATTACTTTAATAAGTAGAGCACAGCTGCTTATATATTTTGTCTAATTTTTAAGACAGATGCACTTTTGATTTCATGAGAAGAAAACGGTTGAATTAGAAATATGTGAACATTTGTAACTCATTTTTAGCATAACCGCAAAGTTAAGGACAGAGAGGTTTCTGATGTATGCTAGTGACTTGCATTTTAGAATGAAGAAAGTAGATTCGTTATCTAAATTAAATCAGAAATAGGTTTTAGTTAGCATATTGAATTTTGGGGGGGGGGGGGATTACAGACATTTAAAATCTATAAACTATATTTGTTTATTATTTTTAATTGTTTATAATTATTTATTTATTTGGGGGGGAATGAATGAATCTTTATGAATTTATTTATTTATTTTTTTTTATCTCTATTTTTGGGGGGGGGGGGGGGGGGGAGAAGCATGCAATCAATACATGTATGCTAGATGTTGGAAGAGGAATGGAAAAGCTTATGTTAACTTGTTAAAATTTTGAGGGGGGGGGGGGTTTGAACTGAAAGCAAGATATATGACAAACGTCTTTGTCATACATCTCTTCTCCAGTTTTTTACTTAAATGATGCGCTAAAGTGCATCAAAGGCATCACTGCGGAGGCATGAAAAGAAAGTTGAATATTCTTTTGATTGAAGAGAAAATGAAAATCCAGTCATTTTTGGGTGAAAATCTGCTAATGAAGGAAAATGAAGTTGTTGCATAGTTTGTTGTTTTGGATAGAATTCATTCCACGACCATTAAAAACGTAGAAACGGTGGAGCCAAAATTTTAAAGCAACAAAAAGGCGAAAAAAGTTGAAAGTGTATTTTTTCTGATGTGGACAAATGAATAAGGATATGGTAAAAGCAGAATGATGCTGCAAAGAAAAACTAAAGACTTCTTTAAAGAACTTGGTCACAGATAAGATTTTAAAGACAGCAATGGGTGGCTTGAAAGCTTTAAATGTAAACATGATATTGTTTTCAGGAAACGTTGTGATGAAAGTGCATCTGTATCATAAAATGCTTCTGAGGATTGGATAAAAGACATCCCTTCTTACATGAAAAAATAAAAGTTGATGGATGTTTTAAATGCTGATGAAACAGTTTTTTTTTTTCATTGTTTACTGGACAGAACTGCTACATTTATGGACGTTGACAGCAGATGAGGAAAGAAGAGCAAAGTACATGTAACACTACTTTTAGCCACTAATGAAGATGACTCTGAAAAGCTCTTCCCTCTGATGATTGTACTTTTTAAAAAGCCCAAGTGGTTTTCAAAAATAAAGTAATTTCCATTTGCATATAAAGTGAATAAGAAAGACAGGATGTTAAGCGAAATCATTAGAGAATGGTTAAAGTCACTAGACAAATTATGCGTTCTGGAAAAAAAGAAATCCTTTTCATTGGAAACTGCAGTGCACATTCAAACCTTCCTGCTTTGAGAAATTTTGGATAAAGTTTCTGCCTCCTCAAAACTACAACCTCTTGAATAAGGGATCATTCAAAACGTCAAACACAATTACAGACAACAGTTGGTGTGTAAGCTTCAAAAATCACCATCCTGGATGCAATGAGGATGATAGATTATGCCTGGAAAAATGCCACATAGAAGACCATCCATAATTAATTTCAAAAAGCTGGATTTAAGGATAGATGTGAAGGGAAAGATCCAAAGAAAAGAACTAAAGTGTCAAAAAGGAAGAAATAACTGCTAAGACCACAAATGAAAAAGTGTTAGAAATAAATTTTCAAGAGTTGGGGGCCATAAACATTGGATTGAATTTAAACCTTTCTTTTGATTAATTTTTGGAAGAGGATGATTCCCTGGCAATGTGCTGAACCTTAACGGATGTAGAGATCATGGAGAATGTGAGAGACGTTTCAGAAGACAAAGTCAAGGGGCATCAGGCATGAAAGTGAGGAAAAGAAAAAAAGGCTGAACTTTTTCGACTTCATATGCCAAATTTGGAGAAAAAAGTAGGGAGATTCTACTATGGGCATTTTCTAGAGTAGAATGCAGTTTTAAATTTTACATAAACAGGAAAACTACAAGGAGAAAAATAGATAAATAAAACAGATTTTTTTTAAATGGATGTGTGTTAAATTTTGTAAATCTCAAAATAAAGGTGTCTCTATTGAAAAACAGGAGACTTGGCAAGTATTTTCAATTATTGGCCAAAATCTGATGAAGTTTTAACTATAAAGAAACAAAATTAATATGAGAAAAATCTGTTTATTATTATTTCCATTTGAAAATAACTTTTTAAGGGCTACATTACTCACGTGAAAACACCTGTTCGCTAATGTTAATCCTATGGAAGAAATTTTTTTAAATATCTCGTTTGCATTTCAATATTTTTTTTTTTCATTGGATAGTTGAGGTTGATCTCTACAAAGGCCGTTTTTTACTTTGTTGATTTTGTTTACAGGTTTTTTTTTTTTATTATTAGGATACTTTCACTTTCGGAACAGATTTCGAAAAATCGTGTCAGCGGGATAGAACACTTAAGATTATGAGGATGTTATAAAAACTTTTAATGCTAAAAAATTGAGAAGAAAATTTATGAAAACATTAAATATCACAAAATTGTTAAAGTCAGTAGTGGTTATCTTAATAAGTACCACTTTCAATAATATATTTTAAAACTCAAGGCTGCTGTAAACATACGTGCAAGGGGACGTGCAAGCATCTGTGTGCCCAGAGCGCATTTGTCAATCGGTCCCTGATAATTCATAGTTAGTAAGGTTATAGTTCCGGGTTTTGGGTTATATCCGAAAATTTTATTTGTAGTCAACCCAAACTAAAACATTGACCCGAAATTTGACAAACTTTAACCCGAACACCAAATGTAAGATTATTCCTCATTTACCTCACTCGGACCCGTAAAAGTGAAACCTAACGTGGTCCGAACACGAAACAAATTAAAGTCAACGGTACCCGAATCAAGTCTGACCCGCAAAATGTAAACAAAAGTCAAACTGATCCGAATCGAATGCGACCCACAACAAAACAAATTACTGCCAAACGAATCTGGACCACGGGTCAGGCCAGGTTCCAGTACAATCGGGTTACCCAGGGCTTAATTTGCACCGGTACTTCTCTATTTTAAGTAAAAATTTAAATATTGCCCAGGATTCACCAGAGCTCATAAACAGTTTGCTCCGGAGCCCAGTGCAATAACGCTTCCGAAAAACGAATCCTAGATAACACTTTCCTTTCCCTCCCATCTCCAATTTTTTGCCTTCTTTTGTTTCAAAACAATTATAACTGACGTAATGTGTCGCTCACGTAAGAGACGGAGATGAAACGGGCTCGATTTTTATATCAGTCTCCGGGTTTGGACAGGCTCGATCTCAATCTGTCTTAAATTCAAAATTTTATTTATTTCCATTTCAAATCATTTTAATGCTATTTTGATCAGAATAAAGAGTAAACAGAAATGGTCTTTTTCTATTCTGCACAGTTGCGAACTATTAATTTTTAATGTTAACACTCTTTCCGAATCATAATCCTGAGCTTATTTAATCGCAGAATTCTGCAATTAATTAACATTAAGATTGGGCAAAGGTTTCTATTTGGAAGTAGTAATAACTAAAAAAGTGGAATAGTTGATAGCTAAGTGTACGCAGATAAATGTATTTAAAATTTTTATTTTGCTAAATAAAAAAACAATGCTTTAAATTTTGAAAATAATGTATGAAATATGAAAAGGCAGATTCGAGTAACGGAGGAGGTAAGGGTGTGGGGGGTGGGGGGGGTACGCTAAGGATGTTAGTACTGAAGGAATATTAGGGCTCCGGTACTTTTTTTTCCTTAGAAATTAAACCCTGGGGTTACCGAACCCAATGCCTCTTAATTCGTAGTACCAATCTTTATGAAACAAACGGCAATCAAATTTGTAATAAATGCATTAATCTTTATTTTTCTATGTCCAAATATATGAATGAATACATATGTATTCATTCATATGTATTATTTAGAAAAAATTCCTGAAATAAAATTTCTAACATATTAAGCAAGTTATTCTAAAACGGTGATTTTTCGTTGGAAAAAATTAAAAACTTTTAGCATGAAAATGATATAGCTCTGAAAGAAAGAAAGAAAGAAAAAAAAAATCTGAAAGATCAGTAGCAAAGCTCTTATTTACTACCGCTTTAAAACACCTCAGTCCAGAATGAATCATCTTTATCTGCAGATTTTTTCCACCGCTATTTACTTCCGCATAAAGATGACCTTTGACCCAACAACTCATTAGCAAACGCACACCATTCCTCTACTCCTCCGAAATCATTCACAAAACTGCTTCCGATCTTAAAGTCTAAAAATAGATTTTCACCCCACGAAATACGCCGCTCCACACACGATTACTTTCGATCTAGGGAGCATCCAATTTCCGATTTGAGCTAGCGAAAAGTCCGACAAAACTTCATGACCCCCCCCCCCCCCCCCTCCAAAAAAAAAATTTCTTTGCATTTTTGCATCAATCCAGAAAATGGCCAAAATCGTCCTCAAAAAGGCAGAACTCTTTCATGCCTGGGGCATACTGAACAACCAAAAGTAACAATGAAAAATGCTGAGAAGGCTGTTGAACTGTTAAGAACTTTTCTTTAATCCCAGAAAAATAACTGAGTCCAAGAAAGTTAGATGCCAAAAACCATTGAAAAACTAGTTTTGTTGTTATAGGTATTTTTAAGTAATTTTCTTCCCAACCAAGTGAAAAAGTCTGAGCCAGGATTCGAACACAGGATCGCTTGTCTAAAGCTACCATACCAATGCTCTACCAACTCAGCAATCCCGGACGAATATGGCTGAACTAATTCACCCAGTTAACCTTAATGATCATAGCATCTGGTCTGATATCTGAATCAGCACAACAGAATAAATCACAGGTAATGGGACCTCCAGTAATCTAGTGTAATCATGTTTCCAGCATTTATTGGAGGTCCCATTACCTGTGATTTATTCTGTTGTGCTGATTCAGATATCAGACCAGATGCTATTATCATTAAGGTTAACTGGGTGAATTAGTTCACCCATATTCGTCTGGGATTGCTCAGTTGGTAGATAGATCATTGACAGTTTCAGTCATGGGATCCTGGGTTCGAATCCTGGCCCAGACTTTTTCACTCAGTTGGGAAGATTACATCTCATATAATACCAGCGATGCCCCGGACATGCTATAGCGCGTAAGTTACACGAAAAATTGGAGTTGGGATGCAAAAAAATAGTTCTTACGCATCCCATGGGACGCATAATTTTAACATGCATAAATTCTTCGAAGAATCGCAAAATCCGTCCAAGAACCATGAAAAAACAGCGAATTTCATCAAAGGATCGCTAAAAAAAGGCAAATTTCGTCGATGCATCACAGAAAAAATGCAAATTTCATTGAAGGATCGTGAAAAAATTGCAAACCTTGTTAAAGGGCCGCAGAAAAAAAAAAGACTCATTTTGACAAAAGATCGAGTAAAAAAGGCAAATTTCGTCGAAGGAGCTCTAAAAAACGGTAAATTTCGTCAAAAGATCTCGGAAAAACAGTAAGTTTCATCAAAAAATCTTGAAAAAAGGCAAATTTCGTCGAAAGATCTCGAAAAAAAGGTAAATTTTGCTGAAGGATCTCGAAAAAATGACAAACTTCCTCGAAAGATCTCGAAAAAACGGCAAACTTCGTCGAAGGATCACGAAAAAATGACAAACTTCGTCGAAGGATTACGAAAAAACGGCGAATTCTGTCGAAGGATCTCGGGAAAAAACCCGCAAATTTCGTCGAAGGATCACGAAAAAACGGTAAATTTTGCTGAAGGATTCGAAAAAACGACAAATTTCGTCGAAGGATCTCGAAAAAACGGCAAACTTCATTGAAGGATCACGAAAAAACGGTGAATTCTGTCGAAGGATCTCGAAAAAAAAAAACGGCAAATTTTGTCGAAATATCTCGACAAAAACCCGGCAAATTTTGTCGAAAGATCGTCAAAAAATGGCAAATTTCGTAGAAAAAACGCAAATTTCATTGAAGGATCGTGAAAAAAATGCAAACCTTGTTAAAGGGCTGCAGACTCAAAAAAAGACTCATTTCGACAAAAGATAGAGTAAAAAAGGCAAATTTTGTCGAAGGATCTCGAAAAAACTGCAAACTTCGTCGAAGAATCACGAAAAAACGGTGAATTCTGTCGAAGGATCACGAAAAAACGGCAAATTCTGTCGAAGGATCACGAAAAAACGACAAATTCTGTCGAAGAATCTTGAAAAAACGGCAAATTTTGTCAAAAGATCTCGAAAAAACGGTAAATTTCATCAAAAGATCTCGAAAAAATGGTAAATTTCATCGAAAAATCTCGAAAAACGGCAAATTTTGCCAAAAGATCTTGAAAGAATGGTAAATTTTGTCGAAAAATCGGCAAATTTCGTCGAAAGATCTCGAAAAAAAGGTAAATTTTGCCGAAGGATCTCGAAAAACCGACAAACTTCCTCGAAAGAACGGCAAACTTCGTCAAAGGATTACGAAAAACGGCGAATTCTGTCGAAGGATCTCGAAAAAAAAAAAACGGCAAATTTCGTCGAAGGATCTCGAAAAACGACAAATTTCGTCTAAAGATCTTGACAAAAACCTGGCAAATTTTGTCGAAAGATTGTCAAAAAGCGGCAAATTTCGTAGAAGGATTTCGAAAAAACAGTAAATTTCGTTGAAAGATCTTGAAAAAACGGCAAATTTCGTTGAAGGATCGCGGAAAAAACGCGAAATTCACTCAGCCTGAAATGGACTCTAATCAAAAGCAGAGTTAATCCGACCTACAACAACAAAAATAGTGCTGAGAGGGGTCCATGACGGTCTTACGGGAGGGCAAAGCAATATGGGGGAAAAAGAACTGATAAGGTCGGCTGGAAATGAAATGATTATAGTGATAAACGCGAAAAACCAAATCATCAAATCCGCCATATTTGAGCACACATCTGAGATTCGCGAGCCTACAGATGAAAATTTCTTATCTTTCACCGCATACTGTGAAATCCCATTAAAGCTTCCGCTAATTAAGGTATACGGCGCAAAGAAACTAACTTGCTATATGCTCCCTCACTGTATTCCTCTGTCGTCCTGTTTTTAACCTGCGGTGAGAAGATAAGAACAAATTGAAAGTGATGGATTCAATGTTTTTTCAGCAATATGATATCGTGGCAGCATGTAAAAATGCAGAATTCACAATTTAAGGTTATTAATTATTAGGATTATTAGGAAGGTTATTAATTATAGTATAATTTAAGGTTTTAACTTTCTGACGAATTTCTCAATTAAGTTTTGTTCGGAAACGCATGAAATTGGCAAGTTATTCTGAAACTTTGTAATAGAATGACGTTTTCCATTTATTTCAGAAAGCACAGTTAGTTCTGAACCAAATTTTTGAACAGGCATGAGAAAAGGAAAAGGCTGGTCCTCTCATGAATAAAATCGCTTATAACTCGATAAATAATTCATTTAATTAAAAAATGGAAAACGTTATTCGATTTCAAATCGCTTCAATAGTTAGACCTGTAAATGCCATGTTTTACGTTTAAAAATGAATCTGTAAGTTTCGAATAGTTGAGCGGAGAATTTTTTCTTTCTTTTATATATATATATATATATATATTTAATCTTAAAAATTATGTAATGTATCTGTAGTAAAAATTATTAGCTCACCTTTCTCTGCATTCTTATTTGTAATTTTAATTCATATTTCAAGAACTTGATTTTTAGAACCTCTTGCCTTTATTTATTTATTTATTTTCTATTTTTTTTTTTACTTTTTCATTTTTTCTATTTTTTTTTTTCTAAAAAGAGAGAAAATATGAAAATGTGCACTAAAACTTGGTTGAACCCCAATTAAGTAAGCATTAGACTACATTTTCCTAACTCGTTACTATCGGACATATTTTGGAAATTATTTTTATTCTTAAGTGCATAAAATTTGCTGATATTATTACTCAAATACCAAGGAATCGTTCAGACTTTTTTCTATAAAAGCAAAGGATCTTAAAAAATATATATCGTTAAAGTTTTAAGTCGAGTTTCGGAACAATGGTCACGAAAATGTCGCCATCGGAATACAAATAAGATTGAAAATCTTTCACATTTATAGGAAAAATAAAAATACTGTTATATACTGTAAACACTTTAAGGTGGCTCTCAAATGATGTGCTGAACAACGCGAAACTTTCTGACACATTTTCTGGCTCATTTTTTTTAATGCAAAGGCATAAAATTGGCAGTATTGACTATGGAAGCGATTTGGAATCAAAATGAGTCTTTCAATTTTCGATAAATAAATTACTTTTCGAGTTATGAGCGATTAATGTCACGTGACGACACGTTTTTCCCCTCCTTCGTGGTGCGGAGTCGGGAATTCGGCTTAAAACGCCCACTTTGACAGTATTTTCTGAAATATATTCTACCTTAAAATGGAAAACATCTCTCGATTACAAAATTGCTGATAAAGAATACCTTTCAATTTCATTCTTTTGCGAATACAAATAAATTAAAAATATGTCATAAAGTAGCCAATGTGGATTTGTGAACAACCTTAATCGTAATTCCTGAAATTTTCATGTATTTACAGATAAAAATCTAATCTAAATATGTTGAAAATATTAATATTGTTCATCTAAGGAAATAAAAATGAAAATAACCTTAAACGGACTCAGTGCATCTAAAATTTTATTAAATATCGATTTAAAAACATTATAATACAAGATTTTATATTTAAAAATATTATTTGCAATACATTGAAAATTTTACAAGATGCATACACGCTAATGTATAAATATTTGAAAAAAAAATTTTATTTAATAAAATAGCTGTAACATTAAAAACGTCCGGCAAAAAATCATTTGTCGTGTCCCGGTTGGGTTGCAAGTCAATGTAAAATGAGTTACGATGAATTTCATTTATACTATTTCAGCTTTTAAAGAACTATTTTTTAAGACGACATTTTTATATTAAAACGACATTTTTATCTGCCAGTTTATTTGTATTTCACAGCTACTGTTCCTGAAATATAGAACGCAGTGTGGTGAAATTAACACCAATTATTCGCATGGATCCGAGGATGTCGTAATAGCTATATCAGAAATTTAATTATTTCCCGAGATATTAATTTCTTGTAACTTTTAACGAAATTTCTCTAAAGGGCAACTCTATTAGTTCTTCTCTAAAGGGCAACTAAATTTATTCATTTTTTTAAGGAAAGAAAAGATAAATAATGGGGTATCGTCTACTATCCGAAATGGTGAACTTTCGTTGTAAAATATCTTTATCTTTGTTTAAAAGTCATGAATTCGTCAGAAAATAACCATTTTGAGAAGAAATTTAAATAACCAAACCGTTTTCAGATCCAAACTGGTTAATTTGTGACACATTCCTGAATCCATTATTGCTTGTAAACGCATTAGACTGGCAGATTCTCTTATTCAGAAACTATGAAATCGAAATAATTTTCAATTTTTTTTGGTAAAGACTGGAGACCTTTCAGAAAACGTTGTCAAAGCTAGTGTTTTGAACCGAATTTCCAACACGACAGCCTAATTAAGGTCGTTGGTTATAAGACAAAAATCGCTTATAATTCAAAATATAATTCATTTGTTGAATAATGAAAAAAAACTACTTGATTTCAAATCTCTCCAATAGTCCTGCTTACAAGTGTTATGCTTTTACGTTTAAAAATGAGTACATAAATGTGCCAGAATTTTTATGCTAATACGTATTCCAGTTGAAAATATCATAATCAAAAAAAAAAAAATCTTTTTAGTTCTTACTGTTATTTCTGTGAGTCATTTTTTTTTTTTTTTTTTTTTTTTTTTTTTCTTTTTGCTGCTAGCAAAATGTAAAAAAAAAAAGTATTGTTTAAATGCCCGCCATTTTGTAAAAAAATCAACTTTTAAAAGTAAATAGTATCGGTATAGGCTTTATAATTTGTCGACCCAGTTTCTTTCACATGCTTATAATCGGAGAAAAACGGTCGCACGATTGGAAGTAACTTGCAATTACTCCCCATCACACAAGGCGTATTATTATTGTTTTTTACACACAAAAAATTTAAATGTAAAAGTGAAACGTCAATAAATATAATGTTAAAAATCCGAAGGTAGTTTATCTTTTTTTTTTTTTTTTTTTTTTTTTTGTAACACACACGCATAATAAATAAATAAATAAATAAATATATATATCTCGAGGTCAAAGTTTACCGTTCATCAAGTTCATTAATTAATAAACTCCTACTAGCCCTAATATTTTCCTAATTTTAGTTTCAGCAGATTTGGAAATAGGAGGGTGGGCGCATATTTTTGCAGTGCATTTTCGAGGCTATCTCTGAAAATATAATACCTAAAATTAAAATTAATATATTTTTGAGTTCGGTATTACGAGATCTTTCGCACGATATACAAAAATAAAACTTTTTTTTTTTTTAAGTAACTTAATTAGACCCCTAAATTTATTCTAAACATATTTGTGATTGGCTATTCTAAACATATTTGTGATTTTTCTATTTGTATTTATTGTTTATATTTCGATTAAATTTTAATATATTGCATAAATATCTCTCGTTAATTTTTTTTTTCTTTATATCTTTTTCTTTTCTTTATATCTTTTCTTTTCTTTTCTTTTTTTTAAAGTTAAATTCACAATTTGTTGAGAATGTATCATTTTGAAACACGGTGAATTAATTGCGAAAACTATAAGTAATATTTAGAAAATTTTAAGTTTTTAAAGTATAACGATTCATGTTGAATATATTAAGTTTCTCTTTATTATTTTCTCCAAATACCCTATCTCTAAATAAACTCTAATTTACTTTCTATATATTATGGCAATAGATTTAGCTGTGTAATAATAAAACAAAAATTTTTGCTCATATATATGTATATATGCAGGTATACATATATATATATATATGTATATATGCAGGTATATATATATATATATATATATATATATATATATATATATATATATATATATATATATATATATATATATATAAACTTATTGCAAAAATTAACCATTGAAACAGAAGTAACTGACCAAATGCAATGAAATTATTACCCCAAATAGTTATGTCAAATTACACATTATAAAACATAGTCCTAACAAATGAAGTATTTATTCAAAAAGTGAAACATAAGTTAAAAAAAAAAAAAAAAAATGTAAGCTTATAATGTAATTTACTTTTACAAGGGCTGGGAAACCACATTATAAGCAAAGAATGATTGTTTTCTGTAATTGTCACAAGCTTAAAGCCAAAATTTTGTGACAATTCCAAGCCCTAACAATCATTGGAAAGAAATTGAAAAAAAAGGATACCTTTGAAAATAGAACACTACAAATCAAACGGAAGAAAATAAATCCATTTATAAACAAATAAATACAAAGGAAGACAAAGAAAATCTATACATTACAACATCAATTTGTCCAGAATCCGAAGCCAAAAATGTTATGTGCTAAGCACATGGTAAAGTGAATAAGTGAATTCAAACGTACAAGTTAAAATTACAGTTAATTTTCTAAAAGTAGCAGTTATTAATTTAACCACTGTGATTTTAACTATTTCTTATTTAAAAATATATATATATATATATATATATATAGTAATAATAATAATCTATATGATCTTTTAAAATATTAATAATTAAAAAAATAATAAGTGGCAAAAACGCATGCAGTCAATTTATTTTATTATTGGAGATATACGGAGATATAGAACTAGCATTCTACAATTAAAATTTCGAAACTATTGCTAAAATTGAAACAAGTTTAGTTTAATACATAGATAGTCACCAGCAATAATGGTTTATCACTGAACTCATGGTTAAATTTTTTTCCTTCTTTTTTTAATATAATTATATATAAAGAGCAGTTATTAATTTTGCAGCTAAATAATCTTCTATTTAACTTTCTCGCTCATCCGAATCTTATATAAGAGTACAAATTGGGGACACAATACTAGGGACACAAACTCCTCACAATTAAAAGTTACTTGATTAAAGGTTATTTCAGGAAACATTTCGCTATTAATTATGAGAAAGAGTAAGTATTATCGCGAATTTTGAATGTAAGAAAGGATAAACCTTGAGTATCCTGACTTAGAGAAAATCAATTTGATATATCTGAACTTAAAAGAATACAATGCAATTTCATAACTTTTTTGCTAAAATAAAATTTTAAATTAAAATGTACATTAATATAGTGGTAATGACTAATAAGTTTTTATTTTAGATAAAATGTTTATGAATTTCTTTGCTGTAGAAAAAATTATACTATTATAATTTAGTTATACTAAAAATTGTTTTATTATTACAATCAAGCCATATGAAATATTTCAAGAAATACATCAAGCTATTACAATTTTTTATCGCATATAAATAATAAAACATCATTTTCTGTTTAATTCTTTTTCCCATTTAAAAATTTTAAAACTGTATGCATAATAAAAAAATCCCTGACGGCTCGGCCTACAGGCACAGGTAGATTTCGAAGACGCAGATCGTAGGGCGCCTGTTTGTTGGGAATTGCGGAAGAAATGATCTTTTTGCCATGATGCCTCAGTTGGGACCGCTCACTTCGAAATCTAACTTGTTTTTTTTTTTTCAGGTAGAGCCGCAGGGATTTTTTTTTTCTTCTATAAGGGTTGGTCTTATAAGGAACTTGTCAATATAAAAGTTTTAGATAATATTAAGAGGATTTATAATAAATCTAAGCGGATTTGATATTTTGTGAATAGACGAAGTTATGAATTTTTATCTTCTAACCCCTCCCCCCCCCTGGTGCCATTTTTAGTTACATCAAAAATTTATTATAAATAAATTTTCGGCCCTTTTCATAGAAGTAATAACTTTAAGCGTATTCGATATGTATCATAATTAAGAAGTTATTGTTTTTTTTTCTGTTCTCACAACCCCCCCCCCCCCCCCCACCTTGTGTCGATTTTGCCCATTAACGAACTTGACCGATATTTTATGCCCCTTGATTTTATGTATCAGTTTGGAAGAGATTTATGCATAATAATTGCAGTTATCGTGTCCATAAAAAAGTGACATAGATAGATAGACAGGTGAAGTTTTGAACTGGGGGTGGTTTTGGGTTCTGAGAGTCATAATCGGCGTAGATCTTCAAATTTTTTTTCAAAAATTCCAACTTAGGAAAGAATGTAATAGGTAGGACCCGAACTGTTTGGGTAGGGTGCGGGTAAAAGCGGGTAATGTGATCCTATGCAGGACTCTAATTGGAAGGTACTCTTATTCAGAAACTAAGATTTTTCATTTTTTAGTAAAGATAAAAAGTTTATTATTAAACGATGTCAAAACTGGTATTTTGAACCGAATTTCTGAGAACTACAGCCCAATTAAGGGGATCCTAAGACAGAAATCGTTTAATAACTTAATAATAAATAAATGAATTAAAATTAATCTATTAAACCTTACAAATATAGTTATTTTTTAAGTAAAGCTTCGGTTTTGAATGCATCGTTTCTAAAAAATAAAGAAAATAATAATTTAAAATAAAGTCTAATCTGAGAAGAAACGTACAAAAATTGTTGATAAGTAATTCCTATTTTCTGTTAAAAATCTGACTTTTTTGCAAACATTTTAGGAGACATAAAAACATCTTTTTTCTGGAAACCAGATGTCAATGAAAGGATCTTTTCCTGGAAACAACCAGATGTCCATAAGGGGTATCTTAAGGGGCTATCTATTTAATGAATAGAGGAAAAGATCAACAGAAATTGTGTGCTGTTTGAATAAGAAATCGATCATTCTCTAATTGACTTATTTCCGGTTGTATGCTTCCAAAATCCACAAGTATTTAATAAAGTACTTGGGACTCAAAATGGTGGTGATTCTAATTTTTTCAAAAATCCTTATCTATGCTATCAACTGTACCTTTGACACTCCCTTTCACACCATTGATTGATAATATACGTGAAATTGTCGTAATCCCGCTGAGAGAGAGGGGATTCCCCCCCCCCCCCCCCTGCTGTAACATAACCTTTCAGAAAATTTGCTGTGAATTTCAGAAAATATTTTTTAAAATTCAGAATCACTGCTGAACTCCTTTCCAAAGAAAATGTGTCATTCCAACACTGATCTATGTCGACAAACAAAAATGTCCTTTTCAATAAATCCGTCCTCCCCCTTTTAAAAGAAATGCAAATATTAGTGAAACTTGTTATCTTCTATACTCAAATAATCATTATTTTATAATTAAGCATTTACATTAAAAAAAGATAAAGAAAATTTCTCTTAATAGTTAAAAAAAAAAATCTTATTTTATTGGGAAATACTGGTTTTAATTATTCATTATTTAATTATTATCAAAACAATAACTATTGCATTTCTCTTTTCCAAATAAACAAGTTCACTTATTCCTTTAAAATATGAATTTGAATTACTATGAATAGGGACCCGCTTTTATAATAAAGGGACCCAGGATTTTTAGAATCCAGTGACATCACTGAATACTATAGTAAAATCTAAGAACATAACAGAACAAGAATATTTTTTAGACCTCCATTAAAGCATAAACCTTACTATTTTTAAATTAGCAACTTTCAAACCTCTATATCTCAATTTTTTTTTCTTCTTTCCCATGAGATTAAGATAGACAGATTTCACTGTAGTTCACACTCTGGTAATTTTGTGACGGACCTGTTTTCCTTAAATTGAATTTTGTGAAGGGTCTATTTTCCTGAAATTGATATTTGTGAAGCATCTGTTTTCCTGAAATTGATATTTGTGAAGGGTCTGTTATCCTGAAATTGATATTTGTGAAGGGTCTGTTTTCCTGAAATTGATATTTGTGAAGGGTCTGTTTTCCTGAAATTGATATTTGTGAAGGGTCTGTTTTCCTGAAATTGATATTTGTGAAGGGTCTGTTTTCCTAAAATTGATATTTGTGAAGGGTCTGTTTTCCTGATATCAAATTTTCTGAAAGATCCATAAACAGACCCAATTGACAATATGGACAGACACCTATTATTGTTAAAGTAGCTTTATGTGCAAGAACCACGTACACAAATAATGTTGCCTTTGTCATCTACAATTAAACTAATTAAAATGCCAATAAAATCCAATATGTAATCATAATAACAGCAAAATTTCTGAAGTGTGCAATTATAATATATTGAAATTGATTATTTTATCCTAATTACACAATTTAATGCTGGTATGACAATTAAATTTAAAACTCACATTCAGGAAATTGTTTTATATTTAAATAAAAAGGTAAACTTTAAAAAAAAAAGACATTCTATTGAAAAACAAATATTAATGGGATTAATTTATGAAAAATGATTCAAAGCTGAACAAACCTTTTGAGCATTTTCAGTATAAGGGCAAGAATAGTACTCATCAATTAAATTAATTTCTTTTCAATCACAACATGACTAAAAATAAAATTATTTTTAACATTTGCACTTACTTTGAAATTGACTACTGGATGGCCTCGTTCACCATTATTGTTGTTTTTACTTTATAGAATGAAATATAAAAATAAATAACAAATTTCATCTTTCTGATTTTCTTTCATATTTTAAAAGTTCTAATGATCACAGAAAGAAACAAAAGGTCAACTAAAAAGAAAAGATAACATCCGTAATTAATTCACATCATCACTTGCCTTTAAGAATGCAGCAGAAAGTTT
The DNA here is from genome assembly GCA_963931845.1 of Maratus michaelseni. Taxonomy (NCBI): domain Eukaryota; kingdom Metazoa; phylum Arthropoda; class Arachnida; order Araneae; family Salticidae; genus Maratus; species Maratus michaelseni. The sequence goes on along the minus strand of OZ007586.1, from coordinate 438,923,571 downwards.
AACTATATATAGGGTAAAAGTACCAACAGTCAGCCACTTAAGTGTTTTTTTTATGTATCTTAAAGTAGAATTTTTAAAAAACAACACAACATTTTTAACAGTGACATGTTCTAAAATATACTCTTCTTATTATGTTTCAGCAATTATTAAAAAAAAAAATTATAGTAATTTTTTTTTTTTTAGAGAAAGTTAAAATTAAAAGGGACACGTTCTTTAGCAGCCGGCCATTCAAATCTAGTGTGCAGCATTCACTGGGCCAGTTGCCGGCCACTTCAGAGTTTTGTTACTGTAAATAACTTAAAGTAGAACTTTTAAAAACAGCACATTTTCAACAGTGACATGTATAAATGCATACTTTTCTTATAATGTATCATCAATTATTTAAAAAATGTTTTTTTTTTAATGGAAAGTTAAATTTAACAGTAGCAAATGCCTTAGTAGTCGGCCTTTCAAATTTAGTGCTCAGCCATGATGAACTGGACTGTGTACTAGCTGTGACAAAAATAACTATGTCATTGATTTTTGAGATAAAATTATGATGTAGAAGATTATTAACAGTACATGAAATAATGGCAGATTTGCCTTGTGATGTCTTGATGTAATATGAGCAGCAGAGGGTGCCAATTCATCATTTTGACGTTATTACCAGGTCATTGAATTTCAGAATGACATTTTAACAACTCAACTAGTACAATACAAATATTGCAGTCTGACTCGTGATGTCTTGGTATGATATGAGCAAATTGGGATACCAATTCTTCATTTGGGCAATACTATCTCCTCGTCGAGTTTCGGCATGAAATTTTAAAATGTTAAAAAGGTATGAATTATTGTACTAATGTTCTTTATGATTATTATACTAATGTAAATGTTTAATGTGTTAAAATTTTATGCTGAAAATAAATGAAGTGATAGCACCACCAATACGAAGAATTGGCACCCTCTTCTTGTCGTATTGTATCAAAGTATGTTGAAGCAGATCAATGATTGTTTGAAGTATTATTAATAATCTTGTCGATCCTGTGTGCCAAAGTTATCCTGAAAAAAGTTTTGGATTCGGTTCAGTAGATCCAAAGTAATTGTGATTTTAGAACATTTTCAACTAATTTCACCATTGTAATTTTGAATTTTTAAAGCCTATTCTGTGCGAGCATTTGCTACTTAAAAGTAACCAGTGTCAAGTTTTTATCCCTATTAATTCTAAATATAAATCATAAACAACACTTTCTGATCATTTCAAAAGAAAGCATCATGCAAAAATTGAAGTTTCTAGACCCAGCAGTATCACAGAAATTGCAATATTAGAACATTTTTTTGTTCCTTTTAAATTTCGAATTTTTTAGAAACTGTTTGGGTACGATCACTACGATCACATATGTCTTAAAAATATTAGCCATGTCTAATTTTAAGTTTCTATTCTAAAATTTAAAAAAAAAAGTAATTTAGAAGGTTTTACTCTCATTTCAGCCTTATAAATTTAAAAACCTTTCTTAGCGAGCATTTACATCTTAAAAGTAACCACCATGTCAAATTTTAAAGTTTCCAGCCCCAACAATATCATAGAATTCATAACTTTAGAACATTGTTTGTTCTTTTAAAATTTCGTTTTTTTAAGAAACTATTTTGTATGAGCGTTTACACATTAAAAGTGACAGCCATGGCAAATTTTAAGTTTTTACCTCTAGCAATTCCTTATAAATCATAATTTAGAATGTTTTTAAAATGTTCTCCACTTTTTTATTTTTAACTGTCTTTTTGGAGAATTTATGTCTTAAAAGTAACAAATATGTTAAATTTCAAGTTTATATTCCTAACAATTCACACAAATTGTAATTTAGAATGTTACTCATTTCACACTTTTAAATTTCGAATTTTCTAGAAAACAACCATCATGCCAAATTTCAAGTTACTAGCTCCTTCAATATCACAAAAAGGGCAAGTTTAGAATGTTTTTTGCTTCTTCACCCATTTGGGAGAAGTGGCTCTGACATAAAATATAGTCTATGTCTGAGCAGACTGGCACCCTCATTTTGCCACCTTCACTTTTGAAATTGGTTTGGTAGTTCCAGTAGTTGACCCTACAAACATGCATATAAGCATGTAAAAAATGCTTCTTTTTTATAATATTGGTATAGAGGGAGAGATAAAGCTATATCTATCAAATTATGAAAAATTAACTCAAAAAAGTAAAATAAGCTATTTATCCACTAGTCAGCTACTAAACATGTAAGCAAAATATGGTCCCAATGGTCGGCCCCATCAAAATTAATTAAGTCTAACAAATTTATTTAATTTCTATACTAAAAAACAGTAGTTCAATAGTGCTAATGTAAATGCTAATATATATGCTCAATAGTACTAATATAAGAGTATTATAATTTTAGAAAAGAATAAAAAATAAATTAAAACTTACTTTAAAAAACATTGTCATCAGTTAACAAAAAAATAGGAAAAATGGTTATCTAACCCCAATCATGAAAAAAAAAAATGGTTTATTATTAATTCAATAAAAATACCCACAAATCTTTGGTGATGGTTTATGACTTATGAAAGATGGTTGCATATAACGAAATTGTAATATTTCATTCAGAACCAAAAATAAGCTAATCATAAGGCATTTTATTTCAATGTGGCCGACTACTGAAGCACTTACCCTATATAGGTTTGAGAAGAACAGCTGAGTTTTTAATGTTCACCAAACAATGTTGCCAACTTAGCCCCTTTTTTTTATTTAGAAAAATTATCATTCTATCAGAATTTTTGGGATTAAAGAAAACGAAATTTATTATTTAGAAATTCTGGTAACATGAGTTTTATTTAATGATAAAAGGGACTAAAAGTTAGCAACACTGCCAACAAGTCAGTCTTCATTTCCAACCCAACTCTTCTTGAGCACAAGTTTCAAAATCTAGTAAACATAACTCTGAGCCTGATCTATTATTTACCTCGTTAAAATAAAATAAGACTCAAGATAAGTAAAAATTTTTGTTAGCAACCTACTCTTATCAAACAATAAATAACATTAGATTTATTATGTTCTATACTATTATCAAAAGCTTCATGCCATTTACTATTACCAGAGTCAAAGGCTCAAATCTCGTGTAGGATGACATGATTCATGCCCTAATTTTTGAAATCCTGACCAAATAATTTCACCAACTTTTTACATTTTCTTTTCCTTTTTTTGAACAACGGTAAAGTCAAACATGGTACAAGATCACCAAAAATTGAACATTTATGCCTCTGTACCACTTCTCCAAGAAAGAAAGTTATGATATTATAGCAATTTAAATATGTAAGCTATAATTAAACATAATGTAAATTTAAATTACATACAATAAACATAAAAACAAGAAGAAACATGTGTTCAATATTATTAAAATTCAAAAAGTGAGTTTGAAAGTGCTTCATAAAAAAAAAAAAAGAAAACAGCTGCAAAATACCTTCCTTAAAAGTATATGTAGATCTGGCAATACCAAAGATTTGAAAAATATTAAATAAAAATAAAGTATTAAAAGAAATAAATTTAATTTACTTTCTAAATTCTAGGTTTGTTGAAAATATTTAAACTAATGTTTGCACGTACAAAAAGAACAACAACAAAAAAAAATCTTAAATTATTTTTTAAGTTTCTTGTTTTTTTAGTTTTCATTTATGTTTTAGTCTGGAGGTTTTTTCCATTATTGATATCGTTCTCCCACTTACATAAACTTTATGTACAGAATCCCCAATTATCACATCCATTTCTTTTTTTTCCAAGTTTTAATGTTACGGTTTTTGCTAGCCATTCACATCGAAATTGAATTTTTTCTTCTTTATCAATATTGCAAAATCTCGCAATACCAGAAAGAATACTTGCCATTCCAATCATCACACAAAAATTAAATTGAAAAATATAACATCCAAAAGAAAAAAGTTAAGTTGAAATCAACACTATGCAAGAATCCACAAGAATATTTCCATGTGTTTGTGTTGGGGGATTTTAGTATGCAGTGATACGCAAGAATATTTCTATGTGTTTGTGTTGGGGGATTTTAGTATGCAATGTTACCAATGTGCAAAAGTGAATTTCCCATTCACCAAAGCTTCATGCAGCTTCAGTATTTTCTCCAGCAGTTTGTTGATATGCACTAAACCAATGTGCAATTGATCAGGAGAATGAAGAGAGAGAAACTCATTTTGATCGGAACCACGGGAGATAACCAGTTTAACAGACAATAGATCTCATGTGGCCCTGATTTGAAGCTGTTCGCTTCTATGCACAGACTATATAGATCATGGGAAAGAGAAAGCCAAAGTGAAGAAGGGAAAAATAAACTCAATTTGATGCTATTCATATTTCCACACTTTTGTTGTACTTTACCTACTACCCCCCCCCCCCCCTAAAAAAAAGTCCACAAATTTTAATGGAGATTTGCATAGATCCCAGGAATGATAAATTTCAGTGCCAAAAAAGCTGAATTCTGCGTTTCTGCAGGCATGTGTGATAAGTGGAAGAGGCTATGCAATGACCACAAAAACTGAATGAAACCCAATTAAGGACATATAACATTTGGTAAAAACTAAAGACTGGACATGTATAAAGCTTGGTTTAAACAAACTTTTAACACTCTTATTCAGAATTGTTCATGCAAATTCTTTTAATACTTTGCCTTGTATTAACATGCAATGTTAATAACATAGATTTATGGTTAATTTAGCATTTTTACCTGTAGCAGAGAGGTGAAAAAGTAAAAAAAAAAAACAGGAGACATGCAATCTCAGAGTCGGTCCGAGTCCCATTTATTTATAGATCCAATAAAGCTTCCTTATTTAAATATTAGTAAAAATTGGACAGATGTATACTCTGAATATTCAACTTACAAGAGAAACAAAAAAAAAATTATTTTCAAAGAAATTTTTGCACAGAAGACATTTTAAAGCATGCTGCATAAAAAAAATCTCATTAAGCTTAGTCAACACCAGGCAGTATCAGAGACCACATTTCCTGTGTTATGTGTTAAAATAAATGCAGGTACAGAGTTAAAAATAATTTTTGCTCTTTTTCAAACAGTACTACTTTCCATCAGTTACAAATGTTGGTATGGAGACTTCCCTCCTAGAAAAGAATTAATTTCAAGCCCTGAGAGTGTCACATAAAAGTACTGACGATGTACTTTGCCAAAAGTACTGAAGATTACAGTGCTTTCTGTTACTGCTGCTCATGTTATGTTTAAAAATCAATGGTACATATTCAGTGTTTTTAAAATATAGTAAAATCCATATTAAAATGCTGTATTATTTTTATTACATTATACAACACCCATTTTTAGCTCAAATCTTTCATACACATATATAGGAAAAAAGAAACTTGTTATGAATATAGAAAAAAGCAACTACTAATGCAGTATCTGACACTTAAAATATTAAGCATGAATTTTCATATTTGTGAAGTTTTCAGAATTGAAAACATATAAATAAGTTAAACTAAAATTAATTTAAAAGTTACATTTGATCTGCAGAGCATGTTTAAGAAAATAAAATGAGCATTTTGATAAATTATGTGTCACTTAAAAGAACTCCAGTTTCCAGCCTCTAAAAGGACTGAAAGTTCCCTTGAAAAATAATAGTCAAATCATCATTCACCCTCAAAATAAAGTATCTACTACAGTAAATTCAAATAATCTGGAAAAAAATTAATAACTTAATAAATATTTCATGAAACATTTATTTTGCTAAAACTGTTCTTAATGACATTATATAGGATATATTTCTTACATTTAAGACAAAAGGAACAATAGAGCATCTTCTTACAGATATACCCCTAGTAAAGAATTGCATTGCATTGGATTGGATTGGAAGTTGGGTGAAACCAATTTTTATACCCATATTTTTTTAAAACATATCATTACACTTTGACCAAAGAAAGTTTCAATTTGAATAGGGCTTCTATGAAATACAATGATTAAACGTGTGTGTACGTGCATGCATCTATATACAGTAGGACCTCTATTTAACAAAACCATTAAATCCAGAAAAAAGTTTGTTAAATAGAGTCACCTTTTAAAATACATTAAATTACATAAAGACATTTTAAATACATTAAATTACATGAAGACATTTTAAATACGTAAACACTAAGTATCATATAAAAGAGTAAATATACTTTTTCAAAAATTATATCCATTTGTTTGTTATTTTATTATTCATAAAAAACAAAAACTTTTGTAGAAAAATAAGAATAAAACAAAATTACTGTCCAGAAACATACAGTATTTTTAATTTAAGAAAATAATTTTATATTATAATTAATGAATCATCTTTTTTTATGATATTTACTGCATTTATTATAGCAGAATAATTTTAAGCATACATTACTACATTCATCCTTCAATTTAATTACTGAAAAGGTCTTAATTTTTTTTAGTTTTGTTTAAAAAAGTTTTTTCTCTCATATGTCTTGCATCTTTCCAAATCTGTAAAAACCTCTAAACACCATTTCATGTTCATTGAGCATCATAAATTTTGTAAAAAGAAAGACAAAGTATGAAATGTCCAGAAATATTTTGAAAAATGGAGAGAAAAAAAATTTTGATCTAAAAAAGAGTGTTAAATAGAGACTGCATGTTGCTATTTGAGGGTATTATACAAGAAAATTCGCAAAATGTTCTTGGTTCTAAGGAAAAGTTCATAAAAAAAGAGGAATTGGCAAAATAGGGGTTCATTAAATAGAGGTCCAACTGTATCTGTACCTTGGTAGAGAAAGGACCAATGTCCAAAATCACCATTTTTGTAGTATATCCAACAATCACCTAACAACAGATCACCTAATAATCACCAGCGGGGAAGATCGAGCTATGCTCGGTTAAAATTAGCTTTGTGTTCAATCCAATATAAAAATAAATTCTCTGTACAACATATAATAATCAGTTTTAGGTATCCTGATTGGTTGAATTCTATTTTTGAGAACATTCTATTGACGCTGATTGGTTGAATCATGTATCTCGACTCCTATTAGGAATTTTGAGAAAATCCCTTCAGATTCTAAAAAGCCAATTTTTTCACCAAATGTCACCACAATTCAGCAAAAATGCACAAAATTGGCACATTCTTTCATTGACGCCAAGCATGCATTTTGGAATTGCTAATCTTAAAAGTTGATTTTCCAGCCAAGTTTTGCCAATGTCACCAGTTGCCAACTTTGCGACTTCGTTTACTACAAGCTGTTCAACAACTTAATAACTGTTTCAACTTTCATGCATTCACATTGAAATGCATTGACCTGTAGTTACCCCAAAATGACACACTAATCAAATTTTCTCGAAAATGTGACCTAGCCCATTGGTCTTCTTGTACCTCAAAATGGTAGGATACAAAATTTCATCAAAATCATTAAAACCGTTTTTAGATAAAGTTAGCTTGGCCCGTATGACCCACTAATGAAATTTTCTGGACCATGTGACCTAGCTCAAATGTCTACTCATAATCCAAAATGGTATGATACAAAATTTAGTCACACTCATTTCAGCTGTTTTTTTACATAAAATTAGCTTGACCTGACTCGTAGTGACAAAAAATGACACACCAATCAAATTTTCTGGAATATATGATCTAGTACAATGGTTCTCTTGTGCCCAAAAATGATAGGATAAAAAAAATTGTCAAAATTGTTAGAGTAGACTTTTAGATAAAAAAAAGTTTGACCCGTAGAGACCTAAAAATAACCCACTAATTGAATTTCCTTAAACTTGTGACCTAGCACCTTCTCGTGCCCGAAAACAGTAGGATACAAAATTTACTTTAAATCAATTCAGTCATTTTTTATATATAATTAGCTTGACCTTGATCCACTAATTAAATTTTCTTGATCATGTGACCAAACCCAGTGGTCTTCTGGTATCCCAAAACAGTAGGATACAAAATTTTGTCAAAATCATTAGAGCTATTTTTAAGATAAAATTTGCATACATACAGACATAGATACAAGAGTTGCTCATATTATAATATATCATCATACGCATAAAGTAAGAAAATATGCCTGTCTCCTTCCTTTAATACTGTTACTAGCTGGCTTCGCCCACTAGCGGGCCCCTAATTTACATCGGGGCCTCGAATCTAACTAAATTCTCCATTTGTATAAAACCTCAAACTGAATGAACCTCCGGCTCGCGTCACCCTCAAACCTCCGACCCAGGTCCCCACTGCTTTCGGCACCGGATAATCCCTTAATTTGTACATTGAGTAGTATAAACCTCTAACCGAACGAGCCTTTGAACCAGGCACCGTATACAGGTCGTGCTATGCATGCACCGGATAATCCTTAATTTGCACATTGAATAGTATAAACCTCTAACCGAACGAACCTCCGACCCGGGTCCCCACTGCCTTCGGCACCATATACATGTCATGCTATGCATGCACCAGATAATCCCTTAACTTGCACATCGAATAGTATAAACCTCTAACTGAATGAACCTCCGGCTCGAGTCCCCGCTGCCTGCGGCACCATATAGAAGTCATGCTATGCATGTGCTGCAAGTTCCACCTTCCACCACCAGGTGGGATAATCATTTCTATACGAACCTCGGCCACTGAAATCATTAAGCCTATAGATGTCGAGTCGAATGAGCTATACCCTGTTGTGATTCAGTCCATAGAACCAGATATAGGAAATTCACCCCTGGTGGTGAAAAAACAAACTAAAATCGGTAAGCTCTATCGATGTTGAGTCGAATGGCCATACCCCGTCGTGATCCAGCCCATAGAAACAGATAGGAAAGCGCACACAGGTGGTGGAACTCGGAACTAAAGTTGGTAAGCTCTATTGATGTTGAGTCGAATGAACTAAACCGCGTCGAGATGAGACCCACACGACAGGAGATATTTGGAGAAAAAAATAGAAAATTCCTCAGCTTTTTCTTTTTTTCCTATATAACAATCAGAATTTTGCTAAAATAAAAAATTATGGTCTGAATTCGAAAATTTTTTGAATCCCTGAAATGTCAGCTCACTCTGAGCAAGGATGCGTATATTTCAGATTCGAAAATTCGATAACTTTGAAAATTTTATATAGCGTATAAAAACGCAATCATTTTCAAATGCATCATTTTATCTCTTTCAGAAATAAATTATTCACAGACGATGTGTCACCGTTGAAACCACCACTTTGAAAATTTTATATAGCATATAAAAACTGCAATAATTTTCAAATGCATCATTTTATCTCTTTCAGAAATAAATTATTCACAGATGATGTGTCACTGTTGAGTGTTGAAATAAAAAAAGCAGGTGTCTTTTTGGAATAGAAATAAATTCATTTTCCGTTTCATTAATGAGTTTTAATTAATATCTTTAAAAGTTACTGGTCGATTTTTATGAATTTTTTTCTGTTGAATTTGCGATTTTTTTACACATGTTTGCAAATTTTCGTGGGCGTAGAGTAATTATTTTCACTTGTTTCAAAAAGTGAGTGGAGCGATTTGACCTTGTATGTGTCAACCCTGCAACATTTACTGCAACACTCTTTCCTGTCTGGGTCAATATTAGAAGTCTGGTCAGTTTTTGGCCAAAATAAAGAAAAGTTACGGTCCAAATTAAAAAAAATTTGAATTTTTGGAATGACAAAAATCGACTGCGTGTGTACCCTAATTTTTGGATCGATACCTCTAATAGATTTTTTAATTCGATGATGCCTGAAATGCAAAGAATTTCCACGTTTGGGATTATCAAAACAGTATTTTTCTTTAAAGTTTTGATAAAACTGTTCCTTGTTTTGCTAATTTTGATGTGGTTTTTAATTAATTACTTTCTTAATTAGGTGTTGGGTTTCTTAGGTGTTGGGTTAGTATTTTTTTTTTTAAACAAAGTAAGCAAGAGATAAAAAAAAATATTAGAATTAAAATATGTTAAAATATAAATGCTTTCAGGAGGCAGGTCTACAATTTTCTTTTTTTATCTTACAAATGGGGTGGGGAATCCAAAATTAATAAAATAGTGTATATATAATATTCCTATGCAACTTAAATTAAATAAAAATCTTGATGACTTCATTCATCTGAATTCATTCAAATTTAAAATAGAACAATTTAAAAATGATAAATACCAAAATGTTTAACTTACTTGCAAGCTTGTAACAGTAAATTTAGCAATCAACCTAATAGTATCAGGATAACTTTCAACTCTAACTAGTTCACCTAGCTGATAATTTGTTTTCAATCTTGCTAGGAGACGGCAGAACTCATGATAATTATTAGCATCTGATAATTTCTAGAGAGAGAAAAAAGTAATTTTTAATTTCAATTTAAATATAATAATGAATCATGGAACAGTGAAATGTCATTTTATAGAAGTCATTTTTATGTTACATACAGGATTTTTTATTTAATAAATAATAATAGAAACGCATAATTTTGTCATCATATTTCTGAACTTTCAAAGTTATAGTTAAATTTGAGAAAATTTTCTGAAAGAGCTTAAGCAAATTTAGATAGCTGCTAGAAATATCTAAATATACTACAGGAAACTATTAAGAAAAACCTATGCACATGCTATTCTTCAGGGGTAAGAACAAGAATAGACAAACAGCACAAAAGAAGAAAGAGGAAAAAAAGTGGGCAGGGAAAGGGGAGTAATTTAGATGATTGATTCTTTATTTATAGTTACTAGGGAACAACAAATTGAAGAGAGGATTTAAAAAAAAAAATAAAGAGTTAAGTGGGACTAAGTAATTTAGATGATAGATTATTTATTTATTGCTATGAGAGAACTAGGTGAGGAAAAGGAAAAAGTGGAAATTTCAAAGGAATAGGAAATTTAAGAGAGTACTTATTTATTGATGAAAAATATCAGATGAAAAAACAAATTAAAATGTTAAGCTTTGTGTGCTAGTGTGTGTGTGTGTGGAGAGAAGGGGGGGCAAAGGCGAGAATCTGAAACTCATGGTAGAGGAGTGGAAATTTTGAAAATCCACCAAAACATCGAAAATTTTCACCCTTGTATTTTTTTAGAGAAATCATGAGAAGGATTAAATAAAATAATTTTGTTTTTTAAACATCAGAATTTGAAATATAATAAAGTTTATGAGCCATTATTTTTATAATCATAGTAAGTTTTTTTTTTTATTTTGTTATTAAGAAGTATGTATATTCTACACAAAAGAGAGACTTACATTTTTCGTTCCTTGGTAGGAAATTATGGGTATATTTATTTAAAACATATCCATGGTATCATACACATATCTTGTAAGGAAAAGTTTTAAGCGTATGGAAATTAATATATTGCTGATAACACACTACTGCCCCAAATTAAGGTTATAAACATATATTACAGGATTTTCAAAGGATCCATGGTTCATTTAGCCTTTCAACATGTGTGTCAATTTTTATTAAATCAGTAGGTGCTCATTTGTAAGTTATACAATACATAAAAAAAAACAAGTTTTTATTTTAATAAGTACATTTATATAAGATAGTACATATGTTCAATTTTCTAATCTCTTGTAACAATTTGCAAGCATATTATATAATATACTTACATTTTTTCAGGGGTGAAAACAGCAAAATTGCAAAAAAGAGAAAAATTTTTGCTTTGTCTAACTTGTCATCTAACAATTTCCCCTTTTTCTGAGAGAGCAAAGGGAAAGGGATTTAAATGAATGATTTAATGAATGATCATTATTACAAAGTTAACAAATGGGGCAGAATTTAAAAAAAAAAAAAAAAGACGAGAAAAAGATTTAGTGATTTTTAAATTTTTGTGCCAGTAAAGGGGGGGGGGGGGCTGAAATTTTGGTGAAAAGGGGTTTATTTAGATGACTGATTTTTTATTTATAGTAACTACAGAGTAACAAATACAGCAAGTACAATAAAATAATAAACTAAGAGTTTTTAAAATCTGTAGGGGAGAGAGGGGACAAACAATGAGGAAATTTAGGGGAAAGGATGAAGAAATGTAAATAATCAATTACTTATTTATGGTTATTCAGGGTTCCCAGCAAAACATGACTAGCAAATTCCCTGACTTTCCTTGACCAAATCTGAAAAAAATTCACTGACTTTCCCTAACCAAATCTCAAAACATTCTCTGACCAAACGGGCATACAACGAAATTTGTTATTTATTTTTGCAATCCTTTGTCAAAAATTAGCGATTTTTTTTCTGTGATCATTCTTCAAAATTCTCTATTTTTTTCCCCCGAGACTATATGATGACTATTTCATTCAAGCCAGTACTCGGGGCTATAACCGAGGGGTTCTTTGAACCCATTTTTATCCCTTTTTTTTTTTTTTCCTCGCACTGAGGAAGGGGATCGAAATCGATGCATCCTTGAAACGGCCGTATGCGGTTTTTTGTACCAATTTTCATATTTGTGCGTTACAACATTGTAATTGGTTTTGGTTTATGAATTAAAATTCGCACAAAGTATTCGATCTATACTTACTGATGAATTTTGCATAATTTTTCTCCAAAACTTTTCCATGACTTTTTAGAAAATATTTGTAAATTCCCTGACTTTTTCTATATATTTTAAAATTTCCCTGACTACTTTGAAATTCCATGACTTTCCAGATTTTCCCTGACTTTCCATGACGCTGGGAACCCTGCTATTACAGAGTAACACATAAAGCAGATTTTTTAAAAATAGGTTTTAAAATAAAAGGTTTTAAAACTTTGTGTGCTGGTGGAAGGCAAAGGGAGGAGCAGAAATTTCACTTTTAGGAAGGATTTTGATGAAATAAAATACAAGTGATAATCTGCTGAAATGTAAAATATTTTCAACCTTGAATTATATTATCAAGATTAAACTAAATGAATGAAAATTTTGCATTTTTTACAACAATGTGCCTAGCAGAAGGTTAAACATACAGCTTTGGGATCAGGCCATGGGACATCCATTAGTAGCGTAAAATTAAAAAAAATAATAATGTTAGAAAGATACTCAAAATATAATTCAATAGATTTGCAGAAAGATAAAGTTAATGGAGAGTGCACTTTCATTCAGAAATTGCTACATAATAAATAAATTATTGTAAGTGCTAGAAGATTACCAATATGACCGTGCAACAAATTCAGTTATTGCCTTAGATTTAATTTGAACCCACTGAAAAACTTGGACAAAAAGCTGATATTTTCCAACAGACCTTTTTCAGAAGCATTTTGTTTATTTTAGGATAAAATTAATATAAATCATAGGATTCTAGGACAAGATGTTTGTCCAGCAATCCTAAAAACAATTTAGGAGATCCTTTAACTCATGATATGAAATTCAAGGATCAGACATTAAATTTATAAGAACCAAAAAGTTTTTTAATGTTTTGAGTTAGAAGAATTACTTATATCAATCTAAATTCTTTTATCTAATAATAATTTCTTTCAGCCAATTTTTAAGGCTGCTTTTAAAGAAAAGCAAAGTCATGATGTCTGAATAACTAATGCACTCAATATAAGATCATTCAGAATTGTTAAAAAGAACACAGTAAGCTTATCACAAATAAAATAATCAATACCTTAGGCTAAATATTTAATCTTATAAGAAAACTTATATAACAACAAAATTAAACCATATGAAACTCAAATTGCTTGATAATGCAACAAAATTCAAGCTATCATACCTGAGGATTTTCTAGTATGGACTTTATCCCAGACACAAGCTGTCCAAGATATTTACCTCTTTCTTCATTATTAAACAATGTGCGTCTAACAGATGCTATTTGAACAATACACAACAGAGCCTAAAAAAAAAAAAATATTAGGAGAATAAAGATATTTTTTTTATAGAATAATAATCCATGCAATAAATAAATAATAGAACAGAATTTAAGTTAAAAATAAACTAAGCACTTATTCTTATGGAGCAAATTAAAAGGCATCGACATGATTATTGATGCCTAGAAATAACACTTGATATCATCAATCAGAAAAAAATTCCACAAGGAAATAATTTTTTAAATATGAATTTCCAAAATGTTGTAAAACGGCAAATATTGTGCAAAACAAACAGACATATTAAACAGGCTGGAAAATAAGCTTCTGATTGCTGAAAAATTTTAACTAAGAAAGAAAAAGAAAACATTATTTACCTGTGATGAAAGACTGGGAGTCAAACAGTGATATAAATCAAAAAACAACTGAAGAGAGTTAAAGTCAAGAAATGCTGGTCTCCAGCTAGTAGGTATTTGAACAGTACATAGGTCATCAGATGATTCATCAGGAGATGTGCCAATGAAGTCAAATGATATACAATTGTAAGCAAGTCGCAATAAGCAACTCATTAAATTATGCTACAATAAAAAGAAAAACTGTCACTGATAATTTCATTTCTTTAAATAAATCATTATATTTTTAAACATTTTAAACCTAAACCAATTTAAAAATCACAGAAATATTAGGAAAGGCATATAGGAAAAATGAAAATTAGTGATGCACAGTAAAAAAAAAAAAAAAAAAAAATGAAATACAAAAACATATGTACAGTATAGACATAATTCCCAAAAATCAGAAGAATATTTTCTACAAAGCAAGAAACTTTTTTTCCACAAATTTCAGTCTTTTTCTTTGTTATTCTAAATATAAATAGTACAAACTTAATTTTGAATAAACCCTATTCGTATTGTAGGTAAAAAAAATCACCATTATTCAAATAAAAATAGTGTATATAGTACTTATACAAGCTGGCTTTGCCTGCTAGCGGGCCCCTAATTTACATCGGGGCCTCGAATATATGAAAATCCATTAGTTCCACCTTCCACCACCAGAGGGTGCAATCTGTCCTATACGAATCTAGGGCATGTGTCCCCGCTGCCTACAGCAGCATATAGCAGGCGTGCTGAGCACGCGCTGCAAAATCCATTAGTTCCACCTTCCACTGCCAGGGGCACAATCTGACCTATATGAACATAACCGAAATCTGTAAAGCTATCGAAATCCAGTTGAATGAGCCAAACCCTGTCGTACTCGGGCCTATGGAACTCGAGATAGAAAAGCACCCCCTGATGGGTTGGGTTGATTATTGACGGCCAATTATCTACACTAGGGATATAGGCCCGGGGGGAGTGCCCTCCGTGGGGGTCTTTCTAAGGGAACCTAATCCGTATTTATGCATGGATAAATCCACGGCTCGAAGAAAACCACGAAAACTCTGAACGATTAGGCCGACGGCGCAATTGGGATCGAACCCAGCACCTCCCGTCTACCAGCTTCGAGAGCATAACCTCTCAGCCACTGGTGGGGCAGCACCCCCTGATGATGAAACTTGGAACTACAATCGATAAGTCCTGTCAATGTTGAGTCAAATGAATCAAACCACTTTGTGATGGGACCCATATAACTCAAGTTAACTGCAAAATCCGTTAGTTCGATCTTCCACCGCCAGGGGGACGCAATCTATACGAACATAACTGAAATCTTTGAGGCTGTCAAATGAGCCATACAACATCGTGATCAGGCCCATATAACCATAGACAAGAAAGTGCTGCCTGGTGGTAAAACTCTGATCTAAAATCAGTAAGTTCCATCGATGTCGAGACGAATAAGCCAAACCGCGTTGCGATGGGACCGATAGGAGACACGAGATAATTTGAAAAGAAATATCCAATTCCTTAGCTTTTTCTTTCTTTTTTTTTTTCTGTTCAAAAATCTGGATTTTGCTAAAATAAAAAATTATGGGCCAAATTCGAAAATTTTTTGAATCCCTAAAATGTCAGCCCACTCTGAGCAATGATGCATATTTTTCAGATTCGAAAATCCATTATTTTTTTTTTATATAGCCTTTAAAAACTGCAATCATTTTCAAATGCATCATTTTATCAATTTATCTCTTTTTTCAGAAAGTGTCACGATAGCTGCTTGTCAATCTCGCTTCTGCCCTGTTGGAATAGAAATAAATTAATTTTCCATTTAAAATTAATGAGTTTTAATTGATATTTTTGAAAGTTACTAATTGATTTTTATGAATTTTTTTTTTGTTGAATTTGCAATTTTTTTTACAAATGTTTGCAAATTTTCGTGGACATAGAGTAATTATTTCGATGTGTTTCCAGAAGCGAGTGGGCTTTGAATATGGCAAACCTGCATTTTTTACAGTAACCTCTTTCCTGTCTGGGTCAATATTAGAAATCTGGTCAGTTTTTAGCCGAAATAAAGAAAAGTTACGGTCCGAATTTCAAAAAATTTTAATTTTTGGAACGACAAAAATCGACTGCGTGAGAATCCCAATTTTCAGATCGATACCTCCAGTAGTTTTTCTTTAATTCGATGATGCGTGAAAAATTATCATTTAGCTGTTACATGTTAGCATATGTTTTTCATTAAGCCTAACATGCCGTTTAGCTACTGTCGATTCACAAACCAGAGCGGTCGGAACCGGCATGGTTACATTGCATTGTATTATAAGTAGGTACCAAGTACTGCTTTGGCCAAGTTGCTATGTACAGAGTACACAGCCGAGTACCTAATATAGGGTAGTAGTGTGTAAGGAAAAACACTTGTGCACACATTGAAGCGAGGTTAGAGGCAACACCCAGAAGATAAGAAAAATGTTACAAATGCAATTGCACATATACACACAGGTAGAGGCAAAAGTTCTGCACAGCGTGAAAACAAACATTTTGAACATCGCTGTTTCTAATACCAATTATATCTATCATATGATTATTGCTTGCTGTAATAATTTTGATATTAAGAAATTAAAGTTTATTGAATATAAAATATTTGCATTTTGTAATTTTACCTTATCTTCTCTTGATCTTAGAAACTATTTGTAATTTACAAAAAAATATACAAAGTATGTATTGGCATTGCAGCTGCTTATCATCTTTCATGTGCACAACATTTACAATAGAGTTATTTTAAAGTTTAATTTATTTTCTTACTTCCTTATAAAACTTTTTTCAGATTGATATGTTATTTCTAAACTTTATCATTGAAATTCCTTTTTAAAATGATAATGGATTAATAGAAATGCATGCTTTTATAAAATGTTGCAAAACTTAGTAGTTGGACATTGCAGAATCAAGGTCAAGGTCAAGGTCAAGGCAGAATCAAGGTAATATAGAAAAATTTCCTTTTTCTGAAAATGTAAAATGCTTGGTATTTTTGCATCAATAATTTAAATACAATAAATTTAATTATTTTTTAGAAGCATTTGTTGTATTTTTTATGACAATACCGATCTTTTTTTTTTCTTTGCTGTTTCAAAAATGACTTATTTGTATTAATCTAATCATTAAAATTTTGTTATATGTTAATTCTACATTATTTTTACTTTCTTCTATCTATACAAGAAGAAAGTATCAAATTCGTACGAAATTTCAACTTCCAGTTTTCGCTGAATTTATACATTTTAGAAGGTTCTGAACACAATATGTTTTTAGAAAATGTCTGTCTGTATGTGGCACAAACATTGTGGGCACTCTAACTCATGAGCTAGTGTGTAGAATAAAATGAAATTTCATGAGAAGTTCCATTCCTAAGGAAACTGGTGTTGATTAGTTTTTGGGAAAATTTCTCCCAAAAGTGGGTGTCGCAAAATTGATGATTTGTTCTATTTATGTGATTCCTACATCTCCAGTTTATGTGCTCAGAATTCAACAAAACATCAAACTTAGAGTCCTCATGATAGGAATAGATTGTCGTTCAATTTAGGTTGCTGTCATCTAAAACAGGATGTCAAAATTGGATGATTTCTTCAAAATTGGGTGATTTGTTCGAAATATGTGATGCTTATATCATCTGTTTAAATATAATATAACTTTTAGAGTAACATATATTTTGATATAAATATTGTCATAGTAATATATAGTACAACACGAACGTCTGCTGATGGCATATGTTATAAATGTATCATTATTTAAACTGGCTGAATGTTATGTGTAAATAACACATAGAATATGTTATATCATGAAGTATTGAACGGCTCAACTAAATTTTATATAAAGTACTACATATAAATAATGGTATATATTGTTACAGTATTTATTAAGTACACTGTGGTTGATTATGTACATGTATTCTATGAAACTATATATCTGAAGTAAATAAAAAAAAAAATTCTGCATTAAGTCTTCATTGTCCACATTTCCATAACAATATTATGCATTTATATATAAAAAAAGAACCTAAATGTATGCCTAAAAATAAACCTAAAAAGCTAAATGTATGTAATTTCTTGTGCTATCATTTAATTGATTTGATTTATATAGAAGAATGTTTTAACATTTATGTTGAGACATTTTTATATATCCAGTAATATTTTTTATGAATTATTGCCTATATAATATTATATATGGATAGTTATATTTGAATCAATTTTTACAAAACACTTCAGTATTTTTTTTTGTCTTTAATGATGTTTAAAACAAAAAGAAAGCAAATTTTTACAATTACTCTGTATTGGCTGAGTACATAGTCAAAATTTGACCAATTACTCCATACTTCACAAACTGGAACTTAGTACTGAATATGTACTCATACACTTCTAGTATTTATAGTTCATTTTCAGGGGCATACAAAATAATTCCATTAGATTATGATGTATAGGGAAAAATATTTGAAGTCTGCAAATATCTACAAATCATTTGTTTTTTACAGAATTCAGAAAAATCAGTATTATGGAAATAATCGGTAAAAAGAAAAAGAAAAAATACTAACCAAAAAATAAATTTGAAAATATTTTTAGGTTTCTCAAAAATATTATGCCTGCTAATCATTTTTTTAAAAAAATCATGAATTTCGCCAATTAGTTATTGCAAAAAAATAACATAATTAGTCGATTGGTCATGAAATTTCACACAATTATATTGATCGTGCATTTTTCTCTGTAGGGATAACAAAATTTTAATTCCTTTTTTTTTTCTTTTTTTAAATAAATTTATTACAAAAAATTATTTATGTATCAAAAGTAAAAGTACATTATCTAACCTTTATTCCAATTATGTTCGTATGAACAAGTGCAAATGCTGTAAGGAATGAGGATTTTAAAAATATTTGCAAAAAATATTTAAAATCTATCTAGCTTGGGGGAAAAAAATGTATGACACCTGAATTGGTAATATTTGATTCCTGAAGAGTGTCTAAAGGTCCTGAAATTTAATTAGTTTATTCCTGATGTAGTCTTTACAATGTTGGTGTCTATGTTAAAAGTGACTATTTTCAGCATCAGGCAACTATGGCTACTGGTGTTACTCATGCTCAAAGTTTTTCATGTCTGTTCAGCATATAAAACATGTATATCACATCCAATTATAATATATGCAGTTCTAAATTAAAAATTACCAGAATAAACATCGATTTACCAGATATAAACAAGCAAACACTGTTGCCATTCAGAATTACAAATTCGACAAATGAATTTTACAAATGAACGACTCTTTCTACACTTCATTAAAAAAATATAGGTTAATATCCTGTCATGCTTTTAAAATATTTATAAAAGCTTATTAAAGCCTTTAAATAGTTTGAAATGCGTTTTTAGCTTTTCCATACCAGATTTATATTGATTGATGCTTTTGTGAAAAATGGAGTTAATTGCCAATTAAAACGCTCGAGTATGCCCTCAGATGGAGAAAAGATTTAACTTCTCTCTTCAGGAAAATCCTGTGCAAGCCCATGCATTACATGTATTTTTAATTTGTTCATAATTTTTTTTTGCACAACTTCTGATTTTATGTGACATTAGTGTTCTGTGTTAAGAGGCTACTTCACTCAGTTGAAAGATCGAAATAGCCGAAAAAAGAAAAACCGTTGCCATCTGTAAGGCGTATCCTGTGACTAAGATTGACACTTTTAAAGTCCAATGATATTTACTAAGCTTGCGATTGACAAACAGAAAGGTCATCCCACAACATAAAACAAGACAAATTTTGCCTCAGGCGGATAGTAAGGGAGAGTGATACCCCACCGCGAAAAAAGTGATTAGCAAACAGGAGATAGGTTTCCAATCACACTTTCTCAGATAGCTCCGCTGGGCTCAAGTCTAAACTTTATTTTCTAACACATTCTTAAAATCAATTATATATCTTTTTAAATGCACGAAATTATTTACAGATATTCAGATGCTATTTTTTTTCCCCTATGAAGGCAAAACATTATTCGGAAAATGATGGCAAAGATGGCATTTTGTATTGATTTTATACACAAGACGAAAAAGTTGTATTCGAGTAGCCATTCTTTTATAATTCAAATTATATTAAAAAAGAATGTAAAAAAAAAAAAAAAAAAAACGATATTCGATTCCAAAGTGATTAAGTAATAATGTCAGCAAAGATTCCCGCTGTTGAGCGAGTCTCTGTTCTTTATTTTTAACACTTTCCTACATAGTTGAAAAGTGTTTATGAATTCGGTTTGTCTATCTGTCTGTCCGTGCTCTAACTCACGTAAATATACTCAGATTGTCCCGCAATTGATATATGTTATTGATGTTCACTATGGCATGTTCGGCATTGAAAATGAAGTGTGTCGCGCTTATAGTTACTTTAAAGGGACACTCAAAAGAGTTCTGTTATATTACGGTCTATAGAGGAAAATTCTTTGCGTATTATTTAAATGATGTTATACGATTTCAAATATATTGAAATTGATGTATATCACTGAGAGTTGCATTACATGGGACTTTCTTACTATAGATTGCTGTGTGCATATCATTCATTGTTCATTTACAGGGACACACAAAAGAATTCTGTTAAAGTTCTGTCTGTTAACAATAATTGCTGGAAGTGTGTTTTCAGTTGCGGTGCGCTATTTTAAATTTAACTAAGTTTTTGTGTATTACTTGGTGTGTATAAATTCTACAGATCATACACAAAATATCTCGATCACATTTTCGTTTATTGACGGAAATTTCAGAAGGGGGATTTTAAACTGCGCTATGTGTTTACAAACTAAACAAAATTTTATCATTCTATTATATATATTCTAATACGAGGAAATCTTGTGTGTGGTTATATATATATATATATATATATATATATATATATATGCAAACTTTATTTTAAAAATGGCTCTAACGTTTTTGACGAAATTTTGTATCTTACCGTTTTGGGGCACCAGAAAACCATTGGGCTAGGTCACATGTTCGAGAATTTTCGATTAGTAGGTCACCATGGGTCAGGGTCAAGCTAATTGCATCTAAATATAACGGCTCAGACCATTTGACTGAATTTTTTATATCCTGAGACTTTCACGCACGAGAAAACAATTGGCTTGGTCACATCGTCACATGTTCGGGAAAATTTGATTAGTGGATCATTTTGGTCATGGTTCATGATATTTAAACTCAAAGCTAATTTTTACCGAGCATAGCTCGGTCTTCCCTGCTCGTGCATTACATATACAAATCTATTTATCATATACAGGAATGCACGAAAGAATTCGGATATTTTTTTATTGTTGTTGGTAATTCCTGAAATTGGGTTTTTAAATATGTTATGCTTATTCCAATTTATTTACGTAGACATCATCTTTCATCTTATTAAACGGTAAAGATTTGTTAAAGTATATTGGAAGTATTGGAAAGTTTTATATAACCTATATCTTGATGCATGAGTTTTCGTATTTCTTTTTTTTAAAACAGCTTTAAATAATGTAATGAAACAATAGAATTAGAAATTTTATTTCCTCTTTTAAACATTCACTTCATATGAAAAAGTAATAGTTCAAACATTCTTTTTCAGATATTAATAATAATATATTTTTCATATATTCTTTTCGTATAGTTTCATTCACTGTAATTCGGAAATTACTAAGTTTTTAGTGCAGAAGTGTTTGACACATTTTTAAGAACATTTATTATGTATGTGGATGTGTGAGCGAGCATTTGTGATGTTTGTTTGAAATGCGTAAATTTTCACTAACTTTAAGGCTCGATCCATGCAAAAATCAGTATAATGTGTCCAGACGCAACAGCCAAAGGCGGATCCAGCCCTTGCAATTAGACGGGGAGACATAACTCCTTTTTTTTTTTTTTTTTTTTTGGAGGGGGGGGGGGGGAATCACATCTTTTAATAAGCAACTTTTATATTAAAGGCTGGCAGTTGCCATATCCAAAATGGCTACTTTTCTGAAACTTTTAGAAAGTCATTTTCCTTAGTAAAAATATAAAATTTACACATTTTATTGAGATACCAAGAAATTGAAGAATTTCCCATTTTTTTTATAAAGGCAAAGAATCATCCCTAAAATGAGCATTTTAAGACAATTTTTAAGACTTGGCAGTTACAGAAATGCCGTCATGAGGAAGCAATTGGCTGATGTGGCCTGAAATTCAGATTAAAACACCTGTTTTACAGATATTTCCCCAAAAGTTTCTTTGCCTTTATCGAAAAATGGAAAACGCTATTCAATTATATTTGTTCTGAATACGTGCACTTGTAATTGTCTTGCATCTGGTATTAAAAATGATTTCATGGATCTTTCAGAAATTGCCTAATTTGGATTTGAGTAGAGCTTCAGACAGTCGGAAAGATTCTCTTAGTTGAGCAAGGGGAAAATTTAAAAGAATTTAATATATATTTTTAAAATATTCTTTAGAAGTTTTCTTTGTTCAAGGGGGCGGTCATGAACCCATGACCACTTCCTTGGATCAGCCGTTGGCAACAATCTTTGTAAAAAGTACAGATCATTTATTCGTAGAATAATGATGATTTGAAACTATTTTTAATACTTTATGTCCCAAAATATGAATTCATGAAAATTTCATCTTCTAAAGTATTTTTCGTGAATTTTTGAAACCACGTTAGAGGATTTACATAATCATTCAATCAATTTTAGAAGGATTTTGCCAATTAAAATTAATAAACCAAAGCTAAATGTGTAGGAATTACGTGCAATATTTATATCTCCATTCAAATTTTTTAATTTAAAAAAAATATTTTTAATTTATAGAATTAGGAAATGTACAAATATTAGAATATAAATACAAAAAATTTTCAGAACTGAAGCTTTTAACTCACCATCTTCCAGCATCAAGAAAGCTGAAAAGATGCAAATGAAATAGAAATCATCCTTTTAAATATATTTTTGTTTTGTGCAATCAACAATGCTTTTGGAATAAGATAAAGGAAAGTATCTTTAACTCATTGTATACTGTATTACTACTAATCGATGTATTAAATGAATTTTATAACAAGTTTTATTCAATGATACTTTAAAGTACTGTGGGGGCATAAAGTGTTAAAGAATAGTATAATTATTTTTATAGTCTTTGTTTATAGTCCCTTTATTTATAGTCTTTGAAGCATGATAAACATTTTGATATTGTTGATAGATTTACAGCTACTAAAAGTGTAGCACTGCGAAATAAAAATACAATACATATATGATGGTTAAAGGTTTTTTTTTTTTTTTCTACTTATTTTCTTCATTTTTGAACCTTTATTCTCCACCACGTTTTAATTTCTCTTTTAAATATCATATAACTTCAATTTGTTTTCAAAGATGTGAAGGGTTTTGGAATAGAAACATAATTTACATTGATTTTTAGATTATTTCAATCAAATAAAAATCATATCAAAAGTGATATGTTAATTAACAAATTTCCTCAAAAATGTTCACTAATATAATCATTTTAAAAAGTTTTCTTCGACACGAAAACTTAAATCAATTTCCGTGAAAGGAATAAATGTAAAAAAGAATAAATAGAAATACTAATATAGAATAACAAAGAAAAAAATTTGTTCAACACTGAATTTTATTGAAAAAGTATGAAATTTCAAGCTTATCAAAAAAATTTAAAGAATCATATATACATAAAAAAAATACGCAAATTGTGATTATCAAAACTATTTAACTACTCTTTTCAAAATCAAATTAGACTATTTAAAATATTATTAGTAAATTCTAAGAATTGACACTTTCTTCATATAAAAGAAATAAAACATCTTTAGACTTGCAAACAGTACTTAAAATATTGTACACTGAAAGAATTTTTGTAATTTAAAAGATTATCAAAATGTAAATATTTTTATATTAAAAATTAATTTCCTTTACAATTCTGAGATTTTCAAAACCAAAACAATAAATAAAAATAATTAATCAGTAACTCTGTTTACATTCAAATGCATTACTTAGATTACAAAATCAAATGATATATGTATATATATATATATATATATAATAAAACTTTTGTAAATAATAACCATTAAACCACATATATATATATATATATATATATATATATATATATATATATATATATAATAAAACTTTTGTAAATAATAACCATTAAACCACATATATATATATATATAGTAGATGTCTTATTCTTTTCACATCTCAGGGTTTTTCCGATATGTTATAAGGAGCTTATATTATCATTTTTTATGCTTGACAATATTTGACGAATTAACATATGTTTACAATGAATTATTCTTATGAAACTCCTCTGATGAATCCATAAGATATTCATAGTTTTTCATTTTACACTTTCATTTTATTGTTTTTAATTTTTACAATATATTTTCCTTTGATTTTCACGTAATGCGATTTCATTTTAATCATATATATATATATATATATACACACATACACACACACATATATATATATATATATACACACACACACATCGGGGTTTTACATATTTGATCAAATTTGCACCCAGTAATAAAATCTAGTCGCCAGTAAAAAAGAAATATCCCCACACCCAAACCTCCCTCATCATTTATTTTCAAAAAGAAAATAATAATAATAATAATAATAACTAGTAAATCTACAGATCGGAGGCCTCAACGTAAGCTCCACAAATCATTGTTCATTGATCTCACTAATTTTTAACATTATCTGCATAATATTGGATATCCTAAAATTCAATTTTTTAAAGTTATTTATACATTTATAAGAATGTAAAATTTATCGAAAGTTCCGGAAATTTTAAAAGTATCGCATTAAACACAATGTTATGCAATGATATGATAAACTATTTATTACTGTATTTTTTCAGAATAACTACATTACTTCAGGAAGGTGGAACCCCCCCTGAACCCTCCGTTGTTGCTTTAATTATATATCCTAAATTTCCAGTAATTGCGCTATTTCATTTCTTCAGTATATGTCTGAATGTATTTACTATTTTAATTTCATTAGAATAACCATCTCTTTGTACAGGAGGTTTTATCCTATCCTTAAAAGAATACTTATTTTTCAACCACTAAATATCATATGTTGCTGAAATTGAATAAAATTCCGTGTATTAAATATGCTTATACAAATGTAAATTTCTCTTATGAGACTTGTATTCCATTTTCACATTCAACGTTTTTATATTTTTCGTTTGGAAAGCCGATTTGGTCACATTTCTTTAGTAGTTAAAATAAATTCTCATCTATTTCATTAGAAAAAGCATATTAAAAAATTAAATCACCCGAAAATTAGCTATTTTGTTAATAACATTTCGCGACAAAATAATTCACTTGAATTTTCCTTTGTTGATATTCTTTGAAATATAGTTGCTTAGCAACCATTTAATGAAAGAGAGAAAGAAAATACATTGGAATTGTTTGTAAAAAATGAGAAATTAAAATTTTCATATCTTTCAAATTAATGCGTAAAATTTCCCAATAATTTATACAATTACTTTAGAAATTTCAATAAATATATTGGGAAATTTTCAAAGCGATTAAATTAAATTAAGATATTCATTTCGTAAATTTAATATCCATAATTTAGCATTTACAATTATCCCAATGCGTGATTTTTTTTTTCGCGGAATGTTAAAATTAAAAAATCGTCTGACTTCCCATAGAAAAGCATTATGACTTAAAATAAAATGTTCTATATTTTTCGAACGAATGAACCAAAAACTATACAGCTAATTCCGGGTACCTCGCCAATATACCCACCAAAAATCAACCTAATCGGACCCTTTTTGCGGCAGTTATCGCGGAACAGACAGACAGACAGACAAAGAGACTTTTCGGGTCTCAACAGAGAGCCTTCACTGACGTTTCGGCAATTACGTTTACAAAATAACTGAACTGTTATTATGTTATTTATAGGAAAAACATTGCTAAAACAAAACTATGCCAAAATAATCTTGATGATCAAATGCGATCTTACGACCGCATTTGTCAAGCCCTGCACACTCATTTTTAAACACAAAAACATAAAATTGGCAGGCCTGACTATTGAAGCGATTTGGAATAGAAATGAGTTTCCATTTTTTTCCAAACAAAAACGAATTAAATAATATGTCAAAGTAGTCAGTTTGGATTTGAGAAAGCCAAAAACATTTGTTACATATGGAGGAGTGAGCATTTATAACGCTTGTTTGAAATGTAGAAATTTTCACAAACTTTGAGGTGGTTCTCAAATTATCTGCTCAACAAACGCGAAACTTTCTTTTAAACATAAATTGGCAGGCCTGACTATTAAAGCGATTTGAAATCGAATACGTTTTCCATGTTTTGATAAACAAGTTACTTATTGATTTATAAGCGATTTTTGTCATCTGGCGACAGGTTTTTCTTCTTTTCCGGTCTGTCGCGTCCGGAAATCGGTTCAAAACGCCGAATTCGATAGTATTTTCTGAAAGACTTTTGCCTTTACCAAAAAAATGGAAAACGCTATTCGATTGCATAGTTTCTGAATAAGAACAAGTGCCAATTTCATGTGTTTCCGAAGAAAAATTAATTCTGAAATGTGTCAGAAAGTAAGTCCTCTGGATTTGAAAACAGCTTTAAACAAAATATACGTCTGACAAAAAATTGATTACTGACACATTTATTTAAATTCTTACATGTAAAATAAATAATGCTTTATTTATAGTAACTAATTATAAATCGCACTGAAATATGTTTTTTTTTGTTTTGTTTTTTATCTTTGAAGTATAATTTAAAAATGTTTCATTTGTGAAAGGAGAATCACGAAATTTACCGAAAAAAAGAGAACCCGTATAATCTCATCATTTCTGAGCTTTAAATTACTGTAACAAATTTTAATAATAAAGCTATACAATAGTTATTTTTTAGTTAATCTACCGCATAAATATTTAATATTTTCGAAAGAAACGTTAAAACTAACTCAGTAAGAGTTATGTAATAAATAATAGAAAAAAGGTATTGTAGAAAATTTAAATACAACTGTATTTATTCGCTGGATATGTCTATTGTCTATCTATTCATTTTAATGACACTTGCCACTGTATGTTTGTTTTTTCCCGAGAAAGAGTGAATAAATGATAGTTCTAGTATTTTTGTTTAGCAAATAAACGCTTTTTCATTTTACTATTGTAGGCAATTAAAAAATATATCGGGTATTAAACTTCAGAGGTGAGAGGTGAAAAAAAATCTTTATTGATCCCACATCAATAACGTTTTTTAAAAATCTGTATGATGCTTAGTAAAACAAATAATCAGCATCTATTTACATCATTTCAAAATACCATTTTTTAAACTTTCTTCTCTGCTCTTAAAATGAAATTTGCAGCTTTAGAAGTTGCATACTGATAGCCAAAGGTAAAATTTCACACATTAGGTGGTCTTTCTTATCGCTCAATGAAGATTTTTCCCGTTTGACTTCCCGTTGAGTTCCCGGAAAGAAAGGGAGGTAACTTGTTTGGGGCGGTCATTTTACTGTTTTCGGCTGTTTTAAAAAAGGCAGTACAATTTTTTTAGGATTGTAGCATCGATTAAATTTTTTTTTAAATCAAAATAAAAAGCATTTTTGGAAAGCTAAATAATCAGGCTACGATTGTGTCTTTACCAAATTTTAAAATGTCAAACAGATTTTTCGCGATAAGACACTAAACATGAATCTTCAAAATAACGCACTTATATCACATTAAAAAAAATTAATAAAATAAAATTTGAAAGGAGCATGCATAATTTAAATGTACAGGTTTTGAAAGCTACAAAAATTACTAAATTCGAGCAAAATGCGAAAAGATGACACTTCTAAATTTCTCCCATTGAAATAACATTAGCTGCTCTGTCTGGGAGAGCCAGTGAAGTAGCCCCTTAATATATAACACCTGTACCGGTAGCTGCAATTAGCATCCTCTTTAAGGTCTTTTTTAGTCCCAATTATTAATTTTTTAATGAAATGATCCAAAACTGTTCTCGCTTCAACTTGGTGGCACCATCTACCAAGCATAAAATAAAATATTTTAAGATGCTATTTTTTCACAATTAGCATTTTAAAAATATTCTGAGGGGGAAAAAAAGAAAGAAAAGGAAAGGACATACTTTATATGCAAGGATTAATGCAAGTTTTTTTTAAACTTTTGTGACAAATAAAATTTTACACCGAATGCTGCAAATGATGAAATTTTTATTAGCATTTTTAAAAGCCAGTTCCTATTTTTTTCTTTTTTTGATCAAATTATTGTTTATAAAATATGCCTGTGAAATTTTAACATGATAAATTTATGACGAGTTTACTCTTTTGGAATTGAATTTTGCATTAAGGATCCTTTCTATGAAACAGAATTTTGACAATGGTCCCTTTTCATTAAATTAAATTTTGTGGAAAGACTTTTTATTAAATAGAATTTTTTTAAGGGGCCCAAATTTTTGCCTGGATCGACCTCAGATATGAGCTGTGTTAATCATTATAGGTAATTAAATTGTATTTTCCTGCTTTTACGGGTAATAGTTCTAATTATTAATAAAATATAATTATAATAAAATTTGCAAACTTTTTTTTTTTTTTTTTTTTTTTTTTTTTTTAACTTATGCATATTTTTATGGCAATTTAACATAATAGCATATGCTACATTGTTACATATGCTACTTTACATAGCTGCCAACTTACGCAAAATAAAATTCTGTAGATTTCTAAAAAATCAGTTGATTAAGCTGCTTTCAAAAAAAGCCTTGATTCAAAGTAACACTTTTTTCACTTTTTAGAAATGAAAAATAGCATTAATAGAACAAAAATATAGATTTTTGTATTCCTAAAATTTTTAACAATTCTTAGATTTCTACCCCCGTGCACCTAAGCAAAAATTCGTATTCAGAATTTTTTTTTCCTCTGGAGGTTGACTTTTGCAGATAGTGTTTTTGGGGTGATTTTGATGACTTGCCACTGTTGGAATGATCACACATAACATAAGATGACAGTAAGATAAATTACAAAAAACCCCATATTGGATCCCCAATTAAAACAGATGCAATATTTCATTTTATATCATCTGTTTAAATGAAATAATATGTCAGTAATATGACTTAACATTCTAAACTTAAAAAAACACCTTTCCGTCATTTTTGATGGGGGCATATGCTAGTACCACTAATAAATACTACTCACTCCTAACATTACAAAAACATGTTGTACTCCACCTCATTGATGCATATCAATTTCATTATGTTTGAAGTACCATAACATTATTAAAATGCATCACATATGATTTTTCCATATAGACCCTAATGTAATAGAATTCTTTTGCATATTCACATTAAACAAACTATAAATGTTACTCACTTCATATTCAATAGCAAACATGATATATTAAGCCTCAAAACATAGCACTCTGAGTATATTTATGAGAGTTGGAGCATGAACAGACTGCAGACAGACAAACTGAAGTGAAACACTTTTTAACTATGTTGGAAAGTGTTAAAAACAGTAGGCAAAGGTTTTAGACTTTCGATAATTTGTTTAAATAAGTACATTAAAAATATATGCATGTGTATAATGGTAAAAGAATAAAAATATATATAAGGGAAAAGAAATTTCTTAAAGAGAGATATCCAGAGGAATAATTGCAAATTCAGAATGCTTAAAATTTTGAAAACTGCTTCAGCAAAATAACATTATTATTAGTATTATAAACAGAATATCTAACACAAGAGAAACATTAAAAAGTTATCTGGAAATAAATAAAGGTATTATATTTCAATCATTATATCAAGTTAAATGAAATTAATAGTCAAATACCTCAGCTTCATCTTTAAATGAGGGCGATTTCCAACTTTCTAATGCTCTTCTTAACAAATCACAAGATAACTGGAAAATTTCAAAGAGCTCTGAATCTCTGAATGAAATGGCTGTTTTCCGCTGCTTTGTTAAGGATTTGTTTGCCTCGGCCTAGATAAAGATTGACATTAAGATAAGAAGACACGAAAAAAGAGGTTTGATTACTATAACACAGCCAATTAAATAACATTATTACAGCATCCCAAACAGACACGAGAATACTTAAAACTTTCATGCAATTTATCTTGAGTCTTATCAGTAACTTACTATAATATTCCTTACCAATGTTAATATTGTACAGTTTAGTTTAACATGCATTGTCATTTCGTATAAATCAACTCCATTATTCATATGCGTATTGATCACATAATAAATGATTCTGTTTGTCCCAAATTACTAAATAACAAAGATAAAATTTAAATTTTTAATGTTGGCGACTTGTTTTCTTTAAACTACATAAAAATTCCCTAAAACTTAGAAGAATGAAATAAAACAAAATTCTGTAAATATTTTACAAGAATGTTCCTAAGATGTGTGTCAAAACATTGAAATTAATTATTTCTACATATTTAAAATGCCAAAAATTACACAGGTACAAAAAAAAAATTTAAAAAATCAAGGCCTTTTTTTTTTACGCAGTATACTTATATAGCAGAATTCGAAAATTATTATGTTATATATCAGAATTCAAAAATTAATTATTAAGTAAGTAGGTTTTGCATAAGTATTAAATGAAACACTAAAATGAACCAATAATACACATTTATTCACATATTTTTCAAACTTTTGTTTCCATTTTTGTGATTCTTTTTTTTTTTTTTTTTTTTTTTTTTTTGGGCATGTGTTATAAAATTTAATTTTCGGAAAATTTAAAGCAAGAGAGAAATCTCTATCTATAAGAATATAGCATATCAACATATGAAATGAAATGTATAGCAGTTTCAACAATTGAACACAAAGAAAAAGTTTCATTATCATTCTACAATAATGTATGAAAAATAAAACCCTCTGCGCAAATAAACAAATGCAGGAAATAATTTATAAAGCTTATATAGAAATATTTAGTGTGACAACCTTTTGCTATTTTGAGCATGGAAACACTTTTTAAGCACATTACATTCAGATGTTTTTCTTAGATGCAATGCCACAAAATGCTTGTATATAGATTTAATTGATTTGCCTAGTGCATATTTTTGCTTGAGCTAATATTGAATAACTTGATTCACTTTAAATTCATATCCAGCTGCCCTATTATTAAATTTTCTTCAGCAAAACAATCTACTATGAGTATAAAAAGCTCAGTGAATTTGTTCTTTACATTAAGAATGTAAGCAAATCAACACCAGTATGTTTACTGGATTCATATTGCATTTTAATGTCACCTACACATGTAGTCCCTCAGCAACTGAAAAGAAAAATATCACAATAAAATAAACAGAGAATTGGTTAGTAAGAACCAAACTAAAATATTAAAAATTGATAATTCTTAGGACACTTGCAGTTAAATTAATATGAAATTCCACTTAAATTTTTCAATTTTCTCATATTCTTGATGCAAAAGTTACATACTGCAAAAAGATCAGCAGTATTTTCTAGTTGCAAAATTCCTACATACTGTTTATATACACTATGCAATAAAAATCATGCATAACTACAGTGATCCTTCTAGGTCATTTTTTAAGGGTACAAAAATTCAAATTTTACTACAAAAAAATCACTGCGACGTAAGTTACACAAGTAAATATGCTAAAATTAGCAGGAATAGAGTTGCTTAATCAAAATTAATTTTTAGTTTTTATTGTAACTAGACGGAGGCAAAAAACAATTAGGTATTAGTTTTAAAAAATGAACTATCTTTAAAGATTTCAAGTTAGAAATTAACAAAAATTCCATATTCTTGTCAAAATTCAATTTGAAAGTAGACAACTGAAGAGTTTCTTAAATTACTATTAGTAAGTTAGGTTAAGAATTACGCTGGATGCATAAAGATTTAATAGGTTTATTAGAGGATCCAAGATCCAACCTGCATACATCGCGGCTAGCATGAGACTCAGGTCCGATCGCCGATCACGACCGGGGAACATTTACATGCGCATGTGGCGCCATCTAGTGTGTTACAATGCAACTAATCTTGATTATAACATTCTCTTCCTTCTTAAAGAAAGCTAAGAGCAAATATTTAAAAGTTCTTTAACAGGGAACAGTTCAAAATCAACAGCAATGCAAAAGAGTTCTAATGTCCATAATCAGCAATGCAAAAGAGTTCTAATGTCCATAATCACAGACGATCAGGCTTCCTCCTTGGGCGATTTGAACGTCTGAGCTTTGGGGTTCCTGGGTCCTGCCTAATCACTTGTGGCGAGAGTGCAGGAGGGTCTGCTTGCGAACTGTTCTCCCTGTTTAGAACACTTACCTGTGGAGACAGAAGGGGGGGGGGGGTACCGGGGTGTTTGGAACTTCCACAGTTGGTGATTCTCCACTTAGAACATCAGCCGGCGTTAAGTCCTCTGAGCATTCGGGCTGAAGAACAGTTGGAGCTGGCAGCTGTGGAACAAGAGGAACGTCACTAGCACCTTCAAGTCTGTGGCGAAGTTGGTCAATGTGCCGAGACCAATCTCCTCAACTGGTTTTCACTTTGCACATCACATTTCCCACTGGGGAAATAACAGTTCCAGCCACCCATTGTGGGCCCCGGCTAAAAGAGCGCACCCAAACCGGGGTGCTTTCTGTAAATTTTCTTGCACTGGTTTCAGCCTTCGCAGGAGCTGGGCTACCGGAATCTCGAATTAGATCCAAGCGTGTGCGAAGAGGTCGTCCAAACATAGCCATAGCAGGGGATATGCCTGTTGATGGTGCTGGCGTGTTCCGGAAATTCAGCAGGAATTTAGCCAACCTCTCTGCAAAGCTTCCTTCCTTGTTTTTCCGCATTGCAGCTTTCACAGTACGCACTGCTCTTTCAGCTAATCCATTTGAGTTTGGATGGTAGGGTGCCGTTTTTATAGGTGTAATGCCATTTAGACGTAAGAAATTAGCGAATTCATCACTACAAAATCCAGGTCCATTGTCACATACTAAACTCTGTGGTAACCCGAAGCGTGCAAAAAGATTACGCAGAGTCAGTACTGTTGAAGCTGCTGTTGTATTAGGAACAGGTATCACTTCCAGCCACTTTGTTTTAGCATTGACTACAATCAATAGCCAATGACCTTCCACAGGACCTGCATGGTCAATATGAATTCTCTCCCAAGGTTTCTCAGGTGCAAGCCAAGAGCTTTGTGTAGAAGGGGGAGCTGTAGCATTTTCTTGGCAGTCAACACAGCTGCGAACCTTTGTTTCTAAGTCCCGATCTGTACCAGGCCACCAAACATGTGAGCGGGCAAGAGACTTTATTGCATTAATCCCTTGATGAGCACTGTGAAGTTCATCCAAAATGAATTCACGAAATTTTCCTGGGATAAACACACGGGAACCTCTAAGAATGATATTTTCTTCCGGATGTGCCAAAAGACTTGCAAATTTTCTAACACTTTCTTTGGCCATCCATTCTGAATACGTGACCTCAGACGACTCAGTGCAGGACACTTGTCTATCTCCCTTTCAATTAGGTGTGCTGTCAGTGGACTATCGTTCAACTGTCTGATGAGTAAGACTGACTCGACTGGCACTGGAGGATCTACAGACTCAGATTTTAGCGAAAGTCTACTGCAAGCATCAGCATTTCCATGCAACTTCCCTTTACGATACTCAATCTTATATACATATGCAGATAAAGTTAAGGCCCATTGTTGTATGCGAGCTGCAGCAACTGATGGCACTGGCTTATCTTCAGACAATAGGGTTACTAATGGGCGATGGTCAGTGACTAAAGTAAATTTGCATCCTAACAGGTAGTTCCTGAATAGAGTCACTCCAAAAACTAAGGCTAAAGTCTCTTTTTCGATGTGACTGTAATTCTTCTACGCTTTAGTAAGGGAGCGAGAAGCAAACTCAATTGGACGGTCGCCATCTGATGTTTTGTGTGAAAGTACTGCACCAAGACCATAAGGACTTGCATCACAAGCCAGAATGACTTCTTTGTCTTGCTCAAAATGCACAAGTAATGAAGAGTTCTGCAAAACATCTTTAGCTTTTTTAAAAGCTTCTTTCTGGGGTAATTCCCATTTCCATGGCTGCTTACTTTCTAACAACTTGTATAATGGTGCTAACAAGGTAGACATATTCGGCAAAAACTTGGCATAATATGTTATTAAACCAATGAACGAGCGCAGTTCATCAACATTTGTTGGCTCAGGTGCCTCTGCAATTGCTCTCACCTTCGATTCAACTGGGTGCAGTCCATGTTTGTCTATGCGATGCCAAAAGTATTCCACAGATGATTTCAGGAATTCGCATTTCTCAGGGTGTAATCTTATACCTGCTGCTTGTAGACGGCTGAAAACTTCCTCTAAATTTTGCAAGAGCTCCTCTTTATCTTTACCAGTTACTAGCAAATCATCTAAATATATAGAAGCTCCTTTTGTGCCTTGCAAAATCTTCTCAATTTCTCTTTGGAAAATCGCAGGAGCAGAGGCAATGCCAAAAGCAAGTCGAGTGTAACGGAGAAGGCCCCTGTGAGTATTTATCATCACCAGGCGTCTCGACTCTTCATCCAGTTCTAGTTGGCAATACGCATCCCGAAGATCTAACTTTGTGAATGCCGTACCACCTGACATTTCAGCAAACAAGTCCTCAATCTTTGGAAGGGGATATTGTTCCAGCTCTGTTGCTTTATTCACCGTCAACTTGAAATCACCACAGATTCTTATTCTTCCATCTTGTTTTAGCACCGGAACAATTGGAGTTGCCCAATCTGAGGTTTTTACAGGTTCTAAAATACCATCTGCAATGAGGCGATCAATTTCTGTGTCAATTTTCTCTTTGTAGGCATATGGAACAGGATGGGCTTTAAAGAATTTGGGAACTGTGTCCTTCTTACATGTAAGGTGAACTTTGACTCCTTTAACCAACCCCAATTCTGGTGAGAAAACTTCACTAAATTTTTTTAGAAGACCATCTAATGTGGGTTGACTGGCACTTACATTATGCAAACTGTGATTCATATTTGAGTCAAATGCATTCATGAGGCCTAGTGGAACAATCCAGTTCCGACCAGCTAAATTTGTGTTTCCTTCAGAAACCACCAGTAAAGGCAAATGTTCTGTTCTTGACTGGAACACCACATCTACATTTGTCACTCCCAGTATGCCAATGGGATGGCTAGTAAAGGACTGGAGTTTAATTCCTGTTTGCTCTAAAGGAGGGCAAAATCTTCTAATTTTTTCAAACAATTTTACAGGTATTAAGGAAAATGGAGCACCAGAATCAATTTCAAAGGATATGGGTTGTCCCTGCACTCTACATTTGATTTTAAGTGGAGGGTAATTTTCCTTAACATCAGATAAGTGATACATAGTATACTGATTATGTTCCAACTTTTCCTTTGTTTCTGATAAAAGATTTACTTTTGGTTTGTAACTAAATTTATTTTTAGACAAACATACCTTTGCTAGGTGCCCAAGTTTCTTGCAGGTATGGCATATTGTGTTTTTATGCCTGCATTCTGATGCCTTATGTTTTGGGTCTCCACAACGAAAACTATGTTTTCCTGTATCTGCAGTGGCTGCCGATTTAGCGTTTTCATATTTCCGCAGTAATTTTCAGTTTCTGAACTTCAGAAATCGGAGATACCTTCAAATCCACTGCATCCCTTGCTGCTGCTTCCATCGAAATGGCGATTTCCCACGCACGCACAAGGGTTAAGTTACATTCTGACAGCAATTTCCGTTGAATTCCTTCGTCCTGTATTCCGCACACTATTCTGTCTTGTAGCATCATATCCAGAGTGACTCCAAAATTGCAATATTTCGCCAATTTCCGGAGTTCCGCGATGTAATCGGGCACAGGTTCGCACGCGGCTATTAAACTTGAATCATTCCACGATTTCCGAGGACACCGGATCATAATGTCTATTTAGTATCCCAATAAGTTCTGTTAATGTCTTGGAGGTAGGTGCTTCTGGCGATATCAAGTTTCGGAGCAGTCCATACGTGGCAGATCCAACCACTGTTAAGAAAACAGCACGTTTTCTATCAGCCGCTTTGATCGCGTTTGCGATGAAGAATTGCTCAATTCTTTCAGCGTATTCGCTCCAGCACTCGTTTCCAGGGTTGAATTCTCCAATACAGCCAAAAGATGCCATGATAATACGCAAAGAAATCCACCACGCGGTCACCGAACGTCGATTAGGCTTAGCACGCCGTCATCTGCCAAAGTCGCGATTTTTCTTAAAAATACGCAAAAATACTTTATATTTTCAAAAATACATCGATAATTTATCCTCGTTGCCACTGAAGAGTTTCTTAAATTACTATTAGTAAGTTAGGTTAAGAATTACGCTGGATGCATAAATATTTAATAGGTTTATTAGAGGATCCAAGATCCAACCTGCATACATCGCGGCTAGCATGAGACTCAGGTCCGATCGCCAATCACGACCGGGGAACATTTACATGCGCATGTGGCACCATCTAGTGTGTTACAATGCAACTAATCTCGATTATAACAAAAACTAAAGAGCAAGTATCTAGAAAAAGAATAAAGAAAGCAATGTATGTATAGACTATCAAGTTTTAAAAAAATTTAAGAACTTTAATAATTTTAAACATAAAATCAAGTAGAAAGCAATTACATTGAGCTTTTTACAACAGCCAAACTGCAACTCCCAAAAAATATAGTGTAAATTCCAACCATATATAAATGAGCACAGGCAGAAATTTAATAAACTTAATAAAATTTCACTTATGAAATTTTCATTCACACAACGTATTACATACATATTTCATTTCTCCATAAACTGGCTAAATGACAATGGTAAATAATATTGATATATATATATATATATATATATATATATAAAGGTTCAAATTAAAAAAAAAAAATGAAAAAGTCCTTCCGGCCTGTACCGGGAGGAAAAGGTAGCTTTCCTATATCTTCGTTTTAAAATTTTAGCTAATGTTACACGAAAACAGCAAGTTAAAATGCAAAGAAACGTTTACAAAAGATTCGTTAATACTCAATTTGAATAGGAATTTTGCCAAATTATTGAGCAACAGCCAAATTGGCTTCATTTATAAAGACTTATTTTGGTCGCCAAATTTGGCGATATTTTGCCAAATGTCGCCAATTTTGGCGCTAACAGATATGAATATATAGTTTTATGCATATGATTGGGAAAATTATTACAACAATGAAAGAAAATAATTTGCGAGTAATCGCGTTAATGTGCTGCTTTGTTTCAAAATGTCAGCCACCCTAGAATTTCAAACTGCTCTATCTCAGCCATTTTTTAAGATAGAGGTAAACCAAAAAATGCTCTGGAATCCTTGTATCAAGGCCTAACACGTAATTAAAAAATAAATTTGAATTTTTAATTTTTTTGTATATTTATTTTAGTTTTAAATTTTTAAATGGCCGCCATCTTGAAACAAAATGGCGGACCAAGCTGGCCAACGAACTCGGTGGAGACATTGGTGACCTTAATACACACAATTAGTTTCATCTAAATCGATTTATAAATACGAGCGTTATCGTATGACATAGGTCAGATATATATATATATATATATATATGGATATATCTATATATATATAAATCAACATTTGAACGGAGGGTGGTTTTGGGGTCTGGGGGTCATGATCGGTGAAAATATATCGAAATTTTCCAGAACTGCTTTCCTCCGAACGGCTGCAATAGGTAGCTTTATACTTTTTTGTATTGAAAGCTACCTAATAGAAAAAATAAATATATTTTTTAAACTATAGGAGAATTCTTAAAAAAGTCATAAATAAAATAAAAACAATATAAAAGGAATTAAAAGAAAAAAAAAAAGCTTTTCAAATAGTTATAAACCAAAAACTGAAAAAACTTTTAGATCAGCAGCATTTTCTAGTTGCAAAATTCTAGCAAACTATGCAATAAAAATCATGCATAACTTACAATGATCCCTCTAAGCCATTTTTAAAATGTGAGCGCCCTTCCCTTTTAAAAGTGGCAAAATGAATCCTGCCCAGTGATGTGGGAAGGGTAAATACCCAGCAGGTAGGTATTTATCTTTTGGGCATTTACCCAACCCTACAGCAAATACCCAAAACTTGGGTATTTTCATATTTCACTGTAAAAAATCATAATCTCCATCAAAATTTCTTGAAATCATAAGTTACAATGTTTCAAATATAATAGCAGCTTTCACATTATTTAAAGAAAAATACCTGCAGGCTGTCCAATTGAGTGGCCTTGTCCATCTTTTACTATGTTCTGATATTTTTAGATGCCAGTCAATTATTTTATTATTATTTTTTTTACAAATGTAATTGTTATAGTCACTTTTCAATGATGCAAACATTTAAATGCAATGTTCAGCCGAATTCAAGATGAAGAAAATTAAAAAAAAGAGATTCCTTGAAATTTCCAGGAAAAAACTAAATGGGAAAGTTATTTGTATTATCTTAAAAATTTAAGCTCAAGGTATGTTAAAGTTTGTATTAAACTTTTTTTTTTTTTTTTTTTTTTTTTAAACTTTGTCTCATAATACCAAAAATTCACACTTCTTAAATACACAATAAAAAGATGAGTTTCAAAATTTTTTATTCATCAGTCACAAAAAGGCCATCCTATGAACTAGCATGAGTGCAGAAGGAAATTCTTGTAGTGGGAATCATATCAATTGTAGCACTTTGTAAGGAGAAAAAACGACTTACTCCAAAAGCTGAAAAATGGCACTGTTCCATGCTCCAACAGCGGACGGAGCTAGACTTACGCGCGTATTCAGACCAAACGCTCGTAAAGTTGCGGAAGCCGATCCGCAAAAAGGAGGGCTTACGAGAGAAGAGGGAAAAGCACTGGTGGACGCGATTCCAGTCGAACATTTTCCCTCTCCCACAATTGCTGACGTCACGTAAGATTTGTAGATAAGAGAATTGAGTTTTAATCGAAGATCAGTCTGTATTAACCAATGAGAATGCATCTAGAACTTTTAAAGGGACAGAAACGGATGTTTTGAATAATTTTTGCAATATATATTTATCTTTTCATATATTCAGTTTTGTCTTAACGGTGGGTGATTGGGCCCGTGTCCATGGCTCGCACTCAATAAGTCGCTTTGAATTAGCTGACTTTTCAATAATATTTCATTGCATACTTTTAAATTGAAAAAAAAAAAAAAAAAAAAAAACATAATAAAAAATACAATCCAAGGAGAACTGTAACAACAAGCTCATATATATATATATATATATATATATATATATATATATATATACAGCGTGTCCACGTATAACCTGACCGACCTTTATTTTCGCAACCGTTGGTCCAAGAGGCATACTTCCAATTACAAAAATGGTTTAAATAAGGTAAAGAATTACTTTCAAAGCAATTTGGGTCAAGAAAAACAGTTATTAAAAAATTACGAAATTTAAATTTTTATACGGTCCCCCGGTCCTATTAGTGATATTTAGTAAAAATTTACTGTGGCACTAACAAGTAAGACAAAAAAAGTCCCATTCATCTAGCATTAAAATTGGCCGAGTAATAGCTGTTTAAAGTTGGAGTATATTTTTTTCTGCGAAATAGGGGTCATTCACAAATGTAGTAGAAATATAAATAATCGTCAGATATATTAAAAAATAGTTGAGAGCAAAATTAACATGGCAATCTAATATAAATGTGAAATCTATAATCATTCTGACATATTAATGCAAAATATACCATTTGTACTGAACATATAAAAGGATAAAAATAACAGAATTTTTGTTAAATAAAAGGATGAAAACTACAGCCTCAATTCTTTACAAAATGATACAGATTTTAAAATGCTGTTAGATTACATTGTCTTTCAAATTTTGGATTGTGCCATGTTTTTTAAATTATTGAAAACTGATTCTTATGTATTTTTTAGTGCAGAATCCGAAAATGACCTTCATTTTACACCATCACGTCAGGATTTTTCTCAAATCGCAAATTTCAAAGATATAAAGCTCAAAGTTAAAATTGATCCCCCCTCTCCTCCCAACCTCATCGGACCTCTGAGCTGTTTAGCTGCAAGAAACCCAGTATAAGCCGAAAATTTGAATAAACTATTGTATCAGTTTTTTCGCTATTTTTAACCTTGAAATTTACGATTTGCGAACAATCCTGACATGATGGTTAAAAGTGAAGGTAATTTTTTTATTCAGCGTTAAAAAATACATAAAAGTAATTATAAAAGTTAAAAAACACAACCATCGCAGGTTTATGTTATCTAATCTAAAACTCTTTCTTAAATTCGTTGAGGGTGATCTATCAGATTTCTTTTGTGTTATCCTCTAATATAAGTATATGTATAAGATGGCAAGCGTCGAAAATTATAATAATATTACATTGTCATCGGATTTAAGTCAGTATGTAAAATTTAACTTTGATCGGACACTTGAAAGTAACTTAAAGATCGAGTACAAATTTTAAACTGGAAAGACGATCGTTGCAAGTTAAATAAAACCTTATGAAAACAACATAATTTTTGTTAAAAGAAATCATAGCCTCAAATCCTTTCAAAATAAAACATATGTTAAAATACAAGTATTTTAACTAATCTGAAACTTAATTAATAAAAGTTAACTCAATCGTAATAGTTGTATGACTTCTTTCAAAGCGTAGATATCTTGAAATAACTTTAAGTACTCTATATACGACCCCTGAAAGCAAGGCCGAAATCATCTGTTTTCAGATGCAAAAAAGTGGTGTAAGTCATGCATTTCAAAGTTTCATAACTCAGTCAATTTTAATGTTAGATGAAAGGGACTTTTTTTGTCTTACTTGTTAGTGCCACAGTAAATTTTTACTAAATATCACTAATAGGACCGAGGGACTGTATAAAAATTTAAATTTCATAATTTTTTAATAACTGCTTTTCTTGACCCAAATCGCTCTGAAAGTAATTCGTTACCTTATTTAAACCATTTTCGTAATTGGAAGTATGCCTCTAGGACCAACGGTTGCGAAAATAAAGGTCGGTCCGGTTATACATGGACACGCTGTATATATATATATATATGTTACTCCTCGAGGTTATTTTTGTGAACATATCCCGTATTTTCCTATCAATTAAAAATTTATTAATTAAAAATTATCTATCAAAGGATAACCCTTTGCGTATAAGTCAACAATACCTTAGTTTTCAAGCATCTGCTTTTCTATTATGATATATTTTCACACAATATATTTTTTTTTAAAGTAAGAATTAATTAATACATTGGGACTTCCAAAAAAGCATTCGGGCACAGGGCCCTAAAATGCCTTAAAGCTGTTCTCAAATCCAAAGAAGCTACTTTTTGACACATTTTTTTAATTCATTTTTGTTCAGAAAAGCATGAAATTGGCAGATGTTCTTATTAAGAAACCATGAAATCGAATAGAGTTTTCCATTTTTTGATAAAGGCAAAAGATGTTTTAGAAAATACTATCAAATTTGGTGTTCTGAACTAAATTCCGGTGCGACAGCGCCAGAAAACAGAAAAAACCGGCTGTGACAACTGTAGCTTTTAACTCGATAAGTAATTTATTTATCAAAAAATGGAAAACTCATTTAGATTCCAAATCGCTCCAATAGTCAGGCTGCTAATTTTATACCTTTTTATTTCAAAACGAGTCATAAAGTTTCGCAATGTGGGGCAGGTCATTTGAGAACCACTTTAAAACGGTTTAGGATATATAAATAACAATATATATATATAATTTTTGTATTATTTTTTCCTTTGATTTTTATAAGTTTAATTTCATTTTAACTAGATAATTTGGTAATTTTTTGTACGAATTTGAAAGTTAATTTTTGATTCAAAGAGGTATTTTATATAAATATATATATTTCTGCCCTGCTATTGGGGGGGGGGGGGGGGTAAGGGTTCAAAACTTCTATATCCAGAGTACTTACAAATTGAGAAATTGAGATACATATGAAAAAACTGTACAAAGATAAATACATGATCTGCAAAAACCAATGCAAAGAAAAGCACAAATATACACAGAAATTTTATCTTGCACTTGTTTCAAGGCTTCATAATAGGAGCTTCTTCTTCAGTGCGAAACGAATGATAGAAAAATGAGTAATAATAGCAGCAGAATGTGTTATTGTTACACTGTTTTCTCACTTGTTAACTTTTACATATTTATGTTTCGATATTTGTGTAGGGGGGGGGGGGGGATTTTTGATAAAATAGTAGAATATTGAAACTGATACTTTTATTTATATTAAACAATTTTATTTTTTATCATTTATAATGATTTTATTCAAATGAAAGGGTACATTTTGAAAAAAGGTGTGTTCTTTTGTGCTATTTTGGCATAATGTGAAGAATTGTTAAACATTAAATTTCATGATAATATATTTATCAATGTCTTTTAATTGGTATATTTTTCAATGTATTTAGTTGGCTTGAAAAGTTCAGAATTTAAACAAACTGCATATGCTATTAAAAAAATAGGAAAACATTTTTCAAACTTTTTTTTTTTTTAAGTTACATGTAACTACTATGTAAGAATCAATGCAATACCTCATCAATATTTCATTTGCACTGTTGAAATTTATACAAAGTTAAAAGTTGATAATCTCGTGTGTAAATTAATATATTTGAGAAATTTATTATACACCAAGGCATTAAAAAAAAAAAAAAAAGCCGATATGTAGCAGGGAAATAAATACCAACTAAGATATCAATATTTATCCAAAATTTAAAAGTAATTTTACTTTAAAATAAATTTTTTAATAAAAAATAAACATTGTTAAATTATAACTTCCAGGCATAAATTATAATTAAAAAAATTTTCAGCTTGAAAATAATACACTTTTGTTACCTGCAAACTGATTAAAATTTATTATCATCATTACTATTATTATAAATTTGAGTTAGGTGTAGTGCAGAGAGATTCATTAATTATTATTTTTTTTAAAGCTGAAGAAATAATATGGGAGAATTAAATGTGAATTAATTACTTTCACATAACTCAATACTCAATCATACATTCTTACATACTCTCAATCAGCCACAATGTAAAATGTTTTGAATGTGTTATTATTATTATTAACATGTTGTATTATACTGGGAACTCACAAAACATTTTCAAAGATAAGGCATGTTTATAAATGTCAAAATTATAGTTTCAAGAATTATGATTTATTCATTTTGTTAATAATTCATACTATGTAATGAGGGATATTTTTAGTTCTTCATTTTATGATTAGAGACAAGCTCTAAAAAAGAAAATATCGAAAATAAACAGTATTTAATTAATAAAAGTATCCTTACAATTTTATATTTTGTCAAGCTTATATTATTTCTTATGTGTGAATTTAAAAATTGCTTCTAAATTAACATCAAATACTGATCAAATTAATTTGCTGCAAGTTAATAAAAATCAACTATTGATAAAACTTGTAAATCATATAGTTGCTTACAAACAATTTGCTTACTTCAGAAAAATAAGAAATTTAAATTATTTTCTTAAATTCAACAATTTATGTGTCAACCTTTTATTATTATGCATCATCAAATCTAATTCTTGGTGATTCGTAACGAAAATTGACAAAAATCTTATTATTAAATTATTAGAAACTGTAGTAATTTTATAAAGGTAAACAGTTATTTTTCAATGGACGCGACAGCACTTCACACGAGAAACTCAAGCAAAAACAATTAACTTTCAAGTCTAACTGTCAACAATAAGATTCTAATAACATGTCTTATCTTAATAATGACTCTTATGAAGGTTTTATAAGAGTTCTAGAAATAGCGTTAAGCTATAATATTCATCATAATACAACATATACGATAACATAATAACACTTAATAACATTTCACATACCCGTATTTTAAAGAATATCCCCTTGCTATTTGTGTTTATTGTAATTCTATTTATGAGTAATTCATAAAGTGTAATATTTATTAGCCGTAAACGGCATTATTTAATAGTATAAACAAAACTGGAATAGCAAGCCTAACATGGTTTTGTATCGCTATGCTGTCCGCCATATTTGATTTTCCTCTTACGAACGACTTACGGGTGCTCGGTTGCTTCCGCAAATACTGATCACATGACGTTCTGATTTGCGAGTGCTCTGTGAGAAGAAAACGCTCCGCATGTTTGTTCTGTTTCACGAAACTAGCTATTCGAAAGGGAGTTGTGAGCGATAAGCGTTTGATCAGAATACACGCGTATACCAATAACCACCCGTATGGAGAAAAGATAAGAAATGCATTAATGTGCACAAAAGAACCAATAAAATGAATAAATCCTCTAGAAGTCAATATAAAAAAAATTAACCTGTTGGGAAACTATTATCCCAATGAATTATAGAGGGTTAAAAGCATAAAAGATAATACTTTTATATTCGAAATTATGGTAATTAGAGAAAAAACTCATCAGCTAAAGAGCAAACTTTTAGATATGTTTTGGATTCATTTTGAAAAAAAATGGACTCCATTTATAAACTAATTGAAATTGAGTAGAACTAATTGAATCCCTTCAGTTAAATGAACTCTCCCATTAATTTAATATGTAAAAAATAACATAATATATTGTTATAACTACTTATTGTATCTTTATTGCATGAAAGAAAAAGAAAGAAGGAACTTATTCAGAACAAATTTACAAAAAAGTCATTAGTTCTCTGTATTTTGCAACAGATATTTTAAATCCAATGCAAAGAGGTACATCAGCCGAAACTAATGAAGCATTTTAATGTCCAAATTGTCTGAGTAAAAAACACAAATATCCATTTCCATTCCACATGAAATTATGACTTTTT
The DNA here is from genome assembly GCA_963931845.1 of Maratus michaelseni. Taxonomy (NCBI): domain Eukaryota; kingdom Metazoa; phylum Arthropoda; class Arachnida; order Araneae; family Salticidae; genus Maratus; species Maratus michaelseni. Next base: position 438,878,817 of record OZ007586.1, on the reverse strand, counting down.
CAATTAATGTTTTAAAAAAAAAGGTTTAGGGGTCATCTTCATACAGAAATTGCACCAAACTCTGAAATTTTCAATGTGAGTCCCTAATTTTGTCATCATATTTGGATTTTTCTGTAAATTTTACTTGTGGATACCAAACAGGAAATCACCCGGTCAAGTAGTTTAAGAATTAAGATAGCTTAAAGTTTGAAACTCCTAATGTTAAATCCATTTATAATCGTTGCAAAACAGATTGCAATGTGTGTAGTTTTTTTCAAAAGCATAACTCAAGAATTAAATGGCAGAATCAGATGTAATTTTATGTTATCATTATCATCATAAAAAGAAAAAAAAATCATAAGTTACAATTCATATTCAAAAATTAAGTTAAAAAATATAATTTTTCAAAAAAAACATTAATTATAACCTATGAAACTATTTTTTTAAAAACAAAAATAGATTTTAAAAGGCTTCAAATATGTGAATTATAAAATTATAGTTTATACCGCAAAGTAGTTCTGTAGTTATGCTTAAAAACTACTCGCACATTGCAATCTGCTTTTAACGATTAATGAAGCGAGTGTACTGCGGAAATCTTGGGTAAATTTAAATGCATTACAACTTTGATTTTTTTTTTTCTACTGATTGTTTACATCATTAAAGTTTATAATGATTAAAACATTGCTTCTTGATTTCTCCTACAACAATTCTAGAAATAAAACCGTATAAAGAGGGAGGGAAATTTCCGGGTAGCGACTTTCTCACCAAACAGATAGCACTAAGTCACAATGAAAATCATTAAAAATAAAATATTTTATAGCTTTTTTTTTATTATTCCTAAAAAAGTACTGAACCAATTTTGATGAAATTTAAATGGGACCAATTCGAGAGTATCATCTTTCAATTTAAAAAAAAATATCACATGAATCGCTCACGTAGTTTTGGAGTAATCAGTGAACATTCATAATATATATACGCATCAAATTGAGAACCTCCTCTTTTTTTTTTTGTAGTTGATTAATTAAAAATTTATTTAACAGTACAGGGATCTGTTTGTGAAAAGTTGGGTCATTTAAAGGACCCTTCACAATTTTTAGTATCTTAAAACTGGATCTTTCACTAAACTTTTTGCCTTAGCCCTCTGCACGGAACACAGGTCTCTCGGACCTGTGTTAAAGTTGTGAATTTTTCTCATTAGGTATAGTTTAGTGTGTATTTTTGTGTAAATAAAGAATTTGAAATATTACATATTGTAATTAGTCCACCCTCCTTATGTGAATCAATTTCATAGGTTAGTAGGAATAGATGTCCTGGAGAGACTGGTGTTCCTTTAAACTAATAAAAAAAAGATGTCCCATGCATGGTTAAACACAAAACATGGGTCACACACAGGTTAAAACATGAGCCTTCACAAAAATTTTCACCATAAAACAGGACCTTACACAAAATTCTTTGTCTTATATAGAATTTTCATTAAACTTTTCCGAACTGAACTTTTCTAAAATTTAATCATTTTTAAATAAAATCTGATCTTCATAAAACAGCTGAAGTTGTCAAATAACCTATTATCTAGCTTTTTTTACACAGAAAGGATCTTGTTAAAAATAGATAATTAGGAACCTGCATAGTAAGATAATTTCAAATTCACAAAATTGACACAGCTTTTTCACAAATATAAAAAAATTTCACAATTTCACAAAAACAAGACCCTGTGAAAAAAATCTGGACAGAACCCTGCATTAAAAGTTCCAAATTTTACATCTTCATAAATCCTGAACTACTTGACTGAATTATTTCTTGTTTAAACAGTCAGATTTACTTGATGGTTGACCTTTATTTATCAAAACTGGTCATCACAGAAATAAATAGCACTGAATTTTAGGCGTATGTAGTTATTTGCAGAGAAAAGTGTGTATCAGGGAAAGAAAAGTCTTGTGAGAATGATTAGAGAATGTGTCCCCTTTATTGGAATAACCTACATAGTACTAATAAATTCACTGAAGTGACACACATAACTACCTGTTACATAATTTAATAAAAAGTGTCTTTTTAATAAAATTCTTCTCAATAAATACATTAGGTTTTTTAGATTATTCATTACAATTGAAAAAGACATTTAAATGTAAAATATTGACTTTCCTCAAAATGTAAAAGTTCTAAGAAGTTTAATTTTTTCAATTTCTTTCTCTTACACCGATACATTATAACTAATAGCAATATGAGGGTTTTTTACAGCAATATTTAATTGAAGAATAAATACCCAGGTAAATACCCAAAATGAGTATTTACCCTTAAAAATAAATACCTGGGTATTTTACATCACTGATGCTGCCTTTTTTTTAAAATAGTGAAATGCATCCCTAGTTGGACCTACAGCTATATTTAATTGAAGAATAAATACCCAAAATGGATATTTACCCTTAAAAATAAATACCTGGGTATTTTACATCACTGATGCTGCCTTTTTTAAAAAATAGTGAAAAGCATCCCTAGTTGGACCCACAGATCTCTTCATTCCTTATCCAAGCCAAACAAACACATATTTTGAACCAGAAAAATTATTTCATAAAATATGACTTACTTCTACGTAGTATTTGTTTGATTTTATTCATTAAGTAAAATTTTTGGCTTCATTTGAATTGAAATAAAAAAGAAAAATTTTCTTCATGCCACAGTACTTCTAAATATGTGTCTGAAAGATTACAAAAATATAAAACATCCTCATTTCTTTAGAAAATACAAGAGATTATTAAATTATGTTGTAATCAATTTCAGTGTTTATAAAATCATTTAAAATTAATGTTACTTTCTTTATCATACCTAAAATTTTTTATTATTATTTTTTTTAATCTTACAAAATACATTTCCTAATGTCCTTTTCTACTGAACTGCTTCAGTAGTGCCTTTTTTAATGACTTGCAACCTGCCTTTTTCTTATTACATAACTATTAGTAATTTTGCCTTAAAAGTCCAAACTATGCTTAAAAATCAGAAAACATGAGTGTATGACAGATTTTTGTTAGGGCTTGACAATGAAAAATAATTGGTACATTCTCTTAGTACTTTTATATCTTACTGTTTTCAAAAAATTATTAAATTGGAGTGACCTTCCTGCATATACTTACACCTGACCAAAATAAATTCATGAATTATAAGAAAATAAGAATAAAATAAGCCACAGAACATGCAACAAAATAAATGGTTCTTAAATTATAATTCACCATTTATATAATCAGTCAAGATACTGAAAAATAACAAGTGATGAATTTTTCAAACTTACTTCACTAATTTGGTTTATTTCACAAGTAACTTGAGACAACAATTGAATTCCAATAACACAGTATTCTACAGAACCCTGCACAGAATAAAATATATAAATTTATAAAAGACAGGGACAGGAAAAGTTCATATAAATTTGAGCTGGTAAAAACCTCAAGAACAATATATAAACAAAGTATATTAATGTATATGCTCATATAAATAAAATCATAAATTTTGAACTATTTTTCTTCCATTAGCATGACACCAGCTGTTGGCAAGAATAAATGTTGGTGCATAGCCTAAATAATAATGAGAATTCCATCAAGTCACATTACTGGTAAAAAATAATCAGATAAGAATATTAAAGAAAATATTACAGAATTTGGTGTAGTGATCAATTATTTTGTCTTTATTCATATTATGGAAATGAATGAAAAAGACATTTAACTCATGCACAACAGTAAATTTGTAAGGCTACAGATGCAAGTCCTTTTTGGTAATGTTTCAACACAACGATCTCTTAATTCCCACCTGCACAGATATACGGCGTTGAGATTTCTTCAAAATTTGCTCGAGGCTTTCCTGCTCTTGAGCAATGTTTTCTGGAGTTCAAACTCTTTTCAGATAGTTATGGGTTTTATTTGCTACAGTGCTCATTTCGTGTCATTTTGGCACTTAGTTCTGCATTGCACTTTGCTGGAGGTTTTGCCAAAACACTTGCACAAACTGTTCTGCACATGCACACATTTTCCATGAATTGTGCTTTGCATAACACTCAACAATGAACATACGCTGTATTATTTGTGAACACTATTCAGTGTTTTAGCTGGTCCTTAAACACGTCTGCACCTCTCACTCATTCAAACATAATGACACAGCAAAGAACTCAGGGCAGAGCATGCGCAGACATGTGACAGCAACCAGTTGTTGCATTGACGTCACCATTTCCAGCATTTTCTGTTATGAGCAGCAGGGCTAGAGAAATTTGAAAAATTTTACATGCCCAGTCGGGCACGTGGTAGAAGAAAATAGACGCCTGATTAAAAAATTTACATGCCCCACTTTTTGCACTTCTAAATTTCGTGGTTGTAATTTTTAAGCTGGTAAATATAATATGATCTATAACAGAATAAAGAACATATTGAATATTTTTTTATTCAAGGGAATATGAAACTCTTGATTCAATTTTTTTAAATAACTGATTCTCATTTAATAAATAAAAATCACATCAGAAAACTAATTAAATATTGTTTTATTATATTATAAGTTACATTCTCTACATTCGATTGCTAGTAGAGAGTATGTCCACTTAATGTATCGTGTACCTTTGGCAGTTGATTGCCAGAGAATGGTCATAGGTACAAGTGTCAGGACCATCAATGCTTAGTGACATTAAGTCATTCATAGTTTCTATCAAGATGCTAGAGCGAAGAGAGGTTTTAAATAGATTTATACAGCTAAAACTCTTTTACATGTAGATGTACTAGGCAAAAAACAAAACATTATTTCAACCAATAAAAGTATATTGGTGATATCGTTTGGCTGCATTTTCAGAAGATATGTATACAGAGTAAACAGGCATGCTGATGCAGTTGTGCTCATACTTTTTACTTTTACTTTGAAAGTTGACCATTCAAGTTAAGCCATTCAAGCTTCCTTCTCATCAAGTACTGTATTGCAATGAACACACAGCAGAAGAATTTCTTTGTTACCATATGTAGATAGGGATTCAATGTTATTGATTGGCCACACTTGAAAATGAAAAACTTTGAAATGTGACAATGCAGTCATTCAATGTCAAATCAAAACACCTATTTTACCTCACCATCTCAGATTTTAATGAACTGTGGCACAATAGCATTTATATAGACTAAGAAAAATACCAAATTTTTTTTTTGAAAAATATCAGTTTTGTTTTGAAAAAATGGCTATATAAACTTGAAAATTGTTAAAAAATGCTAGCCCGCTAGATTTTCAAACTGTCGTAAAATCTTTCCCAATTAAGATAAGAAGGTGAAACAAGTGTCATATTGCAGCATTTTTAATGAATGATACGATATGCAACATAATAAAGGTTAAAGAAAAAAAATCAAAATTTAAATTTTAAAAATTGTAAAAAGGGTGTTTTTTAAAAAAAAATTCAAAAAAATTATAGAAAATAGGTTGTATTATTGTAAAATAGTTTGCAAAGTTTGAAAATGGGACAACAATGGGTTCATAGGGAAAATAATTTTTTAAAAAGGCATTTTTCATCAATTTTAAGTATGATACAATAATTCATAAAAATTTGACTTTATTACATAGATTAACTTACTTAAGTACTTAATACAATATGCAACAGGATAAATTTTGTGAAAAAGAATAAAAATTCAAATTTTGAATTGCAAAAAAAAAAATATGTTTTTTTAATTTTTTCAAAAAAATATAAAAGTAAAATGGGACAATAGTAGGACAGGGAGAGTGTAAAATGGGACAACAATGGGTTCATAGAAAAAATAATTTTTTAAAAAGGCATTTTTCATCAATTTCAAATAGGATGCAATAGGATAAATTTTGTAAAAAAGAATAAAAATTCAAATTGCAAAAAAAAGTTAATTTTTTTAAAAAATTATAGAAGTAAAATGGGACAATAGTAGAACAGGCAGAATGTAAAATGGGACAATAATGTGTTCATAGAAAAAATAATTTTTTAAGAAAGGCATCTTTCATAAATTTCAAGCATGATACAAATACAATAATCCATAAAAAATTGATTTTAATATATGTATATGTTACAACAGAATATAATCTGTTAAGAAAAAGAAAATATTTAATTGTGTTTTTCCTCTCAAAAAATTACAAAAAATACGTTCTATCAATGTAAAATTTCAAAAAAGAAAATAGATTGCATTATTGTAAAATAGTTTCCAAAATTTGAAAATGGGACAACAATGGGTTCATTGGGAAAATAATTTTTTTAAAAAGGCATTTTTCATCAATTTCAAGTATGACATACCATATGATATAATATGATGCACCACAATAGTTCAAATATAAACTTAGTACAAAATTGTCAAATTCTTTATAAAGTAACATATGACCTTACAAATGCATGTCCTTTAACACTTCTTGCTATTGAATTTACTTGTTGGTTCTCAAAATATCATTTTGTGATAAAACATATATTCTCCCAGTTGGTGTCAGAGGATCAACTGAATACAAAACATCAATGGGAAGTATCCATAGCACATCTGGCTTGCTAGGATAAGAAAATTATAGAGATGGACATAAGACTTCAATGTGTATATCACTGTTCTATATGACAACCATTGGTTGCTTCCTTATATCATACATAATAATAAAGAACCTGATGAATTTAAGGTTACATTTTTGCATCCACATTGCTTATCTCTATCATTTTCTTATCCTAGCAAGCTAGATGTGCTATGGATACCTCTCATGAATGTTTTGTGTTCAGTTGATCCTCTGACACACTGGGAGAATCCATATACTTAAAGCTAACCTGCTTTTTAGTTTTTCGTGCAAAAATGCTATTTATACGCATGCGCGAGCATTCAGCTAATCAGCTAGAGGCTTTTACTATCTTCAGACGTGATGTTCCAGCCAATGAGGTGAAGGCTTTTTCCTCTCTCTAGAAGCGTATGTGTTCCATTTGGTTGTTCGGTTGTTGAAACTTTATAGATTTCTTTTAATAAGGTATTTTTTCATTTTACCGTATTTATTTTCTTTTTAAGTCGTATGTATTTTACTACTTTGAATTTTTTATAACTAACCCTTTTTTTGAGAGAGAGAGAGAGATTTCGTGGCACGAAATTCCGCGAATCGTTTCCGATGTAAACAAACTAATTTTAAACTTTTAATATGTAATTCTGTGTGATATGATTAAATTCAGGTTTTCTCAGCGACGATCACAGTATTTTTACCAAATAATTTTTGTATTAATCAAGCTTTTTTGGTTATTAAGCATAGCTAAACACGAAAGAAAACTTTGTTATTTTAAGATTTTGATGTGAATTATTTGCGTACATTTATAAGACGAGTTTCACTGAATAATTCAAGAAAAAAAAAATCTCATCATTATACATATTTAGTTATGCATTATTAATTATTTACTTGGCCTTTACTTTTAATATTTCAAACTTACAGCTGAATGTAACTATTAAAACATTTGAAATACTGTATTCGTAAAATGAAATTTCAGCTTAAACACTCGACAATTACTTTTAGTTATGCATTATTAATTATTTACTTGGCCTTTACTTTTAATATTTCAAACTTACAGTTGAATGTAACTATTAAAACATTTGAAATACTGTATTCGTAAAAGGAAATTTCAGCTTAAACACTCGACAATTACTTTTACTTATGCATTATTAATTATTTACTTGGCCTTTACTCTTAATATTTCAAACTTACAGCTGAATGTAACTATTAAAACATTTGAAATACTGTATTCGTAAAATGAAATTAGTTTAAACACTCGACAATTACTTTTAGTTATGCATTATTAATTATTTACTTGGCCTTTACTTTTAATATTTCAAACTTACAGTTGAATGTAACTATTAAAACATTTGAAATACTGTATTCGTAAAATGAAATTTCAGCTTAAACACTCGACAATTACTTTTAGTTATGCATTATTAATTATTTACTTGGCCTTTACTTTTAATATTTCAAACTTACAGCTAAATGTAATTATTAAAACATTTGAAATACTGTATTCGTAAAATGAAATTTCAGCTTAAACACTCGACAATTACTTTTAGGTTAAATTCAGGTTTTCTCAGTGACGATCACAGTATTTTTACCAAATAATTAAAAGTACTACATGCATGCATCTATCTATCTATATTAGAAATTGTGCAGGTTTCTGGTCACTGTTTTGTTTACATATTTTAAACAAAAATTTCAATTTAATAATGCACTGAAAATTATAATGAATGCTTACAATTAAACACAACAACACAAAACAAAAAATTTCACAAAAACACATTATTTCCCCGATATTTTCCCACAACTAATCAATAAATTTCATGATATTTTATTGCGATTTTAAACCATGAACTTTAGTACTTTTCTGTTATACGGACACTATGCCAAAATGTATGTATGTATGTTTGGTGACAATGGTGTACGTATAACGGAAAAGTGCCTGAATTATTATATATATATATATATATATAATATAAACATAATTGGCGACACAGCAAGTTTTCTGGATTTCTCCCTGTCTCTCTAACCACATTGTTAACAAAACAAAAAATTCACGAAAAACACATTATTTCCCCGATATTTTCCCACAACTAATCAATAAATTTCATGATACTTTATTGTGATTTTAAACCATGAACTTTAGTACTTTTCTGTTATACGGATACTATGCCAAAATGTATGTATGTATGTATGTTTGGCGACAATGGTGTCCGTATAACGGAAAAGTGCCTGAATTATTATTATTTTATATATATATAAAATATAAACATAATTGGCGACACAGCAAGTTTTCTGGATGTGAAAGGCGGAGATGAATTTCATTCATTCAATGACCGTTTTAAAAGTTTCAAGTTTGGATTGAGTGCACCTGAACATAAAAACCGATACCTATTTCTATGTTCATGATTGAGTTATTTGGATATCTTTTCGTATAGCACAGAAAATCATTTCTCCCACTTTCGTAATACAGATAAATTCTGGTGTATTTTTTTTTCTTCTTTTTATATCATAAGTACTTTTCTACTTTAAATTTTTTAATTGTCGAGTTTCTAAGCTGAAATTTCATTTTTCGAATGCAGTATTTCAAATGTTTTAATAATTACATTCAGCTGTAAGTTTGAAATATTTAAAATATTAAAAGTAAAGGTCAAGTAAATAATTAATAATGCATAACTAAAACTAAATATGTATAATGATCAGAATGACATATTAAAATGTGTACAGAATGACATGAAAATTTTAAAAAACTGAAATTTTGCACTTGCAACTTAATTGTAAATTTCATTGTTTACATTGGAAACGATTTGTGGATTTTAAGAATTTGCTGAACTTCGTGTCACCAAATTACTAAATCTCTCTCTCTCACTCTCCAAAAAAAAAAGAAAAAAGGGTTAGTTTAAAAAAATTCAAAGTAGCAAAATACATACAACACAAAAAGAAAATAAATACGGTAAAATGAAAAAATTACTTTAATAATAGAAATCCATAAATTTTCAACAACGACATCAAACGAACGTATCTCATCTTTCGTTTGTGATAAGAAACGCTCCTTTGGCCCCCTCCACTCATTGGCTGAATTGTAAAGGGCAAAATTGGGGGACAAAATGACTACAGCATTTCTGAGAAAAGAAAAAATCAGAAAATTCACAGAAAATAATTACTTTTGTTGCAAGTTGGGTTAACTGTCTTTATGGTTCGAGTCGATTTCAGACTGAGTGTAGATTTCTGCAAGTTGGATTTGGGTTAACCCGATTTTTCAAAAGTTAGTTCAAGTTCAGTATATTATTTCAGATTAAAACTATACCTATCAGGGCTTGAATTTCAGGGCGGGATTCGCACAGAAAATTTTGAAATCCCGCCCAAAAAAGATCATGAGCGGGAGCCTCCCGCCCAAAAAATTTCAGCATTTTTGGAGAAATTTGCATTATTTAATTTACCTGCAACCGAACGATAAATTTCGTGATTTTTTTCCCCCGCAACCGATTGACGGACTTTGTGTTTTTTCCGCGACTGGTCGACGAACTTTGTGTTTTTTCCGTGACAGATCAACGAACTTTGAGTTTTTTCTGCGACAGATGGACGAACATTGTGTTTTTTAAGCGACTGATCGATGAACCTTGCGTTTTTTGGGGACATATCGACGAACTTTGCGTTTATTCCGCGATCGATCGACGAAATTTTTCTTTCTTCCCTGACTGATCGACGAACTTTGCATTTATTCCGCAATCGATCGACGAAATTTGCTTTTTTCCGCAACTGATCGACGAACTTTGCGTTTTTTCCGCGACAGATCAACGAACGTTGCATTTTTTTCTGCGACAGATAGGCGAACATTGTGTTTTTTAAGCGACTAATCGACGAACCTTGCTTTTTTTGGGGACAGATCGACGAACTTTGTGTTTATTCTGCAATCGATCGACGAAATTTGCTTTTTTCCCACGACTGATCAACGAACTTTGCGTTTTTTGGTGACAGATCGACGAACTTAGCGTTTTTTCCGCGACAGATTGATGAACTTTGTGTCTTTTCCACGATCGATCGGTGAATCTCAATCAAGTAAAATCTAAAGTCAGAAATTTATTTAACAACCTAATTGTTAAGGGTCCCTAACACATTTAATGGAACTTGAAAAATACACTGCATATATAAAACTTAACTTTCTTCCCTTTTTTATAATAAAAATAAACATTTTACATAATCATTCTCAGTTGACTTAATTTTTTCAATGGTATTTTGTCATGTCTGCATTAATGTAATTCTTTAAATAGCACGTAAAAGAATAGTGGGGTTTAAAGATTTTTTTCCTCCCTCCCAAACATTACAACTCCCCTCCATTTAAAAATGTTGGTAGGGAGACTCCCGTCTTTGGAAAAATTGAATTTCAAGCCCTGCCTATAATATGTTTGTGTGTATTGAGGTTGTATAGATGTTTGTGTGTGTGCTGTTTTTAATACAGACAGTTTCATTTTTCACACGAACCTTTCAAAAAATTCACATTCTTTGCTCAATCCTTTAACAAAATTCGCATTTTTTTTCGTGATTCTTTAATGAAATTCGCATTTTTTTCTGTATCTTTTTTTTGTCGAGATTCATAATTTTTTCAGCTGTCCTATGACGTAATTCGTGTTTTTTTTTTCAGCGATAATTTGACGAAATTTGTGTTTTTTCTGAGATTCTTTTTTTCACGAAATTTGCGTTATTTTCCACGATTCTTTTATGAAATTTGCGTTTTTCTGTGATCCTTAGACGAAATTTTCTTTTTTCGCAATGCTTTGATAATAATCACATTTTCTCTGCTGCCTTTTGATAAGATTCATGAATTTTCAGCAATCCTTCGATGAAATTCGCGTTTTTTCAGCAATCTTTGAAGAAATTCGCATTTTTCTCTCGATACTTTAACGAAATGTGCGTTTTCCAGCGATTTTTTGATAAAATACATTTTATTCCGCAATTTTTAGACGAAGTTTGGCAAGAAAGCGCTATCTTTGGGTGAAATTTCCTGTTTTGCGATTCTTTGACAAAATTTGCTCATCTTTTGTGTAAATCGCGTTTTTCTGTGGCCTTTTAACAAAATTCACGTTTTACATGATCCTTTGATGAAATTAGTGTTTTTCCCGTGATCATTTGACGAAATCTAGGATTTTTTTCCCACGAAGATTGATTATATGTTTTTAGTCTGCAGGTGCCCTAAAAAGTTTGTGACGCCTGTCGCTGCATTGCATGCATTCTGCCACGGTGTATCAAACAAACAAAATTCATCCTAAAGAATTATTGTTTCGTTTCTGGAAATGAACAACCGTCAACTCATTGGCTGAATTATAAAGGGTGAAATGTGTAGGCACTGAGTATCATCTATACTATTAATGTCGGTAAACGTCTGTCTGTGTGCGTGTTGTTGTGTCTGGCGTCTGTAAGCACAAAACTCTGCATGCAGACGACGGACATAAGTGCTTTTGGTATAAAAAAATTCGTAAGTGGAGTTTTTAAAATTCACAACATTTTGCAGGAGAAGATGGGTGCGAACGAATTAAAAAAATGAGTCCGCATCAATAATTATGGTGGCGGGGGGGAGTATGTTTTGCCTACACGGGGCGGAGACTTTTCTTTGTTGACACCACTCATATGATATATCGTTCGAAAGGCCTGTGACTGCATTTTCATGTTATGCATCTGTGTGGTCCATCCCCCCCCCCCCCCCCCGCCAATTGGGGCACTTTTCTAAATTTTGCACATACCACTCATGTTATATATCGTTAAAAAGGTCTGTGACCGCTTAATCATATTATGCATCTCCGGTGTCCATCCCCCCACTTTGCCCCCCCCAAGGGGGTACTTTTGTAAATTTTGCACAATCCCTTCATGTTAAGTATTGTTGGAAAGGTCTTTGACTGCTTATTCATGTTATGCATCTCCGGGGTCCATCCCGCCACTTCCCCCCCCCCTTAACGGGGGGCAATTTTCTAAATTTTGTTGACACCCCTCATGTCATATATTGTTGGAAAGGTCTGTGACCGCTTAATGATATTATGCATCTCCAATGTCAATCTCCCCACTTTGCCCCCCCCGCCTCCCCCAAGGGGGTACTTTTCTAAATTTTGCAGACAACCCTCATGTCATATATCATTGGAAAGGTCTGTGACTGCTTAATCATATGCATATCTCCAATGTCCATTTCCCCCACTTTGCCCCCCCCTCCCCCAAAGGGGTACTTTTCTAAATTTTGCAGACAACCCTCATGTCATATATCGTTGGAAAGGTCTGTGACTGCTTAATCATATGCACATCTCTGATGTCCATCTCCCCGCTTTGCCCCCCCCCCCTCCCCCAAAGAGGTACTTTTCTAAATTTTGCACACAACCCTCATGTTATATACCGTTGGAAAGGTCTGTGACCACTTAATCATATTATGCATGTTCCGTGTCCATCCCCTACTTTACCCCCCCCCCCCAAGGGGGTACTTTTTAAAATTTTGCACACACCCCTCATGTTACATATCGTTTGAAAGGTCTTTGACTGCTTATTCATGTTATGCATCTCCTTGGTCCATCCCACCATTTCCCCCTCCCCAAGGGGGCACTTACCATTTACTTGCACAACAGCGCTAAATGTGTCAGATGAAAGAAATTCCGCGAGTACATGTGCCAGTGAAACTTAGCCAATTGCTGTTCTTCAACCTAGCTTTAATTCAAAGTGGGTTTTTTATTTATTTGAATTATTCTGCAAAAGTTTCAAACATTTTAAAGCAGCTATGAATTTTATTTTTATGGTACTATCAAGTTTTTTGCCGTCAAATTTTGACGGATTCCATCTAGTATATGTTTTATCACAAAATGGCATTTTGAAAACCAACAAGTCATTATCCAATTAAATTCAATGTGTTAAAGGTTGAGATGGGAATGCTTGGAAAAAAACTGGAAACTTTGGGAAAAAACTTTTTTTTTTTCGAAGGGTTATTTTTCAATTTTTCCAAATTAGAAAAATTGAAATTTAATTTATAAAATAATATATTCAAAATGTTATTATAGCTGCATTCTGATATTTTTTCTTTATATTTTTTCATGTTCAGTGTCCACCATGAAAATGTTAACATAGAAAATATGATCTGTAAGCAGTTTAGGAAGAACTTGAGTCCTTTAAAGGATCCTTTACAATTTTTTCACCTTAAAACATAGGACCCTTCAAAAAATTCAGAATTTTTTTCAATCTCCATTCTGAAACCTCCAGAAATGTGATGATTTTAAAATAACAAAACATATCACATAACAGCTGAAATTGCCAATGAATCTCTTATCTAGCTGTATATACAATAGTGGCCAAAATTATGGAAACCTTTTGGGAAAAATGTTTTTTTTTAAAGTAATTTTTAAGTAAGGCTCATAACACCCAACATTTCTTAGTTATACCATAAAAGTTGTTATATTATACCACTGGAAAGATAATTAAATCAAAAATATCATGCAATATAGTTTGTTCAACTCTAATTAATTTATTAAATGTTATAGCCAAATAATCAGAAAAAGGCAGTAAAATCTGGTTAGGTTGATAATGATATTTCTTTTTCTTGAATGTAGCCAATGCATATTAATGTTTGGAGTGTTTATAAAATTCATTAAAGAAATATAGATACATATATATATCACTTTCATATTAAGAATCTAAAACGTTGGTTTAGGTTTAGACTAGAAAGCTGGACCAAAACTAAATACACAAGAAATGAAAATTCTAATTGTAAAAAAAAAAAAAAAAAAAATTGTAACATTGTAAATTATTATCAATTTTTAAGCAATAGAAGACATAAAATGATAATCTATATTATAAAGGACAAACCTGTTCACACGTAATGCTGACGTCATTTTGCGAATAGCAACACTTGATGAAATTTCGGTTTTGCTATTTTTGCTACTGTAATTTTTTTAATTTCTAAACATCGCACATTTTCAATTTTTACAGCGTTATATAGGAGGAAAAAATCTACTTTCAAATGCAATTTGTTTGAGAACTGTATTTCCATTTACTTATTTATTATAGCATTTTAAATTTCAAGCTTTTTTTTTTTTTTTTTTAGTTTATTTTTATTGCTTGCAGACGATTACAAAATATTAATCTATTTGCACTTTAAACAAAAGTTCAGCATTTGTTTCCAGCCAATATTCAATATTGAAATTAAAACTTCATTAAGCAATAAATAAAATAGTATAAATAAAACACAAATTTAACAGATATGTAATTGAAATAAGCACTTAAAACTGATAAAATTATCAGAATTAAAAAAAATATTGCTGTAGATAACAAAATTTTTAGCGATTTCTCCGGCTATTAGCTTCTGTCAAGACGGCCAACACGAAATTACTACTTTTAATAAATTCCAAAATTTTATTTGAATATATAATTGACATATTTCATATAAAAATGCTCTTTGGTGTTGTTAGGGAACAATCTAAAAAAATTATTAAATATAAAAAATCTATTAGTTTTCAATAAAAACACAATAAATGGTTTTCACATATATTCTCTATCCTAGGAAGCCCGGGTTGGATTTCCTAATATTTATAATGTCACCACTACAATAATTTGTTTTTTTTTAAAATAGTGTCATTTATATACAAAGTAATACTATGTAGAGGGGATTTAAATTTGCTTTCAAACTGCAGTGATATTGGTTGAAACTTATAAGATTTTTTTTGTTATTTTTTTTAATTATCTCTATTGGTAATTGAACAAATACAACTGAAAAATCTTTTTAACAGAGACATGATATATTACAAACAATGGTGTTAAATTAAGCAAGAAAAGCTACTGCAAAAATTCTAAGAATGAAAGGCTAAAAAGCTTTTAAAAGCTTTTTTTTTTCTTTTTTGCAATATATTCATGTAAGGTGAATAAAAAATATTTTCTTTAGTATGCAAAATTTTTTAAAATGTTTATTATTTTATATTTTTTAAGAAAATGTAACTTATTTTTGAGAAATATTTGTAATAAATCAATTTTTCCCAGAAAAAAACTTTTTTTTCAGCCACTTCAAAATTTCTGGAAATTTTACATCTCTAGTTAAAGGACATGCATTGGTAAGGTCTTATGTTATTTTACAAAGAATTTGACAATTTTGTACAAAGTTTATATTTGAACTATTGTAGTACATCATTGTATCATATTGTATTGTGTCATGCTTGAAATTGAAGAAAAATGCTTTTTAAAAGATATATTTTCCCTATCAACACATTGTTGTCCCATTTTCAAATTTTTGAAACTATTTTACAAAAATACAACCTATTTTCTATAATTTTTTGAAATTTTACATTAATAGAATGTATTTTCCATAATTCTTTAGAGGGGAGGGGGGGAAGAAAAAAATTCACAATTAAAATTTAAAATTTAAAGTTTGCTTGTTGTTTTTAACAAATTATATTCTGTTGCATATCATATTAAAGTCAACTTTTTATGGATTATTGTATTTGTATCAAACATGAAATTGATGAAAAATGTCTTTCTTAAAAAACTTATTTTTTCTATGAACCCATTGTTGTCACATTTTACTTTTATAATTTTTTGAAAAAATTAAAATATATACAGGGTGTTTCAGTTAAACGTTTCAGAACTTCTAAGAGGGGTAGGGTACATCCTGACAACTCGAAATCATATAGCAATGTGGGGTCAGAAATGCTTTCCTGAAGCGGTGTTGTACACAGAAGCACCATAAAGAAAAGAGACCGTAAGTGAGAAATCGTTTTAATAATACATGAAAAGAAGCAAAAGGCACATGGATTAAAGTAAGTGTTCGAAGTTGCTTCCACGGGCTATACAATGCACGCCTCACATCTCCGACGCATGGACATCCGAACATTCTGGAATACCCCAGGCGAATTTCGAATTTCTCCGGCAGCTACTGCGATTCTTGCAACCAGCTCCTCAGCATTGTCATCAGGGGTGTCATAAACTAGCGATTTCATATGACCCCAGAAATAAAAATCAAGACATGATAGGTCGAGTGACCGAGCAGTCCAATGCACGGGACCACCACGTCCGATCCACTGTTGACCAAATGTGACATCCAGGTAGTTACGAACAGCTCCGCTATAATGGGCAGGCGCTCCATCGTGTTGAAACCACATTTTCTGTTGCGTCGATGCAGAAATCTGTTCATCTTTCAAAAGTTGTGGCAATGCTTGCTGTAGAAAGAGCAAGTAGTTATCTCTGGTTAGACGACACGGTAACAGGTAAGGTCCGATGAGGTGATCTCCCATAATACCGGCCTATACATTGACCGAAAATCGAATCTGTGCTGCACGACGTCGTATTGCATGCGGGTTCTCGACCGCCCAGATATGGTCGTTATGAGAGTTGAAAATTCCTTCCCTTGTGAAGAATGCCTCATCGGAAAACAACACTTCAGCAGAAAAAGTGGGATTTGTAGCACATTTTCCAAGGTACCACTGTGCAAAAGCAATACGAGGTGCATAATCCTCCGGTTGCTGTGCCTGGACACGCTGCACGTGAAATGAATGCATGTCTTGTTCTCGGAGAATCCTCCAGACGCTGCAAGGGGAAACCCCGACTACGTTTGCTAGACTTCGTGTACTCATTCTTGGATTCCTCTGTACATGCTGCAGCACATTCTGTTCGACGGCTGGAGTACGTGCTGTTCTTACCCTGACCCTGTCAGCTCTTTCAAATGAACCTGTCTCAGCTAACCTCTGGTGCAGTCTTGCAAATAAATTATGACTGGGAATACAGCTCGTCGGATATCGTTCCGCGTACAAACGCTGTGCGGCTGGCCCACTACAATTTGCAGCCCCGTACACCAAATGCATATTGGCTAATTCTGCGTTCCTGTAATCATCCATCCTACTAACTTGGCGTTCTTGTGCGAAATGAAAATTCCCTGCACGAAAGCTCGGAACTTTCGCACAACGCCATCTACCGCATCAGGAAAGCATTTCTGACTGCCCATTGGTATATGATTTTGGTTCGTCAGGATGTACCTTACCCCTCTTAGAAGTTCTGAAACGTTTAACTGAAACACCCTGTATGTATGTATATATATATATATATATATATATATATATATATATATATATATATATATATATATATTTTTTTTTTTTTTTTTTTTTTTCCAATTCAAATTTTGAATTTTTATTCGTTTTTACAAAATTTATCCTGTTGCATATTGTAATAAAGTAAAATTTTTATGGTTATTTATTATTTTTTTGTATCATACTTGAAATTGATGAAAAATGTCTTTAAAAAATTATTTTCCCCTATGAACCCATTGTTGTCCCATTTTCAAACTATTTTACAATAATACAACCTATTTTCTATAATTTTTTGATTTTTTTTTTTTTTTTTTTTTACAATATATAGCCATATTTTCAAAACAAATCGATATTTTACAAAAACATTTGGTATTTTTCTTAGTCTATATAAATACTAATTATGTGCCACAGTTCATTAAAATCTGAGATGGTGAGGTAAAATTTCTTCAAAAAGTGTGTTGATTTGACATGGAATGACTCGATGGTTGTTTCTGCAGCATTTCAAATCTGCTGACGATGCTGTCCGCAACATCTTCAATGACATCCTTCAGACTGTCTGCTTTCATTTCCTGTCCACTTAGTTTGATGCTTTTGAAAAAAGGAACCTTTCAAATCATCTTTGAAAGATTTCAACTGCCTTCCAGTGGCATACTTTAAACTTTCTAGCTGTAGGAATGCATCCTCTAAGGCAATGTTGATGTCCAACAAAGTGAATTTGTCAGCCTGGAATTTCGTGGAAAGGACAGCCAGAATTTCAAGAACATCGAGCCAATAGTGCAATGTTTTTATGAATCATGCAGTGCGAAATTCTTGCAGGTACCTCTTTACCTTTTTTGACATTTTATTAGCATTTCCTGCAGCAAAACTTACTAAATGCATATCAATCAACATCAAATTCTTTTCCAGGGCTAGTAGAGCACATTGCTGGTTCGATAGCCATCATATTTGGAATACATTTCCCATCTGCACAGAAACAACTTATAAATAATTAATTATCTATAGCCGTAAGTTGCCTACACTGCTTTGGAGATCAACTGTAGAATTTTATGATGCCTTTAACTGTTGACTCAAAAATGGCATTGATATACAATCAAACCTTGTTAGTATGTCACTCTCGGGGCCACTTACAAATGACTTACTAAGCAGAGTGACTTCTTAAGCAGAGTTCATATTAAATGTAAAATGAAATTCTAAATGTTTATATAATAAGTATACCTATAATTAAATTACATTATAAATCATATAAATTAGTAAAATAAGAATTTAAATTCATAAAATTGGTTGATAAATTAAAGAAAATATTGCAAGAAAATATGTTACATAGTATAATTTAACTGTACAATTCAATACACACCATTTCTTACTGGTTTACAAAAAAAATCATCCATTTTTGTTTGATGGCAGTTTTCTGAAATCAATTTTTTTTTCTTTTTCTAAGGAGTATAGCATATTATATTCTCTATCTGTAGTGTCATTTAAAGATGAAATATAGTTCCTTAGTCCGTCAATGTATTCTAAGTCTGTTTTCTTTGTAATAATTGGTTTGGAAGGTTACTCTTCTTCAGGATCATTTTCTGATTCTACTGCTGGTCCGTTCTTTGCTTCCAAAACATCTGCTACAATTTCAGTTATTGTTACTTCGGGTGAAATTTGTAAATTGCTGTCTATATTCGTATAGGTATCTTCATCAGCCTGTGTTTCGAGTTGTCCCCGCTTTTGCAATTCCTGAAATAATGCAGCCAAAGGAATATCCTCATCTTCCATATCCTCGGTTAACTCAGAGCCTGAGATGAATCCGGAATGTTTAAAACAATTTTTTATTGTGATTTTGGAAACATCATTCCAGCTCTTGTTAATATAGTGAATTGCATTCAGAACAGTGACACGAAACTGTTTGTTCTCATCTAATGCTTTTATCATATCTTTGATCAAAAAGCTGCAGTATTTTTTTTTTAAGTTTAAAATTACACCTTGATCAAGTGGTTGCACCACTGATGTAGCATTTGGTGGCATGTAAACAATCTTGATGGCTTTCAAACCTTTGACTTCTATGTGGGCAGCACAGTTGTCGATAAAAAAGACAACTTCTCTCTTTTCTGAACAAAATTTTTTGTCCAACATCTTCATAGTTTCTTCCCAAATGGTTGATGTCATCCATGCTTTAGAGTTCGCTCTATAGACCACTGGAAGAGATTTAACATTCTTGAAGCACCATGGCTTTTGACTTTTTCCAATGACTACAGGTTTTAACTTATCAGATCCAAGCATGTTCGAACCCAGCAACACTGTCTTTACTTTTTTTTTTTTCCACCTGAACAATTTTCTAAGCGAAAGCACAGTGTCTTGTCTGGTTGTAGACAAAAAAATAATCCTGTCTTGCCTAAGTTATAAATATCCGATGGTTTGTACTTGGATAAAATTTCTCTTAATATTGTATTTGTCCACGAATTTATTTCGCTTTTGCCAACAGCTGCTGATTCTCCACAAATTTTCTTAAAAGAAAGTCCATGTCGTTCTTTAAATCGCTTTATTCATCCATAACTGGCGTTAAAGTTTTAAACATTGAGTTCTTTCGCTACTTCTAATGCTTTTTTTTTAAAAATGTTACCTGATATTGAAATATTGTTGGATCGAACATTTTTGAACCATTTCATTAGCACAACTTCAACATCATCGAAATTTGATGTGCGCATCCTTTTTCACTTACAACAGTTTGATCACTGCTGAAAATTGCTTCCTTTGCAGACAGAATCGTGTTTGATGTCGTTCTGGGGATAGAGTTTGCTTTAGAAAATCTAGACTTTGTTATTCCTGACTTTTCAAAATAATTAATTAAACTGACTTTTTCTGATAATGTACATGACTGTTTAGTAGCCATTTTAGCTTCCAAATTCATGTGTTCTCAAAACTAAAATAAGCACAAACAATCTAGTATCTAGTGCAAGCAGACACGAAGTGAAAAGTAAAGTGGTTATCTGACATAGGAATCTCAGACAATACCTAAGATCCACTGTCAGGAAGCTTAGAAAAGCCAACTCATTCTTCCCCAACAATTATTACAAACATATAAACAGGATTACAAACATAAAACCTGAAAAAGCTTAACTTAATTTTTCCACATACAAACATCATTTTAGAAAAAAAGTTACTTTTTTTGGTAGATGATAGTTAATTTTTGACACTATATATTAAGTTTTAGAGGCTTTACATAATAACATACAAAAAATATATATCTAATGAAGATTCATGATTTTTTTTTTTTTTTTTTTTTTAAATGGAGGTATATTTACTTGTATATCTGCTACAAGCTACACCTAATTTCCTCTATTGGTATCTTCACTTATTTTGTGAATGTGATAAATATAATGTTCATTCAATAAAATCTGAAAAATCCTTAATACGCAAAATAAATTTTATTATGAAAAAAAAATCCTAACTATTTTGACAAAATATGCTTGAACTACTGTTACAAGCCTTTCGTGTATCTTATGTTACAATAAAATTCTGTGCAATAATTTCCAAAATATAGTAGCATTCATCACCTTAATAAAAATATTCAGTGGCTGTGTGGCATTCCTTTTTAATTTCTTTGTTAGCTGTGAATGTACACATTTTGTCATTAACTTTGAAATATTCTCATTGAACTAGAAACAGTTATGAACTTTGCGTCTTTCACTCTTGATTTGAAATGTCAGCATAAATTTAATAAAAATAAGTTTTTATTCAAAAATATAAATTTTTTTTTTTTAGATATTTGACATCAAGTTTCATATCCTACACTAAATAAGCATGGAATTATAAAACAAAACATTGTGTATTTGTAACTCCCATTATAATATTAAGGAAATTACCCCCTAAAGTTGTCAGAAATAAATTGAGCACTCAGTAATGAGAAGATTATACAGCCAACTATATAAGTCTTAAAGAGATGAAAGATAAACTATAAATATTAATATACAAATTTTAATTAAAATTAAAAAAAATTATTGTAATTTTTACACACAGAAAGTAACATTTTCCATAGAATGACCCATACATGGGTGCAAGAAGTCCATCCAAGCCAAGACAAAACTTTTCTGAGTATTAGGAATAAATTATATTCCTAAAAGATTTTGTCTTGCATTATGGCTAAAAATTTATATCTTGCAGTAAAAGATAGTGATTAAAAGTTCTTGATAGTAAAATACCTATTATTAAGTATATAAAAGTAGAATTTACTATTAATCAAAAATCTCTCCAGGACTGAAATCAGTCCTGAGACTGAAGACTTGCACCCATGCCCATATATCCTTTAAAAATTTTTTTTCAATTGTAGGATAATGTTGGATAAGAAATAGTGACATTTTCTTTGGGAATTAGATCAGGGAAGCGCAGGGCAAGCCAAGCCTGATTTCATTTATTTTTGCATAATTTCTCATCTAGTAATTAATCTAACAAATTTTTGCTATGCGGATAATTTCCTTAGCTTGAAGCAACTTTATGAGAGCTTCTTCTTCATTTTCTAATTGCAACATATTCATAAAATATATCTTAGTTTCAACATAAAGTAAGCACAAATTGAGTTTGATTAAAAAATATCATACAAGTTGTAAAATCCAACTGGACGAAAAATGTCCAGGCCAGGATTCGAACCTGGGATCGCTTGGCTGAAGCCGCCACGCTCTACCACTGAGCTATCCCGGTCGAATCTGGAGGGCATAATTCATCCAGTTAACCTTATTGATCAAAGCATCTGGTCTGATATTTTAATCAGCTCAACAGAAAAGATCGCAGGTAATGGAACTTCAGTAAACGCTGGATACGTGAATACACTGGATTATTTTTTAACACAATTATTTCAAAAATTGGTAAAGTAATCATACAAGTTGTAAATTACCTGCGATCCTTTCTGTTGAGCTGATTAAAATATCAGACCAGATGCTTTGAACAATAAGGTTAACTGGATGAATTATGCCCCCCAGATTCGACCGGGATAGCTCAGTGGTAGAGCGTGGCGGCTTCAGCCAAGCAAACCCAGGTTCGAATCCTGGCCCGGACATTTTTCGTCCAGTTGGAAATTTACAACTTGTATAATTACTTTACCAATTTTTGAAATAATGGTGTTAAAAAATAATCCAGTAAAAAATATCAATTATAATGTCAGGCATAATATGAGATAAGATTGATTTCTATGTTGTAGTTCTACCTATTTTGGCTGTTGTCCTGCTAATTTAAAAATTACCAATATTGCTTGTGGCAAAATTAAACTTCTTAGATTGAATAAGTTTCAAATGCACAACTGGATCATTAACATACACAAATAATGAAAAATAAATGCATGAAATTGAAATATTTTTTGTAGTGCAAATGAACACAAATAAATGTAATACTATACATTTTAAAGCAATATTTTTTTCTAAGATAGCATTGCCGTGCAGAACTCATTTATTAGATAATTAAACTAATATTTATATGATAAATTTACAAAGTACAAATCTTAACCCCTTGGGGACGAACGACACGTATACGCTGGATGCTCAGAATCCTTGATTATTCCCACCAGTTACTTTTTATTGTAAGCTTTGCCTTATTTAATGACAGCATTTCTGCGATTCAATTAGACGAAAATTTCTGTTTTGAAAAGCTTGTGTTAAAAAGATTTAAAATTCTGTAAAAGACGCTCGTCGCGAAGGGGTTAAAAAATTAAATTAATTCAAATAAAATTTTAAAACACTAACTTAAGCTTACCTGCAAAAATCCACTAAGCTGTGAAACAAGATTTCGAAAAACATGCTCTTTTTTATAAGTTTCAAACCATCCAATTTTTGTTATTCTAGCAAATAGCTGCACTAATGCCTGAGTCACGAAGTTTGCTAATTTGGGACAAGTTGCTAAATAAGTAAGAACATAGTTTCCTAAAAAAAAAAAAAAAAAAAAAATAGAATAAGTCAGAGAAATATGAAAGGCTTATTAGCTTTTATGTGGATACAAAATAACAAAAGATTTACAGTCCCTGGCCAAATTATTAGACGCAGTTATTTTTATTATAATATTTGGTCTAGTTTTGTTAAATATCTGGAAAGATATATGAGGAATTATCCTGAAACTTCAGGAGTGTAAACAACATGATAGACGTCATATATTTCCGAGAAGATTTTTTCTTGAAACCCCATAAGGGGCCGTCAACAAATTGAAGAAAAACAAATATGTTTTTGATAACCCTCTAAAAACCAATATCACAAAAGCGTTGAAATGGTATCACACACTTAGGCTTCTTTTAATAAACTGTGTTCATTTTTATGAGGATTGCACGTATACCCGTGGAGAAATTAAGCTTTTTATAAAAAAAATTCCAAATTTCACCAAGTGTTTTGCTTATAATTTTCAGAGTTCTTAATATAAAAGAATATTCTTTTCAGCAACAATGACACACAACATTATATACAACTAGTATATAACCCTGTCAAAAATGACAGATTGTTGATCTGCGTTTCTTTTTCATAAGACTTCATACAAACAAACAGCATGAAGACTTTATTATTGAAAGGTTTGTACTGTAAAAAAGTACATTTTAAAAATGACAAATGATTTCTACAAATAAAAATGATGAGGATATATATATATATTTTACTCAGTATTAAATTTCGGAAGTAGTTCAACGATTTGACAAAACATTCAAATTAAATATTAACAAATAATCCATGTGCGAAAGTTTTTGTAAAAAAGTGTTATCAATGAGTTTCTAAGCCGATTGACTCACCACATAACTCATTGTTTGATTACATAAGCAAAATTAAATGCAAATTACGTTGTACTATGTATTCCTTATATTTTAATTATGTTTTATAAGAAAGAATCATTTTACAGTATATGACCCCTTATCCGGAATTCCAAAATCCGGAAAAACCCGAAGTCAGCAAAAAAATTTCGAAAATTTTCTAAATTTGTATATTTTTACAAAAATTTTAGATATTTTGAAATTTTTCGAAAATTTTACCGATTTCTAATTTTTTTTTTTCAGTCCATTGTGTTTCAGTGTGTAACCACTAAAATATTGTTACTTCGGTAGCGGGTGAACACCCATCCCCCCCCCCCTCTTCCCGAAATTAGAAACAAATCATTTTTCTCTCAAATTTTAGTTTAAAATTAATTTATATTACGATTTGTTTCAAACAAAAAATAGTTATATATTTATTTCATCAAGGGTGATTCTGTTCCGAATTTTCCTAAAAATTTAAGGCATTCGGTTTCGAAAATTTTAGTTTTCAGTCCAAAGATTCGAACATAACAAAATCTCGAATTTTGAGCGATCGTCGCCGAAAAAAACAATTATGTCTATCGTTCGAAGAAAAAGTAGACAATTTCTTCAAAGGATTGCGGAAACAACTTGAATTTTGTCAAAAGATTGAAAAAAACGCAAATTTCGCTGCAGAATTGCGAAAAAATGCTAATTTTGTTAACAAATCGCAGAAAATATGTGATTTCCGACAAAGGCTTGCGAAGAAAACGCAAATTTCTTCCAAGGACTCCGAAAAAATGTAAAATTTCTTCAAGAGATCACAAAAAAAAAAACACAAATTTGGTTAAAAGATCGAAAAAAAAAAAAACGCGAATTTCATCAAATAATCACACAAAAACATGAATTTCTCCAAAGGACTGCGAAAAAAAACCACAAATTTCTTCAAAGCACTGCAGAAAAATTTCTAATTTCGTTAAGGGATCGCGAAAAATGTGGAATTTCGTCAAAGGATCGAAGGAAAAAAAACCCACAAATTTTGTCAAACGATCACAGAAAAAATGCGAATTCCGTCAAAGGATCACGAAAAAAAAAACCCGCTAATTTCGTCAAAGAATCTCAGAAAAAACTCAATTTTGTCAAAGGATCGTAAATAAAAGGCAAATTTCGTCAAAGAATAGCCAAAAACGCAAATTTCCTTAAAGGATCGCAAATTTCTTCAAAGGATCGCAAAAAGAAAATGCAAATTTTTTCAAAGGACCACGAAAAAATTATATTTCGTCAAAGGATCGTAGAAGAAAAACGCAAATTTTGTCAAAAAATAGCAGAAAAAAAATGCAAATTTTGTCAAAGAATCACGAAAAAAAGCATGAATTTTGTCAAATAATCGTGAACTTCGGGAGGACCCAAAATCCGGAAAATTCCAAAACTCGGAAAGCATTTGCTCCAGCGGATTTCGCATAATAGGTCCTGTATTGTATTTAAGATGGAAGCGAAATTTCAAAATACGCCAGTAGATGGCGCCAATGTACTGGATTAATCACTCAAATTCTCCGTACGAAAGAATTCACTGCTATTTCTGAAAAGAAAAGTGCTGACAGAAAAAAGTATATACAGAAATGTTGATATACGTGTTTTATATGAAATAGTTTTTGAAGGTTTTAAACAAATTTAAAATATTTAACAGCTCTAATATGCTTTTACAAATAACAGCAAAATCGGATGAAGCATAGCTTTTTCATTAAGCCTAACATGGCGTTTAATTATGGTCGATTCGCAGATTAGAGTGGTCGAGCCCGGAGCCATTACAGACACTTTCTTGCCTTCGGATTTTATTATAAGTAAGATATCCTGCAATCAGAATTTAAAAATAAGAAATATTGGAAGAAAAATGAACAGGTTCACTAAATATTGTTTAACTGCGCATGCGCGAATTCAATCAAAATATACTGTTCATAATATATTAGCTAATTGTATAGACCAACTTTTGTAAAAGTCTCAAAAACATAGCTTGAAAATTCTGATAGTAATCGTCGATAGAATAAGCTCGAAATTCTCTGTTCCCAAAATGAAGCAAAAAAATGAGGGGTTGTATCCAAATACACTAGCTTATGAAAGTTGACATAATAAGAATGAAATGTCTCTCATTGAATATTTGGATACTGCCCCTCATCTTTTTGCTTCCTTTTGGGAACAGCGAATTTCAAGCTTATTCTATCAACTATCACTATCAGAATTTCTAAACTATGTTTTTGAAACTTTCACAAAAGTTGCTCTATACATTTAGCTAATATATTATGAACAGTATCTTCTGATTGAAATCTCGCATGCGCAGTGAAGCAATATTTAGTGAGCCTGCTCATTTTTCTTCCAATATTTCTTATTTTTAAATTCTGATTGCAGTGCATTGTATATAATGTTGTGTGTCATCGTTCCTGAAAAGAACATTATTTTATATTAAGAACTCTGAAAATTATAAGCAAAACACTTGGTGAAATTTGGAATTGTTTTTATAAAAAGCTTAATTTCTCCACGAGTATACGTGAAATCCTCATAAAAATGAACACAGTTTATTATTAAAAGAAGCCTCCTAAGCGTGTGATGCCATTTCAACGCTTTTGTGATATTGGTTTTTACAGGGTCATCAAAAACATATTCGTTTTTCTTCAATTTGTTGACGGCCCCTTATGGGGTTTCAAGAAAAAAATCTTCTCGGAAATATGACGTCTATCATGTTGTTTACACTCCTGAAGTTTCAGGATAATTCCTCATGTATCTTTCCAGATATTTAACAAAACTAGACCAAATATTATAATAAAAACAACTGCATCTAATAATTTGGCCAGGGACTGTAAGTTTACAAAAATCTAACAAGATGAAAGTCAACTGTAGTTGTAACACATTGACTGCCGCACGAGTCCATATGATCTCATGTATGACTTCTTTTCTGTGCATTGCAAGACCATACAGTTTCATGACATACTGATTATAATGGCAAAAGATTGCCAAGCCTGTGTCAAACTTGCAGGTAAAATTTGCTGATCGTGAGAAATCAAACACATAAAAGTGTAGTTTGGGTGTTTTCGAAAAAGTATTCAATTTCAGGCTGGGCAGTCAACGTGTTAAGCAACATATTTCAAAGAATAAATAGACGAGCTTATTTTACTCATATATTTTCTTTACTTTGCTCAGTTATTTTTCCCAAATTTCATTTTTAAATTATTCTTATACAAAGCGGCAAACATGTTAGTAAATTGGAGCCACACATAGCAGCCAAAAGATCATGGTAAACATTGGTCTTGATAAACTAAACGTAATGGCAATTGGAACTATTAATAATTCATTTAAACCAACTATCTATAAAAACTTTTTGGAACATTCCACATCTACTCTTTTTAAAACGTGCTTCACCATGGTATAATTAAACCTCATGTGGTACAATAGGATGTACATGATCTCAGCCATTTTTAAGACATGGCAATTTTTAATCTATCATGAATATGCTATAATATATGTCCTTCCATGCACTTTCTTCTACAACTTTCTTATTCTTAACAATGTCACATGAACAATTTAATTGTATTTTTCTTTAATTTTTTTAAACCTTTTTTAGATATTATTTGGAGATTTTGGGAGAAGAAAAGAGTTTTTTTCTCTTTTCCTAATTTTAAGAAGTATAGAGTACTGAATCTTAAGGTCTAGAACACCACCTTTAATTATATAGAAGGCACCATGGGGTCAATATGACCCCAACCTCCAAACATCTTAAAAACTGCACTAAAGAAAAACACAAATTATTCATGTGTGTAAGAATATATAGGAAGGTCTTAGAAGAAAATACATGACATAATATAATTCATGATCATATCACGTTCACATTATGATAGTTATAGCACTTAACTTGAAGTTTTTTGAAGTAGACAACCCAGAATCAAAATTTTTGACCTGAGCAAGTTTTTGAAACTCACTTAACGTTGAGATTCTTTCTCAGTTGAGTGGAACTCTGCCTTCTGAACTATTTTCTTACTTGAAATTGCTTTTAAATTTCGAGTTGAATTCTACAAATAATTAATCAGCTTTTTCGAATAATCCTTTCAATTGTTTATTTATTTCACACGTTGGAAAGGATAAAAACAATAATAATTATGTACAGTTAGAAGTTGCAGTTACAAATTTAACAATTTATGCACATGCACAGACACTTGTTTGGCAAAGTTAAGTTTTTTAAAATGTTTGGTAATATGAACAGATGAAGCCTAATTCTGGGTTTTCCAGATGAAAAAAAGTTAAGCTAAGTGACTTAACTTTCATAATGTGAGTGCGATATTAGTGTTCCTGTTAGACATTTTATAAAGGGAACCATGCCTTTATTGTTTTAAATACCAATGTGCTCTGCCCCTTTTAGACATGGAAAATTGCATCCTGCCCTTTTTCCGAGCATCTACTTTGTGCCCTGTAATTTTTTCAAAATATTTTGCCTTACATATTGAATGGTCAGAATATCATAGTTAGGTTTATTCCAACAGAGCAAAAAATGTCCAGACTGGACTTGAACCTGGGTACCTTGGCTTGTCATGCCAATGCTCTTCCTACTGAGCTACCTGAATGATATCCTGGCTGGCATAATTAACTCTTATTTTTTGGACATGGCTGTAAACTGCAGTGCTAATTTCATTCATCCAAGCTGTAACTATAGCATTTACTTTATGAAAGTGATATAACATGGAAACTCCTGTATACCATGTAATTGGGTCATAATAAAGAGAGGGAAGTTTTTTGTTTTGTTTTCTAACTAGGTAAATCATATTCAATGGTTGGAATATCATAGTTGAGGCTTATTCCAACAGAGTGAAAAATGTTCAGACCAGGAAGAGCATTGGCAGGGCAAGCCAAGGTACCCAGGTTTGAGTCCTGGCCTGGACATTTTTTGCTCTGTTGGAATAAACCTCAACTATGATAATCCTACCACTAAATATGATTTACCTAGTCAAAAAAAAAAAAAACCTTAACTCTCTTCATCATTTTGCCTTTTTTTTTATATTTATTTTCTTAAACACATGGATTTTGGAAAACCGAAATTCTGTATGATTCACCTGCCTAAGTCCCAATCTGCCCCACCCACATAAAAAGCAGGTGCAGCAACCCTAGTGTGTTTTCCAAATTCCAATGCATTTTCCATTTGAAAATCACTCCAGAACAGCAAATGTTTCTTAAATTCAACTGGATTTCTCTTTTTACAGATACTAGATGGAACCCGTCAAAATTTGATGGCAAACAACTTGATAGTACCATAAAATTAAATTTTATAGTTGCTTTAACTTGACAAATTTCATAGTGGGGAGCATAATATGATTAAGCGATCACAGACCTTTCCATCGATATATCACATGAGGTTGTGTGCAAAATTTAGAAAGTACCTCTTGGGGGGAGGGGCAAAGTGGGGAGATGGGCATTGGAGATGCATAATATGATTAAGTGGTCACAGATCTTTCCATCGATATATCACATGAGGGTTGTGTCCAAAATTTAGAAAAGTGCCCCCCTTAAGGGGGGCAGTGGCGGGATGGACCCCGAAGATGCATATGATTAAGCAGTCACAGACCTTTCCAACAATATGACATGAGGGGTGTCAACAAAATTTAGAAAAGTACCCCTTGTGGGGGGGGGGGGGGCAAAGTGGGGAGATGGACATCGGAGATGCATAATATGATTAAGCAGTAACAGACCTTTCCAACAATATATGTGACATGAGGGGTGTCAACAAAATTTAGAAAGTATCCCGTGGGGGGGAGGGGCAAAGTGGGCAGATTGACATTGGAGATGCATAATATGATTAAGTGGTCACAGACCTTTCCTTTCAAATGATATATAACATGAGGGTTGTGTGTAAAATTTAGAAAGTACGTTGGGGGGGGGCGACACAAGTGGGGAGATGAACATCGGAGATGCATAATATGATTAAGCATTCACGGACCTTTCAACAATATATGACATGAGGGGTGTCAACAAAATTTAGAAAGTATCCCTTGGGGGGGGGGGAGGCAAAAAGTGGGGAGATGGACATCGGAGATGCATAATATGATTAAGCAGTAACAGACCTTTCCAACAATATGTGACATGAGGGGTGTCAACAAAATTTAGAAAGTATGCCTTGGGGAGGGGGGGGGGACAAAGTGGGCAGATTGACATTGGAGATGCATAATATGATTAAGTGGTCACAGACCTTTCAAATGATATATAACATGAGGGTTGTGTGCAAAATTTAGAAAGTACGTTGGTGGGGGAGGGCAAAGTGGGGAGATGAACATCGGAGATGCATAATATGATTAAGCAGTCACGGACCTTTCCAACAATATACGACATGAGGGGTGTCAACAAAATTCAGAAAGTATCCCTTGGGGGGGGCAAAGTGGGGAGATGGACATCGGAGATGCATAATATGATTAAGTGGTCACAGACCTTTCCAATGATATATAACATGAGGGTTGTGAGCAAAATTTAGAAAGTACCACTTGGGGGGGGGGGGGGGCAAGTAGGAAGATGGACATCGGAGATGCATAATATGATTAAGTGGTCACAGACCTTTCCAATGATATATAACATGAGGGTTGTGAGCAAAATTTAGAAAGTACCCCTTGGGGGGGGGGGGCAAGTGGGAAGATGGACATCGAAGATGCATAATATGATTAAGTGGTCACAGACCTTTCAAATGATATATAACATGAGGGTTGTGTGCAAAATTTAGAAAGTACGTTGGGGGGGGGGGGGGGGCAAAGTGGGGAGATGAACATCGGAGATGCATAATATGATTAAGCAGTCACGGACCTTTCCAACAATATACGACATGAGGGGTGTCAACAAAATTCAGAAAGTATCCCTTGGGGGGAGGGGGGCAAAGTGGGGAGATGGACATCAGAGATGCATAATATGATTAAGTGGTCACAGACCTTTCCAATGATATATAACATGAGGGTTGTGAGCAAAATTTAGAAAGTACCCCTTGGGGGGGGGGGGGCAAGTGGGAAGATGGACATCGAAGATGCATAATATGATTAAGCAGTCACGGACCTTTCCAACAATATATGACATGAGGGGTGTCAACAAAATTCAGAAAGTATCCCTTGGG
The DNA here is from genome assembly GCA_963931845.1 of Maratus michaelseni. Lineage (NCBI taxonomy): Eukaryota > Metazoa > Arthropoda > Arachnida > Araneae > Salticidae > Maratus > Maratus michaelseni. The sequence continues at coordinate 438,847,487 of OZ007586.1, read as the reverse complement.
GGGAGGGGGGCAAAGTGGGGAGATGGACATCGGAGATGCATAATATGATTAAGTGGTCACAGACCTTTCCAATGATATATAACATGAGGGTTGTGAGCAAAATTTAGAAAGTACCCCTTGGGGGGGGGGGGGGGCAAGTGGGAAGATGGACATCGAAGATGCATAATATGATTAAGTGATCACAGACCTTTCCAATAATATATAACATGAGGGTTGTGAGCAAAATTTAGAAAGTACCACTGGGGGGGGGGGGCAAGTGGGAAGATGGACATCGGAGATGCATAATATGATTAAGTGGTCACAGACCTTTCCAATGATATATAACATGAGGGGTGTCAACAAAATTTAGAAAAGTGCCCCCCTTAGGGGGGGGAGTGGCGGGATGGACCCCGGAGATGCATAACATGAATAAGCGGTCAAAGACTTTTCCAGCGATGTATCACATGAGGGGTGTGTGCAAAATTTAGAAAAGTGTCCCACTTGGGGGGAGTGGGGGGATGGACTCCCAGAAATGCATAACATGAAAAGGAGGTCACAGGCGTTTCAACTTGCAACTTTTTTCTCGAAGGCATTTGACAATAGTAAATTTTTTTTACCCAAGACAATTTAACGATATTCTTAATTTTTTTCGTAATTCGTCAAACGTTCATGGAAAAAATCATGAAATTCGCTAATCAATAGTTGATAAATTATAAAATTCAACAATCAATAGCAGCAAAATTGGTCAATTGATAACGGAAAAATCACGAAATTCATCAAATGGTCTACCTAAAAAAACTGTCCTGCACACTGATGTGATGATCAAAAGGGTTTTGAAGTATAGGACAAAATTAGCACTTGCCAAACAGCGAGTAATACTGAAAATTTTGCAATGGACTTTATTGCCACCACTGGTCAAACATAATAGTCACACTCACCAATTGCAATGACTGAATGGAAAAAGATTTTTTTCTCTGCTGTCGCTCGACAAATTTCAAAACAGTTGATGAATTTTCCGTCGATTAATGAATTTTGTGATTTTTCCCTCTATCGATTGACAAATTTCGCGATTTATCGATTACCGAATTTCACAATTCTTTCCATAAACGAACAAATTGCGCACTTTATTTCCGCTAATGTCTGACACCATTTTGCCCTTTACAATTCAGCCAATAAATTGAACGTTGTTTCTTTCTAGAAATGTCAGGAATGAAACGATTCTTTAGGATGAATTTCCTTTGTTCGATGCCCCATGGAAGAATGTGTGCGATGCAGCAATGGGTGTCAGACTTTTTAGGGCACCTGCAGACTAAAAACATCTAACCAATCTTCGCGTTTTGAAAAAATCACAGATTTCGTCAAATGATTGAGAAAAAAACACTAATTTCATCAAAGGATCATGGGAAAACATGACTTTCATTAAAAGACCACAGAAAAAACGTGAATTATGCAAAAGGATCGTGAAAGATAAGCAAATTTTGTCAAAGAATCGCAAAAAAGGAAATTTCACCAAAAGATCACGCTTTTTTACTAAATTTCGTCTAAAAATTGCGGAATAAAATGTATTTTATCAAAGAATCGCTGGAAAATGCGAATTTCGTTAAGGACCGCGAGAAAAATGCGAAATTCTTCAAAGGATCGCTGAAAAAACACGAATTTCGTCAAAGAATTGCTGAAAAAACATGAATCTCACCCAATAACAGAAAAATCATGGTTCATAATCATTATATCTAGTAGTATCCAGTACTGGCTAAACTTAATAGTCACACTCGCCAATTGCGACGATTGAATGTAAAATGAAATTTTTTTTCCCGCTGTCACTCAAAGAATTTTGAAACCATTTGGTGAAGTTTTTCCCGTAACCATTTTGTGAATTTACCGATTTTTTCTTCAAAATCATTTTTCAACAATATTCGACCCAATACGCATGCTGTAAAAAAAAAAACACCGGCCATTAAAATGAGGGTCTATTACTGTCTCTAGAAACGTGTTTGGGATCATCTCCTGTTTTTTTTTTCTTGCACGTTGCATTAAACCTAGGAAGATATTTATATAGAACTCACTGTGGAGTGTTCAGAAGGTATTTATTTTATTTATTATAATTTGTATGAATACTTAGGTGTCCATTTCGGATTTACTGTTTAAAAATGAATTTAGGCTCATTTAACATTCGCGAAATCAATCCCGATGGAAATTGTGGTTTTAGATCTCTATCATTTTGCTTATATAGTACAGAAAATAATTATTCAAATGTACGTAAAAATATCGTAGAACACGTAATACAAAATTGGACCACTTATAGTCCGTTTTTTATCGGGGATGAATCTTATGGTGTTCGGATTGCTAATGAAAACGATTATGTAAATATATGGTTCTTCATAGAAGTATGTGCTTCTTCACACTTCAATAGAAGCATTGTTTAAATTAATATAATTCTACAAATATGATGCAGTTTTAAAATATTGAGTAATGATTAATACTGTCAAGGAATCTACTCATATACGTAATTAAGTTTTGGTACTTCTCTATTATCTCATCGACCACTTTTCATCACAAAAAACTATCGCCAAACTGTAACGCCAAATAAACGGGAGAACGTTGTCATTAATACGCGCAAATGTTGAATTAAAAAACACTTGATGACATAACAAACACGTATAATGCTTCCGACATCAAGTAAATGGGACTGCAGTTTTGGCATTTAATCATACAGTTTGGCGATAGTATTTTGTTATGAAAAGTGGACGATGGGATAATAGAGAAGTACCTAAGTTTTTTATACCAAGTTTGAAAATTTATCTTTTTTTGACATTTAAAAAAAATAACAGAAAAAACATTACAAATTTGCCCATTTGCTCAGCGGTCAAAGGATTAAGTAAATAAGTAAATATTAATGATGAACTGGTTCTAGCTATGAAGTAATATTATTTTGCTCAAAACCCCCCAACAAAAAAATAATTACAAAGAATAAGTAATCGTCTTTAAATATACAAACAACAATGTGATTAATGGCCAGGATTTTTTTACATATAACATTTTTTATATACAAAAGAAAAACCGAAATAACCTCATTCATTTCACCCGATGTCAAAAAGTTTTTTTTTCCACATTCTTGGGCAAAGCACTAAATCAATAAAATCACCAATTTGTGACAAATTATGAGTTTCATATGAATCGCCCATGAACGGACATGCAAACTGGTAAAAAATGAATGTAATAAATTAAAACATTCAAGATTTGTATACATACAAACAATACAATGTAAATATTAATATTGTTACATGATACATTGTTTGTATACATACTTCTTTGTATACATATATTGTTCGTATACATACAAACAAATATAATGTAAACATTATTCAAATATTAAGAGATTCTAAAGATTTGTATACATACAAACAATATAATGCATACATACTCTTTACAAATAAAATAGCACACTTATATAATGACAAAACTTTTAAATCGAATAGAGATAGTATATTTCTGTTAAAAAATAATGCTAAAGTTCAGACTTATATATATTATACATTCACATAAAGCTAGTCACATTCCTGCATATTTATTAAATATTTAGTTGCTAAATACAGAAATAATATTTTATAATTTATATTCAGACGCTCAGATTCGTTTTTTTCGAACAAATAATAATAAAAATATTACTGCCGTGCGTACTGTCTTTTGACATTATATTTACATAATCGTTTTCATTAGCAATCGGAACACCATAAGATTCATATCCGATCATAAACGGAATATAAGTGGTCCAATTTTGTATTACATGTTCTACTGTATTTTTATTTACGATTGAAGAATTATTTTCTGTACTATATAAATAAAATGATTTGATTTCGCGAACGTTAAATGAACCTAAATTCATGTTACACAGTAAATCCGAAATGGATACCTAAGTATTCATTCAAATTACAATAAATACAACAATAAATAAAATAAATACCTTCTAAACACTCCACAGTTTTTTATATAAATATCTTCCAAGGTTTAACGCAACGCGGAAAAAGCCATCAAAACAACAGGAGTTGATCTTGATCCCAAATACGTTTGGAGACAGGAATAGACCCTCAGCCTCATTGGCCGGTCTTTTTTTGACGCATGCATATGGGTCGAAATTTGGTGGAATTATTTGACATTTTTAGCAAACAGCTTTAAATATATGGATGGTCTCATTACAACATAACCAAAGATTAGAGTTTTGGGGGGACATTTACACTTCTGAACCATTAATAAGCATAAAATCCTAAAACTCCTGGGACATTTGTGAAATTTCAATGCTTTGGATAGGGAATAAATTTTTTAAACCTTTTTTTTTTTTTTTTTAAGAAAATTTTGTTTCAAATCTGGGAGAAGTTCTGAAGTAATGTAATTCTTCTCTTTGTATCTAGCCTTATTAATATTATTATGTAATTAGTAATTTCAAAACTTCTTTTTTTTTAACCTTTTAATATATGAATACTAGCAAGCCAGACTCTGCCCATCTTTCAGTGAAATTTGCCAAATCAAAAGTTAATTTATTACTTCACAGTTCAATATTTTTTATATTTAAAAATTTGAAAAATCACTAAGTTTAAATAGAAATTTCTTTAAGAGAAAATTCTGGTTACATAAATCATATAGTTATCACATGCGAAATAAATATGCAAAGGAAGGCAAAAGGGTTTTTTATAACTTTCGTTGATAAGTCACAATGCGGCTGTTCAATCATAAATGTCAGCATTTGTCTTTGTCTTTTTTTAAATCTGAAACTAAAAATAAAATATGATTGCACCATATTTTTTGCATACTTTCTTTTTTTTTTTCCCATTTTTTAAAGCTCAATTAAATTGTCATTTTTGTCTATCTCTTTTTGTATTTAACTCTTTTAATTAAATTACTAGCATAATAATTTATGTTCTTTCTAGCTCCAGAATAAATTTTCAATTTTGTCAGTATTAAAAGCTAGTGTTTCTGTTTGACATTTTTCAAAGGGCCCTGGGATCCCCGCCCTTTTCCCCAGTATCTACTTTGAATCCCTTAATTTTTCAAAATATTTTGCTTTTTTTCGGGAAAACACATGGAGTTTGGAAAACAGAAGTTCTGTATGACTCACCTGTCATAAATCACAATCCACCTCACCCATGCAAAAAACAGGCACAGCAACCGCAATGTGTTTTCCAAATTCCAAGGCATTTTCCATTTGAAAATCGCTCCACAACAACACTTGTTGCCTAAATTCATCTGGATTTCCCTCTTTAAAGAAATGCCTAATGTAAACGGAGATTAATGGAAGATGTTAAGAAAAAGGAAGGATCATTGGGCAAAAAATTAATTGATACGTTCAAAGTAAACTCTTTTTCTTCAGTTTTGTTTCATTAAATATTTTTTGTTGAAATTGTTTTTTGCTATCATTGTTGAAAATACAAAAAACTAGCTAAATTTTTATTGATTTATAAATTTTACATCTACAAATAACAATTAACGTGAATATATTAATATTATTTATCTATAATGAAACAAAATTATTCACAGGAGCATTTATATCATTTCTAATACTTAGATTGATTTCAAAATTTGCATGCTTGTTCTAAATATGGTAAAATATAGAACCTGATATTTTGAATGAAAGCTTTTATTTGGTTTTTCTTTTTATTCTATGCAGGGATCCTTTCTGCATAAGGAAACACGAGCAGGGAAAACCGAGCTATGCTCGGTCAAAATTAGCTTTGAGTTCAAATATCCTGACGCATGACCAAAATGACCCACTAATCAAATTTTCTCAAACATGTGACCTAGCACAACAGTCTTCTCGTGCCCGAAAACCATAGGATGCAAAATTTAGTGTAAATAGTCTGAGCCGTTTTTAAGATAAAATAGCTTGACCTGTAATGACCCATGACCCACTAATCGAATTTTCTTGAACATGGGACCTAGCCCAACAGTCTTCTCATGCCCAAAAACCATAGAATGCAAAATTTAGTGTAAATAGTCTGAGCCGTTTTTCAGATAAAATTAGCTTGACCCGCAGTGACCCAAAAACGACCCACTAATCGAATTTTCTCGGACATGTGACCTATCCCAATGATTTTGCCGGGCCCAAAACTCGTAGGACACAAAATTTAATCAAAATCGTTAGAGCCATTTTTTTAGATAAAATTAACTTGACCCGGGTTAACCCAAAAATGACCCACTAATCGAAAGTTCTCGAACATGTGACCCAATCCAATAGTCTTCTCGTGCCCGAAAATGGAAAGGTACAAAATTTAGTCAAAATAGTTTGAAACGTTTTATAGATAGAATTAGCCTGACCCTGACCCTTGATGACCCACTAATAGAATTTTCTCGAACACGTGACCTAGCCCAATGGTTTTCTGGTGCCCCAAAATGGTAGGATACAAAATTTCGTGAAAATCGTTAGAGCCGTTTTTAAGATAAAATTTGCATATATATATATATATATATATATATATATATATATATATATATATATATATATATATATATAAAACCACACACAAGATTTGCTCATATTAGAATATATGATTATCCATTGAAAGCTGATCTGATCCTGATAATGTTATACTTCCAAAGTTGAATAAACAAACCAGATAGTTGTCAACTTTTTTTTGAGTGGCTCTAATAGTGTGTGTGTGGGAGAGGGGGGGGGGCTATAATTTTCTGACGACTTATTATATTTTAATAAAAAAATTGTTACACAGCCTGTTTTTGGTTCTCTTTCTTTTAATTATTTTTTCTGTTTGCAGATCAACAATTTATTTTTTCTGCACTCAACAATACATAACTTTGACACAATCACAGGGTACATTTTTTACATAAAGGAATGAAATTTGCAGGCATGACTATTGAAAGGACTTATTAAAGGTTATATTGGAATCGAACAGCATGTTTTTTTTTCGATAAATGTATTACATCTTGAACTATAATCAATTGCTCTCTAATGGCAATCTTTCTGGAATTACCATTTCTCAAAAATCAGATCAAAGTGCCAAATTTGACACAATTTCCTGAAAAATCTTTTGTCTTTCCTTTTTAAGGAAAAAAAGAACACTATTCAATTTCTTAATATCTGACTGAAAAATGAGTGATCTGTCGGGCCTGGACTGAAGCCAGCCACAGGCTGATTTTCCTCATTAGCTGAAGATTAAAGTTTCGTCAGCACCAGTTTACATTTTTTTCAGCAGATTTTTACGGATTCGAGCCTAAAACTCATTCTTTCTAAGCTGTGTTGGCACGGATTTTTTTTTTTTTTTTTTTTTTTTTAAACAAATAATAGTGACATCATATACATTTGCTCAATGGAATATTTAGAAACCTTTTTTCTTTTATTAAATTACACACAAATATTTTTATGGACGATTCCAATAAGTCCATCTGGTCACTTGAATGACAAACAAAGGGAGCAAAAACAGATGTTACCTTTTCGTATGGGTGGCATTTTTGGGAGGAGGAGTGGGTGGGTGAAGATGTATCCGGTAGCATGTTTTGCCAAGGAGAATTCAACTATCCAATCACTTGTCACTTATGTTTGTTGCTTAGGTGTGTTCTAAATTGTTCAGAATTTACTGTGTATGGTTCAGTGAAAAACTTTAGTGAAAGATAAAATGTGTCAGTGGATCGCCAGTTCCAGTCTCAGAAATGGAAAGTTCCAAAGAAAAGAAAACAGCTAATGTTAAGCGAAAGTTAAACGTGTTGACAATTGAGAAAAAGGTAGAGATTTTAGAGGCTATAGATAGAGGTGGAAAAAGGGACAAATCACAAAGAATTTCCAAAATTCCAGGATGGACTTTATCAACAATATTGAAAGACAGAAATAAAATTGAGATGCTTTTCGAGCAGAAAAAAGGAACCACGAAGAAGATTAGAATGGTCGGATATCCTGATTTAGAAGAATGCCTCATAAAATGGTTTAAACAGTGCAGAGATCGCTATGTCCCTCTTGGAGATAATGTGTTAAAAGAAAAGGCTGAACAGTTTGCAGAAAAGCTTCTGCACAAAAATTTCAAAATCAGTAATGAATGGTTGGAAAATTTTAAAAAATGTCACAATATTGTTTTTCAAAAATTGTGTGGCGAGAGCCAATCAGTGAACGATGAACTTTGTTCGAAATGGATTAAAAATCTTCCTAATCTGTTGAAAGAATATTCCCTGGACAACATGTACAATGCTGATGAGACAGCGCATTTCTTTAAAGCACTGCCAGGCAAAACTGCAGTTTTCAAAGGAGATACGTGTCACGGAGGAAAACAGAGTAAAGAGCGAATAACGTTACTGTTAGCTGTCAATGTGAGTAGGACCGAGCAGATAACTTCTTTGATGATGGGGAAGCCAAAGGTGCGTTAAAGGAAAGAAGCATTTTCCTCTTCATTATAAAACAAACAAAAAGGCTTGGATGACAAGCGAATTTTTTCAGACTGGCTGAACAAATAAATAAGAATATGTGCAAAAAGAATAGGAAAATCATTCTTTTCATCGACAATTGCAAGGTTCACGGCTTCTTCTCCACCGTCTGAAGATGAGGAAGAAGTGGATGTTCCAGAACTATCACCTAGCGTTACTGCGGCCCAAGCTAAAGATGCTGTCCACATACTACAACGCTTCATGAAATGCTCGGAAAATGATGACTTTGCCACTATTTTTTTAATAGAAAAATTGGTTGAAAAACAATACTGGACTTTTTTAAGGAATTCTAGCAATGTAAGTACATTTATGTATTTTCTAATTATTTTCAATTAAGTGTAATTTTCTACCATTAAAAAAATAAAAATTATCATTGCTGTATTTACACTGCAAGTGAGGCGTCTTAAATTCAAACACTTAAGTGTCTGAAAAAGTAATTCAGACACTTAAGTGTCTGAATGGGAAATTTCAGACATCATAGATGTCTGAATTTAAGACACATAAATGTCTTACTATAGTCATGGCATAAACAAACTAATAAAAATGTCTGAATACTGATGAAATGTCTGAAATTAAGACATTTAGAAATTCAGACACGTAAGTATCTGAATGTGATCAAATGTGTCATGCTATGATACGATCTTATCCCTATATATGGCAACGCCATTCAGGCCCGGATTGGCTCCTTTGAGGGCCCTCGGCTAGAGACTGAAAAGGGGCCCCTTACCGGGAAATTTAGAGGACATAGAATATTAAAATAATTACTTTTTGAAAATTAGGTTTACATGCCTAAAAACCTCATTTAGCTACTTTGTCACTTGGAAAATAGTTGGGTTAAAAAGTAAGCTTTCTCTGATGTAGTTTGTTTACTTTCACAATAAATATTTATATTATTTTTATATACCTTACCTAAACTAGTTCCATGCTAGAAAAAAGTAATTATACTATTTAATTATGAGTTGTTTATTACTTAAAAATGAGAGTGAAATACTTTTAGGTTTAGGCAACCAAATAACAGAAGTTGAAGCTCTAATAATCAAAATCCTTCTGTAATACCTAAGTAAATATTAAAAATGAACACAACGGTAATAAAAAAAACAAGCATATTGAAAAAAAAACAATGTCCTCTTTAATTTTAATTTAATTGTTACAAATTGTAAAATAGTTTAATAGCAAAAAAAAAATACAGGTATACAATACATTGGTACAGATACAGCGACTAAGAAAGTTCATGTGATTGTGAACGGCTGTTTACTAACCAAACGCCTTTTTGGTCAGTTCATCTATAATAGCATCTTTATCCAAGTTATCAAAAAAAATCTTTCTACATTCAAGAAAAGAAGATTAGAAATACGTTATTGGCTTAAAGTAGATCTAAGTCAATTCTTAACTATTTTAAGTTTAGAAAACACCCTTTCACAGGTGTACAAACTTGTAAGCTACATACAGGTTGGTAAACATTCCAGATCCTGAGAGTTCAAAAACAACATAAGAAGCGCATGATAAACACAGAAAGCATTGTTTATTGTCAGAGCAGTAACCATAAAGATTTTTGTCTTTTTCAAATTCAGATTCTGCATCATCATACTCACAGATTTCTTCAGCTACATTCAGATTGTCTTGTTTTCTTTTAATGATAGTTCTTTCAGCCATTGTAAAGCTTTCAGACTGATCTGCAAACTCTTTCAGCTCCATCTATAACTGACTTCTTTCATCTTTACAAAGATTAGAATTGCTACAAAGGACTTCCGCAGGAAACCTATCAAGCATTACGATTTCATTAAATTTCTTTGGGTCTAACCAGGGACAATCTACTGAAATTTCTTTGTTTGGACTAAATCTTTCTTCGATACTTGTCCTGGCACAATCTAAAACACTGAAAAAGACCAATTTATAGTTTTAAGCAGTTGAGATTCAAGGAGCCTCGTCTATTGATTTTTCACCAGGCATTACCTTTTTCTTTTAAGTTATTTTTTCCTTGAAATCGTATTCTACTTCAACGTCAATACTGTTATCTTCTAAGTTGCTATTAACTATACTTGTATAATATTTTGTTTTAGAATACAGAGCGTGAAAGTGTTTATCCCTCCTTTTATCCCTTATTTGTCGAAGCAGCTTCTCTACCAAGTTCCAGGCTGTAGAACAGTCAATGGTTTTACTTTGTAAATATTTTAAAATAGGAGATATAACAAGAAATAAATCTAATAAAACAATAGACATAAATAGGATTACAAATTTATTTTCGCTACAAAGTTTCTAGTATGTTAAAATACAAAATTTTATTTGCATTGATATAATTAAAATATATGTGGTACACGGCGTTATATATTCCTTATATTCTAATTGCGCTTTATAAGAAATATTTATTTTATTTGCAATGTCTTCAGAATTCATAACTTGCATAACAAAGTATAATTTCAAAAGAAAATTTCTTTATTTATATTAATTACCGACAGATGGCGCAAAAATAATATTTAGAAACTAAGCGTAATTTGTGTATGGAAGCTCTAAAATCCGCTCTCAGTCACGTGATTTGGACTTTTATTACAATGATTTTAGGGGCAAAAACAAAACATATAATCCAGCATTAAGTGCTCAAAAAGAGCAAATTAAAGAAAGTTTTGGTGAAGTTTTGATATTTGGTACCTTTATGTTTTTTAGGTCACTGAATACAAATAAATAAGAGATTTTCCAACAAATTTTTTTCCGAGAAATACGTTATTTTTACAAAAAACGCATAAAAACGGACTCGTCTCCGATTTTTTTTAAATAACTCCAAAAATGTGCATTTTACATGAAAGACGAAAGTATATGAATTAAAGAGGATAAAATTTCCTACATTTTATGTATTAAAAGTTTTTTCCCTGATCAATAGTTTATTCGTGAGAGTGCCACAAAAATGGTGGTTAAAAGCAAAAAAATGTTTATTAAAAGAAAAAGAAAAAAAACCCCGAGAATTACGGAGCTATACATCGATGTAACATGAAAACTAACAATTTTACGTAAAAGTTGACCATTAATGATACTAAGGACTATGTGATTAACTATATTTTACAATGAAGTTACCTGATAACAAATACGACGACTCATTATGAATCATTAATTAATTATAAAGAATTATGTACATTAGTAAATACATTTACATAAAATAAAAAAGCAAAACTCTTATTTCCGCATTTTTTAATTTGAAGATCCCTGCTGTTCATCGACATCTACAACATAAAAAAATAGATGTATGGAATTAGTGGGGTTTTTTATTACTACCAATATTATAGAATAAATGTTTTCTTAATGGTAAATATATCATACCTTGTGGCATAGCTTCTTCCTCTTCCATTGGGTCCACGGATTCAGTGGGTGGGCAATGCAGCTACAGCTCGGTTTCAAGGTAAGCTCGTCTTCCTCGTCTTGACTCACCACTGCAATGTTGTTGAAGTTCCCCTCGCAGTTGAGGCACATGTTAGAACAACAAAGCCCTGCCTTCTTGCATCCAAAATTTTGGTAGCAGTTCTCTGTGCACTTGCAGGATACAAGCTTCAACAAAGCAGGGGGAGCAGGGGGTAGTACTGTAAATAGAGGCTCAAGGCCAGCATTTGTTTTCGTCCATCCCCACTCATCAACATTTTTTTTTCAACCCCCAGCCATTGCTGGACTTGGTGATATACTCTTAAGCTTCGTGCATTGCTCGTCCAGCCAAAGACATCCATCCAAAAGCCATAAATTATATTGAGAAGGAGTACTATATTGGCGACCAATCGCCAATGTAAAGACGGTAGATTTTCTTGTTTTTGTGATTTTATTTTCAAACTTTCTGTAGACACAGTATAAGAAATTATGTTATCAACATCACACAGCGAAGAGGAAACAATTATATTATACCTAGGATCCACACCCTATGTAGGACTGCTAAAAATGCAATTTCAATAATATTCATAATGCAGAAAATTCTTTGACTTAACTGAAAACCCAAGTAATCAAATTTAATTTTTAAACTGTACTCACCAGTATGTAATAACACCAACATTTTTTTCGTGTGGTTAATAAAATTTTCAATATTTTAATCAAATTATATATTTTTTATAGCTCTTCCTTGCATATTTTATAATCTGGCAATCAATAAAACAAATAAGGAAGCAGAGAATACTGTTTAAGGGCATAGAGGAAAAAGGGTGGTGGGTGCTTATAAACAGATTTTTTTTTTTTAGAAAAATGAAATTTGTTGAAAATTGTGGGGTGGGGGGGGGGGTATTTTCGGAATTTTATGGTAGTATCAGTAATTAAATGAATCTAAGTGGTGACAAAAAACTGAAAGTGCCCTAGCCATAGAAACTTGCTAGTCGAGGCTGATAATTCTCACAAATATTTTATTAATTATTGGAATCCTGATTGCTAAATTTATTTGAAAACAACTATTTTGTTTCATTAATATACTTTCATTAAATTCTGGTGCTAAATACGGTCGTTATTTCAGACAAATTTTTGAATTCACTTTTGTTTCGAAACGCATGAAATTGGCAGGTGTTCTTATTCTGAAACTATGTAATCGAAGGGTGTTCCCCCCCCCCCTCTCCCCCATCTTTTCTGTTGAAGGCAGAAGGCATTTTAGAAAATTCTTTCAAAGTTAGCGTTTTGAACTGAGCTTCCGTATACGCGGCTGCGTGTTAAAGGAGAAAAACATGTCGTCACATGACAACAATCGCTTATAACTCCATAAGTAATTCATTTATCAAAAAAGAGAAAGCAACATTCAATTTCAAAACTCTTCCAAAAGCAATCCTGGAAGTGTCGTGCTTTTGCTTTTACAAATGAGTTCGTAACTGTGTCAGAACTGTTGTTGTGTGGGGGGAAAAAATCTAATAATGTATAAAACAATCCTAACATTTATTCTATATTTAAAATAAAAATTAAGGGAATGGACTGAAAACTTTTCTTTAAACTTTTTTTTTGCAAATGAGGGTGAGGGTAGGAGGGGGGGGGGGGGGGATTTATGTTTGACCCGGATGTAAAAAAAAACAAACATAATTTTGGCACTGGATATAATTAGAATCGAAATAATATGATTAAAACATATCATTTATTATAAGTTACTTTTTAAAATGACTACTTAAAAAGAACAAAAAAAGAACAAAAAACTGCAAAATAACTCATAATAAAATTTGTTATCATAATTTATCTCTTTAAAAAAAAAAAAAAGTGATGCATTCGTATTTTTTAAATATATCTTTAATTAATCAATCATATTAACTTCTGTTAAAATAACTTATTAAGAAAGTTATCAAGTATACGTATAAAAAAAAATAGAAATTCCTGTTCTTATTGAGAAACTATGTAATCGAATGGTGTTTCTTTCTTTCTTTTTTTTTGTCGAAAGTATAAATTCTTTTAGAATTTCTATAACTCGATAAGTAATTCATTTATCGAAAAAGAGAAAGCAACATCCGATTTCACTGGATATAATTAGAATTGAAATAATTATTGAATGATTAGGATACAACATTTTTTCTTTCTTTGTTTTGTTTTCTTTTTTATTCTTTTTTTTACAAATGAAATCTTGAGTTCTAAGTATATATTGAATTACAAATCAAAATGTAGTATCTATATTATTATTATTATTATTAAAGAAAGAAAGTGTAAAATACTCATATTAAATATAACTCATGATTTCCTTTGTCAAAAAATGGAAAAAAAAAATCTAGATTTCCTAATATACGAAAAACTTTGGCGAAAATTTTAACTCAGAATTTCCCCTCATTAGGCAAAATCTCAGCCAAGCCTGAACAGTAACCTTTTTTTTTATTGCTTTGAGAGAGGCTGCACAAAGGAATTGTACTAGTTATCTCCCCTGGTTCCCGTAATAAAACTGTCAACAACCATCGGAGTACATCCGAAGACGCTGGACGGATGGTGGCGGAGTCCAGCCAAAGCAATAAAAGATCAAAAATGCCGTCGTAATAATACAATAGGATCGATGACGACGGACTCACACTGTTCGCAGCTTTAAAGAGTGCTATTGTGCTGCAGCTGCAAATGGTGGTAAATCATCAATATTAGTACTGTATCTGAAGGCTGACTTCTTGTACGAAATATACTTTAGGTAGTTCAGCGAAGGCACATTCTTCCCACTATAGCCATACAGTGAGACAAGGAAACATTCTGCAGCAGCTGAAACGATCTCCTGTGTAGCGATTGGGTATTTGAACACTTTAACAACGTCTGCAACATATGGATTATTCCCAAGAATTTTGAGGAACTTAATTTTCCCTTGCATAAACGATGCTGACTTTGTATCGCACCCGCTCATAGCATGTAGGAAGAGGATGTTTTTCGCAACCGTTGAACTCATAGCATTTGATGGAGAAAATGTCAATGAAGAAACGGTGTTCTTCGCAGGTTTTAAAAAGAAAACGTTTTCAGCTTTACATACCTCCCCCAACTATATTCATTATCTTATTTTATGGGGCCAAGGACAAAGCAGAGTTTACAATTTATTTTGCTTGCTTGCATGTAATATCTGGTGATGAAAACGTGTCAATCATAATAGATATTAACCGACCCTTGTTTTTTGGGTTATCAAGAAACTTTTCTTTGGACGTGGTAGGTATCGTTGTGTCGTCAAACAATACGTCAGTCAAAGTATGCTTTCTTAATCGTCTCATACGCTCATCAGTTTTTTCACCACTTTGTACGTCTTCAGGGTATCCATCAAAGACAAGTAGTGCATGTGGTTGATATTTTGACTGCACGTACTCAACATATTTGTCGTATATTAAAGAAAAAGAATGATTTTTAGACCAAACAGCCCTATGCAATTAAAAACTACCATCAATGACGAATTGAAACCTGCCGCTGAACCGCTTAGTTGTTAGGGGTTTGAATGCCTTGTAGAAAGTAGATTTGGTTCTTTTTCTTAAGCCATTATCGAATAGGAACACGTATTAAGGTGCTGGATCGTATGTCAAAAACTCCTCAACATCTTCATCCGAGTGCTTTGCAACCGAAATTCGTTGAAACAAAGTTGTGGGATTAATAGAAACCAATTCGTCGTCTACTCGTATCACAGTATCACACTGTTCATTACAACAAGAGGTTTTATACTGTCGCTCCGTTTAAATTTGACAGTTCCAAAGTCACCACCAACAACACTGTTCACGTTTTTAATGCCTGATTACCTAAACTTAAACTTATGGCAGTTGATCCGTTCAGGCTAAAAATAAAACTTTTAGGAACTGAAGTACGTGTCCGCTTTTATTGGCGAAAGTGTGTTTTAGTTATTTTATTTTTGTGTTATTTAAAAAGCAAAATAAAGTGCTATATTTTTGTAAAAGCAAATGGAGATTTTGATCCAATCCCAGGTATGCTCATTTTTATTTATTTTTTAGTTATGAAGAAAACAATGAACCTCAGATGCATAAAATATAGTCAATCATATAATTTTTAGTACCATCAATGATCAACATTTGTGTTATGACGCCCTTTCAAAGATAATCCGCGAAGTAATGATTTGGTAGCAAAAGGATTAAACTTCAAAAATATTTCTTACATCCGAAAGATCACTTTATTGAATAAACAAAGATTTTCTTGGTAGATGAAAAATAAAAATAAGATTAAAAATAAGAATAAATTTCATGAGTTCGACGATATGATGATCGTTCATTGTAAATTGTCGCTCATTGGACGCCAGTGTCTGTTCAGTCCACTATAATTGACAGTTAGATTTGTTTATATTAAGAGTTTTAGCCCTCTTCTCGATTCGTGAAAAGTTCAGAATTCTCTCTCACTCTAGTAGGGTTTTTATCCAGATCATGTGTTGCATCTCAAAAGGTTTCTCGTCCCCTGTCTGCACAAAGCTTCTTGCGGCCGGACTTTCTAGTATTCGCCCGGGTACTCGGCTTAACTTGTATTCTCGAAAAGAGGTCTAGCACCTCTCTGCGTTTCTCTCGCAGTCACCCGGGTACTTGGCGTACCCTGTATTCTCCAATAGAGTTCTGGCACCTCTCAGCGTTTTTCTCAATCTGAACTCTTAATTAAAATCCTTTCGCTCATGGTTTACGCAGTTGGGAGAGGATTTTGTCAGAGGAGGGGCTTATCAGTACCACTTGTACAGTAGGACCATGACATCACCTGCAAACCAGTGTGGTATTGGTTGCTTTCTAAAAAGGAGAAAATAAGTAGTTGCACTTTGTGTTTTCTCACGGAGATCTTTTTCTCACCAAGACAGGCCACCAGCAAAGTAAGTCCTATCATCCTTGATGGACAATGCTATCAATTATAATTTTAAAGTTTTCCTCTGTTCACAAAAGAAGTTCGGGATTGCCACTATTTCAAAGCAACGCCGATGTGAGAAAATATGCGGGAAATGTCCTTTTAGAAATTTTCACACGAGAATTCTCAGATGCCAAACATTGGTTTTCACGCACGGGCACGTAAAAGTAAAAATGGATGACAAAACAGAGAAAATTCCATTTTTTTTTACATTTTTGTAAAAAGAAAAGTATTTTCCGGAAAAAAGTTTGTTGGAAAACCTCAGATTCATGTTCAGCGACCCCAGAAAACATAAAAGTATCAAATATCAAAACTCCACCAAAACTTTCTTTTATTTTCTACCAAATGACTGAACTAATAATAGGCAAGAAGCACAAACACGGAATTGGCGACTCAAAATACTAAGTATGTGGAAAGTACTAATGAGCAATAAACTAATTTGATTTACCTTACCTGTATTTAATGTATCACTATTATCCCTCAAAGGCTGACTTTGCGACTCAGAAGTGGCACTAGTTAACCAAGTATTTTAACTTTTCGAACTTTTTTTAACGTCTAAAGATTTTCAACGTCTAAAGTTTTTTTTTCTTTTCGTAGCGCCACCATGGTACACTCGTTTCATGTTGACGCAACTGTGACACTGCACTAACTACAACCATACTACGAGACTGAACAGATGAGCGTCGCAATGTGCCCTGAATCGAAGCCTATGAGCACTACACAGAGCTCGATTAGCAGCCAGCAGCTCTCTTCCGCCTGGCCATCGACACGACACAGCGCCACTACGTAGGTTACCATAAACAAAAAACAACTGGGCACTGCTTAAAATTGATTGTAAACGCGTAAAATTAGGGGAAATAGTGAAATTTATCTAATGTAACTAATTATAAAGTTGTACTTCTATATCCATTTTTGGGGGCCCCCTTGTGCCGGGGGCCCTCGGCAATCGCCGACCAGCCGACCTGGCCAGTCCGGGCCTGACGCCATTAAAACACTGTTTTCGAATAGTTGAAAGGTGCATAAAATACTTTCTAACTCACTAAATTTGGCATTACTTTAAAAATAAATAATTTCAGTAGATCATAGAACATGGGTCATATTGCATGGGTCCACTTATCAAGTCTTGGAACTAAGTTATTTTCGGTCCATTAAATAATTAAAAAACTGCTTTTCTAAAAAAAAAAGTTTTTTAAAAGCTACTTGCACTTGTATGTATATATAGGAGAAAGGTGCAGGGAATCCCCCCCCCCCTCTTAAATCTCAGTCTAAAATAGTAAAAGGTATAGCTTGAAACTTGAAATACACAGAGACATGAGTGCCAACAGAAAGAAATTAGGGATGTGACGAATAGTGATTAGACCGAATAACCGAATACCAAATATTCGGCCAAATTTTAGGTCGAAAACCTAAATTTTTTTTTTCCAAATAAGAAAATAAAATTTGGTTATATATATATTTAAATTTTTAAAGTGGAAAAAGCATTTAACACAAATTGGTGTTTTATCAAATATGTGTTTAATTTTTTTTAAAGATTGGTGTATTTCTTGTAATATTTCAAACACCTTGATGCTAATAATAGAATAACTCTTACTACATGTAAATTAATAAGAGCATAATTTTATTTACAGGAAAGTAACTCATAAACATTTTTTTTTCTAAAAAATGAACTCATTAGTCACTGTTAATTGTACACTGTATGTAATCTGTGATTAATCTGTATGTAATAATTATTCTGTATTCATTTGGAAGAATGAATTTTATCATTTTTTTTCCTTTATTAATAATCAGACACGAAAAAAATCAAATTTCAAAATCCAGGGAGGGCAAACCCCCTCAAGAAAAAAAGTCTTAAATTAAAATATATTGTCATTTCCGGCTTAGCCACCAGAGGGAGCCATCCTAGTGTGCATGCTTTTAGACCATTTTTTTTTTTCTTCATTCGTAACTCAAATGGTCGTTGCAATTTAAAACTTTGAATTTAAACTGTATTTTCATTTTTAATTGTACGTTCGCGCAAATTTTAATTAATAATACAGTTTGATTTGATTCATTTTTTATTTAATGTGAAGTTTGTGAGTTTAATTAGTATCACTTTAGAGTTAGTTTCGTATTATTTTGATCTCGTCATATCTTGATTAATGAAATTTGCTGGCTTATGTTTCAATGAATGATAATTTCATTCTTGTAACATCGGCTAGCAAGGTATAAGGAATGGTCTTTTAAAAAGCTGCAAGATTTCTTCCTTTCAGCATTTTGGATAAATCTAGAAATTTGTCAATTAAAAATCTAGAATATCTCTTAACTGATGTGACAGTATTTCAAGTATGTTTGATAATTTATTTATTTTTCTTTTGACATATTTTGTTGACAATACTACATAAAATAATGTTTCAAATCTATTTTTTTTAAATCGGTTTGCAAATAACTCATATTCCAGAAATATATACTATTTGAATCATGTATTTATATGCTGTTAAAAAGTGAGTAATACATATATAGAAATTGCTTAATTTAATTATCTGTTTTTTAATAAAAAAGTAAAAACTGAAAATTGTTGAATATTTTTCTAAAGAAAAAATGTTGTAAAGAATAATTACAAGGTTTGAAAGCAAATTTTAATTGCATTGTTATCCCATTTATAAATATGTCAATGAAAAGAAACAAATATTTGTGACTTTGTATTATTAATAAAATCAGTGTTAAAATTTTCCATTGTTTAAAAGATAATTTTATTAAGAATATCTATTTTCATAGCTTTAACTTAATTTCATGCAAAAAAAATAAATTAATTAATTAATGATTTTTTTATATTTTTTTGCGATTGTATAATAATAAATTTGAAAATCAATAAATGAGAAAATATTTGAATATAAAGCAGAACCTGATTAAAGCATGGGCAAACTGTGCCATAGCACTATCTGCTTCCCCCCCCCCCCTTCAACCTATGGGGATGCCCCAAATTTTCTGTGAAATTTTCATAACGCTGATATTTTAAATCTGTTTTGAGATTGTACTGATTATAATCAATATTATGAACTTTTACAGAAAGATAAGATTAAAAACAAAAAATATACCTATCTAAAATCTGTAAAACCTCTCAATAGCGGGTACCTCGGGACCGTGGAATTTGAGGTAAAAGTATGAAAATATGTGTGTATTGGGATTAAAAAATATGAGTGTTCAATAAATAGAGGTGTCCTCCATTCGGGATTGTCTGTTATGGAGGTTTTACTTTCACAGCGGAGTGAAACCTCCTTGAAAGACACCTATATTTAGCAAACAACTGTTTCAATTCATGATGCATACATATTTACATACTTTTAAAAAGCAGGCGCCTCCGAATAGCGGACAAATGGGAGGTTTTTCTGTTTTTAGATTTTAATAAAGTTGTCAATTTTATCTTAATGTAAAAGTTTAAAACTTTTAATATAATCAGTGCAATGTCTAAAGAGATTTAAAATATCAGCCTTACGAAAATTCCATACTAAATTTGGGACCCTCTAAAATTGAGGGGGGAGGGAAGCAGTCAGTGCCATCACTCAGTTTGCCCATGCTTTAATAAGGTTCTGCTTCTGGCACAATCATCATCCCTGTTTTATATTAAAATATTCTCCCATTCATTAAGGATTCAATGTGGTCAAATATGGCTGCCTTTAATGCTTTTAAAAAAAATGTGGTCAGAAATGGCTGTCTATTGCCGACAAATCAGAGCACAAAAATGGCTGTGATTCAGACATTTCAAGTGACTGAAATTCAGATACTATTATGTGTCTTAAATTTTTAAGACACTTCAAAGTGTCTCTTTTTTTAACCATCCGTTTCAGACACTTAAGTGTCTGAATTTCAGACATTTCAGTTTACAGTGTAGATTTATTGTCAACTATCATTACATATAGTTTTTCTCACCTATCATGACTCTAATTTTTATAATACTATTCCGTATCTTGTGTTTTTACATGAATATTTATGTTTTGGTTATGACCTTGTTATCTCGAAAACTCACTATCTTGAATTTTTTTTACATCCCATCCACTTCGAGATATTGAGGGTATAGTGTAACTGTACATTAATTTTTCTTATAGAATCTTTATTTGAATGTATTTGTCGACATTATCAATCATGTTGTTATTACATATTATATGGCTTATAGACATACAAGTTACAAAATGAATTTTTGCATAAGTATGTATGAAATATTCTTTTCACAGAATTCTAATTATAAGATAATGTTGATTAAGCAATATTAGCTTGTTTTTTTCTTTGTTTTTTATTGAGTCAAGTTGGATCTGATTTAATTACTTTTACATGGGCCAGGCTAGATCATGAAATTGAAGCCAGGGCTTTCAGCTTCTACACCTGGCCAGATCAAAATGAATTTTGTTTGGGCTGAGCCTGAAAATTTCAGGCCATGCAGTCTCTAATAAGAATACCTGAAATTTTTGTGCTTTTAAGAATAAAAATGATTTAGTGAATGTGCCAGAAAGTAGCTAGTTTGGATTAACTTTTAAATTTTGTGCACATTTATGAAGAAGTTCTATAGTCATGTAATCAGGGCTGTAGTGTAGAGTGTAAAATGGAAAATACGTATACCATCTGTTTTTCAAGTAAATCTGTAGTGTCTATTCTCTAGCATATATGTTTTTTTTTTTTTTTTTTTTTTTTTTTTTTTTTAATGTTTACAGCATTGCATGTAGATCTTGTTTTATCTAGCCTTATTAATATTATTACATAATGTAATTAGTAATTTCAAAACTATTTTTTCCTAATCTTTTAACATACAAATACTAGACAGGCTTCGCCCGTCAGTATGCAAAAGTTGCCAAATCAAAAATTATTTTTATTACTTTGTAGTTTGATAATTTTCTTAAGACATTTAAAAATTTGAAAAATCACTAAATTTAAATACAAATTTCAAGCAAAGCTTTTAAGAAAGAGGAATTTCTGGTTATATAAATTATATAGATGTCACATGAGAATTTCAATGACATTTAGCACCAAATATGCAAAAGTGGGTAAATTTTGTGTTAAAATTCAGACATGAGATTCTTTCTCGAATCCACAATTTTTGGCTCCACCCCCCATCCACCTCAAATGCTTCAATTATCTACCAGTTATGAAAAAAATCAATTTTCGTTGATCGATCATGATGCGTCAACTGTTGCTCCAAGGCTTATAATGTTCAATTCTTCTTCATCCACAATAGATATATATATACAGTAGACTCTCTCAAATCCGCTAACTCCTAAAACCTGCACATTGTTGCAGATATAAACAATGAAACTTACAATATGTAGGGGAAATATTCATGATTTTTTCATTTTTATATTATTCCATACACATTTTAACAGGTAATTTTGGTTAATGACTGAACTCATGCTTATTCCTGAAGGAAGTATAAATTTATCTCCAAAAAAATAGCACTGATCTCAGTGGTGATCACAGTCTTTTAACCAAATACATTTGTTGGCCGTTCTTGAATATAAGCAGTGTTTTATGTGGAAGACTTTAAAAACAACAGTTCTTGTAAAAACATGCTAATTTATTCAACGATGAGATGACTGACAAAAATATAGCATGACTTTGCTGACTTAAAACATAAATAATAACCAAAAGGTTAATAGACAAGAGGCAAAGACATCAGAAAAAGTCCTGACTTTTATACAAACTTTTTTAGCAGATGTTTTGCATAAACATGTTGCCATTTTGAACATACAAACTTGCATCTGAAACGCCATTGGCTACTTACATATAATATTGCTACTAGCTGATCACGGTGAATAACGCAATTCTGAAATCACAGCTACTGCCTGTTACTCAGTAACTTATTTACATTTGAAGCCAGTGAATGAAATTAAGTACTGGTCATTACAGATATGTAGTTATGCATTAATAATTATTTACTTGTTGACATTTACTTTTAATATATTTTTTTTAATTTTTATTTCACCTAATTATTTTAATATTTTTCTTTATTGCAAGCATCTATTATAATGTTGAGTGCATTATTACATTCCAATTACTATGTAAAAAAAGTAAACAAAACAGTGACCAGAAATCTACAAAATTCTAATATCTGCACAATTTCTGGTCTCAAGCAATGCAGATTTGAGGGAGTCTACTGTATATGTCCACATCTATGTCTTTATTTGTATCTTTTAAATCTAAAATCAGAAAGAAAAGAAAATTGCACCGTATTTCTTACACACGTTTTATTTTTATTTCCATAGACTTAAAACTCAAATTGTCAGTTTTGTCTATAACTCTTTGTATTTAATTCATTAAATTACTAGCATAAAATTTACATTCTATCTTTAGATTTTTTTTTTTTTTTTTTTTTTTTGTACTAAAAGGAAACCAATAAATATGTTCATAAAACATATTGTAGTAGTTGATATATTATGTAAAATATAATTTAAATTACATATTTTATTTGATATTTCTACCCGATTAAGTTGTCTATTGTTCTACAATTCAATACATAATCAGACTTTGCACAAGGGATAAAAGAATTTTTAAAAAGGAAAAAGAAAGAAAAAAAAAAGAGGTGGACTTTTCTAGATTACTAATCAAATTTTTAAGTGTAATATTAAAAAATTGAGTTAT
Source organism: Maratus michaelseni (assembly GCA_963931845.1). Classification (NCBI taxonomy): domain Eukaryota; kingdom Metazoa; phylum Arthropoda; class Arachnida; order Araneae; family Salticidae; genus Maratus; species Maratus michaelseni. Next base: position 438,824,228 of record OZ007586.1, on the reverse strand, counting down.
TTATGTGGGATATAATAATTTATGATATTTTAAAAAATATAGCATGATTTCAGCTAACCTTGATAATGTATACCACTAATGAATTCAGGGGGTGATCTAGTGGGAACATTCCTACAAGTGCATCAAATTCTCCCCCTCCTCCTGGAGCTGCAAACATCCCTTCCAGAGGAAAATGTCCGATTCGAATACTGATGTGCTGTACAGGTAAATAATTCAATGGGAAATGTAATGAAAGTGACCTTTCATTCAACAAAAAGTTCCCCTTTACTCAACAGAAAGTGCACTTTTACTAAAGTGCCCCTTAACTCAACAAAAGTACCTTTTTACCTGACAAAAATGCCCTTTTTAATAAATCCGCCCAGCCTTTTTTGTAAAAGAAATATGAATACTATTACAAGCAAATCAATAAATATGTTCATGAAACATATTGTAGTGATTGATATTTTATGTAGAATATAATTTAAAATCTTCAAAAAAGATAAAAATCCAATAATTACAGAGCTGCCAACCTTAGCAAAAAAACAGGAGATTCTTCATAGATTAAAGGGAGATTTTAAATGAGCTTATGTAAGAATAAAAAGTTGTTTTATCATTCATTTAAAAATTAAAAATATATTAACAATTCATTCAACTTAAGTATGATCCATTAAAAATATATACTGACGATTGGCTGATTGACAAAATTCGTGATTTTTTACCGCATTTGATTGATGAAATTCGCAATTTTTATCAACGATTGATTGATGATATTTTTCAAGGATAGATTGACAAAATTCACGATTTTTGTTTATCCTGAGATAATTTGGCGAAATTCGTGATAATTTATCCATTAGCAATTGATGAAATTTGCTATATTTTTTCCATAAGCAGCTGACAAAATATGCAATTATTTTACACATACAATTGACAAAATCTGCAGTTTCTTCTCATGACCTATTGACGAAATTCACAATCATTTGAAACTATCAATAGATGAAAATCGCGTTTTTTCCTGAGAGATATTGACGAATATAGAAATATATAAATGAAATTTGCAATTTTTTTTCCGTGAGCGATTAATGAAATTTGCGATTTATTCCCTCGAGCGAATGATAAAATTCGGATTTTTATCAAAGACAATTTGGCCAATTTTGCATTATTTTTCAAGGATCAATTGACAAAATTGCAATTTTTTTTTCTGAGATAATTTGACAAAATTTGCGATAATTTTTCTGTGAGCAGTTGACAAAATACACGATTATTTTACACATATAATTGATTAAATCTGTAGTTTCTTCTCACAGACGATTGACAAAATTCACAATCTTTTTAAATGATCGATAGATGAAATTCACGTTTTTTCCTGAGATATTGGCAAATTTAGAAATATATAAACGAAATTAGAGATTTATTTTCACGAGCGATTCACAAAATTTGTGATTTTTTTCATGAGTGATTAATAAAATTAGTGATTTTTTCCCTCGAGTGATTGATGAAATTTGGGATTTTTATCAAAGACAGATTCATAAATTTCGCGATATTTTTCAAGGATCTATTGACAAAATTCACAATTTTTCCCACTGAGATATATTGACGAAATTAGCGATTTTTTCATTAGCGATTGATGAAATTCATCTTTTTCTGAGAGCAGTTGACAAAATATGCGATTATTTACCGCAACCAATGGATGAAATTCGAAATTTGTTTAATGGTCAATACGCAAAATTTGCGTTTTTTACTGAGTAATAGACAAAATTAGCATTCTTTTCTGAAATATCTATACGAAATTAGCCGTTTTCTTCTATTAGCAATTGACGAAATTCACAATTTTTGATAGAGGAAATTTGCAAATTTTCTTTTTGTCAGAGATTGACAAAATAAGCTATTTTTTTATGATCAGTAGATTTCATGTTTTTAAGAAATATAAAAGTGATCCGAGCAATGCAGTGGCATCATTTATTGAGATTGAAAAGAACAAATATTTTCAGAAGTATGATTCTATCAATTTAAAAATAGGAGAAATTTATACTTAAATGTAAAAATGGGAGATTGTGCTAAAAAAAGGAAGTTGCCTGCGAAAAACAGGAAAGCTGGCAGCTCTGTAATTAGGTAGCATATTTTATTTGATATATTTCTTTTAGACTAAGGTATCATTTGTTCTACAATTCAATACATAATCAGACTTTGCACTAGGGATTAAAAAAAGGAGGAGGGAGGGGGGGGGGAATTCAAGTACTGACCAAAATTTTAAGTATGGTATTTGGATAAGAGTTATGTTAAACGAGATTCTTTGAAATATAGCATGATCTCAGTTTACTCCTTCATAATGTATGCTAGTGATGAATTCAGGGGGTGGCCAGGCAGGGCAGCCAACCTCTGGGAGTAGAAATGTGTAGTTCTAACATCTGTGTAGTCTCAAAAAAATTGTAGATTTAACAAATCAAGTGTAGTTAATAAAAAAAATTTAAAACGTGCAAAATAGTGAAGTGTGAAATATTTTGCTATCATTAAAAATAACACTTTCCTGAAATACATCGATTTAACTATCAAACATATTAAAATAAGAGCGATTTAACAAATTAATATAAACTTACCTCTTATTCTAATATGTACGTATTCATCATGAAATTTAACTAAAATATAAAATAATCTCAGATGGAATTTTTGTTTTGGTTGATTTTTTTCCTTTCAAAAAAGGCCACACAAGATACAAATTTAGACCAAAGTATCAAGAGAATACTTTATTTATATATTAATATTTCATGCAACAAAACCTAGCACAATATCTATTTTAAATCATAATAAATTCTATAATAAGAAACTAATGTTGTTATTAACATGTAAAAAACTAAAAGATAAGAAAAGAATCAAGAGAAAAATATTCTATTTTATATGAAACGTTTTAAATTTTCAAATATTGCACAGTGGCTTTTTTAGCATTTACAATTTCTTGTTTTGAAAATTACTTTTGTAGCAACATTCATTATTATATAATAAAGTTTAACAGCCTGTCACAGGCTGCATTTCCTGTGTTGTTGGTTCCTGATAACAAATTTTGTGTACCAGTGAGAGTTGATGAAAATCATGCCTCTAAATAATTAACAACTTTATTAAAAAAAACATAGATAATAAACTGTACACGAATGGAACTATTTCAGTATAAAGCATACTGCTTTATGACTCAGTTTCTTGCTTCTGAAAGAGAGCATTGGTAAAAGACCAGAATGTCAACAAAGCAACTAGCGAACGACAAAAAATCCGCTCTCCGCTGTGTCTTTTTCACTCTCCTCTCTTCTTTTTTTTCTCTTTCGAAGCATCCCATCTCTGACCCCCGACCAGAATCGGAGAGTTCATTATGAAATTCCAGAGATACCCTGAGAGGAGGGGTTAGGCGTGAGAGTTCTGGACAACGGAAGTTGACACAGCATTTTGGTCAGAGTTTTCCATTGAAAATGGCATGCATTTTAAAATAACAATAATACCAGAGCAGGTCTTACTTGCCATCCATTTTAAAATGGCTGTTGTTTTTGCGGGAGTACTAGCATATTGTTTGGCGATTTCCAAATCCGGGATTATCGCTCTAAATAGATGGCCTGAACAGTCAGCTGCACTTAGTGGCACGCTATGTTCAATGAAGAATGATGTAAAGAGCATTTCTGATTTGGTTATACATATACTGACTGATACATCACTTTCCACAAACAAAATCTTCTGGCAAATTTTTTGCTATCGCTTTCCATTAACTGAATTTCCAATGTCTGCCTGAAGTAATATGACATGAGCAATTGAACTTTCTAGTGCAATTAACATAAACACTACTACTGCAAATTGTGCAGAACAATCTGATCTTAATTTTTGATCAGAAACTTTGTTCTTCGGATGATCATCGTCATTCATCTTGATAAACGAAAAAATAATGAATAGAATTTCTGCAATTTTAAATATCACATTAAAAATTAATAAAACTTCAGAAGCCGTAATAAAACATAATCGACAAATCAAGCAGGATATTGACTTTGGCGGGATCTGAATACAATACAAACAAAACAAGAATAAGTAAAGTCTAGTGATAGAAAACAGCCCATCCAACATAATCCAATCACAACAGCTTTCTGATATGCAAGCGCATGTCGCATCACAGCTCGCGATGAGAAAAGTCTACAGAGCACTGTTTTTTCAATTTACTTCCTCTGTAAATGCAACTGACATTTAAGGATTGTGCAATCACCGCACGCTCATAGTAAACAAGAGAGGAAAAGCATAGTTTCAAGTAAGAGAAGCGCCGGAAATAGTTGAAACAACTTAAAGTGGAGTTACTATGCCCAAAGCATAGTAGTTGGTAGTCCTGCCCACGGGAACATTTTTAATGGTGCATCGAAATCCCCCCCCCCCCCCTCTCCTGGAAGATCTAAGATTTTATGCTTATTAATGGATGGAGAAATCCCAGATCTGAAAAACACCGTTCTGGAGGAAAATATCTGAATTGAACAATAATGTATGCTGTACTGATAAATAATCCAGTGGAAAGTGTAATGAAACTGCCTTTTTATTCAACAAAAATGCCCTTTCATCCAACAGTGTCATTTTCAGTAAATCTGCCTTACCCCCTTTTAAAAGAAATGTTAACACTATTCATGATAGTTTAAAAATGGCCAGGGAAAGTGATTTAATTCATATCTTCACAAGAAAACAAATATAAAACACTTTAAACTGAAAAATTATACATATTTTTAATGCAAGATAAAAATCTCATTTTTCATACATACTTATGTCTATCCTTTGCTGTAATGTCAAAGTTTGAGGGTTTCTAGATACTAGTTTTGTCAAAGTTGTTGCGGCAAGTAACTGTGCATAGGAAGACTGAAAATATGAAAGATTTATTTAGAATCTTTTATGAAAATGATAATTTTAATTTAAAGAAAACTACAAAACCAGCTAAATAACTAACCTAGAAATGTAAATATAACATATACTAGCCAACCTCCTACTTTAAAAAAAAAAATATATATATATACCTTGAACCAAATAATTTATTTAATCAAATGTGTCTTGCTTTTATGTGGTAGTCATTTGAAATCTACTTGATTTCACTCATTAAATAAAATTCCCAGCTCAAAGTACTTTTTTTTAAGCGAGTCTGGCAAGTACGATATAAATAAAAATACATATACACAGACAAGTATGTGCAGGTATTTTCACTATAGTTTAGAAAATACACAGACACAAATATGTGCAGGCATTTTCACCATAATTTTGAAAATAATGTCCTTTTTATTACTGTAGTTTATACGTTTCTTTTAAAATTTAAACACATACATAAACAGTAATAGAAATATTCTATGAGATAAATCTCATAAATAAAAATATCTTTATAAATTTATAAATGTAGATTATCAATGATCTTATTTGCTGTTATTGTCATCAGCATACAGCTAAACAGTCACTTGATTATCATTTAGTTACCATAGCAATATAGGAATAAAATGGATGTTTTCAAATTAAAATCTATGAATGGGAGACAAAAAAAAAATAATAATAATCTTTCTGAAAAATTGCTTTCCTTCTTTGACCACTTAGCAAATCTCTGATACTATTGGCTATTTTTGCCACTACACACAGTTTCCATAATAGAATTTTATTAATCAATTGACAGTACATAATTTTATTTTACTGTTGATCTGCTTCACTGTCAAAAGCATATCTGCTAACCTTCTGTTTTATTTGAGGGTTTTTTTTCCCTTCAAATCAAATGAAACAAGAAATTTTATTTAATAAATGAAAATTTTAAATAACATAGAAACAAGAAACACATTAATCCATAACCACTGTGACAGAAATAGTCGCATAGCTACAGTGAGCAGTCTCTGAGACCGCTTGATTGAAAGATGAATAAAAAGCTCAATTAACTCATAGTACACTGTTTCTGTCACCTGTCAGGGTTGGCAAGTTTCTTCCAAAGTGGAAAAAAAACCATGGAAAAATCTGGCTGGAAGAAATGGAAGAAACTGCTTTTCTTTAAGAATTTACCATGTAAGTTGCAACTTTGTACGATACAATAAAAATAAATGCATTTTTCTAATAAATAACCTTAAGTAAATTTAATTAGACTCATAAAAATTTAATTATATATGATAAATTGATAATTACACCAGTTTTTTAACCAAGATCGCACACCTGTCTAAAGCTTTCCAATCATTGTGTACCTGAATAAAATAAATGGTACTTTTCTGTTATAATAACACCATGACAAAATGTAGGCTAATGTGCCATTTATTTCAACCCTGAATGTGCAAAGTGGATATTTATTGCAAACCGTGTCAAACATTGTAATTTTCTATTTATTGAATGTGAATCTTTTTAATTATTATTATTACTTAATCGTAACCTCACAAAACATCAATTCACTATTTTTCAAATAGAAAATATTTAATATTAAGTTGTAACTTATATTTATTGTTGACACTGATATGGATTTTACCGTTTGGCAATTACCAGATGATGAGGAAGCTGCAATAAAATTGTTTCAGGACTTGGATACATAAAAAAAGCTGTTATTCAAAAAAACCATGGACATCTTCATTCAAAAAGTGAAATGTTTACTGCAATGCTAAGAGACATTTACAATTCTATGCCTGTAATTTAAATTGAGTTTTATTTTATTATTTTATCGTATAATATTTATTTGTTCTTTTATTTTTAAGTCTATATTTGTATTGATTTAATAAAATAGTTCGCGAAAGGTCTAGTTTTAAAAGTTATATTTTTAATTGCTTAATTTTGTGCCAACATTTTTTTATTTTTCTTCTTTAAATGAATCATTTTACATGAATTTCATTTTGTGCCAATTATTACGCTTGGTGATGACAATGGTGTTGAAAAGTAATTCAATTCAAAACAGGCACATTTTTTTTATTACAGTCGAACCTCGTTAACACGAAATTGTAGGGACTGCGAATTTTTTTCGTGTTATCCGTCGCAATAGCGGCGCCATCTATGTTAGATATAAAAACTAAATTAATTAACATACAAATATATGCCTGTTCTTAAAATCATAAATTAATAAGAAATAGAAAATTTAATTAAAAATTAAAACAAATTTATCATAATTTTGGGCAGTAATAAAAATTAATTTACTTGCTAACCATTTTTTTTTAAAGTCCATTATTGAGTCAATCAGTTTTTGTTGAGTACTTTTTTTAGGAACTTGTGAAATTTATCTAATTTGTCCAAAGCACAGGAAGCATCCTCTTGTTTCATAATAGACTGGGAGGCGGCAGCACAGACAATCACCTCATTGAGTTCACGGCTGAAATTCCAGAATTAGTTAAAACTCGATTCGCATATTAAAACGCAATCGGTCTGCCAAGTCATATCTTGGTGGAAAACACGTGAAAACCCGATTTTGGTGGTTGACTCGTAGGTTTACCATTGTGTTTTCCTGCACCCAGTTCTCCATGTTTTCATACTTTTGGGTGCAGGAAAACATAATGGTAAACCTAGGAGTCAACCACTAAAATCGGGTTTTCACGTGTTTTCCACCAAGATATGACTTGGCAGAACGATTGCGTTTTAATATGCGAATCGAGTTTCAACTAATTCTGGAATTTCAGCCGTGAACTCGATGAGGTGGTTGTCTGTGTTGCCGCCTCCCGGTCTATAACGAAACGTTGTACAGTTTTCAATGCTACAGTAGATTCATTTAATGACTTTTCCGTTCTGTGTCGATTCCTTCATGCTCTTCTTACACTTGTGTCTGATGTGTCATGTTTTTTCAGCTAACTCAGCATTTATTTCTTCGTCTGGCATCACACCCGAAGTCCGAATATCTTCATTTATGCAAATGTACTCTGAAAAACAAGAATTTTTCGACTGTAGATAATTCTATGACGCTTTTTGAATCTTATCGGTCATCCGTTAGAACATGCGAAATAGCTCTCACTAGGGTTGGGCAATTTGCCGGCAAAATGGTATTTTTGCCAGGACAGTGGCAAAAACTGGAAAAAACCTGGTAAAAACCGGCAAAAATTGGCAAAAACTGGCAAAAAAGGCTGGATTTAATAAATATAATAAAATAATATAATTTTGTATATATTATAATTGAGACTTAAATCAGAATCTTAATTACATATTTCACTAATATTAATTTGATTAATTAAAATAATTTTCACTGGTAATATGAATAAAAAAATATCAATAATCAATCATAATCAATTTTGTAGATAAATTTATGTGATGGTGACAGGTAAAAACTTTTTACTTTTCACAAATTAATGTAGTAATGTTGCCTTTAAAATGAAAAAATTTAAATCAACAGTTTCTACATTTAAAAAATCTATAATAAAAAACAATATTAATGCATAAACATTTGCCAAATTAATCTTCATTTTATCTTTAATTGAGCCTTTAGGTATAACTTTTACAAATACTTTATAGAAGTAAACGGTACTACTTGTTTATCCCGTCGACCAATTTCACCAAATTATACAAATGAAAAAATATTGCCATTCTAAAATTTTAAGTTGGAAAAATAAATGAATTTCAATTTAAAAAAAAAAAAAAATCTAAATTATAGGTTACTTTAATGATAAAGTTCACTCATGACGTAACGACATAGCAAATATAAAATTTGAATTATCCAGATTATTTCTGTCAAAATAATACTAAGAATACAGTTTATGTGTTTAAATGTAGAATTATTAAATTAAACCATAAGCAAACAGATATTTTTAAGATATTGAATTTGTGAATTAATTGTAAGTATTTTAAATGTAATAATCGAATTTATTAAGGAACATAGTAAACATCAATGATAACGGAAGATTGTAAAGAATTCAATCCTCTTTATTTAGTCAAAAAACGTAAAAAAAAAACTATAAAATATATGTAAACATTAGATATGGACTTGAAGCAAATATAGAAAAATAAAAATATTTTGTGGACAAAAATTGGTGACATCAGTTGAAACTAATATGTTATATTTTTTCTTTCTTTAATATCACGAGGTAATCATTTATTGACATAATTTTCATTTTAAATAATGAAAAAAAAAATTAGTAAAACATTAATAAAAATACAAAAATAAATTAAAATTCACATGATGACATAACAAACACATGTAACATGTTTAATATCAAGTGAAAATGACATTTACAATGATCCATAATTGGCATTTAATCTTATAGTTTGACAATAGTTAAGAGAGGGGAGGGTACAATGATTTTATTAGGTAATTTTTCTTACAATTTTTTCCATTGTCATTATACCTGCTACAGACTTGAATCTTGATTTGATCATAGGAAATGAGAATGAATTATCTTGCAAAAGGTTTTGTTTCTATTGTTTTTAAATTTAACTTCAAATAACTGTTGTTCTCATAGCATAGCCAAATTGGCAAGTGCTATTTCTCTCTCAGACTTTGCTACAAAATTAACTGAAGCATAAGGATTGATTGTTTAATAATTATGAGAGTTTAAACCAAAGCTAGTAAGTTATTTACTAAAAAGTAAAACTGATTACTAAAGTATTTTACTAAAAAATACAATCTACTTAGATTAACTGTTTAAATGATGCATTGAATATTCTAAGGTAAATAAAAAAATAAAGTTACATATTATTAGAGTTGAAATTATTAAAAATTAAAATATATTAATTACATCGCTGTAAATAAAACATATCTATTTTTGCCACTTTGGCAAAAAGTGGCAAAAATGTATTTTTGCCAGGACGGTTTTTACCGGTTTTTTCCATGGTTTTTACCACCTTTGGCAAAAACGTGCCAACCCTAGCTCTCACCGAGAGTACCAGCAAAAGCCTGTGCTTTCTCTTGCAAAACTGCACCAGTTAAAACAATGTTCTAGCTTCTTGCCTCTTTTATTCACAGCAAGAGAGCAATTTCAATTTCTTTATTCTTTCCTGTATACATTTGATTTCTTACTGGCTCAAATTGACTCACATCATAAGCCGCTTCAATCTTTTCACGATTCTTTAAAATCGTAGAGAGTGTGCTGTTGGGTATCCCATACATTGCTGCAATTTCTGATTCTTTTAGCACTTTATCGCTGACTTCGTTTAAAATGTTTTGCTTGATTTCTAAAGATGAGCTTGTTGCTTTAGATTTTTATTTCACAGAATTCTTCCGTACAACTGCGAACAGAGTTTCAATTACGTAAGTCAGGTGTAAAGTAAAATAGAGGACTTCAGAAATCTGGTTTATGGTTTATGTCACTGTCAATACAGTCAAACAAGTAATGGAACAATCACTTTCAAAAAAGAAATTCCTTCACTCAAACTTTCATTGTGACCGATGATCTATAGCTGATATGGTTAGTGTGGTAAAACTTTCGCATATCAGAAGACAAAGAAAAGCATGGATTAGTCAGGAATTCGATAGTACACTATTTTCTGAAACCCTTTTCCACTTTAGGTTTTTTTCAAACCATTAGAAAAATTCCATTTTTAAAAAGAAGATGTGGCATATAAGTTTGTAAAATTGAAACCTTTGCATAAGGAATCATGTTTGGACTTTGGAACCAAAAAAAAAAAAAAAAGAAAAAAAAAATTCGCGTTAAGCGGGATTTACCGAAATTTCATTTCGTGTTAAACGAATTAATTAACATTGATTTTCAGACTGATCTGACGGGACCTCAGTATTATTTCGTGTTAAGCGAAATTTTGCATTAAGCAAGTTCGTGTTAACGAGGTTCGACTGTATTTAAACTTCTGTAACCAGTAGTAAATAGTATGTGGATTATTTACCTACTGTAGAATGAAACTCTTTTAAATAAAAGACAGTGTTTTAATTTACACCCATTTTATTAAGGAAACTAATGTACAATAATTACTATATTGGAAGATTTCATTAAAATCTCCATTTTCCTTACTACAGTACAACATGGCATAACAAATCAAAAGTATTTTAGCTTTAGGATGCTGCAATCAATTTCTCAACTTAGAATAGATGAATGCAAAAGTTGAATAAATTCTTACACCCGTAGAGTTTATTTTTAGAGCATTTATCTATTAAAATCTGTATTGAGATATGCATACATAATTACAAATTTGTTTATTTTAAGTGTTGTGCAATAGTTTTTAAAATATTGCATTTTTTTTTTAAACAGAAAAATACATTTTAATTTTGAGCATCTATTTTGTTTTCAGTTGGTTTCTTCCATTTATTCCAGTTTCTTCAACTGTCCTGGAAAAAACCAGCTTCTTCCAGAAGATACGCAACCACGGTTTCTGTAGTAAACTTATGTTCAGGACTATTATAATTAAAATTCACCAATTCTGAAGTCTCTAACGATAGTACTGCAGAGTTTCCCCCAGACAGTTTCAGAAGGGTGCTGCACCCTGCCTGCCCTTTGGTTTACAAATTAGCATCCTTCTTGCCTCTCATAAAAAGAATTAGCACCCTTCGTGCCCCTCATTAAAAAAAGTATGACTTCTCATTTTTGGATTTAAAAATTTGCTTTAATAGTAAAAATTGACTCAATGTTGTCTTGAAAAGAGTGCCCTGACTTTTAACTATTAAAAGTTGCTTTAAAAACCAAAAGAATGCCTTTAACAATTAAAAAAAGTGCTGAAAAGTGCCCTTAAAAATAAAAAAGTGCCCTCAAAAATTCAAAAAGTGCCCTTAAAAATAAAAAAGTGCCCTTTTCTCACTGGTAGCACACTGCCCTTTTTTAAACCTGGGGGAAACTGGTACTAGAGTTCCAAATGAAACAAAATTTCACTAGTATCTATAGTTAAACAGAAAATTACAAGAAGTTAATGGTTAATTAGATTTCTGGTTCAAATTATATTTTTATGACTTTGAAAAACTGGAAGGTTGGCAGGCATACAAAAGGATCACTTTATTACTATATTTAGTTACATAGAACAGAAAATCTTTTTGTCTGGGCCTTTTCTATTTAATGTTGAAATTAATGTTTACCTTATTTCTGTGTGCACATGTCATTGCTTTATCGTATCACTAAATTACAATCATTACACTATTAGTTTTTTTTTTTTTTTTTTCCATAGCTCAAACATAATTATCAAGTTTGGTGATTTTATTTTAAATATTTTTTCATACCTTTAATTTTTGTTTTTAATCTAAATAAAAATTCCAATTGTTCAGCTTACAACATTAAAAAATCTAATAGTAACAGTAGCTTCAGTTTTTAAAGAATATGGCCAGCTTTGACAAAAGTTAATGGAAGAATGGGAAGAAAAATATTGATTGGGGATTTTTTTATGAAACGAGATTCTATTTTCAATTTAATCTATAAGAAATTTAAATTATATCCAACTGACACCAGTTGAATATCTATTGATCATAATAATATTAAGTTCTTGTTCTTACAGAAAATAATCAAAGGATTTCATTACAATTTATAAAAAGAATGATGGAAAAAATATTAATTTAGCAATTTCTTATGAATTTTTAATAAAGCTATATTACTAATTATGCCCACTATTTGGCTGTCTTCATTGCATTTTCATACAAATTAAAAAATCAAGCAACTACTATTCAGTTATCATTACAATAATGGCAACACTGGCAAGTTTGCCACTGACTACTGTTTTTATGGTATATGTTTGTTTATACAATAGATTCCCCTTAAATCCCGAACTCTAAAATCTGCAATGCGTACAGTTGACACATTGTTGCAGATGAAAACAGAAAGGAAGGAGATATATTATAATATATATTGGGAAATTTTTAAGGTTGCCCTATGTATGGCTCAATAATTTATGATTCATCATACAAAAATTTATTGTCAACTAAATTTTAAAAATAAATATAGATTTTCTAAAATATACTTTTCTATGTGACACATTTTGTATAAGAAATAGCACAGCATTTCGGCATTCCTAATTTTAATTTATACAACTATTAAAATGAAATTATAATATCTAAAAAAAAAATTTTCCATCTTAACAAATAGATTATCTTTTATAATTTTATTGTATTTTTTTTCACAAGGATAATGAAATTTTTCATTTAAAACCAGATTCAATTACATACAGGTTCCATTGTCACAGGTTTTTTATATTTAGAAAAGGTATTTGGGCTAAGATTTGAGCTTATCAGTAATGTCATGGAAGTGCTATAGCACATCATTTAAGGAAAAAATTGGAGAAGGGATGCATGAAAAATTTTGTGGATAATCATAAAAAGGTCATATTTTGTATTAAATACATTGAATCTATTTCATTTCTAAAAAGAAGATCCAATTTTATTTAAATAAATAAAAAAAAAGACAGAGAGAACCAAGGTTTTTGGAAGTATCTGTGTCCCCCTAGGACCCAAGATTCGAAATTGCCTAGCAACATCACTGCTTATTACAGTACGTTTCGCATGTACAGAATCATTCAAATACTCATCTTGAATTTCTTTGAATTACTTACAAATAAAAATATAAACGTTTTAAGAGGTTAAAAGAACAATTAAAAAGCTCTAATATCAGGTTTAACATTTCATTATCACACATTTTCTTCTTAAACATAAAAAGATTGAAATGTCAATGCTTACGTCTCTCCGCTCAAGTAGCAGTCGACATGTTGGCAGACAATCAGGAGCATGGACAAAATTTACTAAAGCCTTTTCGGCAGTGGCTCTTTCTTCAGGACTGCTTGCATCGTAGAATTGTTTACACAAAATTTCTAAGTGTGCCAGCTCCTAAAATAAAAAAAGAAACATTATCTATTAGTTTACATTACTTAAATATTAATATTGAAAATATGAAGTTTGTCAGTTCCAGAACAATTTTTTCTTTCTTAACAACCCCTTTCTTAATAACCCAATTCAAAATAGTACTAAGGTTGTCTGCTTCCATAATAACTGAGATACAGTCAAGTTATAAACCTTGAGATATCTGAATTTAAAAAGTAAATATTAATTCAATAATATCATTTAAATTAGAATAAAAATGCCCTGTGGCCAATGGTAATTGCTAATTTTGTCTTTTAAACCTAGGGCAATCAATGGCCCAAATATTTTGTGTATTCATATGGAAGGATATAAGTATAAATTAAATATTTTTTATATTAAATATATAAAAAATTAATTGCTGCATTTTAAAAATTGTTCATATTAATTATTTAAAATATACATTTCATGTATTAAAAATATAATGATCATAAAAAACTGTACCCCCTCCCCCCTTTACAAACACACAGTTTTGAAAACAGATTTCTAAATTTGGTCTAGATTTTCTTGTGCAGTTTTGTTCAGCCCCTGCTAATTTTTCAAATTTAACCCTCTTGTTATCAATCCCCCCCCCCCCCCCACAAATCAGTCTGAATTAGCAGAATTTAAATGCTATTAAAGATTGCGATAAAAAATTAATTTATACTATATGCCACAAATGAAGCCTGGGTGTTCAAAAGATATCACTCAAAATAAAATTTCGTCAAAAGCCTTTCCTAAAACATTGTGTTTTATCATTTAAGTTAGGAGCCTCATATGAGATTCAGGGGAACGAGGGTTAATACTAACCCTAGTTGTGAGGGTAAAAGGCAAAAAAAAAAAAAAAAATCGCCTTAAGCGGGATTTTTTGAAATTCTATTTCGTGTTAAACGAATTAATTAACACGGATTTTCAGACTCATCTGATGGGACCTCAGTATTATTTCGTGTTAACCCCTTGGAAGGCAAGCACGTGGTCTAAAAATTCTACATTTTACGATGTTTTGACACCAGTAAATTTAAATAATGAATTTTTACCTTCTCAATCTGCAAAAAACAATAATAAATATTTTTATTTAATAATACTGGTGGCAAAGTTAAATATTAAAAAGTGGTATATATTATATACCGGTGCCCCTCAAGGGGTTAAGCGATTTCATGTTAACGAGGTTCGACTGTATTTAGATTATAAAATACACACAGATTATTTTTGTTTAATGATCCAACAGGAAATGTTGGTAAACCATGCACCAGTAGCTCAAATGAGTCGGTCGCCCCTAATTATAGAATATAACAAAGACAGGGCCTGACTAATCCTACTTTGGTCTCCGGGGCAACTGTTCTATTTTCCCTTGGGATAATCAAGCCATGAGAGGCATAATTATTGATTTTTTTAAATTGTGAATTTGTATACACAAAATGTATCACTTCAAGCAGAATAATACAATTCAACTTATTAAAGTTTATAAGTTAAAATTTCTTTCAATACAAAAAAATACATTTGGCTTAGATTTGACATAGTGGTGCAAAGATTCTTTTAAATTATGGTTATAAAGTCAAAAAGACGGTAAATTTTAGAGATAAATTGCTGTTACGGTATGTTATGTTTTGGTAACTCATGTTTATTTTCTTCGGGAATGGAGGAGAAAAAATTCTTGTGCATGTTTGTTTATCCAACATATTATCGCCTGGTGCTGAAGAAGTATTTTATTCAACGCATGCATATTTAATACTAATTGACAGAAGCACTTTCATTCAAAATAAAAATTGGAAAAAAATCATATTTTAATTTCTTTAGAATTCATTTGGAGACATTTGTGGAACTTTGATAATTTTGTTTTCTGTAGTACTTGAGCTTATTTCTTGACAATTTTTTAAATTTATTTTATCACTTAAAGAACTTTTTGCATGTACCTAATTTAATAGATATAAATTTTAACTAGGCAATTTATCGTAAAGTTTACAAAAATATATTTTAGATTTCCCAGCTATTGATTGTTATGTTTAGTGAGTATCAGGTTATTTGTTTTTTGAAAAATCTGGATGTAACTATTTTTTTTTTTTTTTTTTGGCCCTGCAGCCATAGAAGTGTGATGACAATGATTTTTTTATAATATTTTGAACGATTCTTCGTGCATTTCTTCTTCAATAATGTGCAGAAAATGTGGCAGATCCATGAGGATGACAGAATGTAATGATAAATCAGATGGTCAAGTGTGGTATTGTGGGAAAGGTGGATAAACAATAATACAGTCAAACCTCGTTAACACGAAATCGCTTAACGCGAATTTTCGCTTAACACGAAATAATATTGAGGTCCCGTCAAATGAGTCTGAAAATCAATGTTAATTAATTCGTTTAACAAGAAATAGAATTTCGAAAAATCCTGCTTAAGGCAAATTTTTTTTTGATCCAAAGTAAAAAAAAAAAAATCCTTACGCAATGTTTCCGATATTTGAAACTTACATGTCACATACTCTTATTAAAGATGGAATTTTCTCATGGTTTGTAAAAGATATAAAGTGGAAAAGGGTTTCAGAAAATCGTGAAATACTGAATTCCAGACTAATCCTTACTTTTCTTTGATCTCTGATGTGCGTAAGTGTTCCCACATTAAAGTCCTCCACAATGAAAGATTGGATGAAGGAATTTCTTTTTTGAAAGCGAATGTTCAATTACCCGGTTAACTGTATTGTCAGTGACATAAACCGAGTTTCCGAATTCCCCTAATTGTGAGTGAAAGAACTGACAATCCTTACTTCAGTTACCTGACTAACATAATTGAAACTCTGTTCGCTCTGTAGAATTCTGTGAAAGATGAGTCAAAAACAACAAACTGTATCTTTAGAAACCAAGCAAAAAATTTTAAACGAAGTTAGCAATAAAGTGCTGAAAAAATCAGAAAATGCAGCGAAGTATGGGATACCTGCAATTCTTCTACATTTGGTCCTCTCTACAATTTTGAAGAATCGTGAAAAGATTGAAGCCGCTTATGCTGTGAGTCAATTCAAACCAGCAAGAAAACGAATGTGAAGAAGAAAGAATGAATAAATTGAAATTTCTCTCTTGCGGTGGATAAAAAAGACAAGAATCTAGAACAATGTTTTAAATTTTGCAAGAGAAAGCAAAGGCGTTTTCTATTGCTCTTGGAGAGGGCGACTTCATATCTTTCAACAGATGGCTGAACGGAGATTTAAAGAGCGTCATACAATTGTCTACAAAAATATATATAGCCAAAAAACGGGAAATTCTTTCTTAGACATTGTTTTTTCCGAGTACATTTCCATAGGTGAAAATGTTCTGACTTCGGATGTGACGACATACGAAGAAATAATTGCTGAAAAAAAAAGATGACAACATTGAATTATCGGACGAGGATGAAGAAATTGACACCGAACGGAAAAGTTTAGTATCATTAAATGAATCTACCACAGCATTGAAAACTGTACAATGTTTCCTTCTGAAACAACAGGATGCTTCCAGGACTTTGAACAAATTAGATGAGGTCTATACGTTCCTTAAAGAACTGCTGTACAAAAATTGAAGCAAAAGTCAATAACGGACATTAAAAAACTGATTAGAAAATAAAAAAAATTTATTATTGCTTAAAAAATGATGACTAATTTGTTAATGAAATATTCTATTTCTTATTAATATCTGATTTTATGAGCAGGAAAATATTTGTAGGTTAATTTATTTAGTTTTTATATCTAACATAGATGGCCCCACTATTATGACTGTTAACACGAAATTTCGGATAACACGATATAAATTCGCAGTCCCTTCAATTTCGTGTTAACAAGGTTCAACTGTATATATTTTTTTTTTACGTAATTTATAGATTTTAGAAATTATAAATAGTTTGAATTTTGCTTTATCAAATTATTTTTAATGTTTGAAATATACAAAAAACTAGTTTCAGGAATCAGAGATAACACTTCATATTCACATTAAATTCCAAAGTATTCTTTGTACATGTACAACAATCTGAAAAATCAAAGACATTCAGAGATCCCAACTTTATTGAATAATTGAGATTCAACTAGCTCATTGTATTAGAATCTCAAAAGCATGCGAAATTCGACAATTCTGCGATCATTAAAATGCATGTATATGTGACCGCAAATGTTCACATTTGCGGTTCCAAATTCTTTTGTCTAGTTTTTAGGTTTTTTGCTTTTTTTCTATTTTTTTTTCACACCCTTACCTCAGATTTCTTTTTAAAAATTTTATTTAGCATGTAAATTAGCCCAGATTGAATTTTTAAAATTTGTTCTTTCATAAAGTGATCACCGAAAATTGCTAATTAAAAAAAGTAATTAAATTAAGTAAAAACTGCTAATTTTTTTTTTTTTTTTTTACAATAGCAAATTTCACGTATTTTTGAGTCACCAACACAGTAAGTTTGATGCATCTAGTGATGTTTTTTTTTTGTTTTGTTTTTCATGGACTAGTAGTGCACATACATGCATTTTAGTGATTGCAGCATTACTGAATCTCTCACATTTTTGAGATTCCTACGTAACAAGGTTGCTGCATCCAGTGATGTTTTTTGTAGTTTTCATTGGCATGAAGATCATTGTTCAGTGATCATGGTATTATTGAATTTCATGCATTTTTTATATTCCTACTCAACGAGGTTGCTACATCTAGTCATGTTGCCCCCCCCTCCTCCCCAAATCTATAAAACTGTAAATTTTAACTCCCCTTGGTAGTTATCCATTTATCCAATGATTTTATTTTTTTCATGGGAGCTAAGTGCACATACATGCATTTTAATGATCATGGAATTACTAAATTTCACACCTTTTTGCGATTCTAATACAATGAAATGATATAGTAGAATCAGGTAAAATATAAGTACAGTAGACCTCCTCAAATCTGCCACCCTAAGATTCACAAATTCCTAAAATCTGTACATCATTGCATATATAAACAATGAAACTTGCATTAAGATGTCAGAAAAAAAATTCAAGATTCTTTTAATTATTATATCATTCCATGCACGTTTTAATATGTAATTCTTGTTGATATGGCTGAACGCATGTTTTCTCATCAAGGAAGTATAACTTTATTTCTGAAAAAATTCAAGACAGTGCTGATCACAATCTTTTTACCAAATAAATTTCTGTATTAATCAAGCATTTTTAGATATTAAGTTTGGCTAAGCTTGAAATAAAACTTTTTTATTTTCTGATTTTTATGTAAATTATTAGTGTACCTTTATGAGGCAAGTTTCATTTAATAATTTAAAGTATGCATATATCTCATCCTTCATTATGCCTATTTAGGTATGCATTATTGTTTACTTGACCTTTACCTTTAAAATTTTAATCCTGTTTTAAATTTTCATAATTTTTATTTACTTAATTATTTTAATATTTTACTTTGTTCTAAGCATTCCATATAATTTACAGTGCATTATTATATTCAAATTACTGTTTAAAAAATGTAAACAAAACGGTGACCAGAAATCCGCACAACCTCAGGTTTCAAGCTATGCAGATTTTAGGGAGTCTACTGTATATGACCCGATAAAATATCTTACTTTACATTTTAAAAATGCTGAAATTTGATGGGGAAAATGTTTTTTTTATAACCACATACATTAAAAAATTAGAAAAAATAAAAATGCCTTTATGAAATTAGTTAAAAATCCATAATACAATTTCCTTCTAGACATGCTTGAAAATATTCGAAAAAGGTTTTAAAACTGTAAAATATGTTAAACACAATACATTTGAAATCTAAGAAAATTGTAAAAACATGACCCCTGCTGTATAAACATTTAGTCTAATATCATATTTAATTTTTATTTCTTAAAATGATTTTTTCATATGTTTAAATCGGTACTTCTCCATTATCCTGTCGACCACTTTCCATATAAAAATTTATCGCCAAATAAACAAATCAAAGACTGATGCCATTGGAGAAATTCGAAAAATCTCTGCTTACTAAAGTGTCCATACTGTCAGTAACTTTAAAACAATAAAATTTTCAATATAGTAATGAAAACAGAAAGAAAAAAATCTTGGATATTTATTTATTTACATTATTTTTGTTAATTATCCTCGTGGATAAATGTTTGTGACATCAGTTTAAACTGATCTACTGTGCGCATAATTATGCATTGCAACATTTTTTCAATGCTTTTTCTCTTTTAATATCCTGGTGTCAGCATTTAAGCCCGTAAGTGTTACTTCAATTAACGAAATAACTAATAAACCTCTAAAACATCATTAAAAATAAATATAAACGTTGAATTAAAAATCCATTGATGACATATCAAACACACACAACATACCCAACGTCAAGGAAATATGATGTCACGATCATGCATTTTTGGCATAAATCCTATAGTTTGCCGAATTTTTTTTTTATATGGAAAGTGGTCGACGGGATAGTGGAGAAGTACCTTTAAATCTTATGTAATATTTTTTCACACCTTTTATTTGAAAATTTATTTTATTTCTTTTATTCGGATGAGATGGATCCATTTATAATCTAAAATAATTGCATTTCTACTGCCAAAATTTATTTATTTTACATGACTCAATCCTTATAATTTTTTTATTTAGAATGTTCCATATAATTCATACAATTTATTGCTTAATTTTACATTTAGTTAAGCTATAACATGTAAAATTGTTCTTTAGCATCCGTTTCTACATAACTAAGCAAAGTCCTTGTAATGCTGTGTATCTGGAAAGAAAGGATCGCAGGAATATCGGAATCGACAGAGCAGACAATCGCGTGACAAGCCGGAAGTGACCTGCGATTGCCTATCCAAAACAGGGTTTACCATTGAAGTGCAATCGAACACGTTGTAGTTATTTTCATGAAATAATAAGGTATGGACTTAGCTAAATCGTTTGAAGAGTTTAAGGAAATTCTTAAAAATTACGAAATTAAGACATTTTCCAAATTTAATGTTCATAGATTATCAGACAGTGTTATTAATTGTGTCCAAGTTAAATTAAAATGCCAGTGGAATGATCCTGGATTTCAAAATACTCTGCTAGGACAAAACTTTTTATTTTCTGTTAAGTCTTCTGGAACACAGATTATGCATGTAAATAGTAATCATTGGGTTACAATGCAAATATGTTCAAGCTTTCTGTTACAAAGCATAATATATTTTTGCTTTATTTTTAAGTTTTCAGGTCAACTTTCTCAAATATTCCCCCCTTTCAAAATTAATAATAATAATAATTTAAATCATTAAAAAAATTATTTGCATTTGCCTGTAATAATTATTTACAACTATATTCATAAATCTAAATGATCTTTTAATATTATTCTACCTTCCATATACAGTATGGAACCAATTATCCGGAATGGCTATGTCCAGATGTATTTTGGATAACTGGTTGTTCATCGACACTACACCCATTATTCAGCCTTATATAATATATTTGATTCTGGCTTCGTTTATGAATCAAAGATTAATCAGAATATGAAAAGAGGGCAATTGTAAAGGGATCCCTTTTAATAAATTAAATAATTCCATATAAAAATCAAAATCGGCCCTTATTTAAATGCTTCAAATCCTGATTAAACAATGTTTTTTAAACACATAATATTACTATACAAAAAATAATCTCCATAGTAAGCAAGCGACCAAGTTAAAAATAAACTAAATGAACCTGTTGCCAATTTGAAGAAGCAATGTAGCAAAACATTTTTTCACTCTTTATTCACATTCATAGAGATATGAAAAGAACATAAAATACTCATAAAAGTTTATTCGAAGAATTTATAAGTGGAGAAAACTTATTACGAAACCAATAATTTTTGTTTTTTTGTTTACTGTTGTTACTTTGCCTTTTGTTCTAAGAACTTTATTTCCAGTCTATGCCATTTGGTCTGGTGCCATCTGCTGAGAAAAATAATAAATGAAATCATGTCAAATGATAACTTTTCGGGAACAGTTACTGATCTTTTCTTCATATCTCTGCGTAGGTGAATAGAGCATATTTTCTATGTTGTTTCTTCAGACTGGCAACAGTTCTGCTTTATTTATTTGTCGACATTGTAGATTAAGTGCTATGAAGCAAAAATATTGCTGTAGCATAAAGCATATTAGATTAAAGTACAGCTCATATTCAAAATATTAGATTAATTGAGAAAAAGTAATAAGAAAAAATTATTTTTCATTTATTTATTTTTGATACTAAGTAAATGCACAGGGGTGATTGTGACACAAGGTAAAAAACCCTGAAAATTATTGACACTGTGATGAGTTGACATGTTTCAACTCCTCCCTTATTTGTGGAAAAAGGATAATCTCTCTGGAATGAAAATAATCTGATAGATTGATCTTTATTGACAAAAATTCTATCAATAGTGTGAATCTCATTTTCACTTTGAGATAAGCCAAGCTGCAATACATGCTTTGTATTGAATGGTATGTTATCTGAATGAGTAGATAAGAATTGTAAAGTATTGTTCTTGTGGATACAAAGAACTGGGCCCCTACGAAATGCAATGTTTTCTGGGAAATTCCTGGAATGCAAGGAAAGCCCCTGGGAAGTGAAATTGCTGATGGCAGTTGGAGGTGGAAGGAGTTGAATGTTGAATCAGTTGGTGGTGGAACAAGCTTGAGTGAGGTTGTCTTTGAGAGACTTCAGAATCTTAGGATTTTCTGAAATTGTAATTTCACAGCACGAACATGAATAATCATTTTTTTTCATTTTTACTTTTGTTTTTTTTTAATGTGTTAATTTAAAATAAAGTTTTTTTCGTTACAAACGATAAATGGAATTTATTAATTATATATACAACGTCTCACGCTACCACAGCAATAGTATATATAATTAATTGGTGGCAGCAAATGGGATATGTAATCTAGAGTAAATTAGATTACGGATCTATGTTAACCTGATTAAACAGATGAAGAGCCAGTGAAAAACGGACGAGCAGAGTTGTGGAGTCTTGAAGCCTAATTGGAGTCGTGGATTTTTCTTGGAGTTCTAGCAAGTAGAGAACTGGTAAAAGAACTTTATCGACTAAAGCTGTGAGGTGTATGAACAGTCAACTATAGACTTGGTGCTATTTGTGTGTGCTTCAAAATATATCAGTGGAATGAAGATAGGCGGTGTACCATCTGAGTTTCCTACATATGGATCTAAGTTGAAATTAGTGCCTCATCAGTGAAATTAATATCTTCAAATCTTCAAACATCTGTGTGTGTCATCTTTAAAAGTGCTTGGAAGCCTGGTATCAGTGTGGAGGAAATATCTGCATCTGGAGGTAAGCTCTTTTATGAAATCTTCTATAGAGGTCTATTTTAAATTAAATTTTGTGTATAAATTTTAATTTTGGGGAGCAAAACTCTATGTGAAATTTAAGAATTCTAGGGAAGCTATTAATTTGGTACTTAAATTTTTAGTTAGAATTTTTATGTTTGTTGATTTTCTGGTATCTGTTAGGTATAATATTGGGTTAAGAAAATTATATACTTATGTATATGTTAAAATTTACTTGGGGTATAGTAAATTGTTATTGATTAATTGAGATTATTAATCAGGGTATTTTAATCATAATTTTGTATAAAACTTTTGGAAATAAGAGTTTTGTTTATATACATTTTATTTATTACAGTAATAAAGTTATTGCTTAATTTTATGGGTATACTGTGGATGATTATGATTAATGTTTCAAAATAAATTGATGTTATACTGTACTGTTGGGTATAAAATTTATTTTGGGGGATATACTCAGTTTGAAAGACGTCACTGTTGCATGAGAATTTGCTATATTGAAATTGTGTCGTTTTTGAATACATTATTATACGTATAGTGAAGAAAATTCTATTTCTGTATTTATTGTATTATTGTAAATTGAATATATCTGATATTTTGAAATTTATTACATTTTGGGGGAAAATATGGCAGACTATTTAGTAAAATATAATAAAAACGTCTTGCTATTATTAGCAGAGGAATTTGAGACCAGTGTGTCAAAAACGTGTAAAAATCAAGCTATAATTCAGGCTATCGTTAGTGCTGAGGATTATAAAGAAAGTTACGCAAAACTTCGCTTGCAATATATTCTTGAACAGGAGGCAGAGCGGAAAGTACAGGAAAAACAAATTGAATTAGATTGTAAAGAAAGAGAGAGGCAAATTGAATTAGATCGGATAGCGCAAGAAGTAAAACTTAAACAATTTGAATCAGAAAAAAAATTTTAATTAAATAAACTTGATAAACAACTTGAATTAGATAAACTTGGGCAACAATTTGAATTAGAAAAATTGCGTATTCAAAATTCTATGGATATTGTTAGAGTTTTGTCGAATGTTGATTTGCATAGAACTTCTAGAGTAAATTTAAGAGATTTAGTTCCGCGTTTTGATTCCAAATTAATCAATATCACTCTTTTCTTTATGATTTTTGAAAGGCAAGCTAAGAAAGCTAAAATTTCTCAGGAGGATTGGGTTAGTCAATTAATTCCTTTATTACCTTCGGACATTGCTCAAATTATAGTTAAGCAACCTGTAGACAAGTGGGATGATTTTCAGTATATAAAGAAAGTTTTGTTAAATAGGTTTAAGCTGAGTACAGGCGCCTTGAGGCAAAAATTTGAAAATCATCAAAGAAAATCTGATGAATTATGGGTGGATCTGATTTACGAGTTAAGGGGTTATCTTGATAATTGGTTAGAGTCGTTAGAAGTGAGGGATTTTGAATCCTTAAAAGAACTAATGCTCACGGAACAACTGAAAAAACGCGTCCCTTTTGAGATAAAAGAAAAATTTATGGATGATTGGGAGGAAATGAAGATTGCTTCTAAACTCGCGGAGAAATCAGATAGGTTTGAACATGTTAGAAGGGAATTTGAGAGATTGGAAAGAAAACCTTGGGAAAAGAAATCTTTTCAAGAAACTCATGGGGATGACTTTAATTCTAATATTAAGAATAAAATTAAATCTAAATTGGACTTTGTAAATAGAAAAGATATTGTGAAAAATGATAAATTTAAGAAGGACCAGGCTTTTGAAAAACAAAGGCAAATTACATGTTTTTTTTGTTTAAAACCAGGTCACATGAAACAAAATTGTGCGGAATGGTTAAAAGATAAATCTAATTATGAGAGTAGAAATCTAGGTTGGATTGTTACAAATGATGGGAAAAGTTTAAATAATAGGGAAGGTGTGGAAACTGATTTACCTATGATTGATTTATGCGTAAACGGTAAGAAGTTAAAAGCGATTAAGGACACAGGGGCGCAAATTGCTGTTTTTGATAGATGCGATGTTCCCTGGAGGGCAAAAAAGGTGGGAAAGGTTTTTCTTATTCCGGCCCTGGGAGATAAACAAAAAGCGGAATTAATGTCTGTGTCTATTGCTTTGATAGAAGATGAAAAAGAGTATGTTAAAAAGAATGTGGTGGTTGCAGTTGTGAGAAAACTGAATTCTCCTCCGCTGATAACACCCGCTGTTTATAACTTGTTAAAATTTGGAAGTACGGATAAGCAAAATTCAGGGTGTAAACAAGTGGGGAATCAAAGAGAATTAAATGGGCAGGGAACCCTCAGATTATCTAGCGATCATGAGCAAAGAGTTGTTAGAAAAACGGTTGTGAATGAAATCTGTGAAAGGGATAATAAGTCTGTTAATGAGATAGAGGTAAATTCATCGGAAGACGTGACTGATAAGAATTTGGAAAAAGGGTCTAAACTGATCGATACAAAAGAGGGTGCGTCTAAAAAGGATGGTGATAAAAGGTCAGGTATTGGAGGTCAATTTCGGGAAAAGAATTCTGAGCATGATGTAAATATACCCAGGTATTTTGTTGGTAGTATGGGAGTTGAGCATGTTAGAGATAGAATTAGGAAGAAATTGAGTTCACCTATGACTAGGGCCAGAAAAAATAACTCTTGGATGAAGGTAAATAACAGAGTAAATTGGGGGGCTAAATGCCAAGAAAGTGAATATGGTAATTCAAAGTTAAAAAGAATGGAGCATTCTACTTTTAAAACGGATCATAAAGAACGATTTATTAAAATCAAACAAGATTTTGAAAAGAAAAATTGTGATCATGAAGTTGTGAGTCGAAAATTATTGTCGAAAAGATTTTCTGATAGAAGTAATATAGATATTGGTTTTCGGGAGAATTCTCTAAATTAAGTTTTATTCTAAATTTGGGCGTACTCATTATTGTAATATCTATATTGGGTTTATTTATCATTTAATGCTTAATATTTTCGTAATAGTAAAACTTCATTAATTTAATAATTGCATAATTTAGTATGCTTTCTTTTTGTTTGTAGAAGTGTCTAAATTTAGGCTTTTAAGCAAGTTTTTAAGAGAATCGTTTTAGGCATTGTGTTGTATATAGATTTTTTTTTTTTTAATTATTACTTTTTTTTGTTAGAGTCATGTAAAGTGTAATCTGTATTTGGTATTATATGTATGTGAAGTATTTCAAAATTGTTTCTTAGGGCATCAATTGTATAAATTATTCCTGGAATTATACTTAGGTATTGTAGTTATGGGATTATAGTAAATCCTGTTGACAGTGTGGTCTATCAAATACTGAGTATGGGAATGTGTTTGTTTTCTATATGGATTTTTCATGTGTTATTCTAAATTCCTTTATGCTTTGATGACCTCTTTAGAAATTGATTGAAGGAGCTTATTCTATTAATATATATGCCAAATTTCTTCTAGAAATTTTTCCTTAGGGGGAGGTGTTGTGATGAGTTGACATGTTTCAACTCCTCCCTTATTTGTGGAAAAAGGATAATCTCTCTGGAATGAAAATAATCTGACAGATTGATCTTTATTGACAAAAATTCTATCAATAGTGTGAATCTCATTTTCACTTTGAGATAAGCCAGTACACAAATAATATTAATCAAAAAAATCTGATTTAAATCAAAAAAATCCGATTTAAATCAAATAAATCCGATTTTTTTGATTTTTTTTAAAAAATCGTGATTTTTATCAACCCTGGATCCTTCGACGAAGTTTGCCGTTTTTTCGCGTAATTTACCAGCTATAGCGCGTCAGCGGCATCGCTGTATGTTTTTAGTCTGAAGGTGCCCTAAAAAGTCTGCGACGTCCGTCGCAGCGTCGCGTACATTCTGCCACAGGGACCGTAAAATTATCCCATAAATATAGAATCTTAATTGTATGTTAAGAAAAATCTGAATTTTTTTAGATATTGAGTCAGGCGTGGTTTAATGGATTTTAAACGGGCCGAGAAAAGGTAGCTTTCGTTTGGCCCGGTCCCGGAAATTTTGGCCCATGCAGACCCTAATCTACAGTCTACTTATTTTTTTTCTTCTTTTCAAATTATACTCTACCAAGAGCCATTTCGCCATAGAAAAGCGCAAATTTCGAGGGGAAGGGTATTGAATGAAGGCTTATGAAAAATATGCACTAATTGACATCTGGTGCAGCCCATAACAGAATTTGGGGAGGATCAGCATTGTTAAACGAAAGCGGGGGGGGAGATGAAGATTCATACTCAGGTATCTTTTAAAAGACTGGTTTTTGTCTCCTGGTTTAGGGGTAGGACAAAGAATATCTTTCGGTATCCTCATTTATATTCTTTGGTTAAAACAAGACAAGGGGTTAGGAAAACGCAGGACAGAGGGTTTGCTAGTTTCACTCCGATCACGCTCTGGGTAAGGGTTGCCATAACTGAAACGTTTATCGCTAATTTGGCGAATGTTTTTAATTTCGCGGTTTTTCGGCGATTTTCCGACAAAATTTGCCGTTTTTTTTAACGATCCTTCGACGAAGTTTGCCGTTTTTTCGCGTAATTTACCCGCTATAGCGCGTCCGCGGCATCGCTGTATGTTTTTAGTCTGCAGGTGCCCTAAAAAGTCTGCGACGTCCGTCGCAGCGCGGCGTACTTTGTTTTTGCAACATATTTTCAATTTCGATTCGTTTTTTCCACTAAACAGGATGATTTTATGACCCCGGAAGAGCCGAAAGAAAAACCCGGAAGGGTCGACGGAAAAACCCGGAAATCCAGGTTACCCCCGGAGCACAATCACTCCTGAATGCAATTAAATTTCTTATAAATAAAATCTGTAATTCCTTCTTCTTTCCATTTTCGGTGCAAGAATCGCATACTTTTAAAATGGTTTTTCTTAACTATACACTTCAGTTTCCTGTCATCTCTAGCAGATGTTTTAGGTTTTCGGCCGCCATTTCGGCAATTACTTTGATATTTTCAATTTCTTTAATATTGTGTTAGTATTTTACTAACGCTTGATTGAGAACAATGTAAATAATTTGCTATATCACATTGATTTTTACTGTGCCGATACAAACCAACCATATGAAGTTTAATAGATTCAGGAATATCACTCACATGACCCATTTTAAGACGAAAAAGCAAACAAACTGCAAAAAGAATACTGATTTTAAATAAAATCATCTGAATTTAATCAATGATGCCACCAGTTATGAATTGGTGATAATTAAAGGAGAATTAATGTGAAATATTCTAATATTTTTAACCACTTGAATAAATCTATACTAATAAAAGAAAGTTTCGCTCTGTGTGTGTGTGTGTGTCTGTTGGCGATGGCTGGGAAAATCTACCCCACCTAGAAGGCTGGAAATTTAGATTTAGGTAGTCCAAACCCTCTCCTGGTGCACCATTACATCAGAATTTTAATTACTTTCTGAAATATTAATTAAAATGCACAAAGAACTCTCATTAAAAATATGCTTTTTTTCTTCGGTTGGTTGGTTGTGTAGAATATCTTCTCAGAACACATTAAATAAATCAGAGTAACGATGCATAGATAAGGACTTATAACGAAATAGCGCCAACATGGATTGCAGTTACCTGCATATAGCCAAGCTAATGTAGCGCCATCTACTTACGGCAAATTACACAAACGCCACCTGTTTAAGACATTTCCAGGCACGTTTTTCTTCATTATAATTATCTGGGGTTAAGGTTTTTTTAAAACAGGACATATATTATTATGATAGAGACTATTAATACAGAAAACTTTATTTAACAGATTATTTGTTATATATTTGCGGGAATGGCGAGGGGTAGGGGTCTAATTACATTTAATTTTAATATTTTTAGCTTCACCCGTAGCATGTAATTGTTGTTTTATATACAGAATACCGCTATTTTAAATCTCAGTAATAATGTTTTGAACTTCTCCATTTAGTTTCATTTTTACTAAATTATCATAAAAATCAGCATTCATTGCTTCAAGGTGTATTTCAAAAAAGCAATTACCAGTATTTCAGAACAATAGCCTAAGCCAAATTTCAAATTAAGTTCCTAGCTTAACCAAAGGAATCAATCTTTAAAGATGTATAGTGATCCTCCTAATTAGTCATTTGCTGAACGGCACTTGAACATCCCCCCCCCCCCCCCCCGACCCCTCCTTAAAAGTTTTTTTACCTAACTATGGCCCATTTCCATATCTCAGCAACTATCTTTCCGATTTGAAGGCAAGTGATTCCAAACATTATAATTAACTTAATAGACACACTTTATAATTAAACTAAATATATGAGTAGAGGTTACCTCTATTTCCGAATAATAGTTTAAGCCAAATTTGTAGTTAAGTTTCTAGCTTAACCAAACGAACGAATTTTTAAAGATGCATAGTGGTCCTCCTAATTAGTCATTTTCTGAAGGGAACTTGAACATCCCCCCCCCACCCCTCCTTCAAAGTTTTTTCTCTAACTATGCCCCATTTCCGTATCTCTGCAACTATCTTTCCGATTTCAACGCAACTGATTCCAAACATTATAATTAACTTAATAGTCACCTTCTATAACATTAAAGTAAATTTATGAGTAGCAGTTACCACTATTTCCGAATAACAGTTTAAGGCAAATTTGTAATTAAGTTCCTAGCTTAAGCAAACGAATGAATTTTTAAAGATGCATCGTAGTCCTCCTAATTAGTCATTTTCTGAAGGACACTTGAACATCCCCTTCACCCGGCACCTCACTCATGATTATTATCTCTAACTGTGCCTTATTTCAATAACTCGGCTTATAATGTTCCCATCTTCTCGAAACCAGCTCGATTTTACCGCACGCCTACTATACAGTACCGCAGGCAGCGTTAACCTGTCTCAGAGGTTCTTTCTGAAAGAGGTTGCTCCCCTCGCGGTGGAAGGGAGAAATAAAAGATTTTTCCGGAGCGTGCCCGGTATACGGTGTTGAAGTCATCACAGACCTTGGCCAGAGTTTCGTTTTTTAAAAGATTTCAGTTTATTACACGGACGGGTCAGCTAGTATTCTAATATTTTGAACCCCTTGAATAAATATTCTAATATTTTGACTTTTCAAAATATTTTATTTTTCAATTAATCTTTTCAAAAATGATATTAATTTTAAGATAACAGATAAGTTTAATCAACAATAAGTTCTTAATAAAAATATTGTTTGCATATTTGCATTAAAAGACATTAAATTACCAAACAATATTTTCAATTTATATAAAAAGTAATTATTCTAATATTTTGAATATGAGCTATATAATATATATGTGAGTATTGGGATTGAGGTAAACAGAAGCTAGAATTAACGTATAGCATCAGTTTAATGTTCTGGACTAGATGTAAAATATAATACAGTATTATTTACAGATTAAATTAGGGGAAGGGAGGATTTGCAGTTACCTAATTGCGGGCATTTCGGTAACATTTGGCTGTGTTGCGGCACGATTCGATCATATTTGCTCTCCCGTCTCGAGAGCACTCAAAACTCGTCTGATCCTTTACACGTCCAGTTAAGATCTGAACTTTTTCTGTTCCCAGGCTGGTGGGGCCAAAAATGTATCTCAGCATTCCTTGTGGCTTGCGGTCTGTTGACGTCACAGCCTGATCATGAGAATTGCTTGTTGCCATGTTAACTTAGTGGGAACAATTAACCGCATTCACACTCGGCCATTCGATACGTGAGCGACCTCATCCACGTTCGGCCAAAGCAACAAGTAATACTTAAGAAAACAAAAGCCAAACATAAGAAAACAAACACAGAAAAAAAATCATTAAGTTAACTTTTTGAACGAGAAGAAAAAAATTAAGCGTGAAATTTCCATTATGAATATCTAAGCTGGGCTGTTCTGGCTGTAACCTCGAACAAAAGAAATAAGAAAAAGTATTGAGAGTAAAAAAAAAAAGTGTCATTTGGTTGCATGAAACCATCTGTTCCAGATACCATTGCATAAAAAAAAAATGGATATCAGTCTAGTCTAAACTGAAAAAAAAAAATCATCATTTTGCATCATGAGGCCATCTAGTCTATCGCACTGCCATTTAAAAAGAAGTAATAATCAAAATCTGCCTCATCTAAGCTAGAATTTTGAAAAAACGTCATCTCAAATTATCTAAATAAGAAAAAGAGGGAAAAAAATCTGATTTGCCTCATCTAAGCAAAATAAATAAAAGGAAATTTCTTTGAAAGAGATCTTCTCCAGACAGCCAGTTGGAATTATTTGAAAGAAAAAGAAAACTGCAAATGGTGGGGAGGGGGGTGAATAACAATAATAAAAACATATAAATGGAATTACAAACATATAAATAAAATAGAAATGATACAGACAAAATGATCACTGTAGCACAATTTTATTTTGTATTCAATAGTTCTTGCAAAAACAATGTTTGAATGTTTTTTTAAGTGTCATCTTAATTGTACGTCAAAAAAAATTAATGGGGCAGCTTAAAAAAAAAACACGAGCTGCATACTCTGGAAATATTTAAAAATTTGCAATCACTAGGTCAAAAATAAATCACCCTAGTGATGTTGATAGAAGAAAAACATGATGAAAAGAAAAAAAAATGAAGGCATATTTCACATTGGCGAGATAAAATAAAAATTGCACTATCTCATAGTCCGGAATAAAAATAATTGCAGTGCGAGAAAAAAAGGCATATTTCACATTGGTGAGATAAAATAAAAATTGCACTATCTCGCAGTCCGGAATAAAAATAATTGCAGTGCGAGAAAAAAAAAGGCATATTTCACATTGGCGAGATAAAATAAAAATTGCACTATCTCGCAGTCCGGAATAAAAATAATTGCAGTGCGAGAAAAAAAAATGAAGGCATATTTCACATAGGCAGGCGAGATAAAATAAAAATTGCACTATCTCGCAGTCCGGAATAAAAATAATTGCAGTGCGAGAAAAAAAATGAAGGCATATTTCACATTCGCGAAATAAAATAAAAATTGCACTATCTCGCAGTCCAGAATAATAACAATTGCAGTGCATTAAGACTTAAAAAAACAAACAAACAAAAAAAAAACACTAGAAGTAATCGCATAGTCAAGGAAGGAAAAAACATCATTAGCATGCTCGAAATGTTACACACTGGTAGAAAAACTCTTGCACATAAGCTAATTCACAGCACGTTTTACTTGATGAGATACAGAAAAATAGACTCATTTCACACATCTGGTTAAAATCTCATCCAAAGCTTCATGTAATCATTGGCAATCGACGTGATGTTTGTACCGTCGTTTTGCCCTACTTTCTGAAGTTGGTAGCGATCGTTCGGTTGGACTGCTATAATTTTATATGGACCAAAGAATTTGGGTCAGAGTTTTAACCCATAGCTGAATTGCGTTCTTTGAATCGCGACTAGGTCGCCAATGTTATAATGTGCAGAAGGTTTTCTTTTTTTATCGTACTGGGTACGATTGATCTTTTGTTGTTTTAAAATGTTGGTTTTCACTGCGTCTCGTAGTTTAACGGTTACCAAATGTGGTTTGTTGAAGTTTGAGTTTATCTAGTGCTGCTATAGACTTGACTGGGTATAACCAGAAAAATTTTGTAAATGCATCGACCACTGTAAACAGGTGGTTGTAATTTTTATTTGTCGAGGCTAATGGACCTAGAAAATCGCAGTGATATGTATCAAGGGGCATGTCGTCTTTAGGAATCGGGTGCAAAAATCCTTCTCTTTTTCTGATTTTTTTAAAGCTAAAATGCACACAGTTTGTTACTACCATGCTCGCGAATTTGGGCAACTTGGGAATAAAAAAGCTTTGGGACACAATTTCTTCCGTTTTCTTATCTTAGCAGAAAAATGTTCTTTATTGTATGTATTCTGGACTATGTTAAGCTGCATTACTTCGGGGATCACTAATAGATCTCTGCCGTGTTGAACTTTAAACAAAATGCTGTTGCGCACTATGAAGTCAGATATCGGGATTTCAGTGGCCGCAGTTTTAATGCTAGACACAAATGGATCTTTCTCCTGTGCCGGCATGATGTTTAGTGTAAGTTTATTGTATGTAACATGCATAACAGGGCATCTGCTAAGGGAGTCTACATGCTGCATTTTGGAAGCTGCCTGGTGTTTTATATCAAAATCAAAATCTTGTAGAAATAAGGCCCAACGCGGGATTTTTGGTGCGAGATCTTTTATATCCAGTGTTTTTTGGCCCACTTGGCAGTCTGTGATGATACGGAATTTAGTGCCGTGTAGATAGACGCGGAATATTTTAAGTGCTTCGATAACTTTTAGTACCTCTAATTCGTAACTACTTAACTTTTTTTCTTGGGGTGATTTTTTTTGCTCATATATTGAACTGGGTGAAAATGACCGTTTTAAGACTTTTGCATAAGTGTTGCACCAAAACCATGTGTCATGTTGTGACATATTGTCTTTCCTTTCCACCCCATCGTAATATTCTCATATTTTATTTATCTTTCAAGTTCATCCAATTTAGTTATTTATTTAACTATTCATTAATTTTGATCCCTTGTAACCTGTGTTTACATTTCATTTTATCGATCGTCCTGTCTGCGTTACGTTAATTTAAAATCTGCCGTTCTCGTTTCCCTTTTGGCCCATGGCCAAAGTGCGCAGACATGCATCCTCTTTCTTCATTTGTGACCGTAAGCCAACGTACTTCATTGAAGCGGTTCGTAGTTCCTTCGCCTAAGCAGCCGGTTCTCGCCGCGCATGCGCGTAAGGTCTCGCTTCCGTCTTCTATTTGGCGCGACGTTTAGGCGAGCGCATTTTCCACTTGGCGCGGTCTTGGCGTTCTTTTAACTTCCGTTGTTTTCGGCAACCGCGTGTTGCCCCGTTTTGTCAGTCAGTGCAGAAACCAGCCTGAGAGATGTAGGTGTTTCTCAGAAGAACCGTGTCCGGGTGTTCCCGACACGCGATAATACTTCGAGCGTGCGAAGCGTGTTAGCAGTAGAAATGAGAAGTTGACAGAGCAGAAGTTTAGTGCTTTTCAAGACTTGTATTAAGGACAAGCTATCTACATATAGTGAATGAGACGCACTAGATGCCAATCAGGGGATCCCAAATTTCCCTTCGAAAGATCCCAAATAAAGAGTAATTAATTCCATGCAACTTTGTGTCTTCTCTTATCTACTTCCTGAAGGTATGTCTTTATTTATATTTACTGTCCTCTCTGTTCAAGACATTCACGAACCTGAAAAATCCCAGCCACTATTTTATTATAAGAAAACGATCACTTAAGCCTTAGCTGCTAACGTTATGACAAAATAACAATACCACAAATTGGTGCTCGTGCCATGTGCACATTTAGTGCTTCGTGTCTTGAACGAAAAAAATAATTGATGTATTTTCTCAAGAAAATTCTAATTTTAACAGAAAGTTCTGTTCAAGAAACTGTGAAAATATATTTACGGAACCATGTGCTCAAGCGCACTTCCGTCAGTTTCCGAGTTCAAAAAAAGATATAATATATAAATTAATGAATATATGATGTTTTGATAACAAATTTATTTAAAGTAATGGAAGAAATTCTAGATGAATAAGATTTAATTTGTGAAAACGTGCCACTACAATCGTTCTTTAAAAGTGATACTAAAATTTTTGTATACTCCAGTATTTCAAATTTAATGTGAAGAAATTTTATTTTATATATGAAAATACCGACTTTATATGCCTCTTCTGCCAAATTTCACAATATTTTTATGATTCAAGTCATAGATGAAGATGGATTAAAGTTTGGTGTATTTTCAATGCAAGGCGTTCCTGTTGAGAAAAAATGACCTTGTTCACAACTTATTCTATTTTTATAATGTACCAAAATAATTATTACAATTTAAAAGTAAATGGATATATAATTTTTGCATTATTTCTAATATTGTGGTTTTTTTAATGATAAATACAAAATGATATTCATCCTGTAGTCAGCTACACATGCAGGATAGAGTATCAATAATTACAGTATGCTGGCATACGCAAATTGTTATATCAATGAAGTTACCACATACATCCACATTTAAAGAAGAAAGAATTAAGTTAAAACAACATTGTTTAAAAAAAAAAAAAAAAAAATGCAAATATATCTCAAATTTAAAGTTAATGTTTTTCCAGTTTGTGTGAAAATATGCAAATTTTTAAAATGAAGCATTCATCTAATGTATTGGAAGAAGCTTCTATATTTTATGAACAAATCATCGTTTGTTCACTCAAATCGTTCTTCACGACAGTCTGTCATCTAGTCTGGATTTTTTTTTCTCTCGTCACTCACTTTGATGTAGGCTACTTCTCTACTCTGCTACACCAGCGCTCAAGCATCTTCTCCATTCACAATCACAATGATTGTGTACATAAATTATTTTACATAAAAGTTTACCTAGGTGCAGAAACAAAAATACAACAAAGCATGAGAAGCATCATTGTGTCTACAATTTTTTCTAAAAGTGTTCCAGAAATTTTTATCTCAAGTAGTGTGCCTAATAATATATGCTGATTCTTCTATATAGTGTTACATGTGTGATTACCGAAAATTTGTGTTTAAAGATGCAAGATTCTCATTGTAGTGATGACAAAATTGTCATATTTTTTACTCATGTATATAGACTAACTTTTGGTGACATCTTTCAAAAAGAAAACTTTCAGGATACGAACATTTTGTGCTAATCAACCAAATCTTTGGACAGTAGGACACTTTATTCGTCCAAAATTTGTCAAGTGCTTCAAAGTTTACTCGTATAATTTTTCTTCTGTCTTTGTGCACATCATGAATCGCAAACAAACGCACATTTGTTGGTTGTTTTGGAGTTGCAGCCATTCATACAGTGTTTTTTTTCTACAGTGTATGATCTGAGATGTGGGGTAATCTCAGTGACAACACGTATGTATTTAATTCATGCATGTCACGCATTAGGTGCTCATCGTAATATAATTTTTCTTTTCAATGTTTTATAAGTGTGTATATATTCATGTATATTTTTATTGTATAATTATTTTCTTTGCATCTTTTGGTATCATCACATGCTATAGTTTTACAAACATAGTGAAATTCTTAATTTATTGCATTACATTTTAAAATTTTAATTGCTTTTCCGTATTGTTTTACTGTACTCAATATTTCTCAGTTTTCAATTCATATTATCTTAGTGGTGACTTTAGGTCACATGATAGTCATTAAGAGTGTAGTACTCAGGGTTGTCAAACATAATTTTGTGATGTTCTAATGTAATGTTTTTCAAAAATTTTTAACTCATCTTGAAAATGACTGTCATATTTTATTGTATCATGTCCATGATACATAGTTATTCGAAGGAATTTTCCTTTTATATTTACATTTCTTTTCATTTTCAAAAATCACACTTTAAATTTTCTCACTATTAAATTAGTGATTGACAAAGCATTGATGAATTTTCAGAAATTCTCTTTGTGTACTACAAAATTTCTCACACTATATGTTTTTGTAACTCCAATGTTCTTCTCATGTATCTAAGATAACCTAGTATGACAAAATATTAAAAAAAAAAAAAAAAAAAAAAAAAAAAAAAAAAAAATCTTGCACTTAGGATTACTTAACTTACTTTCAGAATTTACCTATTCAATAATTACTTTTAAATCACAACTATTTCTCATAAATTACACATTTGTAATTTAATAATTTTTCAATGGTATACCTTTTCTTTTGAATGAAATATTGTCTTATAAGCATGCTAGCAAAAATTCAAACAAAGTGAAATTGAAAACAATAGAATAATAAGTGTCATATAGACATATTTATGATTAATAGTAATGAATTTTTGCAAAAGGTTAACCTTATGATATCTTAATTTTGTACGTACATAATTGTGAGCTCACACGTTATTCATTAATAATTACTTTGATTTTATGTTGTATATGTATGTTTAAATTTTTGTTTGGAATTATGCATTTCTATTTTGTTACAGGTTTATACTTGTAAGTATAAGGGTTTTTAAGTAATCAGTACTAATGTATGATATGCTTTTTCTAGTATTCCCTATTTTTTTTGTGGTACCACACATCCCTTTAAATTTTTTCCTTTATTGTAATTAATTTTCATTCAATATAAATATTTAAAATGATGTAATTTTATCCTGTATATCTGCATGTTGTACTAATAATTTTACTTAGCTACCCACCTGTCGGGTATCGTTTGTACCCCCTGTAATCCTGATGGCATCTGGCGATCTCTGATATCTTCACACTGCACGTTCTCATCTACAGTTCTATTACGTTTCAATGTTTAACAGTAATTTGTTTTCATCTCAGTTTTGGTAAGTTTTTTTTCAATTTTTCTAGTCTTGTTTTTCTTGAATTTTTTCATGTATTCCAATTTACTTTGAGAGTAATTTCTGTGCTTCCATTTTTTTTCTATCGCATTATTCTTATATTTAATTGTTACAATAGTCCAATGGTGACTTTATGTCACAATGTCGTCTTTTAAGATATGACATTCTATTTTGGGAAGCATAGTTTTGTTTGTACTTTTATATTCTTTTATAGCAGGTTCAAGGATGTCAAAATTATATTAATTTTTCTCAAATTCTATATTGCATTTGACCTCTGTGTCATATTTTTGAGTATCGTATCAATGATACATTTTTTTATAAAAGAAATTTTCTTTTATTTGCCACATTTTTCTCCATTTTTTTTCAATAGTGTCAGTTTCCTTTTGCGAGTTTGCTGTAAAATCATTTTTAGGAAACATTCTCATTTTTTTTCCTCAGTACATATTTTGTTTTAAATTAATTTTTCTATTGATATTTTTAAACTTGTTTGTTTTGGTTCTGAATGTTGTGTTGTGTCACAGCACCATCTTTTTCACCCCTTTTCCTCCTGGTTGTTATGGATTTTGGGTCTTTTTCTTTCCCCGCGTTACCCGCCATCCCGTTCTGCGATGACCTGACGGACACACACACTCGGTACCATATGGTATTTGTAGGTTCGTTGGCAGTCACGTCTTCTGTAGTATTGGCTCAGTTGGAGGGGATTGTTCACAGTACAAAATTGTGCTGGACAATCAGCAATCGCATAGGAGATGAGGTTTGGAATCGTATGATAGAATCAATCTATGTTTCAATATCACAGTTAATGCGTTGTAATTCCATGCATTATCCCATTCTTTCGAATTTCTTTTGTATTCGTGGGGGAGTATATGTCATGTTGTGACATATTGTCTTTCCTTTCCACCCCATCGTAATATTCTCATATTTTATTTATCTTTCAAGTTCATCCAATTTAGTTATTTATTTAACTATTCATTAATTTTGATCCCTTGTAACCTGTGTTTACATTTCATTTTATCGATCGTCCTGTCTGCGTTACGTTAATTTAAAATCTGCCGTTCTCGTTTCCCTTTTGGCCCATGGCCAAAGTGCGCAGACATGCATCCTCTTTCTTCATTTGTGACCGTAAGCCAACGTACTTCATTGAAGCGGTTCGTAGTTCCTTCGCCTAAGCAGCCGGTTCTCGCCGCGCATGCGCGTAAGGTCTCGCTTCCGTCTTCTATTTGGCGCGACGTTTAGGCGAGCGCATTTTCCACTTGGCGCGGTCTTGGCGTTCTTTTAACTTCCGTTGTTTTCGGCAACCGCGTGTTGCCCCGTTTTGTCAGTCAGTGCAGAAACCAGCCTGAGAGATGTAGGTGTTTCTCAGAAGAACCGTGTCCGGGTGTTCCCGACACGCGATAATACTTCGAGCGTGCGAAGCGTGTTAGCAGTAGAAATGAGAAGTTGACAGAGCAGAAGTTTAGTGCTTTTCAAGACTTGTATTAAGGACAAGCTATCTACATATAGTGAATGAGACGCACTAGATGCCAATCAGGGGATCCCAAATTTCCCTTCGAAAGATCCCAAATAAAGAGTAATTAATTCCATGCAACTTTGTGTCTTCTCTTATCTACTTCCTGAAGGTATGTCTTTATTTATATTTACTGTCCTCTCTGTTCAAGACATTCACGAACCTGAAAAATCCCAGCCACTATTTTATTATAAGAAAACGATCACTTAAGCCTTAGCTGCTAACGTTATGACAAAATAACAATACCACACCATGTTTACTGGCGTCTGTATGCACTTCAAGGTCCAAACCCGGTACAAAAATGTGTAAAACTGAGCTGCTAGTGAGAAGATGACAGAGCAGGGTTGGGTTTCTTCCGGAAGAAACTAGTTTCTTCCAGGACAGTGGAAGAAACTGGAAAAAACCGGAAGAAAGTGGAAGAAATGGAAGAAACCTACAGAAAATAAAGCAGATGCTCAAAATTAAAGTATATTAACTGTATGAAAGAATTAAATTCAAAACCTGATTATATGAAATTTAAATTGGAAACTTTAATTAATATTAAACATTATTTACAGAAAAATAAGTTATTTTTTAATAAACTTCAGGTTCAGCAGATATTTACAGGTTATGTTTTTTACAACTTTTGAGGTAGGGGGATGGGATATTTTTTCATTGTTTAGTCATTTCTGTAAAAAAAAACTACCTACCACTTCTTTATTTATCATATAAAAATGCAATATTTCAAAAACTGTTACTCTATTGTGCAACATTGAAAATAAACAAATTTGTAATTATGTATACTAGCATGTGTACCTCAATGCTGATTTAAAAAGAAAAATGTTCTAAAAATAAACTCTGCGGGAGTATGTTAAAATTCTTTTAAACTCTCCAAGTTCTGCAGCACTTGGAAGAATATTTTCATCATTTGCATTAATTCATTCTTAGTTGAGAAATTGATTGCAGCATTCTACAGCTAAAATACTTTTATTTTGTTATACCATGTTGCTCTGTAGTAAGGAAAATGGAGATTTTAATGAAATATTTCAATACAGTAATTATTGTATATTAGTTCCCTTAATAAAATGGATGTAAATTAAAAGCACTGTCTTTTATTTAAAGGCTTTTCATTCTACAGTAGGTAAATGATACACATACTATTTACTACTGGTTACAGAAGTTTAAATACTAAAAAAAAAATCCCTGACGGCTCGGCCTACAGGCACAGGTAGATTTCGAAGACGCAGACCGTGGGGCGCCTGTTTGTCGGGAATTGCGGAAGAAATTACTTTTTTTATGATGATGCGGCAGTTTGAGCCGCCTACTTCGAAACCTAACTTGTTTGCAGGCGGATCCGGCAGGGATTTTTTTGTTTTTAATTTTTTTTTGGTATAACGGTTGGTCCTATAAAAAACTTGTCAATATAAAAGTTTTAGATAATACTAAGAGGATTAATAATAAATTTACGCGGATTTGATATCTTGTGAATTGACGAAGCTATGATTTTTTTTCTTCTAAAACCCCCCCTTTTCCCCCCCCCCTTGGAGCCATTTTTAATTATATCAAAAATCTGTCACACATAAATTTTCGGCCCTTCTCCTAGAAGTATTAATAACTTCAAACGGATTCGATACGTATCATAATTAAGAAATTATGGTTTTTTTTCTGTTTTCACAAAAAGGCTCCCCCATTCCCCCCCCCCCCCCCCCCCGGTTCGATTTTGCCCATTAACGAACTTGACCGAGATTTTATGCCTCTTGATTTTATGCATAAGTTTCGAACAGATGCGGGAGTTGGAACCGCTTACTTCGAAAAATAACTTGTTTGCAGGCGGAGCCGGCAGGGGTTTTTTTGTTTTTAATTTTTTTTGCTATAACGGTTGGTCCTATAAAAAACTTGTCAATATAAAAGTTTTAGATAATATTAAGAGGATTTATAATAAATTTAAGCGAATTTGAAATCTTGGGAATTGATGAAGTTATGAATTTTTTTCTTCTAAACCCCCCCCCCCCCCCGTCCCCGCTTAACCTGTAGCAATCGGCAAACACTATTTTCATTTTAAACCAAACTACGGCACACAGGGAAAATTTTTTCCCCCTTTTACTAGCGGGTGAAAGGGAGAGCTTCTTTTGTCTGCCTCCGAGAAAAGTATTCATCCCCACCTACTAAGAAAGGTTGCCGTTCAATTCTAAGAAGACTTGCATTTTTCAGCTGGTTATTCACTTTCCCCATGAAATTGGTAGATTTGGCGCTATTAAAAATAATATAGTTTCAGTCAAATATTCTTATTATTATTATTATTATTTTTTTTTGTATTTTGGGTAAGAATGTATTGAGTTTTACAAGTAATCATTATACAGATCGCGCGGCCTTTATTTTAACTGTTTTTATTTTTCATTAAAGTCAAAAACATATACTTTGTGTCGCAAATTATATTAAATATCATTCATATTCATAGAGGAAACGCATTTTAGATCATGTTTTTGTTGTTTGAATTTATTTATTTTTTATCAGATATCTTGAAGCTAATGAAATACTTGAAATATTTATATTATCATTTGACTAAGGGAACTGCTAATATAGTGATTTTAACTAAGAATAGTCTGAGAATATTTCTAAGGGATCAGACTCATTTTGCTTGGTTCGAATTCGAGTAACTTGATTTTGTCTCTCGTTACAAAATGTTATTTTTCACAAAAATAACTTTTACTTTTCACAAAATGAGCCGCAAGGAAAAAAAAATTCTGCATAAACCCCTGAAGTGTAACCTATTTTTTAAGGATATTTATAAGTCACACATAAATTAGTGAAACAATAAACGAAGTGACAAAAATGATAAAGGTAGTTTGGAAAAGGCAAAAACTAATATGAAAATAAAACCCTTCACAAAAATCTATTTAATAAAACAAGACTCTTCTCAAAATTCCCCTCAATAAAACAGGAACCTTTACAAAATTGTTTTGAATAAAACAAGACCCTTCACGAAATTCCTGTTAATAAAATATGTTTTTTTTGCATAATTCCATTTCATAAAAACTTGCTCTTCATTAAGTAATTTTATTTTGTTAGATTTTAAAATATGTAGTTTGCAAACAAAACAAGTTCATTAGAAAGGAAAACTTTAGCTGAAGGATTTAAATAAGATATTAGTAAATGCTTGGTCCGAATTAGAGTAACTTGATTTCGTCTCTCGTTACAAAATGTTATTTTTCACAAAAATAACTTTTACTTTTCACAAAGGAAAAAAAAATCTGATTAGACCCCTAAAGTGTAAAATATTTTTTAAGGATATTTGTAAGTAGCGCATAAATTAGTGAAACAGTAAACTAAGTGACATACATGATAAAGGTAGTTTGGAAAAGGCAAAAGCTAATATAAAAATAAAACCCTTCACAAAAAATTCATTTAATAAAACAAGACTCTTCACAAAATTCCTCTCAATAAAGCAGGGCCTTTCACAAAATTAATTTTGAATAAAACATGACCTTTCACAAAATTCCTGTTAATAAATAAGTCTTTTCCCATAACCCCGTTTCATAATAACATACTTCTCATTAAGTAATTTTATTTTGTTAGGATTTAAAATAGTATGTAGTTTGCAAGCAGAACAGTTACCAGAGAGGAAAAGTTTAGCATAAGGATTTAAATAAGTTATTAATAAATGCTGGGTTCAAATTAGATTAACTTGGTTTCATCTCTCGTTTCAAAATGTTATTTTTCACACAAATAACTTTTACTTTTCACAAAATGAGCAGCAAGGAAAATAATTCTGCACAGACCCCTGAAGTATAACCTATTTTTTAAGGATATTTATAAGTAGCGCATAAATTAGTGAAACAATAAACGAATTGACAAAAATTATAAAGGTAGTTTGGGTTGGGTTGATTTATGACGGCCAATTTTCACCACGAGGGATATAGGCCCTGGGGGGAGCGCCCTCCGTGGGGGTCTTTCTAAGGGATCCTAATCCGTATTTACGCAAGGTTCGAAGAAAACCACGGAAAACTCCGAACGGTTAGGTTGACGAGCGTGACAGGGGTTTGAACCCAGCACCTCCCGTCTACCAGCTTCGAGAGCAGAACCTCTCAGCCACTGGTGGGGCTAAAGGTAGTTTGGAAAAGGCAAAAGGTAATATGAAAATAAAATCCTTCACAAAATTATTTTCAATAAAACAGGACACTTTACAAAATTATTTTCAATAAAACAGGACACTTTACAAAATTATTTTCAATAAAACAGAACCGTTCACAAAATTCCTCTTAATAAAAAAGGTCCCTTCAAAAATTCCATTTCATAAAAATTACTCTTCGTTAACTAATTTTATTTTGTTAGATTTTAAAGTATCTAGTTTGCAAACGAAACAAGTTCCCTAGAAAGGTACACTTTAGCGGAAGGATTTAAAAAAGTATTATATATAATAAATGCTCAGTTCGAAATAGAGGAATTTGATTTCATATTACGTTACAAAATGTTATTTTTCACAAAAATAACATGTAATTTTC
Source organism: Maratus michaelseni (assembly GCA_963931845.1). Classification (NCBI taxonomy): domain Eukaryota; kingdom Metazoa; phylum Arthropoda; class Arachnida; order Araneae; family Salticidae; genus Maratus; species Maratus michaelseni. The sequence goes on along the minus strand of OZ007586.1, from coordinate 438,781,089 downwards.
ACAAAATGGGCCCCCAGTGAAAAAAAATCTGCATCTGAAGTGTAATCTATTTTATAGGGATATTTATAAGTAGCACATAAATTAGTGAAACAATAAACGAACTGATAAAAATGATAAAGGTAGTTTGGAAAAGGCCAAAACTAATATGAATATAAAAATTTTTACAAAATTCCATTCAGTAAAACAGGACACCCTTCACAAAATTCCTCTTAATGAAACAGGGCCCTTCACAAAATTATTTTTAATAAAACAGGAAGCTTTACAAAATTCCTCTTAATAAAATAGGTCTCTTCGCAAAATTCCATTTTATAAAAACCTTTTTGCTCTTAAAAGAGCATTTTATTTAGTTGTAAATGAAAAATACTATATTTCGATACAGAAGTTTTCACTTCAACCTTTTGTTCCTGTTGGTGCAGCAAAAGTGTTTATTATTTTTTTTCTTTTTTAAGATTCTGGAAAGAATCTCTTTTGCTCTTAAAAGAGCAATTTGTTTAGTGTTAAATGAAAAATAATATATTTCGATACAGAAGTTTTCACCTCAACCTTGTGTTCCTGTTCAGGGGTCTGTCCAGACATTTTTCCCAGGGTCCTGTTTTTGTAAAATGGTGAACAGATTTTTATATTTGTGAAAAATCTAATCCTAATTTTGTGAATTTGAAATGATCGTTATACTCAGGTTCTTGTTAAAACATTTCTAAGAATATATATGGATGTAAAATACATATATTTTCTTTATATATGTAAAAGTGACAGGTCAGATTAAACTTTTATATGAATAATTTGTGAAATGTTCAGATTAAATAAGGAAAAATTTTGTGAAAAACCTATTTTTAAGACAAAGGATTTTGTGAAGGGTTCTGTTTTAGGGAAAATAATTTTGTGAAGGATGCTATTTTAGGGAAAATAATTTTGTGAAGGGTCCTGTTTTGAAATGAGAAATTTTGTAAAGAGTCCTTTAAAGGACCCAATTTTTTCCTAAACAGATCCCTGATGTTGGTGAACTAAAATGCTTATTTTTTTTTTCTTTTCTAAGATTCTGGAAAAATTTTATTTAGTGGTAAATGAAAAATATCATCTTTCGATACAGATGTTTTCACTTCAATCTTGTGTTTATGTTGATGAAGTAAGATTATCTTTTTTTCCTTTTTAAGATCCTGGAAAGAATCTCTTTTGCTCTTAAAAGAGCAGTTTATTTAGTGTTAAATGAAAAACTATATCTTATGATACAGATATTTTAACTTCAACTTTGTGTTGATGTTGTTGAAATAAACTGATTATTAATTTTTTAAGCTTCTCTAAAGAGTTTTTTAGAACTTAAAAATGTATTATTTTTGTGTGTCAATTGAATGAAAAGCGATGTCATCTGATATAAAAGTTCTCACTTCCACCTTGGGTTAAAAGATTTAAAGAAATAAAAGTTTTATCAGATAATCGCTGTCCTATTAAATATTAAAATTATAAAAACAGATGGGATCAGAGAGCTTTTCTGCATCAAAATCATTCATAAGTTTATCAATTTCTTTCTGACTCAGACCTTTAAAACGTGAAGCCATTGTTCCCAGAATATAAATTCTATTTAATAATTAAACAATACATGTAATTATTTTAGAGCTACCAAAGAGAGCAAAAATTTAATATTACTCAGCACACGTGCGTGTAATAGAATGACAAAAAATAAGCTCTGTCTAAGAAATCGCCAATACAAAATCCAGTCATTCCAGTAACTCGCCAAGGCAAAAGATAATCCCCCTTTCACCCCAGAAAAAGAGATTTACCTCCTCTGAACTCTGAGATGACAGATGATTGATCAGCCTAGCTTAAAAAGGGGGTAGCTAACTTTAGGGTACAGACGTCTGTACCCTAGCCGTTGTGAGGGGATATTTATTTTAGGGTACATATGTCGTACCCGCCGAGGCCTAGAGGTTAAGGCAATTTTTAATTATATCAAAAATCTGTCATACATAAATTTTCGGCCCTTCTCCTAGAAGTAATAATAACGTCAAACGGATTCGATACGTATCATAATTAAGAAATTGTTTTTTTTTTCTGTTTTCACAAAAAGCCCCCCCCCCATCCCCCCCTTGGTTCGATTTTGCCCATTAACGAACTTGACCGAGATTTTATGCCCCTTGATTTTATGTATCAGTTTCGAAAAGATGCAGGAGTTGGAACTGCCTACTTCGAAAAGTAACTTGTTTGCAGGCGGAGCCGGCAGGGATTTTTTTTTGTTTTTAATTTTTTTGGCTATAACGGTTGGTCCTATAAAAAACTTGTCAATATGAAAGTTTTAGATAATAATAAGAGGATTAATAATAAATTTACGCGGATTTGATATCTTGTGAATTGACGAAGCTATGATTTTTTTTCTTCTAAAACCCCCCCTTTGAGCCATTTTTAATTATATCAAAAATCTGTCATACATAAATTTTCGGCCCTTCTCCTAGAAGTATTAATAACTTTAAATGGATTCGATACGTATAATAATTAAGAAATTATGGGGTTTTTCCTGTTTTCACAAAAAGCCCCCCCACCCTCCCCCCCTTGGTTCGATTTTGCCCATTAACGAACTTGACCGAGATTTTATGCCCCTTGATTTTATGTATCAGTTTGTAAAAGATTAATGCAGAATTTTTCCAGTTATCGTGGTCAGAAAAAAGTGACATACATAGATAGATAGATAGATAGATAGATAGATATAAAGTTTTGAACTGGGGGTGGTTTTGGGTTCTGGGAGTCATGATCGGCGTAGATCTGCAAAAATTTTTCAAAATTTCCAACTTAGGTGAGAATGTAATAGGTAGTACTTCTTACGAAATCTACCTAAAAGTGCCTGTTTTGAATTGAATTACTTTTAATTGATTTTGTGTATTTTGGATAAATTTATTTGGTACATTTCCGTTATACCAACACCATTGTCATCGCCAAGCGTAATAATTAGCATGAAATGAAATTCATGTATAATTAATTCATTTAAAAAAAATTGTTGGCACAAAATTGAGCAATTAAAATATAACATTTGAAAATTACAGACTTTCACAAACTACTTTATTAAATCAATACAAATCTAGACATAAAATAATATTATACGATAAAATAATAAAATAAAACTCAATTTAAACTACAGGCATAGAGTTGTAATTGTCTCTTAGCATTGCAGTAAACATTTCACTTTTTGAATGAATGCACTCATGTTTTTTTTTTTTTTTTTTTTTTTTTATGAAAACTTTTTTTATGTATCCAAAGTCCTGTAACAATTTTATTGCAGCTTCCTCATCATCTGGTAACTGCCAAATGGTAAAATCCATATCTGTGTCAACAATAAATATAAGTTACAACTTAAAATTAAATATTTTCGATTTGAAAAATAGCAAATTAAGATGCTTTGCGAGGTTATGATTAAGTAATAATAATAATTATTAAAAAGATTCATGTTCAATAAATAGCAAATCATAATGTTTGGCAGGGTTTGCAATAAAAATCCTTTGCATATTCAAGGTTGAAATAAATGACACATTAACATACTTTTTGGCATGGTGTTAGTATAACGAAAAAGTACCATTTATTTTATTCAGGTACGCAATGATTGGAAAGCTTTAGACAGGTGCGTAATCTTGGCTAAAAACTGATGTAATTACCAATTTATCATATTTATTTAAATTTTTATAGGTCTAATTAAATTTATTTAAGGTTATTTATTAAAATAATGCATTTATTTTTATTGTATCTTAAAAAAATGCAACTTATATGGTAAATTCCTAAAGAAAAACAGTTTCTTCCATTTCTTCCACTTGGAAGAAACCTATTTCTTCCGGTCGGTTTTTTCCATGGTTTTTTTCACTTCGGAAGAAACTTGCCAACCCTGTGACAGAGTGTGTGTAATGCCTGCCTTTGGTCTGGGCCGAATTCAAAATTTGAAGACTTTCGTGGGAGATGGCTAAAGGGACATGCAACAGAGGCGTATTTTGGTATGAATTTCTGGAAATATCCCGTTTGTCCAAGGAGCAATTGTAATTGTTTAATGTTTTTTGGCTCCGGAAAACGTTGAACTGCTTTGACTTTTCTGGGGGAGGGTGCAATAGTATTGTTTTGAATTATGTGTCCTAATAGTTTGATCTTCCATTTTAGAAATTGGCATTTTTAAAGTTGATTTCTAACCTGTAATCAGAAGACTCGTTTCAACTTTAGGAGGCTTTCTTCCTCAGTTTTTATGGGGATAATTAGATCGCCCATGTATAAAATTAATACTCCTTCTACTAGTAATTCGCAGAAGACACAGGCTAGGTATCTTGTGAAGATGGCTGGACTACAGCAAAGCCTGAAAGGGACTCTGAGAAACTCGTATTGTCTGTCATATGTGATAAAGGTAGTATATTTAACGCTTTGTGGGTCCACATCAACATAGAAGAATCCGTTCTTGAGGTCAAGAGTCGTAAAGATCTCAGCTTGTTGCAGTTGGTTCAATATATCGTCAATGAGGGATACGGGAAAACTAGCTTTAACAATTTCCTTATTAAGTTTCCGAAAATCGGCACAGGGATGCATGGAATTGTCCTTCTTTTTGAACAGTACTACTGGGCTTGCATAATCAGTGCAGGAAGGTTGTATAATGCCGTTCTGTAACCACTGATTAATTTGGTTGCTAATGATTTATTTTCCGGCTATAGACATTCGTTGTAGGTGTTGGTACACCGGAAGGTCATCAGTTAATATTATCGACATTTTCAAATCAGTAGATTTTGTTTTGGTTGGACGGTAATTGCCAATAATGTTGACTACTTCATTCTGGCAGGTCGTGTCGCGTATATGTGCCAGCTCTAGGTCAGGTACGTCATCATAGGCATTAATACAATGTATAAAAACATCTGGTATCGGTGATTTAGAGTGTGTGACACCAGTTTTATCACATATTAAGGTACCCTGAAATAATATATCTGTCCCCAGGATAAGTGGTATTGACATTTGAGACGACCGAATTACATGAATCCTAGAAGAAAAGATATCATTATCTATCTCTATTTCTGCAAAAAATGATCCTATGGGTTACATATTAGTACTATTCCCAAAGCCGGACAACTGGAGAGTCGCCACAGTAGGGGGGGGGGGGGGGGGAGATCCGAGCTGTCGATAAATGTCTTCTTTCAAAAGTGTTTGCACTAGCGAATCTATGCGTAAGTTGGAAAATCTGTACTTATTTTTGCATGCCTTGCTGTGGATTTGTTTTTCTTGGCCTGAAACCAACTTCTGTGGAGGATGGTCGGTTTGTGCCGAGTGCTTGGGTCGTGCATTGTGTTCAGTACACACTTTTGGTAACAGGTTTGTGTTATTGAATTTCAATCTGGCATGCACACTCTAAAATATTATAGAATGTTTTGTTTTATTATGTGATTGAAATTTAAATTTCGTGTTTTAGTTGATTAAATAATGATTGATATAATAAAATTATTTTTACATATTATGCAGATTACATACATTTTTTCAAATTTTAACCCATTTTGTTTACTTGTGAATGTAGAATAAAAATACATAAATGATTAATAACTATTAATAGTAACATTATATTATGGTTTTCTATCAATAATTCACTTGGTATATCATATCCTTTATTATCTGTGTGATGACAGATTTTGGGCGAAAGAAAAAATTCTTGTGAATGAATTATTTCATCATACTGTGGGATTTTTTCTTCTTGGAAAGTCATTCTCCTATTATTTTAATAACAAATTAACATTATGGCTCATAAAATTTTACTGAGGTATAAGTTAGTAGATTTTGAGTTCAACTGGCTTAGCTAGGGTCTACAACACAAATGAATCAAACATTCATGCTCCCTCCATAATTTCCATTCCCTGACCACTATATAGGGGAGACTGGTACACAGTGGAGCACTTTTTCTGTTAATTTTTTTCTTCTCTTTAACGGACAACCCGATCTGCATGAAAATATTTTTGAATATTCCTTAATCCTTTATACATTCATCATAATTTTCTCAGAACATAGTTTTCAATATATTTTTCAAAAAAAAAAAAAAATTATATGCACCCGTAAAGTGGACGATTGTGCACCAGAAGTGGGGCACAGTGGTCCCCCCACTGGTGCACAGTGGACCGCTATTAGGTAGTATCTGAAATACAATACCAGGGGTCGATCCAGGGGAAAATTTGGGGCCTATTTAGGGCCTCCGCACAAAAATCTATTTAATAAAATGGGCCCCTTCACAAAAATCAATTTGATAAAATGGGCCCCTCCACAAAAATCAATTTGATAGAATGGGCCCCTCCAAAAAAATCTATTTAATAAAATGGGCCCCTTCACAAAAATCTATTTAATAAAATGGGCCCCTTCACAAAAATCTATTTAATAAAATGGGCCCCTTCACAAAAATCAATTTGATAGAATGGGCCCCTTCACAAAAATCAATTTGATAAAATGGGCCCCCTCACAAAGTTCTATTCCAGAAAAACTTACTATTTATTATTGTGTGATGTTTTAAAATGTGTAATTTGTAAACAAACAAGTTCACCAGAGAGGAAAACTTCAGCAAAAGGATTTTAAAAAGTTTTTGTTTATAAATGCCTGGTTCGAATTTGATTAACTGGATTTCAACTTTCGTTACAAAATGTTATTTTTCACAAAAATATAATAAATTTCACAAAAATAACCTTTACTTTTCACAAAATGGGCCCCAAGAAAAAAAACCTGCATCGACCCCTGAATATAAATCTATTTTTCATTAATCTAATTCTTTTTTATTTCCCCTTTACCTGCAAAATAACATAGTAATATAAATTTACAAGTAACATTTTGAAACAACAAAAAAAAATTTAAATAATCATACTTCGAAAATATTAACAGATTAATACAGGAACAATTTGAATTTAGTTGAAGTTATTACTTTAAGTACAAAAAAATCAGCACACATTAAAATTTGCAAATGAAATTCCAAAATACTTATGAGTAAGATTGAGCCTGGAATTTTCCTGAAATACTTTTGGGTCTGGGAGCAACATTATGGAACTATTGACATCAACAACAGATTCATCTACAGTTTCGGGAAAAATAAACCAGGGGTCGATGCAGGTTTTTTTTCTTGGGGCCCATTTTGTGAAAAGTAAAGGTTATTTTTGTGAAATTTTATTATATTTTTGTGAAAAATAACATTTTGTAATGAAAGTCAAAATCCAGCTACTCAAATTCGAACCAAGCGTTTATTAACAAAAACTTTTTTTAAATACTTTTGCTGAAGTTTTCCTCTCTGGTGAACTTGCTTGTTTACAAATTATACATTTTAAAAGTCAAAGAATAATAAATAAATAATAAATAGTAAGTTTTTATGAAATTGAATTTTGTGAAAGGGGCCTATTTTGTTAAAAGGAATTTTGTGAAGGGGCCCATCTTATAAAATTGATTTTTGTGAAGGGGCCCATTTTATCAAATTGATTTTTGTGAAGGGGCCCATTTTATCAAATTGATTTTTGTGAAGGGGCCCATTTTATTAAATTTATTTTTGTGAAGGGGTCCTAAATAGGCCCCAAATTTTGTCTGGATTGACCCTTGTAAACTGACTTCCATTCAATTTGCGTTTCATGAATCTTACTTGAATAGAATCGTCACCAATTAGACTACAGTTATATTTATCAAACACAGTAAATACAAAACAAAATATTTCTTACTATGTTAAATAAATTGTTATTTTTCTTTGTTTACTTTATTTTACAGTTAAATAACTACTTTAAAACAATATTTCTTAATAGAAAATAAGCAATTATTAAATATTTTGAACATTCTGCATTACAGGAGCAGAGTGGATTGTAGACCACTGTGCCCCATGTTGAAGTTCAATAAACAATCATAATATTGTTTATAGCTTTCTTTTAAAATATATTAACTTTAAAGTTAAATAAAATCAAGTATCATAGCTTTGCAAAAAAGCTGTTTTATCTTATTTATCTACAACCTTCAATTACTAAAAAAATAAAAATATGATGAAAAATATTACTTTTAGAAGCTCAAAACAACCAATCAGGATAAAATTGTTCAATCTGAGCTAAACATATTTTCTAAAGGCTATAAATAATCAGTGCAGTGCTGTTGTGTATTAGGATAAAAGAAAAGCTTTAAAAATTTTAAATAAAAAAAATATTAGGTGGTGGTCCACTGTGCCCATAGGTCCAGTGTGTACCGGTCTCCCCTACTACAGAATTAAGTATATGTGACAATTTAAATATTTTTTAATTATACATTTCAAATTAACAGCAATTTTCTATTTTATTCTATATCTGATATACCAAACAGACATATTCTGAAACAATTTAAATCTCACTCAAATCACAAAAGTGATTTTGCAACTTATTCTATTTACAAAATTGAACTTTCTGATGTAACATATATTTTGAAAATTATTTAAATTATTTATGATTTACTGCTGAAAAATGATAAATTCTTAGGTAATGAATTTAAACTTAAATGATGACATGGTTTATTATTTTTTCCATAAGTTTATATAATACATACTAGTTGTGTGTTGTTGAAGTTATTTAATTTTACATGGTTTCACTAGCTGGATAAGTTTTAAGTGTACTTTAAAAGTAACTTGAATAACTCACTATTTCCATGGTGAAACACTATATTCACTTGTTGTCTCCAATACTTATCGAAGTCAAATATACAATGCTCAGAGTTGGACTTTAATTCTGAGTTTGAAGCAATTTTAATCTATTTTAATTGTGTTCTAAACCGTATAATACAATTGTTTAATTTCTTTATACAATTGCTTAATTTCTTTATAGATGCATATAAATGTGACAAATCAATTCAATATAAAGAGTAGAAACAGTTTTTCTTAAAGAGTATCTATACTAATAAAAGAAAGTTTTAATCTGTCTCTGTGCGATGGCTAGGAAAATCTACGGCATATACGAGGCTGAAAACTTTTGTGAGAGCAGTCGAAGATCTCTCCTGGTTTACCTGAGACTCAGATTTTTAAATTTCTAATAATTAGCTGAGTTATCAATTAAAAATCCCAATTAAAAGAATGGAAAAGTATTCATAATTCAACTATAAAGAATAGATTTTTATCAAACCGCAGATTTCATTCTGGGAGCAGACCAGATGCGTTTTTCCAGCAGACCCCAAAATTCTTTCAAAACACGGGACTAAAGAGTAGGCAATTTTCCCACTATATAGATTTTTTTTTTTTTTTAATATTGCATTTATTGATTTTTAATTAACACATAACATTAATTAACACATGCACAAAATAAAACGCTGAATCCAGAAATCTACTTTCATAGAACACTCTTTGAACCCCACCCATTAAAATTTCAATCAGAGTATTTAAACATCATCACTGTTCTACCTGTGTTAAGTCTTTTTTTTTCATTATTTAATAAATACATTTATTAAATTACCACCAAAATTCAGTAAATTGTTTTAGATATGCTAACGTTTTTATACTTCGCCAAACTAGCAATACTACGTCAAATCTAACTTCGATTGCACATAGTTGAACCCAGGCACTATTATCTCTGGCACAGCTACGATCACATGATGGGCCACTTCCAGTCTGTCACGTGATATCTGCTCTGTCAATTCCGATATTCCCACGACCGAAAGAAAGGGAGGGGGGTTCCCTCCCTCTAAGTGTGCTTTCACCATGGAAGAACGAACAAACAGGAAGGAACATCAGGAGTTACTTTCGATATTATTCCAACATGGAATTCTGGGTAGCACGATTCCAGTAACCCGAAGCGCTTGGCGAATTTTTGGCGCTCATTTTCAGCCATGATTTTATCAGATCTTTAAGCCTTGTAAAGTTTGTTTTGCATTTGTACTTAAAAAAAAATCAAATTGCCTAGGGGCCATTCCATGAAAATGGAGACATGGGTCATGAAATTTCAAACTTATTAAAATGCTTAGTGTTATATGTCATTTTAACCAGAAAACCTTCAACTATTCAGCTACAGACAGTATTAAGTGATATAATCCTTAAAATTAAAAATACATGCCAATAAACTATGTTGTCATCATTAAAACATTTTTAAATGGTCATGATATATAAATTGCAATTCCAAACATTTTGTTCTAAGTTTGATCAGCTCTATATCAGTTAGTTTAAAGTCACAAATACTTACGATCCGTTTTGACTTCATAGGCGTAACTAGAGCTATTTTGTGGGGTGGGCACAGGCCCCCAACTTCCTAAGTCCTTTGTATGTGTGTATGCGTCCAGTGGCACAGCCCAAGGGGGGAGGGAGGGGTAAAACCCCTTCCAGAGCTAAAAAAAATATTATAATTGCCGCTTATATGAATCACTAGTTAAGCAAATTAGACGCTTTTATGAATCGAAACTAAAGTTAATATTAAGTTTTTTTAGTTTATTTGAAATTCGCAGCTTTGTTGAATCAAATTATATTCAACAAAGTGATTCAATTAGACCGCGATTATTATATTTAAACTGTGGAAGCGTATATTAGATCTTAGATGCACTGGTTAAGTGAAAACTGTCATTTGTTTTGAAAAAGGGTAGCAATTACATTTTTCAGACATCTTAGAGTAAAAGAATGATTATTTCGACCGTCATACTCTTTGAGTATTATACAGTGGATAGTTTTTAAATTGAATTTCTGTCTTTGCTCCATGTTCAAAAGGATAATAGACATCAATTTCCAGGAGAAAAAAAAATATATGTGTTTATAGGTTTTTCTCAGTTTCAGACTTTCTGTTAAGGTCTGCACCGGAGAAATTTCTAAGTTCGAGCGCGACCCGACTTGTAGAAAATTTTTTGCCCCTCAGCCGGGTATAAAAGTTAAAAGTTCGATCCGGATCGTAAAAAATATATGTATATATAAAAATATATGTTTGTGCCGGCCTGGCACAAAAAAAAAAAGCTAAAAGTTAGACTCGAATCCGGTCCGGGCCATGCACATAGTTTATTATGGCTCGACCCAGTATAAAAACTAGAATCTCGGCCCGAGCCCGGCCCGGCTCATACAAAAACGTAATTATCCCTTCCCAGCTCGCCTGAATTTCAACAAAAACATATTTTTACACTGGTATGGTTAAAAATTGTCTTCTACGAGGAGTTCTGACAAAAATATTTATTTTAGTTTTTCTTTTCATGTTGTTTGCATTCTTCGTTTTTTAAAAAACGCTTTGTGCTGAGATATTTATTTTGTTACTGGATCTCGATTTGCATGCAAATGACTCAGTTGTTATTAATAACTTTAATCCATATTACATGGCTTGGAGACCTAAAAACCTGAAAATTCTTATAGTATAGTAAAAATATCTAAGACGGAATCGCATAGGAGAACGGAAATATCCGTTATAGGAAAGTTACCTTCTTAGCATATACACTGTCGGTTGTAAATATATTACATTCTTTTCTCACGTATTATTATGTTCATTTTGCATGGATAAATACATTTTTCCGTTTGAAACAGGATTCTGTCATGGGCAGGTTCTTTTTCACACGCTTTATTGTACTTTAATTTTATTGCCTAGAAAATGAACTATTCTTTAAAAAGAATAAATTGAAAATGTTAATATAGAATAATGACGATTTAAAAATATATGCATTTTTTGCAAAAATTGTTGGGCCGATCGAAATTTTACTGATTTTTGCATGGGTCAGGTCAGGGTAGGCAGGGCCAATTATTTTCATATGGGCTTGATAAAAACAGGACCCAAAAATTTCAACTCGTCTAGACCTTTAGGAAGAATAAATTCCAGTTTCAGCCCAGCCTGGAAAAAAAGGAAGCCAGGCCCGGTCCGATTGCCATGAATGAAAATAGGCCGGAGACTGGCCCGTGGGTTGGTCCGGTTTCGGGCCAGGACCGAGCCCAAACAGGCCTCTGCATGTGCATCTTGTTTTGTGTTTTTGCTATCAGTTATTTCTAAGACCAAGGTATGTGAGTGATGCAGGTAAAAATCTTTGACAAAGTAAGAATTAAGAAAATGTGCTATAAAGATATAAATGTAAAATGTGTTTTTGAGTGAACATATTATTGTAGTGTTTCATTCGAACAATTTGTTCCTGAGGGGTGGGGGGGAGGACTATATATTTAAAGAGTGTAGTTCATTAGCTAGTAAGGTAGCTCGAAATGTTCTTCAGGCCACGCGTTCCCCGGAGGAAAGAAGCACTGATTGCAATTTTATTGACTTTGACTTACAGATACATGCCTATGAGCAAGTTTTCAAAAGAAAAGCGTTAAATATGAAGCATTTTCATAGAATTTATAAAATTTACTATAATTACACACAAACTTATGCTAATTATGCTTTAACTGAAATTAATAAGTAATAAATTAGTTATACATTGATCTACACTTATTAAATCTTAAATAATGCTGCCCCTATATCATCAAAATTATGACATATTGTTTTTCATGTGGACAAAATTAGTCGTGTTTAAATCAGATAAGAAGTAAAAACTGGAATATCTTTTAGAGTTTTAGCTATAATGTATTTCATTTAAATAAAAGTATATATAAGTAGATCCTTTCGTCCCTACTTTCAGGGAGGGGCAGATAAAGTTAAAAAGTACCCTCTTTTTTCAAAAATGTTATTATAATGTATTTTCTTTTTTTTTCCACGGCCGAAGGCAGGTACAACCTATCTTTCATTCTGCATAGGTGTTTCTAACAGAAAACTAAATATAGATAAATATTCATACACGCAAACATTATACACACATACAAACTACAAATACAATAAACCCAACAAGTGTGAAAAATTTGCCAGAGCCAGGAATCGAACCTAGGACCACAGCATACAAGACTCATGCTCTAACCACTGAGCTACCCCGGCCAATACCTGGGTCTGCAATTTCTCACTAATAAATTGCGGACCCAGGTGCCGGGGTAGCTCAGTGGTTAGAGCATTAGTCTTGTATGCTGTGGTTCCAGGTTCGATTCCTGGCTCTGGTTAATTTTTCACACTTGTTGGGTTTATTGTATTTATAGTTGGTATGTGTGTATAATATTTGTGTGTATGTTTAGACTTGAATGCAGGCGTTATTTATGTGTGTTTTAATATATAAATATTCTCCAACATAATGAAAAAGGTTAAAAACAAATAATATTTAGCAAGCACACATACTTAACACATAAACAATGTGTTTAAAAAAAGTAGAACAATTTGTAAAAGGTGGTAGAGCACACTACAATTAAATATTTTTGTATAGGAAACCAGGTCGCGATCCATTTATTTAGTGCAAAATATAGGATATAGGAAGTCAAGTCGAATCCAAGTATTTTTAGAGAACTTTAATAATAATGAAGATATTTTAACGAAATTTTCAGTATACGGTATACGAAATTAGATGTCAAATAAAGTGCTGGAAGTGCACAGTAATTCAGTCAACGATACCGCGTTTAATGTCAACTACATCCTAAATATGGAATACTTAATTTGGCATTGTTTGGACGCGGATTATAATAAATTCTACCTCTTCTCATGTTATTTTACATATCTGATACAAAGCAAAGTAAAGTCTATTGGAAATTTTGCTAAAATTGCTTTATTATTACTAAAGTTAAGAACAAGAACTCGGGATTGTTTTGGAATGAAATCCTATGTATTTCTGATTTAAAAATCGATTCCTGATATTCTGTACAAAAAATTGTTTGCTGTGCTATTCCCTCCCATTTCTTAAGTTTGCCTCCTCATTTTTCAAACACTATATTAATCTAACAGTTTTTTGTTATTTCATTGGTGCATTTTATGTTTTCTAACTCTTATATAGTAAATGTTGCTGAAATGAATTATGGTCAACGTAACTACTGATTCTACTCTTCGAGGGAAAAAAATGATTATCACTTCATTAGCTAAACTGATTCGATTAGCCGGTGATTCAAGTAACCAGCGACCACCATTATCAACAATTCAACCTCTCCTCCCCATAGAGCAGAATTTTGGCTGCGCCACTGATGCGTGCAAGAATATTTTAAAAAACTGCATTGAGACCAAACTCGTTAATTTAATGAAAATTTTGACTTAAAATTAGAAACAACTTATTATCAAGGTTATTATTTAGGAATGCCATTGATCAATGGAGCCAACTTTTGAAATATATTGTATGGGCCCAAATTTTTTAAGCAAAATAGCACGGCACGTTTTATTATTTGCTTATGTTATTCGTGAATTCTTTTGCATAATAACGTTAATATTTACTATAATATCATAAATATCAATACAAATTAAAAATACAAGAAGCAAAGCATTTCATATATATATCACATATATATCACATATATATTCATATACAATGGATACTAAGTGATAGTAAAAAATGGCTTCAAAATCTAAACTCAATACGCTATCTCTGCGGGATAAAATAGAAGTTATCAAATTAAAAGAAAAAAGTTATTCTGTAAAAGATCTTTGTATTAAATTTAAATGCGGTAAAACACGAATTTATGATGCTATAAAAAGAAGAACAGAGTTGGAAAAGGAATTGGAAAGCAAATCATCCAACAGAAAGCGGAAAGGTGCTGTGAAAAATGAAGACATTGATGCATTAACACTTGAATGGTTTTCTAACGCTAGAGCTAAAAATTTGCCCATACCTGGAACACTGTTGCGTGAAAAGGCGAAAGAGATAGCCGAAAACTAAGGTAAAACGGATTTCAAGGCTTCTACTGGATGGTTAATGAGTTTCGTTAATCGACACAATATTGCCAAGAAGGAAGTTTGCGGAGAGTCGAAAGACGTCCCAGACCAAGAAATTCAGGAATGGAAAATAAATTTTCCTCTACTGATTGAAGGATATAAAGCTAAGGACATATACAATTGCGACGAAACGTGCAATTGCCCACTAAGATCGACGTGCGTTGCCCACTAAGTCCCTTGCAAAAAGAGGAAGTGAATGCCATGGTGGTAAAAACTCCAAAGAGCGTGTCACTGTTTTGCTTTGCGCAAACATGGAGGGCAGTTTAGAAAAGCCCTTAGTGATAGGAAAATCGCAAAAGCCGCAATGTTTTAAGAATGTGAACATTGATAAACTCCCTGTGATTTGGAGATCTCAAAACAAATCGCGGATATAGACTGCCATAATGGAGGGATGGCTGACTGAATTCAATAACCGTATGATCAAAGAAAATCGAAAAATTTTGTTATTTCTCGACAATACACCTTGTCATGCCAATTTTGAACTATCGAATATAAAATTACAATTTCTTCCCGCAAATACTACTGAAGTAACACAACCTATGGATCAAGGAGTTATAAAAATGATGAAAACCCACTAAAAAAATATCTCTTACGGTCCATTATTGCGTCTTTGGATAATTGCTCTTCCGCCACCGAAATGGCAAAAAATATAAGTGTTTTAGATGCTGTCCAATGGATTGCCAAAACCTGCTCAGAAATGTCACCTGAAAAAATTGTTCATTGTTTTAGAAAAGCTGGTTTTGTTTCAGAAAATGGCCATGAATCAGTTGACCAGTTGGATGAAAATGAGTTACAAAATCTAATAGATGACTTAAAATGTGTTCACAGCAATGAAAAAATTAATGAAGAAGAATGCGTATCAGCTGACAATATAGTGTGTACTACTGAACCTAACACTTCTGTGGACATTTTGATTCAGCGATATCAATATTTGGAAAGTGCTAGTGAAAATGAAGATGAGAACGATTATGAAAACCATGAAGACAATGGAGGAATTCAAACGTATCAAGACGCCTTGAGAAGCATTAGGTATCTCGAAAAAATTTTTCTTGCTCAAAAAAATGAAGAATTGATACCCATAATAACGGACCTGCAATGTGCTACTGAAAAATGCCTGGTAAAAATAAAGACAAAACAAGCATCGATAAAAGATTATTTTTCGACTGTTTAAAAACTACTATGGCACTATGTGAAATATGAAGTAGTTGTTAAGGTAAATGATTTTCATTAACTTTTAAAATGGAAGAAATTTATCATTGGTTTTCAACTGTTTATTTTATTATTCATATAATGTTTTTGAGATTAATAATAAATTTAATAAGATGTATAATTTCATTTTAAAAAAATGGACTAAAGATTGCGAACGTAAAAATATGACTTGCGCATATGTATTTTATTTATTTATTTTGGCTGTTTTGCATAAGGCGGAATATTGTCTACGGCGGAAAATTTTCTCGGTCCCGATTGATTCCGCCTTAGACAGAGTTTACTGTATATATATATATTCTTAAATTTTAATAGTACATTATAATTGTAAAACTACGATGATTTCTATAGTAGTCGATTGATTTTAAATTTAATTAGCTCCATCAGAATTCAGCAGAAAAGAGATTTGATTAAAGAGAACTCACATGGAAAACATTTTTACCTAAAACAATTTTCGCCCAAAATAAATAAATAAAAAAGCTTAAGTTTTATCTTTTTTTCATGGGAAAACAAAAGTATTCTTCAAAATTATTTCTATCACATTTGAAAGGTGCTTATAGAGATGCATCGATTAGTGATTTTGATCCAATAGCGAATATTCGACATCTGTAAACCAGATGCTGAAAATTCGGTAGGCCTAATATTAATGTATTTTAAGATTTGAAAGTATTTAAAAATAAACTTTAAAGTAAATTGTACCACCATATTTAACACAAATATTTGTGTTTTGAGGAATGAGTACAACAATGAGTTATTTTACAAGTAAACTTTACACACACACAAAAAAAAGCTTTCAGTTTTTTTTTTTTTTAAGAAGAGGATGATCTTAAAAATTATTAATTAATTAAAATAAATTTATAAGAGCTCTTTTATTTTAAAATAAATATTCCAAAATTGAAAAGAAATTTTTAAGGACATAGAAGGAAAATTTTACTGTTATAGAGTGTTATTTGTCAGAAAGAAACAGTAAGTCAGTAAGAAAAAAAATTTCTATTCAATTGGCAACTCGGCAAAAAAAAAAAAAATTATTGCTCCTTTTGATTTATCAATGAAATTTTTAAATGCACCACAGCGGGCGATCATTTTTAGAAGTTGCAAACATACAGGATTTTCCTAAAATTTTGAAAAAAAAAAAAAATTAAGGTTAAATTTGACAATTTCAAAAATAAATTTCTGTCTTTACCAAATAGTTTTTTTTTTTTTTTTTTTTTTTTTTTTTTTAATAATAAATGACATTAATTAAAGAGATTCAAGCAAGAACCTGTTATGTTACATTTTCTCAAAATACAGTTTATTTTTTCGATGAGGGTGTTATGAGATAATATGTCATATGGTAAAGGTAAAATACCAATATTTTAATTAATCTTTAAAACCTGATATATTATTTATTAAAAGTTAATATTTTAATAAAAATAACTTAAATATTATTAATAATTTTTATATTAGAAAATTAAATGTTGCTAAGTTTTTCTGAGAGAGCTTAGTACTGCTCGTTAACTTACTAAATACAAGGTACAACAACAAAAATAAAATAAAAATTGCAACTAAAAGCTTTCATTTAAATTGCCTCAGAATTTTATTTTTGTTACGTAACATCTTATTTCACTAAGCCCTTCTATTTATTCAGAATATCAAAGATTGATAAGGAAAAATTTACTCACAAAAAGTACATTCAGAAACATGAAGCAAAAAGCCTCGATCCATGAAGCAGCATGCAGCAATACAAACAAAAATTTCCAAAACTGCAGAATTTATTTGCGCACTGATAATTACGCATGCAAACTTGGAAGAGGGAAATAATCCCACACGCTTACAGCCGCAGGCAAATTGCAAAAAATTCGCTCTACCTTAACCCTTAAAAGTAAAGCCCCCTGCGATGATGTTCTCATTTACGACTTTTGCCGTATCTCATCACTCAGACAATTAATTGATCAGTAATTTGTCAATTACATCCTGTTTTTTAAATTGGTCATTATTTTGTAAGAAAAAAACCGTTCGAGCACCTGTGCCCCCCACTATCCCCTTCTCTCTCTTATGGGCTCTCACCACAGCAGATATTTTTTGACTTAGTTGAAAGAATACGGAACTGGACATCTGGAACTGATTTTTTCCCCATCGCTTCGTGACAAAAAAGAAAACTCTCGTTCAGATTTAGAGCTTTCAGATAATATTTCACTTTGTTCCTTTTGGAACCCTATAGACTCCGGATCATATAACTGTTGCAAAGAATGTAGAAGACTAATAGGATTTTCTTTGTCTGTTGCTTCTTTTATACCGCACACACACACATTTACATATGCGTGCGCGCCGTTTTCGTTACATTAGTTCTCATTTCAGAAATATATAGTATAATTTATTGGTATAATCATTCAAAAATTTGAAAATTGAAATTTTGACCATATCGCAGTCATAAAATTTTCACGTGAACTTGAAATTCTGGGGTGGGCACTGGAACTACCTGGGGTGGGCACGGCCCACCCGGCCCCCCCACTAGTTACGCCTATGTTTGACTTCTGTGGCAAACTATTTGATTCTTGAAATTGTAAACAGATTGAACACTCCATTATAACAAAACTTAAACTGAAATATAATTCACTTGATTAAATGCTACAACATTATCTTAAGTCAGTACTGCATGAATACTATGGTTGCATAATGATAAATAATCACTACTATAGCATTACACCAATATTTATACAACTTTACTAAAACAACAGCTGAAGACCAACTAAGACAGGGCAGATATGCTTTGTTTTACCTCTTCACCTAACAAGTTTTAACAACACAAGTTAGAACTGGTTGAAACCAGTTCTAACTTCCACAGATGTAAGTTAGAACAAGTTTTAACCAGTTTCAACAGGTAAAAGGAGTTTTGAAAGGAAGGGGATAATTCTATTTTTAGAAAGTTATGTTACCAAATATCAAACTCTCTTCTAGAAATAGACAGACAACAATGACAATTAAATAATAATGAACAATGAAAAAAAAGCCACAAATATATTTTTTTTTCTGTTAAAAAGACATAACTGAGATAGCTATTGGATACTTTTTGAAAGAAATAGCAGTGCCTGCATGAATGTTAATTTTAGGCAGAACATGTACATTATGGAAGAAAATAATGGCTGAATGATTTACCACTTTTTATAAATTGGTGCTCGTTGAACAGGTATTAACAGTTAAAATATAATTCTTTAATATGTTAAATGTTCTTTTGCATGTTGATCCATTGAGACATCATCTGTTACGTGACATTTTATCCCAAATTTCATGTTTCACATTCAAAGTAATTCTGCTGGGAGTGTACAGTGCGATTAAAAGTTTCATTTTATATAATAGTTTAACAATTAATAACTTGGCATAGGTGTATTGGTCTATTTACATGTTATCCAAATATCAAATTGTTTCACCTTGTTTCTAAAATTCAACACTTTTTAAAGGTCTAGTAGCAACTGAATAATCATAATCATCATTAAATAATGGAGAACAATAAACTCACATTATTTTAACAACCACAAAAAACACCCTTTTAATTTTTTTAGAGCTGAAAACACATATTGAGATAGAGCTTTTGTTAAAATTTAAAGTAGGTGTCTGTTGGTACTTGCCTGTTATTGCAAATTTATTGTAACACTTTTAAAAATTAAAAATTTCACTTTGAGGGCTCCCAATTTTTTTTATAATAACTTTTTTGTAAATATTATAACATAGTTGGAAAGTATCAAAAATTAGCTTTAATTTGATACCAAAATCATGTATGTTTAAAAAATAAAAGAGCTGCGACATTTTACGCAATTTGATTCCAACACAATCATAGGGAAAATCGCACAAAATGCTCAAATTTCAAATATTTTTCCTAAAGCCAATTTTTGAGATAAAAAATTGAAAAAATTACTATGGTCATATCTCTTAGGTATCTGTACACAGAAAAAATATGAACGAAATTTGAGATCTAAGGGCACATGGCACTAGGTGATTTGGCGTGGAACAAGCCATGATTGAAAGCACCTAATACACACATAATTGCTTAAACAATCTGATGAACTTTTTACTATCTACATGTTTTATAGTTATATTAATTGTCACCTTTGGACTATTTTCTTTGATTCTACAGGACATTTTTAATGTGGGTGATATATATTTTTTAAACTTAACGATTTTATTTAACTAAGTTTCAGATGTCATTCCGTTACCAAAAACTACTAAAAAGTATTCTTACTAATTGGCTGTTTGTATTAGACACTAGATATTTTTCCTTTAAAGCCAGTTTTGAGTGTAAATTGAAGAAAACAACACAACATCCAAGTTAAATAATTTCATGTTTAAAGCATGGTAACAGAATGACAAAAGTAATGGTAACAGAATGACAAAATATGGTAACGGAATGACAAGGCAGCAAACAATATGCACGGATAGTCAAAATAATAATTATTAAAATCAAAGAGTATTACTGCCAAGTGAAGTTATATCTAGTTTAAACAAATTAAATGTTAATTCTTATGTTTTCATATATTTTACAAAAGGGAAAGAAAAATGAATTTTATGTTGGACAAGTTTTGATGTTGAAACATTTCCTTTTATTCCAATCAATATCATTCTCATTCAATTATTAAAATTATATTTTACTTTTTTATTTTAACTGTAACCATAAATAAAAGCATTCTGTTTAATAACCCTAACTGGTTTAAGCATTAATTATTTGTATTATGCCAGAGCACATGGTTTGGGTTTTACTCACATGGTCACACTTTTTACTGCATAAGCATATATATGGCATGGAAACAGAAGAGAACAAGGCTATGTCATTGTAAGTGATTATACCAATCATGAAAAAATTTCTGTGTATGTTTTTTTAAAAACACTAGTTTCTGCTTTTATCGCTGTCCATCCACAAATTGAAGAGGTAGGATTTTTTAGTAATGGTGCATCAAGCCAATTTAAGCAGCGCTATTTGTTTACAAATTTTACTTTCATGTTTCAAAAACATAAAATCTTTGTCACTTGGAATTTTTTTTGCTACAAACCACGGTAAAAGGGTTATAGACGGTATCGGAGGCTCAGTAAAATGCTCAGTGTGGCATCAAAAATTAGCAGGAAAACTTGTAACAAATGCTGAAAAATTTGCCGAAACTGCTGCAAAACATTGGCCACATCTTAA
The DNA here is from genome assembly GCA_963931845.1 of Maratus michaelseni. Classification (NCBI taxonomy): domain Eukaryota; kingdom Metazoa; phylum Arthropoda; class Arachnida; order Araneae; family Salticidae; genus Maratus; species Maratus michaelseni. Next base: position 438,760,059 of record OZ007586.1, on the reverse strand, counting down.
AATAAAGTTTATCTCATCATCTACAGTAAATGAATATGTTGAAGAGTTCACAGAAAGGTGGGAAAGAAATTTTCCTCTTCCAGATACACAAAGCACACACTATTTGAAGCCTATAGATAAATACAGTAAAATCTCGTTACAACGAATCTCTGGAGACCACTGATTAAATTCGCTATAATGAAATATTCGTTAAAGTGAAAATATTTTTATACTGAAATAGAATAATATGACTTTTTTTACAATCCAAATTATATTCGTTAAATTGAAAAATTCGTTAAATCGAGGTTCGTTGTAACGAGATTCTACTGTATGTACTTGAATATGGAAAATACTAGTTTTCTGAAGAAAAAAAATCCTTCAACTTCAGAGAAGGTAAAGCTCACATCACTGAAAAGCAAGCTAATAAGAATGTTGTATTAGAATCAAGCATTGACTTACAGGACACAAATGTTTACAATGTTGGAGACTATATATTGATTCAATAGCTGGGGGGAAAATCTGTTCGCCATTATGTTGCAGAGATTGTTTCTGTGGAAGATGACACCTTAGAATGTATGAGAAAACAGGACAGTTTTACTCATTTCCAGAAAAAGAGGATACAGGCTGGGTAGATAAGAACCAAATAATTCAGAAGTTGAAAAAGCCATCAATTATAACTGATGGGTCGTGCACTCGTATACGAAACAGATTTGTATTTGACATCTGTATAACTGCAGAATAATGTGTAATCAGTTCACAATGATGATTTATGTATTTATTTCAATAATTTTTAAATTAAAAAGGAGCTAACAAACTATATGGACCTTTTTGTCATTCCGTTATCAGAGTAACATTTTCTTTTTGCATTTATTTATTTAGAAATTCAAAAACCCAAGAATATTTCATAATTAGTACCCTGTTGGTTCTGTCATCTTCATACAAGCTTTATTATTTACCATTTGGCTGAATTTTACATTATAAGCTCATGAAGAAATACTAGTGTACCATGAATAAAGTTACAATTATTTTTATTCTTAATCACTTAAATCCTAACTAATAAATATATTTAAGGAGTTTAAAGTTCAGATAAAACAAAATTTCTAATCCAATATTTTTTTATTCTCTATTTATTACTTAAACTGTCATTCCGTTACCCTGGAATGGCCCCTAGGTCTAAACTTAAGAATATAATACAAAAAAACATTAAATATTTTTTACAAACTTTTCAAATTAAGTTCATCTTATTTTAATACTTTTCTTTTCTGTCAGTTTAAACATTTAGAAAATGATTTAAATCAGACATGATTTAATCACTGATTTAAATCATCTAATAAAAATCGTTGACACTCAAGTTTCAAGGCTTCATAAAAGGAGCCCCTAATTAAAACTTAACATCGAAATAAAATTAGAGAATGAGAAAAAGTAGAAGCAATAACATATATATAGTTCCATGACAATTTGCTGTTATTGCATTGTTTCTTCTCGTTAATTTTGCACTTTTTTTTTTTTTTTTTTTTTTTTTTTACATTCTTTAACACAATGGAACTTTGTATGCATTGGAATAAAAAAAAAGGGGGGGGGGGTGAATTTTTCAAAAGTTGTTGCGCCTTAAAAAAATGGCCTAGATTGAACTGTAAGTAATTGCATAATTAATAAAAACTGCTTATTTCATTAGTAGCACAAATAACCAAACAAATATCATTTGCAGTATGTTTTGCATTTGTATTTTAAAAAAAATCACTGTTAATTGCCTAAGATGATTGCCTTGTATGATTTAATCACTGTTTTAAATCATCTAATAAAAATCGTTGACACTATTTTGAATCGTTGACACTATTTTACTATTTTGAAACGACGGCGGGGGGAATTTAGTTTCAGCCCTAGTTCATGTTTATACTTAAAATTTCTATCTGTAGTTTAAAACATTTTCATTCTTAAAAATTGGAACAGGAAATGAGATCTTTTTGTTGCGAATTTTGATTTTTTTAGTATCATTTCTAAAACTTTCTATTGTCTCAAAAATTTTATACTGTAATTCTATAGAATTCAGTATTTAAAAATATATATTTAATCAAATTACAAAAAGAAAAAAATATCGCTAAAATTAAAATAAATGCATCACTTTAATAGAATAATAAATAAATAGAATGATTAAATTAAATTATTAAGAATTCATCTCTTTAATATTATTTTTAAAAAATTATGGAACAGATTGCTGACACGTCCTCAGGTCTGCCATTTTGTTTTGTTGCCGAAAACCTGTTTTTCGCCAAGTGGTCATTTTGGACTATTTTAGGTTTTATTTTTTATTTAATTTTGGAATATATACAGATTAAAATATATACAGATTAAACATAAAAAAGGGAAATTCAAGAAATTTTCACTGAATACTGAGCAATAGGGCTGGGCGATATTGAGATTTTAAATCTTCCGATATATCGCTTCAAACGGTATTTCATCCTACTTCCAGAGTTTCAGAAATTACGGAATTTCAGATCTACCGAATATCGGCAGGAAAGTTGGTTACTTTTGCAAATACTGCACCGATATCGACAGTTGTGTGATATTTGCAGTTTTGTGCAGGTGTCGCACACATACCGGAATATGGCCGAAGAGTCTACTGTCCTGATGTACCATTTTGTTCATCGGAGTTCGTCGAGAATCGAAATTAAAAGACTCATTCGAGGATCGGGCATTTCCGATACAATCGCTTGTGGACTCTTGTTTCATTTGAATAATTTATAATGTTTAACTTTCCAAAGGTTTTCAATAATACCCATTTTATATCAGATCTGCAGGGAAAAGATTTGCATTTTTTAAAGCAATATATAAAAATTTAAATATCCTTTGAATATGTTAAATTAAGATATTCAATTTTTGTTTTTTCTAGAGGACAGTTACATTTACGACCCTATAATAGAGTGACATATGAATTTAAAATATATAGATATATCGATATTTGGTCAGCGATATATTACGATATTAATATTCTGATATCGCCCAGCCCTACTGAGCAAACGGCAGAAACGTAAATATAGTGATACTTAAAAAAAACGCAAAGATTCATTATTAAACCAACATACCTCTAAAAATAAAGGCATTAAAACGTATATCCTATCGTTTAAAAAACAAACCTCGATACAAATTTTGAAAAAACAAACATCGACAAATAGAAAAATCAAAAATCCATACATAAATTTCTAAAATACATCTTAATAACAAACCTCCATTAAAAAAAAAAAAAAAAAAACACCAGCAATTGAAAAATCAAATCTCCATACATAAATTGCAAAAATACATCTTTAAACAAACATCCAAAAACACCAAAAAAACACAACCTGCAGAATTAATTTGAAAAATCAAACATGGATACATCCATTAAAAAATCAAATCTCCGTGCATAAATAGCAAAAAATACTTCACGTTTCTACGAAAATTTCTTGAATTTACCTTTTTTATGTTTAATCTGTATATATTTTAATCTGTATATATTCCAAAATTAAATAAAAAATAAAACTTAAAATAGCGCAAATGCACTCCAAAAATAGGCCTATCTCGCGAAACCTTGTAACCGCCTTTTGCTTTCAAAATTTACTGATATTTCAGCACAACATCTCCAACAACTGGTAAACTATCAACAGAAGCCATTATCAATCCAAAAAAAATAATCAAATATTAATAAGAATAAAAAGTTGGAATTATACAACCTGACCAAAGATACCACATGAGATAGTACAGTCAAGAAACACTGAACACAACCTCTCTCTTGTACGTTCAAAGAAATAAGGGGGGGGGGGGGAGAAAGTCGGCTCGTAGATTATTTAAGGGCTGCCAGAAGGCAAAAGTCTGCCTGGTAGTCAGATTGGTTAATACATCGCCAAATAAAACACCGCCAAATATCACCAAAAAATGGCCGCACGATCTGAGGGCTTATAATGCTTCTAAGCCAAAATTATAATTCTCAGTATAAAATGTAATATAAGTTAAAAAATGTTTAGAATGAATCGCTAGAAAACATTAAAATACTTTAATCCACCGACCAGGTAAGCGAAATGCACTATCAAGGAACTCAAACAGCATACTGATTCTTGCGTCATCAAAACAATAACAACAAAAAGAGAAATATCGACAGAGAGAGAGAGAAAAAAAAAAGCCAAACAGCGATAATCACGCCAGGCTATTGCCCTGCCTGCAAGGTAGTCAAATACCCCACAGGTGGTTAAAAATCGGTGGAAACACTCGGCAGAAACTCGTTTGTGTTGAGAGATAGGGGTTTTCCTTCCAGTAATCATTCCTAGTTCCATGGCTTTCACTAACCTTAAATTAGCAAAAAAATAGTTTGGTTTGGTTTGTTAAGAGAAACTGGTGCATCACTATATCAAATCTGTTCCTACATTTTTACAATTAACATTTATACATGGTATAATTAGGAAACTTGAAAGGGGTGCCTTTTCATAAGCAATAAATAAAAACCACAGAAATAAAAGTTTATATATTTCTAAATTTAATTCATGGCACTTTTTTTAAAATAAGCTATTGGCAACACATAAAGCTACACCGGTAAAGCATTATACTACCATATTTAATAATTATCAAATGAATAAAGATAAACCTCCTCCATTCACTTCAACAGTGTTATGAACATAGATGAAGTGAACAGGGTTGGCAAGTTTCTGCCGGGGTGGTTAAAACCAGTGGTTGTAACGTTTCTGCCAGTAAGTGGCAAAAACTGGCAGAAACTAAGAAATACTAAGAACTTTAATCTGCAATGAATCATAATTCACACATGTGTTTGATACGTAAACAATTAAGTTAAAAATTAAAACTAAAGATTATGAATGTTATTCTAAGTAGCAAAAAGTTTCAAAATGATCATATATATACTTTGTTTATATAATACTAATTTTCTTTCACTTGAAAATCAAAAATTTTCATAATGGTAATCTGATGCTGTACAAGTTTAACTATTAATATTATTTGTTTACAGTTGAATTTCTATTTAAAAGTAAGAAAAAAAGAAATTTACAGAACATTTTATGCAGGGGTCGATTTAGAAAAAGAAAATTGCATAGCAGTAAATGCTATACAAAGTCACTTTTGAATAGCAGTTAGAAATTTCAACGCGATTTTTTTTTTACAATTCTGTGGAAATCGCTGATCGATTTAAAACAAAAACAAGAAAAGTGGAAAAGTTTTATCCCTCCCTGTTAACAGACAGGATGGAGAGTAGAACTTCATCCCTCGCAACTCCCGGGCATCACCGGCAATTTGCACTGTTATGTAGCAAACCAAATGGTAGTGAGATGAAACTCAAGGAAGTCACATCGTTTAATGTATATATTTTTTAATTATGGGCAGTAGAAAAAAGTTAATATCACGGAATTATAGAGGAGGATCCACTGAAATCACGGATTTGATATATAAAAAGCGGAAATCGCGGATTTTCTAAAAAAGCAGAAATCGTAAAAATTTATAGAAAAGCGAAATTCCGCCTATAGGCAGAAAAGTGGCATTACTAAAATATGTATCGCAACAATTGCCATTCAATGCATTTCTTAGGTCGCACTTTAGTTAAAGTTGAATCGCAAAGTGCGATGCAATACCGCTTAAATCGAACCCTAATTCTATGATATTTTAACAAATCACTTTTCAGATTCAGAGTATTTTTAAATAAATAATACAATGCAATAACTTAAAGATTATCTACTACACTATATTGCCAAAGGTGATTGGTCACTTGCGATTTTAGACGTTTTGTTAACTATCTAGAAAAATACATGAGGAATTAACCGGAAACTGCAGGTGTTTAAACAGTATAGTATAGGTTCTATATTTCCGCGAAGATTTTTTTCACGAAACCCCATAGGGGACTGTCAACAAATTGAAAAAGAACGAATATCTTTTGGATAACCCTGTAAAAACTAATGTAGCAAAGGCGTTCAAACTCCAGATTATTAATAAGTGGCTTATTGTAATATACTATGTTCAGTTTTGTTTTATGTTTCAGTTAATCAAATCATGTATACACTGCGCATGCGCGAATGCAATCAAAATATAATATGCATAATGTATTAGCTAAGTATATAGAGCAACTTTTGTGAAAGTCTCAAAATCATAGCTTGGAAATTCTGAAAATTACCGTCGATAGAATAACCTCGAAATCCGTTGTTATCAAAAGGAAGCAAAAATATGAGGGGTTGTATCCAAATATAGTAATACGTGAAATATTGTGTACACTATCTTGGCACTAATCAACAGATATTTGATACAACCCCTTTTTTTTTGGGAACAACGGATTTCGAGCTTATTCTATCGACGGATAATTTTCAAGCTATGATTTTGAGACTTGCACAAAAGTTGCTCTATATAGCTAATACATTGTGCATATTATATTTTGATTGCATTCGCGCATGCGCAGTGAAACATTTTTTAGTAAACCTGCTCATTTTTCATCTAATTTTTATTATTTTTTAATTCTGATTGCAGATTTATATGTACAATGTTATTTGTCATATTTTCTGAAAGTAACTTTTTTTTATGTTAAGAACTCTGCAAATTATAAGCAAAAAACTAGGCGAAATTTGGGACTGTTTTTATAAAAACCTTAATTTCTCTACGAGTATACATGCTATCCTTATACAAATGAACATAGTATATTACAATAAGCCATTTATTAAAAATCTCGAGTTTGAACGCCTTTGCTACATTAGTTTTTACAGGGTTATCCAAAAGATATTCATTCTTTTTCAATTTGTTGACAGTCCCCTATGGGGTTTCGTGAAAAAATCTTTGCGGAAATATATAACCTGTTTACACACCTGCAGTTTCAGGTTAATTCCTCATGTATTTTTCTAGATAGTTAACAAAACGTCTAAAATCGCAAGTGACCAATCACCTTTGGCAATATAGTATATATGGAATATGGTTAAATATATGGTTGGAACATTTTCAACTAACAGTCTTAAATTTAATAAAAGAAGTCAGATTTGTTCCTTTGAATACTGTATTTAAAAGAAATGTTTTTAAATCCATGGAATTATAAGATCCACATATAACTTACTATACCACTTCTATGAGAGAGATTTTTTAGTTATTAAATTATTATGTTAGAGAAAAGTATTGAGTAAGTATTGATTATTTTTCTTTTCTTTTCAGTGTTTAATTTAAAATAAGTATTAGATAGAAACTGAGATTTTAAATACTCTAGTAATTGTTTATATATATAAAATTCACAACCATATTATAACAAATTTTATCTGTTACATTACTCATTTTTAGGTAGATTCCATAAGAAATACTACCTATTACATTGTTCCCTAAGTTGGAATTTTTTTTTTTAATTTTTGCAGATCTTCGCCGATCATGACTCCCAGAACCCAAAACCACCCCCAGTTCAAAACTTTATCTATGTCACTTTTTTATGGACACAATAACTCCAATAATTCTGCACAAATCTCTTTCAAACTGATACATAAAATCAAGAGGCATAAAATCTCGGTCAAGTTTGTTAATGGGCAAAATCGAACCAAGGAAAGGGGGGGGGAGGGGCTTTTTGTGAAAACAGAAAAAAAACCCATAACGTCTTAATCATGATACGTATCAAATACGTTTAAAGTTATTATTACTTCTAAGAAAAAGGCTGAAAATTTATATATAACAGATTTTTGATATCATTAAAAATGGCGCCAAGGGGGTGAAAAAATGGAGTTTTAGAAGAAAAAAATTCACAAAATATCAAATCTGTTTAAATTTATTATAAACCCTCTTAATATTATCTAAAACTTTTATATTGGCAAGTTTTTTATAGGACCAACCCTTACAGCAAAAAAAAAAAAAATTAAAAACAAAAAAATCCCTGCAGGCTCCACCTGCAAACAAGTTAAATTTTGAAGTGGGCAGTCCCAACTGCTGCATCCTGGCAAAAAGGTCATTTCTTCCACAATTCCCAACAAACAGGTGCCTCATGGTCTGCGTCTTTGAAATCTACCTGTGCCTGTAGGCCGAGCTGTCAGGGATTTTTTTTTTTTTTCTAATACAAATTTATTTATTTTTAATTAAAACTATCCACAATATTTTATTTGTTATTTATCCTGAATAAAATATACTTCAAGAATTTAATACTACTGAAAAAGTCTCAGATTATGTCACAAAATGTGTTTATGCCAGCTAAAACCGGTTATAACCATTTTCTGCCACTGGCACGGCAGAAACCACTTTCTGCCAGCAAAAACTATCCCTGGAAGTGAAGGAGCAATATATTTTAACAACAAAGAAAAACTATGTGCAACAATAAAAAATTCAGATTAATAACTATGTCACCAAAACAGCTCATGACCTCACACATTACAGTAATAGTCTTAATTTTTAATAATGCAGTAAAATAAAAAATAATAATTTTTATTATAACGAAAGACTTGTAGAATTTTTTCCCATGGAAATACAGCTTTTAAATTGCTTGTTTACTACTTTAATGCCACAGCAAACAACATCATTGGTATATCAGCAACAGACAACTAAACTTTTACCAATGAAAAAAAAAGTTTTTTTTTTTTTTTTTTTTTTTTTTTTTTTATGTCAGCAGGGATCTGTTTAGGAAAAAAATGGGTCCTTTAAAGGACTCTTCACAAATTTTTTCATTTCAAAACAGAACACTTCACAAAACTCTGTCTTAAAAATAGGTTTTTCACAACATTTTTCCATCTTTAAACTGAACATTTCACAAATTAATCATTTAAAAGTAAAATCTGACCTGTCACTTTTACATATATAAAGAAAATATATGTATTTTACATCCATACATCTTCTTAAAAATACATAAACAAGAACCTGGATATAACGACCATTTCAAATTCACAAAATTATGATTAGATTTTTCACAAATATAAAAAACAGTTCACAATTTCACAAAAACAGGACCCTGGGAAAAAAGTCTGGACAGATCCCTGGTCAGTATGCAAAACATATTTTAATAAAAAGTGTTCTTAAGAATCAAATAACATTTATAATTGTTCTAGCTTTTCCGATTTTTACCAATCAACAAATTAACATACTAAAAACATACATTCCCACTTCAAATAGAAATTTATTACAAAAATTCTGTGGTACATAATATATAATACTATGAATCTATTCCCAAAGCAATAAAGATTTAATAATATAATGCAATAAAAAAATCCATTATGATCATTATTGTCCAAACTAATCCAAAAGTATAACATTATATTGCCTCAGAACAACTTTCTAATGCAATTAGCAGTTCATTACGGAAAAAAATATATATATATATAATATTTAATGCAATAAATATATTTTCCAAACAATCAAAATCTATTAATATGCCATGAAATAAGCCTTTATCGTCCGAAATAATCCAATAGTAGAACATAATATTGACTGAGAACAATTTTCTAATGCAGTAACAGTTCAGTACAAAAAAAAAAATCTATAATATTTTATGCAATAAATCTATTTTTAAAACAATCAAAATTTATTAATGTGCCATAAATTAAGACTTTGTTATCATTATCATGTGAAATAATCTTGTAGCGGAACACAGTCAACAAACCAACATACTAGAAACGGCTATCTTTTTGCAACTAACATTTTATTATAAAAATCTGTGATATTTAATGCAATAAATCTAATTCTAAAATAATCAAGAACAGTTAATATACTATAAAATAAGTCAATGTGATCATTATCATTCGAAATAATCTCATGGTGGAATAAAATTCAAAGTATTCAACACACTAAAAACAGCTACCTACCTGCAACTAAGAGTTTATTATAAAAATCCGTGATATTTAATGCAATAAATCTAATTCTAAAATAATCAAGAATTGTCAGTATACTATAAAATAAATCATTGTGATCATTATCGTTCGAAATAATCTCGTAGTGGAACAAAATTCCAAGTATTCAACATACTAAAAACGGCTACCTATCTGCAACTAACAGTTTATTATAAAAATTCCGTGATATTTAATGCAATAAATCTAATTTTAAAATAATTAAGAATCGTCAATATACTATAAAATAAGTCATTGTGATCATTATCGTTCAAAATAATTTCGTAGTGGAGTAAAATTCCGAGTATTCAACATACTAAAAGCGGCTACCTATCTGCAACTAACAATTTATTATAAAAAATCCGTAATATTTAATGCAATAAATCTAATTTTAAAATAATTAAGAATCGTCGATATATTATAAAATAAGACATTGTGATCATTATCGTTTCAAATAATCTCGTACTGGAATAAAATTCCGAGTATTCATCGTACTAAATACGGCTATCTTTCCTCAACTAACAGTTTATTATAAAAATCCGTGATATTTAATGCAATAAATCTAATTCTAAAATAATCAATAATCGTTAATATACTATAAAGTCTTTGTGATCATTATCGTTCGAAATAATCTGGTGGTGGAATAAAATTCCGAGTACTTAACATCCGTTGAACTAAAGCAGTCATCATATCTCCTTCAAAAATAATACAATCCGAATAGCATTAAAAGCTATGTTTTTCTAAAACGCTAGTTAATCTAGAAAGCACTGTTTGGAGTTCTGAGCTTCGAAAAAAATAGCACTTACATCCATTAGTAAATCAAGGAATCATTCATCAATTTTAAAATCGGTATTATAATAAACGGAATCAAAAATTTTTAAACAAGTTACACTCTAAATTATAATCCCTACAATGTTCAATATAGTCTAAAATATGCTTCAAATAATTGATATGAATCTGCAGTCGTTTTTAACACTTAAAAAAAACAATAACGTCAAGCACATGCCGGATTGTTTACAATCGGCTCCACGCAAAAATATTTTTATATAGAGGTATAAACCATTTGATAAATGCACATAACACCAGATTTAAATTTAGTAATAATCATCTTATTATGACAGATCCCCAAAAAAACAATAATTAATTTTAAATTATTTTTTAAAGAAACCAGAACAAAAAATTTAAATTACGAACCTGCTCATCTGCCATTATCGCAACTTTAAAAACTACCTACTGAAGTTGAGTTGTACCAACATTGCAATATTTTTTAAATTTATAAAATTGCCTTTGAATCTTGCTTTGAATTTACAAAAATTTCAAATTAGATCCAGTTAGATTTTCGCAATTTAAAGACATATTACGTGGTTCCTAAGTGTTTTGTCAGTTTAAAAGACTTAAAGTAATTCTTTTGAAGTAATTCGTGATTAAAAGGTCGCGCGCAATTTCTGTTAAACAAGATATAGTAAATAACGCTATGAATAAATTTAAATTTACACACAATTTAAAAAACTGAGCACAGAAAGTGTAGCAGAAAGCAATTCTCATGAAATATTGAAACACAATACCAAAACTCATTGTAGAGGTCCGGGCTGCAAGCAGGGCTACACTAGATACCGCGCTTGCTAATAATAGGAGCTGACGCATATCCATTTTGTTTCGGATTATTGCAGTTCAGCATCAATCTACCGCAGCCGGAGCTGAGGTTGCCTAAAGAGTGTTTGTCCATGGATACAAAATCTACTTTGATTAGTATAAATTCGACTGTAATTTCAAGGTCGAATAATGCCGAACTTTGATTTATTTTCATTAATAAACATACAAATCGACAGATGTTTACAAGTCAAGAATGAAACTGAATTTTTATCAGATATTAGAATTTAATTTCATAATGCTTGGATTACAAATGCATTTTACTCCTATAATAGAACAGGTTCTGATTAGCCTGGTTTTTCGACTGGGCTCCAATTCGGGTGCCAAATCTGCGAAATTATAGGAGTTCTACCAACGCCCCCTAAGAGATAATGCCTCAGGACTGGCAACACTGGATTGAATGACGTATTTTCAGATCGGCCATTCGCCCTTCCCTCCTTGTGCTGCAGCATAAGGAGACGGAGAGTAAAGCCATGCACGTTGTAGCGGCAACGTGCTTCGTAATCCGAAAGTTCTTGTCGTCTAATTAATTCTAAAAGACCGGATTGCTTTCAATTAAGGTAAGTACTTATTTACAGTATATATGTGCATTTTTATGAATGTTAACAATGTTAATCACTATCTATTAAAATATGTTGACTTTGGCCCTTGTTCCACGAGTAGGCTTAATCCCATAGTTTATTGAAGCTGGTGATATGAAAAATATCGCATTACTTTTGCACTATTTGTTTATTTAGTAAATAACTAACATTTCGTGCAACAATTTTTGTATTCAATATGAATTTGTTTTATTTGTAAATGCAATACTTTTTAGTTAAAAACTGCCATTCTTTTCATGCATATGAATAGAAAATTGTGCATAATAAATAATTTTATATTTGTTCGCCTATGATAGCTTTCATATTTTTCAATGCAATTCTTTGTAAAGACTTCGATTTATGCAAATATTTTTAATGCTGCTATGAATTTAAAAAAAAATTTCAAGAGACATTTGCAGGGGTCTGTTCCGACTTTTTTCCCAGGGTCCTGTTTTTGAAAAATTGTGAACAGCTTTTCATATTTGTAAAAATCTAGACATAATTATGTGAATTTGAAATGATCGTTATATTCAGGTTCCTATTTATACATTTTAAAGAAGATATATGGATGTAAAATACATATATTTTCCTTATATATGTAAAAGTGACAGGTCAGATTTTACTTTTAAATGATTAATTTGTGAAATGTTCGGTTTAAAGATGGAAAATTTTTGTGAAAAACCTATTTTTAAGACAAAGAATTTTGTGAAGGGTCCTATTTTAGGGAAAATAATTTTGTGAAGGGTCCTGTTTTGACATGAGAAATTTTGTGAAGGGTTCTTTAAAGGACCCAATTTTTTCCTAAATAGATCCCTGAGTTGTTTCTCATAAAAAATAAGTTTTGAGAAATTCACGATTGTTTCATTCTGATGCTCCTCCTCCCCCCCCCCCCCCATGTTTAATGTATTTCATCGCTAAAATATTGATATATTTTTTCATACAGAGATTAAATTATAAATTTATTAACTTAATTAAATGCTTCTCTTGTCACTAATTCATATGTAAAATTATATCAGTTAGTGAAAAGTGTAAGATAAAACTTAATATAATGTACTGACTATCGTTTAATAATTATATATTTGATTTATTTCGCCTTATATGCAGTTTTTCTATAATCACCAAATAAAAATCACCAGAGATATTGTACTATTATTAGAAAATATTAAATATATTTTTTTACTAATGTTCAAATGAAATTATTACGGCTAGTATTCAAATCCGCCTTTGCCTTAAATATACTACACTTAGCTAAAAATGTTTTTTTAATTACTTATTTGTTATATAAATGCATGTTACATGTATACCACACTGATTACAACCTCTTCAAATAAGGTCTAAAACATCATAATTCTGATTACAATTTATTTTATTTTTATATTTATTATACCTAATTTATTATATTTTTGGGATTATATTTAGTTTATCTAAATATAATCACATTATTCAAATAAGGTCTAAAACTTCATAATTCTGATTACAATTTATTTTATTTTTATATATTTTATATTTATTATTTTTCTGGTATTATATTTAGTTTATCTAAATATAATAATCACATTATTTAGATGACTACGATGAATACATAATTACATTCCCATTAAATGCATTTTTAGGTATTTATAATAATTATTTTATAATTAGAATTATTATATTACATAATAAAACATTTTTGGTTACATTTTGAAAAAAAAAAAATATTTATTAAATAGTACATACATATGTGTGTGTGTTGTGTATAAAATGCAAATATCTAGAAAATTTTTTAGAGTTATCATTTAAATTTTGTAAATACTTTTGTGTTAAAAATATTTAAAAAACTAATTAAAAGTTAGTTTTTATCTTTTCATGTTTTGCATAACAAAAACAAAATATTTAAATATAAACCAAAACAAAATTATATCTTTTCAATTGCACATAACTAAAATTTATGTTTAATATTTTCTAATAATAGTAAACTACTACTGGTGATTATAAAAAAAAACTGCATATATGGCAAAATAAATGAAATTTGTAATTATCAAATGCAAATATTCAATAAAGTATTCAATAGTGACAAAGTAAACATATTTTAATAGATAATGATTAGCATTGTTAATATTGATAAAAATGCACATATATACTGTAAATAAGTATTTACTTTAATTGAAAGCAATCCAATCTTTAATCGAAATATTATTAATTTTCATGGAATTATGCAAGAACTCAAATATGAGCTTTCATTTGCACATTAACAAAAAAAAGTGTTAATGAAACCTCAAAAGATAGCTTTTATTTTTCTATAAAAATAACTATTTTGTAATTCAAATTTTGTTACATAAAACAAAATTTTCTTGATACTAAATCCTACAGTTTTTTTTCTTTTTTGCGCGGGTGTGAAAATGAAAAGCAAATAGTATCTGTTTTGAATTAGTTGATCTTCAATTTTATTATGGAAGTTAAAAAAAAAAAAAAAAGTCATTTAGAATTTTGTTTTATTGTGGTTGCAGGAATGGTAGGATGTTATCAGTTGAATCATTAGCCGATCTGCCGTGACGTCAAAATTGAGCTCTTAGGCATTATCTCTAGGGGACGTTGGTTCTAGGCTTGCTCATTCATTATCTTGACGTCACAAACGGTGGCTAGCCGCGATTAAGATTCCTATAATAGGAGTTCTAGCCGCGATCAAAAACATACAGCACAAAAAGATGGGCGCGCCGCTTTGTACCAATCGCTGGTTGCGGCCAGCCACCATTTTTGACGTCATGAGAATGAAATAATGAATGAACAAGCCCGGTATCTAGTGTCAGGGCTAAGACTCCTATAATAGCAGTCAGGGCTACACTAGGTACTGGTACAGTGCCTAGAATTAGACTTCTAGGCACTGTAGTACCGGGCTTGCTCATTCTTTATCATGACGTCACAAATGGTGGCTGACCGCGACCTACGTTATATGATCCACTCTATGTGACGTTTTAAACGTCATGCACCGGCCGTGTATGCGATACTCCAAAATGTATACACTTTCAGCACTCTTGTCGCCAAGTGAAGAAATCCGCAAAATCAGAAATATCGCCAATGGCAAACTGCGCAGCGTACATTCAATATTACAACCCTAGCAACTCCCTGTCTCTGCGTGCCGTTTCTGTAGTCCACGTGTATTTTTCTGGGATTTATTTTATTTATACAATATATTTTTTTATTTATGATTTACTTATGAGTATGCTTTTTATCAAATGTTTTGAAGTAGCGGGGAATATATTCACCCGTTTGAGAAATTGCCACAGGAAACATCTGTATGAAGAGAAAGGTCAGTGAATTTGCAATGTGTGTCTTGTAATTTTGTAAAAATATTATTTGAAAGGTAAAAAAATCTAAGATGTAGAAATTGTATGCTGTTCGCGATAAGACAGTGATGATTATACCAACACAAATGAATGTAAAGTTATCTTATCGGCGTTTATATTTTCTGAATTGCTTACGTTTTAGTTTCACATATCTGTTACATGTTAAATAGTGGTGTTTTGAGTACTTGGTCTCGGCCAGCAAAATACTTTGTAGAATTTATTAAAGCAAAGTGATTTGTATCCTTATTTTCTTGCACAAATTGCATGTTTTTGTTTTGACAATAATTGAAAACTTTGAATTTTATATTCAAATGATAATTTACAAAATTTCATTTATTTTTAAGGTTTTAGGACCAGCGTCTACCGTGTATAAAATCTGCTGATTTAATTGAAAAGCTAAGTGAACAAATTTAATTTTTAAATTGCACTTACCATAATTTAATAACAAAATTTTTTAATAAATAGTTGCTTTTATTAACATCGCGTAATTAAAAAAAATTGAACATTGTAATCAAATTAGATTATTTTTAAAAACCGTGCTATGCATATTTTATAGTCTGGCAATCAACCAAACCAATCAAGAAGCAAGTAATAATATTACAGGGCATAACGAATAGAGGGGTTCATGGGGCTCAAGCCCTCCTTATTTAAATAAAGATAATTTTTTAAGTCACACAAGTTGTTAAAATTCTGTTATTTTCTGTCTTAATTGTTTGATTATTCATCTCTGACAAAACTGTGCATTAAAAAAACAACTTAATATTAATTAAATTTACAGTAGTAAATAAACTAGTAAATCTACAGATCAAGAACTAAAGTGTCAATTCTGCAGTTTTACTTTTAAATCATTTTATTTAGTATTTGAAATACTCAGCCACACAGTTTCATTTATTTCATATTTGTAATGCTAATCACTAGGGATGCAATGAATATTCAGTATGTATTCGGCCATACTACCTACCGAATATTCGATTAGGCTGAATATCAAATTATTTGGTTTGCCGAATATCAAGATATTCGGCCAAACCAACCTATTAAAGAAAATGCTTTAAAAAAATATTTTTAAAACCGTAGATTAACATTAATTTTTTTGCCATGCAAACAACACTAAGCTAGACATTCCATTATTCAGAATGCAGTTGACAGTACACATATACTGCGTCACTGACTAAAATTCAGTCAATTCCAATGATTTCATATTAAACAATGTTTATATGATGAAAATCTTGCTAAAATATCTTCACTATTATTAAAGTTGTGAACAAAAATTCAGGTTCAGCTTGAAGTGAAACACCCTGTATTTTTGATTGAATAAATGGATAACGATGCTGGTTTCCTGTACAGAAAATGTTTGTTGTGACTGCATTATCTCCCTTGAGTTTGTTCTAAAATTTTAGGAACACTCTGTACATTTCAAACCTCAGAAAATAATCATCCATTTTAGACCCTTCTGGGTACATTCAGAAACTTTATTCCTAAGTTGTCACTATTTGAATATTTTTTTTACTCGTTTCATGGCAAGCAAAACACTATATGACTGTAAAATAGTCTTTCAAAATTTCTTTTTGATTTTAAAATATTGCCCTCTAAAAAAACCTCATTTTTTAAGATTTTCTCTATATAAAGCCTAATAAAGAATGCAAAAAAATAAAAATAAATAAATATTGCTAAATTTTTATAGCTTGTTTTGACTAAGATTTTAATGTTTTTCATTTTATTACTTTATTACAAAGTGACAGCCAATTAAGCCAGAATTTGGAAAAAAAAATAACTTATTACCAGGAAGAAGGAAAAAAAAACCCTGACATACTCTGCTGAAAATGAAGCATTTTATTACATATTAATGGTTTAACATAAAAACAATTATAAATTTATATAGATCATTCTAAAATTCTATTATAACAAGACAATCTGTAAAAATGAAGCTCATGTTGTTAGTTTAAATTATTTTACAACTAAATAAGCATTCCTTAGGTATTTTTAACTATTTTTATTTATTCTAAAGGGTGCATAAAAACGGAAAAAAAAATTGACTTTAGTGAAATATTTAAAGTACTAAGTTTTTTTTTTTTCTCTCTAAGAAAACATTTTAATGTGGGTTTTTTTTTTAGAGGACAGTTGTTTTAGAATATTAGAAGATTTTATTGATATATTTCAGTTCACAAAAGAAGCCATGGAGTTCTTTTTAAATTAAAAATGTTTTAAAACTATCCTTAAATTGGTCAAAAATTTTTTTTTTTTTTTTTTTTCCTTTTTGTAAAATTTAATTGTGAAAAGGGTTTGTTAATCATAATTGTCTTTGTGTTAAATATGATGTAAAATTATTTTAAAATTTAACTTTTAAAAACTTACAAATCCTTAAATATAGAAGTATTTACTATCAAGTACTTACTATTCGGTACATTCCTACTAATTACTACAAGTAATATACCAAGTAGTGTCAGGGAGTTTAACTGTTAAGAATGATGAGAAATAAGATTCCATTCACTAGTACTCCAAAACATTTTTTTAGTAACTCCTTTACTTCCCCCCCCCCCTTCCCCCTTGTCACAATAATTGGATAAATTGAATTCCTTTAAAATTTAGTAATCTTCTACTTAAAAAAGACAAATATTGATCTTGTAATAATGACAATATTAATTTAAACAGTGAATTATTCTCATAAATATTTTATTAATTATTGATATCCTAATTATTACATTTATTTGAAAATAACTATTTTGTTTCATCAGTGTGCTTTCATTAAATTCTGGTTCTAAATACAATCATCAAACAATTACCTGTTACTTTTTGTTGGGTGTCCATTATTGGAACAGAGAATGCATTGTTGAAATTGATTTATTTCTGTTATTTACAATTAAATTCTGATTTACATTGGGATGTGTGACTATGAGAATGAATAAATATTGTTGATAGATTAATATAATATAAATAAAACTAGAATGTAATTATTGTAACTATTAATTAAAAATATTTTTAAAGAAATTCCTTTAGGGGTGTTCATTACTAGTATATCTACCATAGCTGTTTTTTGTTAGTTAAGCCTAACTGTCTAATTCTTTTATCTTATTTGGTCTTATTTTTCAAAAATATATATAAATTTTACATTATTTTAAAGAAAAAAAAATAGAAAATTTATTCAGAATAAGAGTTGCAAGCAATATGATGGACTAAAACTTACCTGTTATTTGAATTATCCAAAGTTTCTTACTATCATAACCAAATTACATCAAAAAATTTCAAAATGGCTTCTAAGCATAACAGTACAGCAGTAAATATTTTACTCTTGAAAAAATAACTGGCACACAAAACTGCTAAAAGTGAATAAAATTATCATTTGTATTAATCCCTTTTTGAATTATTAAACCTAATATAAATTAATAACTAAATGCCTCTGTTTTGAATACCAACAATAGCTTGCTTTTATAGCTAGCACATTTATCAAATGTTCACCCTTTATCACATTATTTTACTTCATCTGAGTTTCTGGTCAGTGTACTGAATGAAGAACTGGCACATTTTTTATATATATAGTGTGTGTGATAAGTTGTAAGATAATTATTTCTCACTTTACATATGGGTTGTGGAGCAATCTTATGATATTTACTCATTAATATATATATATTATGAAATTTTAATTTAATAAACAATATTTTAGAGAGATCCTGGAATGGTTATCTACTTCATATCTAGTATATTGTTATTAAATGGAAGTTTTATAATATATTTCTGTTTCAAACTTTTTTTCAACCAAACTTTTATTTATTTATTTATTTTTTTAGATTCAATTTTGTTGTTGTTAATTTATGCCCATTGGAGGATGTAGACATCAGACCAGGTCCTGAAGTCATTGAATTCACCCAGATGTGCAGCTTCAATTTGACGAGACACCATGTTTGCAGCAGTCTGACCTAGCGTGACACTTGTCTTTCCCTCCAACTGAGAGTACTCTTCGCACCACAGATTTTGCATGCCAGTATGTGGTATTGCCAGGAGCCATCGTCTAAAGTATTAACCACAGCTGATGCTGCTTAACTCTTGTGTTTTGATGGGAACAGCCACTGTACAGCATTGTTACATGTTGAATAAATATTGCCTGCTGTGTATTAGTCTATTTGAATTTTATACGCAAGCAATATTTTTTCGACTACTGGAGAAATGTACACTATGAAGACAATGAAAAAGAAATGTAAAATGAAGAAAGCTCTGTTCAGCAACTCATCTAGCAGGGAGAAACCTTTGCCAAAAGTATGTGTTTATTGCTTATGTATGATTTACCACACTTTTATTAATATTGCTTAAGATTTTTATTGAACTTAATAAAAAATTGTAGCACAACCCAGGGGGGACCTGTTGCCCATTCTTATTTCTGGCCCAAGTAGAATGTAAATACATATATTTTATCATATGTGAGATATACATTTATTTATTTCATCAATTTTAAACCCTAAATAAAAGTATGCTCGATATAAACTTTTTTAATTAACTTTTCAGCAATTTCACAGTTTTAATTTTACAATTATGATAGTTCTTACACTATATACAGTGGATTTCTTAAAATTCGCACATTGTTGCAGATGTAAAGATTGAAACTTGCCTTCATTATAATTTCGAGTGCATTATTACATTCAAATTACTGTTTTAAAAAATATAACCAAAACAGTGACCAGAAATCTCTGTAAACTCTGGACCTGAATTGCATTATTTGAGGGAGTGTACTGTATTCACATATGGCATGGAATTTAAAATTCAATTTTTACTATGATTTTCTTCTAACTTGTCACTTTTTTACTATTATTAAATATCTTGCATTTGTGAAAGCGTGACTATTGTACAAAAAAAAGTACATGTGCTTACTCTTAGTGTGTCCACTGAAAGGTAAATTTGTGGGGTTTTTTTTCTAAAAAAATGTTTAGGAAGACACTCAGTGTGACACAAGAGAATCACCATTTTGGCAGTCTCTCTTTGAGTGATTTCTATCCAGAATATTTACAAATTATCAAAAAATGTATTAAAATTTAACAAAATTTTTAATATGAATTTTCCTTGTTAAAGATAGCTGTGACCAAGATTATTGCCAAGTTTTATGGCGTTATAATCATTTTAGATGTAGATGTTTGGTATATTTTGGACATTCATATTATATATACAGTATCGGACCTCTTATCCGGCATTCCGTAAACCGGCATTTTTTATGATCTCATCATGAATAATAACAAAAACTACAGTTAAAAAAAAAAAAAAAAAAAAAAAAAAAAAATCCATAAATACGGAAATGTAATCTGAAAAAAAAGTTATTTTATCTTTTTCTTTTTCCTCCCTACCGCGAGCTGCCTGTTCGAAGTTTGAAAGAATGAACCAGATAAAAACTGCTTCAAGGTCGAAGGGCAGAATGTTTAATAGGTCATTCATTCGTTCCAGCAGGCTGAAAGAGAAATCTTTCCTTTAGAAAGTGCAACTTTTTCAGGGATCTTCTCTCTTAATTATCAGATTGTGTTAAAATTTTCAGCAAATTGAAATAATAATAAATAAGGCAACTTACCAAATTTCTATTAAAATACCTTAAATTTTCAGAGAATTAGAGACCTCCCAAAACAGTCCACTTCAATCATAAAAAATAAAAAAAAAGAGCTGACTGTTTGTAGTTTTTTTTTTTCTGGTGATCTGAGAGGTGAAGTCGGATGTTATCTTGCATCTGATAATGAATGTTTTTAGCTATGCAGAAAAGATTCATTATTATTGTGGATTGCTGCATTTTTTTTTTTTTTTTTTTTTTTTTTTTAATTTCGGATGTAATTGAGGCAATACATGTGAATCATACAGAATTTAATTTTTCAAGTGTCCACGTGCTTTTTCCGAAAAGGAAAAAAAAAAAAAAAGAAGGTACGCAAAGTTGAAGTTTTTTTTTTAGAAAGAGTCTTTGAAAAACATCTAACAAAAACACTAGTTTTTAGTTGACTTCATTAGTTTTGCCTGTTACTTTTTGCATGTTGAGGCTTAATTTATTATCACATGAAGTAAGAACAGCATTTGCTATTTATCTTAGTCCTAAATTAAAATCATTATGAGATGTTTAAATATAAATAATGTAACGTTATAAAAGATTAATAAATAAATTTAAAAATTACATTCTGACACAAAATATTGTTTACTTTTATTTATAATTCATCAAAATTAACTTTATAAAGCGCAAATTTAAGAATAATAAAAGAATCATTTGATCAATTTCCCGATGAAAGGAAAATAGGTCAAAAAATCATTTTCCTGTTTCATTGTTACATCAATGTACCCTCCCCCCCCCCCCCCCAACTTTCATGCTGTCATGAATAAAAAATAAGCTTTTGAAAATTTAAAGTTATTACTATATTATAGTTTTAGAAATTTCTTTCATGAATGGTAAGTATTTTTAAACTTATTTTCTCTAATGCGCTTATCTAAAAAACTAGATCATGGGAGAAAAAAAAAAAAAAGAGAAAAGCAAGGGGGGGGGGGGGGGTTGCTGATGCAATATTTATGTTTTTGGCATGGATCCGAAAACCGGAATCGGATTGATCCCGATGGTGCCGGATAATAGGTCCTGTACTGTATATATATATAATGTATACAGAGTGTCCCTGAATTCATGGGCCAAACTGTAAGGGGTGATAGAACATGCCTGGACAGGTTCAAAACACTATACAATCAGGGCTGTAGCTAGAAGTAAACAATAGGGGGTGCTCAAGAAAATGTAGGGGGGTCTCATACTATTTCTCTCTCTCTGACATATGCATGCACAAACACAGATATATATGATCAAAGTATTATATAGAAAGGTAAATTAGTCTATATCCATATTGTAGGCACTATATTTCTTATTAAATTGTTTATAACTATATTTGATGCTAAGAAAAATAAAGGCTGCAGACAGGGATGTAATGGAGGATATACGGTGGATATGCAGTATACCTTTTGGATTATTTTAAGGAATACCGTATACTCTCTTCTCAAAAACACTATAGCATATACTTTTTAGGGTAATTGTTCCATAACCCCCCCTCTCCTACCCCCTGCCCTCTACCTAAGGCATATGTCCTCTGGTTTTTTTACTACTACATCACTAGCTGCAGAATGAACATTTTCAGCATATAATTATACTAGTGAAATAATAAGTGATGATGTCAATAAGTAAATAAAAAGCTGACAGTTCACCTGTTTCAAAAGAGTTACAACCTTTAATTTTATTCTGACTATTCCCTGCCCTTAAGGATTCTAAAGTTATGTTTTTATATGATAAAAAACAGAACAATCAAGAGTGTATTTTGCATTTTAAAATTATTTTTGTGTCTAGTCAAAAGCTAAAACCACTTGTATTTAAATTGGCTATAACTCATTAGAATAACTTTGTTTTATGCTAATAATGGAAAATGCTACAAAATGAAAAATTTCAGTATATAACTAATGCAAAAGTGAATGTTTGCATCAGCAAAAGATTGCTAATCCTGAGTATGTGCAGATAGGATGCGCACATATCGAAGCACTTATTTTCAGTTTTTAAACAAATGCTGCAATTTAGTATTAATGCAAAACTGTAAAAAGCCCCCAAAACTAAGTTCAATTTTTGAAGATAGTTTCATTTGGATTTTTGAAACAGAATTTCATTTGGTGGCCTTGGCAACTTTCCCACTGACACGGCTCACTGAAACCATAATTTTGCATCAGGCGAAAAAAAGGACTTTTTAAAAATGAAAGGTTTATGAAACTTTAAAACATACATATATGTCAAATACTCTCGGTCGAGCATTTTAATTAAATTTTGTAATTCAAAAGAACGTTAACTATTTTAATTTTAAGGAATTCTTTCTTATTCCATTATTTCCCATGTAAATTTGCATTTAAAAGTAATTATTACTAGTAGAATGCACATTTATGAAAATATATGTATTTTCTAAAGTACAATATATTATGCTTTAAGATTGTACTCAAGTTCAAAGTGACAACTTTCTGACTCATACCCAGTCTTTTTTTTTTCAGTGCAGTGTGCACAGCTAACAATTCATGGATGTTTTGACAGAGCTTTAACATGATGTGAAAAATGATAGTGTAAATGAAGATGACCACGATCCTCAAAACCTTGAAGACAGCAATGTAATTCAAACATATCAAGACGCCTTATCAAAGAAATTATACTGATAATAACAGACTTACAATGTCTTACTGAAGAATGCATGTAAACCAAAAGAAAAAACAACTATCGATAAAAGATTACTTTTTAATTCTATAAACTACTATGTGAAATATGTAATTGTATTTGTTAAATAAATGATTTTCATTAAATTTCAGATTTGAAATAATTTTGTATTGGTAATATTTATTTTTGTGTTTAAGTGTTTTTTGAAATTATTTGAAATAATAAATTTAATAACAAGTCTAATTTAAAAAAAATTTCCTTTTAAAAAATGGTACTGAAAGGTTACAAGTGTAAAAAAATATACGATTTACTCTTTTTTGGTGCAGGGGAGGGGGCTGTTTGCATAAGGCGGAATATTGTCTACCATGGAAAATTTTCTCGGTCCCAATCGATTCTGCCTTAGACAGAGTTTACTGTATTTAGTTGACTTATGTAAATGTTAATACAGTATGGAATTGTTTATCCAGAAACCAGATTCAGATTAATCTTTGATCTTGATTGAATCTGATTCTTAATCTGTGCAATCAAAGAATTAATTTGAAATCAGAGACAATGACACAGCCACATGTATTTTAAAATCTGATCAAATGGATGTTGCTTTAATGCCTAACCAGTTATCTGAACTACAGCTGACCCCAACCATTCTGGATAAATGGTTCTATACTGTATTTAATATATTTGTGGTGACAAAAAATATAAAAGGTTAATTTTCTTAAGGTTTATGAGTTGTATTACAATTTAATAAATAATATTTTAAGATTCAGTGTTATAAAAATTAAGTGCTAAAACTTGAATGAACTTCTCAGGAAAAAAAATGGCCAAACCTCTAAATAATAAAATTTTACATTGCATTCTGTTTTAAAATTAATTTTCTGAAAGTTTATAAGGTGTATTAAAATTGAATAGATAATATTTTAAGATTCAGAGTTTATAAAAATTAGGTACTAAAACTTGAATGAACTTCTCCTGAACAAAAATGGCCGAACCAATAACTAATAAAATTTTACATTGCATTTATACCCCACTCCACCACCACAAAAAAAAAAAAAAAAAAAAAATCTCGTCTCTTTCCATTTCAAGGTGTTTTTCCATCCTAGGTGACAGCTTAAAAATGCTGTCTCATTTTTTTTATCCAGATTCGGCTGTAGAAACTGCAAGATCAGGCAGCTGCCCAGAACATGAAAAACTAACAGGTGGAAAATTCACAAAATAAAAACATAATAGTTGTTGTTTTGTTGTGAAGTCGCACATAATTTTGAAAATTAGCGTTAGGCTCAGGAAAATATCGAGACATATGAGCCAGTGTTGAATTCAGACATTTTTTTCTGGGAGGGATTTCTGTGGCTCTGGTGGGGGGGGGGGGGGGGGGGGGGGGGGGGAATTGCACTTTTTAACCATTAAAAGCATAAAATCTTAAATCATCCAGAGGGGACATTTCAATGCTCCAGGGTGAATGTCTCCCAGGCCACCCCCTGAATTCAACACTGGGAAGAGCATTATAATTGACAGTTCCATGAAACTGATGTGGATATTACACAAAGATATTTTATTTTGCTGTAATGGAATTCATTGTTATGCCCACAGTATATGTTGGTCTTTGAGTTCTTACGACAATGAAACTCAAATCACTATGATTTTAAATGCTTCAATTCTAATAATTTGTAATACTACTACAATTACAGTATCATTTGGGAAAATGAAATATTTCTACAATGGAATGTTGTCTTAAATGAAACAATTACATGGTACTAACAGAAAGAACTCCAACAATTATACATGCTAAGACCGAAACCAGTTGGCAGGTTTTTGACAGTTTAAACTGTTATGTCAAAAACTTCAATTATACCTGCTAAGACTGAAACCTGTATAAAGCATAATTTTTTCCTATTCCTTTCGATTCAGTTTTCACAGGTTTTAATGAATAAATATTTGACAATTTGTATTTTATTATTACATAATTTTAATTTTAAATTAGTCATCTATTAGAAACGTAGTAAAATTCTCTTTGTAAATGTACTTTGCGGAGGAAGGTTTGGAAGGAGGGAGAAAAATCCATGTTTGCCCCATGTGAGAAAAAAAAACTAGTTTCGGCCCTGCGTGAATGGCAAAAACTATATATATGATAGAATCCTGAATTAGCAATAAAGGAAGTATTAAGTAATTATACTGCAATCATAAGCATAAAATTATACACGCAAGTTTTGGTACTTTTATGTTAGCCTACACAAATTTCACCAACAGCAGCTACTATTTTTTGCATATGAAAATATTAAATTTGAAACAATGATTTGGTGTTGAAATAAAATGTTTTTATTTGTGGTATTTTCTATTTTTTTGTGTTTTTTAAATTAAATGAGTGAAAAGTTCATATTTTATATGAAATAAATAAAATACAAATGATAGTGATGGGAACAATATTTAGTTATTTATTATCTGTGCCTGGCTAACATAAAAGTACCAAAGTTTCTTTTAAAAAGAGGTAACATGCAACATACAAAACATATTTTAAAACAATTTTATTTGTCATCTAAATAGAATTATATATTAGAGTCATTTTGAAATGAACTACCACTTTATGATTATTGTTACACAGATAATTTGGTTTAAATGCAACAAATGGTTGTATTATTGCTTTCTTGAAGGTTAACACTCAGAAAGAAAGTTGATCTTTTATGAGTTTCTCAATGTTTCAGGGGTGGGGGTTAATAACTGGTGATTTTGATTGAGGTTACTTTTAAAAACTGAATGTTTTTTAAAAATAATTTTGACCAAGAAAAATGTCATTCTAAGGAAGATAATGTTAGGCCTAATGATCCTATAGTCAAAAGTATCTAATTAACATAATTATAATTGGATAAATAAGTAATTAAATATATAGCTAATACTCATGAAAGGTAATAAAAATACTTACTATTTTATAGGAACTTTTCAATAAATATAAATTAAGGTAGTAATTTTGTTTTCATTAACACTACTACTATTTTGCCACACTTTGTTTACATTAAATAAAGAACAACAGGGGTCGATCCAGGAAAAAGTTTGGGGCCTGTTTAGGGACCCTTCACAAAAATCAATTTGATCTTCACAAAACTCTATTCCATAAAAACTTACTATTTATTATTTATTTATTATTTTGTGATGTTTCAAAATGTGTAATTTGTAAACAAACAAGTTCACCAGAGCGGAAAACTTCAGCAAAAGGATTTAAAAAAGTTTTTATTTATAAATGCTTGGTTCGAATTTGATTAACTGGATTTCAACTTTCGTTGTAAAATGTTATTTTTCAAAAAAATATAATAAATTTCACAAAAATAACCTTTACTTTTCACAAAATGGGCCCCAAGAAAAAAAACCTGCATCGACCCCTGAACAATAAAGCTTCCTCTAGCTTTATTTTCAATTACAGATACAAAAGGTTTTGTAAAATAATTATAATACTCATGAGATGTCTAAAGACTATAGAAAAGACATTAATATTAATTTTTAAACTATTATATAAATATATATTAGAAGAGATATTTGTATTTTTATATATTTAAACTAGTCAAAAAGATTTATAAAAAACTTTGGTAAATCGATGTTTTAATTTTAAATTTCTGTAATTTGCTAACTACAGTAATCTAACACTCAAATACTTAAATGCATTAGCAAATTACACGTAAACCGTAAATTAATACATTTTATTATACATAGCGTGATATATTGTGTTATGTTATGACCATATCAAACCATGAACCATATTATCATGTAATTATGTTATGTTATAACCATATCAAAGGATATATATAGGGTAGTTGTGCCAGTAATGGACCCCCTTCCAGTAATGGGCCATTTTCAAAGTTTTTGATTTATAAAAAAATAACCAATAAAAATTTAGCCTTTTATATATTTTTTCATAATTCCTGTCCTCCTTGCTTGTTTTATATTCTAGGTTATTGTTGACACTCTTAATCAAACCAATGAGGAAGCAGAAAATAATGTTTCACAGTTCCACAGATTTTCTGTGAAAATCTTAATGAACATGCTAAGAGCTAGCTTCACTTAAACAATTCATATATTTTTTATTTTCTTGAAAAAATTGCATGTTTTCGTTTAGACAATAATAGAAAACTTTGAATTTTACATACCAATGGCAATTTATAAAATTTCATTTATTTTTCAGGTTTTACGAGCATGGTCCATTATTGGAATGCTTAATTAGTCAATTTCCAGTAATGGACACCCCATGTGAACATACTGAAAAAGCAAATTCAGTAATGTCCGTAGTGCATATTTTTTTTTTTATTTAAGTGAAAAGCTAAGTAATCAAATATAATTTTTTAATTTCATTTACCAGAATGTAATAATATATTTTTTTTATATAAATAGCTGTTTTTATCAATTTCACGTAATTAATAATTTTTTTTAAGATTGTTATCAAATTATTTTTTTGTAAGCCGTACCTTGCATATTTTATAATGCGGCAATCAACACCCATCATTAAGCAGAGAATAATCTTTAAGTGCATGGGAAAATGAGGGGCTCATGGGATTCAAACTCGCCCCATTTAAAAAAGGACAATTTTTTAAATCGCACAAGTTCTTAAAAATCTATTATGTTTTGTTTTAAATGTTTCATTATTCATCTCTGACAAAAGAACTACATACATAAAAAATCACTATAATATTAAATTTAAAGCAGCAATGAAAGTAGTAACTCTGCAGATCAAGGGGCTCAAATGTCAGTTCTGATATTTTATTTTGAAATAATTTTATTTAGTATATAAAAAACATTCAACCTACACTTTCATTTATTTGATATATTTTATACAAATTGCTAAAAGTAATATATAAAGCAGTTTTAGGAAGTTTAACTGTTAAGAATAAAAATAAATATGATTCCATGTACTGGTACACCAAGACACTTAATTTTTTTTTTTTTAACTAACCCTTCTAAACTCCCCTCTCCCCCTCAATGACTTAATAATTTGATAAATATAATCCTTTAAAATTTAGTATTTTAAACCTTCTATCTAAAATAATTAAAATATTGATCTTTTGATAATGAGAATAATTAATTTAAACAGTGAATCAGTCTCATAAATATTTTATTAATTATTGATATCCTAATTGTTAAATTTATTTGAAAATGACTATTTTATTTCATTAATATGCTTTCATTAAATTTTGGTTTTAAATACAATCATAAAATCAATTATCTATTATTTTTTGTGGGGTGTCCATTACTGGAATTTTGGGTGTTTTGATACATTTCTGTTATTTACAATTAAATTTTGATTCACATTGGGAAATGAGACTATGAGATTGATTAAATAATGTTGATAGATTAATATAATATTTAAAAAAGTGGAATACAATAATTATAACTATTAATTAAAAAATAATTTAAAAAAAAATTTCTTAAGGGTGTCCATTACTGGCACATCTATCCTATAAAATATATTTTAATGGAATATGTGTTCAAAGTATAAAGCATTAAACAGGCAGTTATTTTGAAAATCTCCCATTAATAAAATAGATTGAAACCACTTTTATTTTTTGAATGGATACCAGCATTGCAACTTTAAATGTAAACAGATATGTTATATAACTGTTTAATGTTATTATAATATGCACAAACACATTAGAAATAATACACAGGTGCTCAGAGTTATTCATAAGAAATAAATATAAATGGACAGAAAAAACTCGGTGCTTACCAAACCTGAAATTGCTTTATTGCTCTCTGACTGTTTTTTTTTTTTTAAATGTGATATTACTCCATTAGTAAAATTTCTGGCTAGCAAGTGCACACTTTCAAAGCAGAAGAAGAAATTAAACTTCTACTTTCAAAAGTGACAACAGCTGGCCAATTAATTCAAAAATTGAATTAAAAGAAAAGAAAATGTCCATATTTCTCTTTATACTGGATAAGTCGTAGAAAATAATCACTCCAATTCGCGAAACACACGGCAGCTACACAACTGAAAATAACTGTAAACTAAACGATGACTCTTCTTCTATTTAACTTATGATATTAAGCATTTTTCTTTAATAGCGCAGCGAAATTATCAAAATAATCAAAAACAGAGCGGAAATCTATTTTTAAAATATACATATCGTCACATGCAGCTCAATCTCTGTACAGTAAATATATAAACAAAACAGCGTCAAAACTGTATACACTTTGTAGCATTGTTATGGGCAAATGCGCCAAATCCTTTGGCGAAATATTTTTCGCCAAGGAAGTGCTGAAAGTGTATACACTTTGGAGTATCGCGCCGTGTATAACGTAGGTCGCGGGCTGACCACGACGAACGATGGGCGCGTTGCTTTGTACCAATCTCTGGTCGCGGCCAGGCCACTATTTTCAACGTCATGAGAATGGATGAGCAAGCCCGGTATCTAGAAGGAAAGGGCATGTTTACAAACAAACAGTTCCATCAACCAATCTACCACTGCATTTTTTGTCGCAGCTATCATTGCAGGAATCATTATGGCGACGTAGGCCAATCATATCACAGACCAGTTTAACGTAGACCAATCGAATCGCTCCATCTCATGTGTACTGTAGGAGTAGTAAAGAACGAACAGATTTTTCTCCCAAACCAACAGTAATTTAACCAATAGTGACGTCAGATGCCTTTTCCCGAGGCTAACGAAAAAGACAGGCTGCCGCGGTGCATTCCACTTATCTTTTTTTACAGACCGCTAGATGCTCTTTTCGTAAACGTTCATTGGTGCATTCGAGCATCACGTGACTCCGGCGGTCTGTAAAAAAAGATACGCGTAAAGTACCGTGGTAGCCTTTCTTTTTCGTTAGCTTCGCCTTTCCTTAGTGTTGCCTTGCTAGTGTCAGGCTCGGACTGGCCCGAGGGCCGATGCGCCCTCATGTAGAAGAAATTTCGCGCCCCTAAACCGCTCCAATATTTTTTCTTGGGTGTACACACACATTTTGATTAGTGTACTAAATTTTGAGGATTTGCTTAATTATAATCATGAATTAATAGACAGATAGCACAAGAGAGGGATTTTTATTGTCACAAAGAAATTGAAGATGCATCGAAGGAATTTGTAAGATGGGACACAAAAGCGAACATGTTTGCATATGATTGGGAGAGAAAACAAGCGCCCAGAGAGCTTTAGTAGCCACGGCCCCCTGTGGGTTATTTATTTTTATCGCTTCTTAGGAGGATTTTTTTATGGCTTTAACATGAGATCAAATATCTTTCGTCTTGTAGCCTTTAGCACCCGAATCTGTTGGCCGGCCTTGTTCCCCTTTAACGCTGGCCGTGAATGTGCCTATAATTCAAACCATGCTTTTTGTAAAACAACCTGAGAAAATAAATGAATAAATAAATATTAGAAGGCAAAACATCTTGAGTGGATTTTGTTGTTGATTGTAAAACATAGTGTTTCTTTTCCAGAAATACAACTGTAATGACACTTCTGGATTGCAAGCTGCGGATTTCCGCGGTCAGCGTTTTTTTAATGCAAAAAGCCTACCATAATTTTCGAATAGCAATATTTTATTTATTTAATGATAGACTTTTCGTAATTAAATAACTATTCGGAAATTCTGGTATGTATTTTAAATAATTTTTTTTTTTATTTAATCAAAGAAAAATCGACCATTGAATAAAGCAATGATTGCTATTAAGAAATTATGGTAGGTTTTTAAAAAAAAATAAAAACACGTTGGCCGCAAGATCCTGCAGCTTGCATGACTACAAGCCCCGGGGAACTTCTCTCAATTATGGTAACTTAAATATTTCCTCTGTTCTCTAATTATCATAACAATTTTGCAAAATGTGGGAAGGGTGTGCTGAGAAGAGTAAATTTATTCAATTGTTGTAGTGATTTAAGGTTACTAAAGGGACTATTTTTGATGTACTTTTTCTGTAGAAATCTTTTTATAGTGCAATATCAATTCAGCATTTTAAGGATGCATAAAGTCATTTTTTAAGGATACAAAATACTTCTTCCCCTCCTGCCTCTCTTTACATCAAATGTTGCAAGTGTGATATTATTTTCCCAAGCAAGTGTTATTTTCTCAATCAAATACCTCTATATTTCATAATTTAAACATAAACACTCTTATAATATGTGGTACTTTTGTAAAAGAACAAAATAAGCATGACCTTTAGTTTTCAAAGTTTCTATTTCCATTCAGAAAGTACATTTTTGTTCTAGATATAAATATTTTTGAACGAAGTTTGCACAGGCCCGTAGCTAGACCTTACTTCTAGGTGGGGCAAATATTTTTTCAGGGGGGGCAGATTATTTCTTAATTTTTTTCACGTCTCTTATACCTTGAAAAATATGTACTGTACTTTTAATGTAATTTTTTTCTCATTTAAAACGTAAGATCTCTCCAAAGCCAGAATGAAGTTTTTAATGTTTGTTCCAAGACACAATAAAAATATATCAAAGACACATAAATAAAATATTTACATTTACATAACGTAAATAAGTTGTTTCCTTTTAATTAAGTAATTTAAATTTATGTATGTTTTATTTTCGTTTATATTAATAGATGCATTCAAGTACAATTTATTAACCCTTTAGCGGGCGATGGTCACAAAAAAGGACACCTAATTTTAATTCCAAAACTGACAAACGGCACCAAGAATATTTAATTATTTTTTTCCTTTTATAAAGTATTGGAAATTTAGCAAGTTTTTATTTTGTAATAAATTATTTTGTAAATTCTGATGTCAGTCCATTATTTCATCATTTTAAAAACAGAATTACTCCGCGCCGGAAAGGGTTAAATGATGTTTCGTTATATTTACATCACGCAATAAAGATATGAGAAAGAAAAAACAGGATGAATAAAATGAATAGAACAAGTAACGAGGATGTCTTTACCGATAGTGAAAAAATATTTTTTTAAATTTTCATTTCATCGATGTTTTTCCAATACATTTTCATTGATTAAAGTCGATACAGATGTAGAGGAATTAACTCGAATCTGTTTTTCTTTCCACTTTGCCATGGCTTGGATGTGAGCTTCTGATTTTTCGTGTTTCGGAAAACCGCGGCCATTGTCTAAAGCATTTTTACAAGTTTTAAAACCATGTTCGGTGTATGCGGCTTCTTTGGATCCGAACCGGTTAAAATGTCTACAAGCATAACAGAATGCTGCGTCCTTTGCCACAGAATATTCCAGCCATTCAAATTGCTTATACCATGCAGTTCGAAAAGAACGTTGATTTTTTCGTGGGAATTCCTTCAAAATAATTTGTTGAACTGGCTCGTCTCTTTTAGGCAAATCGAGATCGAGAATAATCTGGTTTACTTGTAGTAGGTCCAGTTAATGATAATGAATTTTTATCATTACTATTTGCACAAT
The DNA here is from genome assembly GCA_963931845.1 of Maratus michaelseni. Lineage (NCBI taxonomy): Eukaryota > Metazoa > Arthropoda > Arachnida > Araneae > Salticidae > Maratus > Maratus michaelseni. Next base: position 438,727,241 of record OZ007586.1, on the reverse strand, counting down.
ATTCAGGAGCAGGACTCTCTATTTTCTGTTCTAGTCGACGCTTCTTATACATAAATGAACGGATATTCATATTTTCAAATATTTACTTGTATTCACAGATAAAGTAATCCGTTCCGTTCACAGATACATACTTATCCAAATATAATATATACAGCTTTTAAAACGAGAACCTTTTTTTTTTCACTGTCACCAAAAACTGGTTAGCATCTGGAAACCACAACGGTTAAACAAAACTGTAATAAGGCAGAATGCATTATTTTCACAAGCGGATTTTCAAGAGTCACTAAATCTATTCCTCGAAATCGTTGAACGGGACACAAAAACATCCGGGTGGTCTTGCACAAACACAGGTCCGCTGTCGGCACAATCACAGGAGCGACAAATTGCACCTATATCGTCCCATTGTAAAATTGTCAAAATCTTTCTTTCAGAAAATAGTTCATACTACTTCTCTATTCATATTTCAGAGGACGGGTAACACAATTTCACACCACAGGTGGTCCAGTGATGTGTCAGAAAGTCAAAGTCCAAAATCTAAAGGGTGCTGAGCAATTCGGCTGCTTTGATGGCGTTGTTTGTGACAGGCGATTTAATAGTAGTCTTGAAGTCAAGTTAAAAACTTTTCGTGCAATCCTAACTATAAGCATTACAAATGAAACAAAATGAAGATATAATAATAATAAAAGGAACTTGTAAGAGGCAGAAAATTCAAAATTGCAAACGGATTTTCAAACAGATAAAGTCTTAAAATTCTCACGCTTCTGTTGTTATGTATTATTCTGTGTCGAGTTCTGAAAAAGCCGTAAATTATGGAAAAAAATAGCATAAAAACAGTATATTTTCATATTTCTTTTTAATGGATTTTTATGAGAGATTATTAAGATTAATACAGAATTAATGTAAATATTGTTAACACTGTATGGTAAATTACACTGCACCAACACTTGCTACAATAACACGGAATCATTTATGTTTAAAGTATTAAACATAGATTATTCAAGATCTAATTAGCACAACCCAGTGCTGTCTCTGTTTCAGACAAAACAATCCCAGTTTAGGTGCGTTCGTAATTATATAAATGCGTATCACCTATAGTCGTCGTCTGGTCCGTCCGCAAAAAACAAAAACTACCCAACCGAATGGTTTAAAATTTAATATATAGAATCGTTATAAAATTTTGTCGAGTCATTTCAAATTTTGTGAAAATCGAATCACAAATTAAAAAGATATTAAAAAAGTTTTATTTATTCTATTAAATCCTATCATACGTAATCTGTATAATAAAAGCACAAGTCATGTGACTGAGGAAAAAGAATACGGGCTAACCTGCTAACCACTTCTTTTTTCATATGCCAAGCGGTCATTTTTATTCAACATTATTTCTTCGAATAAAATTGCATAAAAGTTACATTTTTAGAAAGATCATTCAAAAAAAGTGTTTGCTCGAGAGATGAGTTACATTAAAAAATGTATAGATTCTGAGATAACTTCAGTAGAAATTAGGTTAATAGCCGAATATCTCAATCCATTAAAGTAAATAAACACAAAAGATTCGTTCATCATGAGTCATAGAAATATTAAACCATGGAGGTAATCATTCATAAAGCAATATTTCATGTTGAATTTTGCAGCAGTCGGGTGTCGAAAAAAACTTCGCATCTGTAAACGTGGCATCACTAATAAGAAAAAAAAAGCATGCTCATTTCGCTCGTAACAGACGATATAATTCATTTCACAGAAATAATAAAGATAATTTTTTTTACATTGTAAAACTAGTTATAGTACGGTCGCACCTCATTTGTCACGTTTAACGTACATTTCCAACTTGTTTGTTTGTTCCTTGCTACATTAAAAATAATAATAAACACTATTTATGCAGAATGTTTAGTGTCGAAGAGTCTGTGCAAATATAAAATATGTTTTAATTTATTTATTTCACTGTCCATTTCCTATAAAGCATCGCTATTCCTTCAATCGCCGTATATTTTTTGAAAAGAGCTATGCATATTGTTTATGCTTAAGACTGTTGTGAGATTGTTGTGACATTTACCCGTAATTAAATACCATATCAGATATCCTCCATGAGGTTCCAAAAAAAAATATTATATGTATATTAATTGTGTGTGTATATATATATATATATATATATATATATATACAATTTTTTCCGGCTGAACAACACGGAACTTTTTTGCTATATTCGCACTGTCATTTTTATACATAAAAGCATGAAATTTACAAGTTTTAACTACTAAAGTGATTTAGAATCGAATAACGTTTTTCACTTTTCTATAGATTTTGAGTTGTAATCGATTTCTCGCTTATGAACTTTATCAGACTGTCATGTCCAGAAAATTGGTTTATATCGTTAACTTTGACGGTCATTTTCTGAAAAGTGATTTGCCTTTACAAAAAAATGGAAAATACTATTTAATTTCTTTGTTTTTAATAAGAGGACCTGAAAAATTTTTGAATTTAAGAATAGTGAATGACTTTGTGAATGTGTCAGAAGATAACTAATTTGGATTTGTAAAATCGTAAGTAGCCCGGCATATTTTATTCTTTAAATTTGAAAAAATGATTGGTTTATTTCAGAGGCGCCAACTTTTAAAAATTTCAGGGGGGGGGGGGCGTCGGGGAAGAGTAGATTGAACAGATAAAGGGACAGACCTTCTATTAATTTTTATTTCCAGAGGGGGGTATGCCCCTGTGAAAATTTCCAGAGAATTTTTATGGCCTTGTAGTCGGCGCCTATGATGGATTTAATTTGTTATCTTGTTCATTATTATAAATATTTTCAAGCCGTAAGCAAAAGTATGAACTTTTTAAAGCTGCTTTTATCATATTATTTCGATATCTGCAAATAAATTCCTTCAAAGAATATATTTTACGTGAAATAAAACATTTTATAAAATCTAAGTATACTTAACAACTTAACAATATCATATCGTTACATTTTTCTTTTTGTTCCTTGATTTATTATTATTTTGTTCCTTGAAGATTTTGTACTTTAAGATGAAAAGTTATTTATGTTACGTTACATGAAAGTTATTTAAAGTGAAATACATTCAAACGTGTAACGCGGTAATATAATTTCCTCTACTAACCACTACTTGTAAAACCCGTGGGGAAAAAAAAAAAATATATATATATATATATATATATATAACTTAAGACACATGTATATTCAAAACAATTCACAGATAATTCTGTAAATTTCTTATTTATAAATTAAATTTATATCATTTAATTAAAACAAATTTTATATTATATTGGTTAAAGATGATATTTTCATTGTAATTCCATTTCTTCTTTATGCGGAAAAACTCCTCCCATAATTTTTTTATTGTGACATAGGTTTCACAAATTTTTATCATTCACTAATATGTAAGGAAAGATCAGAAGAATGAAAGACATTAGTCCCCTCTTCACAAAGCAAACAAGTAAACATAACAATCTGTTTCATGGAATTGGAACCAGTTCCATGAAAGAAGCTGCAAACTTGTCATGTACGACAAATTCAAAAACATTATTATAGGCTGTTTCGCTTTATTTTCAGATTCAGAAGCCTTTGGTTTCAACCCCACTTTCTTAAGATAAATTTCACATGGTGACAATCCTACAAAGAAAGTAAGCTTTATGGATATCAATCAATACAGAATTGTTGCTGGGTCGGTACGGGCAGGAATATCCTGCGGTACGGTGTAATTTTTACAAAGCAACAAAGCGGGGAATGTCCTAAGGGACAATCTTCGACAGTCTGTTGTATGTTAAAGAAATAGAGAAAAAAGAAGGTTTATAGATGAAATTTTTTCTGGTTTTGTTTCCAGTTTAAAAACGAAATTGGGAGGAGGAAGGGGGGGGGGGGGTCCTCTTTGCTTAGATCTGGCAAGAAGATGGAAAAAATTGGGAATTTAAAGTGAAATAGTGGCTGATAAAGTGATCGGAATGTCCAGTCTCACACTAGATTAGACAAAAAATTATAAAAAAAAAATAATAGAAATTTAATGTTGTTTTAATCGGGATGTAAAGTTTCACGCTAGGTCGGGCAAAATCTTTTGCAGGTCGGGCTTTGCCCGACCTGACCCCCACCTAGCTACGGGCCTGAGTTTGCATAGTGAATTTTTTTGTGTGTGATGAAACAGACACCTGCAGCGACCCACATTTTAAGATGATTCTTTGCTGAAGAAAAAAAAAAGCTATAGTAAGTAAACAGCATTTGCTATCAGATTATAACAGAAATTGTATCTACCAAGTTTATGACTGACTTTATAACTAATTCATATTAAGTTAAAGAAATGTATTTTTTTAAAAGATGGTTGGAACTCTTAGAAGTGGTATTACTACATCTTTATAGTCATAAAAGTAAAATTTATTTGCATAATAGTTGAGATATTTGTTAAAATACAAACGGTAAATGGTGAAACGTATCTGAAACTAAAGAAGCCACATTATAAGCAATTTTAATCGTTAATTCTGGAAGCATTATTATTTTTTTCCTAAAAAATAAACAAATTAGTTGAAGTTTCTAATTAAAACAGAGTCAATTATTAGTACATTTTATTATTATTATTAGCTCAGTTTTTCTAGGAAACATAACTGTTAGTCAAATGACCCTGAGATCTTTAACTCAACGATCAGTCAACCGTTGGCTCAGTCGTAATATTAGCTGTTGATTCAATTAACAGACAAATATCTGGCCAATGTAGGCGAGACAGCCAAACTCAACCCAATGAAACTAGAAAACAATAAACTAATGATATCCCAACAATTCAGTGTTGCTTGAGCAGCTCTTGAATGAAAAAAGAATTGTATAAAAAAGGGGAAGAGTTAGTCAAGTCATATTTCATAGCAAGATTACGGTTAAAAGAATCATAAATATCGTCAGGCTTGTAATAAAGTCTGAAATTGCTAACGAACAAAGGGAAGATTTTTTTTTTGTACGTTAATGGACACAACCACGGATATATCAAGTTAGATTAATGTGTTAATTTACAATCTTGGAAAAAAAGTAATCACCCCTACTAATTCTGCTAAAAATCATTGCAAAAAATTTACAGGTACAAATAAACAAGAAATAATGTATATTAATTAGTGCTGTACATAAATTATGTTACGGGAGTCATCTATATATTAAAAATTTTACACACCTTTGAATTTTCAAACAATAACACCCATTTTTGACACTCTATTTGAGTTCGCTTCAATCCGAATAGCCCCAAAAAAGGTACAGTTTTTATACTTTATCTTAAATCTTCAAAGAGTTGGAAGAATTTAAAGTTGGAGGATGCTAATATTAAATCCATTTGACAAAATTTAAGTTATATTTCATAAAAATCATTCTATTGAATTTTTATTAATTTGTTAAGGAAAATACAACATTGAGTAGGCACAAACATATTCCAGACTTTTTTCTATGCAAAAACATTTTTTTAATTATGAAAATTATTAATAAATTCATATTAAAAATTATGAATTTAAACTACCATAATTTTTCCATAAAACAATCTTCAAAAATTTCAGGGTGTAAGTTTACAGCTCATTTGTATAATGAGTTTTCGAGATATAGATAATATATTTTACCTTTCGACAGTCTAAGGAAACCGTCTTCTGCTTTCAAAGGATCCACTGAAAAAAAAAATCGTAGACTCATACCTGAAACATTTTGTAGGATTTTCGCTTTTAAATAACGAAAGCTTATTATAAATTTAAAATTTCTGTATAATTTTACTGGTGACTAATTGAGAATTGTCGGTACTTTTACCTGTAAGATTTTAATTTGATTTTCTGAAATTTATGGATAAATTATAGATTATTCTGGGCTGCCTTGATCCAGGAAATTCAAATAGGGCGTCAAAAGTGGGTGTTATCATTTAAAAATAAACGTTTGTGCATGTTTTTAATATGTAGAAACACAATTTATGAACAGAATTTTATAGTAGACATTATTTCCAATCAATTGAACTTTAAAGAACAATTTATTTCAGACGCGATAACTAATACAATAAACCCAACACGGGTGAAAAATTATTCGAGGCCAGAAATCGAACCTGGGTGTATTTTACACTCGTGTTGGGTTTATTGTATTAATTTGTGTGTCTGAAATAATTTGTTCTTTAAGTGTACCTTTAATGAATTTAGACATTAATTTATGTGCTTTAATACAATTGGTACCTATGTATTTTTTATACTTTTTTTTTCCTGGTGAATTAATAGAGGATTATCACTTTTTCCAGAAATGTTCTAAAGTATGTATTTACAAAAGAATAAAATAGGAAAACCCCTAGCCTTGATAACAGTCAGAATCTACTACAAGATAAACTGTGTTCAACTTTCCCCAGTTTGTTCTTTTTTTTAGAGATATAATATTAACCATTTTCATACTAGGTGCTATACGAATGTGTTAACATTCAACACAAGTAAGTAAAATTGACTGGAATTCGCTAAATTTTTTGCGCCCTCTGAAAATCCAAGGTCTGCGTCCTTTTCCCTGACATAGTCCGACCCTGGCTAGTATTGCGCTGCTGTAAGTCTTCAGTGATGTTATTTCCTTGTGTCTATCCAGTCCTCTTCTCAACGATTACATTTGTATCGCGGATACTTGTATCAAGCACATAAGTCAGATGTATGTTCTCAATAAATCAAACAACACAATACCAAAACTGGGAGTTTTTTCTGATCTAGAATACCTTTATACTAGAGCAGTGATATACGGATACAGATACAGGTTAATTTGACAAATTAAAAGGATTTTGGAAAAAACAAGAGAGCAAGGGGGGGGGGCTTAAAAGAACTGTGGCCCGGGACCCACTCATCCAGAAGCCTCGAGCAAAGGCTTAAGCAATATATAGGTTTTATTATGACATTTTCACACAATGTGGCTCAAGCCGCTACCTATTTAGCTTGAGTGCGACCTGCGTTATACACGGCCGGTTCATGACTTTTAAAACGTCACACGGAGTGGATAATCTTTACGCGGCGATTGTCACAAAACGATGGGCGTGATGCTATGTACTAATCGGCGTGAACAGATGATCCACTCAAATGACACGTTTCAAATTTCATGAACCGGCCGTGTATACAGGGTCGGTGCATGACATTTAAAACGTCAGATGGAGTGGATCTTTTTTACACGCCGATTGGTGCAAAGCGGCACGCCCCCCGTTTCGCACCAATCGCCGAGTAAAAATGATCCGCTCCATGTGATGTTTTAAACGTCATGCGGCAAACCCAGGTAGCACAAAGATATTGGCCAATATCAAAATGTAATATCGGCCAATATCAAAATATGATATTGGCCAACGTTAAATGACCCCCCCCCCTAAAATAATATTTGTGAATATTAGTTTTTGACATCTGTGAATATTGGCCAATATTTTCCAACATCTCTGAATATCATTTTTTGACATTAAGTGATATTTTTTTCTTGCATTGCTGAATATCATGATTTGATATTGAGCGATATATTTTTCTAACATTCCTGAATAACATTTTTGGATATTAAATGACTTATTTTTTTATTACTGAATAACAATATCTTTTTCGCACCCCAGATGTGGTGGACAGAAATCCCTCATTGTAAAACGAGCGATCTCTGCTTAAGGAAAGTCTAGTCTCGTTATTATGTAACAAGACAAAGGCAAACCCAAGTACTAATAAATATGATCAATAGAAACACAGGGAAAAATTTGTTATAAAGAGCTGTTAACAAAAGCTGGTGGGAGTAGATTTTTTTGTTACTGGAATAAAAAATGTCTGACAAATAATAAAACTATCATTTAATTATCTCGTATTTTTCAATCACAATCGACATTTTTTTTTTTTACGTTCTTTTAGCAAAGATTTATTTAAATATCACTTTTTATTACTGAGTTTGTTGGAAATTTTGTAACAAAATATTTAAAATAGGTAAAAATGATAAAGCTTTCTGTGTTAAAAATCATGTGTGTGTCACCCCCCCCCCCCCCTGCACCAAACTATAAAGAAAGTTTTAACAACCCCAATACTTTGAATTTTGCTTTGTGAGAAATTAAATATATATATTTTTTTTATTAATTTTAAGTCAGAAATATGTGTACATTTTTTCAAAAATTGATGCACTACACAAAAGTTAACACGCCCAAAAGCTTACTATTATATAATAATAATAATTATTTAGATGAACTGCAGTTCATCTACTATAGTATAAAAATAGTATAAAAACATCTTTAGTTTTTTTTATAAAGCACAAATTTTCACATGCTTTTCTTATATATAAAAATAACTATAGATTCCTACAGAAAGTGATTATATAGGCTTTTTCTTTCTGTGCAAATTTCACGCCCGACGCCTCCATCAAATGCACATTAACGAAAACTACACAAATGGGCGGTCCTTTAGAACTTTCCGTTCACTTCTGTCAAGATTACAAATTTCGTCAGATATGCTGAATGTCCGAAAAATGATATTGTTTTTTACGAATGTCGATAGATATCCCTGAATCTTTTAATAGTAATATTTTTACAACATTGGCCAATGTAACCAAATATTAAAAATAAGGCATTAAAAAGTCAAGTTTTTTAAAAATTGTAAAATTATTAAATTTTATTGTTTAGAATACTATTTCTGTACTATGATGTCATAAGTAATGCAAAAAGCTCTTTTGAATGCTTTCTTTTTAAAACTAATGTCAAAATTTAAGTTATGTCTGTGAATACCGGCAGATGTTGCAAATTTGACGTTCGACATTCAGCGACTTTCAAAATATTGGCCAATATTGCCGTGGATATTGGCCGATATCTCTGTGCTACCTGGGGAGTATAACGTAGGTCGCGCTCAAGCTAAATACGAAAATAACTTAATTTCTACTTTTGCAGAGAGCCAAAATAAAAACCACACATTCATAAAACATATAATGATATCTTGTGAGCATGGGCGCGTTCAGAGACCGAAACGAGGGTTAATCGAATGAGGTCATATGATTTTTCCGGGGAAAGTTTGGTGAAAATTGGGCTGTAAACGATTTTGGGTAAAGTTGTAGGTTGTTTACAAACATGGCGGGAGCTGAATTTTTGGTAGCGGAACTATTTTTAATTATTGCTTTGATAAGGAGGAATATGACATTTTCCCATTTAATACTATTCTTAGAAGGGAAAGTGTAGAGGTCTGCACGGGACCGTAATTCCCAATCCCGGCCTTGCCTGGTATAAAAGTTAAAAGTTCGGCACAAGCCTTGCCCGACCCAGTATAAAAACAAAAATTTCGGCCCAGCACGGTATAAAAGTCAAAAACTCAGCCCGATATAAAAGCTAAAAGTCAGCCCAAGCCAGCCAACCTAGCCTGGCCCAATTGAACTTCCACAAAACATGCCGATATTTCTAAAGCAACATTATCCTAAAATTAAAATTATTCAAAAAGCACACTTACTTATGCATAGATTTTATTTTCAGATTATGTTCGAAATGACATAATTTAGAGTTAAATAAAGGTTTAATAAAACATTAAAGTGAAACAGCATACATATCGCTACGAGAGCGCTGGAACAACTAACTCACAGTTCAAAAATACAGTTAACATATTACAGTTAAAGTTAAACAGTTCCAGTCACAGTTTATACAACATCTAATACCCCTTCTGGATCTATGATCCCTAAATCACTTAGGTGTTGTTGCATTTTGGGAGATTCCAGTACTTTAGTGAACAAATCAACCAAATTTGCATTGCTTTGTACATATTTAAGCTGTAAAATCTGGCTCTCAATAAGGTCTCTCAGATGGAAAACCTTTAGATCGATATGTTTGGATCGATCAGATGTATTTTGGATTTTTAGATGTAGTTGACAAGTTTTATTGCCCCTTGGTTGTCGATGTTAATAATCATTGGTCCCTTCACAAAATGCTGACCAATCTCTCGAAGAAAATTTATTAACCATGTGCACTATTTTCTAGCTTCACTTGATGCATCAAATTCCGCTTCCACTGTACTAAGTGCTGTGCATTTTTGCTTTCGGCTCATCCAAATCCAACTGACAGCTGATCCACCAAATTTCACAATATATCCACTAAATGATCGTCTGTCTGTAACATTGGATCCCCAATCTGCATCGGTGTAAACTTCTAATGGCTTGTTAGTTTCTTAAATAGCAAGCTCAGATTCTGGGTTTCTTTTAAATACCTCAATAGATGTTGAACACCCGTCCAGTGTGTCTTTGAAGGTTTCTGACAAAACTGATTCAGGTAAGTTGCAGGACATGCTAAATCTGGACGTGTGCGGGTTGCTAAGTAAAGCAGACTACCAACAACATGACGATATCTTTCTGCATCTTTTTCCTTCAATTCATCTCCTTTTTCACACATTTTATATTGAAGGCCTATGCTGAGTGGAGTCTTTGTAGTCTTGCATACTTGTATCTTTCAATAAATTTTCACATAATTTGACTGACCAAGTGAAATTTCATCTTCAGTTGGTATTACACGGATTGATAGGATATCTTTTGCTTCACCTAAATCTTTAACATAAAATTCTTGATTGAAACTTCTCTTCAATTATTCTATTTCTTCAGGCTTTCCATACAAAACTATATCCTCCACATAAATTGAAACAATGAGCTCACATCCTCCTTTGTAATATACACATGGGTCTGTTCGAGATCTTTGGAGTCCTTGAGATTTTAGGAAATTATCTAAATGTCTGTTCCAAAGGCGACCTGATTGGTGAAGACCATAAATACTTTTGCGCAGCTTCCAGACTAAGTCCCTTTTGTTGGCTTCTTCTAATTTTGGATTATCCGACAAGTCATCTTTTAGATCTTGAATAAAACTGTAGAAATGCTGAGGTATTTCCATATACACCTCTTCATCTATATCAGCTATTAAATATGCAGCTGAATATCTAAATGATGTGCTTTCCATCTCTTTTCTGCAGCAATACCGAACAAGATTCTAGTTGTTTTTGTTTGAACTACTGGAGAATAAGTTTTGTCATAATCCAATCCAGGTTTTTGAGTATTTCCCAATGCAACAATCCTAGCTCGATATCTGACTAATTCTCCATTTTCATCATATTTAGTCCTCAAAACCCATTTCCCCCTAATTGTTCTTTTGTTCTTGGGTCTTTCAACAAATGAAAAACTGTTGTTTTTCAGTAAATTTTTAAATTTCTCAGTCATGGCATTTTTCCATTTTTCACTATAATTTCTTGCTAATGCTTCATCTGGAGATTGAGGATCTTCTACATCTGATGGATTATAAATCCTCTTAATATTATCTGCAACTTTTATACTGAATTTTTTTTTTATAAGACCAACCCTTACAGCAAAAAAATATAAATAAATAAATAAAACAATAAACTCCCTGCCGGCTCCGCCTACAGACACACGTAGATTTCGAAGTGGGCTGTCCCAACTGACGCATCATGGCAAAAAGGTACTTTCTTCTGCTATTCTCAATAAACAGGCGCCCAACGGTCTGCGTCTTCGAAATCTACCTGTGCCTGTAGGCCGAGCCGTCAGGGATTTTTTTTAATATCAAGATTATATATGATTTATTTACAACCAATATGAATGTGAAATAACTTTATTAAAAAAATATTTTCCTTTCTACAGTATGTGCTTTTTCTAATTTAAAAACAATCACTTTTTTTATCTATTACATCGTTTTTTTTTTTTTTTTTTTAACAAAATTATTAAACAGATCTCATTATGTCTCATCCTCGTTTTAAAATACAATTAAATATTTATAAATATTCAGATTTGAAAAAAAAAAAAAAAAAAAAAAAAAAAAAACGAAAACAGTACTGCGGGAAAGAACGATTTGAAACTGAAACCAGGTGAAAAATTACAGTTAAAAGCTGCAATTATTTATAAAATGAACAAATAAATCATATTTCCCAACCACGTGATCACTTTACCCAACAAAATTCTGCATATAATGTGGGTTACCCGAAGGCTGAGAAATTTTCGGTTCTGAGCACTAAATATAACCCGCAAAATTCACGTGATATCGGTCGCTGAACACTTAGGGTTACCCATGTGTTACCCTACGTAACTCATTTTGTGGTCCGTGAACGGGTGAGTAATCTAAATCCAAAGTTTTACTAAATACTTTTGCTCAAAACCATGTTTAATAAAGCTAATACCCAAAGAAAATTAATGTTTTAATTCCTTGAAGAGCATTTTAATAAAATTTACATGAGCATCAGAGAAAAACCTATACTTTCATGATATAGTTGCGTCGTATCTACTCTTACCAAGGCAGACTGAAACACGGAGTGAAAAAACTACCAGACTACCACGCAAATACAATTAAAAAGAGTGTATAAAATAATAAAATTTATAACCATAAATTAGCCAAATATCCCGTATAGTGAATTAATAATTAATCTTAAAACATAGAAGGCAAGCAGATAGAACATTAAGAAATATTACTGGTGCTGTAGGATAAAAACATAGAAAAAGATTCAACAATATTTTGGATTAAATTACCAGATTTTATTTGCATAAATCATAATCAGTATTTAATATAAATATTTTTTTTTCATTTTCCCCTTATAAAACATTTTTGACAATAACATCATCCATATTTCTAACATTTAATTTAATATGCAAACTTTAAATACTCGGGAGTAAAATAAAAAAAGTTACTTTACAATAGATATTTAAAACCATTTTAGCATCAATCGTTCGCTGTCATTCGTGACCTACGTTATACACGGACAGTTCATGACTTTTAAAACGTCACACGGAATGGATAATCTATACACGGCGATTGGCACAAAACGATAGGCCCGACGCTTTGTACCAATCGCCATGTAAATATTAAGGCTCCTACAATCCGGGCTGACTCACACCGCCATTTAATAGCCCGTAGGAGAAGCACGATTGGCCACGCCACGTGGGAAACAATCGCTGATTGGTGTAAGTGGGCAATAAAATGCTTGACGATTCAGCCTGCATTATAGTCGCCCTAGTAAAGATGATTCGCTCCGTGTGACGTTTTAAACGTCATGAACTGGCCGTGTATAACGTAGGTCGCGTGTCCTTCCACCATTGGCCATCCTCATCAATTCTGCCTATTTTTCCGGCTTTTCCTCTAGAGACCTTCTATTCTTCCTAAATCATTTCTGCCGAGTAAATATCCGTCATTCCCACTGTCGCCGATCTCATCACCTCCACCGCTGGCGCTTCTTCTCCATAGCCGAAACGCACGCACGAGCAGAAAAGTCCCGGATCGCCGGACCGTTCCTTCTTTTATCCATGTGCCTTTTAAATCCTCCATGCAAAATATCCGACAAAGTCTATTCGACAAAGTCCATAAATAAGATTATTGATCATGCATTTAAATACATGCAGATTTCCTCATTTGAATATTAATTATTACATTTACCATTTTCATAAATACTTAATTTTGAGTTTCGTTCAGCTTGTCAAAAAATCGCGATCACATCGAGGAACGATACATCGTGAATATTAGCTCCGTGTTCCGTGAAATATTGATAAAGTGCATAAAAATTAAACACTTTTATTTTAGATCACTTTAGAAACATTTTAAATAGTAATATTTGTACAATTAACCATACATTTCTAATAGTAATTTAAGGAATAATAATTAATTTTTTAAAAAACTTTTTTATCATATTGTAAAACATTAAAATATTGCATTTTAAGTTTGAAATATACATAAATATTTGGAGGAGAAATATTTTATACTCCGTACCCGATAGCAGACTAATATAAAAAATTCTCCTTCATTAATTATTATTGAAGCTTACCCACTTTTAATTAATATAGAATAATTAGTGTCTACTGGCTGACAAAAATATCCCAGCGTTATTCAAAAGTAAAAATAAAGCACTGTATTATACCAGCATACAGGTTTCACTTAATTTTAAAAGAATTGTTCCAAAACTATCTCCGTCCCCCCAAAAAAAACTTATTGCAAAATATTTTTTTTCTTGTTTTATACACAAGAGAAAAAACAAACTATACTCGTATTACAACTACTGTGCATACTGAATATGAAAACATCTGTAAAACCATGATCAAATACAGAGCCGAAAATAGAAACCTATATCTAATGCAAATATTATATCAATTTTAAAATTCAAATTATCTCCCAAACCAAACCGAAACCGAAGTAACCTCAGGGCTCAGAAGTAGCGCGCTACAAGTAGCGAAACTACATTAGCCTCTACTTTTTCTAGTAGTTTGTAGTGTAGCGCGCTACATTAAAAAAGTGTAGTGTAGCGAGTAGCGTGATACAAAATATCAGTAGTTTGTAGCGACCATCGACGCTACTTTTGACGCTACTTTAGGAGGGAGGAAAAAGTGGCAATCATCAAATCACGTGATCATAACTCGTTTCTTTGGTGGGAAATATGTTCTCTGCAACAATTTGCGAATGTCAGCGACAAATCTCGGTTGCAGTGTCATAGATTTCTCCATAGACGATGAGCACGTTCACAAATTAACTGTCATTTTCACAGTTTAGGTGTCAGAAACTTCGTGTATTGTTATTTAAATTCATAGAAATCTTCTCAATATAATGTATTTTTATACGACTACGATTGTTTTTACCAAACTATAGTCGTCTGGCTATGTTAAGTCTTTATCTGACTAATTTCTTCTCCCTTTTGCCTCCCACCCCCAGCAAGCAAAGAAATGTAAAATCTTTATTTAAAAAAAAGAAAAAGAACGGATTTATCTAAACATAAATCATCTAAATTATCTCTAACTTCTCAAATTCACGCTTCCCCCTAGTAGCATACAAAGGAGTTAAAAATATTTTTAAATCTTTATTTTTATACAAAAATAAAATATTTCACTCCATTCATTGCTCTCTAATGACAATAAATAAAAATTATTTCCTTGTCCCCAAAATTCACGCTTCCCTTTTTGCACCTCCTCCAGCATACAGTTTCAAATATTTAAAATTCTTTATTTTAAAAAAATGGCCACATTTGTTTCTACCTTATAATAATATTTAAGTAATCATCTAAATTGTCCCTTAACCTCCCATAATTTACCGCCCCCCCCTCCCCCAGCATACAAATAAATCTAAAATTTTAAAGTTATTTTTATTTTTATATAAAAAAAAATCTTCTGCCCTAAATAGTGCTCTGTAGTGACGATAAATAATCAGTAATATAAATTATCTACCTTCCCCTAAAATCTCCTTCACCTCCCCATATACAAAATTCAAAACTCTTCTTCTTCTTCTTTTTTTTTTTTTTTTTTTTTTTTTAAGTTCCGTATTCTTTATTGTCTAGTAACATTAAATAAATGATCAATCATCTAAAATATCCCCCTGCGAACAAGATTTCTGCTCGTTTCCTGCCAGTTTAAAATCGTTAGAACTCTAATTAAACATATATACGTATATATATTCGAAAAAGCACAGAAATAGAACAAATACTCAATTTTATTATTAGAGAAAAGTGCGCTAGGAGGTAATGATTTCTGCCTTCAAACAAACTAGCAGCTGAAACGTAAAGTATCAGCATGCCCGTGATATATTATTTGCTGGATTTGCTGATAAAACCGCAAAATACTCACTCATCAAAAAAAATTATTTTCTTGCTGGCAAACCTTTATCTTCTTACTCATTATTAGATCTTGTGTTTTAATGTGGGGATTTTTCTTTTGAGATTGATGTAATAGAATGACAGACAAAAAGAGCATAGAACTGCCCTGGCCGGCATATAATGAATATTTTGAAGTTATAGAACAGCCAGAAAGTGACAATTATTCTGTAACATGTAAACTTTGTGCAATTAAAAATAAGTTATCAGTATCAAAATCATCTGCTTACAGCCTGAAGTTGCATATTAGAGGTGAGTTAGCATTTTCTTTATTAATAATAATTAGTGGATCGCATCTCGCACCGAATATCTAAATCATTATTCATTAAAATTCATAAATCATTAAAAAGAGTATTTTCAAACTAAGATCATAAATTTGTAAGATTATTACAATTTTTGTTTTCAAATTTCCTCTTTTTAACACTTTCCAACATAATAGAAAAGTGTCTATGGATTCGCTTTGTCTGTCTGTCCTAATCTAATTTACGTAATCTAATTTTCGAAAATATACTCGGATTGCCATGAAAGTTTTATATGTTATTGAAGTTTACCATTAGAATGTTCAGTATTGAAAATGAAGTGTGTAGCATTTATATCTCGCTTACAGTGACACTAAAAAAATTCTGTTTCATTATGGTCTATGGGGAAAAATCGTTTGCAGTGCATTTAATTAGCGATGATAACTAAAGTAGCGAAAAGTAGCGAAGTTGTGAATACTTTTGAAAAGTAGATTGTAGTCGCTACTGTTTAAAACAAGTAGTTGTAGTCGTAGTTAACTACATTTTTCATAAAGTAGTTGTAGTTGTAGTTCGCTACAAACAAAAAGTAGTTTTTCCGACCCCTGAGTAACCTTCATAGCGGAAAAAGACAACCTTACAAAGCATAATTAAAGATATATGTGTAATATATTAATTAGATTGGCAACAGCTAACGAACTGTGGTAACTGTAAAATTAACCTAGACGCCACATCGGAAGATCATAGATCGGCATCTGCAAAGACAGTCAGAGTAATGCTATTTGTTAGGTTTAGCCGCCTGTATAGATTGTAAAATGCGTACATGCATGCAAGCTAGTAATGTAACATAGATTAACATACAAGATAGAACAGTTACAGCAAAATTTGTATTGGCAGCAATAATAGCGTCACTAGTGACAAGAGGGGAAAACTAACAAGCTTCCGAAATTTACCCATGTATATGAAATCTGTTTGTGCTCTATGTTTTTAATATCTATTCTTTTTGCTTCGAGGCAGACGATTCTATTCCAATTGGCCGCTCGCTGGTGTGTTAAGTTTCTTTTTAAAGGACTTCATTTTATTTATTTATTATTATTATTATTGAAACAACAGTTCTCTTCAGATATTTTTTAGTATGGTTAAATATGTAAAAATATGTCATGTAGAATCATGTCTGCATACAAATCGGAATTTAAAAATTTTCGGTTTTCTTACAAAGTTGAAAATGTAAACACGTAGCATTTAAAAAAGAAATATCATAATAAGATAGACGTTCAAAAGGAGAAATATTCCGTCTATGAGACGTTTCTTCCCCCTTGTCACTACAGGCGCTGCGTTCGTCATCGCGTTACCATTACGCCCTATGATAGAGTCCTATCTTGTGTATTAATCTATTCTACAATCCGGGCTGACTCACACCACCATTTAATAGCCCGTAGGAGAAGCACGATTGGCCACGCCACGTGGGACACAATCGCTGATGGGCTAATCTAAGTGGGCTAATCTAAGTGGGCAATAAGAATCGCTAATCTAAGTGGGCAATAAAATGCTTGATGATTCCGCCTGTATTATAGTAGCCCTAGTAAAGATGATTCACTCCGTGTGACGTTTTAAACGTCATGAACCGGCCGTGTATAACGTAGGTCGCGTGTCATTCCACCATCGGCCATCCTCATCAATTCTGCCTAGTTTTCCGGCTTTTTCACTAGAGACAGAGACCATCTATTCTTCCTAAATCATGTCTGACGAGTCAATCCGTCGTTCCCACCGTTGCCGACCTCACCGCCTCCACCGCTGGCGCTTCTTCTCCATAGCCGAACCGCACGCACGAGCAGAAAAGTGCCGGATCGCCGGACCGTTCCTTCTTTTATCCATGTGCCTTTTAAATCCTCCATGCAAAATATCCGACAAAGTCTATTCGACAAAGTCCATATATCCGACAAAGTCCATAAATAAGATTATTGATCATGCATTTAAATACATGCAGATTTCCTCATTTCAATACTAATTATTACATTTACCATTTTCATAAATATTTAATTTTGAGT
The DNA here is from genome assembly GCA_963931845.1 of Maratus michaelseni. Taxonomy (NCBI): domain Eukaryota; kingdom Metazoa; phylum Arthropoda; class Arachnida; order Araneae; family Salticidae; genus Maratus; species Maratus michaelseni. The sequence continues at coordinate 438,709,402 of OZ007586.1, read as the reverse complement.
TTCGTTCAGCTTGTCAAAAAATCGCGATCACATCGAGGAACGATACATCGTGAATATCAGCCCCGTGTTCCGTGAAATATTGAAAAAGTGTATAAAAATTAAACACTTTTGTTTTAGATCACTTTAGAAACATTTTAAATAGTAATATTTGTACAATTAATCATACATTTCTAATAGTAATTTAAGGAATAATAATTTTTTTTAAAACTTTTTTATCATATTGTAAAACATTAAAATATTGCATTTTAAGTTTGAAATATACATAAATATTTGGAGGAGAATTATTTTATACTCCATACCCCAGGATAACAGACTAGTATAAAAAATTCTAATAATAAGATAGACGTTCAAAAGGAGAAATATTCCGTCTATGAGACGTTTCTTACCCCTTGTCACTACAGGCGCTGCGTTCGTCATCGCGTTACCATTACGCCCTATGATAGAGTCCTAACTTGTGTATTAATCTATGGTAATGTAACAACTTATATTTAATATGTATATATATTTAATCTAGAATCATTAACACATTCACTGCCGGATTAAAATTGCCGGAATGTTATTTTATTTAGAAAGTTCGAATTCATACCAGAAAATACTAATAGCAATATTTACTTTAATTACAGACATTTCGTGATTACATAAAATAAAATTTCTTCTTTTGAAATTTCTGGTACGAATTCGTCATTTTAGATTAAAAAACCACGAGTATACTTGTGGTTAGCAGCGAATGGGTTAAAACTTAAATAACTACTTAAAGTTATGAAATTGAGAAGGTTGTTTAGTGCGAACTGTAAGTTCTACATTCTATTTATAATCGTTTTTCGAAATCGTATCGGCATTGTCCACGTTAGACCTAGTCGGCCAACTGTCAGTATTTGACGATTCTAACGAGAATTTTTCTGTCTATGTGGAAAGAGTTGAACAGTGTTTTCTTGCTAATGATATCGAACAAGAAGAACGCGTAGAAAGACCGGGGCATGTTGGCCCATGCACGATATTTTCGAACTATCCGGTGGACAGCGTTGCAGGGCCGAAACTAAGGTGGAGGCGAAGGGGGCATGTGCTCCGGGCGCCAGATTGGAAGGTGGAGGGGGCGCCAAATGAAGATTTGATTTGTCGTTTGGTACAAAAAAATATATATGAAATTTGAGTAAAAATGTTTTGCACCTGGAAAATCTGAAAGAAAAACTGAGCCAATTGCATTAAAATTAACAAATAGATAAAAAGATTGGTGAGGTTGGATGACTGCCTTGACACTAAAAACTAAGGGGTGGAAAATATGCAATTACAAATTTTTTTTTTGTTTACTGCAATTACTTTTTTTACATCCAGATCCAGCCTTAGATGGGGCTACTGTCCGTGACACTAAACACCAAGAGATGTGGAAAATTCCCAAAATAAAATACTTAGTAAAATCTTAATAGTTTTGTTCTAAAAGTCACTATTATAATTTTAAAAATTAGTGTTAGTTTCAGGAAAGCATCTGAACATACCAGTCTATTAATAGAAAGAGTATTAAGTGATGTTCCATGAAACTGGCTGTAGATGGGACACAGTGATATTTTACGGTATTGGAATTCATTGATATACAGTGGCGGTCAAAAGTTTCCGGCCAGTTAGTTTCTTTGATTTGTTTGCTAGAATGTTTCACCGAAGAAGAAGCGCAATTGCTACAAAAGTTAGGACTATGCAAATGACCTCTGACCACGTGATCATTTTGATTGGATACTGAAGACACTTGATGCAGAGGGGAGGAATTCGAAATTCGCGTGTGCAAAAGTTTCCGGCCATTCGTTATTCTTTAGTTTTTGCAATCGGTAAAGTGTTGTTTTGACCGTGTTTGTTAATTAATCAACGTGAATAACGTAATTGAAATTCAAAAATAAAAGGTTCAACAATTATTGCTCATAAACGGGTGATTTGTTTGCTGCTAAAGAACAAATCCTCTCGTGAGATTACGGCAAAATTATCGATTGGAAAATCTACTGTGAATGATATTTAAAAAATATATAAAGATGGTCATGTCTTTCAGGACTTGCCGCGGGCCGGGAGACCCCGGAAAACGACTATTCATGTAGACAGAATTATCAGGAGATAATCAGTTGATGACCCGCATAAAAATGCCGCTGCAATATTCCGCCATTTACGGAGTGAAAATATTGCTGAAATAAGTCGGTCTACCGTGTCAAGACGCTTACGTGAAGTCGGACTTTATGAAAGAGTTAAAAAACCTTTCACAAGTAAAAAAAAATCAGCGGGCCCGACTGGCGTTTGCTAAGGAACACAAAGACTGGTCAAGTGAAAACTGGAAAAAAGTACTATTTTCTGATGAATCGAAGTTCAACCTTTTTGGAAGTGACAGCAGACACTACGTCCGACGACCTAAAAACAAAAGATATGATTTGAGATATGTTATTCCTATAATGAAGCATGGCGGAGGACACGTTATGATGTGAGGAGCATTTTCTGGAAAATTTGTCGGTCCGTCAGTTGAAATCCGCGGCAAGATGAATAGTGCAATGTATAAGGATATCTTGCAAGATCATTTGCTGCCTTATGGAGGAAAAATTGTGGTCGCAACTATTTGTTTCAGTATGATAACGACCCAATGCAGACATGTAAGCTCGTCAAACAGTGTCTTTCGCACAAAAAATTTCCCCTTTTGAAATGGCCAGCCCAATTACCCGATCTGAATCCAATAGAAAATGTTTGGAACAAACTTGACAAACGTGTGAGGTATTATAAATATTCCAATTCAGTATAACGTTTACAAAAATTGCAAGAAGAGTTGAAAAAACTTACCATAGACGATCTTCAACCGTTCATCTAATCGATGCCACATTACTGCGCTACAGTACTCATTGTTAAAGGTATGATGACTAAATACTAATTGTAAACGTTGTTGATTACTATTATTTTCTATTTTAACACTACTTTTTAAACTTTACTTTTACAAACTTGCCAAGATGGCTGGAAACTTTTGAGAATATGCGTTTTCCTTTGCAATTAATTTTGTCAATTAAATTTATTGATATTTATTTGTTATTCCATTAATAAGTTCCTAACTATTATGTCAATAAAATGTATAAGTATCACTTTGAGATTCCTCTTCATATGGGTATTCTTACAAATTAACCAAAAATTTTATGCTGGCCGGAAACTTTTGACCGCCACTGTACCTACAGAAAATCCTGTTTTTTCCTTAAGACATTGTGATTCATATCACCTATGACTTTAAACGCCTGCTGAACTGTAATGCAATACTACAACTACAGTAAAATATGTGAAAATGAGATCTGTCAATAAAGGAATCCTGTCTTAAATCCCAATAGAAAGAATATCAACAATTATACATGATAAAACGGAAATCTTTATAAAGCGATTTTTTTTCCGGTTCCTTTCAGTTCTGGTTTCACAGGTTTTATTGAATAAATATTTGACAAAGATTACATTACATAGTTCAATATTATGTATTTTACGATTACGCATTTTTAATTTAAAAAGTCAGCTATTAGAAATTTAGTAATATGTAAATTTACTTTGCGCAGGAAGGAGAGAGGGGTCACCAAAATACTTGTTTTCCCCCGTGAAAAAAAGGCTGCTTTTGGCCCTGAATAGCAAAGTGACATGTGTCTTATCACGTCTTATTTCACCTACAACAGCGTCAACAGTTGAGAAGCAATCAAACGAAAGCCACTTAAAATTTACACTCGGGTAAGTTATTTTTGCACTTAAAAATAATCGTTTCTGAAAGTAACTTTTTACTTTATTTACCAAAGTTTCACTTTGGTAAATAGCAATCTAAAAGACCGTTGTTCAGAGCTTATTTTCTGCCTACTGGTTTTAAAAAAAATATATTAACAGAATAATTTGATACGACGATCAAAAACCAAAATGGCGATATGGGGCAAGTTGGCCCATTTAATCCGGCGCATGTTGCCCATGTCGGTCCACTAGGATGCAGGGAGTTTGTTTCCACATTCATAAGCCTATAAAATTCAATAAAATTCCTTAATTGTGTTACTGGACAGGGCGGTATTAACTAATAGGCAAATAAGACAAATGTTAAGGCAGGTAAATCGGAGGAGCCCGGCTTTATAAACAGAAAATAACAATAATAAAAGTAATATTAAAATTCCATAAAAATCTCGTTTTTATATAATCTTAAGCTTATGTTATCTGAATTCACAAAATATTTTTACTTTTATTGCGTAAATAGTGACAGAAAAACGTTGTAATGAAAAGACCCGAGGACTAGTTGTTTCTTGAGAGCTAGGAAGTTTCCGAAAGTTTATTTAGAGAAACTTTATTACATTATTGTATTAGTTTATTGTATTCTCTGTTATTAATAGAAACAATAAATGACATTATTTAAGATTTCTTTAAAAGCAACTTGCATTAATACGGGCCCCATTTTAAATTTTGTCAAGGGCCTGCTAGAGCTACTGCCTCATCTCTAGATACTAAGATGGTTCGTAATTATGTTAAAAAATCCTTCCGGCCTGTACCGGGAGGAAAAGGTAGCTTTTATAGTCCATGTTTTTAAAAATTCAACTCATTTCACTCAAACACCCGAAGCTAAAATGCTTGGAGCCTGATTATAGACGATTCAATCCCGGTTTTCGTTAATGCTGAATTTGAATGCGAATTTCAACATGAGAGTTACAGCATAACAAAGCTCAGATTGTTTCAAAATGTCAGCCACAATTTCAAACTGCCATATCTCAGCCATTTTTTAAGATAAAGCTAAAACAAAAAATGTTACGGAATCCTTGTATCACTGTCTAACACTTAATGGAAACAACTTTTTCAATTTATAATTTTTCATATATCTTTTTGATTTTTTTTAAATTAAAAAATTTAACTGTCCGCCATTTTGAAACAAGATGTCGCATGAAGCTGGCCAACGAACTTGGTCGTGACCTTGGTATGTTCTGTACATTTGATCACATTCATATCGGTTCATAAATACGAGAGTTACAGCATAACAAATATCAGATGGTTTCAAAATCTCAGCCATCCTAGATTTTCGAACTGCCATATCTCAGCCATTTTTTAAGATATAGACAAAACAAAAAAAAATCCGGAATCCTTGTATCACGGTCTAACACTTAATGGAAACAACTTGTTCAATTTATAATTTTTTATAGATCTTTTTGAATTAAAAAAAATAAATTGTCACCATTTTGAAACAAGATGGCGCATGAAGCTGGTCAATAAACTTGGTGGAGACCTTGGTATGTTCTGTACACATGATCAGTCACATTCATATCGGTTCATAAATACAAGAGTTGCAGCATAACAAATATCAGATTGTTTCAAAATCTCAGCCACCCTAGAATTTCAAACTGCCATATATCAGACATTTTTTAAGATACAGACAAAACAAAAAATGTTCCAGAATCATTGTATCACATTATAACACTTAATGGAAACAATTTTTTCAATTTATAATTTTTTTGTATATCTTTTTGAATTTTGTAAAAATAATTTTTTTTAACTGGCCGCCATTTTAAAACAAGATGGCGGATGAAGTTGTCCAACGAACTCGGTCGAGACCTTGGTATGTCCTAATACGCATTCTCATAGTCACATCCATATCGGTTCGTAAATAAGAGAGTTACAGCATGACAAATGTCAGATATATGTACATATATATATATATAACCATTAATGAAACATTACCGATACACCAACAAAAACATTGAAATGATGAATAAAAAAATAATAATTAATTGACAACTATACAGTTCCCTCGAACACACTGAATATAGATTCCATATAAATAGTACAAAAAAGAGAGAGAGAGAGAGAGAGAAGTGCAGGTTTGCCCAGTGACTTGATGTCCTTCTGAACTTCATATAGAAAATATTAATTAATAATTTTCAATTTGTTTCATACGTGATTATGCTTTGAGTTGCGCTGATTGTCTAAATAAAATAAATAAATATTGAAGAAAAAATGGGCCAACAAGCCCCGGTCTCCCCTACCTGTTTTAATCTCGATATTCGGACCTAAAACGTATAAATTTTTTCGCAAATTGTTGACTCCGGAACTACCAAAAGACTGCACTGCTGATCTTATAAAGAAGCTGCAGGACCATTTTCGCCCGGCTCCCATCACAATTACTAAAAGATTCCGTTTTCACAGAAAACAAGAACGAAAAATCATGCGTCAAGCATAGATTATGTAGCACTTTCCAACGCTTCTAAAATAATTTTACAAATCATTACCGTTTAATAAACTGAAAGATGACATCTAAGTAAACAATTTGGAAAACGCATAACATATTTAAAAACGTAATTTCAGGAATTTTCAATATATACAATATTCGGAAAAATATCCGAATACTTTTATGTAGCCCTGTATATGATTTGTATATATACATAGGATGCTAAATTTTAGTTTAGTTAGGAAACGCGTAGCACCGTTTAAATTCTCCTTCTGGAGTTTCTGTCAATAAACGGAAATGTGTTCGCGAACTTTTGTGCTGCCCTGTATAGGATCTACAGAATTTATACACACCACGTAATAGACAAAAAGCTAGTTAAGATTAAAATCGCGTTATGTAACACTTTCCAACGCTTCCAAAATAATTTTACAAATCATACCGTTTAATAAGCTAAAAGACAACATCTAAGTAATCCGAATACTTTTATTCAGCCCTGTATAGGATCTATAGATCTGTATATATACTACATAGGATAATAAATTTTAGTTCAGTTAGGAAACGCGTAGCACAGTTTAAAATTCTCCGTCTGGAGTTAAATAATACGGAAATGTGTTCGCGAACTTTTGTGCTTCCCTGTATATAGGATCTACAGAATTTATACACACCACGTAATAGACAAAAAGCGAGTTAAAATTAAAATCGCTTTCAGTAACTTAAAACGCACTTCGAGGAATTATTGTTAACAGACAGTAGAGAATTCTTTTGTGTGTCCCTGTAAATGAACGATGACTGCTATACACACACTATTCTGTAGTAAGCCTCTTGTAATGCACCTTAGTAATATATATAAACTTCAATGCGTTTAAAATAATGGAACATTATTTAAATAAGCCGCAGACGATTTTTCTCCATAGACGTAATGTAACGGAATTATTTTGACTGTCCCTGTAAAGTAACTCTAAGTGCTATACACCTACTATTCCATATTAAGCTTCTTCTAATGCATCTTAGTGATCTATATAAATTTCAATGCGTTTACAATAGTGAAACATTTTTAAAATAAACCGCAAATGATTTTTCCCCATAGACCGCAATGTAACGGAATTCTTTTGAGTGTCCCTGTAAGAAAACTATAAGTGCTACACACTTCAGTTGAAATAGGGAACGTGCCATAGATAACGACAATAACATATAAAAATTGCAGAGCAATCCGAGCATATTTACGGGAGTTAGAGCACGGACAGACGGCCAGACGGCCATCCGGCCATACGGCCAGACAAACCGAAGTCATAAGCACTTTTCAACTAGGTTGGAAAGTGCTAAAAACCAAAACGATGGCGAAAGTATATTCGTTGAACTGAAGCGTTTGGCTTTGGACATGTGACTTTGAAACTTTTCTCCGGGAAGCTCTACGGGATCGTTTCGTCTGCGGTATTCGTTGTGAAGCAACACAAAAATGCTTGTTCAAGAAAAAGGATTTAAATATTGATGACGCTTGTGAAATCGTCTTAGCGATGGATGGAGTTAGCTGAGCAAGGCGCCAGCAATATAAAGGTGACAGCATCCAATATCAACAAAGTGGCTCAAAGTAAGCCCTATAAAAATGTTAAAAATAATAGATTAGTTTCAACTGACGTCACACCCTAGCAACAACATGAGCGTATTTTTTTGCTCCTCAAATTTGGTCGATTGTGAATGGTTGGCTCATAATACAGGCTGCAAATTGACGATTGTTATTGGTTCGATAAAAATTGGTGGGCTGGCGATCACGTGGTTGAAACTGATCTATTGTTAAAAATGCTATCGTTGTGGTGCATATTACGATGCTAACAAGTGTAAATACAAAATGGCCAAATGCCATGTTTGCCACATTTTTGGACACATTGCACCTGTTTGTAGATCCAAAGACAAAATGGCTAATCCTTCTGGAAAAAGTATCAGCTGTTATTTTTTGTTTGAAGATTGTTTACAAGATCAGAAACCTATATTTATTTAGCAACTTATAATATATTTCACTTATAACAATTTGATTTTTTTTTCAGTATGAAGTGCTCATAGCAACGATGTAATTTTTTTTTTATGTTTTACACTTCATTCAGATATTAATAAATATAAAAATATGAAAAAAAAACCCATTAAATTGATATTAAAAAATTCATTGGCAAATAATAACAAACAAATATTGACATTAAAAAACAACAAAATTAAATTGATATAATGGAAATACATCATAATTTGCTAAATAAACGTAGGTTTCTAACTTTTAAATATTCTTCTAACACATTTAAACAATCTTCAAACAAAAATCAATGACAAGCAGTAAATATACATTCTAAACTATTTTAAAGTAATAAAAACATCTTAAAAAGAAAAAGAAAGGAAAAGAAAATAAATTACCTACTGGAAAGGGGGAGGCAAAAATCAATATGCTTATCAACCCACCTCTTTTTTAAGAGCCTACACTAGTTACGCAAAGAAAAAAGGAAGCTAATTTTATACCTATGGGAGAAATCTTTACAGATTTCTCGCTTGTATTTTAATATTTTTAAGTGATTTTTTTTTCATAGGATACCTAAGATCGATATCTAATGTCGATATCATTTATACTTTTTTGATTTTGGTCACAGTTTTTTTTAATGTGAAAATAGTTTCATTTTCAGAATCGGTTCCAAACGTGAAAGTATTCAATAAGTCATACCTAAATCTCGTTTTTTTTTTTTTGTAAAAAGTTTACGAAGCCTTTTCAAATTTATGTGTGACTGTTATCTATTTAAATTAATCCCTTATCTGTTTTTGCTATAATAATATCAGGGTTAGATTTAAGAGTTTTCAGAGTTTTTAACTGAATATTTAAATTACTGTGGATTAGCTTTGTATTAAACTCAACATTATTCTTAATTAAATGTCTATTTGAATCCTTTTGCAAAATCAATAAAGCATTATATAGGTCACATCTAATTATATAGATATTTATAGATCATTATATATATATATATATATATATATATATATATATATATATATTGATCATTATATAGATCACATCTAATTGTCTAATCTGTGGCTACTTCTCATCAGAACTTTTCATATTTCGATAAAATTTCTTGGAATAGAGCACGTTCGTTTGCGCATTACCATGATATTTTTTGGAAAAGAAATTTACTAAATTAGTTGGACGTTTCGCTTTTAGAGCCCCGGATAATTTACATTTAGTAAACAGTCAAGCTGTGGTTAATTTGTCTGATTTTGAACTTTATGTTAATTCTATTAATGCTCCAAAACCAAATAACAATTTTGCAACTAGTAAACATCCAGATGTACCAAAATTAATTGCTCCTATTGAAAATGTCTTTTAAATTTAGTTCTTTATCCCCCTTGCAAAAGGATTCCATTAGTAATCTCATTAGGAATAATGTTGACTTTAATACAAAACTAAGCCACAGTAATTTGAATAATGAAGTTAAAAACTCTCTCAAAACTCTTAAATCTAATCATGATTTTACTATTACAAAAGAAGATAATGGAAGTCAAATTGTGGTATTAAACAAACCTGGCTATGTACAAAATGCTGTGAAATTAATTAATAAAGGTCCTTACATTAATATGAAAAAATATCCTTCTGTCCCTGAACTTAATAAACTTAAATTTGGGTTAAAATCATCTACCCTTATATGGGATTCCTATAAACATTCTTTTATTCCTTTTGATGTTAACTGTGCTCGTTTATATGCCTTACCTAAGGTACATAAACCCTATGTTCCTTATCACCCTATCAGTTCGAATATTGGTATTGCGTTTTACAAATTAGCTAAATATTTAGTTACCAGGTTCCCTACCCACCCCCCTCATGGTTAACAATATTTACACATCGAAAAACTTAGTCCAATTTGCCAATAAAATTCTTAACTTTAATCCAACAGGATATACAATGATTTCGTTTTATGTTACGTCACTTTTCACAAATGTACTCGTACAAGGTGCTTTGGATTGTTTAAGAAATAGACAGAATTAATTAATTTTATTTTTCAGTTCAAGATTGATTATCTCATTTCTTTAACCAGCATTTCTTGTTCTCAAAATACTTTTGCTTTTCAAAATACATTTTGTCTGATGGTACAAATGTCTGATGGTTTAGCTATAGAGAAGTTGCAATCAGCTGAACAACCATTGTTCTTCACTTGGAGGTCGGGTACTTCCACCAATCACAACTGCCTATTTGTAGTGTGTGACCTCCAACCTGACGTCAATTGCAACTGCCCTATTGGTAACCCCTTGAGCCCCATCTTAAGTTATATACACTAGAGTGCAAAACTTAAGCAACAAACACAAAATGCTAATTTCTGAACACGTGAGTACTCAAAAGGAAATTCTATAAACAGCAAATGTAGAAAATAGGTACTACCCTAACAGCACAGACAGTCGATGTTAAGAGCCTACATCAGTCATGCGAAAAAACGCACACGCTAATGTTAAGTCTATGGGAAGGTTCTTGCGCGATTTCTCGCTCGAATTTTAATATTTTGAAATGATTTTTTTGCATAGGATAGCTGACGTCGATCTCTAACGTTGTTAGTTTTTATTTTTTCGATTTTGGTTCCAGTTTTGTTTATATAAGGGTACTTTCACTTTCAGAACCGGTTCCAACCGGTTCCAAAATTGAAAATGTCCGCTTATAAAAAAACTGTAACCAAAATCAAAAAAGTAAAAACTAACAACGTTAGAGATTGACCTCAGCTATCCTATGCAAAAAAAAAATCATTTAAAAATATTGAAATGCGAGAGAGAAATCGCTCAAGAACCTTCCCATAGACTTAACATTTGCTTGAGCGTTTCTTTGCGTGACTAGCGTAGGCTCTTAAGTCTTCTTGACATCACAAATGGTCACAATTGTCACAGTAACTACAATGAACAGAAATGTGATTCATTCGTCTCATTTTTACTCTCATTTGGTCACTCCACTGAACAGTCACCATGACTGCTGCTTTTTGACGAGTCACCAGGTGACTTTATAATGAAGTCATCTTGTGACTCGCATGTGACTGTCATTTTGACATTCCATTGTAAAGTCGACATGATAGCTGTCCTGTGACGAGTTCCCAAGTGACAGAAAATGAAATCATCTGGTAACTTTTCACAAAGGACTGCAATGATGACTTCACAATAGAGCGTCGATCACCGGAAAGTCACCATGCGACTTCATTGTGACATTATTTATCACTCATCACAATGCAATGCTCACAATGACTTCAAAGTTCAGTCTTCAACTGACAGTGACTTGAGAATCACAAGGTGACTTCATTGTAATGCCACTTGGTGACCCATCACAAAGCGAAAGTCACAGTGACTTTTCAGTGTTAACAATCATTTGAGAGTAATAATGAGACAGTGAAATATCCCATATTTTGATTCACCGTAGCGATTGTGACACTTCTGACCATGTGTGACGTCAAGGGGACAAAACTACTAGCCGTGCTGTTAGGGTAGTACCTCTTTTCTACACTTGCTCTTTATAGAATTTCCTTTTGAGTACTCACGTGTTCAGAAATTAGCATTTTGTGTTTGTTGCTTAAGTTTTGCACACCAGTGTATATATGCACTACTTTGAAGTTAAGTTATTTAAATTACTACAGTTTTAAATTACTGCAGGTTTCGTTTTATACTCGTTATGTGGATGATTCTTTTGCCTTGCTTTATTTGTCTCAACTTAATATTAACGCTGTACTTAATTAATTGAATTCAACTGATCCATGCATCCAGTTTACCTTTGAAATTGAAAGTCAACAACGTCTTGATTTTCTTGATGTCCTGGTAATTCGACATGATTCTGAGCTTTTGACGACAGATTTTCGTAAACCTTTTGAAGTTTTTTTGTACCCTCATTTTAAATCCGACCATCTCCAAAGCAAAAGTTGGGTTCTTTCAATGTTTTTATTTACCGTGCTCGTAACATCAGTTCGAATTCAGAATTATTTGAGGGGGGGGGGGGGGTGTTAAAATGACAGTAGAGTAAGTCAAAAATTTGAAAAATCTAGATAACTACATTTTTATTGAACGTATATTAATTTTTGTTCAGTGCGACAGTCAAATAAGTCATAGTTCACTTAGGGAGTCTCTAGAGGGCAAAGCAAGTTGGACCACTTAATGCAACGGTAATACGACAAGTTTCACAAAACCCTTCATTTCTCAAATTACAAAATATTGACTTACTCCACTGTCATTCTAACCCTCATTTAATAGTGAAATTAATTATGTCGAAACAGTTAGTATCTTTTTTTTGTTTTAACGGATCGATAGCAGTTGTTATCGATCGTGGTTTTCCCAGTGATATCATTGACCGTATTTGATTTAAGAGCCTACGCTAGTTACGCGAAGAAACGCTCCAGCTAATGTTAAGTCTATGGGAAGGTCATCGCGCGATTTCTCGCTCGCATTTTAATATTTTTAAATGATTTTTTTTGCATAGGATAGCTGAGGTCAATCTCTAACGTTGTTAGTTTTTACTTTTTCGATTTTGGTTACGGTTTTTTTTATAAGCGGACATTTTCAATTTTGGAACCGGTTGGAACCGGTTCTGAAAGTGAAATTACCCTTATATAAAAAAACTGGAACCAAAATCGAAAAAGTAAAAACTAACAACGTTAGAGATCGACCTCAGCTATCCTATGGAAAAAAAATCATTTAAGAGCCTACATCAGTCACGCGAAAAAACGCTCCAGCTAATGTTAAGCCTATGGGAAGGTTATCGCGCGATTTCTCGTTCGCATTTTAATATTTTTAAATGATTTTTTTTGCATAGGATAGCTGAGGTCGATCTCTAACGTTGTTAGTTTTTACTTTTTCGATTTTGGTTCCAATTTTTTTTATATAAGGGTAATTTCACTTTCAGAACCGGTTCCAACCGGTTCCAAAATTTAAAATGTCCGCTTATAAAAAAACCGTAACCAAAATCAAAAAAGTAAAAACTAACAACGTTAGAGATCGAACTCAGCTGTCCTATGCAAAAAAATCATTTAAAAATATTAAAATGCGAGCGAGAAATCGCGCGATAACCTTCCCATAGACTTAACATTAGCTAGAGCGTTTCTTCGCGTGACTACGCTAGGGTATGTATAGAAATTTTTTGAGTGTGGGCTCTCCTATATTGGGTAGACGAAGTGGGCTCTTAGATTTAGATTGAAATAACATGAAAATTATGTTAAGAAGCAGGAATTAGATAAATCCACAATAGCAAAGCATTGTTCATCAGTTTAACTTATCCAAGGCTAAAATGATTCAAAAATGCAATTCGATTGTGAAATCAAGAATTTAACATTAAACCGTAAAAACGAGATCAATCTTTTTCTAAAAAACATAAAAACTATTTAACTCATATTCATAAGATACAAAATATACAGGAATCGAAAATTTAAATTAAATAAGATTTACTCTTTCGTTCCATAAAAAATTATCTTTAAAATATCCATTCTTTATCATTCTAGCAATGTCGGAGTCAAATTTAACTCTCTCTCTTATCTTATAAAGGCGACGTAGACATCAACAGAAATCGTGTTTTGATTGGCTGTTGAGTAGTACCAAATCTTGGTTCAACTGAGCAGAATTTTCAAGGTTACACCTTGAAGTAGTGTTTTTGAAATTTAAGAAGTACCATATTTTGGTACTTGTCATTATTTTACTTCATATATTGGTTCAAAGTTGAACGGAAAATTTGAACAGTGTAGCGGACACTTTTTCATTTTCACTAAAAGAATAGGCTTTGAAAGTCACGAAGAGGTTTGCCCTCCTCATGGGACTGCCTTCTACTAATAACCTTTCTACCCTGAATAGAATCTACTGAAAGTAGATTAGAATCTACTTTCTACCTGAATCGACCCGTTTCTAGAATCTATTTCATTGGATTCGAAACAAATTTTTCTTCATAAAGTTAAATAAAAGCCATAGAGAACTAAGTTAAATAAATATTTTAAATAGTTTTAAATAAAAATTCTGGTGTGAAATGTTTTTATCAAGGTTGAGTATTTAACAGGGTAGGAAAGTTAACGCTTCTAACTACAGCGATTATAAACCTTAATTTCCGGAGCAAGGTAATTTCAACTCATACAATGAGACATGAGACCGTGTGATCCTGTTATTGTGATTTCTTGTAGTTTGGAATAAAGTAAGCCAACTTTTGTTTTTTGTTTAAGCACTTTTTTTGTACTTTTGCTGTAATATGACTAAAATTGGTATAGAGAATTCATTTCTTGTATTTATTTTTCAATTTTGTACAAAATTTGATGCATTCCTTACGGGTGTCCACTACTGGTACCGCGAGATATCACCATAACCAGTAGTGTACTGCCCTGTAAAAATCTCGAAACGTGGTGAGAAGGAACGACGTTGTGAATAGTGTGGGACAACTGTATCAGGAGACCTTATTACCGACCAGGACGTAAATGGTTTAATTCAGGGGTTCCCAAACTATGGTACGCAGAAGTCCTATACTGGTACTTGGAATAAAATACAAAATGCAGTATATTATTATGGAATCAAAAACGACTTGTCTTTATTAAGGCTGCTCGTCAGTAAACTTCCCGATTACCCTCGCTAATGTTATTCCTATGGGCGTAGGATGCATTCGTATTTTTAGCACTTTCCAACCTAGTTGAAAAGTGCTTATGACTTCGGTTTGTCTGGCCGTATGGCCGTCTGCCGTCTGGCCGTCTGCCGTCTGTCCGTTCTCTAACTCCCGTAAATATGCTCGGATTACTCTGCAATTTTTATATGTTATTGTCGCCATCTATAGCATGTTGCCTATTTCAACGGAAGTGTGTAGCACTTATAGTTATTTTACAGGGACACTCAAAAGAATTCCGTTATATTGCGTTCTATGGGGAAAAATCATTTGCGGTTTATTTAAATAATGTTTCACTAATTTAAACGCATTGAAATTTATATATATCACTAAGGTGCATTAGAAGAAGCTTAATATGGAATAGGGTGTGCATAGCACTTATAGTTACTTTACAGGGACAGTCAAAAGAATTCCGTTACATTACGTCTATGGAGAAAAATCGTCTGCGGTTTATTTAAGTAATGTTTCACTATTTTAAACGCACTGAAATTTATATTTATCACTAATGTGCATTACAAGAGGCTTACTACAGAATATTGTGTACAAAGCAGTCATCGTTCATTTACAGGGACACACAAAAGAATTCTCTACTGCCTGTTAACAATAATTCCTGGAAGTGCATTTTAAGTTACTGAACGCGATTTTAAATTTAACTCACTTTTTGTTTATTACGTGGTGTGTATAAATTCTGTAGATCATATACAGGGAAGCACAAAAGTTCGCGAACACATTTCCGTTTATTGACAAACTCGAGATGGAGAATTTTAAACTGTGCTACGCGTTTCCTAACTGAACTAAAATTTAGCATTCTATGTAGTATATATACAAACCTATAGATCCTATACAGGGCTGAATAAAACTATTCGGATATTTTTCCGAATATTGTATATGTTGGAAATTCCTGAAATTATAATTTTAAATATGTTATGCGTTTTCCAAATTGTTTACTTAGATGTTATCTTTTAGCTTATTAAACGGTATGATTTGTAAAATTATTTTGGAAGCGTTGGAAAGTGCTACATAATCTATGCTTGACGCATGATTTTTCGTTCTTGTTTAAATATCTCCTCGCGGAATTGATATTTTTAACTTCTGTTTCCTGTGTACTGTTCTTAAAGAATGTCTCTTTTTTTCTTAGTTATTAAAATATTTCTAAACTATGTGCTTAATTTATATTTTTATGTGTTAAAATCTTAGCGAAACTGAATACGATTTTAACATTTCGTATAAAATTAAGTATATATTTTAGAAAAAAATTGACAACTAAGAAAAAAAGAGACATTCTTTAAGAACAATACAAAGAAAACAGAAGTTAAAAATGTTAATTTTCCGAGGAGATATTTTAAAAATACGAATGTATCCTACGCCCATAGAAATAACATTAGCGAGGAGAATCGGGAAGTTTACTGACGAGCAGCCTTAACTCGGAAATTTTCAAAAAGAATTCGAATGCGATTTAGCAGTGGCGCAGCCAAGGGGGGGGGGGGGGTTGGGGGTTAAAACACCCCCCAGAGCTAAAAAAATTACTATAATTACCACTTATATGAATCAAAATTCCGCCTTAGCGGAATCCGCCGCTTTGTTAAATCAAATTCTATCCAACAATGTGATTCAATTAAACGGCGAGAATACTACTTAAAACTGTGAAAGCGCATATTTCATCCTTTTAAATTTTGAATTTAAAAAAAAAATGTTCTAAGGAAGCATTTACTACATAAAAGTAATCATCATGCCAAATTCCAAGTTTCTACACCAATTGTATCACATAAATCACAATTTTAGAATGCTTCTTACTCTTGCATTCTTTTAAATTTCGAATTGAAAAAATAAATTCTGGGTGAGCATTTACGTTTCTTAAGTACCATCATATAAAATTTCAAGAGTCTAGCCCTAAAAGTTCTAAATATATTATGATTTAGAACATTTTTAGAACGTTTTTTGCTCATTTCACTTTTTAAACTTTTGAATTTTTTAAAAACCGTTTTGAACGAGTGTTTAAATCTTAAAAGTAACCACTATGTCAAACACCAAGCATTTATACCAACTGTATCACACAAATCGCAATTTTAGAACTTTTTTGTTCTTGCAACCTTTTACATTTCTAAATTTTAGAAAACTGTTCCGGATGATCATTTATATTTCTAGAGTAACAGCCGTGTCAAATTTCACATATCTAACACAAACAATTCCTAATTGTTTTTAGATCATTTTCAGACCGTTTTCCGCCCATTTCATCCTTTTAAATTTAGAATTTTTTTAGAAATCATTCTTAGAGAGCATTTACATCCCAAAAGTTACCACAATGCCAAATTCCAAGCTTCTATACCAAGTGTATCGCAATTTTAGAACATGTTTTTGCTCCTGCTAACTGTTCTGGGCTAGCATTTAAGTCTCTAAAGTAACAACTATGCCAAATTTCATGTTTCCAGCCTATGATATAGAATCATATGTATTTTGTTTTATTCTAAAATTTAATTTTTCTATCTTAAAGTTTCTCTATGTGAATTAATGTCTGCATTCAAAATCTTTTTATTCTTTAATCCCGAATGTAATCATTTCTTCCTAGCTAAAAATTTTCCCAGATTTTTCATTGTAACAGTAAAAGTACGTTACTTCTTTCTCTGTGGTTTCAATTCGTTATTTTAATGTACTGCAGATGACTTTAACATATGCTGTTTTGTCTTTCTTCGTATCTTGTGTTAAATGCAGGCGCCGTTTTCATAAATTGATTCCTGCATGAGATATGCAATATCAACATTTTTGTGTTCGCTGCTAACACATGTCTGGCTTTCTCAAAAAAAAAAAAAAAAAAAAAAAAAAAAAACGAGTGCCTGGTGAGAAAATGTAGTGTTTGGCATATTTTCATTTATGTGTTAGTGAAAATGTATCTGAAAAATTAGATCAGATCTTCTCTAACTGTTGAACAAGAAGGTCGATTATTTAGAGGCTTTAGAGGCGTAAAGAGGACCACCCTCGCCCTTTCCAGATGTGTCTGTGTCCGGAAATAAAAAAAAAAGTTTTCACGTGATTATGCGTCTTTGATTGTACTGGTTTTTTTGTTTGCTGTGGACTGTTTCCTATCAGGAGGGGAACCTAGGGTTATTTCGATGAACGTAAATGCCCCAAAAATTACGATAACTTTCATCTCCGATTTTGACAGCGAAATTCTCCATACAGCCCTAACTGCACAAATAAATGGTAATTTAGAACGTTTACTGCTCCTTTCCCCTTTTTAAATTTCGAACTTTTTAGAAACCATTTTTAGTGAGCATTTACATCTTTTTAAAGTAACCGCGAGATTAAATTTCAAATTGCTAGAATCAACAATATCGTAGAAACCGCAATTTTAGAATGTTTTTTGTTCTTACACCCCTTGGAAATTGTTGTACCAAAAAATTGTTTGGAAATTGTTGTATAAAATATAGCCAATGTTAGAGAGGAGATGGTTACCAGAATTTTGACACCATTATTAAGGTTCCATACTTAAAAAGTAAAAACTGAACTATTATAAGATCACTCATGTGTCTTATTTTTCTGGTGCTCAGCGGGGAGTTGAGGGTTATCGACGCAGAATCATCTAAGGATTGTTGGTAATAATTTTCAATGTGTCTGTAATTATCTGAGATATTAATTAAAAACCCATCTAGAAAACAACGGCATGGATCAAAACAGTGTTGCTACTTTGTGACCTCCTTTTGAAGCGCGCTTGGCACAATGCTAAGATTAAACTTTGTATAAGATCTTTGCTTTAGGTAAGACGAATCATAGTGAGAGTCAACATTTTTCATTTCCAACTGAATTCAATTATTGAAGGCAAACATTGAAAAATAATTCGTAGAATAATTCCAAGACATTAAGAGTCAGTAATTTTGAGACAACAATAGCTTATAATTCAATATGTAATTCATTTATAATGAAAAACTGTTCGATAACAAATCACTTGAATTATCATGCCTGCATATGTTTTCATTTTTGAAAATGAATCAGAAAGTTTCGCGTTGTTCAGAATACTTTATTTTAATGCTTTAAAATTGTCTACTATTACGTCAAATATGATTGACAAGTAACTTTTCGTGTGAAACTCAGCGACTGTACTGTATATAAAATTATTTGCTGTACTGTACTCTTCCACCTTAAAGTTTGCCCCTCATCATTTTTAAACACTTTATAAATCTAATCTAGTTTTGTGTTATTTCATTGGTGCATTTTATAGTTTGTAACTCTTATGTTGTTTAAATGAATCATAACCAACTTAATTGTGGAGAAAAGCATTATGATTTCATTCATTTAAAAGACTGATTCCATTAACCAGTGATTCATATAACCGGCGACCACCTTTATCAGAAACTCAAAACCCCCCCTAGAACCAAATTCTGGATGCGCCACTGCCGATTTAGGACCTGTAAACTCTTTTTCTATTTTTTTGTTAAGAAAAATGTTAGTAATAGCAGACTTTCTGAAATTCGCACACAGCGCTTATGATACAATCAGTTTTCCAGAATTAAAAACAAAATTATTAGATTTATATGTATAAAAACATAAATATTTAATAAAGACCTAATTTCAAAATTAATGAATCAAGTATTTTTAATTAGTGGAAGAACTGTTTTTAAACATGTTTTATAAATTGAATTATCTGAAGGTAAAGTCTGGATGCTTGGAAGTAGGAGGAGATTGTGTGAGTAAGAAGAGTTAACCCTTTCCGGCACAGTGGTCCCACACCGGGCACACCTAATTTTAATTCCAAACTTGCATTCGGCACCAAGAATATTTTAATAAAATTTTGTTTCTACAATGAAAGCTTAAAAAAGAAGTTCTTATTTTCTAAAAAGTCGTTTGTAAATTCCGGAGTCAGTCAGTAATTTCTCATTTTACGAACAGAATTTGCCTGTGCCAGAAAGGGTTAAAGCAAAATAAAATTCGAAGTGTATTTTATAACCCAATGTTTTCTTTATACTAGAACAGCTGCTAGGAAGTGTTGAAATAAAAGTTTTATTTCAAACATAATTCATAAATTAATTCATTTTGTTTATTGAAATATTTTACTTCTCTCGTACAAAACGTGTTATAGTTTAAAGTAAAAATAAAATACAACTTTAAAACACCAGTGTAATTGGATCTACAACATACCGGTTTCGGTAGCATATAGCATACCCTCCTCAGTGCTGAAGAAAATGGAAATTTGCTCATATATATAGAAATGATAGAGGATTCAAGTGACAAGTTTATTAACCAATAGGAAAACGGAGGGTACCAGGCAAACAGCCAATAGGAAAATAGATAGGAAATGGAATAATGGAGGATTCAAGTGACAGATTTATTAGCCAATAGGAAAACGGAGGGTTCTAGGCAACATCCAATAGGAAAATCGATAGGAAATGGAAACGCTATGGTGAGAAATAGTTTAAAAAGTTAAGAAAAATTGATTTTAATGTACTATTTCCAGCAGTCTGATAATGGTGGAATAGCAAATTCACAATTAACAAGATTTCCAAGATTTTTATGAATATGGAATGCTTCAAGGAAATTAAGTTCGTGTACAGAAGTAGGTTTAGATATTATTTTAACCGAACTGAAGTCGAAAACGTGATTCATCTCCCAGCAATGTTTTGCAATAGAGGATTTTTTGATTTCTTGTTTTTCAATATATTGTTTATGTTCTTTAATACGAAATTTAAGACTACGTTTGGTTTGTCCAATGTAAGAAAGACCGCACTGACAATTAATATTGTAGATACCCCATGAATTCGATAATTCAATAGGTTCTTTGAGTTTGGAATGAGTGAGTTTGTTGGTAGGGGAAAAAATTATTTTAAAGTCAAATTGTCTAAGAATTTTAGCAATGGAAAAGCTTGATTTAGGAAAGAAGGGTAACACAATATTGATATTTGAACGAGTAGAAGACTGAGATGAGCTTGAGGAACGAGGATTCTGCAGTTTAAAAAGCGCAGTATCAACCATAGAAGGGTTGTAACCTCTATCAACTGCAATTGCTTTAATATATTGAATTTCACTATTAAATGACCGGGAATCCGAGCAAACATGAAGGGCACGATTTATAAATGTATAAAATGCGGCTAATTTTTGGCTTGGAGGATGACAAGAACGAGCATGGGGTGGTAGTGAAACAGCGAAGTTTTTACGATAGACAGATGTATTGAAACCGGTAGCAGTGCGAATGACAAGGGTGTCCAGGAATGGGAGCGAGCCATTATTTTCGGTTTCATAAGTAAATTGAATATTACTATCAATAGAATTCATGATGCCAAGAATATCATCAATAGAGTTGTGCAAGGTGACGTCACGAACAGGTTTTTGCTGCTGCTGTAGGACAGCTATCGCTGCCTTTATCAATGCTTTTTCTATTTGTGTGTCCTACAGCTTTTTCTATTGTTCTCCGGTAAAAGTCACGTGATGTGAACTGCTCTATAGTGTAAAGAGAAGTGTCAAGTAAAGTGAATGTGTAATCAACATAACGAATCCAGAAGGGGAAAGAAAATTTATTGAAAAGGGAGCATTCAAAATAATGCATGTAGATGTCTGCGAGGATGGGAGACAGGGGCGAGCCCATAGCTAAACCTTCAGATTGTCTATTTTAACCTGCAGAATCCTCGTTCCTCAAGCTCATCTCAGTCTTCTACTCGTTCAAATATCAATATTGTGTTATCCTTCTTTCCTAAATCAAGCTTTTCCATTGCTAAAATTCTTAGACAATTTGACTTTAAAATAATTTTTTCCCCTACCAACAAACTCACCCTTTCCAAACTCAAAGATCCTATTGAATTATCGAATTCATGGGGTATCTACAATATTAATTGTCAGTGCGGTCTTTCTTACATTGGACAAACCAAACGTAGTCTTAAATTTCGTATTAAAGAACATAAACAATATATTGAAAAACAAGAAATCAAAAAATCCTCTATTGCAAAACATTGCTGGGAGATGAATCACGTTTTCGACTTCAGTTCGGTTAAAATAATATCTAAACCTACTTCTGTACAAGAACTTAATTTCCTTGAAGCATTCCATATTCATAAAAATCTTGGGAATCTTGTTAATTGTGAATTTGCTATTCCACCATTATCAGACTGCTGGAAATATTACATTAAAACCAATTTTTCTTAACTTTTTAAACTATTTCTCACCATAGCGTTTCCATTTCCTATCGATTTTCCTATTGGATGTTGCCTAGAACCCTCCGTTTTCCTATTGGCTAATAAATCTGTCACTTGAATCCTCCATTATTCCATTTCCTATCTATTTTCCTATTGGCTGTTTGCCTGGAACCCTCCGTTTTCCTATTGGTTAATAAACTTGTCACTTGAATCCTCTATCATTTCTATATATATGAGCAAATTTCCATTTTCTTCAGCACTGAGGAGGGTATGCTATATGCTACCGAAACCGGTATGCTGTAGATTCAATTATACTGGTGTTTTAACGTTGTATTTTATTTTTACTTTAATTATATCGCACCAAGCTCCAAATTAATATTTATCGTGTTATAGTTTCCTCCTATTGCATGAAATATGTTTTTAACAGAGTAAGGTTATTTAAAATGGTGATCTGAAATCAAACCAAAACTGTAGTCATGTGCACTACGGATTTCAGGTAAAGCATTGTGCATATGTATTGAGATGATATAGACATAAATGTATGAGAAACTTGCAAGTAGTGTTTGCCTACTGTGCGACATTATTGTCGCATTTAAAGGTATATGCATATTATTAATGCAGTTGTATTACGCCTATGTTAAATGTGCTAACTAAGTTTTGGATAAGAAATTCGTTTCTCATTTGAGACACTCTGCCACTGTATCTCACGAGAGAGGAAATGCGTGAACTTATTCAGCTCTCCTATAATTTATTACTGGAATCCTCATTCAAAAGGATGATTGTAGCAGAATTTTCACTAGCCAGAATATCAGAGTACCGTCTGATATCGTCAAAGTCTGCTTGTATTTAGCCAAACATATCTCTGTGAATGTGCTTTTCTCCCCTTCGCTATATGAAAAACAAATACAGAAATCAAATATAGAATCTGACTTATGACTGAAACTATCTAATATTGAGCCAGACATAAGGAAACTGCGCTTAATAAAACAAGTCCATTCATTTCATTAGCGATAGAAGCAAATTAGTGCAATTAGCCTACTATAACAGTATATGAATCAATGTGCGCCAGTATGTCATTGTGGCTTTTTTTCTATACCAGAGCACTGTATTTTGATATTGTATGCATTATTAAAATTTAATGATGATACTACTTTTTACTTCAATGTTATTATGTAATCGTTCATTTTTAAATACAATAAAACCTGCTATGACAGAAACACAAAAGACCGGAGATATATTTCATTTTAGACAGGTTAATTTTTACAGGTTTTTTCTATATTAGCTTTCGCTTGTTACTTGGTGGTACGCGGAAGTATGAACTTCGATTTAGTGGTACGTCTGTCTAAAAGTTTGGGAACCCCTAGTTTAATGCATTTTTGCGAAGGAATCCGACAATTTCGTCTCAACTAGATTATAATTTAACAGCAACATGAGCTATATCGATGAAGAAAAACTGTTGAAATGATTCGAGAAAGTCCAAAGCTTTAATCGATACTTGAAGATTCAAGCAGAGTGTTTAACGCCGAAGAGACAACATTTTTCTACATCCTGAAGCCAGTAAAATTCTCGCTTTATAAGGGGACAAAACCGTTTACTTAAGTTTACTATTTCTGAATAGTAATATTCGCCTTATTTAATTGTAGAACAATAAGTCAAAGATTATTATTCAAAAATAGTGGTATCTAAATTCAAGGAACCATTCAAACGGTGAGAAAAATCCGCCTACGACAGTTGTCATTTTTTGAGTCATCGCTTAATATTCAGTGGTCTTGGACTAGGTAGGTTACTACACAATGCTCTTATTAAAATTCCATTTATGCATTAAGATTTAATTGCAATAAAATACTGTGATTCAAGCCATGTAATTGAAATGTGCCATACTAAAAAGTTCAATTTGTTAAATTTTTTAGACATTCTTTTTCAGCTTTTGACATGCGTTTTTTATTTTTGTACCATTCAATTAACTCATTAATGTAACAAAAAATATCCCTTTGTTAATAAAATATATATTTCCAGTCGTTTCGTCTTTTATTTGACGTTTTATGCAATTCGAACGTGGCCACTACAGAAACAGAGAGGTGTTCCCTATTCGTGCATTTTATGCTCCCCGAAAAAAAAAATTGTGCGGGAAAATGCTGCAGTGTAGTTATGTGATGCAGAAGGAATTAATTGAGATATCAAACACTCGCTGTTGTCGCAGTCACTAAAACTAATTGCGGTACACTAAAAATAGGCGAAAAATGTTCTTAAAATGTTCATTACTGGTGTAGTTACCGTATATTGATAAACAATTTGAATAAAAGTGACAAAACAGCAACACGATTTAGTTATATGTGTATATGCCCCTGAGCGTATTAAATGATAATACAGTAAAAATAAGAAGTACAACTTAAAAAAAATAATCACACTTTTAATCCAAAATTCAGTATGAGAATTTATATAATCTAATTTAGGAAAGCAGCCAGTGTTTGTTCAGGGAAGGACATACATAAAGTTAAAGAATGTTAGCTTGGGCGTCGGCAGAACGAAATCCAGGAAAAAGCAAAATTTTGGAACAGATGTGTGCCTGAAGTAAAAATAGAAATAATGTAGCAGATAAAACAACGTTTTAAGCATCAGAACATTTAACTAATTGCAAACTAGTTTCGGTAGTATTCAGCGAAATGCAAAGAATGATTGAAATTTTGTCCATATATATGGAGGAGAAGCAGATTCGAGGTTCATCAATAGAATTACAGGAAATTACAGGGAACAGTCAGTAGGAAATTGTATACTGAAAAGAAATGATGCTAGTAGAAATTAAGAAAAGGAGGGTTTTTACGTAACATTTCCAACAATCTGACAATGGGAGAATCACAAAAGTATTATTAATTGCGACTTCGCTATTCCCCCATTGTCAGATTGTTGAAAATATTATGTAAAAACCTCTTTCTTAATTTCTATTAGGATTTTTCCACTTCAACAATTACTTCTCCTATACATTTTCCTACTGGCTGTTACCTGTAATTGCCTGTAATCCTATTGTTCAATAAACCTATTCCGCGAATTCGCTTCTCTTCCATATATATGGGCAAAATTCCACTATTCTTTCCGATGATGACGGTACACTGAATGTTGCCAAAACTAGTCTGCACTTTGTTAAAATGTTCTGGTGCTTAAAACAATGTTTTATATGCCTATATTGTACTGCGACATGTATCATCTAAATTGTTGAAAAATTAGAAATATTTTACTCTCTTTCACGTCCTCTGTAAGAGGTTTTGTTTCCTTATTAAGAGATATCTCAAAATTCGTAGATGTATGTTGCGATCATTGTATCTCATGTATATGCATTTCATGTAAAAAAAAAAATAATAATAATAAATCGCAATGCAATATTCGCATTTCATATTTTCAAGATAAAGTCAATATTTCTGCAATATTGGTACTTCATTGTAAATATTTCCAATGAAAAACCAACATTTCTGCAATATTCTTCAATATCATCGTAAAGTCAATATTTTTGTGGAGAAAATGGTTTATGAATTTAGGAAGTTTCAATAATATTGTGTTTTCCACCACTTTCAAAAGTTTGACTTATTTTATAAGCTTTGAAAATTTTGTTAATACAACTCAAATACTTCAAGATTTTTGCTTTTGTTAAAGCTCTTGAGGACTCGTGTTATCATAAGTTATACTTTTGAGTTTTCACAACTCTTAAAAAAAAAAAAAAAATAACTTACACTTTAATGAAGCATGCAAACAACATTAATTGCTTTCAATTATAATTCTAAACAAACTCCATTCATCAATTTTGAGAGTAAAGAAATTTCAGGAAAATTAATTACACCAGCTTTTGATGAATTATTGGAACAGTTATTCACGTAATATACATATACCATTCTTTATGTAATAAAAATTTGATCTTTACCTGTAAATTGCGTAGCTCATAATAAAATCCCAAGTGATAAGTTGCAATTTCTAATGTAAGTCCTTGAAATTGGATCTGTAACTCTTCTAGAATATCAAATCCTGCCATACTCATAGGCTGTCCGTTTTCATCTGAAGACAAACAAGCTTTACAAGGCTTTGTTTAGTTAACTTCTTCGTATGGTATGATCAGGTTCGTAAAATCAACCGGCCAAGTGTTTAGTCTAGTCAGATTCTAATAAAATGAGTTGAAACCACCAATACCAGTCTTAGTTTAGCAGTTAAAAAAATAAACAATATAGTTTAGATATAAAAAAAAAAACTATTGTTTTACTCTTATATCTTTTGTTTATCTTTTTCTGTATTTTAAATTGCCAGCGTTCTTTCTAAGAAGACGCCTAGTTGGTGAAAGCAATTTAACGGGTGAGTGGAAAAAGGATAACATTCCAGCCGATGTAAATGTTGAAGCACAAAAAACATTTATGTAAAAATAACAATCATTTTTAGAGAAATGTTCAACATTATTTAGTTGTAGGACTAGTCTATGAGGGTTCATCCTATAAATTTCAAAGAAAAATACTGATTAATTTATTAGTTATTATTAATTAAACTAGTTCAGTTGTTTTTCTTATTTTCGAAGTGATGCTTTTTCCACTCACCCGTTCAATTATATAAAAGCTAAAACACTATGATGATTTTATTTACATAAATTCCAGAGTAAAATATATTTATGTAAAATTTTAAAAAGGTATCGCTGAAGGCTATACATCTTTAAATATTTTACAAATTCTTTCGCGATGATATTTTCTGGAAAAACAACGAAAATATATCAAAATGTTTGACCAAACTTAACTGAAAATAACTTTTTCACTTTTCCCTTATATTTTATTTTTATTGACATATCTTTTTATTGACCTTTTTTTTTTTTTTTTTTTTTTTAGAGAAATTTCAGGAAGGGGATACAAAGCGCCAAAGTAATTCTTAGTTTTAAAGTTGAAAAATAAATAGTATAGTTTAGATTAGATAAATAATTAGTTTTTGATTTTGCTCTTCTATTTCTATTTTAATTTTTTCCGTATTTTAAATGGTCGATATTGAGTCGATACAGTTTCTAACCTTCTCAAAATGCATCAAAATGGTGGAAGCAATGCTATAAAAGCTATAATATTATGATGATTTTTTTTTCATTAGCTCCGCAAGAAATTAGCTTTATAGAAAATTATAAAAGCTATTGGTCAAGAATATAATGTCTTTCAGTTTTCCTCTACTTCTTTCACAAAAATAGTTTAAAAGAAAAACAACATTAGAAAAATGTTATGTCAGTCCAACATTTAATATTGTTGTAATTTTTTTTTAGACTTGTGAGCAATATTCTGAGTCTAATTTTGTTTAATTAATTGGGTTTTGAGGTGTATGGATCTTGATGTGTAAAGTTTAGTAGAAAACTAAAAAAATATAATTGTTTTAGTCTTAAAAGTTTCCAAATGTCACATCCTTTTCCAATTTTGCCAGGGTTTTATTATTATTATTATTATTTTTATTATTATTATTATTATTATTATTTGAACTTAATTATAATTTGTGTTGCTAATAAAAAGTGAAAAGGAAATACTTTTCGTTTTCATACGAAAAGGCGATGAGTGATAAGCATGAACCCTTTGATTATACGGGCCAGGACTGGCGACTATTTTTATATTCCATTTTACCACAATATACAAAAAGTTTTCTTTGTGGTGGATTATAAATAGTTATCTTGGAAATTTCCTAGCATAAGTGTATGGCAGAAATTATTTTTCAAAAAATGGTCGGAATGGAATAAAAAATAGTCCACTGGGACGTATTTGCCCCGACCTCTTAATCAAAGGGTTAATTTTTGGCTCCCGGCATGCAGGAATAATTTTTTATTATTTTTTTAAAAAGATGTTTTGAATGTTTTGATAAAGTTTAGTATCTAAATTTATGGCTTCTACCATTGATTTTTGTCTGAAATTTCTTTAAATATGTTATACAAGATCTGAAAAAATAGGTTGTTACACAAATTTTAATGTTTTGACATAAAAAAAATTACCAGAGTTCCCCACTTGTTCGTTTTTTGAAGACCAGTATTTTTGAAGAAAAATTTTCGCGGTAGGTTTTTACAGCATTTGCATTAGAAATAACTTTCGAGGTTGGTTTCTACAAAATTTGCAAGATAAATATAAAAGGAAGATTATTATTTTTTTAAAGTGGTATTAAAAAAAACGCATCAAGTGGCAGCCCTGAATCAATTAGATTCATTTTCGATAAAGCGCGCTCATCATACCATATCGTATTTTTTACATATGTTAATATATATATTATAAAGCAAAAAGATATCCGAGAGTAACACTGATGTCATATTGACGGTGGTAACGACCTGAGCAACAAATTTAACTTTTACTACAATTTTTGTAGCTTCTAAACATCGCACAATTTCAATTTCACCGTCTAATAGGGGAGGAAATGTACTTTCAAATGCAATTTGTTTGAAAACTCTATCTCAATTTACTGATTTGTTATTGTTTTTAAAAGAAGTTTCAAGCATGATTCCCCTCTCCCCCTAATCTATCTCTATCACGTGCAGCCGATTACGAAAGATTTACCGGTTTGTACTTAAAACAATATAAATAGTTCGTCGTTTGTTTCCGACTAATAATCCATAACGAAATTAAAACTTCATCAATAAATATATAAAATAATATAAATAAAACACAAATTTAACAGTAATCGAACTACGTGTTTAAATTACCGAAATTATCAGATCCGAAAAGTATGCTGTATGTACCGAAATCTTTGGCGATTTCTTTGGCTATTAACTCCTGGCATGAGGCTAACACGATAGTCGGGCTTTTAATAAATTTCAAAACATTATTTGAATACATTATTGATATTTTTCACATAAAAATGCTTTATGGAGTTATAGTGAACAGTTAAAAAAAATTATATATTAAATGTAAAAAATCTATTCAAGTTTTCAATTAAAAAAATATAGCAGAACCTCTGTTATCCAACCCTCGTTTAACCGGAAATCTCCGTAAACCACACTCTAAATAAGAAAGAGTGACTATTCACTCTGGAGGAGTGGATATTCACTCTATCGCAGAGTCAAAATTTGCCCAACCTCTTTAGAGTGACTATTCACTCTAGGAAAAAGTGAAATTCTTGACTCCCTGAAAGAGTGAATACTCACTCTTTCAGGAGTGAGTTTTTTCACCCCTGATAGGAGTGAACAGTCACTCTTTCAGGAGTGACTAAAATTCTTGAATAAAAAAGAGAAACTCATTTTTACACACGCTTGTTCGTAGGCGGTCACCCTCCCAATTAGTAACCGAGCTCGCTGCTGCTTGACTTCTGCGCTCGGACGAGAACTGGTACCTACAGCTTGCTACAGCCGCTTACAATTTAAAAAGCTCTTATTACATTATTTTAGCTTTGTTTCTTTTGTGATATTCGAACACACTTATTAAATTTGTGTAGAAATCATAAATATTTACGGTTTTTCTCAACTGTGTAAATAAGAAACTGAAACCTTCTTTTTGTATCATATAATACAGAGACTGTTCGCACATTTTTTAGACAAATTTGATAAATTATTTAAAAAGATGGAATTCTTTTAGAGGAAAAAATTCTGACAACAACTTATTATGTGTAATTTATATTATCGTCTGATAATTTCAAATTTATTCTTATTTCAAGATTGCGCATGCTAAAAAAGCTGTGAATGGGAAGATGCGTTTGCGTTTTTTTTTTTCTTCTTCCGAACAGAAGTATGCTAATTCCACAGTCTAAAATGATTGCAAAGCGCATAATATAAAAACTTTTTAGTGCGAAATAAACATAACAATTGATTGGAAAGTGCTATTCCAAAAATCAGTACATATACATAGTAAAAAGATATTAGATGAAAAAAAAAAAAAAAAAAAACAGGGAAAAAAAGAGCCCATTTCAAGGCGGAAAACGAAGTTTCAAGTAAGGATTTATAACTATCGCAAATTTATCTTACATCGAAAACATCCTTGGATATCCATCGAAAGCATTATGCAGAATTAGAATCAAGAAACAAGATTATCATACAGATTATTTCAGAAAGCAATATTCATATTTTAAACGTTAAAAACAACAACGCCGAAATCGTCTAAAAAATGTGCGAACACCCGTCTGTACATTTCCGCTATGACAAAAATTCCGTTACAACAAAGCAGTTATTTATTTATTCATTCATTTTTTTCTTGCTAATAATGTTTTCATAATTAGAGCCCGATTAAGATTGTCCGAGGCCCAGGGCCTGTTTACCAAATAGGCCCGTGAAGCCGAAGTTTACTCACTGAAATACAAAGGGGCCCCCAAATTTACTTTTCAAAACTAATTTTTAGAGGGGAAATTTTAGTCAGGGTAAAAAACGTTTTCTTTTTTCTTAAATTATAGCTGTTAAATTTTTCCTAAGATTATTTCCGACACATTTATACTCTTTTTTTTTTTCTATAATAAATGTTATTAAATCAGTGATTAAATGCAACGTTTTTCATTTATCTTATGTTTAATTTCAAACGTGCTAAAAATAACAGAAAATTTAATCTGTATAGTTATATTTTGTTTATATTCATAAAGAGGTTAGAAATGATATAAAATATGTAGAATAGGTTATTTAAATAAAGAGGAAAATAATTAGCATTCAGAGATATTAAATTTCTGTTTATAAAATAGAAGCAAAACTGTGTTGCAGCTAAGCATAAATTTACTTCAAATATTTATTTTCCCTGCACTTTTCTTAGCATTGGCAAATCCTGCAATTTGTAAAGCATAAAATATATTTCCTGTCCATAATTCTATCGATTCATTTATTATTTCAATACCTTTTTCAGTTTTTTTTTAAAATCGTGCTACTATATATAAAGGATTTCATTTTAGGTGTTTCGTTTCGATAACGGAGATTACTCGGATTCTCATCCGTCAGCTGGCGCCATCTTGTGATTTTATTGGAAAAAACTGTTTTTCCTCACTCTTCAACGGAGTGAAATATCTCACTCTTGTCAACGGAGTGAACAGTCACTCTCGACAACGGAGTGAGATATTTCACTCTTTTCTAGAGAGTGGAAAGTTCCACTCTTTAAAGAGTGCATATTTATAAAATTCACTCCTAAAAGAGTGAAAATGCCTCTCACTCTTCCAAAGAGTCAACTTCTCACTCCTTCCAATTTTAGAGTGCAATGTCGGTTTCCTGACACTTTTTTTTCATCCTAACTTTCACATTCCCTGTGTATGCAAGCGGTTCTTTCCGAACTACGAGTACAGATAAATATTTTGATTCCCCTTTCTTAGAATTCCTTTGAATTTAGCTTGAGTTCCCGCAAGCTCCGATCCCAACCCCTGTGTGCACGCCCCTGTTCTAAACAAAAACACTCCCCATTTCGAAATTTGGAAGATGATGACGAAGGCGAGAATGATTCCCAAGTAAAGATTGGTAACAATGATGCTTTTGAGTGTTTATCAAAAGGCCTTGCTTGCTTGGAACAATAAGAACAGTGCGATTCCTCTGAAGCTATGTTTTAAAGAAAACTTCGTGACAGAGCTGCACGACAAAGTATAGCCAAATTACACCAGATGAAAAGCTTCCATTTAAATCATTGTAAGTTTTTTTGTTTCAATATAAATTCATTTTCATGTATAATTTGAATTTAGATATTTACTTAGCAGTTTAAATATTCATAATAGCGGTCCGATGACGATGTTACATATTAAACTAGATGATTATTGATAAATTCTCGATTATCCGGAAATTTCGACTATCGAATGTAGGTTCGGTCCCAATTACGTCGGATAATCGAGGTTCTACTCTATTTCCATTCATATTTTGTAACCCGGGAGACCTGCGAGGGAACCCCTAATATGAATGATAAAGAAAAGCATATGAAATAATCAGGCTGGTTTATGTGTAATTCTTACACAAAAAAAATTCATTTGATATTAACAAGTTAAAAATATATTAAATGTTGCAAAATAAGCATACGTTTCTGATTTTGTGTAACACAATTAAACAATCTTCAAACAAAAATTAAATAGGAGGCAGTAAATGTCGAGTTCTAAATTATATTAAAACAATTAAAACATCTTAGAAAAAAGAAAACAAAAGTAAAAATAGTTTTTTAAACACTTGTTTATAGGCATTATATGTCTATCTTAAAAATCACGCCTTATTTCATAACTGCAATTCATATGTTGTTGTAAAGAAGAAGAAAGTTACAATATGTTAATTTGGCGTGGGCGTCTAATGCTGAAAATTCACTACTTCAATATTTAAAAAAAAAAAAGTAATTTTTTCTCTGTTTCTTTTTTTTTTTTTTTTTAAGATATGGAAACAGGAAAGGGAAAAAAGCCATTTTTTAAACTACCTATTCAAGATTTCTAAATTATTTCCTTAGCGTATAATCACAATTTAATTACTATTAAACTATTAAAAGATAAAATAATATTTAAAAATATATATATATTGTACTCTTTTTTTAAAAATTATATTTTCTACTGTTTAGTGTTTAAAATATTTCGTTGTAGCAATTTCACAGCCTGTATCGCATATTTTGGCAAGAGTGGTTTGGTGCATAATTAACTCCAATGCTTTTGTAAATCATTGTAACCATAAAAAAATATTTCGCGATTTATCAACTGCGAGCTAACGGAAAAATACCTTAAAATTAATTTATTAATTTATAATTAAATTCTAAAAATATTAAAATTTTGTATTGTCACCGAAAAAAACCCTGTGTACGTACTTTTTATAATTCTAGCATATCAGTAAGTGAGTGAAAAATCGATTAAAAAATTCCATATTTACATTAAAAAAAAGATAAAGTTAAATAAAAGAGTGCACAAAATTACAATATCGGGTGTGGGGGGGGGGGGGGGGGACAAAAAGTCTGGAACCTTATCTACCCATATCTTTTATAAAATTTTATCTCTTAAAATAACATTTTTTCCTCGTTCCTAGATACCATTTTGCTCTAAAGCAGTAATTTCGTTTTCAACTGAATTCTTGTAAAAGCAAACGGAATCACGCAAAACTTTAATTTGTCAGTAGTAACAAGAGATTGTGGAAAGTTCATTTAACTGCAACGTTTTTCATTTTGTTCCAAATGACAAAAGTATCTTATAATTACGGCTTCTTTTATAATATTTTCAAATTAACAGTTTTAAAAGCTTAAAACACTGTTAAAAAATTAATTCCATTATTTCTATCAAGTTTTTGGTTTTGATGTGTAAAATCCGTAAATTTAAGAGGCTACGCTAGTCACAGAAATTTTCGGTTCAAGATGGCCGCTGGCGTTGAGAAACAAATAAGAGGATGGTCTAACTTCAAATGATTGACAAGACAACTCCTCCAATTGAGAAAAAGAATGAATTCAACAAAAGATAACTGACATTTCTGTCACTCTTGGGTAGTTGCCAAGATTTTAAGTCTACAAAAAGAAAGGATTTTGCATCTTATCTTTGCATGGAATTAGAAAAGAAAAATGTTAAACAGATATACAGATTTAAAACATTGTGTATTTTGTACTAGGGGAAAGGGGAAATTAAATCTAAGTGAAAAGAGAGAGCGATGGGCCGATCCCCATTTTTTGGAAAATTTAGAGTTTAGAAAATTAGATTTTTTTAGAAATTTGCCCCCACCCAGGGCTTAATTTCTAAAAAAAAAAAAAAAAAAAAAAAAAATTACCGGAGCCCTAATATTCCGTAGTATTAACAACCGTAGCGTACCGTTCCCCTCCGCCGTCACTCCAGTCTGCATATTTATATTTCATATATTATTTTCAAAATTTGAAGTATTTTTATATTATTATTATTTTTTCACATAATAAAAAATTTAAATGCATCTCTCTGCGCACACTTAGCTATCAACTATTCTACTTTTTAGTCATTATTACTTCCAAATATAAATCTTTGCCGAATCTTAGTGTTAGTTAATCGCATAATTCTGCGATTAAATAAGCTCAGAATTATGATTCGGAAATTGTGTTAACACAAAAAATGAATAGTTCGCAGCTATGAAGAATAGAAAAAGACTTTACTTTTTATTCTGATCAAAATAGCGTTAAAATGATTTGAAATGGAAAAAAATTAAAATTTGAAATTTAAAAACAGATTGAGCTGGAGTCTGCCGAAACCCCAAGACTGATATAAAAACCGAGCCCGTTTCATCTCCATTTCTTACGTGAGCGACACTTTACGTCATTTATTAGTGTTTTGATACAAAAGAAGGCAAAAGATTGGAGATGGGAGGAAAAGGAAAGGGTAATTTAGGATTAGTTTTTCGGAAGCGTTATTGCATTGGGCTCTGGAGTTTCTATCTTTACAAGAAGAAAATATTGGATTCGTAAAAATTTTCGACTTCCGATTTTAAACGGATTTATACGTTTTAGAAGACCTGAATACGCTATGACTGTTTTTAGAAAATGTCTGTCTGTATGTATATGACAAAAAAAATTTGGGGCGATCTATCTCAAGAACTAAAACACAGAATTTAATAAAATTTTAGATTCATTTAGACCTTGATATAAATTGGTGCTGATTAGTTTTTGGTGCGAACCATTTAGGCTGCTTTTTTCACGATTTCCGCAATAGCTCTCTCTCAAGAACTAATACACAGATGTTCACCTACCTTCCGATTCAGCTAGGCGTGGATATAAGTTGTTGCTGATTAGGTTTTGGTGTAAACCGCCCAAACTGCCATGCTGCATTATTCACGATTTTCATATCTCAAGAACTAATGAATGAATTTTCATTAAATTTCAGATTCAGTTATTACGTTGATATAAGTTGTTGCTTATTTGGTTTTGGTGTTAACTACCCAACAGGTGGCGCTGCTATGCTCCATTTTTCTGGATTTACACTATTTTAGTGATAGTCATATTTCGAGAAACTAATGCATGGAATTTAATAAAACTTTAGATTCAGTTAGGTATTGATGTAAATTTGTGCTGATTAGTTTCGGTGAATATCGCCCAAAAAGTGGCGCTGCTATGCTGCATTTTTCACGATTTCCGCATTAGCTGTATTTCAAGGACTAATGCACAGATTTTCATCTACCTTCAGATTCAATTAGAGTGGACATAAGAAATTTCTGATTAGGTTTAGCTCTATACCACCCAAGAGGTGGCGCTGCGAAGCTGCATTATTCAGGATTTTCAAGAAAGTTATATCTCAAGGAATAATGCTCGAATTTTCATCAAATTTTAGATTCAGTAAGACGTTGACATAAGATGTTGTTTATTAGGTTTTCGTGTAAATTGCCCAACAGGTGGCGGTGCTATGCTGCATTTATCAGGATTTATACGATTTTAATGATAGTCACATCTCAAGAACTAATGTATGGAATTTAATAAAAGTTTAGATTCAGTTATGCCTTGATATAAAATGGTGATGATTAGTTTTTGGTGAATATCGCCAAAAGGTGGCGCTGCTATGCTGCATTTTTCACGATTTCCGCATTAGCTGTATTTCAAGGACTAATGCACAAATTTACATCTACCTTCAGATTCGGATAGATGTGGACATAAGAAGTTTCTGATTAGGTTTAGCTGTATACCGTCCAACAGGTGGAGCTGCGAAGCTGCATTATTCAGGATTTTTAAGAAAGCTATATCTCAAGGACAAATGCACGAATTTTTTTCTAATTTTACATTCAGTAAGACGCTGACATAAGTTGCTGCTTAGTATGTTTTGGTGTAAATTGCCCAAAACATGGCACTGCTGTGCTGCAATTTTCAGGATTCCCACAATAGCTGTACCTCAAGAACTAATGCACAGATTTTCATATGCCTTGAGATTCAGATAAACGTCGACATAAGATGTTGCTGATTAGGTTTTGGTGTATACCGCCCAACAGGTTGCGCTTATACGCTGCATTTTTCAGGATCTCCACAATAGCTTTATCACAAAAACTAATGCATGGATATACAATAAATTTCAGTTTGAGTTTGACATTCACAAAAGTTGTTGCTGATAAGGTTTCGGTGCATACCGCCCAAAAGGTGGTGTTGCTCTGCTGCATTATTCACGATTTTCAAGATAGCTATATCTTAAGAACTAAAGCACAGATTTTCATTAAATTTAAGATACAGTTAGACGTTGACATAAGATGTCACTTATTAGGGTTTGGTATAAATCGCCCAACAGGTGGCGTTGGTATGCTGCATTTTTCAGGATTTCTGCAACAGCTGTATATCAAAACTAATGCACAGATTTTCATCTACCTTCAGATTCAGTTAGACGTATACTGTATTTTTCTCGATTTCCGTAATAGCTCCATTTCAAGAAGTAACGCAGGGAGTTTCAACAAATTTCAGATTCAGTTAGACATTGACTTAGGTTGTTGCTGATTAAGTTTTAATGTATACCGCCCAAAATGTACGCTGCATTATTCATGATATTATATAGCTAATATCTGAAGAAATAATGCACGGATTTTCATTAAATTACAGATTCCGTTAGACGTTGACATAAGTTGTTGCTTTTTAGGTTTTGGTGTAAATCGCCCAACAAGTGGCGCTGCTATGCTGCACTTTTTCAGGATTTGCTCCATAGCTCTATCTCAAGAACTAATGCACAGATTTTCATCAAACTTCAAATTCCGTTACATGTGGACATAAGTTTTTGCTTATTAAGTTTTCGTGTATACCGACGAACAGGTGGTGTTGCTATAAGTTACATTTTTCAGGATTTACACGATTTTAGCGATAGTCATATCTCAAGAACTAATGCACGGAATTTAATAAAATTTTAGATTCAGTTAGAATTTGATAAATGTGTACTGATTATTTTTTTATGTAAATCGCCAAACAGGTGGCGCAGTTATGCTGCATTTTTCAGGATTTGCGCACTAGCTCTATCTCAAGAACTAATATACAGATTTTCTTCAAACATCAGATTTAGTTATAAGTGGACGTAAGTTGTTGATTAGGTTTTGGTGTATACCGCCCAATATGTAGCGCTGCTAAACTGCAGTATTCATGAATTTCAAGATAACTCTATCTCAAGGACTAATGCACGGATTTTCATTACAGTACAGGTTTAGATAGACATTGAAATAAGTTGTTGCTTAATTGGTTTTGGTGTAAATCGTCCAACAAGTGGCGCTTCCATAATGCATGTTTCAGGATTTTACACGATTTTAGTGATAGTCATATCTCAAGAACTAATGCACGGAATTTAATAAAATTTTAGATTCAGTTAGACTTTGATAAATGTGTACTGATTATTTTTTGATGTAAATCGCCAAACAGGTGGCGCAGCTATACTGCATTTTACAGGATTTGCACACTAGCTCTAGCTCAAGAACTAATACACAGATTTTCATCAAACATCAGATTTAGTTGGAAGTGGACATAAGTCTTTGATTAAATTTTGGTGTATACCGCCCAACAGGTG
Source organism: Maratus michaelseni (assembly GCA_963931845.1). Taxonomy (NCBI): domain Eukaryota; kingdom Metazoa; phylum Arthropoda; class Arachnida; order Araneae; family Salticidae; genus Maratus; species Maratus michaelseni. The sequence continues at coordinate 438,672,159 of OZ007586.1, read as the reverse complement.
ACACTGCTATGCTGCATTATTCATGATTTTCAAGATAGCTCTATCACAAGAACTAATGCACAGATTTTCATCAAACTTCAGATTCTGGTAAACGTGGATATAAGTTGTTGCTTGTTATGCTTTGTTGTATTTCTCGCAACAGGTGGCGCTGTATAATGCATTATTCACGATTTTCAAGATAGCTCCGTCTCAAGAAATAATGCACGAAATTTAATAAATATTTGTATTCAGTAATGACCTTCATAAAAGTTGGTGCTGATTAGGCTGATTAGTTTTTGGTTTAAATCGCTCACCTGGTGGCGCTGCTATGCTACATTTTTCACGATTTTCACGATTGCTATATTTCAAGAACTAATGCACACAATTTCATAAAATTTCAGATTCTGTTTGATCGTGATATAAATAGACGATGATTACATGCTTTGGTGTATATAGCCCAAAAGATGACATTGCTATGCTACTTTTTTATGATTTTCACGAAAGCTAAATCTAAAACACTAATGCACAGAATTTCGTCAAACTTCAGATTCATTTAGACGTGGTCATAAGTTGTTGCTGATTAAGTATTGGTGTATAGCGCCCAACCGGTAGCGCTGGTATGCAGCGTTATTCACGATTTTCAAGATAAGTCTATCTGAAGGACTAATGCACGGATTTTCATTACATTACAGATTCAGTTAGACGTTGGCATAAATTGTTGCTTATTACGGTTTCGTTTAAATTTCCCAACAGGTGACGCAGCTTATGCAGCATATTTTCAGGATTCACACGATTTTAGCGATAGTCTTATTAATGGATGGAATTTAATAAAACTATCCAGTTAGACTTTGATATAAATTGGTGCTGATCCGTTTTTGGTGTAAATCGCACAATTTTGGTGTAAATCGCGTTGCTGTGCTGTATTTTTCTCGAATTCCTCAATAGCTCTTTCTCAAAAACTAATGCAGGGATTACCAACAAATTTCAGATTCAGTTAGACATTGGCATAGATTGTTGCTGATTAAGTTTTGGTGCATACCGCCCACTGGGTGGTGGTGCTATGCTGCATTATTCACGATTTTGAATATAGCAATATCTCAAGGACTATTGCAGGGATTTTCATTAAATTTCAGATTTAGTTAGACGTTGACAAATGTTTTACTTGTTGGATTTTGGTGAAAATCGCGCAAGAGGTGGCGCTGCATTTTTCAGGATTTTCGCAAAAAACTTTCTCCTGAGCAAATGCAAAAATTTTGATCAAACTTCAAATTCAGTTGGACGTGGACATAAGTTGTTGATGATTATGTTTAGGTGTATACCGCCCAACAGATGGCACTGTATGCTGGTCATTCATGATTTTCAAGATAGCTATATCTCAATAATTAATGCACGGAATTTATTAAAACTTTATATTATGTTAGACCTGCATATATATTAGTGCTGATTAGTTTTTTGTGCAAATCTTTCAACAGGTGGCTATACTGTAGTCGTTAAAATATAGTAGGCTAAGTTGTAAACTATGCTACATTTTTCTCTATTTTCACGATAGCTATATCTGAAAAACTAATGCACAGAATTTCATCAAACTTCAAATTCAATTAGATGTTGACATAAATTGTTGCTTATTAGGTTTTGATGTAAATTTCTCAACACGTTGCGCTGCTAGGCTGTATTTTTCAGGATTTACACGATTTTTGCGACAGTCATATCTCATGAACTAAAGCATGGAATTTAATAAAACTTTAGATTCAGTTCGACTTTTGTGTATGTGACTTTTGTGTTTTTGGTGTATGTGAAACATGTATGAGATAAAATAAAGTTTTTGGAGTGGCACATCCGACAAGTTTTCTTCTATCTACACAAGAAAGAAAGTATTGGATTTGTGAAAATTTTCGACCCTTCTTTTTTCTCTAGAACTACTGAAGTAATTTCAATAAGTATATATTATAAGTATTATAATTAGCTATATTCGGATAGTTTTGTTTTCTGGAAAATCAGTTCCTTTTTGTTATCATTCGTTTTTAAAAAAACTAGAATTATTATTTATTAGGGAAGAAATTAGGGTATTAGGGAAGAAAGATGTTTGGGTCTGGGAACGGGTTTGTTTCGAACCTGGTCCGGTTTCCATTCACTTTACTGGGACCGGACATGGTCTTCGCTCTTTCAGGGTTGAGCCAAGCCCGGGCCTTACTTTGTCTGTCCTACATTTGCAGGTTTGTTTGGGCCAGTCTTCTTTTTTTTATTGGGTTGACCCTGAATACCTGATTAAGGCGACTCTTCGAGGTAGAGTTTTTAATGCCTCCCTCTGGCATGTTTTTAGAAATTAAGTCGTGCCAGCCCGTCTCAATTAAGCTTTTGTACGGGCTGAGCCGACCTTGGGTAAAACTTTTAGCTTTTATATCGTACCAGGCCAATATATATATATATTTGTACGGGCCGGGTCGATCTGGGCCGAACTTTTAGCTTTTATATCAGTTGAGCCATTAAATTTTTTTGTGCAGGGCGTTGAAATTCCGGGCCTGGAAATTTCGACCCATGTAGACAGCTAAACAACATATCTAAGCTAGTTTTATGGGGTTTTATGCTTATTTCAGCCAACGTATCATAGGTACTGAAAGTATGTTCCTTTAATATGTTTAAAAAATTGTTTACCGAATTACAAATAATCTTAGTTATAAAATGACGCACGTCAACCGCCGCGCCCATGTCTTGGGGGACTTTAACGCACTAGACCAGGAGGGTCCTCCTGTAAGTGCTGCGTGCCGGTAGCAGCGCCACCACCTGCTGACCACTCCTTTTAACCCAAGAGATTGACGACAAAAGTCGATATGCAGTGTAGCCCACACATCGAGGACACCACCACAAAACACTTGGGGGGACACTGAAGTCCTCCGACAGCTTCGTAGCTGGAACCCAAAAGAGCGAACCGGGTAATAGGCCTTATGCCGGACTACCCCAACGACGCTTATTGTACAGCATTTTCTGATCATCGAATCCTAGTGGAGGAGGTGCTAGTACAGAGTGTTGCTTCAAGCCGCCTCACCCAGTAACCAAGCGTCACTGCACAGCCACCATGCACCGTGCTATTCGGAGTTCGATCTTGCCTCCGTAACGGCTCTAGATAAAGATTTTGAAACGATATGACCGCTGTTAGCTAGTCGTTGCTCAGCGTCACCTTCCTCGACGCAGGGCGAGGGTCCGGCTAGAGCAACTGAGATATGCCTACGAGGCATCCTTCTACCACCTAGGGAGGAGACTTCCAACATTGACCGAGTCTTCACGCTGCAGAAAACCTAAGCTTATGAAGGGTAGACCCAAACTCAGTGTCCTGCTTCACCTCTATCACCGGCGCACCACATGGAGGTGGCGGTGCAACGTGTCCTGCCCCCGTCGTGTCAAACATCTCGCTGTGTTGGGCTCCCGGTCGTCTTTCTCACTGAAGGGTTCGAGTCGAAATCTCCGGAGGAGCCCGTCGAAATTCTTAGCTATAAAGAAACAAACAGTCTTATATCTAGTTAATATTTTTGACTTAATTCTGAATACTGGAGAGTAATTAAAGCTTAAAATTGTCACTAGTAGTAAACTGAAGAGTATTATTGCCCTTCAAAAGATTGCGCCTTTATGCGACTTCGAGAAGGTATCTCTGTGTCCTGATATAGACATTTCCTCTAAAAAATATTTTCTATGAATGCTTTGTATATATATCGTCCTACTGTAGTATAAGATAATTCTAAAAAAAAATCCGAACAACCATTTTACTATTACTAGTGTTGTAACGTTCTATCCTATAGCTCTATTTCCAAAGGGTTCGTTGTTCCTTTGGGAATTTTATTACAATGTGCAATTCCTCCATTGAGTCATAAGCGATGTTACTGAGATATGAGCTCACTCTGTCTCTCTCTACCCACTGGTACCTCTGTATGCTGGGCGACAACATTTAACATCGCATCCAAGTGCGTTCCGATCACATTCTGGAACGGCTGCCCTTTTGTCACCTTCTTTAATGTGGGGAGTATTGTGTCGTTCTAGAACGGACGAGAGTCCTGACATGGTTATAACTTACCCTGCACTGTTAAAATAAATCCATTAATTCACGGTAAAATTACTGGCAGCAAAGTTGCCGGACTTTTTCCATTCCGATAATAGATTTTTCGTTTTAAGAGATAAAAAAAGGAAAAACTCCGTTTGAAGAAGCGGTTACTTTCCGTTACTCTCTCAGAAATTCTTCGAATCACAGAAATATTCCTGGCATTACTGTCAGGAAGGAAAATTTTCCGTTATGAATAACCTCGGTTATAAAAAAAATTACATCTCTCTTTGTGCAGCCATCTGTAGATATTTATTATTTGATATACCTCAAGAATATTTTATGGCTGACCTTTGACTCGAACTAGGGACCTCAGTGCCTTCAGCCTTAGTGTTTTACATGTAAGACCATTGGGCCCTTTCTAGAATAGGATTTTGAATGATGATACTGGATTTCTTCAAATCGCGGCTTAGGACTTAGAAACCTGGTTATTTTTAAGTTAAATGCGGGGAGATTGCGTAATGAGAAAGTGGTGAAGGTTTCAAAATTTAGTATTACTAGAGGATAAAACATGAATTATATATATTCTTAATTGGATTGTTAGATGTAAAATATGAATATTATATTTAGAATAAAATTCGGTAAAAAATGTTTCCTTTCTTGAAAAAATCGATTTTTTTCAACTATTAATTATTTTTAAATGTGTTCGTTTAGAATATATTTTCTGCGCGAGTGTTTTTTATAACTTTAAAAAATAAATTGTGCATAATTTTAAAGGAATGGGAAAGTTATTTGTTACATATATTTCTTTTAAATTCTAAAGCATTATTTTAGTTTCTTTTTTGAGTAAAATCGATTTTTTTACCTAATTTAACTAATATATATATATATATATATATATGTAATAACAATAAATTTTCGCTATTTTAGTTTAATTAATTTAATCCAAATTCTTACAATTCTACTTTTTTTCCTTTCGTTTAACAATATCTTAAGTACCATTTATATTTTAATTCCGTAACTTTAAATCAACATCTTCTTTTAATTCTTAATCTAAAAACATTATTCTATTAAATGCAACACTTCTTGTAAAACACACTTGTTTTATTTCTTGATACTTTAAGACATTGAATTTTTATTTCTTTGGAACATTTTGTAACACCATTTTTTTAAAAATTATCATTCCATATCCCATGATTCCTTTCAACTCCCGCATAAACTATTCACCTTTTTAAAATTCTGCTCTAAAAGAAAGAGTTACGACACGATGTCAATGGCACCCCCTTTTGGCCCACTTTTTCAATCATTAGCAAGCGCTCCACCTCTTACTACCCATTTTTTCTCCTAACACAGATTTCGTTGGTTTCTTAGAGAGCACAATGTAACTTAGATTTTAGTTTTTTTTTTATACTTATACCGCATACACTGACTTGGAAGGCAAATTTTTACGCATGCCGAAGGGTCCAAATAACCTCGTCACTTGAGAAGTCCTTCCTCTACGCGTCGATAGATTTTCATCAATAAATTTTAATAGATCTAATTGGGTCTGAAGCTTCTATTGAAGTTGTGTTTATGTGGAGTTGTGCATTAGTATAATTTAGTATGGAATAAACTGTTTGTCTCAAACCCAGTCTCCTAAATGCTTTGGAGAAACAACTTTCGGAAATGTTGCCACTACTCAGCTCGATTGTACGACTGCAAATACTCTAAATATTTCAACTGCTGCTTACACTAAGAGTGTGAATTATATCAGCCATTTAGTTAACGTTTTGTGACACAGTCAGCGCTTGTCTTGAAAAAACTTTCATTGATCTCTTAACCAATGCTGCAGTTAAAACAGGATTCAGGCCTGATCATACTGATAACGTGTTATATATAATTTTATATTACACACACACACACACACATATATATATATAGACCGGTTGCGTCATAAATTCGTGCAAACTTAAAAAAATCATAATAAAAGAAGTAATGCTCGGAAAATTTTTCGTTTTAAGCGAGTATGATCAGAAGGATTTTGGATTTTTTCCCATGTAGTATAAGAAAAAAATGATTCCAAAAGTAACCAATAGAGGGCTCTCATACGTAAAACTGAGGCGTTTTATGCAAATCAGGCTCGCAATAAAACACCTGCCTGGAAATGGATTCGTCATTTGATCTCGACAGCATGCTATCGTTACCAGATCGAGCGCTGGTGGTTAAACTTTTTTACAAGAATGGTGAATCGAGAACTATTGCATTGCGAAAGTTTCGCACGGAGAAAGAACTTCAGGCGCAAAAAAAACCTATTTCATTCAAAGGGATACTCAATTTAGTACGACATTTTGAGAAAACGGGGAGTTTGGAGGATCGTCCACGTAGTGGCAGACCATCCTCGAGCACGGATCGCGTCAATGTTGTAAAAAGTGTCATGGAAGAATTGGAAGCCGAGACATCAATGGGGAGTAGCAGTGCTCGTGAAGCTGGGAGAATAACGGGGATTCCGTAATCGTCGATTCGACATATTCTGAACGGAATCTTGGATCTGTATCCGTACAAGATACAGGCAATTCACCAGTTATTACTGGCAGATACAGATAAAAGACTAAAGTTTGCTACATGGACGCTGGCAAAATCGGAGCGGGACCCACAATGGTTGTTGACCGTCAACTGGACGGATGAAGCACATTTTTCATTGCATGATGACGTCAATACGCAAAATCAATAAAATCAATGAAATCGTCAATACGCAGTCGTATTTTGAACAACGTCAAACCCTCGTGAGTACCTGACCAAGCCACTGCATGCTCCTCATTTGACTGTTTGGTGTGGTTTCACCGCGTCTTTTGTTCTGGGCAGTTCCCAACTTATGCAGGGGCCTGTGGGGCAGCTGCCCCAGGCCCCCAATCTGAGAGCCCCCCTCCCTCCCCTCTGCTCTTAATTAGGATTTTTGTTAAACGGATGCAAAATGGTTTAAATTGGCCAAAAATGACAAAAATTATTACATTTTCAAAGATTTAGGAAAGGAGTGTAGCCCTCCACTTCCACCCTCTGCTTCCTGTGCCCCAAGTCCCCTCCTCCCCTAAAAAGAACAATCTACAACATCAGAAAACTAATGTTATAAAAATTTATATAAAGGTATTTTAGAGCATGCACTGTAAAAAAAAAATTCGGAAAAGTTTCCGGTAGGAATAGGATTTCCAGTTGCCCGTATAGTACAGGAAACTTTTTCGAAACAACACGGAAAAAAAAACGAAAAAAAAACGAAAGTTTTTTCTTTCCGTCAGGAAACTTTTCCCGTTTGATTCAGAAACTAATCTTTAGACACAGAATAAATTCCTGGGTCTTACGGAAATCTTTCCATTCACATAAAGAAACGTTTTGGAAGAATGGAAGAATAGATAGAAAGTATTCCGTTTAAAAAAGGAAAACTTTCCATTCACATAAAGAAACGTTTTGGAAGAATGGAAGAATAGATAGAAAGTATTCCGTTTTAAAAAGGAAAACTTTCCATTCACATAAAGAAACGTTTTGGAAGAATGGGAGAATAGATAGAAAGTATTCCGCTTTAAAAAGGAAACTTTTCCGAATCAGTCAGTAAACTAATCTTGAAAAAATTAAAAATTCCTGTGTAGAATAGAAACTTTTTCTTTGCTTTACGGAATTTTTTTTCATTATGATCGGAAAATTTTCTGTATTGTAAAGAAACTTTTGTTTTAAAGAGTAGGAACATTAACAGATGAAAATATTGCTTTTGGACACTGTTTTGATTTCCTTTTATCTCAATTAAATATTATTAAGAACTTTTTTGAATACATACACACATTTTAAGTATTTGTTATCATAAAATGCATTACATGTAATGCATTTTATGATAACAAATACTTAAAATGTGTGTATGTATTCAAAAAAGTTCTGAGTAATATTTAATTGAGATAAAAGGAAATCAAAACAGTGTCCAAAAGCAATATTTTCATCTGTTATTGGTCCTACTCTTTATAACAAAAGTTTCTTTACAATACAGAATCAGCTTGAAATTTTATTTATTTGTTACAAGTATACTGATGCGCTCATGGGTATAATATAACTAAATATTCAGATGATGCTAAACCAGTGTTGAATTCAGAGCCTTTTCTGCGGCTCCGGCGGGGAGGGGGGGGGGGGAGGAATTATATATTTCCTTTTTGGAAATTGCACTTTTTAACCTTTAAAAGCATAATATCTCAAATCTTCTGGGGGGGGGGGAATTTCAATGTTCCAGGGGGGTCCCAGCGGGCCACCCCCTGAATTCAATACTGTGCCAAACAACTGTTCAATATTACTAAAAAAAAGGGACAAGCCTGTATCCTCAAAAAGCTCAAATTTATTCCACTGGGTGTAGCACAAGTATGAAACATGTTCTATGCATATGAGGTGTATGCAACTACTTTGAAGTTTATTGTTGCTGGAAAGAATTTCTATAGCTATATTTCTAAAACAAAGGACATACAAAACCTTTTTTTTTAATCATAATATTGCCCACCCCTCCTTAAAAAACAGAAATAGCCATATTTGACTGAAAATTATCTTCTTCCAATAATAGGTTTTAAAAAAATAAGCTTAGGGGGTCGTCATCATTCTTAAATTGTACCAAACTCCAACTTTTCAATATATACACCTAATTTTGACGTTATACATTTTCTTTTACGTAAATTTCTCCCAAGGATACGATACAAGAAATCACTTGGTCAAGTGGTTTAAGAAATATGAAGGTTTAAAATTTGGAAGTCTTAATGGGAAATTAATTTGCAATTGATGAAAAACAAATTGCAATGCGGGTAGCTTTTTAAGCGTAATTCAAAAACTACTTGACATAATAATTTTGGATTCGCTTATTTGAAGATTTTCAAAATCTATTTGTTAAAATTGTATAGATTATGTTTAGTTCTCTCTTATATAACAAAAAAAAATGTATTTTTAAATTCATTTCAAAAAAGAAAAAAAATAACCTATGAATTTTTAATAGAGGTGGATTTCTGGAGGCTTCAAATATGCAAATCCAAAATCACAGATAGTTGGTAAGTAGTTTTTGAGTTATGCTTAAAACATAGAATTATATGAGACTTATTTATCAATTTATCAATGTATTTATCAATGCTGTAACTATTTGAGTTTTCACGATAGTTCACTGGTCTTTTTATATGAGTTGCCCTATAGTATAGCTATCAAATCATAACAAAAATGTTTGCTGTAGTTTGCGCATGTGCAGTTAAAATTAATTTCATAAAAATACCTATATCTCATCAAATATTCAATATATTAATATTTTAATCACAGTATACTATTTCTACGATTCTTTGTCAAGTTTTTGGAAAGTGGTGTTAAATTTGGCTGAAAACTCTGCATGTTATAAAAAAAACTTTTGAATTTTTCACAGAAACGTTAATATATTCACGAATATACATGCTATACTTACAAAAAATGCACACAAATGTTGAACAGAACCTACATAGTCATTTACTACAGTGACAGACCATTTTTAGCATTTTTCGTTACTTGGGTGATCGAAAATATTATTTTATTATTAAAGTTATTATCCCCCCTCCCATAGTTGTCCTCGCGATAAAATATTCACTGAAAAACATCAAGTCAAACATGTTTTTTACATCCTCAAAGCTTAAGGGCATTCCGGGCATTTCCTCACGAGTTTCAGTAAGATAATCGACGAAACGTCTGAAATCGGTCACTGAACCTTAATTTCTGGACACCAGTGTAATATTAATAAAGTAAATCTAAAAACTTTTGAAGCCATGTAACTTATAAGAATATACAGAATTCAGCTAATCCTAATAAATAGCTTGATGATAAAAAAATTTTAGAAGCCATGCAATTTGAAAATGTACAAGACTTTGAACTTGAAGCTCAACTGAAAATTATATAACAAAAAGCCTTGCTAAATGAAAATCTTTTTTAAAAACAGGTTTCGTTAATAACAGATTTTAATTATTTATTTAATCAAAAAATCATATATATTTTTAATTATTTAAATCAGCTATTTTTTTTAAATTCAAAATACAATTTTAAAATTATACATTTTACAGTAAAATAAACTTTACTAAATAATTAAAATTAACAATTAGAAGTGTCCATTTAAATATATTTGAAATTAAAAAAATATATAGAAACTCATTCACTTGGTTAAATTAAAATATTTTAATCATATAAATAGTTAAAAATATACAGTTTAAAAAAATGGAGCTACAGAAAAAGATTTAATTTAGAAATGTGAATTCTCTTTTACTTTTGAAAACATGAAATAAATAAAACAAATTGTCTTGTGTCATCACTTATTTACAAAAACTGCAATTTAACAGATATCCTATTCTGTATAAAATACATATACCACCTTGAATTACCCCTTTGATAAAATAAAAAGCATATGCACTCTGCATTACTAAAAGCTAAAGCTTTTTGTTCTGACCAAATTTCTTTATTCATTTAATGAATTTAGAGCATATATTAAACACACTTAAGATGGTTATGATTATATTTTATAAATTTCAATGGATATGAAAAAAATATTCCTTGTTATTAAAATGTTTGAAAAGAAACACCAATTTTCCAGCTTTATGAGTTCCTAAGCGATTACAGAGTTTACAGTGAATTAAAGTTTGATTTATTTGAATTTAAAATAAAAATAATTAAATCAGGCCTTTTTTTAAGATTTTAAAACTTTAGTTATTTATGAGTTTACATTTGCAAGTAATTGAAATTATATGAAAAAATATATATATAACATTTCAAAGTATATTACTTACCATGCAATCTTTATTTTCCGAATCTTTCCATAAATAAATTACGTTGGAATATTGAACCATTTGTTATTTACATGTGCACAATGAAGTCATGAGATATCTACATAAATATCAATAAATATACTGTTGACTGACCTATATTTATTTTACTATATTTATGAAGTCCAGTTGCCTGTAAAAATTTATGTATATTTAAAGTCAAAATTTTATCATCATTAATGACAAAGAAAGAAATGTTTGTGAGTCTTTTATTCTTCAATGGCAGATCACTTAATAGAAGAATATTAAAAATTACAAATAATTCAGGAAAAATATATAAAAAATAAGTGTCTATTTAATAAAAAATCTGACTTCGCAAATGTGTATGTGCTATTTTTTTTAAACTTAATCTTAGTAAAATAAATCAATCGCATTTAATCTGCACAAACATTAAATTGCACATACTAACAAAATACTATTTAAAAAAATATATATAAGTTACTCGATTTTTTTTTCTGGCTAACTACAAAAGACAGAAAAAATAAAACAAACATTTATACTGAAAAATAACATTTATTTGCAACAAAAATATAAATCAAAATGTTATAATGAATAAAAATTACAGCAATGCTGATATTACTTCCATTGACAGTTCTTGCCTCCGAATAGCTGCACTTAGTAAAAAAGTAGGCCTAGATTCTTTAATTTCTTCCAGGCCTTAATTGATTACACAATATGATGCTACCAAAACAAAATTGTCCTAGGACATTTCTCCGAAAAAACTGTCAAACCATCAATATTATTCGCGAACAGCATGATTTCCTTTCTTACATCATCATTCGCTACTAAGCAAAGATGATATGCTCTAGCTGGAATGCGACACTGATCACTGCAGTATTATCCTGCAATAATAACAATAATAATATTAATATATTTTTATTTTACTAATTTCTAGTGATCATGTATATTTAATGGGACAAAAACAGCACAACAGCAATGAATGATTAAGAGGACTCTTCGTCTTCAGGGATAAGTATTTTTAAGAAAATTTTCCTTTAAGTAAAAATTTCAAATTTCATAAGTTTTAAAAATACTTAAAAATTAAGGAAAATTTTTAAAATGTACAATTTAAAAATGTTAATTTAAAGATGCACATTGGACATCTGCTTCCTGCTGGTGAAAGCTATATTTTGATAATTGTATAAGGGAATTTACTACCTCTTTAAAATTTACATAGGTTACCATGGGATTTCACGATCAGCATTAAATGAAAAAAAATGGTGCCACAGTAATATAATAGAACTAGTGGGTAAGTGTGATCGAACATCGCTCAAAGGGTTTCGTTTAATATTCCTTTCAAAACACTTTGTCCTTTCTTTAATAAATCCAAATAAATTTCATTTAGCATCAACAACAAAAAAAACTCATGTTTTTTATAAAGTAAACATTTACCGGTTCTGCATGAAAACCCATTTCTTTAAATTAGAGGGTGGAGAATAGCCCCGTTCCCTCTCTTTATACTTCACCAATTAAACTTCAAAACTGATCAGGGAAGCACCTTATCAAACTGAACCTATATACAAAATTTGAAGCAAATCGGATAATTCTGTATGAAAAACTCATTTATCTAAATTAAGGAGGGGAGATTAGCCTCCCGATCCCCCCTTTATAATTTACCATTGAACCCCCGAAACTAATCAAGGAAGCGCCTTATAACAATGAACCTATATACAAAATGTGAAGCAAATTGGATAATTCTGCATGAAAAACATATTTATCTAAATTAAGGGAGGGATTGGACCTTGTTCCCCCTTTCTATACTTAACCAATGAACCCCCAAAACTAAACAGAGAAGCAACTTGTCACATTGAACCTATTTACAAAATTTGAAGCAAATCGGATAATTCTGCATGAAATACCCATTTATCTAATTTAAGGAGGGGGATTTGCCTCCCTTCCCTACCCTTTATACTTAACCAATGAACCCCCAAAACTGATCAGGGAAGCGCCTTATCAGAATGAACCTATATACAAAATTTGACACAAATCGGATAATTCTGCATTAAAAACCCATTTATCTAAATTAAGGGGGGATTGGACACAGTTCCCCCTTTATGCTTAATCAATGAACCCCCAAAACTGATAAGGAGAAGCGTCTTATCACAATTAACCTATATAAAAAATTTGAAGCAAATCGGATAATTCTGAATAAAAAAAAACATTTATTTAAATTAAGAGGGGGGATTGGCCCCCTGGTTTCTCCTTTATACTTAACCAATGAACCCCCAAAACTAATCAGGGAAGCGACTTATCACAATGAGCCTATGTACAAAATATGAAGCAAATTGGATAATTCTACATTAAAAACCCATTTATCTAAATTAAGGGGGCGATTGGAAACCGTTCTGTTGTTTATACTTAATCAAGGACCCCCAAAACTGATATAGGGAAGCGTCTTATCACAATTAACCTATATACAAAATTTGAAGCAAATCGGATAATTCTGCATAAAAACCCATTTATCTAAATTAAGGGGAGGGGAATTAGCCACCGTTCCCCTCTTTACACTTAGCAAATGAACCCCCAAAACTAATGAGGGAAGCGCCTTATCACAATGAAGCTTTATACAAAACTTGAAGCAAATTGGGTAATTTTGCATTAAAAACCCACTTATCTAAATTAGGGGTGATTAGCCCCTGTTCCCCCTTTATACTTAACCAATGAACCCCCAAAACTGATCAGGGAAGCGCCTTATCAGAATGAACCTATATACAAAATTTGAAACAAATCGGATAATTCTGCATAAAAAAACCCATTTATTTAAATTAAAGGGGTGATTGGACACCGTTTCCTCCTTTATACTTAATCAATTAACCTCCAAAATTGATATGGGGAAACGTCTTATCACAATTAACCTATATACAAAATTTGAAACAAATCAGATAATTGTGCATAAAAACACATTTATCTAAATTAAGGGGTGGGGGGATTAGCCACCGTTCTCCTCTTTATACTTAACTAATGAACCCCCAAAACTGATCAGGGAAGCGCCTTATCAGAATGAACCTATATACAAAATTTGAAACAAATCGGATAATTCTGCATAAAAAACCCCATTTATCTAAATTAAGGGGGTGATTGGACACCGTTTCCCCCTTTATACTTAATCAATCGACCTCCAAAATTGATATGGGGAAACGTCTTATCACAATTAACCTATATACAAAATTTGAAACAAATCAGATAATTGTGCATAAAAACACATTTATCTAAATTAAGGGGGAGGGGATTAGCCACCGTTCTCCTCTTTATACTTAACTAATGAACCCCAAAACTGATCAGGGAAGCGCCTTATCAGAATGAACATATATACAAAATTTGAAACAAATCGCATAATTCTGCATGAAAAACCCATTAGCCCCAGTTCCCCCTGTATCTTTAACCAAAGAACCCCCAAAACTAATCAGGGAAGCGACTTATTAGAAGGAACCTATATACAAAATTTTTAGCAAATACGATAATTCTGCATATAAACCCCATTTATTTAAATTATGGGTGGATTAGCCCCCGTTCCCCTCTTTATGCTGAACGAAATAACTCCCAAAATTAATGAGGGACGCACCTTATCACAATGAAGCTATATACAAAATTTGAAGAAAATTGTGTAATTCAGCATGAAAAACCCATTTACCTAAATTAGAGGGGATTAGTCCCTGTTCCCTCCTTTATGCTTAACCAATGAACCCCTAAAACTGAGCAGGGTACCGCCTTATCAGAATGAACCTATATGCAAAATTTGAAACAAATCAGATATTTCCGCATGGAAAACCCATTTATCTAAATTAAGGGGGTATCAGCTCCCCGTCCCCCCTTTATACTTACCAATGAACCCCCAAAACTAATCAGGGAAGCGGCTTTTAACAATGAACATATATACAGAAGCAAATTTGATATATTTGAAGCAAATTGGATAATTCTGCATTAAAAACCCATTTATCTAAATTAAGGGGGGATTAGACACCGTTCCCCCCTTTATACTTAATCAATGAACAACCAAAATTGATAAGGGGAAGCGCCTTATCACAATTAACCTATATACAAAATTTGAAGCAAATCGGATAATTCTGCATAAAAAACCCAATTATTTAAATTAAGGAGGAGGGTATTAACCACCGTTTCCCTCTTTAAACTTAACTAATGAACCTCCAAAACTAATGAGGGAAGCGCCTTTTCACAATGAAGCTTTATGCAAAATTTGAAGCAAATTGGGTAATTTTGCATGAAAAACCCATTTATCTAAATTAGGGGGGATTAGCCCCCCGTTCCCCTTTATACTTAACCAATAAACGCTCAAAACTGATCAGGGAAGCGCCTTATCAGAATGAACCTATATACAAAATTTCAAACAAATCGGATAATTCTGCATTAAAAAAACCGTTTATCTAAATTAAGGGGGCTATCAGCCCCCTTTTCCTCCCCCTTTATATTTAACCAATGAACCTCCATAACTAATCAAGGAACCGCCTTATCAGAATCAACCTATATACAAAATTTCAAAAATTGAAATCGGATAACTCTGTATGAAAAACCTATTTATCTAAATTAAGGGCGTGGCGAATTAGCTCCCCTTTCTGGCTTTGACAGACTGGGAGCTAAAAAAGGTTTCTATTACAATGATATTTCGGGTTCTGTAGACTCCAAAAGTAGCAGAATTTTCAATTTTTGCCTTACCTCGGGTTCTGCAAACCCCAAAAAGCTGAGTGAAAAGACTGTATACTAAATGGAAAATATCAACGAGAGTTTTTAATTAAAAACAGTTTTCATCTATGCGGTATATAGTCCCAAAATAAAAATAATAATTCAGTTTATAAATTTAAAATCACATATAATTAATTTAATTTCACTTTGAATTGTCCAAAAAACAAGCTAGAGACTGAGTCAAGTCGGCCAGTTTTTTAGCGACACCGAATCCCCCCCCCCCCCCAAAAAAAAAAAAAAAAAAAAAAAAAAAAAAAAAAAAAAAAAAAAAACGTGCCTGACTTATACTCAGACTCCACAGCCCTGGTAGAAATGATTGGATGAGGACGTATCACAAAAATTCTAAGCTTTGAGATTACTTAAGAGTAGTGCTTGGAAAGGCACGCAAAAATACTGTGCCTAGGACTCTGAAGTTTAAAGTTGGGTTCTAGTGACATTTATGATTTATATGTTGACATCATGACTCTTTTGAACATTTTTTATTTCTTGAAATTTGAACAGTATTAACACGTGCATTTAAATACATGACAAGATTTAGTTAAATGAAAGCAGAAATATGAAATAAAATCAAGTAAGAAATTTTTTTTGCTAAAACACCACATTTTTTTTTTTTTTTTTTTTTTTTAAATGAATGAATGAAGAATTGAAGCTTTATATTTTTGAAATAAAAAAAATTCAAGCCTTTTGAGGGTTTATTCTCCCTGAAGCCCATTCAATATAATTTTTCAAGACATGAGCACGAAATAAAAATCAGAACAAAAAATTGTCTTCCTTTCCACATGTGACATGATGTTCAGCAGTGGAGATCTCCCCCATCCATCTCTACTGACAAAAATTCCCTGTTTGCTTTTTTTTCCTTTTTCTGTTTATTTTAAATTATTAGAAAAGATTAAATGTCATTTTTTATTTTCAAAATAATGTAAGAAAAATAAAATTTAGCCAATTAAACTTGAATATCCAGGGCGAGGCAGTTGATCTCTGCTGCCCAAGATGTAAGCTTCTGCATGCAAGCTTTTACAGCATGAATATAGATAATATCAACCTCAAGATATTCAGCAT
This sequence comes from Maratus michaelseni, assembly GCA_963931845.1. NCBI lineage: Eukaryota > Metazoa > Arthropoda > Arachnida > Araneae > Salticidae > Maratus > Maratus michaelseni. The sequence continues at coordinate 438,655,581 of OZ007586.1, read as the reverse complement.
ATTCAACTTTACGTTTGTTACAACTAAAATTTTGTCTGATATGCAAAGAATACTGAAATTTATTTTACCATATACTAATATAAATTTCATTATATCGTCCTAACATAAAGTTCTCAATTTATTAATTAACATTATAGAATTTAAAGGACTCCCCTTTTCAATTGAATTTTAATACACTACAAATAATTAGGAATGTAAAGAATATTCGACCACTATTCGGTATTCGGCTTATTCGGCCCTTTTGCCGAATATTGAACAGATATTCTGCCGAATACCTGTAGCCGAATATATTTAGATATATTGTCGAATACTTGCTTATTTGGCCGAATATTCTAAGATATTTGGTTAAATAAGTTCCAGAAAAAAAAATGTGATTTTAAATATTTTTAACAAACAATATTAAAGAATGATATCTAAATACATTAATTATTATAAGAAAAATAAATTCTAATACTTACTCAATTTTAAAGCTTCATGACAACTTATAAATAACTGTATATAATGAAATTACATAAATAAAAAATATTTTTCTTGCTGCATATTTAGGCATCATATGAATTTAAGTAAGTATTGCAACATTAATTTATTTTACATTAAAATGCAAAATATATACTGCATTTAAAGTTTAAATCTCTCTCTCTCTCTCATCAGTGAATTAAAAAAAATTAACTTTATATCTATTTTTTTAGTCTGATTTATAATGATGATAAGTTTCTTAAACAATAAAATTCATAAATATTAAAAACAAATATTTTACTGTCTTGTAAAAATGCTTAATCTTTCACAAATTAAATCATTTTTCTAGCTTTTAGTTTTACTTTTAAATAATAAATATATGACTATATAATTACTTTACTAATTAAAAATTAAACATTAGATGTTGATTAAACGAACTAATGAGTTTGATACATTGAAAAGAAAAAAAATTATTACCTATACTGAAAAAACATTTAATGAGTTACTTCAAAATAACATACAGGGGTAACAAAATTATTTATCACTGTAAAGCCTGAAATTGTGATGCAAAAATAACTTTTCAGCATTTTCAGGAAGAAGTCTGTTTCGTTTGGTTTCATATAATATTACCAGCTTCAGAAAACAAACGTTCACTATATACCGTGCTTACATACATTCAGCTGTTATGATTTTTGAACACTCAAACAAAAAAATTATTTCAATTAGTCCTTAATTTAATTTTTGATTTTAAAATTGGAAAAAAAAAAAAATAAACAAATAAAATAATTTTTTTTAAAGTCAGTATTCGGCCGCCGAATATTCGGTATTCGGCTAAAACTTGGCCGAATATTCGGTATTCGGCCAAATCACTATTCGTTACATCCCAACAAATAATAAAATGTAAAATTGATTCTATAATAATGCAGTACCTGAAAAAAGACAATACGATTCTGATATAGCATCGAACATAGAAAAATATCACCAATTTATTTTAAGATCATAGGTATTGATGTCTTCAGTGTTGAATTCAGACATTTTTCTCCGGGAGCGATTTCTGTGGTTCCGGGGGGGGGGGATATTATAGAGTTCCGGGGGGGATTGCACTTTTTGACTATTAAAAGCATAAAATGTGAAATCTTCCGGGGGGACATTTCAATGCTCCGGGGGGGACTGTCCCCCCACCCCCTGAATTCAACACTGGATGTCTTACAGAATTAAACAAATAAACAAGGAATTTAATTTAGAATAAGTTAAAAACTATTTAAAAAAACAGCCTACAAAAAATAAGTTTCATTAAGATAATATCTAAGTTAGAAATTTCTGGCACATCAAAATATTTTTTACTTCGGGGATATTTTTCTCATAAAAAATAAACTGAGCGAGAAATAAGATAACATGCATTTTATTTCAGGCTACGCAGCTCCTTAAACATGTTATTCGATTTGATAATCATGCACTATAAATATATGTACATATCAAATCCAAAATATTAAAAATCACATAAATTTTAGTACTTACTATTGCGAAGCTGTTGTTGTTGTTGTTGGTTTGGCCCATGGGCCCGGTGAGGAGCTTTTTATTCCTATACAGCTGTCTTACTCCGCAAAAACCAGACTCCTACCAGAGGTAAAACTATTGCGAAGTTAGAAGTACGTAGAGCAGTTGTCCAATATTTAAAAACATGGCGTCCATCTTCATCCAAAAACTCGATTCTGTTCTGTTATCAATCACGTGATGCAACGCCTTTCATACGTCAGCAGAGAGCGAGACTGCGCAGTAAGTCCGGAGAAAGCTGTTTTCCATCCTTTCGGAAACTAATCCGATATAAATAGATTATTTTTATGACTGTAGAAAACCTTTCTGTTGTGATTCGGAATAATTATTTTATCGGTTGTTTTCCGTATCGTAAAGGAAATTTATCTTTTACGAAACGGAAAAGGGTTGGAAATTTTTTACAGTGTGGGGAATGAAGTAACAACGTAACAAGTGTTGAAATTTGTTGCTATTAGTATCAGGGCATGCCTGCACTTATCTTTCCATATTATAGAATCGGCCAAATACATGCTGATGCACAACAAATATTAAATTTTATAATATAATAGAAAATTTTACATTATAACAAATAACCAAGAGTGATTGAAAGATCTTCATTTACACTTCAAACGTTCACATCCGTCATTAAATTCCTATACCAAAAAACAGTGTTCTGTCATTTGTTAAAGTTGTGACCCTTTCTTGTAATACACTGTATATGTATAAGATGTAAATAGCACTTGGTTCGAAATTTATGTATACATAAAATAGGTATGGAGAGAGAGAGAGAGAGAGAGAGTTTAATACTAGTGACTTCAACATAATTCCCGAACAATTTTCATGGATAGATAGAAGGGGGCCTTCCAGAATGATGCTTGCCCCGGGCCCCAGATAGTCTAAGTCAGTCCCTGGTTCTGGGTCCTTTCTTTTTTGAAGAGTCTTGTCCTAAATTCGGCTGGAAAACCTGTACCGTCACTGCAGAACGGTATTTTACGCTTTTGCGTGACCACGTTTTGCCTGCATGCAGGATGGTACCCCGCCCAGGTTGCACGTGAAGTCAAGACGTTCCTGTTGAACACTTTCACTGAAGACCGAGTAATAAGTTGAGGATGTGAGTTTGAGTGGCCCGTACGATCTCCAGACATGACCCCGGCAGGTATTTGGGTGTGGGGATACTTAAAGTGTCGTGTACACCGGGGTTCCCCAGAAACTTTGGTGGAACTGAAAGATGCCATTCGACGGACTGTCGGTGGCATCGATGCCGACATGCTACATTCAGCTGTAACAGGTGTATTGACGCGCCTCACTTCCCTAATACCTGGTGATAGAGGTCATGTTGATCATCTTTTACTTTAAAATAAATGCACAGTGTCATATTATTGTGATTTGTTTTATTATCTATTTGTGTTTGCCTGATTTGCATAAAACGCCTCAGTATGACGTGTGAGTGCCCTCTATCGGTTACTTTTGGAATAATTTTTTATTATACATGGAAAAAAATCCAAAAACCTTCTGATCATACTCGCGCAAACCGAAAATTTTTCTGAGCATTACTTCTTTTATTATGAATATTTAAAGTTTGCACGAATTTATGACGAACCCGGTATATATATATATATATGCCATGTGGACGTGGATATTATGCAGAAGTTTCTATATTATTTTATTTACAATTTAAAGGTTCTAATTTCCAATATTATTTCAAAAATGATATCTAGTGGTAATTTAGTGAGGTGATTTATAATGTTTTTAGGATAATCGATGTAAGTGAATTATATTATATATTCTTAATGGTTTTTTATTTCCAATTTAAATATTTCCAATCTTATTTTTTCCAATTGTTATCTGGTAATAATTCAGTATACTTGGTTTTGATTCTACTGTTCTTAGCATCATGCCAGTAGAATTATGAAATACTGAATTATTTGTTAAAACACATGTGGGTGCAACCAAGCTGACGAGTACATCTACATGTGTTTTTTCATATCCAATTCTTGTTTGTTCTCTTGTGGTCCAGTTTTCCATTGTATAATGTTCATATTTGATTTATTAATTCATTTGTGTTTACTTATTAGCAACTCCAATCTATAATTTTTTCCCCCTTTCTCTCTCTTTCTTTTTTAAATATTATTCAGGTATGAGTAAATTTGGCCAATTACCATTGAAGCACATGCTATGGTAAAATTATGATTGCACATGTTAATTATTAGATATGTGGTATTCTGTTTACACAATATCATTATTTATCTCTTTGTAGATTAAAGTAGAATGATATAAGAACTTGATATGTATTTTGAAATTCATAGATATTATAATTATATATATATATATATATATATATATATATATATACTAGCTGACCCGCCCGGCGTTGCTCGGACCCATGATAATAAAATTAAACAAAACTAAAGTTTGTATGATTTTATATCTTTAACCTGATTTTGTATTAAATTATTTATTTAAAAGTGCTTTGCACGTCGACTGAAAATCCTGTATCTCCACTTTCCGCAAGTACGGGCGCATTCTGTTAAAACGAACCACCGACACGTGTTCCCACTGCCTGCCGGACCGTATAGTATGCATGCAGCGCACGCGCTGCAAACTTTTTTAGTTCCACCTCCCGCCGCTAGGGGAAGCACCCTGTTCTAAAGAAACCACCTTCCGAATAAAACTCCAAATTGTGTTCCCGCTGCCTCCAGCATCGAATAGCAAGCGTGCTGCACACGCGCTCATAATCCTTTAGTATCGCATTCCAACGCCAGGGGGCGCAATTTGTCCCATACGAACATCCAACACGGGTACGCGTTGCTTAAAGGAGTTGAATGAACCAATGCCCGTCGAAATCAGGCCCACAGAACTCTGAAAAATAATGCCGCCCTTGGCGGTGGAAGGTGGAACTAAAATCTGTATAACGAACGAAAACGAAGTCGAATCATCTAAAGGCCGTTGTGATTGGGAATCCGTAGAACCCGAGATAAGAATGCACAGTTAGATAAAAAAAACTCGTAGGATTGCTTGTAGGGCACTCGGTTAAGTGCTCAACAACAATTCATTTACTTTGATTGTTGGTAACCATCAGGCATATACGGGTTGTGTACTTTTATTAGGAACATAAATTAAACATTTATGAAAATCGTTATTTAAAATTTCCCGTATTCTCTATACATAACATTTAAAAAACGCTACGTTAGAAGCTAAAAATATTAAATTTCTTGGGAATTTGTTTTGTGAAAATCAGAGCAAGGCGTTAACCCCCTCCCTCCCCATACCCGCAATATAATATGTTCAAGAAAACCACCTTCGCATACATTAACGTGATCATTAAAAAAATTATTTTTTTTTATAATCAGAATATAACGAAGACACTACGCTAGTCGTGTCGGCAGATGACATCCCTTCTCATCCACAATTTCCAATCTATATCTTAATTATTTATCTAAAATTTTGTTCATTACTAAAATTAGTAAAATCCTGTACCAAGCATAGATTATGAAACACTTTCCAACAGTAACAGAATACTTTAACACACCATCGCTGTTTAATAAGGTAAATAAGCTATCTAAGTAAACATTTCAGAAAAACACAAAACAAATTTGAAAACCAGGTTTCAACAATTACCATCCACAGCCGGAAAAGTACTCCAATTCTTTTCTGCAGCCCTGTATATAATTTATATATTTGTATATACCCTATAGTATGCTGCAGTTTAGTTTAGCAATAAAACAAAAAAAAACACAGTTGGAAATTCATCTTCAACAGTTTCTACCAATAGATGGAAACATACTTGAATCATTTTGTACAGCCCTGTATATAACATAAGCTTTTTGTACACGCGACATATTAAGCTATAGTTTCATTCAGGCAAATACACGCTGAAATCACACTTCCAGGAATTATCGCATACATAGTCAGCCATGTATTCAGTTCTTTACGTGGTCCTGTATATGATTTTATTTATATTCCACAAACCTTCCTTGGTATACTAAATATATTTCACGTTCAAAATTCATAACTCGATTAAAAACCCATTTTAATCAATTTACGCTGCTGCACCGTAATGCTTACAATTTTTTTTGTTTAGCCCTGTATATGATCTCTAGCATTTATACATAACACATAGCATTCAAAAATTTAGTCAAACCCATACATAACTAAAATCCTACTTCCAATTATGGCTTATAAGCAATACTTCGGACACAGTACTATATCTGAAATATTTATATGTCCCTGTAAAAGAATGATAAATCCTTTTCGCATAACAAATGTCTTGTAGTAAACCTCAATAATGTATATCCATTTCATTATATCTGAAATGGCGTAACATAATTAAAATATGCTGCAAATAGTTTTTCCCCCGTAGATCATCATCTAAAAGAATACTTTTGTGTGGCACTGTAAATTAAAGAAATACAAAACGAAAACTGCCCAGTTAAACTGAGGGCATTGAGCTCACAGCTTATTCACACTAATTGTATATTATATTCTTATTTCAAAGAATTTGAAATAAGCCCCTCGAAAAATAAAGAAATCGACAATATATTATGGGGAGAATCATACCCCTCCCGCCTTATAGTTAACCAGTGAACCCCCAAAACTAATCAGAAAAGCGCTTGATCAGAATGAACCTATATACAAAATTTGAAGAAAATTGGATAATTCCGCATGAAAAACCCATTTATCTAAATTAAGGGGGGAAGGATTAGCCCCCCCCCTCTTTACCCCTTTTATACTTAACCAATGAACCCCCAAAACTAATCAGAAAAGCGCTTTATCACGATGAACCTATGTACAAAATTTGAAGAAAATTTGATAATTCTGCAGGAAAAACCCATTTATCTGAATTAAGGGAAGTTAGCACCCGTTCCCTCCCTTTATACATAACCAATGAACCCCCAAAACTAATCAGAAAAGTACCTTATCACGATTAATTTATGTACAAAATTTGAAGAAAATTGGATAATTCTGCATGAAAAACTCATTTATCAAATTCAAGGGGGGTGCTAACCCTCCCCCTTTTATACTTAACCAATGAACCCTCCCCCCCCTTCCCCTGGAGTCTCTCCAAGTCCGCTCTGGGGCTATTAGTCAATTATTACGGACGTTAAAATTTATAAAGTAAAAAAAAAGCACGTAAATATTCAGAAAGATAAACTTATTGCTTACAGTCTACTGGAAAGATATACTTCTCCATCAAAATAAAAAATAAAAAAAAGAAAACTGCCCAGTTAAACTGACGGCATTGAGCTCACAGGCTATTCACACTAACTGTAAATTATATTCTTATTTCAAAGAATTTGAAATAAGCCCTCGAAAAATGAAGAAATCGACAATATATTAAGAGGGGGGAACCATCCCCCGTTTCTCCTTCTTATAATTAACTAATGAACCCATAAAACTAATCAGAGAAGCGCCTTACCACAATGAACCTATATACAAAATTTGAAAAAATCGGATAATTCTGCATGAAAAATCCATTTATCTAAATTAAGGGGGGGTTAACCCCCGTCCCCCCTTTATACTTAACCAAAGAACCCCCAAAACTAATCAGAGAAGCGCCTTATCACAATGAACATATATATAAAATTTGAAGAAAATCGGATAATTCTGCTTAAAAAACCCATTTATCTATATCAAGGGGGGTTAGTCCCCCCCGTTCCCCCCTTTATACTTTACCAGTGAACCCCCAAAACTAATCAGGGAAGTGCCTTACCACAATGAGCCTATATACAAAATTTGGAGTAAATTGGATAATTCTGCATGAAAAACCCATTTATCAAAATTAAGGGGGGGGGGGTAGCCTCCGTTTCCCTCCTTTACACTTCACCAATGAACCTCCAAAACTAATCAGGGAAGCCCCTTACCACAATGAGCCCATATAGAAAGTTTGAAGAAAATCGGATAATTCTGCATGAAAAAATCATTTATCTAAAATAAGGGGAGAGGATTAACCCCCCCGTTACCACCTTTATACTTAACCTATGAACCCCCAAAACTAATCAGGAAAGAACCTTATCACAATGAACCTATATACAAAATTTGAAGAAAATTGGATAATTCTGCATGAAAAACCCATTTATCCAAATTAAGGGGGGTTAGCCCCCCGTTCCCCCCCTTTATAGTTAACCAATCAATCCCCAAAACTCTTCAGGAAAGAACCTTATCACAATGAACCTATATACAAAATTTGAAGAAAATTGGATAATTCTGCATGAAAAAACCATTTATCCAAATTAAGGGGGGTTAGCCCCCCGTTCCCCCCCTTTATAGTTAACCAATCAATCCCCAAAACTAATCAGGGAAGCGCCTTATCACAAGGAACCTATAAACAAAATTGGAAGAAAATCGGATAACTCTGCATGAAAAATTCATTTATCTAAATTAAGGGGGAGGATTCCCCCCCCCCGTTAGCCCCTTTATACTTAACCTATGAACCTCCAAAACTAATCAGGAAAGAACCTTATCACAATGAACCTATATACAAAATTTGAAGAAAATTGGATAATTCTGCATGAAAAAACCATTTATCCAAATTAAGGGGGGTTAGCCCCCCGTTCCCCCCCCTTTATAGTTAACCAATCAATCCCCAAAACTAATCAGGGAAGCGCCTTATCACAAGGAACCTATAAATAAAATTGGAAGAAAATCGGATAACTCTGCATGAAAAATTCATTTATCTAAATTAAGGGGGAGGATTCCCCCCCCGCCGTTAGCCCCTTTATACTTAACCTATGAACCTCCAAAACTAATCAGGAAAGAACCTTATCACAATAAACCTATATACAAAATTTGAAGAAAATTGGACAATTCTGCATGAAAAAACCATTTATCTTAATTAAGGGGGGTTAGCCCCCCCGTTCCCCCCTTTATAGTTAAACAATCAATCCCCAAAACTAATCAGGGAAGCGTCTTATCACAAGGAACCTATAAACAAAATTGGAAGCAGAACGGTTATTTCTGTCAAGAGTTATCGCGTTACGTACGTACATACGTACATACATACATACATACATACATACATACATACATACAGAACGGGCGGGCACATAAGCTCTCAGGCTTTGATAGCCTGTGAGCTAAAAAAGTATTAAAATTGGAGTATCCCTTCTAAAGTTTTGCGTGGATATACATACAGAAAAAAATATATATACGCTAAAATCACACTTCCAGGAATTATCATACATAGTCAGCCATGTATTCAGTTCTTTGCGTGGTCCTGTATATGATTTTATTTATATTCCACAAGCCTTCCTTGGTATACTAAATATATTTCACGTTCAAAATTCATAACTCGATTAAAAACCCATTTTAATCAATTTACGCTGCTGCACCGTAATGCTTACAAATTTTTTTGTTTAGCCCTGTATATGATCTGTAGCATTTATACATAACTCATAGCATTAAAAAATTTAGTTAAACACATACCTAACTAAAGTCCTACTTCCAATTATGGCTTTTAAGCAATATTTCGGGCACAGTATTATACCCGAAATATTTTGTGTGTCCCTGTAAAAGAATGATAAATGCTTTTCGCATAACAAGTGTCTTCTTGTAAACCTCAATAATGTATATCCATTTCATTATATTTGAAATGGCGTAACATAATTAAAATATGCTGCAAATAGTTTTCCCCCGTAGATCATCATGTAAAAGAATACTTTTGTGTGGCACTGTAAATGAAAGAAATACAAAAGGAAAACTGCCCAGTTAAACTGAGGGCATTGAGCTCACAGGCTATGCACACTAATTGTATATTATACTCTTATTTCAAACTCGAAAAATAAAGAAATCGACAATATATTAAGGAGAGAATCATACCCCTCCCCCCTTATAGTTAACCAGTGAACCCCCAAAACTAATCAGAAAAGCGCTTGATCAGAATGAACCTATATACAAAATTTGAAGAAAATTGGATAATTCCGCATGAAAAACCCATTTATCTAAATTAAGGGGGGAAGGATTAGCCCCCCCCTCTTTACCCCTTTTATACTTAACCAATGAACCCCCAAAACTAATCAGAAAAGCGCTTTATCACGATGAACCTATGTACAAAATTTGAAGAAAATTTGATAATTCTGCAGGAAAAACCCATTTATCTGAATTAAATGAAGTTAGCACCTGTTCCCTCCCTTTATACATAACCAATGAACCCCCAAAACTAATCAGAAAAGTACCTTATCACGATTAATTTATGTACAAAATTTGAAGAAAATTGGATAATTCCGCATGAAAAACCCATTTATCTAAATTAAGGGGGGAAGGATTAGCCCCCCCCCCCTCTTTACCCCTTTTATACTTAACCAATGAACCCCCAAAACTAATCAGAAAAGCGCTTTATCACGATGAACCTATGTACAAAATTTGAAGAAAAATGGATAATTCTGCATGAAAAACCCGCACTTATCTAAAGTAAGGGGTGTTAGCCCCCGTCCCCCCCTTTATACTTAACCAATGAACTCCTAAATCTAATCAGAAAAGTACCTTATCACGATGAACGTATGTACAAAATTTGAAGAAAATTGGATAATTCTGCATGAAAAACTCATTTATCAAATTCAAGGGGGGGGCTAACCCTCCCCCTTTTATACTTAACCAATGAACACTCCCCCCCCTCCCCTGGAGTCTCCCAAAGTCCGCTCTGGGGCTATTAGTCAATTGTTACGAACGTTAAAATTTATAAAGTAAAGAAAAAAGCAATGTAAATATTCAGAAAAATAAACTTATTGCTTACAGTCAACTGGAAAGATATACTTTTCCATCAAAAGAAAAAAAAAAGTATTAAATTTTGAGTATCCCTTCTAAAGTTTTGCGTGAATATACATACAGAAAAAAATATATATATCAGAAAAACATATAGCCATTATCGCGGTGAGGTTTTTCCGAGGGGCGTATCTACAGAGTTCAGAGAATGCTTTGTCCAATCACAGAATACCAGTGGGCGTACCTGGTTGGAGGCAGTCCGCATATAATTAATTCAGATTTTTTTCTCAATTTTTCTCAAAGTTATCCCGTGATTATACTCGCTGTAATTGCAGTAGAATTATAAAAAGCATATTTTTGGAAAGCTTAAACCCTGAGCTATCGTTCTTAGTTCTTAATTTTTTTTAAATTTTGCTCGTATCGATTTTATCAGAGTTTAAAAGACACAACAACTCGATTTTTACCGGATCCAACTATTGAGTTGGTCCTCAGAAATAAACTAAAACAGAAATCGAAAAAGTAAAAACTAACAACGTTGTAGATTGGTCTCAGCTATCCTATGAAAAAAAAAATTATTTAAAAATATTAAAATGCCAGCGAGAAAACGCGCGATAACCTTCCCATAGACTTAACATTAGCGTGAGCGTTTCTTCGAGTGACTATTGTAGGCTCTTAACCCTGCCCATATTGTTTATGTGATGTCATAAATAGGGTTGAAGATTTGTCGCAGAAGAAATGACTCCAAAAAAATTTAATACCACTATTTTCAAACAGTAAAATTCGTGGTAGATTTCTATTGCGTATGTTATAGAAATCTCCTACCAAGATTTTTGTTTGGAAGTAGTGGTGTCAAAAATGTTTGGTGCCATTTTGTCTCGTGACAAACTTTTAACTCTAATCATAATACATTTATGGGGAAAACCCATTTTTAGCTCACAGGCTATCAAAGCCTGAGAGCTTATGTGCCCGCCCGTTCTGTATGTATGTATGTATGTATGTATGTATGTATGTACGTATGTACGTACGTAACGCGATAACTCTTGACAGAAATAACCGTTTTGCTTCCAATTTTGTTTATAGGTTCCTTGTGATAAGGCGCTTCCCTGATTAGTTTTGGGGATTGATTGTTTAACTATAAAGGGGAGAACGGGGGGGCTAACCCCCCTTAATTAAGATAAATGGTTTTTTCATGCAGAATTGTCCAATTTTCTTCAAATTTTGTATATAGGTTCATTGTGATAAGGTTCTTTCCGGATTAGTTTTGGGGGTTCATAGGTTAAGTATAAAGGGGCTAACGGGGGGGGGGAATCCTCCCCCTTAATTTAGATAAATGAATTTTTCATGCAGAGTTATCCGATTTTCTTCCAATTTTGTTTATAGGTTCCTTGTGATAAGGCGCTTCCCTGATTAGTTTTGGGGATTGATTGGTTAACTATAAAAGGGGGGAACGGGGGGCTAACCCCCCTTAATTTGGATAAATGGATTTTTCATGCAGAATTATCCAATTTTTTTCAAATTTTGTATATAGGTTCATTGTGATAAGGTTCTTTCCTGATTAGTTTTGGGGGTTCATAGGTTAAGCATAAAGGGGGTAACGGGGGGGGGGGTTAATCCTCCCCCCTTATTTTAGATAAATTATTTTTTTCATGCAGAGTTATCCGATTTTCTTCAAATTTTGTATATAGGTTCATTGTGATAAAGTTCTTTCCTGATTAGTTTTGGGGATTCATTGGTGAAGTGTAAAGGAGGGAAACGGGGGCTACCCCCCCCCCCTTAATTTTGATAAATGGGTTTTTCATGCAGAATTATCCAATTTACTCCAAATTTTGTATATAGGCTCATTGTGGTAAGGCACTTCCCTGATTAGTTTTGGGGGTTCACTGGTAAAGTATAAAGGGGGTAACGGGGGGGAGACTAACCCCCCTTAATATAGATAAATGGGTTTTTTAAGCAGAATTATCCGATTTTCTTCAAATTTTATATATATGTTCATTGTGATAAGGCGCTCTCTGATTAGTTTTGGGGGTTCTTTGGTTAAGTATAAAGGGGGGACGGGGGGCTAACCCCCCCTTATTTTAGATAAATGGATTTTTCATGCAGAATTATCCGATTTTTTCAAATTTTGTATATAGGTTCATTGTGGTAAGGCGCTTCTCTGATTAGTTTTATGGGTTCATTGGTGAATTATAAGAAGGAGAAACGGGGGATGGTTCCCCCCTCTTAATATATTGTCGATTTCTTCATTTTTCGAGGGTTATTTCAAATTCTTTGAAATAAGAATATAATTTACAGTTAGTGTGAATAGCCTGTGAGCTCAATGCCGTCAGTTTAACTGGGCAGTTTTCTTTTTAGCTCACAGGCTATCAAAGCCTGAGAGCTTATGTGCCCGCCCGTTCTGTATGTATGTATGTATGTATGTATGTATGTATGTACGTATGTACGTACGTAACGCGATAACTCTTGACAGAAATAACCGTTTTGCTTCCAATTTTGTTTATAGGTTCCTTGTGATAAGGCGCTTCCCTGATTAGTTTTGGGGATTGATTGTTTAACTATAAAGGGATGAACGGGGGGGCTAACCCCCCTTAATTAAGATAAATGGTTTTTTCATGCAGAATTGTCCAATTTTCTTCAAATTTTGTATATAGGTTCATTGTGATAAGGTTCTTTCCGGATTAGTTTTGGGGGTTCATAGGTTAAGTATAAAGGGGCTAACGGGGGGGGGGGGAATCCTCCCCCTTAATTTAGATAAATGAATTTTTCATGCAGAGTTATCCGATTTTCTTCCAATTTTGTTTATAGGTTCCTTGTGATAAGGCGCTTCCCTGATTAGTTTTGGGGATTGATTGGTTAACTATAAAAGGGGGGGGGGGGGAACGGGGGGCTAACCCCCCTTAATTTCGATAAATGGTTTTTTCATGCAGAATTATCTAATTTTCTTCAAATTTTGTATATAGGTTCATTGTGATAAGGTTCTTTCCTGATTAGTTTTGGGGGTTCATAGGTTAAGCATAAAGGGGGTAACGGGGGGGGGGGGTTAATCCTCCCCCCTTATTTTAGATAAATTATTTTTTTCATGCAGAGTTATCCGATTTTCTTCAAATTTTGTATATAGGTTCATTGTGATAAAGTTCTTTCCTGATTAGTTTTGGGGATTCATTGGTGAAGTGTAAAGGAGGGAAACGGGGGCTACCCCCCCCCTTAATTTTGATAAATGGGTTTTTCATGCAGAATTATCCAATTTACTCCAAATTTTGTATATAGGCTCATTGTGGTAAGGCACTTCCCTGATTAGTTTTGGGGGTTCACTGGTAAAGTATAAAGGGGGTAACGGGGGGGAGACTAACCCCCCTTAATATAGATAAATGGGTTTTTTAAGCAGAATTATCCGATTTTCTTCAAATTTTATATATATGTTCATTTTGATAAGGCGCTCTCTGATTAGTTTTGGGGGTTCTTTGGTTAAGTATAAAGGGGGGACGGGGGGCTAACCCCCCCTTAATTTAGATAAATGGATTTTTCATGCAGAATTATCCGATTTTTTCAAATTTTGTATATAGGTTCATTGTGGTAAGGCGCTTCTCTGATTAGTTTTATGGGTTCATTGGTTAATTATAAGAAGGAGAAACGGGGGATGGTTCCCCCCTCTTAATATATTGTCGATTTCTTCATTTTTCGAGGGTTATTTCAAATTCTTTGAAATAAGAATATAATTTACAGTTAGTGTGAATAGCCTGTGAGCTCAATGCCGTCAGTTTAACTGGGCAGTTTTCTTTTATTAGATCATAGGCTATCGAAGCCTGAGAGCTAATATGCCCGCAGGTTCTGTATGTACGTACGTAACGCGATAACTCTTGATAGAAATATCCGTTTTGCTTCAAATTTTGTATATAGGTTCATTGTGATAAGGCGCTTCCCTGATTAGTTTTGGGGGGTTCATTGGTTAAGTATAAAGGAGGGAAATGGGGCAGTTAATCCACCCTTAATTTATGTAAATGGTTTTTTCATGCAAAATTACAATTATACACTTAGTGAGAATAGTCTGTGAGCTCAATTCCATCAGTTTAACTGGGCCCCTCTTCTTTTTATTAAATGAAATATTGTCGCTTGAAATTATCATTTCACGAGGGTATCAGTTCAACTGCAGGAAATTCTTTGATATCATTCTTGAAGTCCACAATTCTCTCTTAAATAAAAAATATTTTGATCTGCTGTTAAATGCCGAAAAAAATAGTTTAATACTGAAAATAAACAAGAAAGTAAAATCATGCGTCAAGCGTATATTATGAAACACTTTCCAACACATTCAGAATACTGTAACAAAACTTCACCGTTTTTTAAGGCGAAATATGATCGCTAAGCAAACAATTTGTAAAACGCATAACACATTTGAAACCCCATTTGAGGAATTAGCATCTATAATCGGAAAAATATCCGAAATTTATAGCGCATATTCTTTTGTACAGCCCTGTATATGATCTATATATTTGTATATATACTGCAGAGTATGAAATAAATTAGTTTAGTTAGGAAACGCATTACACAGATGACAATTTTCCTTCAGCAATATCCGCCAATAAGCGGAAATGTACTCTAATTCTTTTGTGCAGCCCTATTTATGATATACAGATTTTATACACTCCAAGTGATCGACAAAAAAATTAGTTACATTTACAAACGCATACCTTAATTGAATCTGCACTTCCAACAATTATCGCTTATAGACAGTACTGCAACAGAACTCTTTTGTTTGTCTTTGTAAATGAACGATAAATGCTAAGCATATCATATAGTAGATACGCTATAGTAAATACAGTAAGCATCTTGTAGTGTACCTAAGTGATGTATATCAATTTCAGTATGTTTGAAATAGTGTAACATAAAATATACCGCAAACGATTTTCCCCCCATAGACTATAAAATAACGGAATTATTTTGAATGCCCCTGTAATACAACTATAAATGCTATACACTCCATTTTCAATACAGAACAGGCCATAGTAAGCCTCAATAATATATATTAATTGCATGACAATCCGAGTATATTTACACGAGTTAAAGCACGGACAGACAACAGCAGACAAAGAAAATATTTTTTCTGCATCTCTGTAAAAACTGCTAAACCTTCCGATTTTTTATTAACACTATTTCCGATACGTAATCTTCATCTTAATTGACTGAAAATTTCTATTATTAAGGCGGTATTAAAAAAATATAGTATATATTTTTCCAAGCTCAACAACTCAAAATTTTGAGACATATTTTCAGACTCATTTTTAAAAGTAACAACATGAAACTTGGCGGCGTGATTTATGAAGAGATTTACAAGGGCCCCATGTTTTTATTTTTCGTTCAATTAATTAGAAATTGATTTACAGACAATTATTTTCAGAGTACCATCTTTTTTTTTTTTTTTTTTTTTTTTTTTTTTTTTTTTTTTTCGTTTCCAGCGCTATCGCTTCGGGAAATTCGGTTCAAAATGTCCACTTTGACAGCATTTTTTGAAATATATTCTGCCTTTATCAAAAAATCGAGACAATACGGACATTATAAAGTTTCTGAATAAGAGAACCTACCAATTGGATGCATTTTAGAGCAAAAATGAATTTATCAATGTGTCTCAAAATAAGCAGTTTGGATTTGAATACACCCTTAAATAAATTGAATATTTCTAATTTGAAATAGTGGTACTTAAAGATAGGAAGGTTTGTTAGCTATGAAATTGCATTAATATTATTCCGAGTTGCGACAAGTTATGGACAAAAAGTATTTTAAAGGCTTGTATTTTCCCTATACTTCCATTCGGGTATATTTTGCAATATTTTAATAGATCGTTCTTTTAATGTGCTCGAACATATTGAAAGGCCAAAATTGACATTTAAGAAAGGTATATTTTATGGGATAGATAATATAATTTGCTTTATAACATACATTTTTAGGGTTCCGTACTTAAAAAGTAAAAACGGAACCATTATAAGATTACTTCTGTGTCTGTCCGTCCGTCTGTCACAGCCCTATTTCTCGTAAACTATGGGACGTGGAAAGTTCAAACTTGGGAAAGTTATAAAACCATTTTACCCACATATTTTTAAATTATTCGCCATTCAAAAATGTGTTTAGGAAAAATTCAGGGGCTAATTAAATTACTTTAAAAACAAAAAGTTCCTTTTTGTACGTCGTGTGGGGTGTCGTGTGAAAGATCTAGTAATAAATGTGTTTCTTTTAATTTTAGGTATTATATTTTCAGAGATATCGTCGAAAATGCACTGCAAAAATATGTCCCCCTCCCCTCTATTTCCGAATCTACTGAAACTAAAATTATAAAAAAATTAAGGGTTCTAAAAGTTTATTTAAACCTTGCAGGAAAACTATAGTGATTATCCTTAGGTTGCATATTTTTTTTAAAGAATCGCATATTTTCCGTTACACACAAACTTTAATTTGCAGGCGCTCAGCAGGGAAGTTGACGGTCGCTTGAGGTGTCTATCAATGCTGAATCATCCAAGCATTGTTGATAACGATTTTTGAAAAAAAATGTCTGTAATTAACCGAGATATCAATTAAAAACTTATCTAGAAAAACACGGCACTGACCAAGGCGACGTTTTAAATTTGCGACCTCCATTCGAAGCGCGCTTGGCACAATGCCAATTTTAAACTTTCGACAACATCTTTGAAGTAAGGCGAATCATACAGTGCGTCCCATAAGTTTATAGACAACGGGGTTTTCTTATTTTACAATTGAAAAACTGGAGTAACAATTTTAAAACTATTTATAATTTTAAATAATATCAAGACAATAATACTACTACACAAAAATAATATTACACAATCACAGATTTTGGGAGAAAAATTTAAACTTAAATTTTACTGTCCAAAAAGTTTATAGACAACTAATTTTTTTTCCCTTTAACGTTCAAAATTTTAAGCCTTTTTTCTAATCACTTCAAGAACTCGATCAGGCATACTCAAAACAAGATTTTGAAAAAAAACTCTGGCTTTAAAGAAAATCAACTTCAATCAATTTGCAGCTTTAGATCTTGAACCGTTGCAAATTGACGCCCATAGCATATACGTCTCTAACTAATATTCCCCAGAGGTTCTCTATTAGATTCAGATCCGGACTTATGGCTGGCCAGTCCATAACAGTTAGAGTTACTTGATTTTGTCTAAACCACTACATTGTAGAGTTGGACACGCGAATGGAGCAATTGTCTGGCTGGTATATCCGTTTGTTCCTTCCTAGCAACTTTCCAAATGGAAGTACTGTACTTCAAGTGTTTTTTGGTAATCTTTGGAGCATTTTGACCTTTCAAAAGAGCAATATCGGTTGTTCCATTATAAGAAAATCTTTCCCACACCATGAGTGAACCACCGCCTTGTTGTCTACTGAAAACAGTTCGTGGTTCCTTGCGAATATCATACCAGTAATATACCCAACCATCAGGGCCATCTAAATTAAATTTCTTTTCATCACTGAACTATCACTGAACACTCAACCATTCATCTGTCCAATTCATGTGATTTCTGGCCCACTGAACACGTGCGTCTTTTTGCCGTTTTGTCAACTTTGGCGAACGACGTATTTTGCGATAATCAAGAAATGTACTTGCCTACAGCCGTCAATGGACCGTGGATTTTGATACTGGAACGCTTACTTCTTTAGAAACTGACCATACAGGCAAGTTATGGGTTGGAATTAATCTCAAAATCTCTCTGTCTTGCCGCTTAGTTGTATTCTTTGGTCTTCCAGAACGGGATTTTGTTTCAAAATTGTCACTTTTTGACAGAAATCAGTAAATACAAACCCTGCTGTGTCCAATTTTTTTTTTTTTGCAATGTCCACAACGTTCCATCCACGAGCCTTTAAACGATAGATTTTAAAAATTTCCTTTTTGGAAAACTGCACATTGAGAGGCATCTTTCCAATCAGTCGGAAACGAAAAGACAGATTCGCTTTTAGCTCAGCAAACTATTGCGTCACAAACAGGGCCGGCCCAAGGGGCGTGCGAAGTGTGCGACCGCACGGGGCGCCAAGTCGCGACACGACTTAAGGGGCGCTCAAAAGTCAAAAGATCACCGATAAAAAATAATTTTAGATTTCGCGATTTTTTTTCTTTCTGTTTCTTTTCTCTTCTTTTTCATTTTTTCCAGGCTGCGGTCTGTGAGAGTGGGTGTACCTTGGTTTTAAATAACAGTTCAAGGACACTGAAATCTTCCCATACAGACCATATGTCCGGTTCCTTTATCTGAGAAAACGAGGCTATTAACACTCAAATTACATGCTGGAAAGACATAACGAAACCTCTATTCAACACCAGAACTGCGGGAGGTTAATTAATTACTACTGACATTTTTACGATTCTGGAGATCGATTCTGGTCTTATCGGATTATAACTACATGTCGGAACCGGAATCTCCATTTCATAACGACAGCGATGGACAAGAGCTATTCTGGTCTCCCCTCGTTATCTTACAGTAGAGGATGAAAAATAGAAAATCCCCTGCTTTCAGTCGGACATGTTTGTAGCCAATCAGATGCAAATACGCGCGTGTTTTCGTTTATTTGGGAGAAGGGATGTCAGCTGTTTTGCTTTGGGCTATTGTCCAGTGCGAAAAAATGTTTGGGTTATTTACAAACGGGTTGAAAGAGGGAATGCGATTATTTAATATTAGCGTGTCCGTTCCTGCAATCTGTGTAATATTTCCAGGCCGAAGTGAAAAATAAAAAAATGTCTATTTGCATTTTTAATTGTGCATAAAACACTATTTATTATTATTATTCTTGAACCAAATTTTTTGGAAAGTAACTTTGCTCTATTTTGATCTCAGAAAAAGATTAGCAAATTTCCAGTGAAATTGTCAGATTTTTTTTTTTTTTTTTTTTTTTTTTTTTTTTTTTTTTATACTCTGCAAAATATTTTTTAAATAGGGGGGAGGAGGACTTTTGTAGATTTTACCAAGCTTTATATGAATATTTAAGAATATAATCGAATTTTCTTAAAAATAAATATAAAATAGTTCATAACTTTTTTATTTATTTGTATCTTTAGACCATTTATTATAAACTAAACCAGAATTAATTATGCGAATGATATTAAAATTGTTAACTTATATTTCCAGTTTCGATAATTTTGTTTATTTTAAATTGATTATAACTGTGACACCAGTTCTGAAAACATGTAAATTAGGCCGAATATTTAAATATAATTTAGTTGTATCTTTACTGAAAAAAAAAATCTAGCTTTGCTTAAGGACTCGGGTAATTAGTTGTTCTTAATCTCAAATCCAATATATACTTAAAAAATAAAATAAGATAAGTCTATTAATTTAGCTTTAAACTTATGTCTCTCCCCCCCCCCCCCCCACACACACCCTCTTGTTAAATCTCATTTTTAAATTCATAAAGATTTAATAATTTTCATAACAGTTGAAAGATTCTTAAGAAAGTCGCTCAAATGTTCTTTATTTATTGATATTCTAAATATTTAATCAGATCATCAATTCGTTTTATAACTTATTTCAAAAATAACTAAATATGTTAATCAAAAATTATTATTGTATGTTTATCAATTAATTGAAAATCGTGGTTCTTGGTGAACAGGATAATTTGAATCAATTAAATTATTAAACGTAAAAACAAATATTAAAAACTAAAAGAAAATTGTAAAGTACATCTAAAAAAATATTTTCTCTTCAATAACGCGATATTTTCTGACACAAACACAGGGCCTGATTAAAAAAAAAGGGGGCAACTAGGCCGTGGTTCTGAGCCCCTTTGATTTTAGGGGTCCCAAACTTAATTTGCAATATTTTAAGGCTGATATTGTAAATCTATTTCGAGCTTGTGCTGATTATAATTCATATTTTGTACCATTACAGTCGGAAAATATTAAACACAAATTATATATTTGTGTAAATATGTACTTATATATTTATATTTGTATTCTATGGCATAGAACATATTTAATTTTTTTTGTGACAGCATAGGAAGAGGGTTTGGCCTTCTTTGCTTGATCGGACGCTGAACATTTACAGACTTATATTTAAACGTAAAAGCATAAAATTATTAGATATGACAAGTGAAGTGATTTGGAATCGAAAAGCGTCTTTTATATTTTTATTATCTATATAGATAGATAAATGTATTACATTTAGAGTTATAAACGATTGTTGTCTTATGACGACCTTTTTCGAGTTTCGCTTTCGTAATCTCGTTTCAAAATGCCTATTTTGTCTGCATTTTCTGAAAGATCCTTTGCCTTTATCGAGAAATGAGAAATGCTATTCGATTTCACAGTTTCGGAATAAGAAAACCTACCAATTTTCTGGGTTTACGAATAAAAATGAACTCAGGAATGCGTCAGAAAATAGACAGTTTTAATTAGAGAACAGCTTTAATATTAAACAGAAAAAAAAAAGTGTTAGCTGTCGTGTCTTTCCGCCTAAACTTTTAATTTGTTTACAAGTCCAAAATACACGCATTTTTTTTTTTTTTTTTGTGTGTGTGTGTGTGTGTGGTTTTTTTTTTAATTTCCGTGTTTGAACTGTAATTCCTTTTTATGTAATTGAAAGTTTATTTTTTTGCTGGCTGGATTAATATAGATTTATTAATCAAATTTGTAAGTAAATTAGTTGCACATTTTTTACCGATAAGAAAAAAAGAATATACAGATATCTGAGTCAAAAAACTTTCAAAGGATCAGTAAAGAAGCTTCTTGTAAGAAAATAACATTTTGTAATTAACACGGTTCGTTGATATTGATATATATCCGATATTTTAAAAAGATTATTATGTTTGTTAATTTTGATATTTGATATCGTATATAATATATATTCGGATTTTTTTATACTTCCAGCATAAATAAATTGTTCAAAACCTGTGTACATGATAATTTCATTAACTTTTTCCGTTTTGTAGACAAAGAACTTTTGCTCTGCCAGTGACTTAAGCGCCCCCCCCCCCAATATATATATATATATATGTATAATAAAAACCTTTACGTTTGAAGCTGAATTTGTAAATGTAGAACACCCACTGAAAGATACACTGTTAAATTTAGATAAGTTATTTAAATCTTCATAAGAAAGAATCTTTTCAGGCTTTAGTTTAGTGCTATACAATAGGTTAAGGAATGAAAAAGCAGACAAACTTACATTTACTTTCCAATTTTTCAATTACAAAAACTATTTTATATTTCAAATTTTGTTGTATTAAACAACATTTCCTTAATATTAAATCCTACAAGTGTTCATGCTAAGTGTAATATATTTTAATTTCTAATTATATTAAGTATGGAAAAATTTCTAAACATCAATAAGTTGACTATTTTGAAAATATCGGATATATATCAAAATGTCAGATTTTTGGATGTTTTCGAAAATGTCACGATATTTACGAACCCTGGTAATTAAAAGACTCTGCCTTCTTTCTATTTTTTAATGTTAAACAAGCGCCCCAACCCCCACCCCCCAAAGTAAAACAAAAATGTTTCCGAGCCTTGCCGCTGCGATCTCGACACCCTTGAAGCACTCGGCAAAACGCCGACGAAAAGCAACCGACTCCGATAGGCGAAATTTCGACTCTACTACACCAGAATAGCAAATTGTCGCTAAGAGGACTTTTTCCGACCCGTTTCAGCGTTCCGATAACACCAGAATCTGAACTCTCTTCTCCCGCTGGTTGGGCTCGACTGTCCCCTTGATGCAGCCGATAGTGGCAAGTGTCTTTTGGCAGATAACATCTTGTAGTTGCAGAGAATCGTACAAATTACTTATTCTCGTTTTTTTTCTTTTCTTTTTTTTTTTTGGTATTAAACAATATTAATTTAAAGATTATACTCAAAATGCCGTGCATGAGAAAATCGGGAAATTATTACAGGATCAAGAGGGCGCCAAAAAAAAAAGTAAAAACCATGATGAAAAAAAGGATATAATCGGAGCGCCAAATTTTTTGTCGAAGACGCAAATGAAAGGTTATTAGAGGTAAATTTCTCTAACTAAAAATTATATATGTAATTAATCTTATTAAAAAAATTAACTTCAGCACATCGTTTTATTTAGTTATTCTTAATTTAATCTGTATTAAATCAATAATAGTGTAATAGTATTTCAATACATGGCAGAAACTAGGAATTTTTCAGTCGCAAGCATTTTGGCGCCCTCTCCAATCCTTTCCCAAAATAAATGTATACAGAGAAGTTTTCAATCCATTCCCCTAATTTTTATTTTAAATATGAAATAATTGTTAGGAAGCATATTTATCTTAATATTTTTATATTGCTTTCTTTAGAAATGGAAATACTGTAATCGCTTCGTTTTTATCTATCTATATATATAATCCAGATCTTGTTAACACAATAATGTTCGAAAATTGAATAATTTCGAACATAATTAGAACAGTGTATTGATCTTACAAGTACCTTGGATCTGCGTGTGTTTATTAATCAAGTATGTAAATCTTATAGTTTGTTTACAGAGACACACAAAAGCAAATTTTGTCATCACGATGTCCGAAATATTGAATCAATTCAAATATAATTGGGACAGTGTATAAATCTTACAGGTATCTTAGATGAATTCGTTAATCAAATATTATTCTCTGGCGCCCCTAAGCAGTCTCTTAATAGAAAAATCACGCCCTGTTCAAAACAAAGAGTATAAAATTAACGAATATATCTTTATTTTGGGTCGTACGATTCCATGACATTTTTTCCTAAATTTCGTTATTTGTTTTTTGTACCGAAGGACGAACAAAATCTTCTGTTGGCGCCGCCTTCTACTCTTGTGCCCAGGACATCCCCCCTCGGCCTTGCATCAACAATACAATGTGAAATGCATAACAAATAAGTTTAAAGGCAAAACATTTATTGATATGAAATTAGGACTTATGTAACTACACTGCTCAAAACAATTAAAGGATATTTGAAGTTTTATATAAAATAAAGATATAAACGAAATTTTTTTTGCCGAAAATAGAAGAAGAGAATCACAAATGCAAATTTTTCTGGTTTTCAAACTGTGGAGTATGCAAATTTTGAGTTCGACGTCAAAAACGTCGCTTCAGCGGCAGCGAATGAAATTTGACTTTCAACTGGATGAAAGAGAATGAAGACAAGGATGATCGGCATTCAGTGATTGCTTTGTTTCGATGAGTACGATGTCTCAGCGAAGTCATTTGACAGATTCAGAAGCTTGGAGAATTGTTGGTAGGTTAGAAGGGGGCCAAACTCAAGCCGAAGTAGCGCAAGCCATTGGAGTGTCACAAAGTGTCATTTCCAGGATCTGGAACCGTTTTTTGGAGAGTGGATGTGCAGGCCGAAGACCAGGGCAAGGTCGTAGACGGGCAACAACGCCCAATGAAGATCCGTATTTAGCGTTAACAGCTCGGAGACACCGAAACATGAACGCTACTCTTCTCCAACAACACCTTCGCTCGGCTACAGGCACCACGATTTCAACTCAGACTGTCCGAAACCGGCTCCATGCTGTAGGTCTGTATGCTCGCCGACCGATGGTATGTGTTAGATTAACATCAAGGCATCGTCGGGCAACCGAGCATGTCAACTGGAGGAGAAATGAATGAAGCAATATTCTGTTTTCTGACGAGTCCCGTTTTTCTGTGCATCCGGATAATAGGCGTATTTTCATCTGGAGGGACCGTGGCAGTAGGAATAATCCTGCGTTCGTGCACGAAAGTGTCAGATTTGACGGTGGAGGAGTGTTGGTGTATGGTGGCATCTCTATTGACGGGCGCACTGACCTCTACATCATTCGAGATGGAGCTCTGACTGGTCGCCGATATAGGGATGAGATCCTCAGACCTATTGTAGTCCCTTACGCTGCAGCAATCGGAGATAACTTCATTTTAATGGACGATAACTGCAGGCCACATCGTGCAAACCTGGTGGAGGATTTCCTTTTCGAGGAAGGAATCGTTCGAATGGAATGGCCAGCGTGTTCTCCAGACATGAATCCAATCGAGCACGTTTGGGACGCTCTAGGAAGACTAGTTTCTGGCCGCCAACAACCCCCACAAACTCTCCAAGAACTGGAAAGAGCTCTTCTGGAAGAGTGGGGCAGAATACCCCAACTCGTCATTAATAGCCTCATTGACTCCATGCCTCAAAGGTGTTCAACGTTGCTGGCCGCCCGTGGAAACCATACCCCCTACTGAAAATGATTTTCTTTGAAGAAAACACCTTTTCTTATTCTTTTTTTCTCATACGCACAAATTGTGTTTTTTTCCTTTTGTACACAAATGCGCAATAAAATGCATTTTTTTCTGCCAAACATGTGTAATTTGTTCTCATATAACCTACTATGTCTGTCGACCATGTATCAATCAGCTAAAAAGTTTCCCATATACAAAATCCACCTAAAACTGCAATATCCTTTAATTGTTTTGAGCAGTGTATTTTTTCCTGGTCCGTACCTTTTTTCTTTCTTTTTTTTTTCTCAGGAAATAAAGGAGATAAATTTAATTCATTTTAGTAAAAAACATTTTTCTAGTTCAAATTTTAGAAAAAAATCCCACTACGTCGATGGAAATTTATTCTTAAAGAGTGATGTTATTAACATTGGAGAAAACAATGCATTGTAAAATTTTTGTGAGGTCAGTTCATCTTATTAATTTTAATATTTATATTTTTTTAAGAAACATATCAATGATTTAATTTTTTTTTTAAATCTATTTTGAGCAGCTTTTTCCTTTTGAGAGATAGAAGGTTTATTTTAAAACTCGTTGTGTAAAGCCAAAATCCAAACTGGCTGCTTTTTAGCACATTTTTTATCCCAAACGTGTCAAATTGGCAGATGCTCTTATTAAAATACTAATGTAATCGAACCGTTTTTCAGTTTTTCGGTAAAAGCAGTATAATTTTTTTTAAATGCCGTCAAAGTTGGCTTTTTGAACAGAATTTCCGGACACGACAGCGCAGGAAAGGGGAAAAACTGCTGTACTGAGACAAAAATCATTTATAACTCAAGAAGCAATTCTTTTAACAGAAAATGAAAAAAACTTTTCGATTTCATATTTCATCAAAAAACATATCTGCAAGTCTCGTGCTTTTATGCTTAAAAACGAGTCGGAAAATGTATCAGATAGTTTTGTGTTGTTGAATGGGGAAATATATTTTAAATCTTTTTATATTTAAATTGATATATTTAAATTTATATGAAAGATAAAACCATGAAACTTTGTACATTGTTTTTCAGCTATATTTTTGTGTTGTTGAGTGAGGAAATATTTTTTTATCAAGACTTTTCATATTTAACTTTATATGAAAGATAAAACCATGAAACTTTGTACAAAGTTTTTCAGCTATGTAATCTTTAAATTGGTTTCGAAATTTTTTATTTTAAGTGAAATCTTTTAAAATTTGTTCCTTGTAGTAAAAAGTACTCATTAAAAAAAAAAAAAAAAAAAAAAAAAGTATGTTCTTTTAAAAATTTGTAATTTTTTTTAAATAAATATTTCTGTAAATCCCTTTGTCAAATCAATATTTATAATTTCCATATCAAATGTGAAAATGTATGGCCAAAAAAAAAAAAAAAAAAAAAAAAAAAAAAAAAGATAGAATATTTTAGAAAAGTTTTAAAAAGATAAATCTCTTTAAAGAATTTACATTTAAAAGGGAATATTTCCATTTCAAGAAAATAAAATTAGAAAAATATGATTATGAATATAAAGTAAAATCATATTTATAAATATTTTGTTTCGCGGCCATCACACTTTTTTTTTTTTCAAAATATAGCTAAAGAATTTTGTCAAAGTTTAAAAGAAGAATGGGAGAAAAGCATAGACGTATCTAGATGGGGGGGAGGGGGGGGCATGGCCCATCTCAGAATTTCAAATTCAAGTGAAAATGTTATGACACTGATTACTCAAAATTTTAATTTACAAATATTTGAAAGATTACACAAACAAATACAATTATTTCTGATTTGAGAACTAATGTAATCAAAACGAGTACACACACATAAGTGAATGTGTGTGTGAGGGAGGAGGGGGAGTCAAAGGAAAAACAGTTATGTGGCTTGGAGCAATAGGGAGTCAGAAGAAATAAAGTTAAATAATTTCGGTAGGCTCCGAATCTGAGCGAGAGTTATCTTTTTTGTCACGAGGGTGATGGTAAAAAATCAGTTCCAAGAATTCCAGTTTAGTAGTCTTTCAACAAAGCTGTAAAACATTATGTGCTGTGGTCACAGCCGGTGAGAGAGGGGACACTTCGGGTAGGGAAATGACCAATGTAAGTATTTCAAGAAGTGATAATTAATCTCTTTCGAGTAAACCAGGATATAGTTGTCAGTTGTTGGTCCATTAATTGTCCAGGAGTAGGTAATAAGAATAAGCAGGGGCATCTCCTCAGGGGGAGAAATAAGCAGGGGCATCCTTTGAAGAAGGACGAACTTTTGGCAACGTCCCTGTGGCTTTAAGCGTGTGGGGTAATTTCAGTTTCCATGCATAATTATCAGTGCGTAAATAAATTCTGTAGTTTAAAATACGGGAAACCTTTTTTGTGGTTCTGCCACGTAGGCCTATGCTTCAAGTTCCAGAGTGTATTTTTTGTGAGTAAATTTCTCCTTATCAGATCTTTGAAATTCTGTATAAATGGAAGAGCTTTGAGGAAGATGTTATGTAACAAAAATGAAATTGCGAGAAAATTGAAATTTAAAACTTTTTGTCGTAAATTTTCTTGTTTTTAAGTTATCCAGAATCTATGATGGCTTTTGAAGATAAAATGTTGGTAATATGCTTTCTAAGAATATAAACATCAGATCGGATGATTTTTTTTTTAATTTTCTGCCCTTGCCCCTCAAAGGAGGGGGAGGGGGGTGTGAGGAAGGCAATTGGTTGTCTGTTGGGGATCAGTCTCTTTGCCTCGTTTTTGTCCGCGTCCCCAGATTATTATATCGTATTTCAACCTGAGATCGTAATATTACATAGTAAAACTGTTATTTATTGTAAAATTAAAATTTTCCTTTGAAACATTTTATTATTTAAAGGACATTTTATAAAAAAGGGATTGAACTTCAATGTCTTTATGTATTCTTTAAATAATATCATAAGTAATTAGTAATAGTATGTTTAAAAGTAACGAATATATAAAAAGTTAAGAATAATCCAAGAGTATTTCCTTTTTTTCAGGGTTGGGGGGGGGGGGGGGGAAGGGGGGCGCCCGACGGATACTCGCACGGGCGGCAAAATACCGTTGGGCCGGCTCTGGTCACAAAAACATGACCTTGGAATATGCAAATTTTGGATATTAGTACTTAAATCAGCTTTTAACATCGGTTGTCTATATACTTTTGGGACAACATTTTTTTGTTTTTATTTTTTATATTAAATCTATGACTGTTAAAAGTTGTTTGAGTATTTTGTTATTTTAATTTCATCCTTATATATTTACATAATTTATTTCGTCTTTCTTACTCGTTTAGTTAGCTCTTAAATCCAAAATAATGGTTGTCTATAAACTTTTGGGACGCACTTTAGTGATAAATAGTCAAGGTTTTTCATTCCGATGAATTCAATTATTTTTTTAGCAACGATTTTTTTTTTGTACTATTGCAGTTAGTAATTAATAAATTTAATCTAAGTAACCCTTTGAGCGCGAGTAATAATCGCACTTGACCGATTATTTAATCTCTAAGTCAATTAAAATTCGAGTATTTCATTTAAAATTTGAAGCATCCCGTTGCAAAGACATAATATTTTGAATTTTAATTTGTTTTCATCAAAACATGTCTTTTACTCATAATGTGTTGTTCCGTTCAATATGAATAACTGAAAATATTATACTCATACATTTATAAAAAATCCCTGACGGCTCGGCCTACAGGCACAGGTAGATTTCGAAGACGCAGACCGTGGGGCGCCTGTTTGTCGGGAATTGCGGAAGAAATGACCTTTTTGCGATGATGCGGCAGTTGGAACCGCCTACTTGGAAAACTAACTTGTTTGCAAGCGGAGCCAGCAGGGATTTTTTTTTTTTTTTGCTATAAGAGTTGGTCTTATAAAAAACTTGTCAATATAAAAGTTTTAGATAATATTAAGAGGATTTATAATAAATTTAAGCGGATTTGAAATCTTGGGAATTGACGAAGTTATGAAATTTTTTCTTCTAAAACTCCCCTTCCCCCAGCCTTAAGGCAATTTTTAATTATATCAAAAATCTGTCATACATAAATTTTCGGCCCTTCTCCTAGAAGTAATAATAACTTAAAACGGATTCGATACGTATCATAATTAAGAAATTATGGGTTTTTTTTTCTGTTTTCACAAAAGCCCCCCCATTCCCCCCCGCCCTGGTTCGATTTTGCCCATTAACAAACTTGACCGAGATTTTATGCCCCTTGATTTTATGTATCAGTTTCGAAAAGATGCGGGAGTTGGAACCGCCTACTTCGAAAAATAACTTGTTTGCAGGCGGAGCCGGCAAGGATTTTTTTTTAAATTTTTTTTTTTCTATAACGGTTGGTCCTATAAAAAACTTGTCAATATAAAAGTTTTAGATAATATTAAGAGGATTTATAATAAATTTAAGCGGATTTGAAATCTTGGGAATTGACGAAGTAATGAAATTTTTTCTTCTAAAACCCCCCTCCCCCCCCTAAGGCAATTTTTAATTATATCAAAAATACCGCAGTTTGGACTGCCCACTTCGAAATCTAACTTGTTTGCAAGCAGAGCCGGCAGGGATTTTTTTTTTTTTTTTTTTTTTTTTTTTTTTTTTTTGCTATAAAAAACTTGGTCCAATAAAAACTTGTCAATATAAAAGTTTTAGATAAAATTAAGAGGATTTATAATAAATTTAAGCGGATTTGATATCTTATGAATTGACAAAGTTATGATTTTTTTTCTTATAACCCCCCCCCCCCCCTTGGGGCCATTTTTAATGATATCAAAAATCTGTCCTACATAAATTTTCGGCCCTTTTCTTAGAAGTAATAATAACTTTAAACGGATTCGATACGTATAATAATTAAGAAATTATGGGGTTTTTTCTGTTTTCACAAAAAGCCCCCCCATTCCCCCCCCCCCCCCCCCTTGGTTCGATTTTGCCCACTAACGAACTTGACCGAGATTTTATGCCCCTTGATTTTATATATCAGTTTGGAAAAGATTTATGCAGAATTTTTCCAGTTATCGTGTCCATAAAAAAGTGACATAGACAGATAGATAGATAGATAGATAGATAGATAGATAGATACTAGCAAGCTATGCCCGCTACGCTGGTCAATTTCTTATAACGAACTTTTCATCCAACAAAATATTGACATTTCAGAATTCACTTTTATATTTCAACAGAATAATAAGGCTACTATAATTTGTGACTCGTGCTATAGCCAATATACACGCCAGGACACGTCGCCCTTATTATTATCTTTTTACGCATGAAGGTTTCGCTATGGTACTTCATTGTGAAATTTGGTAATTTTTCAAATTCAATATTTGAAAAATGGCATAATCATTAGATTTGAAATTTATATCAAGAAAAATACAATTTTTTACCTTTCAAACACAGTTTGCCTAACAATTTTCAGACAAATACTTTTCGAGCTACTATTTTTTTTCAGTAACTTCAAATGTTTCATTTTCCGAGATTAATCTGTGGCAACAATTAGCGAAAAACCCAGTCGTCAGAAACGCATAGTTTTTTATTAAAGAGGCTGTCGGAGCAGGGATTGTCACCACCAATTTGCCACCATCACTTTTGAAATCGGTTCGGTAGTTCTAGAGATTCCATAGAAATTGTAATTTAAAATGTTTTTAGAACGCTTTTCGCTCATTTCACCCTTTTAAATTTCGATTTTTTTTCATTTTGTTCATAGAGAGCATTTACATCTTATAAGTAACTACAACGCCAAATTTCAAATCGTTTCGGTAGTTCTAGAGATTCCATAGAAATTGTAATTTAGAATGTTTTTAGAACGCTTTTCGCTCATTTCACCCTTTTAAATTTCGATTTTTTTTCATTTTGTTCATAGAGAGCATTTACATCTTATAAGTAACTACAACGCCAAATTTCAAATCGGTTCGGTAGTTCTAGAGATTCCATAGAAATTGTAATTTAGAATGTTTTTAGAACGCTTTTCGCTCATTTCACCCTTTTAAATTTCGAATATTTTTTTATTTTGTTCTTAGAGCGCATTTACATCTTATAAGTAACTACAACGCCAAATTTCAAATCGGTTCGGTAGCTCTAGAGATTCCATAGAAATTGTAATTTAGAATGTTTTTAGAACGCTTTTCGCTCATTTCACCCTTTTAAATTTCGATTTTTTTTTTTGTTGTTGTTGTTCTTAGAGAGAATTTTCATCTTATAAGTAACTACAACGCCAAATTTCAAATCGGTTCGGTAGTTCTAGAGATTCCATAGAAATTGCAATTTAGAATGTTTTTAGAACGCTTTTCGCTCATTTCACCCTTTTAAATTTCGAATTTTTTTTTTTTTTTTTGTTCTTAGAGAGCATTTACATCTTATAAGTAACTACAATGTCAAATTTCAAATCGGTTCGGTAGTTCTAGAGATTCCATAGAAATTGTAATTTAGAATGTTTTTAGAACGCTTTTCGCTCATTTCACCCTTTTAAATTTCGATTTTTTTTTTGTTGTTGTTCTTAGAGAGCATTTGCATCTTATAAGTAACTACAACGCCAAATTTCAAATCGGTTCGGTAGTTCTAGAGATTCCATAGAAATTGTAATTTAGAATGCTTTTAGAACGCTTTTCGCTCATTTCACCCTTTTAAATTTCGATTTTTTTTTATTTTGTTCTTAGAGAGCATTTACATCTTATAAGTAACTACAACGCCAAATTTCAAATCGGTTCGGTAGTTCTAGCGATTCCATAGAAATTGTAATTTAGAATGTTTTTAGAACGCTTTTCGCTTATTTCACCCTTTTAAATTTCGAATTGTTTTTTTATTTTGTTCTTAGAAAGCATTTACATCTTATAAGTAACTACATCGCCAAATTTCAAATCGATTCAGTAGCTCTAGAGATTCCATAGAAATTGTAATTTAGAATGTTTTTAGAACGCGTTTCGCTTATTTCACCCTTTTAAATTTCGAATTGTTTTTTTATTTTGTTCTTAAAAAGCATTTACATCTTATAAGTAACTACATCGCCAAATTTCAAATCGGTTCGGTAGTTCTAAGAGATTCCATAGAAATTGTAATTTAGAATGTTTTTAGAACGCTTTTCGCTCATTTCACCCTTTTAAAGTTCGAATTTTTTTTTTGTTTTGTTCTTAGAGAGCATTTACATCTTATAAGTAACTACAACCCCAAATTTCAAATCGGTTCGGTAGTTCTAAAGATTCCATAGAAATTGTAATTTAGAATGCTTTTAGAACACTTTTCGCTCATTTCACCCTTTTAAATTTCGAATTTTTTTTATTTTGTTCTTAGAGAGCATTTACATCTTATAAGTAACTACAACGCCAAATTTCAAATCGGTTCGGTAGTTCTAGAGATTCCATAGAAATTGTAATTTAGAGTGTTTTTAGAACGCTTTTCGCTCATTTCACCCTTTTAAATTTCGAATTTTTTTTTGTTTTGTTCTTAGAGAGCATTTACATCTTATAAGTAACTACAACGCCAAATTTCAAATCGGTTCGGTAGTTCTAGAGATTCCATAGAAATTGTAATTTAGAATGCTTTTAGAACGCTTTTCGCTCATTTCACCCTTTTAAATTTCGAATTTTTTTTTTATTTTGTTCTTAGAGAGCATTTACATCTTATAAGTAACTACAACGCCAAATTTCAAATCGGTTCGGTAGTTCTAGAGATTCCATAGAAATTGTAATTTAGAATGTTTTTAGAACGCTTTTCGCTCATTTCACCCTTTTAAATTTCGATTTTTTTTTATTTTGTTCTTAGAGAGCATTTACATCTTATAAGTAACTACAACGTCAAATTTTAAATTTCTAGCTGCTTCAGTATAGAAAAGATTGCAATTTTAGAACGTTTTTCTCTTCTGCACCCCCCTGGGGTAGTGGCATCGACATAAAATATAGCCTATGTTGGAGCAGGGGTTGTCAACATCAATTTGCCACCATCACTTTTGAAATCGGTTCGGTAGTTCCAGAGATTACCCCCTACAAACAAACAAACAAACAAACAGACAAACAATCTTTACTCCTTTATAATATTAGTATAGATGTAAAGTTTTGAACTGGGGGTGGTTTTGGGTTCTGGGAGTCATGATCGGTGTAGATCTGTAAAAATTTTTCAAAATTTCCAACTTAGGTGAGAATGTAATAGGTAGTATTTCTTACGAAATCTACCTAAAATTTGCGGACTTAGATTTGTGTACTTAAAAAAGAGAATTAAAACGAACCAAAATTATTTTGTCGTGTGAATAACTTCAAAATTAAGACCTTTATTTCAATAATAATTGTAAATTTACCCAAAATCTGTTTCAGTAGCTTTAAAATTTTTGCTTATCAATAAAGCCTTTAATTTTAAGGCATTATTTATAGAAAAGCTTGTAGTTTGTTTCGGTATTATTTAAAGTTTTGTATGCTTAATACTTTTAACGCAGTATTTTAAAAGTTTTTGAAAATGGTTAATACTCTATTAAAAAAAATAATAGATATGGATAATCGAATATTTAGAGTTTTCCATTAGTGCTTATGGAAATAAAAGTTAAAAGAAAACCTCATAAAATAGCTATCTCATACTTTTGAAAAATGCTCCGTACGTGCTCGAATGCCTGAAACATGATATTAAAGGGATTTTGAATGCTGTTTTTGAATCATGCTCATTTTCAGTGTAGTTGCCGGACGAATTGTTTTTCAGCTTGTTATTTGGGATTATTTTGTCTGTGTAATGTTGTGAAATAAATTTATAGAAGTGTTAGTTGTTATTGAATAAAATTTGATGATATGAAATACTTTAATGAAATCCTTTACTGAAATCTCAGCTTGTAATGGTTTACAATACGGAAAAACTTTAATGGAAGAATTAGAATGAAAAGCGGGGAAAAAAATACGATAATGGCTCTGTAATCCAGACGAAACCCTTCCGCTTTCCAAGAAAAATAAGAATAGATTGAACCCGAAAGTACCAACGTTACAGATAAAAAGATAACAGCATAAAATTAAATTTATGTGTATTTAGAATTTTTATTGATCCACATATTTCAACCGCGAGTTCAGAAAATTTTGATTTATTAGGAAACCCATTGATGTATTATAAAAAAACTTCAGTGGAGGGAAAAGTAGCATACATGTAAAAACTTAATATAACGTGACCTATTTCTAGTCGAAAATTAGAACTTTTTACTCTAAACTTGCGATTATGTCAGTAAGGCAAAAATAGGGGAATAACTAAATGGAGAAAAGGTCCCAAAAACGAAGAAGATCGGATTAAAAGGAGGCAAGTAATTACAATTTAGGGAACAAAAACTTCAGGGGGCCAGGGTCGTAACCGGAATGTAAAAATGGGGAATAACTAAATGGATAAAGGTTCCACAAAAACGAAGATCATATAAAAAGGGGAAAGTTGTAACCAATTTAGGGCACAAATACTTAAAGGAGCCCCAGGGGGCCTCGGTCTTAAAAAAATAAAAATCTGAACCTCAGGTGCATCACGACATGCCTTGGACTATCCTCACCCAAATTTTCAGACTTCTACATGCAGTAGATTTCGCTAGCCATCGCACACACACAAACAACTTTCTTTTATTAGTATAGATATAGATTATTGGTCCGGATGGGTAACATGGTAAAGCAAAGTACTGTGCATGAAATTTAAAATCTTCTTATTTTTGGGTTATTGTATAACTTTTACGCCTTTCAATGTTTCAATATATACGCCTTTCAAATATCCTTTAATGGGATTTAAAAGATCCCATAAGGGCATAAAAAATTAAAATCGCATCGTGGAGCAGTGAAAATTAAAAGTTTTAGAACAGCCTTAAGCATTTGCCAAGCACGTGAGAAGACTGTTTTTCGTTTTTTCAAAATATCAAGTTATAATTCCTAAAAACAACGGTGCATCTCCTTGCCCAGAATGTTCTGGAGCCATGGGTAGAAGTTGATCAAGCAATTGCTTGGCTGTAAAAATGCCGTGTTCGGGATGTATGAACCCGTTACAGAACACATATTTTGAAGACATTCAGCTGCCAATATTGGATAGCTTCAGTTTTAATCTTTGTAAATAAAAGATAAGATGGTATAGTTTTTTTAAGATTGTATAGGAAGGAGGTCTTAGTGAAGAAACTGTTAAACAGGTTTATAACAAGTGGCAGAAGATTGTGCAAGATTATTATGTTCCAAGAATATGAGAGAATGATTGGCCCGCATAGTTCTACTTTGTACCTTATGTATCTCAAGAAGACTCTACATGTCTCTTCGCTTTGCCGTTCTCATAAAGTGTGTGTATTTTTGATGGATGTCGTGGTTGTATATCCTGGCTATGGCAAAACGGACTCCATTACAAGCATCTGTTAGCGTCTCCGTCAGCTGCTACTGAAGTCTAAAAAGTAGATAAAATTGAAACCTGTAAGTTTGATTATAAAAAAAAGCTTTAAATTGGAATTTTGATGCTTGAAGCAATTAGGAAGTACAAATACTTAGGGGTACAAATACTTATTAAACACACGTACACACACGCATACACATATATATATATATATATATATATATATATATATTCATAGTAAATATACTTTAGTAGCTTGGTTAATGACGGCCCGAATAAAATCTCTTGTACAAAACGTACGAAAAATCTCTTGGCTAACGACTCTTGATTATTCAAAGATACAACTTTAATAAAATGTATCACAGAGAGGCAGACAAAGGAGAAGCATATACATTTGTTATTAGCTTTTGAAATAATTATAGAAGAAGGAGAATACTGTACTCAACAAGTCTTCCATTGTGAAGACTGGGT
Organism: Maratus michaelseni; assembly: GCA_963931845.1. Taxonomy (NCBI): domain Eukaryota; kingdom Metazoa; phylum Arthropoda; class Arachnida; order Araneae; family Salticidae; genus Maratus; species Maratus michaelseni. The sequence continues at coordinate 438,619,991 of OZ007586.1, read as the reverse complement.
TATTTTGGTAGAAAATGTCCAACGGGATATTCGTAATAAAAGAAGAAAAACATTTCCTGGGCATAAACCAATGAATGATAAGTTAACATTGCTTAGGAGGAAGTATAAGTGAAGACTGCAAGGTAAAACCAATGTTATCACTTAGACAATCCCCGAGCGTTCAAAAAGTTCAATATCTCCAAATCACCAACAGTGTTTTATGGAAGTTTAACAGCAAAGTCTGAGTCACAAGAATAAAATTTAGTGATTGCATTTGCGAAGTGTTTGAATCAACTGTTAAAGCCTATCTTCAGCAAAACTGTCTGCCTCTAAAAAGTATTTTAACCTTGGATAACGCATTTTGACATCCAACGGTCATGCAAGAAGAGATACTAGAGCAATTAGATTTCATCAAGATGATTTTTCTTCCTCACTAAGTATATCTCTGATTCAACCTAAGGATCAGCTGATAATTGGAAATTCCAAAAATCTTTACATAGGGGCACTTTTTAGCAGGTGCTTTGATATGTGCGATGCTACCAACCTTCGACCTGATATATCCGTTCACAATGCTGTAGGTTTCACAGCAATACAAGGTTTGTTTAAATTAATATAATTCTACAAATATAATGCATTTTTAAAACATCGAGTAATGATTGATACTCTCAAGGATTATACATATACGTAATTAAGTTTTTTATCTCAAGTTTGAAAATTCAGATTTTTTAAGCATTTAAAAAAAATTACAGAGAAAAAAACATTACAAATTTGCCCTTTTGCTCGGCGGTCAAAGGGTTAAGAAAAGTTTGGAAGGAATACTTCAACACTGTCATAGCAATTAGGTTAATTGTAAAGGCTTGGAAAGGAATAACAATGATTTGCTTAAAGAAGCATGGAAGAAATTGTGTCCTTTTGATGGTAATGAAGAAACGTCAGATAAAGGACACAAATTGGTAAATGTTACTGTGATATTTGCTCATGACCTTAATTTAGAAGTAGAGGAAGAAAATATTGAAGAATTATTGGAGATACATGGCCGTGAGTAGACTACTCAGGAGCTAAAAAATTTTTTTTTTCAGCAGTGTAAAAACAACAGTAAAATGGAAATTTAATCTAACGATAAAAATGGAGGGAAAAACAAATTACGACTGCTGAAATCAAAAATTGTTTTATCAAAATTGGAGGAAGTTCGAAATGTTGCTATGAAATGGAATCCAAAGAAATCTGAGGTTATCCTGCATATCTATTTAATGAAAAGTCAATGCAGTTTTTCAAACACAGTTTAAAAAAGAGGAAGTATCAAACAGTCATAGACATGTTTTTTACAGATCCATTTGTTTAAAAATTCCGAAGTGAGCCCAATTATCCTGGTGAGGATTGTTAATTATAAATGTTTTCATGCACAATTCATTTTATTAAAGTTATTTTCTGGTAACTAATATAATCAATGACATTTATCAAACTCTTAGAACTTTTTAAAGGAGTTTTATTGGCATTTTTCATATGTACTATGGTTGTGGGAAGAGGTCGGAAAAAATTAATCAATTAAGTCTCAAGAGCAATCGCGTTCTGGATAACAACGGATTTGGTTAGCAACGGTTATCCTGAAATGGAGTACGTCGTTAATCATAGTACCATTCTAAATGGGCATTGAAGCATCTCATTCAAAAAGGCTTGCACCTTGAAAAGAAAATTCATGATCATTGCATCTCAACAATGAGAAGAGATAGTAGAAGATTGAGTTTTGCCAATAAAAAATAAAGAGAGAAGAACATATTTAACTATGCACGAGACATATTTTGACTGTGCTGACAAAAGTGGAATGCTTAACGAATACCAAGGAATTCTTGAGGAAAAGTGTCGTGATTTCTCATTAACGTTTAATTAAATTATGAAAACTTTTCACAGTCATCCCGTTCCGGCCAGCTCAAATTTGAACCTGACAAACTTTAGTGCTAAGTTTCTTATTCCATAGAAAGCGAGCTGATCTTTCTACTGATATAAATAAACCTAAAAAATTAAGAAATATAAAATGAAAATAAAAGCAGTTAACTGTCATTTCAATTTCGGATCAATGCTAGGCAATTCTTAATTGACTGTACCATGAGAAAAAAAATCGTGTTCAGAAAATTGGGGAGCGGATACACGTGCACGTGGCCCCTCCATTCCTGGCGCCACGCCATATAAAACCTCTTTATATTTCTAAACATTTTATTTTTTATCATTTAAGGTCATTGTGCCTAAATGTGATAACCTCTAAATGAAACAATGTGCTTGTATTTAAAATCTTAACGCAAGGATCGTATATAAATGCTATATAATGCGACATCCAAACTTCAGGAATAAAACGCGAAATCTTTCTCTTAGTTTAAAACGTTTTCTGTAAAAATAAATCCCATTACAGTGTGCATCGTTCATTATAAAACGCCTCCAAATTCCCGAAATGCGGCTAAAAATTCCTAAAATGGTTCACGGTTTCTCTTTTTTAACTTTGAAGATCAAATAACCTCATGGACGTCCAGGGTTGGTTGGTTGGTTGATTTTATGACGGCCGATTACCTACACGAGGGATATAGGCCCTAGGGGGAGTGAACTCCGTGGGGGGTCTTTCTAAAGAATCCTAACCCGTATTTACGGCAAGGTTCAAAGAAAACCACGGAAAACTCCGAACGATTAGGTCGACGAGCGCGACTTGGGTTTGAACCCAGCACCTCCCGTCTACCAGCTTTGATAGCAGAACCTCTCAGCCACTGGTGGGGCTCATGGACGTCAAGGGATAGAAACGTCTGTTTCATTTACCTGAAGTGTAAGCTGGGGGACAAGTATCACAAGGCGACAAGTTTTCAAATTAGAGTTCTAAAATATTCTACGCATGTTGATGACTGGTTTTCTTCAGAGACCTATTAGCGACAAATTGAATGCCCTAAATTCGAAAAGACTTTTAGGAGATTAACTAAGGTAAGATTTCATATATTGTATTAAAATTACGTTTAAAGTTGATATTGTGTTTAATTAAGCTGTGTTCAGTTAATAAGGAATTTCAACATGATTCTCCAATAGTGTTTTTCTTTGACCAGGAACATAAATACGCGTTTTAAATGATAAAAAGAAAAAATACAATTACATGTCTTTAAAATTTGTAATAAAAAAAGGGCATTTTCCCATTCAATCAGTGTGCTGTTCCAGAATCCTCTTTTGTTCCCAATATCATTCCCAATATCATGACAATTTACAAAATCAGAAATTTGATTTAAATGAATGTAATACTTCTATACCAGTCATACACACCAATGACTTGGAAGAATTTAGTTGTTAGCAATGACTTGTGTGCTGATCTGTTTCCGGCCAATAAATCAATTTTTATTGATGATTTTCATGTTAATGAATCGAGTATTAATGATGATCTTCCGGCTAACGATGACAATATGTATCATGATTTTTAAATTAGAGATGTTTTAATAAAGATGTTAATGAGGACTTAACAACTACTGCTGACTTTTCTGAAAATACAAGTTTTTTAAATTGAGTGCAGGGCTCCCAAATGGTCCGCCAACTGATTACGAATATTTTGTAACAGAAAATTTCACAAAGTAACACAAAAGTTTACCTCCGAAGGTGGTTTCTGCAAAATTTCCAAAAAAATCTAAAAACAATTTTTTTTCTAAGAGAATACCTGTGTCAGAAACGGACCATTTGGGAGCCCTATGAGAGCCATGAAGGTAATAATACAACTTCTTCAATAATGTGTGATGTGTCTGCTCAAAAAAATTAACATTACATAGAAATATAAGCGATAAATATTTTGAATTTTTGCAAACAAGGATTGTATATTTTAAAAACCAAACATGCAAAACCAGATCAGATTCTACTTAAAAACGTCTGGGGTGCAACCAAATCACACTCACAAATACCTCTTCTTGAAGCTAATCCATCTCGTGCTTTTGAAAGCTGTTTGTAAAAAACAGTTTTCACCAACAAATCAACATTTAGCCAAAAATCAAAAAGCTGTAGGGTCGAATTTTGCTGAATGCTCAACAACTGAAGCATACATGAAAAACATAAAAGATGAGAATGAAGTGAAAGAGCAAAAACAAAGATAAAAATTGAAAAAAAAAAAGCTTACAAAAGCAAAAACAGCATTTAAAAAAAACAACATTCGGCAAAAATTCGAAACCAGTCGCTAAAACAATCTGGAAGTGAAGGTGCAACATAAACAGAAGTTACGAAGAAGCCAAAATTTTCTTGATACATATTATTCAGAAACCAAAAAGAAAAAAATGAGGCCTACACGGAAGATGAAATGCAAAAATTAGTTAAAAGCAAACTGAAAAGCATTGGTAAAACTTGTTTTATCAGTCACTCATTATTTACTTCTTGTTTTTTCATGGTCAAAGTTAAAAGTGTATAAAGTATGAATGTTTATGCATTATTTGATCATAATATATTCAAGATTATGTATCTGAAAGTTATTTGTTTATTATTTAAGTTATTATCAAATAAAGGTATTAGTATATTAAGTAGTTAAATAATAAGCTATTCAAATTTCAATTTTATGTATTGCAACTTCTTATTAAGTAATTCAAAAATTTATATCAATTAAATGAATCTTTTAAGATTAACTGGCATGTATAAAACATATTGTCACATTTAGGACTTCGTACGTCTCATTTAAGTTTTAACCCTAGAAAGCTCCTCCGGTCTATTTAGACCCATACACATGTTTCAGCTTGTGTGAATCAAAAACTACTCATTAGAATTTCCTGAAATTTCATCATTTTTCCTGATTTGTTTTTAACTAACACATACTAAAATTTTAAATTAATGAGACTACGGTTTTAAGTTAAATTAATGGTTTTAACGCTGGAAAGAAACACCTTAATCTGTCCGTCGGGTCTATTTTGTCCAAGTATAAAAACACATTCACCTATTTTTTTGATAACGCTGATATTGTTTTGTTTGTGCTATAGAGCTGAAAAAAGGTAAGGGGGATAAAAAGGAAAGAATTGTCGGGGAGGTAATGAAATTATGAGACATTTGGCGCGAAATGATAGCGGAATTCATTTTGTTTGTTTATTTTTCTCCCAGAAGTGAAAAGTTTACCTTTTAGAATCAGTTTAAATATTTATTTGAGGAAAACGGTTGTGAATGTTTTATTTATTCGTTATATGAATGTTTTATTTTGATTTCATGAAATCCTATACAGAAGATGAAAATGTATCTAATGTGGATGAAGTTGTATCGGAGGAAGATATCATGTATCTATTGATAATTCTTCTTCATCTGATGAAGATATAGAGACTAAATATAAATTACCTGAAATATTGAAGGGCTAAAGATGGAAAAATAATATGGCAAGCGAAGTCATATCCGAGTGCTGGTCGATTACAAAACAGTAATATTTTGCAACTAACCCCTGGTCCAACTCGATTTTCAACAGCACGAATAGAAGACTAATAAAGTGCTTTTGAACTACTTTTTCCTCATAATTTGAAAACTATGATTGTAAATTATATAAATTTAGAAGGTAAACGTGTATATGGAGAAAATTGGACAGATCTAAATATCGTAGATTTGGATTCATACATAGGCCTTTTATTACTCACAGGTGTGTACAAATCAATCAATGAATTAATGACAAGTTTATGGGATGAATTCAGTGGAAGACATTTGTTTAGAGCAACAATGTATCTAAAGAAATTCAAAATAATATCTAGAGTTCTTCGATTTGATAACCGAGAAACTTGACAAAGAAGAAGATCAAATGACAAATTTTCCGCAATTCGAGAATTATGAGATAAATGTGTAGAAATTTTACCCAACCTTTTATATCCAGAAGTATATGTAACGGTTGATGAACACCTTATTGCTTTGAAAGGCAAGTGTCCTTTTAGGCAGTACATGCCTAGCAAACCTGCTAAATATGGTATAAAATTCTGGATTTTGCGCAACAATAACACTTGCTATGTGTGGGATATCCAGCCATATTTAAGAAAACAACCAGGAAATGCATCCGAAAGAAACCAAGGATTGAGAGTAGTTTTGGACTTATCGTAGAGTTTACGAGGACATAATATAACTTGTGACAATTTATTTACATCTTATGATTTAGGTAAAATGTCGATCAGAAGAAATGAAACAATGATTGGTACAATAAGAAAAAATAAATCTTGTATCTCAACAGAAATGTTAGAAACAAAAGGAAAAGCAAGATACAATTCAACATTTGCGTTTACTAAAGATACAACGCTTGAGTCTTACATTCTAAAGGAAAATAAATGTGTTGTTTTCCAAAGTACATTGCATAAGAATGAGAAAATTGAACATAGAATTTAAAGAAAAACTGAGATCATCCTTGATTATAATAAAACTAAGTGAGCAGTTCATACGCTGGATAAAATGGTAGCTTACCTACACTTCAAAAAGGAAGACAAACCGTTAGCCATTTGTTGTATTTTGTAATATTTTAGACATATCTGCATATAACGCTTTTGTACTTTATTGTAAAATAAATAAATAATGGAAGAAAGACTGTCCTTATCTACGAAGAATTGTTTTTGAAAACTTGGGTGAAAAACTTGTAAAAAAGCATATGGAAACAAGAGAAAATCTTCCAAAAGGATAAGGAGCAGAACAGATGGTTCAAAGTGTGAGACAAATCCGTAAAGAAATTATTAGCACTTCAGCTGACTTGGAAATTACTAAGAAGCGAGGAAGGTATAACCTATGCGAAAAAACGGACAATAAATGTATAGGGTGTTTCACGAAGGACCCCTAACTTTGAAAATAATTAACTCGGAAACAGTGATAGATAGAAGCGTTAAACTAGTAGTATGTTTATTAAAAAACAGTAAAAATCTGATACAGAAAAACTCAAAATTTTAGTGACAAATTGGGCCGATAGATGGCGCTGCAGATAGCATAACCATAAGTAGGCTGTATCACATCAAAAGCGATTCAAAATGTGCACCTTTAACACAACACGCATATTGCAAACGAAGAATGAAATTGTCAGTGACTCTCTGTAGTATGCCACCGGAAATCAACACACAAGCTTGACAAATAGCCTCTTAGTGGTAACATAGTGGTAAAATAGTGGTAACAAAAAAAGCATAAAAGTTGATAGCTATTTTCTTATTGCTTTAAATCAGCAGGAAAATGTTGCATGATAACATAATCCGAGGAAAAAGACCACTGTTGTATTTTAGTTAAAGCAGAGCTGTCCAATCTGGAACCTTCAGAATACAAGGAATTTCTTACAGAGATCTTATTTAATCACAGAAATGTGGAAATTAAAATAGGCGAGATTTCTGTAAGAAATTATTGATATTCTGTGAGTGCCAAGTTGGACACCCCTGCGGTAAAGAGTCTGTTACTGATTTTTGCATGCTACTTGTTGTGGCAACAGTGCATAAACACCATATTATATTTATCTAACTCACAATTTTATGTAATTTTGTTTTCTCAAATTTGGCAACACTCATAAGTTTTTAGTTTTTGCTTGGATTTTAAAAAGTTTGTTCTATGAAAAATAAATCGGATAAGTTAAAACTGAAATAAAGATGTCAGTCTTTTTTATTTGCAAATACACGTAATAGAACAATTAAGGAATTTAAATGAAAGTCGTCTCCCCAACACTATTCATCTAAGATAACTATAAAATTCCACCACGTTTTTCATTAAACTAATGGGTTTAAGTTGAATCTGGATTACAGAAGATTAGATTCCTCATAAGTCATTGTTACTTTCATTTGTTCAAAATAAGATTGTTATTTCTATAGTATATATTGAATAGTATTGTATACATGCAGTAAGATGTATGCTTGTAAGGAAAGAGTGTACACTTGGTCAAAAAATAAATATGCTGAACTGCTGTGATAATGTATCTTCAAGAAAGAAAACAAGAACGAAAAATCATGCGTGAAGCATTATGAAACACTTTTAACACATTCAGAATACTGTAACAAACCTTCTTCGTTTAATAAGGTGAAAGATGATGTCTAAGTAAACAAGTGATAGTAAAGAAGGTAAAAGTCAAACTGGGCGGGGACTTTCGGCTTCAACTCAACTAGCCTCGCCCAGAGTGTTTTTGGAAAAAGCATAGCATATTTGAAAACCCAATTTCAGAAATTTCCATCACTAGTCGGGATAATATCCAAATTATTTTGTGCAGCCCTGTATATGATCTATAGGTTTGTATACATGTTACATATTATGCTTAAATTTAATTCAGTTAGGAAATGCATAGCACAGTTGACAATCCCCCTCAGCAATTCTCGTGAACAAACGGAAATGTACTCGATCTTTTGTGCATTCCTGTAAAATATCTATAGAATTCCGTAATTCTTTTGAGTATCCTTGTAAATGAACTATACATTCTAGACACTCCATGTTTAATACGGAACATGCCACAGTAAACCTCAAAAACATATATTAATTGCATCGCAATCCGAGTATATTTATGCGAGTTAGAGCACGAACGGACGGCAGACAGACAAACCGAATTCACAAACACTTTTCAACTATGTTGGGAAGTGTTAAAAAAGTTTTGCAATTTTATTACATTAAAAACAATATTTTTTTTCGACAATAGGAAGTTTTAACTATATTTAAATACGAAAAAAATTACAAAAATGTAAATATTTGAATGGAGAGATAATAATAACTTAAAATGATACGTAAATCATATCACTAAAGGAAATAGGGAAACAATGATAAAATAGAAACAAAATGGTAATATTTACACATTTGTTTTGCAAAAGCTAAACATTTTATAATTTCTGTGATAGTCACCGGATTTATCACTACTTTTACTGCTAATGTCATTGAGTTTGCTAAAGTTTGAGCGACAGAAGATAGAAATTTCTTTCATTCCTCTCATAACACTCTTATATTTAATGTTTTATTTCTTATTTTGTTGGTCAATGTAATCTACCAATTACTCAATGGGATTAACATTGGGTCGGACCCAGTCGTTTGAGCCGCTAGGAAGAGGGGCGATTTTTTGATAGCCCCTTTGTGGATCGATTGCTGCTCCGGATCGGGAAAACCTTCTACTAATGCATAAATTAGACATAAACCCTTTCGGATCCATTTTTTTTTATGTCAGAGAAAATTAATTTTAGGTTTAAAAAATTAACGATAGCTATCGAAATGACAAAAGTTGTTTTACAGAAATTTAACGACATATCATTATCATTTACAAACCTAACTAATATAATTATTTTGCATGCTATTTATATGACAATAGGCTATAGAAGAAATTTTGGAGACGTTTGGCAAATGTTGTATTATAACAGGATTAAATAGACATAACATACCAACTTTACAGTATTTTTATCTTTTTTATCATAAATTATACCCCTGGCCAAAATTATAAAGACTCTGAAAAATGTAAAGAATCATAAATTTTTACAGTCCTTAGTAATTATAAACATCATATAATATGTATTTATAATCTAAAGATAATTGCCTTGCTCATTTTTAATAAAAAATAATAATTAAAAAATATGAAATAAGAAAAAATATTGCAATTTTTAATGGCCATAATTATAAGAACACTACTACTTACATGCTCAAATATATACAATTTTTAAAATAAATATAACCACCTTTATTTTGGAAATACTCAGCCATGCGAATCGACATGCTTAGGAACAAGTTTTGATAATTATGATGTGGGCGTAGCCGTCTAGGGATTGTAAATAGTTTCTTGGACATCTGTAATGCATGAATATTACTTGTCATTTACATAAACAGTTCTCTCCATTTATTTATTATAATGTTCATATACTGTCGATGTGCCATTCATATAATGGGACATTGTTGTCATTGAACCACTTTTCATAGCCTTTGAAGTATGGCACAATGTATTATCTTGATGGAAAAGTACCTTTTTTCCTCCAAAATCAACCATATTCCAAAATTTGTGTTTCTAAAGTACATGTGTAAACTTTTGAGTTAATTATCTCAGAAAAAAAAAAAAAAAACAAAAAAAACAAATTAGTGTAACCTTGAGCTTTGCAGCATCTCGAACTATGACTGATCCTCCAAATTCTGACGTCTTCAATCCACGTTTCCATTCTTCCCAAATCGTGCCAGTATTAACGTATAACTTTAGGCCCATCAAGATTGAACCCTTTATCAACCGTCTGAAGTTGTACGTTAATACTGACACGATGTATAGAAGAATACAAACGTTGCATGAAATCGTAAAAATAAATGTGGTTCAGTCATGGTTTCGGACATTGTTTCAACTTAAAAACTAATCTAGTAAATTTTTCCTAAGAAAATGAACTTAAAACTGTACACCCGTATTTTATAAACCCAAATTTTGGCATATAGTTATTTTAGTAGGGGAAAAATCAATTTTCCAACAAAATAATACATCGTGCCATACATCAAAAGCTACGGAAAAGTGGTTCAACGATAACAATATCGCACTATTTCATTATCCAACCTAGATTGCATGATAGGAACATTATCAAAAAATAATGGAGTATAATGGTAAACTTTTTTTTATGTAAATGTCAAGAAATATTTATGCAATCATGAGGAAGCTATTTGCAATCTCTGGATAGCTATTAGCACAGCATAATTATCAAAACATCTCGAATCGTATGGCTGAGTGTCTCGACAATAAAGCTGGCTACATTTCTTATTGAATTGCATCTATTCGAACTTATAAGCAGTGACCTAATAATTATGACCATTAAAAAATAGCTTATTGAAATTATTTCATATATATATATAGGGGGAAACCCCCCAGTAACTGACACTTTAAGGATTCTTTCTTGTTCAGATTACTATTACAAAAATTTAAATCTATTTTATACTTATCTTTGTTTTTGTAATGGTAGTACAGGTATAATAAAAAAAAATACTGTTGTCAAAATATTGAAAAAATATACATTTTATTATTAAAAATTTATTTTATTCATAAATATGGTCAAAAACTCCAGTAACTGACACCATTCCTATTTTGAAACACCAATAACTGACACAAAGTGGACCAGTGACTAACACTTTATTTTACATGAATAAATTGCTTTAAAAAAACTTTCTTATTTAATATAAAAACAAAATACATTAATATTTATTATTAAAAGTGGGATTTAGTAAGCTGTACTGCATTATATGCCGAGTATATAACAAGAGTATATAGCAGTAATATTTAGTACTGCATTATTAGTAATACAGATATCCAATAACTGACATTTATGAACCAAAAACTGACATCTGGTGTCAGACACTGGTAAAACAACTGAAATTTTAATGGTGTTTACTACAAAGTAAATTTAATTTATTATTATGCATTTTTAAACAGTTCAAATAATAGATTTCAACTTTCTTTAAACTAACACCTCTGTCAGAGACTGGTGAAATGAAATTCTTTGAACCAATAACTGGCACCAACCATTAAGCTAAATTAAATAACTATAAACCCTAAATCATGGTCCTAATATATCATATGCATATTTAAACTAATTTCTACTAGTATAACTTTAAGAAAAAAAGTTTAGGATGGTTGCATTACAAATAGATTAGAAAAACACTTCCTTAATTTTAGAAGCAAGATGGCTGCTGCTTCAAAATGGCACTTTTTGTATTCTCAAAAGTTTCTTCCTCATTGAATATGTTCTTGGCCCTCTAGTGGTGAATAAATTGACACCAAAATAAAAATAAGTGTCTTATTTATCACTAGATGACATTATTTTTGCAGAATTTTACAACGAAATACGTATTTGAGTTAGATTTTTGCTCAAGTGTCAGTTACTGGTTAAATGTCAATAACTGGAGGTTTCACCCTATATTTAAATATTTTTAAAAATATATAAGTGCAAGACGGTTTATTATACATATTACATGATGATTATTAATACTTAAAATTGTATAAAATTTATCATTCTTTACTTTTTCAGTTTGTCCTGATAATTTCGGCTAGGGGTTTGGCCAAACCAATTATTAATTGGTTAGGATATGTATCCCTTATTTTTAAATTTAAAGAATAAAACTCTTGTTTAATATAAAGTCTCAGCAGCGGTGTATAGAGGTTTAAGCGAAATTTTTGTTTTAATTTTTATTACTAAATACTGAAACATAAATGAAGTGATGATAGTAAATGCAAAGGCATTTTTCCTCATCACTACATGCAAGTAATAAAAAACATAATTGTAAACGCAAAATAATAGTAAATGTATAATAACATGTCCTTTATTAGGACGCCAGACCCAAAAGGGTTAATTTCATTTTTAACCCCTTCGCGACGAGCGTCCTTTACAGAATTTTTAATCTTATACCACCGGTTTTTCAAAACAGAAATTTTCGCCTAATTGAATCTCAGAAATGCTATCATTAAATAAGGCAAAGCTTACAATAAAAAGTAACTGGTGGGAATAATCGAGGATTCTGAGCATTTTATGCGTCACGTATACGTGTCGCTCGTCCCCAAGGGGTTAAATGAGAAAACTCAGAAAGCAAACAAATTTGTTGAAGAGTAAAACAGAAAAAAATTATCTGTTATTTCTTCGTTGCAAATTCCACGAATCGCAAGGAATGCGTAAATACTAAAGGTTTCTAATTATTCACACAGAAATGTTTTTTGATTATTTTCAGTATCAGTATATATGCATTGAGAGTAATGACATATAGATAAAGGTTATGCTGCATACTATTTCCCAAAATAATTAGGTAAAAGAAGCACGCACGCATTTATTATTATTGCAAAAATAAGTTTTTTTGTTACAATTCAATCGTATTTAATAACATGTATGTATACTGAAATTGAAAAATGTTTGCAAAATGCAAGAAATGCAATGCATCCAAATTTATACAATGTGTGAAAATATTATAGTTATTGAATAAGACAATAAGTAAATGTACATATAATGTAATTCACCAATTTTCCTCTAATTTTAGACAAACGTGTATCTTTGTTAGTTTAGTTTCTTGTTCAGTTCGTTTTTCCTGCAAACATTATTGATGAAAACAGATTAAGTAGTAAAACTAAAAAACTATGATATCTCATAAATTAAGAAAATTATAAAAACAAACAGCAATTACTAACAATGTTAAATGTTTTTTCATGCATTCTGACTATTTTATATTTTCTACTTGACTTCTCTCAAGAAATGTTCGTTATTTTTAATTCTGAAAGGTCCCTCCCTATATTTACTAATGAAACATAAATTTAAATGGTACGAAAAAGTGGTATAAGTCAGCTTTTTTCCTACATTATAATTCAGTTAATTTTAATTACAAGTATGTGGTTTTTGTGATGATCTTGTTGGATCAAAAGGATAAAATTTCTGACTGACAGTTTTTGCCTACAGGGTTCGTATAAAAATTTTAAAATTTGTAACTTTTTGAGAATTAATTTGGAAGACTGTTTCTTTAATATAATCTTATTTCTTACCTTATTTTGAGCGCTTTTGCAATTTACATTGCCTAATTATCTCCAAGAGATGCAAAATTGAAGGGCGTTTCAACCCTTTTGCGACATCCTATACATAAATTTTTGCAATAAAAAAATCCCACTTCAGATATAAACCAATATAAACCAACTGTCTAGACGAATGTCTGAAGAGGATTTACATTATCTATTTCAACATCTCCATTATCAAATATTATTTTGCCAATATTTTATAATTATTTTCACAATAAAATTTATCTGGTAAAAATTCCTTTTTTCTTTTATTATTCTTTTATTTATTTATTTATTATTTTTTAAGAACGTTTATTTTTCACTATTCGGTAGTTTCCAAATATTCACTATATTTAAAATATTAGAATAGCTATTTAAAAATGAGTAAGAACTATACCATATATTAAATAACTAAAAAATTTGTACAAATTCACCTGCTTCATATTTAAAATATTTTTATTTCGCTCTAGACTTATTTGTTTTTATTGTGATACACGTAAAAATTAAAATATCGTATAATACGTAAGTACAGTATTACATTTCAATATTCTCAAAATTTAACAGGCTTTTCAGCATCTACAAATACAGTACAGACAAATTTCAGAACAGACAAATGTACTTATATATTTTACAAAACGTCTGTCAAATTACGGAAATGCATTGTTCTTGAATATAAACTTGTTTGTAAATTATGGATTTAATCCCGCTCATGTTTCTTTGTCGTTCCTTTATTGCACAATTTCAAATAATTAGAGAAATTATTAGTAAGGGAAGGTAGCGTGACTGGATATGAAGATTGTCTCACATCAGTTAGGATGCTGTGGGACATCAGGTAGACAGATTAAGGCACCCTTTCTTTAATATTTTGTTTCTTTCTAAGGAAGAAAAGCTATTCAACCAAACGTAGTAGAGCTCTTTTGTCGATTTTCTGTCTTTGAATTATGAATAATTGAATTATGTACTTTTTAGTGACTATTCAACTAAAGTTATAGCTGAGAAGTTTATAAAATTTGTATAACGCGTTTCGTGTTTTTTGCAAACAAATAATCATTAACCCTTTACCTGTGTCGCTAGGTTTCCTCCTCACAAGTAAAATTACAATAATAAAAATAAATAAAGAACTATTTATTTAAACGTGTATTCGAAAGGAAAACTAACTGAATTTGGCCTTTATGTAAGGGAATCAAATAATATACAAATCAAATTGCATTTAAATAATCGCAAATAGTGCACGTTTGGGTTGCTTGAACTGTGTTAGAGCGACACATGTAAACCCCTTACAAAGGAAACTAATGATAGTTCTTGAAGTCTTCGTACTCAATAACTGCACTGAATTTCCATTATTTAGTTGGCGTTTTAAAAAATCGACATTCTAATTAGAAATTTTGAAATATCAAGAAAATTTATCAATTATTCTATATATATATATATATATATTGTCACAAATGTCACAGAACCGGGTACAAATTACGACAAATACTTTATGGACGAAATAACAATATGGACATGAGTAAAGCAGCATAGGTTGGTAAAGGTATTCATTCTGATGCTGCTGCGTGTTATTACACGATGTTCATCTGGTAATAACAGCAGTTGTCATTATAACATGGAAAAATAAATGAAAGTTTTTTGTTGTTATTCAAATGCAATTTGATAAATCAATGTTCACTAAAATTTCCAAATACACAATACAAAAATCATAAATAAGATATTCGTTGAAATAAAATAAGGTGGATCTCAAATTCTTTTAGTCGTTTAAAGACATCTTATGCTAAATTACAAGGAATAAAACGAAGGAGTGCAATGTCTATATCAAATGTGAACTCCAAAAGTGAGTTAACATAATCGACATAAATTTCAGTTTTTTCTTATGAGTATCTAAATGTATTTCTAATGCGATTTATTTCTTTTTGAAACATATATTCTCCTTTTGAAATATTTTATGCATTCTCCTTTTGAAAAACTTATGTTAGTTATGATTAAACTGACAACTCCCAGAAGCTCTCGTAGGCGTTTGTAACTTGTAAGCAATCGATGCAAAAGAAAATCTGTGATCCAGAAGAAAAAGGATAAGGGAGAGAGTACTTCAAAATTTACGCACCAAGGGTAAACGAGGTGATGCTAGACGATGACAGAAATGGTCAAACATTCATTATTTCTGCCATAGGCGTAACTAGAGGGGGGGGGGGGTGGGCCGTGCCCACCCCAGGTAGTTCCAGTGCCCACCCCAGAATTTCAAGTTCTCGTGAAAATTTTATGACTGCGATATGGTCAAAATTTTAATTTTCAAATATTTGAATGATTATACTAATAAATTATACTATATATTTCTGATTTGAGAACTAATGTAACGAAAACGGCGCAAACGCATATGTAAGTGTGTGTGTGTGAGGTATAAAAGGAGCAACAGACAAAGAAAATCCTATTAGTCTTCTACATTCTTTGCAACAGTTATGTGACCCGGAGTCTATAGGGTTCCAAAAGGAACAAAGTGAAATATTATCTGGAAGCTCTAAATCTGAACGAGAGTTTTCTTTTTTGTCACGAGGTGATGGGGAAAAAATTAGTTCCAGATGTCCAGTTCCGTATTCTTTCAACTAAGTCAAAAAATATCATCTGCTGTGGTGAGAGCCGATGAGAGAGAGAAGGGGATAGTGGGGGGCACAGGTGCCCGAACGTTTTTTTTCTTACAGAATAATGACCAATTTAAAAAAACAGGATGTAATTGATAAATTACTGATCAATTAATTGTCTGAGTGATGAGACACGGCAAAAGTCGTAAAAGAGAACATCATTGCAGGGGGCTTTACTTAGAGGGTTAAGGTAGGGCGATTTTTTTGCAATTTGCCTGCGGCTGTAAGCGTGTGGGGTTATTTCCCTTTTCCAAGTTTGCATGCGTAATTATCAGTGCGCAAATAAATTTTGTACAGTTTTGGAAATTTTTGTTTGTATTGCTGCATGCTGCTTTATGGATCGAGGCTCTTTGCTTCAGGTTTCTGAATGTACTTTTTGTGAGTAAATTTTTCCTTATCAATCTTTGATATTCTGAATAAATAGAAGGGCTTAGTGAAATAAGATGTTATGTAACAAAAATAAAATTCTGAGACAATTTAAATGAAAGCTTTTTGTTGCAATTTTTATTTTATTTTTGTTCTTGTACCTTATATTTAGTAAGTTAACGAGTAGTACTAAGCCCTCTCAGAAAAACTTAGCAACATTTAATTTTTTAATATAAAAATTATTAATAATATTTATTTTTATAAAAATATTAACTTTTAATAAATAATATATCAGATTTTAAAGATTAATTAAAATATTGGTATTTTACCTTTACCGTATGACAGATTGTCTCATAACACCCTCATCGAAACAATAAACTGTATTTTGAGAAAATGTAACATAACAGATTCTTGCTCGAACTTCTTTAATTAAAGTCAATTCCTATTATTTTTTTAAAAAACTATTTGGTAAAGACAGAAATTTATTTTTTAAATTGTTAAATTTAACCTTAAAAAAATACTTGGAATTTAAATTGCTGTAGTAGTTGTCATTGCGAAAAGAGTAGAGATGTTAATGATGAATATTTACACAGCATATCGAGTTAAATTATCATAGAATCTTTCATTGGGAAGTAGAATTTCAATTCATCAACACTAGCAATTCAAATAGCAATTCAGCTCATGTCCCGATCTGGTGAAATACAAATAATTTTTTAAGCGATTTTGAGTGTGGGAGGGATTTCTTCAGTTTTAATATCTTGTGCAGATTAAAACAAATTCACTGCACCCGACTTGTGGTTTATGCACTATCTTTGATGGGATGAAATTACTCAATGTATGAACCCATATTTTGCTTGCAAGTTTTAGTGGATTTTAAAATAATCCGTATTCGGGCTATTTGGTGATACTATAGAATATTCGGTCAAACTGAAGATATTGTAACAATATTTTCAACAGGCTCTTTTTGCTTTCTGTGAAATATGATAGCATTACGAGAAGTGCTGGAAATTGTCAAACTTCACATCAAAACTGTAAGCTAGACATTTCATTACTCAAAAATGCTAGTTAACGCTACATAAGTTGAGTCCTAACCAAAATTCAGTCACTTTCAATCATTTCATATTTCATAAAAAGAAAAATTATGACAGAAATCTTGTTAACATAATGTTAACATATCTTTATTATTGTTAAAGTTATGAACGATAATTCGGGTTCAATTTGTAGTGGGTAGTTTGTAATTTTTTTTTTTTTTTTTTTTACTTTACTGTATTTTAATAGAATAACTGGATTGCAATGCTGGTTTACTGTAGAAAAGGTATTTGTCTTGACCGCACTATATCTCCTGAAAGTTTCTTTCAAAATTTTAGGAAAATCCTGTATGTTTGCAACTTCTAAAAATGATCGCCCGCTGTGGTGCATTTAAAAATTTCACTGATAAATCAAAAGAAGCAATAAGTTTTTTTTGCCGTGTTGCCAATTGAATAGAATTTTTTTTTCTTACTGACTTACTGTTTCTTTCTGACGAATTACACTATATAACGGTAAAATTTTCCTTCTATGTCCTTAAAAATTTCTTTTCAATTTTGGAATATTTATTTTAAAATATAAGGAACTCTTATAAATGTATTTCAATTTAGAGAAGGAATTATGAAATTTAACGTTTCATTAATTAAAAATTTTTAAAACCTTTCTCTTCTTAAAAAATAACTCAAAGCTTTTTATTTTTATTTTTGTGTGTAAAGTTTACTTGTAAAATAACTCATTGTTGTACTCATTCCTCAAAACACAAATATTTGTGTTAAATATGGTGTACAATTTATTTTAAAGTTTATTTTTTAATATTTTTAAATCTTAAAATACAGGAATATTAGGCCTACCGAATTTTCAACATCTGGTTTATAGATGTCGAATATTCGCTATTGGATCAAAATCACTAATCGATGCATCTTTATAAGCACCTTTCAAATGTGATAGAAATAATTTTGAAGAATACTTTTGTTTTCCCACGAAAAAAAGGTAAAACTTAAGCTTTTTTATTTATTTTTTTTTGGCGAAAATTATTTTAGGTAAAAATGCTTTCCATGTGAGTTCTCTTTAATCAAATCTCTTTCTGCTGAATTCTAATGGAGCTAATTAAATTTAAAATCAATCCACTACTATAAAAATCATCGTAGTTTTATAATTATAATGTACTATTAAAATATAAGAATATATATATATTTTTAAACTTTAAAATACTTCTGATTTCTTTTTCTTTCTTTGTTTCTTTGTTTCTCTTTTTTTTTCAAGATTTTATACATTATTTTATGTGATATGTTAAATTTGAAAGGACTATAACTTATACAGTATCGAATTTAAAAATTGTGTTCTTATAAACATATTTTGCACATGTTAAAAATTGAGGATTTTGTGCAAAAAAACAGTGGAGTATCGACTGAATTTTAAATTAAAAAAATCCCTGACGGTTCGGCCTACAGGCACAGGTAGATTTCGAAGACGCAGACCGTGGGGCGCCTGTTTGTCAGGAATTGCGGAAGAAATGACCTTTTTGCGATGATGCGGCAGTTGGAACCGCCTACTTCGAAACCTAACTTGTTTGCAGGCGGAGCCAGAAGGGATTTTTTTTTCTTTTTTTAGCTATAAGAGTTGGTCCTATAAAAAACTTGTCAGTATAAAAGTTTTAGATAATATTAAGAGGATTTATAATAAATTTAAACGGATTTGAAATCTTGGGAATTGACGAAGTTATGAATTTTTTCTTCTAACCCCCCCCCTTCCCCCCCTTAAGGTAATTTTTAATTATATCAAAAATCTGTCATACATAAATTTTCGGCCCTTCTCCTAGAAGTAATAATAACTTCAAACTGATTCGATACGTATCATAATTAAGAAATTATGTTTTTTTTTCTGATTTCACAACCCCCCCCCATCCCCCCTTGGTTCGATTTTGCCCATTAACGAGCTTGACCGAGATTTTATGCCCCTTGATTTTATGTATCAGTTTCGAAAAGATGCGGGAGTTGGAACCGCCTACTTCGAAAAATAACTTGTTTGCAGGCGGAGCCGGCAGGGATTTTTTTGTTTTTAATTTTTTTTGCTGTAACGGTTGGCTTTATAAAAACTTGTCAATATAAAAGTTTTAGATAATATTAAGAGGATTTATAATAAATTTAAGCGGATTTGAAATCTTGAGAATTGCCGAAGTTATGAAATTTTTTCTTCTACCCCCCCCCCCCCCCCTAAGGCAATTTTTATTTATATAAAAAATTTGTCATACATAAATTTTCGGCCCTTCTCCTAGAAGTAATAATAACTTCAAACGGATTCGATACGTATTATAATTAAGAAATTATGGTTTTTTTCTGTTTTCACAAAAAGCCCCCCATCCCCCCCCCCCCCCCTTGGTTCGATTTTGCCCATTAACGAACTTGACCGAGATTTTATGCACCTTGATTTTATGTATCAGTTTCGAAAAGATGCGGGAGTTGGAACCGCCTACTTCGAAAAATAACTTGTTTGCAGGCGGAGCCGGCAGGGATTTTTTTTTGTTTTTAATTTTTTTTGCTATAACGGTTGGTCCTATAAAAAACTTGTCAATATAAAAGTTTTAGATAATATTAAGAGGATTAATAATAAATTTACGCGGATTTGATATCTTGTGAATTGACGAAGCTATGATTTTTTTTCTTCTAAAACCCCCCTTGCCCCCCCCCCCCCCCCCTTGGGGTCATTTTCAATTATATCAAAAATCTGTCATACATAAATTTTCGGTCCCTTTCCTAGAAGTAATAATAACTTTAAACGGATTCGATACGTATAATAATTAAGAGATTATGAGGTTTTTTCTGTTTTCACAAAAAGCCCCCCCCCCATTTCCCCCCCCCTTGGTTCGTTTTTGCCCATTAACGAACTTGACCGAGATTTTATGCCCTTTGATTTTATGTATCAGTTTGGAAGAGATGTATGCAGAATTTTTCCAGTTATCGTGGTAGGAAAAAAGTGACATAGATAGATAGATAGATAGATAGATAGATAGATAAAGTTTTGAACTGGGGGTGTTTTTGGGTTCTGGGAGTCATGATCGGCGTAGATCTGCAAAAATGTTTCAAAATTTCCAACTTAGGTGAGAATGTAATAGGTAGTATTTCTTACGAAATCTACCTAAAACGGATCGTTTTCAGTACCGGTTTCGAATATAAAAAAATCCTCGTAAGAAAAAAAATCCCTGACGGCTCGGCCTACAGGCACAGGTAGATTTCGAAGATGCAGAACGTGGGGTGCCTGTTTGTCGGGAATTGCGGAAGAAATGACCTTTTTGCGATGATGCTGCAGTTGGAACCGCCTACTTCGAAACGAAACGTGTTTGCAGGCGGAACCAGCAAGGATTTTTTTTTTTTTTGCTATAAGAGTTGGTCCTATAAAAAACATGTCAATATAAAAGTTTTAGATAATATTAAGAGGATTTATAATATATTTAAGCGGATTTGAAATATTGGGAATTGACGAAGTTATGAATTTTTTTCTTCTAAAACCCCCCTTCCCTCCCCCCCTTAAGGCAATTTTTAATTATATCAAAAATCTGTCATACATAAGTTTTTGGCCCTGTTCCTAGAAGTAATAATAACTTCAAACGGATTCGATACGTATCATAATTAAGAAATTATGGTTTTATTTTCTGTTTTCACAAAAAGCCCCCCCCCCCTGGTTTGATTTTGCCCATTAACGAACTTGACCGAGATTTTATGTCCCTTGATTTTATGTATCAGTTTCGAAAAGATGCGGGAGTTGGAACCGCCTACTTCGAAAAAAACTTGTTTGCAGGCGGAGCCGGCAGGGATTTTTTGTGTTTTTAATTTTTTTTGCTATAACGGTTGGTCCTATAAAAAACTTGTCAATATAAAAGTTTTAGATAATACTAAGGGGATTAATAATAAATTTACGCGGATTTGATATCTTGTGATTTGACGAAGCTATGATTTTTTTTTCTCCTAAAACCCCCCTTTTTCCCCCCCTTGGGGCCATTTTTAATTATATCAAAAATCTGTCATACCTACATTTTCGGCCCTTTTCCTAGAAGTAATAATAACTTTAAACGGATTCGATACGTATAATAATAAAGAAATTATGAGGATTTTTCTGTTTTCACAAAAAGCCCCCCCATTTCCCCCCCCCTTGGTTCGATTTTGCCCATTAACGAACTTGACCGAGATTTTATGACCCTTGATTTTATGTATCAGTTTCGAAAAGATGCGGGAGTTGGAACCGCCTACTTCGAAAAATAACTTGTTTGCAGGCGGAGCCGGCAGGGATTTGTTTTGTTTTTAATTTTTTTTTGCTATAACGGTTAGTCCTATAAAAAACTTGTCAATATAAAAGTTTTAGATAATACTAAGAGGATTAATAATAAATGTACGCGGATTTGATATCTTGTGAATTGACGAAGCTATGTTTTTTTTTCTTCTAAAACCCCCCCTTTTTCCCCCCTTGGGGCCATTTTTAATTATATCAAAAATCTGTCATACATACATTTTCGGCCCTTTTCCTAGAAGTAATAATAACTTTAAACGGATTCGATACGTATAATAATAAAGAAATTATGAGGATTTTTCTGTTTTCACAAAAAGCCCCCCCCCCATTCCCCCCCCCCCCTTGGTTCGATTTTGCCCATTAACGAACTTGACCGAGATTTTATGACCCTTGATTTTATGTATCAGTTTGGAAGAGATTTATGCAGAATTTTTCCAGTTATCGTGGTCAGAAAAAAGTGACATAGATAGATAGATAGATAGATAGATAGATATATAAACTTTTGAACTGGGGGTGGTTTTGGGTTCTGGGAGTCATAATCGGCGTAGATATGCAAAAAATTTTCAAAATTTCCAACTTAGGTGAGAATGTAATAGGTAGTATTTCTTACGAAATCTACCTAAAAAACTGCAAACACATAAGAAAAAGTAAAATTCGGTATTTGTAGAGATTGACCTCAACTATCCAATGCAAAAAATAAAATAGAAAATCATTTTAAAAATATGAAAATGCAAATGAAATATTGGATGTTTTCGCGTAAGTGAAGTACCCCCCCCCCCCGAATCCCCTTAAGAGCTCAATCGTACATCCTCCCTTTTCATTTAAAGTAAACGATTTATGTGAATACTGTAAATTAAAAGTGAGTCAAATTGAAGTCATATTTTAATTTTTCTTGTCAGAATCTCAGGCTGACGTATCATTTTTACTGCAGTTAAAGGAAACATTAATTGTCTTTTGCTTATTTAAATGTATTCGTCCCTCAAAATAAAAACTAATCTTTTCCTTCCACTCCTCAAAATATTCTTTTTCACATTTTAGAATTTTTAAACAAATTTAGAGTTTACATTAATGATTTCAAGAAAAATTTTCTCTATTTTTTCCGTTTATTCAATCTTAAAATAAATAGATTCAGTTTTCTTTACCTGCATAAATTTACAGTGATCGGAAAACTTCTACATTTTAGACAGGTTTCCGTTGTATACATTTTTCAGAGATGTATAAATTATATCTATATGGTATTCGTTCTATCGGAACCACGAAATTTTTCTCAAGACAGTTTTTTGTAATAGACACAGAGTGAAGTATTTCAACATTTTGCTGTTGGAGAAGTGGAATTCAGTAAGAATCAAAGCATTCATTTTTTTAAAATGAATTTTGGAGAAGTGATAGTTTAAGTGCTGTGTTTAAAACCGGGACATTAAAGAGATGTATTGGGACACCCGGACATTATGCCTAAAATTGGGTCTCTCTCGGAACTTCTAGTCATCTTAAAAATTTCAATGTCACAATGAATAGCAGTGGTGCCGACTTATATGGGCCCGTGGGGCTTTAGCGTTGAGCGCGCCCAATAATTTGCTCACCTGACCCACCTAATTTCCTTTGTTTTATTTCACTACGTATTTATTTAAACTTTTAAATCTCGGAAACAAAATTTCATTTTCTATTTGTTGGACAATGCTGCAGTTCACAGCATTGTTCAACAAATAAGAGTGAAATATGCCAACCCAGGATATCGTCGGGATAGCTCAGTAGAAAGAGCATTGGCACTGCAAACCAAAGAACACAGGTTCGAGTCCTGGTCCCGTTATATTTTCGCTCTGTTGGAAAAAATCTCAACTATGATACTCCAACCATTGAATATAATTTACTTAGTTGAATATACTTTCCTCTGTTCATTATGAAAATTTCATTTTGTTGACGTTGAAAAATAGCATTGACATACGTAACAGAGACATCAAGAGCATTAAATGTTCTTCAGTACACATATAATTATTAAATTTCTCTCAACAGTTCAATTTCCTATATACTTGATCAGCAGTATTGTTGTCGCATGTAAACCAAAAGGTAAATGCTAGAATCATGTGAACTTTAATGACTATGCTATAGATTTGTTTGAGAAAGAGAATGTATACGCATGCCCTGATTACCGACGGGGCACACTTCCACCAGTAAAATATAATAGAATTTTTCGTCTTATTAAAACGGCCCCATTCATGCAAAATTACTGCCATGAATAAGGATAAAAATTCTATTATTTTTTAATGGTGGAAGTGTGCCCCGTTGGTAATCAGGCCCTGTGTATACGGAGCATTTAAAAAAAAAAGATTCTAAAATGTATACACGGCAAGTAACTTCGTATGCCCTCCACTATACCCCTTTTGATATCAGTGAGTGAACATTATCTATATTTTAGTGTCCCAATCCTGATAATTATAAAGCTCATAAAGGACTTAAATGCTTTGCTTCTTGTGTTTTTAATTTGTATTGATATTTATGATATTATAGTAAATATTAACGTTATTATGCAAAAGAATTCACGAATAACATAAGCAAATATAATAAAACGTGCCGTGCTATTTTGCTTAAAAAATTTGGGCCCATACAATATATTTCAAAAGTTGGCTCCATTGATCATTGGCATTCCTAACTAATAACCTTGATAATAAGTTGTTTCTAATTTTAAGTCAAATTTTTCATTAAATTAATGAGTTTGGTCTCAATGTAGTTTTTTTTTAAATATTCTTGCACGCATCAGTGGCGCAGCCAGAATTCGGCTCTATGGGGAGAAGAGGTTGATAATGGTGGTCGCTGGTTACTTGAATCACCGGCTAATCAAATCAGTTTAGCTAATGAAGTGATAATCATTTTTTTCCTTCGGAGAGTAGAATCAGTAGTTACGTTGACCATAATTCATTTCAGCAACGTTTACGATATAAAAGTTAGAAAACATAAAATGCACCAATGAAATAACAAAAAACTGTTAGATTAATATAGTGTTGGAAAAATGAGGAGGCAAACTTCAGAAATGGAAGGGAATAGTACAGCAAACAATTTTTTGTACAGAAAATCAGGAATCTATTTTTAAATCAGAAATACATAGGATTTCATTCCAAGACAATCTCGAATTCTTGTTTTTAACTTTAGTAATAATAAAGCAATTTTAGCAAAATTTTCAATAGACTTATTTTGCTTTGTGTCAGATGTAAAATAACACGAGAAGAGGTAGAATTTATTATAATCCGCGTCCAAACAATGCCAAATTAAGTATTCCATATTTAGGATGTAGTTGACATGAAACGCGGTATCGTTGAGTGAATTACTGTGCACGTCCAGCACTTTATTTGACATCTGATTTCGTATACAGTATATTGAAAATTTCGTTAAAATATCTTCATTATTATTAAAGTTCTCTAAAAATACTTGGATTCGACTTGATTTCCTAAATCCTATATTTTTCGCTGAATAAATGGTTCGCGACCTGGTTTCCTATACAAAAATCTTTAATTGTAGTGTTCTCTACCACCTTTTACAGATTGTTCTACTTTTTTTAAAACACATTGTTTATGTGTTAAGTATGTGTGCTTTCTAAATATTATTTATTTTTAACCTTTTTCATGATGTTGGAGAATATTTATCTAATAAAACACACATAAATAACGCCTTCATTCAAGTCTAAACATACACACATAGAAACTATACATACAATAAACCCAACAAGTGTGAAAAATTAGCCAGAGTCAGGAATCGAACCTGGGACCACAGCATACAAGACTCATACTCTGAGCCACTCCGGCCAATACCTGGGTCTGCAATTTCTCACTAATAAACTGCAGACCAAGGTATTGGCAGGGGTAGCTCAGTGGTTAGAGCATTAGTCTTGTATGCTGTGGTTCCAGGTTCGATTCCTGGCTCTGGCTAATTTTTCACACTTGTTGGGTTTATTGTAGTTATAGTTCGTATGTGTGTATAATATTTGTGTGTATGAATATTTATCTATGTTTAGTTTTCTGTTAGAAATACCTATGCAGAATGAAAGATAGGTTGTACCTGCCTTCGACCGTGAAAAAAAAAAGATTAGACATTACAATAACATTTTTGAAAAAAGAGGGTACTTTTTAACTTTCTCTGCCCCTCCCTGAAAGTAGGGGCGAAAGGATCTATTTATATATACTTTTATTTAAATGAAATACATTATAGCTAAAACTCTAAAAGATATTCCAGTTTTTACTTCTTATCTAATTTAAACACGACTGTAATTTTGTCCACATAAAAAACAATATGTCATAATTTTGATGATATAGAGGCACGATGATTTTGATGATATAGATTTAACGTTTTTCTTTTGAAAACCTTGCTCATAGGCATGTATCTGTGTATCTGTAAGTCAAAGCACGGCCTAACTCGATCGTTCGAAGATCGTAGAAAGATCGATTTTGGCCGTGGTCAAAGTCAATAAAATTGCAATCAGTGCTTCTTTCCTCCGGGGAACGCGTGGCAATGCCTCCCCGAGAGCAAAACCGCCTGAAGAACATTTCGAGCTACCTTACTAGCTAATGAACTACACTCTTTAAATATATTATAATAGCGGTGATTTATTTCGTAGGGAGAATTTGAGGTGATCCATCCAGTATATTGGCTCCATCCATACCGGCGGATTTTGAAAGTTTGCTTCCGTCGTAAACAGGGCTTAATTTCTAAGTAAAAAGTACCGGGGCCCTAATATTCTGCAGTTCTAAAAGCCGTAGCGTACCCCTCCCTCCCCCCTTCCGCCGTCACTCTAATCTTCATATTATATTTCATACTTTAATGAAACTTGATACTTTAATGAACCTGGCTAATGCCCCCCCCCCCCCCCCGCCACAAGAACAAATTGTTCGAATGAAACACTACAATAATCTGTTCAATCAAAAACACATTTTACATTTATATCTTTATAGCACATTTTCTTAATTCTTACTTTGTCAAAGATTTTTACCTGCATCACTCACATATCTTGGTCTTAGAAATAACTGAGTGCAAAATCACAAAACAAGATGCACATGCAGAAGTCTGTTTGGGCTTGGTCCTGGCCCGAAACCGCACCAACCCACTGGCCAGTCTCCGGCTTATTTTCATTCATGGCAATCTGACTGGGCCTGGCTTCCTTTTTTCCAGGCCGGGCTGAAACTGAAATTCATTCTTCCTAAAGGTCTAGACGAGTTGAAAATTTCGGGTCCTGTTTTTATCAAGCCCATTTGAAAATAATTGGCTCTGCCTACCCTGACCTGACCCATGCAAAAATCAGTAACATTTCGATCGGCCCAACAATTTTTGCAAAAAATGCATATATCTTTAAATTGTTATTGTTCTAGAATTAAAATTTTCAATTTATTCTTTTTAAAGAATAGTTCATTTTCTAGGCAATAAAATTAAAGTACAATAAAGCGTGTGAAAAAGAACTTGCCCATGACAGAATCCTGTTTCAAACGGAAAAATGTATTTATGCATGCAAAATGAACATAATAATACGTGAGAAAAGAATGCAATATATTTAAAACTGACAGTGTATATGCTAAGAAGGTTACCTTCCTATAAAGGATGTTTCTGTTCTCCTATGCGATTCCGTCTTAGAAATTTTTACGATACTATAAGAATTTCCAGGTTTTTAAGTCTCCAAGCCATGGAATATGGATTAAAGTTATTAATAACAACTGAGTCATTTGCATACAAATCGAGATCCAGTAACAAAATACATATCTCAGCACAAAGCGTTTTTTAAAAAACGAAGAATACAAACAACATGAAAAGAAAAACTAAAATAAATATTTTTGTCAGAAATCCTCGTAGAAGACAATTTTTAACCATACCAGTGTAAAAATATGTTTTTTGTTGAAATTCAGGCGAGCTGGGAAGGAATAATTACGTTTTTGTATGAGCCGGGCCGGGCTCGGGCCGGGATTTTAGCTTTTATACTGGGTCGAGCCAATAAACTATGTGCATGGCCCGGATTCGAATCTAACTTTTAGCTTTTTTTTTTTTTTTTTTTTTTTTTTTTTTGCGAGGCCGGCCTAATATACATACAGTGTCTCACAAAAGTGATGGGACACTTGTGCTTTATAAAAAGAAACTGCAATAAAATAAATAAACAAACATGTGCAAAAATTTTTTGGGTGTGTTTCATATTTAAAGTTAGTAAAAATTATTACATAACATACATTTTGTCAAAATATTAAAATATTAATTTAGTAAAAATACAATTGTTCAGAACGGAGCAAAAAATGGCTCACATAAGTGATGGGACACTTACTTTTCCATCAAATATTTATCCACAAATTTTACTTTTTAAAAGGTTTTAATATTTTGTTGGATTTCCTTTTACTTTTAAAACATGATTTAATCTTTTTGGGATGGATTCGACTATTTTTTTTGTGATTTCTGGAGTGATTTTACCCCATTCTTCTTGAAGCACCGATTTTAGTTGTTGTTTTGAAGAAATGGTGTGTTTGCGAATTCTTGATTCCAATTCTTGCCAAATATTCTCTATGGGATTTAAGTCTGGAGATTGTGGTGGTGTTTTTATTATTTCAGGACAGTTATATAGCAGCCAGAGTCTAACGTTCAGAGCAGTGTGCTTGGGGTCATTGTCCTGGTAGAATTTAAAATCGTTATGAAGGTTCAATTTTCGTGCTGAAGATTTCAAATTTTGCTTTAAAATATCAATATACTTGTACTGATCCATTATACTGTCAATAAAAACAAAATTACTAACTCCAGCGGACGACATACACCCCCATACCATAACTCCTCCTCCACCATGTTTTACTGTTGGTACCAAGTTCTGTTTGCGAAGTTCTTCCCTGGGTTTTCTCCACACCAAGATTCTACCGTCAGAACCAAATATATTAAATTTACTCTCATCAGCAAATATAACTTTATTCCAGTAATCAGAATTCTTATTTATGTTGGATTTTGCGAAAGCTAGTCTGAGTTTTCTATTCTTTTCACTTACGAAGAATTTTTTCCTGGCTACTCTACCGTGATATCCAGCAGATCGAATTACCCTTCTAATAGTTTCAGGATTAACAATTATTCCATATAATGCTTGTAAATCAGCAGCAACTTTTGAAGCACTAATTCTTGGATTTTTTTTAATATTTCGAACGATAATTCGCTTTATTCCATTGGATAACTTTGATGGTCAGCCAGGTCTTCTTTTATCCTGAATCATATGATTCTTTTTATATCGTTTAATGATATTGAAAACTGTTGAACGACTCAAGTTAACTGTTTCAGCAGTTTTTCTAATAGATTTTCCACGTTCAATATGCAAATTAATAACTAATTTTCGAATTTCAGGCGAAGTTTCTTTTCGTTTAGCATTCATGACTACACAGAGCTAAAAAACACAAAAATTCCAAAACAAACTGGAGAGAAATACTGCAGACGATTTTATAAATTATTGCCAATTGCTTTTAAGTAAAAATAAAACCCCAAAAAATATTTTTATTGCTTATTTCAGGCGATTTTTGTTGCATATATAATGGTGTCCCATCACTTATGTGAGCTATTTTTTGCTCCGTTCTAAACATTTGTATTTTTATTAAATTAATATTTTAATATTTTGACAAAATGTATGTTATGTAATAATCTTTACTAAATTTAAGTATGAAACACACCCACAAAAAAAATGTGTACATGTTTTTTTAATTTATTTGATTAGTTTCCTTTTGTAAAGCACAAGTGTCCCATCACTTATGTGAGACACTGTACATATATTTTTTACGATCCGGATCGAACTTTTAACTTTTATACCCAGCTGAGGGGCAAAAAATTTTCTACATGTCGGGTTGCGCTCGAACCTAGAAATTTCTCCGGTGGTTCAGTTTCAGATTTTAACAGAAAGTCTGAAACTGAGGAAGACCTATAAACATATATTTTATGTTTTTTTTTTTTCTGGAAGTTGATGTCCATTATCCTTTTGAACATGGAGCAAAGACAGAAATTCAATTAAAAAACTATCCACTGTATAATACTCAAAGCGTATGACGATCGAAATGATCATTATTTTACTCTAAGATGTCTCAAAAATGTAATTGCTACCCTTTTTCAAAGCAAATGACAGTTTTCACTTAACCAGTGCATCTAAGATCTAATATACGCTTCCACAGTTTAAATATAATATTCGCGGTCTAATTGAATCACTTTGTTGAATATAATTTGATTCAACAAAGCTGCGAATTTCGAATAAACTAAAAAAAACTTAATAGTATTAACTTTAGTTTCGATTCATAAAAGCGTCTAATTTGCTTAACTCTATTAACTCTCTATAACGATTCATATAAGCGGCAATTATAATATTTTTTTTAGCTCTGGGAGGGGTTTTACCCCTCACCCCTCCTCCCCTTGGGCTATGCCACTGGACGCATACACACATACAAAGGACTTATGAAGTTGGGGGCCTGTGCCCACCCCACAAAATAGCTCTAGTTACGCCTATGATTTCTGCAAGCAAAATAAAAATTACAAAGTTATGTGTTAATTGTGGGAGACCTATCTGTTAACACTCCGTTGAAATTGCTGAAATAAATGCTGAACAACGTCACATGGCAATGAAAATTTTAAATTTCTCCTTCCTCAATTTCTTAACCATTATCCTACTAGTACCAATTCAATTTTTTTTTTCAGCAGTTGCTCCGTCTAAAAATCTCCAGCAAAACAGGTTTTCCCTTCACATATATCGGAATCACATGCTGACCTACCAGGAAGTTATATATAACCCCGTCAAAAATGACGGATTGTTGATCTGCGTTTTATTTTCATAAGACTTCATACAAACAAACAGCATGAAGATTTTATTATTGATAGGTTTGTATTGTAGAAAAGTACATTTTAAAAATGACAAATGATTTCTACAAATAAAAATGATGAGGATATATATATATATATATATATTTACTTATTTACTCAGTATTAAATTTCTGAAATACTTCAACGATTGGACAAAACAATTCCCCCCCCCCCCCCCCAGAACTCTGAAATGCCCCCCTCCCGGAGCCACAGAAATCCCACCCGGAGAAAAGTGTCGGAATTCAACACTGGATGGAGATGAAAAATGCTCGATTTTTATATGTCTTCGGGTTTGGGTAAGCTCAAGCTCAATCTGTCTTAAATTCAAATTTTATTTATTTCCGTTTCAAATCATTTTAATGCTATTTTGTTAAGAATAAAGAGTAAACAGAAATAGTCTTTTTTTCTATTCTGCATAGCTGTGAACTATTAATTTTTTGTGTTAACAGTATTTCCGAATCACAATCCTGAGCTTATTTAATCGCAGAATTCTGCGATTAATTAACATTAAGATTAGGCAAAGGTTTCTATTTGGAAGTAGTAATAACTAAAAAGTGGAATAGTTGGTAGCTATGTATATGCAGATCTATGTATTTAAAATTTTTATTTTGCTAAATTAAAAAAAAAAACAATGCTTTGAATTTTGAAAATAAAGTATGAAATATAATATGAAGATTAGAGTGACGGCGGAAGGGGGGAGGGAGGGGTACGCTACGGCTTTTAGAACTGCAGAATATTAGGGCCCCGGTACTTTTTACTTAGAAATTAAGCCCTGTTTACGACGGAAGCAAACTTTCAAAATCCGCCGGTATGGATGGAGCCAATATACTGGATGGATCACCTCAAATTCTCCCTACGAAATAAATCACCGCTATTTCTGAAAAAAAAAAAATGCTTACAGAAAAAAAGCTTACAGAAATGTTGATATACTGTCTTACCGTAAGGAGAAAAACTCTGAGTAGGGTTGCTTCCTCAGAACATACCAAGTGGGAGAGGTGTGAGAGATAACAGCAGGTTGCAAACTTGGCACAATTAGCATTCGTTTGACGCTCTCAATTTTTACTATGCCTTCTATTCGACAACGCGAATACAGTAGAATTTAATAATATAATAAATAGAGAAATGTATTGGCAAAAACTATCGCATTTTAAATCAAATCTTTATAATATGTTTTTATAGGCATTAAGATTGTTCTCAAATCCAAAAGAGCTACTTTCTGACATATTTTTTAATTCACTTTTGTTCGGAAACGCATGAAATTGGCAGATGATGTTATTCAGAAACTAGGTAATCGAAAGACGCTTTTTAATTTTTTGATAAAGGCAGAAGATCTTCCAGAAAATGCTGTGAAAGTCGGCGTTTTGAATCGAATTTAAGACACGGCAGCACGAGAAAAGGTAAAAACGTATCGTCACGTGACAGGAATCGCTTTTAACGCGATAAGTAATTTATTTATTTAAAAAAAATGAAAAACTCATTTCGATTCCAACTCACTTCAACTCGACAGCTTGAGAAAGGTGGTCATGAGACATCAATCGATTATAATTTAAGATACATTATGCTTTATGACTATACGATAATGCTATGATGCTTTATGACTATACGATAATACTATGATGCTTTAAGACTGTGCTCAAGCTCTACGTAGTTACTTTCTGATGCATGCCTTTTTTTTTTTTTTTTTTTTTCGCAAATGCATGACACTTTTAAGTTTCCATATTAAGAAGCTATAGAATCAAATAGCATTTTTCATTTTCTGACAAAGGCATACGATCTTTCAGAAAATGCTATCAAAATTGACGTTTTGAACCGAATTTCTGTATACAATAATCCCAAAAAGTTGTCATGAGAGAACAATTATTAATAACTCAATATTTAATACATTTATCGAAAATTGAAAAACGCTATTCGATTCAAAATCATATTTTATTTTGAGAAGAAAAAACTCCGGGAATATTTACCGTGCTTGTGCGGAAAACTGAGAACAATCAAATGAACGTACTCAAAATCGTAACCGGGGTATGTCTGTCGTTTTATACGTTTTCGTTTTATGCAGTATATGAGAAAAAAAAATGTTTTATATTTTATTAGTTTTTATTGTAGGAATTAATTTTCTTTTTAATGAAGCACAGTTTTCCCTAGATTCCAAACGACACTAAGGGTGTCGTTTTTTTTATTGAGAGGCAAGAAGGGTATTTTTCAAATCATAATGGCAAGCAGGGTGCAGCACCCTTTTGAAATCACATAAGGGAAACTGTAAATAAAAGTGTAGTGATAGCCAGGGCTTAAATTGCGCCGGAGCCCAACGGAGCCCGGCTCCGGTACTTTACTACTTTTAGTAAATATTTAAATATTGGTCGGAATTCATCGGAGCCCATAAATATTGGGTTCCGGATCCCAGTGCAAGCGAAAAATACCCCATGTAAATGAAAAAGCATTATAACCTGATTACAGATGATAGTCACCGTTCGTGATATCATCATCATCTTTTTAAAACAGGATACATTACCAGGTTTTAAGAGTCTGCGAAATCAAAACGGGGGTTGGTGAGCTTTGCGAGCAGGGGGCAGAGCCCCCTAGTATATATAAAATAAAGAACTCTTTTTCTTTTTTAATGCTATTTTGATCAGAATGAAGGGAAACAGAAATCGTGTTTTTTTTTATTCTAGTGATATTTGCAGATTTATGTCTGGCATTGATGGGGGCGACATATATATGGCGCCATTCAAGAGAGCGAAAAATGAATTTGCTTTCAGTTAAATTTTCTTTTGTAACACTAGGATATTTTTTAATTGGATCATTTTTTTTTTTTTAATTTAGATATCTAACCAAAAAGAATATTTTCTGTTTTTAGTCAACGAGCATCAGCTTGAGTTTTTTTTTTTTTTTTTTTTTTTTTTTTTTTTTTTTTTTTTAAAGTTTTTAATCTTCTATTGAAAACAAAATAACATTAGTAAATTTTCTATTTATTTTTCATCCGAACACTATCCATCCCAAGGCTCTGCTCTGCACATTTCGAAGTCACTTTCATTTGTAAGTAGATATAATTGCCACGTAATGTTATTCTTACAGTTGAGCAGTTCTCCTTTTTCTATAAAAGCATGGAATCTTTCCGATCACGGTGTCAAATGTTTAATTTTATCTGATTTTCAAGGACTCATCACGAAAGACTGTTATACGGAAAGAATCTATTATAGTTTAAGATATGCAGGTATTTATATAGGCAGGGATATTTATAGGAAATTGAAAAACTTTGTTCGATTCTTCAGCATATAAATATTAATTTTTGAAAATTTCATTCATTTTTTCATAAAAAGGCATAGTTGCGAACTATTCTTTTTTTGTGTTAACACTATTTCCGATTCACAATCCTTACTTTATTTAATCGCAAAATTCTGCGAATAATTAACATTAAAATTAGGCAAAGATTTCTATTCGGCTGGAGTGACAACTAAAAAGTGAAATAATTGACAGCTAAATAAATGCAGATAGATATACTTAAAATTTTTATTTTGCTTGAAAAAAAATTGCTTTAAATTTTGCAAATACACATAATGTATGGAATATAAATATGCAGATTGGAGTGACGGTGGAGGGGGGGGGGGGGACGCTACGGTTATTAGTATTGCAGAATATTAGGGCTCCGGTACTTTTTTGTTAAAAATTAAGCCCTGGTGAAAGCTTAACAATGCAAAAAAACGAAAAAAAAATGCGTATTTATTTTATAGAATAAATATGTTATGTATGTATAAAAGTTACCGAGTGGATTATGTGTGTTAATGTAATTCTTATTTTTCATATTTTAGCCCTGGGAAGAGCTTGGTTCTTAAAGGGACCATTTTGTAGTCCTCAAAAGGACTGTTTTGTTTGTTTGTTTGTTTATGAAAATGAATTCGAATAATCTAAAGGCCAGATGTCATCGAAATCACTTCCACTATCATCATTTGATGTTTCATCAGTGTCAGTATCAGATTCGTTATCGTCCAGCCTCTGCCTTAAAGAAATTAGACATGTTATTTATTATTTCATGCGCTTGAGAATGCAATGTTTTTCCTTTTTTAAATGTAGATGTCATTTTAGAATAGGAATATCTGCCGGTAGTATTTAATCACAGACCAAAATCAATGATTAAAGGTTTAATAAGCAATAAAATAAGTAACAGCAAACGCACAATAATCAGAAGAGAACAGAAAAAAAAAAAACGTCTGTCAATGGCAAAAGCTCAAAGCAGACGGCTTGCTACCTTCTCCTCTCCCCTTTTTCGCGCCTAAAGCTACAAACAAAGCCAACAATACTCCTGACCACCCGAAAATTAAGTGGACGAGTCCGTTTCTATAGTGACCACAGAGAGAGAGAATTTTCTCAGAGTTTTTCTCCTTACGGTATGACAGTACGTGTTTTATATATAGTTTTTGAAGGTTTTAAACAAAATTAAAATATTTAAAAGCTTTAATATGCTTTTACAAATATTTTAACAGCAGAATAGGATGTAGCATAGGTTTTTCATTAAGCCTAACGTGGCGTTTAACTATGGTCGATTCGCAGACCAGAGTGGCCGCGCCTGCAATCGTTACAGACACTTTCTTGCAGACACTTTCTTTTCTTGATTTTATTATAAGTAGACGATCACTCATTATCTATTACAATTATCAGAATTTAGTTTTGATTACCAGAAGGTGTACGTCCGATACTTACATACCACGTTTAAAATAAATATTTTCCTAAATTTTAAGTATTTTTTAAAAAGGAAAAAAAAACTGAAATTTTTACTAAAGATTTAAAATTTTTTGTCTTTAAAATGAATGTTTAAAATTTAAGTAGATGGTAAAGAAAAAAAAAAAAAAGTCGTACTTTGGGTGCCAAACATTTGATGGTGAAAACCGAATCTTACAAAATACGTTAGGTAAAGAATAATTTCTTCCTTTCTTTATTTTTATTCATTGGTTAACATGGGATTTCGAGATTGGTTACAGTTGCTCCCTTTTATGGTTTAAAAAACTTAAACGTGTGTTATAAAGAAGCCCAGAAACCTGCCATTTAGATAAATTGATATTTTGATAACTCAAAGTAATTTTCCTTATTTTTTTTTTAAAGTTCTACAAGAGTTCGGATGTACATAAAACACAAACATTTACAACTTTTCTCCCATGATAATCTGAGCTGAATATCTGCTTGAAAACTTCGCAGATTTTTCATTTCACCTTTTTCGCAAACGTAGATAAGTAGCTTTCTGTATTATTCTTTATTTGATCTGTAACTTGTTAAAAAAAACTCGTTTATTGCTTTTCATCGAGAATTTGTGTAAATTTACAGAAGTACTCATTATATTATGTAAATTCTCGTTTATATTTGCAGAGCAGTTAGATTGTATATTTGCTCATTACATATTTGTTTTATAAACTAATAAAGTATTTTTATCAGATAACTCATACATATTTGTTTACATAGCACAGAATAAATATTTAAAAAGTGAAGTAAAAGTCAGACGTTTTTCTTCTTTTTTTTCTGTTATTTATCAATATCTTAATTTTAGATTCAGCTTACTTTGCAAGTATACAATGATCGTTTATTATTCTCCAACTGAATTTCTGAGTATTTATTATTTATTAAATAAACTATATGTAATGAAATATTTGAAAGGAGATTACTTGTTTTCTACAGCTATATGTTTCAATCATAATAAAACAAATATCTAGAAAGAAATACTTTTCGTAAGAAGTCTCCTTTACGAAATACTTTGTTGAAGTTTTGTTAAGATGATTTAAAGGATTTTTTTTTTTTTATCTCTGAAAAAAATAGAAGAGAAAAGAGAAAAATAAAAAGGAAAGTTGATCTAATGGGGAAAAACCAGTCAGCTAGGACGCCCGTAAAAACCGTTTATTTTATGAAAAAAAAAGAAAAATCTGTTTTTTTTACAAACTTACTACTTTTTTAATACGATATTGGACTGTCTAAAACAGACCTTTTTTAAAAAAGTAAACGGGTTTTACAGATAGCCTAAGTAGACAGGTTTTTTCGCAAAATAGATAAAAATTTTGTTTCAGTGTATAAATTAAGTACTATTACAAAAAAAAAAAAAAAAAAAAAAAAAAAAAAAAAAAAAGAGAAAGAAAGAAAACAACAATTTAGAAATGAAATATATAAAATTAATGCTAGCCATGAAAATTTTATGATTTAGTGTTGAAGAAAATATAATAGCTCAAGAAATTGCAGTTACTTGCATATAAGTAATAAAATGGATTTTTCAACCATTCTAAAATGTGATAGTCATAAGGCATGAAAAATGACAGAGGCACGAAAATATGGTACAAGAAGCAGTACACAGGATTTCAATTCTGGCCTTGACAGTAAATTTTAGATATGTTGGATGTAGTATGGTGAAATCAGAAATAGACAAATGAACAAAAAACTGTTTTTTCGTATAGATTTATTATAATATTATAATTTTGATGCAATTTTTAAATTTTTTAAATTTTTTTAATTTAAAAAAATATAATTTTTAGTTTTATTTGTACATAGGCATTTTTTTCGATGAACAGAAGGGAATATAATATAAAATTTTAAGATTCACAAAAGGAAAACAAAAAGGAGCTTGAAGAATTCTTTGTAAAATAAGGTTAAAACTTTATTTTTCACGAGAAGAATGCTTCTTGTTTGATCTACACAGCTTAATACTAATTCAACACAGCGTTCAGACCAGCTGATCAAAAGCATTTTCATCCAAGCTCTGTAACCAATTGAAAATCATCATATTCCGTTCGTATTTGGAAAGTGGTTTACCTTTGTCCCGTTCAATATCTTTTACAGTCAAGCTGAGAGTCTTATTAGCCCCATGAAATCCTACCGACGATATCTGGAGCTCATGTCGGATTGACCGGTCCAGTTCTGTGGACAAGGAAAACTGTGGCAAAGGCGGGCAAGCGGTAGCACCAGGAGGCACCGGCACCGCAATTGAAGGTAAGTCCAAACTAAGTTCACTACGAGTGAGACGCTCCAATGCTTTATACGTGGACTCAAGCCGGCGACGGATGTACATTTGACGGACTTTTTTATTAATTGCCCGAACGAAATCAATAGCTGTCATTTCGGGGTTCTCAGCTGCATACCCCGCTAGAGTTTGCGGGGACGGTAGTTGCGAGGTAGTTGAAATATCTCCAACTGCAACCCAAGTAGAACATGAACGGGAAGTATATTCTAAGCGACCATATGGAACATCATAATGTTTCCAGCTATTTAGAACCATTTCGGAGACAGATGATCGTAACTGTTCTCCTTCGGACGATTGCAAAATATTTTGGTCCAGATCACTAGTGCTAAAGCTGCGCATCAGACCCAACATCGATGATAGGGCACCACAATTTCGGATGGCTTCATTTTCTTCTTCGTAGAGTACATCATCTGCAACAGCTCTTTTACCTCCATATTGCTCCGGCGGCACTTGCAATAAGCTTGAATTGCCGCTTCGGGAGACAAATTTGGCATTGCGGGCAACCCAACCACCAACACCACCTTCCATGATGACTGGGCTGCGACGCATCTCGTCTCCAGAATCAAGGGCATCAGAGCCAGCATGATTTCGTGGACCACGTCCACGAACTCGGACGATTTCTGAACCTAGACTGGATAAAGACATAAGCGAAAGATCTGTGGCGAATGATTCGTGACTAGGTGAGCGTGGAATAGCAGAAGATGCTGAATTGGCCGGAGACAAAGAGCCGAGCGGTAAGCTGGTGGGTGCGTTGTGCGGCGTGGTCTCGGAGTGGTCCTCCGAATGAGACCTACTCATCTTGCGGACGACCAAAAGAGACGGATCATTTTGAATGAAATATTCATATCATGTTCTAGTAAATTCTTAGTAAATTAACGCATATTTAGAGATTTGTAAGAAATTTCGTCAAATAATAGGAAAATTTTAATTATACATGTCACAGTATTTTTCCATTTCGCAGAAAATCTGTTTTTGAAAGTCAGTGATATTCGTATTCATTATCTTCTTCTTTGTGAGTCTGAAAATAAGGTAAAAAATGAAGGGTTAGTAAAGATATAATCAATACATTAGAAAAATAGACAGTAATGTAATTATAGAGACATACATCATTGCTCGTGAACAATTATTTAAAAATGTGAAGAAAACATCTTACAAAAAATATACAATCGATTTTAAGCTAAATTTGGCTGCTCTTTCACTGAATCCCTCTTCGAATAACATCCTTACTGACTCGTTGCGTACAAAGAATGTTTTTTTTTTTATTGAACGATTTTATTTTTCACTTTTTTCATTAAAACGGATAATAATTTCCAATAGCTGAATTCAAAGTCATAATCTTTGAATAAGAAAAAAAAAATCAAGCTGCTACTATTTTTTTTAGGAACGGCCGTTCCTAAAAAAATTCATAAATACAGTGAAAAGAAAATCCGGATATTTCATATTCGGTTACATTTCTTATATTACTAATGTAAATGGCGGTTATTTATAACCACATTAAAGCACTAGTTTACTAGCTTAAAATTTTTATTTTTATTTGAAGACACAATCGGAATATTTTAAAATTAAGCATAATTCTATAATTTCAAATAAGAAACTTTCTAGGGAATATATGCCAATTTTTTTAGATAATTTACTATTTTAAATATTCCTTCTTTACACAATATAAATTGCAATAGTAATATTCCATGCGAAATATTTTTAAAAACATACGTATCGAGTTTTCTCAAAAATTTTTCTTAACAAACTGTTTTTATAGGCATAGTTTTTATTAAAACTAAATCACCGAACTGTCATCTTTAAGTCTACAGATTTCTCCCTTATTTCGGCAGAGTATTTTCATTTCTAAGTCTGGAATAAAAACGATGTATAAACGAAAATTTGAGCCATGTAAATGAAATATTTTTCTATTAAAATGAATAAGGGGTGAATTGGTACCCCAATGAAACGATGTATAAACGTAAAAGACTTATAAATATACACCTAGCGTCGCATAAATTGCTATTCGATGTGATTTTAGTGATAAAAAAATTAAAGAATAAACATATAGATAAACAAATGGGCTGCAATAAATTGTCAAAATGATTTTTTTACATGTAGACCTATATTAAAAAAAATCCAAATAAGACAGTTAAAAAAATCCAACTTAAATGATAAAACAAAATAATAAAAAAAATGTGAAAAATCATTCTAAAAAATTTGCAAATAAAAGTTCTAAATGACACATGTCTCTGAATTTCAAAGGAAAGTAACGAAAAAGACAGCAATTTTAGAAGCAAATTTATGAAGCTGTGAAAAGAAAGAATCATATGTTACAATAAAATCTTTTACTATTTAGAGAATTTGTTTTATTGATAGGCATTTACAAAGTAGTCATATCTAATTAAAACAATTCCTTTTAGCTAAGCAAAACAACAGCAAAATGAAGATTTAGAATTTTTCTTAAATGTTGCATGTAACAACTTCATTTATCCACACACACAGATGGCATACAAGAAACTGATTAGAAATATAAGCTTTTTTCTGTTGCTTCTAAACATAATCAATAAGCAATTTAGATGGAACTTATCCGATTTCACAAATGTGAAAAATTAAATTTATCAAAATGTTAGGAAAAACTAATCTGTTTGAACAGGAAACCAATTCATTGTGGAGGAAATATTTCCGGATTACTTGAAACGAATTTCTCTTCGAAAACAGGATATTTCTTCTATTACCGAGATTAGGCAAAACTTGACTATTAATAGCTTCTAGAAATAAGAAAATATTCACAACAGATGCATTACCAAGTTTGAATATATTTCATTTCCCTTTATTGCATGTTTTTTTAATCTTTAAGAAAAAACTATTTGATACTATCTAACAAGGAAAAGTTTGTGTATCGATAGAGTATAGTTAGTATATAAATATATAAATATATGGAAGCCATAAAGTGGGGTCTTGAGAAAAAAGGTCCCAAAGCTTACATCATACTTTATAATTGGATAAATTTCTTCCTTTGTCAAGCGTCTTTGTAACCTGGTCGGTATGTCTCTGTGTTCCAGATTTTTGTGTCTGGGTTCAAATCCCAGCTTGACTTATTTTTCACAGCGAACATTTCTATCAAGTGCTTTTGAACTACAATTGAAAAAAATGTGTATAACCATTGAAATTTACGAAAAATATAAGTTAAATATATATTTTGTATCATATAAATACAGTTTTAACTAGGAAATTCTGCATGTTTAAATATTTAATAGAAAGTTTTTTTTTTTTTTTTTTTTTAAGCAAACAATTTGTATTTATACTGACCAGAAATTTTTGCTGTTATTGTGAATTATTTACAGTTATTTAAATGAATAATCTACTATTTTTCATAATGAAATAAATTAAAATACATGATATAAATATATAATATATTATTTTAATTTTGTTTCATTATCCAAACATTTAAAAAATTCATGACTTATTAAAAACATGATTTTGTATTTTTAATGTGATTTTTTAAAATCTCTC
The DNA here is from genome assembly GCA_963931845.1 of Maratus michaelseni. Taxonomy (NCBI): domain Eukaryota; kingdom Metazoa; phylum Arthropoda; class Arachnida; order Araneae; family Salticidae; genus Maratus; species Maratus michaelseni. The sequence continues at coordinate 438,578,980 of OZ007586.1, read as the reverse complement.
TTTCTTATTTTGTAATTAGAATAACTGTTTACGTAATAATTATTTTTAGCAATTCAAATTCTTTTTTGTTGTTTAACATGTTTTTATAATATAGTTTACTTATATAGATACAAATTAAAGTATGAAATTTTGCATGTTTACATGCATTTATTGAAAAGTAAATAAATAAGTAAATAAACAACAAAAAAAAAGTAGACAGGCAACTGGTACTCCTATAGACCACAAAATTTTGCTCGTTTTAAAATTTAATTACTATTATTTGCATAAATAAACTACTATTTTTCACAGTGACATAAATTAAAATACGCTACATAAAATACACGCTGCTTTAATTAAATTTTTTCTGTTAGTATTAATAGTATTTTAATCCTAATAGTACTTCAAAATATGTCGTACAATATATCTTACAACTAATTTTTTAATTTTTAATTTTTTTAAATATTGTATTATTGTGTTTATAATTAGAATAACTGTCCATGTACTTAAAAATAAGTTTTAAAAGATATTGAATTACTAAAAATACTTATTACGTAGGCAATAGACAAAACCAAGAATCCAAGATTTTAAAAAGTCATATTAAAAAATTAAAAAGAATATTTAAAAAAAAAATCTTGAAATATTTAAAATATTTGTATAATAAATTAAAATTAAAATAATATATTATAGATATATATCACGTACTTTAATTTATTTCTCTGTGAAAAATAGTAAATTATTCATTTAAATAAAAGTAAATAATTCATAATAACAGCAAAATTTTATGGTCTATAGAAATATAAATTGTCTACTTAAAAGAAAAAAAAACTTTGTATTAAATATTTAAAAATGCAGAATTTCATAGTTAAAACTGTATTTATATGATACAAAACATATATTTATTTTATTTATATTTTTCGTAAATTTCAATGATTATAGATATTTTTTCAATTGTAGTTTAAAAGTAATTGATACAAATTTTCGCTGTGAAAAAAAAAAGTCAAGCTAGGGATTTGAACCAAGACACAAAAATCTCGAATCCAGCGATATACCGACAGGTTGCGAAATCGAATGGTAAAAGGAGCACTTTTTGAAGCTGTATATATGATAGACATGATAAAGAACCCATTTTAATTAATAAAAATTCATATATTTATATTCATATATTTATTAATATAAAAAAAGAAAACTCAACATTCATATTTGATTCATGCTTTTATGTTTTCTTAAAATAAAATGTGCAATATTTAGCATCATAGTGCAAGTAGACGACATTGGTGCTATTTATTACATCCGATTTCTTCCAATGTGGAGCTCATAATATGCAAATGCATAGCACGGGACATGGGAAAATATATAGCATTTATTGGCATGTATCATATACATGACCGTATTTAGAACACATGCAACATGAGAAAATTGTTACCAGCATTTCAGAATAGTAATCTTTATTTTGTTTAATCGCAGATTTCTCCCATAAGTAAGGCGAAGATAACTATTCTGAAATTACTTTTATCAAAATGCATCTGTTGCGTGTATCTTAAATACGGCTCTGATCACATATGATAAGAAAAAACGAAAAATCATGCATTAGGCATAGATTGTGAAACACTTTCAAGGCTATCAGAGCCTTGCTATGAAATTTCATTTTTTTCCTTGCAGTAAAATGCGATATTAAAATAAACAATTTAGAGAACACATGTTAAATATCCATTTTCAACAATTACTGCCCGTAGACAGTAACGTATACGAATTGTTTTGGGAAGCCCTGTGTGTGATCCTTAGATTCAGCTAGAAAACGCATCATGCATGTAAAAATTCACTTTCAGCAATTACTGTCCATATACGTAATGTATTCGAATATTTTTGTTCAGCGCTGTACATGATCGACAGTTTTTTATGCACACCACACATGTTATGGTAAATTGAATTCAGCTAGAAATAGCATAACACAAACTGAAAAAACCCTTTCATCAATTACCATCTGTACGGTCTACTTTTTTGAAATTCAGATTGCTGGATTGACACCACTTTTTTCAAATGATATAATTCGAATTCTTTAATCTGTCATTAAATATTATACTTTCTCAAAAAGCTGGTGGCAATCAAAAAACTAAATTTAAAAAAAAGTAGCCCACTGCAACACTGCAGCCATAGACGGCAATGCATCCGATATTTTTGGCGTAGCCCTGTATAAAGCATATGAATTTATTTACATCCTACAAAACATTTCATGGTTTACTGAAATATAGTTCAGCTAGAAAATGCATAACACAGATAAAAACACACTTTAAGCAATTTACGCCCATAGGCGTTAATGCTTACGAATTCTTTTTTTAAGCCCTGTATATAATGTATAGAAATTATACACACCAGGTAATATAGTAACATTTAACTAAGCTTAGAAACGCATATAACATCTGAAAACACATTAAGAGCAATTAACGCTCATAAACAGTACTGTAATCGAATTCTTTTGTGTGTCCGTGTAAATGAGCGATAAATGCTACGCTCTCCTTATTCTATATAAAGCATGATGTACTGCATGTTAGTGTATCATATCAATTTCTAAATGTTTGAGGTTGTGTAACATCATTAAAATGTACTTCAAACAATTATGTCCCATCGAACATTATATAAGGGAATTGTTTTGTGTGTCCCAGTAAACGAACTATAAATGCAGGACACTTCCTTTTCATTAGAGAACATCCAATATAGTAAGTCAATAATACATATCATTTACATGGCAATCCGAGTATATTTACGAGAGTTAGAGCACGGACAGACAGACAGCAGACAAACCGAAGTCATAAACACTTGTCAACTATGTTAGAAACTGTTTAAAATGCAGCGATACAAATTGACATGCGGTAAAAAATGACATATTACATTATAATCTTCTGCAGACAACAACATTTATTCATTTATAACAAAGCATAAAAAAAATAGTTATTGGTGGACATAAATTGCAAAAATGTTTTAAATGAGGTAAATATTTCATGTTATACCCCTCTTGAATAATCAAATTCACTTTTTGTAAAACATATTAAATCCAGTTCCTCGTCCCTACAATTTTATTTAGAAAAAGTTTATCCTTGCTGGAAAACAAAACAAGTTTCATCGCCTTCCAGAAATAGAACAAATTATTTAATTTCAAAGTTTATGTCTCTTTTTCTTCTTCTTCTTCTTATTATTAACTCTCTCCAATGTAAGTTAAAAAGTGTTGATGACTTCGGTTTGTCCATCTGCCATCTAACCGTGATCTAACTCTGGTAAATATACTTGAACTGCCATGCAATTAATATATGGCATTGGGGTTTACTATGGCTTGTTTGCTATTGAAAATGAAGTGAGTAGCATTTATAGTTTGTTTACAGGGACAATCAAAAGATTACAGTTACATTATGGCCTATGGGGAAAATCATTTTCGGTGTATTTTAAAGACGTTCACTATTTCAAACGTAATGAAATTGGTATAACTTTCCTAGGTACACTAAAGCATGTTTTATGTAGAACATGGAGTGCAAAGCATTCATTATTGATTTAAATGGTCACACAAAATAATTTGGTTTGAGGCAGTGGTTCCCAGGGTGGGGGTGTATAGACGGAAAAGTACTCCAATCCATTTGTGAAGACCTGTATAACGGGACAATTCCAGATTTGTTATTTATCAATCCTTGTCAGTTTGCATTTTTAGTTTTAGTCAGTTTACATCTTTTTTTAAATAAATAATATTGTAGGTTAAAACTGAAACTAATATCTTCAGATTTTTAAAATTAAATGACAAAATAAGTTTTTTATTCAATATTCAAACATTTCCCATACAAAAGTTTAAAATGCAACCATAACTGGAACAATTGTATGAAAACTTTTTAATGATATTTGGACACTTTTTTATATTTAAATCTCTTACACTTTTTCCGGTTATAGTTGCATTTCATATTTTTTTAACAATTTTTCCGGAATAGTATTTATAGGACTCTATTGGAGACTTATATTTTTATTCGCTCTGCAGTATGTGAAATGTCACATGAAAATTTTTTTACTCATGGGACTACTTCAAACTGTATCTAAAACTTATTGCTTGACTTCATTTAACTTTAAATATATTTGATATATCTAAACGAGGTATTTCCCACCGTATAAAATTAATAAATTTTCAAAAGGGCATCACAAAAGAAAATGGGTGTATTCTAAATTTCATATGACTTTCGTGCAAGCCTCATACACAGTAAATGAATGCATATCACGGTATATACATTTTAAAATGTAAAGCCAGTATATGCACGGGGGTAACTGCCGGTAATAGGGAAGGTAAAGCCTGCTAACACAGAAGTGTATTATGGTGGTATAGAAAAATGGCTACTTAAAAGAATAAAGATAAGAGCCCTTCATGAGAGTATTGTATTAAGTAGCTTTCATTACAAAAAGCTTGGAGGAAAGCAATTCCAAAAAAATTTAGTATATTTTCACCGATCATGACGCCCAGACCCCAAAAACCACCCTCCGTTCAAATGTTGATTTATATATACAGGGTGAATCTAAACTCTTGGGTAAAATTTTAAGGGGTGATAGTACACATCAAGACAAACAATATTAAATAGGAAACTAAGGGTCCCAAACGTCTTCCGAAGGAGATAGGCGCCATTAAAGTTTAGGGTCCAAAATTTCAAATGATTATTAAAAACGGAAAAATTGGTCGATTCGTTTGCGGTTTTCGCTAAAACTATTCTTTATGTCAGTATTTTCTTAAAAATAAATTTTAAAGATAAAGTTCAAAAAATGCCGATAGAGGATGCTTTAGACTTTGGAGTAACGAAAAACTATTTTTTACCGTTATTTTTTGTATCTCATTAAATGCTTTCAAAACCTTAGACTTAAACTTAAGTTTTGAGATCAAAATCTGAATCGTTGGGAGTGATTAAGTAGCGCAAACTGAACTGCGTTCATGAGTTGAAATTTGAAACACCTCCATCCCACCCCCCCACCCCCCCCACTCTTGAACACAGTTCAGTTATTCTCGATCTTGGTGTCGTAGACCAGGCAGAAACAATATAAGTTGTAATTTTCCAACTGGACGAAAAATGTCCGGGCCAGGATTCGAACCTGAGATCTTTTGGCTGAAGCTGCCATGCCAACTCAACTATCCCGGTTGAATCTAGAGGATGCCCTCCAGATTTGGCATTTTTGAACTTTATCTTTAAAATTTATTTTTAAAATAAATTTTTTATTTAATTTTGTCATCCCTCTATCGTTTAATTTACGTGTAGGGGGTAGTAGTTTCTACCTGGTCTACGACACCAAGATCGGGAATAACTGAACTGTGTTCAGGGGGGTGGGGGTGGGGGGTTTAAATTTCAACTCCTGAACACAGTTCAGTTTGCGCTACTTAACCACTCCCAACGATTCAGATTTTGAGCTCAAAATTTAAGTTTAAGTTTAAGCTTTTGAAAGCATTTAATCAGATACAAAAGATAACGGTAAAAAATAGTTGTTCGTTACTCCAAAGTCTAAAGCGCCCTCTATCGACATTTTTAAAACTTTTTCTTTAAAATTTATTTTTAAGAAAATACTGACATAAAGAATAGTTTTATCGAAAACCGCAAACAAATCGACCAATTTTTCCTTTTTTTTTATAATTATTTGAAATTTTGGACCCTAAACTTTAATGGCGCCTATCTCCTTCGGAAGACGTTTGGGACCCTTAGTTTCCTATTTAATATTGTTTGTCTTGATGTGTACAATCACCCCTTAAAGTTTTGCCCAAGAGTTTAGATTCACCCTGTATATATATATGTATATATATATTTGACATTTATCATACTGTAATTCGCTTATTTATGAACCGATTTGAATGTGATTGAGTATGTGTATAGGACATAGCAAGGTTTCGACCGAGTTCGTTGGCCAGCTTCATCCGCCATCTTGTTTTAAAATGGCGGCCAGTTAAAAAAATTTTAATTTTTAAAAATTCAAAAAGATGTATAAAAAATTATAAATTGAAAAAGCTGTTTCCATTAAGTGTTAGATAGTGATACAAGGATTCCGGAACATTTTTTGTTATGGTTTTATCTTAATAAATGGCTGAGATATGGGAGTTTGAAGGTCTAGGGTAGCTGACATTTTGAAACAATCTGATTTTTGTTATGCTGTAACTCTCATGCTGAAATTCACATTCAAAATCAGTATTAACGAAAACTGGGATTGAAGCTTGTATAATCGGATTCCAAGCATTTTAGCTTCGGGTGTTTGAGTAAAATGAGTTGAATTTTTAAAAACATTGAATATGGAAGCTACCTTTTCCTCCTGGTACAGGCCGGAAGGACTTTTATGTATTAGAGAGAGATCTTAAGAGTTCAAAAATTTTCTCCTTGATCTTAATTAAGTGTACTAAACTGAATTATGAAATGTACGAATACTTTGAAGTTTAATCAGGGCCTGATTATCATAAGTACAAACGGGCAGTTGCCCAGGGCCCTCGCCTCCAAGATATGGGAGGCGGGATAGATCCCATCACAAAGCTAAAAATCAATTTTCTTTTTTTTAAATTAGTAAAAATTGAAGCTACAAAAATGTTATTGGGGACTCCGACTAAATCTTTTACTCAGGGGATTATGTAAGGGTTACTCGGCCCCTGAATTTAATGAAAAATGTGAGAGTCTCTTCAAGAAATTTTGTCAAGATAAGAATAAAACCATATAACACTTTTCTTTTACACTGAGGGAAATTGTCAAAGAACAACAAAACTCTTCTATCTATATTATAAAGGACAAACGTGTCCGTGCGTAACGCTGACGTCATTTTGCGAATGGCAACACTGTACGATGAAATTTCGGTTTTGCGATTTTTGCTAATGCACTTTTTTTAATTTCTAAACATCGCACATTTTTAATTTTTACACCGTTAAATAGGGGAAAAAGCTACTTTCAAATGCAATATGTTTAAAAACTGTATCACAATTTCTGCATTTATTATAGCATTTAAATTAAATTTCAAGCACGTTTTAAAAAATATATATATATCTCTATCACTTGCAGACGATTGCAAATTACCGTTTGCACTTTAAACAGTAATAAAAAGTTCAGTATTTGTTTTCAGCTAATATTAAAACTTCATTAAGCAATAAATAAAATAGCATAAATAAAACACAACATGTAATTGAAGTAAGCGCTTAAAATCACTAAAAATGTCAAAAAAAAATCTGCTGCAGATAATGAAATTTGTAGCGATTTTTTCGGTTATTAACTTTTGGCAGGAGACCATTACTAAATTTCAATTTTTTTAATACATAATTGACATATTTCATATAAAATAATCTTTGATGTTGTTAGAAGGCAATCTAAAAAAATATTAAACGTAAAAAATCTGTTAGAGTTAAAAAAAAAAAAAAATAAAAAAAAAAAAATAAATAAATAAATAAAATAAAATAAATAAAAGGTTTTCACATATACTCTCTAGCCCGGAAATCCCGGGTTGGATGCCCTAGTAGATATAAATGTGCAGATACGTGACCTCGTTGCATTTATACATATTCGAGAAAATATTTTACCTGTTTTATAAGCTAACAAATTGTAAAATGCCTTGTCATTATTAATGGTCTTTCAAGCTTCCTCCATGTGAATAAGAATTCATTTTTTAAATATTAAGAGTTATGTGTTTTATAGAAGGAGGGGGTGGGGCTTCATGAATTTTCAGATCCTACGGTGGGGCGATACCAAAAAAAGGTTGGGGGACCACTGGTCTAAGGGGAAATACTGTTTCCAAAGTATTTTATGATGTTTTTTGATCAGTTAAAAAATAAATTTGAGCAATTCGAAGTTTAAATTTTATCTCCTTTAATATCACTGAGCGATATTCTTTTGAGGTTAACTAATGTGTTAAATTCTTTAACTTATAATTTCATTACTTTTCCAATGCAAAAAGAGTCTGTTTACAAACAAGTAATTTATAAGTTTTCAAATGCCAAAATCAATCTGTTTACAAACAAGTAATTTATATGTTTTCAAAAGCTAAATATATGTTAATAATATTCGCATTTAGTTTTATTAAGTACTTCTGGAACGTAATCTAATTATAATAATGATAAAAAAAAAAAAAAAAAAAAAAAACATTGGGCTAAAAATAGGCATAACTTTTAATTTATGCAAAGAATGATACGACTTGGTTGTGTGCCAATACTGAAGCCCAGAATTGATTTCTAAAACGCTTCTCCTTTTCAAGAATTTTTCCCCAAAGAAATAAAAAGTGCGAACGTTAAAGCGCACGTTAAAGCTGAGTATCCAAACAAACTTGATTACTGTTACTTTTTATTATAACGTATATCAGATAAAATGTATTGTTATAATCAGCATTGCGTAATCATTATAGTTTACGGTCGATATAATCAAAATATACGAAGTACGAGAAACCGCAAGACAACATTCAATTTAACCCTTTGACTATAGGCCGGGATATATACCTCACAGTGGACTATTTTTTTATTCTATTCATACCACTCTTTGAAAAATAATCTCTACCATACACTTATACTAAGCTGTAAGAAAAAAGACAAATGTTTTTTTAATCTATGAATGTATAATACAGTGGTTCCCAACCTTTTTTTAGCCGCGCCCCACGAAAACATCTCTAAAATGATGATGCCCCCCCCCCTATAACATATAATTCTCATAAAATTTTAAAAGAATTTACTCCTGACAGAGTAAAAAGCATTTAACATTGATCCTGAAACGTGCCGAAGGTAATGGATGAATCAAATATTTTTTTATAATCATCTGATACCCCTCGTAGTTTACTGGCACACGGTCGCCACGTACGCGTGATGTATAGAGTGCTCAGAATCCTTGATTAGAAAAATCAATAATTTTGAATAAAACATTTTTGTCTTATTTAATCACAGAATTTCTGCGATTAAATTACTAATCAATTTATAATCAGAATAAAACGTGATAAAAGATTCGGTAAAGGAAGGTCGTCAAGTAATTGTTAAATATACACTTGAATAGTTTCATGTGTAAAATTGATTTTCATGTGACATATTGCAGTGCGACTCATTCAATAAATAATCGAAAAAGTTGTTTAAAATTCTAAAATACTTATAAATCAGAAAAATTATAAAGAATTTTTAAATATATAAAAGTATCTAAATATCTTAAAATGTTTTTCTCTATAATTATTCTGGTAGGATTGTATTTAAAACTTTTGAATGGATACTTTTGAAAAATTGAATAAAGAACTATTTTTTTTAATTTTCTTTTTGAAATTTGAATGTGTAACTTTTATTTTCAGTCTACAACATTACTATTAGAAAAACAATTCAGAAGGTATGGGTTCACAGAAATTCTGAATTGTCCCCTTGAAAAGTTAAATTGCCCCCCTGAAAAGTCAAATTGCCCCCCTGTGGGGCGTACGCCCCCCGTTGGGAACCACTGGTATAATATAACCAAGAACAAAAACATACAATAACTTTTTACGAATCATCCATTTTCCGATAAGCATTCTTTATCTGTAGAAACCTCAGAAACCAACATATTTTCAAGATTTAAAGAAGAATTTTAAAAAAAAAAAGTTTCTTTTGCTACCACCGATTTTCGGAAACGTTTCTAAGTAGTTTTTATACTGCATTAATCCGTTTTCGCAAACCAAAATATCAGTTTTTAGGATGCTATCAGTATCAGCTCTCAATTAAACATTCTGAACTGCGTAATTGAACTTATACATGAAAGAGTAACGAAATAACATCAATTTTAATGCTAAAATTAATGCTATTAAATAATTATGTTTGTCTGTAAACCATGTTTGCTGAACATGAAAATCTTTACTTGAGAATGGACAGCATCCGAAAAACCAATATTAGGGGTTCAGAAAACTACTCGGTAACGTTTCCGAAAATCAGTGACAGCAAGAGAAAATTTGTTTTTATAATTATTTCTTTAAATCTCGAAAACTTATTGGTTTCTGGGGTTTCTGAAGATAAAGAATGGCTTTCGGAATCGTGAGTAACTCGGAAAAGGTTATTGTATATTTTCGTTCGTGGTTATATTATACTTTCCTACATTAAGAAACATTTGTCTTTTTTTTTTTTTTTTCTTTAACCGTGGATATTGTCAAGAGCATTCTACTACAAAGAATGTTTATAAATTGCGGTAAGATTGAATATAAAAATATTCTCCAGTCCGGGCCTGTAATCAAAGGGATATTAATGATTAGCATCCAACGCATAAAACTAACTCTAATGTTGTACTAAAACAATTGGGAAGAACCGTTGTATGGACTTGGAAAATTTTGGACTAAGAAATAGAATTTATTAGCTCCATGACGAAAAGCAGAGTTTCGGATAAAAATTTTAAGCTTATTTTATGTATGACTGCTAAGGGTAAAGTATTTTGTAAAAAAAAAAAAAGCTCAATAAGCAAACAATTTAAAAAAAAGAAAACTGCCCAGTTAAACTGAGGGCATTGAGCTCACAGGCTATTCACAGTAATTGCATATTATACTCGTATTTCAAAGAATTTGAAATAAGCCCTTCGAAAAATTAAGAAATCGACAATATATTAAGGGGGGTTATCCCCCCGTTACCCCCTCATAGTTAACTAATGAACCCCTTAAACTAATCAGGGAAGCCTCTTATTACAATGAATATATATATACAAAATTTGAAGAAAATCGGATAATGCTGCATGAAAAACCCATTTATCTAAATTAAGGGTGATTAGCCCACGGTTCCCCCCCTTTATACTTAACCAATCAATCCCGAAAACTAATCAGGGAAGCGTCTTAACCCAATGAACTTATAAACAAATTTTGAAGCAAATGAGATAATTCTGCATGAAAAACCCATTTATATAAATTAAGGGGGGAATTAGCCCCCCGTTCCCTCCCTTTATACTTAACAAATCAATCTCGAAAACTAATCAGGGAAGCGCCTTAACACAGTGAACCTATAAACAAAATTTGAAGGAAAACGAAATAATTTTGCAGGAAAAACCCATTTATATAAATTAAGGGGGGGGGTTAGCCCCCCCCGTCCCCCCCCTTTATACTTAACCAATCAATACCAAAAACTAATCAGGGAAGCCTCTAATTACAATGAATATATATATATACAAAATTTGAAGAAAATCGGATAATGCTGCATGAAAAACCCATTTATCTAAATTAAGGGGGATTAGCCCCTCCCCCACTTCCCCCTTTATACTTAACCAATGAACCCCCAAAACTATTCAGAGAAGCGCATTATCTCAATGAACCTATATACAAAATTTGAAGAAAATCAGATAATTCGGCTTGAAAAACCCATTTATATAAATTAAGGGGGGATTGGCCCCCCGTCCCCCCCTTTATACTTAACCAATCAATCCCGAAAACTAATCAGGGAAGCGTCTTAACCCAATGGGCCTATAAACAAATTTTGAAGCAAATGGGATAATTCTGCATGAAAAACCCATTTATATAAATTAAGGGGGGGGGTAGTACCCCCCGTTTCCCCCCTTTATACTTAACCAATTAATCCCGAAAACTAATCAGGGAAGCGTCTTAACCCAATGAACCTATAAACAAATTTTGAAGCAAATGGGATAATTCTGCATGAAAAACACATTTATATAAATTAAGGGGGGATTAGCCCCCCCCCCGTCCCCCCTTTTATACTTAATCAGTCAATCCCGAAAACTAATCAGAGAAGCGTCTTAACCCAATGAACTTATAAACAAATTTTGAAGCAAATGGGATAATTCTGCATGAAAAACACATTTATATAAATTAAGGGGGGGATTAGCCACCCCCCGTCCCCCCCTTTTATACTTAATCAGTCAATCCCGAAAACTAATCAGGGAAGCGCCTTAACACAGTGAATCTATAAACAAAATTTGAAGGAAAAAAGAAATAATTCTGCAGGAAAACCCCATTTATATAAATTAAGGGGGGATTAGCCCCCTCATTCCCCCCTTTATACTTAACCAATCAATCCCGAAAACTAATCAGGGAAGCGCCTTAACACAGTGAACCTATAAACAAAATTTGAAGGAAAACGGAATAATTCTGCATGAAAAACCCATTTATATAAATTAAGGGGGGATTAGCCCCCCCATTCCCCCCTTTATACTTAACAAATCAATCCCGAAAACTAATCAGGGAAGCGCCTTAACACAGTGAACCTATAAACAAAATTTGAAGGAAAACGGATATTTCTATGAAGAGTTATCGCGTTACGTACATACATACATACGTACGTACATACAGAACCGGCGGGCACATAAGCTCTCAGGATTTGATAGCCTGTGAGCTAAAAAGCATATTTCTATTAGTGGGAAGTTTATATCGTCTCAGAATTATATATATTTTTGTTTATTTTCTTTTGAATTATGCGAATGCCATATTTTCTTAAGCAGAAGTTGTTGTTTGTTTTACTTTCATGAATTGTTTGTCCACTTACTCCTGTATGTATAACTAAAAGTCTGATTATTTTCTTTTTATTGATTTTAATATTTGTTCCTATAGTATCAAAAAAAATTATTTGCATTAAATGCTGAAATGCAATGTTCCAATTAGATATTATTAAAAATATCATTCAAGATTTAATTTTTTTTTCGTGCCAAAATAAAATGGTTGCTGATTCTTTCCTTTATAGTAAATATTTACAAACTTTTTTTTAATTAAGACTTTCCTGAACTACTAAAATCTGCACGAGACTCAGTTGTCGACCGTGAATAAATTTAAGATGCAACCATGAATGAAAAACATGAAATGTGTTCATGTATTTATTTTCGGTTCCACTATTAGTGTACATAAAGCCATTGCATGTGAAAAAACACCCAGAAGAACCTCTCTATCTTCTACACTTGAGAGAGGGAAGAGAGAAAAATAAGAGATTATTCGTTTTCGAAATATCAAGATTTAAAAAATAATATTGAATGTAACACGTTCATTTCAAAGTGAGACACAAAATACCTCTTATTAAAATAAGAAACATTATCAATTGTTACATTTAATTTAAGAATTTTAAAAATAAAATTACAAGTTTTATCATGATTTAACGTATTTCAGTGCAAGCTGAAAAGTTATCCATCATTTCCTAGGAAGCTCTTGCGCCTCCCCGGGGAGGCCTGCCGCACACTTTGAATACCCTGCTTTATAGAACTATTTTGCATTGGCCACTTTTACTGTTAATCTATATTAATAAAAGAAATATGTTTGGCTATATGTGTGTCTATCTGTTGTCGATGGCTAGGGAATCTATCGTATGTAGAGGTCTGCAAATTTGGAAAAGAATAGACAAAGACAGGGCCCAATGGATCTTAGACACAGATTTTTTATTTTTTGATAATTACTAGAGATATGAATTTATAACCTTCATCGAACGCTAACGAACGAGTTTTAATTGCCTTCAGTTCGCGGCATAATGATCGCTTCCACGCATGTCCAGGGAAATCATGGACTTTCCAGGATATAGATAGCAGACGGGAGAAAAACGTTCCTTATTTCCTAGAATTTAAAATCGCAATCGCTCGGGTGCCCGAAGGAAATAAAAAATAAAATAAAAATGAGGACATATGCGAATAGCCGGTATCTTCTCGGTACCAATGGTACTTTTCATTATATAAATATGAATATTTACTATGAAAAAAAAATTAATGTATTTTCATATATTCCTTTTCTTTGCGTGTGTGTGTGTGTGAATTTTAAAATCGCAATCTCCGGGGATCGGATGGAGTTATACCGCCCCACCCCGCGAGCAAAAATATATCTACGTTTAAACGGTACTTTTTTTGTACTGATATTATCTATCACTAAAAAATATGAATATTTACTATTTTAAACAAATTAGTTTATTGAGGTCGTTTTCATATTTTCTGGTTTTGGCTCATTTTAAAATCACAATTGCCGGCTTCGAATGGAGTTATAATATATATATATATATATATATATATATATGTTGTTGGTACTTTCGTAGTACTGATGGTATCTTTCATTAATAAAATATTAATATTTACTATTTCAAAAAATATATTTTCTGAAGGTTGTTTTCATAATTTCCTTTTTTTTTCCAGCAACTTTAAATTTTTATCCCCGTAGCCCAGATGAAAATATAACTCAACGATAACTTTCATTTAAAAAAAAATATGAATCTATATATTTAAAACGAAAAGAGCATTCTGTCAAATCCACATGAAAATCGTCTCTGCGCATGCGTCAACGTTTTTTTTTTTTTTTTTTTGGAAGGCTTCTACCATGAACATAGATCTAAAGTTCTATGTTCCTAGTTCTATGTTCATGGCTTCTACCATCAGAAATGGGAGACCTGATTGATTAACCCAACCCTTACCTGCTTAGCCTAGAGGGACTGAAAAGGATTGATTGAAAACAGATGAAGCCGTACAATTGCATTGAAAACATAGACCTTCTAATATGTTTTTGCTCTAAGGTTGAAAGCTAAAGCTTTTTTTTTTTAAGAACTCATGTTTTCACTAATAAATATGCATATATTTTTTCATAAAATTTTAAAGAGAGTTTGGATGCAGTTATATTTATAACCGATTGAAATGTCAGAGAGTTCGGAAGAGGAGAGCTATTTTTTTTATTGCTATGTCGGAGCCGACGCGAAAACAAACAAAAAAAAAAGGTGAGAAGAAAACATTTCTTTTACAACTAGATAACAATATTTTTTCACGAAATGTTTACACGGGCTGTAAAACCATTTTATTTATCACCATTAAAGATTTCAGAGTTCGGACAAAAAAGCTTTTTATTTTAAAACTGTGAAACGACCATAGGTAAAAAAAAAAAAGGAGAAAATGAGCGCTTTTATCACTAAATATCAATATGTTTTCGTGAATTTTTCATTTTAAAATATAATTTCATACAAAATCGGGTTAAAGATATAAAATAATAAAATCTTGATGTTTTTGTTAAATTTATTATCACGGGTCCGGGCAACGCCGGGCGGTGTTCAGCTAGTATTTACAAAGAAATTGAACACTTTAGTATAGTTTCTTTGGTATTTACTTAATTTTTCTTTCTCTGAATATCATTTTCATATTTTCCGGTTTCTATGCATTTGGCAATTTCCGGGCTTAAGGTGGTTCTCAAATGACCTGCTGAACAATGCAAAACTTTCTGACACAATTTCTGACTCATTTTTAAACGCAAAAGCATAAAACTTTCAGGCCTGACTATAGAAGCAATTTGGAATCAAAATGAGTTTTCCATTTTTTGATAAATAGATTACGTATCGAGTTATAAGCTATTCAGGTCACGTGACGACACGTTTTTTGCGCTACTTAGGCTGTCGCGTCCGAAATTCGGTTCAAAACGCCGACTTTTACAGTATTTTCTGGAAAATCTTTTGCCTTTGCCAAAAAATAGAAAATGTGTTTCGATTACACAGTTTCTGAATAAAAACACCTGCCAATTTCAAGCATTTGTGATCAAAAATGAATTAAAAAATGTGCCAGAAAGTAGCCTGTTTGGATTTGAGAGCAGCTTTAATTTTTCTTGCCACAGATTCGAGCGGGGCCGGGTATACACTTCCTTGTATACAATATTACATGAACAAAATCTTATTATTGAAACATCTAGATTGATAAAAATCTTTCAATGCAGTCTGTATATCACTGTTTATCAAACAATTAATTGAAATTACATATCTATGTATGAAACTGTTATGTCATGTTTAGTTTCATTAAGATTTAAATATTTCGCTGCTTAATTTGAGTATGACTCGTTAATTTTTAGGAAATAATTATCCGAAGCTTTGGAATTAAATATATCGGTTGATATTTGTCGTATGACGATGAGACGTGTTTCATTTTTACATATTACTTGCAAGGATAAAACTAATTAAATATTAGAGACTTAACTTGAATCTTAATAACTCGTTTAAATCATTTTTGTATTTGAAAGTATATCCTTACAACAAAGGGTTGCGAAAAATAATGACCGGGTACGAATTTCTATAGAGACGCTATATCTATTATATTAAAATCTAACTGCCTATTTGTATTTCCCAACTACTTCTCTTAGAATACGGAACACAGCGCGATGCAATTAACACCAATTATCTGCATGGATCTGTGGATGTCATATAAGCTCTCAGAATTTTAAATTTTGAATTAGTTTCCTCGATATTAATTTTTTTTAAACTTTTAATAAATTTTCCCATAGATGTCAACTAAATTAATTCACTTTTGTGGAAAAAAAAGAAAAAGGTAAATAATGGGATATTGTCTACTATCCGAAATGGTAAATAATTATCATTATTATTATTATTATTATTATTATTATTATTATTATTATTATTAATATTGGTTTCGATAAGTCGATTTAATAACTTTTAGTTTGCAATCTCTTTAAAAATATGTAATGTAAAGAATACTCATAGGACTTAACTTGCAACATGTAATTTTCAGTTCATTTAGGGTGAAACACCCAGTAACTGACACATTAAGCATTCTTTCTTGTTCAAATCACTATTACAAACATTTAAATATATTTTATATTTACCCTTGTTTTTGAGAGGATAGTAGAGATATATTAATAAATTATTGTTGGCAAAATTTTGAATAATTATACATTTTATTATTAAATTTTTAAAAAATAAATATGGTCAAAATCTCCAGTAACTGACACTATCCCTATTTTGAAACACCAATAACTGACACAAGGTGAACTAGTTACTGACACTTTATTTCAAAAGATTAAAATGCTTTAAAAAAACTTTATTCCTTATTATAAACACAAAGTACATTTATATTTATTATAAAAAAGTGGGATTTAAATTTTAAAAGAGGCAAACAATTATAATTTTTATGTGCTTTACTTTCAATTTAAGTAAAAAAAGAAATAAACATTTGACATCATTTAATATAGCTTTTATTGTAATAACTGTAGCCGTACAAAATTAATCTTTTTCTTTAAGCAAGCACAATGCATATATTGAAATGTTATTTAAAAACAGATATCAAAATAATTTTTTTTAAATTTGGCAATAGGCTGTATTTATCTTCCTAATTATAGCTATATCACCAAAAATAAGATAATTACCTATAAGAATCAAAGTCTTATAAGAAATTTAATATTTTTTTTTTTTTTGCCACAGCATTGTCTGTTTTCCATGACCAATAAAAGGCATTTTTCATTTTTTTTTCGTATAAATTTTACTGTACAATATTCTTCATTGACTTCAAGAATACGTCCAATGTTAAACTTCTCATAGTAATACACAGCATAACAGCATTCTTTCTTCAGCTGAATGTTATATTTTATTTTTGTCCAATATTTTATGTGTCTTCATCCAGATCTTTATTTGAATCCAGGTCCGAGAAGTCTTCATCTACAATATTTGTTAAAACTGACTCTCACTGGATTCTGATAAAGGAGATTTATGTTTTATCGTTTGTCTTGGTAATAAATCACGTTTTTCATTCTTAGCAAGGGTAAGAAAAACTACTTTTTAATTTTTAATCTACAACTACTTTATCGAAAATGTAGTTAACTACACCTATAACTACTTGTTTTAAAAAGTAGCGACTACAAACTACTTTCTGAAAGTAGTCGCTACTGCACTATTTTCAGATTTTGTCAAAGGGTTCAGTTTATACTAGAAATTGAAAACACAGATTAAATAATAAAGCGACCCTTCGTTATATCGCAATTGCCAGGATACAATAAAATAAATGTGACATAACCGTGGAAATAAAAAAATTAAGAACGATAATATACAAGAAAATGTTTTATGTTTGTCTCCAAATTGTTATTTTACACACACACATGACACATATCATAACAAATTTAAGTGATATTTATAATTTAGAAAATTGCAGAAAAACAACTCTAGATGTAAACAATAAATAATTCCGAATAATGAGAAACCCAGCTTTAAAACATGAAGACCTAATAATGAGTAGACAAGTATTTTCAGCAAGTAAATTAATTACTTGGTAGGTTAATGCTAGACTTTAGCAATAAGTGTCAATGGGAAAAATCTATGGACTCCATGCGATGCGTTACTGTACACTGCAGTTGGTTGGGATTCAAAAATTGTTAAGCAAATCCAATTTTGCAAGTTTTGGCGACGCTTTTTTTTTTTTTTTTTTTTTTTTTTTTTTTTTTATCGCGCTACTTGCTAAACTACATTGTTCCAAAATACAGCGTGCTACTCTACAAACTACTGTAAAAAGTAAGGATCAATGTTGTTTCACTACGTAGTGTGTTTCTTCCGAACCCTGGGTTCAAGTTTTTCTTGCTTTTTCTTTTCATACTCAATCTTTTGTTTCTGCTTCTGTTCTTCCTTGTTCTTTTTTTCCCTTCTTTTTTCTGTTTATACTATTTTATATAAGATATGCTACAGATGCATTTGTCTTTTCCCATGTTTTAAATTATTAGAATGCAGATATTCAATAACTGACATTTATGAACCAGTAACTGACATGTGATGTCAGACACTGGTAAAACAACTTACATTTTAATGGTGTTTACTACAAGATAAATTTAATTTACTATTATGCATTTTTGAACAGTTTAAATAATAGATTTCAACTTTCTTTAGTATAGCCAATAACTGACACATCTCTCAGGGACTGGTGAAATGAAATTCCAGGAATCAATCACTGACACTCCCCATTAAGCTATATTAAATAACTATAAACCCTAAATTATGACCCTAATGTATTATATGCATCTTTAAACTAATTTATACAAGTATAACTTTAAGAAAAATGTTTAGGATAGTTGCATTACAAATATATAAAAAAAAAACACTTCCTTAATTTTAGAAATAAGATGGGCACTTTTAGTATTCTCAGAAGTTCCTTCGTCATTAAATATGTTCTTGGTCCTCTAGTGGTGAATGAATTGACTCCAAAATAAAAATATGTGTATAATTTATCACTAGATGACATTGCTTTGTAGAATTTTACAACAAAATGCTTATTTGAGTTAGATTTTTGCTGAAGTGTCAGTTACTGGTTATGTGTCAATAACTGGGTGTTTCACCCTACATTGTAAACGTGATTTCTTGCTTACAATAAGAAATTTAATAAAATTAATACTATAAAACTTTTCTAAATGTAGAATTCAATTATATTTATTTTTCCCCTATAAAATCAAAAGATGTCATACTATCCAAATGCTATGCATAGAGTCGCAACGCCAGCTAGTAAGAATTAAAAAATATATACGTTTAAGGTAATTTTTAAATCATTGGTTAATTATTTGGTTTAAAAAAGCGCTATAACTGCACTCTTTAACATGCTTAAAGCATATTTGCATTTGGAAATACATGTTTACGATCAACGGTTGAGAAAATAGTGGTAGGATTCAGGCGAATTTCTATAGAGTAGATGTATAATAATAATAATAATAATAATAATAATAATAATAATAACAATAATAATAATAATAATAATAATAACAATAATAATAATAATAATAATAATACTTTTTTAGGTAATTTGTATAATGTTTATTCTCCGTGGTGTCCTTTTCATCAACCAAAAATGAATTCGTAAACGAATTTTAACCTACTTATTCCATTTGGTAAGATTTTCTGCCAACACATAGTTTCAGTATCCGTACCACTAATTTCGAAAAGTAATATTTCTCTTATTTAATGACTAAAATTTTCTATTAAAAAAGAAGAGGATTAATATTTTAAAATAATAGTATTCAAAAGTTTAAAAAGTAAGAATCCTGTTTCTTGCACCTAAGATAGAACGTAAAAGCAACAACAGTTGATTTTGCTACTTATTCGCAACTATCCACTACAACATTTAGTGTTTGTTTTCTGCACAATGTCTACGAAATATCTTGGCACAATTACTAGATTTGGTGCTGCCCCAACCACTTTCACGTCATTCGTCTGCATTGTTTTCCACTGGCAAGTTTTATTCCAGGCAAAAGCAACCAATAATTCAACAATAATTGCCAAATGCTTCCACATGCATTAAATGACAAAGGAAAGATTTGTAAGTATAAAATACAAAGAATCTCAAAAAATAATTCTCGCAACGAATGGGTTTAGAAGCATTCTAAAATTTTGCTGTTTTTGAACTAGAATAACGTGATTCATCACACATAATGGTTTCCATCACGCACCATTGATTACAAACATTTTCTGAAAGCTTTCTGGAATGTACATGTATACATACAGTCGGCCCAAATAAATGAGAACACGCCCTAAATTTTAATCACCAAATTCTCCCAGGGAAGGAAAAAAAAATAGCCATTTGACTGGAATTTATGTATTTTTTAAATTTGTGTTAAAAAATTAAGCTTAGGGGTCGTCTTCATACTAAAATTGCACCAAACGCAAGGTTCGTTTTATTCAAAGTGAATTTCGCACTAAAATTTTAAAATTTTAACTTTATTGCGATTCAAAAAATAACTGACCATATACAATGCAATTTCACTTATCACCTATATAGACATCAGTAATGTATATTTTGAGCGTTCTTATTAGATAATTATAAATGTTACAAAGACCAATGCTGTACGTAATGCTGTACTTCACTTCATTAACATATTTTAATTTTCTAAGCAGTTTTGAGGAATTTTTGGAAGACAGACGGCCAGACAAATCGAAGTCATATATAGTTTTCAACTTCGCTGGAAAGTGTTAAGAAGTAGTTCTAAAGTAGTTAAAGCAACATAATAAAATAACATTTTGATCGCAAAGAAAGTTTTCGGTTCTGCATCAGAATATTAAAACAACTTTTAATATAGAAAACATATCACAATTTCTTTTTGATGAAAAACATAATGGTTTCGATCACGCACACTATTGATAGCAAACATTTCCTGAAAGACTTCGCGAAGTCGGCCAAAAAAAAAAGAAAAAAAAAAGAAAAAAGAGAACACCCCATATATTTTAATCACCAAATTGTCCCAGAAAAAAGAAAAAAGAAAAAAAAAAAAAAACAGAAACAGAAATAGTCATTCAACTGGAAATTATGTCTTTTTTAAATATGTATGTTAACAAATTAATCTTAGTCAATTTTTAATTAACAAATTAAATCTTCATACTGAAATTGTACCATACGCTGAATTTTTCAAAATGAACACCTAATTCTGAGATCATATTGGGATTTTCAGTAATTTTTATTTTAGGAAAACAAACGGGAAGTATTTCGGTCAAATAGTTTAGGAATTATGATAAGTTTAAAGTTTGGAATTTCTAAATTTCTAATGTTAAATGTATTTGTAATCGTTGCAAAACAGTTTGCAATGCGGGTAGTTTTTGATAGAATGAGCTGTAACTTTGGATTAGCATATTTGCAGCTCTTATAAATCGGTTTCTGTTAAATATATATATATATATATATATATATATATAATTTACAGCTCATAAGGATTTAGAAGACTTAATTTGAAATTGAAAATATGTATTCTTTGAAATGAATTTTCGAAAAAAAAATATGAATTATAACCTATAATTTTTTAAACAAAAATCAATTTCTTACAAGGAAGGTCTCCATAAGCGCATACTCAGAAATTTTTGAAAAAATTACGGAATATTCTTCTCATGAGGATATATACGTTTATAAAAAAATTTGCTGCGGAACCTCGATATAACGTCCGTAAAAAATATATGAAAATTTCGTGTTTTGGCGATTTATCGCTGGGTTGGCGACACAATGAAATAAAAAAAAAACATGCATTTACGATAAATTCTGTTCTAGGAAAAACGTTTTCTACTCTTTATACTGAACTAGTTAAAGTAAGTTTAACTTAAATAATTTCACTTTTATAACTACGGTTTTGCCATATATATTTATATGTACATCTAAAAAAAAATTAACGATCGCATTCTACGGTTTAGAACAAAATTTGAATTGATTAAAATTGCTTTTAACTAAAAATTAATTGTGTGATTCTGAGCTTTGTCAATTTGTCATCGATAATGTTAGTGCCGGAGACAACTAGAGAAAAGTCTTGTTGCCGTGGAAACCATGACTCATTCAAAGTCGAAATGTATAATGATAGAGTGTTTAATCGGACATTTACTGTTAAAATACACCAGCCTTCAAAACTATATAAAATTAAATAACTTCAGCAATAGTTAATTTTTTATATGTATTACATAACTTTATAGAAAAAATAAGAAACTATTTAATCGTTGAAGTTTAAATTCATAAAGTGCTACGCATTTAAACACTCATTTAATCAGACATTTTCAAATACATTAAAATCGCTTGCATTTGGCGACGAAAAAGTTTTGCTCGCCAAATCGCGTCTTTTTGCGTCAAATACTCGAAAGTATTTTATTTTTTTACAGAATTTCTGCTGGGATTCCGCAGCTAAATTTGACTGATCTCTTATTACGTACATGAGTAGCTTCATTAGCATTTTTTTCAAAATATTCTGAGTATGCGCTTTAAGGAGACCTTCCTTGTTAGAAGCTAAAAATATGCAAATTTAAAATAATTACAGCTTCCGCTTATGAAAAAAAAAATAATAATAATAAATAAATAACCGCATTACAATGTATTTTACAACAGTTTACAAACGAATTAACATTAAAAGGTCCACACTTTAAACCTTCATAATTCCTAAACTACTTGACCAAATGACTTCCCATTTGGTATCTTAAGATAAAATTTACCGAAAATTACAAATATGATGTCAAAATTAGGTGTTCATGTTGAAAATTTCAGAGTTGGTACAATTTCAGTATGAAGATGACCTCCTAAGCCTATTATTGTAACATACATTTAAAAAAGGACATACTTTCCAGTGTAAAATTGTTGCTTGTGCCAGTGTAAAGTTTTCGCTTTGAGTTCGATCCCGAAGACTGGTATAAAAATTGAGTTCCAGCCTGTTTCGGGCCCGGGCTCGGGCTGAATCCATCTCATTTCTAGTGTCCGAGACTACTGAAAAAAAAACATTCGAACTACGAATGGGAAAAATTTGGTGGTCCGTAGAACCATTAGTCAAACATACCTCCCCTCTTTTTTTCGTGAATAAATTAATTATCCAATGCATAATTATAGTCGCACCAAGAATTACTACTTGTTGCGTGTTACAGAGGTTTCTTTAAGGTATCGCAGAGGTTAAGTTATTATCAGAGGTTCTTTAAGGAAGCCTTTAAAACTCAATTTCGATTCAAATTTCAATTTTCTGTTTTTTATATTAATATAAAATTTCAAAATATTTTTTTCGATTTTCGTTGAAATTTTGTCTTTTAATTTTGTCTATCCTATTTAGAAAAAAAAAGTTACAACTGTTTAAAGATTGCTCACAGATAAATTTTGAAACCGAAAGAATGTAAAATTGTGTTGGAAAAATTGTCAAACTCAAAAAATAATAGTTTAATGTGCACAAAATTTTAAGTTTTAAATGTATAAAGGACAAATTTTTTTATGTTTTTAATGTATAAAGAGTTAGACTATTTTTTATGCTGATTTATTGAAAAGGTTATGAATTTCACAGTTTTAAATTATGAATTGTTAACTTTTTTCAGGAATTTTCAGCGGTTTTTTTATATACATATAACGTTTAAAATATTCATGTTATTGTCATAAAAATAGTCTAGTTCCTGTATAACATTATTATACTTATTATGGAATTCATAAACTGTATTTACATTTAATAGTTTTAAATTTAAATAGTTTTAAGACAGTAGCAAATTTTCGGTTAATTTTATACTATTTTGTTTAATAAATAGTAAAAGAAATAAATAAATTACTTATTTGAATGTTTATGTCACATTTTTATAACATTTTTAATAATAATTAGCAATTTTAAACTTAAAATTTACAAATATTCAAAAAATCTGTTCCAAACGCATACAGATATCTTAAACTTTACTTGTTAAAAAGAATGCATTTAATTTTGATAAAAAAAACCCTTTTGAAATCACTTATGTCTTATTTTTAGTTTTTCAATGTTCTATTCATTGGTTCAACTTAGTGTTTAAATAATCAATGCAAGACCAGTTAAACTGGTAAAAAAGGAATTTCTAGCATAGCTGAGAAAAAAATTGTTTAAAATAACAGAAGACTATTCATGACGTCTATGCTCTGCGGATCAGTAGTTTATCTCTGGCCCTTAATATTACGAACAGTAACATTCTTTTTTAATACTGTCCGACCTAGCTGAAAAGTGTTTATGACTTCAGTTTGTCTGTCCGCCTGTCCGTCTGTCGTCTGTCCGTGCTCTAACTCGCGTAAATATACTCGTATTGCCCTAAAAATTTTTGTATGTTATTGTCGTTTACTATAGTATGATCCCTATTGAAAATGAAGTGTGTAGCACACATAAATTTTTTACAGGGACAGTCAAAAGTATTCCGTTACATTACAGTCAATGGGAAAAAAATTGTTTCAAGTGTATTTTGATGATGCTACACCATTTTAAACATGATGAAATTGATATACAATTATTAAGTGCACTAAAACATGCTTTTTGTAGAATATGGGGTGCAAAGCATTTATTATTAATTTACAGGGCCAAACAAAAAATTCTATTGCACATTGTTCTAAGGGGAAAATCGTTTGCTGTGTAATTTAATGATGTTTCACTATTTCAAACATAACGAAATTTATATGAATTATTGAGGTGTTCTATAAATTGCTCACTTAAAAGTATGGTGTGCATTGCGTTTTTCATTCATTTACAGGGACACACAAAACATATCGGTTACAGTATACGTACAATAATTACAGACTATGTGTAATAAGTGCGTTTTCAACACTGGTTTGCGTTTTTAAGTTTAACAAAATTTTTACATTGTACATGGTGTGTATAAATTCGGTTTATCATATACAGGGCTACGCAAAGGAATTCGCAAGTATTACAGACTTGGAGTGAATTGCTTAGGGTAGTTTTTAATTGCGTTACGCATTTTCCTGCTGAACTATAGTTAGTAGACTTAATAAGTTTGTGGAAAATAAATAAATTCATGTACAGGGCTACGCAAAGAACAAGGTGCATTATCGTTTATGGTTGGCAATTGCTGGAAGTTTGTTTTAAGTTAACTTATGCGTTTTTTACTTGAATTAAATTTTAGTTTAATATAGGGTGTGTACAAAAATCTTTAGATAATATACAGGGTTGTAATAAAGTATTCGAGTGCATTTCCATTGATTAGCGAAAATTGTAAATGTGAATTTTCTAAATTAACTAAATTTTATCATGCTATGTAGTATATATCCAAATCTATGGATTTATTGATCCATATCTACAGATACAGGGCTACACAAAATAATTCGACTACATTTTTGACTGTGAAAGTTAATTGCTAAAACTGGACTTTTAAATGTGTAATATGTTTCCTATACTTTATACTTACATATCTTCTTTCACCTTATTTAATGGTGAAATTTCGTTATAGTTTTCTGGATGTGTTGGAAAGTGTTCCATAATCTATGCTTGACGTATGATTTTTCGTTCTTGTTTAATTCTAAAACTGATCAAATTTGTACGCGGTTTATTTCGTCATAAGAGATCATCAGAATTTTAAATTTGAACCTGCTTTTAAAAGATCAATGCAAATATGTAATTTTATTAAATATTTAAATTCAGCGTGCCAAAAAACACTTGTAAATGAAATATTTCATAAAGTTTGAATGATTAGTTAATAAGATATAAATCAATAAGAATGAATCAGTCAATCTTATAGAAAAAAATCTTATTTAGAAATAACTCGAAGAATAATTTACATATTGCACTAATTTTTGTTTTAATATGATACATATTAAATCCCAAGCATAATTTTGACGTACATCTTACTTTGCACGTGGTCTGAAGAAAAAATCACCTCAATGAAGGAGGAATATAAGAACAAGAATTAGTTAATAGTAAATTGGATGAATGGAATTCATAATTATTGCTACGACATTTCGTATCAATCTGTTCCATATGGAAACTTGAATCCGAAATTCACATTGTTTCAGCTGTGTGATAAAAAAAAAAAAAATCTTTATTCCGTAGCGGCATTGTAGCATTCTTTAAAGTTTTAAATGAAAAAAATTGTTGTTTCAATATTAATAAATGATTAAATAAATGAAGAAAATGAATGAAGATTTGGCATATTTAAGAAGGAAATATCATTCAATGAAAATGGATTACGTACTATTTCGAGAAACACTTCATTGCGTAAGTTATAAGACACAGTACGGTAAGAATAACTTTAAAAGAGCAAGGAAGCCGTCTTAATGCTAGTAGCAATTACACAGATCATTGTCGTACCATGGATACGACTGTACTTTATCAATCTTTACACGAACCCACATAATTGCACCAAAGACATATTTCAACATATTCCTTTCCAAATATTAAGAACAACATGATTTATTATGCGCATTTATTAATGTATAATTTTTGTTTCCGAAATAAGAAAGTTTTAATGATTGATTTCTAGTCGCTCACTTTGATTGCATATATTACTCTTTTTCTTTGAAAATAACATTTTCCAATTATGAATTAGTATTACTGTTTTTGTATAGAATACCTTTAATTCAACAAACATTTGTTCTAGCTATGGTGAAATATTTATTTCAAACGCAGGATTATTATAACTTAAAATTTATTTTATGCTTTATGTCTCTATAGGACTTTAAAAAACAGTTAAAATATATATCTTCTTTAAACGCCATTTAATACATCTGCAAGTAATATTACAGATTAGAAGGAATGCTAAATGTTTTCCTTTATTATGCCTAGAAATCATTGTCAACTCTACAATGTAAAACTTTTTAAAATGAATAATTTACCGTCCATTTATAGCTGTGCGCCATTTCTTGTTGAAAAACATGATGAGAAAAATGTTCGAATTTGGAAAATATCAACTCTTATATAAAGCAATACACACATACACAGAAAGAAATAAGAAAAGATATAAGGAAAAACACGTCTTTCTGTTTTTAGTGCCGGGAAATGCGGAAAACTCATAAAATCGAAAGTATTATAACTTGGTACGTTTTGATTGTACAAAAAAGATTTTTTTTTATTTTACGTGTTAAAGCATGGAATAGCGGTGTACCGAGTACAGCTTTGGTCGAGTGGCCGAGTACCAAGTACTCGCCCATTTACTACTTGGCCGAAAAGCGAGTACTGAGTACCGAATACCGAGTAGTAGTGTTTAAAGAAAAAACATTCATATGCACATGGAAGCGAGTTTAGAGGTAACTCCCAGTAGATAAGGAAAATGTTATAAACATACTTGCATACATATAAACACACACATGGAAAATTCTGCACTGCTGGAACATGCATTTTGAGCATGCAAGTATATTTTTTAAATAAACTTTAATTTCAAATTTAATAAATTATGCACATTGTTCATTCAAAACTTTTCAAATTTGTAAACCAACAGTATTATTTGAAAAGTTATCAAAAGAAAAAGAATGATGCCCAATAAGTCAATAAAAAAATTAAATTGATTATTCAACCCATTATCTCTGTTTCTGAAATCGATTCTGTAATAGTTTTGATACTAAGAATTTAAAGCTTTTGGAATATAAATATTTCTATTTGTCAATTTTACCGTATCTTCTCTTGATTTTAGAAATTATTTTTAGTTTATCAAAAATTATGAAAAGTATGTATTGGCATTACAGTTCCTTACCATGTGTCACGTGCAGAATATTTACAATAGTGTTATTTTAAATCTTATTTAAAAAACAATTATTATAAAATTATTTCTACATGGATATATTATTTATAGATTTTATCAATAAAATTCCTTTTTAAAATGAAATTAGATGAACAAAATACATGCGTTTAGGAAATGTTGCAGAACTTTGCTGTTTAGACTTTGTAGAATCAAGATGTACACACACCTATATAAAAAAATCATCGTCTTCTGAAAATGTAGAATGCTTGGTGTTTATGTATCAATAATTTAGAATACAATAATTTTAATTATTTTTAGAAGCATTTATTTGTGTGTTTTATTTCTACGAATTATTCTTTAGTGATAAAGAATAATTCGTATTGGATTGCAGATTTGAGATTTTAAATCCAAAATCGCCAATCTTACTGTTGCTTGTTTAAAAAATAATGACTTATTTGTATTAATCTAATCATTAAAATTTTCTTATATATTAAATCTACATTATTTTTTTTAAAACTTTTGTGCGGACACATTTGTATGCACCCAGTAATAGTTTTTTTTTCTAATGAGTTATTAAGTATATCATATAGTACATATTGGTATTTATATTTGAATATTTTTTTACAAATCACTTGGGTATGCGTTTTTTTTTTCTTTAACGATGCCTGAAAAAAAAGAAAGCAATTTTTTTCAACTACACGGTATTGACCGAGTACGTAGTCAAAATTTTGCCGAATACCCAGTACTCGGCAAATTGGCCGAATAAATCTAGCACCGAGTATATACCGATTACTCGGCACACATCTAGCATGGAGAATGATTTTCTAAATATAACTAATAGGTCCAAAGCACTGTATAGAAATTTGAATTTCGTAAATTTTTACAAAAATAACTATTTTGACGTAAATGACTTTTAATATGAATGAGAACAACCTTTAAAACATTTTTACAATTAGAAATATGCCTCTAAAATAATGGTTTAAGTATTATCGATTGGTCAGCATAAGAAAGGACACCCTGTATATTACTCATGATATTCTCATTTTCAAATTTATCATTGAAAGTTAAGGACATACATTTAATGCTAATTTAAATATCCATCCAATTCAGGACTATATTAAAATAATGTTAGTATTATCTTTCGCAATTTGTACATTGAACCATTTTAGATGGAAGACATATAACCAAAGTGCGTACGCACGTTACAATGTACAAAAACGATGACCTGACTATTTCAGATTAGATATCTTTACCTACTATTTTTCCTTCAGATTAGAAATCTTTCAGCTTTTAATCGAAAAGTTTGTGATATTTTTCTGAGTTTAAATGAGACGAAAAATTCTATTCGAAAATTGTCGCAGAACTGTGCACACCTTGCATATAACAGATGAGAAAATCAAATAAATCCACTTTAATATTGGTAACTAGATATTTGAAACAGAAAAATAAAAAAATATATTATTTAGGAAAAAAACCTTTCATTTATTGTCAAAACACTCTTTAAAATGCTTTTAATTAATAAGTGGATACTTAATTAGATACTTTTTATTGTCATTAATCGATTAAACCTTCTTTATCTGCTTAAAAGATAGGTTCCTTTCCTCCCAAGAAAATGGTTTAAATGATTTCAATGATTTCTTTTAAATAATTAACATTAAAGATTTCTTTAATTTATATTATAGTATATAAGCACGATTTTTATGGAAAAAAAGATTCAGAATTCCAATTGCTTATTCTTACGGAAAACTTGAAAAATATAATAGTTACCAGAGCCTGAGTGTATAGCTGCCAAATCTGTCAATTTTTGAGTACCACTATTTCCGAATAGCAATGTCTTATTTGCGAAATTCTGTCATTAAACAAAGTGAATTATTTTTATTCGGAAATAGTGGTATTAAAAATGTTAGGTTTGGGATTAGAGATTGGACATTAAGGGATTAATAAGGTTAAATTATATAGAAACATCCGACTTAGGAAGCCACATTTCAAACAAATCGTTTAATAGACTCTATTCTTAAATATAATTAGCTTATTAAGATATGGTATTTTGCTTGTTAGGATACTTGGTTACAAAACCACATTAAAAAAAATTCATTTATGATTTCTACATAGCCTTTGTCAAAATAATTGATAATGTTCAAATAAGATGCCATTTAAGTTGTCCATTGTTGAATGAACACTGACGTCTTTTGCCACGTTTCGTTATCGAACATGGTGAACAACTTGATATATATATATAGGGGGAAACTAGGGATACTTGACCCAGTTGTTAGTTTTGAATTTTGAATTTTTTTTTACAATACTTATGGGTGTGTAAATGCAGTCTATATACATTTAAGGAAGTATTGCACAATACTTATTATTATTATTCCAAAGTATTAATTGTAAAGGTAGTGAAATATGAATATTCAATAACTTTCAATTTGGTCAAGTATCCCAATGTATATAGGGATACTTGACCCAGCCATTAGGGATACTTGACCCAAATCATAGATTTGGCGTATGATTTAAAATTATAAACAAAACACTTTTACATAAAACAAAATTAACACTAAGGTTAATACTTTTTTATTTTTGTCAAACAAAATTAATACTTTTACAAATTTTAATTTTTATTGTAGAAAGTTCAGAATATTAGCAGTCTGAAAGTTCATCCTGTGCCTAAACAAGTTCCAGAATAAGAAAATAACAATTTAATAAACTCAAAATATAAAGTCATATTTAAACACAGAACTTGAAATTCCATCTTGGTAGTTAACTTGGTGATCTAACCATGTTAGATCACCAAGAAGTTTAGGCGAGCCATAACTTCTAAATAGTTGGACAACAGTTCTTCTTTTTCATTAAAAACTTGCTTTGCTTTATATGATGGAACAAAATTTGTTGTTTGCTATCTCTGGATTTTTCTGACATATCTTCTTAAAGTGTTTCTACAGATACCAAATTCTTTGGCTACTGTATGATATAGGACACCATCCAGAACCTTTTCCACAGATTTTTCCAAAATACCAGATTGAATAACCTCTCTGGGTTTAGCCCCCTCTTTTCTTTTATATTTTTGGGGCATCTATACGAAAAAAAAAAAAAACAAAATAAATAAATAAAACGCATTTGAATAGCACTAATCCCTTGGGTCAAGTATACCTAGGTGTCTTGGGTCAAGTGTCCCTAGTTGCATATTTACTACATAACCCTAAAATGCCCCCATTTGCTAATAAGTAAATTAATACTATTATACATGTTATTGTAGCTAAAAACATGTACAAAACAAATGACCAATTAAAAAAATCTTACCTTTAAACAAAAATAATTATAACATCAGAGTTTACAGCACAAAAAAATTACTTTTGGAGCCTGAAAATGTATTTTGTCTGATAGTTTAAAAACTTATGAAATGATTCAGTTGTTATTTTCTCCATATGGTCAGCAACCTGAAAGAAAAGAAGTGATGCCACTTCCAACTTACAAAACTTTCCCAATTCTGAGAAAAAGGCCTTGGGTCAAGTATCCCTATGGGTCAAGTATCCCAAGTTCCCCCTATTAATTTTTAATTTTCATAATTTAGTTAAAAAATAAGATTGTACAGGTGAATGGGCTTAACTTGTTTTTTATGAATTATAATTTGAAGAGCATCTCTAAAAAATATTTATAAATAAAAACGCTAGACAAATAATTTTTAAGCAAAAGGATAAATAAAACTGACTTCAAGAGATTGTTTCTTACCTTATTACACTGATATTCATTTATTGCATGACAGTTGGCATACTTTAGTGAGAGTGATTTGGCACAACAGAGTGCTTCTGTGGCAACCCTTTACTGTTATCCGCATTCACTTTAAATTCCACATTTGTGACTATCGCTCATTTTCACATGCGAAGACGATCATATATTAAATTTTGTTACGTGACCCTGTAACCCCCCCCCCCCCCTTCCTTGTTGTACGACACTCCGACTATTTTTAGGTAGCGTTCGTAATTATATAGTAGCCTATAGTCGTCGTCTGTCCGTCTGTCCGTATATAACAGCGCAAAAACTACCCAATCAAATGGTTTGAAATTTAATATATATAATCATTGTAGAATTTTGTTGAGTCATTTCAAATTTTATGAAAATCGAATCAAAACTTAAAAATATATTAATAAAAGTTTTCTTCATTCTATTAAATCTTATTATACGTAATTAATTCAATGATATCCCATGATAAGTAATGATTCTAGGTTGCCATGTTGATTACGTCATATTTAAGATGGAATCACATTACTTCCGCATTACTGAATTTAAAAACCGAATTTGTATACTAAAATTGTTTAATTATAGCAATCATATAATCTACCGGCAGTTTTTTGGATAGATGTTTTCGGAGAAATAGATATTAAATGGAAAAAGAGTCTAAATATGGATTTCAAGCTCTGCAATTTTCAAAGCTAGGCTTAAGTTTCCCATTGTAATTTTCAGTAAATTTCAACAAAAGATAAAATGTTGCCAACTTAAAATGTACTTATTTTATTACGGAAATTAATCGTATCATAATAACAGACGATATAATTCATTTCACTAAAATAATAACAGTACGGACGCACCTCATTTGTCACGTTTGACGTACAATTTCGAACTTGTTTCTTTTAAATGATACTCTATACCAGGTGCTGTCCAAAGCGGCGTTCACGGGCGCCATGATTTCCTTTGTAGGCTTTCTTGGCGCCCTTTCTAATATTTATATTTACTAGCTTTTCTCAAAAATAAAATCCCATTTTAAAGGTTTCTTTCTTATAATATTAGTAGAGTTTTTTGTATGCAAATTAATTTTGCATATTATTGACTAAACGCGATTAAGATTTCTGGCTCCTTCCTCTGAAAACATTTTTTAGATAGGTGTCCTCTCAGAAAAATTGCACTTCTAAGTTTGCTACATGGAACATGTTTTTACATGGAATTCCTGAATGGTAAAGGTCTTATGGCTAACATTGTGAGATATATGGCCATCGTTTATGATTAATAATTGCCCTTTTACCTTGTTTTTTATTCAAAATATCTACCACTATTCCCTGTATAGTAATCTTAGCTTTGTTTAATTTCAGATATTCAGTGATTAGGAAAAGCGAAGAACTATTCGAAAATAGTGGTAGATATATATAGAATAAGAAAATGTGATAAATTGGTAACACTGATGAGACGTGTGTATGTGTGTCACCACTTACAGTGCAGTGAGATAATATTGTTGCATCTTTTGAGTCATGTTAATAATGGTGCCCTTCATTGTCTGCCAACAACTAAAGTGCGCCCCTGCTTATTGAAAGGTTGGACAGGTCTGCTCTATACCTTAACAGTATATTGAATTTTCGCGCCGATTAACCGACTTTTATAATATGTTACAGCTTAGGAAAAAAAATGACAACAAACCGAAAAAGCAGTCAAACCTACTATTTGTTAATCCTAATGAATATTATAATGGATCATCACAAAAACAAGAAAGGAAAACCACTCGTCAAGCATAGATTATGAAACAGTTTCAAACACTTCCAGAATACTGTGACGGAATTTCGCCGTTCAAAAAGGGGAAAGAAGATATCTAAATAAACAATTGTGAAAAAGCATAATACATTTGAAAACCAGATGCAGACAATCGCTATATCCGTATCAGGAAAGGTGCTCGTATTAGTTTGTGTATCCCTGTAGATGTTCTGTATATCTGTTTACACTATACTGTGAACTAAAATTTAGCTTAGTTACAAAACGCATGGCACAGTCTGATATAAACCTTCAGCAAATTCCGACAATAAACGGAAATGTACTCGAATAATTTTGTACAGCCCTGCATATTATCTAAAAACGTACTTTCTGAAATTGACATCCATATATGAGAATGTATCAAATTCTTTGCGTAGCCCTGTTTTTGAATTTATTTATATTCTACAAACATATTTTAGTATACTAAAAATATGTGATTAATTTTAACACAACTATTCTAATTGGTAAACTGATTTGGAAAATTACATCTCATACTTAAGCTGGAAAATGTATAACTCAATACAAAAAACCATTAAACAATTCACGCACACAGACAGTAATGGTTTGTAATTCTTTGGTATAGCCCTGTATATGATCTATAGAATTTATACACACCATGCTGTATGCAGAAACTTAGTTAAACTCAAAACCGCAAATCAAAGTTGAAAACGCACTTCCAGCAATTATCGCCCAGGGACAGTATTGTAACCGAATTTTTTGGTATGTCCCTGTAAATGATACGCGCTCTATATTATAGAGTGAGAATCTTGTAACATACCTCAGTAACGTATATAAATTTCATTATGTTTGAAATAGTGTAACACCATTCAAATACGCTGGAAAAGAGTTTTCCATTATAGACCATTATGTATTTGAATTCGTTTGTGTGACCCTGCAAATGAATGGAAAATGGTCTGCACTCCATATTCTACAGTAAGCATCTTGTACTGCACATTTCTAATGTATATAAATTTCATTATGTTTGAAATAGTGTAACACCATTCAAATACGCTGGAAAAGAGTTTTCCATTATAGACCATTATGTATTTGAATTCGTTTGTGTGACCCTGCAAATGAATGGAAAATGGTCTGCACTCCATATTCTACAGTAAGCATCTTGTACTGCACATTTCTAATGTATATAAATTTCATTATGTTTGAAATACTGTAACACCATTCAAATACGCTGGAAAAGAGTTTTCCATTATAGACCATTATGTATTTGAATTCGTTTGTGTGACCCTGCAAATGAATGGAAAATGGTCTGCACTCCATATTCTACAGTAAGCATCTTGTACTGCACATTTCTAATGTATATAAATTTCATTATGTTTGAAATACTGTAACACCATTCAAATACGCTGGAAAAGAGTTTTCCATTATAGACCATTATGTATTTGAATTCGTTTGTGTGACCCTGCAAATGAATGGAAAATGGTCTGCACTCCATATTCTACAGTAAGCATCTTGTACTGCACATTTCTAATGTATATAAATTTCATTATGTTTGAAATACTGTATCGTTAAAATACGCTGGCACACAATTATCCCCGTAGACCACTATGTAACCATATTCTTTGTGTGACTCTGTCAATGAAGGGTAAATGCTTTGCACAACATATTCTACACAAAACAGGTTTTAATGCCCATCATAAATGCAAATCAATTTCATTATTTTTGAAATAGTATAAGAAACACCATTAAAATACACCTCCCCCCCCCCTACACTATACAATAACGGTATTCTTTTGACCTGTTAACAAACTATAAATGTTACACATTCCATTTTAAATAGCGAACATGCAATGGTAAATCTGAATAACATTATCAATTACATGGCAATCCGAGTATATTTACTAGAGTTAGAGTACAGACAGACAGCAGACAGGCGAACCGAAGGTATAAAAACTCTTCAACTATGTTAGAAAGTGTTATGAGCCCTTTCGAACAAAAAAGGAATTATCAAATTCTGAGCATCTGTTCAAAGGTGATGCTAAGACATAGGGTGAAACCCCCAGTTATTGACACTTGAGCAAAAATGTAGCTCAAAGAAACCTTTTGTTGTAAAATTCTACAAAGAATTGTAATCTAGTGGTAAATGAGACACTTATTTTTATTTTGGAATCAATTTATTTAGCACTAGAGGTCCAAGAAAATATTCAGTGAGGAAGAAACTTTTCAGAATACAAAAAGTGCCATTTGAAGCAACCATCTTATTTCTAAAATTAAGGAAGCGTTTTTCTAATCTATTTGTAATGCAACCATCCTAAACTTTTTCTTAAAGTTATACTACTAGAAATTCATATGATAGATTAGGGCCATGATTTAAGGTTTCTAGTTATTTAATTTAGCTTAAGACAGTTATTGGTTCCTATAATTTCCTTTCACCAGTCTCTGACAGAGGTGTCATTCATTAATTATATTAAAGAAAGTTGAAATTTATTATTTGAACTGTATAAAAATGCATAATAATAAATTAAATTTATCTTGTAGTAAATACCATTAAAATTTAAGTTGTTTTACCAGTCTCTGACACCAGATGTCAGTTACTGGTTCATAAATGTCATGGATATCTGCATTACTAATAATGCAGTACTAATTATTACTGCTATATACTCTTACTATATACTCTGCATTGCTGATAATGCAGTACAGCTTACTAAATCCCACTTTTTATAATAAATATTAATGTATTTTGTTTTTATAATAAAGAATTAAGTTTTTTTAAAGCCTTTTAATCTTTTAAAATAAAGTGTCAGTCACTGGTTCACTTTGTATCAGTTATTGGTGTTTCAAAATAGGGATAGTGTCAGTTACTGGAGTTTTTGATCATATTTATGAAACAAAACTAATTTTTAATAATAAAATGTATAATTTTTCAAAATTTTGCCAACAATATTATTTTAATATATCTCTACTATCCTTTCAAAAACAAAGGTAAATATAAAATATATTTAAATTTTTGTAATAGTGTTTTGAACAAAAAAGAATGTTTAATGCGTCAGTTACTGGGGGTTTCCCCCTACATTAAAAAAAATAATAAAAATAAAAATAAATAAATAAACCCGATTGTGCAACCATCTTTGTTGGAAGTCTGTTTAAAATCACAATCTGTTAAATACGAAGTCGGGCATGAACCACAGGAGGGTGTGGCTATTACAAATCTTAGTTTTCTGCCTAAAATAGTCTCAATAATTTATTAATAATATCAATATTTCAAATTTAATTAGTGCAACTTTGGATTGGAGATTTCTTGCACTTTAATTGGATTCACTAAAAATATCCTTATCTTTAAATTAATATGTATTTTGTGTGAAAAGAATATTTAAATTAATTTAGAATAATCTATCTTCAATTCTCTCAAAATATCGAAAGAAATCATTAAAGAAATAATCCAATTCTCAAAATTTAACTCGATATTTTCTTTTAAACAGAATCCGATACAACATTTTAAATACATTAGTTTGATCTGATATTTTCTGTTTGATTTCCTCAAAGTAATATCCCTTTCATTTTACATTCACACAATAACTAAATAAACGAAAAGAAAAAGAAACGGAAAAGAGACAAAAAAAAATATCGGATGAAAGACAGTAAAAAAATACTTAAAATAATTTAGAATAATATATCTTCAATTCTCTCAAAATATCAAAAGAAATCATTTACAGAAAAATACTTTATTTTATACAGTTTTTTTTATCATTAAAAACAACCTTTTACTATGTTAGAAAAAAGAAAGTTCGTAAAAATATCACATTTTTTTCATAAAATGAACGTTACTTTACTGTCACCACAAATGACAGTGTTTTTTTTTCTGCCAAACTTACAGTTAAAAAAAAAAAAAAAAGGCAGTGTACCTGATACAGATATTTAGTCAATTTTGTAGTTCAATTTCAACACAGTTTCATTGACATGTACAATTGTTCTGCCATAATGCTGGCGGCAAATGGATAGCTTTTGAAAAAAATAAACAGCTATATATATAAAACAGCTACAGATGTCAATGTCTCCTTTACTACTTAAGATAATAAACTGACAAAATAAAATAATCATAAATATTAATTTAAGAAAAGTAAGATTTTAATTTAAGAAAAATCGTACTGTTATATGTATCATAACGAGTTTATCCATGAAATAATAATTTGGAAAAAAAAAAAATGCGGGAAGAGAAGAGGGAATAAAATGAAAATATATCGGTTACGTGTATGACAGTTTCTGATCCTCTGATGAAAAAGAAAAAAAAAAGTTGATGAAATAAGAATTTTACAACGAAGCGGAAAGATGACAGATTATCTTTTGAATGTGTATAGGGATGGTTCTAATTAGGGATTTCATTAAGTATCCCGATACTAGTTTTCATTAAAAAAACAGTGACTTAAAAAAATAGTGTGCGTAAATGCATGGTTCAAATGAAAACTTCTGTAACAGACTACATTACATTACATTTACATTGAACTTGTCTGCATGCATTAAACCTCTCTCGACTGGAATTATCTTCAGGTAATAGAATTCCTGGTTAACCAAATGTAGCCGCATTCTTGATAAAAAGAAATAAACATTCTTTAATAAATATAAAATGTATTCAATACAGAATGGATTTATCTTCAAGATATGATTCCAGGATTTCTGCTTTTCAAAACAACTCCTTAACAATATAGCAAGATAAAATGTAATAAACGAACATAAATGCATGCAGATAAAATATGCTATTTTAAGTTTTTTTCTTTTTTTTTTTTAAGAACGTTAAATACAAATTTACATACATATGACGCGCTTAGAAAGTAAATAGAGTAAGTTTAAACATGTTGACTATGATGCTGTTTCTGAAATCTATACAGGTGTACCAAAAAGTTTGAAACTCGCTTTAATTTTTTACCTGTTGGAGATACGTAGGCAATGTAAATTGCAAACGTGTTCAAAATAAGGTAGGAATTAAGATTATGTTGATTAAATAGTCTTGCTTTTAATTTTAAAATAGTACATTTTTTAAATTTTTAAACGGTTCCTGTGTCTTCTAAGTTAAATTTAGAAACTGTTTCTCCATGCTCTGACAAATCCGTTTTTAGTGCCGGAATGCTTCAAAATTTCATAAAATTCAACATATGATAACTCGGTGAGTTTTGGTCTTAGAGGAATGGAATTTTCACTATTTTATTTGTCAGAGTATGTAGAAAAGTTTTTTAAATATAACTTATAGGACTCAGGGATCATATAAAAATACAAACACTGTAACGTTTTGAAAATTAGTGGCATTAACATAATCTAAATTCCTATCTTATTTTAAACAATTTTGCAATTTACATTGGCTACGTACTTCCAAAAAATAAAAAGGTTAATGCGCGTTTCAGTCTTTTTGGGACAGCTTGTATAATAGTATAACCTATAGTCGATTTGGTGAGATTTAAATGGTATAATTTTACTAATATCCTGACCATTGCCTACGTACTTCCAAAAAGTGAAAAGGTTAATGCGCATTTCAGTCTTTTTGGGACAGCTTGTATATAGTATAACCTATAGTCGATTTGGTGAGATTTAAATGTATAATTTTACTTAACTCCTGAACTTAGTTACATACTTGCATATTTTCTTACTAAATCTTGCCCAAATGTCTTAAAATGAGTTTCAATGCATTTGTATCATATATTTTGGACACCTTATACATTATCAGAATCATACTTGACCACAAAAAATGCGATAAATACTTATAAATAAAATACCATAGCATGAAAAATTAAGTTTGATTTAAATAACAAGAAAGAGTGTGGAAAGACAACATGAAAAATAGTGGGAAACTCAAACAATAGCGCAAAATGAACATTCCCCTTTTTAGCACTTTCCAACCTAGTTGAAAAGTGCTTATGACTTCGGTTTGTCTGGCCGTATGGCCGTCTGCCGTCTGCCGTCTGCCGTCTGGCCGTCTGCCGTCTGGCCGTGCTCTAACTCCCGTAAATATGCTCGGATTGCTCTGCAATTTTTATATGTTATTGTCGTTACCTATAGCATGTTCCCTATTTCAACGAAAGTGTGTAGCACTTATAGTTTTATTACAGGGACACTCAAAAGAATTCCGTTACATTGCGGTCTATGGGGAAAAATCATTTGCGGTTTATTTAAATAATGTTTCACTATTTTAAGCGCATTGAAATTTATATATATCACTAAGGTGCATTAGAAGAAGCTTAATATGGAATAGGGTGTGCATAGCACTTATAGTTACTTTACAGGGACAGTCAAAAGAATTCCGTTACATGACGTCTATGGAGAAAAATCGTCTGCGGTTTATTTAAATAATGTTTCACTATTTTAAACGCATTGAAATATATATATATATATCTAAGGTGCATTACAAGAGGCTTACTACAGAATAGTGTGTGTATAGCAGTCATCGTTCATTTACAGGGACACACAAAAGAATTCTCTACTGTCTGTTAACACTAATTCCTGGAAGTGCGTTTTAAGTTACTAAACGCGATTTTAATTTTAACTCGCTTTTTGTCTATTACGTGGTGTGTATAAATTCTGTAGATCCTATACAGGGCAGCACAAAAGTTCGCGAACACATTTCCGTTTATTGACAGAAACTCCAGAAAGATAATTTTAAACTGTGCTACGCGTTTCCTAACTAAACTAAAATTTAGCATCCTAGCATATACAAATCTATAGATCATATACAGGGCTGAATAAAAGTATTCGGATATTTTTCCGAATATTGTATCTGTTGGAAATTCCTGAAATTATGTTTTTAAATATGTTATGCGTTTTCCAAATTGTTTACTTAGATGTTATCTTTTAGCTTATTAAACGGTATGTTTTGTAAAATTATTTTGGAAGCGTTGGAAAGTGCTACATAATCTATGCTTGACGCATGATTTTTCGTTCTTGTTAATACATTTCAACATAGTTTGGACGCTTTTTTGAATTCGGCTTGTCTGTCTGACCGTCTGGTCATGCCCTAACACTCATAAATATAGTCAGATTGCCACGTAATTTTAATATATTATTGAGGTTTAGTATAGAATGTTTGGTATAGAAAATGAAGTGTGTAGTACTTGTAGTTCGTTTACACGGACACTCAAAAGATTTCCGTTACATTATGGTCAATTGGGAAAAATCTTTGTTGCGTATTTTAATGATGTTACACTATTTCAAACATAATGAAATTGATATGTATCAACAAAGTAGACTACAGCATGCTTTCGTAGGATTATTGAATAAATGGCACATAGTTCGTTTACAGGGATGCACAAAATAACTCTATTACATTATGATCTATGTGAAAAAATCAGTTGAGGTGCATTAACATAATGAAATGAAAAAGAATCACTGAGATGCGCTACAACATTTTTTTATATAGATTATAAAATGCGTAGCATTTATCGTTCATTTACAGAGACTCACAAAAGAATTCGGTTACAGGACTGACTAATGATGGATAATTGGTTGGAAGTGCGTTTCCCGCTGTTGTGTGTATTTTTAAACTTATCTAATTTTTAGTGTATTGCATGGGGTGTATAATTTCTATAGATCATATAAAGGGCTGCACGACAAAATTCGCACATATTGTCGCATATGGACATCTATTGCTGAAAATGGATTTTTACTGAGTCATGTATTTTTTTAAATTGCTTATTTAAATATCTCATTTCATTTTATTAAAAAATGAAATTTCTTCATAATATTCTATTACAGTTGGAAAGGTTTCATATTCTATGCCTGATGCATTATTTTTCGTTATTGTTTAACTTAATTTTAGTTATTTAAAATATCACACTCAGAAAATAATAATTACATTGAATAAAACAATTACATTACAGAAAATGTTAATAAAAAGGAAAGTTCCTTTAGAAAAAAATATTGTAAGTTTGACTAATAAAATAAAAATACGCAAATTGTGAAAATGAACTATAAATATAAAAGCGTTGTTAAAATGGCCATCATTTGTTGTTCTTTAAGAGAATGGCGTTATTATACTGGACGTAATTCATAGAATAAAAGCATTGACACCGGAAACATGGCATAAATTAACGACTACAAAGGCAAAAAGGTAGCTCTAATAGGCTGGTGTCAAATCCCTTTTTTTGATAATGATTCATGGCAACAAATTGGCTACATGAGATATTGCTACTTATGAAAAAGAATCGAAGAGCAAGTTTGTTAAAAGGGAACACATAATGTAGGGATATTGAATAAAAAATATCCATCATTTTACCAATTGGAAAGAGAAGTAGAATCAAAATGCAAAATTAATAAGCTGAAAAAAAATGTCGTTGTGATAGAAAGGAAAGGAATATATTGAGTATTTCTATATTGAGTAGTTTTTAATGTATGGTGTCAACTTATGAAACCATATTTAATGACAATTAACATGGTGTCATCAGTGAGGACATTCAAAAGAGGAATGACTCAAAATATTTTTATATGTAAATAAAAAACTATAATTATGTATATAGGAAATGTTTTTATATATGGTGTCATCTTATATAACCATATTGAATGACAATTAACATGATGTCATCGGTGAGGATTTTCAAAAGAGAAATGACGCAAAATAGTTTTTTATGTATCTATAGAAAATCCTGAAAACGTTGTAAGTCGCACAAACCAATGTATGTTAACGGGACCAGAAAAGTTTGAAACGACGATAAGATGTATTTATTATTATTATTATTATTATTATTATTATTATTATTATTATTATATTTGAATATTTAAGAATGCTGTCCTAAAATTACTCTCGTACGAGCCATAAACGTTAAGCCGCGTAAGCAATGGTTGCGAAGACAAAACTTTAAACTGAATTATCTTGAAATACTGTTTGTCAGAGGTTTTGCCACGTGAACTTCTGAACACGTTAACGGATTTACATGTTTCATTTTTTTGCTTAAACAGAGAAAATAAAATCCTCTACAAACTATACCTGAAAAACAAACAAACAAAATAAACAAAATATTTTCTTTCCAAGTTATATAAAAAAAAAAAAAAAAAAAAAAGGATGAATATTTATGGATTTTGAATTTTTTGTCACAATTTTTAAAATACTTTAATTGTTTTTTGGTTTCAGGTGTAATCGAGAAACAACGTAATGCGCAATATAAAGAAATGACGACTCAAAAATATGGAGCCTGGACTTTACAATCGTGGTAAAACTACTTTTCGAGATTAATTTTATCGTACAATATTAAAACTTTTGTTATTGATTTTTACAATTTAAAATTTAAAAAAATCTACAAGATATAAATAAATAAATTCAAAAATAAATAGTAGTCTAAATTAATTACAAGGTTTCTAATCCACGGTCAAACTTCAGTCAATTTTCGTCATATCAAACCTTTCTGGCCCACTTAATACAGACTTCGAAAAAGAAAAACAACAGGTTTGTTATAAACTGTACACCAAGGGTATATCAGTTTTATATATTTTTTCATTTATCAATCAATCTTACTATTAAAATCAAAATCTAATCCAATGAAATTTTTTTTATTATGAATATTTTTTATCTTACTCAACTGGAAAAAAACAGAGGTTCTCTGTTCCATTGTGTTCATACATACACACTACGTACAGTAACAAAAAAATTATGTCAGAACGCAAGCTATAACTTCAGCTCTAACATAGAATGAAAAAAAAAAAAAGAAAAGAAACTACCATTCTAATTCTTAGAAAAGACATTTACAATCCCGAGGAAATAAAAAAGATCACTCTCTAGTAATTCTGCTTCAAAAAAGCGCATAAAAAAGATATAGGTATCAATCAACTGGGAATAATGTCTACTAGTTAAAGCTATGCATAAATTATGTTTCTAAGGTCGTATGTATATTAAAATTTGTACCAACTTTTATTTCTGACGCTTAATTCAAGTTTATTTTAACCAAATCAGACTGGAAAAGAACATTATTAAAGCATTGTATCTTAAATTTTCATAGAATTAAAAAGGGCCAATGTTTGTGGATGCTAATGTTAAATCCAGATGATAAAAATTAATTTATATCGTCTCAAAAATTATCCGTTTGAAAAGTTTCTTTATTAATGAGATACAATGAACGTACCCAA
Organism: Maratus michaelseni; assembly: GCA_963931845.1. Taxonomy (NCBI): domain Eukaryota; kingdom Metazoa; phylum Arthropoda; class Arachnida; order Araneae; family Salticidae; genus Maratus; species Maratus michaelseni. The sequence continues at coordinate 438,535,899 of OZ007586.1, read as the reverse complement.
ATATAACCTAGGCAATTACTTTAAATTCAAAAACATATACTTATTATTAATAAATTCATGTTCGAAAAGTATGACATGTGAGATACATTAATTTTTACATATAAAATAAGAACAGTTTCGTCAAAAACGTGGTCATGCGGGTTAAAAGGGGTCAAAGTTTGTGGATGGTAATGTTAAATCCAGTTGACAAAAATTAATTTTTTAATTCCCCAAAAATTATCCGATTCAAAAGTTTATATATACGATACAATGAACGTACCCAAATATAATCTAGGCATTTTCTTTAAATACAAAAACATAAATTCATGTTCAAAAAGTATAAATTTTGATATAAATTAATTTTTACATTAAAAAAATAATCAGTTTCGTCAGAAACATGGCCAAATTTACAGCTTATTCCTATCATTACTTTTCGAGATAGAGAAAAATTTTACTTTTTGACGCTCTGAGGAAATTGTATTCTGTTACCGTTTGGATCCAGACAAAAGCAAATCTTATAAAGTAATCACATAAATTGTTCGTCAAAATTTTCTTTTATATAAAAGTGGTTAGTTCATATTATATTTAGATTTTTCTGAAGTTATGGATAAACTCCAAATTCATTTTCCTTTATAACTATATGAATAGTTAAGAAAAAGTGCATAAACTATGTAGTTTTCCAGGTTGATTTGATCCAAAAACTCAACTAAAGTGTCAAAAGTGCCTGTTATGATTTGAAAAGTAAAAGTTGATATATGTGGACAGCAATCGAAGCATAATTTATAAATAGCATTTAATAGTAGACATTATTCACAGTTGTTTGGAACCTATCGTAATATCGGCGTATAACGTGATCTTTTGATAGCAGAAAAGTGATACGAATTTACTGGTGCGCTTTATATGCCGGTTATAAAAAGGAAAAAAAAACTAAGAAAAAAAAGATGAGCATAGGAATGTCAGTTGTATGTTAAAGATACTATTTATTTGCCAAAAATTATAAACGGCGTGAGCTTAATAATGTTGACTATCGGATTACATGAAAAGCACTACTTATTATGCTTTTTAGCTCACAGGCTATCAAAGCCTGAGAGCTTATATGCCCGCCGGTTCTGTATGTATGTACGTATGCACGTAACGAGATAACTCTTCATAGAAATATCCGTTTTCCTTCAAATTTTGTTTATATGTTCACTGTGTTAAGGCGCTTCCCTGATTAGTTTTCGCGATTGATTGGTTAAGTATAAAGAAGGGGAACGGGGGGCTAATCCCCCCTTAATTTATATAAATGGGTTTTTCATGCAGAATTATTCCGTTTTCCTTCAAATTTTGTTTATAGGTTCACTGTGTTAAGGCGCTTCCCTGATTAGTTTTCGGGATTGATTGGTTAAGTATAAAGGGGGGAATGGGGGGGCTAATCCCCCCTTAATTTATATAAATGGGGTTTTCCTGCAGAATTATTTCTTTTTCCTTCAAATTTTGTTTATAGATTCACTGTGTTAAGGCGCTTCCCTGATTAGTTTTCGGGATTGACTGATTAAGTACAAAAGGGGGGGACGGGGGGGGGGGCTAATCCCCCCCTTAATTTATATAAATGTGTTTTTCATGCAGAATTATTCCGTTTTCCTTCAAATTTTGTTTATAGGTTCACTGTGTTAAGGCGCTTCCCTGATTAGTTTTCGGGATTGATTGGTTAAGTATAAAGGGGGGAATGGGGGGGCTAATCCCCCCTTAATTTATATAAATGGGGTTTTCCTGCAGAATTATTTCTTTTTCCTTCAAATTTTGTTTATAGGTTCGCTGTGTTAAGGCGCTTCCCTGATTAGTTTTCGGGATTGATTGGTTAAGTATAAAGGGGGGGAACGGGGGGCTAATCCCCCCCTTAATTTATATAAATGGGTTTTTCATGCAGAATTATTCCGTTTTCCTTCAAATTTTGTTTATAGGTTTACTGTGTTAAGGCGCTTCCCTGATTAGTTTTCGGGTTTGATTGGTTAAGTATAAAGGGGGGGGGACGGGGGGGGGCTAATCCCCCTTAATTTATATAAATGGGTTTTTCATGCAGAATTATACCATTTTCTTCAAATTTTGTATATAGGTTCATTTTGAGAATGCGCTTCTGTGAATAGTTTTGGGGGTTCATTGGTTAAGTATAAGGGGGGAAAGGGGGGCTAATCCCCCTTTAATTTAGATAAATGGCTTTTTCATGCAGAATGATCAGATTTCTTCAAATTTTGTATATATATTCATTGTAATAAGAGGATTCCCTGATTAGTTTAAGGGGTTCATTAGTTAACTATGAGGGGAGTAACGGGGAGATGACCCCCCTTAATATATTGTCGATTTCTTTATTTTTCAAGGGGCTTATTTCAAATTCTTTAAGTGTATAATATACAATTAGTGTGAATAGCCTGTGAGCTCAATGCCCTCAGTTTAACTGGGCAGTTTTCTTTTTATTAATATTCTTTATTGGAGTTTTTTCCACATATATAATGAAAAATACTAGATTAAATTTAACACAATTATTCAAATTGGTAAAGAAATCATACCATACGAGTTGTAATTTTCCAACTGGACGAAAAATGTCCGGTCCAGGATTCGAACCTGGGATCTCTTTTCCCAGGAATTTATCTTGGAATTTAACGAAATTTTTTGATAAGGGAAAGTGGTGAAATGTGAACATCCGTTGTCTTCAAAAGGCGAAAAATTCTCAAAAAAAATTGTACATTAAATGTTTATTTAGAAGTTATTAGGTTCTCATGATGTCCTCTGGTGTTATCCCAGGGATATTCTTCAAAGACTACGAGCACTGGTATGGTGATTGGCGCATGGCTTAAATGTGAATTTACTCATTCAAATGACTTATTTTTATTTTTAATAGAGTGTTTTCTGTATGGTTTTAGATAAAATATATCATTAAATTCGGTTTTATTTAAAAAAAAAAACCTCTCGAAATCCGTACTCTATTTTCATTTCCTCATTTTGCAGGTATTTTCTAATTGGGCCAATATGAATTTTACATGACGTATGGAACGCCCTCCCCCCCCCCCCAAAAAAAAAACAATAAATAAATAAAAATAAATAAATTAATTAATTAAATTAAAAACAAAATAATTAAATAAATTAATTAAAAAGAAATTAAAATAAATATATAAATAAAAATAAAATAAAAATCTTAAACAATAGTCATTACTCCAACTCTAAAAGTTGCAGAATAAAATTGGTGCGATTCTTTATGAATATCGCCGTGTTCGAGTTCATAAAAATCTTTATTAAATAAAAATTCAGCATCTTCAGAATTCGACTTTAGTACCTCTCGCATGGAAAGGCAAAGTGTTATAGAATCTCTGTCGCTTTCTATATCGCTCCCGTTTCCCTTAGCTTTTTTCTTAGCGTTTTTCATTAATACCGTGACTTTCTTTATTTTCTAAGCTCTATAGTTTCTGATTAGCTACTATAAAACATTTGTACTCGAGAAGGATTACAATAACAAAGTTAACCTACATAAATTCATTAACTACTAAATAAAATAGTATACAAGGTCAAATCAGTTCTGCTAATCATGCATACAAAACTGTCCTTACCACAGCTCTCGTATAAATTCAAAATTTTTTGTTCAATTTTTCATAATAATAAACTAATAACCCCTAAATTTTTTTTTAATTGTTATTTCATAATTTAGTAGTCGTAATTTAGGGCAACTTATATAAAAAGTCAGTCCATATCGCGAAAATTCAGAAAGATAATAACGATATTAGGGTGATTTTCTCTTAACAGAACAATTTGAGCACTACATATTTTTAAAAAATTAATACTTTTTTTCCCTTTAAAATTGTGTTCTATTGTATTTAGGAACTGTCTCTAAGTAATAAAATACTGCCAGCAAAAAATCTTTCACAATGTTAAACACCCAAAAATAAAATTTTAAATTTTAAGTAGGTAGAGCAATGGCAAATTGAGACAGGGAAAGAACACTTAGACATAGAAATGACAAGGGAATGACAAATAGTAAGGTTAGCTTGCATACTATCATAACTATATACACAAAAAGGATTTCCGCTTAGAGATAACTTTAAAAACCAAAATACAAATAAGACTTAGTCGCTGATTGAACTTTCATGACAAAATTAATGCAAATAAAAGAGACAGGGTAATGACAGTCAATAAAAATACTTAATACAAGATATAACTGGAAATCTCTAAGATTTACTTATTTATACTTGTTTCTCCAAAAACAAAAATTAAAGATCGCTTTTATGATTATGCCACTGTTCGCAGGTGGAATTTTGAGATAATAGGACTGTTGCCAAATATTAGAATCATTATTTTCATTTTATGACAGGGGAATAACAATAAACCAAAGGACACATTTTATTATTTTCTCAGAAAAATACAAACCGTGAAAAGTCTTTACTTTCTCAATTTTTAATATTAAGTGATAGTTCTCAATAATTTAAGAAACAAATTTATCGTAAATATATTTTGATGGTCAATTTTTAAGAACTATTTTCGTGCTAAGGTGGAGGCAGGAACACACATGCAAATGACATTTATGGCATAATCAAATTTATTTAAGGGGGGGAGATCACGTTGAGCAGCCTGAAAATGACAATAATTAAACCAGTGCGAAAAACTCTGTATTTTGAAAACCAATGAATGAAATACAAAATTTTTTTTTCTATAATTTAACACATTTTTGTAGTTAAACGAAAACACTCAAATTATATACATTTAGCAATGTTAATTAATTAAATGATAACGACAAAAATGGCTTTTTAAAAATATAAATACTAAAATATGCATTTTTAAGATTTAAAAAATTTTACTGCAGGCACATACTTAACATTTCATTTATTTTTACTTATACTACTATATTTTACACTGAACCAAAATTTAAAAGTATATTGAAATTCATTAGCATAATTAATGGATTTTATAATGATATTCACTAAATTTACCAAAAATTTTCGATTTAATTTTTGAATACAAAATTTTATATGGCAAAAATCAGACTAAATTTAGGTTTAGCATAAAATTATACATGAAAATTAATTATACGCAAAATTTCAAGGTTCTATGATAATTATTTTTTAATGAGAGTGCGCGCAATGCCAAAAAATACTGTTTTGAGAAAAGGGCTTCAAAGGTAACTTTATAGCATGACAGGAAATGGCTTTTTACAAGATATTTTCAGCTATAACTTCTGCTCTAATTGGAATTTTTATAAAATTCTTTTTGCAATGATTTGTAACATTTCAAGGTATCCGTGCTAATTTTTTAAAACCTTCAACGTGATAAAATATAATTCTTTAAGTACTGAGTACCTACTAATGTTTATTAAGTACGGGCTGTATTTCCACTTTACATGCTCCCATGGGGGTCCAATTCAATCTGCCACTAACAACCTCTATTGTTCGTTTCAAGCCTTTAAAGATAATATTGAATGAAAAAAAAAGAAAGAAAAAAAAGAAAGAAACACTAACGTCGAGAAAATTTCTATTTTGACACCACACGATTTGTAGCATTTCGATGCGAAATGAATAAAAAAAGTGCCTGCCATGATAATGTAATGTTATCTGCTGAGTTGCATGTACATTGCGAAGTATGACTAAGGAAAAATAAAGTCTTTTTAATATAAAGATTGTCTCATACTGAGTCTGTAATTAGTGAAAATGAATTAATTAGCTTCCTTAAATCTACTTTGCAAGTCTGAAAAATGCCCAAACATGTTAGAAATAGTACTGTATGATGATCGTATAAATCTTTATTTTGCTCTTTCTAATTTTGCACATTCATGAGTCTGCGTCTGGAGTTGTTTGCTCCAACTGCTCCACGGTAGCTACGCCCCCTGGTAAAATATAATATTTTTTGAATCAAGAATAATTTTTTTGTAATATTTTTTTTTTTTTTTTTTTACTTTTAATATTATCTGAAATCTGTTTACTGAAAAAATACAGGAAAACTAAAAAGGATAGTTAGCACGCACGAAATTACTCCTACTAAAAGAAAAGAAAGCAAAAAAATTATTTCCAGAAGCCATCAAGTGGGACGCTTATAGTAGAATGTTTGCATTATGTTTTTTACCTAAACGAGTTTCGTTGTCAGTATCTATATACAAAATAAAAATTCAATGAAAAGTTTGTTGGTTAACGCAACATAGTTTAAAAAAAAATAGTCTATGGAGGAGCATGAATTCTTTTAATACAATCATTTTTCATGGATAGATCTGCCTTTTTGAGAGTAGGGCCCGTGCAGTGTAAAAGGAAAAAAAGACTAAAAAAACGCTTGTTATGATAGCAGCCTTTTGGATACTTTAAAATCACGCGAATAAGGTACATTAAAATACAGATTAGTTAAGCAATAAAATAAAATAAAGAAAAATGATTATGTAATAAATCATAAAAGTTTTTCTGAGACATTTGGGAATGATGATATCTGGAACATTCTTGATATTTCAACTCCATGAGCTTTATAGATTTTATTACTTGAGTGTTAAGAAATATTTGTTTAGTGCCAAATTGTCATTATAGTCACTAAGTTACCAAAAAATATAAAAAAATCGTCGAGTTTTACAGAAATTATAGTTTTTATACCGGCCATATAATGCAGTGGAATCTCGATTATCTGTGAGTTTGATTAATAGGATATTCGATTATCTTCAAAAGCTATTGTTATAACGGTTTTCTCCAGTCGGAAATAAGAGAATATTCAGTAGGTGTGTGTAATTTTTGTCCCAATAAACTCTATTTTAAAATAAGGAATAGCACGTTTCTTTAATTCTGATTTTCATAATATTTTTTAAACTAACATATTTTTTTATGCTGCGAGTCTTATAACATGTTTATTCTGTAATATTTCTTTATACTATGGGCTTCATAATCTACAAATTCCGCTTGAATTTTATTAACCGTGGATTTTGATTTACCTGGCAAACCCTTCCCATTATTACCCCACATAATCGAGGTTCCACTGTACTCATTATTCACATTCTTTTTTTTTTAGCTCATAGGTTATCAAAGCCTGAGAGCTTATGTGCCCGCCGGTTCTGTATGTACGTACGTATGTATGTATGTACGTAACGCGATAACTCTTGATAGAACTAACCGTTTTACTTTGAATTTTGTTTATAGGTTCCTTGTGATAAGGCGCTTCCCTGATTAGTTTTGGAGGTTCATTGGTTAAGCATAAAGGGAGGAAATGGGGGGGCTAACCCCCGTAATTTAGATAAATAGGTTTTTCATGCAGAATTATCCCATTTTCTTCAAATTTTGTATAAAGGTTCATTTTGATAATGCGCTTCTGTCAATAGTTTTGGGGGTTCATTGGATAAGTATAAACGGGGAAAGGGGGTATAACCCCCCCCCCTAATTTAGATAAATGAGTTTTTATGCAGAATTATTCGATTTTCTTCAAATTTTGTATATAGGTTCATTGTGATAATGTTCTTCTCTGAAGAGTTTTGGGGGTTCATTGGTTAAGTATAAAGAGGGAAAGGGGGGGGCTAATCCCCCCCTTAATTTAGATAAATGGGTTTTTCATGCAGAATTATCCGATTTTCTTCAAATTTTGTATACAGGTTAATGGTGATAAAGCGTTTTCCTGATTGGTTTTGGGGATTCATTGTTTAAGTATAAAGGGGGTAACGGAGGGCTGCCCCCCCCTTAATTTAGATAACTGCGATTTTCATGCAGAATTATGCGATTTTCTTAAAATTTTGTATATAGGTTCATTGTGATAAGGCGCTTTCCTGATTAGTTTAAAGGGTTCTTTTGTTAAGCCTAAAGAGGGCAAAGAGGGGGGCTTATCCTCCCCCCTTAATTTAGATGAATGTTTTTCATGGAGAATTATCCGATTTTCTTCAAATTTTGTATATAGGCTCATTGTGGTAAGGAGCTTCCCTGGTTAGTCTTGGGGTTCATTGGTTAAGTATAAAGGGGGATACGGGGGGGTAATCCCCCTTAATTTAGATAACTGCGATTTTCATGCAGAATTATGCGATTTTCTTAAAATTTTGTATATAGGTTCATTGTGATAAGGCGCTTTCCTGATTAGTTTAGGGGGTTCTTTTGTTAAGCATAAAGAGGGTAAAGGGGGGTGGGGCTTATCCTCCCCCCTTAATTTAGATGAATGTGTTTTTCATGGAGAATTATCCGATTTTCTTCAAATTTTGTATATAGGCTCATTGTGGTAAGGAGCTTCCCTGGTTAGTCTTGGGGTTCATTGGTTAAGTATAAAGGGGGATACGGGGGGGTAATCCCCCTTAATTTAGATAAATGGGTTTTTCATGCAGAATTATCCGATTTGCTTCGAATTTAGTATATATGTTCATTGTAATAAAGGGCTTCCCTGATTAGGTTTAGGGTTCAATTGTTAACTATAAGGGGGTGGGGGAACGGGGGGATGATCCCCCCTTAATATATTGTCGATTTCTTTATTTTTCGAGGGGCTTATTTCAAATTCTTTGAAATAAGTGTATAATATACAATTAGTGTGAATAGCCTGTGAGCTCAATGCCCTCAGTTTAACTGGGCAGTTTTCTTTTTTAGCTCACAGGCTATCAAAGCCTGAGAGCTTATTTAGCTCACAGGCTATCAAAGCCTGAGAGCTTATGTGCCCGCCGGTTCTGTATGTACGTACGTATGTATGTATGTACGTAACGCGATAACTCTTGATAGAACTAACCGTTTTACTTTGAATTTTGTTTATAGGTTCCTTGTGATAAGGCGCTTCCCTGATTAGTTTTGGAGGTTCATTGGTTAAGCATAAAGGGGGGAAATGGGGGGCTAACCCCCGTAATTTAGATAAATAGGTTTTTCATGCAGAATTATCCCATTTTCTTCAAATTTTGTATAAAGGTTCATTTTTATAATGCGCTTCTGTCAATAGTTTTGGGGGTTCATTGGATAAGGATAAAGGGGGAAAGGGGCTATAACCCCCCCCCCCTAATTGAGATAAATGAGTTTTTATGCAGAATTATTCGATTTTCTTCAAATTTTGTATATAGGTTAATTGTGATAATGCGCTTCTCTGAAGAGTTTTGGGGGTACATTGGTTAAGTATAAAGGGGGAAAGGGGGGGGCTAATCCCCCCTTAATTTAGATAAATGGGTTTTTCATGCAGAATTATCCGATTTTCTTCAAATTTTGTATACAGGTTAATGGTGATAAAGCGTTTTCCTGATTGGTTTTGGGGATTCATTGTTTAAGTATAAAGGGGGGTAACGGAGGGCTGCCCCCCCCCTTAATTTAGATAACTGCGATTTTCATGCAGAATTATGCAATTTTCTTAAAATTTTGTATATAGGTTTATTGTGATAAGGCGCTTTCCTGATTAGTTTAGGGGGTTCTTTTGTTAAGCATAAAGAGGGTAAAGGGGGGGGGGGCTTATCCTCCCCCCTTAATTTAGATGAATGTGTTTTTCATGGAGAATTATCCGATTTTCTTCAAATTTTGTATATAGGCTCATTGTGGTAAGGAGCTTCCCTGGTTAGTCTTGGGGTTCATTGGTTAAGTATAAAGGGGGATACGGGGGGGTAATCCCCCTTAATTTAGATAAATGGGTTTTTCATGCAGAATTATCCGATTTGCTTCGAATTTAGTATATATGTTCATTGTAATAAAGGGCTTCCCTGATTAGGTTTAGGGTTCAATTGTTAACTATAAGGGGGTGGGGGAACGGGGGGATGATCCCCCCTTAATATATTGTCGATTTCTTTATTTTTCGAGGGGCTTATTTCAAATTCTTTGAAATAAGTGTATAATATACAATTAGTGTGAATAGCCTGTGAGCTCAATGCCCTCAGTTTAACTGGGCAGTTTTCTTTTTTAGCTCACAGGCTATCAAAGCCTGAGAGCTTATTTAGCTCACAGGCTATCAAAGCCTGAGAGCTTATGTGCCCGCCGGTTCTGTATGTACGTACGTATGTATGTATGTACGTAACGCGATAACTCTTGATAGAACTAACCGTTTTACTTTGAATTTTGTTTATAGGTTCCTTGTGATAAGGCGCTTCCCTGATTAGTTTTGGAGGTTCATTGGTTAAGCATAAAGGGGGGAAATGGGGGGCTAACCCCCGTAATTTAGATAAATAGGTTTTTCATGCAGAATTATCCCATTTTCTTCAAATTTTGTATAAAGGTTCATTTTTATAATGCGCTTCTGTCAATAGTTTTGGGGGTTCATTGGATAAGGATAAAGGGGGAAAGGGGCTATAACCCCCCCCCCCCCCTAATTGAGATAAATGAGTTTTTATGCAGAATTATTCGATTTTCTTCAAATTTTGTATATAGGTTAATTGTGATAATGCGCTTCTCTGAAGAGTTTTGGGGGTACATTGGTTAAGTATAAAGGGGGAAAGGGGGGGGCTAATCCCCCCTTAATTTAGATAAATGGGTTTTTCATGCAGAATTATCCGATTTTCTTCAAATTTTGTATACAGGTTAATGGTGATAAAGCGTTTTCCTGATTGGTTTTGGGGATTCATTGTTTAAGTATAAAGGGGGGTAACGGAGGGCTGCCCCCCCCCCCTTAATTTAGATAACTGCGATTTTCATGCAGAATTATGCAATTTTCTTAAAATTTTGTATATAGGTTTATTGTGATAAGGCGCTTTCCTGATTAGTTTAGGGGGTTCTTTTGTTAAGCATAAAGAGGGTAAAGGGGGGGGGGCTTATCCTCCCCCCTTAATTTAGATGAATGTGTTTTTCATGGAGAATTATCCGATTTTCTTCAAATTTTGTATATAGGCTCATTGTGGTAAGGAGCTTCCCTGGTTAGTCTTGGGGTTCATTGGTTAAGTATAAAGGGGGATACGGGGGGGTAATCCCCCTTAATTTAGATAAATGGGTTTTTCATGCAGAATTATCCGATTTGCTTCGAATTTAGTATATATGTTCATTGTAATAAAGGGCTTCCCTGATTAGGTTTGGGGTTCAATTGTTAACTATAAGGGGGTGGGGGAACGGGGGGATGATCCCCTTTAATATATTGTCGATTTCTTTATTTTTCGAGGGGCTTATTTCAAATTCTTTGAAATAAGTGTATAATATACAATTAGTGTGAATAGCCTGTGAGCTCAATGCCCTCAGTTTAACTGGGCAGTTTTCTTTTTTATTTATTATTACAGCAGCAGCAGTGCATATGCAGAGAAACTGCATTTGATTTTTTATGACAAAGATAAAATTTCATTTATTTAAGAAACGTATAATATCAATGAAAAGCATTTCAAATCATGATGTTAATATTTTCCAATTATTGCCGAAACGTCAGTTGAGGCTCACTGTGGAAACCCGAAAAGTTTTTGGTTTATGTCTGTCTGTCTGTCTGTTCCGCGATAACTGCCGTAAAAATGATCCGATTAGTTTGATTTTTGGTAGGTATGTTGGTGAGATACCCGGAATTAGCTGTATAGTTTTTAGTTACATTTGGTTCATTCGTTCGAAAAATATAGAACATTTCTTTTTTATCATAATGCTTTCCTATGGGAATTCAGACGATTTTGAAATTTTTCAGTCGGTGAAAATAAAATGGCGCATTTGATTAATGTATTTAAACGGTAAGTTATGAAGGCTAAAATTTATCAAGTCAGGTGTTAAATTATTCAAATTAATTTGAAATTTTGTTTATACATTCGTCAGATTTTAGGTGTATAATTTTTTGTGCAAATTTATACATATGTTCTAATAATATAATACATTTTATTTTATCATTTTTTGCAAATTTTAAAATGCATTTATTTTTATTTTCCTCTTTAATTTAACCATAACCTAGCAAGTACATTTTAAAGAATATCAAAATAATAAAATTCAAATAACTCAGACTATTTTGCTGCAATATTTTATTCGCAAAATAAAATATTTTTGAGTGAATTTAATGTTTTATTGAAATAAATGAGAATTTATTTTGAAACAAGTTACCTTTTAACTACTATAGAGTGATAACCGAAACATTTTTACATGAGATATTATTCATTTTCTGGAAGAGATATGGATTTTTCGGGGTTCAATATTAGTATTATACTTTTAAAATAGGATATAATATCTCGAAAAACGAGATGGTTAATTTAAAGAAATTAACTTAGTAAAGCGCATCCATACAGCCTGAAATAGCATAATTACTGGAAACTGAGATCATACAAAGTTATCACAAAAAATACTTTATAGCGCCAAATCACAGTTGCTATTTAGTGAATTGGCAGTGGGCACGATTATGAATGATTACCCAAGAGGTTTAAAAGTTTCCAAATAAGCCTATTTTGGGAAGATTTTAGTATGCTATTGCCATCGAGTTAGATTAGGATGGAATTAGGTAAAAGAAATATTATAGAATGACCATCAAAACTGTTTTTCAAAACAAAAATTGTAATAACACTAGATTTCTGAAATAGATATAAGTGAAAAGATTCAGTTTACATTTCCATAAGTTGCTTTTGTACACGAGATATTATTCAACCTATCAGATGCGAGTGTTTCGTGGTTGGCAGGTAAGTAAATATTGCTATTTAGGCATTAGGATAACATGAAATTATTTTCGAAATGTTTGCTTATACTAATAAAACCACTGTGTAGAACGAAATCCAAGATATACTAGAATCGTTCACACAATCAATAGTAAATCACGAATATAAATTTGTTTAGATTACGGGGGGTTCAGGGGGGCAGAGCCCCCCTGAAGAAATGTATTTTTTAAATCTAAAACATAGAATAAGAAGTTCATAAGAATGTCAGAATATTATTGCATAAACCGTGTTTAATTAAACATTTCTAATTTCTGAAAACAACGAATTATTTTAAAAGCGTATAAATATATATGTAGTAATTTAAAAAATTTAATTTGCGGATTGTAAGATGTTAAATATTATGAAAAGTGAGACTAAAAAACATTGACTTTTAGAGCTGACGTTGAGGCTCCTGATCTGAAGATTTACTAGTTATAAGTGTATGTTCCGTATAGTAAATATACATGAAACAGGCACGGTACAATTTGTTACAAATGTAAAACGCACAATATCTTTAAATATATACTTAAAGAAATAACTGCTTAAATAAGTTAATGCATTTGAAAATTTCTATGTGGCCCTGTATATGGACTAAATCATAATATATGCGAATTTTTTTTCTTCTTTAAAAAGAACTATAAATGATACACATACCACTTTTCAACCTGCAACATGCTGCTGTAACTTCTATAACAAGAATATGTTTCGTTTTGTATTATTAGATTAACATCTTCAAAGTACACATCAAACAATTACAGCTGATAGCCCGTATTGTATAAGAACTACTTTGTGTCCCTGTAAAAGAGCATCAAATGCTATGCACGTCATTTTGGATAAGAAACATGCAGCCGTGGCACTTCGCATGGTATTTAAATTTCGTAGCAATCCCAGTATATTTACGGATGTTAGAACGCAGGATGAAGGATAGACAGGTAGAAAGAGAAACCGGGGAATCATATACACTTTTCAACAATATTGGAAAACGTTAATAAGTATAGTATATCCTGTTGATTCCCTGATGTATGATATTTGAGTGCGAGTAAAATTAGTTAAATCAGCTGTCACTATTAAAAAAAAAGGTTTGAGCTTCACATCAAATTGAAAATTGTGATTCGTTGTTAGAGATTGTTATATAAATCATTTTAAATAATGATAAATAAATCAAGATTAATTAAAACATACAATTTTACAAATCACCATGTCTTCAGACCGATATTTTTCAAGCTTTACGAAACATTTTTCATCGAAATTGATTAAATATTTTGAGCATATCGTACTGTCGTTTTACGAAACAGCCAATTTCTAAGCTAAATTATATTTTTCAGCTGAATTAGGTATATGAAACACGCTGTATCCATACGAAATTTTACAGATTTATGAAACACCTCACATCAAAAGAGTCACTTTTTGAAATTGGGGAAAAGCAACTTTTAAATTTTTAGTTACGATTCACCTGTATTTATGTTTTGGCTTGGCTGCTTTATAAATCAGCCAATTTCTGAAATTCAATTTCCGCAACCTGCCATTTTTGTAAAAATTTATCTTATCATGAAAAAAAGAAACAAAATTTTGCATATAGGATTTAGTATTTGATATTTTTACAAGATAAAAAAAAAAAACTTTGCAGCTTTGTGAAAAGAAATCTATTGTAAGAAAATCGTTTAAAGATTGACATTTATTGAAATTGGAAGCAAGAAATTCAATTCAAATTACAAGTTTGATTTTTTAAATAAATCTTAAAAATCTATAAATTTCATTACAATTTTGAGACAAACTTTATCTGAAAGCACATTTTTTTTGTTCTATTTTTGGTGATGATGAAATTAAATGAACTAAATGAAATTATGCGATACTTTGAAACAAGGATGTGAATGAAGGGGGGGGGGATACCTAGTGGATAAAAATCTTGTAAAAAATTCCTTAAAAGTTACTTAAAAAAAAAAAATCCAAGTCGAATTTGGATGAAATTTCTTCGAGGTGTTCTCGGGAACACTTTGGAGTACTTCCGTGATCAATCTCGTAGCGCTGGCTGGTCTTATCCATCACAGCGCGAGGGTGTACAGAGACAGACAAACTCGTTGTTTTATTAATATAGATTATTATTTTTAATAATATGTTAAAATTATCTTTACGTATTGAATTATAAAATAAACAAAGTCAAAGAAAAAAAATAATTGCTTAATGAAAAAAAAATGAAAAACATATATTTTTTCCCTACCATATGACTAGGCGTAACCGCTTAGGGTGGACCGAAACACAATCATCTCAGAAAAATCATTACCTTTACTTTTTTGACTTAAAAAAAACACTCTAGAATATTTAGAATAAATGAAGCAAACAGCATGTAAATGCAATAATTTTATCAAAATATATTATGCTTTTTATGTTGTACTGGTCTTGCTTACAGCGTCTTCTTCCGGAATTTAAATGTTTTTTCTCGGAACATATATTTTCATGATTTCTCATATTTAACACCTATAGCTAAATTTTTATGAAACTTTGTATAGTGTTCGTTATTTATATATTCTTTAAATTGTCTTCATCCTTTTTTGATTCGAGAGAAAAATTTCAAAATACGATTCTCCTAGTTAAAAGTATTCATAAAAAAGCTTTTGTCTTTTAAAAATTCTTAAAAGTTTAAAAATAAATATTTTTGTAAATCCCGAAGACAAAGTGTGTCCTTTAATGTGCAAAAATGAAAAAAGTAGGCAAAAAAAAAAAAAAAAAAAAAAAAAATCTTTCAGAACATATATCAAATTGTAAACTCGTGTAACATTTAACGTTATTAATTTTTATTTATTTTTTTAAAAAATAATTTACATTTGAAAACAAATATACAAGGTGTCCATAAATTGTTGTCGGAGTTTCCTTACCTCATAACTTTTGATCTAAGAACATGACGAAAAATATTATTACATATTCGTAAAGTACAACTCAAAAAGTTATTTACATAAATAACACAAACATAATGACACATGTGTAAAGTTACAGCTGAAAACGTTAATAATAAAATAACGATAATAATCTAATAATCATTAATATTCATATTTTATCAAATTTTATCAACTTTATCAAAAAGTTATTTATGAATTATAAACAAAAAGTTAGATAGATAGATGGAACTCAGAAATAACTCATAATAACTTTTTAATAAATTTGATAAAATTTTAATATTAATTATAATTTATATTTATATAACTATAATGATTATAATAGAATTGATTATAATAGTTATTTTTTTAATAACATTTTGAGGTGCAGCTTTACGCATATGTAACTTTGTGTTATTAAAAAAAAACTTTTTGAGTTGTACTTTACGAATATGTAATAATATTTTTCGCCATTTGTGATGTAAGAAAACTCCTCAGGGGTCGATCCAGGAAAAATGTGGGGCCTATTTAGGGTACCTTCACAAAAATCCATTTAACAAAACAGACACCTTCACAAAATTCATTTTAATAAAACAGGGCCTTTCACAAAATTCCTCTTAATAAAATAAGCACCTTCACAAAATTCCATTCCATAAAAACATACTCTTCATATTTTTATTTTGTTATGTTTTAAATTTAGGCGGGGCTAGTTGAGCTTAAGCCGAAAGGTAGGACATCCCACCCGGTTTGACCTTGACCTTGTTATGTTTTAAAATGTATAATTTGCAAACAAAACAAGTTCACCTAAACGGAAAACTTTAGCAGGAGGACTTAAAGAAGAAATTATTATTAAATGCTTCGTTTGAATTTGAGTAGCTCAATTTCATCTTTTGTTACAAAATGATATTTTTCATAAAAATATAATAAATTTCACAAAAATATGATACTTTTCACAAAATGGGCCCCAAGCAAAAAAAAATCTGCATCGACCTCTGCTCCTATATAATAATTTATGGCCACACTGTATATATATATATATATATATATATATATATGTATGTATGTATTGTGGAATCTATGGTAATTTGGGCTTAATAATTCTGCCATGGTTCCATGATTATTTCAAATTATTTCGTCTATTTCAAAATTTCACTTTTTTCTTTATTTGATAATTTATGGATACAATTCATAACAGTTTTGAGCTCCATCTTTCAGGTTTTTATTTTTATTTTCATCCCCCCCCCCCAATTTGTTATACATTCTCCTTATTTTAAATTCTCTTTATATATTTATTTACTTTTTTCTCAACATAATTCTGGATATTATTCAAACAAGTACGTGTTCATTTTTCATATTTAATATTTTTCTCCCTAATTGTTGTGTGAAGTTTCTATGATGTGTTTTTTAATGGTTATATATATATAATATATATATATAAACACGGACATTTCAAGGGGTAGAAAAATAGTAAAAGTATTTGTAAATAAAAAAGGTGAAATCTTGTGTGCCGGGCCATCTTAACACATATGAAAACATCTATGGGAATTCCTTTTAAAATACTGAGACACCAAATGTAAATTACAGTAATAAACATGCTGTAATAAGAAAAGAGTGTGTAAAGAATGTGTTTTTATTATACTGTTTTTAATTTTTTTTTTCGCTCAAGATAAGCGAAATAAACAAAGAAATGGGTTTTCAAACTAGTATTTCTAATGATGTATACATCGCTATTATTCTTCAACCGCAGCAAACGAACGATAGCAAGTCCCCCCCCCCCCCCCCCCCCGTTTTAAGAAAATATAAATAAGATTCTGTTTCGTAACAACTAGTACTAAGAAAAACTAATTCAATTTTTATTTTCAAATTTATTATTCGTCTTAACACAAATGATAATGTTTTTTATTTTAGTATAAATTATATTTCATTTCGTCTAAAATGAAAGAAATAAACCAAATAACTGAATTTTTTCACGAGTGTTTCTTGCGGATGGACAGTATAGAGTTGGTAATAGGTTACGGATGAACTATTGTAAGTTTTTTTTCTTTTTTAACAATGTTGGAATCTATATTATAAAGCAAAAACATACCCGTGAGTATCGCTGACGTCATATTGACGGTGGAAACACCTGATCAATAACTTTTTTTTTCAAAATTTTTTAACTTCTAAACATAGCACAATTTTAATTTTTACGCCGTCGAATAGGTAAAAAATGCTCTTTCAAATGCAATTTGTTAGAAAATTGTATCTAAATTTACTGATTTTCGATAGTTTTAAAAATAATTTTCAAGCACAATTAAAAAAAAAAAAAATCTATCTCTATCGTGTGCAGCCCGATTACAGAAGATGAGCCCGTTTGCTATTAAAACAATATAAATAGTTCAGCATTTGTTTCCATCTAATATTCCATAACGAAATTAAATAAATAAAATAATAAAATAATCTAAATAAAACACAAATCTAACAGGCATGTAATCGAACTATGCGCTTAAACTACTGAAATTATCAGAATAAAAAAGGCTGCTGTAAGTAGCAAAATCTTTTTCGATTTCTTCGGCTATTAACTACTGGCATGCGATAAACTACTGGTATCGCTTTTAATAAATTTCAAAGCTTTATTTAAATGCATAATTGATATTTTTGGTGTTGTTAGTAGGCAATGTAAAAAAATATAATAAATGTGAAAAATCTGTTAGAGTTTTTAATAAATAAAAACAAAATCCCCTGTATTCTGTGACTCGAGAATCTCGGTTGGATCCTCTAGTAACTACAGTGATCGATTTCGTATAAGCTTAGTATTGAGAAAAATTAACATTTGTATTTCACATTTATTACTCGTCACCGCACAACTGTTCATTAAGTTAACGTATTATAATTACTTTTCTGTTTTTTTTTTTTTTTTTTTTTTTTTTTTTTTTTTTTTTACCTTTTTCGATAATTTTTTTTTATTATAATTCTCAATTACTTGTCCATGCCTTAATCAGTTAGGTTTGAGGGCGGATCGTAAATAAAGTGATAAAAAGTGGAGTAAGGTTCTTTTTTCTTTAAGAATAAAGTAAAAATAAAACAAGAACGTAAAATCATGCATGTAACACTTTCCAACGCTTCCAATATACTTAAAATTTTTTTTTTATAGTTTTATAATGTGAAAGATAATGTCTAAGTAAACAAATTGGAAAAAGTATAACATATTTAAAATTTCAGTAATTACCAGCAATATATTGGGGAAAATATCCGAATTATTTTGTGCAGTCCTGTATATGATAAATAGATTTGTATACGTTCTACATAGAATGCTAAAATTTAGTTCATTTAGGAAACGAGAAGCACAGTTTAAAATTCCCCTTCTGGAATTTCCGTGAATAAATGGAAATGTGCTAGAGATTTTTTGTGCTGCCCTGTATATGATCTCTGGAATTTATTAAACACAAAGTGATAAGCAAACGTTTAGTTAAATTTAGAAACGCGTATCGCAACTGAAAACGTACTTCCAGCAATTATTGTTAACAGACAGTACTTTAACCGAATTCTTTTGTGTGTCCCTGTAAATGAACGATGAATGCTATGCACACAGTGTTCTATAGTAATGCAACTTAATGATATATATCAATTTCAATATGTTTGAAATAGTGAAACATTATTGAAATAAATTACAAACGATTTCCCCCCATAGACCGTAATGTAACGGAATTCTTTTGAGTGTCCCTGTAAAGAAACTATAAGTGCTATGTACACCATATTCTATATGGTAAGCCTATTGAAGTGCACGTCAGTGGTATATATCAATTTCAATATGTTTGAAATAGTATAACATCATTAAAGTAAACCGCAAATTATTTCCCCCATAGACAGTAATGTAACGGAATTCTTTTGAGTGTCCCTGTAAAGTAACTATAAGCGCGACACACTTCATTTTCAATACCGAACAAGCCATAGTGAACATCCATAACATATATCAATTGTGTGACAATCCGAGTATAGTTACGCCAGTTAGAGCACGGAGAGATAGACAGACGGCAGACAAACTGAATTCATAAACACTTTTCAATTATGTAGGAAAGTGTTAAAAATGCAAAAATATATGTAGGATATATTTAACCTAACAAGACGAAAATATTTTGCATAGGAAATCTGAGTCACAATCCATTTATTCGATCTATTCTATTCTATTCTATTCTATTCTATTATTCTGAAATGCAGTGTGTCTCAATCCAAGCTGAATCCAGATGCTCGTTCATAACTTTAACAATAATGAAGATATTTTGCTGAAAATTTGAAAAGACTCACTTTGCTTTGTGTAAAATATGATGACAACATTTCAAGTGTTGTAAAGTGTCCCGTAATTTGGCCATTGCCACACGTGTACTATAAGCTACATTCTAAATTATGTAGCGTCTTTCGTAAGAGCCTACATCAGTCATGCGAAAAAACGCGCAAGCTAATGTTAAGTCTATGGGAAGGTTCTTGTCAGATTTCACGCTCTCATTTTAATATTTTTAAAGGATGTTTTTTGCATAGGATAGCTGAGGTCGATAACTAATGTTGTTAGTTTTTACTTTTTCGATTTTGGTTCCAGTTTTTTTTTTATATAAGTGTACTTTCACTTTCAGAACCGGTTCCAACCGGTTCCAAAATTGAAAATGTCCGTTTATAAAAAAAAAACTGTAACCAAAATCAAAAAAGTATAAACTAAGAACGTTAGTGATCGACCTCAGCTATCCTATGCAAAAAACATCCTTTAAAAATATTAAAATGCGAGCGAGAAATCTGCTAAGAACCTTCCCATAGACTTAACATTAGCTTGCGCGTTTCTTCGCGTGTTGTTTGAGAAAAATACGGACTATGACCCTATTTTGGCCGAGCTCGCTGTAAAAAATATCATCGGGACACTTTCTTCGAAGAGAAAGTGATCTGAAATCTTTTTTCACACAAAGAAAACTCAGTACAGGGACAGAAAAGCAATAAATATTTAATAATGCTAAAAGTATAGTAGTAGCACGATATGGTTTTCACATAAATATACAGGGTTCGTACGGGTGCTTAATTTGAAAACTAGTATTTTTGTAAAGAATTTCTTACCTTCTTTAATTGAAAAAGATTCTGCGATAAAATGAAAATTCATTTTATGAAATTCTGGTATTCAAAAATATGCACCCATATGAACATAAAAAGCCATGGGATTTTTTAATATCAAAAAATTACTGCCAGAATATTTCTATTTGTCATCCAGAAATAGCACTGTAGTACACTGTAAATAAATAAATAAATAAATAAATAAATAAATATTTCTTAATCTAGGAAAGTATAATATAACCACAAACGGAAATGTACAATAAACTCTTCTGAGTTACTCATGATTTCGAAAAGATTTCTTTATCTTTAAAAACTGCAGAAACTGATATATTTTGGAGATTTAAAGAAGCATTTATAAAAACATAGTTTCTTTTGCGGCCACTGATTTTCGGAAACGTTTCCGAGTAGTTTTTATAATGTATTAATCAGTTTTCTCAACCCGAAACATAGCTTTTTCGGATGCTCTCAATTTTGAAGTGCACATTTTCATGCTTAACAAACATGATGAATTAATAACATTAACATTAACATTAAAATTCATATTATTTTGTTACTATTGCATGCATAAATTCAATTACAAAGCTGAAAATATATATTGAGAATAAATAGCATCCTAAAAACCAATATTCCGGTTTGAGAAACTGATTAATGCACTAAAAAAACTACTCAGAAACGGTTCCGAAAATCAGTGGCAGCAAAAGAAACTTTGTTTTTATAAATGCTTTTTTAAATAAGCTTTTATAAATTATTCTTTAAAAAGCTTTTATAAATGCTTCTTTAAATCGTTTTTATAAATACTTCTTCAAATATATTTTGGTTTCTGAAGTTTTTATAGATAAAGAACGCTTTTCGGAATCTTGGGTAACTCGAAAGAGGTTATTGTATATTTTCATACGTGGTTATATTACACTATCGTAAATTAAGAAACATTCGTCTTTTTTTACAATGTAGCTCCAAAGCAATATAGTTTGTCGGTATTTAAGCCACACTGTAAAAAATTTCAGAAACGTTTTTGAAAGTATCGGAAATATCTGCTGCACGATACTAACGGAAAGATTTCTGATTCGAGCAGAAAAATATTTCAGATAAAACACGGAACCTTTCCGATTTGTAATGAATTCATTACGAATCTTAATATTTCATTATGAATCAGAAAGGTTCCGTGTTTTAGCTGAAACATTTTCCTGCTTGAATCAGAAACCATTCTGTTAGTATCGTGCAGAAGATGGGTAGCTCCGATACGTTCAGAAACGTTCTGAAATTTTTTTACAGTGCATCATGTGACAGAAATTTCAGCAGAAACCCTTTTCGGTGATTTGAAAATCATCTTGCCTAGCTTGATAGCTATTCTTACTAATGACATCCATAAATTGAAAATTTGCAACACTAGTGCAATGAGAACTTCACTTCGCCGCTGAAAAAACTGCTGACAGAAATGAAACGCCACTTGTTGGTGGTCAATGTTATAATTTTGACAAAAAAAAAAAGAAAAAAAAAGTCTTAAAACAAAAACTTACGTATTTCTGTACATTTTTGTGAAAACGACATCGTGATATTTTCTATGCTTTTCGAATTATTGTATTTTTATTTCTTTACTGACTTTTGGATGTTGTAATGTCCAACCAACATGGCCTAAATATTATATGGCTCAATAAAACTGGCAAATCAGCTCCATCACATTGGCTCTGAATACAGGAATGGATTTACCTCATTAATTACATCTCCAAATAAAATATTCATCATTTACACAAAACAAAGTTAATTTAAATTAAATTTTGTTTGAAAAAAATGTTTTTAACAAATGCGGAATAAAATGCCATATTTTTGATAATTTTTATTAGCGGAAAACTTCCGTAAATATCACATGGCAAACGAAATTTTTGCGGTGTAATTTAAATAAGTATTTTTATACAGATTATTGTTTAGATTAATTTTTATGATGCAATATTTCTATTTGGTGATAAGTACATAAAATTATTAATATTCTTTTTGAAAATAAAAAAGAATAACTCATAATAACAAGTAAAAATATAAATATCCGTGAGCTGTAAAAGGGCAAATTTTACGATCATGAAATTTTTCTCAGGCTGCTACTACATTTTACTTTAAATATGCTTAATAAGGTCATTTTCATTTTGAAATAATTTTTATATGAATTATGCACTATAACCAAAAAAAGGGGAAAATCGCAGCAAATTTGCTGGCAAATAAGGTGTCTTTTTTTTTTTTTTTTTTTTTTTTTTTTTTTTTTCTTTTATGATTGTAAAAGTCTGCATGGTAGTAATTTTGTATGTAAATTTGTAAAAAAAAAAATTCAAAGCACATATTTCTGTCAGTTTGGATAAAAAACAAATGTTGGCACCCAAACACAGACAGTAGATTTTGCTACGATTTAATTTATTTTTCTCACAGTGTGGTCAGTAGTTGAAAGCTTCAGAGTTAGACATTTTCTTTTAACATATCATTATGTATGGGTCATTCTATATTAACGTGCAAATTTCAAGTTTTTTATTTTATTTTCGCAAAAATTTTACGATTTCAGAATTTTTAGGCTGTTTTGTATGCCTTACCAAGCATACAAGTGCAACGGTCACGCAACCAGATATAAGGTGCACACACCTTTAAAATTTCCAAGGAGTATTTCCCCACACTATTTCCAATTTGAAATTTCTCATTTAATATTTTATCATATAAAATTTTTGGTTAGAATTATTATTTATAACAGGTGTAATTTTTTTTTTACCTCAAAAACTCGTTCTTTCCCGTTAGTGTTAGCAACAATATTGTCCCATCGAAATCTCTATTGGAGAATTTTATACTTTATCTAGTTACAGTAAAATCTGTGATAACGGGACCTCTAGGAGACGGATTCAAATTCGGTTTTAAACAGGTCACCATCTTAGTAGATAAATTTGTTTGGTTGTTATTCTGTGTCATCAGGTCCATAAAATATTTCCAGTTAAGAGAGGATATTCCACTTTTACAAACATACCAAGAAGAAATCTCAAGAGACTTTACAAAAGTCTTATTTTTAATATTTCCGTCTTTGCAAGCATAAATATTTGGTGTTCTTTTCGTCAAATCTTAAACTTTTTCCATTTGCGGCAGGATTCCTTGTTATAGATAAGTTCCGCTATAATAAATTTTACTGTATCTCTAAAAGTGTACTGTTGAGTGGATGAGAGATTTATCAGTTTTAGAGGAGAATTGTAAAAACTTAACCTGTCTAAAACGGAATTCTATCTTAAATAGGGAAAATTTTTATTGTAATGGTGAAAGGAATATCTTGAAACAACACATGCTATAAAGGAGATCTGTCTAAAAGGGAATTTTCACCGATCTTTTGCGATTCCGTTTTAACAGTTTTTACTATTTTTGTATCTATGATTCAGTAAATCAGTTCCTGTTTCATGGGAGAGGTTCAGACCTCGGACTTTCCCCTTGGCTACGTTGCTGGTGCGTGATATATCTCAGTGGTAACAAATCAAACCGCACTAAGACACATCTTTTGGTGTGCTGAAAAATGTACTTTACTGCTTGGCAGTAAATTTTAGTTTTAAGGGGAGATCGAAAAGAAAAGTGAAGGACACGTATATTATAGAATTTATTTTGAGACTAGTTGATATTTCTAAAATTATATTATGCAATTAAGTTGATTCAGATTACGTGTGAAAAAAATGGCGTCAAATATAGCTGACAAGCAAGTAAGATAGAATCAGATAACAAATAAATTTTTTCAGACTTTGAGACAGCCACGGGAGTGAGATTTTTACTTTTTGACTGCATTTTTCGCCCCAAAATTGAGTTGATTCTTTCATGTTCAGCTGTGGAAGTAATAAAACTTGAAGTTTTTTTCATTTTACAAAAACCTTCGTAAAAAATAACACATCACAGTTATTGCTTTGAGACCTAAATTTGCGTGCTAATTAATTTAAAATGTTACACTAATTTAATTTATATAGACACATATAAATTCAAAACTGTTATTTTTTATTCTGCAATATATATATATATATATATATTTCATATATATATATATATATATATATATATATATATATATATATATATAGTTAAATAAAACTAATTCTGCTTTATTTTAGTCAAATATTTGCACATAAAAAAATTTCTGTGGTACTTTTTTCCCCTCGTATATTTTATCAATTAAACAAGCAATATAACAAAAAAAGTTTAATCAAGAGATATTTCATTTGTCGTTATTAGACAAAATTCAATAAAAAACTCAAGTATAATGTAATAAAATTTTAAGATCTACAAATTCCATTAAAATTTTCACGAAGTGTTATAAAACTGTTCGCTCTTCAATTTTTTTTTTCAAACTCAATAGTTTGCTAACATTTTTATTATATAACGTACATATCAATACAACACTGTATTCAGTATCGACAACTTAACCTGTCGAGACTAGATCTAGCTCACTTTTTTTCTTGTCTAGGTCTAGCCCCGAAAAATGTTGTTTTAGTCCCTAGACTAAAATCTAGCCCTTTCTAATATTGCGTCATTAGCACATTTCCAAAACAATGCTTAAAACGGAGTAAAAAAAAGTGGTAAAAAGGGCTAGAATTGGCAACAAATGATCTAAATTTAGTCCTTTTCGATATATGTTTTAATCCTTTTCTTTCTCGATCAGGTAGGTAGCAACATCGACTGTATTTAGAAGCTATTGACGATTTTTTTTTCAAACAAATTATTTTAGGCAAGATTAACTCTTTTCAAAAGTTTTCTATAAAAGTCCACCAATCAAGTTATTGTACAATTTACACTAAATTACATTATACGCTCATTTTAAATATAGTAAGTATTATGAATTCAAGCTAAAGAAAAGACAAATTATCAATAGAAAAACAAATGCATACAAAAACTAGTAATAATTTATAAGCATAATTACTATTAGTCAATACTTTCAAATAACTTTAAATGCTTTCAGATATCTTTAAATGCTTTCAAATATCTTTAATTGCTTTGAAAATATTGAATATTAGTTCAAATAGATATTAATTAACGTTTTCTTTTGCGCGAGTTATCATCTATTTGCAATACTGAAAAAAAAAAAATCTTGAAAACTCAGGAGAAGAGTAAAAGAAAGAAAAGTTAAAAGAACGGGGGAAAAAAAACAGTTTCCCCATGTGAATTTTTATAAACAAAATTGTTTCTCATTTATCTTTTTCTTTTATTTATTTATTTAACAGATTGATTGCTATCGTAAAGTCTGAACAAAATGGAAAATATTATGGACAGGGCATGGCTCGTGGCCCGTGCAGCCCCGACCCACAATAAATTAAGGCAAATTTTCATACGGTCTGTGCCGGGCCGGCAGAATAAAGACAATTTTTTAACGGGTCGGATCAGGCCGATAAAAAATAATAAACGGGTCTGAGCGGGCCAATAAAAAAATTAAATGGGCCAGCCAGGCTGATAAAAATTAAAGTGGGCCAACCGGCTCGATATAACAAATTTAAAAGGTTCAAACTAAGCTGATAAAATATGAACGATTTTCAATGGACATGGCTGGGACGAGAATAAGTATAAGTGTGTTTTTTGAGTGTCACGCGAAAGTTTACATCGTGTCTAAGCCAATTTACATCGTGTCTAAGCCAGTTTACATCGTGTCTAAGCCCGCGATTAATTGTTTTCAGCAGACTCGGGCAGGCCGGGATAAGGCTTACACTTTATTTTACACACTCGGGCCGGTCGGAACTGGACTTAATTGTTCCTAGTACGTGTCGAGCAAGCAATTTGCTTTGTAAAAATAGTAATTGCGATAATGAACTTCTGTTAACGGAATCTTCGGAAATACACTTTAATAAATTACAGTGAAACATTTTAAAAAATCTTTTTTTTTTTTTTTTTACTCTAATTGTAAATATACAAATTTGTGTATGTTTTTCGAGAAATAATGTAACACATGAAATCCAAAAGTGCCGCCAGTGGGCGAAATTGCACATTTCCAAAAGACGTGAATTCACGTTTTCCGTCAGCAGTGTATTAAAGTACATGATTTTTAAGCTATTACAAAAAAAAGAAGCTTCTGCTTTTAGTCGTTATGTATGTATGTATGCATATCCTCAAATTTATCCACAACCACTGAACGGATTTGAATGTAACTTTTACACTACAATTCTAGCACACCAGAAAAGCTAAAAGAATTCATCCTATCGCGTATAATTATTTTGCAGGGAAAATTCAAATATTTAAAAATATGATTGTCTACTGCGTTTCAAACGTGAGCGATCAGCAATAGATCGCTATTAGAAATGTTGGAGAGAATATTGGATGAAATCGAGAGCGATGAGCCATATAGTGACTTTGCATATAAAATAGTGGTGACATACGAACAATAAAATTTGACAAGTCGAGAGGATTTTTCTAAAAACTTGCTGTATCTGGTATTATCGCCAAGCTAATGTTTGTTGACTTGCTGTACTTGTTTAATAGAATTTGTCCAGGCGAGTATTGTCAAGTTCTGGAATGTGGGTCGCAACAGTTTGAACAAAAATTTCCAATCTGAACATGGGTAATATGCGTTAGCCACTAGTCTTTTGTTTATAAAGACACTTAAATAGCGACAACATAGATTAAATTCAATGTGGTTGTCACAAAAAATACTCTCTGCCCTGTCACCCTCCCTAAAATACGCCAACAGGCGCTCAATAAGTAAATAAAAAAACAGGCAGTGTTAATAAAATGAGTTTTTTTCACAATTGCAAGAAAGTCGTTTATGAAAAAACATGCTTAGAATTCTTTTTTTTTTTTTTTCAAAATTACTTGTTACATTATATTAAACATAGTTATTCATAAACTTCACCAGGTTTAAATTTGTTGCAAAACAATGAATATTTAAATACTTTCGTCAGCATCTATATTCATTGTAATTAAAACTATGCTGTGTAATTCTAGTTCTTTTCGTTAATAAGTTAAGTAATTTCTCAGTTAAATAAATAAGTGGATATTCAAGCTTTTCAAAGGGTATAACAAGAAAAATCTGCTACTTTTTATCTTTTATTTTCAGCAAAATTTATTAAATATTTTGCTGATATGCCAATATTTAATATGCCTATCAATACAGCGCTGTCTTTAGAAGCCATCTAAAATTCTTTTTCTGATTTCAGCCTAATTTCAATAAATGTCATTGTTTCAAAATGCTTAGAAAATGTAAAGATCTATCATCCGATTATTCCGCTTTATCAAAATTTAATTTCCAATGTTTATTATAGAAAGGAAATGTTTTTCACAATTCAGAGCTAAAGAAATACAGGATTATTATATCAAATTATGAATAAATGATTGACATCTACAAAGAATTCTTAAAGAAATTGAACTGTAGATTAAAAGAAAATCAAATGGAATCTAATAAACAAAAGGAACAAACAGAACGCAACATCCCTCCCCCTCACAAAACAAACAAAAAAACGAAGGAACTGAACTGAACCGCAATTGGCAAAAAACAAGCCAATATATGCCAGTTTAGTTTCTGCAAGGTGCGATTTCTACAACAATTTTTTTACAAAATTTTTTGCCTTATTATATCGCAGAAAAACGTTGCGAATTCTACGATTAAACGAGGTGATAACAAATTCTGCAAGTGAAATATTAAATATAATTTTTTTCTTATCTAAAATACCCGAACTCCTTGGTAATCCCAAGGAGTGTACTTTTGGTAACATTCGGTTTCGACCTAACAGGTTCCATTTGTTTATGGGACAATTGGTTCGCCTTCAACATATTTTGTAATAAGATTATTCTATAGGTTTTTGCTACAATACTAGAGACATTTTAAATTTGTATTTGCTGTTCTCATATCAAAACTCGTTGCTTTCTGACACATTCATGAAATCATTTTTATTGGTAAAGGAATAAAATTTATTCGGTATTGTTATTTAAGTTCTAAAAAATCGAATAGCCTTTAAAAAAAAAATCTATAAAAGTATGTAAACTTAAAGAAAACGACATCAATTTTGACTTTTAGAGCCAATTTTTGGGATATAACTATGAGAGAGTGCTTGGTAGTAATTGACCATAACCCAAGATGTATTGAAATTATCAGAAAACGAAGAGCGCTATTCAATTCTTAGGCACTTGAACGTAAATACCTAACAATTTTCAGGCAAATATAGTAAAACAAAACAGTTCGTGAATGTATCAGAAAGATTCAGAAAACATTTTTTGAGAGCTCTCTTAAACGAAACAAACAAATTAGATGATTATTAAGCATTAAATGCAAAGAAATATAAAATTGGAAGTGTAAAATATTTTCAATTTTTAAGTCAATCTACAGAAAGTATATAAACACTTGAAATGCTAAAAAAAAAAAAAAAATGTCTTAAAAATTAAAATTAAATTGCTTAGAACTTGTAAAGATTCCGTATCTCACGGATTCAATTAATGAAAATTCATTTTTCAATTTTCACTTTAAAAAATGACTTTTTTTTTCATTGTTTGGAAATATGAAAAGAAAGAACGGGATGAAATTACATACAAAGAAACGTTTGAAACTTTTAAAATATTTCACAAGATGATGAAATCATGTGAATTTTTGCTGTTCTTCAATGTTTCTCATTAAAGGTATTTTATAGTTCAAAACTGGAGTCATTTTTATTTTCCATAAATGAAATAAACAAAATAAATGGTTATTATACTTTAAATGCAAAGAAATATCATGTTAGAAATTATAAGCGTATTTTTTTTTTTTTTTTTGAGATCCTCAAAAGAGCAATTAAACACTTGAAAGGCAATATATATATATATATATATATATATATATATATATATATATATATATATATATATCTTAAAATTTAAATTGCTTAGAAAAAGCAAAGTCAATGCATTTTTCATTTGTTTAAAAATTACTTTTTAAAACTTAATATTAAAAGAAGACTTTTTTTCATAAGTCTAACTAGAAAACTAAAATATTAGGTTGGAATTATGTATAAACAAATAACTGACATTGGTGAAAGATTTCATTAGCTAACGTAGTTAATGTGACATTTGGATCTTATTCAATATGTTTTTTACTAAAAATATTTTATGAATTTAATTACAAAGTTGGAGAGGTTTAAAAAAACTTAAGTGAAACAAAATTTAATTTTCTATTTTCCTTTTCGAAAATGACATTTCTTTTTCATTATTTCAAACTAAAGAAAACAAATAATGGGAAAAATTAAATACAAATAAACGGTTGGCACTGCTGAAATATGTTACAAGATACTGAAATCGTGTGATTTTTTTATGTTCTTCAATATGTTTCTCATTAAAGTTATTTTATAGTTTGAGTTACAAAGCTGAAGTCATTTTTATTTTTTATAAATGAAACAAACAAAATAAATGGCTATTATACTTTAAATGCAAAGAAATATCATGTTAGAAATAATAAGCGTATTTTTAGTATTGAGACCCTCAAATGAGAAATTAAACACTTGAAAGGCAAGAAAAAATTTCATATCTTAAAATTTAAATTGCTTAGAAAAAGCAAAGTCAATGCATTTTCTCTGCTTTTTCATTTGTTTAAAAATTATTTTTTAAAACTTAATATCAAAAGAAGACTTTTTTCACAAGTCTAACTATACAACTAAAATATTAGGTTGAAATTAAATATAAACAAATAACTGACATTAGTGAAAGATTTTATTAGCTAACGCAGTTAATGTGACATTTGGGCAGGGATGAGATTTCTCCGCTTTTTTGCATACCAGTATAATCTTAGAGAAAACGTTGTTCTCTTAAATCGCTGAATGTTCCGATTAAATAAAGAAACATTTTCTGTAAGATTATACTGGTAGGCAAAAAAGCGAAGAAATCTCATCCCTGCATTTGGGTCTCATTCAGTATGTTTTCCAATAAAAATATTTTATAGATTTAATTACGAAGCTGGAGTGGTTTAAAAGAAAAATAAGTAAAACAAAATCTAATTTTCTATTTTCATTTTCACAAAGGACATTTCTGGGTTTGTTTTGTTTTTTGAATTAAAGAAATCAATCAAAGGGATGAAATTAAATATAAATAAATGGCTGACACCGCTGAAATATTTTACAAGATACATGTAAATTTTGTTATTCTTCAATACGTTTCTCATTAAAGGTAATTTATAGTTTGAGTTACAATGCTGAAGACATTTTTATTTTCTATAGACAAAAAAAACAAAATAAATTGCTAGTATGCTTTAAATGCAAAGAAATATGTTAGAAATGATAATACAATTTTTTATTGAGATCCCCCAAAAAGAAATAAACACTTGAAAGGCAAGAAAAATTTAAATTGCTTAAAACAGGCAAAGTCCATACATTTTTCTTTTCACTTTCATTTGTTTAAAAGTTAATTTTCGAAACTTGCTATCAGAAGGACACTTTTTTTTTCACACGTCTAACTATAGAACTGAAATATCAGCTTGAAATTAAGTATAAGCAAATAACTGACATTGGCGAAACATTTTATTTTCTAACGCAGTTAATGCGAAATGTTGATTTCATTCAATATAATAACATAAGATTTTCATCAATAAAAATATTTTATAGATTTAATTACAATGCTAGAGCGGTTAAAAAATTTTAAATGAAACAAAATTCTATTTTCTATTTTCATTTTCGAAAATGACATTTCATTTTTATTATTTGATACTAAATAAAACAAAAAATAGGATCAAATTAAATAGAAATAAATGATTGAAACTGTTGAAACCTTTGAAAAGTTACTGAAATCATGTTATTTTCTTTTTTCATTATATTTCTAATTAAAGAAACTTTATAGTTTAAGTTACAAAGCTGGAGTCATTTTTATTTTCCATAAACGAAACAAACAAAATATATGGTTATTATATTTTAAATGCAAAGAAATATCATGTTAGAAATGATAAGCGTATTTTTTTTTAATTGAAAATCTCAAAATCGAAATAGACAATTAAAGGGCAAGAAAAAATTTATATCTTAAAATTTAAATTGCCTAGAAAAGGCAAAGTCCATGTATTTTTCTCTGCTTTTTCATTTGTTTAAAAGTTAAATTTTAAAACTTATTATCAGAAGGAGACTTTTTTTCACTGGTCTAACTATAGAATTAAAATATTAGGTTGAAATTAAGTATAAACAAATAACTGACAGTGCTGAAAGGTTTTATTAGTTGACGTAGTTAATGTAGCATTTGGATCTTATTAAATATGTTTTGCAATAAAAATATTTTATAGATGTAATTACAAAGCTGGAGCGAGTCTTTTTTAAATGAGTGAAACAAAAGAAATAGAATATTTTTAGGCATCATGAGCAAAGAATTGTCAGATTTAAAGTATCATGTATGCTTCAGTTTTTTTTAAGGATATCTGCAAAATATAAGTAAACGATTGGAGGGTTTAAAAATAAAACAAAATTACTTAGCTTGCAGCAAAAAAAACATAGCTTGTGTATCATCTATTCCGCTTGATAGAAATTTAGTTTTCAATATTTACTTTCAAAAGGGATTTTTTTTTCACAATTCTAAGCTAAATAAACTAAATATTTGGATGAAATTAATAATAATCAAGTGATTGATACTGTTGAACAACTTTTTGAACTAACTGAACTCATGTAAATTTTGATTCACCTTGAACATGTTTTGCAGCAAAAATATTTTGAAGATTTAGTTACAAAGCTGGAATTATTTTTATTTTGTGAAATAGAGCAAACAAAATTGATTGATGATTATTAAGTTTCATAAGCAAAAGAGTGTCGCACTAGAAATATTAAGCAGTTTTTAGATTTTATAGAAGGTCTATAAGAAGGAAGTAAACACTTCGAAAAACAAGAGCAAAATATTAAAAATTGGGTATCGTTCAGTTTTTTAAAGGTAGTCAGCAAAACATAAAATAATGCTTAAAAAATCAAGAAATAATTGATATGTTTAAAAATAAAATAAAATTAGATAGAAAAGCCTAGATTGTGTGTCATTTATTCCATTTGATAAAATTTTTAATTTTCAATTCTTAGTTTCAGAAAGGATTTTTTTATTTTATTTACAATTCTAAGCTAAATGAACAAAAGATTTGGATGAAATTAATTATAATTAAATGACTGACACTGCTGAATAACTTTTTGAACTAACTGAATTCATATGACTTTTGATTCACCTTCAACATGTTTTGCAGCAAAAATATTCTGAAAATTTAGTTACAAAACTCGAATCGTTTTTATTTTCTTAAATAGAGCAAACAAAATTGATGGATGATTATTAGGTTCCATATCCAAACGAATGTCATACCAGAAATGTTAAGCAGTTTTCAGATTTTGTCTACAAGAAGGAAGTAAACACTTTAAAAAACAAGACAAAAAATATTAAATATTGGATTTTGTTCAATTTTATAAGCGTATTTTCAAAACTTAAGTAAACGCTTGGAAAGCCAAGAAATAATTGACATGTTTAAAAATTAAATTAAATTACCTAGAAAAAGCATAGATTGTGTGCCGTTTATTCTACTTGATAAAATGTAATTCCCAATATTTACTTTGAAAAGGGAAATTTTTTTTTCCAATTCTAAGCTAGATGAATTAAATATTTGGATGAAATCAGTTATAATGAGTAGTGTCAGTCAGTGACTGACACTACTGAACAACTTTATAAACTAACTGGATTCATGTGAATTTTGGATTAGCTTTCAACATGTTTAACAGCAAAAATATTTTGAAGATTTAATTTCAAAGCTGGAATAATCATTATTTTTTAAAATAGAGCAAACAAAATATATGGATGATTATTAAGTTCCATATGCAAAAGTGTGTCACACTAGAAATGTTAAGCAGTTTTCAGATTTTATAGAAGGTCTAGAAGAAGGAAGTGAACACTTTGAAAAAACAAAAGAAAAAAGTAGTAAGAATTGAGTATTGTTCAGTTTTTTAAGGATGTTGATCCAAGAAATAATTAATATCTTAAAAAATAAAATTTAGTTGCTTAGAAAAATAATATATTGTGCATCTTCTCTATTATTCCACTTGATAAAATCTAATTTTCAATTTTCATTTCCGAAGGAATTTTTTTCACAATTTTAAGCTAAATAAATGGAAGATTTCTGTGATATTAATTAAAATCTAATGACTGACACTGAAGAAATTTTTTTAAGATAATTAAATTCAAGTACATATCTATTCTCCTTAAACATGCTTTGCAGCAGAAATATTCTGCAGATTTTGTAACAAAGCTGGAATCATTTTTATCTTTCTTAAACAAAATTGATGATTATTAAGCTCCATATGCAAAAGATTGCCACATTAGAAATGATAAGCACTTTTTAGATTTTAAAGGTCTACTAAAAAAAAAAAAAAAAAAAAAAAAAAAAAAAAATACATTTTGAAAACTAAGAAAAAAATATTGATATTAAAGCTTAAATGCAACTAAAGCTTATAAATGATTATGTGCGTGAGTTTTGTATGAGACGTGACATGATAAGCAAAATATATAAACATTTATTAAAAGCAAGGTGTATCTGAATCTTTTTCACCGGTATACTATCATAATAAAGGTCAAAACAGGTGACGCACTTCACATATTTTTAAATATCACAATACCGCTTGTATCTAATAAAGCTCATGGGAAAAAGTAAATAGAATTGCTTACCCCTATAAGAGCGTATCTATTATAAATCATAACAAAGCTGTTTAATTTCTTAAATATCAGTCGGATCTGAATGCGAAAGAGCAGTATGTCCTTTAGATATAGATAAAGAGCGCATGCGCTAATAGGGATCAGTGGCAGGGCAATAGGGAAGAGGCGAAATAGAAAAAACTGGGGGATTAAAAAGATGCTTGTTAGTAAAGATTTAATCATGAGGAAGATTTTAATTAGTTGCCTTAAGTCTTCTATTAATTTGCTTCTATAATTCCATACCGAAACTAGTGCGAATTTTTTTACACCAGTGGGAAAAATAATTAACAAAAGATTATAGTCAAGTGCAAAGTTTGCCAAGTTTTAAGACTATAATAATTAGAAAATCATGATTTTTTTTTCTCGTTGAACGAATTTTTCTTTTAAATTAAAGAAATATATATTGTTTTCACTTTCTTCAAGTGTAGTAATTTGTAATATCGTTTTCACCTAAGGATTTTAAAATATGAAAGAGTTATTCGCAAAAAAGAAAGCCACATATTACTTATAAAGTCGTGTGAAAATTCGTATTTAGATTTAAAAGACATCAACATAAGTAACGTATTCATTTAAAGGTATAATTTTTATTTTAACGCGTGAAAATAGTATTTATCATGATATGTAAATATAACAGGCATATAATATAAACTTTCCAAAATTTTAAAAGTACAATGTGCATACATCATATAAGTTGTAATTATACTACTTTCCAAAATTTTAAAAGTACAATGTGCATATATCATATAAGTTGTAATTATACTGCTTTGCAAAATGTACTATAAATTACATTAAATTCAAATTAATGTTTTTTTCTCTTTTTCTGTTGGGAAAACGATGTCTATTTCAAATAAACAATTAAAATTATACTTAAGTTGCTGATATGAGTAAATTAAGTAACATATTTACTTTCCTTCATACATACGAAATAAATTATTGAAAATACTTTTAGATTGCACTTTAAGCAAAATAACAGATATTTGTACGATTGTTTACATCTATTCTAACTATATTCAAACACATATGTGCATGCAGCATTAACCAACATATTTAAGAATCATTCTAATATATATATATATATATATATATATCTGTGTATATATATGTTTCCAAATAACAGGTGCATCGAAATATATTCCGGAATATTTCAGTATTATTATATTATAAAAATAATTCAATTTCTCTCTTAACAATATATATGTTTATTTCTTGATACACTAAGAACCACTAACTTGTGCTTAATTTAAAAACGAAAGATAAAGTTGTTTACCTGTTAAAAGGCTGCAGAAAATTGTTCTTAAATCTCTTGCTACATAAATTAAGAACTTTGCAATATGTATTTCTGCAGATTATACAGAGTTGTGTCAGACTCAGTGAAATGTTTATCACATTTGACAGAATTCTGCTCTTACATTCGGCAACAGGCAACTTTTTTCCAAAACTCCAAAACTGTTTCATACAAATTACGATTTCATTATATGCCCAGCATATTCAAGATTTGAATGCTTGAATTTATATTCTATCAAGGAATCAAGCATACTGAATTTATTTTAACAAAAATTGGCGTCCGTTTCTCACAGACGAAAAGAGATCAATGCCTCGACATGCGCAGAAGAGGTCTTATTTGCGGACGATGAGAGACAACGGGGATGTCTCACAGTCAGTGAATAATTTCGAATCGGTATTGTGAAGTTTTAAAGTGCTTAAAAGATCGGATGTCTAAAATCGATTTTGAAAAAAAAAAAAAAAAAGAAAGAAAGAAAAAAGAAAAAGAAAGAAAGAAAGAAAAAATATCACTCTTGTTAGTAGAGAACATGAGTAATTGTATAAGTCTCTTTTGTAAACGAATCCGTTAAAACAGAAACTAAATCTTTGTCTTTGGCAATTACGAAAATAAAGGAAAGTATGAAATAAAGTATCGAGTATTTTAAAGTTAATGACCATAGAATATTTTTGTTAAATACACAATTATAATAAAAATATCCTACTCGTTATCTAGACTAACGCAGAAGTTTATTTCTGAAATGAAATTTAGATTTATTGTATTTCACTGATAATTTAATAACTTTTAATGTGACTTGAAGTACCCAATTTCATTATAAAAAAATCTGTATTCATATCTTTACCTCCGGCATATATTTAAGTTGTTTTAACCGAATTTATTTCGAAATAAAGTTATTTGTGATTTTATTTTGCAATGATTGCGCGCGCCCAACTAATGAAAGTAGGAAAGAGAGGAAGAGAGAGAGAGAGAGAGAGAGAGAGAGAGAACGATAATAGCAGATAATGTATGTTTATATAAATGTGGGTGGTTAAAAAATACTACATTTTTTCCCCTTCAACTAATCAATTTATCTTTTTTTTTTTTTTTTTTTTTTTTTTTTACTAAGTCATTAACACACCAACAGTCTTGCTTTGTATAAGTAGAACTAGAAACCAGTAGAACTAGAAAATTACAAAATTAAATCATTCTCGTTATCTAGACTAACGTGAAACTTTATTTTTGAAATAAAATTTTTGATTTATTGTATTTCATTTAGAATTTTATCACTTTTAATGTGGCTTGTAGTGCCCAATTTCATTCTCAATTAATCTGTTTTCATATATTACCTACATATATTTAAGTTGTTTTAACCGAATTCATTTCGAAATAAAATTATTTTTGATTTTATTTTGCAATGAGCGCAGAATAGATAATGTATGTTTATATAAATGCGGGTGGCTAAAAAATACTATATTTTCCTTTAACTAGTCAATTTATATAACTTTTATTTTTTTACTAAATAATTAACATATAAGCAATTGATGCTTTTTTTTTAGCATCAGTAGAACTAGAAAATTACAAAATTAATCATTCTTCGGTAGTTCCAAATTCTAATATGTGAAAGCGAAATCTGCCAAGATTTTAGTTTTTCAGTGAGGAAAAATATATTAAAAAAGAGCTTTTTTGCGCAATTGAATTAATGTAATAAAACTTTTTTTTTCTAAAATGGATGCAGAATATAAAACTGATACATTTTTTATTAGTCAATTAATCATTTATCATTATTAATCATTATTAATCATTATTTTAAATACCTGAAATGTAAGACAAAAAAAAAAAAAAGAGTGCTTATTATACTCTATTCAGAGAGAAATACACGATAAAGAAAAATCCAGGCACTTTCTTGTGAAATAACAGGCAGCTGGTTGCTCAAGAACAGTTTCATGGAAAATTGGCTTTCTATTCTTGGAATCGGACTTCCAAGAAACCGCAAGTAAGGATTCTGATATTTTCAAGAAATGTTTTGTAAAATGAATGGTAGTTGATTGGGTAAACAGTACCGGTAGTTTTGATGAAAAGGTTTATAAAGCTTTTGTCTGAGCAAATTTCGTAAAGCTTTCGTGGAATTTCTAAAGAATGAAGCTCGTTATATTTTAAAATCTAAACTAATATCAGCAAGATAAATAGAATTCTTCAGAAAGTAATCAGTATTATTAATATAAATTTAGTATAATTTGTATGAATAACACTAATCATTAAAAATTCCAGTTAAATTTCAATAGAAGCCAGTAGGAATTAACAGATGAATACATTGCGATCTTCAGCGGAGATAGATAAATTGTACCCGGAAATTCCGATAAAGGCTGAAAAACAAACTTTAAAGGTTGGAGCCATGTAATTTAAATACGTCAGATCTTAGGTTATCGAAATTATTATTGAGAATTAATTGTATTTTGGAGGATTTTTTTAAATATTAAATTTTTTCCTACATAGTAAGAAAGCGCTGGAAGATTTAGAAATTATATTTAAGAGATGGCTTTCTTTCATCTTCAGTTTTGAAATTTTAAATATTAAAACCTCCATCGTTTTCGAGGGCTCACACACTCTAAAAAAAAATCCGTGAAAATACAAGAGATTTTCCGTAAAAATTTACGGAGAAGTTTCATTTTTCCAAAACTTCAGTACAATTTCCGTAAATGGCAATAGTTTCATTAAAGAGATTTCAAATCTGTAAATATACAGAAAGTTTTCCGTAAATTTAATGGATTTTTTCTGTATTTCTTTCAAAGCAGTACAATGTCCGTATTTCTTCCAAAACAGTGCAATTTACGTAAATGACGTTTAAAGGTTGAGTACAGAAATAGCCTTCTTTGAAATGGAATTAGGATTGTTGTATTTACTAGAGTTCTTCTAGGATACAGGCCTGGCCCGGCTCGACCGGCTGGCCTATTTTAACCGAGGGCATGTCAATTTACTGTGAAATGAATAGTAATATTTATATTTTTTGATGAAATATTTAGAAATTTATTTTATTTTTATAAATTACAGAACAATATATATACTTTTTAAAATCTACTTTTTTTTTCTTGATAGTACTTCAAAATTATGATTTTTTTTCCATTAATTTTTTTAAAAATTTATTTTAACTTTTTTAACGTGAGACAATATTGTGTTATTTTTTAAAAGTTTCATAACATAATATCTCTGCAAATTATAGCTATGGAAATTGGCATTAAACTAAACTGATTTGGCTTACAAATTTATGAATTACGCTAAAATTTATTATTTTATAAATTATAATTTTACAAATTTTATAATTTGTTCCTTAAATTTATAAAATTAGTTAGTATTTTTTCTTTACTTTTATAAAAATGAAGTTTTTAATTTTATAACGTTTTTAATTTATTTCTTTAGTTCATATTTTTATAAATTAAACTAATTTAATTTAAATTAAATCAATAAGTCCTATAATAATTTAATTTATTATAAACTTTTTTATTTACATAAGTTTTTTAAAAAAATACATTAAAAAATATTTTAATAGCATGTAATAAACACGTCTGATTAAGATAATTGTTGTTTTTATTGGAATTGATAAATAGATAATCAGGCAAATAATTTAAAAGAAGTATATGTTCGAAAAAAGAAAATGTTGGTACTGTTCTGGCAAAAAGAAGCAATCATTATTCTTAATACAATGTTTTACGCATATAATACATAATAAATTAAAATTTATCTGTTATAAGGCGTCAAATAATACAGAAAAATATTGAAAATTATGAAAAGAAAAGATTAAAAACATTGGAACTGAAAAAATCCATCTACAGCTGAAGTTTTTGCATCATAAAACAGCTAACAACATTTGAGAAAGAGGCGTGACCACTTATGGTGCAGTGGTCTATGTCGTCAGTTTAGTATACCGGAGATAACGGGTTCAATTCCGCTCATGGCAAGGGTTAGTTAATTACTGTAAACTCACTCAGGAATGAAAAAAATTAGCAGAAATGTATGTATCCCTTATAAGGTTGTCCTCGCGAAGTAATTGTTTTTTTGTTTTTTGTTTTTTTTTTTTTTTTTTTGGTCCTATAAATTTTATTTTAACGACATAAAAATTTCTTAAAAATACGGAAGATATCTGTTATAAAACGGAAATTTAAAAACGGATATTTCAGAAATCACGGAAAATTTCCTGGAATTTACGAAATTTTTTCCCCGTTAAAATGCGGAAATAGTACTGGCGTCTCGATTGCCAATACTATTTCCGTTTTTTTCAGGAAATTTTTTTTGCAGTGCAATATAAATTTAAATGTACAGTACTTACGTGTTAATAATTTCCTATGCTTTTGTTACACTTTTGTTGCCTTGAGGGGATGACTTACTCTCCTCCCCCTTTTTTGCATTGTACAAACATTGAAATTCTCAATACGAATCCTAATTTCTTTCATAAATTCAATTCAAATGCTTCATTTAATCTAATTATAATCCTAATAGCCCAGCCAGTCGATGTGCCGTCACTGTGAAGTCACTATGGCTGCAAATGGTCACAGTCAACGGCGACCAAAACTTATCATCATTATTCCAACACATTATCACTCTCAATTAACCGTCACTTGGTGACCCCACTTTGAAGTAAAAAATAACAAATTTTGAGTCATTTGGAAATCGCGATAAAAATTAGACACATCGATTTCACAGTGACGCGGACACGACTAATTTTTCACGTCACGTGACGACAATGTGGGCAGTAAAATTTGCATTTGGATCACGGGGCTACACACTCTCAGAAAAAGGAATTGATTAAAACTACAAAACATTTTTGTTGAGTACATTTTGGTTGTTTTAGCAAAATTCAAGTAAAATTGAACCATTTTACTTCAATTAACAAAACATTTTTTGCTGGCGATACAAAATTTTTTTTGGAATTGCAAAAAAAAAAAAAATGGTTTTCAACAAAAAAAAATTTTTGTTGATTCAAACAAAATTTCCATTGACCTATATTTAAACAAATTTTTTGTTTAAATATAGGTCAATAAAAATTTTGTTTGAATCAACAATTTTTTTTTTTTTTTTTTTTTTTTGCAATTCCAAAAAAAATTTGTATCGTCAGCAAAAATGTTTTGTTAATTGAAGTAAAATGGTTCAATTTTACTTGAATTTTGCTAAAACAATCAAAATGTACTCAAAAACATGTTTTGTAGTTTTAATCAGTTTCTTTTTCTGAGTGGCATTTTGGTGACATTTGTTATGGTGCTATTAGGAAAACAGCAACTGGTCTAGTTTGAAATACGCATAAGGTACGACATAAAGTTTGTTTTGAGACTGTGGCAATATTGAAAACGCATTTTCAAACATGAATACAAATGATGTTATTTATATTAATAAAACAAAGAGTTTGTGCGTCTGTCTATGTATGCCCTCACGCTGTGATGGATAAGGCCAGCGCTACGACATTGGGTACGAAGACGGCAGTACTCCAATCCAAGGTGAACGTTTCGAAAAGAATTTTTCAAAATTCGATTTAGATTTTCTAAAAAATTAAGTTTTAAGGGATTTTTTACTAGATTTTTGATTTGGGGGGATTTTACCTTTTCTTAAATTCACAGAAACTCCTTGTACGTCTTTTCCAGATGGATAATTAAGACCAACAGTTTCACAACTAGATTCCAATTTCATCGGAGCGAGATTAAATGTAAAAAAATCCAATCGTACTTTTCATAAAGTATTTTAGGAAAAAGAATCATCCACTCCGTTCCCGTACTTGTCGCGAGTCCCTGAGCAGTGATCTCCTGTGCCCCCCTCGTCTCATCGGCCCTGTAGTGACCTAGTGAAAGCATGCGGAGTTTCATATTTCTGTGGGGACTATTCCACGTATACCGCGCATCCTTTTCTAGGCCCAGAGTTTTGAGAGAAAAGTGCATATTATGCATGCTTAACTTTCCAGCGAGTGCGCCTAAGCAAATTTTATGACAAACGTATTATTCTTAACCCATTCGGGACCATAGGTGCATATATGCACCCTCATAAAGAGCATATAGAATTTGTTTCAGTCACCAGTTAAAAATAAAAGTAATATTTGCTTTCTCTAATTCGAGCATTTTTGTGATATTTGAAGTAAAGGTAGCTTTTTTAAAAAAAGTGGTGCCAACCGAATAAAATTTGTGTAAAAGCCGCCGGTCCCGAAGGGGTTATACTGTTCTCAAATACATCACCGAAACTGTCTATAACAGTCATTTCTATTCCTTAATTAATTTCTTCCCTTTGGAATGAAACCGGGTTTTCCGCATTGCAATGCAGCATTGCGGGTCTTTCATAAAATTTGGGATCGCGTGGCCGCACGTGTAAGTAGATATATTAATTAATTATTAAAAGATTTATTTCTGCACTAATTGAATTGATATGTGTTATAATCAGTTATTATTATTTTTTTTTTCTTTTACATAATCAAACGAAAAATAGTTAGTTGAAATGTTGCCATTATGTCCTCAAAACTGGAAAACTGGGTAGATATTCAATATACATCTGACGGTGATCCAGAAGAATCTTGTTAGAGACAAAAAAAAATTATATTGGTAAAGCTAAAACTATAAACTGGCGTAAAGTAGAATATGTCAACACTGTAAAATATCTGCGTAATGTTCCTGACGTTTACTGTGTAACATTCCTGGGTTTTCTCGGATTATTTCTGCTGATCCGAGAATACCGAGAAATCTGGTGTAACATCTTCCACAATGTTGTGTAACTTTTCGAAATACTTGAGAAAGTGGAGTTTACTGATCAACTATGAAACGTTCCACATGTTTTGTGTGTAACATGACTTCGCTTTCTCAGGTATACTTTTGAACTTTTGTGTAACTTTTCGGAATTATTGTAAAAGAGAAATTATCGGTGATCTGTGTAAAGTTCCATATGTTTTGTGTGTAACTGACTTGTGTAAGTGTCCTGGCATTTCTTTGGTGAAATTCCTTGGAAAACCTCTGGCAGATTCGCTGCCAAAAGTTTTCTCGGGAACTTTACACCACATTTTTTACAGTGAAGAGATCAAAAACGAAAAAAATTACATTGGGAAATATCTATTTAACATTAAAAAAAATTAGGAAAAATATAGAATTTGAAATTGGATCATTTTTGGAAATAATACATTTTCTCATCTTTGTCTTGTAGCACTATATCATGCTTGATATATTTTTTTATGATATAATCTTATTGTATCAACATTAATAATTGGTACTTAATCTTCGGTAAATGGATACTTCTGGATACATTTTTGTGTTTGCAAATATTATGAAAATGCAATTTTCTCTATTGATCCTATAATTCTAACTTACCCTTTTTATTACTATTATAAAATATCTTGGATTTGTAACAGCGTAACTCATCGAACTATCTGTATATGTAGAGCTGAAAGAGAACTTCAATTTTACATTAATCGT
Organism: Maratus michaelseni; assembly: GCA_963931845.1. Taxonomy (NCBI): domain Eukaryota; kingdom Metazoa; phylum Arthropoda; class Arachnida; order Araneae; family Salticidae; genus Maratus; species Maratus michaelseni. The sequence goes on along the minus strand of OZ007586.1, from coordinate 438,493,179 downwards.
ATTTCTGCGTGTATATGCGGAAGCAAGAAAGGCCTCAAAAAATTTATCTATGAAATGCCTGTACGAACAAGAGTTCAAGAAAACTTTTTTAAATATTCGAAAATTAAGAATTTTTTATTTTATGGTTGGGGAAAAAAATTCGAGGGTTCGAGGGAAATCGAGGGTTAGAGAGAAATAAATTCGGCAAAAAAAAGTGTTTTTTTTTTTTTTTTTTTTTTTTTTTTTCAGTTATTAGAATAGCAAATACGTAGAAAAATCAGTTTTTTTGTTTAGATATAAACAAATTCGTGATATTGAAGTTTAACTTAACGGTTGTAGACTGTATTTCACACATTATACGAATTTTCTCTCTCTCACCGTATTTTATTTTGTCATGGCATAAAAAGGTTTACGCATAAAATCAAAATATTACCTCGTAATTTTGCTTATTTTGCTTTGCAAAATAGCTTCCCTTGTTTCTGTTTAGTGTATCTGAATCCTTAGGATCGAACAGTACTCATAAATTCGCTAAGTTTTTTTCATACTGAAGGAGCTCGTACAAAAGGATAAGCATAGTTTCTTCTCTATCGTTTTTAATGAGACGATATCACAAATTGAAAAAATATATATATTTATGTGCTTTAGTTGTCAGATCACATAATTATTTTTTAAACTGTGGTGCCCTGTGATCAGACGCAACTAACCTGATAAAGGACAAGTGTTAATAAGGTTTAAATGTGGCCCAACGACATTTATGTAAATTCTAAAGTATATCATAGAACGATTATTAACTAAGAATACGCAATGAAAAAATATTTAAAAAAATACTCTAAGTAAATAACATATAATGGGTATGCCATATGATTTAACATAAACTTATATTACAGTAAAAATATTAGCTATTGACACTATAGAAATATCGTTTTATTTACTGATATTACAAAAACGAGAGGATCAAACTCGGGCATCCCGGGTTACAGAATAAAAATGAAAACCTTTTATTATTATTATTATTATTATTATTAAAAACTCTTATAGTGTTTTACATTTAATATATATTTTTTAAATTGCTCACTAACAACACCAAAAATCCTTTTTACATGAAAAATAGTGATTATGTATTCAAATAAAGTTTTTAAATTTATTAAAGCTATACTTTCGTGTTATATAAGCCGGATAGAAATGCTAAACAAATTATATTATTTCAAATACAAGCGGATTTATCTTTCGTAATCGTCTGCATGCGATAGAGATAAGAGTTTTTAAAAAACCTTGCGTTAATATTATTTTGAAAATTATTTAAAAAAATAGAAAAATGCGATATAGTTTTCAAACAAATTGCGTTTGAAAGTACATTTTTTTCCTTATTCGATGGTGTAAAAATTGAAAAGGTGCAATTGAAAAGGTTTCGAAGTTTTAAGATTTGCAGTAAAAAATTACAGTAATTCGAAATTTCATCGTCAAATGTTGCCATTCGCAAAATGACGTCAGCGTTACGCACGTACATGGTTGTCACTATAATATAGATATAGTTTTATATAAACTAGTAAATCTGCAGATCAGGAGTTTCAACTTCAGCTCTGAAAGTCAGTGTTTTAATCTCACTTTTCATATTATTTAGCATCTTACAATCCGCAATTTAATTTTTTTATATTGCATACCGCCCGTAATCTTATTAAATTTATATCCGTGATTTCCTATTGATTGTGTGAATGATTCAAGTATATCTTGATTTCGTTCTACATAGTGGTTTTATTAAGATAAGCAGCAATTTCGAAAATAATTTCATGTTATCCTAATACTCAAGCAGTATTTACTTACCTACCAACCAAGAAACACCTGCATCTGATGGATAAGTTGAATAATATCTCATGTACAAAAGCAACTTATAAAATGTAAATTGAATCTACTATTTTCACTTATATCTATATTAGAAATCCAGCGTTAATACAATTTTTGTTTCGAAAAAACAGTTTTGATGATCATTCTATAATATTTATTTTATCTAAGTACATCCTGATTTAACTCGATGGCAATAGCATACTAAAATCTCCCCCAGAATAGGCATATTTGGAAACTTTTAAACCTATTGGGTTCATTCATAATCGTGCGCACTGCCAATTCACTAAATAGAAAACGTGATTTGGCGCTATAAAGTATTTTTTTATAGCTTTTATGTTCTCAATTTTCAGTAATTGTAATATTTCAGGATCATTTTACTACTCTAAACCACCTTGTTGTACAGGTAATTTTATCCTATTTTTAAAATTATATTAACTTTTCAACAACAAAATATCCACATGTGTTCCAGAAAATGAATAATATCTCATGATGTAAGAAATATACATATACAAATATAAACTGATACTACGAGACTTGAATCCCTATTACACGTTCAATGTTTTTGTAATTTTTTCGTTTGGTAAAAAATATTTCGGTAATCATTCTATAATAGTTAAATGGCAGCTTGTATCAAAATAAATTCTCTTTTATGTCAATAGAATACGAAAATCATCGGAAAATAATGTATTGTCCCAATAAAGTATGGTAGCAAAATAGTACGAGTTACTTGAATTTTATTATTTTGATATTCTTTAAAATAGGGTTGCTAAGCAACTGATAAATTAAAGAGAAAAGTAAAAAGAAATGCATTTTAAAATTTGTAAAAAAATATTAAAATAAAAGTTTTATATTTCTCGAATAGATGCAAAATTTTTTCCAATAATTTAAACAATTAATTTCTAAATTCTAATAAATGTATAGGTAAATTTTCAAAGTTAATGGATATATTTAAAATCTCCATATCAAAAATTGAGCATCCATAATTTTACGTTGAAATCCATTATTCAAATATGCGATTTTCATTTCAGTTAAAAAGGAAATTTGAAAATCGTCTGCACTACCATAGGAAAGCATTATGACCTAAAAAGAAATGTTCTATATTTTTCGAACGAATGCACCAAATGTAACTAAAAACCATACATCTAATTCCGGGTACTTCACCAACATAACTACCAAAAATCAACCTAATAGAATCATTTTTTGCGGCAGTTATCGCGAAAAAGACAGACAAACAGACAGCAACATTTAGCATTTTATTAAACAAATATTTTTTAAGCAGAAAATTATTCAATACTGTGCTTTTAATTCAAAACTAACTTGTTTTGTAGAAATTCAATCATTATCTGTAATATGTGCAAAAAATATACGACTGTTGCATTTAGGTCATTTTTGTTGCATTTACAGTAGTTCATGTAACTGAGACGTCCAAAGTCCAAAATGCGACAATGCGTTTTATACATGTCAGTTCATCTTAAAATTTCATTTAATTGCTAAACACTTTTAATTACTTAATAAAGATTTGAAATTCATAAAATTGAAAGTTGAATAGCTGTTTACTGAAACTACTTAATATACTAATAACTTTATTTAATATAACTTGAATAATATAAAATATAACTGAGATAAATAATCTTAAATATATTATAATTCAATAATGCATACTTTACGCATTTTAACTTTTACCGTGAAAAAAAAAAAAGAAAGAAAACAAGAAGCAAAAAATGAATGACTGATACAACATAAATTTTACCAAATCTCTTGCTTCTCAGTTTGCTTTTTTGCTTTTCATCTTCCGCGTAGGTCCCAATTTTTTCTTTTTGGTTCCTGAATGGCACGGATCTAGATGAGTTTAAGGTTTATGCTTCTTCGTAACTTCAGCTTCTGCTGAACCTTTACTTCCAGATTGTTTTAGCGACTGACCGAATTCTATATTTGAAGTACTCTGTTTTTCCTTTAATTAGATTTCGTAAGAAATACTACCTATTACATTCATCCCTTTGTTGGAATTTTTGAAAAATATTTGCAGATCTACGCCGATCATGACTCCCAGAACCCAAAACCACCCCCAGTTCAAAACTTTATACCTATCTATCTATATCACTTTTCTGTGGACACGATAACTTCAATAATTCTGTACAAATCTCTTCCAGACTGATACATAAAATCAAGGGGCATAAATTCTCGGTCAATTTCGTTAATGGGCAAAATCGAGCCGAGGCGGGGTGGTTTTGGGGGTTTTTTTGTGAAAACAGAAAAAAACCCATAACTTCTTAATTATTATAGGTATTGAATCTGTTTAAAGTTATTATTACTTCTAGGAAAAGGGCCTAAAATTTATGTACGACAGATATTTATATCATTAAAAACGGCTTCAAGTGGGGGAGGGAATAGGGGTTAAAGAAGAAAAAAAATTATGACTTTGTCAATTCACAAGATGTCAAATCCGCTTAAATTTATTATAAATCCTCTCAATATTATCTACAACTTTTATATTGGCAAGTTTTTTGTAGGACCAACCCTTACACCAAGAAAAAATTTAAAATAAGAAATTCCCTGCCGGCTCCGCAGGCAGATACAGGTAAGTTTCGAAGTGGGCAGTCCCAACTGCTGCATCATGGCAAAAAGGTCATTTCTTCAACAATGTCTTCGAAATCTACCTCTGCCTGTAGGCCGAGCCGGCGTGGATTTTTTTAATCTTTGTTTTTGCTCTTTCACTTCATTATCCTCTTTTAATTTTTTCATATATGCTTCAGTTGTTAAGCATTCAGTAAAGTTTGATCCTACTGCTTTTCGCTTTTTGGCTGGATTTTCATTTGTTGGCGAAACTGTTTTTAACAAACAACTTTCAAAAGCATGAGATGGATTAGCTTCAGGAAGAGATATTTGTGAGTGCGATTATGGTTGAACTCCAGACTGTTCTTAAATATAATCTGCTCTGGATTTGCACGCTAAATTTTTAAATATGCATTCATTGTTTGCAAAAATTCAAAAATTTTTTAGCCTATATTTCTATGCAATCTTAAATTTGTTTGAACAGACGCATCACACATTATTTTAGAAGCTATATTATTACTTTCATGGTGCTCAGTTTCAAAACTTGTGCTTGCGAACAGTCAGCATTAGTTGCTAAGTCCTCATTAATCATATTTATCAAATCATGTCTAATTTCAGAATTAGGAAACATATTGCCATCTTTAGAAAATAATCCTTAGTAATAGATTCATGAACATCAAAATCCTCATTAAAAATGTATTTATTGTCAGGAAGCAGGTCAGTGCACAAATCATTGCTAATAGCTAAACTGTTATCAGTCAAATCATTGGTGGGTATGACTGATCTAGAAATGTTTAATTCATATTTCTGATTTTGTAATTTTTTATAGCATTGAATGGCATTAGGATCAAATGATTATTCTGGAACAGCACACCGACTGAATAAGAAAATGCTATTTTTTTATTACAAATTTTAAAGATCTGTATTTTTTTCTATTTTGATCATGTGAAACACGTATGTAAACTACTCGGTCAAATAAAAACACTATTGGCGCATAATATTAAAATTCCCAATTTATTTACTCAACACAGCTTAATTAAACACAATATCTTCTTTATACAGGGTGATTTTTTTAAAAGTTGTGAAAGTAAAACCCTATCACAAAAGAACCACCGATCCAAATGACCTGAAATTTCACCAGTATGCTCCCAAAGCAATGGGAATTTTTTAGGCGTGGTTAGAAAAAAACTTATAATTTGACCGACAGATGACGCTGTAAGTTAACAGAAACAAAGAATATCATCATTGGGAGGAAAACAATGGACGGTACTTTGATAAAAAGAAAACTTTAATACGCATATCAAGAACATACAGAATGCAGTAATTGCGAACACTTTCGCAGAAACAGAACAAAATAAAAATATGGAGTAAAGCATTTGTACGCGCGAAAGTCAACTGCGAAACTAACGCAAGTGATTTTCAGTGTGCTGTCCACCGTTTTCAGCTACGAGTTGGAAACGTAAAACCGCATGTTCCACAACAGAGCAAAGAGTATCCGGCTGGATGCTGTGGATTTGGTGCACAATACGTGCCTTCAGGTCAGTTAAGTTCGTAACATCACCACAATACACAGTATTCTTTAGGTACACCCAGAGTCAGAAATCGCAGTGTGTGCGTGCTTCACCTTTTTTATCGCCACTGTACGTGTGTCGTGCGCAAGCTTGTCTCCCGACTTTACTGCATATACAGCACCATCTGTCGGTGCGATTTTAAGTTTTTTTTTTTTTTAACCACGTCTAAAAAATTCCCATTGCTTTGGGAGCATACTGGTGAAATTTCAGGTCATTTGGATCAGTGGTTCTTTTGTTATAGAGTTTTACTTTCACAACTTAAAAAAAAAATCACCCTGTACATTATTTTAATACAATATATTAAAATACCATATAAACTTACTACAGTTAATCTCCGAAATGTCTCGCCGCATTTAGGGTATTCAATTCATCGTAAATAAGTCTCTGAAGAAAACCAGTCACCAAGATGAGTAAAATATTTTAGAACTCTAATTGGAAAACTTGTCGACATTTCCCAAGCTTACACTTTAGGTAAATGAAACACGCGTTGTAGCCCTTGGCGTCCATAAGGTTATTTGATCTTCAAAGTTAAAAAGGAAAAATCTTGAAGCATTTTCGGGATTTTTCCTCGCATTTGTCTGCATAATGAACAATGTGTAATGGAAATGTATGTAATTGTCAATATGTAATTGTAATGAAAATTTTTTTTAAGAAAACGTTTTAAACGCAGAAAAATACTTCGCGTTTTGTTCCTAAAGTTCGTATGTCTCATTATATAGCATTTATATACGATTCATGTGTTACGATTTTAAGTACAAGAACATTGTCGCATTTAGGGGTCGTTGCATTTAGGCACAATGACCTTATATAAATAATTTATACTAAACATATAAAAATATAAATATATACACTTTATTTACCTTGTAAACGCATTTTGATTTTTAAGTATGAAATAATAGAGCTCTTTTTGTGTGTAATAAATATATAAAATGTAAGAAAAAATAATAATAACCAAAATATATTTGCGATTTTTTGTAGCGAAAAATATGTGTGAATTGAGGAAGCAATTTTATCCTAATGTACCTTTAACATACATATATACCAAGATGAAAATGGTACCTTCGTTTGCTCTGTGAGACATGGCTACCAAAAAAAAAAAAAAAAAAAAAAAAGATCTGTTTATCTATTCCAGTGAGTCTAAATATTATTATATATTTAATAGATACAACAAATAATAAATAAAATATTATTATAAATTTTATTAGAAAAAGCATTCTATGTTAATCATGGAAGGAGCTACTTTTATAGTCTTATCGACCTGGTCCTTTGCAGAATAACAATAAAGCATTAAATTTTTAACTGTGTCATAAGATTATCGGAAGAAGAATGCATTTAGAAGGAATCTATCACTCTTCTGGCTGAAATACGTGCAACTGTTACAACACAACAGCAAAAAATATCGTCATATTTTCCACCTAAGTCTTGCTTCTTCTCTTGTATTAGTTTAGTATGTTTCAGCCTAGAGAAGAACAATTAATTTCTGCAAAGCACATCCTTCTTTCTGTGTTTTATCATGTATTTAAGAAGTTAGTTCTTTATTTACTGTAGTTTACTTTATTTACTGTATTCAGCAGGGTTTTTTAAATATTTATTTTGCTGTCAATATTCGAAATAATATCACTAAAAACATTAAATATAGGCAACAAGAATAAAACATTTTTATTGTTTCGAATACATACAGCTTTCTGTGAAAATATACAAATTTTAGAAATAAAATAGGATTTTAAAAATAATCTAACAATTAAGGTCAGAAATGTACATGTGTTTTTTTTAATTACACCAGCGCCATTAATGCCTTCTCTCACAGATCAATTAACTCTATGGAGTATGTCTCGATTAGTTAGATACACTGGTAGAGAAGGGGTTAAACACAGCTATACGTCTTTTAGTATACAAAATACAAAATTGTTTAATATACAAAATTTAAAAATAAAATTTTCTTTACAAGAGTATAATATTTGTCACAACATTTTAAAAATTCAGTATGGGATAACAAAGAATGATTCAAGGAAATATATATTACTAAAACAATAAAATATTAGAATTGATGCGCAGTTGAAAAATTAATGTATTATTTCCATGAATCGCCTTTTTCCTATCTTATTTATCCTGAGTTAGATCTAGGAAAAAGGGATTCATGGGAATAAGACTTTTAAAATAATAAATATTTGGATTTGTGAATCGTCAATAATTAATGTTATAGTTAAAACAATGCTTAAATCCTATTTAAGAATTTATTAATATATGTTCCTGGCATTTAGAGCTCAAATTTTCGCTCTACATCTATTTTGGAGGCGTTATTAATAGATGAACGAGCCCCACTTGGCCGGCGAGATTGATTGTTATAGGAACAGTCTGATGATATTTAATCATGTCCAGAAGCGATGAAAATGTCTGAAAAAAATAGAAAACGTAATATTAAAATGACATTCATCAAAATTTGGAATGGATAATTTAGTTAACCTCGATTTTTAATTCGTTATAACTCATTTAACATTTTCTACATGGACAAATAATCATAAATAATCATAAAAAGTCATTTTTCAAAGAATATTGAAGCAAAAACAATAGATTAAAAAATTTGAATTTAATAATAAAATTATCTTTTTGTTATAAACTATAGATACGTTTCCAAAAAATTTGTTTAACTTTTCGGTCCGTTTTTCTTTCTTTTTTTAATTTTTAATTACAGTAAAATCCCGGTTATCCGAAAAGCATGTGACCAAAGGATTTTCCGTTAACCGGGGTTCCATAGAAATTTTCGGATAACCGCGAGGCTTCCTAATTTTATTCTACCAGATGACACTACTCACTCTTCTCACTTCCTCACAGTCAGGTAAAGGGTTAGTGCTTGCAGGTGCTGCAAAAGCCCGTATTCTATTCGATTTCCCCTGCCTGTTTACACGTGTTTTAATTTCCTCCAAACTTTATTTATGATAAAATTAAAAACACAAACATTAACAAAAAAATTTAAAATACAAACGGGTTTTTATAAGCATGAAGAGCTCAACGAGTTGAAAAAGTTGATATTGGCACCTCGATATATTGAATTGCAGGAAGATGCAACAGGATCAAGTCTGTTGTTGTTTAAAAGGTGGCGTGATAAGGCAGCGTTGAAGCAATGCGAAGTAGAAAAACAAAAACAAAAAATCACAACATATTTTGTAAAGAAATGAAATGCTGTATGTGTCTATGCAAGTTGACGCTGTTTATTTATTTCATAAACAGCATTCTTGTTTAAAAATAAAAAAATTTCATATTAAAAAGAAAAAAGAAAAGGAAAAAAAAAGTTTTAAAGTCTTTCGGTTAAGACGATTTTCAGATAACCGGAATTCGGATAATCGGGTTTCTACTGTATTTTTTTAGTCTTTTTATTTTATTTCGGGAAAAAACTACTTTTACGTTAATAATACAAAAAGTATCTGCCAGTGGCTGCTGCCGGTCAACAAAATAAGAGAGGAGGCTGAGATCGACCCCCTACCCCTCTTTATTACCACCACCACACATCCATTACGAATCACTATTTAATTTTCGAAGCTAGTTGTAATTTAAATGCGTGTGTTACTAAAACAAGATGCCACATTATGTGTACAAATAAATGTTTTTTAAACATATTTTATGAATAATTGAAAACAAAATACGGAATAATACACTTGTACAATAAAACTACTCGACTTAAAAGTTTGTGAAGTCTTAAGCAATTATAAGATTATAGCAATTCTTCATCTCAACATACCAAAAACATACAAATTGTTCTATTTAAAAAGATGTGCTCAAAATAGAAAACAAGAATGAAAAATCATGCGTCAAGCATAGATTATGAAACACCTTTCAACACATTCAAAATATTGTAGCAAAACTTCACAGTTTACTAAGTAAACAGTCTAGAAAACGCATAACACATTAAGAAAACCCAATTTCAGCAATTACTACCAAAAGTCAAACAAAATATCCGAATTCTTTTACGCAACCCTGTATATGGTCTATAGATTTGTATGCATACACACAGTATGCTAAAATTTACTTCAGTTAGGCAATACATAGCTCTATTAAAAATTCCCCTTCAGCATTTTCCGCTAATAAATGAAAATCTACGTCAGATCTTTTGAGCAGCCATTTTTTATAGAATTTATATGTACCAATTAATATGCAAAAAGTTAGTTACATTTAAAAACGCGTACCACAATTGAAAATGTGCTACCAGCAATTATTGTTAATAGACAGTAGCTACTGTAACCAAATTTTTTTTAGTGTCCTTGTAAATGAACAATACATTCTACGCATACCATATTCTACAGTAAACGCCTTTTGGTGTACTCATTTATATGTATCAATTTGAATATCTATAAGATAATTTAACATTAGTAAAATACTCTGCAAACGATTTTCTCCATAGACCGTAATGTAACGGAATTCTTTTGAATGTCCCTGAAAAAGAGCCATAAATGCTACACACTTCATTTTCAATACCAAACATGCCATAGTAAACCCCAGTAACATATATCAATTTCAAAGCAATCTGAGTATATCTATGCGAGTTAGAGCACGTACGGAAGGCAGACAGACAGACAAACCTAATTCATAAACGCTTTTCAACTATGTTGGAAAATGTTAATAACAAAAAAAGGGGGGGGGGGGGGAGGAGAAGTGATATAAAATTTCGTAAGAACAATTTATACAGATTTTCTGCTTAGGGAAGGACACAAAAATATGATAATGAAAAATAGATGAAGTTAAATTCTCTAACTCAATACTATTGGTTTGAGAAAAGCTATTCCATGAAAATAGAAATAATTTAAGCTTTTTACAAACCAATCCAAGTACCATAGATCTGTTTGTAGAGCAAGAAATTTTTAAATAAGTAAATCGTCTGAAATCAATCTTATTAAACACTCGAAGAATTATAAATTCGTTTAATACTTTTAAATTATCAACATTTACCTACATTTAGGACTTTTAATGAAAAACATTACAAAATTCAATCAGTGTTTCGATTTTTTTCTTCGAAAACATAACATTTAAAACAATTAAAATTTAGTGAAAATGGCATGTTTCCTGCCATATCTATCTACAGTGATGCTAAATCACTTGAAGCCTCCAGATCCCATTGATGTGTATAACGTTTTTCTCCTCTCCCCCACCCTCGCTGAATTCGTTCACTTGAAATCGGAATTACAAGCGGCTAGCACATTTCCTGCCGCCCTTCTCCGAAAAGGATACCTACATGAATAATTCTGTTATTCGTTATGGGGTAACGATAGAAATTTTAAAGTATGGCAATGCTGAACAGTTCCAAATTGTGATCTGAAATTTTATTTATATTATCTATTTTAATTTGGTTTTTGTTTAATTAAAAAAAATTACAAAAAAGGCTTAGTCTCCCTTGCCTCTTGTGATGAGCCGCCAAATCACAAAAGTTAATGTTTACTGAAATTAAACGAATGTGTAATTTACTGAAATCTAACGAATGTAGTTATTTTGCGTACTATTTATATGACGATAGGCTAAAGAAGAATTTTTGAAGACGTTTGGAAAATGTCCAATTATAACAGGATTGACAGACATAGCGACTTTTCCAGTATTTTTTTATGTTTTATCAGAAATTATTTTTTTGGAAAAGTACACCCTATTTTAAATTTAATGAGTGAAACGCGTGTTTAAAATAAAAGAATCACCAACGTTGGAAAGAGAACTAACCAACTGTTATTATTATTATTATTATTATTATTTATTATTATTATTACTAAATGCTGAAACATAAATGAAGCCATAATAAATATACAGACATTTACATGCAAATAATAACAAAAATAACTTTTAAAACAAAATAAATATTCGATGAAAAAAAAGTGTCTTTTTAATGGAACGCCAGACCCGAACGAGTAAAAAAAATGTATAAAAAATATATTATACATACGGATAAATAAAAAATTGATACCAGACCTAAACAAATCAGCAAAAATTATGCAATGAATCATATCAGGAGTCAAATCAGTCTTTTTTTTTTTTTTTAACTACCATTTTTTGTAATAAATTTCTGCAACATCTGCAAGAGAAAGCAAGAACGAAAATTATTGTTTGGAAATAGTAGCATCTAAAAAGAGACCGTTCCGACCGCAGTCACGTGAAAATTCTTGCATTAATTTTATATTTTATTGTGTGCTGCCATTATTATAACGACTGGTATATGTAAAAAACATACAGTATGCCCACAAAAGTCCCTTGCCACCCTCTTAACTTCGGAACGGCTGCTGTATTAATTCATAAAAGTAGTGTCTAGGTTTAGTAAAGTAGCCATGCACTACTCAATAAAACCGTATAAGGCGTCATCTGGTGGAAAACTGTAGAGGTAGCATTCCAATCTCGAAAACGGAAAGAGATAGAGAAAAAAAAAGTGATTTACAAAGTTGTAGAGCATCATCGATTTAGTAAGTAAAAACACCTTGTCGATATTCATGCGAAGAATAGAATGGTTAAAATGCGCATTTGTTTTTTCGTGATTTCTTACACTGTGTCATGACAAAACTATCTTAGAAAGAAAAAAACAACTAGTTATAACAATATACTTTTATTTGAGATGTTTAAACTTCTCACCGTCAGCTGCAATACACATTTGGATCATTCTTTAAATTTCACGTTGCACACGTTGGAGCATAGAAGGTGACACGTTGGCACAAGCAAACGTAATGCGTCGTTTAAGGTCCTGCAATGTTTGTGGAGGGGTCGCACAGACCTGCTGTTTCATAACTGGTTGTCTCTTTCTTTCTAAGATCATTTTGTCAAATCACAGTGTAGGAAATCACGAAAAAACAAATACGCGTTTTAACCGTTCTATTCTTCGCATTAATGTCCACAAGGTGTTTTTTTGTACTAAATCGATGATGCTCTACAACTTTGTAAATCACTTGTTTTCCCTATCTCTTTCGGTTTTCGAGATAGGAATGCTAACTCCGCAGTTTTCCACCAGGTGGCGCTGTCGGCGCTTTCATTCAGTAGCGCATGGCTACTTTACTATACCTAGACACCACTTTTATGAATATAGCAGCAGCAGTCCTAAGTTAAGAGGGTGGCAAGGGATTTTAATGGGCATACTGTATATAGTATAAATAATTGTGCAAAAAAATACATTTTATCCACCACGGCGAAAAGCAATAAACCACATGAATATTCTTTTTATAATCTTATGACCATAAGACAGTAACAAGCGTTATAATCTTTCGGTTAATGTAATAAATCATAGTTGTAACAATTGTATATTTTTGCGTAACATTTTTTTTATTAATTCATGAACACAAAATTTATGCAAAATAATGAGTTATATGCAACAAATTTTGTCCGTTTGTAATTTTTTGCTGTAGTATTTCTTACTCCTGGGAGACATCTGTTATTATTCTCATTTTAAACTCGTGTTTGTAAAAATTACAACACCACGAATGTCTCATCAGAATTGAATGAAACTTATTCCACAAACGACCTGCATCGGAACAAATAAATGATTAAATTTACAAAACAAAAAAAAAACAATATGACATGTCGAAAATTAACATTTGGTTCAGCCACCGCTTGTTGCAATAAGTGTTTCTATATGATGTTGTATCGAATCTAACAGATTTTGAATCTGTACCTGAGGAAAAGCATTCCAGATTGCTTCTATCCGAATTCAAAGTTGACCCGTATCAGCTATGGGAGGACGTGACGTCCTCCCATATTTTGTGGTATTTTGTTGGTCAGCGAGACGCTGACCAACAAAATACCAGACATGTTCAAACAGCGACATATCCGGTAAATAGGTTGGCCAAGGAAGAAGCTGTATTTGTTGTGCTGAAAAGCAGGTTTAACAATTCTTAGCAATATGTGGACGAGCATTTTTCTGTTGAAATACGGCATAAGGAAAGCATTGAAGAAAGGGTAGTATTCGGGCTTCTCTGATGTACCGGTTGCTGTTGAGATTACCCACAATTTTTAAATGCTTAGGTCGATCATGCCTCAAACTATCATGCTTGGTGTTTGTCTAGTATGACGTTGGATAACGCACTCCGGAAAGTGGCGTTTACCGGTATAGCATCTAACGCGGATGCGGCCATCACTGTACCCCAAATTATTGCGGAATTCATAGGAAAAGACGACTTGTTGCCAATCGGAACGCCAGTGTCTATGTCGACGAACCCATTGTAACCTTAGTCGCCGATGGTTTTGCCTGAGGGGAATCTTGTACAAAGGAAGTCTTGCAAGCAGTCCACGGCGCAACAGACAAAAACGTTCTGTCAACTATTCAGATCAAGCTGTACGGTCCGTCACTGCCATGCAGATGAGGTAAATATCATCCACTGCCGGATATCCGAATATCCGACTCATCTGGTTCTCTTGTGCCCAGTACTTCTCTACTCACATCAGTGTCGTAGCATTGAGCTCTATACAATCTAATATTGCACTATAATGAAAAACACCATTCGTGATTCGTCCCCGTTTAAACTCAGTAGCTTGCTCATATGGAGCCCTCTGTCGTCGTCGCGGAGGTATAGTGACTTCTCATGAAACACACACAGCCATATACCAATTTCAAACTACTTTCTACTGCCCCACTGCAGTTTTCTATATATACTGCTAAATTAACAGTTCAGATGGCGCTGCTCAGACCATGCTTGCGCAGTGACTTTGAAATTGTAATCATTTGAATAGAACACACTAATTTACATTTGCTGTCAGTTTCAGCTCATTGGCGTGATTCCATCATGATGTTGTAATACTTACAAAGAGGAGTTTAGGTTCAAATTTGAATTAATTTCAAAAATATATCATTTGAAATTAATACTCGAAAAAATATTAATTGTAACTTAAGAAATGTTTAACAGAAATTGATTTCTAGAAGATTTAAATTTGCGAATCCAAAATTATAGTTCATTCCGCTAAGTTGTTTTTGCGTTATGCTTAAGAAACTACCCGCATTACAATTTTTTGCAACGATTAAAAATGAATTTAACATTAGAAGTTTCAAATGTTAAATTTGCACAATTCTTAAACTAGATGGCCGAATGACTTCCCGTTTGGTATCCAAAGGTAAGATATTCCGGCGATTCCAAATATTATTTCGGAATTAAGTGTTTGTATTGAACAATTTCAGTATGTAGCCAGCCCCTCAAGAACAGTTCCCTATAATCGGACTATAGAGAATAATAAGCCATGAGCTTTGGTGAAAACAGATTTATTCGGCGACTTTTTCATTCTAATAATGACCATCGTTTGGGTTTTTTTCTTTTTACATACTGTATTATATTCAACTTCAAAAACTTGTTCAAGTTTTGTTATAATCTTATATTTCTACAAAGATTGGGGAATTGAAAAACAGACAAATAGATAGATTAGACAGCCCGTCGTCAGTTACAGATAAAATTACATCGAGAATCATCAATCATCATCAATTAATTACGATAATCAAGAAACCTTTCTTTCAAACAAAAATCTTTAAAACTGCCGAAAAGAGAAATTCTAGTGATCATGTATGTATGTTTACTTTATTAATCGTCCCCCCCCCCTCTTCCTAAAATTAAACCCTGAGTAAAATATTGAATTGTCTAAAAGATACAATTGCTGTTACAATTTCAGACGATTGCATTTTTTTTCGTCAGCCTAATGTATAAGGAAATAAAACACACTTCTAATGATATTATTTGATAAAAATAGGATATCTGCAATCAAGTAACTAATTTTGAACTTCAGGACTAAAGATATTCTTTAACAAAATTGATACTTATCAATATTATCAGATTATATACTCATTACATAATTTGAATGCTTAAAAGTTTGGACGGAAAAAATCGTCAAAGATAAAATAACTGATATTATTAAAGTGGAACATTAAAGAATGAGATTATGATAAACACTGCAAATAATCTGTGCTTTTATCGCTTGCATGTTTTCTACAATTTTAACAATAATTGATTTATATAAGAGACATGAAAACATGAGTAGAATAAGGTGCTACATCACAATTTTCTCAAAAATTACTATTTTATTTATGGATAAAGGTGTTACAAGGTAATCTAGCCTATTGTAATATTATAAGATTCTAATTATTCTGGAAGGTAATAAAATAAAGAAACTTTGTATTAATCACCAGAAAAAACAAAACAACACATAGGACGCGCTTCGAGCTGGAATTTTTTAACAGCCTGTCATCAGCTAAAGTAAACACGTGTCCGTAAGGGTCACATAAAGGTTTTTTGTGACCTTGTCCCCTTACGGACACGTGTTTACTTTAGCTGTTAAAAAATTCCAGCTCGAAACGCGTCCTATGTGTTGTTTTGTTTTTTTCTGGTGATTAATACAACATTTCTTTATTTTATTGCGATTTATCACCAGTTTGTCGGTGCTGTTTCATCTATATTTGTTGAAGATATTAGGCATTAATATTTAATATTTTATATTTTATATATTTAATAATTTAAATACACTCATACTCATAAATTAAGGTCAATGGCGGGACACTTTCTATTTTAGACGTTTTCCTGAATATCAACAAAAATGCTTGAAGAATCGTCCTTGAAATTCGGGGATGTAAAGAAGATGGTAGAACTCATATTTTTCAGTAAAGATTTAGTCACAAGAGCAATTAGGGGGCCAACAATAAATTGAATAAAAAAATGTTTGCAATCACCTTGTAACAAAAAATTCTCGAAATGGTCTGCCACTGTAGCAAATGACTATGTGGACCTCGTAACTACAACATTTGCATGCATTTGTGTATGAATAGCACGCAAATTCGTGAAGAAATAAACGTTTAAATGTTTTTTTGTTTAAAACATGCAAAGTTTTAAGTTAAATTTAACGCCACTATACGAAAATTTAACAAAGTACAGTAAAAACATTATACTGCAATCAAAAAATGAATGTATTGAATATTTGAATTTTTTGAGCATTTGAATTTTTAACTGCGCATGCATAAACGATATCAACGAAATCAATTATATAGGGCAACTTATATAAAAAGGCCAGTCGAATATCGCGAAAATTCAGAAAGATATTGGCGATATTTCAGCTGCTTTCTGAAAGTAGCTGGATGATAAAGGATTTTCCAGAAGTTGTCAATCGGTTCACTGTATCGCCGATAACTTTCAGAATTTTCACGATATTCCACTTTACGCCTTTTTTATATAAATTGCCCTATATAGTTGATTAGTAAAATATGAAAAAAAGTTTTTGATATTATTTGCGTTTGCGCAGTTAAAAATTATTTCATACAAATGCTCATATTCTCGTCACATATTAATAGAATTGTTTTTTAATTTTTAGTATAGTATTTCTACTGTACTTTGTCAAGTTTTCAGAAAGCGACGTTAATTTTGGTTGAAAGTTCTAGATGCTATAAACAAAAAACATTTGAATTTTTTACAGAAACTTTTATGTATTCACGAATATGTCTTCTATTCTTATACAAACGTATACAAATGTTGTACACGGCTCCACATAGTCATTTGTTACAGTGACAGATGATTTCAAGTACTTTCTTTTTATAGGATGAACCCAATTACTATTTTTTATTCAATTTAATGTTGGGTCCTGAATTGCTCTCGTGACTAAATCTTAAATGAAAAATAAGAAGTCAAACATCTTCTTACATCTCCGAAGTTCAAGGATGATTCCTCAAGCATTTCTGTAGATGTTCGACAAAACGTCTATAATTGAAAGTGTCCGGTCATTATCCTTAATTTATGAGCATGAATACAATAATTTTGGATTTTGACTGTTTAATGATTAAATTTTAATAAGTTTTCTGAAAGAGTTCAGTACCTCTTTTAACATTTTAAACATATGCTACCAAGAAGAAAGTAAATATAAATAATTTACAACAAAAAATGTTCAGTTCAATTTTCTTGAAATTTAATTTTGACGCATAACACCTTCTACTCGTATCTTTAATAATCTGAAAAAAAAAAAGAATCAGTAAAAATTACCTCTATCTGCCCCTCCTTGCATTTTCTACCTAAAGTAATGCGACCATCTTTCAGATTTCTTATGTGAAAATTATATACACGACCGAAACACATGACACAAAGTGTACTAAGAACATCACTTGTTGGATTACTTGCCGGACGAATAAGAAAAGCACCATTTCGACGCATACGCACTAATCGTTTACTTGCCTCTTTCGCATCGACCAAATGATACCATGGATAGTACTGTAAAGATTTACGTTCACTCTGGAAAACAATAAAATAGCATTGTTTTGGTATTATATAATTATAAAATTGAATGCTTCATAAAGTAAATAAATCTTAAATGCATCATAAAAATCACGCATAGCAAATGACACTCACCACTCGCCAAATGGCGAATAGAATAAATAAGGCTAGTAAAAAATTACCTATTTAAGCCATTATGGCGTGAGACAACTTTGTTAATAAATTCTGTGTAAATATCACGAAACCGAAACTATTTTCCGAGTTTGGAATTTTAGTTTATTAAATGCTACCGCCTTTCACGTAAACAACGGACTATCCGTAATCGCAAATAGTCCCCTATTATCATTATGGCTGTTAAAACCAGCGTATTTCCAGAAAATATTGGTTCGCTGAACGGTTGTGATTGTGAAAAGATAGCTAATATGAATCATGGCATGGTACTGTGACGCAAATTTCATGCCAATACTGTGCTTGCAGAATATTCCAAATTTAAAATATATATGAATGAGAAATGTTCTTATAGAGTGCTTGGACAAAATAATTTCACTGGAATGCTTAATTTACATAATAACTGCCGAGGAAGGAGATGCAAAACGCTTCTCAAAATATTATTAATTTCATGGAGCTGATATTTACGGCTCCTGTAAGTTCAGTTACCTGTGAACGCAGTTTTGCCAATCCGCTACTTAAAGGAAAAAAAAATCAGATTACTTGCTTGCCAACATTTTTTTTAAGCAGTATAATTCGCCTTGTTTTCGCTTTATTAAATCTGTCATTAAATAAGGCGAATATTACTACTTCAAAGAAGTTGTGGAAATTTTGGTTTGCGTTTTTAAGTTTAACTAAATGTTTTTCATAGTATGTGGTGAGTATAAATTAGGTTGATCATTGTGTCACGCATTTTTCTGCTGAACTATATTTAGTAGACTAATAGAAGTTTGTGGAATATAAATAAATTCATATACAGGGCTACGCAAAGAACAAGATACGAACATTGTCGTTTACGGTTGGTAATTGCTGGAAGTGAGTTGTAAGTTGTACCTTTTAGCTTAATATGTGGTGTGTACAAAAGTCCTTAGATAATATACAGGGCTGTACAAAAGATTTCGAATGCATTTCCATCAATTGGCGAAAATCGCTATATGTGAATTTTCTAACTGAACTAAATTTTATCATGCTATGTAGTATATATCCAAATCTATAGATCATATACAGGGCTGCACAAATCTTTTTTGACAATGGAAGATAATTTTGAAAAATGTATTTTCAATGTGTTATGTGTTTTCTAAACTTTTTACTTACAAATCTTCATTCGCCTTATTTAACGGTGAAGTTTCGTTACAGTTTTCTGGATGTGTTTTAAAGTGTTTCATAATCCATGCTTGACGCATGACTTTTTTGTTCTTGTTTGAAAAAGTAGTGGACTGGCAACACTGTATGAGCGTGGATTTTCGTCCATGAATCGAATGAAAACAATATTTCGCATTCAGCTACACCAAAACCTTTTACATGATGTTATGACGATAAAAAGCATTAGAGGTCCTATTTGCCAGTTTGAACCCGAAAGAGCCATGAAATGATGTTTAGAGAAAACTGGTGATGGTAAAATAAGGCATTACGCATTTAAAACGATCTAACATAATGTTAATTAAATTTGTATTATACAATATCACGCTTTCATAAATTTTCTTTTAAAAACATTGTAAATAATGAAAACTATTTTTGAAACGTTTTCCTCCTCCTGCCATTTGTGGCTGGTAAATTTTTGTAATTGGCTGATTGTAATTTTCTGCTAAGACTATGTCCATTATAAGTTAGGTGATACACACTCACATGTTGGGCGACGGGGAATTAATTTTATCACGATATAATTTTTATTAATTTACTCGAAGGTAAATAAACTGTGTATTTTAGTGACATCAACCACAAACCTTTATTTCATACCCATCTGGATGGTATTTAAAAAATATATTTTTTCTTTCTTTATAGCTGAAATATTTATGTCTGTTATCAACCTTATTAAATCATTCGTGATGTCATATAGCCTGTCAATCATAGGATTTATATGATTCTAACAAGTCCTTAATTATTCAAATACCATTCACAAGGTCTAAGCCTAAGGCATAACATAAGCATAACCTATGTACTAGTACATACAAACACACACAAATATGCGCAGACTGATAAACACAAAGATTTACGTGTTTCGAATGAATAAATCTTTCTTCTTCAGGCTAAAGAATGTACAACAACGACAAGAGAAAGCGCATGATTTCCTCTTCAAATTTAACCTTTTACTTAATTTGTAATAAGCTACAAAATTTTTGAAGAATGTAGTAATGAATTCATGAAGTACGTATGTGAAGAAAACAAAAATGAATGGAACAAAGATTTAAAGAGAATATGAAAGTGAAAATGAAACTTGATTTGTTGCTGATCGCATTAAATTTTCTTATATCAATAAAAACGCATGGGAAATCAGGATGAATATCTATAGGTATGTGTGTGTGATTTAAAAAAAAAGAAAAATTACTAAAAAAGCAAATGTATATTTAAAAGTGTATTTATTAATGGCTAAGTTGAGTAATTACGAAATATAATCACTAGATAAATATAAGGTACTCTAATAAGAAGTAAAAATCTATAATTTCCAGATTTTTCAGTTTCCGAAAATACAGAGGCAGAGAATATCTGACATAAAATGTCTTTCTATTACCAGTTCTATAAATATTATAGCTCTAGACTAATATAAATCTATTCATCTTTCAAAAAATACTCTATTTGACAAAATATTCTTGGAAATGACACTCGAATATCTTGCACAAACCAGGATTACCTTTGAGCATTCATGTCCATATATTGAATTTCAGAAATTCAAATACATTATTGTAGAGGGATGACTATATTTCAGATTCGTGCATTCTTATTTTTAAAAAGTTAAACGTGTTCTTTAGAGTAATCTTATATTTGCTGCCTCTATTTCGGTATCAGAAAATTCTGGAAATAACATATTTCCACTTTTTATTAGGGCATTTTATATTTATCTGGTGATCATATTTCGTAATTATTCAACTTAAGCATTATAGAATATACTTTAATATTAGATTAATTTTAACACAATTATTCAAATTGGTACAGAAATCATACGAGTTGTAATTTACCAACTGGACGAAAAATGTCCGGGCCAGGATTCGAACCTGGGATCTCTTGGCTGAAGCTGCCATGCTCTACAAACTGAGATATTCCGGTCAAATCTGGAGGGCATAATTCATCCATTTAATCTTATTGATCATAGCATCTGGTCTGATATTTTAATCTGATATTTAATCTGATATTTTTTTTCTGTTGAGCTAATTAAAATATCAGACCAGATGCTATGATCAATAAGGTTAAATGGATGAATTATGCCCTCCAGATTCGACCGGGATAGCTCAGTTGGTAGAGCGTGGCAGCTTCAGCCAAGGGATCCCAGGTTCGAATGCTGGCCCGAACATTTTTCGTCCAGTTGGTAAATTACAATTCGTATATACTTTAACATGCTTTGTAAAAGGGAAAGATTGTCAGAGACAGTTTTTTTAAAGGCAAACTGGTATTAGTAACTTATACGAATTTGTATTTACTATGGTAAATGTGTTATAGTCATACCCTATGTATTGAGGGTTTTTTTTTCTTATTTGCTTTAAAACGATTTAAAAGAGTGAAAAAACGATAAGGAAAATCTTTTTTCAGTTGAATTACAACAAAGAAAAATCACGCGTCAAGCATACATCATGAAACACTTTCCAACACTTACCTAGAAGATTTTAACAGAACTTCATCGTTCAAAAAGACGAAAGAAGATATATAAGTAAATAACTTAAGAAAAGAAAATACATTTGAAAACCAGATTTTAACAATTGTCGTCCATAGCAGGAAGGATACTTGAAATCTGTACATGATCTAAAGATCTAATATATTCACTACATAGTGTTCTAAAATTTAGCTTAGTTACAAAACTCATAACACAGTTGAAAATTTACTTTCACCAGTTTCAGCCAATAGACAGAAATACACTCGAATAATTTTTTATAACCCTGTATATTGTCTACAGATTTTTATACACGCCTCATATAAAACTAAATCTTAATTCAAGGAAGAAACGCATTACACGACTGAAAACGTACTTTCAGAAATTACCATCCAAAGACTGCAATCTATCCAGTTCTTTACATAGCCCTGTATATTATATTTATTTATATTCTACAACATTCTCTTAGTATGTTAATTATTAATTCAGTTTGAAAATGCAAAACTCAATTAAAAAACTTCCTTAGAAATTCACGTTCAAACACAGTAATGCATGCGAATTATTTTGTGTAGCCCAGTACATGAACCAGAGTATTTATACATAGCACGTTGCTTTATAAATGAAGCGGTCGGAGCAACAAAGTGTCAAGCCACATTTTTGGTGAAATAAATCTGACACTGTAATCTGTTGGTTATTATTGTAATTTGTAATATCTTACATATTATTTGTTTCTAACGTTACTAGGTGGTAGCATATGTCTCAGGTTTCGTTTTTGCCCCAGACGATTTTGCCCCTAATGAAGATAGCTAATTTACAAAGGGCGTAATAGTAATATCATTAAAGTAATGCCATATTGTTATTCAGAATATCTCAAATGTCAGACGTTGGAAGAAAAAAAAAGTTTGTTATAAACTATATTTCCAATGATGACCGGTCACTTGCGATTTTAGACGTTTTGTTAAATATCTGGAAAGATACATGAGGAATTATCCTGAAACTTCAGGAGTGTAAACAACATGATTGACGTCATATATTTCCGCGAAGATTTTTTCCCGAAACCCCATAAGGGGCCGTCAACAAATTGAAGAAAAACGAATATCTTTTGGATAACCCTGTAAAAACTAATATTGAAAAAAGCATTCAAACTGTAGATTATGATTAAGTGGCTTATTGTAATAATTTGGGTTCATTTTTATGAAGATAGCATGTATACTCGAAGAGAAATTCACGTTTTTATAAAAACAGTCCCAAATTTTACCAAGTTTTTTGCTTATAATTTGCAGAGTTTTTAATATAAAAGCAAGTTATTTTCAGAAAATATGACAAACAAAATTGTACACAATACCCTGCAATCAGAATTAAAAAATAATAAAAATTGTATGAAAATGAGCAGGTTTATTAAATATTGTTTCACTGCGCATGCGCGAATTCAATCAAAATATACTGTGCATAATATATTAGCTAAGTGTATAGACCAACTTTTATGAAAGTCTCAAAAACATAGCTTGAAAATTCTGATAGTAATCGTCGATAGAATAAGCTCGAATTTCGCTGTTCCCAAAAGGAAGCAAAAAGATGAGGGGTTGTATCCAAATATACTAGCTTATGAAAGTTGACATAATAAGAATGAAGTGTCTCTCATTCTATATTTGATACAACCCCTCATCGTTTTGCTTCCTTTTGGGAAAAGCGAATTTCGAGCTTATTCTACCGACGATTACTATCAGAATTTTCAAGCTATGTTTTTGAGACTTTCATAAAAGTTGGTCTATATATTTAGCTAATATATTATGTACAGTATATTTTGATTGAATT
Organism: Maratus michaelseni; assembly: GCA_963931845.1. Lineage (NCBI taxonomy): Eukaryota > Metazoa > Arthropoda > Arachnida > Araneae > Salticidae > Maratus > Maratus michaelseni. Next base: position 438,469,453 of record OZ007586.1, on the reverse strand, counting down.
CGCGCATGCGCAGTGAAACAATATTTAGTAAACCTGCTCATTTTTCATACAATTTTTATTATTTTTTAATTCTGATTGCAGGGTGTTGTGTACAATTTTGTTTGTCATATTTTCTGAAAATAACTTGTTTTTATATTCAAACTCTGCAAATTATAAGCAAAAAACTTGATAAAATTTGGGACTGTTTTTATAAAAACCTGAATTTCTCTTCGAGTATACATGCTATCTTCATAAAAATGAACCCAAATTATTTCAATAATCCACTTAATCATAATCTACAGTTTGAATGCTTTTGCAATATTAGTTTTTACAGGGTTATCCAAAATATATTCGTTTTTCTGCAATTTGTTGACGGCCCCTTATGGGGTTTCGGGAAAAAATCTTCACGGAAATATATGACGTCAATCATTTTGTTTACACTCCGGAAGTTGTAGGATAATTCCTCATGTATCTTTCCAGATATTTAACAAAACGTCTAAAATCGCAAGTGACCAATCATCATTGGAAATATAGTGCATATCTCGATTTGAGTATTTGATCTAATTTTCAAACTGATATATCTCAGAAGTTTACAAATTCGACCCCTTCAAATCTAATAAAGCAAAGACATGTCTGTAAGTAACACTGACGTCATAACGATGACAAACGGAATTAATAAATTATTTTCAAAAGTTTGGAACGTGTTAGATGTGTTTGGGACTTCTTACAGAATAAGCTTTCAATTGTTATAGTTTAGCCCTAAAATAGGCATAAAGTGAAAAATGTCCTTACCGTGGTCAATACGAAGGCATTTTGGATTTATAATTTCGGGGATATGATAAATGACAATTTTAGACATTTTTAAAAATTCATTGCTATTCCTTAGCAAAAATTGTCGTTAAATTTTTATATGGTGTATTTTGAGCTAATAATTAGAATTTAAACCAATAAAATTAATCTTTTTTTAATCCAAAATCGATCCCTATCTGAGAATGACAAATTTAAAATCTACAACAAGAAAGAAAAAGCATGTATCATGAAACGCTTTCCAACTCTTCTAGAATCCTGTAACGGAGTTTTTCCCTTTAAAAAGCTAAACGAAGATATCTAAGTAAACAACTTAGAAAACGCATAATACATTCGAGAATCAGATTTCAGCAACTACCGGCCCATCGTGTGCTAAAATTTAGCTTAGTTACAATAGCTAATAAACCAATGGCAACGTTCTTTTCAAATTGCTCGTTTGCATTTCGATATTTCGATTTTTTTTTTTTTTTTTTTTTTTTTTTTTTTTTTTTGCATAGGATATCATCCGAGGTCTATGTCTGACATTGTACTTTTGTATTTTTTCGATTTTTTTGTATTTTTACGATTTTTTTTTTTTTTTTTTTTTGTACTTTTTATTTTTCCGAGGACACTTCCAATTTCGGAACCGGTTCCAAAAGTGAAAGTATCCGACGACTCTCCCAAGCTAATGTTAAACCTATGGGAGAGTTCTTTTCAAATTTCTGGATTGCATTTCAATATTTTTACAGGGTTTTTTTTTTTTTTTTTTTTTTTTTTTTTTTTTTTTTTTTTTTTTGCATACGATATTTGACGTCTAACCAGGTATCTTTTACTTTTTCGATTTTGAAGGATTTTTTTTAATTTTTTTTCCCCTGGGGTAACCTTTTATTTCGGAACCAGTTTCGAACTAAAAGTATCTTCATCAGGAAAAAAAACTGCAACGAAAATTGAACCACCAATTGGAAGAAGGGAATAAATCCAAAAAATAAGAATGGAGATAATTAAAAAAAACTGTATAACTTTTTACTTTCAACTTATAGGATCATGTTATATCAATGATAATGAAAAAAATATATAAATTCTTATTTATTTACTAATAGAGCTGGTTGAAATATATAATATTCATTTATATATGTATAGGTAAATGTGTTGGATTTATTCCCTTCTTCCAATCTATCATATACCATATACAAAATAATTTGAAATAATAAACAATATAATGACAAAAACTATTTATTTATTATTAAAAACGCTAAGACACTATATTATTTTTCTATTTCTTCACTTTCGGATCTTGTAGTTGGCCAGGTCAGAATAATATTGTAAAAATTTTTGAATTCGTCAGGAATATATTGTATTATTTTTTTTTTTTATGTCGTTTATTTTTCTTTTATTTATGGGTATTTTAGTAACATATGCCGGAGTTTCTGGTATTTTCGGGTTTGTAGAAGGTTTTTGGAGCAAAAATGTAGCTTTAATGAATCCATCGATAAATTCGGAACATGACAATTAACCTTTATGACTTGAACTATACTCAAAGCTTCTATATTGAGAAATCATGAATGTTGTTGCCTTGTCTAATGACTTACAGCTTTTCTTGAAACATCGCTGCCATGAGTTTTTAAAATCAAGTATGTCGTTAGAAGTAATGGGTTTAACTGAAAAAACCCTGATTTTTGCTGTCAAAATAAGATTATTATATTCATTTGGAACATAAAGTCCTTTCTCCTAATGAGTCTTTTAGCGGTCACGAAATTTTTGTCACATTGTAAAAACGAACGTACAGGAAATTATTGATATAGTTTCTCAAAACGATTCATTGCAACAAGAGTGAGAAAGAATCTTATAAGGGTGTTATTTTTATTTTGTCCCCTCACAAGCATCGCTAAAAACGTGTAGTTCTTTGACAGAGGGATCCATGTTCAGTATAGTGTTCCACAATAAACTGCATGCTTCATCCGGGCCTCGTTTAGCTTCACTCTCATGGTAAATGTAGAAATCAGCTAAGTTCGTCTTTAAGTTGTGAACAAAAAACACATACAGCCATAGTTTTCTTAAATAAAACATCTCTTAAACTGGGATCTTAGGAATGGGCAGATTTTGCATGTAATCAAATACAATGACTGCTACATCTTGTCTTTCCTGACACAAAGCCAAAATTTCTTTGTTTATTATAAAACTTTTTAAAGCACGTTTAAGATGTAACATTTTTTCCGCAACCGCCACTCTCTTCGCATTCTCATTGAGAGATGGACTTTTTATTTTTCTATACTCGCACAGTTGATAGTTGGAAGAAGGGAATAAAGGAAGGATATGTTTCCTTCTTCCAACTAACTATTTTTATGGCCGCATGAATCTATACGAAGCGAATGGTTTTTGTTCTTTACTTCGAACTCACAATTAAGTTCTAAGTCTAAAGAATGTAAAAGTGTAGAAAAATGAATGCGTCAAAAAGTGGCGTTTATTCCCTTCTTCCAATTGGTAGTTCAATTGAAAAAGTAAAAAGATATCCGGTTAGACATTGACCTCAGATATCCTATGCAAAAATAATTACTAAAATATTGAAATGCAAACAAGAAATTTGAAAAGAATGCTCCCATAGGTTTCATATTTGCTTGGGAGTATCGTTACGTGACATCTACATAGTATATATCAAACTATTACAGTAGGAAGAGATGTATAAGTGATAGTTAGACGAAACTGCCTGTAGACCGCATGCCAAGATATTTTAACGCTTTGGAATTCATTGTAACAGGTTCAAAAACCCTTGTTTTTAACCATTCAAGAAAAGTGATTTTCTCCATTATGACTTTAAACACCTGATACTGACAGGGATAATAGAAAAAGAAAGCCAACTACATGTTCTGGATTTTCACAAATGTATTAAACATCGATAAATGTAAACCTAGTGTAGTGATTTAATAAAAATAATTTGTTTTAGAGAAGAACTAAAAATTAGGCCCAAATTCATTTTTAGTGCAAGAGTCATTCTAATACAAAAGTTATGTAAGAATTTTAACATATGGAAAATGCATTATTTTAAAATATCAAATAACATTTATTTTTATAATCACATGTTTCTTTAAATATGGAACATCATCATTCTAAAGTAGGGGTCTTAAACGTGAGACCCACAGGCCATCAAACTATCACTATTTTAGAATAGAATAATTTGCCTTATTTAGTGACAGAAACTTCGCGATTAAATAAGGCGAAAATTACCTTTTGCAATTTATTGTAGAAAATGACTTTCAGGCAGAAAGGTTGAAGACCCCTGCTCTAAAGTGATATGCTGAATATTTTTTTTTGTTTTTTAATGTTATATTACAAAATTTTCATATTTTTATCTATTCTTAGCGAATCGGTAACACTCCTCGCAGTCATAAGTAGTTTTCTACATAAACGAAATTAATACAGAAAAATTTCTCTAAAAGTATTCTTCTTGAGGCAAGTATTTCTCATCTAATTTCTTCAAGGTGTGACCAACAACCGTTTTCTAGCCTAATTTTGCCGATTAGCTAATATATTTTGCGTTTTCTTATTTCATTCCAAATGAAAAAGCAATATTATGCGGGAAAAGTTTTTCGACCTTTCGTGTGAATCAGTGAATAATAAGACGGATAGCAACTTTTATTTAACAAGTAAGAGATATATCTCTTTATTAAATGAATTTTTAAAAAAAGCTAAAAGAGTTAAAGAAAAATAAAATGTTCATTGTAGACGGTTGTAACGCTGATATTCTCAACATAAAAGGAGAAGAGAAATTTACAGCGCCATTATCTGCTGACAAAATAGAATTCATGTGCTACGATGTTACTTTTGACGAACTGTTCAACGTCATACACGAAGCTGATATCGCTGTTGGCCATGGTGAAAGAAACAGAATGACTAAGGTACTAAATCATAAGTTCAAGAACGTGACTGTAGACAGAGTGTATCGCGACGTCAATGAGGCTATGCGAACCACGTAAGAAAATAAAACTCTGAAAAAGAGAAAAGTAGTCAAGCCTGTTGTATATAGTAGAGTGAATTTTCGATGCAAAGTCAATTTGATGCAGTCCAATCCTTATCGTGCTATGAAATTATACAATTTTGGTGTCTCAATATCATTTTACAAAATTCGTCTCTCTCCGATCTCTACACGGTAAAGAGCTTATGAAGTATCATATCACCTTCTGGATATTTTCACAACTTTTGGGGCGCTAAGTCTTCTCCACTCCAACAACAACAGAAATTTTGCAGCCAAATCATAAAGCACTTATGTGAAATGAAACGTAAACTATGATGTGAATGAAATGTGAACTATGTGAACTATAAGCTAGCAAACTAAAACGTTGAAAACAAGTTGGAAACAAAAACCACAACAAAGTGGTCTGAAGGAAGAAATTCGTGCAAGCAATGAAAATAGCATATCATAAGGAAATCAAATGTTTAGCTATGCTTGGTGTCCAAAATATAACTATTAAGATGATCAACAAGGAGGACTTAGAAAAAGTTGTAATAGTGATAATGAATGCACAAGTAAGATGAAGTCACGGATTTTTACCCAACTTTTAACTTGGAATTGCAAGGTGCTTCGAAAAGTACAGAAGAATATGTAACAATAGAAGCGTAAACCTAATTTCAGAATAAACTGTAAAACCAGAATTGCTTTCTGAAATCCCTGACGGGACAACTGCGACTATCAACAGAGCCCGGAAAGTGAAAGGATTTCGAGTGGCTACTACAGAAGGACTTGAGGAGCAAGCAAAGAAAATTTTATTATATCCTAATTATGTATCTATTATATTCAGCCTCTAAAATTTTATTATATTCTCGGATGAAATGTTAGAATGAAATTACCTGATATTAACAAAGCGAAAATAGATCCGAAATCAATAATAAACGTTATAACACATACCATTGAAGAAGAATTTTCTGAACTTCGCACTAAGTTGGGTAAATTAAAAGCATTGTACACAAGAAACCAGTTTACCTTATGCAAAGAATTTTTTTTAAAACGTCTAAGAAGTTGGCACAGAGGAAAAAGAGTATGTGCAGTGGTAAAAAAGCTTTCTTTTTTTAGACAACGATTCAGAAAATATAACTGTTCAAAGGTGCGTACCACGAAGATGTAATCGTGGCCAATCTAATTTGTAATTCAAACCGCCACAACATTCAACCTTGCCGCAAAAAAGGAATTTTGTGTAATTTTTCACGAACATATTTTTTTACAACTAGCACATGTATTTGTGGCTTTATTTTCATCGAAAAAAACGATTTGACCACATTTTGTCTACAATTTTCAGTTATACCTACCATTAGCAGCTCATACAGATTTTCTGGTTGAATCTTCACATACAGTAGAAAATACTTCTGAAGTTCATTTGAAATTCAAATTCTCCAATTGAAATAAAAAATCCTTTTGGTAATAATTGTTTCTGAGATTTCTTTATATAAAATCCAAGCACCCAAGCATTGGCCCGACAGCCCATAAGAAACACACACAAAGGATTATATGGTGTTGTTATCGAACTTTTAAAAGCTAAACTAAATTTCAAAACGCAGATGATCTTTTATAATAAAATAAACCACATATAAAGAACTGTATACGAATTACAAAGTTTCTTCTTTATGCTTTTTTTTTTTTTTTTTTTTTTTTTGATGCATTAATAAGAACTAAAATGTCAGCCATCGTTTCGATTTTTTTTTTTTTTTTTTGGTACTATGCCATTTGATTTTATGCTGATTTATTTTAAATGTAATAATAGCTAAACTGTAAATCAAGAAAATTTTCTTTGAAGGAAATGTTAAAGGAATGCACTTTCATTCAGTATGAGAATAGACGCGTGTGTGTTATTAGGCATCAAGTTGGTTGTAATAATAACGACAAAGGAAAAATTTCGAAAGAAAATTGAACCAAACTCTCATTTATGTTCAATGAAAATCCTGAATATATTACAAAGTCACCGGTTACGACCGCGACCCGAGAAATTTTGCTCTAAGTGTCCGTGCAGATCACATTTTCGAATTATATAACGAGAAGTCATAAGCTTTTTTCTGGGCTTTTTTTCCCCCAAAGATCTGTGGTCAGTTGTGACCTTTTTATTGCTTTTCAAAGGTTTGGAAGCAAAGCGCACAAAATCAACAAAAGAAATTCTCCCCAGGAGTGGTGATAAACATATGAGGGACCCTCGTCTAAGGACACTGCTATCTTGTAGCGTGGCAGAAGACTCCCCACATCAAACAGGCCAACAAAATAGCCCCCTTCCGTGAATGTGATCTGAACGGACTTTAAGCTCCTCATATTTCTGGCCAGCATGCTAACTTCTGGGCTGACTGGGCACATACTGGTATGCACCTCAAGGTGTGGAAGCATTGAATATATTTCATTATGCTAACTGGTTAAAATGAGATAAAAATAAAACTTAAAAGTAATTTTATTTCTTTTGAAATCAACTTTTGGCAAATGCACAAAATAGAATGAATGCATTGCATACTTTTTACTCCTTCTGTCTTTATTTTATTAATTATCTCATCATAGGAAAGTTATCCTATCAAGAGTATGTTTCTCGTCTTTTCTTTCAATTAATTCCCTTTGCCTATTTGCTGAAGAAGATTTTAAATTTTGAAATATAGTAGATTCACTCGGGTTTGAAATCGAGCGAGACCGATTTCACTTTGTGGACTTTGAAAAATTTTTCTTTATGAAATCAAAGAATTCTTTTCAATTTCTCCACGCAAACTACATCCTTTAGGCAAATATTCTGCTTCGTATTCTGATTCTCCTTATTCAAAATCATACTACATTTCTTAACTCCACGGCCTAAATGAAGCATAGATATGATTTAGAGCTTATATCAAAAGGTATTTATTTAGAGATTATTTATTTATACAATATAACTTTCTAATTTTGAAGTTTGATTGGTGAGGTGAATTAAAACATATGTAGGCAAATTGTTTTGAAAACGAGGAATATTGATTGGCGAATTAAAACCATATTTTTTTAAATAACAAACACGTATGAGCATTAAAAAAAAAAAAGGTTCAAAAGTTTAGGAAAAACATTTAAAACCTACAATATCTAAACTGTTTTTACTTCAGTGATAAATATTTTAAAATAAAAACAAAAAGTGCTTGAGTCAAAGAAAAAAAAACAATCTGCGTAAACCGCACAATTGAAATAACGTAATTTTCTGTTTTTATTTTGAAAAAAAATTCGAAAACTGTGAAAAATAATTCATTAAAAATAATTGTTTATAACTTAAATTAATATAAGTATTTCGTATGGATTCAAAGCTATTTGGACATGGAATGAAGTCATGTGTAAGAACATTTGAGGGTGAAAACAATTTTACATGTATTTTTCATGTCCACAACTTTGCTTTTTTTCCCCATTATATAAGGGGCGACAGCATTTTGTAACTGTCATCATAGAAAAGGTTTAATTTAAACCAATTTTCTATCCATTTTTTTCTCATTTAGATCCATTTCTCCCCTTTCAGCTGTCAAATTAAGCTCTCCAAATGACCATAAGCGCAACATTAAATACACTATATTTCTAAACATCATGAATTACACAATCTTTATCAGTTTTAATCTAATTAAGAGTTTTAAAAGTATAATAAACTATTATAATTAATTAAGATATTTATTTTTTAACTCCATAACAATTGATTTAACATTTGTTCTGTAACCTTCATTACTGCATTTCTATTTAGTTGAATATAGTAAGAAATGTGTTCCCTTGAAGGCACTACTAATCTATTTATTATAGAAAACACTTCCTAACAAAGAAATATGGTGCCCTTTCGACTTTGTTTTTCACATGCGTAAAATCGAGAGAAGTGTCTCCAGTTTTTGAGGTAAGTGTATTTTTTCTTTGTAACTTCTGTTACTTTAATTTTAAATTTTAATATTATTTTATAGATTTTTTTTTTTCAAATTTTATAAAAATAGGTAAAAAAAAATGTTTCTATAAGCAACAAACGTAATTATTTGTATAGAAATTTTGAAGATAAAAAAATTAATTTATTAAACGTAACTTCTGTTACAATATTTATCAATTTTTTACTCCAAATACAACTTTTAAAAGCTGTATTTAAATTTTTAAATATATATATATTCATGCTGGTTCAAAGATTTCAGAGATTACACATATATTTAAAGAATATTCCTATCATTCAACAAAATCTGAATCTTAAACAAGTAATTTTAAAGAAGAAAAAAATAAAACTCATCAAGGGATTGTTCTTACTCTCATGTTTTTGTGGCAGCACTTTATTGTCATCCACATGGAAGTCCTGCACGAGTCAGGTAATGACTGAACCCAAACTGAAAATTCTATTTAAAATTAACTCGAAACCTGATCCGAACCCAAAAGAAAATTTTCGTTGATCCGAAACCGCACATGAACTTGACGCACTTCAATCTTAAATCGGCCACATATTTAAAGCAATTAGGAAAAAATACCTTATAGTTATATCTCTAATATCAATTTTGTTCTTTATATAGAAAAAAGGAACACATATCTATTCATTTATATTCAAATATGCAGTTTTTCTATCTGAAATCAATACTTCCTTTTAAAAAATGGTTTACCAAATTCCAATGGCAAAATTCAAAATTCAATCACAAAATCAACCCGATTCTCAAACAATTAGTCAACCCAACTCGAATCAACTCAATAATTCACATTCATTTTAATTCCTTTTTCTGTTTTTTGAATATATCGCTCATTTTGAAGCACAGTAGACGAGGATATATTAAAATTTTTGACGTGTCCCTGTAAAATACTATACGTAATGCCATGACTATTTAAAAAATGTAAAGTAGTACTGCGTAACTTAAAAAATATTAAAATTTCGTAACGATTGGCCAATTTTTACGAAAGTTAAAGCTTATAAAGTAAAAAAAAAAGACAAGAAAACAGACAGACAGACAAATATAATTATTGCTAGATCCTGATAGTATTGAAACGGGACCACCTGCAGACTAAGATCTTTCCAATTAAAAAAAAAAAAATCGGAGTATCCGTTCAAGGTTCTGCGCGGACATACATTATATATATATATATATATATATATATATATATAATCAAATCTTTAATAAAATTAATATTAATTCTATAATTAATGATAAAAACTGTTATTTTCCTATAAAAAATCTTCAACTTTCAAAGACATTTAAATATCCTACTACAATTGGAAGAAAGATTTTTAACTATAATGCATTTTCAAAAAATACATCTGATGCTAGTACTTTTCAGTGTAATTGCAATGACCCCACTCTAAAAAAATTCATTAATAATGATCATGGACATATAATCACTGGTAATCTTAATATTGTGAATGATTATAAACTGCAAAAACTCATGGGTTATGGTACTAAATATAGACTTCCTTCTAAATTTAATGTAAATTCTATTATAAAACAGTTTATATATGATATAGACATTTTTATTTATAAAATTTCAATTTCATATAGTAAACCTATTGAATATTTTAATCAATGGAAAATACTGGTTATTGAAAAATTAAGTTCGTCTTTAAAACAAAATTTATCTAATATGGTTAAAATTAACACAAAACATTTGTTCCAGCAAATTACTAAATTACAAAAAAACTATGTAATAACATATATTGACAAATCTCCTAATAATTATGCAATCATATGTAAAGCTTATTATCACCAACTACTTACATCCTGTATTTCTACTAACAATTCTTTTAAAAAAACTAATGAAAATGTAATTGTAAACAATCGTAAAATTCACAGTTATTATAAATTATTAGATATTAATTCTACTAACTTTAATTATCCTTATTTAGTTCTTATACCCAAATTTCATAAAAATCCAATTAAATTTAGGACTGTAACTATAGGATGCAATACATATAATAATATAGCCAATAAACATCTATTAAAAATTCTCAATCAAATTTATACACTGACAACATCCACTGATAACACACATTGTATAAAAAATAGCTATCAACTCGTCAATATTTTGAAAAATCTTAAATGTGTTAATAATATAATGACATATGATTTCAAAGATCTATTTAATAATATAGATTTATTAGATCTACATAATATTATAAATGCATTATTTCATAAGTATCAACATTTACTTAATTTACCAATTCATATAGATACAGCTTATTTTAAAACTTTAACAAATTTCATTATATATAATAATTATATAATGCATGATAACACGTTATATTTACAGAAAGTCGGTATACCACAAGGGGGATGTACATCTAGTATACATTCAGACTTATACTTGTATCATTATGAACGTACATTTATTAATAGTAATATATATTTATATCGTTATATTGATGACATTATTTTAATTGCCACTGATCACACTAATATTTCTATATTTCCAGTTGATTACCCTACTAATTTAGAATTAACGGAAAACCTCCTTTCTAACAATACTATTAACTTTTTAGATCTTAAAATTACACTAAAAGAAAACAAAACAATAATAGATCTATTTGATAAACGTAAAGAATTTAAATTTAAAGTTAATTCATTTACTAATTTTAAATCATGTCTTCATAATTCTGTATATAGTAATATACTCCTTAATCATATTTATAGAATAAAAAGTTTATGTTCCTCTCAACTTATTAACAAAAATATTAAAAAACTTATCTATGAAGCATTACAACATGATTTTCCAAAAAAATTCATTTATTCCTTAATATATAGTTAGTTCCTATTTGATCTTTACAACCAAATTAACACATGCGTTTAAAAAATGTATAAAAAAATCATATAATCTTATAAATATTTACAAAAAAAAAAAAAAATTATAATAGGACGGTTGGGTGGGTAGACGTTGGATTGAGGAGGTGTGTGGCGGCGTTGTATGGAAAAATACGCATGGTTAATTTATATTATTAATTAAAAAAAAAAAAAAAAAATATGGGGGCATTTTGATTTACACAATTGTTTGATCATACACATTTTATAATGGACTGCGATGTGTTATTTTTATATGTATATTCATTTAGTTAGATTTACTTATTCATTATTTAATTATTTTAAATGAATTTATATTCATTAATATTAAGAATGTATTTGATCTAATGATTTGGATTAATACCTTTGGTGGACAATATCATATTTACTTCTAAGGTAATGTTTACTTTTATACAGTGTTAATAGAATATGTTTTAATTTTATTAAGTGTTTTTATTTAATTTAACTTTATTTGAAGCCACATTATTTGTGACTATTTCATTTCAATATTTAATCAATATTAATTTTAAATTCCTTGATTCTTAATTCAAATCTTTAGTATTTTAATTTAATTTATTTTAATTGTTGTTGCATTTTTAGTACAGTTATTTAATCGTTGTTGTCATTTAATGGTACATTTTTAATGTTGCATTAATAATTAATTTTTCCATATTACTACTTAATTATAACATAGTATTATTAATTTATACATCCATTACTTAGATATTATTCAACATTCTGTTTATTAATTAATTTCATTTATTTATTATTTAACTAATGGCTATCATTAAGATAGTAATTTGGTTTAATTATTAAACACTAATTTCCATTCATTACTTTATATTTACTTTTACCACTAGAGGGCAGCACTATTTTAAGTTGTTTTTTATTGTTAATTTTTCCATCTTAATACTTATTTATAACATAGTATTATTCATTAATACATCCTTTAATGTAATTCGATTTTCTATTTATGAATTAATTTCATTTATTTATTATTTAACTAATTGGTATCAATTAAGATATCAATTAAGATAGTAATTTGGTTGAATTATGAAACATTTATTTCCATCCAATTCCTTCGATTCAGATTATATTCACTTTTACTAATAGATGGCAGCACTAATGTTCCTGTTTATTTTATAATCCATTATATTTTAACATTATTTCTGGCATCACTGCAAAGCAATTTATATTTCTAAACAATTTATATTTCTAAAATTGGCAACATATTATGATTTTTTATGCAATTCATTCCCCAGTCATGTTGGTTTTCATGGTGGTTCATGAACTGCAAGGTATCTTTTTTATATCTCTTTTCATCTTTATGGTTTTTATACTTATTGTCTCTATTAAATGTTTTCTCTGTAATATATAAGTATAGCTTCTTTCCTTTTTAATATTGTATTTTATTTTTTATTTTATCACTGATTTGATTCATTGTATATGAGATGTAGTCCCAATATCATATTTTTAGCAATGTATGGCTAATATGATGATGAAACATCTCATTTCATTTTATTTGTGGTATTTAGGCAATTGGGACTTGATAATTCTGTCTAAATTCCACAAATTTCAGTTCAATTAATTCATTTAATTCCATTTATTCAATTTTTATTTAATTTCTTATTCTTTCATTGTTTTTGATTCCATATTAAGTGTGTTGGGTAATCTTTCATTGTCAACTAATTATTTCATTGTTTAAGTTGGTGTTATGATAATGTTTCATTTATGGTTATATATATATATATATATATATATATATATATATATATATATTTTATGTAACAAAAAACATCGCAAAATAACAAAATTTTCCCCCAGAAAATTATAAAATCAAAATGCTATTAAGGAGGGATGAGGCAGAACTGCTAAAAAAAGTTACAAAATTTATTTTTTTTTAAATCGGGTTTAATGCATTTAACAACATTATTTACACAACATAAATAATTTATTCTTCATGTTACTTACACACTGTCTCCTCATATATGGCTAATTATTGTACTCCTATCTTCCCATTTCACCTTTATAAATATTTAAATTTTATTTACATCCTTCAGTCTTCATCACATTCTAAATTTTATGTACATTAACTACTACTTTGTTTAAAATCTAATTAAATTCCATCTTCTCATTTTTCCTAATACAGTACAGCACCAGATTTATCATTTAATCCCTTCGCGACGAGCGTCCTTTACAGAATTTTTAATCTTTTACCACCGGTTTTTCAAAACAGAAATTTTCACCTAATTGAATCGCAAAAATGCTAAGATTTAATAAGGCAAATCTTCCAATAAAAGATAACTGGTGGGAATAATCGAGAATTCTGAGCATCTTATGCGTCACGTATACGTGTCGCTCGTCCCCAAGGGGTTAACTAGTCTGTAATTTCGCGCTTTTCCTTTTATTTATATGTGATAGATGCTAGCACCAAACAATTTTCTTTTCCTTTCATCATTTCTATTAATACAATGACATTGTGTTTTTCGCCATTTTGGGTTTATGGGTGATATGAAGAGTTGCAGTATTTGCAATGCATTTTTCATGCATTTTAAATCTTCCTCATCTTCTTTTTTGGTGAGTTTTGTACATTGCTTTATGATCTAATTTCTATTTATGTTGAATAATAGTTTATTTATTTATTTATTTTGTTATTTGAACTCTTGTAGGTTTTATTTTTATATTGTTTCTTATATATGTTATTAGGAGCTTAATATTGTCGATTTTAGGTATAATGCTGACAATATTTGATGAAATAACATATATTTACCATTAATATTCTTATGAAGCTTCTCTGACGATTCCGTAAGATATTCATAGTTTTCCATTTTTGATTTTTTGTTTTATTAAGTTTAAGTCTTGACGCTGGCAGGATAAATTTAAAAAAAAAAAACCCCAGAGGATGGTCGGAACTACAACATTAAGGCTGTGTTACAGACAACAGTTGCTTAAGCACTCGTAAATCATTCCGCCCTGCCTTTCTTTTCCAAAGGTTCTGTGGTCATCAGCAAAAGAAAACGGAATCTCAACAAAAGAAAGAGGCGGAGATAACCTTGTCAACGACGTCACTTGCGACACAACGACGTCTGACCATTGACTAGAAATATAAATGGACAGCGGACTAGCAACCCTTTCTTGAAGAAAACATGTCCTTTCCTCCAGCAGGTGTGGAGGAAGAATATTCTGCCAAACAGGTTTTTTTTCGCGCCAAACTGTCACGGAAATTCCACAGCTCCCGAGAAGAAACAGATATTTTTCACTTGCGTTTGAGTTTGAGAAAGGGATTACCGCCAGAAAGCGGCACCCTTTCGCCTATTTTTGGCGATGAAAGGGGAAAGATATATTCTTCAAGTCTGTCGGAAGAAAAGAAAGGAGTCCGCTGTCCATTTATATTTCTAGTCAATGCGTCTGACCTTTAGATAAGCTAGAGAAATCAAAACATCAAAGAGAACTAATGACCAAAACAGACGTTCTGATCAGGAGAAAAGTGGTCTGTTGCGGGCGATTTCCGATTGCGAAAGAGGATTATTTACTTAAAAAAACGTAAAAATAATTCCCGAATTTTTATATACAATTCTGATAGCAAATAAAATCTTAAAACAGAACAGAAAAAATAATATGACTAATTTAACAGTTATTATAAGAGTTATTCAAAAGAGTGAATAAAGTGCGATTATTATTTTTACCACTTTCTTTATTAAGTCATCCTTTTTAGGTAGATTTCGTAAGAAATACTACCTATTACATTCTCACCTAAGTTGGAAATTTTGAAAAATTTTTGCAGATCTACGCCGATCATGACTCCCAAAACCCAAAACCACCCCCAGTTCAAAAGTTTATATATCTATCTATCTATCTATCTATCTTTCTATCTATCTATCTATGTCACTTTTTTCTGACCACGATAACTGGAAAAATTCTGCATAAATCTCTTCCAAACTGATACATAAAATCAAGGGTCATAAAATCTCGGTCAAGTTCGTTAATGGGCAAAATCGAGCCAAGGGGGGGGGGAAATGGGGGGCTTTTTGTGAAAACAGAAAAACCCTGATAATTTCTTTATTATTATACGTATCGAATCCGTTTAAAGTTATTATTACTTCTAGGAAAAGGGCCGAAAATTTATGTATGATAGATTTTTGATATAATTAAAAATGGCCCCAAGGGGAGGAAAAGGGGGGGTTTTAGAAGAAAAAAAATCATAGCTTCGTCAATTCCAAAGATATCAAATCCGCGTAAATTTATTATTAATCCGCTTAGTATTATCTAAAACTTTTATATTGACAAGTTTTTTATAGGACCAACCGTTATAGCAAAAAAAAATTAAAAACAAAAAAAATCCCTGCCGGCTCCGCCTGCAAACAAGTTATTTTTCGAAGTAGGCGGTTCCTACTCCCGCATCTTTTCGAAACTGATACATAAAATCAAGGGGCATAAAATCCCGGTCAAGTTCGTTAGTGGGCAAAATCGAACCAAGGGGGGGGGATGGGGGGGGGAGGGCTTTTTGTGAAAACAGAAAAAACCCATAATTTCTTAATTATGATACGTATCGAATCCGTTTAAAGTTATTATTACTTCTAGGAAAAGGGCCGAAAATTTATGTATGATAGATTTTTGATATAATTAAAAATGGCCCCAAGGGGGGAAAAAAGGGGGGGGGGTTAGAAGAAAAAAAATCATAGCTTCGTCAATTCACAAGATATCAAATCCGCGTAAATTTATTATTAATCCTCTTAGTATTATCTAAAACTTTTATATTGACAAGTTTTTTATAGGACCAACCGTTATAGCAAAAAAAAATTAAAAACAAAAAAAAATCCCTGCCGGCTCCGCCTGCAAACAAGTTATTTTTCGAAGTAGGCGGTTCCTACTCCCGCATCTTTTCGAAACTGATACATAAAATCAAGGGGCATAAAATCTCGGTCAAGTTCGTTAATGGGCAAAATCGAACCAAGGGGGGGGGGGGCTTTTTGTGAATACACAAAAAAACCCATAATTTCTTAATTATGATACGTATCGAATCCGTTTAAAGTTATTATTACTTCTAGGAACAGGGCCAAAAACTTATGTATGACAGATTTTTGATATAATTAAAAAATGCCTTCAGGGAGGGGGAGGGAAGGGGGGGGGGGGTTAGAAGAAAAAAATTCATAACTTCGTCAATTCCCAAGATTTCAAATCCGCTTAAATTTATTATAAATCCTCCTAATGTTATCTAAAACTTTTATATTGACAAGTTTTTTATAGGACCAACCGTTATAGCAAAAAAAAAAAAAAAAAAAAAAAAATCCCTGCCGGCTCCGCCTGCAAACAAGTTATTTTTCGAAGTAGGCGGTTCCAACTCCCGCATCTTTTCGAAACTGATACATAAAATCTCGGTCAAGTTCGTTAATGGGCAAAATCGAACCAAGGAGGAGATGGGGGGGGGGACTTTTTGTGAAAACAGAAAAAACCCATAATTTCTTAATTATGATACGTATCGAATCCGTTTGAAGTTATTATTACTTCTAGGAAAAGGACCGAAAGTTTATGTATGACAGATTTTTGATATAATTAAAAATTGTCTTAAGGGGGGGGGAGGGGGGTTTTAGAAGAAAAAAAAATTCATAACTTCGTCAATTCCCAAGATTTCAAATCCGCTTAAATTTATTATAAATCCTCTTAATATTATCTAAAACTTTTATATTGACATGTTTTTTATAGGACCAACTCTTATAGCAAAGATTTTATATACAAATTTACAAATGTTTCACTTGTATTCACGTGTTAACCCAACCCAAACATTATAAGGAACTTTCTTATCTTTATTATAACTGAAGGACCGTATTGTTAACTAAATGCATCAAAAGCCACAATGAAAATATCAGTTTAGGTCTTCAGCCAGAGTATATATAATTGCTGTGCCCCACTCCTTTTTTCAAAAAGAAAATATCCGCAGCCAACGAAAGAAACAGGCCACGACACTTCCACTTCTCTTGGCTGTCATGTGATCAAGATAGGCTGGTTTCCATTAATTGTCGAACTGCCATGTGATCAAGGTAGGCTGAAAAGTGCTGAGTTCAGCGGCCTGTCTTTTCCTTTGGCTGCAAAATAACGGACGCCTCATACTATTTAGTCAGCATACTGATACAGGGAAGCACAAAATATAACATCCGACATTGAATTATGTTATGAATAAAGCACGCTAAAGGGGTCGTCTTCATATTGAAACAGAAAAAAACATTAGACGTTTTAATAGCAGTTTAATAGACGTTTTAAGATTTAGCCTAGTATTTCGATTCTAGCGTAATAGGCCGGAAGTCAGCGTCGTACTTTAACGACCAATAGCAGTAGCGTCGTTGTTTTTTGCATATAGGATTGATTAGATGGTACAGATAAAGAAATTGCTAGTCAGTTGACGCACCAGCGGGTGGAGGTCATTGTTATAGCAACATCCCTAACAAGTAAAATAAAATTAAAAGACTGATAGTACCGAAGCGAAGACTTTTTAAGCAACTATTTACATTGTTGCTGGTCATTTGTACGTGTAAGCATGCAAAAATAAATGAAATAAATTATTTAATTAATTCAAACATTTTAAATACTGAAGGAACCTGTATTGAGATTTGGTTACATGATAAGAAACTATATTGTTGTGAGCTCGGGGTTCGAAAGGACTGATGCCAATATATAAGAACAATAAAAAGGCTTTATTCACTATAAACAGTGCAATACTTTCACAAATATCTTCTGAAAATTACAAGATAATCAGTAATCTTCAAATCCGATAAAAGCGCAGCAAAATTTCACACAGAAACAATGCGTTCAATACGACGTATCAACGACAAAATCGATCAGAGTAACACAGTTCTCAATGCAAAGCCTCTCGTATGAATTCAATCGCAGTTGACAGACAACTAACTAACTGGACTGGTGGAGGTCCCTTATATAGGCTTCAGAGAACTTTCCAGATTATTCCAGAGCTTTCAGATGCTAGAAATTACCAGAAAGTGCTTTAACTTTCGATAGAGAACCAAAGCGAGAAAGGATCCCAATGTACAGGTATAAGGGGGGGGGGGGGGGGTTGCACAAAAAGTCGCCAAATCCGTCGCCAACTTGGCGACATTTGGCGATATATCGCCAAATTTGGCGACAAAAATAAGTCGCCAAAACCATCGCCAACTTGGCGATAAACCCATTCCTTGGCGATTTTACCATAGACTTCCATTATAAAGATGAGGGTGTAAGGTTGTTTTCCTTGCAAACCATCTGAGGCTTTTAGCATTGAGTTACATGATGCTCAATAGGAAATACATTAATAATACTGCAATTTTCACAATAATAAAATAAAATAAATTTAAACAAATGGAATATTTACAGATATATACAAAATTCATAACATTGCCCCCCTCTCAAGGACTGCACGTCCCGGGCAGTTCAACCTTTGATCGGAAAGCAAACCCGTTACCAACAAATGCTATACTATTCAAAACACATTCATAATGCTGAATTATACAAAATATACAATTTAAAAATAAAATTAAAGCATAGACATTATTACATACAAGTATTTAAATAATAATAACAATAATAATGATAATGCTAAGCAAAATAAATAATTACATTAACTTATATACAAGACCATGGTCATACTAATTTACATTATTTACATTACACTATTTACAATCAATGAACTAAGTACTATGGCCATAGTATGGAGCCAGCCTGTCGTAATGAACGACTCTAGGCTTCGAACTTGGTGACTTTCGGATCCGAATTACGACATCGTTCAGTCTGTTTACTGTATAAGGACCGTCCCAGTGCGATTGCAGTTTGGGAGAAAGTCCTTTGCGTCGAGTCGGATTATAAAACCAAACCTTGTCACCTTCTTTGAATTGATGTCCCGTGGCTTTCGTGTCGTACCTGGTCTTCATCTTCTCCGTCTGTATGTTGATCCGCTCTCGAGCCAAGTTGTGGACGTCTTCAAATCGTGCCTGGAGATTCTGCACGTATCCCTCTGGCGATGAAGGCGCATCTGGAGGGCGACCAAAAATCAGATCACAAGGTAGACGAAGATCACGACCGAAAAGCATCTGAGACGGGGAATAGCCGGTCGTTTCATGGACGGCGCTGCGATAGGCGAGGAGAAACAAGGGAAGTTTTTGGTCCCAGTCTTGTTGGTTTCTTGAAACTAGCAGTGAGAGGTTGTTGAGGATGGTACGATTAAACCTCTCAACCATGCCATCCGACTGTGGATGTAAAGGCGTCGTCCTAGTTTTGTCCATTCCGAGAAGTTGACAGAGACCCTCAATCACAGCAGAGATGAAATTTCTCCCCTGGTCAGAATGCATTTGAAGGGGGACTCCATACCTTGATATCCACTGGTGTACCAAGGCATCCGCAACCGTAGAAGCTTCTTGATCAGGGATGGCATAAACTTCAGGCCATTTCGTGAAGTAGTCCATGACAACAAGGAGGTATTTGTTGCCATCAGCACTTCTTGGCAGAGGGCCTAGGATGTCAAGGGCGATGCGTTCGAAAGGTGCTCCTACATTGTAGAGATGTAATCTTCCTCGGCTACGTTTCTTTGGTCCTTTTCGAGCTGCACATGCATCGCAAGATTTGCACCATCGTTCGACGTCAGCTCTCGCTTTTCCCCAGAAGAAGCGCTCTCGGACTCTATGTAATGTTTTCATGACTCCAAAATGGCCACCAGTGGGACTGCCATGTAATTCCTTGAGGACCTCTGGTATTCGGGATCGAGGAAGTACCAACTGCCACCGAGATGTCTTCCCATCTTCCGATTCGAATTTTCGGAACAGGACACCATTCCTGACGTGGAGGGAGTTCCAAAGAGCCCAATATTGCTTCGTCGTAGGACTGTAAGTAGAGATGTCTTTCCAACTGGGCTTCGTGCTAGAAGATTCTAATAACTCCAAGATTGGTTTGATCTCAGAGTCTGCCATTTGATCTTCTCGAATCTTCTCATCACTCCAGGGATCTGGTGGCGTCAATAGTGAAGTCTTCGTCTGGCGTATGACATATTCGGGATTATACTTGCTCTCCGCTCTGGAACAATAGCGACAGCTCTCGGGACACGGTCTTCTTGATAGGGCATCGGCATTTCCATGCGATGAGCCTTTGCGATGCCTGATGTCAAAGTCGTATTCCTGAAGCCGTTGTATCCATCTGGCTACTTGGCCCTCTGGGGTCTTAAAATTCATCAGCCATGTTAGGGATGCGTGATCAGTACGAAGGAGAAATTTCCTGCCATAGAGATAGTGATGGAAGTGTTCTATGGCTTTCACTATAGCTAATAACTCCTTACGAGTGACGCAATAATTCCGCTCTGGTTTCGATAAACATTTGCTCCTGTATGCTACGACTCGTTCTTGGCCATCTATTTCTTGGGAAAGTACAGCGCCGACACTTTCATGACTGGCATCCGTGTCCACAATGAACTGTTTCTCGGGGTGCGGATAGGTAAGGACTGGAGAGGATGTGAGAGCTTCTTTCAGCCGCTGGAAGGAATTCTCGCATTCTTGTGTCCATAGAAACTTCTGCTTGCTTTCAGTGAGCCTATGCAATGGTCTTGCGATGTTGGAGAACCCCTGGACAAACTTTCTGTAATAAGTGCATAGTCCCAGAAAGCTTCGCAACTGATGGACATTTTCCGGACGCTTCCAGTTCTTTACTGCAGACACTTTTTCAGGATCTGTTCGAACACCTTCAGCTGAGATGATGTGTCCTAAATAATTTACTTCGCGTTGGAAGAACTTGCATTTCAGAGGGTTCAGCTTTAAATTCGCCGCTCTTAGCTTCGTTAACACTTTTCGAATATTTCCAAGATGTTCTTCAAACGTGCGGCCACCAATGATGACGTCATCTAGGTAGATGAGACAAGCTTCAAAAGTCAGGCCTTTTAACACTGTCTCCATGAGGCGCTCGAACGTTGCTGGAGCATTGCAGAGCCCGAACGGCATAACTTTAAATTGCCAAAGTCCTTGTCCAGTAGTAAATGCAGTCTTCTCTTTGTCATCAGGATGGATCTCTACCTGCCAATATCCACTCTTCAAATCAAGTGTGGAAAACCATTTATGTCCTGAAAGAGTATCTAGTGTGTCGTCTATTCTTGGTAGAGGATAGCTGTCCTTCTTCGTGATATCGTTAAGTTTACGATAATCCACACAAAATCTTGTGGAGCCATCTTTCTTTCGGACCAACACGATGGGAGAGGCCCACGGACTTGATGACGGTTCGATGATGTCACTATTCTGCATCTCTTGTAAGAGCTTAGAAACCTCTTCTTGTTTTGCGAAAGGCAAGCGTCTTGGATGCTGTTTAATCGGTGGATGGTCGGCAGTATCAATTCTATGACGTGTCAGAGAAGTGCGACCTGTATCATTCTCGTTTTGTGAAAACACATCCTTAAATTCCTGGAACAGTCTTTCTGCGGCATGTCTCTGTTCAGGAGATAAATTTTCATTTCGTCCAATTACAGGTGTTAAACTTGTAGGCGGCTCCGATAACGTCAAGCTCGGGTCTTTGCAAACACAGGTAACTGGAGCACAGGTTGCAAGCACTTCACCTTTCTGGATAATTCTAGACTTTTCACTTACGTTCGCAATCCTCACAGGTATCACATCTCTCGACAGATCTACCAGCGCTGATGCTATTAGCACTCCCTTTGGGCTCTTCTCAGGATATCCAGTCAAGCCATACTGGAAAATTCTTTCGTTTCCAGTTAATCCAGGTATCATCATTTCGGTTCGAGGAGGGATGGTAACATCTGCCTTGGCTGTGATCCGTTGAATGGACCCGGACTCATTTCCAAGTTTGAAAATAGTGACATCTTCTTGAGCAGAGCGTAATTCATTATTCTTAAAATCCAGTGCAAATCCATGCTCTTTTAAAAAGTCCAGTCCGAGTATGAAAGGATCTGAAATATCGGCCACATAGACTGTATGATGGTAAGCGGCGTTCCCAAACTTTATTTCCAGTGTCATTCTTCCAAATATGTCGATCTTATCTCCTGTCACAGTTTGAAGGATTACACGTGGCGGGGTCCAGGAGAGTTTTTCTTTCAGCCGCTGAGCTAGATCTTTCCGAATGATGGTCACATTGGCTCCTGTATCGATGATCATATTACAGGGCAAATCATTCACACTTCCGACTAGAAAAACTCCGTTCTCGCCGCAACTTCTTGCAGAAATTTCACATACTTGAAAATGAGGCTTCTTAAGATCTGGAAACCTCCGCCCCGCAAGATGGTCAATAATCAGTTTTCTTGCTCCTCCGTTAGCGGGTGAGCTATTACCATCGGTGCTGGGTCGTCTTG
Organism: Maratus michaelseni; assembly: GCA_963931845.1. Taxonomy (NCBI): domain Eukaryota; kingdom Metazoa; phylum Arthropoda; class Arachnida; order Araneae; family Salticidae; genus Maratus; species Maratus michaelseni. The sequence goes on along the minus strand of OZ007586.1, from coordinate 438,446,634 downwards.
GGCAGTCGATTTGGATATGGCCTTCTCCACCGCATCTCCAGCACTTGATCTTCCTGTAAGGTTTGTTGGCCATTAAGGAGTTCATCTTTCGCATTATGTCATTCATCTGCTGCTGTAAGCACTCCACAGCTCTATCCGACGTCTCAGGCAGGTTGGCTGCTCGCACAAAGTGTCGATCTTTCCTAGTAGCTTGCTGGGCTGCCTCGAATTTCAGGGCATAAACTAAAGCCCCTTTTAAGTCACTGAGATCTGCAATCCGGAGTGCTTTCTGGATCTCAGAGTCACGCACACCATCAATAAAATGTTGCAGAGCTAAACTTTCTCTAATTTCAGTCGGACAGTCAGGATAAGCAAGATGGGAAAGTCTCTCGACATCCGTAGCAAGCTCTTGCAGGGATTCAGTGGATTTCTGCTGTCGAGATTTGAGCTGGAGTCTGCTATATTCCTTCATGCATTTCTCGCCAAAGCGTAATTCTAAGGCACTGACGAGCGTTTCAAAATCCAGCGGTTCATTTGCAGGCAAAGTCTGTAGGACGTCGGCAGCATCAGCTCGTAGAGAAGCAGCTAACTGGCAAGCCTTTGTCTGGGAATCCCACCCATTGGCGTCCGCTACGATCCCAAATTGTGTCTTAAAAACTGGCCATGAGGATTTTCCGTCATAGGTCGAGAGCTTAATAAAGGCCCGAGGAAGCATATCTGGATACTTGATTTCTTCGGAATAGTTTCCGGCAGTTATCTTCTGTTTCTTGACTTTTTCCAAATCTTTTTTTACATTCTCTATGCTTTCTTCAACGGTCTTGGCGATCTTTTGAACTTTTTCTTCTACTCTTGAAATCTTCCTTCAAATTTGTTTTCCACGGAGTCAATTCTGTCATTTAAAGATGTTATTTTATCCTCTATTAAGTCTTTCAACTGACCAAGGTTGGTTGACATATCCTTCTTCATTTCATCTTTTAAATCGCCAAGGTTGGCAGTCATTTTCTCATCCATCACTGACATATCCTTCTTCATTTCAGCTTGGTTCGCTGTCATTTCCTTCTTCATTTCATCTTTCAACTCGCCAAGGTTGGCAGTCATTTTCTCATCCATCGCTGACATATCCTTCTTCATTTCAGCCTGATTCGCAGTCATTTTCTCATCCATCTCTCCTAATTTCTCCAATAATTTAGTCAGTTGCGCCTCCATTGCTCTGGTAATCGGCATTCAACCCCACTCCTGACACCAATTGTTGTGAGCTCGGGGTTCGAAAGGACTGATGCCAATATATAAGAACAATAAAAAGGCTTTATTCACTATAAACAGTGCAATACTTTCACAAATATCTTCTGAAAATTACAAGATAATCAGTAATCTTCAAATCCGATAAAAGCGCAGCAAAATTTCACACAGAAACAATGCGTTCAATACGACGTATCAACGACAAAATCGATCAGAGTAACACAGTTCTCAATGCAAAGCCTCTCGTATGAATTCAATCGCAGTTGACAGACAACTAACTAACTGGACTGGTGGAGGTCCCTTATATAGGCTTCAGAGAACTTTCCAGATTATTCCAGAGCTTTCAGATGCTAGAAATTACCAGAAAGTGCTTTAACTTTCGATAGAGAACCAAAGCGAGAAAGGATCCCAATGTACAGGTATAAGGGGGGGGGGTTGCACAAAAAGTCGCCAAATCCGTCGCCAACTTGGCGACATTTGGCGATATATCGCCAAATTTGGCGACAAAAATAAGTCGCCAAAACCATCGCCAACTTGGCGATAAACCCATTCCTTGGCGATTTTACCATAGACTTCCATTATAAAGATGAGGGTGTAAGGTTGTTTTCCTTGCAAACCATCTGAGGCTTTTAGCATTGAGTTACATGATGCTCAATAGGAAATACATTAATAATACTGCAATTTTCACAATAATAAAATAAAATAAATTTAAACAAATGGAATATTTACAGATATATACAAAATTCATAACAATATAAATTGAAGAAAAACACTTATCAGCTGCTTTTATCGGGGGGGGGGGGGGGGGTATGAGTCAGCTTCACGCAAAAACGTGAAAATGAAATTACCGGCATTGAGATTTGATTGTAGGATAGTTAATTATGCAAATTAAAAAAACATCCGTCAGCTACCTTGATCACAGGGAGTTATTGGTCAAATACACTGAAATTTACTGTCATTGAGATTTGGTTTTAATGATAGTTAATTAAGAAGGGGAAGAAAAAGCTTCGTCAGCTGCCTTCAACGCGGGGCGTTATCAATCAGCAGCAGCATGTGCAAAAATACAAAAACATATTCATAAATAAAAAGACATTTACAGTCATTGAGATTTGGTTATATGATAGTTAATTAGGTAAATTGAAAAAAGTCACAGGTCAACTAGTTAGACATCCTGAGAAGTTCGTTGTCTGATGCTTTAAACATGAATGACGCTTTATTAAACTTGCAGTATAGCAGCTGATGGATTTTCATTTCTCCTTTCCTTTCCTTTTCCCTTCTCCGTTTTATTTATTCAATACAAAATAATACATGCAACTATGTTAAATTATGATTTGTAATAACTTTATATTTACACTGAGTGGCCAAAAAATTAGAGACACCTCTTCCAGTCTGACAGTGACGTAGAATAACGTAACAATGCAGAGTTGCTTATATAAGGAACTCTCAGCTTCGTACGACGTAGTTAGCACGGAAGTTACTGTAAAAATGGGTAAGACGAAAGATTTAAGTGACTTTGAAAGAGGGATGATCGTCGATTCAAGAAGAGCTGGTGCCAACATCTCTGAAACGACCACTCTTTTAGGATTTTCTAGCTAAACAGTATCTCGGGTGTTTAGAGAGTAGCAGTTGCGAAAAAACTTCAAGCGATAAGGATAATTCTGGTCGAAAAATGATAGTGAAGTAGAGAGGTAAAAGGCGTGTAGCACGCATAGCCCGCAGCAACAAAAAGGCAACAACACGACAAATTACAGCTGAAATTCATGCAGTTGCTTCACAAAGGATATCCCAACTCAAAACAAGACGAACTTTGCAAAGGGTGAGCTTTAGCAGCAGGAGACCCTCAAGAGTGTCTTTGGTATCACAGAAAAATAGGGAAAGGTGCCTGTTGTGGGTGAAAAAATGACGAAATTGGTACTTGAAAACTGGAAACAATGTAGCCTAGTCCGATAAATCATCTCCATAATGCAGATGGCAGGATCAGAATATGGCGCAAACAGCACGAATTCATGGACCCCTCATGCCAAATGACAACTCTTTAGGTGGGTGGCGCACAGTGGGTCAAAGTATAGCAGATGTCGAACATAGGATAATCACAATAGTATAAGCCTATATATAAGATTTTTTTTTGTTATATTTAGGTTTAAAGAAGTAAAATATATTATATTCAATAGATTTGCATGGTTTTTATGAGCAATTTAATCTTTTTTTGTTTAAAACAGGACTTTTAGAGGCATACTGGATAACTAAATTAAACTTGAAAATCAAAGAAAAAGAAAAAGCTTAGCAGACAATAATTTTATTACCAATCATGTTTTTACTTATATCCTAAGGACATTGGCAAAATATTCAAAATATTTGTTTAATTTTTAATTGGCAACATATGTAATGTTTAGATAACTTTTCAAAATCGTTCTACAAAACCGGAACATTCTTCTGCAACATTTTAGAGCCTATTTCAGTGCATATTTTTTATCATCGGGATTATAATAATAATCATAATAATATAATAATAATAATTTTATAAAATAATTTTGTAGTGATATTAATTTTAGTATATTTCTTTTTTATTTCAAGCAAGATTATTTCATTTTGCTTTTTTTTATATTCTTTTGAAAGATGATAACAAACAGAGATTTGTTTCTGTATCTAAATAATTTAAATAATGGTTTTAGTTATGAAAAATCAATTCTTAGTTTTGTACGTGCTGTTCTACTGTGGACTAAGTGCTTCAGAAATTGATGAAGAAAATTTAAAGAAGCGTTTACGTAAGTTTTGTGTAGCTGTAAAAGATCGATGGCAGAAATCTCAACGAAAATTAGATCGTTTCAATACTAAAAACGATTCTTGGCTTCAGTGTTCCTTTAAAGTTGGTAATGAATTTAAACCATCTGAAGTTGAAAATTCGCAGAAATCAACGTCTCGGAAATCTTTTTCAGATGTAACCGAAACTCATAAAAGAAAACTAACTCAACGTTTAAGAGAGGATACTTCTGGAGAAGATCTTTTGCATGCAGCAAACAAAAATTAGCATCTGAGGGTTTTAAAAAATCTTTTGATATAGCACATAAAAATATAACCATTGATCATGAAATGAATTTAACAATGATTGATAGAAAAATTATTACGGAAATTTCAAATACATCCTCCTCTTCAACATGTTATATTTGTGGTGCAAAGCCCTTCGGAAATGAATAACATTGATAAAATTGTTCAAAGAAGTGTAAACGCATCCACATACAGCTTTGGTGTATCTAGTCTACATGTAAAGATACGGTCTATGGAATATTTGCTTCATATTTCTTACAATTTATCATTTAAAGCTTTAAGTGCTAGAACTGAAGACCAAAAGAAGCAAAAAGAAGAATCAAAGAGAAAAATTCAATGCGAATTCAGAAAAGAATTATGTTTGCTAATTGATGTTGTTAAACAGGGGAGTGGTTTGACACACGATTTAAACACTGCAAGGACATTTTTTGCTGAGTTTGAAATTACAGCTGAGATCACTGGATTGGATAAAGAACTAATTAAACGTTTTGCAATTATAATGCAAGTTATCTCTTGTGACGAAGTAATTAATGCCGAAAAAATTGGCGAATTTGCACTGGAAACAGCTAAAGAATGTGTTTCGAAGTACGGGTGGTATTATATGCCAGCTTCTATTCATAAGTTATTAATTCATGGAAAAAATATAATTACAAATTTTGCTGTTCCAATTGGCCAATTGGTTTATTATCGGAAGAAGCTGGCGAAGCTCGAAATAAAGAGTTTCGGAGGTACCGGGATTCCCATACGAGAAAAATAAGTCGAAGAGCATGTAACGAAGACTTGTTGCACCATTTACTTATAACATCTGAACCATTGATTTCCTGTATTAGACGCAAAGTAAGAAACGCTCAAAGGAACAAAAAATTTCCAGAAGCATTAGAACTTTTACTTTAAATAACATTTTAGCACTCACACATTATGCATCCATTTATTAGAGTAGATTTAACCCTCTGAGAGTCTTTGCTCTTTTCAGCATTTTCATGTAAATATTTATCTAACACAAGATACGTATATATTGAATTTAATTTTATAGTTTAATTTTAAGTTATTTTTTTACATTATTTCATCTTAGAAAATTCTTACAGTATAATATTTATTAAAAAATATTTTTGTCTACAGACAATTTACTATGCTTTCTGTTAATGGAAAATTATGCGATAGCCACTTATAGAGTGTTTCAAATCCATTTATTTCAAAAATGCGCAGGTTTGCGCAAATATTGCCCTATACCACATTAAAATACAGGCTTTTAGGAACACAAAGATGTGTTTGAAATTTCAGGCAACTTCATGCAATTTAAGTTGCACAATTTTTAAGTTTCTGATACCGTTAATTTTATATGGGCTGTTCATAATGTAAAATGATACATAAAATTCAATGAAAATGCAATCAGTAGTGGTTTAAAATGTGTTTTAGGAAATTCATAATGATATTTTAAACGAGTTATTATTAGTGGTTACCTAGGTTTCATTTCTGAGCACATTTAAAAATCACTAAAATTCGCAGAAAAATTCCTCTGCTGAAAGATGTATATTCCGAGCAGTACAAATAAGATATAATTTTGTATAATTTAAAAGATAAACATATATTCGTATTTTGTAGACATTCTTTTAAAATATTTCATTGAAAAAATTTAATTATTTAATGATTATTTTTTGGCCCTATGTTCGCATTTTCTTAAGGATTGACCCACTGTGTGGCGGTGGAATTATGGTGTGGGGAATATTTTCCTGGAGTACACTGGATCTCTTGATATATGTGGACACAATTTGGAACAGCAAAGCTTACCTCAACATCGTTGGCGATCACGTGTACTCGTTTATGGCTATAATGTTCCCTTATGGAGATGGTCACTTTCGGCAGGACAATGCACCTTGCAACCGTTTTCGATCGGTCTTAAATTGGTTTGAGGAACATGAATAAGAGTTTAACCTGCTTCCATGAGTCTCCTGACCTCAATCCTATTGAGCACTTGTGAGGCGAAGTCGAAAGAGCATTTGAAAGTGTGGAAACGCCACCATCCACTCTGGCCCAACTTACAGCTGCCATTATCTCAGCATGGACCAACCTTCCTCAACAACGGTATAAGCAATTTGTAGAGTCAATGCCAAGAAGAATATCGGCTGTGATCAGAGTTAAAGATGAACCAACTCGTTATTAGAGGGTGTCTCTAATTTTTTTATGCTGCTTGTTTCCATGAAGCATTTTTATAGGACACTGAGAAAAATAAATGAAAAACACATTCAGACAGATATTTTGGGTTTCAACAGTTTCTGGAAGGATAACGTCAGATAGTTACAATTTCAGATGCAACATAACGGTTAACGCTGATCAAACGAATTGATATTCTGTGTATTAGCTGGCGAGCTTCCACCGCATGTCCAACCAACTAACCAGTATTGTGTTCCATGTTACCTGATTAACTATCATAAATCGAAACCTCAGTTACGATATTTAATTTTTTTTAATATATTTGTTAACGTGATGTAATCCAAAATTTCTCGGTACGCATTTAGTATAATCCTCGGATTAAATAAATCTGTTTTGAGCCAGAGATTTTATTTAGTAAATGAAGACAAACGTATACCGCAAAAGAATAAGGTGCATTTTATTAAATAGAAATTCTGGTTCTTTCTGGTAGCTTTATATGCGTTTCGAAAACTTTTGGATCGTACCACATATTTTTCACGTTTACACGTTCAATTTACCCAATTAACTATCATATAACGAAATCTCCGTGATGGTAAACTAAGTTTCATTTATTATTTTTTTTTTTATTGTGCACCTTTGCACGTACAATCCTCAAATAACCCCTCGCGATCAAGGCACTAAATTGACATTTGTCACTATTATTTCAAGTGATTGTTCGGTGTTTGTCCTCGAGCCTTTCCTCTTTGATTTAAAACACTGGAAAATTTTCTAAAAACTTGTTGATATCTTCATGTTTAAAAATGGAATTATGATAATAGCGATAAGACTTTTATTAAAGTATTTTTTTATTAATATTAATTTTGAAGCGTACAGATAAAAAGTTCGATAAAAAGAATTAAAATATTCATATTCTAATAAGATGACCTTGAGTTCTAGTTTTACTTTGTGACTTTATTTTCTTATTGATCGCGTAAAACAATTGATATAAATGAATCACAATTTAAACATTCTATATCAGAAACTTCAATTGTGATTTAAGATAAACTCAACACGTACTTTTATCTAATCTTTGCGGTCTGTGAGTTCCTGGTGCAGAGTATGATAAAGAATCAGTATCGCTTTCAAAATCCTAAATCAATTTAATTTTAAGAACGGAGTGAAGCCTCGGTACTTCCTTTGAAAATGGTCATTGACGCATTAGAGAAGACAACGAGATGAGATTAAGCGAGGAAAGCTAAATCTCACAAAGCAGTTTCTAGAACCTTTATTTACATTATAAAATCTTATCAGATTGTTACGTATTACGTACATTAACTATTCAATGTATCAAATGCATAAGCAATTTGTTAAATTTTTAATACATACAATGAAAACCAAAATTTATTAAATATATTATAAATAAGCCGTGTAATAATGTAATACAAAATATATGATATATGGCTACATAAAAAAAGCCATATAAGATTGGTTTTCATTGATTGCTTTTTCATATTCGTGAATGTTGATAACATTTGGAAAGCAGTCGCACGGTTTTGAGACTAAGTTATGCTAAGGCACCTATAAAAAGGAAGTATCGAAGCCTTTATAGGTATTGATGAATTCATGGCTATATTCATTGATTGAAGCTCTGGGAGAAATACATTACCGCAGGGAGCATCAATGTGTCCCCTTGGAAGTTTTTAGATTTTTTTTTAATTTATTAATGGTTTGAAAGTGAAAATTACCCCCCACCCCCCGGGCAGAAATCTCTCCCTGAAAAAAATGCCTGAATTCAAAATTATTTATAGCAGTTTCAATTAAGGTTGTTTACAAATAATTAGCGATACTTCCATACTCTAACTACCCATTTAGTTACTTATTTCAATCTCCAGTTATTTACTTTTTATTTTTCAAGCCACATTAAAACGCAAGATTTTTTTTCTTCATCGCATAAGTTTTCTATCATGTTGAAACAAATTTAGCCTTTATAAAAGATAAAATTTTGTTTCAATATTAGCTTTATAGTATCTGAAGAAAAATTTTAATTTCTTCAATACGAGTTACTCTTTCAAAACTGTATCAGTTTTTACCATTATATTATATCAAATGATATATTAATTAGGAAAGAATTATATTTTAAAATTCAGTTTCGGAATAAGAGATTTTCAAATTCGTTGGGTGTTTTTAAATGGTGAACATAATGAATGAGTAGTCACGTCAGAAGGTGAGGACAGTTGCTCGCTTTCTTTTAGGGAGAAAAAAAACAGAACGTGTGGAAATTAATGAGAGCATTGTGGCTTATATACGGTATGAATTTCATGTATGTGTAACAAGTATGGCAATGGTATCGTGATTTTGAAGCGGGGAGAACGAATGTTGAAGATCGACCGTTGCTTCGTTTCAGTACATTCGTTCACTCTACTTCAAAAGCACGACACTATTTCCTTACTTGTTGCTCACACATGACATTCTCATCATATGCGGCTACAGTTCTCCTATGAACGGCGACATTATCCGTTTTTTCTGTCCAAAGCAAATAAACATCTGCTTTCATCGTCGGCCGTGCCGCAACCACTCATTCAGTGTGTTCACCATTTATAAACAGCCGCTACACGAAATCCGTCGTTCTCCCGTGTCTATTCCTTTGCGCTACGTATGGATGGGTACAAGCAGGGTTCTCGCTGTCGATCGTCCTTAAGCCAAATAGCGACAAATTGCTTCTTTCGGCTAGAAAAGGAACGGTTGAAATCGCCAAATTGCAAACGCTGAAAGAAACATTATTTAGCCCACACAAGCAACACGCACATTCACGTTAATAAACGATTGGTGTTGCTTATCGTGTTCAATCGTAACTTACCATTCACATCACTATTTTTCCAGAGGTGAGAATCTTCCGCATTTTGGCCAATTTCCGCTTTAAAAAAAGTTTATCAAAGCCTCTCACCCGTACCCAGAATGTATCCTCCCTCTCTTTGCCCACCCCAGTAGAGAAAGTTAAAAATCTTTGAAACTCTTCAGTTTTTTTAAACTTATTCTGCCCTATTTTTTGCTTTATTGCAGCAATAAATAATTAATCATCTAAATCCCCCCCCCCCCCAAAAAAAACACTTCCCCTTTTACCGCTCACCTCTCTCTACAGCACCAATACAGTTTAAAATCTTTAAAACTCTTAATTTTTTACCATATTTACTCTATAGGAAGATAAAAATAAATAAACAATCATTTAAATAATCCCCTACCTTCAAAATTTCCACTTCTCCCCCCTTTGCCCACTCCAAGCTTTCAAATTTTAAAATCTGTAAAATTTTAAATCTTTGAAAATCCTATTTTTTTTACTTTAATTATTTGTATGTACTTCTTACTTTATGCTAACAATAAACAATCAATCATCTAATCAATCATCTCATTTCGTGCCCCCTACCTTTAAAAAATGCCCCCCTCCCTTCCCGCACACAAAGTTTAAAATTTTTAAAGCACATACTTTGTCCTATTTGTTAGGTTTTAGCATCAATAAATAATCGTTAATCCAAATCCCCTCCACTTTGAAATATATCTTATTGAGTATTCCTCCCCAAAAAGAGAAAAATTCTTCCCCAAAAAGAGAAAAATTCTAGGCATCGGAAGGAGCAAAACAAAAATGTCCCTCTTTTTTGTAGTTGCTGCTCTCACCCCTTTTCAGAAATGCATTGCTCAACACCCCCCCTTTTTTTTAGCATCATTTAAAGCCACAGAAAGGGTTGTGTGAGCGGTGTCCAAGCACCAGGTGTTTCACGATGAATCGATTTCGCTAATTTTCTTTTTCATTTGGCTATAATTTTTTGTTGCTGATTAACCAAATTTCTAAAGTTGCTCAAAAGTCAGTGGGAACTCTGGGTACAAGAAGCACTCACAAGATACTGTATTTCCTGCTGCAGCGTATTACATTATGGAAACTTACTTTTTGAATTAACTAATTATATTGTTATACCTGCAATCATGATAAGAGTTTATAGTTATTGAAAGTAAATTTTGGATGTTTTTTTCTTGCCTAAAATTAATAAATGCTTAAATTAACTGTAAAAGAATATTGACTATAATTTAATTTTGAAAATGCTTGCGATGTATACGCAATATTTTATAAACATTAGTATTGTAAGTATTTAATATTGTAATAGCAATATTGATGGAAGTATCGCTATTTTAATCAAAATACTTTTATTTTAAATCGAATATTTCATCAATATTGGATAAAAATAATATCTATATATTTCTAAATTCTAAACAGCCAAATATGGGTTAATTAGTATTATACAGTATTTATTTTTCATCAATATTAAACCAATACAAACCAATATTGGTTTATTTCTTATTCTCAATATTCACACATATAATATTGTATACTTACTTCTCCAAGAGGCAAATTTCGTTTACTTCAAATTTTAACACTTTCCAACATACACTCATGTCCAAAATTGAGGTCATAAACATAAAATTTGTAAAAACTGATGAACTATTCATTGTGTTACCACGAAATTTGGCACGGAGGTATATTACAATGGGTGAAAGAATACAGCAATATAACAATATGGAAAAGATTTTAATTGTGAATTAAGATACAGGGCATATCAAAAAGTGTTAAATCATGAATCAGAGATAAAGCATTTATCTCGGGTAAAGCCTGTCTAATATGGAGTGTGACCACCGTGCACTGCTATACAAGCCTCACAACGAGCTCTCATACTGTTTATGAGGGTATCAATAAATGTTTGTGGCAACAAAAGCCATTCTTCCAAAATCGCAGCTTTGAACTCCCGGCGGGTCCTGGGAGTGAGATTACGCTGTGCAATAGCTCTTCCTAGACCATCCCAAACATGTTCAATAGGATTGAGGTCCAGAGACCTCGGGGCCAATTCATACGGTGAATATCCTCTTCTTCAAGAAAATCATCAACAATGTGAGCTCTGTGTGGCCTCGTATTATCGTCCATAAAAATTAAATCTGGGACTACAGCACCCCGGAACAACTTCACATAGGCTTCAATGACCTCATCCCTACAGCTATGTGCGTTGACAGTACCCGCATCGAAGACGTGCAGTGAGGTATGGCTGCCCAACATTATGCCACCCCAGTCAAGGATTTCTTTGCCACCAAATCTGTCGATTTGTTTTACGTAGGAGGGATGATAGCGAGCTCCACGTTCTATCCAGATGAAGACTCGATGAAATCACTTTGCGTGGTGAATCGCGACTCATCACTGAAAAGCACACGCCCCTATTCTTGTTATATCCAAAACTGATGTCTTCGGCTCTACAACAACCAGGCTCTCTTGTTCGATGCAGTGAAAGGGACACACACGACTGGACGCCGGGCGTAAAGCGCCCTCTCTTCTAGACGTCTATATACTGTTTGCCTGGAAATTCTTATTCCAGACGCAGCAGTAAGGTCATGAGCAAGCTGAGAAGTCGTTGCCAGCCTATGTCGTCGTGCACTTAATGCCAAGTACCTATTCTGTGCATGTGTCGTAGCTCTGTGGCGGTCTTGGCCGGTCTTCCTGGTAACATTGGATGGTCTAGGAAAAGCCATTGCCCAGCGTAACCATCCTGCCATGACCGGCCAGGAGGTAAAATCCGCGCCTTTGGAAGAATAGGCTTTGTTGCCACAAACATTTATTGACACCCTCATAAACAGTATGAGAGCTCGTTGTGAGGCTTGTATAGCAGTGCACAGTGGTCACACTCCATATGAGACATGCTTTTTCCGAGATAAATGCTTTATCTCTGATTCATGATTTAACGCTTTTTGATATAGCCTGCATCTTAATTCACAATTAAAAGCTTTTCAATATTGTTATGTTGCTATATTCTTTCTCCCATTGTAATATACCTCTGTGCCAAATTTCGTGGTAACACAGTGAATAGTCCATCAGTTTTCACAGATTTTATGTTTTTTACCTTAATTTTGGACATGAGTGTAGTTGAAAAGTGTTTATGAATTCAGTTTGTCTGTCTGTCTGTCCGTGCTCTAGCTCGCGTAAATATATTCGGATTGCCTTGAAATTTATATATGATATTGGGGTTTACCATGGCATGTTTGGTATTGCAAACGAAGTGTGTAGCACTTATGGTTTTCTTACAGGGACACTCTAAATAATTCTGTTACATTACACTGAAAGAAAACTTATACCGTCTTCATCTAGAACGAATAAGTAGTCATTTTCTAAATCCCTAAACTAGAAATATAGTTTTCCGAGTTATGCGAATAAGGTAACCAAATAAACTAATTAGACGAAATGATCGAGAATTTCTAATAGTTCTCTAGGTGATAAAACGATACATTATATATGAAATTATCACTTAATTTCTGGAATAAATTCATAAACTAGCATTATAGTTACTAATACTAACCTCTTGTGTTCACATTTATTTGCAGAGATTTTTAAATAAGTTTGACCACGATAATATAGGCTTGAAATTGAATAAGGAAGACTAGAACTCTCTAGGAAAGGGAACTAGAATTTATAAGGATGACATGGAACTGACATGGACTATTTTTTCTAAAACCACAATTTATTTTCTAGATGTCAGTGACAGAATCTTTTTTCAGTGTACGGTCTTTGGGAGAAAATGGTTTGCGGCGTATTTTAATGGTGTTAAACTATTTTAAACATATTCAGATTGATACATATCACTGAGGTGCGCTAAAACGCGCTTAATCTGGAATATGATGTGCATAGAATGTATCGTTAATTTACAGGGACACTCAAAAGAATTCCGTTACATTACGATCTATGGGGAAAAATCCTTTTCAGCGTATTTTAATGATGTTTCACTATTTTAAATGTATTGAAATTGATACATATCCCTGAGATGCACTACAAAGCGCTTACTGTAGAATATGGTATGCATAGAATGCATCGTTCATTTACAGGGACACTCAAAATTATTTGATTACAGTACTGTGTGTGAACAATTATTGCTAGTAGCTCGTTTTCAGTTGTGGTATGCGTTTTTAAATGTAAATAACTTTTTGTATATTAATTGGTACATATAAATTCTATAGATCATATACAGGGCTACTTAAAAGATCTTACGTACATTTCCGTTTACTGACAGAAATTGCTGATGAGGAATTTTCAGTTGTGCTATGTATTTCCTAACTGAAGTAAATTTTAGCATACTGTGTAGTATATACATGCAAATCTATAGATCATGTACAGGGCTGCACAAAATAAATCGGATATTTGTTTGACTATTAGTAGTAATTGCTTAAATTGGGTTTCCAAATGCATTATGCGTTTTTTAAATGTTTTAATTAAACTGTGAAGTTTTTTACAGTATTCTAAATGAGTTGGAAAGTGTTTCATAATCTATGCTTTTTCGTTCTCGTTTAAATTCGATTTAACAGCGTATTTCTAACCTAGCTCTTTTTAGAACTATGTGGATAGCATTTTCAAAATCACAGCTCCAAATAAATTCTATACTGACTTTTATTTCAGACCTTTTTTTAGTGTCATTATTCACTGAGGCTAAATCTAGTGTTTGATGTATTACGTAAAATTTTTCAATATCTCATCGAAATCGATCGCTATTTTGTGAAATGAAAATAATGATTTATGATTCGACACATCACTACTTGAACACGTAAAGATTTTTAAACAAAAATAAAACAGTTAAATAAGAAATAAATGAATAAAATCATTTGAGTTTTTTATTCACTGAAAATTTCATTTTTTTTAAGTGCCATACGGCATAATAAACATATGTAGAAACAAAATTAATTTTGCTTGGTCATTTTGTTACAACAATTTGGAAAACCATTGAAATAATAATGATAAAAATAAAGCCGACAAGTAAGAGAAAAAAAAAAGAGAGAGAGAAATATATAATACCTTTATTGTGAAAGATTCACTGTTATTGTCCTGAGTCTTCGGATGTCTTAGGAAATTTTCATCTAAAAAGTATCAAATTTTTAATTTTACTAATTAATAACATTAGTCAACAAATTTTAACTTTTTTCAGTATCTGGCTTGTAAATGGGTGCATTTAACTAATTTTGAGGTGCTGAATTCGGTGGAATAATCAGATTTTCTTAATCAAGTCGCATTTATTAGATAAACAGCAGTTAAGTAAAGTCAGCAGTGACCAATTTGACAAAAATTGAAATACAAACAAAACACCAGTAAAAATGTTTTCTTGATTACTTAGCAAAATACTATGAACTTATAACTAGCACGAAATTGTTGCACAATAACCCATAATGTTAATATTAATAACAATGTTAATTTTCAAAATATGATGATATCTTTCTTGATGACAGTGCTTAAGGTGATAAAGGTTTTAACATACATAGTCATTCCTTTACTCATTATTTGACCATAAAATATAAATTGTAATTTACATTTCACCACGTATTTTACCATGTATGTAAAAATTACATTCTAAACTTTTGTAAAATCCTTACGTAATACAACATTTGTGATAGCAGATACGGATTCTACATGCAAAAATACATTTAAAAAAATGTTTATTACAAATCAGATACAAAATAGCAGTTGACTATAGTGTAATTACAATAGATTATCTTATGGACAAAAAGTATTACACACTGCATAGTAGCATTTTTTTTCGAAATCTTGGCCAAAACTCTAATATTTTTTTCGAGAACAAGCTAATAGTCAGAATGGAGTATCGGGTAACTAAATAACTGGGGGGGGGGGGATCTATATCTATCATATAAAGCAGAAACATTTCCGTGAGTAATGATGCCGTCATATCTTCGGTGGAAACGACTAATTTATATTGCATTTTTCGCAAAATTTGGAATTTCTAACCATAGCGCAGTTTAAATTTTTACACCATCGAATGGGGGGGGGGGGGGGGGGTGTACTTTGAAATGCAATTTGTCTGAAAATTGTATCGCAATTTATTAATTTTTTTATGGTTTTTAAAATAATTTTGAAGCATAATTTTTTTTTATCTCTATCGCGTGTAACCCGATTACGAATGTTGACCCATTTGCATTTAAAACAATAGAAATAGTTATTCCATAACGAAATTAAAACAAATAAATAGAACACAAATTTAACAGATATGTCGAACTAGGCATTTAATATAATAGGCGCGAGCACTAAAATAATCAGAATAAAAAAAACCGCTCTAAATAGTGAGATCTTTGGAAAATTCTTCGGGTATTAACCTCTGCGATTAGGCTAATATGAAAGCATAGCTTTTAATAAATTTAAAACTTTTATCTGAATAATTGGTATTTTCCGTATAAAAATGCTTTTTGGTGTTCTTAGTGGGCAACTAAATATATAAGATTTATACTAAATGTGTAAGATCGATTGGAGTTTTCAATTAAAAATGGTTTTCACATATGTTCTGTGTACACCAGGCAGTATGATCTGTAACCCGGGAATACCGGGTATACCGGGTATATATATATGAAGTGGTTGGAATAGGGCGATTTCTAAAGAACCTAAAAAATGATTTTCATCCATGTTCTGTGCACTGGTCGGTATGTTCAGTCACCCGCGGAAACCCCGGGTTGGATCCTCTAGTTTTATTAAACATAGAGTTCACGGGCATCCTATAGTGTCATTTTAAGAGGTTCAGTGAAAAATTCAAGCCATTTCGTGTATTTACCAAAGTGAACTAATTAAATAATAAAACAACAATTTTTAAAAGAAAAAGCACACGAAAGCAATTTAAAACTAGTACTCATTTTGTAGAGGCAATTTTAAATTTTGTTTCCAGGGGTCGATGCAGGTTTTTTTTCTTGGGGCCTATTTTGTGAAAAGTAAAGGATATTTTTGTGAAATTTATTATATTTTGTGAAAAATAACATTTTGTAACAAAAGTTTAAATCTTTACTTTTTTTTTTTCAAGAAAACTAATTTTCAGAATGGAGAATTGCGTTAGTAAGCACGGATAAAACTACGGAATTTCAGAATTCTAATTTTCTTCTTCTTAACATAGTATAAAACAAAGTCGCTTTTTCTGTCCCTATATCCCTATGTACGCTTAAATCTTTAAAACTACGCAACGGATTTTGATGCGGTTTTTTTTAATAGATAGAGTGATTCAAGAGGAAGGTTTATATGTATAATAACATCCATTAAATAGTGGAGAAATACTGTTATTTTTTAGGTTTTTAATGTGATGTAAATAATTTCATTTTTTCCGCTTATACATTGCAAACGCAGGCTGAACCCTACAAGATTTATCAAAATAATGTATTAATTATTGTACACATTAAAAAGGTCTACAGAAAACACAAAGAGATGAAGGTTTTCAAGGTTAACCCGAAGCAAAGCGAGGGAGGGCCGCTAATGATTAATAAAAAACATTTTATTTATATTTTATTATTTATGTATGAGTAAATTTTGCCCTATTTAATCACCAAAATCGGCGATTAAATAAGGCAAAAATTTCTATTAATTTGCAGTCCTAACAAAAAAAACGTAAAAGTTGGCAGCTATGCACTTTCACAGGACTGCTATGATTTATTCCCCTACGAAGGATAGACTCAGTGTTTTTGAGAATATTTATTACGTCACGGAAGCATATTATTATTAAAAAATATACAAAATGCTCATCAAAATTTTATTTTAGTAATGCAATTGGATATTATTCTTATAAAGGTCATTTTTTCTGCTTTTCTAGTGACAAAGCATTTATGCAGAAAATAACATGTAATATTTGCAGATTTTAACTCATAAAAGAAAACAACTATCAGGTATTGTGAAAAGTTTATTATGTCATTATACATAATTTCAGTTACTGAACAATAATAGAAAATAAGGTTATAGAAATTTTATAATATCGTAATTTCTTCTTTCTAAAGTATATCTTCTAATTTCAAGTTATCTCGCTAAATTCAATTTTATTATAATTTATAAAATATATATACTTTTATATTATTAAAAACAAAATCAGTGTGTTTGCATATATTAAAGCCATTTTATTGGTGAGTACATGTTAATTGTCAAAATGGAAAATCTTGATATTCCAAGTATTACAGAAAGATTTATTAGTGGACCTATAAACTATAAACTGACTTTATTTATTATAAATATACATAAATATCTAAAGGAAAGAATCATAAATATATTAAAATGTTTACTCATAGTTAAAAGGTTTTTTTTTTTTATTATTGAGTATTTATAACTCAGTTATTCACTGAAACCTGATTTTTACAGATTGAGGATTTCGGCGTTTTCATGATTTTAAAATGGTCCATGCGCATTTCATTTATTCCAATTTTATTAAAATTTCTTTCAAATGATCCATCCAAGTTACATTTATGTTACAGTTACGGATTTTAAAATTTAAAATATCAAGTGTCATTAAATATATTTTAACCAAAATTTACGTAAGGATATCTAATAACACTATAAGCTTTTGCTGTAATTTTCTAAAAATAATTATTGGTAAATACAAAAGTTGATTTTGATGGTTCACTGTACCATTAAATGGTACAAAAAAAGTGGTACAAGTCGGCTTTTATTACTTTCATTATAATTCAATGGATTTTAAAGATGCAGGTATGCAATGTTTTCTAATGATTTTGTCGCAGCAAGAGGGAAAATTCATTAACAGACTAATTTGTCTAAGAGGGTCATATAAAAATTAGGAAGTGTAATTTTTTTTTAAATAATGTTAGGACACATTTATTAACGCAATCTTATTTCCTACATTATTTTGAACACTTTTGCAATCTACATTGTCTATTTATCTCTAACGGGTAAAAAATAAAAATTCGTTTAAACCTTTTGTGACACTTTGTATTCTGCATGCTTATCATTAAAGAATTCACGAGCTTAAGACGAAGTTTCGCCGTTTTTCCCATATCGCAAAATCCTATGTTAACCTATAGAAAAATTTAATTAGGTGATAACTCATTACCTAATATATTTATCTAAATTCGGCTTTGACCATAAGAAAGTAGACGCTTAGTGCCGACGTAATACGTTTTTAAAAATTGTAGTCTTAAAATTTAAGCATATTTTAAAAGATGATTAAATTTAAAATTTTCCATAAGTAAAAATTTTAAAGTTTACAGAATTTTTTTAAATACTTAAAATTTAAGGTGAAATTCTTTAAAAACACACTATATCGGAATCGGACGCCTACTTTCTGATGGTGAAAACCGTATTTCGATAATTATATTAGGTAATGTGTAATCACTTAAATTATTCCACGCGTTAACAAGGGATTCAAGGATTGACGAGGGGAAAATTTGTATCAGTAAAGTGGCCCCTTCAAAAATAGGGTCGTTGTGGTATATAGAAGAAGGTGGCCTAAAATAATCCTAACGGGCAAAACTATCCACATATGTTTCCTTCCAGACAGGTCGCGCAATCTACAGGGTAATACATAAACTAGTTGTGATAAGGGAAGAAGAAGCCATGGCGGTATTCAAGCGATCGCAGTATTACGCGTCTGAATAGAATTCTTTGAAAAATTGCGTTTTATAACATCTATTATAAGGTAAGCACTAACTTTCATATTAATGTAGCTTTGCAGTCTTTCATGTACAGAAATATGACTTGGTTTACTTAATGGAGTATGTTTTTAGATGTGAATTACACTTATGTGTATTGTCATAATTACTTTTATATCCTTTATTTTGCCGATAAAAAACAATTTACAATTATTTGAAAATGAAGGATCATTTTGCCCTTTGGTGAGGCTAAAATGATCTTTTGGACACTTTAAAAAAAAATCTATTTTATTCATTACTTAATTTGGGTTTGAAATATTATTAAAATATGTTTATAATGCGAAATATAGTGTAAAACTACTAGCAAAAGGCCAAAGTTTTATTTAAACAGTTATGTTATTTTACACAAGTTTTTCGCTTAAGGGGATCATTTTAAGCCACCTTCCCCTAATATAAAATGTAATTTTATTTTTAATATGTAAAATTCATTTCAGTGAAATCACACTGAATATATCCGAAAGCTGAAATGAACTGTTTTCTTACCTGCTGATTCAACTGAAATATTTCTTGAAGGTTTATTTGATATATTAGCTTCCGAAGTGCACAGCTCTCTACTTTCAAAAAGAGTGCTTTCAGGCGATGAAAATCTATTATTTGCACCAGATTTTTTCTTCGAGAATCCCTTTATGGCTTGCACTAAATTCGTACAGGATAAGGATCTATGTTTTTGAAGGGGCTTTAACGGTAAAAGAGGGCGTTCAACATAGCTGTTCCAGATATCTAAGCAAGAGAAA
This sequence comes from Maratus michaelseni, assembly GCA_963931845.1. Classification (NCBI taxonomy): domain Eukaryota; kingdom Metazoa; phylum Arthropoda; class Arachnida; order Araneae; family Salticidae; genus Maratus; species Maratus michaelseni. The sequence goes on along the minus strand of OZ007586.1, from coordinate 438,427,024 downwards.
AATGAATATACATTAGAGTCACATTTCCACTCACAACATGATTTAAGAAGCTTGTGTTCATAATAAAGATAACATTTTTCTTTACTTTATTATAATTAAAATAAAGATCATGACCAGGAAGCACGTGTGTTCCCTACATAAAATCTTGGATATATATATAGTCCTGGTAAAAAAAAAGCGATCACCACTATTAATTATGCTGCAAATAATCATGTAATAAAAATGTAGCTATCAATCAACTTGCACTGTAAAAAATGTTGGTCAAAAATTACGGTACATATACTGGCAACTTTGTGACTAGTACATATACCGTAATTTAACTGGACGGTATATGTTCCGTAAAATATTTAAAGTATATGTACCGGCTGCACTCCCCCCTCTCCTGAGGCCTGCACGCATTACGTAACAAGAGCAAGAGCATCCACTTCAGGAGTTGCCGTACACCGGGGCGCGGCTACCAGCTTTTTCCTTACTGAAAAATAATTATTTTGCGGTATAAATAGCGATTTTTTATAGAAAAACAATCATTTTACGGTATAAATACCGTTTATAATCGAAATGGCACATATACGACTTTTTTACGCTTAATATACCTTAGAAGTACGGTACTCATACCGTAAAGAGTGAAAACGGTACAAATACCGTTAATTTACAGTACATCTACTGAAATTTTACGAAAATGTTTTACAGTGTGGGAATAATGTCTGCTTCTAAATGCTATGTGTAAATTATGCTTTGGATGTCGTCTACCTATTAAAAATTTTATCAACTTTTATTATTCAAATGGTAAAACCCATTTTTGGCACTTTATTGAGTTCTTTGGATCAAATCAAGTGTGAAAAGTATATAGGTTATGCACACACACACACACACACATATTTTAAAAAAATATATTCAATTTATATCATCACAAAAAATCATCCGTGGGAAATATTTCCTTTTTAACGAGATATAGAGACGGACGTTAATTAATGTAACAGAATAAATATTAGTAAAACTGACTTAAAGTTTATTATTCAGTAACAGATTCACAAAAAGTTCCAGTTAATTTTGGAACGCCTCATACATAAAGAATAACAGATGTTGAATCTGGAATGTGGAATTTTTATTTGCATTAGTAAAAAGGTAATTTAATTCAATGGTGTTTTATTTGCACTGACCATTTAAAAATACTTTTAAAAAGCGATAAATAAAGCAAAAAATAATTTTCGAAAGTTTGTTTTGATTATTCGTAAATTTTAACTCAACGTTTTCAATATGAGTTTAGAATCTTTTTTAAGATTTTAATATTTAAAAAAAGATAAAATATGCAGAATGTTACCGAAAAGACCAAAAAATATACTTCAAGTATAAAAAATTACCTAAAATTTATAAAAAAGCCCGTCACTCAAAAATAAATAAATAAATAAATTTTAAAAAAATGCAAATTTCAACAACTCTTTAGTTTCTGGTAGTGAGTTACAAAATTAATTATAGGTTATTGTAATCGATTACGAAGCTGGTGGTGTAATGATGAAACCTGTTAAGCGAAAGTAACTTTTATTTGCATCTCTAATCAGATATATGAAAGGGACCCAGACATTATCTAGGCATTATTTATTGAAAATTATTAAATCACGACTTACAAAATCGTTTTCATAAAAAAATAAGCATTGTTACTAAGAACAGAAAACCACGTTTTTAGTGCCAGAAACCACCGAAACGCTTAGCAATGAATTCAAATTATCGAAAGTTTTGGTCGTATAAAAATGGAATTTTTACTGTTGTGTTTGTTACATCATGGAGAAAGTTTTGTAAATGTAACTTATAGAACCCAGGGGACATATATAAATTTAAATTTCGTAACTTTTAAAAAATATATAAGTATTTTGATATAAATGGATTTCCATGTGATGAAGAACAACATTTGAAACGTTTACGCAATTGAAATTACACTTCTAACTAAATTAACGGTTTAGTAATTAGCTGTAGGTCAATGATAAGAACCTAGACTCTTATATATATATATATATATATATATACACACACATGCATATATATATATAAAGGATTTTCATAGATAGTAACTTCTCGACCGAGAGTAAAGTGACATTTGGTCCACAAGACTATTATGCAAAACAGCTCCATTTCGAACCGAGGGAATAGTAGCGCATGCTTTCAAGTTTTATATGCTCTAAAAGTGTGTGTTGCCAGGCGACATTCTCTTCTACATAAATTTTCATTGTATACTTCCACATATGTGTGTGAGACATCTGAAAAATTTTCCTTCTTAATGCAGCTTTTTACATTAGAAATATGTTATCTTAAAACTTTCTTTCGTTTTCGTTGCAAATTTCGAATTTTTAGAGGTTTTTTGCTGCAGTTAAGATGCGAATATGCGTTTGGTAAGAATTATAGAAAAGGGTAAGCTTGTTTTCGCTTTGTTTGGGAATCTGGTTCAAGGATAAGCTGGCATATTTATTCTCTCCACTTCATTCTTCAAAGTTTATTTCAAATGGTTTATCAATGCATTCATTCATTCATTCATAAGATCAATAGATTTCTGGACTTCTATTCTTAATTAAATTCTTAGCAGTTATAGATTCTTTAAATTCAAAATATATTTGCCGTTTATCAGACATTAATAGCAATTAGCTTAAAATTTCTAAATATTATACAGGGTCGCCATAATTAAAATCTACACTGTTAAAAATTTGCAGCAAACTGTCCAGTCATTCCACCGTTTTTATAGAAGACGGTTACATAACTGTACTTTAACTCTGTTCTAGCCATAATATGGACAATAATATGGTCTGAATAGAGTTAAATTAGGGTTATGTAACCATTTTCTATAAAAACGGTCGCATGACTGGACAATTTGCTGCATATTTTTAACAGTGTAGGGATTTAGAGCTCAATTATAAAGAATGTACTGGAGCAAATGCAACACCATTTCGTATACATTAATATTTAGACCATGCTTGCATTTGCTTTAATTTATATAGATTTATATAAAATTAGTTCACGTTTTCGGCACTAGAGGTTAAAGTGGCGCTGCAGGTTGATTTCTGAAGTTCTGAATTGTAAAGTTAACAAGTGAATTGCAAATATGTAAAAATTCAGTTAAATGGTAAAAATGAAATGTAACTGCTCAAAAAACATTTCTGTGTTAAAATGTTAATTTCGGAGACTTTTTAAAAAAAAAGAAACTGTAATAAAATGTAATAAATTTCAATTTTGGCGTTTGGATTATTCCATATATGAATAAAAGGGAAAAAAAGGGGGGGGGGGTAATAGGGATTATTATATATTTATTAATGTCATTTTATTATTAAAATTGAAATATATATATATATATATATATATATTCAGTTTGAATCGATAGTGTGTGAGACTTTCCTTAATAGCCCTATAAAGGCAATGCTTTACCGGGTGAAAATCACATCCCTAGGGCCTGATCAAGCCAAAGAGGGGCTTTAGGCCTGGTATTCATTTATGGCACCCTTTCCTATACTTTCACAAAAAAATTACATTTACTATGCCTTAGAATACAGATATAAATATATAAATGCATTGTTAGATTAATATATCATTGTTTTTTAATATTATCCTACTCTGGCTCATGCTTTAATTTGGTTCTGCACCTTAAGGGGGAAAAATCATAAATTCATATTTTTCTATAATTGTCTCAAAATGTCTTTTTTTACAAAACTTTTTATTCCACCGGAAATGAAATTAGTAGCCAAGTATTAAAAAAAATCTTTCATCTATAAAATTGACGTCGTTGAAATTGCGCATATTCGTTGAGAAAACTGCAAAGTTTTATCAAAATTGCACGAAAATCACATAATTTTCACAATTTTCATTAAACCTAAATCGTAAATATGATTTTTTACTTATTGTAAGAAACTTAAATCTTTTCCATGTGTATAATAAAATTAGATTTGATTTCTTTTTTTTTTCGGAAAATCGAAACATACAATGCAAATGCAATGCATAGTGTAGTCACGCTCTCGTTTTAATAAATTTTGGTTCCAAGAAATCATTTTCGAACTACTCATGCATCAAACTGCTGAATAGTCCGCTATTTTCTAATTCATTGATCACCTCAATCAGAATATCGGAAACTAACTGTTAACCTCCGATTCAAAATAGTCAAAAAATGTAATTGCTAATCATAATCATATATTCTAATACGAGCAAATCTTGTGGGTGGTTATATATATATATATATATATATATATATATATATATGCAAAAATTATCTTAAAAACGGCTCTAACGATTTTGACGAAATTTCGTATCCTACCGTTTTGGGGCACCAGAAAACCATTGGGCTAGGTCACATGCTCGAGAAAATTTGATTAGTGGGTCACTTTGGGTCATTTTGGGTCATGGTCTAGCTAATTGTATCTAAAAAACGGTTCAAACGATTTTGACGAAATTTTGTATCCGACCATTTTCGGGCATGAGAAGTCAATTGGGCTGGGTCACATGTTCGAGAACTTTCGATTAGTGGGTCATTTTTGGGTCAACGCAGGTCAAATTAATTTTATCTAAAAAACGGCTCTAACGATTTTGATTAAATTTTGTGTCCTACGAGTTTCGAGCACGATAAAAGCATTGAGCTAGGTCGCATGTCCGAGAAAATTCGATTAGTGGGTCATTTCTGGGTCATTGTGGGTCAAGATCTAAAAAGCGGCTCAATTTACACTAAATTTTGCATCCAATGGTTTTCGGGCACGAGAAGACTGTTGGGCTAGGTCACATGTTCGAGAAAATTCAATTAGTGGGTGATTTTGGGTGATTTTGGGTCATGGTCAAGCTAATTGTATCTAAAAAACGGTTCAAACGATTTTGACGAAATTTTGTATCCGACCATTTTCGGGCACGAGAAGACTATTGGGCTGGGTCACATGTTCGAGAACTTTCGATTAGGGGGTCATTTTTGGGTCAAAGCGGGTCAAATTAATTTTATCTAAAAAACGGCTCTAACGATTTTGATTAAATTTTGTATTTTACGAGTTTCGGGCACGCGAAAATCATTAGACTAGGTCACATGTTCGAGAAAATTCGATTAGTGAGTCATTTCTGGTCATTGTGGGTCAATATCTAAAAAGCGGCTCAATTTACACTAAATTTTGCATCCTATGGTTTTCCGTCACGAGAAGACTGTTGGGCTAAGTCACATGTTCGAGAAAATTCAATTAGGGGGTCATTTTGGTCATGGGTCATGATATTTGAACTCAAATTTAATTTTGACCGAGCATAGCTCGGTCTTCCCTGCTCGTTTAAAATTAACTTTAACCTTTTATAACAAATCCGAACACCCAGAGATAATAAATAAACTTTAATAATTGTTAAAAGGTGTTAAATAAAAATCTTAAAAACAAAAACAAAAACAGTTTTATGTATAAACTGTCTATATGTTTTATGTAAACATGTAGATAGTTTATATATAAACAAACTTTTACTGGTTTTAGTTAACTCCTTTTAAGAATTAATGAAGTATTTTAACGGTTTATTTTTATTGTTCAATACTACATAATAGTTGATTCCACGGTATCTAGAATAATATCTATTCTAGATACTGTGGTTGATTCTATGTCAGATGCATGGTGAACCAGTGCATACACTGATAGGTATGTGATGTGCATTGATTTCTAAGCATATATACAATATATATGTGTTATAATGTTATTTTCACTTTTTAAATCATTAATGCTGGTTTAAATCATTTAATAACGATTAACAGTTTAGCTTTTTATCAGATGACATTTTAATATATTTTTCCCGTGAGGAGAGAAAACACTTTGAATCATGTGTTCAAGATTTTTTTTTAAAAATTTTACAAGAAGTCGCCCATAGACAACGCTATATATCTTGTGAAACCTGGTTTGCATAAACATGGCTTACCCTACGCAAATAACAAATCCCATAAAAGAGAAAAACAGGCACCGCAGATCAGAAATTTAAAATCCGTTAATGCATAATCCTTCAAAGACATAGTTATTGCAGGGGTCGCAGCATATAGGACACAATTTATTGTTCATACCAGTATCCCTAATCAATAATCTTGAGGATAAATTTCTTTACCGTATGCAATAGAAATATATCACGAGCATAATTTCTTCTAGGATAGTGGTAGAAACAATAAAATTTGTCCTATATGCTGCGAGGCCTGTTATTGTTAATAATTTTTTTCTCCCAGAATAACGAGAACAGCGTTGTTGCCATTAGAGCCTATCGCAGGCAGAACTTTTTCAATTCTCTGCTGTTCAATAAACCTCGCGAGCATTACCTGGAGTGAAATGCTCTGTATCCAAAAATTATAATTATATAAAACTGATCGCGCCTACATTTAATGTGATGTTCTGAGTTTAATGAAATATAGGTTTAAATATCTGAGAATTTACTTAAATTTTACAGCTGTTTTTATAAATTAACATACAGAAAATATATGGAAAATCACCCAAGTGATAATTTGAATGGGTATCTGTAGAAGTTATTATTTTATTGGCTTACCTTGCCATTTATTAAACTCTTAGTACCTCAAGTAATATATTTATAGACAAAGAATAAGTAAATTATCATTATTTTTGTCGTGGGGACATTTATGGTAAGTATCAAATATTGCCTTATTTTACTTTAAAATTTTAAATATTAAAACAAATTGAATCAAAATAATTTATTTAACAAACAAAAGTCTTTTTTTTCTACATTAATGTATTTGAAATATTCAGTATTATACTCATTTTTACTTTTAAAAAAATGTCAAACGTAGTGGGATATCTTAAAGACATTTGAAGAACCTTAAATGTAAAGCGAAAGAAAGTAAATTTTGAAGTGGAACACTTAAAAATATGTGGCAAAAGAAAAATAAGAGAAATTTTATTAATTTTATGAAAATACTTTACCGAAAAATTGTTCATCTTCAAAAATGTTTTCATTATGTCCACACTCTTCTACCTACAGAAAAGAATGTTTATAAAAGGTGTAATAATAATGTCTAAAAGTAATGTTTAACAATAATAAGTGTAATAAAGGTGTAATAATAATGCCTAAAAGTAATGTTTAACAATAATAAGTGTAATAAAGGTGTAATAATAATGTCTAAAAATAATGTATAATAATAATAAGTGTAATAATAATATATAATAATGTGTAACTAAAAGATGAAAATGATATTTTAAAAGACTACATTTTTATTTCACATCTTAATAGCATAGCTTTAAATAAATTTTCTCTGTGAAGAAGGAAACTTCAATGCATATTTGATCAAATCCTTTTGATGTTTCTCAATACCGTTAAGTTATTCATTTTTTAATAATTCATATTTTCTAAACCACATATTCAAAATTAACGAAAATTTGTATTTTTATTTATTTATTTACTTATTTATTTTTAAGAAACTGATTCTTAAATATGTAATCAATTTATGATATAGTGTCGTTCAGTTTTTAGAAATTTGGTTCGTCTTTAATATGTAGATGACACTTTAAATTAAAATTAACCAGTATTTTTCAACCCGTGTGTTGAGACACGTAAGTGCGCGCAATAGTGCCTCATGTGCCCAACGGAAATACTGTTTTGAAGCTTTTAATCGACTTTTTGCTATAATTCTGTTTAGCTTTCAATGGTACGTTTTACTCTCTGATCAACCACCGAGAGAAGTCCAAGTATTTGAAAGTAATTTCAAATTACAAGGAAAAAAAACATAAACTATGCTTGGGACGAACTTATGTTGAGAATACAAAGAAAAGTAACGGATCTTTGTGAATTGGAATATTCCTCAATAAAGAAACTAGCATGGGGAAAATGTAGTAATATTTCTTTGTTTTGAAATAATTTTGTGGCTAACAGCAGAGAGAAAATACCGCATTGAGATTAATTCAGTTTTGGAAAATAATTAAAAATATATAATTCATTTTATTGATAATTTTCATTATAATTACTTCTTTTCTTCCTTGAGTAATAAACGAAAACATATATGTATGCTATTTGGATAATTATTTCAAGAATTAGGATACGATATTTTAATAAATTTAATCTGTATCCTTAGTCGAAAAAGTTTGGGAAATATAGAAAAAAACATATACTTTGACGAAAAAATAAATAAATAAATAAATAAAAAATACCCGAGTTAGGATTATACTTTTTACCCTTGAGTCAATTAGAACTTAAGTTGTAGCCAGCGTTAAATTTTCTCTTTCAGTATCGTACATTTCAAATTGCCACGTATCATAGTTCAGTTTGTAACCTCTTTCAAGATAAAAATTCTCGTTAACAATGTAAAATTTAGAGTTGAACAGCATACCAGTATTTCGAAGATGTAAATTTGTATGTAGTGTTCATTGAAAATACTATTAATAAAATTATGATGAAAGTTAAGTATTTATAAATATGTAAATACATAAAGAGAAAATAATAAAAAATAAACTTTTTTTTTCAATCTATACCTTAGTTTCTTCACTACTTTCCGGAATGGACTGAACGCTTTCAGAACTTTTCAAACTGAAAAATAAATAATAAACAAAATTTATATTCTTAAAATGAAGCAAGCCAAGACAGCTGTCGAAAATTTTTGAAAATTAATGGGAAACTAAAATGTGCTATTTTAAAATAAAGTATCAGCAAATTAATGTCCAAACTAAAAGAAAATCAATGGCTAATTGAAATATACAGGATGACCATAATTTAATACGGGGTGTTTTGAGCTCGATTATAAAAAATCCACTAAATCAGACGCAACAAAACTTGGTGTAATTACTTTTTAGAATATGGTGATAGATTTAATAATATTAATAAGAAGAACTGAGTTCACATCACCACTAGAGGGCTAAAGTAACGCTTAAGGTTGCATTGAGCTGCAAAATAAGCATAGGAAAAGGTTGCAAAAGAAAAATTGTAAATGTGTAAAAAACACATGTAAATGCTGGAAATTAATTTCAATGTTAAAGGATCCATAAAATGTTAAAAAACCATATGGATTGTTCCCTTTATTGGTAGTGTGTCTGTATAATTACACAAAGCCCAAATTCAGTTGCCCTTTTAACGAAAATCTGTAGTTTCTTTCTAGCTAAATCTATTTTCCTGTTTGCTCCTGCGTTTTAAATAGTATTTACACAAAATTTTGTTGCTTTTGATTTCGTGGAATTTTTTTTTATGATAGACCTCTAAATGCCTCACCCACTTTTTTCTTTCAAATTACCGCCGTGTTGCCAACTATGAACTATTAAAACTAAATATTGGTATAAGCACCCAGAGAATATAATACTCTGTTGTAATCTACCTTAAATTTTTGTTCAGATGACTGAGTCGTAAGAAAAATGACAACCCAATTGGAGGTGATTATCTCCGTTATATGAAGCAAAGTTTTAAATATTTCTGAATTTAAAAAAAAAATCTTCATAATTCGTGCCTAAACTGCAATACATATTCTATAAAAACTTTTGAATTGATATTTTTAGCCTAGTTTTAAAAACAAATTTTAAAAACATGATTTTTTTGGGCCAATTATAGTAAATTTCCCCCTACGCTGAAATATAAACCAAATATAATGTCATTTTTCACTCTTCATGCTATAGCTGTTGAAATTTTAAAAAATGCGGTTTTAAGTTTTAAAGTCAGCTTAAATATTCTTATATGTTAAAGACTCACAGAGCATTCTATTGACTAAAAATTTAACTAATACTTTGAAATTACTGCTTTATAAACATGCCACTTATTTTATCTTTATATCTATTATAATTGTTAAATTTTAAAGTTCACGAGTCCTTTATGGAACACCCTGTATATGCATTTTGGTGTGGATTTAATTGAGGAATAAAGTGAACGCATAAAACTATTTTTTGTGGTGGCTTTGGAAATAACAAAGGTAGAGTACTACGTTAGTTTTTTTAGTATATTAATAATGCTTTATTTGAGATAAAATAAATTAGAAGGATCGATTTCTTATGAATATATTTTGTGTTATAAAAATATGAAAGACATACCTTGGATTCTTTGTATTATCTTTTCTGTCATCAACAAACGATGCTTCTAAATATTTTTCTGTTTCTTTATTTTCATCTGTAATTTTTTGTATAGTGATTCCATTAGTTGCTGACTGAAATTTCATTTCAGTTTCAGTATCTCCTTTGATTTTGCTGATCAAGTTGTCTGTAGAATGTTTTTCAGCTGCTAAACTGTTGACAGCAAAAGGTCTTATGTTTTCATGCACTTTTGAAGCTGATTTAGGTTTATATTGATGGAAGTTTTCCTTATCCAATAAAGGTTCATTCATATTGATGTTGGTCTCAGAAACTGATAAACACGAAGAAGTTTTGTTAAAATTGTCAAAACCTGTCCGATATCCCCCGGGTTGTATTTTATCAGTTTTAAAACGGCTTTTAAGAGAATCGATTTGAGTCATAGATTGTGAGTTTGTGATTGGTCTTGCATTAGGCTTAAGATAATCAGTTTTGCCATTAGCACCTTTTTCGAGTTTTTTTATTAAAGAGTCAACAGAATTCTGTTTAGTTACAGAACTCTTGAAAACAAAAGGTCTTGTATTTTCTTCTACTACTGAAGATGATATGGGTTTATGAACTTGAAAGTGCATTTTATTTGATGTAGATTCGTTAATATTAATGTTGATAGCACGATCGGGTAAACACGGAGAATTATTGTTGGAATTGTCAAGATAGTTCCATTTTTTAATAGGTTGTACGTTATCAATCTTAATCCCATCTTTAAGAAAATCGATTTGAGTCATAGATTGCGAGTTAGTTATTGGTCTTGCATTAGGAATAAGATGATTAGTTCTGGCATTAGCAACTTTGTCGCGTTTGTTGATCAAAGAGTCAATAGAATTCTGTTTAGTTACTGCACTCTTGAAAACGAAAGGTCTTATATTTTCTTCTTCTAAGGAAGATGATATATTTTCTTCTTCTAATGAAGATGATATAGGTTTATGAGCTTGAAAGCACATTTTATTTGATGCAGATTCATTCATATTAATATCGATAGCGCGATTTGGTAAACACAAAGAACTTTTGTTGGAATTGTCAAGATAGCTCCATTTTTTAATAGGTTGTACGTTATTAATCTTAATCCCATCTTTAAGAGTATCAATTTGAGTGGTAGATCGTGAGTTTGTTATTGGTCTTATATTAGGTACGAAAGAATCTGACTTGGCCGACAAAGTGACACTGTTTGATCGCTTTAAGTTTGGTCGACTCATATTAAAATCTCTAAATGTAATTTAAATTGATAAGAATATTTTGTTACTGTATCGTAGCATATTCTATCAGTTAGAAATGTATCAGCAAATAGATTTTTTGAAACATGTGCAAAATTAATGCTATTATTTTAAGTCTGGTTTTATTGACATCGTATACAATGTTAAAATTAAAAGAAGTAACAGATTTTCTTTCTTAGAATACTTGTCAATATTCTATTAAGATTACTTCAATATGTATATATAAGTTTGCTCTTATAAGTGTATTCTTTCAGAATTTTCAAATGCTGCTTACATCTTCTCTTATTTCATTCTTTTAGTCTAAGTTTACGTCAAATTACTCGATATTTCAGCAAATTGTTCATTCTAAAAATTAAAAAAATATCTCTATTAATTCACAGTGGTCATTATATAACAGTTTTAAATACAGATTAAATCAGAAAAAAACAATTAAGAATATTTTTAATCGGCTTTTTGTAAATTATAATTAATTATTCAGATCATGAGGTTTTTAACAAACGTTGTTCTTCTTAATTGTTTTCTATTGCTTTCTTCATTCCAAATACGAATTTTTGTTAGAAAAACCAATTTAATTAGAAAAGACCTCACGAGGATTGTATCCCTTAAATTTTGAGATAAATTATTTTATTAAATTTATTTGTTTTTCACAGTTATCAGTCGTTTCATTCATAATGCAGACTTTTTAACTAATAAAATGGATACCACCTTTCTCTTTCCAACTTGAAAAAAGAAAATTTAAATCTACTCAAAATTGCTTACAGTTAAGTTCTTTGCATTATATTTTTTTAAATTATATGTCCAAATATTTTCTTCTCCTTATAAATATTGGAGCACTCTGTATATTTCCTCTATTAGTAATTTTATTTGTCTGATCTACAGGGTGCCCCAAAAAATTAAAATGCACTTTAATTTTTGACCTATTGGAGATAAATAGGCAATGTAAATTGCAAGCGTATTCAAAATAAGATAGGAAATAAGATTATATTAATGAAATAATCCTCCCATTAAATTTCAAAAGAACTCCATGTATTGCCTAGTGAATGTTCACTTTAATTTTCTATTGAAAACGGTACATTGCAGAACACTCGCATGATTTTGGAAAAATGACTAGCCAGATTTTTATAAAAATTTCAATTTTTCAAGAAAATGAATGTACACGAAATGATCTAGTTTTTTTATTTTTCACATAGTATTCATAGAATTATGTTTGTTTATGTTGTAAAAATAATTCCAAATTTTCAACTTCTGTGAAACATTAATTTTGTATTATTGAAAGAGTGTGAATTTTGTTTCATAGTTGGTCATTTTTAAAAAATAAAAAAATTAGCTCATACGGTTAAGTTTTGTGCATGCTATTTGCACGCAAAGGAAATAAATGCATCTAAATATGACATAAAATTTATATACAAAAAATATTTTCATTACAATCTAAATTTAAAAGCGAAATTTTGTACAAGTGGTTATAATATTTCTTAAAGTAAAAAGCTTTAAATCTCTCATAATTTTGATATTTCAGAAGTATCTGATACTTTAAGTAATATTACAGACTTGTGATTCTTTTACAATGTGTATTATTGAAATGTTCTGTAGTGATATTACTTAGTAATGAAACAGAAAAAAATGAGGAAGATATAGCGTGCTGCAGCTATTTATAAGTTGACTTTATAGAAAATATAAGTTTTGCAAAGTAATAAAATTCCTTATCAGACAATAGATTTTCTAAAAATACAGGATGTTGTTTCATAAGAAAACAAACGTTAATAACTGATCTTAATATGTAGTAACAGGATGTGTGTGTAAACTTTTCTTACAACTTCATACTAATAATAGTAGCATTATCTGCAGAATCGGAAGAACGTTGATGAAATCTACAGTAGGGAAAAAATCCAAACCATAATTCCATTTGTTAAAGTTTCAGAATGTAATTGTTTGCACAAAAGTCTTTCGTTTGTGATTTTCTATATTCTTTTCATAGTGAAATTCTCTTCAAAAACCTTCTACATATTTATTTTGATTCAAATTTTGAAAATTTCAATATGAAACCCTATATTTTCTTCTTTAATACGACTTGTCATTCTGCAATTCACCCAAATATAAGTAATTTTCATTGCTCTATCTTAAAAAACTAAGTGTGTTTAGAGACTGAGTCAATAATGAGAAATGAATTTTGAAGACTGGGTGAAAAGACGGCTATAATTATTGAAAAAGACTAAAAATTATTTCGTAGAGACAATAATTATGCTCATCTGAAGTTCATAAATATATCCTTACCTTTCCAGTATTTAGCATGCATAAAATACACTGGCCTCCAAAAGTTAAGGTACAACATGTTTTTCGAAGCTCACCAGACAAAAAATGGCAGTCAGATTAAACTTCATAGTTTATATGAATGACAATAATAAGCTTTAAAAAACTTATGCAAAAATTACAGCTACCACTTTTATTTTATAAAAAAGAATAGGTATTTGTGAATGAGAGAAAAATATGCAATTACGAAGCTTTCGTAATTTCGCGTGTAAGTTTTGTTGTATTCGAACTATTGTTGTCAGTTTTGTTCACAACAGCCAGTAGAGTCTAGAAATGTCTAGAAGAAGTCGTTTGCCCGATTCATTAAGGTGGCGGGAGGTAGGATGGATGGAAATGGGGTTGTCACAGGCCGATACTGCTAGACGGCTCAATGTGTCTCGCAGTGTAGTCCAGCGACTCTGGGATTAGTATGAATCCAAAGATTCTGTGTCCAGAAACAATGTTCCAGGCCACACACATGTTACAACACTGTGCCGCAACTCATTGCAGACCACTTTGCAGCATGAGGGAGAAGAATCTCCGCTACTACGGTGCGAAGACGTCTTCACAATGCAGGTTTCTATGCAAGGCGACCAGTTGTGTGTGTCCCCCTCAACTGACGACAGAGAAGGGCCCGCTTATGTTGGGCAAGAGAACATGTTTCCTGGACCAGACAACAGTGGGCTTCTGTACTCTTCACAGACGAGTCCAGATTCACACTGGAGAGCTATTCAGGACGTCTTCTGATCTGGAGAGAACAATGCACTAGATATCATCAATCAAACACTGCCGAAACACACAGGTACAGATCCGGTGAATCATGGTTTAGGCAGGGATCTCACTCGGAGGCCACACTGACCTGCATGTGTTCCATGGAGGAACTGTGACTGGTGCGAGATATCGGGATGAGATCCTTGATTCATATGTGCGCCCATATGCCGGTGCTATTGGCAATGGTTTTATTCTAATGGATGATAATGCGAGACCACATCGAGCTGTGGTTGTTGAGGATTATCTTGAGGATTACGGTTTGGAGATAATGGAATGGCCAGCTCACTCTCCAGACTTGAATCCGATAGAACATCTTTGGGACTATCTTGGAAGACAGGTTGCGGCTTTAAGTCCTCCTCCAAGGTTATTAAATGAGCTGGAACAAGGCTTACTATAAGTCTGGTCAGCGTTACCTATTTCGGTACCCGACAATTTAATTGAGAGCATGGAAAGTCGATGCCGCCAATGCATTCAAGTCCGGGGTGGACATATTGTGTATTAGAACCAGTTTTTTAATCTTTTTCTGTCACGTTTTACTGCATAATACTGCGATGTACTGATTTCTCCAAGAATGGAATTTTCCACCATGAGGGCTTTTTTGTTGTAATTTCATTTATACATTTAACTTAAGTAAATTTCTATGTCGCATTTAATAAATAACAGTTTAGCGCACATTTCCTCCAAATTTGTTGTTTCTATATTCATTCATTTGCAAATTAGACGCAAAAAACCGGTTGTACCTTAACTTTTGGAGGCCAGTGTAGCAAGACGTGAATTTTAAACATTAATCTAAATTATGGCCCGTTAAAGGCAGATAAAACAACGTTTTTATAGCACCAGAACTTTTTAACTAATTGTAGACTGATTTCAGTAACATTCATGAATGCTACCAAAACCAGTCTGTAATTTCTTGAAAAGTTCTGGTGTTTAAAACGTTGTTTTATCTGCTTATATTGTACTACGCCAAGTATCAGCTTAATTTTCATGATCCTTTAAAGTTTTTCATTTTGCATATGTGCTTATAACTTGGCTAACAAGTATCAGAAGTGCACAAAAGAGTGTTTTCATGGACTTACAATAATATTGACTCTAACAAAATCAAAAGAAAGTGCATATGGTGCCTATTTTGAATTTTGTAATAATTCATATTTTATAACCAGTTTAATCCAAAATAAACGTGGAATTTATGTTTGGGATTTTACAAAGTATAGTATAAAACAAAAAGTAATGAAATACATAAAACATTGTCCGAACTATGCCTAAATAACAGACGTTTATCTTAACATTGATCGGTTCATTTTTAAAGAACTTGCATCTCACTAGCTATTTATTTAAAATGGATACAAATTTGTATTTCAAGTCTTATTTTTATGCTGAATTCAAATACGTAATACAATTATGGTGATGTGATTAAAATTTTAAAAGTAAGGTTTAATTTTAATATGTAGATGAGAAAGTAAACCAAATGAACTTATGAGACTAAACCAAATGAACCAAGAAAACTTATGAGAAAGTAAACCAAATACGATTATACGAAGTAAAACAGCATTTTTATTTTCTAATTTTTCCTACTTTACATCATCTAAGAATATTTTAATTCAAGAAAAATCTTTATTTGTGAAAACATTTAAAGGAAAAAAACAAACCTTGAACAATAGTTCCACTTTTTGCATATAATATCAAACTTTACTTTTTCTACTGAATTTGAAAATTAAGAAGATATTTGATTGAATTGTATGCCATTACTATACCAACATAAAAACTGTTACTTAAAAGAACATCACTTTCAAATAAATTTGTCTGATGTTCTATGGATTTATTTTTTCCTGTAAAATAGCCGTTCTGTCCTTTATTTTGAGAACTTCCTCTTTAATTTACGCTTAATTTTTAAATTTTCTTACTTTGTTGCGTTATTTATTATTGGTGAAGTTTAGCATATTTAATAGCAATAAGTTGTGTAAAAATTTTCTTTAACAGCGATAATTGATAAAAACATGCGTTTCCGTCTGTTTTTTTTTTTATTATTATTATTAATTTTTTCTTTTGTTTATGTAATCGCAACAACAAAAGCAATATTAACCCTTTAACTACTGAATTATGTTCTAAAAATATTTTGATTTTCTTTTCTCTTCTTTTCTTCTTTTAGGTGTATGTTAGCTTGTAAACCTGATCAATAACTGGTATACACTGATATAAAAACCGACTTTAAAATATCGTAAATATATATTTAAACATCGAATTACTGGCGTTTCCAATTTATACGATTTTTTGTGATAAATCAAAACCATCAACGTAACAAAAATTTTGAGGAGTGTGATGTCGAATAATATACTTCACTTTCTCTTCTTTTAAAGATATATAATATTTTTCTAAATTTAACTCAATATTCTATACTTTACTAGCTGATCCGTTCGGCGTTGCTCGGAAGTCAGTAACTTTCTTTTGCGGTTTCGAAAAAAATGTCATTTTGGGCGCGCATTCTGTTCTAAACCAACCTCTTTCCGAACGAAACTCCTGCACTCGTCCCCGCTGCCAACGGCATTGTATAAGCAGGGGTGCTACGCACGTGCTGCAATCTCGTTTAGTTTTAATTTCCGCCGCTAGGGGGCACGAAATCACCTTACTTAGTTATCTATATTTTAATTAGTTCATGTTAAGTTGAATGAACCAATCCCCGTTGAAGATGATTCCAAACATTTTTTAGAACACTTTGGTCGAAATATGAAAGTGCCCTAGGTCGACCACTTTCAGCCACCATATCTCGCACACCCCACAGCTACCAACATGCAACCACCATAGTGTACGATGGGAGACTCGAGGCTACTACCAGTTGTGGCTTGAAAGTGAAATATAGGGACACACACGTCTATATGTAAATGCCCTAGGTCGACCACATTCAAGCATCATATCTCCAACACCCCGCCAGCTACCGACTTGCAACCACCATTGTGCACGGTGGGAGACTCGAGATTCGAGACTACTACCACACACAAACACCAGTTGTCTGCGCTGGGTAGTTATGGCTGCAAAGTGAAATATACGGACACACACGTCTAAAACGCACTTCCAGCAATTACCATCCATATACGGCGATGTATTTAGTTCTTTGTCAGTTCGAAGAATTTATTTATAGTCTACAAACATCTTTTAATGTACTAAATATAATTCAGTTTTAAAATGCCTTACAGGATTAAAAACCACTGTTTACGCCCATAGACACAAATGCTTTCGAATTATTTTGTGTTGTCCTGTATATGATCTATAGAAATTATATACACCATTTAGTATGCAGAAAATGGATATCGTGTCTGGTACAAGACCGTTTGTTTAACGTGAAACGTCTATGGCAGAGAGTCGCTTTTAGCGTATTGAATTGAAACGAAAACGAGACATTGACTGCGTACCAAATTTTATTTTAAAATAAAACAGACAATGAATGGGACATGATATTTGTTTCGACTAGTATTCAGTGACAATTTTACTTAACATTGGCCTGTGATATGAGAAGTAAGAGACATAAGGCATAATATCAACATCGACTTGTCTGGTGAACGTACAATTGATCGTGGTAACTGCCCAATGTTGTTGGTTCTGTAGCCACGTAGATGAGGCCGAAATTTTTTGAAGAGTTCGTCTGTTGCACGCCAGTGGTCCTGCATCACGTCGATTCGAATGGTATTGATATCCATCAGCTGTCTTCGACAGATGTCATCTTCACTCGCTATGTCCATCAGTTCAGGTACAGTAACGGTAGAAGTCAGAGCCGAAACTAGGGCAGAGGGTGCAGGGCATATGCCCCGAGCAAAAGAGTTGAAGGGGGCGCCAAAAGAAGATTTGGTCCGTCCTTCGGTACAAAAATCAAATAACAAAATGTGGGTAAATATATCGTTGAATCGGACAACCCAAATTAAGATTTATTCGTTATTTTATACTCTTTTGCTTTGAACAGCGCCGGTTTTTCCATTAGGAGATTACCTAGGGACGCAAGAACAATATACTTTATTAACGAATTCATCCAAGATAATTGAAAGATTAATACACTGTCCTAATTAGGTTTGAATTGGTTCACTATTTCGCACATTATTCTGGTGACAAGATTAACATATTTTGCTTTTGTATGTCCCTGTAAACAAACTATAAAATATACATATTTGATTTACAAACTCATCCAAGATTTGCAAGATCATTTATATTTATAATGTCGTTTGATAATTTGGTCACTTATAGGGTCCTCTATCAGTGGAAATATGAACTTTTTTCTTGTCACAGAAAATATCTGACTGTTTGAAAAGTACGAGTATTACTGTGCAATCGGAACTCCGATGTGACAATTTGTGGATTTTTTAAATGCGTTCAAACTTATAAGCAGGCCCTAATTATGACCACTCTTAATTATGACCAGTATTGCCAATTTGGAAGATTTTTTAATACCACTATTTCTGAATAGTAATTTCCGCCTTATTTAATCTCATTATTCTGAGATTAAATAAGACGATTCAAACATCCGAGGTATTCAGAAATCCACTAAATAGGAGACATTGTCTTACTTGTACCGTGGTCATAATCAGGCCCTGCTTATGGGACACTCATAATGTTCCCTCATTGGTGGAAGAGTTAATCTCTAATAAAAGTTTTTCTTTGTGGTTAAATAATTTCTGTTTTGTCATTTATTTTCTCCCAAAAATTCAAACACAACAAAAAAGGAGTATTAGTATAAAAAGAAAGAAAGAAAGAAAACAAAGAAAAAGGAAAGAAAGAAAGAAAAATAAAAAGACCCGTGAAGGCTCCAGGACTTTCAATAAAAGCAAATCATTACCACAATGGTTCTTTATTGAAGAGAAGATTTTGAAATACTGCTCAATTGCGAGAAAAAAAAAAAATGATGTATCAGTTCTCATTCTATAAAAAGAATGATCAATGCGATAAATAGGATTTATACGACACTTTTCGTTCTTCATGATGTTAGACCGCAATTGTATTATTAACTCTCTTATACTTTTCTATTTCTGTGCAACAAAAAGACTCCATATGGAACCGGACTAATGTGATTAAAAATATTTTGAGCTAAAGTAAACTCCATTAAATTAATTATGTATATAATTTGTTTAATTTCAACATCGTTAAGTTTCTTAATTAGGAAAAAGCTACAGGTGCCTTATATTATCGTTTAGTATCGTTTAGGGTAAATTTTCTTACCACTAAGATTTATCACTGAAATATGTAAAAACATTCAACACTGATTTTAATTATTTTTAAGATTATTTATCACGGGCCCGGACAACGCCAGGCGGGTCAGCTAGTTGTTAGATATTTTATTCTTTTGAGTTTCCTATTGAAATTTATTTATTTTTTCTTATTGCAATTTATATAGTTTTGGGGGTTCATTGGTTAAGTATAAAGAGGGCGGAACGGGGGGGCTAATCCCCCTTAATTTAAATAAATGAGTTTTTCATGCAGAAATATCCAATTTGCTCCAAATTTTTCATATAAGTTCATTGTGATAAGGCGCTTCCCTGATTAGTTTTTGGGGTTCATTAGTTAAGTATAAAGACGGAAACGGGGGGGGGGCTAATCCCCCTCCCATAATTTGGATAAATGGGTTTTTCATGCAAAAATATCAGATTTGCTTCAAATTTTATATATAAGTTCATTGTGATGAGGCGCTTTCTAATTAGTTTTGGGGGTTCATTGGTTAAGTATAAAGGGGGGAATGGGGGGCTAATCCCTCCTTAATTTAGATAAATGGGTTTTTCATGCAGAAATATCCGATTTGCTTCAAATTTTTTATATAGGTTCATTGTGATAAGACGCTTCCCTAGTTAGTTTTGGGGGTTCATTGGTTAAGTATAAAAGGGGGGACGGGGGGGGGCTAATCCCTTCTTAATTTATTATCGATTTCTCTAATTTTCAGGGGCATTATTCTTTCAAATAAGAGTATAATATACAGTTAGTGGGAATGGTCTGTGAGACCAATGTCATCAGTTTAACTAGGCACTTTTCTTTTTATTTAATGGTGCTTCATTAGGTATATATGTGTAAAGATATATATTTTTAATGTTTTCATAATGTTTTCATGACAGAAAGCACAAACGATGCAAAATGTGCATCAGTGTCGGAAGAGGTCATACTCCATACTCACCGACTCATATGTGTTCCTTTTTTGGGCTGAACAAGCTTTTTCGTAATTGTTAACAAATGCTGTAAGAAGCATATTTTGTTCTTTAGCGCATTTTTATTTGTCATGTGATAATATCGGTATCATTTTGCATAATAAAGATACACAAAGACTTCTCTTAAATATGTACTAAGTTTCATTTCTTTAAACGATGTCTATCATTAGTTATGACGAAAAATGTTCCTTAGCAATTGTCAAGCAGGTGATTCAAAATAAAAGTTATGGCGATTCTCTCTTCAGGCTGCTCTCATATCCAAAGGACCAACTTTATGACACATTTCTGAATTCATTTTTGTTCGGAAACGCATGAAGCTGGCAGGTTTTCTTATTCAGATTCCATGTAATCGAATGGTAAAGGCAGAAGATCTTTCAGAAAATACTGTCAAAGTTGGCGTTTTGAACCGAATTTCTAGACGCGACACCACGGGAAAGTAAAAAATAAAAGGTCGTCACTTGACAAAAATAGCTTATAACTCGATAAGTAAGTTACTAATGAAAAAATAGAAAACGCCATTCGATTCTAAATCGCTTCAATAGCCAATTTTATGCTTTTACGTTTCAAAATGAATCAGAAAATGTTTCAGAAAGTTTCGCTTTTTTGAGCAGGGAATTTGAGAACCACCTTAACACCTTCGCGACGAGTGCCCTTTACAAAATTTTTAATCTTTTATCACTGGTTAATAAAAGTAGAAAGTTTTGCCTATTTTAATTGCAGAAATTCTTTGATTAAATAAGGAAAGTTTTTCAACTAAAAATTACTGCTAGGAATAATCAAAGATTCAGAGGACTTTATGCGTCAC
The DNA here is from genome assembly GCA_963931845.1 of Maratus michaelseni. Lineage (NCBI taxonomy): Eukaryota > Metazoa > Arthropoda > Arachnida > Araneae > Salticidae > Maratus > Maratus michaelseni. Next base: position 438,405,771 of record OZ007586.1, on the reverse strand, counting down.
ATATACGTGACGCTTGTCGAGAAAGGGTTAAAACGTTGATACTAGAAACATCCTTCCCATTACGAAATGTGTTCGAATCAAATATAGACTTTACATATGGCATTTGTTTTCCAGGATACTGTATAGGTGTTAAAATACGAAATTTAATATTTTTATACGATTCTCTTTACTGTAACTTATAGTTAGAAAAATATTGCCCTGCGTCTAAAATGGACATTAACAAAAATCCCATTTTTATACGATTAAAACTTACCGAGTTATGACACTTTGAATTTTATTAAAGCGTTTCCCGTGAGAACGCTAAAAATTCCTAAAACTGAAAGCAGCATAACTCGGTAAGTTTTTGTTGTGAAGTTAGTTTTTAAATGTTCTTCTTAGACGCAGAGCAATATTTTTCTAAATATAAGTTATAGGAAGGGGTCGTATGAAAATTGATTTGGTATGTTGATATGTATACAGCCTTTTTTAAAACAAATACCATATATAAAAGCTAATACGTGATTTTAATATATTTTGGGATCGAAAGTGTTTCTGTCATAAGTGATTTAAGAGATAATCGCCATAACCTCTATTTTGAATCACTCTGTATAGTAAGTAACCCCCGTACTGCAGTGCTCAACGCGCCTGACTACCACGCTACAGGTCTCCAGTTCGATTCCAAGCTGCGGACTGGGCAAGGTTCGCTCAACCTTTCATCATTTCGGGTCAATAAAACGATTAAACTAAACGAGTTTGAAATAAACACTGAGGGTCCTGCGTTAGACTGACCTCCTTGCCGGAATATATGATGCATAGTACCTCAGCGCCCATGGTCAAGAAAATGGAGCTGCACTGGAAACTGAAATGTCACATAAGTGTCTGAAACGTATGGTTAAAAAAAGAGAAACACTTTGAAGTGTCTTAATTTTTAAGACACTTGTATGTGTCTGAATTTCAGACACTTGAAATGTCTGAAATAGCGCCATATTTTATCGGTACACCCAGCTAGAAAAAATTGCAGAGAAGGCGTATAAGCTCCAGTGCTGCCATCTATGGAAGCATCTTTACTTTCTATTACGGGAGGATACTCAAAGTTTACTTTTTCCCAAGTCGGGATCAAACTCGAGATCTGAAGGTCGAACGCTTTATCGATTGCGTGTTGATATTTTTATGGGAAATATGATAATTTATCGGTGCTGTTGTAATACTTACTATTTTTAATTATTGAGGCTACTTTATTACTACAGCTTTTCTACGGTTAATGATATTTAGAATGTGATTTGATTAATATAATTTATTAGAGAAACTATTTTTGCTTATCCACCTGCTCGGCCATACATCAGATATAACATCCGCATATTCTTCGTTCGTGTAATCTGACATGTTGATTCCGAATGTAGCTTAACGCCCGCGAATTCTGCAATGTCCACTAATGAATACTTGCTCGCTGATTTTATTTTCCCCATACGCATGGGAAATTTGCATACAAGAAGGTTTCGTCTTCTCTACCACTTCTTTTATTTCCCTCTTACGCATGGGAAATTTGCATACAAGAATGTTTCTTCTTCTCGACCGCAGTGCTCCTAATTCTCGCATTTGTTTGGTCATTCTCTTCGTCAGGCTCACTGTCCTCTAGACGTCTATTTTTACGATTTTCACCGACTAAACGTGGTTTGTGACCCCATGTTCTATGGTAATTTTTCATCCTCTTGATGCCTACTATCACCCATCTGAATTTGTCGGTCGAAATATGCAACACCCTACATAGTGGCACAATTATATCACAGTCATCGCGCATACTATTTTGATACAATTGTATCAAATTCAGATACCTAAGTGTTTGAATTTCTAAATGTCTTAATCTCAGACATATCATCATTATTCACACATTTTTCTCGTGTCTTTTATATTCTGATCATAGTAAGACACTGAAGTGTCTCAAATTCAGATATCTATGATGTCTGAAATTTGACATTCAGATACTTCAGTGTCTAAATTGCTTTTTCAGACACATATGTGCCCGAATTTAAGACGCCTCTATTTGCAGTGTGGGCACTGTAGGCCGAGATTCTTATTGGATTGTAGAGCCGCAAAGTTAATTTCTTGTACGGTGAGTATTATTCCGTAAATAAAAAATAATCAGGGACTTATTACGTCAGTCACGCGCTTACTATCGAAGTTATTATTTATGGTACACTATTTGTAATAAGACATCAATCAAAATGAATAAGTAAAACCATTTCTTACTATGAAAAATATTAGGAAGAAAATTAAGCTCTGTTTTGAAAACTGGCCAAATTTACATAAAAAGATTCCTATCAAAATGAATAAATAAATTTATTTCTTACTATTAAACAAATTAAGAAGACAATTAGTTCCATTTTGAAAACGGACCAGATTTCCATAAAAGGATTCTATAAAAACATTCCTATGAAAATGAACAAGTAAAATTCTTTCTTACTATAAAAAATGGGAAGAAAATTAGGCTCAGTTATGAAAATGGACCAAATTTCCATAAAAATATTCCTCCCAAAGTATTCTTTCCACAGCAGAATTCCCAATGCGTAGATTTGCCATATTTCACTAATTTACCCAAACAAATTAAACCCTGAAACGAAAATAAATAAAGACAATATAAAAGAAAACACAGGAAAGTGTATTTATTATTAAGACAATAGCCAAATCTTCCGTTTCTGGTTGATTTTAATTCACTTTCAAATGCGTCTAATATATTTAACTGAATGCTATTATTTTTTTTTTTATTTACTATTTTCAACAAAAATGATTTTTTGAATTTTTAACACAAAACGTATATTCTCATTACAATGAAAAAAATAAATTTATCTGGTTTAAAATCAAAGCAATATCAATCAAGGAAATGATATTCAAGGGAGGTATATATTAAAATGAAATATATTAGATAAACTATTTAAAATGTAACCACTTGCTGATAATAATTTAGATGTCGCAGAAAGAGAGCATCAAGCGGAATAATGAGTGCAATTATTCAAACTAGTATAAAATATCTATTGTCTAAAAAGTTTTTAACCGAAATTGAATGTTGCTATATTTACTTTGTCTTTTTCTCGGAGTTCCAGCCGACACTGAATCTTGTTTTACATCTCTAAGTTTCAACCAAAAACAAAATCGAAGACGCAACACTTCTTGAGAAATATTTCAGGATATTTTCATAAAGAAAAATATTATTTTTACTATGTAAACATTAAATAACTTAGACAAAAACGTGACTAGTACTTGATATTTATTTATGCATTTTTTTATTTAGTAATTAAAAAAAGCATTTAAAAAAAATTATTAAGAGCGTTATATTTGTATGGCGCTCTGAGTCTCAAGTGATATTCAGCACTTAAGCTAGATAACACTTAAGTGTTCAACACTTAAGCTAAAAAAAGAGATTTCGTTCTTCTCTTACAAAATAAAATACCCTCCCTAGAATCTTGATTCATCGTTTTTCACGGAAATAAACTGAAAAACGTAAAAATATGGGAAAATGATGTATGTAAATATGGACAGCGATTTTTTTTTATCTTTCTTTTTTCTTTCATTACAAAAGTCCAATAACGTTGTGGTCCTTTTTTAGGGGGGAGGGGGAGAAGGCTAAACGTGAAACGTGTATAACCATTTCGTCTGTATTTAATAAACAGAATCTGAAACTAAAGTTTATACCAAGTGAATTTTCCAAGAATTTTCCTTATTTTTTATATGTAGTATTTTTGCTTTGTTTTTTATCTGCGGACTTTAACCAATTCTTCTGTAAAACGAAGTTTTCTTGAAATATACTGTCTGCCAAAAGAAAAAAAACGAAAAGGAAAATACCCTGTACATTTAAATCTCCAAATTGTCGCAGAGGTAAACAAAGATCGCCATTCGATGGACATTATGTTTCATTTAAATTTAGATAAAAAAATAAATTTAGTGGGGCGTCTTCATATTGAAATAGCGATAAACTTTAAAGTTTTCAAAACGAACATCTAAGTTTGACATCAGAATACGTTTCCTTGACCCTCAAATTAGCCAGATATAAATTTGCACAAAGTTTCTATGATTAATTCTAGAGAATATTCATTATAAAAAATTAAGCTAATATGGGAAGAGGGGGGGGGGGGGAGTTCGTTTCAGAAGTGAAGATCATTAGTTTCGGGTTAAGATTTGATGATAATTTTATAAATACTTTTCAGTGGGAAATATTACTTGTGTTAGAAATATGCAAAAAAATTATTTAAATGTTCTAACATATATTTTAGACAGTTGTTATGTTTATTAAAACTTTTTATGAAGTATCCTTTTTATCAATGACTATGTAATCCTCAAACATTTTTTCTGATGGTTTTTAAGCATAACTCAAAAAGCACTTGTCGGATTCAGATAAAAAATTTATTCGCATATAGAAGTTACAAAAATAAATTTTTGCTAAAATGTTCATAGGTTCATTCAGAATTTTTCGACTATTATTCTCATAATTCTTATTTGACGTATAGTTTTTCAATGTGTGAAAATTACATAATTAGGTTTGAGGTGGTTAATACTAACACGACAGGAAAAAAAAATCATATTGAAACAATAATTATTACAGAACATATGAATGAAAATATTAAAAAATAATTTAACATTAGGATGTAAAATTTGATATTGTTATAATTCCGATCAAATGGCTTTATATTTGGCATCGAAAGTTAAAATTTACTCTAGAATTGAAATATGAAGTCAAATTTTGTTGTTAGCGTTAAAATTTTTAATATTAGTTACTATTTTAATATGGAGACGGTCACTTAATCTTATTTCTTTAATAAAAAAATATATAAGACAGAATTGCCAATCGAATGGCTATTTTTATTTTTCTATGCGACAATTTAGTGATTATTAATATATATAGGATATCCCATCTTTCTCTCACTCTATATATATTTTTTAAGTACCAACTAGTTTCATTATTCAAAGTGTCCCAAAAAGATTTAAGAGTTCTTTAATTTCTTATCTGTTGGAAATTAGTAAGTAATATAAAAATGGGAAAGGTGATTCAAAAAAGTTAAGAAATAATATTATATCAATGGAATTGTGATGCCATTAATTTTCAGAAAGCTATTACACTTTTTTTAATTTTTTATACGACTCTTCTAGACAAAATTGGCAAATTAGAATTTTTATTTCTTAGACTGCAACGTTATACTAAAAACGTGTATTTAAAATTGTATGAGTTATACTTAATTAAATATTTATCCATTTGATTATCAAATTGGAATTGTACAGTAAATCGAGATGCTACAAGAAAAAAAACACGAACGATAATACACATGCAGTTCACCTTAACCTTCCACAAATTTTACGACAAAATTGATTTTCCTGAAATAGCTCTCAAATATGACAATGAAATTGTCTGCTGGTCATTGCTATTCTTCAATTCGTTAGCAAAGTCATTTTCCGAATCAGTCATTTTTTTGGCTGTTTGCCGGTAATAGTGTTAATGATTCCTATCCCCACTTAATTTACCACAAATTTCAAAATCGTTATTTATTACTACATATTCAGATAATATTACATTTTTGCAGTTAAATTTTTCTTTGAAGTTGAAAAAATCTGGCGTCATGCTCATATTGTTATCAAAATCTTCTGTCCTATATTTCAGGCGCTACTCCGTAATCAGGAATTTTCAAAAGGGACCTTTAACATTTTATTATATTTTCTTGTTCATCATGCTGGGAAAAAAAATATGATAATTTTCGTAAATAAAAAATTAAAAAATCGATTCACAAATCTGTAGCAATATGGTATCTTTTGTTAATTTTAATTTTTTTGACAATTTTGTAATAAATTATTAAATTAAAAGCGCTTTTAATGCTTTTTCATTTATCTTCAAATGGCTATTGAGTTTCTAGATTTACAGTCTTTTTTTCTCTTATTTTTAACGAAGAGAAAATTGGCACATTTTTAGAGACCGCGGGGTCTGGGCAAGGATTGGCGAGCGTAAAGCGTAGACCCCACCCTCCTCCCGCTAGTTTAAGAAAGAAAGTTTTAATAAATTAAGTCATGTTCTGTGAAACATGATTGTTGTATCAAGATAAGATGAGTATAAAAAATAGAAATATTTAATTGAATAATTCAGTTTAAAAAAGAAAATACTTATTGGTTTTCTCTTATGTCATAAAATGGTTGTAAAAGGGTTTAAAAATGGTTTAGATATCAAACTCGTTGTTTGAATTGTATTAAAATTAATACGATTCGTGCGACAGTAGCCTGTAACATATTCCCCGATGGAATCTCAATTGAAAGCACAGTTTGGGTGTTATCGTGTTCATTCACATACATACAGACATCGCCGTTTTACAGACACAAAAAACGGACTCTGGGGACTTAAAAATGTAACAAAATACCAATATACACGCATATACACTCATACATATGGAATTATTGACAAAAGAGTGAAAACGAGTTCAAGGAACCTTAAAACGTAAAGAACCAAAATTTCCATTATCACGTTTTTATCACGATTACAATACTTTCTTTACATTATATGTGTCCGGAAAGTAAAAGTTTTCAAGTACAATTTTTCATAATTTTTTCTTAAAAATTAGAAAAAACTTCGGCTGTCTACTGATCCTAGCCCCCCGGACAGCTGTCCCCTGTGTCCCCCACCCCTCTCTCTCTCGCCAGCCATGCACAAGACATATGATGATACTAAGCTATAATATATTTTCGACGTTCAAACGAGGTTCGATCATAAACCATTCAATGAATACCAACGAAATTATTTTAATATGTCTCATTTACAAAGTAAACAACGCCTAAAAGTTTTATTGAAATCCAAGAAATTTAACATGCATTATTAATATTAATAAAATAAACATATAGCTTCCTTGACAGTAACGCTATTCGGATTTTCAAAGGGAGTTATTTTTGAGCGAATTACCAAATATTCTTAGTTAACGAACTCATACAAAACATATGCAAGATGAATACGCTGTCCCAATTTGATTCCAATTGGTTCAATATTGTGGACGTTACCGTGATGATAAGTTTTTCATTATCTATAAATAGATAGATATAGATACCTTTAAAAAATCTACCTAATCTTCCGATTGAGCCGGAAGGACTAGTTTAACGTAACTTCATTAAAAAGTACCACAAACGATTTTTCCTCATAGACCGTAATGTAACAGAATTATTGTGTTTGTCACTGTAAACGAATTATGACAGCTCTGCAGTTGATTAACGATTCCATCCAAGATTAATACACTGTACCAAATTGGTTCGAATTGGTTCAGTATGTTTAACGTTGTAGTGATGACAAATTTTGAATCATATATCCATCCATCTGTAAGAGGGTCCATCTACAAGTTTTGCGTCGTTGATAAGCAAGTATTTGATCACATAGGATGATACCATTAAATGTTTTCCACATAAAATGAAACCTGAACCCAGAGAAAAGTTTTGTTGAATCAACAAAAATTTGGTTGGCCCAACAAAACTTTCCGTTTAAATATGGGTCAATGGAAAATTTGTTTGAATCAACAAGAAAAATATTGTTGATTTTTTTTTGCAATTCCAACAAAAAATTTTGTATCGTCAGCAAAAAAATGTTCTGTTAATTCAAGTAAAAATGTTTCAATTTTACTTGAATTAACAAAATTCTTTTGTTGAAAGTTTTCTCAAAATAAATATAATTATCTGTTACTTTAAGAGTTCTTTTCAGTTTCGGCAACAAAAAATTTTGTTTAAAGAAGAATAGTTTTGTGTAATTTTAAGAAATTTCTTTGTTTTAACAACAAAAGGTTTTTGTTACATAAACAATTATAATATTTACTTTAAAATTATTTTTTTGTATTAGAACATATCTAAACTTAACTATTTTTTAAGTAATTTTTAATTCCTTTTCAGTAGTGAATTACACCTTGAACAATAACAAGTGAATTTTTATCCTGTTTTTTTTTCAAGCGTAAACCTACAGATTGAACAATGTCCCAAGCTGGGAATAGAAACCGGGTCCTCAGAATAACGATCTGAGGCTCTAACCACTAAGCCAGAAGGAACGATATCCAAACTCGAAATTTCTCACTCTTATATATGTCGGACCGGCTGCAACCGCAGCACAAGATGCAAATGTCATCATGAACACATCGCCCGCTTAAGACATAAAAGTAGGGGAAGCCCAACGTTACTCTGAGCCCCCCCCCCCCTCTACCAATTGCTTTGTTATTTACTAAATCCATTTTTGGTATGCTGCAACAATTTGAAATTTCACCATCAAAATTTCGAGTAAACAACAATTTAGAAATAGCGAACTTCTTAGATAAAATTTTCGTAAGGAAAAAATGCGTTTTTTACCCTCATTTTTTATTTTTTTTTTTGTAAAAAGTTATTCTGAAAAGTAAATTTTGGGGCACCTTTGTATTTCTTTGAGTAAGCACGGGCTTCCCGGGACTATTCGGTAAACAGGCCCTGCATGAGTATGCAAATTTATGTGGCAAACATGAGACGAAAATACAAAGCCTCTGCATACGGCAACATATAGTTAATTTTTACTTCATTTTCAGCAGTGAATTATGCCTGTAAAAAGCAGGATAAAAATTCACTCGTTATTATTCATGGATTACAGGCGTAATTCACTGCAGAAAATTAATTAAAAATTAACTGTGTTTCCGTATGCTGGGGCGCCATTCTGAGGACCCGGGTACGATTCCCGGCTTGGGACATTTTTCACTCTGTCGGTTTACGCTTGAAAAAAAGCAGGATAAAAATTCACTGGTTATTATTTAAGAATTACAGACGTAAATCACTGCTGAAAATGATTTAAAAATTAATCCGTGCATTAGTTCTTGAGATTTAGTTATAGTGAAAATCATGAAAAAAAATAACATAGCAGCGCCACCTGTTGGGCTATTTACACCAAAACGTAATCAGCTTCTATTTATGTCAAGGTCTAACTCAATCTGTATTTTGATGTAAATCAATGCATTAGTTCTAGAGAAATCGCGAATCTATTGCAGAAATCGCCAAAATTGCAATGTAGCAGCGCCACCTGTTGCGCGATTTACGCCAAAAACTAATCAGCACCAATTTATATCAGGAAATAACTGAATATAAAATTTTATTAAATTCCGTGCATTAGTTCTTGAAATAGAGCGCCCTCAAAATTTTTGTCATACACAGACAGACTGAGTCATAGACAGTCATTTTCTAAAAACTGTCAAATCGTGTTCAGGACCTTCTAAAATCCGTCGAAAACCAGAAGTTGAAAATTTTCATGACTCCAATACTTTCTTCTTATAAGAAGAAGGTAATAAATGGGATAGGGGGATTTTTAAAACTACCTTGGTCCGTCCCAATTAAAAAAAGTTTTAATTATCCAAAAATTATGTTGATCCTTTAATTATACAGCTATATAAGTCAAATAAACCAAGTTACGTGAGAAAGTTATGGCTACTACACAACAATTTAAATTTTGTAAAAGCAACAAAATTTTGCTGGAATTACAAATTACAAAATTATGATAAAATTAAAAAAATAGATTTTGTTAATTCAAGTAAAATTAATGAAATTTTGTTAAAATTTTGTAAGAGTGTTAACAATATTTTTTTGTCAATGCAAGAAAACCAACTTTTTACTTCAACTAAAAATTTTGCTTGAAACAACCAAAATGTACTCAACAAAACATATTTTGTTGTTTTAATCAATTCCTTTTTCTGGGTGTGGTTGCAACAATGTACTTAATTTTTACGCCAAACCATGCTATCTAAATTATGCCAACTGACTGTGGACCCGATTACAAAAGATCTATAAATGATAACAGTTTCATGTCAATCCATTTTTAGCTTACAACTTTTTCGTTTTAATTAAAAAACTAGATTAATAACTATAAAGTGCTAATATACCATAATCGGGATATACCATGAAACCTCATCCATCCATTCATCTGTATTAGGGATCACATATAAAGTTCGCGTCATTGATAAGTGAGTATTGATCACTGTGATGATATCATTAAATGTTGGCCTTATTAAAAAAAAAAAAATCATGGTTACAACAACATATTTTATTTTGTACCAAACCACGCTATCTAAAATACGCCAATTGACTGTGGACCCGATTACATAAAATCTATAAATGATAATAATTTTATGTCGATTGATTTTTAGCTTATAATTTATTCTTTTTGATTTTAAAACTGAATTAGTAATTATGAAGAAGTAATATTCCGTAATCGTGTTCACAACCAAGGTTGTCATCAACAGTACGCAAGAAAAAGTGATAAGATTACTATTAATGAATGATACTTAGATGGCGTTATTCACAGCACAATTTTAAACTTTATTTTCTTAAGAGTAATATTTTTTATTGTTGTTTGAAGATTTGTTGAAAGCAATTTAGAATGTATTCTATTCACAAATGATATCCTTCAGTAACACATTTAGATATACATTTAGAAACTGTACAAAGAGTATATTTTGAGCCAAAAAATGCTCAAAATTCAATAAAGAATCTGAAAAAAAAAAAAAAAAAAAATCGTACAACATTAATGGCATTCTTCAACTTATGCCAGAATGATAATGATTTCGCAGGAACATTATTATATGAAGAGGGACATTATTATGCTTATTATACATACAATAAGAAAATGGGAATTTTCCACGTCGACGTAGGGTTACTGTCCAGCCAGCCAATAAAGACATGTCATGTGACTTCGGAGTGCAATGAAGGTTATTCTGATTTATTTCTTTACGAAACAATGTGATGCAAGCTACTATTTTAATGGTGTCTGGCAAAGACGAAACTGGTGTTTATGTCAAGAATATATATTATTCAAAGTAATTATCCATTTCAGTTCAAAAGACTTCAATTTCTAATTAGTTCATATTTCGCAGGGAGAATCAATAAGTCACAAGGGCAAACTTTAAGACAATCTAGAGTTGACCTCAATATAAATTGTTTTTACTCACGGGTAATATGTGTCTTTCTCGGTCTTATTATTTTGGTTAAAGAAAGAATAGCATCCAATATTGTTTAGAAAGAAGCATCATAATAAAAATATTCTAATGTAAAAAATAAAATAATAAAAATTTATGTATAAATGTATTAAATTCGATTATGTATTTTCTTTTATATAAATAATTGAGCATATATGAAAAGTTTATTTGAAAAAAACATTTTTTTTTCGATATTGAATATATTTTTTATGTTAAAAATATAATGAAAGTTTTGACATTAAAATAATAGCAATTGTCATTTAATGAAAGTTTTATATTACTTTTTAATGAACAACCAAAGAAATGATATGTTTAATTAAATGAAACTTAATGATATACCTTAAATAGTAATATTAAACATGCCCAGCAAAGCGAACCAAGGTTCGATTGTATATATATATATATATATATATATATATATATATATATATATATAAACGAATTGATTGCAATAGGTCGATTTCTAAAGAAATCAACCTGAAATATACATATAATCGGACAAAGAAAAAAAAGAACATCTGGTACATTTTGATCACCAATTTGCCCCAGAAAAAAAAAAAAAGTTTTCTGAAAATTATGTCTTCTTGCAATTTTTGTTTATAAAATTAGTTTAGGGTAGCGTCTTCATAGAGAAATTTTACCAAACTCTGAAACTTTCAATGCGGACACCCATTTTGACAGTATATTTGGCTTTTTTGGTAAATTTTACATTCGGACACGAAACGGAAGGCTATTCGGGTCAAGTAGTTTAAGAATTATGATGATTTAATGTTTGGAACTCCTAATGCTAAATTTCTTTTTAATTGTTGCAAAAAAGATTGCGATGTGGGTAGTTTTTTAAGCATAACTGTAAAATTATTTATCGCAATGAGCTGTAATTTTGTTTCGCATATTCAAAACTTTTGGAAATAAATTTCTGTTAAAAATTTTATAGGTTACAATTCCTAATTTTTATTGAAAATCAATTTCCAAATATGTATGTTTTCGAAACTCATTTTCGTAAAAAATATTAATTATGACCTATATTTTTTTTAATAGAAACTGATTTCTAGAACTTTAAATATGCGAATCCAAAATTACAGCTCATTTTGCCAAGTAGTTTTTGAGTTATGCTTTAAAATCATCTACCTACATTGTAATCTGTTTTGCAATGATTTTAACATTAAGTGTTCCAAACTTTAAACATTGGATAATTCCTAAACCAAATAAATTCTGGTCCCTCTTGTGCCCGTTTTCTTTTCTTACTGTAAAATAAATTTTATGTGAATTTTTTTTACAAAGGAAAACTAATATTTTATTTAATATAAGTATATAATTATCCTAAGGTGAAAATTTCCAAAAAATACCAAATATCTGTCAATATTGGGTGTTGGTATTGAAATTTTCAAAGTTTAATACAATTTCATTGTCAAGACGACCCCCTAAACTTATTTTTTTTTAAACATATATTGAAAGAGGACATAATTTTCAGCCGAATGACTAATTCCATTTTTTTTTCTGGGAAAATTCGGTGATAAAAAATGTAAAGGGTGTTTGTTCTCTCTTTTTTTCTTCTTTTTTGGCCGACTGTAAAATAAATTTTGTGAATTTTTTTTATTGCATTTACAAAGTGATAAAAAAAGTTTTTTAAATTTTTTAATTGCATTTTTTAACAAAGAAAAATTAATATTTTATTTAATAGAAGTATATAATTATTTTTTCAGGATTTTTAAATGTGATCAAAAAAATAAAATCTAAAAAGGACAATTTTTTTTTTTTTAATGGTATTGGTATAAAATCTCGGTGTATATTAAAACTCTGAGTGCAGTTCTCGTTACATGCAAATAGTGTGCAGTCCTACACTGTTAAAAATTTGCAGCAAACTGTCCAGTCATTCTACTGTTTTTGTAGTAAACTGTTACATTACCGTAATTTAACTCTATTCTGACCATACTATGAGCAGTAATGTATGGTCAGAACAGAGTTAAATTAGGGTTATGTAACCATTTTCTGTTAAAACGGTCAAATGACCGGACAGTTTGCTGCAAATTTTTAAAAATGTAGGTCCTAGACAGGGATGTAGTGGAGGGTATACGGTGCGGCGGTCCGTATACCTTCCGTAGCTATAGCGTATACTCTCTGGTGTATGTCTTCTGGCTACAGAGTACATCGTCTGCTTTTTTTTTTTTTTTTACGGCTACACCACTGGTTCTAGGGTTAAAACACGGCAAATTTATAGAGAGAATCTTTAATTTATAAGACTAGATCTCATAAGTATTGATAAATAATTTTTATGATACTGCGTTTATTGAAGCATAATTTCTATAGTGATTCTGACATATGAATTATGCTTAAATAAAGTTGCAACTAACCCAGGTTACATTTCCTATTGGATATTGAAAAAAATGGTAACTTAATTGGACTGCATATTTTTTTAATGTATGTAGGTAATTAAAATAATGTTTCTTTTCAATATCTGTAATATTATAATGTAATACGAGGGAAAGTCGTTAAGTAAGTCACAAAAGATAATTAAATAATAACTTACAATGATATTCACTTCAAAACTATTTTTATTTCTCAACATATTCTCCACCAATATTTATGCACTTATATCACCGTTTTATCAGTGCCCCCAACACCAACTGCATAACATTCTTTGAGTTGCTGTCTCAGCCACATTAGGACTTCATGTTGAACAGAGGAGACAATTCAAAAGTTTGGTTGGCAACTTCTTCAACATCCAAAATACAGCTTCGACTTAGACCCAAGCGATTTTCATCTGTTTAGTCCACTAAAAAACCATCTTGGAAGCAAGATTATGTTAACGGATAATGAAAAGGTTCAACTTGAAGTCCTAATGTGGCTGAGACAGCAACCCAAAGAATGTTATGCAGCTGGTTTTGGGGCCCTGATAAAACGGTGGTATAAGTGCATAAATATTGGTGGAGAATATGTTGAGAAATAAAAATAGTTTTGAAGTGAATATCATTGTACGTATTATTTAATTATCTTCTGTGACTTACTTAATGACTTTCCCTCGTAGGATCGATTAAAAGTTTATCTAGGTTAGAAATTTTTAATGGTAGAATAACACAAAAATAACGGGTTGCAATGAAAAAACAAAAACAATCTTGTAAGGTTTTGGTTTTCATGGACGGAGTTATCAGTAATTCCAATAACAAAATGAGGCCTAGAACTACTAATTGATTGAGCCACGTTTGAACACTTGCATATGACCATGAATATTTGTTATGAACTTTCATCAAGTTAATCTGGTTAAAATATATTTTAATGCTATTTTAATTTATTTTGATGTTACGTTACAAATATAAACAAGTAAAATAAACAGTAAAATTAAAGATAAAAAGAAAAAAATTTATAAATGTCATGAAGTTAATTTGAGTCTTTTGATTATTTTGCTAACCTAAGAACAATACTAACGAGAAATAAGAAAGAAAAGTCATGCATCACACATACCTTATAAAAGACTTTCCAACAGTATCAGAATTGTTACAAAACTTCATTTTTTCATAAAATAAAAGGATAAATAAACAATTTGCGCATAACACATATGCAAAACCATTTTCGGCAACTATCATTCATAGACGCAATGTATTCGAAATCTTTTGTGCAGCCCTGTATATGATCATAAATTTTTATACACACTACACAGCAAACTAAATTTAATTCAGCTAGAAAACGTATAAACATAACTGAAAACGATTTTCCGACAGTTGCCGTCTTGTTGACGGCAAAGTATCCGTATCCCTTGATGTAGCACTATATATGAATTTATTTATATTATTACTCTACTACATAGTGTAAAAAAAATTAATCAGGTGAGAAACACTCAACACAGTTGAAAACGCATTTTCAGCAATTCCCGCCGATAGACGTTAATTTAAATTTTTTTAGACAACCCGGCATATGACCTATAGAATTTATACATACCACATAATATACAAAATGTAGTTAAACTTGGAAACACATAACACAAAAATGAACACACTTCGTGCAATTTTTGCCCTTAGACAGTAATGTATCTGAATTATTTTGTGCAACCCTGTAAAAGAACATAAAATTTTACTAGATTTATTTTTGTATACGGAAGATGTTATCACGCACCTCAATATTATATACGATTTCATAAAGTGTACTTTAAACAGCTACATACAGTACTTGCAATCAACGTTTTTTTATGTGCGTGTGTCCTGTGCGCCCTGTAAATGTACAAGAAATTCTTCACATACCAAACATGTTCTAGTGCATATCAATAATGCATCATATCAATTTCTTAATGTTTGAAGTTACTGCAACATTGTTAAAATGTTCTTCAAACAATTATCGCTCATAGACTATCGCTCATCCGAACTATTTTGAGTAACGTAAGAGAACATTAAATGTTGCATGCCTTATTTTTTATACAGAAGATTTTATCACGCTCTTTATAAAAAAGTTATGAATTCCATGAAACGCATTTTAAACAGTTACTGCCAAAAGACATTAATAATGCAATCTAGTTCTTTTGTGTGTATAAATGAACGTTAAATATGCTACGCACGCCATTACCTATAGGAAACATGTTGTAGTACATATCAATAATGCATCTGAATTCCGTAATGTTTGAAGAAGTACAACATCATTAAAATGCTACGATACTATCTTCAATAGGAAACATGCTATAGTAAACCTCAATGACATATATCAATTGCGTAGCAATCAAAGTATACTTGCGAAAATTAGAGCGCAGACAGGCAGACAGAACTGAAGTCATAAATACTTTTTAACTAAGTTGGAAAGCGTTAAATAGTTAAATACTGAATATTATTTACGCATAAGTGTTGGTGAGGGTGAATAAGCCTAAAAAAGGGATGCGGGATTGGAGAATCGCTTTCATAAGCAGTGTTGCCAGATTGGATAATTTTTTTATTCAAACTATCTACCACTTTTTCCAACTAGTAATTTTTGCTTTATTTAATAACAAACATTCCATTATTAAATAAAGTGAATACTGCTATATAGTCGAAAAAAGTTTGAAATATTTTCGATGTAAACATTCCCCAATCTGTCATCACTGGTTCTAACAGAATGTGGACAAAAAAAACCGAGCCCTATTAACACCCTGCCACCACCACCTATCATAGAAACTAGTAAATATTTTTAAATTACAATAAATTAAATAAAGTTTTCAAATTAATTTTAAAAGCCGAAAATTCGTATGTAGAAAATTAGAACTTTTTTTTTTTTTTTTAATATGTAAATTACAATGTGAAAGATCTGTTGGCATATAAAAATGATATAAATTATCCTTCTTTTCATTTTTTTATACATATCCAAAATTACTAAATAATTCGCGAATCAATTTGTTAAGCTACTTAATTATTACTATTAATAAATGTTTCTCAATTAACATATATGAATCATCATAGTATGCAACGTTTATGTAAGCTTAATAATCGAATGACACTAAACAAAGATTTATAATAATAATAATAATAATAATAATAATAATAATAATAATAATAATAATAATGCCAAAAAATTGAATCTTACATTATGATTTCACATCTCTACATTGGACCAGTATTATATATGTAAAGTAATGCGCAAGATGTATTGATTTTCACATATATGTCTCGTGCGGAAGAACATATCAGTTATACAGCAGACTATCGATTTTTTAGCAATTTACAATACATTCAATTTTCTATATTCATTATGTATCTTCTCAATTTATATTTTCCTTATGCTTATTTTTTATGTTATTAATACCAATAAAAACATAAAAATGAGGTTCTGTTGTAGAAATTTTTTTTGACCTATTATGCTAAGACCCTGAAATTTATTTACGCTTATGGAGGTATGGGAGTATTTCCAAGTTTATTCGGCTTCATTTTTTTTCATTTGCAGGAGGATTCCTTCTATGGCCCAGGAATTGATGATTACATTTAAGTACAAAAAATTTGGTCTTATTATAATGTAAACTTGTAGCAAAACTTTACACGCAATTTTCTCGAAACAAATGTTTCTTAAATCAGTACCAAACATTTCTCGACAACGAATGATCCGATTTTCTGCTTTTTTTTTTTATGAAAACTTATATATTTTAATAGTTGTTGATCAATGCTTTTTTTAAATGTTTAATTCGTTCGTTTTTTATAAACAAAAAAAATTAGACTTTTGTTCAAAACTATTACATTAAATTTGACAGTCTGCCATTTTATTAATAATGCAAAATTTGAAAAAAATCGTTGTCCAGATACTAGACATTTATAGATTCTAGGCAGTCCAACCCAGGCTATCCGGGTTACACTGCCCACTGTACATAACGTAGATTAAAACTGCTTTTAATTTAAAACTCTAATAGATTTTTACATTTAGTATCTATATATTCTTACTAGTTAGCCTGCCCGGGCAACGCCGGGCAGGGTCAGCTAGTATTTTCTTAAATTACAACACCAACTACACCAAAAAGCATTATTTGTACTTTCGTATTAGCCACATACCAGCGGTCCATCACAAAACATTTTACTATTTCTATAACAACCTTTGTGATTCAGTTTATTTCAGTGTTTAAACGCGTAGTTCAATTTTATATCTTTAAATTCGTGTTTATTTGTGAAGTTTTCATTTCGTTTGTCAGTTTAGTTAGGAAATATTACACGGAAACAAACAAATGCTGAATTATTTACATTGTTTTAAGGGCAAACAGATAAATTTTCCCTAATTGGGTTGCACGGAGATTTAAAAATATTCGCGCTTGAAAATTATTTTAAAATGCATTGCAAAAAAGGAAATTATAATGCAGTTTTCAAACAAATTTCATTTGAAAGTACATTTTGTTTTCTATTCATTATTAGACGGTGTAAAAATTTAAATTGTGCTATCCGTAGAAGTTAAAAAAATTACAGTAAAAGTGAAATTTATTGGTCGGGTCGCTGCCACCGTCAATATGACGTCAGCGTTATACTTTTGGACCCGTTTTTGCTTTATAATATAGATTTTAACGGTTTTTTTGTTTTCTTTTTCGCTGGTGCTAGATAAAATCATTCATTCAAATCTCTGGTACCAAAGATCGCTTACACTCCACACAGCATTGAGAAAATTGAGCCCAAAAGACGTTTTTTTTTTTTAATAAAAATTGATAGAAATTTAATTTTTGAATGTTCAAAATATACATTTCTTCTAATGGTTGGAGTATCATAGTTGAGACTTTTTCCAACAGAGGGAAAATATGCCGGGACCAGGACTCAAACCTGGGTACTTTGGCTCGCAGTGCGGGCTTTTCGCTCTGTTGGAAAAAATCTCAACCATGATACTCCAACCATTGGATATAATTTACCTAGTTGAATATACTTTCCTCTGTTCGTTATACAGTCAACGCTCGTTATAACGACCCCTTACATGCCAAAGAAAAGGGTCGTTATAATGGGAGGTCGCTATAACGATAGTGAGCGTAAAAAACTAATCAGGTGCAGTAAAATTAAGGTTTCAAAGGAAATTCTATAATACAATCTTTTTACAAACTTTTGTTTACTTTTGTATCAGATAAACATTGACAATGAAAAATTATAAAAAATCAATTTAAGAGAATAAATACATATTTCTAAAATAACATTTTAAATTAAAGTTACATCACAAAAAAAAATAGTTACTTGCGTATTAACTTTTATTTTCTACAAAAATGATTCAAAATTGCTGGGGTTTTTTTGTGCATTTGATGTTTTCTTAAAACAAAATGTTCCATCTCGGTTAGAGATATAAGTAACTTTCTTGTGTTTTCTTGTCTTTCAAGAAAATGTTTTAAAGTATCAATAGCATTTGAAACACTTTTTACATCAGATATCGGCGATTAACGGCATACTTTCTTCATCCGATGACTCTATTTCTTCTTGCATAGAATAGCGAGAAATTATGTCATTTTCCGTCAGATTTTCCTCACAGTTTACATCACAGTCAGTCAAAACATAATCATACTTTATAAAAAAAATTCTTATATCAGGAGGAAAGGTCCATTCGGTCGCTGTATTGGGAAATAAGCAGCTGGTCGGTCGTTATATTGGATGCAAAAATAACATAGCATAAAGGGGATATATTCCGGGACATTTTGCATCGGTCGTTATAATGGAACGGTCGCTATAATGGACGGTCGTCATATCGAGCGTCAACTGCGTACATTTCTTTTTTCTTGTGCAAAAACCTACACATTTCTGCCTTGTTCCTAGACTTCAGAAAAAAAATCCTAAAATATGCTTATTTATCAAGCAGAAAAATTCCTATCCCTTAAGCCATTAAAGACGATGTATCTATCATTCAGCAACGTGAGACACTCTCGCTCTTAGAAGATGTCTTGTTTATATTACTTTAAGGCAGGCCTGTCCAACCTTTGCGTAAGCAAGGGCGCATCTCAGCTGGTGGCGCTTGTGGAAGGATGCCATTAGTTGCGCGATTGGGAAAATATAGTAATATTATTTCACTATAGTATTGGTAGTGATACACAGGCATCTGGAAATATAAAACACCTATGTCGCACCTATGGCCATAACGCCACGCCAATATAAAGCTAAAAAAATAAATTGCAGAAAAAAATTAATTTAGCATTAGATTTTCCTGGTTGAGGGAGGGACTATTTCAAAAACATTTGCAGGAGAGAAAACCAAAAAGCTTAATGTCGTTTGGCATAAAACAACTTGCGTACGATAATGGTTTTAAGTATATTTTTAAAATAGATTTTCATATTTTTTAAGCAAATAACAGAAAGCATTTGAAGGGCACCAAGACAACCCTCAGAGGGAGCCATGGCACCCGCAAGCACCGCATTGGAGCCCTGCTTTAAGGTAGCCCATTACATTTAAGTAGCCAATTTTCGGCAAATATCACAGAAATGTTTTATTGCTCTATTTGAAAGATTTTACAATTAGCTATAAAAATTTTTGTTTTCTTCATACGATCGTTGGATGTGTAGTTATGACAGTTTTTGTTTCAGCTATCAAACAAAAAGTGTCTATTTAAGAAACCAGAAATGTGTATTTAAGTAACCTTACGAAAGAAAATAGATTACGGAAGTTACAATATATAAACAGAGAGATTTTTACGAACTTGGGGTGAACTTTTTTAATAGATTGTCAGAAATAAACATTTTAAATGCGTTTCCTCAAAAACATGAATTTTATTAACAATCAGAAAAACGTTCTATCTCCAAAAACTATGGTTACATTTATATAAGACTGATCACCTTCAATTGATGAGAGTAGTGAGTATAATGAACTTTCGGTTTAAATAACTGGGAATTTCCTGAAATTTTACATCTATTTTTATAAATTAGCATGTAGAAAAAAATATATATAAAATCACCAAAATTATAACTTGAATGGATATATCACATGGGTGAATCTGTATCTCACAGACCAGTTAGCAGGACAGAAGACGACTTACACATTATAGACATTATATAGAGTGGTCTTTTCTTGCGAAATAGTGTATGAATACAACTTTTTCCTTTTGAGTTACAAGCTGTCAAAAATGCTGATTTTTGAAAATTTTCAAAAATTAAAATTGTTATTATTCAGAAGGGAAAAGAAATAACAGGCTGCTTTTTTTCCCCCTGGAAATGTTTGGAAGTAGTAATAACACATATGAACATGCATATCTCTGCGTTACCTCTTTCGCTTATGAGATATAATCTTTTCCAAAATTGGACTGTTGAGTAATATTTCAATATATTTTAAATTACTCATTTTCTTTTACAAACATGCAGATAATACCATGACAATTACGTTATCTAAGAAGGAAAAGTGTGCGGATTATAGATCTTTTTGAATGTTTTGTTCATATTTATTAATTCGAAAAATAAGCAAGATTTTATAAACCTTTAAATTTTGTACAAAAAAAGTGCAAAATCGCAATAGTTTGAAAACGGTGGTAATGGGGACAAAAATGAGTCTTATCTACCCAACTGTTTTAACTTTTGCTTTAAAAATTTTTTATTTGCATAAATAAAAAATAAAAATATTTTATCGAGATGTTTTGTGGCGGAAGAACGCTTAGTTAGTGCCAAAAAACGCTTATAATTCCTAAAATTCAAAGTATCATATTGGTAAGTTTTAGTCGAAGAAGAATAAAAATTTTATTTTTTAGTTGTTGGAGAATGGAGGACAATCTTTTCTAAATATAATCTACAGGATCTAGGAACCATATACAAATGTCGAAAAATAACATTTGAAACATTTTTGCAAGTTGGAACTGTGCTACTAAAACTAATAGTTTAAGAATTAGCTATTGGTCAATGAAAAGAAGAAACAACCTGCATATACATTGCTAAAGTGTAGTGCATCTTTAAACTATAACTTGTATATCAGGGATCAGTTCTCCTATATAATCTAAGACTCCGTTCGCTATCTATAACAATTTATCATTTCAAAATAGTTAATGGCTTAAACAGACTGTAGTACATATTTCTTTTTCAAGCCCGCATCAAACAAAGCCTTGGTTAACAAAATTATACATACTCGGTTAGTTATGAGAAAAGATTTTTTTTGTAAACAGATATTTTCTTTAAGATGATGTGAAAATGCTCTTTTGCATATATCGTATTTTTCATTTTTTATTTCAATTTTTAAGTAGCTTTCATTACAAAAAGCTACCTATTGCAGCCGTTCGAAGGAAAGCACTTCCAGAAAATTTTGGCATATTTTCACCGATCATGTGACACCCAGAAAACAAAACCTCCCTACGTTCAAATGTTGATATAAATATATATATAGATAGATAGATGTGCATAGATGTATAGATGTATGTGCATAGATGTATGTACATAGATGTATAGATGTATGTACATAGATGTATAGATGTATGTGCATAGATGTATGTGTATAGGACATACCAAGGTCTCGACCGAGTTCGTTGGCTAGCTTCATCTGCTATCTTGTTTCAAAATGGCAGCCAGTTAGAAAGAAATTAATTTTTAAAAATTCAAAATGATATGCAAAAAAATTATATTTTAAAAGTTGTTTCCTTTAAGTGTTAGATCGTGATACAAGGATTCCGGATCATTTTTTGTTTTGGCTTTATCTGAAAAAATGGCTGAGATATGGCGGTTTGAATTTTTAGGGTGGCTGACATTTTGAAACAATCTGATTTTCGTTATGTTTCTTTTGCTGTATTCCTTTTCTTTTGTTATATTATTTTGCTGTAACTCTCGTATTTATAAACCGACATGAATGTGACTAATCATGTGTACAGGACATACCAAGGTCTCGACCGAGTTCGTTGAACAGCTTCATCCACCATCTTGTTTCAAAAGGGCGGCCACTTAAAAAAAAATATTTTTTAAAAATTCAAAAAGATGTACAAAAAAATTATAAATTGAAAAAGTTGTTTCTTTTAAATGTTAGATCGGGATACAAGGATTCCGGAGAATTTTTTATTTTGGCTTTATCTTAAAAAATGGCTGAGATATGTTAGTTTGAATTTCTAGGGTGGCTGACATTTTGAAACAATCTGAGTTCTGTTATGAACTCTCATGCTGAAATTCACATTCAAATTCAGTACAACGAAAACCGGCATTGGATCTTCTATAATCGGGTTCCAAGCATTTTAGCTTCGGGTGTTTGAGTAAAATGGGTTGAATTTTTAAAAACATGCAAAATGGAAGCTACCTTTTCCTCTTGGTACAGGCCGGAAGGACTTTTTTAATTTTTAATTAAAAGTTTCGATAAAGAAATTTTCATAGAAATGCTCATGTAGTTGTTTAAATTTACAGAATAGAAATGGTACACATTTAGAGTTGTTTCGTAACAGAAATCTAGTCGTAAACATTTGAAAATTTTATATTTCTGACAGCATTAATCCATTTCAGTGGACACTAAAGATTCGATTGTTTTCTTGCAATAGATTTTTTTTTTTTTTTATCTCAGTTTTAGTGACTGAAATTTGCCGAAAACGAATATCGAATATCCGGTAGGAGACTAAATGCGTTAGTGAAACGGTAAATTTGCCGCCCATTACTTATAATAAATATAAAGACTTATCGTTTTGACATCATTTTGTTCTTTTAAAAGATATTTCCGGGAGCACACGGGCAAACAGGGTATGACATACCCAGATTTCGTACGGTTTCTATTTTACTACCATTACTTCCAAATAATTTTCGTCCCCTTACAATCGCAGACAATTGTCCCAAATTGTCCGATAAAATAATTCGAAGATTTCTTTTCGTAAAATAGTGGTTTAAAATGTAAAAACCATACGCAACTAGAATATGTCATACCCTGAGCGTGTGCTCTTGGAATAATAAAAATGTAATGATTTTTAAACTTTTACAAAATTGTTTACAACTAACATATAAATATTAAAGTAACTCATTATCAAAAAATAAACAGACTTACCTAAGTCTGGATATCATCTCTTCATTTTATGAAACTAAAAATAATGATCAAACAATTTGAAAAAAGGTTTTGATACACAAATATTTACGAAAGAACCATTATAAATATTAGTTTTTCTCAATATTTCGTGCGTTTATTATTATTTTTTTCAGATTGCCATGAAGATCACACACCTGTGTTGTATCTTTCGTAGAATTTATTTTATCACCTTGCCTGTCTGTGATAACAGCTATAAAACCTTTGATAAAAAATTATTAGTTTTGCCAAATGCAATCTCTGAAAGATAAAAAGGTTTTCAGAAACATTTTGCGTGTTTTTAAAGTGAAAGAAAACTTAAATTTCATCTACATCAAATAATAATATTAAAAAAATCTGAAGTGACTCGAATCAATTTTCCGAACACTTTACAGAATACCGTGTGTTCAAATAGATAGTAATATAAAAATAAATAAAAACTTAGATATTAATTTTACAAACGTGAAATGTTTCCACTGATGAAAAGAACCTCAGCTCTACACTCAGAAAAAGAAACTGATTAAAACTACAAAACATATTTTTTGAGTACATTTTGTTGTTTTAGCAAAATTGGAGTAAAATTGAACCATTTTACTTCAATTAACAAAACATTTTTGCTGACGAAGCAAATTTTTTTTTTTGGAATTGCAAAAAAAAAATTTTTTTGTTGATTCAAACAAAATTTTTATTGACCCATATTTAAACAAAAATTTTGTTTAAATATAGGTCAGTGGAAATTTTGTTTGAATCAACAAAAAAAAAATTTGTTGAAAACCACTTTTTTTTGCAATTCCAAAAAAAAAAAATTTCTATCGTCAGCAAAAATGTTTTGTTAATTGAAGTAAAATGGTTCAATTTTACTCCAATTTTTCTAAAACAACCAAAATGTAATCAACAAAAATGTTTTGTAGTTTTAATCAATTCCTTTTTCTGAGTGTAGAGAAAACGTGCACTTTGATTCATAAAGCTGAAACAATTTTCTAAAATTATGTTATAATTTTGAAAGAATTTTCATTATACCCGTGCTGAGATTAAGTCCTGCTGTAAACACCTGAAGAACCGGACCCGCAACGAAAAAAAAAAAAAAAATAGTGCCAGCAATCGGATTACCCTACCCGATACTGTACGCTAATTCACATTCATTTTGAACCCTATTATTTCCAATACCTTTTATTTTGACGCACAGCAGACAGTGATATTAAACTTTTTGGCGTGTCCTTGTAAAAAATCTATACAAGATACGACGACGATTTTTAAAACGTAAAGTAGTAATGTGTACCTTAACACCATATTCAAAATTCGTGAGGATTGGTCAAGTTTTAGGAATGTTAAAGCTAAGAAAGTACATTTGACGGAGATGGCTTTGAGACCAGCTACAAGGCTGTTTGTCTCGAATGATCCATATATTTTTTTTATTCATAGAAACATACACATGACTTTGACAATTACATAAATCTTCTAGACAAGATAGCACAAGGAAATAACAGAGAGTTACACCCGAGAGCTCCATAAAGTGCGTGCAACGGAGCTGGCGGGAGTCGAACCCGCCGGCCAGTCTGATTCCTACGTTCACAAGCGATTAGCGGAATGGTGCCTTAACCACTCGGCCACGGAGGCCCCCCAAGAAAGTAAAAAGGAAGACAAAAATCAACAAATTAATTAATTAATTGATTAATATATATTGGAGCATCCATTCAAAAGTTATGCGTAGACATACATAAAAAACCATATACAAACGAATTGTACAACCTCTTTTGTTGGAAGACAGTTAAAAGCAGAAAAAAGTTATGAGGTCCTAAAAGCCTCTTTTTTTCTGTCCCCCTAAAAAAGAATGAGGGAATTTCTTTTATAACTACACATTTTTTGACTTTATGCTATTTTTTAATTATCTCTACCGTTAATAATTGTGCATAAAAGATTTAATTTTTATCATTCTTTCAAAAATTATCTTGAAAAATGTCGAAGAAATCAATAACTGTGACATTTGATTTTAACAGGAAATAAAAAAAATGTCAGTAATTATCAAAATTTTTCTTTTTTATAACTTGATTTTTTTTTTCTTTTTTCATTTTCTAGATTAATAAAAATGGCTTCTTTATGCCTTTGAAATTATTGGCAAACTATTAATGAATAGAAAGTTTCAAATAGTTTATATCATGGTTTATTTTCTCTTTTTTTTTTTTCGTTTATCGTTCAGCTAAAATAAACTATTTAAATATTCGATTCCGATTTTCGTTTCTTTAAAAATAACAGTCTTCTGTTAAGATCTAGTTTTTACTGTAGACATTCTTGCCTTCGTCAATCGGCACGACGCACATTGCTCTGATTGAATCAAACGTAACGAAACAAAAAAAATATTAATATAACGAATATATGTTGTCAATATTATTAATAAACATTGGTAGCAATTTTGTAAATTTCATGATAAGTTTATTCTAATATTTGGCAACTGTAATGATAATAATAATAATAAAATTCATCTCGTGTATGGAAAACAATAAAAAAATCTCTACCCCGACTTGAAAATAGTTAAACCACACTGCAGTACATAAATGTTAATGTTATAATTACTGTAGCAAAATCTTAAGACCAAAAATATACGATGATGGATCCAAAAAAAAAGGTTACAAGGGTAATAAAAAAATTATTTATTAGCAATAGACAGAAAATACAAAAGGAAATTAAGTGGCATACTTACTGATCACTTTTGCACATAATCACTAAACCTATTTAGGCATTTATCTGAACGCAGGACCAACTTGTTTAACCGGCTTGATAGAAATCACGTCCCTTCCCATTCAGCCAGTTCTCGGCAGCTGTTTTCATATCACTGTCTGAACACAACCTTGCTCCAGATAAGTATTCCTTCAATTTCGGAAGAAGGAAATAGTCACTGGGTGCCAAATCTGGGCTGTATGGAGGGTAGCTCCAGACTTCCCACTTTCACTTTTGCAGCAGTTCTTGAGTTTGCCAAGCAGTATGAGGCCTGGCATTGCCATGCAGGAGAAAGACACCATCACTCAACATGACACACACTCTCTGCCCATAAGAAACGAATCATGGCTCGAACCACCAAGGAAGACCACTTTACTAAACGTCTTGTCATTTCAATCGCTCTAAAGTTGTCTGCGAACTTACACTAGCTACCCACACAACCGCTGTAAAACAACTAGCTCCACCTGTCTCCACTTTGGGGGAAAATATTCCTCCCACAATAATTACTTTTCAAATGCTACTGCTTGTAACCTTATTTTTGGATCCACCCTCGTACAAAGCAATACAATATTTTTGATATATCAGTTTTATTTTACATATTTTGTAGTGATTTTTAATTTTTATTGCAGTGTGAAAAGAGTTTTACAAAATCCTTCACTTTACTCCTTATCTTTATTAGATTAGATCAAATACAGAGGATTTCTGAAAGTGTGTAGAAGGGCCCCTTTTCGCCCATCGGCCATGTCACATTACTTTATTTTTCTTGAGTAGCATACACATTGACAAATACACTGCTCAAAACAATTAAAGGATATTGCAGTTTTAGGTGGATTTTGTATCTGGGAAACTTTCTAGCTGATTGATACATGGTCGACAGACATAGTAGGTTATATGAGAATAAATTACACATGTTTGGCAGAAAAAAATGCATTTTATTGCGCATTTGTGTACAAAAGGAGAAAAACACAATTTGTGCATATGAGAAAAAAAGAATAAGAAAAAGTGTTTTCTTCAAAGAAAATCATTTTCAGTAGGGGGTATGGTTTCCACGGGCGGCCAGCAACGTTGAACACCTTTGAGGCATGGACTCAATGAGGCTATTAATGACGAGTTGGGGTATTCTTCCCCACTCTTCCAGAAGAGCTCTTTCCAGTTCTTGGAGAGTTTGTGGGGGTTGTTGGCGGCCAGAAACTCGTCTTCCTAGAGCGTCCCAAACGTGCTCGATTGGATTCATGTCTGGAGAACACGCTGGCCATTCCATTCGAACGATTCCTTCCTCGAAAAGGAAATCCTCCACCAGGTTTGCACGATGTGGCCTGCAGTTATCGTCCATTAAAATGAAGTTATCTCCGATTGCTGCAGCGTAAGGGACTACAATAGGTCTGAGGATCTCATCCCTATATCGGCGACCAGTCAGAGCTCCATCTCGAATTATGTAGAGGTCAGTGCGCCTGTCAATGGAGATGCCACCATACACCAACACTCTACACCGCCAAATCTGACACTTTCGTGCACGAACGCAGGATTATTCCTACTGCCACGGTCCCTCCAGATGAAAATACGCTTATTATCCGGATGCACAGAAAAACGGGACTCGTCAGAAAACAGAATATTGCTCCATTCATTTCTCCTCCAGTTGACATGCTCGGTTGCCCACTCCCTGCGGTCGCGACGATGCCTTGATGTTAATCTAACACATACCATCGGTCGGCGAGCATACAGACCTACAGCATAGAGCCGGTTTCGGACAGTCTGAGTTGAAATCGTGGTGCCTGTAGCCGAGCGAAGGTGTTGTTGGAGAAGAGTAGCGTTCATGTTTCGGTGTCTCCGAGCTGTTAACGCTAAATACCGATCTTCATTGGGCGTTGTTGCCCGTCTACGACCTTGCCCTGGTCTTCGGCCTGCACATCCACTCTCCAAAAAACGGTTCCAGATCCTGGAAATGACACTTTGTGACACTCCAATGGCTTGCGCTACTTCGGCTTGAGTTTGGCCCCCTTCTAACCTGCCAACAATTCTTCAAGCTTCTGAATCTGTCAAATGACTTCGCTGAGACATCGTACTCATCGAAACAAAGCAATCACTGAATGCCGATCATCCTTGTCTTCATTCTCTTTTATCCAGTTGAAAGTCAAATTTCATTCGCTGCCGCTCAAAATTTGCATACTCCACAGTTTGAAAACCAGAAAAATTTGCATTTGTGATTCTCTTCTTCTATTTTCGGCAAAAAAAATTTCGTTTATATCTTTATTTTATATAAAACTTCAAATATCCTTTAATTGTTTTGAGCAGTGTATAAAGAAACGATAGTTATTTTCAAAAAAAAAAAAATTTATAGACAAATTTACGAAACACGAATTCCATATAAACTTTATTGAAAAGAGAAAAAAATACTATATTGGGCTAGAAGATTGAAACCGGATTCCTTTTACTAATGGGGAAAAATCGCAGCAATTCGCGAAAAAATGCTAAAAATCGCTAAAATTTGAAAAATCGCAGAGGGCAAAATTTACTCTATTGGGCATTAAAATAGGATTTCTTTTAAGAATGTCGAAAAATCGCCGTGGAACGCGACAAAACTCTAAAAATCGCATAAAGGAATTAGCGAAAAATTCAAAAATCATTGTACGAATTCCAAATAAACTTTGAAAGAAGAAGTTGAAAAGAAAACAAAATTTACTATATTGGACTGAAAGATTAAAACAGGATTTATTCTACAAATTATGGAAAAATCGCCGCGATCACACATACAAAGAAAAAAAGCGAAAAATTGCTAAGAATTCAAAAATCTCAGAAGACAAAATTTACTACAGTTGGCTAAAACGTTGTAACTATAAATCTTTCCCGAATGTCAAAAAATCGGCGCGAAATGGGAAAAAACGCTGAAAATTTCAAAAACTTCAAAATTTGTGGAGGAAAAAATTTACAGTTAAAAGTTATTATATTGGCTAAAAGTTATTATTGTTATGTTAAAATTTTAAAACCGAATTCTTTTTACGAATGTCAATAAATCGCAGCGGAACGTAAAAAAAAGCTAAAAATTGCATTAAAAGTCATTAAAAAAATCAAAAATCACAGAGGACAAAATTTACTATATTAGACTAAAAGTGTGAAACCGAATTCCTTTCATGAATGTCAAAAAATCATCGCGGAACGCGAAAAATGCTAAGAATTGTATTAAAAATCGCTAAATTTCAAAAATTGCGGAGGACAAAATTTACTATATTAGGCTGATTGTTTGAAACCGATTACCTTTCACAAATGTCAAAAAATCGCAGCGAAACGCGAAAAAACGCTAAATATCGCATTGAAAATTGAATTCAAAATTTTTCAAAAATCAAAAATCAACTGTGGAAGATAAAATTTACTATATTAGGATAATAGTTTGAAACAGAATTTCGTTTACGAATGTCAAAAATCGCCACAAAATGCGAAAAAACGCTAAAAATTTTTTAATTTCAAAAATCGCAGCGAACAAAATTTACTATAGTGACCTAAAACATTGTAACCGGAATTATTTCACGAATGTCATGAAATCGCCAGAAGAACGCAAAAAAAAATCGCATTAAAAATCGCTAAAAATTCAAAAATTGTAGAGGACAAACTTTACTATATTAGGTTAAAAGTTTGAAACTGAATTCTTTTTACGAATGTCAAAAAATCGCAGTGGAACGCAAAAAATGATGAGAATCACATTGAAAGTCGCATTAAAAATCACTAAAAATACAAAAATCTCAAAGAACCAATTTATTATAGTAGACATTGTAAACTGAATTCTTTCACTAGTAAAAAAAAAAAATGCCGCGAAACGCGAAAAAACACTAACAATCACATTAAAATTTTTATTACAAATCTCTAAAAAACCAAAAATTGCACATGTCAAAATTTACTACATCAGGCTAAAAGTTTGAAACGGAATTCCTTTTACGAATGTTAAAAAATCGCCGCGAAACGCGAAAGAACGCTAAAAATCGCATTGAAAATTGCATTAAAAATTCAAAAATCGCAAAAATTATACAAAATTTACTATATTGGGCTAAAACATTGTGAGCGGAATTATTTCATGAATGTCAAAAACTTCATCGCGGAACGTGACAAATCGGTAACAATTGCATTGAAAATCGCATTGAAAATTGCATTAAAAATCGCTAAAAATTCAAAAATTGCGGAGGACAAATTTTACTGTTAGGCTAAAATTTTGAAACCGAATTCCTTTTACCAATGTCAAAAAATTGCCGTGAAGCGCGAAAAAAATGTAAAAATCGCATAAATCCTCGCAAAATTCAAAAATCGCTATGCGAATTCCGAATAAACTTTATTGAAAGAGGACAAAATTTACTATATTGAGCTAAAAGATTAAAACCGGATTATTTTTACTAATGTGAAAAAACGCTAAAAATCGCGTAAAAAATTAAATGTAAAAAAATCTATTCAAAATATCAAAAATCGGGCTTCGAGGTGCATAACTACAGATATAGAGGTACCTTCCACCAAACTCTTGTAGCTCTGTGTACAGCGGTTTCTTCAGAACACAGCACACACACACACACAAACTTCTTTTCTTATTAATATGGATACGATGTGTTATGTTGATTGAACACGAATGAATTTTACATTTTTCATTTTTTGTTTACAGGACGAGTTAGCTGAATCCATTGATTTATTTCATGCACACGATATGATGATCGCGGCTCTTAATAATTTCATATACAGCTAATTTTCTGAATCTTACTGATGCTTGTTTCGTGAACGTTATGATGCTCGAGGCTGATTTTCATATTTTTCGAGATTCATATACAGAAAATGAGCTGAACGTACTTTTTTTCGTAAGCACGATCGTGATAGCTGCTTTTACGAATTTCATAATTTTCGAGATTCCTATACAGCAAGTAAGTTAATAGTATTGCAAATTATTAAACCTAATACAATGAATGTTTAAAAGGAAAAACTCAGTTTATGAATGCAAAACATTGAGTACTATTAGCAATTATTATTGTAAATATAAAGGTACTGGTTCAAAAGTAATTAGAAAAAAAACCTTGGTAAGTTAATTATAGCTCATGCTGGGCATCCATAACTTAAACATGATGCAAAAGTTTTCTATAATAAATATTTCATTATTTCTCTTAAGAAAAAAGTGTTCTTTCTTGTAGAAAAAAATGAAACTATCGAAAAATTAGAAAATTATAAACATTTGGTTACCCCCCCCCCCTTATTTTTATATAGATTCAGTTCAAGTTTAGAATTTTTTTTCAATGCTTCTTATTTATACTTCACATTAATCTTAACATTATGAGACCTGGCGTCCATAAAAAAAAGACGTTTCAGTAATACAATGTTTCCACGGGTCCTTCAATTTTGTACCACTATTTTTAAAAGTAATATTCGCCTTATTTAATAAAAGAAATCTTGATTTTAAATAACGCAAAGATTTCTATACGAAAAATAGGCCATTTCCATAATTCCATTTAGCCATTTACCTAATTCCATTTCCAACCATTTCCATAACCCTATCTTTGTACCTCCCCACTTCCCCGAAAAAAAATCCCAGATACTCTACTGGTCAATAAGAATTTACAATTCAAAGAATTTTCTAAAAATAAAAACGCTAAATCAACTTTTTCCTCGATACACAGAAAATAGACATTAGTCCTTTTTCCTACAAAGGCACAGAAATAAGTAATCAGCTCAAATATTATATAATTGCATACAAAGGGCGTAATCTCAAAATCAAAAGTAAACATTGTTAGACTCGCCAAATTTCGAAGCCTCTTGTAAATGCATTCGCTTTACTAAAACTTTAAAGACATGCAAACAAATGCCTCTTTTGTTAATAAAAAAAAAAGTGTTAAGTAATATTTAAGCAGCCTTGCCTAGTAACTTTCTTGTTATGCTAGATTTTTTTTTTTTAAGACTCTAAAGCATCCTAAGGGGGCGTGATATCTCATTTCTGTTTCATTCTGATTGGACGATATTTTACAAAAATCTAAATAAAACTAACGAATAGCTTTTTTAAATCTTGACTTTAAATATTTTCTACTTTTTCGGTACCATCTTTTTTTCTTCACATTTGTCTTTGTTATAGTTTAAAGGCAACGTCCTCGTCCTGTTAGTTATTCTCAGAAGAAACTAACGACCCGACCACTTTTTGTTTTTATAGTTTGATGAAAAGAGAGTAGAAATGAAAAAGTATATAGTATTATTGTTATTACATTCGGAACTACATTATATATCATGGAAAAAAAACTATTCAACGGGCCAAACTATTTCATTTTTTATAGTTTGACAGAAAGAAATTTTCTGTCATCTCTCGAGGGGAAAAAAGTTACTTTTTATTTTATATAAATATCCTTTCCAATATATAGGATGATTCGGTACCGCGTGTACAAACTTTGAGGGGAGGTAAGCTCGCTTAAACAAACATTTTTTTGTAATGGAACGCTGGGTCGCATTGCACTTATTCATTCATAATTACAGGGTGCCTTACTGCAAGTCAAACCAGAGTTTGCGTTCACAACTTTAACGGTAATGAAGATATTTTAATTATATCTTCAACAGACTTACTTTACTTTGTACGAAATCTGATAGGTATCCTGGGAAGGCCACTGTAATTACATAAGGGATCACTATATCACATGAATATGTGCTTCGCGCCTACCAAACCCTGAAAAGAAAGAATGAAAAAATATAAAAAGATAAAAATCGGTGGATTCATCACCCACGCTGAATAGGAATCTCCATATGCATGAATTTCTTTAACGCTGCGATCACTGTATTTCATGTATGTGTGCTTTGTGTTGGGTTTGTTTGAATGTTTTGTGATGTTTTGGATGTTTTGTGACTCAATGATGATTTATTTGGATGCAGGATGCCGATCGTAGCCATTTCTTGGTAAATTACTTTCCTTATTTTTAAAGCTATGAACGAAAACTCGGTTCGACTTGCAGTGAGACATCCTGTATTTATGACTGAATAAATGGATTGCGACTCAGCTTTCCGATGCAAAAAATGTTTATTTTAGTGAGATGTACCAGACCTCAAAGTTTGTACACGTGGTAATTCTTCACCCTGCATGTATAATGGCTGGAAAAATTAAAGGAACAACTATGAAAAGGTAGTACTTTATGTTAATTCTGTTAAATGAAATCCAATCAAAGGTAGAAGGTTTGAAATCCAAGATCAACATTATTACGTGATCCAAAGGTATTATTCACCTTCACTGTTAAAAATAATCTGAAATTCACGGGTATTTGTTTCCTGAATTTCACAGAAAAAGTCCCTTTTCACGACAAAAGGGCATTTTCCGTTAAAAACAGAAAATTTCCTCATATTTCCTGAAAACAACGGTACAGACGGAGAAGAAAGTGGCCAACGGAGATATTCCGTTATCTGCTGCATATTTATTTTCAATGTTTAAAAAATGACATGTTGCAGCACTGAAAAACTAAAATTTCGAGTTTATTTAAAATAACAAAAATTTAAATTATATTATTATTATTATTTCCAATTTAAAAAAGCAACAATTAATTTTACCATGTTTTAAAATGATTAGCAATTTATTTTTTAAAGTTATAAAAAAATATTCACAGTTAAAAAACACTCTCCCTAAATTTGGCGCAGCTTGTCCCTAATGGGACCTTGCGCCATTAAACCCTATACAACCAACCAACCACTCTCCCTAAAATATATATTCTAACCGAACTCATTTAAAAAATCTGTAATAGTTGAAAAAAATCGATTTTCTCAAAAAAGCAAACATACTTTATCGAATTTAATTCAAATTATAATATTCATATTTTGCTCATAACAATCAAATTAAGAATATATATAATTCATGTTTTAATCCTCTATTAATAATAAAGTTTTCGGTCATAATCTTTATAACGAAATATCCCCCAATTAATTTCAAAATTACCAGGTTTCTATACCCCAGATTGTTTAAGTTCCAAGCCGCGATTTGAAGAAATCTCGTATCATCGTTTCAATTTCTTATTCTAGCAAGGGCTCACTGGTCTTGCGGTAAAACACTTGGCTCGAGACGCTATCATCTCTGGTTCGAACCCCAAGGTCAGCCGAATATATTCCTGAAGTATATCAAATTATTAAATACCTACGGTGTAGTCAACAGATGGCAGCACAAACAGAAAGGTAATTTTTTTAAAACCGAGGTCATTTAAAACGGAAAGTTACCGTTTCTCCAAACGGAAATTTTCCTTCTGTTATCTTTCAAAATGGAAAATCTACTAACGGAACGGAAAATACCCGGCATCTTTGCTGCCAGTAGTTTTACCGCGAACTAACGAATTTATTTTTAACAGTGTTCGCTTCGCTTGCGACCTACGTTATACACGGCCGGTTCATGACATTTAAAACGTCATTGTACTAATCGCCGTGTAAAAATGATCCACTCAGTGTTACATTTTAAAAGTCATGAACCGGCCGTATATAAAGTAAGATCGCTCTTTGCTACACAAAAATATGCAAATTCAATAAAATTTTCGCGTGTCGAGGCTGAAAATGTCGTTGAGAAGGCATTTGACGGATTATGGGAAATGGCGTTTAATTGGAAAAATAAAAGGCGGACAGTAATCTTGTAAAGCTGTAAAACTTGCATTTCGACTAGGCGTGTCCAGACACTTTATAAAAATTTTCTACATATCTCTAGAAAGGTATAAAAAGTAATATTATTTTTGTGTCCCTCTTTATATAACATAATATTCTTTATATATATATATATATATATATATATGTGTGTGTGTGTGTGTGTGTGTGTATAAATATATTATAAAACAAAAACACTGACTCCATATTGACGGTGCCAGCACCTGACTAATAAATTTCGTTTTTATTGCAATTTTTTTTTTATTTCTAAACATCTCACAATTTTAATTTGTACACTGTCGAATAGGAACAAACCTTGTTCTTTCAAATATAATTTGTTTGAAAACTGTATCTCAATTTACTGTTTTTTTATGGGGTTTAAAATAATTTTCAAGCATGATTTTTTAAAAATCTATCTCTATCGCGCGCTGACCGATTACGAAAGATTAACCCGTTTGAACTTAAATTGTTCAACATTTTGATATTCCATAACGAAATTAAAACTTCATCAAGTAATTAAATAATCAAATAATAAAATAATATAAATAAAACACAAATTTAACAGACATGTACTCGAACTACGCGCTTAAACTACTGAAATTATCAGAATTTTAAAAAAGCTGCTGTAAATAGTGAAATATTTGGCGATTTCTTCGGCTATTACCTCCTGGCATGCGGCTAATGTGAAAGTATCTGTGATGAATTTCAAAACTGTATTTGAATAAATAATTTATATTTTTCATATAAAGATGCTTTTTGGCTTAATGGACAATCTAAATATATATATATATATATATTAAATGTAAAAAAACTATGAGAATTTTCAATAAAAAAAATAGTTTTTACTTATACTCTGTAACCCGGGAAGCCCGTGTTGGATTCCCTCACTGTTAAAAATTTGCAACAAACTGTCCAGTCATTTGACCGTTTTTATAGAAAACGATTACATAACCGTAATTTAACTCTATTCTGACCATATTATGGCCCATATTATGGTCAGAATACAGTTAAATTACGGTTATTTAATCATTTTCTGTAAAAACGGTCAAATAACTGGACAGTTTGCTAAAAATTTTTAACAGTGTAGTACACTGTTAAAAATTTGCAGCAAACTGTCTAGTCATTTGACCGTTTTTATAGAAAACGGTTACATAACCATAATTTAATTCTTCTGACCATAATATGAACAATAATATGGTCAGAAAAGAGTTAAATTATGGTTATGAAACCGTTTTCTATAAATACGGTCGAATGACTGAACAGTTTGTTGCAAATTTTTAACAGTGTATTATAATTAAAATGAAATTATATGTATGAAAATATATGTGAAAATAATTGTATATATGCACATATATATTATATAATAATAGCTAATTCCTAAACCGTTAGTTTTAGAGGAATAATTCCAATTACAAAAATGTTTCAAATGTTGTTTTTCACATCAAAAGCCATTTACGTCAAAACAATTATTTTTTTAAATAACAATAATCGTTAATGAATGTATTAAGAATTCATTTTTTAATTATTAATTAATAAAGTAATATTCCACAGAAAAGCGCAATAAATAAATTTGCATTTTTTAATATCAATGGTAAAAAATTGCCAATTAATGGAACTCAAGTTGGCAGTAATTAAAAATTACTGATTAGTTTTTAAAAGTACTGATTAAAAAAATATTTTGTTATGCATCATTCAAATTTTCGGATTAATGTGCAATTCAGCGTATACACACACACATATTCAAAGCCAAAATTGGATCAGCAAATATATTTGTATTTAGAAATCAAATATAAAATTCGGTGCATTTCTACTTAATAAGTTACAATTGTAAGGTTCAATGAAAAAAGCATAGCATAGCAACACTCCCTGTTGAGCGATCAAAACAAAAATCGAATCAGCATTGTTTTTTATAACAAGCATCTTACATATTTAGTTTTGTGTAATTCCGTGCCATCGATGCTGAGATACAACTATTGCGCATATTGTAAAGTGCACCACATATCAGCGCCACCTATTGTGTGATATACATCAAAATCTAATCAGCACCAATTTAACTCAAGTTAAGTTCCAATTAAATATGGTTTTGTAGATTTCGTGTATTAGTTGCATTCTTGTGTTACAGTATCCACAAAATTTGCATAACATACAGACAGCCATCGGTAAAAAAAAATCATATTCAGGATATTCAAAAACGTACCAATCTATCAAAAATCAAGATCAAAATTTTCCACAAATCCAATACTTTTTCTCATGAATATATAAGAAAGTAAAAGTGCTGGTGACAAATCTATTGGAATTAACGTCTACTAAGCAAAGAATATGCTTTAGGAACCATCTCCATATTAAAATTTACAATCATATTTTAATTTTCAAAAATAAATTCGATTTGAAAATCAATTTCAGCATATTATTTATTTTTATTTGCGGCTAAAAATACGTCTATTCACCAAATTTCAAGTCATTTGGAGGAGAAGTTTATTCGATATAAATATTCAAAATTTTGAGCTTATAAATCTTGAAATAAAAGAACATGCCTGACTGACTCATAATCAACGCCGAGCCTCAACCGTTGCTCCTAGGACAATGCAATTTGGAAGACGTGTTCATTACACAGTGTATAGGCACCCACTAAGAAAGGATTTTTGAAATTTTACCACCTAAGGTGGTTAAGTGGGGGGGGGGGGGGTGAAAGTTTTGGGTCATTTTGCCTTTTCGCCATATCTCAGCAGCAGTTTTAAGTAGGACCGTAAAATTCAGGATAACAAATGTACTAAAAGAATAGTTAAATACGTAATTCGGCGATTTTAGAAATTTAACCACTAAGGGGTTAAATGGGGGGATCGAAAGTTTTAGGTCATTCTGCTCTTTTCGCCGTATCTCAGCAGTATTTGTAGGTAGGAGCGTAAAATTCAGGATAACAAATCTACTGAAAAAATTGTTAAACACATATTTCAGCGATTTTAAAAATTCAACCACTAAGGGGGTTAAATGGGGGGGGTCGAAAATTTTAGGTCATTTCGCCTTTTTGACATATTTTAGCAGCAGTTTTGGGTAAGAGCTTGAAATTCAGGATAACAAATCTACTAAAAAATTACTTAACTTCATATTTCAGCGATTTTAGAAATTCAAACACGAATAGTGTTAAATGGGAGGGGGGGGGGGGGGTCGAAAGTTTCATGTCATTTTGTATCCATATCTCAGTAGCTGTTTTAGTTAGGAGCGTAAAATTCAGCATAAAAAATCTAATAAAAAATAGTTAAACAAGTATTTCAGCGATTTTGTCACTAACATTGGATATGAACTTGATTATGGAAGATTATACGAATAAGATCACAATTGCTGATTTTTTTAAAATATATTTTACGTGACATTTTTCCAAGGAAAAGTTGTATTTTTTTGTTTTAAATTTCATATTTTACAAATTGTGTTTGCGCTTTTCGTCTTTTAGCGATCGGATTTCAATTTGAATACAAAATATAGTGCATTTCCTCCTTTTCACAAAATACATTTTGGCAGGTAAAGATTTGCGATTTAAATACTGATCACGAAATTTATGTGCTGGGTTATGCACAAGGTTTCGTTATGGTGATTGCTGTGTAATCAGCTTATAGGCAAGAAACACACAGAACTCTGTTAAAATTATTGTCGTTTCAATGGTTTATACACGCAAAATTCACAGGGCACTGTTATAGGGATCGCTGTATTAACGATATATGGCTGAGAAGCACAGAGCCCTGATATTTTGATCACCATATTAACAATTTATGAGCGTGAAACAACAGTGATCACTTACAATGACCGCCATGTATCTTAGGCTATTCCATATTTGATTCTTTTTTATCTCAAAGCTCTCCCTTCCCCCTAGATAATCACGGGATAATCACCGAGCGAGTCTTTGTCAGGGGTCTCGTGTAAAATATAATATATATATATATTATTTATGTTTCGAAATCTTTATTTGCGTTTTTTACTTTCTTATTATTTTCTTATAGTTTAAAATAAAGTATTTTATTTATATTTTTCTGTTTGCATCTAAAATGCATTATCTGGGCCCCAAGCTAAGTCCGGTCTATACGCTGCAGAAAGCATCTGGACCCCACATAAAAGCAACCGGCTAGACGGGCGAAGACCGGCTAGTTTTACATAATTTGTTTTAGATCTCCTGAGGTAATAATCTCAACTTTCTGATATTTTATAATATTAAATTACCATGAGTTCAAGACAAATATATATTGGTAGAGTAATTTTCTTATTTTTAGCGTATGAAATAGTAATTATGAAATTAATATTGGAAGAAAACATAACCTATAAAATTTCTATTGTATTTGATTCATAAACGCTTCCTGTAAACAGAAACATTTTTTAAATTTTTTTAGAAGGAGTAATTTAGTTATGTCTATAAAATCATCATAACATCAGCTTAAAAATGGTGTATAGAAGTTGGGAAAGTGGCAAATTTAATTCAATTGTAACTTATTTTTAAGAGACTTCAAAAAAGAAGCTTTATATATATATATATATATATATATATATATATATATATGTCGTTATGTATGTATGTCCTCCATTTTCTCCACAACCACTGAACGTAATTCTGAATGTAGCTTTTACACTACAATTCTAGTACACCAGTAAAGGTTTTAGCTAAAAGGATTCATCGCATCGCGTATAGTTTTTATTTACAGGGACACGTTAAATATTTTAATGGCTATCTACTGCATTTCAAACCTGAGGGATGAGCAATAGATTGACTTTATAAATATGAGAAATGTGGCATACGAGAAATAAAATTTGAATGGTTGAAAGGTTTTTTGACAAAATCTTGAGCGATAAGCAACTAGAATGCCTTTATAAACAAGGAATTGGCGACATACGACCAATAAAATTTTATTGGTGGAGAGGATTTTGGCCGAATGCGTGAGCAATGAGTTATTAGAGTGCCTTTATATGTGAAATAGTGACGACATACATACAATAAAATTTGATTGGTGGAGTGGATTTTGGGCAAAATCTTGGCGAGCCTGCCATTATCGCCAAGGCAATGTTTGTTGATTTGTCTTACTCGTTTAGCAGAATGTCCAGATGATCCATTAGACTTGTCCAGATGATTATCTCCACGTTCTGGAATGTGGATTGAAACAGTTTGGGCAAAAACTGCTAAATTGAGCATGTTCCATGCACGTATGCCACAACTCGTTACAAATAAAGATTCTCGAATGGCAACAACATAGATTAAATTGAATGTGGTTGTCACAAAAATACTCTCGTGTGTCAAACCACTTTAGCTAAGATACTTTTAGCTTAAGATACGTCAACTGGCGTTCAATAAGAAAATGAAAAAATAGGAAATGTTAATAACGTGAGTTTTTTACACAATTACAAGCAAGTCTTTTTTAAGAAATAGCTATTTGCAGTCGAGTCGATTTTTTTTTTTTTTCAAAATTACTTGTGATTAGCAAAATATTATTCGATTAAAAAATAAAACTCTTTTATTCTATTATTTATTTTAGTTTAATTCAATTTTATTTTGCCCCCTTTACAGAAAACTCTGTGCGAAAATTCGGTTGCACGTTCAACCTAAGCAACTTTATTACATTATTAAAAAAATATTTGTTGTTGCTGTTTGTAATGCGGCCTGAACGACATAGACAGCAAGCTGGGTTCCGAAGGCGCGGGATAAGGATGGTGCAGATTCGGAGTATGACAGCTGTATAGAGATTAAAAAAAAACTGCTCACCGGGCCCATGGGCCAAACCAACAACACCAACAATGGTGCAGATTCCATTTTAAAAGGCACCATAGGGCGAAATACTGGTTAGGCCCCCAACTTTTTATCTACAAGTCTTACCCTTATAGGAATGGGAAATCTCCCGGGTTGGTATGCTCGGTGATTCTCCACCACCTACTGACCTCCCAGTGAAAGGATTTTAACGTAGAGGTACTGTGTGACTGAGTTAAGAAAGACTCTGGAACCGGTCTGTGCCCAGTCTTGTTGCCAGGGTAACTGGTCAGTCGACTTTATTTTAGGAAAGTCCGTCATTTTCTTTTCATGCCAAATTTCTCTCGTTCAATCGGTCATTCTGAGAATTATCGCAGTCTTTTTTCATTCCGCTTCTGCGAACGAAGTTCCTTCCCTACAAGTTTTGGAACCTTCGAAAACAGGAAATTTACTCAGGGTTTTTCTCATCTACACGGAGACAACACCATTGAAGTGTTCCCAGGTGGTCACCGCCCCCACGTACTTAAAACGATCAATGTTGCTTCACTCCGGTGTTCGGATGGGAACATGTGTTTTACAGCAGAATTCGCCGTTGCCCCCAATGTAATTCAAAATATATATTTCTCTGAAACAAATTTTCGAAATAAATATCAGTTGTAACCTACAAATTTTTGTAACAGAAATCAATATCTAGAAACATTAAATATGAGAATCCAAAATTACAGCTCATTCCACCAAGTAGTTTTTGAGTTATGCTTAAAAAACTACGAGCATTGCAATCTGTTTTGAACAAATAAAATTGAGTTTAACATTACGACTTCCAAATTTTAAACCTGCATAATTCCTAAACTATTTAACCGAATCACTTCCCGTTCGATATCCGAAGATAAATTTTACTGCAGAATGCAAATAAGTTGTCAAAATTATGTGTTAGTGTTGAAATTGTTAACGTTTGTAACAATTTCTATATGTAATCTAAGAAAAATAAATGTAACCTAAGAAAACTCTAAGAAATTTAAATATAACCTTAATTAGTAGTAAATGAGTTTTCTTTTTCAAAGATCAAAGTAGGCAGAATCTCTGTAAATATATAGAGTCGCCAAAAACTATTCTGAGACCTCTAGTGAGAAATCTATTGTACGAAATGGAACAAAAACTCGTGCATATGGTCAGTAAAACATGTGGTTTTGATATTTAACAAAGATATTTTGATATTTAAGCTCTTAAAAATAGTGCCAAAATTCATCTCCAGGAGAAATTGTGGTGCTGCAAGAGTAGTATGCGTGATAAATGAAAATGTAATTGTCAAATGAAGTAGAAAAGATAATATTTTTTAACAATACATGACAACGTGTATTGTTAAGTATAAATGTGGTTTAACATGACCACCATTTTAATAAATCAATAGCTGCATGCGACACACGACAATTCAAAACATATCGGCATTGATTTGCCTGACATGCAAAAGCTTTAATATCATGAAAATGCTCTTAATACACAATGCTTTTAAGATATGCTTATAATTAAAAAGTCAAAAGTATTGTGTTCAGGAGATCTGGGCTTTCTCATTCCTTTGATATTTCATTCAGCTTGACTAATACAGCGTGGTCATGTATAAAGTAAGAGCCATTGAATGCAATTAATTATCGAAGAATGAGAGTACTCTGGGCATTTCATTTTAATTTAAACTAGAAGATCCACCCGGCATTGTCGAGTTCCGAAATAATAATCTTAAATATTGGAACTTGGATTGAGTTCATTAATCAGAGTCCCTTGAGCCATGGTCTCTATATCTCTAGTAAGAGCAATGTGAATCTTACATTTATGACCGTAGCCGAAGTCCAGAACAGCTGGAAAAAATTAAACGGATCCAAGAAGAGCAAAAAAGAAAATTAACAACATAAAGACCGCTTTAAATAAATAAAGTACAAATTATATTAAATTAATGATATAGGGGGGGGGATGTAAAATAAGCCTACAAAATATTTACTGTTAAAAATAAATCAAAAAGAGAAAAATGCTACATACAAAAGCTATATACAAATAAATATATACAAAAGGCCCACGAAGATACCCAGGCCTAAGGATAGCTAACGGAAGAAACAAGAGAATGAAGTTGGGGTTTAATAACTTCAGGGATGTGGAGAACAGCACGAGGCCGCCTATAACTTGCGCGTTCCAAAATCTCAGCCCTAGGTGCATTCGGACCTGTCTTCCTCTATCCAAAACCAAATTTACAGACTTCTACATGGAATAGATTTCGCTAGCCATCACGAATAGACACACACACGCACAGAGAGACACACACACGCACAGAGAGACACACAAACATATTTATTTTATTCATTTTTCTTTAAAAACAGTGCCACAAAAGCCTGTAGTCAACTTTTGGTACTGTTTTTGTTTGTTAGATATCAGTGCTGGATGTTTCACCAAGCACGTTACAGGATATTTCGGTACATTTCGCCCGACAGCTTTCTCACTAGAGAGATAAGACACCTCACGTTACTTTATGGTCGCCCTGTATATCAGTTACAAGAATCCTTTTTCCTAAAAGTTATATCTTATACTCGTAGTGTCACTAACACAGAACAATAGACTTTTATGCCTACCCGACCACTTTTGAGAAAATCATAATGCAAAATAACCCAAATTCATAAATACTTTTCGGTAAAAAAACATTAAAATATGACACTTTCATTAAAACTGAGCATGTATGCAAAGTTTAAAATAATTTGGATCAATAGAAGAGGGTGAAAATCAATCGCTAGGCTATATTACAAAAGTTAAAATAAGTATGAAAACGTTAAAAAATATTAATAACTTACATTTTAGCACATCCGCAAGTTAAATATCCTGATTTTCTTTGGGTTTTTTTAAAGCTTTTAAACGGTTTCCAGCCATTGAACTAATCATAAATATCTAGTCAAATATTCTAAACAAATTATTAAACTGGATAAGGAGAAAAAGATTTATATTTCTTTATTTAAACAAGGTTGGAAAAATAAATGAGGGGTTTAAAGTCGAAACCACAAAAGTCCTAATCAAAAATGTAATAGCTATGCCATTAACAGCGCAGAAAAGTATTTTCTTTCCTGGAATCATTTGTGAAGTAAAGTTAGATCCGTCTACGAAAAAATACAGTGGGGGGGGAAAAATCAGAAATCCTTTAACAACTACAAATTTCAAATTTAGATTGTGAAATTCTCAAACGTTATTTCAGGGATTTCTGTGATTACTTCTGAACTCTTCAAGTAAAAAGTATAAATTATAGAAAGACGCGTATAAGTTTTGCTTTTTTTTCCTATTTCTAGGAGAGTGTTTCTAATCATATATACCTAAAATTTCTGAAATCACCAGCATTAAAAATAACAATAGTGTTTTATCCAACTCCTCTTTTATCCAACGGTGCTTTACGGTATAATTAATACGCCAAAAATTCGGCGATTTTTTTAAGATTTGTTTTCTCAATGAAGGATCCATAAAACGAAATAATATTTTTCTCCACTAAAGAAGTATATTTTTGTCTATGTTGACAAATTTTGTGTCAAAAATATAAAAACTGGTTGCAGTATCCTTATTTTAAAATGCGTGTGCATTTTAAAAGCTAAAACGATACGGGTTCTGAAAGCCAATTAAATTTGCGAGTCCATTAACCTTTTTTTTTTTTTTTGACCCACAAAAAACCAAATGGTGCTTGTTTGAAAATCGACCTGTAAATTTTGTGAATTTTTTTCAATTTTAAAGTCTAGGGGGAAATATTTAACAATTCATTTTTTAATATTCAATAGGTTCATAGCCCAAGAAAAACGATTGTCTTTCAAACCCGACTAATTTTTTGATATTCGGTTGATCGGTTTGAAAGCTTGTTGAAATTCATACTTTTGAGAAAAACGAGTTTACAGTTTACTTTTCCGATTAGTGGAAAATCAGCAGGCACAAGGTACCGTTTACAGCTGTGACTTCATAAATAATTTCAAAAATCCCAAATCGTTCAGGCACATATTGTACACACTTAAGGGTTGCAAAAAAAAAAAAATAATAATAATAATCAATTTTGGGGGGAGGGCCCAAAAAAGTGGAATCTCCCCTTAAAACATCTGTAGAACCAAGAAAATTCTTTATTATTTCGCTATCATAGCCAATGGTTGGATTTAGGTTGAATTTTTTTTCTTCTTTAAAACACTTTCTGGCACAGTGGTCCCACTCCGGGCACATCTAATTTTAATTCCTAACTTGCATACGGCACCAAGAATATTTTAATAAAATTTTGATTCTACAATAAAAGCTTAAAATAAGGAGTTCGTATTTTCTAAAAAAAGTCGTTTGTAAATTCCGGTGTCAGTCAGTAATTTTTCATTTTACGAACAGACTTTGTCTGTGCCGGAAAGAGTTAATAAATATATTATACTTGATTGGAGTAAACTAACAATTTTATATTTGT
Source organism: Maratus michaelseni (assembly GCA_963931845.1). Taxonomy (NCBI): domain Eukaryota; kingdom Metazoa; phylum Arthropoda; class Arachnida; order Araneae; family Salticidae; genus Maratus; species Maratus michaelseni. The sequence goes on along the minus strand of OZ007586.1, from coordinate 438,360,951 downwards.
TTGCAAAGTAGTCATCCGGAAAAAGATATTAATGACAGTAGCTTTTGAGGAATTGTTATAATCAAAGGGCATGGGTGTGAAAATAACATCAGCTTCGATGAAAAAAGAGCGGAATTGTATTGTTCGTTATAATAATGAAAATTATTTAAAGAAAATATTTCGAATGTTAACGCCCTTGAGAGTTACAACATAACAAAAATCAGATTGTTTCAAAATTTCAGCCACACTAGAATTTCAAACTGCCATATCTCAGCCATTTTTTAAGATAAAGCCAAAACAAAAAATGTTCTGGAATCCTTGTATCACGATCTAATACTTAATGGAAACAACTTTTTCAATTTATAATTTTTTATACATAGTTTAGAATTTTTTTAAAAATTTAACTGGTTGTCATTTTGAGACAAGATGGCGCATGAGCTGACCAACGAACTCGACCGAGACCTTGGTATGTTCTGTACACATGATCAGTCACATTCATATCGGTTCATAAATACGAGAGTTACATCATAACAAATATCAGATTGTTTCAAAAACTCAGCCACCCTAGAACTTCAAACTGCCATATCTCAGCCATTTTTTAAGATATAACCAAAATAAAAAATATTCCAGAATCCTTGTATCACATTCTAAGGCTTAATAGAAACATTTTTTTCAATTTACAGTTTTTTGTACATCTTTTTGATTTTTAAAAAAATTAAAAAAATTTAACAGATCGCCATTTTGAAAAAAGATGGCGGATGAAGCTGGCCAACGAACTCGGTCGAGACCTTGGTATGTCCTATACACATGCTCAGTCACATCCAAATCGGTTCATAAATAAGAGAGTTACAGCATGACAAATATCAGACATTATATGGATCTATACAATCTTGAACTTAGTACTACTCATTTAAATAAGTCTACTATTAATTTTATGGACATTAATATCACTATTCTTTCTATTCACACTTTAACATTCAATATCTATGATAAACGTAATGATTTATCCTTCGATGTTATTAATTTTACTAACTTTCATTCATGTCTACATATTTCAGGTTACAAAAATATTCTTCTAAACCACTGCACTCGTATCAAACGTTTATGCTCCTCTCATTTCATTAGGCCTAATTTATTACATTTAAAACAAACAGCTTTGTCTGACAATTATCCCCTTGCTTTTCTTTCTTCATGGATTAAAAATTAAAACATTAATATAATCTTACCACTACGGGCATTAAATATGTATAAAAAATTAAAAAAGTGAAAACACTATTAAGGAGGGAGGGCGTGGATTGCTGAAAAAATTATTAAAACTTTTTTTTAATTAACAAAAAAATCATAAAATAATAAAATTCCCCCCCAAAAAATTATAAAATAAAAATACCATTAAGGAGGAATGTGACGGGACTGCTAAAAAAGCTATAAAATTTCTTTAAAAAACGGTTTTATGCATTTAATCATTTTATTTACATCACAAAATCATTTTTACAACATAAATAATACACTCTTCCTTCTACTCACACAATGTTTCATCATGCATTGTTAATTATTGTACTTGTCTTCCCATTTCATCTTTTCTATTTATAATTTTTTTTTTTTACTTCCTTTAGTTTCTTCACATTTCAAATATTTTTTGCTTTGTCAATATTTTTTTCTTTTTTTTTTTATTCTGTTTTAGCTCCATTCATAATAGATGACAGCACTAACCTTATTATTTTTAACTTGTCTATAATTTCAGCTTTTATTTATATTTTTCTGTGATAGATGGCAGCACTACACAATTTATTTTCTAAGCAATGTTTGCACATAGGTATTGCAGCCATGTTGAGTATATGATGACTGGCTGCTTGTCACGTACTTTTTCTTATTCCATCTACAGTCAAATTTGTCTTTTTTGGTGAGTCTTGCATATTATTTTATGATCTAATTTCTATTTTAATTGAATAGTTGTTTATTTATCTAATTTCTATTTAAGTTGCATATTTATTTATTTATTTTGAGCATCGAAAAGTCTGGAAAGGGTCGAATAACTCAAGAAATATACATTGGATTCAAATACGACAAAATGCATGTTCAATATTTTTGAAAAATCTATTTAGGGATATCAGAGTTGCCCCTCCAACTCTGCCGCCCTGGGGAGAAATGGGGGCAACTTTGAAATCTTAAATAATAACCCCTTTTTTTATTGCAGAATCGGATTCTACGGGAAAAAATACGTAACTTTTGTACTGAGCAGTTTCTTCGGAGAATCGTAAATGGCGCTGTAATTGAGTACAATGCAGTGAGAATCGTTTCCATTGAAACGTCTGGAAACGGCCGAATAAATCTAGAAATATACATCGGATGAAAAAACGGAAAACTGCATGTTTAATAGTTATGTAAAATCTATTTAGGGATATCAAAGTTGTCCCCCCAACTCTGCCACACCTGGGGGAAAAGGGGGGAACTTTAAAATCTTAAATGGTAACCCCCTTTTTTTATTGCAGATTCAGATTCTACGGGAAAAAATACGTAACTTTTGTATTTAACATTTTCTTCCAAACGTAGAGGGCGCTGTACTCAAGTAAAATGTTACTATGTCCAGGTTCTCTAGTAAAATGCAGTGAGAATCGGTTCCATTGAAAAGTCTGGAAACGGTCGAATAACTCGAGAAATATACATCGGATTGAAAAACGAAGAAATACCTGTTCAATATTTTAGAAAAATCTATTTAGGATATAAAAGTTGCCCATTTTTACAAAATCTTAAACACGTATTTTTCCGTTATTCAATCCGATATATATTTCTCGAGTTATTCGAGCGTTTCCAAATATTGCAATGGTAACGATTCTCACTGCATTTTACTCGATTACAGTGCCATCTACGATGATTCGAAGAAAATGTTAAATGCAAAAGTTACCTATTTTTTCCCGTAAAACCCCAATCTGCAATAAAAAAGGGGGATTATCATTGAAGATTTCAAAATTGCGCCTTACCTCCAGGGGGGGGGGGGGGCAACTTTGATATTCCGAAATAGGTTTTTCAAAACTATTGAACATGCATTTTTCTGTTTTTCAATCCGATGTATATTTCTCGAGTTATTCGACCGTTTCCAGACTTTTCAATGGAACCGATTCTCACTGCATTTCACTCGATTACAGCGCCATCTACGATTTTCCGAAGAAAATGTTCAATACAAAAGTTACGTATTTTTTCCGCAGAATCCGAGTCTGCAATACAAATGGGAAGTTATCATCATGATTTCCAAGTTGCCTCCCTTTTCCCCCCAGTGGGCAGAGTTGGGGGGGGGGCAACTTTGATATCCCTAAATAGATTTTTCAAAAATATTGGACATGCATTTTTTCGTTTTTCAATCCGATGTATATTTCTCGAGTTATTCGACCGTTTCCAGACTTTTCGGACACCCTGCATATAAATCAACATGTGAATGGAGGGAGGTTTTGGGGTCTGGGGGTCATGATCGGTGAAAATATACCAAACTTTTTTGGAATTTCTTTCCTCCAAACGGCTGCAATAGGTTTTTGTAACGAAAGCCACCTAAAAATGGAACAGAGAGAAAAATTTAAGCTTATAAAAGCAAAAACAGCACTTCAAAAACAGAATTCGGCAAAAGCTCAAAGTCAGACGCCAAAACAAACTGGAAGTAAAGGTGCACCAGAAACAAAAGTTACGAAAAAGCCTAATGAAATTCCGTGCATTACTTCTTGAGATATAGCTATCGTAAAAATAATGCAAAAAAATGGTATAGCAGCGCCACCTGTTGGGATATCTACACCAAAATGTAATCCGCGTCTATTTATGTCAAGGTCTATCTGAATCTGAAGTTTGATGAAAATGACTGCATTAGTTCTAGAGATAGAGCTATTGAGGAAATCGCAAAAAAGTAGCATAGCAGCGCCACCTGTTGGGTTATTTACACCAAACCGTAATCAGCATCTATTTACGTCAAGGTCTAACAAACTCTGAAGTTTTATGAAATTCCGTGCATTAGTTCTTGAGATATAACTATCGTAAAAATAATGAAAAAAGTGGTATAGCAGCGCCATCTGTTGGGATATCTGCACTAAAATGTAATCAGCGTCTATTTATGTCAAGGTCGAACAGAATCTGAAGTTTGATGAAAATGCCTGCATTATAATTCTTGAGATAGAGCATTTGCGGAAATCACAAAAAATGCAGCATAGCAGCGCCACCTGTCGGGCGATTTTCACCAAAAACTAATCAGTACCAATTTATATTAGGGAGTAACTAAATATAAAATTTTATTAAATTTCGCGCATTAGTTCTTGAGATAGAGCGCCCACAAAATTTTTGTCACATACAGACAGACATAGTCACAGACAGACATTTTCTAAAAACAGTCAAATCGTGTTCAGGACGTTCTAAAACGTATAAATCCGTCGAAAACCGGAAGTTGAAAATTTTCATGAATCCAATACTTTCTTCTTGTAAAGATAGAAGAAAGTAAAAATTGAGACCTACTTGGAAGATGAAAACCAAAGATGAGTTAAAAGCAAATTGAAAAGCAAGAGATTTGGTAAAATTTATGTTTTGTCAGTCATTCATTATTTGCTTCTTGTTTTGTTTCATGGTAAAATTTGTTAAAGTATGCAATATTTATTTAATTATAATATACTCAAGATTGTTTATCTCAGTTGCTTTTTGTATTATTTAATTTATTATTAAATAAAGTTATTGGTATATTAAGTAGTTTCAATAATCAGTTATTCAACTTTCAATTTTATGTAATTTCTTAATTAAGTAATTAAAAGTTTTTAGCAATTAAATGAATATTTTAAGATGAACTGACATGTATAAAATGCATTGTCGTATTTAGGACTTTGGAAGTCTCATTTTGGTTTTAACTACTTTAAATGCGATAAAAATGACTTAAATGCGATAGTCGTATATTGTTTGTACAAATTACAGATAATGATTGAATTTCTACTAAACAAGTTAGTTTTGAGTTAAAAGCACAGTATTTATTCATTTTCTGCTTAAAAAATATATATTTATTTAATAAAATGCCAAATATACCCTAAATGCGCCAAAACTATGGGGAATCGCGTCGCATTTAGGTACAATGACCTTATATTATAGATTTATTTCACGTATGTTCTCTGAGAAAAATAGCAGGTTATTCATTTAAATAACTGTAAATTATTTTAAATAACAGTAGAATTTTCTGGTCTATAAAAATATAACTTGTTTACTTTTTTTTTTCTTTTACTCTTCATTAAATATTAAATATGCAAAATTCCATAGATAAAAGTGTACTTATATGCTACAAAACATACATTTAATTTATAAATTTCGTAAATGTCACTGATTATATATATTTTTTAATTGTGGTTCGAAAATAATTGATAAAAAATTTCGCTGCGGAAAATAAGAGTTTAATTGGGATTTGAATTCAAAAATGAAATTCTGGATTCCAGCGCGTTGCCAACCATGCACTCGGACCGAAAAATTCGGAAAAAAGGAGCGGAGCTCAAGTTCGGGCGGGGTGGCGAGCCCGACCCGGACCCGAGGAGTTATTAATTGACAAAACTGTTTTAATTACGGACCGAAACCCAACTTGAAAAAGAAACGAAAGCCGCAAACTTTCGCCAGATTTTCAGCTAAGATGTATAAACGGCATTACGCGTAATTAGTTTTTTGTATTAGAGTGCCAACCAGGTAAAAAATTTTCGATTTAGGACCATAAGTTTTAATTTTAGCAAAATCTCGATTTTTGTATAGGAAAAAAATAAATAAAAATAAGGAATTATCAATTTCTTTTCAAAATATCTCCTGTCGTATGGGTCCCATCGCGACGCGGTTTGGCTCATTCGACTCGATATCGATAGCGCTTACATATTTTAGTTCCAAGTTTCACCACCAGGGGGCGCTTCCGGAAATCGGGTTCTATGGGCCCGATTACGACGGGGTTTGGCTCTTTCGACTGGATATGGATAGCTTTACAGATTTCGGTCATGTTCGTATAGAACACATTGCGCCCCCTGGTGGTGGAAGGTGTAATTAAAAAAAATTTCAGCCAACTCGGGTTCTATGGGTCACATCACGACGCGGTTTAGCTCAATCGACTCGACATCGATAGAGGATACTAGAGCTTATCGGTTTTAGTTCATTTTTCACCACCAGGGGGCGTTTTCTTATCTCTGTTTCTATGGCCCGGATCACGACGGGGTACGGCTCATTCGACTCAACGTCGACAGAGGATACTACAGCTTATCGATTTTTGCTCCGAGTCTCACCACCAGGGGCGCTTTCCTATCTCTGTTTCTATGGGAAGGATCACGACGGGGTATGGCTCATTCGACTCGACATCGATAGAGCTTACCAATTTTAGTTCCTTTTTTCACCACCAGGGGGCGCTTTCCTATCTCCGGTTCTACGGGCATAAAAACGACGGGGTATGGCTCATTCGACTCGACATCAAAAGCCTTAACGATTTCAGTTATGATCGTATAAACGGATTGCGCCATCTGCTGGCGGAAGGTGGAACTAACGTATACTGTAGCGCGTGCGCAGCACGACTGCTATACGGTGCCGCAGGCATCAGGGACCCGAGCCAGAGGTTCGTTCAGTTAAAGGTTTATACTATTCGATGTGCAATTTAAGGGATTATCCGGTGCGTGCGTAGCACGACCGGTATACGGTGCCGAAGTAAGCGGGGACCAGGGTCGGAGGTTCGTTCGGTTAGAGGTTTGTACTATTCAATGTGCAAATTAAGGGATTATCCGGTGCGTGCGTAGCACGACCGGTATACGGTGCCGAAGGCAGCGGGGACCCGTGTCGGAGGTTCGTCTGGTTCGAGGTTTTACAAGATTCCAGATTTTCTACAATTCGAGGCACCGATGTAAATTAGGAGCCCGCTAGCGGGCGAATCCAGCTTGTCCCTAATATTAAGAACGGTAAACGTCTGTGTGTGTGTGTGTGTGTGTGTGTCTGTGTGTCTGTACCCGCAAAGACTTTGCGAGTAGGCGACGCACCAAGACCGCTTCGGTACCGAAAAATTCGCAAAAAAGGCGCGGCCCTCAAGTTAAGCCGGGTCGGGAGTCCGACCCGGACCCGTGGCAGTATTCTGCCCTTAACGAAACAAACCGACTCGGAACCAACCGATCCCGTAATTCATAACGAGATTTGACAGTTTGCAATTTTGCCCTGCGATCGGATTTTTCGACCGACGTTCAATCTCCCTGCTTTGAGCTTACCAGTTTCGACCAATCATTTCCAAGGTCACGCGTGGTTTGTTTATTTACGCGAGATGTGAACGTGTGTTTTATACCTATTTAAATGCAGACTTTTTTCAAATTTTTTTTCAAATGATTAATTTTTTTTTTTTTTTTTTTTTTTTTTTCCGAAGTTAGGTTTGCGGGAATTTAGAAGTCAATGATAAATATTATTTATAAATATTAATTAAGAAATAATTTTAAAATATTAATTAATGATGAGACTAGGGAGATTAGATGGGATATGGATTTTAGGTTAGAATTTAAATATTTTGATGAAATAAAGGAGAATACACCAAATTTAATAAAAAAAATATGAGGTATTTATCTAAATTCTGTAAATATACATTGTTGTTTAAATATATACTACATTTTCTAATGACCATACAGCAAAGATTTTATTGCTGATTTGTAAATAATGTAAATTATACATTTATTTTTTTTACTGTTCAGTTAATCTGAATTGTTGTAACGCATTTTTTTTATTGTAACTTGAATTTGAAATTAAATCTTCGTAGTCATGTGACATTTCCCTCTCCCTCCCCCCCCCCTTTTTTTCTACTTTTCAGTGAATATGAATTGTTCTTATGCCTTTTTCATTAGATTTAAAATTAAATAAATATTTTCTATATAAATTAAATATTCGTAGTCATATGACACCTTCCCTCCGCCCACACGCTCCTTTTAGGTAGATTTCGTAAGAAATACTACCTATTACATTCTCACCTAAGTTGGAAATTTTGAAAAATTTTTGCAGATCTACGCCGATCATGACTCCCAGAACCCAAAAACACTCCCAGTTCAAAACTTTATCTATCTATCTATCTATCTATGTCACTTTTTTATGGACACAATAACTGGAAAAATTCTGCATAAATCTCTTCCAAACAGATACATAAAAACAAGGGGCATAAAATCTCGTTTAAGTTCGTTAATGGGCAAAATCGAACCGGGGGGGGGGGCTTTTTGTAAAAACAGAAAAAAACCCATAATTACTTAATTATGATACGTATCGAATCCGTGTAAAGTTATTATTACTTCTAGGAAAAGGGCCGAAAATTTATGTATGACAGATTTTAGATATCATTAAAGATGGCCCCAAGGGGTGGAGAAGGGAAGGGGAGGGGGTAGAAGAAAAAAAATCATAACTCCGTCAATTCACAAGATATCAAATCCGTTTAAATGTATTATTAATCCTCTTAATATTATCTACAACTTTTGACAAATTTTTTATTGAACCAACCCTTATAGCACAAAAAAATTAAAAACAAAAAAATCCCTGCCGGCTCCGCCTGCAAACAAGTTAGGTTTCGAAGTGGGCGGTTCCCATCTGCCGTATCATGGCAAAAAGGTCATTTCTTCCGTAATTCCCAACAAACAGGCGCCCCACGGTCTGCATTTTCGAAATCTACCTGTGCCTGTAGGTCGAGCCGTCAGGGATTTTTTTTTTTTTTTTAATCTCGTGTAATATACCTTTTAGATTTCATTTTAAAATTTGAATTATGTATATTGCAAATTGTATTTCCTTTCCACAATTTGAATTACATTCCGCATAATTATGAATGCAGCAAGTATATTTCAAACTAAATAAGATTTTTATGAGGTGTTTATCTAAATTTTATAGATATACAGAGTTATTTAAACATATATTACATTATCTTATGACTTGTAGCAAAAACGTTCGCAAAGCGAGTTTTTTTTTTTTCCCCCCGTAGTGGGTGATTAATAATGTTGAGGCTTTTAATTATAGATTAATATGTTTTTAATCTCTTACACAGGGACCGGTTGCGCTAAAATATCGCCCACTCCCACCTTTTTTATTATGTTAATTAGTAAATTATTAGGGATCTGTTTAGGAAGAAATTGGGTCCCTTTAAAGAACCCTTCACAATATTTTTCCTTTCAAAACTGGACCCTTGACAAAAATTTTCATCTCAAAACAGGGCCATTAAAAAAATTATTTGTCTTAAAAAAGGACCCTTCACAAAATTCTTTGTCTTAAAAAACTTTTACAAATTTAATTATTTAAAAGTAAAATATAACTGTCACTTTTACATAAAGAAACTGTATATTTTACATACACATATCTTCTTAAAAATGTATAAACAAGAACCAGAGTATGACGATCCTTTCAAATTCACAAAATTATGACTAGATTTTTCACAAATGTAAAAGGCTGTTCATAATTTACAAGGACAGGACCCAGGGGAGTTAAGTCTGGACAGACCTCTGATTATGCTAATTATGCTATGAGATTTTGGAAAATTTTAATGCTGTTAGCGAAATATATTAATTAAACTATATACATTTTTAATGTTGTTTGTGAAATATGATTTAAACTAAACAATTTTTTAGTGTTGAATAAATATTTAATGTAGGCAAAATCTTTCATTAAGTTATTTTTATTTATTTATGTATTTATTTATTTATTTTGCGAATTATCTTTTTATCGAAATGTGTTAATTACATTTTGGAAACAAAACGAAATAAATAGTAATGCTCTCCCTTATTAGTTTTCAATAGAAAATATGTTTCAATCTTTATGTATGTATTATGACTCACACTATATTTCATACATATACAAGACAGTGCAAAAATATTCCGGTAAATTTCATTAGTATATAAATTCTATCGGTAGTGTAAAACTGTTTTCTTGCAACAAGCAAAAATAATTTCGTAAGCAAATAAAAATCTTTTCACTCTAGTGAACTTTTAACTAATTATTAGTACGATTGGATTAGGGCGTATTTTTTTCTTTTCCTAACGGGTCTATAATACTTTATTATTTACAATTCAAAATAGTATTAAAATAAATTTTAACTGAAAAATAATTTATGTTTAAAAATTTCGTGTAAACTGTATTCATTAGAAAATGTACCTATTCTAAAACGCTGTCTTTTTGCCCTGTATCCTCATATACTAACGGATAACTATCCTCATATATAACGGAGCGCTGCATATATACGCGCGCCATCTTAAAACGATAAAGGGAACGCTTTCCGGCTGCCTACAGCAGTCGGAGAAATTACCACATAACAGCCCCGAAATACGGGAACGAATTCCGAGACGGTAGGGGCAGAATGCGAAATTATCACTTCGTCGGCGCATTACGAGAAAGTCTTCCGTTCCGATGAGGGGAGAATGCTGCCACCGGGGAGTTATTAATCGACAAAACTGTTTTAATTATCGACCGAAACCGAACTTGAAAAAGAATTGAAAAAAATTTCCGTTTTGATAATCGCAGACATCCAAATTTTTTGAAATTCGGACCGTAACTTTTCTTTATTTCGGCCAAAAACTGACCAGACATCCAACATTGACCCCAGACGGGAAAAAGGTTGCCATAAAGAATGCCGGGTCGACACATCCGAGATCAAATCGCTCCATTCCTTTTTGAAACAAGTGGAAATAATGACTCTACATTCACGAAAATTTGCTAACACGTGTATAAAAAAATCGCGAATTCAACAAAAAAAAATTCGTAAAAATCGACCAGTAATTTTTAAAGATATCAATTAAAACTCATTAATGATACGGCAAATGAATTTATTTCTATTCCAAAGAGACAGCTGCTTTTTTATTTCAACATTCAACTCAGACAAATCGTCTGTGAATAAGTCATTTCTGAAAGAGATAAAATAGTCACGTGACTTTCAACTGCGTTTTTTTCATAGGGGGCCCCATCTCCGAATCTAAGGGGCGCAGTAATTCCAAACTTTCACAGTGCGACGCAAAATTTTTTCTGCTTTCAGAATATCTAAAAATTATTCTCATATCTTCATTACGAGCCGATATATTATTTAATTGTATAATTAATCATCATTCGTATAATTAACGCAAAAGAAAGATTTCCATCACAGCGTCCACTAGATATTACGATTTTTCTTTTAGAGTCGCAACCAGATATTATGATAAGGAAAAGCGGGCTTCGCCCGTTATCGCATCGGGACGGTTGCTGTAATTAAGACATATTTGTACATATGTATTATTTTTGAGGAAACCAATTCCATTTCAACAAATTTAACATTTTTAAACGTTTGAACGGTTTATGTAATTAAGACATCAGAGTTTTTTTTTTTTTTTTTTTTTTTTTTTCCGGCAGTCTAATTCAGTTGTTTAAGGAAAACAAGTTTTTTATCTTAACTGTGGTCCGTTTCTATAACTCAAAAACTATGTTACGAATTTCCCCCAAACTGATTCCAAACATCAGAATTAAAGTAATAAGGACCCTCTATAACATTCGTATAGAACACATTGCGCCCCCTGGTGGTGGAAGGTGTAATCAAAGGAATTTTCAGCCAACTCGGGTTCTATGGGTCACATCACGACGCGGTTTGGCTCAATCGACTCGACATCGATAGAGGATACTAGAGCTTATCGATTTTAGTTCGTTTTTCACCACCAGGGGGCGTTTTATTATCTCTGTTTCTATGGCCCGGATTACGACGGGGTATGGCTCATTTGACTCGACATCGAAAGCCTCAACGATTTCAGTTATGATCGTATAAACAGTTTGCGCCACCTGGTGGTGGAAGGGGGAACTAACGTATACTGCAGCGCGTGCGCAGCACGAATGCTATACGGTGCCGCAGGCAGCGGGGACCCGAATTTTAAAATTTTCTTTTAGAGTGCCTACCGGATATTATGATAAGGAAAAGCGGGCTTCGCCCGTTATCGAATCTGGACGGTTTATGTAATTAAGACATCAGATTTTTTTTTCAGTTTTAAGTTTTTCTACAGCTCACTGTCTTTGTACGAGAACTCCGGTAGTCTAAATAAGTTGTTTGAGGAAAAGCAGTGTCATCGCCCCCCCCCCCCCGCCGCGCTTTCCGGATTTTTTCTTTTAACTGTGATCCGTTTCTATAACTAAGAAACTGTGTTACGGATTTCCACCAAACCGATTCCAAACATCATAATTAAAGTAATAAGGACCCTCTATAACATTTTTTAGTTTCTGAGTTTATACCGCTCTTTTCGAATAATAATATCAGATTTCATATTTTGATTTCCCAATTCTATGGGACCGATTACGACGGGGTTTGGCTAGACAGATTTCCATTACAGTGCCTGCTATATATTACGATTTTAAGAAGTAGGCCGCGTCTAAAAACTGCATTACGAGTTTTTTGAGTTTTTCTTTTAGAGTGGCAACCAGATATTATGATAAGGAAAAGCGGGCTTCGCCCGTTATCGAATCGGGACGGTAGATGTAATTAAGACATATTTGTACATTTGTACTATTTTTGAGGAAACCAATTCCATTTCAACAAATTTAACATTTTTAAACGTTTGACTGTTTATATCTATAGAAAAATTACCACTATTTTTGATTAGTAAAAAGCGGGCTTCGCCCGTTATCGATTCCGGATGGTTTATGTAATTAAGACATCAGATTTTTTTCCGGCAGTCTAAATCAGTCGTTTAGGAAAAGCAGTGTCCTCCCCCCCCCCCCCCCTTCAAGTTTTTTGCTCTTAACTATGGTCCTTTTCTATAACTCAGAAACTATGTTACAGATTTCCCCCAAACTGATTCCAAACATCAGAATTAAAGTAATAAGGCTCTCTAAATAACTCTAAAACATTTTAAAATGTTTCTGAGTTTATACCACTCTTTTCGAATAATAATATCAGATTTTATACTTTGATTTCACATTATCTCGAGTTCTACGAGTCCAATCGGAACGCGGTTTGGCTCATTCGACTCGATATCGATAGAGGATACTAGAGCTTATCGGTTTTAGTTCGTTTTTCACCACCAGGGGGCGTTTTATTATCTCTGTTTCTATGACCCGGATTACGACGGGGTATGGCTCATTTGACTCGACATCGAAAGCCTTAACGATTTCAGTTATTATCGTATAAACAGCTTGCGCCACCTGGTGGTGGAAGGTGGAACTAACATATACTGCAGCGCGTGCGCAGCACGACTGCTATACAGTGCCGCAGGCAGCGGGGACCCGAGCCGGAGGTTCGTTCAGTTAGAGGTTTACCCTCTATAACATTTTAAAAAGTTTCTGAGTTTATACCACTCTTTTCGAATAATAATATCAGATTTTATATTTGTATTTCACAATATCTCGAGTTCTTTGAGTCCAATCGGAACGCGGTTTGGCTCATTCGACTCGATATCGATATCGCTTACATATTTCAGTTCAAAGTTTCACCACCAGAGGGCGCTTCCAGAAATCGGGTTCTACGGGCCCGATTATGACGGGGTTTGGCTCTTTCAACTGGATTTCGACAGCTTTACAGATTTCGGTCATGTTCGTATAGAACACATTGCGCCCCCTGGTGGTGGAAGGTGTAATTAAAGGATTTTTCAGCCAACTCGGGTTCTATGGGTCACATCACGACGCGGTTTGGCTCAATTGACTCGACATCGATAGAGGATATTAGAGCTTATCGGTTTTAGTTCATTTTTCACCACCAGGGGACGTTTTATTATCTCTGTTTCTATGGTCCGGATTACGACGGGGTATGACTCATTGGACTCGACATCAAAAGCCTTAACGATTTCAGATATGATCGTATAATCAGTTTGCACCACCTGGTGGTGGAAGGTGGAACTAACATATACTGCAGCGCGTGCGCAGCACGACTGCTATACGGTACCGCAGGCAGCGGGGACCCGACCCGGAGGTTCGTTCAGTTAGAGGTTTATACTATTCGATGTGCAATTTAAGTGATTATCCGGTGCTTGCGTCGCACGACCGGTATACGGTGCCGAAGGCAGCGGGGACCAGGGTCAGAGGTTCTTTCCGTTAGAGGTTTGTACTATTCAATGTGCAAATTAAGGGATTAACCGGTGCGTGCGTAGCACGACCGGTATACGGTGCCGAAGGCAGCGGGGACCCGGGTCGGAGGTTCGTTCAGTTCGAGGTTTATCTTATTCGAGGTTTTACAAGATTCGAGGCACCTATGTATATTAGGGGCCCGCTAGCGGGCGAAGCCAGCTAGTATTCTAATACGAGCAAATCTTGTGTGTGGTTATATATATATATATATATATATATATATATATGCAAATTTTATCTTAAAAACGGCTCTAACGATTTTGACGAAATTTTGTATCCTACCGTTTTGGGGCACCAACAAAACCATTGGGCTAGGTCACGTGTTCGAAAAAATTCGATTAGTGGGTCATTTTGGGTCAGGGTTAAGCTAAATCTATCTAAAAAACGGTTCAAACGATTTTGACTAAATTTTGTATGTTATCATTTTCGGGCACGAGAAGACTATTGGGCTGGGTCAAATGTTCGAGAACTTGCGATTAGTGTGTCATTTTTGGGTCAACCCGGGTCAAGTTAATTTTATCTAAAAAACGGCTCCAACGATTTTGATTAAATTTTGTGTCCTACGAGTTTCGGGCACGACAAAATCATTGGGCTAGGTCACATGTCCGAGAAAATTCGATTAGTGAGTCATTTTTTGGGTCACTGTGGGTCAAGCTAATTTTATCTAAAAAACTATTTACACTAAATTTTGCATCCTGTGGTTTTCGGGCACGGGAAGACTGTTAAGCTAGGTCACGTGTTCGAGAAAATTCGATTAGTGGGTCATTTTGGTCATGGGCCATTATGGGTCAAGCTATTTTATCTTCAAAACGGCTCAGACAAGTTACACTTAATTTTGCATCCAATGGTTTTCGGGCACGACAAGACTGTTGGGTTAGGTCAATTGTTCGAGAAAATTCAATTAGTGGGTCATTTTGGTCATGGGTCATTATGGGTCAAGCTATTTTATCTTCAAAACGGCTCGTACTATTTACACTAAATTTTGCATCCTATGGTTTTCGGGCACGGGAAGACTGTTGGGCTAGGTCACATGTTCGAGAAAATTTGATTAGTGGGTCATTTTGGTCATGGGTCATGATATTTGAACTCAAAGCTAATTTTGACCGAGCATAGCTCGGTCTTCCCTGCTCGTGTTAATCCTATGGAGGAAATATTTTAAGATATCGCGTTCGCATTTCAATATTTTTAAATGATTTTTTTTTGCATTGGATAGCTGAGGTCAATCTCTATGCATGCTCTTTTGTACTTTTTTGATTCTGATTACAAGTTTTTTTTATTAAGATACTTTCAAATTCAGAACCGGTTTCGGAAGTGAAAGTATCATCAGTAAAAGAAACTGCAACAAAGATCGAAATGTAGAAAGGAGCGTGCATAGAGATTGACCTCAGCTATCCAATGCAAAAAAAAATCTTTTTAAAATATTAAAATGCGAACGAGATATCGTAAAATATTTCCTCCACAGGATTAACATTAGCGAGCGGGTGTTTTCGTCTGAGTGAAGTAGCCTCTTAATGGAAGTGTTTGTTTGTAAACACACCTTTTCCTTACAACAGGAAGTAAGACCCGGCGGTTAGTCCTGTGGTCGTCTGCTAGTTGAATTACACTCTGATGAAGCTGTAAGGGCGAGGCAAGGGTAAAAATAGTCCGCGTTTTCAATGTTAGTCATGCATTTAGAAAACTCTTTATTTAATCCTAATTTATGTTTCTCTAATTAATTCGTTAAAAACAGTGAAAGTAAGTGATCTAAAAGGACATGAAATATTTAATTTGTGTTTCATTGGAACTGAAACTTATTCAAAATACTTATTAAAACTTATTAAAAACTTATTGAAAATATTTTTAAACAAATTGTTTTTAAGTCTCATTATTCATGTTCATTCAAAATTTTCAGACAGCGTAGTTTTGAAGTTGAAGTTGTCATTTCATTTCGTAGCATTTCTAAAAATCGAAGTTGTATTTTTTTTCTTATCTTATCTGAATGAAAGATAAATATTTCAAAGAACTAAAAATTTATTTATAAATTACATTCGCAATAAAATAAAGCAGCCTGAACTGCAGATCAATATGCTTTAAATGACACAACAATTTCAGAAATATTAAAGCAAAAGAAATTGAATAAAATCGCATGAACAACGCACACACACACACACACACACACATATATATATATATTTCGAAGTTCCAATGCGAAGCATCAGCACCGGTAGTATAAAATCCAGGCGTAAGAGGGGATATAAAAGTGGACTTTTTATAATAGATTTTTAAAAATACTGTCAATCATTGGGAAGGTATAGGGTATGGCTACTACCTCTCTCTTTTGAAAAAAAAAATCTAATTTTTAAAAAAATACAGAGAAAATGTAAGTATAAAAGCTTCAATTGTGATTGTACTGCCTATTGCAATTTTATAGTATTGGTTGTGTTTTAGAGGTATTTTTTTCTTCATTACATTTCATACAAAAGTGCAAAACGTAATTTCATTTATCCCCCAAACACGCACTCACCTAGCGAAAATACTGCATACGCCCATGCTCTCAATCATTTGTTGTCACTTAGTGTTTTGAATGTTTTAGGTCTGCTGTTTTTTTTATAATAAAAAAATAATACATAGAATTTGAAAATTCACGCGGTGTGTGGGTGTGTGAGGATGTTTCCCTGCCGACACACATCCTACAAAGCAATAGGATTGATTATTGCTAATGCGTTTGAGAAAACACTTTAATATGCGCTTACCTCCAAAAGTTCAGGTGCAACCAGTTTTTTGACGATCACCATTAAATAATTTAAAAAAAGGTAAAAAAATATGATTTATATGAATGACAATAAGTAACTTCAATAAAATCTTATAAAACCATTATAACCACCACTATTTCTTTAAAGAATTGGACACTTATATAGAAAACTGAGAATACCTCAGTTTTTCAATTTGTGTGGATTTTTTTTAATGCTTGTTGATCTTGAACTGATGGGTACGGATGGAAATGGGGTTATTACAGGCTGATGCTGTTAAACGTCTTAATGTTTATCGTAATGTGGTCTAAAGACAATTTGAATCCGAAAATTCAGTATGAAGAAGACCTGTTACAGGCCAACCACGAGTTATAACACCTGTGCAAGATTGTTCTCTACCTCTTTCAGTTCAAAGGAGGAAGAACACTACTGTGGCTCAGTTCATTTCAGAAAATCGTAACGCAGCAGGGATGACAATATCAACTGCTATGGTGCACAGACAACTTCACAATCAAGAACTCTATGGAAGACGACCCGTTGTGTGTGTCCGTCTTAGTGCCCGTTTACATTGGACAAGAAAGCACGTTACTTGGACCAGACAGCATATTCTTCTGTACTCTTCATAGACGATCAAGATAGACGATTCCCGGTTTGCATTCAGGTCGTGTAATGATCTGGAGAGAATAAGGCACCAGATACCACCAATGTAACATTTTTGAAAGACACAGTTATAGAGAAGGTAGAATCAGGGTTTGGGCTGGAATCTCTCTGGGTGGTCACACTAACCAGCATGTGTGCCATGGAGGAAATTTGACTGCTATGAGATATCGGGACGAGATTCTTGCTCCTTATGTCACACCATATGCTAGTGCTACTGCGCTATTGATGATGAACTCATCCTAATGGATGATATGTCCGAACTCATCAAACTAGGCATGTTGATGAATATCTTGAGGATCAAGGTTCGGAGCGAATGTAATGTCCAACTCTATCTCCGGACCTTAATCTGATAAAGCATATTTAAGACTACACGGTAGACAAGTGGCTGCCTTATGTCCTCCTGCCAGGTCGTTAAATGAGTTGGCACAGGCGTTCCTCCATGTATGTGTTTCTGCTTCCAATGTCTGACAACTTAATTGTCAGTATGGAAAGTCAATGCCTTACATCTAGGGACGGACACATTCCTTATTAAAACCTATGTTTTTTTTGTTTTTTTCTTTACGAAAATCTGTGATTTATTTATTCATTTTTTTGTATCAAAAACTGGACTTTTGAAAAAAAATGCAATTATTTATTTGTAAATCATGCTTGATGTTAAAATTATGTAAAATTCAATAAACTGTTTAAAGCACAATTCTTGTAAATTTCCTGTTTTATGTTCATTTGTTTTCAAATTAGATGCAAAAGATTGATTGTACCATAACTTTTGAAGGCCAGTGTGCATTAGTTCATTTTCTTATTCCTATTAAACTTATTACAGATTGAAATTAAAATAAAAAACTTCATATGTAAGACAATGTAATACTTATCGGAAAGAAAAAGGTAAAGAAAAAGACAAATATAAAAAATGCAAATGTACAAATATGTAAAAATTTAATTACTTTTATATTAAAAATCCACTTTAAACTAGTTTCAATTTCTCAAATTTTGCAAAAACAAAAATTTAAGCTCAAACGAAAATTATATTATGTATATTTCTATTTGTTAACAAAACCAAAAATTTAAACTTAAACCAAAACTAAATTATGTATATATATTGTTTAATAGGAAATCATAATTTACCTATAAGTTTAATTGTAAAAATTATTATATATTTATTTACAGTTTTAAAAAAATCTAGTGTATAGAAACTTTAAATATTTTTTTTTATTTTACATTTTCTAAGACAATATCTATATAAGACAATTTTGCATTATAAGAAATCAATTTTTCCAGAAAAAAACGTGTTTTTTCCACCACTTCAAAATTTCCAGAAATTTTTCATATCTACCTATCTGAGCATTACTTAAAAAAAAAGGACAATGTATTTATTATTATTATTATTATTATCATTCGACACACCAGAGAAGTAACTTTAAATTTGAATTACGGCTTTACCGAACTACGATATTACATTTTAATAAATGGATGGGATTTTTTAAAGGCAAGAAAAATCTAATATATCATTCTTTGAAACCAAAAAACGTATCTTCAATTTTGTATAGACAAACTATCCAACCTATTACGTGTGTGTGTGTGTTTTATGCATTAATCTCAAACCCAATCAGTATTTCAGTAATTCTTGTACTAAACATGTGGAGAAAAATGGTTCGTGGCACTTTTAAAACTCCATTCGAAAAAATTAAAAATGCAAACAACAAATTAAAAATGCATGTAATGCAATGGATTTTCCTGAAGCGAGAAGTCTCTTTTCCATATTTTTCTCTTTATCCAATCGTTTTTACAACCACAAACAGAACAAATGCCTAGTAATGGAGGCGAACATCTAGTTTTATTATCTCAGTTGTTGGATGAGATCTATATATATTGTCCGAGTTGGATTGACGGTGCTGGGTAGGTCAGGGCTAGTTTGAGCTTGGGCGTCTGCTGGTAGCAGGCTTTTGTTATTTCGTATTGTTTCACCTGTTCCTGTTGTAGGAGTCTGGTACTTGCGGAGTATGACAGCTGTATCTGTATAGAGATAAAAAGCTGCTCACCGGGCCCATGGGCCAAACCAACAACAACAACAAATGCCCACCATGATGAATGATTTATTTACTATTTCATAAATTTAAAAGGAATTAGAAAAATATTCAACGATGCCTCATCTGCTGGAGAAAAGATGTAAATTCTCGCTTCAGGAAAATCCCCTGCAAGCACATTACATGCATGCATTTTTAATTTCTTCAAAATGAATAATTTTTTTGTACAATTTCATCTTTCATGTGATATTTTAGTGTTTTGTGTTATATGACAAAATAAAAACTATCCTAATTTAAATATCTAAATATTTTAAGCGAGTTTATAATAAATAATGATTTTAATAGCACTTCACCATTAAAAGAGACAGTTAAAGAGACAATTTCCTGTACCCACTGCTCCGATTAGCGCCCTCTATAGTCTCTTTCAACTGTCTTTCTGCTAAAAACTGTATCCACTGCTTCGATTCGCGCCCTCTATAGTATCTTTCAATTGTGAATACCATAAACAGCTTATCTGCTAAAAATGCGAACCTGTCTTCCTAAAACTGTCATCACTCTATCCTTCACGCTGATCACTAAAAATCAAGTGGAAGACAGATCTCCTGTGATATGTAGGGTGCCTCTATAGGGCAGTTGCAATCAACTGATCAACCATTGCATTCACTTGGAGGTAAGGGTAATTCCACCAATCAGAACTGCGTATTTGTACTGTTTACCTTCAAGGTGACGTCAATTGCAACTGCCCTATATAAGAGAGGCAGAAGACGGGAATAAAATTTGATTGGTTGAGGAAATTTTAGACAAAACCGAATTGCCAAGCATTTTTGGCAAGCATGTCATTATCGTCAATCTAATGCTTGTGAACTTGTTCGCGACCTAAGTTATAAAACGTCACATGGAGTGGATAATTTTTACAGAGCGATTGGTGCAAAACAGTGGGCGCTCCGCTTTGCACCAATCGCCATGTAAAAAGGATCCACTCCATACTCCATGTGACGTTTAAAACGTCACATGGAATGGATCATTTTTACACAGTGATTGGTGCAAAGCGGCGCTCCCACCGTTTTGCACCAATCACTGTGTAAAAATGATCCAGTGCATGTGACGTTTTAAACGTCATGCACCGGCCGTGTATAACGTAGGTCACGGTATAACGCAGGTCGCGGTATAGACCCCTTGCACGTGACATCACATGCTTCATCTGGCGCCCAAACATAAGGGAAATGTGGTGTTTTCACATTTGTAAACATAGTGATTTGCGTTTCATTTTTTAAGTAGTTAGAAAAAATAATGCAAGAATAAGAAAAATCAAAATTAAACAGAAAGACCACACGTGCTTTAAACGGCAAACGGAGAATTATACTGTTTTGTTTGGGCTCCAGATGTGCACCAGTTTACAGTATCAGCCGTTGCTGTGACGTCAATGCAAGGGATCTATAACGTACACTGTTAAAAATCTTCAGCTTTTGCTGTAGACACACTCCACCGCTTTTAGAGAAAACGGTTACTTTACTTTTATGGAGCATTTTCATTGGTCTAAATAGAGATATTCTATAAAAACGGTGGAGTGACTGTGCAGCAAAAGCTGAAGATTTTTAAAGCTGCGTTTTCACTGGTCGACCCAACTACCTAAAAAACCCAGCGACCCAAGACCTTAACCTAAGAGCGTTTTCACTGGTTACAGGGAAGCACTAGCGCTAACCAATCATGAACAAGGTTTTACTGCGCAAGCGTCATATTTACGGATCGATATCAGCTGTGAATGATTATAAACATAAACAAATAATTATTTGTTGTCCTTGTCTTGTTAATAACAAATGTTTTGCGTGGAAATAAGTTTTGGCTAGTTTTCGCTATTAAAGGGTCTTAAATAATGCCACACAAAAATATTAATCTTCCGTTAATAAATCAATGATAACTATTAATTTTTTTGTGGTTTCAAAAAATAAAACATTATATATTTTTTAATAATGACGATCGTAAATCATAAGATTTCGAAGTCACTCAGAATACAGTGAAAGCTCATTTTATCTGAGAATAATTTTTATTGCATATGACTTGTATATCTAAAATTATATTTCTGCTTTTCACAAGTTAAATTAAAAGTCTAAATATGTTTTTGATATTTGCTTCAGTGCTATATACAATTTATTTGTACATACATATATCATTTTTGTGCCAGTGCAGTTATACTTTTGAAACAAATAGTAATATTTATCATTTATTTAAAAACACCTTTCAGGATTGTCATTATACATGAGGCTTCTCCAAGGTACATGCTAATAGCATGTATCAGTTGATCACACTGGCAGCTAGTTTTATCATATAATCACTACAATGTAGAATTATAAAATGTAGTTACATCTACTTTTTGTGACACCCCCAACCCTCCCCACAAAAAAAAAAAGTCTTCACAGTAAAATGCAAATTAAATGTATTTAAAATTGTAAATTTTACTGTATGATTGATTTCACATCAAAGTTTGATGCAGATTTTTTTTTCCCCATCTCTCTCATGGGTATTTTTTTTA
This sequence comes from Maratus michaelseni, assembly GCA_963931845.1. Classification (NCBI taxonomy): domain Eukaryota; kingdom Metazoa; phylum Arthropoda; class Arachnida; order Araneae; family Salticidae; genus Maratus; species Maratus michaelseni. The sequence continues at coordinate 438,339,001 of OZ007586.1, read as the reverse complement.
AAATTATGTTTTGAGAAAAATAAAATGATGTAACAAAAAGTCAAATCCAGTTACTCTTAAATTCAAACTGATATATATATATATATATATGTTAAGTTTACCTTTTTGGCGAGCTTATTTTGTTTGCAAATTATACATTTTAAATCCCAACATTTTTTTTTTCTTTTTTTAATGTAAAGTGTTCACTTTTATAAAAAAAATAATTTTGTGAAGGTGCTTCTTTTATTAAGAATAATTTTGTGAAGTAGTCCCAATTTTTGTCAGAAGCAATCACTGATTTTTCAAATGGATCACAAAAAAAGGTACTTTTATGTTAGCTGGGCTAATATTATATTATCTTGCCAATATCTTTTTTTCTCCTCCAACTATAGCACCGTTTATTTTTCACTTGCTTAGATTAGAAACAATGGCTTGATGTTGAAATAAAATATTTTGGTTTTTTGTATTATTTCATTTATTATTATTCTTCTTTTAAATAAATGTACTTTAAATATATGTGATATGTGTATTTTAAATGAAAAATTCATATTTTAAATAAAATGAATGATAAGTCTATATTTCAAAAGAAATTAATAGAATACGAATAATGGTAATAACAACAATATTTAACGATTAATCTCATGTGCTAGGCTGACATAAAGCCAACATTGCATTTGGCAAAGATTCTGATTTTTTGTTGTGATAGTTCGTTAAATTTAAATAGTTTTACATCAATGTTTTTTAAAATGTATATACATAAATACTTTAAAATGTGAAAAAATAGGACAGGTATATGAATTTTTATGCAATATTGCTTAAATAAATGCATAATTTAGTCATTTTCGGTGGCATGGATGCCATAAATGGTGGTTTATCGCTCTTTTCTAGCGATCGTGAATTCACTGTGAAAGTGTTACATTGGCGATATGTTTATGGTGGTTTATTGCTCTTTTGTAGCGATCGTGAAAAAGCTACATTGGCGATATGTTTTTGTTTATTTTGTAATTACGATTAATAATGAAGGGGCAGATATTAGTATCAATCACACAAGTCAGATGTATGTTCCCAATAAAAAAAATAATAACGAAGGCTTCTCTTAGTATTTGATTAATCTAAATTGTTTAAAAATCAATACTAAAAGTTATACGGAAGAGTAAACAATATTTAATTTGTTCCTAAATGTAAACTTAATATGTCATTTATTTGTATTGTTTTATTTATAACATATTTCTTTCGTTTAGATTTTTCACTTGAAAGTTAAATCAGATTTTTTAAATTAATTATCGTTACCAAACTTAATAAGCTTAAAAAAAGATTGTTATAAAAATAACAATGTTAATAAACTTAAATTGTTAAACTTGCATTTATATTATATTAAGCTTAACTATTTACATTAAACTTTTTCTCCTCATCGTTCAAAATATCTTAAAATGTTTAATTGTAAAATTTAAAAATAAAGTACAGTTGGAAATTTTAAATTAATAATCAAAATAACTGTTGAAGATTTCAATTACAAATAATATGAGGTTGTGAATAAATATTTTATTTTCAATATTGTCACAATAAAAAATAATTTAGACTAATGAAAAAAAAAAATCACTCATTTACATGAAACTATTCCAACGTTCTACTACCAACAACAAATTATAGCGTAAACATTAAAATTTCAAGAATTAGGGATATTACATCAAATATGCTTCAGTCAATCACTTAGTCTTATAGTTTTTTCACTCTAAATAACAAACAATAGAACCTAATACTATACTAATTTGTGCTCTAAATAGCGTCACAAAAAATAGAGTGAACACTAAATTCTGCAAATTCATTCACAGAATAAACATAAAGAAGTATTTTGTTTTCTTATTAACAAAGGTTTTAAAATATTTTAGTATTTGATTTCAATAATAAATAAATAAAATCCTTTTTTATATTTTTGAATGTAGTTAAAAATAAACATAATTTGATAATAGTAAATATTTACTGTGTATCGCACTAAATAATGTTACAAGTTTTTGAATGCATCTTTACATATATGTGTCTAAAATATGATTTTTTTTTCCATACAACTATGGTTGTTGTATTGTTAAATTGTAGTCAGAATAAAATAAGAAATAAGGTAAATAAATAAATACTATATTTTTCGCGAAACCTTGAATTTTAAGTGTGGGTATTTCATACGTTTGACAGCATCAAATTTGTAAACAAACAAACGTCGCCAAGCAAAGGTGCCAAAAGTAAGGGTTAACTTACCGGAAGTAAAAGGCAAATGTTTTTACATTAGTGTCCTCGGCTTGAGGATTACAGAAAATTCAGTCTATAAATAGCTGTCAACTATTCCACATTTTTGTTACCAGTATTTCCGAACAGAAGTCTTCCCCTAATCTTGACATGGTTTAATTGCAGAATTTTGCTATTAAATAATGTCAATATTACTATCCAAATTTAGTAGCAACACAGATAAGGATTAGTTGGCAGCTATGCATATATATACAGTAAAATCTAATGAATGAACAAATAGCAAAAACATTTATAAAAAAAATTTCAGAAAATCTTACTCGCTAACATTTTTTTATCAACCAACAATATAAAACATACACGAATGTCCTGGTAAGTTGTGGTGCACAATATTTATAAGCTCTGGCTATATTTAAGTATTCACTGAAAACAAAGAAGTACCAGGGCTGAGCTCCATCATAAATTAAGCACAGATTGCTAGATATCCAGTATTCACTTATAAAATTCATGTAAAATAAATATTTCAATAATATTGAAACACCTGCTCCAATTCAAATCCATCAAAGCAAAATAATCTGATGATTTAAAATTGTAAACAAGCACCTTTGACTGCTCAAGTTTACAATTCTGAAAATTAAAAATAACGCTAAGGGGCCATTCAAGTATTATGTAAGCAGTAAGGAGGAGTTCAGGGTTTGATTATTTTTGCTGGCAGGGAGAAGAGGGGAGGGGGGAATTATGACAATTATTATGAATGCATTAGACAACGCAGCAACAAGAAAAAATACATGATGGGAAATGAGTATTCTGTAGTCCGCTCGGAACTTCAAACACATAACATTTCTATGATTCCTGTTAAAAATTTTAGTTATGATGTCTAATTAAGTTAGGGCCTATTGTTAAGTTTTATTGTTTAATGTGATAAACAGCAATATATTAAAACCATTTTGCATTCTTTTGATACCACAACCCCTATATATGCCTATTTATATAAATTTGTAAGATTAATAGTGTAAATTGATGGTAACTGTTTTTTCCTGGCAAACAGTGTTGACGTACAAAATGTCAAAATCATACATAAGCAAAATAAAAAAATGGGGGGGGGGGGGTTACTATTTGCTTATTTTTTCTTATAAGGGAAAGACGGGATATAAAATTACTAAAAATATGCTTACAGGTTACTATTTGCTTATTTTTTCTTATAAGGGAAGGACGGGGTATAAAATTACTAAAAATATGCTTACGGGTATACTTGAACGACCCCCTAAGGTCACTTGAGACATGACATCACCGTACAACTTTTGTTTTATTCATGTTCGACAAAAAATATCTCTTCTCCATCAGAACCACCAGCAAAAGGGAAAAGGTTGCTAGAATTTACCAGAAAATGCATATCGCCAAAATTTGACGACTTTTCAATTTTTCTTAGCAGGAAAACTTTCCCTTTTTTTTTTTTTTTGCAGACAAAAGCATTAATTTCAAGCTTAAATTGATTATTTTTTTAGATTTGTGTGATAAATGGGCCATATCAATATATATTTTAAATATTAATACTATTTTGACCCCTGGCTGGCGTTGCCTACTGGGGTTACTATTTGCTTATTTTTTCTTATAAGGGAAGGACGGGGTATAAAATTACTAAAGATATGCTTACGGGTTACTATTTGTTTATTATTTCTTATAAAGGAAGGACGGGGTATAAAATTACTAAAAATATGCTTACGGGTATACTTAAACGACCCCCTAAGGTCACTTGAGAGATGACATCACCGTACAACTTTTGTTTTATTCATGTTCGACGAAAAATACCTCTTCTCCATTAGAACCACCAGCAAAAAGGAAAAGGTTGCTAGAATTTACCAGAAAATGCATATTGCAAAAATTTGACGACTTTTCAATTTTTCTTAGCAGGAAAATTTTCTCTCTTTTTTTTTTTTTTTTTTGCAGACAAAAGTATTAATTTCAAGCTTAAATTGATTTTTTTTTAGATTTGTGTTAAATGGGCCATATCAATATATATTTTAAATATTAATACTAGTTGACTCCCGGCTGGCGTTGCCTGGGCCTATGATGATAAATTTAAAAAGAAACATCAAGTTTTTGTTATTTTATATCTTTAACCAGATTTTGTATGACATATTTTAAAACGAAAAATATTGATATTTAGTGATAAAAGTGCTCATTTTCTTGTTTACGTAGGGTCGTTTCATAGTTTTAAAAATAAAAAGTTATTTTTGTCCGAACTCTTTGTAATCTTTATTGGTGATAAATAAACGGTTTTACAACCAGTGTAAAAATTTCGGGAAAAAATATTGTTATCTAGTTGTAAAAGAAATGTTTTCTTATATATATATATATTTTTGTTTGTTTGTTTTCATGTTGGCTCCTTTAACATAGCAATAACAAAATAGATTTCATTTTCAAAACTATCTGACATTTCAATCGGTTATAAATATAACTGTATCCAAGCTCTCTTTAAAATTTTGTCCGAAATTATATTTTAAAATGAAAAAATTGGCGAAGAAATATTAATATTTATTTAGTGATGCACTCATTTTCTTGTTTACATAGGGTCGTTTCATATTTTTAAAATAAAAAGTTCTTTTTGTCCAAACTCTTTGAAATCTTTATTGGTGAAGCCCCATGAGTTATGCCACAAATTTTAATACAACCTTTTTTATTAAGTATCATAAACATCTTACGCAATATTAATAAAAATGGAATAAATTATTACAATAACAATAAATGCTTACTTTTGGTAAAGCTTTCTCCCTGCTAGATCAGTTGCTGGTGAACACAGCTTTTCCCATTTTACAGTCGAAAAAGCATTGCTGGTGTATACAGTTCAAATTATGCATCAATATACACCAAGCAATATTTATTCAACTATGCCACAATGCAGCAGTAGTTTTCACCAGAAAATGGCAGCTATGTAGCATCAGATGTGGTCAATTCTTCCGAGGATGGCTCTTGGGAATGCCATGTCAGTGCTAAAGACTTGCACAAAAAAGTAGCGGTGTGGAGAGTCCTCACACTTGGAGGTCAGTAGATAAAATAGAAATGCCAATCTCATGGCAATTAAGCCTTGTGGTATCTCATTAAATAAAAGTTTCACATATGGGTGAGCCCAGTTCCTGATAACACATTGATATCTACAGTTGTCCAGGATACAGCAACAAAATTGGGTCTAAAAAGAGAGAAGATTTCAGATTTTAAAAGTTTGGTTGAAGTAAAAATTAGGCTAGAAATATTTTATAAAATTTTCAGTTTAATAATATACACAATATGAAGTATAAATAATGATAATTTGTGGGCTTTTCCAAAATATTGTTCATTAAGTTAAAATAAAAAATATATTTATATTGGTACAGATGTCATATGTGCACCACACTGGCGCAAATTTTTTCCCGCCAACTTTGTGAACAAAATAAATTGTTGTTTATTTGCTTTTATTTTTTATTTCAATTCTATAAATTATTTTTATTATATCAATATTTATTGACACAGACATCATATACGCACCACATTAGCGTAATTCCCCCTCCCCCCAGCAATTTGTTTTTCAATATTAACGTTATAATGTATGTTAACGTTTATAACACTAACGTTATAATGTATATTAATATTATAACGTTTTTTTTATTTTTATATTGAAATAAAAAATCATGTGCTATTACTGCATGCTATTTGTAACAAAGTTTTTGCCAAATTGGCGGAGGAAAAAAATTGCGCCAATGTGGTGCATATATGACATCTGTGCCTTTATATTTTACAGATTTTTTATTTAAAATTGACTCACTCAAAATAAATTCACTTTTAAATATTAATGATAAATCATAAAATGGTTTCCTAATCTATTATTAAAACAATACTTAAATATCTTTAAACATCTAAAAATTAATGGTTTTGTTTTTTCACATTGGTAAGTTCACAGCACTACTGTCAATCTGCAGATAATGAATTTTACCATCTATCTGTCAGACATCATTACACAAGCATAAAATTTCAAATAACAGAAGTTGCATAATGCAACATTGTATCAGTTTAAAAAAATTATCACTAGAATATTCACTAAATTTTGTTTTCCTTATTAAAATATAGTAGAAACCTAAACTGACTCAATAACATTTATCAGGATATAACGATCATCTTATAACTGATACAATATAAATATAACCATTTGTAAAATGCAGTAGAAAGCGTTACATAAGACTAAATGAAATACAGCAAACTACGTCTAAAACAGAATCGACCAGGAACGAGAAAATTTTCCATCATAGAGAATATTCTACCTTAGACAGTGTATAACTCTATTTAAAATCTTTTTGCATTACACAAAGTTTATTGTACACATAAAAGGTCTAACCTAAATCATAAAGTGGTTTCTGTTATTCTAATGCTAATTTGTGAAAGAATACCTTACCATTAAAAAAAATTTTAAACATTATTTGCAATGTGCCAGTTTGTTTATTTAAGCTTAGCATGCTATTAAACATTATTATTTTTTTAAGTTACATGCCTTATAAATGTTTGTTTATTTCCAATCTAATTCTTAAAATTTTCCTAAAGAAAAAGATAAACACAGACTTGGAACTAAATTTCTCATTTTTTCTACATTCATAATTAAGAAAATAATAAGACTGAAGAGCAATCAAAGAATCCAAATCTAATAACTTGTTTATAATATTAAACCTGCTGCTTTCTTGTTGACCAAATAAAGTACATATAACAAATTCAATGGGATAACTCTCAGATTCATTACTCCTCACTTAGAGAATACAGAATATTTTTTATACAAAAAAGAGCATTAATTCCGATCAAAGTTACAGGATTTGTGGATTAATCTATGGTGAAGTCAAAGTTAAATGCCATTCGAATTGAAATATCACACGAAAACATTGTTCGGTTAATAACAAATCATACATGATAATGTGTGCCAATTCTTAGAGATGTCTATTTAAAAAAGTTGTATATGATTGCAATTGATTTAAATTTCATACAAAGTTTTAAATATTCATAAAAGTTTCATCATGAATGGAATAACAAAAAAGATTAAACTCAAATATACTACATCTGCAGGAGAAATGCATAAAAAATGAAAAATTAAACAACAGAACAGCAGAGTTTTCTTTGTATAGCAAAGTTAACAAGTAAATCTCTGAAAAGTCAAACTGTTTTGAAATTAGTCATTACATATTTCACCTTTAAAAGAGAACATGATAATACAAAATACCCTGGCTTATTTAATTTAGAGAAAGTTTGTTTACATGCTTGAATAAACATCAATGTTCAAGTACTAACAAAACTGGATTGACGCTTGTCTTTAACTAATTTTCAATTTAAATATCAATGGGCTGGGGGCTGGGCTACAGTAAACAAATCTTTCTTAATACTTATAATTATTTTAAATGAGAAAAGAGAAATTTAATTCTAAATTGCCGAAAAACACATTATCAAATAAGGATATATAATAAATTAAAATCAATGAAGCAAGTATATATTTAATTCATTATGAGAAAGAAAAATCCATAATCATAATATTTTTATTTACCTTTTTTTTGTATTGTTAACATTCAATCATAATAAAATAATTTTGGGAACTGCACTTTATGTATCCATTATTACATCAGAAACGAAATCCTTAAACGAACTATACATTTAGTATTTTAATTTAATATTAATATAAAGCATCTGATTCATTACCAAAAACAGAGATATTTTTCGTACAAAAAAAGTGCAACAATAAGTAATCTATACTGGATTGCTATTTACTAAACGGATAGACATTAATAAAAGATCTAGGCAGGCATTCAGATGTCCGCTTGTTTAGGATCCTACAGTAGAGATCTTTAACCCAAACTTAAGGAAGGATCCTTAAAACGCTATTCAGATCGTCCATCCTAAACAGCTTCGGCTTTCCTTATTTCCGACTCTGGCTTCGGCAATTTTCGGAACATGATAGTGATTACACAAATGATAAACCAATCAGCATACAGAATCGCTTCGTTGCAGATCAATCAATCAACCGTGCCCTTTATTTGCCGTTCTGGACTTTGCACGTTTTTTTAAATTAGATTTTTTTTTTCTGTCCATCCCCATCATCAACATTGAATTAAAAAATAAATAAATAAATAAAATATAGCATGTAAAAAAAGAAAGACAGAACGATATAGCGATTAAGAATTAAATGCTGTTTGTTTTTTTAAATATTATTAAATAATGCAATTAATAGCTGCACTGTTTTCGTTTTATTTCCTAAAATAATTCTTTTTTAAATATTCATTTTTATGTATTAGAGTACATGTTTAAAATTTCATACCAAAAGGTTTAGATTCTTATAAGCCACGGCTAAAAAATATATAAGAATCAAATTTATATATACACATATAACCAAGATTTTCATTAGCGCGCGGAGGAGGTGAGGTGGGGGGGGGGGGAAGGGCATTACACTCACTAGAGATTTGGAAGTTTAAATAACTTATATATATATATCTGGTTAGTTAAAGGGGGAAAAAAAGACAAATTAGAATAATAATAATAATAAAAAGGAACAAAGAATTTGTGTCATCGTCGGTGGGGGGGGGGGGGGAATCTGAACACCCAGTGGAAGACAGTTTTGAAAGTTTATTATTTCTTACTTGTTAAATTTCTGTATTGCTTTTAATGTTTTAATGTTGATATGTTTAAAATTGTTTTGCACGAGTTCTGTCAAAAAATCTTAATTTAGCTTATTTCATATGTTTATACCCTACACTTAAAAAAACAGACTAGATTGTGGATCACAGACACATTTTTCCCCAAAAATCTTGCCCCTCATTAGATTTTTTTCTACCGGCACCTATGTTTCTTAATATTTCAAGCTATATCTCACTATTTTCAGACTTGTAGGGGTGAACCTTCTCCTGTGTATGCTTATATTTAATTAGCTTGCTATTCTTATAGTTCATCTCGGATCCTTTTTTATAGGGAGGGGGAGTTTTGATTAAAATCTTATTAAAAATACATATTATTATTATATTTTTTAAATACAATCCTCTTTAAATAAGTAGTACTATTTTAATTTTGTAAAATAAGTGCTGTATACACAAAAATTTCTAAAGATTACTTGAAAAATATATTTTTTATCTGAAATGTACAGAAAAATACTTTTTTTTTTCCTACTCAGACATTTGCAACTTTTGTCCTGCATAATAGAAAACATGTAAATATTAACTGCTTTTAATAAAACAAAATTAGTTTTACCAATGCAAAACTGGAATTTTATCAAATTTAGGAATTTTTTTTTTTTTTTTTATATAAATCAGCATATAGAAAAATGGAGTGTGTTTATTATATGAACAATTATATTATTACTTTCATAAAGATGCAATTTTTTAAAATATATAAAGTTAAAACCAGCAATGATAAACTCTTAAAGATTTGCCATTTTTTAAGAGGAAGAGGGGGGGGGGGGATTTAAAATAATTTTAAAGCTATAAAAAATTGCAATTATTTATAAACAAATACTTTTGAATGAATCAAGGGAATAATATTTAACATAGTAGCATTACTATAATTAGCAATTAATTGTCCAAATTTAGCACGAGGACATTTTTATCTTCCTCAGTACTTTTAATTACAATTTAATTGCAACAAAACAGCCAAACTGCAGAAAAAAAAGAAGTGTTTTTGCTTTGCCTCCTTCTCCCCCCCTCCCCCCCCCCCCCCCCCAATTCCTAAACACTTCCACTCTCCTTTTTACTTTTTTCTATGTAACATAATAAAAAAGTATTAGAATCATGAAAATTTTCAACTTCTATTATTTGATGAATTGACATATTTTAGGATGCTTGATTAGGATTTGATAATTTTAATAAAATGTCTGTCTATGTCACAAATTTTGTGGATTCTGTAGCTCAAGAACTAACACACAGAAATTCATTGTTTCAGTTAGATCTAGACTCAAATTGTTTCTGACTAAATTTCAGTGTATATCGCTCAACAGGTAGCACTGCTATGCTGCCTTTCTTGATTAAAATGGTGCTGTGGCCAAGGAACAAAGATATACTCACAGAACCGGATTTCAAGATTTCCATATTCCTTAATAACTCTTGTTCGATATATATTACACATGATATATTATTATATGGGCAGCCATAGATTTCTGTGAATTTTGTGCCAATATTTGTACTTGGCACAAAGTTGTGTCCCATCTAATGGAAAAGAACCGAATATTTCTGTCAGTGCCTAACGGTTTTATAATTTTTGTTTTCACCTTCAAATTTTTAATAAAATAGCCGTATTCTATTTAAATACACTAATAAAGGCATGCTTAAAATAAAAAATACTTAAATTTTATTTATGCTAATTTTAGTATGATTTTTTCAAACAATCAATTTATATGTAAAAGTCTTTATTTAATCTAAGTGATTGTTCTAACTAATACACAATTGACAATTACTAAATTCCCTTAAAAATTAATCGGTATTAAATCAGAAAACATTAAATTGAATTTACTCTTACATTATATAGTATATAGAAACACAAATAATATCGAAAAAGCAATAAATGACTTACTTTTCATAAACATAGACAATAAAGCAATCCTCGGCAAAAAAAAGCTACCATGCTGCGTAGAAAATGTGATTTAGCCTGCAAAGTTTGCACCTAAGAGACTAAAGATTATTTGTAACCTATAGCCACCTAGGCGCATTCCAACGGGCCAACACAGAAGTAAGCACCCTATAATCCAGCAACTTTCTGCACTGACCATCATATTAAATCATATCAATATAACTCACGCTCCTGATGCACAGATTATCCAGATTTGCTTAATATCTACTCGCATCACCCTTGTTGCATCTCTGTTCAACTGTAGCAGCTCTAGCAACTAGAAAAACTAAGAGAAAGAAAAATGTAATACATGCATATGTATATATATATACACAGAAATTAGTTTTTGAAATGCACTTCTGAAAAAACAAATATTATTTACTAATGAATAACTAACTATTAATTAGCCAAGAAATTTGTGTGCTTGTTTGAAACAATTTGAGAAAAAAGAATTCATAGCTATACTACTGTACTATGTAAATATCTATCATGGGATGCTAATTATAATATTTTAAAAATGTGACAAATATTTAAATACATTTATTGCATGATATTTAAAATGTTACGATACTGGAAAAAAGTTCTTTATTAACTATTTCTTTTTCCACCTCATAAGCTTAAAAAATAATTTTAACCACTTTAACTAAAATAAGAAATTTGTAACATATGGTTTTACTCGCAATAATGAAAGGTACATGATAAAGGTAGAATTTTCTTCTGTAATAGTCTGTCCTGTCTTTTCTTTCTATTTTCACAATACATTTTGTATAGCTCCAGAGAGGTCAATCAGAATTTTCCACTATCTTAACAGCAGAGAATCCCAAATGATAGCTACTTTGATAATAACAAAACTACACATCAAGGAGTCTCTGCTAAATTGTACGAGAAAATTAAACAGCTTCCCAGTCATCCAAAATATGAAATCTGTCATCTCTCCTCAACTGAAAATGATGAAAGGTAGATGTATCTTTATCGTGGTTATATTAAGAAACAATTACTTGACCCATCATTATTTGAAGAAAAAAATAGTACTTATGATTGTTATTCATGACAGGACGATAGATTGGCAAAAATTATCAGTCATCAGTTGTTTAAAAAAGTAAATTAAGTGCATAACATTGTTAAAAATAACTTGCAAACTAAAAAAATACAAAAAAAGTAATGATGTATACATTTATTAAATACATAACATGTTTGAGGCTATTAGCGATGAAGGATTGTTGTTGTTGTTGTTTCGACCCGAGGGCCCGGTGAGCAGCTTTTTATTACTATATAGCTGTCTTATTCCACAAAGCTTTTTATTACTATATAGCTGTCTTATTCCACAAAGCGATGAAGGATATTTTTACTTCCAGTGGAATACTATGCTCTCCAAAATGAAAATACAGTTACAGATTATTTTACCATTTATGAATATGAAATATTGCGAAATGTGTAAACAATTTAACTACCGCTAGATAGATTGGAAGAAAATAAACACAGGATAAAATCAATATTTTAAAATGGTTTACTCAGATATTATAAAAGCTAAAATCATCGATCTTACCTGATGTCTGATAATTTCGCTTACATGTAAATTAAAAATATATCATAAATAAAGTAAAAAACACACGAGTGAAAACTTCACATGTTGATTGTTGAATAAAATGAATGGTGATGCCAAACAACTTAAGATATTCTTAAATAATATAATGATTAAAAAAGAAAAATAACTTACTCAGAAAATAATATAAACTGTAGTCGTAAGAAAAAAGGTACTTTAAAACTTACAAACTTCTAAAATAAATATAAGCCAAGAAGGAAATAACACTGAAAATATTAATGGCGGCCAAAATATCGCCGTTCCTTAAGTTAAGGACAGGGTTTTAGCTCTCCTTAAATCCGAGCTCTTTGGACGCTCGTTTCCATAGTTTAGGATCCTTATTCGGACATCTGAATAGCGATTTTGAGATTTCGGTCGGGAATAAGGATTTTGGCCCAGTTAGAGATCCTTAACGGACACCTGAATGCCTGCCATAAACTTGTTAAGAAAACTCACTATTTTGCTTCAATCACAAAAAATTGAATTTCTTTTTGCAAAAGCTGAATAATTCCAAAATAAATTTATACGCCGCCATTATGTATGAAAAAGCTCTTTTCTAATTGGCTGGGCTTGGGTTAGATGTGCTTAGGATTGAGTACTGATCAAACCTTCAAAATCGCTACCTAACTGCCTAAAATCTTGGGTTTAGGTCGAAAGTTGGGTAAGTTAGGCCTTGGGTCGACCAGTGAAAATAATGATTTTAATAGCACTTCACCATTAAAAGAGACAGTTAAAGAGACAATTTCCTGTACCCACTGCTCCGATTAGCGCCCTCTATAGTATCTTTCAACTGTCTTTCTGCTAAAAACTGTATCCACTGCTTCGATTCGCGCCCTCTATAGTATCTTTCAATTGTGAATACCATAAACAGCTTATCTGCTAAAAATGCGAACCTGTCTTCCTAAAACTGTCATCACTCTATCCTTCACGCTGATCACTAAAAATCAAGTGGAAGACAGATCTCCTGTGATATGTAGGGTGCCTTTATAGGGCAGTTGCAATCAACTGATCAACCATTGCATTCACTTGGAGGTAAGGGTAATTCCACCAATCAGAACTGCGTATTTGTACTGTTTACCTTCAAGGTGACGTCAATTGCAACTGCCCTATATAAGAGAGGCAGAAGACGGGAATAAAATTTGATTGGTTGAGGAAATTTTAGACAAAACCGAATTGCCAAGCATGTCATTATCGTCAATCTAATCCCAGATAGCAAGCAGGGTTCCGAAAACGGTCTTTTTTCATTTTCTTTCAATTTTTCTGCAAAGGTATATTATCTTTACCTTATATCACGGTCACAGTAATGTTTTCAATATTAGATTTTTGAAATAACCGTCAGAAAACCTACGTTCTAAAATCATCTTTACTTATTCATTTTTCGCGCATGCGCAACTTATTTCGTGCTACCAATTATCCATGTGCTTGCGTTCACTCACTCATGACTCATTGAAGGTGATATTGGCGTGCGAGCAGGTCACTATAGCGTCTCTCTGCCAGTGCCGGCTTTGCATTTGGTGCAATCATGTTCCATCTAAAGTATGTTAAGCTATTTTGTATTTATTTAATTTCATAAAGATGTACCTTATTGTAAGAACTACATACATACGCATATTTCTGTTGTAGTTCTTGAAATTTCCATTTATAATATGTTTTTTATTCTTAACGAATTAATGCGAGTTCTTTAACCATATTTTCATTGCAAAATACGATAGATAGAGAATAGCATTTGTTTATGTTTATCTTTTACAATATATTATTATCGTTTATGTTATCTATTGATGCTCCCCAATTTTAAAATATTCATCTTATAGTTCATGTGCTTAAAAATTACCGTCAAAAGTTTGAAATATTGCGTAATAATAATAATAATAGATTTTGTACTAGTATTTAAACAGTAATTTAGTTAAAGTTAATTATTTTTATGCATACGTTTTATTTTCTTATATTTTAGTAATTTATGTTGTATAAAATTTCATTTTAAAATATTCAATGACAATTGTTTTTATATTATGTACGTTTAAGATATAAAATTTTTATTGCATGCGCTGCTACAAAATTTTTAAATATTGTTATTTTTATTACTTTGTTTAATACATTTTATTTTCATGGAGTTTAAAAAAATGAGTTTTAATGAAATCAAACTATTTAAAATTTTAACGTTTCAATATACATACTAATAATTATGAAAGATTTTGAAAATGAATTTTTATATTTTAAAGAAAAAAGGGAAAAAGAAAAGTCTAAATAATCTTAACCGATTATTATTATTTATTTTTAATTATGGAGCATCAATAAATTTAATTCAGAGATAAATCATTCTGAAAAATTATTGTTCTTCTGTTTTAAGTAAAATGAAAACATGCTTAAAGTAGACTAAAAATAAACAAATTGGTAATATGCATATGATATAAAAATGTTATAAATGGAAATTGCATATTTGTTTCTAATTTTTCTCAGTAATTATATAAACACCAAAATTTGGTTTTATATAGTTCTTAAATGAAGTTCTTAAATCTTTATGAAATTAAATTATGCAGTAATGTTTAACTTACTTCTGTTTGTCAATAAACTAATAAATAACAGTAATTGATAGTGGGCTGACCATTATCACTTTCCAAATATAAAAACAATAAATAAAGACAACATAAAAAACAAGACATAAACTCAGAAATTTAAACTATTGTGAAACTTTCAGGATAATGTAGTAGGGCTTAAGCAAAAATATACTATACAAATTTTCTTGTTGCCCGAATTCACTTTAAAAAGAAAATATTATCCCCCGTATATTTTAGACTTTATTTTTAAAACTAATTAATGGTAAGAGATACAAGGGAAAAAAAATAAGTTATCTATTTTAATTAGTTATGTCAAATTCAAACAAAAGTTAGAAAACTTTCGTAAAATTTATCCTCACAGTTCATTCTAACAAAATGCATATTAGATTTAAAATTTTTTAATGTTATCAACAAGTAATATTTTTTTTTAGAAGCAGTATATTAGTTAAAATATAGAAAATAAAATATATTCAAATTTTAGCAATTACATAGGAAAGGAATTTTAGCAAATAAAAAAAGAAATATATTAATTAAAGTATGTAACTTACTATGATTTCTTAAATATAATGTGAGCTAATAAAAATCCTTATTTTCCATTTTTTTTCTTCAGTATATAAAAATTAAGCTAAAATTTAGTTTCCCACAGCAACAAAGGAAATTTCTAAGTCAGGTTATTTTGATGAAAATCTAATGCCGCTGTCAGTTAAGATTTTAAACTAACAGATTAATCAAAACCTTTCTGATTTCCTTTATAGATGCATATAATAAAAGCATTATTATCTACCTTTGATTGTAATTCTTGTTACAATGGCTAATAAGAAATACTGTAACTAGCCTTACATTTCTACCTTTTGGTATGCTTGTCCTAAAACACTTACAAAGTACCTCGGATTGTGTCAACTAGCAACCTTTTATAATCCTTTTTACAATGTTTGCACACTTTTCAGACAAATCCTTTAAAAAGCATCTAGTCATTTACATGTTAAGGTTAGAAAAATGTTTTAAAAATCAAAAATTGTTATCTGGGATGCTTGTTAACTTGTTCGCGACCTAAGTTATAAAACGTCACATGGAGTGGATAATTTTTACAGAGCGATTGGTGCAAAACAGTGGGCGCTCCGCTTTGCACCAATCGCCATGTAAAAAGGATCCACTCCATACTCCATGTGACGTTTAAAACGTCACATGGAATGGATCATTTTTACACAGTGATTGGTGCAAAGCGGCGCTCCCACCGTTTTGCACCAATCACTGTGTAAAAATGATCCAGTGCATGTGACGTTTTAAACGTCATGCACCGGCCGTGTATAACGTAGGTCACGGTATAACGCAGGTCGCGGTATAGACCCCTTGCACGTGACATCACATGCTTCATCTGGCGCCCAAACATAAGGGAAATGTGGTGTTTTCACATTTGTAAACATAGGGATTTGCGTTTCATTTTTTAAGTAGTTAGAAAAATAATGCAAGAATAAGAAAAATCAAAATTAAACAGAAAGACCACACGTGCTTTAAACGGCAAACGGAGAATTATATTGTTTTGTTTGGGCTCCAGATGTGCACCAGTTTACAGTATCAGCCGTTGCTGTGACGTCAATGCAAGGGATCTATAACGTACACTGTTAAAAATCTTCAGCTTTTGCTGTAGACACACTCCACCGCTTTTAGAGAAAACGGTTACTTTACTATATTATGGAGCATTTTCATTGGTCTAAATAGAGATATTCTATAAAAACGGTGGAGTGACTGTGCAGCAAAAGCTGAAGATTTTTAAGAGTGTAGGTCGCGACTTGTCTCACTCGTCTAGTCCAGTTTCTCCAAGTTTTGGAATGTAGGTTTGCCATAGTTTGGACAAAAACGTTTGTCTAAGCATACTGTCATATAGAGGCACCCTAGATATATGTGAAATTCAGTGGCTGGATCGCCTCAAACTACCCTTATGACGTCACATAAACAAAGGCTATTGGTCAGCTCTGTCAGAAATTTCTAGAAGAATATTTTGGTCCTTTTACAGTTATTCTTTCACAATTAAACCATTTATTAGTAAGTTCGTTTACAAAAGAATACTTTTATTTTTGCATGATAACTTATAATTTACTTCATGAATATTTAAATTTATTGCAGATTCTGCAGTATCAGATATCACGTGATAATTATCAAATTCTTTGCAATACGATTGGTCCACAAGGTAGGGTTTTGGGGCATCAGTATCACCCAGGCGACCGCACCGGAGAATAAACAAACTTTCGATATAAAGCTGTTGAAATCAGTTTAAAGTTCTGTGTATACCCTTTAATAACTTTCTAATTGTTAAGTCCTTTTTTTCTGATAACTCTATCCTGTACTTATGGCTACAGGTGGCGATTCTCCTCGTAAGTAGATGAATTGATTTTTCTCAAATCTGCTTTTGATGTGTAGGCCTAAATTACATTCCTATCATTCCAGTAGAGTTACCTCTATTTTTAAAAGTTTTTTTTGTCATTTCAAGTCACATTCTTGTTATTTTCTATCTCTTTACTAGTTATGTTATATATATCTATAAAATAAAGTTTATAAATTGCTATTGAAAGTGAAAGCCCACATAGGCGTTTTATGCATTTTAAATTGCTCTCCTAAAACGCCGGTTTTACATTTTGAACTTCAGTTTGATTTGATTTTCACGAGATCCATCGCTGGTAACAAGGTCAAGTTTGTTCCTATCCACGAGGCTTAAATTTATTAAACTTATCTTTGTAAGTTCTGGAAAATTTATTTCGCCTCGGCTGTAGCCTTTTTAACATATTGTAGAAAATCGCTGGCTGATCATGATTGGTTTTATGGATTTCTCTTTCAAACTATAAGCAACCAGTACACAAGACAAACAAGAAGTTCAAAATTGATATTGACCCCTACCTGCCTTTTTGTTAATACCATTATTAAAATCAGTCTTCTATACAAATAATTCCAGATCTTCTTCTAATTTCCTTTTTTTACTTAACTTTTAAGTTTAATTTTATTTTGTTATTAGGCTTATGATTATACCCCCCCCCCCCCCTTTCTTAACTAGTTCCTTTAACCAGTCATCACATGTCAAATTAGTTTAATAAAAGGTTTACCTGTCCAGAGTTCATCCTAGGGCAAAAAGGAGGGCAGGGTTCAGTTTATAATATGGGCTTGGACACATTTTGCAAAGAAGTGCATTCATTTTGGGAAAAAATTTAAAACAATTTTTCAATAACAATTTTATTTACAGGTTTCATAAATGGGGTCCTCTATTGATTGCCCTTCTCCTAACCAATGTTAAATTTATTGTAATTATTCCTGCCCTCCCCCCCCCCTGTTTTTAGATTTATATTAAAATAGCAAATGTTACTTACCAATTGTTTGCCTAGTAGCAGAAAAATTGCCGTGAGTCCTGCAGATAAACCTAACTGCTTTAAACAAAATGCTGCACTTCCAAAAAATTTGTTACAGATGTACCATTTGCCTACAGTCTGCCATTTTGTTTTTTAAATACAAAAAAAATTGTTTCTCATTTCCAAAATAATTTTCATCCATATTTACTTATAAAAACATGTTATTTAAAAAAACAAGATGGTGGACTACAGGCGAATGGTACATCTAAGCCAAAAAATTTGCTAAAATTTACTTTTAAGTATCTAAATTTATTGTATTTATTACATCTTATTTTTCTTTTGTAAATGCAAATTTTGCTTCTTTAATAGGTTAATATAGTTACTTATGATAGTAATTGTTAGGTTGCAGATAAATTTTGGCTTGCTGCACATTGACTCTCAACATAATCCTGCTACGGAGATTGTGCGACACGTTTAAAATAGGAAAGAATGTCTAAGCATATTTGCAATGCATTTTGTTTAACACAAAAATTAAAAAAATCAAATTATTATCCTTAGTAGTAGTTAAAAAAAAAAAAAAAAAAGAAATATGTAATTGTCTGTAAACCTTTCATGTGCTGAGTATCATGTCTTAAATGCAATATTTTGCCCCCTCAAACATGTCTTGTAAAAGGTGAGAAATCCGTGAAACAAGTATTAAAGCTGAAGATTTGGGTACATAAAAGCTTTCTTGTGTTTGGATTTATAATCACTTAACAGCACATGTACAAAAATTAAAATTGTCAGTATGGTATATAGACCTCCATAGCAATGGGATGCCAAATCTGAATGATTATTTTTATCGTTGGGCAACATTATTAAAACACTAACATGAGCACTTTGTGTAGTATCCATGGTCTATCCTTATCTCAAAATTTTTTTACTCTAAAATAGGTGAAATAAAATTTTCTAAGATGTATAGCACTATAGATGCTTAATTTTATGGAATAACAAAATATTTTGTTTAAAAAATGTTTCCCATTCCATTTAAATTATGCAGTAATAGCAGTTAGCAGATTGTAGCATCGCTTACTAATAAAAATCAAATTTGTGAAAAACTGGCACCATTTTTATCAATTTTTAAATTCAGCATCAAAAATTACATTAAGACCAACTAAAATTATCAAGTTTTTTCATTATAGATGTGTGTAATTATTTTTATGACAGATCCCAGCTATTTGTTTTTCCTTTTAGAGATTGGACTTGTTCTCATCAAAAGTCTTAATTTTAGCATGCAGAGCAAACTTTTCTGTTATAAAGTTCTTTCTCTACTTATTTTTTTATTAGTTCTTTATATGATAATTAGGGATTAACCGAAGCAGGTATTTCACCGAATATTTGGTATTTGGCAACCATTCACAATACTTAAGTGTTCGCAAATACTTAAAAATGTTTTTAATAAATTATATTTTTGCATATTTTAGCTTTTGAATAAATTAAAATTAAATTCTTAATAATGAAATTCAGTTACATTTTTATTCTTAAATCTAATTACACAAAAAAATTAACTTATTTCCACTCACAAATTCATTAATTATCACTTATTTTTTATTTTATTCATTATCCAAAGTGAATTATGAAAATATTAAATTTTAGACTATTATTAAATATAAGGATTGTCAGAAAAAAAGTCCATTCAAATAAAGAGGCTTGATGTCATCATTAAGCTGATTTACTGATTGTCTATGTCTGATTATAAACTCATTAAATAGAATGTTCTTGAATACAATAGGCAACATATCAATTTATTTGTACATATTTAACTATTTTCTGGCAAATTATTGCATTCTATTTTAATTAATGATTTAACTGAGTTATGATGATAAAAAATCTGGGCGATTTTAATTTGACTTTTATAAAAGCTAAGGGTATACTTATTTAATATGTATATTAAAGAAAATACACATTAAATAAATTTAAATAAATAAAAAAACTAAAAAAAAAACTAAGATAGAAATAATTAAATAAAGGAACGATGCCTCATCTTCCTTACTTATTTTTCATTATTGTAGACAGTTGTTTTGATTTTACCCCTATATAGACTGTTTTAGGAAGGAAAAGGGTTTTCTCTCTTTATTATCAAAAATGGCTTTTGACTTTTTTTTGTAGTAGTGCAACAGAACTCTGAACTCATGTACATAATATTGAAACTGATCACTAATATCCTGATCAGATTGGATATTTAAGATATCTTAGACTGTCAACTTTTAAGGTGGTACACCTCAGAATTATAGCACCTGTTCACATCACAAAACCCATTGAACGTCACTGTGTCTGAGATCTGAACAAATGTATAATATGCGCCTACGTTAAAACCACCCTCAACAACCAAACAGTTAAAGCGAGCCTCCATAGCCAATCAAAGTGAATGGTAATAGCTGTATCTAGCTATGATCAAAACTCACTGACAGTTTGTGAAACTCTCTCGGTGAGTTCGGCAGTTTGATATATCTTAAATTATCAGGTCTGAACAGGGTATTATCCTATTCTACTTCTAAGTAAAAAGGATTGGAAAGGAATGTTGTTTGAAATCTGTCCCCCTCCCTCCCCTTTCCCAACAAGATTTTTATCAGTTTTCAAAAAATTAGTTCACCCCCCCCCTCTCCTCCCCCATTGTTCACCCTTTTCTTGAATCCTGTTGACTTGGTTTGGTAGATTATTTTAGTTTTCCAGTAGAAGTGGTGTGCTTTTAAAAATGTGCTAGCCAAAGCTATTTAATTCTAAATAATATCTGATTAGTTTTTTTTTTTTTAATATTATGTGCAAAATAATTAAGTTGCCTGATTTAATACACAAGTTAAATACTTTTTAGTTGCCCAATTCAATAGTGCTGTTAATACATAAAATATACAATGACTTAATATAAAAGAAGTTTTGCATGGCAATATTTCGATGTCTGGTGAAGATGAAGAAAAAAAAAGGCAAATTATCCAATACTTATATGTCAAGGGGTGGCGTTGGAAGAAAAGCAACCACTACTACATTAAACAATCATCTAAAGAGGAAACACCCAAGTGTTTGTATAAAAACTAAAGATACAGATTTTGAAATTAAGGAAATAAATGATCCTGATGATTTAGAAGAAAATAGTGTCCTAGTCATGGTATTAAGAGAAAACAACAAACTTTAGAATCTTCCTATCAAAAGAAAAAGTTGTGGGATATAAATAATAAAAGGGCAACCGAGTTACATTATATAATTGGGAGAAATGATTGCAGTTGATAATCAGCCATATATAGTATAGTTAATGATGTTGGATATATAAATTCTATGAAAAAAAGCTCAGCCACAGTATCCCATTCCATGCAGCAAATATTTTAAAGTAATTATTTCGGACTTTCATCAAAAATACAAAGATAAAATTTTCAGAAGTTTTAAAGGGTAGAACAATATTGCTAACATATCAGATATTTGGACTTCCTCAGTTAATAATCAATGCTTCAATAGTCTAAAACTGGTCATTGTATAAGTGATGATTCTGAATTAAAAGATGCAGTTCTCGGTGCAAAATCTTTTCCAGACAGTCACACTGGTCAAAGTATATGCAAGATCTTATAAGAATTGAATGATGAATGGAATACCCTTGAAAGATTGCATCTTTTAATATGTGATAGTGGTTCAAACATTGTCAAAGGTGCAAAAAATAGGAATATAAATAGTAAATCCTGCTTTTTACATAATCTACAGCTAGCTGTAAATTAGGGTTGATGGGTCCCAAAGGGCAATTAATGATATAGGCAATTGCTAATGTAAGAAAAATTTAGACTAATTTTAGTCTCTCTCCATTGGCTTGTTTAAATTTTAAAAATATACAAGTAAATGAACTGAATGTAGCACCTAAACAACTTATTCAAGATAAGACAAGGTGGAATAGCACCTATTATATGTTAGAACACTTATTGGAATTGAAAAAGACATTGTCATTGTTTTTAACCGAATTTAGTGGGACTATCAATTTAAAAAAGTTGATAATTGGTCTATGACAGAAAGCATTAGGCTTTAATGTTTCAAACTTTATAGCAAAAATTATGAGTAACAAAAAATCTTTTTTAGAAGTAATACCTACTGTTTCTACATTTGAACGTTATTTGGAAAAAGGCGATGGTGGAGAATTTTTTGTAGTGGGTACTATGAAAGAAACTTTAACGAAAGGACTCGCAGAACGTTTTTGAGAAATTTAAGATGTCTTATTTTTTAGCCACTTTTTTAGATCCCCCATTCAAAACAGCATTTTTTAAAGATGAAACCACCCCCAATAAAGTAAAAAAAAAAATACTTAAAAGTAAAATGCAACAAATAATAAATCAACACTCTGAAATTAGTGAAACTGAACAAATCAACCACAAAGCCTCGATAAAAAGGATTCCTCTCACAAAAGGTGCATTCATAATTTTGGGGAATGCTTTGCTGAAATTGCTAAAAGTGAAATACCTTCTACTGAAAATGATAGCATCACATTGGATGTTAAAGTTTCCAAAGAATTAACTTCATACATTTTATTACCACTTTTATCAAGAAAAAATAATTTATTAGTTTGATTGTGTGGGATACCTATTATGGTTTCTTCCCCCCCCCCCCAACCACAGTTAATTAGAAAATACTTATCCGCACCTACCAGCAGCGTTTATAGCGAACATTTATTTTCTGAAGCTGGACAAATTTATGAAATGGAAAGAAACTGATTGCAATCGAAATACAGATAATGCCGAAAAACTGTTATTTTTATGTCATAATTTGCCTATGTTAAAGTTTGATTACAGAAAGTAATGTATCTGCTTTTTTAAATGATCACTTATAATTGAAGCATACTAAAATAACATCAAATGGACATCGGTCATCATGTATTTTAAAAACTAGTAATACTTTACCTATTGATTTTCATAAATTTGGCCAATTACTGAAATTATTCAGCGGAAACCATATATTCAGTTTACATGCAGAATAAACTATTCACTCAACCCCTAATAATAATTACAACTTTAAATCAGAATTGTTTCCGAAATTGACTTTCATTACTATTACAGAATAAAGAAAGTTTTTTAGTTATATGAAGCTTAATTTTTATTCGTCTACTAAAGTTGGTCAGGTATAGTCCATGTCAATTCAAGCGGGCAAAGAAAAAATCTTACCTTCATAGTCTCAGAAGTTTTTGAATCGAACATATGTTAAAATTTAGGAAAAAGTAAGATACCTGTATATTTTTGTTTATCCCCAAAAAATTCCTGACCCGAGATACAGGCCTCCAAAGATTGTGTCCCAGGCATAATTTTTGAATTGCGATTTTCGATAAAAATTTTAAAGTGCTCTATCTCTGGAACAGTGAAAGATAATTTGCTGCATTTTTTTTTTTTTTTTTTAAAGGTAATATTATTCTGTTTAAAACTATGTACTCCATTTTGAAATATGTGTTCAACTTTTCTTGCTGCAGCCTTCCGATTATTTTTTTTTAAACAAAAATTTTTTTTTTCAAAAATGCCAACTAAAAAAATTTTTGATTTTTTTTTTTTTTTTTACTGTTGGTCAATACCATTGAGTACTTCATTCCCTGTAAAGGAGAACTTCAACTTTTGAGTTTGACAGGTTTTAGAAAATATGTAAAATTTTGTCATATTTTACTACTTTTCGTTACGACATAATCACATATTGGTCCCATGAAATCAAAATATAGTCTTCTTTGACATGACTTTTGAATTCTTAATAAATATAAGAAACAGATGACTTAAAACAAAGCTTACAAAATATATGTGGAAGTTCCAAAACATACTACATCCTGTGTACTCTGCTTAGAACTGAAATTAGAAATTCAGTGAACTAAAAATTTGTTGAACTGCATCAGTATCTTCTTTTGATATTGAGTGGTGCCTTCCTGTTAAACCAATAGGAACTGGGGCCTCCTCAATCTTTAAAACATTGTGAATTGGAAGTGAGCACTGGAGGTGGTGTTGCTGTCTTGCAGCTGGAAATCTATATCCAGCAGCCAGTCCGTGTGGGAGCATAAAGTTTACAGCAATTTCATTTAACTCACAACTGATATCTATCCACAGTCATATATATACAGGCCACAAACATCCCTTTTTGTAAATTGTGAATCTGAATATTCTCCTGTCGTTTCAAAGATCTTGATTGGGCAAATGAAATTTCTTCTTTCTTGCTGTTTAAAGTTCATGCAATATAGTTTTGCCCATCATTGTGAGTCCACACATGTCTTCTGAATTCCTCTTTCATAGGGGACCTTTCTGCTATTTTCTGCTGGCAGAATTCTTCAACTTCCTCTTTAGGTAACAGGATGAGGGCTATTGATGTGTATGACTTCACCACTCTCGTAAAAGCCCCGGCATCCTGAATTGTCTCTGTACTGGTCCTGGAAAAATTGTTTTGTAGAATGGTGTTACACACACACACGCACGAGATCCTTTCCTACGTCCAGTAGCACTGTACACCCACTCCATTGGCACAAGTGACTTATTTGCTTCAAACAGTTGCTAACGATTTTTGAAGTGACTAGGGGCACCATCTGAAATAATGATGGTCTTTTCTGGCTGTGATTGCAGCTGTTGTTGAATTTTGTGTAGTGCTGAGTCATGTCCACTGTCATTACTTATAACTGCAACACTTGTGGTCTTATTTTGAAAATATGGGACTCCTGTAAAAATTGAAATTTGGTCATTACTCCAGTGGTATCCCTGAACTTCTTGTGGCAGAATCACCGACCAGTTCTCGGCAAAATCACAGTGAAGCACAAAACATAGTCGTTCAACTCCTACATGCCCTTCACTTCTGCAATGTGTTGTTGTTGTAATTTCTTCAGATGTTGTGTTGTTGCTTTCACTGTCCATTTCCCAAGTTCATCAATGAAGGTATCAATGGCAACAGTTTTCTTAATGCGTCCCATGTTGCATATATAACTGCAGAAGAGTCATCTTTTGTGTTTTCCAGACCAAGTGCCTGTAACGAGAGTCCTCCCTTTCCAGAACAGTCGCCACATTCTTGAAACAAACATGTCTCTCACTCTATATCACAGACAGCTAAAGTTTGTGATGCATTTTAATTATGTCACACTATTAGAAACATAATGAAATTGATCAATTTCTGGGGTGCACTAAAACATGCTTTCTGTAGAATATAGAGTGTAAAGCATTTATCATTCATTTACAGGGTCACTTAAAAGTATTCAGTTAGATACACAATGGTCTACGGAGAAAAGCTGTTTACAGCATATTTTAATTATGTTACACAATTTCAAATATAATGAAATTGATATACCTTAATGTGGTTTAAAATAACATACCTGTTGTACAATATGATGTGCATAGCATTTATTGTTCATTTACAGGGACACACACAAGATTTTGGATACACTACTGTATCTGAAGTATTGTCTATAAGCGGTAATTGCTGAAAGTACACTTTCAGTTAGATATGGTATGCATTTAACTGAATTTTTCCATACTATGTGGTATGTATAAATGGTATAGATCATAAACAGGGGCACACAAAAGAATTCGTAAGCATTGCTCTGTATCGGCATAAATTGCTTAAAGGGGTTTTGTAATCGATTATGCATTTTGAATGTAAAATAAGTTTAGTAACTTAGAGATGTTTGTTGAATATAATAAAATCATATACAGGTCCACGCAAAGAACTGGGTACATCACTGCTTATGTAGATAAAAATTCAGAGAATTTTACAGGAACTATATAGAATTTTTTAAATAGTTTCTAAAACTTGTTAAACTGAAAAGTGGAAGTTCTCCTTTACAGGAAATGGAGTACTCAATGGTATTGATAAACAGTAAAAAAATCAATTTTTGGGATTGGCATTTTTGAAAAAAAAAATTTTTGTTTAAAAAAAATAATTGGAAGGCTGCAGCAAGAAAAGTTGAACACATATTTCAAAATGGAGTATATAGTCTTAAACAGAATATTACCTTTAAAAAAAAAAAAAATGCAGCAAATTATCTTTCACCGTTCCAGAGATAGAGCACTTTAAAATTTTTACCGAAAATCACAATTCAAAAATGATGCCTGGGACACCATCTTTGGAGGCCTGTATCTCGGGTCAAGAATTTTTTGGGGCAAAACAAAAATATACAGGTATCTTACTTTTTCCTAAATTTTAACATATGTTCAATTCAAAAACTTTTGAGACTATGAAGGTAACCCACTTGCCTGAATTGATATGGATTCAACCGTCAGTATTTAAAAAAAAAAAAATCTGTCCTTCATTATTTAGTCGGTTTTGATCAATAATTTCAATTCTGACAAGTTTTCACCCCTGATCACTTAAATTTTAAAAACAAAACAAATCTATGGTGTGTCTATGTAATAAACTGAAGAAATAGTATGAATTTTTTACTTGCCATTTGCAGTCTGTCATAAAAGATAAAAATATGTTGACCTGATGTATTTCCTGACCCAAAGTAGAGTCCTGCTTAGGGTTGGGTTACCTGCTTTTACCCAAACACGACCAACGGGTCAGGTTTGCTTCTACTTTTTTTCTGTGTGTCTGGTCGACTTTCATTGGTTTGGGTTCAACTCTTGATCCAATTTTTCAAAAGAATGTTACAAATATTTTTTAAAGTGAAAAATCTATATGCAATAAAACCTCCTATAATGAACACACCTAAAAAGCAGGCACCTATATTTAGTGTACACTTTTTGAATTCCTAACACTTACATATTTGTAAGCTTGTTGCCTCTGAATGATAGACACTTCCCAATCTACCTGCAGGTAACATGTGTTTTTCTGTGCATCAAAAGCTCAATATTGGTAATTATTTTCATATTCAGAGAGAAGAAATAAGGGTTCTTAACTGCACCATAAAGAAAGAATAATCTATTATCATATCTTATATCTATTTTTTATTTCCTGTGCAGTAAATTTAATATATATACCCATTCATATTCAAAAATGTATTTATTTTTACCTGAAACATAGTTCTGCTAATATACCATTCATATTCAAAAATGTATTTTCACCTGAAACATAGTTCTACTAAAATTTTTTGTGAAAACCCTAACAACCAACCTGCAGAAAGAAAATTGGTCGCCCTGACCCGAAAAATGATTAGGAACAACCTGACCCGATACAGAACTTCATTCAATGATCCTGATTGGTACGTTATTCTGAGGATTTACTATATTTGAATATTAAAGAACATACATAATGTCCATTTTTCAATATAAAAGACTAGCCAGTCGCTTCCAAGTGGGGCACAGATATCTTCTGCTACGTTCAACCCTGACATTGCTTGGGGCCCAGAAAGTGCATTTTACATGCAAATAGAAAAATATACAGTACCAAAGTCTTTACTTCGGACACCCAAAGTATGGAACTGTCCAAAGTTCGGACTTTTCAGCAGCAATATTAAAAAAGAGGGGAAAAAACAAATTGTTGAGAAAAAAATTGGAACATCACATTGATATTGCTTTCGTTTTTTTTTTTTTCTGCAGCTATTGAAAGCAGATACAGCTTAATAAAGCATTCTAGAAATGCTCCCTCCTGCACTTATCAGTTTCCTCTATTCGTTCTCCTCCCTCCCTTGAGGAGAGACGATGGGTATATTCGCTGACCACAACCACTATAACGGAAATAACAAGCCAGAGTAAAGGACTGTGCTCACTACGCTAATTCACCCACCAATCTGCAGTCTAAAAATAGAAACAGCAGCCGGGAAGACTAGAGCTTGGCAGCAGAAAAAATCAGCTCGCGATTAACCAATCAGTCCGCAGTTGGGACTAGTGTCATAGTTTTGCTTTTGTCATGTTGGAGAATCCGGGTATCCTCTGCAATCGACACTAGTTGCTTTTGAGACAAATTTCTCAGCTACTAATGTCTAATGTCGGGAAGGAATCACAAAGTCATCATTTTGTTTTTGCAGGATTATTGACTAAGACATCAATGCATTTGAGTTCCTTTTTTTTCTGTCTCTTTTATTATTATTAAGGAATTGGTTGTCAGATTTCAGATTTAATGGAATGAAACAAACCTATTGATGCAATAGATAATAGTAGTTCTAAAAGAAAAAATAATTACCTTACAATCATTAAAAAGGTTGAATTACTACTTTACTTAGGAAATTGGAGTTTTTGTTTTACTTTTTATTTTTTTATGATTTACTTAATGAAAAAGGTTGTTTAATTTAGTATTAATAGCTGTTATAAGCAATTTTTAATATATGAACGTCATATTTTGCCTTTTTAAAACCAGTCAAATTAATTTTTCTTCTTACTGGAAAAGCAATATTTTTGATGACCCAAAATTCGTGAAAATCCGAAGTTTGTACTTGGTAAAGTCCCGAGGATTCCGAACTTTAGACTTTGTACTGTAAAATACTTTTATAAACTATATGAAAATAACTAATAAGAATATCAAAAAAGCATGGAAATATAGATTTTGAGACATTTTTTCATGAGCCTTCTGACAAAGTACTGCTTGACCCTGCCCATGAATATCTAGGGGGAAAGGAGAGCTTTTAGATAAAATAAAGAAAAATGGGATTGCCTATTATACATGGCAATCATTGTAAATGGGCACTGTGGTTTCTCTCTCATAAATTATTAATGCCGTGATCGAAATAACGGGGTCTTGTGTGCAGGGATGCAAAAATACCGGTCACCCGGGCGACTAAATTTTCGACACTGGCGCCTAGATATATCTTACCAAATAAAAGTAATTCGTATTTATAACCTTGAATATTTATGGATGATTTTTTTTTTTTCATGTGCAAAGGGGAAAAAAAAAACGAAGTTCTCTTTTACTGAATTGGACTGATATTTACAGAAATGTTGGAAAAATTAAGACATTGCAAATCGCTATCGGGAGGATTACCTAACAGTATTTACCAACGGCTTCCGCCATGATTGGTTGAATGGAGACTTGTTTCGCTCCGGCAATAGTTTTGCCGGGGAAATTCGTCGAGGCGCAATATCTTCCTCCATGCTGTGCGTTTGCTGAACGTAGTAAGGTGCATGCGCAACTGCATAGTGACTTCTGTCAGGAAAATCACATGCCTCCAGAATATATGTTGGTCTTATTGACTCAAGCAACACATTTACTTAAATACTTTTCATAAAGTATTTCATAAAAACTACCATTCATTATCACTCATACACTCTTAGTATTCCTCATATTAAGTAATAAACATTAAAGTTTTACCTTTATTAAATATAAAATACACTTCATAAATATACTTTACTTTTGTGAATACATCGTTTTTCCTTACCTTTTGCACTTTATTCTTCCCATAATTTGAGCTGTTTTCATGAACAAATACTTTTTATTTAGTCCATCATTAAAATGTAAATACAGAAACACAAACACATTTTTACTTCTAACGAGACCACGTTACATCATAAACATCGTAAGTACATCTGAGATAGTGCCTCTGCCACTCACTAGATGGCGGCACACGTAGGCCGTTCGGATTGGAAGACCGAACGTCGAATCAACAATGGCACGTGTATGCAAATTCCAGTGGATCATTCTAGTAAAGTGGGGGTTTCTAGTGATTAGCCGACATTCTACCATTATAAATAGTTGCTGAATCTTTGTATAGGGAGGTATATTGGAAATCGATTGATCAAGCAATCGGCGGTGTTCTTTCCAAAGGTATCGTCGTAGTTAATATCTGGCTTATTGATGTGGTATAAAAGTGAACAATGATCGTTGTGTTTGATGGCGATAGTATTTAAATTCGAGCAGCTTGGTGCAATAATGTCTAAATATATTTGATGTGTTAAATAAGTTTATGTCTTGTTCTGTTTACGTCTATCTGCTAAATATCCATGTTCTGTGAAAGTGAAATGTTACTGTCTTCAAAAACGAAACTGTTTCATCTCAAGTTGTTAGTATCACGATGCTGTAATATAATATGTGAGTATTTTGAATAAATCTCCTGTGTTTGAATAACTTTTGTCTTCACTGAATTCTATATATATATATTCTGCATTTTCACTATTTAACTTTAATATGATAGCTCCCTTAAACCAGCAAAAGCTTCTCACTACGTTATAACTAAAAGTTATACTCTGCTTACTTCAAAATAAACTGTCTACATTATTTTCACAACTTTGGACGCGTTGCACCGGACCACATGCATGTTTGAAAGCTTTAGCGACAAAACCATGTGCTATACGTTTCGTATTATTGATAGATAATGAAGCGATCACGAGAATCAACAAGTAATGAAGCTACAATTGTTAAACAATCGCGTTTAACCAATTTTTTTTAAAGTGAAAGATTTGATAAACAAACTGATTCTGTTTCAAAAAAGATAATACCAGAAAATAGTGATACATCGCAAAAAAATGAAGTGCCGAAAGAAAATTTGGAAAATTTTCAAATTTCATCAAAAAATGTGGATGTACCACTTGAAAAGAACGTACAGAAACGCAAATTTAAAGAAGAATGGTGCAATATACTACCTTGGCTGGATTATGATCCAAATACTGGTATAGCCAAATGCAGAACTTGTAATTTATTTCCCGATATAGCGGATTGCAACTCAAAAGTTGTTAGTGGATGTTGTGTTCCCTTTAAATTGGAAACTTTTAAGAAACACGATAAATCGTTTCAACATCAAAAGTGCGCAAGTGCTGAAAAAGCTTTAAATTCGCCAGAATCAACACCTTTTGCAACATGTTTACAAAAGTGTGATGAAAATATGCTGAACCACTTGAAAAACATTTTCATCTGTGCATATTATATTTCAAAAAATAACAAGCCCTTTTCAGACATTGAAAGCATCCTAGAATTAGTAAAAAAATTGGGTGTAGAAATGAGAACAGAGTATAATAATAGAACACAATGTGCAGTATTTGTTTCCCATATTACAGAAGTTATTAGAAAGGAAATGATTTCTGAAATAAAAAATCAGAAATATGTTAGCCTATTGCTAGATGCCTCAACTGACAAAGGTAGTGTTGAAAATGTCTTGCTGTATCTTCGATATATTAAAAATTATGTGGTGCAAGATACATTTTTATCTATTATTCCTTTAGATTCTGCAACTGCTGATGGATACTTTGAAGCTGTTAAAGATGAATTAAATAACCTCGGTATTGCAGAACTACTGTATGACAAAGAGCTAATCGGAATTGGAACAGATGGAGCTGCAACTATGATTGGTGTTGAAAATGGATTTGTCCAAAAAGTTAGACAAAATCTTAACCATTTAATTGGGGTTCATTGTGTTGCACATAGATTGCATTTAAGTGTTTTAGATGTCGTAAAAGACATAAAAAGTATTGATATTATTAACTGTGTGCTAAAAAAGCTATATAAATTTTATAATTCGTCAAGTAAACGAATGAGAGAACTTAAACACATTTCAGCAATTTTAGAAGAAGAGCTTTTAAAACTTCAATATCTGCATAATGTTAGATGGGTTGCCAGTAAAGTAGGTGCTTTAACTGCTCTTGTTAAGGATTGGAAGCCTATAATAATTCTCATAGAAACAATTGCTGCTACTGAAAAGGGGAATGCTTCTGCAGAAGCTAAAGTTCTATTGAAGAACTTAAAATGTTTTAAATTTATTCAAATGACACATTTTCTGCTAGATTTTTTGATAATTGTGAAAAAACTTTCTCTCATTTTCCAGAAAGAAGATGTTGTTATTCCGAGTATTCAGTTATTTGTTTAAAAAACTGTAGAAGATTTAACTTTGTTACCAACTGTGCCAGGTCGCTATGAAGACACATTCATTAAAAATACATCTCTTGAAGGCAAGTTCAAAGATATCCAATTAACTGGAATTTGTGAGTCCACGAAAGTTCAGATTGAAGAGACTAAAAACAAGCTTGTTGATGATGCCGCAAAATATATTAATCTGAGATTTACGATAAATGAAAACAGTATTGAAATGTGCACCAAAATATTTGATACCTTTTCCTGGCCCAGGGGAAAAGAACTTCAAGATTTTGGAAAAAAAGAAATGCAATTATTAATACATTTCCAGAAATATTTTCTCATCAAATGTTGATTTGGAAACAGCTGAAAATCTTGCTCTTGATGAATGGTACGAGTTTAAGGTACTATGTCAAGACATGAAATTTAGTGAACTTTTGATCAAATCAATGAAAAATGATTCAAAATTTCCTATTTTATCAAAGTTACTGCAAATAGTGTCTGTAGTACCTGTGGCAAGTGCATCCTGTGAGCGAGGATTCAGCACCATGAATTTCATCAAGAACAAGTTTCGCTCTACATTGACATCTCAAAATTTAAATGATTTATTATTAATAAATTTAAATGGACCTTCTGTAGAAGCATTTGATCCTACAAAAGCGGTTCAACGCTGGTACTTCACATCAAAGACAACAAGGCATCTGAGTGGCCACAAACAACATAAAAATTTAAACGCAAAGGAGGACAAACAATAACTTAACATCATTGATCTATGGGATGTAGATGTGCCGGTAATAGACACCCTTAAGGAATTTCTTTTAAAATTATTTTTTTATTAATAGTGATAATTATTATATTCCATTTTTTTTTTCAATATTATATTAATATATAAACAATATTTAACTATTTTTAGTCTCATTTCCCAATATGAATCCAAATTTGATTTTAAATAACAAAAGCCCAGTAATGGACACCCCATAAAAAGTAATAAATATAATTGTTTTTATGACTGTATTTAGAACCAGAATTTAATGAAAACATATTAAACAAAATTGTTATTTTAAAATAAATTTAACAATTATTATTACCAATAATTAATAAAATATTTGTGATAATCATTCACTTTCTATATCAAATATTGTAATTATCAGAAGATTAATATTTTAATTATTTTAGATGTATGGTTCAAAATACTTAATATCAGGCAATTACAGATTACAGCAATCAAATTATTGAGACAGTGGGGGATTTAAAAGGTAATAATTTAATAAATAAAAGTTTTGGAATATATTAGTGTATAGTTTTCTCTCACTATTTTTAACAATTAAACTACCAAAGACTACTTGATATATCACTTTTAATAATTAATATTACAAATATGAAATAAATAATACTGTGAGTTGAATATTTTAAAAATTAAATAAAACTGTAGAACTGATGTTTGAGGCCATTGATCTGCAGATTTACTAGTTTCATGATTACTATAACTTTCATTAATATTATGTTTTTCATTTTATTTTTTCGTCAGAGGGGAATAAGCAAACATTTAAGACAGAAAATAGATTTTTAATAGTTTCTGTAACTTAATTGTTTTTATTTAAATGAGGAGGGTATGAGCCCCACTTTGATTGTCCCTTAAACAATATTTTCTGCTTCCTGACTGGTTTGATAGCCAGATTATAAAATATGCAAGGCAGGGTTATACATTTAACTAAATAATAACCACATAAAATAACTTAAAAGCTATTTATAAAAGTTTTTGCGTTGTTACATTTTGGTAAGAGTAATTTAAAAATTAAATTTGATTATTTAAGTTTTCAGTTAAGTCAAAATATTTTATGCACAATAAACATTACTGAAATTGCATTTTTAGCAATGTCTACATGGGAAATCCATTACTGGAAAATGACTAACCATCCCAGTAATGGACACATCTTAAAACATTAAAAATAAATAGAATTTTAAAAATGGTTTTTAGTATATAAAATTCAAAGTTTTCTATTACTAGCAAATCAAAAAGTTGCAAATTTTGCAAGAAAATACAGAATATATAAATTTACTAAATGAATTTACTCTTAGCATGTTCATTTAAGATTTTCACTGAAAAACAATACAACTTGGAAACATTTTCTGCTTCCTGATTGGTTTGATTAAGTGCGTCAACAATAATGCAAGATTATAAAATATGCAAGGGGAGTTATCAAAAAAATAATATAAGTCAAATTTTTATTGGTTACTTTTTTATAAATCAAACACATTGAATGGTGACCATTACTGGCACATCTACCCTATTATAGGCCTTGAAGTTGAAGTGCATTACATATTTGTACTTTTGAAAGTGTTTAGAGAAGTTTTTAATGATTATTATTTGTATTTTACATCAGCACTTCCAATTTTTTTTAATATCTATTTATTTTTATATAATTTTACTTTTTTATCCAAGAAAATTTTATGTCATGTCATGTGTCACATAAATTTAATTAAAAAGAGTAATTTATGTTTACTATTATTAACTTATACTGTAATTTTATTTTATAAATTTGTCATCGATAGTAACTGGCTCCTAGATTTTTGAGCTGGCTCCTAGATTTTCAAGAAATTTTTGCACCCCTGCTTGTGTGTTTCTCAGCCATATATCCTTAATGCAACAATCACTATAATGGGGTTCAGTTATTTTGCCTGCATAAATTGTTAAAATGAAATTATTTGAACAGGGTCCTTTTGGGTTGCACACCTGTAAACTGATTATATAGCAATCACTATAACGCAGCCTTATGCATATTCAAACTTATCAATATGGTGATCGGTATTTAAATTGCAAATCTTTGCTTCCAAAAAGTGTATTTTGAACAGATGAAATTAATTATTTTCTATAAATTTTAAATCTGATTGCTAAAAGACAAAGCGCCAAAACAATTTATAAAATATGAAATTAAAAGAAAAAAAACTTTTCCTTGGAAAAATGTCACTCAAAATATCTAATAAAAATTCAGCAATAGTTGTCTTATTCGTCTATAATGTTCCATGTTCGGGTTCATAGCCTTTATTTTTGTAGATTTTTAATGCTGAATTTCACGCTCGTACTTAGAAGTTGAATTTCTAAAATCGCTGAAATAAGTGTTTAATTATTTGTTTAGTAGATTTGTTATTGTTATCCTGAATTTCATGCTCCTACCTAAAAGTGCTGCTGATATAAAGTGAAAAGGCGAAATCATCTAACTTTTGCCCCCCCCCCCCCCCCCCATTTAATCCCCTTAGTGGTTAAATTTCTAAAATCACTGCAATGCGTGTTTAACTCTTTTTAGTAGATTGAGTATCCTGAATTTCATGCTGTTACCTAAAAATGCTGCTGAGATATGGCGAAAAGATGAAATGACCTAGTGGATGCGTACATTGTGTAAGGAACATGTCTTCCAAATTTCATTGTCCTAGAAGCAACAGTTGAAGCTCAGCATTGATTATGAGTCATACAGGACATGTTCTTTTATTAAGTATAGATAAAATAGGTATTACAGATATAACTTTAGATAACTTTTCATAATTGCATTAAAACATAAATTACTTTCCTTTCATTTTGGGTTTGATTGTGGGTTGAAGTATGTTGGGTTGGGTTGCAGATCAATGCAAATTATTTTGTTGGGTTGTACCTGACCTGTGCAGGACTCTAATACCCAAAGTACAGTCCCTTTCCTTAGTGCACTGTGAAGCATCCTTTTTGAAACAATGAATTTTCAAATGTGAATTTTATCTGTTAACCTTTATCTAATTTTAATTGAATATGAAAGTCTTAAAAAATATTAAATTCATGCATGTTTTTTCTTGCCATCTTTCATCGTAAAATATGTCATAGATCATCATTTCTCATGTACTATTATTTTCAGTTGTTTTGGTTACTGGTGCCTCTGGATATGTGGCTGGCCATATTGTAAAAGTTTTACAAGAAGAAGGCTACAGAGTTCGTGCTACTGTTAGAAATTTAGAAGATGAAACGAAAGTGAAACCATTAAAAGAGCTCTGTCCAGAAGCTAGTCATCCAGTTGAGATAGTAGAGGCTGATTTATTGAAAGAGGAGTCATGGGGGCCGTAAGTATTTGTAACTTATGTTAAAAATTATACAATTTTGTGTTCCAAAATATAACTGCTTCATATAGTATAGTACAAGTATGTTGGCATGGTCACTGCTATAACATTGCATCATGTCACTAATGTTACATTATAATGGATGTCTTTATAATACTAGTGTTTCCCCCAGAAAAAAAAAAAAATAGGCTGGGTGCTCCTTCAAATGGCATATTTTTATGAAAAGGGCTTTTTAGTGCTTTTCGTAATTAATAGCTTAATTATTTTAAAGTTGTCTTTCTATTTTAATATTCACACATAAACATATTTTTCAATTGTAAAATATTTGTTTTATTTGGGCTTTTTAAAATCTGGCAACAGTAGGTAAAAAAATCGGCTATTTCAAACTATGAATTATACATCTTTATTCAGCAAATGAAATTTTGAATAAAAGATCCTACAAAATTAGTCTAATTAAAAAAATTATTGGACAATCTAGTCAAGTATGTGCGTGCAAAAAATGGTTAAATTGCTATGTATAGTTTTTGATCTTATAAAGCTTATATCACTAAAATAAATTGACCAATTTCAACACTAAATAGTGCTTAAAACAATTCTTAGATTTAAAAACTGTTTCAGTGTGTCATATATATATAAATATATATATGTATTATATATATGTATTATATATATAAAATAAATAAATATATATATATATATATATATATATATATATATATATATATTATTTATATATAAATATAAATATATATATATATTTATTTATTTATTTATTTATATATAAATATAAATATATATATATATTTATTTATTTATTTATTTATTTATATATAAATATATATATATATATATATATATTTTATTTATTTATTTATTTATATATATATATATATATATATATATATATATATATATATATATATATATATATTATTTATATAACTACCAATTTCATGTTTTTATATATAATACTTTATTTAATGTAAGTCGAGAAAGAGCACCAGTTATTTTTTATTTTTTTTAGAATAGAGAGAAATGTCAATATAATCCTTTTTAATATCAAAAGTACATTATCAGTTAAGTATGCCTATCAAACAAAAGTAATATTTTATTTCAAATGAAAAGTGAAACTACATTACAAATATGGCTTAATTGCCTTTTATTTTAGTAATGTACAGATTTTATTTTAAAAAAATCATTTCCTTGAGATCAATTTGCACGTTGAAGTTTTTTCATGCATTTCTATGCTGCCTATCCACTACCTGCCCCCCCCCCCCCCTTCCTTTCAAAAAATAGCCATTTATTTCAGGAACATTTTTCTTTAAAACAATATCATTTATTAAAAAATATCTTTTTAATATATATACTATCTCAAAAAAATAAATAAAATAAAATAATTCTGGAACACTAGTTAGTCATTTTTCCTCTCTCTATGCTAATTTACAAATTTCAATACAGCGTTCTAGTTCTAAGAAAAATAAATGTTCTTTTGTGACATATATGCAAATTTCTCTATTTTTGCCGCAATCGATTGACAAATTTAGTGATTTTTCTCATGCAATCAATGGACGAATTTCGCCATTTTTTCCCATGACAGACTGAATAGTTTCATGATTTTTCCTGCAACTGACTGACTAATTGTGTGACAGAAAATAGCTCATAGTTATCTTATCTAGTGCTTTAAATTATTTTTAAATTTCCAAATGAAATAACCAATATATAAATGTAATCAACCGAAGTCTTCAATTCGCTGTAAGTTATTCTTATAACAAAAATAACAAGTAGCTAGCTGTATTGCTAAACAACACTTAAGAAGCACAAACTTAATAAAAAATGTATAAATACAGGGTTTGAAATAGCATTCGGGATTGTGTTAATCACGTCCCAAAATTGGAAAATCTTGCAAAATGGCAGATACTGTGAAGGATTCCAATTCCTTAAATCGTTTCCTAACTGACTTAATGACAATGTGGGAGAATCCCTAACAGGGCTCTCCCCATTTTATTTAGCGATGCCCAAAACTTTTTCTCAGGATTAGTGGACCTGAAATTTTTTCACCACCAACTTAATCGAGGTGCATATCATTGCAATTTTTTTTTCTTTAGTGATTCAATAACTGGGAATATTTGGGCTGACTGATCTTTCATAATTTTAATCAAACTTAGCTATTTGTACTTCTGAAGAGCATTTTTCAGGTGTAAAACTATTGAAGAAATACTTCTGGTTAAATTTTTAAAGCATCACAAAATAAAATCCACAAGAAATATATTCTATTTTGTTAAACTATAGAAGGACTGGGTGAAATTAATTTATCTCATTTAATATGCTTTGCAAACTGTAAGCCACTGTTGATTCTGAGCTATAAAAACATTTAATGGTAAAAATGAAAGTTGATATTAAGCCTTGGATTTTATGCGATTTAATAGCATTGTAGAAATTACTATAAATATACATAATCAGGGGTGGGGAAATACATCATTTTACTCGCCACTGGCGAGTGGATTATCTGACAGGGCTAGTAAATTTTTAGGCAGTCTTTGAAAAACTGCAGGCCAAAAACTTAATTTTATTTTACTAGTTAGTACCTTGTTTACTTTGTGGTAATTTGCAAAGTATAGCTAAGTTCTATCCCATACTCAACATTTCTCTGTTGAATATATTTCTTAATTTTATAGAAGAAAGGAAATGAAAATGCATTGTAGTAATAGTAATTAACTATTTTTGCAGTCGCGTACATTTTGCCATAACAATTTTCAACTGTACGTTGCATCTTGCTGGCTGGTAAGATTTTCTGAAAATTCCCTACTCCTGTACATAATTGATAACCTTCCACTTTTCTTCAAATAAAATAGATGTATTTTGTTTTTTATTTTAATAAAACAAATCTAATAAGCACCATATAAAAACAAGCAGCATTTAAAAAAAAAAAAACTGGTTAAAAATAATATTATATTAATTTGATGTGAAGAAAACCCCAGGAGATTGACAGCTTGTGAATATATGACTGTAATAATGCAAAACCAATTTTGTGATAATTAAGAACCTAAATTATGAAAATCCCCTTTCCTCAAATTGGAAAAGTCCCGTCTAAAATCTTGATTTAAAGGGATCATCTCTAAAATTCAAACCCTTAAATAACAGACAATAAACCAGTTTATCAATGATATTGTAAATCCATCAAAATTATTTAAAATTGATGTAATAATATTCATATCTACTACTGCAGTTAAGCTGTCATAACTTTTTTTCGCTGGGAATAAAATTAAAGTTCCATTGTATATTAATCATGGATTAATTTTCGACAGTTATAATTTTTTAATGTAATTTTCTTTATTAAGTTATCAGAATTTCAATAATCTGCTGCAGATTTCAGAAAATAGTTGTAAAAAAACTATCATGTGCACAAAATGGAAAAAGTGAAGAAATTTTGTACAAAAAGCTCTTGCACTGTTATATTTAAATTCACTGTCATTTATTTCTGCATTCATGGGGGGGGGGGGGGGGGGAGACATGATACCCTCCCTACTAACGCTGCTGCAAATCATCATATAAAAATGTGACTGAAACTAACAAATTAGTAATGTCTACTCAGGGAGCTGTTTAGGAAGAAATCGGGTCCTTTAAAGGACCCTTCACAAAATTTTTAATTTCAAAACAGGACCCTTCACAAAATTTTTAATTTCAAAACAGGACCCTTCACAAAATTTTTCATTTCAAAACAGGACCCTTCACAAAATTTTTCATTTCAAAACAGGACCCCACAAAATTTTTCATTTCAAAACAGGACCCTTCACAAAATTTTTCATTTCAAAACAGGACCCTTCACAAAATTTTTCATTTCAAAACAGGAGCCTTCACAAAACTTTTCACCTTTAAAACAGGACCCTTCACAAAATTTGTCTTAAAAATAGACCTTTCCAAAAGTTTTTCAAAAAGACAGAAAGTTTCCCTTTCCAAATTGAACTTTTCACAAATTTAATAATTTAAAACTAAAATCTGTCACTTTTACATATATAAAGAAAATATGTCTATTTTACAAACATATATCTTCTTAAAAATGAACTTGACTATAACAATCTTTTCAAATTCACAAAATTAAGACTAGGTTCTTCACAAATTTAAAAAGCTTGTTTCACAATTTCACAAAAACAGGACTGAGAGTAATGTCTGGACAAGACCCCCTGCTACTGTTTAATATTACATTTGCATCATGCGTCGGGGGGGCGTCATCTTTACATTGAAATTATAACAAGCTTCAAAATTTTTGGCATTGTACTCACATTTGGATTTTTTTTTTTTTTTTTTTTTTTTTCCCCGATACCAGACAGGAAGTTATTTGGTCATGTAGTTTAAAAATTATGCAGGTTTAAAATTTGGAACTCCTAATGTTAAATTCCTTTTTAATCATTTCAAAACGGATTGTAATGTGTGTGGTTTTTTTAAGCATAACTCAAAAACTACTTGGCAGATTTAAATGTAATTTTGTATTTGTAAGCTTCTAGAAATAAATTTATTAACATTTGTGTATGTTCAGTGCAATTTTTATTAATTGCAATATTTATAAATTTATTAAACTAATATTATAAAAAAATATGTTTAAGTTATGTTAAAGGACTTTTCAAATTTGAGGCATTTTTGAGTTTAAAAAAAAAAACTAAATTAACCATTGTTTGTGGTTTTTACATATATCTTGTACAATGTTTACATGGTCAGCATCAACTTTTTATTAAAATTTTGTCCTTAGGGCACTTATTCATAACTATGAAGCAAAAAAAAGTCTGGTCTGTTACCGTACCTTCTTTTAATTTTAACATGAAATCACAATTATTTGAATAGATAATCCTCACAGACAGTATTGGTCCAAAATGGAAAATTATCATGTATTTTTGCAATAGAATATATTAATTAAAACAATTAAAAAAAATGTCAGGTCTGTTACTTTATTTATTTTTTTTAATTAGTTTACATTTTCTCTGAAATCCTCTAAAATCATTTTATGTTGATATATTCAAATAATATCATAAATGGGTTAATATCTGTCATTTGCATCCTCTTTCGTAATCCTGAGTCAGAAAATTTTATACATAAGAAATATTTTATTGCAAAGTAACAGACCTGACGTAATTTGTAAGAATAGATGCTACATTAAAGAAATTCCATTTTTAATATTTTTTTTGTATAAATACATACATATTGTTCATATATATATATGTAGGGGAGACTGGTATACAGTGGACCACCTTTTTCAATTTTTTTTTTTCTCTTTAACGGACAGATCGATCTGCCTGAAAATATTTCTAATTTTCTCAGAACATAGTTTACAATACATTTTATATATATATAAACACCCATAAAGTGGACCAGTGTGCCCCAGAGGTGGGGCACAGTGGACTGTTAGGTATTGTCTGAAATACAATATAAATCTATTTTTCATTTAACTAATTCTTTATTTCTCCCTTACCTCCAAAATAACATAGTAATATAAATTTGCACATAACATTTGGGAGGGGGGGGGGGGGGGAATACAAAACAAAAAAATTATTGTATTTTGAAAATAATAAGATTAATATAGGAACAATTGCAATTTAGATGAAGTTATTACCTAAGTACAAAATTATCATTTCCCATTAAAATTTGGAAATGAAATTCAGGGGTCTGTCCAGACTTTTCCCCCAGGGTCCTGTTTTTGTGAAATTGTGAACAACTTTTTATATTTGTGAAAAATCTAATCCTAATTTTGTGAATTTGAAATGATCGTTATATTCAGGTTCTTGTTTATACATTTTTAAGAAGATATATGGATGTAAAAATACATATATTTTCTTTATATATGTAAAAGTGACATATCAGATTTCACTTTTAAATGATTAATTTGTGAAATGTTCGGTTTAAAGATGGAAAAATTTTGTGAAAAACCTATTTTTAAGACAAAGAATTTTGTGAAGGGTCCTGTTTTAGGGAAAATAATTTTATGAAGGATCCTGTTTCAGGGAAAATAATTTTGTGAAGGGTCCTGTTTTAGGGAAAATAATTTTGTGAAGGGTCCTGTTTTGAAATGAAAAATTTTGTGAAGAGTCCTTTAAAGGACCCAATTTTTTCCTAAACAGATCCCTGAAATTTCAAATAATTATGAGTAAGATTGAACCTGGAATTTTCGTGAAATACTTTTGGGTCTGGGAGCAACATGAAATCATTGAAAACAACAAATTCACTTAGTTTCTTGAAAAATAAAACTGATTTCCATTCAATTTGTGTCTCATGAATCTTACTATACTTGAATAGAATCATCACCAATTACGCTACAGTTATATTTTTCAAAGACAGTACATAAAAACAAAATATTTCTTACTATGTTAAATTATTTTTCTTCGTTTATTTTACAGTTAAATACTACTTTAAAACAAAATTTCTTTATAGAAAATAAGCAATTATTAACTATTTTGAACATTCTGCATTACAG
Organism: Maratus michaelseni; assembly: GCA_963931845.1. Classification (NCBI taxonomy): domain Eukaryota; kingdom Metazoa; phylum Arthropoda; class Arachnida; order Araneae; family Salticidae; genus Maratus; species Maratus michaelseni. The sequence goes on along the minus strand of OZ007586.1, from coordinate 438,296,518 downwards.
GAACAGAATGGATTATTGTAGACCACTGTGTCCCATGTTGAAGTTCAATAACTAATTATATTAATATTGTTTATAGCTTTCTTTTAAACATTAACTTTAAAGTTAAATAAAATCAAGTATTTTACTTTTGCAAAATAGCTGTTTTGTCTTATTTATCTACAACTTTTAATTACTAAAGAAAGAAAAATATGATGATGAAAATTTTTATTTTTAGAAGCTCAAAATAACCAATCAGGATGAAATGGTTTATTCTGAGCTAAACATGTTCTCTGAAGGCTATAAATAATCCAGCACTGTTGTCTATTAAGATTAGGTTACAAGAAAAGCTTAAATTAAAATATTAGGGGCTAGTCCAGTGTGTACCAGTTTCCCCTATACTTTTTAAATAACGAAAGACTTTTTACATAACTGGTCAATTATTTTTAAATTTTTATGACAAAATAAACTTAAAACATTTCAGTTTACATTCGTTCAAATACATCTATTGCAAATGGAAATTAATAATAAATCCGATTATTTGAATGGATAATCACAATTATTTGAATGCTACAACACTGATAACATTTCCACACTTTTGGCTATTCACAATAAGAAGGTAAATTGTAATTGTATTATTATTTAAACATGTCAGGTCTGTTACTTTTAATGTGGTTAACAGACCTGACAAATTAACTTTTTTTCCCCGACAGTGTGTAAAAATTTTTAGGCTTAGGATAACCTAGCTTAAATATACTTCTCACAGGGATTTTTGGTGTGCTAAGCGAATAATAATGCTACACTCATTTAATTGAACAAAGCTGGTAACTGACCTGAGGAAGACAAGATTTTTAAAAAAAAATACTCGCCATATGAAAAACCAAAACTTTTAATATTATCCTTTATGTTCAGCATATGATTTCAAAATGGCTTTTACTACTTACTGAATCATGAAAATAATCTTTAAAGCTTGTGCTGTCATATGCAGAGTAATTTTGACAATTATATTTATTGGTAACCGACAAGACAGTAACAGACCTGACATTTCTCTTGGACAAAACAAAAAAATAATATACACTAAAAAATAGCATAAAATTAAAAAATATTTAGATTTATTGCATTACATTATGCCTTTTTAAATTCATGGGTTTTTGAAAGTTATTTTTAATTTGAAATAGGATAAATTTGACTTTGTCATTTTGGACAGCCCATTTTCTAGGTTTAGTCTTTGATAAAATTGTATTAAAATAAATATATAAGGAATATTCTTACAGTAACATACATGAATAACTCTTAACACATGCACCTTTTGAAAAAACCAACATTAAATCTCTCAGGATTATTTAATTTGAAAACCAAAAATAGTCTTTTGTCTGACATAAATATCTCTCATTTGAAAATCGCCCTAATAGAAATCATCAATTTCTAGAAGCTTCAAATATGTGAATCCAAACTTTCAGCTCATTCTGCCAAGTAGTTTTTGAGTATCTAAATATGTCAAAATTATGTGTTGGTATTAAATTTTAAAATTTGTTACAATTTCAATATGTAGATTAGACATTATTTTTAATCAGTTGGTGCCAGTCACATTTTATAAGATTATTTACAGCAGATTTGGTAAAGGGTACCTTTTTTTTCCCACGACTGTATAAATGTTCATTGATCATAAGTAATTTTGTGCTTTTTTCTTCTTTCACTCTTTTTCATAGGGAAGCCTTGATATTTTTTTTTTTTTTTTTTTTTCTTAATCAATGTTTGCATGATTAGAATCTGCATATTTTATTTTTGTTTTATTCCATTAAATGTATGCAAAAGGCAGAAGTGACAAAGTGGTATTGCTACTTTCTCTTGTTCCCAACATGTAAACCTCTCCATTTACAAATGTTGGAGAAGAATCTCCTTTTCACTTATTGAATATTAATTTACCTTTCTTAACTGATGTTGGTGAAATTATACTGTTTATCTATTTGCTTATTTTCTGTCTGTACGATTGATTTTTTTTTTCTTTTCATTTAATTATGACATAAAGAATATCCCTCCCCCCCCCCCTTTTTTTTAATTCTGAATTTAATTCCTATTCGTTGGAAGATAGAAAAAAGTGGGGCAAACTATGGTATCTGCTATAAAATACTAATGTTTCATAGATATATTTATTTTCTTTTTAATTTGTGTTATTTATTGATTTTCTCAGAGCTGTAAAAGACTGTTCATATGTTATTCATACTGCATCACCATTCCCAAGTACCCCTCCACCTAACCCTGATGATGTATTGAAACCTGCTGTAGATGGTTCTAAAAATGTCTTGAAAGCTTGCTCAGAAGCTGGAACTGTGAAAAGAGTTGTCTTAACAAGCTCAGTTGCTGCTATTCATGGTTAGTTTCATTTATATTGCCATAGTTTCTAAAACCTACACAAACTTTATAAAAGATTTTTTTTTTTTTTTTAATGCTTGTAGAGAAAATGTTACCCATAAACTTTTGTTATCCAGCTATACAAAATGTATAATTACAATTTATTACATCCTCCTCCTCCTTTTTTTTTTTTTTTTTTTTTTTTTTTTTTTTTTTTTTAAAGATGGAATAATAATAATGGTTTTTGAAAAGTGGTAACTTTTAAGCTTACCAAGCTTGCTTGTTGATATTTATTTTTAAAATGTTCAAATATTATGTCTTGCATTTTAAGAAAGGGTTTCATGTAATTTTAAGTTTAACTAAGTTTAATTTATTACAAGCCCATTTCCTTAAATTGTCTTATGTTATGATATATGATACAGAGTAAAATATAATTCAGTAATTGCATTAAGGCAACAAAAAGTATAAAGAACTTGGATTAAATAAATTTAGCTATTGATTCTTACAAGTTTTAGTTGGGATTTTTAAAGTGTTATTAAACTTTCTTTAATAAAAATAATTATCAGGAATTGCTGATTTTACTTATGGTATAAGTTACATGTTCATAACACTTGTTTAAGTAAATATATTTATATTCTTTTAACTATAGGAGAAATGGTTATGGAAGAAGGGAAAGTCTATACAGAAGGTGACTGGACAAATACAGAATCCACATCTCTTGATTTATATTCAAAAAGTAAAACTCTCGCTGAGAGAGCAGCTTGGGATTTTGTCAAAGAACTTCCAGGTAATTAATATTTAATATTCTTACTTTAATCTAATATGCTATTTTAAATATTACTTACAATGACTTGTTTTTATTTTTTTTTTTAGAAGAAAAGAAGTTTGAATTATCTGTCATTAATCCTGGTCTCGTCTTTGGACCTGTCATTAATGGTGCCATTTCAACAAGTGTCGAGGTTTGTTTTCTGTATACAATTAGAACCAAGCTAGTTTTGTATATATTTTACTGAATTTTATTTATTTATTTATTTTTTTTTTAAATCTAGATCATAAAGAGATTACTTGAACATTGTATGCCAATGGTACCTAAAGCAAACTTTGCTGTCTGTGATGTCAGAGATGTTGCTCTTGCCCACTTAAAAGCAATGACACTTCCAAATGCTGCAGATCACAGGCATATCATTTGCACCCAGAATGTGTGGTTCAAAGATATTGCTTTAGCTCTATCCAAAGAGTTCAAACCTCATGGTATGTAAGCATAATAAACAAGATATTTCAAGATTTTAGCATAAGACAGTTAAGTCCAATAGAAAATATATTAAATTTCTAATCTGTTTTAAACAAGTATATAATGTAAATTGTTGAAGTTTTAAGATAGATTGTAATGGGTATACCGTTTTTCCCATTGATACACAATACTAAATTAGAAAATGTTTTTGATATGATAATTAGGGCAAAAAATTTTTGCCTATCTGGTCAAAATAGTTTTTGCCCCCAAAATTTTATCTTTAGTTGAAGCATGTTAATATGACTAACAAGTGTGTTAATGAGTTATTAACATGTAATTAATTTGGTTGAAGCACATATTAATTGGTGGCACGATAAGGAGGTTTTGAAGTTTGCTCATGAATGCTTAAACAGTTATAGGGCAGATGCCCTTGTTATGGCCATGTTCCTGATATGGCCATCCCCTATTATACATTAGCTAACCAAAAAATTCACTAAATGGTACAAGCATACCAAGAAGGAGCCTCCTAGTATATCATGTGATCACTTGCCACTCAGCAAGGTTGTGGAATTTGATGCTGATTTCCTATTTTATGAATTTGGTATAATTGCTTCTTGTTTTTATCTGTTGTTTCCCTTTTTTTATGCATGTTTTTAAAAGAATTTTTTTATGAATATCATACTCTGTTTAGTTTTTAATGCTCTATCAACTAGTGCTGTCGTTGATGTGTATATTTGAGGATTTGTTCAAAATCAAATGATTTTCGTGAAAGCAGACCAGCTCCTGATATGGTCATCCAGGTGGCCATATCAAACGCACCATGCAAACCTAGGATACAGACATTTTTATTTGCTCCAATTGTGATAAGTATTTTGTTTAAACAAATTTTTTAAACTCTAAAAGGATTTCACATTTTTTTCTAAATAAAAACTTAAATTGTAATGTCAATTTTGTAAACTTCATATTTGATAAAATCCTGTTTCAAATCCACTTATGAATAACAAAGAATTATTGAGTGTCATATTTATTTTACACCAAAATTATTTAATTTAGCAGAATAGTATTTTTAAATTGAAGAAAATCATAATTTATGAAACATGGAACAATGGTGGCCATATCATGTGCGCATGTTCCTAATATGGCCACTTGGTAGACTTTTGGAATTCTGTTTTTTGAACTAATAAAACTATTTTCATGGGAATGCAATATCTTTTTATGAAAGTCCATTAACCTGAGAACGCTAAAAAAATAAAACAGTTTTGATTTATTCAAAATAATGGCAGGGAAAATTCTTAAACTTTAGCATGGGCCCCCAAAGCAGAATATTTTGCAATGTTCTGCAACGAACCTACTTGATCAAAACTGTTCTGCGGGAAAAAAAGAGAAAAACACAGAAATGTTCTTGTATATGTAGGGGTGCAATTTCATCTTTTCTTCATCAAACACACACACAAAACATTATTTTGGGGTAAGATTTGGAACCATGGTATTGTCAAAGAGTTTACAGTTCTGTCAATAACTTTAGAAGTGGCATAAGATATAACACTTTTATGGAGGAAATGTCTTTGGAAATTTGGTCCCTGCATAGTTATAAGTCCAGTTTTAGAAGTTTATTAACAGATTTATGTCCAACTGGAGGCTCGTGCGTTATTCTTTCATTACTGAAATACATGTTATTCAACAGGTTATGTTAGGCAACATCTGTTGGGGGCAACTCCACTGCATCATGAGATTTCAAATTTTTTATTTGATCACCATGATCTACAAGTAAGTAATGAATATACTATATAGTGTTAACTCTAGAACAAAAGGGGCCACTGGGCAGGAATTTTTTTAAAAAGGCACTCTTGCAACCTGTTCAAAATACATATTTTACCCATGACCGATTGGCGAATTTAGAGCTATTTTCCTTATGCCGATTGGCAAATTCTGCAGCTTTTTCTTGCTGTCGGTTGGCGAAAATAGTGGGTTTTTTCCACAACTTATTGATGAATTTTCCATTTTTTTTTCTGTAACCAGCCGGAGAATTTCACGATTTTTCCCCACGATTAACTGACAAATTTAGTTACTTTTTCCAACGACTGAATAATGAATTTAGCTGAATATGCAAATTTGAAATGTTCTGCAGAGAAGCCTGTTGTTCTGCTATGTATGTCATGCTTTTAAGCATATTCTGCTTTGGGAAGCATGGCCATATCGGGGGCACCCACCTTAGGTGAAAGATACAAATGTAATATTTTTATTAAAAGTGTTGTTAGTATTAGGTACACTTGCACCTATTTAGTACTTCATTCCCTTTCTAATTTTATTTTTGTAGGTTATAATGTGCCATCTATGGTGGCTCCTTATTTTGCTGTGTGGCTAAATAGTTTTGTGGATAAACTGTCAAGAGCAATTTTGCCTCGTATTGGTAGAGAGTTTAGATTTGATAACAAAAGAGTAAGTTATTTTTGCTTCAAAATTAGAAAATGCTTAAATTATTTTTGCATGCATGTATTATCATTCCATTTAGTATTATGCAAAATAATTATTTAAATTTCATTGGGACTAGCTGGATTTTTCATTGATGATAAATGGCTCAACATAACAAGCTATTTATAATTATCTTATTAGTAAATAGTGTTTTGAAATTGATAATAGTATGTCTACTTTTCTAAAAAAGTTTTTGAGATGAAAATTATAAAAACTTGGTTCTTTGAACAACGTCAAAGACCATTTTCACCATTTTTCTCGTTTTTTTAATGTTTTTGCTTGGTACTAGTTATTTTGATACATGCTTTTTCTGAACTTACATGGCAGTGTTTTCTTAACATTCTGGAGAAAAAAATAATCTGGATCGTAAGATGGTCTTCCAAATAAGTGTTTTATGCGCTAACAATAAAACTTTTTGATTTTAAGATCAATTTCATGTATTAATGCAAAATAGATAAATTTTCTAGATACAAGTCAGTCATAACAATGCAATGCAAATAACTTTTAATGTTGTTGAAGAAATGTTACAATTATGATGCAAGACCCAATTAGATTGTAAGCAGCTATTATTTTCAGCCATAGCTATACATATAATAAGCTTTTATGGGGAAAATGCCACCTATTATTAACAACAAAAACTAAATGTTCATGAAAATGGCAGATCCTATCATTAAGAGGTGACACTACTTTGACATCCTGAAATCTAAGACTTTTTCAAGATTTTTTTTTTTTTTTTTTTTTTTTTTTTTTTTTTTTTTAAGAAATGCAAAGTGTTTATAAAAATCCATTTATACTAATTTTATTGTGCTTGTAAATAAGTGTTTTTTTGTTTTAATATTAAATGGTGGCTTGACAGCTGATGGACGGGAAAGCTTTAAAGAAAGATGGCCAGTGGGCACAATTACTCATCATACACTTGATCTAGAACAATGAAACAGTTTTTCAGTCTGAAAGCTTATGAAATATATAGCCATTTTAAAATATGCATCTTTAGTGAAATGACACCAATCAATTCAAAGTAAACTGAAAAATTTTTAACAAATATCATTACTTAGTTACACAGAAAAAGATATTGGTATTTTAAAAAATCCTACGTATTTCGCTAGGAACATATGTGACTGATATGTTTCAAAAAGAATAAAGTTAATAAATTTTAAATTGACAGTTTTCCACCGATTTTTGAAAATGCTGTTCAGAGAAAAAAAAAGTTAAAATTTTTGTTACTGTGTCATGCTCTGCTTCTATAGATTCATAATTGCCCTTTTACTTTAGATATCAATATCTAACTAATGAAATATACGATTTTTGTGTGTATAAAGAGTAAAGTGTCAACAATTTTAATCGGATGATTTAAATCTGATTAAATCCTAGATTTTAATCAAATAATTTTTTTAAGTCATGGATTTTAAAATTAATTTTTAAAATGTAAAAAAGTATAAAAATCTAAGATGAACATAATTTGGAAAAATTCTATGTTTTTTGCCTAATGAATAAACAGAAAAAAAAGCTTTAAATAATTATTTATAAGTAATATTATAAGTTTGTTCAGTAAGTTTGTAAGGAGCAATTTTTTATCTGGCATAAGAAACATTTCATTTTAAAATATTTAATTAAATCTAATATAATTTGCTATGTCAATTTCCTTTTAAGTAATTTATTTGTTAAGTAATTAAATTAATCATTCTTTTATATAAAATAAGCATAACAGGTAATAAATTTCTGTAAGTTAAAGAATAAGTAGCCAATCTCTTATTTTCTCATTCTACTTCTACAAATAAATATATTGCAAAAAGAAGCTAAAGAAGAATTAAAAGATAATATTTGCTCAGTTGCAATTATGAAAGAATGTATAAGAGAAAATGAACTAATTGGTGTAAAAATGTTAAGCACAGCAAGAGCTTCTTCAGTAGAAGTTCATTTTTACTTTTGAACTCATACACATCAAATAAAGAAATTGGTTAGGTTAAAGTCAACTTTTTTCAAACTTAAAGGAATAACAATCCTCATTGAGTGGTATTAATGCAGCTATTAAATATTTTAAGGATTTCGATATAACTGGTCATCCTTATATTTACTGTGTGTATGAATTAATGGATGTAACTCATTTTCTTGGCTAGCATACACACATACATGTGTGTCTAATTTGATTTATGTGATTAATGGTAATTTTTCTACCTACAAATTCAGAAAAGAACTGCCATGATATTTGTTTTATTTGTTCTATTAACTAATTAAATTACTTATTTGCAGTTTTTATTTCTGTAATTGTACTAATTATAATTTTATTAATTAGGAGCATAATCTATACTTTTATGTTTTAATTAGAAAGTTCATTGTTTAAACCTTTTTTGTAGTGCAGTGACTCAGATTTGAAAAAATATTTACTCAGATGTTATGTTAGAATGCATCATTCCAAGCATGTAAAAAAAAAAAAAAAAAAAAAAATTAACATAAAAATTTATTGACAAAGTACTTGTTTCCTATCTGCAACTAGAAGAAAATTGCATATTTCTCATAAGTATTGTAAATTTTCTAATTCAAAATTGTAAGTATATACGTACCTTTATGGGAAAAATCTATTTCTGGACATCTCCAGCCTTTTTATTCTTGCCAAATTCATAGTTTATTTTAGCAATCTATATGAAACAGCTCCAATAATAAAATAAACTTTGGTAAAAAAAAATTAACTCTATATCACCATTTGCTGGAGATTCTATGAACAGTTTATATTAACTGCAGTTTTGGAAGAAAACAGCAATCAATAAAATGGTCTTTTAAAGCTTAGTTTGGAAATAACTTTTATTTTCGGGTATGTTGCAGATATGCAACACAGTGATTAGCACTGGGTGATGATGCATCGCTATATCGTGGAAAATTTATTTAAATCATAAATCGTCAAATCAGCTTTTTGATCTTCCATTTAACGATATATCACACGCAGCCCTATGATGGATCACGCCAGATCGATGGGGAACGAGAACGGTGGCAAAGCTTTCTCCCACGATCTTCGAAATGGATAGACAATGCATGTGTGAACAAGACTGGTGGCAAAGATAGTCTTCTCCTCTGATCTTCGAAGTGGATAAACAATGCATGCGTGAATGAGACTGGTGTGAAAGACAGATTTCGCTTCTCTTCCGGTCTTTGGATCGTTAATTTAGACACCCGGACTATCCAAAATCAATACCAATCACAAATCACCACATGTTCAATTACAAGTCTGTTTTTCTAGCTGTATAAATGATCAGTGAGCAGCAATACGATGTTCATTTGAAAAAATGCGGTGATGTGATTTGTGAAGTATATATTTTTTCCATGAATTAGTCACTTAGAACCTCTGCAATGAGTATTCAAAGCCCGTTGAATTTTCAACTGTGTGTGTAAGAGGGGGGGGGGGAGACAGAAACCAGTTTGGGAATTATTTCACATTTGAATTATGAGGTATAAAAATGCCAAGGGCGATTTGCCTCCCCCCCCCCCCCTCCATCAATTTTCAATTTATGTATTCATCTGAAATGAAAATGGATTTTTTTTTTTTCATAAAGCCAGAGCAGTAAAATATTTATTACCCTTTTATCTATATTATATATCCTTGTTCTTATTTAGAATTTCTTTAGGAACTAGTTATTGGTTATAATTGAAAGTGTAATACATCTAAATAACAGATATTAATATTTGGGCGGTACAGAAACGTGGGCTTTGCCCACAAATCAATAAAGTTGTTAATATTAAAGATAGGTGCTTAAAATTTTAGAGTGAATAGTTAAGTGTAATACAATTAAAATATCAGAAATTAAATTTTGGCCAGTACAAAAGGTGGTCTACGCCTGCAAATTAATAAAATCATTAATATTAAAGATAATTTCATAAAAATATGAGGGTGAATAGTTAAGTGTAACCTATCTAAATATCAGAAATTGAATTTTAGGCAGTATAAAAATGTGGGCTTTGCCCGCAAATAATATTAATATTAAACATAATTGCATGTTGTGTAATTTATTTCAATATTAGAAATTAAATTTTGGCCAGTACAGGAGACTACGCCCACAAATTGATAAAATCTTTAATATTAAAGATAATTGCATAAAATTATGAGGATAAGTAGTTAAGTAAAATGTATCTATCCAAATATCAGAAATTCTGGTTTTAGATATTATTTTAAGAAGTAAAGCTCATTTTAAAAAAGATTCTTATAATTAATTATAACATATTTTTCAAACTTTTTATTTTTTGCAGCAAGTTTTATTATATTTTGCATTTTTGTCTTTAAACATATGCCTCAAGAAAAAGGTTTTTTAAAACGTAAGTTTAATGTGTATGTATGACTCTTAAATTTTATATTAAAATTACGAGCATGTTTGTAATACCAAAAGTGTAATATCGTGATCTATCAGTTTAGCCTTGATGTATCGCGATGAGAAATCTTAATATCGCCCAATCTTAACAGTGATACAAAGAGTTTATAATTTATTAATTTTAACTAGTTTTAACAATTTAATATTAAATGCAGTTATTAATAATTTTAATATGTAAATAAATATTAGCAGTATTTAATTAGGTTTGTATAATTATTACAAAATATTAAAATATATATAACATTATGGTATTCTACTAACTAATGAAATTGCTAATTTGCAGTTTTTATAATTTCTGTAAATACTAATTATAATTTTATAAATTAAAACATAAAGTTCAGTTAAGTCAGTAATTAGAGGGTTAATTGTTTTGGAAACTTATTTTTGATAGCTATTCAGTATTTTAGCACATGAAAAGAAAAAAAAATCCCATAACTTCAATTTGAAAAATCTTCTTTTTTTTTTTTTTTTTTTTTTTAATACCCTAATAAAGAAAACTGTTTCAAAATTTTGAACTGGTCAAAATGGTATTAATGTGTAAAATGAAATTGAAATGATTTTATTAAAAAATAAAAAGCCAAAATAAATCTTTTAGGAGAAAAATAATCCCAGAAATATAATTATAAAGTATATACAAAGTGCTTGTCTTCAACATCCCAAAGATGCAATAAATGTCTGGTATAATCCTTATTGTATAGAATTAAACTAAAAACCATTCTGTTTGGATTTTGTCAACCGCTCGATGAAATAAATTGCTAGTATCATCAATTAGATGCTTAAAAACTAATGCGAATCTTGTCAGCCAGATGCTAGAAACGACTCCAAGTCCTTGTCAATCAGATGTTAAAAAATAAAAATAACTGCGAACGAGATATCGTAAAATATTTCCCCCATAGGATTAACATTATTGAAAGGCCGTTTTCCCATGAGTGAAGTAGCCTCTTAAGTTGAATGAACCAATTCCCATTGAAGAAGATTCCAAACATTTTTTTAGAACACTTTGGTCAAAATATGAAAATGCCCTTGGTCGACCAATTACCATATCTCCCATACCCCCCACAGCTACCAACATGCAACCACCATAGTGCATGATGGAAGACTCGAAGCTACTACCACAAACACCAGTGGTCTGCACTGGATAGTTGTGGCTGCAAAGTGAAATATAGGGACACACATGTCTATTTATATGTAGATTGCAGTATCAAATTAAGTGGATGATGTTAAAATTTCATTAGATTCTTAATTAGCCCAAAAATATTTCAAATATTTTTTTATATTTTTTTAAATAACTGTTTAGTAGTTTTAAAACTTTGTTAATTTATAATGTTGATTTAATATATTCTAAAATAATATATAATTTATTACGTTTGTATTGTAGATGCGGGAAGAGTTGGGCATAACACCTAGGGAATTGAACCAGACATTGATTGATACAGCTTACTGTTTAATTGAAAAGGGATTTGTGAAAAAAACTAAGAAGTATAAACAGAATAAAGGTGCTTCTGATCAGAAGGATGCTGGTAAGTGCATGTTCTTGAGATTTTTCTGCTTAAATGGGGTGTTTATATGTAAGAATTTCTCCTGATTGTTAACTTTTTTCTTTTATAATTTAATAGTACATTTATATTTACAAGAGCTGTTAGTGTATTTTATTGGTTACTAGCTGACCCACCTGCTTTGCTTGTGATTATCCTGAAAAGAAAAAATATATATTTTTGAGGATTTTTGGTATAGTAGCTTCTTACCTACCTACATAGGTTTTGAATAAAAAACTTGTGTTTCTTTATCATGAAAATGTACACAATTATAGAATTTTTAATTAGAATTTTGTCCTTTTTTTTATTAAAAAAAATCTTCAGAAAAATCCCCTTTTCTTAAATATATTTTTTAATGACTCGTTTCGAGAGAAAGTTTTGGACTTTTGAATGATCTAGATAATCATAAATTTTGACTATTGTGAAAAGATACTGAAACATTTTAAAAGTTCTCTGTAAAAATGCTTAAAAAATAAAATTACTTTAAACAGTAACATACTAAAAATTATTTGACCATAAGGGAAATTAATGAATGGCCTATTATTTCTAATCTAACACTATGTGAAACCTATAATTAGTAATTTTTATCAAAGGTGGAGAAAATTAACATTTATTAATGTAATAAATTAGAAAGTTTGTACAGCTTCAAGTTGGTTCCTATCAACTGAGCCTTAGATTTTAATTTTTTTATCTGAATTTTTTTTATATATACTCAAAAAATCAAAACTAATTAATAAAAATCGAATATTGTTTTGGAGGAAATGCTTATTAATAACTAGTTTTTGCAAACTTTCAATTTCCCACACTGTTCTTGGTGCAAAAACACTCAAGGGTCCTTTTGTATTTTTTAAAAAATTGCGTCCTCATTAGTTAAAAATGTATATATGTGAAATTTAATGTTTTTTCACCTTTTTTTTTTTTTTTTTTTTTTTTTTTTTTTTTTTTTAATGTTTTCCGAAAAGTTAAGATTTGATATTAAAATTGTTTAATAAAGTCCCCTTTTTTTCTGAAAAAAAAAAAAAGAATTTTATTAAAAAAAACATTAATGTAAAGACTCAAGAATTGGATTTATAAATAAGTTCAACCTTTTTATATTACCCGTGATACACTAAATTAATAGTAAACACAATTTTTTGGAATAATTTTTCTGTTTACTTGGATTATAAATCTCTTCTTTAATTCATTTATATTTTATAAAAATACTAGCTTATAATCTGAATTTTTATGGAATTCAACTGCACTGACTGATGAAATTCATGTTGGCGTCTAATTCTTTCTGTAATAATAACAGACACCACCATGCAATTTGTTATTATATTATGAAAAGTGGAGATTTTTGTAATATATACCGGAGACTCCTTAAATTCCGCTACCCTAAAATCTGCAAACGCCTAAAATCCGCACATCATTTCGGATGTAAATAATGAAACCTACACTTAAGATGTAGGTTTAAAATTTTTGTATCATTTTGTACAAATTTTAATATAGAATTCTGGTTAATATGATTTGAACTAGTGTTTTCCCATAATGGAAGTATAAATTAATTTCTGAAAAATTTCAAGATAGCACTGATATTTGTGGCAATTGCGATCGTTTCACCAAATACATTTATGTATTAAGGTTTTTTGGGTTACTATGTAAGGCTAAACATGAAATAAAACTTCATTATTTTAAGATTTTTATGTGAATTATTAGTGTGCATTTTATAATGAGTTTCACTGAATAATTCAAGAAAAAAATTATCTCATTATGCATATTTAGTTATGTATTATTTACTTAACCTTTACTTTTAATATTTTAATTTTTTTTAAATTTTCTTATTTTTTCTTATTTTACTTTATTGTAAGTATTCATTATAGTTTCGAGTGTTATTAAATTTAAATTTCTGTTTTAAAAATGTAAACAAAAGAGTGACCAGAAATCTTCAAAATTCTAAAATCTGCACAACCTCTGTTTTTAAGATATGCGAATTTAAGGGAGTCTACTGTGTATATATATATATATATATATACACACATACATGGTAACTGTGTTTTTCTTTTATTAGTTTTTGTGTTTATTTATATTTTATCCTTTAAACTATATTAATACAATAAAAACAGTTATGTTCGATTTTTATCTTTTGCTTTTGCTGAAGAAGGGCTTATAATGGGATTTTATGGTAATTTTCTGAGGCAATTTTTTTATTATCATAGCAGTTGCTGCTAAAAAAAAACAATTTAAATGTACGGATAAAATTAGCTATACCGAAAATTCTCGCAAAGTCAGTTGCCACTTAGTTTTTAAAACTTTTCTGTTAATTGCAGCTATACAATGCCTTCCCATAAAGTGAGCTTAGCTTTCAGAGTTATATAGCTGTTATGATATGAAACAAGATTAAATCACTGCTTATATTAATTGGGTTTATTGTTGGGTTGCTACTGGATATCATGTTTCCTTAGTCAGCTGCATGCATATATTTTATTAAGATCTGGGGTGTCCCTAGCCCATTTTGGCAGCACATGTGATTATCTTGAAACCATTTTTTGCATGCAGCAGCAACCTAATATAGGACTTAATCCTGTTAAATTAGAAATATTTTATCTTAAAAGAAATTCATACACAGAAAGCTTAAATTTGGGATGAAATATATTATATTGGGGCATGTATACAGGGCCTGACTATCACAGAGGCACATGGGGCATGTCTCCTGGGCCCACATTTTTAGGGGACCCCAAAATTCATTTTGTTCATTCTCTAAAGATGCAAATTAATGGAAATTCATTGAAAAAAAAAATTTCCAGTCATGTAAACTAAACTATTTCCTTCTTCATTAACGACAATGAAATGTAATATAAACTTCAAAATTTCGAGAAGAATGGGTATTACATAAAACATGTTTAATTGCATATAGTGTACAAAAATTTGCCTCCCATAATTTATAATGCATTTTTACATGTGTATATAATGTAGGCTTTTTTCATAAAACTGGTTTAAATTTTAAACTGCACATAAAACTGCTTGTCGTGTTCATAATTTCCTTGAAGAGAGGGGGCTACATAACCTGTGTACCCCATGTCCAACTAAGAGTTGATAAAGTTCTGCATGTATATGTCCATTAATCATGTAAATTCTATTGGTACCTTTTTGTGTCATACAACCTCAGATCATTAAAACTGAGTGTTTCACGCTAGATGTAATGCAATCAAAATGCAAATCTTGTTTGATTAGTCTCCCTATGCTTTTATGCTGTCACTACCAAGGGATTTTTTTTTTCTCTGCTGTTCTGTTGGCCAATTACTATGTTAAACTTGTGCCCGAGAGATAAAAATGACATTTTTTAGAATTCTATCCTTCAAACATATTTCTTGCAATCTGTACTGAACAGTCCTTGCACTTTATTTTATATATACCGATATGTTTTTATTGTATTCAGAAATAGAATGAACATAAAAATTTTGATACATTGGTAGTGAGTATTTGTTGTTTAATATGTAATATTCATTGTGTTTTTCCTTTCCTTCAGCTGCAGATGAAAGCAATTCACAACCAGAGAAAAAAGAATCCGAAGAGAAAGAAGAAACTAAAGAAGCTACTGAAGAAAAGCAAGAGGAAATGAAAGAGTTAGAACCAGAAGATAAACCTGAGAAAATAAATGGTGATAGTGAAGTAACCACCACTCAAGATGTTTCTGCCTAATAAAAATCACCTGCTGATGGATTGTGTAATAATCCTTCCAAAGCTATTTCTGTGCTTCTAGTTACTGCTATACTGATAATTTAATTTCTAGGCTGGAAGGATATAATTTACTATTGCATGAATCATGAAGTGTTTTCTTAGCTAATGCCAAGTACTTTGCACTGTATTATATACACTTAATTTCAGTTTTTAAACGACAGAAAATGTTGATCAAAACGTTCCTCTGGAAATTAATTATGATTTTCTTCTGGCTTAAAGTATGTAAGTTGTTGCAAGTTCTTATTCAATTTTTATATTAATTTTTCACAAATTTTCTGTAATTGATTTCTGAAAAAAAGTTCAAATAGATTATGCATGCTTGTATGCAGCTTAACATTCAGTATTGTCTGAAATATTACACTTTTGCGATGTTTACTTAGTTATTAAATGCTTGTGCATAAAAGCTATAAAATTTTACGTGTTTTATCTACTTAATGAGAGAATTTCTGTGATAAGAACATTTTTTCATTTTTAGCAGTGATATTTTTAATTGTCAGTATATTTTGTCAGTAATTTTATATTTTTATGTATATTTGGGAAAACATTCTTTACATCTGAAGTTGGTATTTTTTGATGAAAATGGGTTTTCTTTTGCAGTATATTCTTGTTTGTGAATTATGAAAATTGTTATTTTTTTTACAAAGAGGATTATTATAAGTGTTTTTTGTGTTTTGGCAATTTTTTCTTCAATGAGAAATTTTTATATTATTTAATACAAATTATAATTTTAAAGATGTAATTTGTTAGTCAATCAGGTTTAAAATATTTTTTATTTCAATTTCTTTTAAATATGCTAAATCATTTGTACCAAAATTTTATTCTGACATTGTAGTTGATTGTGCAAATGTTTAATATGTGGATGTATTTTTAGTATTATATTTTGCTATTTATTTTATACAAGAGTCAGTCAAAAATAGGCTCAAACACAATTTCAGTTTTGAGTGTCAGTTATGATTTATAGAGTTTATTATGAAAATATTACTATAGCATTATATTTTTTAATTCTAGAATTTTAAAATGTTATTGACCAAACAGCTAAATTATTTCTCTGAATTTTTCAGGATTATTTTTAAATGCTATTTTTTAATGATTTGCATGTATTTTGCAATGCCTTTTTGTTTGAATTAAAAAGTAAACATGAAGGTGTATATATAAAAAGATTAATACCTTAATGGGATACAATACAAAGCACAATAAATAGCTGTTTTGTTTTAAATTCTATAAATCATTCACCAAGTTGAAAAAACTTTATTACATCACTGTCTTTTGAATATCACTATTTCTAAATAGAATTGTCATTAAATAAAACAAATTTCTATTTGAAAATAGTGGTATTTAAAAAATGGACAGCTATAGCATTGCCATGTGCTCACCTTGCAATGTATGATGTGACCTTTATGACACATACTTTTTCAGCCTGAAGAAATATTAGTAAAATTTTAGTCCACAACATGCATATGGTTTTTGTGATTTTTGTGGTGTTCTGTCAAAGTTATTATACAGGTTTTGGTCAATTTTTGAAAAGGATGTTTGTTTTAAAATATTTTGATTGTATGAGGCAGACAGAACTGTTCACGAGTGTTAAAAGTTTGAAATATCCAACTGCACCGAACTTTTTTTTGGAATTCAAACTTTTGGTTTTCTATTATGTGCAATCCCATGCTTTTAAATAGATTTTTAAAAATTTTTGGCTGACTCTTACTTACCTGTAATCTTATGTTTTACACATCTTTCAGCGAAGTATGCATTTATATATAATAACCTGAGCTTGGCAAATCTGCTTTTTATACATTTTGAATCTAGAGATTCACCGTTCCATTTTCCAAGGATGAAGAATTTTGCACAAATTTTGTCTTTTTAAGCTTTTATTTGTGGATCTTTATGCTTGTCTTTTTTAATATCAGCCATTGTCTTATACACTTTATACTATCTTGTTGATCCTGTCCCTTTTTTTTATATTTATAACATTATACATCAATATGAGCTTTTTTTAAACAAAGAAATTCTATATTAAAATACATACTTATAATAGATGCTCATAGCTTAACTGAACAAGATACTTGCTATTAAAAGTAGCTTTATAAAAAGTACTTTTAAGCAAATGTAAAACTATAGAAAATATTTGATCATTTTAAAAAATTGGTCCTTTGTAATTTTCTTATGGAATTATTATTTTATGTATAACTACATAGTCTTTGTTATTTGAGTCCTTTTTATGGTTATATATGCTCATTTTTGTATTTAATTGTTTTGTATGTGGTTTTTTAAAATTTTATTTTAATTGTATAGCATGAAGAAATTACGAGTTGTTGTACCTTTTTAAAATAATTTATGTACAGGGATTTTTTTCTTTCTGTTTCATCTTGTAAATGCAGCTAGATAGTATATTTTTAACAGCTTCTTACTGGCATTATCTTTTGCATGCTTTAGTAAGCATTGCAGAGAAAGTTATGTATTCCATTTTTTCTTTAAACTGCACAATAAATTTCTGTTATGTCATGTCATTCAGATTCTTTTTTAATAAGTGTTGTGTGTGCAAATATTGCGATTTCTGCAAATTAGTCTAAAAATTTAGGCTTCAATCAAATGATTAGAGCCTTATTTTAGAACAGGTAACATAAACCTCCAATATTTCACTATTGATTATGTGCTGCATTACTGTATATCTTACTAAAATTAAGCCAGTAGAATAGTTTGTCAATAGTTTTGCTCATTTTGCTTAAAACTTGTTCAAAACCAACATGCATAAGTTTTTACAATTATTTCAAAATTTGTTTTCTGAAAGCCTACAATTATGTGACTGTAAAAATTGCTAATTCTGTAGATATTAGATAATTCTTATGAAAATTAAAAAACATTCTAAATAAATTGGTACATTTGTTTTATTTATAATTTTAGAAGAAATTTTTGTCAGCTGGTTTTATTTCATAAGAATTTATGTAATTTTTAGCATTTTTACTTACCCATCATACGTAGTATAGGGTAAGTCTTGTAATCGTTTTGAAAATCGAAAATTTCTTTTTGACGGATTTACACGTTTCAGACACTGGAGATTCCAAAAAACATATTTTTAGAAAAAAAAAAATTTGCCGTCCGTCTGTGTGTGTCTCTGTGTGTCTGTAAACGCTCTATCTCCCGAAAAAATTGAGATAGAGACTTGCAATTTGGTATGTACTTAGTATATAATAATGGGAAGAAGCCTATTTCATTTCAATAACCTGGATTAACCGGATCTATTTTTTTCGGACTCTCGAAATATTCGTTCTGATAAAAGGTATATAAAAATTTTCGAAATTGTTTATTTTAAGAAATGAATATAAAAGACAATAAAAAAACAAATTTTTCATAAAGCATGAAGTCGATCGGATAATGAGTTGCTGAGATATTTGTAATCCTATTTTCCCACACTCTTCGATTTTTCATGACCCTGTATTTCATCCAAATTTCACTTCAAAGATATATTTTAATTGGAAATTTGATGCTTAATCAGATGCAATAAACCGCTAGTTAATAGGATTATTATTTTTGGAGTTATAAGGAAAAACCTCTTTCAAGCAATTCAGTAATCGAGCCTATAAAGTTATGACGTCATCAAGCCACGATTTTATTTGAATTGCTATGCATTTTATAAGTAGTTTACACATTTTTGTTTTAATATTTTACATTATGCATATCCATGATGGGTAAGTATTACGGTGGCCCCCAACGACTAGTTTTAAGATGATATAATAGAACCTTCTTGAATCAAGCTACTCCAGTACTTGTTACTGTTGTCATCTTTAACAAATTGTCTGAATGTTTCTTTCACATATGCATGATTAAAACTGCAGAAATCCTTCATATTACTTTAATATATTTTTGATTTATAAGCTTATAGCATAAGTGTTTGAAATGAATACTTGTAGGAGTTTGAGCCTGATTCTGTTGAACCCAACAGAAAGCATACTTGGGGACTGGCTTCTGAATCAAAAGAAAATGTGCCATAACTTTCAATTGCTTATAAGATTAAAGCAGTTAAATAAGTAAAATTTGAGCAGTTTCATTAATTTCCTTAAAGGCAATGTTTACAACACAGTGGTAGGATGTCAGCAATTTTAATTGAATAATTAAAATCTGTGTTTTTAAACCTTAATTTAAAATTGGTTAGTTTTTTTTTTTTTTTTTTTTTTTTTAGTAATCCTTACTTATTAAAATGAGATGAAAACTATTAAAATCTAACATGAACATAATTTGTAATCTTTCTAAAGATATTTTGCCAGCAGAATAAATCAAAGCTTTTAAAAAAATATTTGCAAGCTTAATATTTTTATGCATGGCAAGTAAAAAATGTAAAAGTCATTTATGATTATTAGAATTAGATTCAATTATAATCACATTTCTTATAATTAGAACTGATGTTTAAATAAAGCTATTATAATTTACATAGTCATAACTTCATTTGAATAATCAAATGATTCATTGTACCATGTAAAATAAGTACAAGAACAATAAATTTCTGCTGGTACAAAAGTAGGGATTCTCCTATTTGCTCATGCTGCTTTTACAAATAGCAAATCAAGAAATCAGTTTAGAATTGAAAACTTTTATTTTAAAAGATTTAGTGATAATGCAGATATCTCCCTAAAGTTTCATTATATTTGACTGATCTTATGTAACTTGCTCTATATAATTGACTACCACATTATGAAAAAAAGTGCTGTCATTCACACATGATCAGTCAAAAGTTACTTTATCAAATACTCAATATATTCATTTTCTAGTTGCAGTATAATGTTTCTACTGCACATTGTCTGTCAAGTTTTCTGACTGTGACATTAAATTTGATTGAAAACCTTGTATGTTAACAAAAACCTGCAGATATTTTTTAATTTTCTTAAAAAGAATAAGTGCGATTCTTGCACAAATGCAGTTAAACATTGTGCAGGGTTTATAAAACAATTTATTGCAGCTAGACCATTTCAAGCTTTTTATGATACAGGGTAACTGCAATTTTTTTTTTTTTATTATTAAATTTGTTTGTCCCATAATTAATCTTGTGACTAAATAAATCTTCACTGAAAAATCTTAGTTCAAACATTTTCTTTACAATCCCAAAGTTAAAGAATAGTCTGTCAAGTATTTCTCTAGATCTTTCAATTTAAATGTTTTGTCTAAAACTGAAAGTGTCTGGTGACTTATGGCCATACAGTGTACCTGTATAAAAATAACCCTAAGGGAAGTGATTTTTTCCATATATTTATATCTTTTCATCTCTTATTGTATTATATATATTTTATAGCACATTCTGGGCTTATACTTCTATGAATCTTTCTTTTTAAGACATCAAGAGGTAGGTCTTTTATCGCTACAGCACACAGTTGGATTTATTTAAAAATAAAGAAGAGGTCAAAGTAGGAAATCTGTTAAGTTGCTCCCAATTTGCTATCCAGATATACAAGACCCAGTGCAGCAACTTTTCAGTGACATTGATTTTAAGACGGTGATATCCCAAAAACTTAAAAGATGAGCCATAGTAACAGTGACAAACAATTTGTCAATTGACATTAATATTCATCTTTTATAATGTATGCCAGGAATTGAAAGGGTTTATGAAAGCACTAGCACCATCATAAATGATGATCCACAAAATCAACTTGCATATACTGAAGAATTTTTAAACGGTTTATGTAGGTGGCATTCCTGTTGGTGTTAGACTAAAATTAAAGCCAGGAGCTATCATGATACTAAGAAATTTAATGCCTTCTAAAGGTCTGTGTGATGGTACAAGACTTATATTTAGTAACTTGCAGAATAATGTTATTGAAACAAAAAATAATAATTTCAATATTAATGAAACTTTTCTCATCCCTCAAATACCACTTATTTCATCGTACAATAAATGCCTTTTAAGTATATACAATTTTTCCAATTTGATTAGCTTTTTCAATGACTATAAATAAAGCCCAGGGACAAACTTTTAAAAAACTTGCTTAGATTTGTCAAAACCACATTTTTAGCTTATGGTCAGTTGCATGTGGGTCCTTAAGAGTAGAGATGGGCAACATCGTTCCTTTTAGGGAATCGTTCCAGCCGGAATCGTTCACCGAAAGGAACGAGTTCTTTGGAGTCGTTCCTTTTGGAATTGTTCCGGAAAAAGGAACGATTCCGAGAAAAAGGAACGATTACGAAAAGGTTTTCGAGAAAAAGAAACGCTTTCGAGATAAAAATAACGATTTCAAGATAAAAGGGATACTTTTGAGAAAAAAGTAACAAATCCGGTATTAGAATGAACATGAAATCCATAAGATATTAATAATACTAATTTATTTTCTTACGTATTCGTCCATTTTCTTACGCATCCATCCACCTTATTTTTAAATTTTTTGGACAGATGATTTCGTTTTCAAGAGTTAATTTCATTGATGAGTGTGTGCAATTAATTAGCAATTATTTCTAATTACCATAATACAAGTACACTGCCTGACTTTATGGTTTATGGCATTAAACTCAATTCCTCTTGAGAATTTACCCCTGGATGACCTTTCATTTACCACTATAGTTTATCAAAGAAATTTTGGTACTTTTCCGTTAGCCGGGCGCCAGTGAAATGTATATATCTATGTATACATATATACATGCATATATAAATGTGTGTATGTATATATATGTATACATAGATATATAAATTTCACTGGCGCCCGGCTAACCGAAAAGTACCGAAATTTTATTGTAGCTGTTTGTTTTGCCCACCAGGGTGGCGACCCATTCGATTTTTAGTGTAATCTGGTTTCCTCTT
Organism: Maratus michaelseni; assembly: GCA_963931845.1. NCBI lineage: Eukaryota > Metazoa > Arthropoda > Arachnida > Araneae > Salticidae > Maratus > Maratus michaelseni. The sequence goes on along the minus strand of OZ007586.1, from coordinate 438,274,105 downwards.
GAAAATATATCGTTGAATGACCCTCCATTTATACTATTAATTATTTTACGCAGGATTCTTTTTCTAGTTCTGATGTTTGGCACCAGGGTCTAGGCAATTTTAAGCCTTATAATTAGATCCCTCATCAAAATCCACCCCAAGATAACCAACCATTCATTTACATGTCAGTCCTCGGAACCAGCCGTTTTCAAAGTCACTCCATTTCGGTGCGATTATTTGGAAATCTGTCATTTTCTCATTCTGCCTATTTCTAAACAATTCCCAGGACTATCTCCTTTTAGTATTAAGTTCATTCATGAATAGAATCTTTTATAAAATCAAATTCGAATACCTGTCGATTTGGCAAAACACAATTCATTAAACGAAGTATATTTGAGAATCTTAATATATAACAATGTCCTTTCTGACTGCATTATCAATGCACAGCCGAAACCGAAATGCCTGCACCTGAAATCGTAAAATTTTAGTTGTTACTTCCTGTTATGACATAAAAATCCATTAAAAAGGTGTTTTCTGAAATTCAACTGTTAGGTGATTGAAAGTTTTTGAAAAGGTATAGCAGTATATTTAAATTTAGAAATTGCACATAATTAGAACTGTAGATATTGAGATAAGAAACAAAATCATCAATACGTTTCAATAACTTAACTAACTTTCATCAACTTTATAGTTTAACCCTCCAGCCGTGGGAAACGCTTGTATCACGTTTCACTTAATCAATACAATTCTGCAAGGACCGCTATTTTTGTCTTATTTTTTCTATCTTAAAATTTTGATTTTGTGCTTATAATTTTTGGCTTTCTTTATACATTTCATTGATACAATCCTCATAACTATTATAAATAGTGAATAAAAATAATGTGCAGTTTTTTTTTTCAAGAAAGGGTAAAAAACCGCCTGCGGTTGGAGGGTTAATACAAATACGATTTCAAATACACAAAATAAATAAGAAGATACAAAAAATGACACTCTTAAAAAAGATTTTATTTCAAAAATAGGAATATATAAAATTTGTTAATTTGGTGAAATCCTAAAATAATCCGCAACAAAAAAGCAGGCTAAAATGTTAGTACAACAAACAATTCAACAACAGTTTCATGATAATAAAGAAAATTAACATCCAATAATATAAAACAACTAGGAGTAGTAATTTGTTTCTAAAATTGTTCATTCATTGGTGTAAACAATTTCTTTTTTTTAATTGATTTTATTTTCTAATAATTTTTGTTTAATAAGAATTACTGCTATATAATTCCAAAAAAACTGTTGTCTGAAATACTGAATCAATTCGAACCTATTTGGGACAGTAAACTGATCTGCCAGTATCTTCGATGAGTTTGTTGTATGTAGCAAGTATATAGCTGTTATAGTTCGTTTACAGTAACACACAAAAGCAAAAAACATTCAAAGCTTGTCATCGCGATACCATCCGAAATATACTCAGCATATTTAAACCGAATTAGGACAGTATTTTGTTCTTGCAAGTATCTTGGAAGAATTCGATAATCAAGTACTGTTTTGTTGCCCCTATGTGATCACCCAATGATAAAAACCAGCCCTGTTGAAAGCAAAGATAATAAAATGAACGAATACTTTTTATTTTAGGTTGCCTGATTACAAGTATTTTTTGTTCAAATTTCATTATTTGTTTTCTGTACCGAAAGAAGAATCAAATCTTATTTTGGCGTCCGAGGCATATGCCCCTTTTGCTCCTCCGTAGTTTCGGCACTGCAAATATCTGTTATCCACCACCACAGTAACAGCCATTAATCCAGGAACTGATTTCGGGAGTTGCGAGTATCAATCCCGATCGTGGAATCACGATTGTTACAAGAAATTATTATGAAAAACGTACAATTATATTGACAATAAAATCAGTTTAAAAAAAAAAAATGTCTTTACTGTAAATTATGTTTTATTTTTACTATATATTTTTACTATATACATATATTATAAAACTAGTTTAATGTAATCTTAATATAAATCTATTAAACAGAAAAAGCATAAAATACGCAGCTTTACATATACAGGGTGTCCATAATTAAACGACCCTACTTTAAAGTTGTCTACAGACGAAACTATTGGTCAGAAAGTTGTGAAATTTTGTGAAAGACATAATGAAGGTATGGGAATTTGCTTAAGCGAAAAAAAAAATAGTTCAAAATTTTGTCACCAGAGGGCGTTTTTTAATGAGTTACACATTTAGCATGCATTTACTATAGGTTAAAAATTTTATTACAACAAAAGATGTTGAACAAAACTTTTTTCGCGACATGTTTTTAGCATTTCTCAGAACACACTGCGGTCAACTGTGGAACATGCTATCTTACGATTCTAAATGGTAGTTGAAACTGATGGCCATCATGTGGAACATGTTTTGTTGCAATAAAATATGTAAACTATCGTAAATGTATGCTAAATATGTAATTCATTAAAAAAGCCCTCTGGCGGCAAATTTTTGAACTAATTTTTTTCTTCGCCTAAACAAATTCCCATTCCTTCATTATGTCCTTCACAAAATTTCACAACTTTCTGACCAATAGTTTCGTCTTTAGACAACTTTAAAGTAGGGTTGTTTAATTATGGACACCCTGTATATCACTATGTTGGAAAATGTCTGATAATCTATATGTAGCACGTAATTTTTCTTTCTCGTTTTCATACTCAAAATGGCCATAAGGGTAGCGAACAGCGGTTAAATTATTTGAATCCCACCTACTACTGCTACTGTTATATTATTATTATTATTAATTTTTTTTTTTTTTTTTATCTTTATTATAGGAATTTTAAGAAAGAATTGAAAACGTTTTTCGAAAATTCCTTGTTCAAATAGGTTTTTCTTTATGCATCCACTCCAAGTTGATTAAAACTATCTACGGGAGTTCCGATATCTTTTGCATCCTCTTTTTCAGGAGAGAAAAATAAGACCCCAAACTGAGGAAACAAAGTGGTACTCGAGCGCTCGTAAATGCTCTTATTAGGTAGATTTCGTAAGAAATACTACCTATTACATTCTCCCCTAAGTTGGAATTTTTGAAAAAAATTTGTCTACTACAAATAAATCTACTCCGATCATGACTCCCAAAACCACCCCTAGTTCAAAACTTTATCTATCTATGTCACTTTTTTATGGACACGATAACTTCAATAATTCTGCACAAATCTCTTCCAAACTGATACATAAAATCAAGGGGCATAAAATCTCGGTCAAGTACGTTAATGGGCAAAATCGAACCAAGGGGGAGGGGGGAGGAATGGGGAGGCTTTTTGTGAAAACAGAAAAAAACCCATAACTTCTTAATTATGATACGTATTGAATCCATTTAAAGTTATTAATTTTAGGTAAAGGGCCGAAAATTTATCTATGACAGATTTTTTATATCATAAAAAATGGCCCCAAAGGGGGAAAAAGGGGGGTTTCAGAAGAAAAAAAATTCATAACTTCGCCAATTCACAAGATATCTTATCCGCTAAAATTTATTATAAATCCTCTCAATATTTTCTAAAACTTTTATATTGACAAGTTTTTTATATCACCAACCCTTATAGCAAAAAAATTCCTGCCGGCTCCGCCTGCAAACAAGTTAAATTTCGAAGTGGGCGGTCCCAACTGCAGCATCATCGCAAAAAGGTGATTTCTTCTGCAATTCCCAACAAACAGGCGCCCCACGGTCTGCATCTTCGAAATCTACCTGTGTCTGCTGGCCGAGCCGTCAAGGATTTTTTTATTTTTATTTTGACAGAGAGGATCCTCAAATTAAAATTATGCTTGATGAAAACATATGAAACAGTGAAATATACACGAGAGTGCGCAACCATGCAATTATTAAAATTGATCGAAAATCAGTTCTTTCTGATAAACAAGAACGAAAAATCATGCTTCAAGCATAGATTATGTAACACTTTCCAACGCTTCCAAAATAATTTTACAATTCATACCGTTTAATAAGCTAAAAGATAACATCTAAGTAATCCGAATACTTTTATTCAGCCCAGTATAGGATCTATATATTTGTATATATAGTACATAGGATAATAAATTTTAGTTCAGTTAGGAAACGCGTAGCACAGTTTAAAATTCTCCGTCTGGAGTTAAATAATACGGAAATGTGTTCGCAAACTTTTGTGCTTCCCTGTATAGGATCTACAGAATTTATACACACCACGTAATAGACAAAAAGAGAGTTAAAATTAAAATCGCGTTCAGTAACTTAAAACGCACTTCCAGGAATTATTGTTAACAGACAGTAGAGAATTCTTTTGTGTGTCCCTGTAAATGAACGATAACTGCTATACACACGATATTCTGTAGTAAGCTTCTTGTAATGCACCTCATATAAATTTCAATGCGTTTTAAATAGGGAAACATTATTTAAATAAACCGCAGACGATTTTTCTCCATAGATGTAATGTAACGGAATTCTTTTGACTGTCCCTGTACAGTAAGTATAAGTGCTATGCACACCCTATTCCATGTTAAGCTTCTTCTAATGCACCTCAGTGATATATATAAATTTCTATGCGTTTAAAATAGTGAAACATTATTTAAATAAACCGCAAGTGATTTTTCCCCATAGACCGCAATTCTTTTGAGTGTCCCTGTAAAAAAACTATAAGTGCTACACACTTCCGTTGAAATAGGGAACATGCTATAGATAACAACTATAACATATAAAAATTGCAGAGCAATCCGAGCATATTTACGGGAGTTAGAGCACGGCCAGACGGCAGACGGCCAGACAAACCGAAGTCATAAACACTTTTCAACTAGGTTGGAAAGTGTTAAAAAATCAGTTATTATTAACTGACTTAAAATGCATTTGTTCAGGGCATAGCGATGTATTTCTTATATTATTCAAAACTGTTTCAAATCAGATTTAAAAATATACATGTATTTCCCACTATTATTTAAACAAGCATTTACTTTACATTAATTTTTTTCTTTCTGATCAATTTAGCACAAAAAGTTTCAATAGCAATGTAATTAAGTCGCAGGTAATAAGTACATAGCTAAATAATAGACAATATTTTAACTGAAGTACAAGAATATACTTCTATTTATCTTAAGATAAATTTAAGAGAAAGTAATACACAGTTGTAGTTTATTAATCAATCGCCCCCCTCCCCCCATCGTACTTCTCTCTCTCTCTCTCTCTTTTTTATTATTTTTTTTTTTATCACGTACACATTAGAAGGATTTTTTATCCAGAAACTCAGCTTTAATAGCATCAAAATCTACTATTTTAAAATAAAGTAGCGTATTGTAATTTATTAAAACTGGCCGGTCTACAAGAACAAGGACCGATTCCGAGGACTCGATCTTTTCGGAGTCTGTACAGAGATCTGCACGGGCCGGGCCATACTTTTTTTTGAAGGCTCGGGCCGGGCCTAGTGATTACTCTTTACGGGCCGGGCTTTACTTTTTTCCTGAAGGATAAGGCCGTGTCTTAAATTATTTTTTCCGTACAGAGCCGAGCTGGTTTCATTCTTCCTAGTCTTCACGCCCCAAAATTTTCAGTCCTGGTTTTGACCCGTATGAAAATCATTGTCTCGGCGTGGCATGGTCCGTTCGAAGGTCAGTAAAATAAGACCTGGCACAAAAATCTTTGCAAAACAGGTATACATTTTTAAATCGCCATTATTCTACAATTAAACATTAAAATTTATTATTTTTAAAGAATAGTAGATTTATACACTTATTAAAATATGACTAAATTAAAATATAGTAAAACGTGTGAAAAAGAACCTGCTTATGACGGAATCCTGTCTTAAACTGAAAAATATGTTGATCCATGAAAAATGAATATACTAATACGTAAGAAAATAATATATAATACATTTATACCTGCTAAGTAGGTAAATTGTCTATAACTGATTTTTTTTCTTCCATATGCAATTCCACAGGGTTCATACTCATCAGGGGAAACCTGGGTATCAGGGGAAAGTCAGGGGATAAATTTTGTGTCTTAAAAATCAGGGGTATCTCAGGGGATTTTCCAAAAAATACCAGAAACCTGGGAAAATTTGGCAAAACAATCGGCTACTCTGGGAAATGAGGGCACTTGCTATTCGCATGCTTTGTGAAGTAAAAGCATGTATCTGCAAAATGTTCAACAATTTGTAAATTTTGCAAAAAATTCTGTAACAAATCAGTAGTTTGTGCTTCAGAATCAGTTGTGAACTTGAGAGTGGAACTTTCACAACTCTTAAGATTTTTGTGTGTAACATAACAAAATCTTGATACCTAGAAAATTTGCTGCTGATCTGGGAAAAATACATACAGGTTTTTTATACATACCTGTGTGTGTATATAATATATATATATATAATATATATATATATATATATATATATGTACATACATATTTATTTTTTAACCTTCTGATGTAAAAACTTAACTTTTGTGATTACCTCTTTATTTATTTATTTAGGGGGGGGGGGGGGGTAATACTTACTAAGTTTTAAAAAATGTCGTTAATTGTCAACATCGGAAAATTATTCATTCTGGAAAATACATCAGGGGATTCTCAGGGGATTTTTTGAGGGGAAATGAGTGTGAACCCTGTTCCATCTTAGAAGATTTTACTGTATAGCATTTTTCTGATTTTTAACACTTCAGTAAATGGAATATGGATTAACAATATTAATGATAACTTAAACACATAGATACAACAAATAGAGATTTATTAAAAAAATAAATATTCCAGGTTGCGGCACCTCTATAAAAATGAAGATTATAAACATGAAAAAAAAGGCTAAGATAGGAATTTCTGGTTAGATCTCCTCCTACGAGGCAAATTTTTAACCAAATCGACGAAAAAATCAATGTTTTGTAGAAATTCTCTCGGGCCGACATTTTAACTTTTTTCCGGGCCAAGCAGGGCTCGGGCCGAACTTTTAATTTTTGTATCGGGCCGATTTTTTTTTGTATGGGTCGGGCCGGGGCCGGGGCCGGGGCCTGGAAATTTCGGCCCGTGCAGACCTCTAGTCTGTACATTCATGACCGATTCCGAGGAATCGATCCTTTTTGGAATCGGCATATTTTGGACCGATTCTTAGGAATCGTTCTTTTTCGGAATCGCTACATTTTTTACTAATTCCGAGGAATCGGTCCTTTTCGGAATCGATTCCGAGGATTCGGTCCTTTTCGGAGTCGGTACATTCTGGACTGGTTCCGAGGAATCGGTCCTTTTTGGATTCGATATATTTTGGACCGAATCCGAGGAATCGTTCCAAAAAGGACCGAATCCGAGGAATCGTTCCTTTTCGGAATCGTTGCAAAAAGGACAGATTCCTTTTTAAAGACTGGAATCGTTCCTTCAATTTCACTGCCGGAGTCGTTCCTTTGGAATCGTTCCTTGACAAATGACACATCTCTACTTAAGAGTTAGATCTTTTGATTCAGTTACTGTAGTATATTTAGGCTTTAACATTTACAATTGTGCATATAAAGGAGTTTTGATGCTAAAAAAAAAAAATAAATAAATAAACATTTTGATAATTGTGAATGGTGTAGATACTTTCAATATAATATGTATACACTTTTAATTTTAAAGAGTATCCAGTAACAATTGTGTGCATGCAAAGGTTTTTATATGCATGACTCTGAAAAAGAACTTCTGTTTTCGTATTTCTAAGTGGTGTCCATATCTGTGTATATATATTTTACTACAAAGTACCCAGTCCTAAGTGAAGAAGTTTTATGCATAGTATTTATACATATAATGCTGAAATTAGTGTATTCTAAAATGCATATATTTAAAAGAGTAGATACTAGAGCGCTGGTGCTCTGTGCAGGATCGGCTAGTTATTTATAAATAAGAAAATAAATCATGCTTCTTTATACTTAGATTCATACTAATTATGTTGTCATAAGAAATAGAGTAATTAGCATAGAAATGCCATCTAGTATCCATAATTTGTTTTACTAGTAAATCTGCAGATCAGGAGCCTCAACGTCAGCTCTGAAAGTCATTGTTTTTGAATCTCACTTTTCATATTATTTAGCATCTTACAATCTGTAATTTTAAATTTTTTTAATATTGCATACATATTTATATAGGCATATGAAATACTTCAGAGGTTTCAGAAATTAGAAGCGTTTAATTTAACATGGTTTATGCAATGATATTATGAAATTCTTATGAACTTCTTATTGTAATTTTTCAGAGAAAAAAATACATTTCTTCAGGGGAGCTCATAATCTTATTAAATTTATATCTGCGATTTCCTATTGATTGTGTGAATGATTCTAGTATATCTTGGATTTCGTTCTACACAATGGTTTTATTAGGATAAGCATCAATTTCGAAAATAATTTCATGTTATCCTAATATACAAATAGCAATATTTACTTACCTGCCAACCACAAAACACCTGCATCTGATGAATAAGTTGAATAATATCTCATGTACAAAAGCAACTTATAAGTAAAAATAGTAGATTCAGTTTACATTTTATGTCTATTTTAGAAATCTAGCGTTATTACAATTTTTGTTTCAGGAAAAAAAAGTTTTGATGGTCATTCTATAATAGTTATTTTACCTAAGTATATCCGGATTTAACTCGATAGCAATAGCATACTAAAATCTCCCCAAAATAGGCATATTTAGAAACTTTTAAACCTATTGGGTAATCATTCATAATCGTGCCCACTGCCAATTAACTAAATAGCAAACGTGATTTGGCAATATAAAGTATTTTATGTTCTCAATTTTCAGTAATTGTAATATATTACAGGATCGTTTTACTACTCTAAACCACCTTGTTGTGTGCAGGTGATTTTATCCTATTTTAAAAATTTTATTAACTTTTCAACAACGAAATATCCACATCTGTTCCAGAAAATGAATAATATCTCATGTAAGAAATATACATATACAAATGTAAACTCATACTATGGGACTTGAATCCATATTACATGTTCAATGTTTTTGTAATTTTCGTTTAGAAAAAAATATTTCGTAATCATTCTATAGTAGTTAAACGGCAACTTGTGTCATAATAAATTCTCTTTTATGTCAATAGAATATGAAAATCACCTGAAAATAATGTATTTTGCTTATAAAGTATTGCAGCAAAATAGTGAGAGTTATTTGAATTTTATTATTTTGATATTTTTTTTAAATATAGTTGCTAAGCAACTAATAAATAAAAGAGCAAAGTAAAAAGAAATGCATTTTAAAATTTGTAAAAAATATGAAAATAAGTTTTATATTTCCTGAACAGATGCAAAACATTTTCTAATAATTTAAACAATTATATAATTTCTGAATTCTAATAAATGTATAGACAAATTTTCAAAGCTATTGGATATATTTAAAACCTCCCATATTGAAAATTTAGCATCCATAATTTTATGATGAAATCCATTATTCAAATATGCAATTTTCATTTCAGTTAAAAAAGAAATTTGGTCTGCATTCCCATAGGAAAACATTATGACCTAAAAAGAAATGTTCTATATTTTTCAAACAAATGAACCAAATGTTACTAAAAACTATTCAGCTAATTACGGGTACCTCACCAACATACCTACCAAAAATCAACCTAATCGGATAATTTTTGCAGCACTTATCGCAGAACAGACAGACAGAAACCAAAAACTTTTCGTATCTCCACAGTGAGCCTTCACTGACCTTTCGGCATTTATATATGTCTAAAGGCACTTCACTATTCTTGTACCTATCTATATCAAAAAATTTTATGAAAAATTTTAAATGTTTTAATTGTTTTTATTCGAAGAATAGTTGGACTATTAATCTATGCTTTAGCAGTGCAAATTTTCCGAAATCTTTTTCTCAGGGTAAATAAAACACAAATTTCTAAATATGTTAACATAAAAGACAAATATAGAACAAAAAAAATTGTTTCTGGTTACTGCATCTAAAACTTCATTCATTATTCTAGTAAGCATGTTGACATTTTTTTAAATTAATTATTCATATATTTAACAAATAATTACCTAGCTCATCATTGGTGCAAAGACTAGTTGATTGATCCCTAATTACTCCTGGCATGCAACAAGGCTCATTTTGGATAAATCTAAGGCATATGGGCATCAATGGGAATATGTGGCAGTAAGGATGTATGTATGAAACTTCGTACATGAGTAGTTTGATGCATTTTGCTCAAAATTTTGGATTTCAGCTAAATTATTGTGAGGGGTTATTTAAATTAATATAGTTTATAATTTAACTGGCCATTTTTCTGAGATGGTGTGACATATTTAGGCTTATCATTCCTATATTTTCAGTGCGTGTCCTATATATATATATATTTTTAACTGTGATCACCTAAACCAATTAAAACTGCCAATACTCATGGCAAATAGTCTTCATGAATTTGTTCCCTGAATGCATGTCGATTATCACAATAGTTCCTTTCCACATTCTTTATTATTTTGACTTGAAATCTTGTTCTTATCATTTTTACTTTTCGTCACATTGAGAAAATTCAAAACGTTTCCACAAATTTGAATCAATTCATGTACTGTTGCATCCTCCATGATAGCAGTATATAATGTTATTAGTTTAGAATCATCCATAAGTTGATTAATCTGCAGTTCTAGAAATTAAAGGTATTGGAGACATTTGTGGTGAAATATCAAATGTTCATATAAATTTAAAAGATGTACTTTTTGTTACGAATTTAAACAGACAGTTAATGTCAGGGGAAAATATAGACTGCTGGATTTTGTGTAATCTTCAAAAATGAAATTTTTATTGAAAAAGAAAATAAGCATTTATTGTTCGGCCATCTAAAAACTTATGGTCAATATATCAGTGATTTTCTACCCCAGTGTGAAATTGCTCAAATCACAAATATTGTTGTTAATGATCTGTGGCACAGAAGATGTGGTCACTCGTGCAACGAAGTCCTGAAGCAGTTGGGATAACCTAATCTCTTCATTTTGTAAAGTTTGCACGCATGCAAAGTTAAGTGCAACACCTGTTGGAAAAGGTTCAAGGAAAAGAGAGACTTGAACAATGGTGATGATTCATATGGATATATGTGGATCGATAGCACCCAAGACTTTTGATGGTGAGCAATATTCACATTTTACTGAAGTTCTGTTACTTAAACAAAAAAAGATACAGCAAATGAACTTAAAACTTTCAGTAAATTAAATCCTTCAATAAGGAAAACTAGGGGGCTCAGCCTCCTACTCGCTAATGTTCGCCAACCCCCCCGAGACATTGAGACAGCTATGCGTTCCCAGCTCGCTTCGCTCGCTCGTCCCTTTTTATTTTTCTAGTAACTCTAGTCAGAATAAGTACTACAATAAATCATTTGAACATATAAAATTGACAAATTTTTTTTATGTAAAAAAGTTATTGAAAACTCCGTTGAAAACACAACTAAAAATGCATTTAGTTGATGCTACTAATGGGCATATAAATCATTTAAATACTATGAAAAAAGGATCTTGGAAACATAATTAGTTTAAAACTTATTGCACCTGTAATATTGTACAGCACGGCTTAAATTCATTTACAAAAAAAAAAAAAAAAAAAAAAAAAAAAAAAACCGCTATGTGGTAGGAAGATAGTTTATCATCAATGATTGTTTAAATTTCATTCAACATTTTACTATTATAATTGATTATAGATTTCTGCAAAAGAAATTTTTACTTCAATAAAACAGCAACAGATGGCAGCAGGGGCATTCTAGAAAGTTTATATTTTATTATCTCTGATTTTTTGTGTGAGTGAAATTCGTAAATAAATTCTAAATAAGAGTTGAGAATTCATTTGAAATTAACAATATTACTCATAATTAAAATGAGGAATCATCTCGGACGCTTTGGATTACGTTCATATTATTTTATTTTTAATAATTGCTAGCTTGAGTTTCAGTGCTCTGACACTGACTGCCATATTGGAGGCGGAGCTAACACAATCTTGTCTGTTCATTGGTCTGAGCTCTGGAAACTACGGTTGCTGCCAACGATAAGGTATAAATTCAGCCCTATTTACGCGCCACGTAAGACAAATATATATATAGATTTGATGTAACAATGCAAAAGAATGTGTCGATGGTGAATTTTGCAAATGAAGCTGCAATTTATCCTTCACCACCATGTACTCCATGTCTAAATGGCGTATCAGAACATGCAAACAGAAGACTCTTAGAAAAAGGCCTGTCTATGTTATTTGAAGCTAATTTGCCTAAGAACTTTAAGAGTTTTGCAGTTCTCACTGCAGCTTATACAGGGTGCATAGGAAAGTCCCTTTAACCTGAAAATACTTGCGAACAGTGAGAGCTACAGCTATGCAAGTGAGGTACCGGTATAGTAAAGCGACTACGCCCGACTTAATGCAAACGACAGAAGCGCCCTCTAGTGGTGAAATTTGGAAGATAGCCATTGCAAATCGAAAACGAAAAGAGATAGAGCAAAATTTCCAATTTGAAAGTTTTAGAGCATCAATTAATTAGTACGAAAAGACATTTGGTTCACAGAGATAAGATAAATCGTCGCCTGTATACCCAAAAATGTCCGAAATCTATGCACTCCATTTTGTGTAAACGTTTGAAAGAAATAGCCAGAAGTATGAAGAAATATGTACAATCTATTGCATAAATACGTACTTACGTCAATACATTGATAACATCACACAAAAGAAAACAAAAAAAGATAAACTGTCTCACAGTGATAAAAAGTTAATGTTCGAAAAGTTCGCCATTGCTTACGATACACGTTTGTATTCATGAGAGTAATTCTGCATGCACGTTTCTCAGCATGGAAGGTGTCGCACTATTGCAAGCATCTTCAATACGACGACGTAGATCCAGCAGACTTGTAGGTGGAGTTGCATAAACCTTATCTTTTATGTAACCCCACAGGAAGAAAGCCAATGGAGTGAGGTCCGGCGATCGTGGAGGTTATTCAACACTACCACCATACCCGAAAATAAAAGTTTTAAAATAAAATGGCTCGCACATTCGGATTCAAATTGTCAAGCAAGCGCCAACACCTTTTAAACTAAAATTTTAAATGCATTGGAAATGAAAGTTTTACAGACGTTACAGTACAGTACAATGTCACAATCTGCAGTTGCGTACTGCTACATTTCCGAAATGTGAATATGCAGAGTAGAATCGTTGCACATCGATTTCGGACATTTTTGAGTATACAGGCGACATTTTATCTTATCCGTGTGAACCAAATGTTGTTTCGTACTAATTAATTGATGCTCTAAAACTTTCTAATTCAAAATTTTGCTCTTATCTCTTTTCGTTTTCGATTTGCAATGGCTATCTCCAAATTTCGCCACTAGGGGCGCTGCTGTCATTTGCATTATGTCGGGCGTAGTCGCTTTACTATACCTTACCTCACTTGCATAGCTGTATCTCTCTTTGTTCGCAAGTATTTTCAGATTAAAGGGACTTTCCTATGCACCCTGTATAAACAATAGATTACCCCATGCATCCATAGACAGTCACACTCCATACTATTTAGAGTATGATGTGTATACACTTAATACTCAAAGAAAGATGTAAAATGAAAAATCCCTGATTGCTCGGCCTACAGGCACAGGTAGATTTCGAAGACTCCGACCGTGGGGCGCCTGTTTGTAGGGAATTGTGGAAGAAATGACCTTTTTGCCATTATGCGATAGTTGGAACCGTCCACTTCGAACCTAACTTGTTTGCAGGCGGAGCCGGAAGGTATTTTTTTATTTTAATTTTTTTTTTGCTATAAGGGTTGGTCCTATAAAAAACTTGTCAATATAAAAGTTTTAGATTATATTAAATTAAGAGGATTCATAATAAATTTAAGTGGATTTGATATCTTGTGAATTGACGAAGTTATGAATTTATTTCTTCTGATATCCCCTTTTTCCCCCACTTTGAGGCCATTTTTAATGATATCAAAAATCTGTCATACATAAATTTTCTGCCCTTTTCCTAGAAGTAATAATATTTTTAAACTGATTCGATACGTATCATAATTAAGAAATTATGGGGGTTTTCTGTTTTCACAAACCCCCCCCCCCCCCCTTGGTTCGATTTTGCCCATTAACGAACTTGACCGAGAATTTATGCCCCTTGATTTTATGTATCAGTTTGGAAGAGATTTGTGCAGAATTTTTCAAGTTATTGTGTCCATAAAAAAGTGACATAGATGGATAAAATTTTGAACTGGGGGTGGTTTTGGGTTCTGGGAGTCATAATCGGCGTAGGTCTACAAAAATTTTTCAAAAATTACAACTTGGGGAGAATGTAATAGGTAGTATTTCTTACGAAATCTACCTAAAAGGCAAGAAAATATGTGTATGCTATTCATCAATGGAATATCACTTACTAGATCCTACAACCAAGTGCATCATTATTTCCAAAAACGTTAAATTTAATTAAGAAAAGAAAACTTTAAATATGTTTTCCAGAATATAGATGAAAATGAGCTTGATGCTGAAAAACCATTTGAGGAAAGTGTGTGTGATAGTTTTGTGCCAACCAGTGAAAAATCTGATGATATAACAGAAGAACATGTGAGAAAATCTTCTAGAGAAAAAAACATCTTTTTAGGTTTCCAGAACCTGAAATATAATGAAGCATTGCTTATTCAAGAAGATACTTTTAATTTTGATTGCATTTCTGTTTTGCCCCACAATGAAAAACAAAAATGGAAGAAGAAATGGAGTTCATGAGAGAAAATTAAGTGTGGAATATAGAAGAACTACCAATGGATAGAAATGCTATTTCTTGCAAGTGAGTGTTGCAGCAAAAGAAAGTCTTGTAGCTCGCAGGTGCATGCAGAAAGAAGGAGTGGACTATATTCGAACGTTTTCACCTTTTATAAGCATGCATGCTTTTAGTGTTATTAGTTATTTAGTGTTTTAGTGCATTTAGTGTTAATTTTATGTTAAATGAAAATTTCAATGTTTTTTGTTTTGGATGGTAAAACTGCTTTTCTGAACGGAGAATTAAATGAAATGTATTTGGATCAGCCAAAGGGGTATGATGATGATATGTAAACTTAAAAAGAGCTTGTATGGTTTGAAGCAAGCCCTACGTCAGTGGTTTAAAAAAATTCTTAATTTTGTGATTAAGTTAGATTTCAAATAATTTAATACTGAATCGTACATTTTTGTAAGACATGTAAATAAAGAAAATATTTATGGCTCTTTACGTTGATGATCTGTTGTTTGCAAGTTCAGATGTTCGAGAGATTAATGTTATTGCTGATATGTTATCTAAAGAATTTCAGATGTCAAAATCAGAAAATCCAAATGGAATTTACCTTGGACGGGTTGTTCTTAGATCAAAAATACTATATTTTTTAAGAATGTTAAAAAAAAAAATACAAAATGCTTGATTGTAATCCTACCTCTATTCCTATTGAATCTAAAATAACTACTGCTAATTTTGGAAAAGGTAATTGCTTTAATGGACCATATCGAGAATTAGAGGTTTCCTACTCTATTTAGCATATGTATCTAGATCTGATATTTTATTTGCAGTTAACTGCTTAAGTCATCTTCAGGAGCATCCTACTGATGCTGCCTGGTGTGCTTAAAGAAAATCTTGAGATATTTAAAAGGTACAGCTAAATTTAAAATTAATTATAAAAAGGGTAATTTCAGTGATTCAGATCTGTCTATATATGTCAATGCTGATTGGTGTTCGAACTCAAATGATAGAAAATTATCTGTGTTTCGTTATATTATTATGTACTGTAATTGTGCTATATTATGGTGTGTGAATAGACAAAAGTGTATTGCATTGTCAAGTACAGAGGCAGAAATAAATGCCATGAGTAATGGAATTCAAGATCTTTTTATGGATTAAAGGTGTTGCTAATGAAATTTGTAGGTGTTAACAATCTTACAGAGTATGAAGATAACCAATCATTGGAAGAATGAAGCATATTTATATTAGGTTGAAATTTATTCAAAATGTTGTCAGCCAAAATAATTTTAAAATATAATACATTTCTACCAAATATGAAATTGCTGACATACTAACAAAGCACTTCCTAAAGCAAAATTTCATGAACTTTTAAAATTATGCAAACTCAAAATTTGAATTTTAGAAATTAGGATTTGATGTGTGATTAAGCACGGGTGTTAGAATGATGTAATTGCACCTTACATCATTTAGTTTTAGTTCCATTGCATCATTTTATCAAAAGTTGATTTATCAGTAATTTCTAACGGCTGTGTCACATTTTCATCATTCAGAAAGTCTAAACATTGGCAGAATTTATGAGGTCAAGAAGAGTTGCTGTGATTAATATTTCTGTGATAATAAAACGAGCTGTGAACAGATTCTCTTTCATTTTATTTTATATATTATGTTATTGGCAGCTGCAAATTTTTATTGTACAAGGCTGAACCATTTCTGTGGTTTTAAATAACCAACAATTTCGTCTCATAAAAAGATTGAAACATTAGAATAAATATATTTTTTGTATTTACATATAATTAGTGGATGTTATTTAAAAAAAAAAGTGTTTTAATCAGTTAAGGGGGGGGGGGGGATGATTTAAATATACATTATGACATATTACTTCCCCTTGACAAGAGAAAAAATTACATCTGTTGGATAATATTTTGGAAAAAAATCTTTGTTTTCAGAATAAAATATATGATATATGCACATGGACTACATTTTAGAAACACTTAACAAGATGACATTAAAAATATACAATAGAAAATACAACATAAAATATTCAAACTTATGATGTAACAATACAAAGGTAAAAGTGTAAGTGTATACTTGTAAACAAATACAATTGTTCATTTTTTTTAATGTAGAATGTTCATCATACTGAAATTGTCATTATTTGCATAGACATTTTGGCAATAGGATCCGAATTTGTTTAAATGAGTTTTATAACATCTTAGTATCAATTAGCTTTATATTTTTCTAAAACTACAATAAATATATCATTTTTTTCAAACAAACATCTCATGATTTTTCGCAATTTTGTTACTCTTTCATGGGGAAATATGTTAGTTTATACATTTATAGACACACATAAAATTTGCATTTCATAAACACAGTGAAACAATACTTGTTATGAGAGTTCTGAGCAATAAAGATGTATATAAAGTATTGTTAATAAAAGTTTTTTTTATATAAATTGTTTGTTTGTGTTATTAATATGTATTGTAAAATAAAAATGCAAGTTATATGTAGAGAGATTTTCTGGGAGAAAAAAATTGTGCATCCCCATTGGTGAAATGTGAAAAAAAAATTGTATGTACTTTGAAGGGGGGGGGGGGGCTTTGAGACCTATAGCGGCTTGGCTGTCGTCTCGAGTGATCCATCAAAACAATCTTCAAAACAATTATCAAAATCCATGAAGGGACACTATTAAAACCGATTTATGCGGTGTAAGAAATTTATAGTTGACGCTCGGAAGTCATCAGATGAAATAAATTTATCCAAAAACTTCGGAAAGCACCGAAAACAATCACTGTTTAGATTTGTGGCGTTCCAGGATAAAGCGCGCTGTTGCTGATATTTGGTACAAGAAAAAAGGATGTGCTCCAACGAGTCTGGGACATGGCATGCACTAAAATTGTATGTATAAGTGACCATCAAAGAAAAAAACATATCACCTAAATCTTGTTGGGCAAAGATCAGTTTCAACCACATGATTACAATCTTCCAATTTGTATCCAACCAATTGAAATTGTCAATTTGTCAGCCTGTTTTATCAACCAACCAATCAAAATCAACAAAAACCAATGGGCAAACAAAGCGCCCATCTGGTTGTTAAGGTGGTTGCTATAGTGTGACATCAGTTAAAATTGATCTATTCCTTACTAACCTGTTTCAGAGAGAAATGTGTGAAAGTAATTACACTCAACGATTATTTGTAGATGGTTATCTCACAAAAAGCCATAGCTCATAGACGCACATAAAGTTTAACATCTGTAATGGGCTAAAAAACATTGAATAAGTACAGTAACCAACTCAAAGCATGTAATATAATTCAACAAATTGTGATTTTGACTTAATTTGAATGATACAAGGTGTGAAGTGTATTTGGCAGCCAAAAGAGACATTCAAATCTCAGTGTGTGGAACGTGTAGTTCAGGGCTGAGGTGGTTCTGTGATGATTTGGAGATGATGTCCATTATATTATTAAGGCCTACTGATTTATGTGACCATGAACATGAGCCAGCCTGTTAATTTTAATATCCTCTTTGATCAGGTGTTTCCCAAATCATTCAACATCTTCATGATGAGTACGTGTTGGACTCTTCCATTTTTCAAGATGGCAACACTCGTGTTCAGGGCAGCATGTATGCTTGAATGGTTTGATGAACACATAGGCACCGTATCGCACCTTGACTGACACACTAAATCATCTGAACTTAAAAAATCTGTGGGACATTGTTGGAACATTGAGTAAAACACTGAAAACAGCATACCTGTTATATGGTGATCTACTCATGAACGAGGGGCAACAGCTGGATATGGCATATCTGTAGAACCTTGTAGACTTTCTTTTTCGCCAAATCCAGACTATTACCAGGACCAGGGGTGGTGTTAAACGGTATTAGAGAGACGTCTTCAGGGGATGACTAATTTTTTTGTCCAGTGTGCTTATTTGTTGGAAAAATTAGTTTATTGTGTATATTTAATAGTAACGATACAGAACTGACTTTATACGGTGGCAAAGTCTGTCTGGCCATTGTCCGGGGGGCTAAAATATTAGGGGTGAAAAAAATATGCAAAATTCTTGGTTAAAAACTTAATGGTTTCTATAGATGATATCATAGGGGTTAAAATTTCATCCAGGGTGCCTTCTGTGAATAATAAGGCTGCTACTAGGAACTAATAACGGTGTTTGACGTCACACCAATACAAATCACGAATGAGTGCAAATGAGATTTTTTCGAGAAAGCATTTACTAAACAACTGTAGAACGATATGCCACATGCAAATTTTTGAACATTTAAAAAAATCCTTGCCAAAGTTGTGAAAAAAATTATATTTCTACATTCAGTTTATTTTTATTTATTTATTTAAATAATTTTTTTTAAACAATTTTGCTTCATAAATGTACATTCCCATGCAATTTCATCACCAAGAGATACTATTCGACTAGGAATTTTGACTACTCTCTGCGAATATGAATGCAATTTTTGAAATAAAGGTCATCTACATATTAAAAACTGTACCAACTTTATTTTTTAAATGACAACACACACTTTTGACATCATATTTGAGTTCCTTGTGTCAAGACAGCCCGAAAAATAGGTATAGTTTATATACTTTTTCTCAAGTCTTCGTAGAGTGAGAAGAGGTCAAAGTTTGAAGATACTAATTTTAAATCCACGTGACAAATTAATTTCTGTCTTCCCAAAAAATCATCCGATTGAATTTTTCTTTTTTAATGAGATACGAAGAATAGACCCAAACATATTCCAGGCATTTATTAAATTCAAAAATATATTTTTAATTATGCAATTTATCAATAAATTCCTATTACATAAAATTTGAATTTTGGCCTACATAACGAGACACGATCGTAAAAACATGAATATGTAAGTAAGTTCATTCCAATGATTAGTTTTCGATATATAGGTGATTGCTTCTTTTCGATGGTTTAAACTTTAAAGGAACCGCCTCCTAGTATCAGATTCAGATTCAACCAAAGCATCCACAGAAAAGGAAATCTACGAATATAACCGAAAAAAATTATGGAATATTCTTTCACATATAAAGACTGAGCTGCGCCGCCAGGCACCTGAAGGCACCCGTAAGGCACGTCAACCACCGTACCCAAGTCCTGGAAAACTTTTAACGCGCACGATTAGGGGAGTTCCTGTATGCGCTACGTTGGTGGGGGCGCCGCCACCTGCTGACCACCCCCGCTTTCCCAAGGAAATTGCGACATGCGGTGGTGCCTACCCTCTTAGGTCACCACCATATTGCACTTGGGGAGTACATCGGAGTCCCACGACAGCTTCGGATCTGGAGACCAAAAGAGGAAACCGGGTCCTAGGCCTTACGCCGAGCTTCCCTAACGACTCTTGATTTATCGCCGCTTTCGATCATCGAGCTCCTACAAAGGATACGACTAGTTTGTCGTTGCTGATGAAGGAGGAGGAGCCTCTCGCTAGGCCGGGATATCGAGGAAATACACCCCTGAACGCATAGGCACGTTCTAGCTTAGGTTGTACCTGTTTAGCCCCCGACGGTTTCCCTCTGACTTATGCCGATGGAAGAACACCAACGGCGGTCGACTACGGAGAGAACCTTGCAGCAACACATATAAAACACACTAAAAAAGCGTTAATAAACGGAAAATTAGATTTAGACACCACTATCGGACTCTGAGGGTCGTAGAACATGCACTCAAAAGCGCTAAAGAAGAGGTCCCTGACAATGTTAGTTGCGTGAAAGTTGTTTTTTGGACTCCTGCTGATCCAAACATCGGGCGCAGAAAACTCCGAATACGCATAGACACGCAGGATTCGTTTTCAACCCGGGATCTGAGTTTTGGTCCGATCGCCGCCGCGTTAATCGGCGAGCCTCTGGTCCGAATCCTCGTAATCGCACAGTCCAGAGAAAGAGACTGTCCCCCTCCCAAGGATGTGACACGATCCGCAGTTGACCGAGTGGTCCCCCGCGGACACGAGTCACTCTTGGTCTTGGTCATAACGGGGCAATCCCCTTTCTGCTCGGTCGGTGAGGTCGACGCACAACTACTCCAGCTGCAGAGGAAAACGCGTTGGATGCGGACCATGCGTGTACGTGCACATGCTGGTATCTACACTCTGCCGCCTGCCAGTACCGAGAGTCGCTACACGCCGCCTCACGCACTGACTAGACGTCACTGTAGAGTCATCATACTCCTTGTTCTTCAGAGTACGATCCCGCCTCCGTCATCGCCCCAGATGAGTTCTGGAAGTGGTCCTATCACCGTTAGCTAGTATGTTGCCCAGAGTCACCATCCTGACCCGATGGAGTTCGGGTCGGGTTGTTAGGATTAGCCTACGGGGCGTTTTCTACCACCTAGCGGGGACTGTGATCCACATCATAGCCCTAGTTCTCTTGCCGCTGAGAACCAGCGCTTAAGGGGGAGAGGCTCAGATCTGTCCACACACCAGATCACTCGGCACCTCCGGCTTTTTCAGACATCACTCTACCACCGATGCACCACGTTGAAGTGGTGATTCGTCCACTTAACCTGCCCCCGTCTTGTCGGTGATCATCTCTCAATGCCGGGTTCCTGGTCATCTTCCCCATAGCTAAATATACAGAATATATACTGTATACCCAACTTTGATCTCCCCCAGTAAAGGGGCCGAGTCGGGACCAACCGGAGGGCGCACCGGTTCTTTCATATATAAAGTAAATTTATTTTACAGTTACAAACTCTGTATAATTTTTTTGGTAACTAATTCTGCATTTTGAATTGCTTTTTAGTTTAAGATCTTAATTTTATTTTTCGAAATTTATGGAGAAGCCCTTAGCACATTTTCATTTATAACTCTATGAAGATTTAAGACGCAGTTGAAAAATGAAAGTGAGTGCAATTTTTAATATGTAGACGACATTTATAGAAGAATTTATTTCAAAAATTGCATTCATTTTCGAAAAGTAGACACAATTTCTAGGCGAACAGTATCTGTGGCACCTCATCTGAGGCAATTTAGTGATGACATATACGTAATATAAGGAGTACTCCCCACTCCCTAGAAGTGTACATTTACGAAGCACAATGCAAAATTATTAGTTACTTTGTTGTACAATAGTTAAATATTTTATTAACTTAAAGGATGCAAACTTTAATTTTAACGTGCCCAAATAATATTAAACTTTGAAAGTTATACATGAATGAACAAATTTCTATGAAAAAACTTTGATTTAGAGTAGTCAGGTTCCGATCAAAGCCAAGTAGAGTCCAGACCTAAGTGTTCATTTAGAGCCCTCATCTCTAAAAAAATAACCCTTTCATTGCGCAGCTTTGCATGCAAAGCAGAACCCAGGCCTAGTGTTCATTTAAATTCCTCTTCCTATATCATCGCTAAAAATTAAGCATTTGCGATGACTTAGAATACATGGGGTGAAACGCCCAGTTATTGACACTTAACTTAGTAACTGACACTTGATCTAAAATCTAACTCAAATAAGCATTTTGTTGCAAAATTCTGCAAAGTAATGTCATCAAGTAGTAAATGAGATACTTATTTTTATTTTGGAGTCAATTTATTCACCACTAGAGGGCCAAGAACATATTCAATGAGGCAGAAACTTTAATACAAAAAGTGCCATTTTGAAGCAGCAGCCATCTTATTTCTAAAATTAAGGAAGTGTTTTTCTAATCTATTTGTAATGCGACCATCCTAAACTTTTTTCTTAAAGTTATACTAGTAGAAATTAGTTTAAAGATGCATATGATATATTAGGGCCATGATTTAGGGTTTATAGTTATTTAATTTAGCTTAATGGGGGTTGCCAGTTATTGGTTCCTAGAATTTCATTTCACCAGTTCTCTGACAGAGGTGCTAATTATTGGTTATATTAAAGAAAGTTGAAATCTATTATTTGAACTGTTTAAAAATGCATAATAATAAATTAAATTTATCTTGCGGTAAACACCATTAAAATTTAAGTTGTTTTACCGGCGTCTAACACCAGATGTCAGTTATTGGATATCTGCATTACTAATAATGCAGTACTAAATATTACTCCTATATATTCTTACTAAAAACTTTGCATTACTAATAAAGCAGTACAGCTTACTAAATCCCACTTTTTATAATAAATATTAATGTATTTTGTTTTTATAATAAAGAATAAAGTTTTTTTTAAAAGCATTTTAATCTTTTAAAATAAAGTGTCAGTCACTGGTTCACTTTGTGTCAGTTATTGATGTTCCAAAATAGAGATGGTGTCAGTTACTGGAGATTTTGAACATATTTATGAATAAAAATATTTTTTAATAATAAAATGTATAATTTTTCAAAATTTTGCCAACAATATTTTTTTAATATATCTCTACTATCTTTTCAAAAGCAAAGGTAAGAATAAAAGGGATTTAAATTTTTGTAATAGTAATTTCAACAAGAAAGAATTCTTAAAGTGTCAGTTACTGGGCGTTTCATCCTATATGAACTTATATACAGAGAGAGAGAAATATGTCTTTTGTTTTTAACCTCATTCTACAATCAGTACAAAGTTGTAAACTGATTAAAGAATATTTAAAAGTATGTAGACTGAATTTGGCCAGAGCTCAGTCGGCCCATCAGGCTGTGAGCATAGCTCATTGTTTATGCTAGCGTACTGTCCTATCAGAGATGAAAAAGCTAAATCCGAAAATTTGATATGTTCGAAAAATACAAAGAGTCGTTCCTTCTGCCATTAAATAAAGCAAATATTCCTATTCGTGAATAGTGGTACTCAAAATACGGGAAATTTGGCAGGTATGCATGTCTGCAAGTAGATTTTTCTAATCTTGGTATATAGAAGCCAATTGATAGTCCTTTAAAAAGCTGCTGCTTCGTCTTATGCCTAGAGCCGATTCTCGTAATTCCTAAAAATGATTCAAATAACATTGGCTTCCTGATTCGGTTCCAGTGATTTAATTTATAAAAGCGACTGATTGAATAAACCAGTGATTCATTTAAGCTGCGATTACTGTAATTGTTAAGTCTGAAAAACTATTCTTTAAGGGGGATTGTTTTTTATTTATTTAAAAAAAATCATATTATTATAAAACCGGGTTTTATTAACAAAAACCATTTTCAATGCTTAAAAAATTAAAAATGCATTCAAATCAAACGGTTAAATGGAAAAATTATGTAAAAAAAAATAAAATGAAATAAAAGGTTTACAATTTCAAATTTTCTTAAAAAGTTAAATTTAAAATTTGCTAGCAGAAAGTATTTTTCCAAAATACCTGAAAATTATTATTATTATTATTTTAAACCAGATCCCATTCGTGTAAAGTGTCAGGCAATTTCTAAGATCATGCATCACTAAGCAGTTCCAAGAAGTAAATGTGGATGAACAACTGCAGGAAAAAAGCATCACATCTCGTTATCTAGACACTTTTGTTTGTCGTAGAGGAAATCTAAAAATATGATTCGAATGCAGAACTTTTACTTTAGAATGTGTTGAGATATTACTCTTTTATACCCCAACGTCCAGTTTGAGAAATAATTTACTTGAGTATGAGAAATATCCTTTTAAGTGCATAAAATAATTAAAAAAAATTAACAACAATAGAATAAACAGCTAACAGTAATTTAGAATGCCACAAATGAAATATTTCCTACATGTAGTATCAACTTTATCGCCCCAGAAGTATTTTTATGCATATAAATTGCACTTAGCTTTGTGATAACTATTTCTGCCTGCTATAATTTTTTTTAATTTATATATATATATATATATATATATATATATATATATATATATATAATGTAAGGAATTTATCCGAGGACGACTTGGGAGACTAATAATTTGAGAGAAACAGAGAAATAAGTTGGACTCGGGACCTCTAGACACATCGAACTCGTTTATTGAAGCATTTCTTCGTACAGACATCTTCGCGCGTTCAGTCGGAGGTCCCGTGAGCCATTTACGTTAAAGTTTGAGAACTACATGGCCGAGGGTTTGGCTGACCGCTCAAATGTGCCAAAAACTGTCTTCTTCGCCCTTGCATGGGGTTTTAATCAGAATTTAGGATATTTTCCAGCAGAGGGAGAAAGAGTCAAATTGGGAGGATCATTTATTTTAATTGGTCAATTAGCTTTTGACTGATGTCTGGGGTCTTATGCCGACACCAAGGCTTGGCCGGGCCTGGGAGCCGCACCCAACAGACAGCTGCAAGGAATGCAAACTCATCCCTTTTAAAACTTAAAGAGATGTCGAAATTGATAGATGAAAGTAATATTTGTGAGGCTGAGAAACAAAGATCACAGGGGCAGACTAGATTTAAGCATTAGATTTATAAGTTTGAAAAAATGTTTTGGGATTTTAAATTTTAATTTTGCATTTTAAAAAGGGTTTATTTATATCCCTTCACATCCCCCCCCCCCTCCAAGATGAAATCCACCAGATTTGCCTGCAAAACTGGGGGAGCTCTCCTGGAAGACTGAGAATGCCAAAGTGAATTAAAAAGGAGTGTTTAATTGAGTAAGGCTTCAAAATAAGTTAACGTTAAAGTTAAATTCACAACTAAGATTGTTAAAAAGTGAGGGCTGAATTTTGCTGCTGGAAAAATAAGGAAAAATGAAAGATTTTATGTTTTTATGCTAAAAATTTCTAAGTTTGGTGTATGGCTCTCGGAACAATCTGACCGAACTTTACATTAAAAACTTGAAAAATATAATAATTATACCACAAAACATACGGAATCTATGAAAACAATAATACAGTAATATTACCACAAAACTATATGGAAAAAAAAATACTAATAAGATAAAGATTAAAATAATAGCCATAAATTTGCTGTGTCTCTTTTGGCCATAATTGTATGGATTAAAAGTTTTTTGGCCATTTTTGTGCTATTTTTTTCAAGTCCTTACAGCACAAAATTTCAAAATATCTTATAAAAAATATATAGTTCTCTGAATATTATAACTTTATGGTAAAAAGTGCAAAAATTAAATATAAAAATAGTTATGTAAAAATATATAAACATATGGTATCAATATAATAAGATAATAATAATAAATGTGAAAAATATTTGTGAAAAATATATGTTCTTATATGTAAAATATTCACATTAGACAACTACTTGAAAATGTTAAATTATGAAAAAGAAACTTGAAATTATTTATTCACATTTTTTTCAAAACGTGAAAATATTAAAACTGCAGCAATATAAGATTGTTAAAATTAAAAGATTATGTAAACATTTAAAAATAATGGAATATACTGTAAAAATGGACAAAACAGGTGTGGACATAACAAGTGTATGATATAGAGTTTATTTACAGGGACTGAGGGACTACTGGTTAGGTAAGTAGTTTTATTTGTATCCTAAACCTTTGGAGGTTTTAGCAGATCCTAAACCTCTGGAAGGTTTTAGCAAAAATTAAAAAAAAAAAGAAAATTGAGCATATTTTTATTTTGGATGAAGATGTAGATGCAATTTAATTGTAAGCAATGGAATTTACTATTTTGCAGACTGAGGTGTATTTGTTTTCCCCAGTGGCATCAATAAATCCGAGCAGCAATATAATAAATTACAACTACATTTCACTGTTAGCTCCAAGAAAAAAAAAAATAATAAATTCCTGCTCTAGACAAGTATAACTCACAGAACACTTTTCCTTTAAGATTAAGGCCAGAATGCTCAGAGTTTTCCTTGCTAGATTTTACGCAAATAGCAAAAACTTTTTTATTTTTAAGGGTTTTACTACTGGCAAATGAAAAATTAATTAATAAAACAAAAAATAATAAACCTGGTATGAATAAAAAAGGACAGCGTTTTAGAAGTGCATGGCAACCTGGTGATAATTCTGTTTACTATGAATCTGTTCTTACAAAAATGTCAGCAGTCGCCACATTTGCACATGTACATCACTGAATCCTCTTTGATTGCACAGGGGTGTTTTTGGTTGGAGTTTAACCAACTCAAAAACTTTAAAAAAAATGTGGGCTTAAAGATTTAATGGAATGGAACCATGGTCATCTTTAAAAATTGAATGGGTGGATTTAGACACTATTGGACTTACCACGGTAAAAGTGGGTTCACCAAGGTCATGCCTAAACCGATTGGTTAATAAATTGAATTTATTTTGAATATTTAAAATGGTAAGGACGGGGCCTTCAAATTTTACCTTTAAAAACTGGTTGGGGTTTAACCAACACAGGGAATGATGAGTCACGATATTTGAATTAAAAAGTGATATGGGTAATAAAGGGGTGATATGAGTAATAAAAAAGGAAATGGTAAAAATAATATAATATAAAATATAAAAATATTGAATAAATGCACTAGAAACACAACATACATTACTTACTTACATGAAATATTTTTAAAAATACTGCCAATCTGATTGGTATCTCAAACAGTTCAATAAAAATATATTTTCATATAAAAAGAAACGAACTGTAATGATGAATAAGTACCATAGCTAATAATTAAACACACACAAAATCTAAAAATAATAATAATAATATATTTACAAATTAAAAAAAATTCACCTGGAAAAATTGGGTAAAAACTTGATGAAAAATACTTGGTGAATAAAATGATAAAAACACTGAACTATCACTGCGCAAATGTATCATTTCATAGCTTTATAGCTATTTTCTGTTCTGTTTCACTCTTATATGGAAAAAGTTGTAAAAATAAACAAAAATGTTGTATGTTTAAGTCTTCTTACTGGAAAGCGTTCATAAAAGTAACTAGTTCAACCCATTTATTTATAATACCATAAACATTAAATTCAACTGCATTTATTTTTTGGGTGATCGCACGTATGCTTCACCTAATGAAAAAGAAAAGAAACTACTGTTATCAAAACTTGTCACAATTAATGTGCATAGCTGGTCATTCCCCAATTTCTTATAACTTTAATAACTTCAACTTTACAAGAAAAAATAAAGCTAATAAAATTTTAAAATAATAAATTTAAATTTGCTTAAAACTTCTAAAATCCCTTTAACCCAACTGTGATATTTTAGAAAAATCTACTTTTGAACTTTTAAAAACTACACATTGATAACAGCAATTTTTTTTTTTTTTTTTTTTTTTTTTTTCATTCTTGATATTCCCAGAAGTAACTTTTCAATATTAATTTTTTAAGCAAATAAATAAAGTAAAATATTGTTTAATTTAACAAAATTTATTTTTAAAAACACCTTTTCATAAAAGAAATCTGTATTGTGGCTTAATTACTTTTAATACAAAAACTTAATAAAATATTAAAAATTTAAGCTTCAATTAAAAAATATCAGTTACTTTCAAACACTTAAATGAAGAAATTAAAAAGAATGTAATCAAACTTTATACTTTTTTCTACAAAACCATTAAGACGGAAATTTATATAGCAATAAAACTTACCTGTATATTAAAATATCCAATTTGCTTTAACACACCCACACACACAAACAAAATAAAATAAAATAAAATAAAATAAAATAAAATAAAATAAAATAAAACACAGTGCTTTTTCTGACCCAGATCATCAACGTTATTTGTTCACTAAAGGTAAATAATAACATTTTCCGGTGGTCGGTTCAGTGCATCATGAATCACTTTAGTTTACCGTGCTCAACTGAAAGAAAATAAAAACTTTAAAAAATAAATGAACACTGAATGTTTTTTCCCTTTCTTACTCAGTTCTAATCACAAAAATTTAAAGTCGGGATCGCACAGATAACGAAGGACACAGATAAATATTTCAGTTCTGTATCAGAGTTTGCGCGATCTTGAAAATCAGCTGTCTCTTTGACCTACATATGTTGAGGTTATAAAAGAGTTTTTCGAAAGATTCAGTTTGATCTTCAGTGAGTCTAAAGTTAATAAATTGATGCGGTTTGCACATAGATAAGTTTCTTTTTGACGATAACAGAGTGAGGAAAAAAAAAGTTTCTTGGTTGAGGACCGGAAATATAGCAAATAAATTTCAGCATAAAGGATGTTTATTTTCGGTTTTTCTCAAATGATCACGAAAATTATTTGAAGGTTATCTGGCGAGTAAGCACACTAAGTAAAATAATTTGATGTTGAAGAAAAAAAAAGTTCTTTTTTACCGGCCATCGGGGGGAAAAGTATTTTTCTTTTCTAGGTGACTATATTCAACTTTTATACACAATAAAAGTTCATGATGGTAAAATGCACTTTCTTGAAAGACTAATCGAAGTCTCATTAATTGCTTGCAATCTTTTGAGATTGTTCGTGGGCCGATTGCACTGACACAACACAGATACTATTTTTAATTTTCATGGCACAAGTGGAATTTTTTATTTTTCAAGTTCTTTTATCAAGTTCTGGAAGAAAGGCTGGGATTTTCCCGAAGTAGGCGACCTGTCATGCCGACTTTATAAAATGTAAGGAATTTATCCGAGGACGACTTGGGAGACTAATAATTTGAGAGAAACAGAGAAATAAGTTGGACTCGGGACCTCTAGACACATCGAACTCGTTTATTGAAGCATTTCTTCGTACAGACATCTTCGCGCGTTCAGTCGGAGGTCCCGTGAGCCATTTACGTTAAAGTTTGAGAACTACATGGCCGAGGGTTTGGCTGACCGCTCAAATGTGCCAAAAACTGTCTTCTTCGCCCTTGCATGGGGTTTTAATCAGAATTTAGGATATTTTCCAGCAGAGGGAGAAAGAGTCAAATTGGGAGGATCATTTATTTTAATTGGTCAATTAGCTTTTGACTGATGTCTGGGGTCTTATGCCGACACCAAGGCTTGGCCGGGCCTGGGAGCCGCACCCAACAGACAGCTGCAAGGAATGCAAACTCATCCCTTTTAAAACTTAAAGAGATGTCGAAATTGATAGATGAAAGTAATATTTGTGAGGCTGAGAAACAAAGATCACAGGGGCAGACTAGATTTAAGCATTAGATTTATAAGTTTGAAAAAATGTTTTGGGATTTTAAATTTTAATTTTGCATTTTAAAAAGGGTTTATTTATATCCTTTCATATATATATATATATATATATATATATATATATATATAAACTCAAGTAAATAATGAATAAAACACTAAACAGGTATTGTAAAAATTTACCAATTTAGAATATTTCTCAATAGATAAAAATTTGTAACTGTGAAAATCGAAGATCAAAACGAACTCTGTATTGAAAAACTGGTGATGACTTTTAGGAAGTCACAGTGGGGTTAAAGCGTTTTTATGAGCTCAACTTTCCTCAGCATACATAAAGACGACCAAAAGTCATACAAAAAAAAAAAAAAAAAAAAAAAAAAAAGAGATTCCAAGAATATGGCTATAAAAAGCAGATAATTTGTAATTGAGCTGCTTGTGAAAAATGAAAAAGAGAACATGTCTTGATTCATTATTCTGATTAAAACTAGTGTAATTTTATAAAGAAAACAAATTACATAACATGTTAAAAAAATACTATAGAAGAAATGCACATTTTTTTCATATACTATTATTTTTATTATAGTTTTAATTAGAATTGTGCAAAGAGACATGTTTTCTCTTTCATTTTTTACATTATTCTTAAGCATTTCAATTACAAATTATTTGTTTGTTATGATCATTATTCTTGAGTTTTCTTTGCATTATTTGTCACTGTTATTATTATTATTATCTGCTAGCAGAGCTTCGCCCGCTACGCTGGTCGGTTTATTTAGTAAGAAAATTTCATTTGGAATCCTACAGAAATCGCATCAACGTATTTTTTAAAAACTGTGATTGTTGATTAATTTTTCCACTGGTGAAACTTGGAACTAAAATCGGTAAGTTCTATCGATATGGAGTCGAATGAGCCAAACCGCGTCGTGACTCGTGATCGGACCTATACAACCCGAGATATTTTGAAATGAAATAGCAAAAACCTTAGCGTTTTATTTCTTTTTCTATATAAAAATCGGGATTTTGCTAAAATAAAAAAATATGGGCCGAATTCGAATTTTTTTTTTAAACTCTGAAATCCCAGCCCACTTTAAGCAAGGATGCATACTTTTCAGATCCAAAAATCCGATTTTTAAAAAATTTTATAGTGCCCCGAAATTTGCCAATATAAGAACTTCCAATCTGTCCTCCTTTCCGATTGAACACCAACGAATGGGACTCTCATTGTTCACTCCACTGTTACAGTGCCTGGCTGTCAAACAAAGCACGGGGAAGAAAGCTCATCGATCACGATCAAGGCGCTCGTGGAAGGGGTAGAAAAAGTAGAAGTTGTAGAGGATTGGGTTGGGTTGATTGTTCACGGCCAATTATCTGCACTTGGGATATAGGCCCGGGGGGAGTGCCCTTCGTGGGGGTCTTTCTAAGGGAACCTAACCCGTATTTACGCATGGATAAATCCAGGGCTCGAAGAAAACCACGAAAACTCCGAACGATTAGGCCGACGGGCGCGATTGGGATCGAACCCAGCACCTCCCGTCTACCAGCTTCGAGAGCACAACCTCTCAGCCACTGGTGGGGCCGAAGTTGTAGAGGGAGCGCTAGGGTTGCGAGCAGTAAGCCAATAGGCAAGCTATTCTTTCTACACCCGTCTTGATTCATCTTAATTCTATTTCCTCTTTTATTCAACGTTCAAAAAAGGTTGAAGCATGCGCAGAAAGATAGATTTTGCACTTAAATTCTTGGCTTGTTGCTTTAATATATAAGGATTTCGTTTTTTGCTCCATGATTTGCTTTCATTGCTTTTGTTCTAAGCTATCACCAGTTTATTCAATACATAAAATCCTTCTTGGTCTTCGAGTTTCATAGTTAGATATTTACATTTATCGGGAAATAGTATTCTGAATCATTTGCTATTTTATTTTACAATACTTGTTTGGTATTTTATTCATGATTTACATGAGTTTAATTATATATATATATATATATGCCGTAGCCTAACTGAGAAATCCGGCTGTTTGGAAAGAGCATAGGCTGTTTAGAAAGGGCCATGCTAATTGGAGAATCATCTGCCTTTTTCCACTCAGCCTGATATTTTTCAAGCCTATCGCAAAAAGCATATGCAGCGTTATGTTAATGGTAAAATGACCATTTATTTCTCAATCAGCCTGATTTTTATCAGATTAATTGCAATGAAGCTATGCAGTTTTAAACTAATTAGAAAATGATCAGCTATTTTTCCAAACAGAATAGTTTAACCATGTTTATTGAAATAAATCCAAGAAAGTTAATTTGTATGCATAATTTAGATATAATAATAGGAGAAGGGATGTAAAATACTTATAAAAATGCATAAAAGAACTGTCTTATTAACAGATTTGATTAACACCCCTGAATGTCTAAGGTTAGTAAATACTTCATTTTTATTTTAAGAGTGTATATTTTCCCCAAATATCGCGTGCAGAACATTCAATAAGATTGAGGCAATAGAGGCAGATTTTTACGGTTTTCCTAGCATTGTGTAGATAAGAAGAAAATTCGCCCCCCCCCCCATAAAAATGTACAAAAATAATCTACAGATTGTTATTTTTTTTTTTCACAGCATTAGGTAGAAATGGTATGAGTGAATTATCCTACATTTTTGTGAAAAACGAGTTTGAAGTGTCAAAGCATTGCATGCTACTCCATCTATTCACTGTATAATGAATTTTATTAATTTCAAAACTATTCAAATGATAGAGCCACTTTAAAATACAGTCTAACGTAACTTGGATATCAAGTTGCCCGTGAGGAAGTGGTCCACTCTGGCACTGCCAGCTTAATAACCATATGCTTGCGAAGAAGATTGGTCTCCTGTGTGGCACTGGCAGAACTGGCATTAAAGAGTTTGACAAAAGTTTGTACAAATTTTGGAAAGCATTTTTCTTGAAATCACAACTAGCGAGGTTGGTCCACTTTGGTTCTCGACGCCTCATATAGAAATGGATATTGCTTAATGAAAAAAATCAATTAAATATATGTACGATAACTAACTGCCTTATAAGCAGATTTTTTATTCAACCGATTAATAATTAAGATTAATAAGTAGTTCGTTTTTCATGAGTGGGGTATTTTTTTCTTCTTATAGAGTGATGTGCCATTTTTTTTAACGAAAATATTACTATGAACTTAATATAAGAAAAACACATATGTAGTAGGCTAATTTAGAAGTCTGACTTATAGTTAGGATCCTTTTCTATTCCAATAAGCCTGACTAATTGAAATAACATCTACAATTCTCCTGTCAGCCTAATATTTTTACACATCTTGCAAAAAGCCTATACAGCTTTAGGCTAAATTAAAAATTTGTAATTAAAAGTTCAAACTACCTGATTTTATCAACTTTTTTTAAAAATAAGCCCAAGGTAGCAAATGCTTATTAAAAGTACATAAATATAAAATACTACTATTTTCAGTGTTTACTTTAGTGAACCTTTGAATAAGTCATCAACTACTTTATTAAAAAAAAAAAAAAAAAAACTTAAAACTGAACAAAAACATATTCTTTGTTTAACCAAATATTATTATTATAATTTAATTATAATGTTATTTTTCATGTAAACAAGTTGTTAATATGAAAATAATAATGCAAGAATAAAAAAATTGACAGTAGTACACAAAATTAGATTAACATTTTGGTTTTGATAATAGATCTTAAAGTTACCAGTAATCTGTATAG
The DNA here is from genome assembly GCA_963931845.1 of Maratus michaelseni. Taxonomy (NCBI): domain Eukaryota; kingdom Metazoa; phylum Arthropoda; class Arachnida; order Araneae; family Salticidae; genus Maratus; species Maratus michaelseni. Next base: position 438,240,900 of record OZ007586.1, on the reverse strand, counting down.
TTTCATGCAGATTTCGTAAGAAATACTACCTATTACATTCTTTCCTAAGTTGGAATTTTTGAAAATTTTTTGCAGATCTATGCCGATTAAAACTCCCAGAACCCAAAACCACCCCCAGTTCAAAAAATAAAGTTGTTTAAAAAAATTTATTATTTGATGCTATAATTATAATTTTTACTATGTATCTCTTGCTATTTTTATTGCTTTCAAACAATATGGTAGTTATGAGTAAAATGTTAGATACTGGCAATTTAGGCCTTGGTGGATCCAGGACTAATGCTCGGTACAGGAAGATTATTAGGGATCTTCCTGGATCGTTATCAGATAACCTATTCTATTGTCCCAAGCCTGTACTATGTTTTCGTGAGTGTGAATCTAAGCGTTGCCTTACATGTCCTTTAGCTGATAAGTCCCAGATTTCAAATAATCACAATCTTAATTTGGTAAAATTTTGCAAAGCATACAATGTAATCTATTCATTGAAATGCAATTCATGTAATATGGAATATATTGGATAGTCTTGTCAAAAATTACATAAACGGCTAAATTTACATCGTTCTCATATTGATAAATTTAAAAAATCTAACTTTCAAACTACTCATAATATTGAATATACTCATTTCAAAAATCATGATTTTAAAAATATTACTATTAAAATACTTAAAATACAAAAAAATTCTACTGAACGACTTTTTCTAGAATCTAAATATATAAGACATTTTAATACTACCAATCCTTATGGATTAAATCAATTAGTATACAAAAAATCACATCCTGTTTTTTCAGATTTAACTAAATATGAAAATTATAAAAATCTTTATTCAGGATTAAATTTTTCAAACATAAAAAAAACTTCAAGATCATGTAGAGGTAAACATAATAATAAAAAATACACTGATAATATTGTGATACAACAAGAGCTTGATGATCTTGAGGCACAATTTTGTAATGATTATTGTTGGATTGCTAAAAGAAAACATATTTTTAGTATTAAAAAGAAATATTTAAACCAATATTTCAAAGTATTTAAAAAGAATCAATATTCTCCACATTTTTGTGATATCTTTTATGATATTCTTCATTATAGAGCAAACCTATTAAATACAAGTTTTTCTAATAAACCTAAATATAAAACTAATAATACACAACTAATTATAAATTTTTCCAATCATGTATTTAATAATATCAATTTACACAATATCATAAACAACACTACTAATAATTTTCCAATAAAAAATTTACCATTCACAAGACATATAAATATAATCGCACACTTGGACGTAAAATTTTTAATTACAATTCTTTTGCAAAACAAATGGTCTCTTCAAATAATTACCATTGTTATTGTAATGACCCAAAATTTCAAAAGTACATAAATACAACACATGGTCATATTATTACTGGTCATCTTAATATTGTAGAACAACCTATTTTAAAAAACTTAATGCATAATGGAACAAAATTTCGCCTTCCATATAGGTGTAATATCAAATCCACAATATTGCTGTTTATTCAAGATATTGATTTATTTATATATAAAATTGCTATTGATTACAATAAACATATCGAGTATTTTAGTGAATGGAGATTTTCTGTAATAGATAAATATAAAAATGAAATTATAAAATATTATCAACATATTACATATGCAGCTTTTAAAAATATAAATAAACATATATCAGAATTGCAAAACAAATTTATAATTACTTATGTAGATAAATCTCCAAATAATTATGCTATTATTTGTAAAGAGTACTATAAAGTGTTAATTCACAATGCAATTAACACAAGTAATATTTTTAATAAAACTAAATTAAATATTGAAATTAATAATAGAAAATTATTAAATTATCACAAATTACTAAAAATCAAATGTAATAATTTAAATTATCCTTATCTTGTTATAATTCCAAAATTTCACAAAAATCCAATTAAATTTTGCACAGTTACCATCGGGTGTAACACATATAAAATAATGCAAGCAATTTACTACTTAATATTTTAAAGCAGATATATGATATAACTATAAAACATAATAACCAACATTGCCTAAAAAACAGTTTTCAGCTTATTAATAAAATAAATAATATCAATCCAGTAAAATTCATAAAAACATTGGATTTTATTGATTTATTTAATAATATTGATATAAAAGACTTACATAAAACAATGTGTATATTATTTAAATAATTTAAATCTCAATTAAAATTAAAAGATCATATTTCCGTAAATTTTTTTAAAACTTTACTAAATTTTACATTGCATAATAATTACATCATATATGACAATATTATTTATAAACAATGCCAGGGAATACCGCAGGGTGGTACCGCTTCTAGTATTCTCTCTGACTTTTACTTATATTATTATCAAAGAAATATTGGTCCGAACAATGATTATGTATTTTATCGCTATATTGATGACATTATCATATTTTATTTCAATGATAAAAATTGCACATCACCACTCAATTTTTATCCTAATCAGCTTACATTAAGCGAAAATGATTTGATTAATAATAATATAAATTTTCTTGACTTAAAAATTAAAATTAATGATAATTATAAATTAATTTTTGATATTTATGATAAAAGATTTGATTTTCCATTTAAAGTAAACATTTACCAATTTTGCTTCATGTTTACATAAATCAGTTTATAAAAATATAATTATCAATTATCTTCATCGTATAAAATATCTATGCTCAGATATAAATAAAAACAAAAATATTAGATTTATTCGAGATCATGCAAAACTATATGGTTATCCTATTTTTTTGATAAATTCAATTATCAACTCTTTTAAATAACATTTATTACATCATATAAATATAAACATGTTATGTAATAAATTATTGTTTTAGTGTGCGATAAAAAATAGCAAATGATATTGCAAATTACAATTAAAACATACATAAATACAATTAAAACATATAAGGACAATAATTAAGATGATTGAACATTATTTACACTTTATACAGTTATTGTGATTGTGCGTTGCCGATCACCTTTATTTTAAGTGATACTAATGATCAGATTTAAAACATATATAAATACAATTAAAACATATACCATTTATACATATAAGGATAATACTTAAGATGGTTGAACATTATTTACACTTTATATAGTTACTGTGATTGTGCGTTTAGTCGATCACTTTTATATTAAGTGATTCTAATGATCAGTTATAAAAGTCTATAAAATATTAAAATAACTGTAAAATAACTTATACAAAAACACATAAAATTATACATGGATAACATTGTGGATAATATTGTTGATTATAAATCACAAACATAACATATATATATATATATATATACTTAATACTTATTTATAACATAGAATTATTCATTAATACATCCATTACTTTAATATAATTCGATAGTCTATTTATTAATTAATTTCTTTTATTTATTATTTAACTAATTGGTATCATTTAAGATAGTAATTTGGCTTAATTATTAAACATTAATTTCCATCCAATATTTTCGATTCAGATTATATTCACTTTTACCAATAGATGGCAGCACTAACGTTCCTGTTTACTTTACAATCCATAATATTCTAACATTATTTCTGGCATCATTGTAAAGCAATTTATATTTCTAAAATTGGCAACCTGTAATGATTTTTTTTTTTGCAATTCATTCCCTAGTCATGGTTGAGTTTCATGCTGGTTCTTGAGGTGCAAGGTATCTTTTTTAATCTTTATAGATTTTATACTTACTGACTCTATTAAATGTTTTCTCTGTAAATTATAAGTATGGCTTCTTTCCTTTTTAATATTGTATTTTATTTTTCATTTTATCACTGGTTTGCTTCATTGTTTATGAGATGTAGTCCCAAAATCATATTTTTTAGCAATGTATGGCTAATATGATGATGAAACATCTCATTTCATTTTATTTGTGGTATTTAGGCATTTGGGACTTGATAATTCTGTCTAAATTCCACAAATTTCATTTCATTTCATTCATTTAATTCCATTTATTCAATTTTTATTTAATTTCTTATTCTTTTAATATGTTTTTGTTTCCATATTAAGTGTGTTGGGGAATCTTTCATTGTCAACTAATTATTTCATACTTAATTATTATTTCATTGTTTAAGTTGGTGTTATGATAATGTTTCATTTATGGTTATATATATATATATATATATATATATATATATATAATCTTTTATTTGAATGTTTAATTTTAATAAAGTCTTTTAAATACTGCATTGCATTAAAATGATTGAAACACATAAGTAATCTAATTATTATTAATTAAAATTTTTACATAATATTTACTCAATGTAAGAATCTTTGAAATACTATGTAAGATAAATATAATTCTGGTTAAATTTAATTCATATCAGAGGATTTTGTACGATATTAATGTAGAACTACAGTGATATTATTATTTTTTACTATTTATATATATTATTAAATCTAATATAATAAATTTGTAAATCAAGCTTAATTTTGAATAATTATTGTTCCAATAGAGGGCAGCACATTACTTGTCAAATAAATGTTAATAATATTTTTAATTTACCTATAGAGGGTGCTTATCGCTTGTGTATTTAAATTTTACTTTTAAAGATTAAAATTAAATGGAAAATTTGTATATTCACAAATATAAATTTGTTTTTGAGTGTATTTATCACATAAATAAATTTGTGTGTTTTAAATCAATTTGTGTCAAGGTGTAATAATTAAGGTGATATTTCAAAATATGTTCTCTCAACTTAACCTTCAAATAATTTCTCTGAACTTGACTATATCATCAAGTATTTGATATTTCATGATGTGTGCCATGTCGTCATATTGGTATAAATTAGACCTTGTGTTGTTTAAGGATTTTGGATAATTATGAGTAAAATATTTTATCTATTCTTTACAAGTTTTTTATTTCCAATTTTATTATTTCCAACTGTTATCTGGTAAAAATAATTTTTTTTTTATTTCCATTTTTATTATTTCCAATTGTCTTCTGGTAATAATTCAGTATACCTGGATGATTGTACAGATCTTAGCATATATGCCAGTATAATTATGAAATACTGAAATATTTTTTAAAACACGTGTGGGTACATCCAGGTTGAAAATTATATCTACACGTGTTTTTTCATATCCTATTCTAATTTAAATCTCTTGTTATCCAATTTTCCATTATATTTAGTTCATATTTCATTTCTTAATCCATTTGTATTCACTTGATATCAACTCCAAATTATTAACATTTTATGGTTTATTATATATATATATATATATATTAATTTTTTTTTATATATATATAATTTTCTCTCTCTCTTCTTTTAAATATTCTTCATATTTTCAGTATTTTTGGCCAATTACCATTGAAGCACAAGCTATGGTAAAATTATGATTGCACTTGTTAATTTATTAACTATGTGGTATTCTGTCTACACATTATTATTAATTATCTCTTTGAAGATTTAATTAGATTGTTACAAGAACTTGATATGTTTTTTGAAATTCAAAGATATTATAATTATATATATATATATATATATATGTGTCATTTTTTATGGACACGATAACTCCCATAATTATGCACAAATCTCTTCCAAACTGATACATAAAATCAAGGGGCATAAAATCTCGGTCAAGTTCGTTCATCGGTAAAATCGAACCAAGGGAGAGGAATGGGGGGGGGGGCTTTTTGTGAAAACAGAAAAAAACCCATAATTTCTTAATTATGATACGTATCGAATCCGTTTAAAGTTATTATTACTTCTAGGAAAAAAGCCGAAAATTTGTGTATGACAGATATCATTAAAAATGGAACCAAGGGGGGGAAGGGGAGGGGGGGTTAGAAGAAAAAAAATCATAACTTCGTCAATTCAAAAGATATCAAATCCGCATATATTATAAATCCTCTTAATATTATTTAAAACTTTTATATTGACAAGTTTTTATAGGACCACACTTATAGCAAAAAAAAAAATAAATAAATAAATAAAAACCAAAAAAATCCCTGCCGGCTCTGCCTGCAAACAAGTTAGGTTTCGAAGAGGGTGTTTCCAAATGCCGCATCATGACAAAAAGGTCATTTCTTCCGCAATTCTCAACAAACAGGCGCCCCACGGTCTGCGTCTTCGAAATCTACCTGTGCCTATAGGCCGAGCCATCAGAGATTTTTTAATTTATTTCCACATGATGAACTATTGTGACAGTTCAGTGAAGCACACGGAACACTTACAGGTGTCATATCTATCTCCACCCTACAAACTCCGATTCGTATACTTTCTGAATTATTACTGAGTCCATTTTGTTCGTAAACGCATTGGATTGGCTGGTGGGTGCTCTTATTCAGAAACTATCAAGTTGAATAGTTTTTCTATTTTTTGATTTAAAAAAAAAGACGATTTTTCAAATAATGTCGTCAAATTTGGCGTTTTGAGCTAAATTTCCAAACCCAATAGTTTGATGAAGGTCATCATGGGACAACAATCGCTTATAACTCAAGATGTAATTGTAATTAATTTATCCAAAAAAAAAAAAAAAAAAAAAAGAAAAACATTCGATTGCAAATTATTTTCCGTAAATGTGTCAGAAAAACTTTCGTAGATACAAATATTTTTTAGACGACCCTTAATGTTTTTTAATAAAATTTTGTCGTAAATTTAGCTTATTTTATCGGCATTATGTTTGAAATCTGCGATAATATTTGCTTTATCATGCATTAATTATGAATTCAAAATACCTTTAACAAAGATACTTTGAAAATTATTTCATTGTACTTCATAAAACTTTGTTTTATCTGCGTACCATTTTATTAGGATTCACTGATACATCTGCGCGCAGTAAGCGATGAAATCTCCAACTATAATAAAGAAGGAAGTTTGTGTGTGTGTCAGTGTGTGTTTGTGTGTTGTGTTCTTCAGAGACCGCTGCACTCAGAGCTACACAATTTGGTGGGAAGGTACCTCTAGTTTTGCACCTCAAAGCCAGATTTTGAAATAGATTTTTTTAAATTTAATTTTTAATGCGATTTTTAGTGTTTTTTCAAGTTTCGCTGCGATTTTTCCATATTGGTAAGGATAATCCGGTTCCAATCTTTTAGCCCAATATAGTAAATTTTATCCTCTTTTCAATAAAATTTATGCGAAATTCGTACAGCAATTTTTGAATTTTTGGCGAATTTTTTCCTTTCACACTAAGAAAGTTTGCCAGAATGCTTGTTTGGTTCGGTGGTGACGCTTCCATTTCAGCCTCAGGTAAGCTCAGAATCGTCATTTGTTTTCTCTTTTTAGCTTGGAGAAAGTTGACAATTCTTTACAGATAAAAAATCATGATTTAAAAAATGCGATTTTTAGGGTTTTTTGACGTTTCGCTGCGATTTACCCACATTAGTAACCGGATTCAGATTCCAATCTTATCTTTCAGCCCAATATAGTAAATTTTATCCTCTTTTCAATAAAGTTTATTCGAAATTCATACAGCGATTTTTGATTTTTGGTGAATTTTTTTCTTCGACACTAAGTAATTTTAAAAAGAAAGTAAGAAAGCGGAACTAAAAGGTTTTCTGCGCGTGCACAGAACGCCTTCTATACGTTGTCATAAGCAGTGGGAGCACGTGCCGGAATTTCGTTCGGAAAGAAGTTTGTGTAGAACAGAGTGCACCCCCTGGCGGTGGGCATTGCAACTAAAAGATTTTGCATTTAATCTTGGTCCGATTTATACGAAATCTTTTCTGACATTCTTCCAAGGTCTCCCAGGTACCTCGGTAACGGTACCTAAACGGCCTAAACGGTACCTAACTTTGGTATCATTTTTTCAGCCCTTGGTTACCACCATTTATGAATATTATTATCCAGGGGTGATTTATTTTCTCGGGTTCTGTGGGTCCGATTTCAACGCGAATCGGTTCATTCAACTTAACATGAACTAATTAAGATATAGCTAATTATTTAAGACATAGATTTGGTACTCCCTGGCGGTCGAAAGTAGAACTAACAGATTTTTCGCGTGTGCACTGCACGGCACGCCTATACGATGCCTTCTATACCATGTATACGATGTATACGATGCCTTCTATATACGATGTCGTAAGCAGCAGGAACGAGTGCCGGAGTTTCGTTCGGAAATAGGAGGTTTATTTAGAACAGAATGGTCCACCTGGTGGTAGAAACTGGAAGTAAAATATTTTGCAGCGCGTGCCTAGCACGTCTGCTATACACGATATCGTAGGCAGCGGGGACACGTGTGAGATAATTTGTTTAGAACAAAATGCATCCCCTGGCGGTGGAACTAAAAGATTTTCCTGCGCGTGCGCCAAAAATGACTATTCTTATTGAAACCTCAAAAGAAAGTTACCGATTTGATAATCCCAGAAAACGAAAAAGTTTCATTTTCATTCATCCTCGAGTATTAAAGAAAGCTTTGGAACGAATCGAAACTCACAGTTTATGTTTCTGATTCCGAAAATGCAAATTTTGTGAGAATCGGACAGTAACTTTTTTTTAATTTTTGACCAGTTTTGAATCAAATGATCCAGACATTTGAGGGGGTGGTATTAAATTTACTTCCGCTTCGGGAAAATCTCTCTACTTAATTTCGAATGACAAAGAGTTACCAGAGTAAGGGTTTCGTGCAGCGATTGTTAGAGTGATTTCGCGTTTCGTATTTTTTTTTTTTTTTTTTTTTTTTTTTTTTTGACGGGACCGGGCAACGCCGGGCGGATCTGCTAGTATTAAAATAAAAATAAACCGTTCACTAATCTCAGGTGCACTGAGAGCTTATTTTTATTTTAAGTGCGCTAGAGACTTAAAATAAAACTGAAGTAATCACTAATCTCAGGTGTTCAACAACATAAATCACATTTGCCTATTACGATAGTTTTCTTAGGTATTTAATTCAGCAACCCATCTTCTCTACGTAATGCTGTGGAAACATTAAAAATCTGTCTCATCTGCAGATTTTATTAATAGTACAGTATTTTTCTTATATACTTTTTATAATTATTTTCATTTAGCAACCCATGTACGTAGCAACAACCCAACTACGTAATGCCAGAAAAACATTAAAAATCTACCTCATCTACAGATTTTATTGATACTTCTCCACGGGGTGTTTACGAAAAATATACGCTTAAAATAAAAACAAGAATGAAAAATCATGCGTCAGGCATAGATTATGCAACACTTTCCAACGCTTCCAAAATAATTTTACAAATCATTACCGTTTAATAAGCTGAAAGATAACATCTAAGTAAACAATTTGGAAAACGCATAACATTTGAAAACGTAATTTCAGGAATTTCTAACATATACAATATTCGGAAAAATATCCGAATACTTTTAAAACAAAAAAGTGAGTTAAATTTAAAATCGCGTTCAGCAACCTTAAACGCACTTTCAGGAATTATTGTTAACAGACAGTAGAGAATTCTTTTGTGTGTCCCTATAAATGAACGATGACTGCTATACACACAATATTCTGTAGTAAGTCTCTTGTAATGCACCTTAGTGATATATATAAATTTCAATGCGTTTAAAATAGTGAAACATTATTTAATTAAACTGCAAACGATTTTTCTCCATAGACGTAATGTAACGGAATTCTTTTGACTGTCCCTGTAAAGTAACTATAAGTGCTATGCACACCCTATTCCATATTAAGCTTCTTGTAATGCACCTTAGTGATATATATCAATTACAATGTGTTTGAAATTGTGTAACATCATTAAAATAAACCGCAAATTATTTTTCCCCATAGACCGTAATGTAACGGAATTCTTTTGAGTGTCCCTGTAAAAAAACTATAAGTGCTACACACTTCAGTTGAAATTGGGAACATGCTATAGATAACGACAATAACATATAAAAATTGCAAGGCAATCCGAGCATATTTACGGGAGTTAGAGCACGGACAGACGGCAGACGGCCATACGGCAGACAAACCGAAGTCATAAACACTTTTCAACTATAAGTTTATAGGTTGGAAAGTGTTAATGAAGTATTCAGTAACCCTAGACCCTCAGTCGCGTTAATCAAATATGTCAATAAGACCGTTTTCTTATACATTTTTATAAGCATTTTAAGTTCCTGCTCTTTCTTATAGTTCGACCGAATTTTCGCTTTCGGCCCAAAATCTTAGTTTCGGCAAAAATACTACCGAATATTCGGCTGGGACCAAAACTATCCGTCATCCTAAAATCTCGTTTCTTCCTTCAGGAATTTTCAACATTTCTCATCGATTTGGACTGTATTGGTTCAAATGAGACCCTGTTTATTTATTGCTATGACCTTCACTGTTTACAATTATCAGTTATCTCTTCTAACTCAAGACATGAGTGCAAATTATAAGCAATGCATATGTGACTAAACTTTGAAAATGCTTTCCACGTGCTCTTTAAAATCTGCAGACTTAATAGTAATTTAGTAAGTATATATTTTTTTAGTTTGAATACCGCAGAAATGTTTCGAACGCACTCTAAGAAAGGTATAAAATAAAAGTACAGAATAAAACGTCTGGGGATCATTTACGAAAGTCATTATAAAAGGTAATACCTGGAATGTACAGTACACGTAAAACATTTTTTAATTAGATCAAATTCGTATAATTAGAAAATCATTCTGTGTTATTGATGAATTACTTACATTTTATTTCATATGAAAATTGGAAGTTTTGGTCAGAAGCATAGAGAGCCAACTTTGGCCTCGAGGATAAACTTTCAAAACAGAAGCGACATTTCAAAACTTTCTTAGTGGGGCAGAGAAAATATTTATTTATTTTATTTTATTTATTTATTTATTTTTAGGTGAGCAAATATTTAATTTGATCGTGTTGTGCACATCTGAGAAGAAATTGATAGTTTTATTCTCACATACTTTAAAAAAATTAGTTAAAATACTAAATAATGTTAAATATGTCTCACTTCGAGAATGTTGAAATAGCAAATAAAATTAGTAATTGTTAATTTATTGTCTTAAAGTAATGTTTTAATGCTAATGTTCCTATTTTAGTCAAATTTGACACGTTATTTTCGCTTTTGTGCGGTTTTTTTTTTTTCGGCAGTCTAAACTATGATGACAGATACATTCTTAAATATCACATTCCTTGAGGGAACAATTGCCCCCCTAGACTCCCCCAAATGGCACTCCTGTTTCCAAAGAGCTGCACATTCCCGTAAAATGGGGGGCGGGGGATCTAAAAGGTGTTAATAATATTGATTACATTCGTTATTTTTAAATTAAATTATTTTTAATCATTTTATATGTTTTTAACAACTAATTATTTCTAATTAAATAATTTCAATCAATATTTTTAAATTAAATTTATTTTAAATCAAATTAACGTTTAAATAATAATTATGTACTGTCGTTTCTATGCAAAATATTATTTTGATAACTATATGTTTGTCTTTCGAGCTATAGAAGCAAAGTAAATGCAATTTTCCATACCAATTTAGACAGGGGTTTTGCGTCCAGCGGGTTACATTATTTTTACATGGAATGTTCTCTTGAGAGGTCAGAAAAAGAAAAAAAAAACTTTTAAGTAGTTTATTTTAATTAATTTAAATGCAAAATATTAAAAAACTGAAAAACTGTGCATAGTTAAAAATTAAATGTTCATTATTCAATTGTTACTCATTTTTTTTATTATGTTGTTAATTAATTATTGATAAATGCCTATGATTATTGGTTGTTATAAAGTAATAAAATAGAAAAGTTGTATTAATATTTATGTTTTGTTTTTGTTTGAAACCGCACACACACATGTACATGTATGTGTGTTTGTTAGATATGTGTTTCTATATCCATATAATTAATTAATAATTTTATATTTACATATATTTGTATATATCAATTACTTTAAATTTGATTTTAAGACAGTTTCGTTTTCGGCCGAAACTAAGAAGATAACCTAAATTCGGTTTCGGTCTTAAAATCTAGTTTGGTCGAACACTACTTTTCATATTAAAATTATTAATAAACATTCACTGTTTTGGACTTATTGCAGTAAACCTGTATGAAACTATTCTATTTGGACAAACAGCTGGTCGTCTTCTAATTAGCCTAACGCTGCATAGATTGTTTTCAATAAGCATGAAAAATATCAAGGTGATTGGAAAAAAGCAGATGTTTCTCCAAATAGCCTGCATCTTTGCAAACAGCCGGATCTCTCAATTAACCTATACGACACATATATGTACTGATCAAAGGAAAAGCGAAGATCAAGCTTGGAAAAGGAGTAAGACAAGGAGACACCATTTCGCCTAAGCTTTTTACTGCTGTCTTAGAAAATATTTTCAAGAAGCTGGATTAGGAAAACGAAGGGATTAAAATAAATGGCGGATATTTAAACCATATCCGGTTTTCTAGTGACATTTTAATTTTCAGTAATAGCCCTGAAGAATTGGAAAAATATGCTGAAAAGATTGGCAGAAGCTGGCCTTAATGTGGGATTAAAAATAAATTTGGAAAAGACTAAGGTGATGTTCAATTCATTTACATTAAAAAGAAAAATCGTCTACAACAACACTGAGATTATAAATAGAGTTGTACAATATTTGTGAGTTTCCCCCATTCTCAGATTGTTGGAAATATATAAAAACCTCACTTTCTTAATTTCTATTAACAGTGTAATTTTATGTAATTATATTGTTCAATAAACCTATTCCTCGAATCTACTTCTCTTCCATATATATGGGCAAAATTCCATCATTCTTTGCACTGATATGATAACGCTAAGCTGAATGTTACCGAAGCTAGTCTGCAATTACTTAAAAGGGTCAGGTGCGTAAAACGTTGTTTTAACTGCTCTTTAAACTTTTTTTAAACAAAGTTCGGGTTAATACTGAATATTTAAAATTATTAATCATGAAACGAGACAAATTTTGGGTAATACATATAAGTAGTTATTTTATTAAAATTTTGGTGTATTTTTTAAATAGGCAGAAAAACAGTGTGCTGAAATGTATTATAGAGTAATTTAAGAGTATAAAACTGGAAAATTTTCCGAGTTTCGTGTTTAAAAATGTGGTAATTATCTTTCTTTTCTATCAAAAGTATAGTTTTTCGTACACGTAACAGAGAAAACGCGTGTCACCTTGTACTTTGAAAATTTAAGAGTTTCCACAATTCAGTATGAACACGACCCCTAAACTTATTTTTTAACATACATTAAAAAGAAGACACAATTTCAACAATCTGACAATGGGAGAATAGCGAAGTCTCAAATATTGTTAAATTATGTTACGTATTAAAATATTATTAAATGTACAATACTGGTATTGTATATTAATCAGAGGCGGATCCAGCCCTCCATTCAGATGGGGGGGGGGGGGGCATGACTCTTTTTAGGGGGGGGGAAGTCACATGTCATCATGACAAATTTTTATATCATGTCCAAATTGGCTATTTTATGACGTATAGCTGAATTCATTTTCATTCGTAAATGCGTGAAATTTATATATGTATATTCGAAATATGTATATTCGAAAATCAGGGTTGCTACGGGTCAGGGAATTTTTCAGTGGAAATACCAGTATTTTCTTATAAAAACACTCGTGCGATTAAATTAGGCGAATATTTTTATAAGAAAATACTGCTATTTTCTCTGAAAAATTTCTTGAGTCGTAGAAATTCTGGTAAATGTATAAAATTTGTAGGTTCTATGTTCTTTTCAAATGCCAATAAATCGGATTTTCCATTTTATTTTTTATTTGACTTAATTTTACAGAAAATGTTCTCAAAGTTCACATTTTAAGCCGACTTTTGGGGCTCAACAGTCATGGTAATGTTGTCTTGAGGCTGCAGTTGGATACAATTTAAGATGTACGACATTTATAGAAAGATAAAATACATTGTTCGATTCTTTGATGCTTAAACAATGACTGCAATTTTCATGCATTTCTGCATTAAAAAAAAAAAAAAAACTCTGTGAATGTATCAATAAGTTTATAATTTTTAACGGAGGAAAAAATATATATCAAAACTTGATATTTATATTTAAAAAAATGCGTTATTCTATAGAAATGTTCTCTGTTTAGAGGGAGGTCATGACCCCCATGACCCCCCCCCCCCCCTTGGATCCGCGCTTGATATTAATTGTACAGGGTAAATGTGCCAGTAATGGACACTCTCCAAAGTTTTTGGTTTATAAAAAATAATCAATAAAAATTCAGCTTTCATTTTTTTTTCTTTCATAACGCTCGCTTCTATGTTTTATAACTTGGGTTATTGTTGACACACCCACAATCTTAATCAAACCAATCAGGAAGCAGAAAATAATGTTTCACAGTTCCACTGTCTTTCGGTGAAAATTTTACTGAACGAATTAAGAGCTGGTTTTACTTAAATAATTTATGTCTACTTTATTTTCTTGCAAAAATTACATGTTTTGTTTTGATAGAAATAGAAAACTTACAATTTTATATATTAATGTCCATTTAAAAAATATGATTTACTTTTAAGGTTTTAGGACCCGTGTGCATTACTTGAATACTTAATTAGTCAATTTCCAGTAATGGACACCCATGTGTTGTCTCAAGCGTACAGCCCCCATTCAAGTAAAGACAATTGTTAAAAATGTATTACTTTCTGTCTTAAGGGTTACATTGTTCATCTTTGGCAAAACAACTCTATACGTAAGAAAATAGTATAAATATTAATTACATTTATGGTAGTAATGAAACTAGTAAATCTCCAGATCAGGGTTCTCAAACGTCAGTTTTGTTGTTTAATTTTATAATAATTTTATTTAGTATTTAAAGTATTCAACCCACAGTGTCATTTATTTCATATTTGTATTACGAATTAATACAAGTAATATATCAAGTAAATTCAGGAAACTTAAGTTTTAAGAATTGTAACGGGAAATACGATTCAATGGATTGATGCTCCAAGACATTTTTTTTCTAATTTTGCTTTTAGTAGCCCCCTTAACCGTCTCCACCCATTGTTTCAATAATTTGATAACTGTAATTCTCTGAAATTCAGTATTTTATATATTCTATAAAAAAGATTTAAAATATTGATCTTGTGATAATGACAATAATTAATTTGATCAATTAATTATTCTCGTAAATATTTGATTAATTATTGATAGCCCAATTGTTAAATTTATTTGAAAATGACTATTTTGTTTCATTAGTATAGTTTAATTAAGTTCTTATTGTAAAATACAATCTACAATCTGTTTTCTATTATTTTTTGTAGGATGTCGATTACTGGAATTTTGGGTGTTTTGATTGAGTTTTGTTACCTATCCTAATATAATAAAGAGAGAACTCCTGACTGACTGACTGACTCATCAACGCAGAGCTGAAACGACTAAAGTCAGGATCACGAAATTTGACAGTAGATTGCTGTTATGACCTAGGCAAGCAATAAGAAAGGATTTTCAAAAAATCACATTAAATGGGATATTTTGATGGATTCCGGGCAGATTTCATTGAGGTTTGCCTCTAATTATCCTGGTAATTAACTTTTCTTGATGTTTCTACGAATAATCTGTAATTCATGTCTTTTATTATTCCTTCACTTATTGACATATATACCGTATATTCCGACATATAACGCGCACCTCCTTTTTTACAAAGAAACCTTAATCAGATAAATAGCAAAAAATAAAATAAAAGTTATTGTAAAGTATAATAGCTAATACTTTTCATGTAATCTAATAGCGATTTTTTTTTTGTAAATAAATAGCATGTTCATTAAATTAGAAATCTTAATTCTTATAATCATCTTTTTCTTTCTTAATTTTTAATCTTTTATTTTTATAACCGGCTTATGATGGGCACCTGCACTGGGAAAAATGACACTTTCAAATCTGAGTGAATCGATGTTTTCATTTTGTTATGAAACTTTTTGTTTCAAATATGACGACCCAATGCTTTCAATTCTGAAATACCAGAAATACTCAGAATATTGAAACATGGACATACTCAAAACTGTTCACATAGAGGTCAGTTCATACTCATTTTGAAACATGGACATACTCAAAAATGATTAGAATCAGTTCAAACTCATTTTTGAAACATGGCAATACTCAAACATCAGCACATAGAAGTCAGTTCATACTCATTTGAATGAAACGCAATATTTTCATTTTTCAAGAGAAAAAGAATTGTGGCGTTAATGGGTTAAAATGTGTCAAAAAGAAAATTTAGTCAGTGAAATTTCAATATTCAGGGAGCCTTTTTTCATTTAAGAAATATACTGATAACAATCAATATGAAAATTTGTATAATTCACATTTCCCCTTCCCCACATCTATACTAATAAAAGAAAGTTTCGCTCTGTGTGTGTGTGTGTTTGTTTGTTTGTTTGTCTGTGATGGCTAGCAAAATCTAGCCCACCTAGAAAGCTGAAAATTTAGATTTAAGTAGTCCAAACCATCTCCTGGTGCACCTGAAACTCAGAATTTTAATATTTTAATTACTTACCGAAATATTAATTAAAATTCACAAAGAACTCTCATCAAAAATACGTTTTTTTTCTTTAGTTGATTGGTTGTATATAGTCTTCACAAAAGAAATTAAATAAACCAGAATAGCAATGCACAGATAAGGACTTCAGACGAAGTAGTGTTAATATGGATAGCAGTTACCCGCGGACAGCCATGCTAAAGTAGCGTCACCTGCACACGGCAAATTACACAGACACCACCTGTTTGAAACCTTTTCCAGGCACGTTTTTCTTCATAAAAATTAGCTTGGCTTAAGGGTTTTTTTTTTCATGACATTATGATAGAGATTATTAATATAGAAAACTTTATTTAACAGATAATTTTTTATATTTGCATTTGCGAGGATGGAGAGGAGTAAGGGTAAACAACTTTTTATTAAATATCGCATTTATTTTACTTGACCGCGCGTCATCTGGCAGCGGCTTTTTCCTTAATTGACTTCCCTTATTAATAAATCCAAATCTACTGTTCTGATTTCAACAGAACTAATGACATTTAACAATTTTAACATTTTTAGCTTCACCCGTAGCGTTTAATTGCTGTTTTATATTTATAATACCGCTATTTACTCAGCTATTAATGTTCCGAACTTCTCCAAACCAGTTCCATTTTTAATAAATTATCCTAAAAATAAGCATTCATAGCTTCAAGGTGTATTTCTAGAAAGCAGTTACCAGAATTTTCGAATAATAGTCTAAGCCAAATTTCAAATTAAGTTCCTAGCTTAACCAAATGAATCAATCTTTAAAGATGTATAGTGGTCCTCCTAATTAGTTATTTGCTGAAGGGCGCTTGAGCATTCGCTCCCCTCCCCCGGCCCCTCCTTCAAGGTTTTTTCTGCAACTATGCCCCGTTGCAACTATCTTTCCGATTTCAACGCAAGTGATTCCAAACATTATAATTAACTTAATAGTCACCCTCTATACCATTAAACTAAATTTATGAGTAGCGGTTACCACTATTTCCGAATAACAGTTTAAAACAAAGCCAAATTTGTAATTAAGTTCCTAGCTTAACCAAACGAACGAATTTTTAAAGATGCATAGTGGTCCTCCTGATTAGTCATTTGCTGAAGGGCACTTGAACATCCTTTCCCCCCGGCCCCTCCTTCAAGATTTTTTCTCTAACTATGCCACGTTTCCATATCTCAGCAACTATCTTTCCGATTTCAACACAAGTGATTCCAAACATTATAATTAACTTAATAATCACCCTCTATAACATTAAACTAAATTTATGAGTAGCGGTTACCACTATTTCCGAATAATAGTTTAAGCCAAATTTGCAATTAAATTCCTAACTTAACCAAACGAACGAATTTTTAAAGATGCATAGCGGTCCTCCTAATTAGTCATTTTCTGAAGGACACTTGAACATCCCCTCACCCCCGGCACCTCCCTCAAAGTTATTTTCTCTGTGCCTTATTTCAATAACTCGGCTAATAATGTTCCCATCTTCTCCAAACCAGCTCAATTTTTTAGCACGTCTACTATATAGTGTCGTAGGCAGAGGTTCATTCGTTCTTTCGCAGAGGTTTGTTCGCAGAGGTTCGTCGCAGAGGTTCGTTCGGAAAGAGATTTGTTTAGAAGAGAATGCTCCCCTGGCGGTGGAATAGGGAAATAAAAGATTTTCAGGAGCGTACATCATGCCCGGTATACGGTGCCGAATTCATCGGAGACCGTGGCCAGAGTTTCGTTTTTTAAGAGATTTAAGTTTATTACACGGGATCGGACAAGTCCGGGCGGGTCAGCTAGTAAATAATAAAGTTGTACATTCGTAACCACCATCTCAAATTGACCAAATCTATCCGAAATTCCGTTAAAAATTTCCAATTTTCTCAGCAACAAATTAATGATTCTATAAAAATATCAACATGCGTCCGAATGACTTGCATTTAAAACATCCCGCTCGTGTGATCTGGATGGCGAAGTGGATAAGGCAATGGACTTGTAACTGGTAGGGATCGGGTTCGATGCTGGCTCTGGGTAAAAGCGTAAATTTAGTTTGTCCTCCGATAATCTCAAATAGTACCTAAGAGGTGCTTTTTTTTCTAGCTGTTGTTTGAAACATGGACATACTCAAATATGAGCACATGATGTTTTATTCTTGATTGTGTGCATGTTTTCAGAAATGAGTATATACATGTTTCAAACTGGAGTAATTTTGATTCGGAGCCATTTTGATTATGCGACATACTCAGATTTGAGTATTTTTTGCTCAGTTTTGAAAATGTCGTTTTTAGAGTGTGTAATTTTCTATCAGTTTTCTTGTATCAAAAGTGCACGTTACACACTGGAAAATACGGCAGTTTTTTTGCGTCTTTTTAAACAAAAGAACATTTTCGCAAATGTATTATTTAACGTTCATAAACTCTTCTCCTGAGCAAGATTCCATTGAATTCTTATAATCATCTTTTTCTTTTTTAATTTTTAATCTTTCATTTTTATAACCGGCTTGTGATATGCACCTGTAATTTTCGAACAGTTTTTTTTTTTTTTTTTTTTTTTTTTTTTTTTTTTTGTATCAAAAGTGCGCGTTACACACTGGAATATACGGCAGTTCTTTTGCGTCTTTTTAAACAAAAGAACATTTTCGCAAATGTATTATTTAACGTTCATAAACTCTTCTCCTGGGCAAGATTCCATTGAATTCTTATAATCATCTTTTTCTTTTTTAATTTTTAATCTTTTATTTTTATAACCGGCTTGTGATATGCACCTGTAATTTTCGAACAGTTTTTTTTTTTGTATCAAAAGTGCGCGTTACACACTGGAATATACGGCAGTTCTTTTGCGTCTTCTTAAACAAAAGAACATTTTCGCAAGCATTGCATCGTGTAGCCTTGCCTCTAATTATCATGGCAATCAACTTTCCTTAATACTTTACAAATAATTTTAAAATTAAGTTTTTTATTTTTGCTATCACTTTTTACAAATATATAGCTCTTTTTGCGTCTTAAATAAAACTATGTTTTCGCATACATGTTCGGATACTTTAATGTCGATAAACTCCCCCCTTTCCCCGGTACATTGTATTGTGCCTCTAATTATCATTGAAATACACTTTATTTCAATGAATAATCTGGAATTTATAGCTTTTGTTCTTCCTCTGACTTTTTTTAAATATGTGTCTTTTTGCGTATAACTGAATAAAAGTTTGTTTTTGTTATGTAATGTATTTTTAAATCAGTTACATGAACAGTTTTGTTATTTAAAAATAATAAAACATTTTGCATTAGACAATAAAGTGGTTTATAAAAATTAAGTTTATAAAATAATGTTTTCATCTCAAAATAAATCGAGATGGGTATTTAAGAATTAATTATTTGAAAAAAAAAATCAGTGAATGAAAATACTAATTAAACATGTTCCTTAATTTTCAAAATATCTGTATACAGATGACGCTTTGTAATTATACAATAAAATTTGTGATAAAAAATGATTTTGCATTTGTCAAAAATGGGCTTAAGTTTAAATAGTAATGCTTTCCTTTTAAAATAATTAGAAAAAACATTTAAAAATTATTATACACGAACAATTTCCTTGAATAAAAATTTCAATTAAACATGCTCATTAATTTTCAAAATATGCGTGTACTGAGGACTTTTTAATTACACCATAAGTTTTGTTATAAAATATTATTTTGCATTTGACAAAAATGGGTTTGTAAAAACTAAGTTTAAATATTAACGATTCCCTTTTAAAATAATTTAAATAAAGCATTTATAATTTAATTATATAAAAACAATGAATGAAAAGCTCAAATAAACATGTTCATTATTTTTCCAAAATGTATACATAGGACTCTTTTTAATTGAAACCCGAGAGATATAATAATTGTTCGAACTATTCAAAATTCGAAATAACCAAGAATGTGCAAGAAAGAAAACAGCATGCACAAAATTAACTAACAAAGACTTAAGGATCGGAAGGCGACCGCAGAAAATTCTATGTTAGCAAACATAGTCACAAATAATATATATTACGGCTCTTCAAACTTTATACATGGAAGTCGTTTCCCCCACAAACTTCGAAAGGTAATCTCCGCCTTATTTAATCGCAAAGTTTCTGTCATTAAATAAGTCATTTTTTCTTCTATATTAAAATAGTCGTAGTTTGGTGGCCCGCGAGCCATAGGTTAAAGATCCCTAATATATATCGCTTAACTGTTGGTCTACCTAAACTAGGGGGGTCTTAAATTGAGGTCCACGGACCCCTTAGGAGTATGTAAGCTTGAATGGGAAAAAATAATTCATTCTCTTTTTAAAGTGAGATTTAGATAATTTCTACATTTTCTTTTTTTAACACTTTCCAACATAGTTGAAAAGTATTTATGAATTCGGTTTGTCTATTTGTCTGTCTGTCTGTCCGTGCTCTAACTCGCGTAAATATGCTCGGATCATCATGCAATTTATACATGTTATTGAGGCTTACTGTGGCATGTTCGGTATTGAAAATAAAGTGTGTAGCATTTATAGTTTTTTTACATGTACACTCAAACGAATTCCGTTACATTGCGGTCTATGGGGGGAAAATCATTTGCGGTTTATTTTAATAATGTTACACAATTTCAAACATTTTGAAAATGATATATATCACTGAGGTGCACTGAGATGCACAACAAGAGGCTTATTATAGAATATGGCGGGCATAGCACTTATAGTTCCTCTACAGGGACACTCAAAATAATTCCGTTACATTACGGTCTATGGAGAAAAATCGTTTGCCGTTTATTTTGATAATGTTTCACTATTTCAAACACATTCAAATTGATATATATCACTGAGGTGCATTACAAGAGGCTTACTATAGAATATTGTATGTATAGCGTTCATCGTTCATTTACAGGGACACACAAAAGAATTCGGTTAAAGTACTGCTTGTTAATAATAATTGCTGGGAATGCTTTTTCAGTTGCCGAACGCGTTTTTAAATTTAATTAATTTTTTGTCTATTACTTGGTGTGTATAAATTGTATAGATTGTGTACAGGGCAGCACAAAAATTCTCGAGTACATTTCCGTTTATTGTCGGAGATTGCACAAGGGAAATTTTAAACTGTGCTACGCGTTTTCTAACTGAACTAAAATTTAGCATTCTATTTAGTCTATATACAAATCTATAGATCATATACAGGGTTGCGCAAAAGAGCTCGGATATTTTTCCGAATATTGTTGGTAATTCCTGAAATTGGATTTTTAAATATTTATGCGTTTTCAAAATTGTTTAGTTAGATATCATCTTACACCTTACGGTAAAGATTTGCAAATTATTTTGGAAGTGTTACATAATCTATGCTTGACGCATGATTTTTCGTTCTTGTTTTTTATGTATGCTGTAAATGAGAGTAACATTAATCGTATTTCTTAATAAGAATAGAAGTATCGCAAGAAACCTTGGTCTAAGCGTAACCTGGTGGGAATGCTCCACAGACCGACCCGAATATTATCATATACCACCACTAATTGGATATATTATGTGTTTGAAAATACTGAATAGTCTATATACTTCGTGCATATGTCAAACGAAATGTGTATCTGTGTATAAATATTTTAACGAAAACTTTTTATTTCAAAAAATTGCGTTATTGAAATATTCCACTTATTTTTCAGTCATGTATAGAGTAATGGAGATGATTATTGTATTTTTCTCAAATCGTTTGCTTCTGTAGAAAAAGGTGAATGAAAGAAATGGTATTATTACAAAAACAAGTTAGAAATTGTACGTTAAAAGCGACAAATGAATTCGTACTATAACTAGTTTTACAATGTAAAAAAATCCTCGTTATTATTTCAGTTAAATGAATTATATCGTGTGTTATGAGCGAAATGAGCATGCCTTTTTTTTAATTATTACGTATGCCACGTTTACATTGAGGTACAGATGCGATTGTACAGATACGAATTTTTTTTCGACACACACCAGGCAGCGCTGCAAAATTCACCATGGAGGCCTTGCTTTGCGAATTATTACCTCCATGGTTTAATATTTCTATGACTCACGATGAACGAATCTCTTGTGTTTATTTACTTTAATGGATTGAGATATTCGGCTGTTAACCTAATTTCCATTGAAGTTATCTCAGAATCTATACATTTTTCTAATGTAATTCATCCCTCAAGCAAACAATTTTTTTGAACGATCTTTCTAAAAATGTAACTTTTATGCAATTTTATTTGAAAAAATAATGTTGAATAAAAATGGCCGCTTGGCATATGAAGGAAGAAGCGGTTAGACCGCATTTGTTTTCCTCAGTCACATGACTTGCGCTTTTATTATACAGATTTACGTATGATAGGATTTAATATAATAAAGAAAACTTTTATTACAATCTTTTTAAAGTTTGAATTGATTTTCATAAATTTGAAATGACTCGACTAAATTCTACAACGTTTATATATATTAAATTTCAAACTATTCGGTTGGGTAGTTTTTGCGCTGTTATATGCGGACGGACGGACAGACAGACGGACCAGACGACGGCTATAGGTGCTACACATTTGTATAATTACGAACGCAGCTAATAATATTTAGATAAACTGAGCATTCACTTGTCATAAAATCTAAAATATAGTATAAAATAAAAAAAATATATATAATAAACTGTAGTGTAGACATTATGTTAAACCAGGTGACCCAAAAAGGCCAGAAGAAATAAAAATTCAATAATTCGAAAAGTATAGAAAGTAGCACACGATGCATTTTTCACAGACATGTACTGAAAGGAACGGATTTTTTTCTTAATAACGAAAATTTTATAGCCAGAATAATTACATTTTCCACCGCGTTACAATGGCGTTTCAGTTGTGTCAGTAATTCAGCACACTTCACAATGCAACTAGGATAACAAATTATTAATTTTTAACACAATTATTCTAATTGGTAAATAAATCATGAGTTGTAATTTTCCAACTGAGTGAAAAAGTGTCCAGGCCAGGATTCGAACCAGGATCTCTTGGATTAAGCTTCCGATGCTCTGTCCACTGAGATATCCTGGACGAATCTGGTGGACCTAACGGTCAGTTGTTAATGATCAGTGGTCAGTTGGCAGAATATTGGCAGCTTAAGCCAAGAGGTCCCTGGTTGAAATCCTGGCCTGGACACTTTTTCACTCAATTGGAAAATTACAACTCATAGGATTACAAATGTGTGATGAATGTCATTAGTTAGAATAGTTATCAGATGTAGCAAGATACTCTGTAGAGAATCGAAAAGGATTTCCGCTATAATTTCTGTCACATGGTGGCTTTAATAGCGACAGGCTTTGGGACCACTAGAAATAATTGTTTTTGCTAACACAACATCCTGCGTCTTTCCATGTATTTAAACCGTATCCTACTACTGTCTATACTTTTCGAATTGTTGGATTTTTATAACTTCTGGGACTTTTGGATCACCCTATAAATTTATTTGTTTTATCTTTAATATTTTCTAATTAATCATTTTTAATTATGTGACTTTTTAAGATGTTTTACTTATTTCTTACTTTTTTTTTTAACACATAGTTTATCCTTCAAATTTTCCAACACCGGGTTGGTCTGCTGAGCATTCGCGCCATGTTACGCTCAGACAGACCGACTGTGAGTATTCTAGACCAGTGGTTGCCAACCGATGGTCCGTGGACCATTGGTGGTCCTCAGAAAAATCTTAACATTATTTGTATTTTTCGTTTTATTAATAATACAAGAAAAATACTATTCTAATCTAATTAGATATCTAGTTTTGAAAATGTAAATTATAACTGGCATTGATAATTATATTAATAAATATTATTTGTTACTTATTTGCCAAACAAGTAATTTGTAATTTTCTTTTGTGTAACCTCATTTTTGGCTCTCCAGAAGAAAAAAAATATATACCCTTATCTTAGGGAAAAACAATGGAAATTCTTTTTTATTATTTCCTACTAAAAATGGGTGATAATTAAATAAGATTCAATTATTTTGTAATAATTAAACTAACTTTTATAATTTTATTACAGTTCAACAACATTTAACAATGTTTTATGATTAAATAAGCCTTATAGTTAAATAAGCATTTATAATTTTGTTGTATTAAATAGGTGAAGTTTACAGTTATAAAGTGTATTTATGTTTTTAAAAAATTCATAATGCGTGATCCGTGGGACCGAAAATTATGAATTTAGTGGTCCGTGAAGTCCGAGAAATTGACGATCGCTGTTCTACACTGTTAAAAATCTGCAGCAAACTGTCCACTAATTTGACCGTTTTTATAGAAAATAGTTACATAACCATAAATTAACTCTGTTATGACCGTATTATTGTGTATTTTATGGTCGGAACAGAGTTAAATTACGGTTATGTCACCATTTTCTATAAAGATACGGTCAAATGACTGGACAGTTTGCTGCAGATTTTTAACAGTGTATAGAAAATATATCTGAAAATATCACACCCAGAAAAAGGAATTGATTAAAACAACAAAACCTGTTTTGTTGAGTACATTTTGTTTGTTTTAGTCAAATTTTTAGTTCAAGTAAAAAAATTGGTTTTGTTGCTTGGACAAAAAATATTGTTAACACTCGTACAAAATTTTAACAAAATTTCACCAATTTTACTTGAACTAACAAAATTTGTTTCTTTTAATTTTACAATATTTTTGTAATTCCAGCAAAATTTTTTTATTTTTGAAAAAATTAAATTCTTGTGTAGTAGCCATATCTCTCTTACGTAACTTGATTTATTTGACTTATATAGCTATATAATTACATGATTAACATAATTTTGGGGTAATTAAAACTTTTTTTCACTGGGACGGACAAAGGTAGTTTTAAAAATCCCCCTGTCCCATTTATTACCGGTTTCTATCTTTGCAAGAAGAAAGAATTGTATTCATGAAAATTTTCGATTTCCGGTTGTCCTGAACGCGATTTCGCTGTTTTTATCTCAAGAACTAATGCACGGAATTTAATAAAACCTTTTATTCAGTTACTTTCTGATATAAATTGTTGCTGATTACTTTTTACTTTAAATCGCGCAACAGGTGGCGCTGCTATGTTGCATTTTTCGTGATTTCTGCAATAGCTCTATCTCATTTTCAGCAGTCCAATACGCCTGTAATCTTTGAATAATAACAAGGAAATTTTTATCCTGCTTTTTACAGGCGTAATTCACTGCTGAAAATGAATAAAAAATTAACTATGTGTTGCCGTATGCTGTGCTTAGTACTGTCGTCTCATGTTTGCCGCAGAAATTTGCCTGCTCCTTATGACATTACATCTTGTGCTGCGATTGCAGCCGTTCCGACATATATAAGAATGAGAAATGCCGAACTCAGATATCGTTCCTGGTAGCGCAGTGGGCTGCTGTTCTGAGGACCCGGGATCGACTCCCGGCATGGGCAATTTTCATTCTCTCGGTTTGCGCTTGAAAAAAAGCCGGATAAAATTCACTTGTTATTGTTCAAGGTTTACAAGCGTAATTCACTGTTGAAAATGAATTAAAAAATAGTTAAAATTGCATATGTAGATTGGTTCATTTAACAAATGTTTTTGTAGTATAAACAAAACAAGTTCGTAATATAACATATTTTATTGATTAAACAAACAAAATATAGTTTGTTGAAAAAAGAAAATAGATTGTTAAAATAACACATAGCATATATCTATGTAACAAAAATAATTTTGTTAATTCAAGTAAAATTGAACCATTTTACTTGAATTAACAAAACATTTTTTTGTTGATTCAAACGAAATTTCCATTGACCCATATTTAAACAAAAAGTTTCATTGGGGCAAACAAATTTTTGTTGATTCAACAAAACTTTTTTCTGGGTTCAGAATAATAAAAGGGTATAAAAGTACATAAATGTGTCCTATGCTTCAATACAGTTTGAGAAACTCTGATCTATGACGCAGAATTTATTGCAGTGCCTCCCGATCTATTACTTTAAAGTCAGATCCTTTTTGTGTGCTATCCAGTAAATGAAAAAAAAAATACATTAAATTAAATGAACGAATTCAAAAGAATATATATATAGTATAATACATATGGAACAATATTAATTTATTATTATTTCTATAAGAATCTTCTGATGTTTCACTGCTTTGGTACTGGTGCATTTTTAAACGGTCAACAAAGTCTGTTATTTCACTAATTGCTTAAATACGTCATTGCCTTTATTTGTCAACCATTTCAACGACGAAGACAAATAAATTTTACTTACATTTCCCTTTAAATATGTGAATTTTTTTTTAAACTGTATCTTACGTTCTTTATCTCTACATCATTACAAAGAGCATTATTTATTCATGTAACAAATTCATAAAATAGTGAAATTGAGAATCTTCGAGTTATCCAAGTAAACGACGAGAAAATTCGATTTGCATATGATTTTAATGGTATGTTTAATGCAAATTATAAGGAAACTAAACATATATTCAAATTACTCAAAATTTCGATTTATTTAAGCTTGAATTAAAGAGAGTCCACAGTATAATACATGTACGGTCGTGGAAAAAAAAGTGAACACCCCCTACTAACTCTGCAACAAATTATTGTAGAAGAAAGTTACTGGTACCAAACGATTGGAAATAAAGTCTACTTTTAAACAATGTATATAAAATTTTCTTAGGGTGCCATCTACACATCAAAACAAACCCAAACTTTGTTTTTTCCATGGCAAGACCCAATTTTAACACGATATTTTAAATCATCAGTTCAAACTATGCCTAGATACCAAATTTCGTGAAATTCCTACGATTAATTTCAGAGGAATTAATCGTAGTTAATATCGTAATAGTTAAAATCGTAATAGTTAATTTCAGAGAAATTAATTATTTTAAAATGAGCATATTTTAGGGGCTGTATGCAAATTGAATTTCGGTACTCGATTGTTGAAATGGTACAGAATGACTAAGTCACTTCTATTAATGTATTCTTTCTTGCCAATATGACCATTTTTCTCACTTAATATGTTTTGGTTATTGTTATATATGGTAAAATCCTTTTCAATATTCATTTTAAAAGGCTTACAAGAATTAAAAAATATATAAGGTTATCTGTGATTAAAATAATTTCAAATATGTGAATGTGATTGGAATTTTATAGGTGGTTTTATAATGCTTTTTCTCAGATTTTGAATTTATTTTACTTGCTCTTTTCTAATATCGGTGAATACAAAATTTAGAATAAAAAATAGAATGAAGCAGTATAAGAAAACAATGTAGAAAAAACCCAGACAAATTGCTTTTCAGTCTGAATATAAATCTTAACTCGATTGCTAATGGTATATTTTTAAAGCTTTTTCAGCAAATGCACAACACATATGCATTTATCAGAAAGTTTACTTCAAACATATATACCGCAGAAAAAAAGAGGTTTATTAGACTGAAGAAGAAGCTAAAAATTCAATTAAAGGTAACAAAAAATATATATTTTTTAATATATAAGTTAGGTTCTCTCTGTTCATTTTAAAAAAATGAGCTTTGTGAATTTAAAAATAAAAGCGAAACTAATTTACATAACTGACGTAAAATTATATCTCAAATACAATTTACGTAATTTTAATAAAAACTTTAAAAGCAGACACAGAAAAAGGGAAAAAATCGTATTCAAATCAACATTAAAATGAGTAAAATATTTTTCAAATTATGCTTTTCTGCACATCATAGACGGTCCCTTAAACCAGGATCTTGCCGTTTTTTTAAGCCTAATCTGAAAACTACTTGGAAAAAAATAATTAATTTTAAATGTACATAAAGCAGGACATAATAAATGTAAACCCATAAAAAAATTGTATGTTGCAATTCATAATTTTTTCGAATATTAATTTCATAATTCATAATTCATATTATAAAATTATAAAAAATGCAAATTCAACGTATTTATGTTTGGGTGTTTTAGTATTATAACTAAACAATAAATAGCACATTATGATTATAATTTCAGAGGATATTAATAAAAATATGAAAATGTAATTTATCATTAGAAGCTCTAAATTTTGAATGTTTATAATTCAAAAACTTATCATCCAAAAGACTTGAAGTTTGGTATCAAGGCATAGTTTGAACCGAATATTTAAAATATCGTGTCAAAATTGGGTGTTATTATTGAAACAAACCAAGTTTGGACTGGTTTTGATATGTAGATGGCCCCCTAAGCAAATTTTATATGCATCATTTAAAAGTAGACTTTATTTTCAATCGTTTGGTAGCAGTAACTTCCTTCTACGATAATTAGTTGCAGAGTTAGTAGGGGATGTTCAGTTTTTTTTTTCCACAACTGTACATGTTAGGGTAGTAGATGATTGCTTTCAAAGAAAAAATGCACACAGATAAAAAAGATGAATTTATTTGATCTTTTGCATATGAATTAATATGCATATGATGATTGTTTTATGATCAGACTACTTTGTCACATGTATGGTTATTCATTCATATACTCTTGAGTACACAGTTTATAATATTCATATACTTAAAGTCAAAGGAATCCAATTTATTAAAATTTTACGTTATCAGATGCTGATCTTTTTCGTTCAGCATTTTACTGTTATCTGTATATTTTTCTATACACTTATTTATTAAGTTGGATACTTCAATAGCGTAAAATTCTATATTATTAGCATTTACTCCAGGATTTGTACACCAAATATTGGCAATGCTATCTAATATCACATACACCGATTCTTTAACTGTAAAATTATGTTTGAAAAATATTGCAGCTATCAAATTCAGTTTATCAAAATCACTTTTCTTTATCCATTGAAATTCACTAATTCCAGTTAATGCACAGTTAAAAAATAAGCTTAAACGGTATCTGTCATTAAAGAATTGTGTTAAACCAGAAGAAGAGTTATAAAAAATTCTTGAAGACTTGATATTATAATAAAGCAGTCTAAAAAAGATATTAGGACAACTAATATTAACAATATTTTTATCTTTACGGGTTTTCAAATGTTTTTTTCTATGTCTGATATTTTGTAAGCAGTTCATAAAGTATTTTGGAAATGTAATTGATTGGTATTTTATAACTTTTGGATGTGGAGAAGTTGTAGAGCACGAGATTTCAGCTAACGTCATTGATAAAATATTTACTGCATCATTTGATGTTATTTCTTTTACACCAATCTTTGATTCGCTGATATTCATTCTTTTTAAGTCCTTCAACGTAACGATTCCACTACTAATCATGCTTGTTTTTATGCATGTTAATAGTATTTTCTTACTTTTATTACTAATATGGATAAAGTTGTTCTCCACAAAATCAGCACCTTGCTGAATCAATGATAAATTTAAATTGTTAAGTAGAGAATTTGAGAAAGTCTGTAGACACAAATCATATTCTTCCTTAGATTTTCTCGTGTAATCAATTCTTGTTAATGCTGTCGGAATCGAACTTTGTTCGTTTCTGTTTACACTTTGATTTTTTAAAATACAGTTAGTCATGGAATTAGATATTTTGATGGCATCAACAACTAACATCCTTGATTCGTTCAACACTGATGAACACCATGCATTCACAATAACATTGGATAAAGTTTCTTCTATTTTTTGAGTCCTGGAATTTGCTTCAGTAATATTAAAAGTTAAATTATGATCATTCTTAAAATTCAATTCTACAGTTCTCTCACCAAAATTCTGGAACACGCACTTTACAAAATCCGTTTTTCTGACGTCTAAGATAAAATCTTGTCTAGAAGCAATCTGATGAAATAATTTAGATGATAACAAATTGTGATAAATTATTCCGAAACTATCTTTTTCACATTTAGCAATTCTTCCTTGACTGATTACTCTTTTCATCTTTTTAAGGTTGTTCCATGCCTCAATTACACATTTAGTAACTATTTTGTTAATGAAATGTTCATATCTGTAAGTGTTTTCTGTTGATGTATTAAGAGAACACCATTTTTCTGCAAGTTTTACAAACAAAGGAGGTATGATATCATTCACTGTTATGTTTTTATTTAATGTAAAGATGGGTAAATCAATGACTATTTCTGGATTTTCTACTCCTTTGTTCCGATTGATGCACCTAAAAATATTCAATACATTTTCAATATTAAATGAATCATTTGTCAAAATTTGTTTAAACACTTTTGATGAATATAAATTGTAAGTTAAAGATGATGAAAAGTATTTGCTGCAATTGTCGGTTGAATTTTGCAGAAAATGCGAGTGTTTTATGTTACTTTCCTCCATTGTTTTCGAAAGATTTATCGCTGAATTTGAGTATTCACTGAAAGAAAACTTATTAAGAATGAAATCACTTTTATTGTATTTTAGAGAATCTATCGTACTTTCAGTTGCTGTCATACTTATTCTACCTGGATGTATTTTTCTTTTTCCAATATCATGCATGCACTTAATTGTTACATATGTAATCTCTGTCACAATAAATTCAAAATATTCCATATTTTGTCTGAAGTTAGAGCACCATGCATTAGCTATATTTTCTGCTAAATATAAAGTTATATTTGATGTAGCATTGTTTTTCTTTAATTTTAATAAAGTAGTTCTGTTGTCATTCTTAAATAAATTATTGATCCTCATTCTTTTCAAAACACAGCTAATAACAAAAAATTGTTGTCTAGGAATCTTAACAATGTTCTTTAATAATGAATGGAACTCTTTAGACGATAACAAATTATAATGCACTAAAGTTGAAACAGTAGACGAGCAATGAACTGTCCTGTTTACATCTGGATTGTCTGTCATATTTTTAATATAATGCATCCCTTTCCAATAAGTTGCTTCTTCCACAATATCATGCATACACTGAAGTGTGACATCAGTAAGTTTTGAAAAATACTGTTCATTGCGTTGAATGCTTCCATCGAATTTTGAGCACCATGCATTTGCAATATTTTCAGCTAAATACTGGGACAATGTTGATACCGTTGTACTTTTCTTCAAAATCAATGGAAATGTTAGATTTTTGTTTTTAAATTTCTTAATTTCACGTGATATGTCAGTTTTCAATCTATTTAACGTGCAATTAACAAGATACATTTGATTTTTTGGTATAATGGCAACCTGGGGGAGTAATTTTTGAAAATCGTGTGACGATAAAAAGTTATGTTGCAGTGAAGCTGAAACCACAGAAGAACAAGACTTCAACACTTTCTCATTGTTATTTGTATTTTCTGTACTGTTTCCACTTATATATGTATTTATGCTGTCTGAGTAAAATGATCTTCTTGCAAGATACCTAACGCATTCATTTGTAATATGCGTAACTTCTGTTAAATAAAATACGAAACGCTCAGTAATTTCGTTAAAATTTAAACACCATATCTTAGCGATATTTTCTGCTAAACATTGAGATAAGTTTGAAGTTCTATAGCCCTTTTTAAATTTTATTGAAGATGGTTTATTTTCCTTCTTCATATTTTTCATTTCAAGAAACTTATCGAAGTCCATTCTGTTTAGCACACAGTTAGCTATAGCAAACTGGCTTCTTGGAATAGTTGAGACATTAGGTAACAATTCACTAAAATACCTTGATGATAAAAAGTTGTATTGAAGTGAAATTGAAGCAGCAAGAAAGCACCGCTCGAAACCGTTCTTGTTACTTTCTTGATTTTCTGTCGAGTTTGCAAGTATTATTTGGCTTGTTGTTTTAGAATCAATCGCATTTCCTACGATATGTTCCGTGCATTGATGTATAATTGAAGCAAAATCTGTTAAATAAAGTCCGTAATGTTCAGGACTTTCTTTGAAGTTAGAACACCACACATTTGCCATATTTTCTAATAAATATTGCTGAAATTTTGAAAAATTAGAACTTTTCTTTAGCCTGATTGAAACTGCATGAGTGTCATTATTATCTGGAAGTAATTTGTCGCTATTTAGTCTGTTTAATACACATTTAACTACAGCAATTTGATTTTTTGGAACAGTTTTAATTCTAGGTAACATCAAAAGAAAAGTTTTGGAAGACAACAAGCTGTGTTCTAATGAAGTTGAAACGGCAGAAAAGCATTGTGCGTTAATGCTTTTATTTTTATTTACATCTTCTGTACTACTTTCGCTCATATTTGCATTTATATTTTCTGTGTAAATTGATCTTTTCACAATATATTCAATACATTCAATTGTAATATGAGTAATTTCTGTTAAATAGAATACGAAACGATCAGTAATTTCATTAAAATTTAAACACCATATCTTAGCCATATTTTCTGCTAAATATTGAGATAAGTTTGATGTTGTATAACCCTTTTTAAATTTTATTAAATAGGGTTTATTTTCCTTCTTCATATTTTTCATTTCAAGAAACTTATCGAAGTCCATTCTGTTTAGCACACAGCTAGCTATAACAAACTGGCTTCTTGGAATAGTTGAGACATTAGGTAACAATTGACTAAAATACCTTGATGATAAAAAGTTGTATTGGAGTGAAGTTGAAGCAGCATGAAAGCAACGTTCGAAACTGTTTTTGTTATGTTCAAGATTTCCTGTCGCATTTGCAAATGTTATTAAACTTGTTTTCTCAGAATTAATTGTACTTTCCACGATATGTTCCATGCATTGAAGTACAATTGAAGCAAAATCTGTTAAATAAAATCCGTAATAATCAGGACTTTCTCTGAAGTTAGAACACCACACATTTGCTATATTCTCTGTTAAATATTGCTGAAATTTCGAAGAAGATGAACTTTTCTTTAACGTGATTGAAATTACACTAGTGACGTTATTATCTGAATGTAATTTATCGCTATTTACTCTGTTTAATACGCATTTAACTATAGCAAGTTGATTTCTTGGAACAGTTTTAATTCTAAGTAACAGCGAAAGAAAAGTTTTGGAAAGCAAAAAGCTGTGTTCTAATGAAGTTAAAACGGTAGAAAAGCATGGCGTGTTAATGTTTTTGTTATCTTCTGATTTTTGTGTAATATTTTCAGTCATTTTCGATGCACTATTTTTTAAATAAGTACTTCTCTTTGCAATAAATTGCATACATTGAAGTGTAACATAAGTAACTTTGGTTACATAAAATTCAAAATTTTCTTTATCTTGTCTGGAATGCAAACACCATATATTTGCTATGTTTTCTGCTAAAGAATGATGCAAATTTGTTGTTCTGTTATTTTTATTTAACCTGATTGCAAAATAATTAAGATCGTTCTTAAAATTCTTAGCATCAAATAAATTTTTAGTCTTCATTCTTCTTAATGCGCATTTAACTATAGCAAGCTGATTTCTAGGAATAGTTTTAATTCTGGGTAACACCTCAAGAAAAACATTAGAAGATAAAAAGTTGTACTCTAATAAAGTTGAAAAGGTAGAAAAGCATGAAATGTTAATGCTTTTGTTATCTTCTGAAATCTTTTCCGTACTTTTATTCACTTTCGAGATATCATTTCTCGCGAAAATTGTCCGTTTAACTATAAGTTCGATGCATTGAATTGTAACATAAGTAATATTTGTTATATAGAATTCAAAATTTTCTGAATTTATTGTGAAATTCAGACACATTACGTTTGCTATATTTTCTGCTAAATATTTTGGTAAATTTGATATTGCATTGCTTTTCTTGAGTCTGATTTCAAAATTCTTAAAATTATTAGTTTTAAGTAATTTATAAGTTTTCATTCTGTTAAATACGCATTTAACTATAGAAAGTTGGTTTTCTGAAATGGTTGTAATGTTAGGCAACCACCCAAGAAATGTTTTGGAAGATAAAAAGTTGTATTTCAATAACGATGACATGGTATAAAAACATGGAATGTTAATACTTTTGTTATCTTCAGAAAATTTTTTCATCGTTTTATTCATTTTTAAGGTATTATTTTCTGAAGAAACTGTTCTTTTAACGGTAATATTCATACATTGAACTGTTATATAAGTAATGCTTGTTAGATAAAACTCAAAATTTTCTGAATTAAAAGTGAAATTCAAACACGATACATTTGCTATATTTTCCGCCAAATATTTTGGTAAATTCAATGTCGAATTGCTTTTTTTTAGTTTGATTGCAAAGTTGTTAACCTTGTTCTTAAAGTTCTTGACTTTAAGTAAGTTATCAGTTTTCATTCTGTTAAATACGCATTTAACCATAGCTAATTGTTTTTCTGGAATAGTTGTAATGTTAGGTAACCACCTAAGAAAAGTTTTGGAAGATAAAAAGTTGTATTCCAAAGACAATGATACAGTAGAAAAGCATGGAATGTCAAGACTTTTGCTGGTTTCTGAAAAACTTGTCATATTTTTCTTCAGCTTCGGTATATTATTTTTTGGATAAACTGTTCTTTCTGTAGTAGGCTTCATACATTGAGATGTAATATATGTAACATTGGTTAAATAAAACTGAGCATTTTCTAAATTTTGTCTGGAATTTAAGCACCATATATTTGCTAAATTTTCCGAAAAATATTTTGGCAAGTCTGATGCCGTATTGTGCTTTTTTAATCTTATGGGGAAGGTATTAACGTCATTCTTAAAAGGTTTCACTTCAATTAATTTATTAGTCTTCAGTCGGTTTAATATGCATTTCATTATATTCATTTGTTTTTGTGGGGTTGTTATAATGTTAGATAACGACTTCATAAAAATTTCAGATGATATAAAATTATGTTGCAATGTAGCTGAAACAGCAGAAAAGCAAGATATATTAAGGTTTGTGTTATCATCTGAAATAACTGTCACGTTTTTAGTTATTTTTTGCATATTTCTTGCTTCATAAAGTGTTCTTTTAACATAGCTTTCCATACATTGAATTGTAACATAAGCAACTTGCGTTAAAACAAATTCAATATATTCTGTATCTAATTTGAAATTTAAGCACCATAATTTTCCTATATTTTCCGCTAAATATTTTGGTAAATTTGATGGCATGCCGTTTTTCTGTAGTCTGATTATATGCGTATTAAGGTCGTTCTTAAAATTCTTAACTCCAGGTAATTTGTCAGTCTCTATTTTGTTAAGTAGGCATTTAACTGTAAGGAGTTGGCTTTTGGAAACATTTGAAATTCGAGGTAACAGCCTTAGAAACCTTTTAGAAGATAAAAAATTGTATTCCAATATAGCTGAAACGGTTGGAAAACAGGGAATGCCAAAGCTCTTGTGTCTTTCTGAATTTTCTGTCATATTTTTGACGGTTCTTGGGATATGTTTTTCTGGATAATCAGATCTTTTTGCAATTAGTTTCATGCACTTAATTGTAATTTTCGTAACATCAGATGCAAAATCTTCTTTGTATTGTTTAACATCCAAACACCAGACATTTGCTATATTTTCCGCTAAATATTTTGATAAGTTTGATATTGTACTGTATTTCTTTATTCTGATTGCAACGGTATTAAGATTATTTTTAACATTGTTAACATAAAGTAACTTATCAGTCTTCATTCTGTTTAATATGCATTTTAATACAGCAAGTTCATAATTCGAAACCGTTGTGATGTTGTGTGACAGTCTCAGAAAATTTCTGGAAGATAAAAATTTATTCAGCAATATAGATGAAACATTAGAAAGACAGGAAACATTAAGATTTTTGTTGTCTTCTGAAACATTTGTCATTTTACTAGTAATTTTCTGGATAGTTTTCTCTGGGTAAAATGTTCTGTTAACAATGAACTCCATACACTGAATTGTAGTATAAAAAAGTTTCGTTAAATAAAATTCGGAATCTTCCATATCTTGTCTCGAATTCAAACACCATATATTTGCAATGTTTTCGGCTAAACATTTTGGTAAGTTGGAAGCCGCATTGTTTTTCTTTAGTCTAACTCGTAAGGTATTACCCTCGTTCTTAAAATTATTAACTTCAATTAAATTATCCGACTTCATTCTGTTTAATAGGCATTTCATTATAGAAATCTGGTTTTTTGGAATAGTTGAAATGTTAGGTAGTAACATCAAAAAAGTTTCGGAAGACAAAAAGTTATGATGCAATGAAGCTGAAGCAACTGAAAGGCATGAAATGTTAAAACTTTCATTATTATCTAAATTATTTTCCATATTTTTGGTCCGATTTGTTATATTTTTATTTATATGAACTGTTCTATTAACAATGGGGTTCATACATTGAATTGCAATGTAGGTAATTTTCGTTACATGAAACTGAAAATTTTTTCTATCGTGTCTGAAATTCAAACACAATATATTTGCTATATTTTCCACTAAATATTTCAGTAAATTTGACATCGTGTTGCTTTTCCTTAGTCTTAAAGTAGTGTTTTTTGCTGTAATGTTATTGGAATGTATTTCTTCAAACAATTTATTCATTTTAATTTTCTTCATAATACAACTGATGACAGAAATTTGATTTCTTGATATATCTGTGAAATTTGTCAAGAGTTTGCAAAATTCTTTTGAAGATAAAAAGTTATAATTTAATAAAGCTGAAAATGTTCTAAAGCAGTTTGTAGTATCATTTTTGTTATCTGAAGTACTTTCCAGTGCAATTGTGTATTTTGAAGTTAGCATCTGATTTGAATGGTATTCATTTTTTATCATTTTTATGCATTGAATAGTATTATTTACTATTTCTGTGGAATAAGGCTTGAAATGTTTTTCATTAATTTTGAAAACGGAACAGTATGCCATAGATATAGTTTTGGATAAGTAATTAATCACATAAAACATTTCGTTGTTACTTTCTAATTGGAGAGCAACCGAATCTTTATAATTGTGATTTTCTATTTCAATTAAATTATCCATCATCTTTTGACCCATTACGCATTTGAATAGTGCTTGTCTATGTCTAGGAATCAAAGAATCATCAAATATCAGTTCATGTAATTCTTGTGCAAGTAAAAAGTTTTTACGCAATTCAACTGAAAATTCATAAGAACATGTTGTATCATTCTTTTTATGTTCTGGAATTTCAGAATGCACTAAGTTTGAAGTTCCTTTATCTGGATTATATTTATTTTTGTGAACCTGCTTTATGCAATAGATAGTATTAAAAGTAATTTCTGTCAGATATGATTCATTATTTTCCGTACCTTGTTTCAAGTAAAAACATAATATATCAGCCAATTTTTCAGATAAATAGTGAGGCAAATCTATCGCAATGCCAGTACTTTCCAGTTTCGAGTGAACTATATCAGTATCGTTGAAATATTTAACTTCAGTCACTTTATTGCTTAATGTTTTATTTACTATACAATTTAATAAAGCAAGTTGCATTTTAGGAGGAAATTCGCCATTAGACAATAAATTGAAAATGCTTTTTGATGATAAAAGATTATAGTGTAATGATGATGAAAATGCTTTATTGCAAGTGGCTGTAAGGTTTTTATTTCTAACAAGGGTTTCTGGCTTCTTTGTAGTTTTAATTTTGTCCCACCGAGTTTCATTTTCTTTAAGCTGATTTATGCATTGAAAAGTTATAGAAGTCAATTCAGTTGCATAAAATTGAAAATTTTCTATTTTTTGTCTAAATGTTGAACACCATATTTCAGATATGTTTTGAAACAAATATTGGATAACGTTTGATGTGTTATCTTGTAATGTAACTGAAAAAATAAAACTTTTTTCTATATTATTAGTTTCACTACGTGTATTAGTGAAGAATTGTTTTAGAATGCAACTCAATAGACCGTTATAATTTTTGGAAACAAACCTATCTAAATGTGGCAGTTTCAGATATTCCTTCGACGATAGAAAATTATTATGTAGCAAAGCTGAAAATAGATTAAAACAATCTGTATCACGCTTATAACTATCCATACTTTTTGAACTGCAATTGGTTCCAACTATGTGTATGTTATCTACACAAACGTCGTTTACGTCGTTTTTCGAAGCTAATTCAGTGCATCTAATGATTTTATATGTAACATCTGTTAAATAAACTGAAAAGTTTTCTGTCTTTTGCAGATTGCTAGAACACCAAATGTCAGCCATAATGTCTGACAAACTATCAGATAACTCTAATGGAACATCACTCCTACCTAATTTTAAATCAATCGAAAATACACTGCCATGACTTTCTGTTACAGAAGGCTTATCAATTTTTGTTCTGTTTTCTAAACACGTTAACACATCTGTTATGTTTATAAATGCATCTTTACTAGTTAATTTCTTGAATATTTTTGATGATAAGAGATTATAACGTAGCAAATTTGAAACTGCTCGAGTACAATGTGTTATATTTCGCTCATTATCCAGTGGATTTTCTAAAATATTTCTTGGGTTTTCTGTGGTTGTTTCTTTTTCCACTGCTTGCTTTATGCATTCGAATGCAGCATAACTTGCTTTTTCTGAATAAATTTCAAAATTATAGATTTGTTTGCCAAACTTTGAGCACCATGCATCCGCCACTGTTTCAGACAAATTTAGAAGAATGTCTGGTGTCTTGCTTTTATTTTTCAGCGTGAAAATTTCAAAATTCATTTCTTCTTGATTTTCGATTCCTGATAGTTTGATCATTCCGTTTATAATGCATTTTACTAGAGCAGAATAATCTTGTAAATATATCGTGGTAATTGTATCATTGAATAAAAATTCAGAAAGAAGTTTTGATGATATAAAGTTATAATGCAAAGACTGTGAAAATGTGTCACTGCAAGAAATGTCATTGTTTTCATTACTAGAATTTTCCGATATATATTTGTTCTTCACATATTGTATTTCATCTTCAGGGATATCATTATTTACAATTTGCCTTAAACAATGAACCATATCATAGGTAACTTCTGCTGAATAAAACTCAAAGTTTTTCTTATTTTGCGTAAAATAATTGCACCACACATGAGCGATTGTTTCAGATAAATGATAAGGAAATTCTACTGTCACGTTGTTTTTATCCTCTTTCGAAGCAACCAGACTTATTTCTTCCTGATTCTTTCTTACAAATGATTTATTTACTACCATCCTGTTTATTATACAGTTTATTAGAAGTGCCATGTTATTCTCAATAAATTCATGGTCATCTGAATATTTATGAAATTCCTTAGATGTTAAAATATTGTATTGCAAGGATATAGAACTTGTGTGAATGCATGTTGCGGTTTCGCTTTTATTTAAAAGACTTTCAAAGGAATACTGTATTGCTTTCGTTCGCGCATTAACTAAATAAATCTCATTAACTACAATATGTTTTATACAATGAATGATATTGTATGTAACATCTGTGGCAAAAAATTCAAAATTTTCTAAGTGTGTACCGAAATTAGAGCACCATATATTAGCTATAGTTTTGGATAAATTATAAAACAAATCAAATGTTGCGTTATCCTTTGGTGGCAAAGTAACAAAATTAGTTTTCAATTGACTGTCTATATCAACTAATTTAGTGATCTTCATTCTGTGAATTACACATTTTAATAAAGCTGTCTTGTTTTGTGGAATAAATTTTTCGTTAGGTAATTGTTCACGAAATTGTTTTGATGACAAAAGGTTATAATTCAGTGAGGTCGAAAATCTATTAAAGCAGCTGGTATTATTGTCTAGCTTCATTAAAGCCTTTTCAACTCCAGTTGTACTTATTTTTCCCGAATGAGTATCATTTTTCGAAATGTCTTTTAAACATTCAATGATAACAAAAGTGGCTTTCGTGGAATAAAATTTATAGTCTTCTTTTTTTACTTCAACACTGGAACACCATACGTTAGCTAATTCGCCTGAAAAATGTTTCAGAATGTCTGCTGTCGGGTTATTCTTTCTTGATGTTAAAGTGATTAAATCAATAAAGTCGAAACTTTTTGCATTAATCAATCCTTTGGTTATCATTTTGTTTAATGTACAATTTAATAACAGAATTGTATTTTTTGGAATAAATGTATCAGGTGATTCATGTACCACTTTTGAAGACAAAAGATTGTAATACAAAGAAGTAGAAAATGAATGCAAGCATTTTCTAGAATCCCTGTTATTACTCTGATCAAAAACTGAATGAGAAAAGTTATTTTCAGCTGCATATTGCTGTTGCGCTTTAATTTTAATCGCTTTTTGATCGTCAAGAGCCTGAATCACTGCTTCAGTGGATTTTGACGCAAATGGCACAACCGTGTTGCTTGTAATGTAATTTGATCCCCTTAGGACATTAAAAATGGATGTAGCTATGAGTCTTGCAAAACTTTCTGGAGTACTAATAAGTTTATTTTGAAAATTTTTTAAAAAAGATAATGCAAATGTCATGTTACTCAGAGGTTTAAAATCTTCTACAGATGCAAGATAATGAGAAATAGTTTCAAATTGATTCACTGCAGCTTTTCTAGAGAGTGAAAAATTAAAAGTTTCGTTGAAAATTGTTGATGTTAACAACTGCTGTTTAATAATGCTTTTGAATTTAACGTAATCCATAGAAAACGAATTATTTAATGGTACGTCTAAAACTTCGGTTATAGTTGTGTTGGATAAAGTCCTGTCTAAAATCTTATCAATCTTATTATTTTGACTGTGATCATTATTATGAAAGTTTTGCGGTAGAGCTGAAATAATAATTTTTGCGATTGATTTTGAGCGGGGTTGAAAATCTACCCACTTAATAGATTTGTATGTAAGAAATAATTTTGCGATTTCATAAGCAAATGTTGAAGCATATACATTTACATTTGAATGATCGTGTACATTGTGCAAAGCTGTTACAAAAGAAACAGATATGGCTGATTCAGAAATAAAACTGAATGCTTTTTGAAGTGATTTTGCAATGGAAAATAAATATGCAGCGACTTCTACAGTTGATGCTCCTTCAAATGAA
This sequence comes from Maratus michaelseni, assembly GCA_963931845.1. NCBI lineage: Eukaryota > Metazoa > Arthropoda > Arachnida > Araneae > Salticidae > Maratus > Maratus michaelseni. The sequence continues at coordinate 438,199,854 of OZ007586.1, read as the reverse complement.
GTTCGAAAATCCGAAGATTCAACTAATTCATTACATAAAAGTTTTCCAAATACTAAATTATCACCTTTTTCGTGTTCTAGACCATAATATCTGCAGTAATCACTTGTAATTCTGTTACTTTCAAATTCTGATATAATTGTCTTTAATGTAATGTCATATATTGTTTTTTTAATAAGATTATCTATTATACCGTAATGCTCAACTAAGCACGTCACCTGCGTTATTAAGAAAATTATGTATTCATCCCCCGTAGGATTTATGCTTAAAGACTTAAAAGTTTTCTCATATCTGTCGATAAAAGAATTAGGTGTGGCAGGATTTAAGATGAAATTCGATTTTAGTATAATCATTATTTCATAAAAGTATATTTCAGCCTTATCACGCAATAATCTATCATGAAGGAATGATTTAATTCTTTGGTAATCTTTTATGACAACACTTAATAGCGTTGAATTTTTTAGTTTGCATACTTCAAATTGATTTTCCCAAACCTGAGTATGATTTTTATTTGAATAAACTTTCAAATGCTCCAAATTTGGTGAACTTACCCCAGGTGAAAGGCTTCGAAGCAGTGCTTTAGCGACATCTTCAGCTTGCGTTTTCCAAGAACGTTCCGAAATTATCCGCCTTTCTGAAAAAAAATCTGCTATTTCAAGTGAAAAATATAAGGAATAATCTTCAGAGGTAGAATTTGCTCCTAAATATTCTAATGCTCTTTCCAATGCAATCGAAATATCTGACTTCTTTATGTTTTCAAAACCTGATGAATTAGAAAATGTAGTTGACATTGAAAACGCATAGGTGGACGCATCAGAATAAGATGTGTTTTTATTGAACACTCGGCGAAATTCATAAGAAGATGACAATTCTTTCTCTAAGATAAACAAAAATTTTTGCTCTGTTGATTTTTCTTTGTCATCGTCACTAAAACTTATATTTGTTTCTTTTAAACCAATTAAGTTTTCTATTGATTGATTTGAATGATTCGTGCTTTTGAGTTGCTGATTAGTTAAAAATGGTTTTTGTACTTGAACTGGTTCATGATCAGGATTTTCAGGTGTTAGAAATCGTACTGTTACTTTTTTATCAACATTGTTTTCCACTGATTTATTTGAATAATTAATATTTTTAAGCTGCTGATCAGCAATAAACGTTTGTTCTCTTTGTTCATGTTCACGTTTAGGATCTTGAAAAGTGAAACGCACTGTATCTTCTGTTGATTTTTCTTCATCATTGTCACTAAAACTTATATTTGTTTCTATTGATTGATTTGAATTATCCGTACTTTTGAGTTTCTGATTAGTTAAAAATGGATTTTGCATTTGATCATGTTGAGGATTGTTATCTTCAGATGTTAGAAAACGAGCTGTTACTTTTATATCAGCATTGTTTTCCACTGATTGATTTGAATTATTAATGCTTTTAAATTTCTGGTCAGCAATAACCGTTTTCTGAACTTGTTCATGTTGACGATTAGTATCTTGAAAAGTTCTGATACGCACCGTATCTTTAATGCCTGTAGCCACAGCATTTTTCGTTTTGTGAATTTCAATCACACTGGATTGAGTAACTGGTGATAAACTTCTTATTTCTTGATTCCTCATATGGGATATACAACTTTTATGAACTGTCAAAGGGCGAATCAAATAATTGGCAGTCAATGTTGCAAACATATTTACATGATATTTTTCAAGTAAATGTTTTTCATTTGCGTATTTAGCTATGATATTTATCAATAAATTTAGATACCTTTGAAAATATCTATTTCTTGAGATACGATTTTTTTTAGAATCGAACCTTTGAGGCAGTTGAGATGTATTCCACGATGAAAAAGGCTGATAGTTGGAGAGTTCTTTGGCCATTTGGTATACAATATTTTTTATGCAAGATGGAGATGAATTATACTTTAATGTGCTTTTATAACTTCTTGAAGAAATTATATTATAATACAATAAGGATTTAAATGCCTTTTTTGAAACTGATGAACTGCGAAAGTGTTGGATATTTCGATGATCCTCATTAAATATATCCTTTTTTAATTCATAACTACTTAAAAAGTTATCACTAGAAGTGGTAAAAATGGTTTTATTATTGTATTTTTGATGAATCTGATTATTTTCAAATGCCTTTAAGGATGATAATGCATGTGAGGTATGGTATTCTTTACTGTGGTGAATTTTTGGAACTTTTCTAGCACATACAACAGTTGAATTATTTTGTGCTAACAAGAGTACAAAATAAACGACTAAGGCCTTTTTAAAAATAAATAATATACAAGCTTTTGGAGGTGAAAAATGAAAACATGCTTTATAAACAGTGATAAGTTCCTTTAAAGGACGAAGCTGGGTTTTTATCTGTAGAAAGAAAGAATATATATACATGAGTAATGCTTTGGTTTGTATTGCCTTAATTGTAAGTTCTTTGGCAAGCAAAAAAATGTACTTCAAATGTTTTTGCCCTGTTATCAAATTTTTACGTATTTTATAATAAAAAATAGCTTGAATCTGAAATCTCAGTAGGCAAATTACAAATAATATAGCTGAATGAAAAATATGTGCATAAAATCGGAAATATTCAAGAGTCATATACACAATTTTCTTTCTTTGTAATAGTTTGTTCAGTTTACAAAATCTTTTTGGCTTTGCAATAAAACTAACTATGAAATGTTTTACATGAAAACTGATGTTCCGCAGAGCATAAATAGCAGTCCTTTGTGAACCTTTTAGAGTTATTTTATTTGAAGATTCGTAGAAAAGTTCATTTCGTAATAATTTTACATCATGCACACAAGAATTAATTCGAAATCTGCGATAAATAAAATTAATTTGATGTACAAGAACTTGAGCACATTTTAAGTAACTGAAGTCTAAAACAAACTCCGCCTCTAACAATAAATTCTTCTTCCTCTTTTTATAAAATTTGCATTGTATGAAGGTGTGGACGAGCATCTTGATATGAATGAACGCTGACATGATTACACTGTTTTTAAGAAATTTTTGATATTCTTTCTGTTGACTTCTTGAAGCACAATTTCGCAGACATTTAATAAAATTAAAATAATTGAGAATAAGACTATGGTAAATTATTTGTAATTCAACAATTTTACTAAACATTAGTTTACTCGAAGAACTTGATAACATGGAGAAAGTTTTAGTTTGATTTTGGATTGAAAACTTTGTAGTTATTATTTTTTTCTTCACAGTTAGTGTTCTTTCTTCCAGGAAAATTTTAATTGCATTGTTCAAAAATCGGATCCAAATATCCCTTTCGAAAGTCTTATATTGATTATCGTTCGCTGTATCTAATTCGTGAAGTGAGAATTTTTGAATAAACAATGTGTAAAGTATGAATAAAAATAAATTCATCGGTAAAGCACACCGACAAACGATTTGGGTAAGCTAGCTTCACTCTTTTCAGCTACTGTTGAAGTAAGTATAATGCACAATTTATACAATAGGCTCTTGCAAGCTTTCTTTTAATTCATTCATAATTTGAATAAATTTCGAATAAAATACCATAAGGTCGATGTGAAACTATCCAAATGCCGTAAAATTACCAACAATCAAACAGGGCAATTTACAGAAAAGAAACTTTGAATCACATGCACCAAGTTTTCAATCAAAAAAAGCTCAGATAAAGTCATCTTTACAAGTTATATTTCAGTTCATTTAGCATCCAAGAAATGAAATAATTGTATATTCAAATTAATGCTATGAAGAATCAGAAACAATTGTCTTTTGATTGTCGAATTAATATGATAAATTTCATTCGACTTTCATAAAATTAGACATATCTGTACTTACGTAGGATGGATGCCATATGATAATAATGGCTGACTTCTATTATTTAGTTTCGTATAAATCCCTTAAAGGATTCTGCAACACGAATACTACACACAAATGAAATATCATCTCAAACTGTTTAGATTGACATCCTTGCTTAGATTTTGAAACGAGCAATATATTTCTGATTTTTGTTATACTAATCCAGAAGTCACGATTCGCAATATTTTGAAGCTTATCTTGTCGTTGCTCAGCTGTTATGTTTTTTAGAAATGACATCTAGATGAACAGCAGCCTACGTACATATAACCATATAACATTCATACAGACGTTATTTGGCCCTACAATGACATTTCAACTTGCTATATTGTTTGCTTTGAGTAGGTGAATGATTGTGAAATATACTCGTAAAAACAAATATATACAACAAACAACGAAAAATATACATCCTTGAAAACATACAATTGACGTAAAAGTTTCGCGAACACACTGAATACACAAATTCTAAGAATATGTGTCATCAGATTTAGTCTGACGGTTTCATTGTGTTTTAGAGATACAATTAATTATTATATTAAGCGCGTAGGTGGAAGTTAGTAAAGTTTAAAGCTATTTACTCTGAAAATGCACCTTATATAGAAATTATTTTAACCAAAATGGGAACTTCATTTATACACTCTAAAGAAAAAAGACAGATATTTCTTAATCTACACTGTTAAAAATTTGCAACAAACTGTCCAGTCATTTGACCGTTTTTGTAAAAAACGGTTACATAACCATAATTTAACTATATTCTGACCATGAAATGAGCAATAATACGGTCAGAATAGAGTTAAATTACAGTTATGTAACCGTTTTCTACAAAAACGGTCAAATGACTGGAATGTTTGCTGCAAATTTTTAACAGTGTAGGAAAATATAATATAAACACACGAACGGAAATATACAATAACCACTTCCGAGTTACCCGCGATTTCAAAAAGCGTTCTTTATTTTTAGAAACCTCAAAAACCAATATATTTTTGAGATTTAAAGAAGCATTTATAAAAACAAAGGGACTTTTGCTGCCATAAATTTTCGGAAACGTTTCTGAGTAAATTTTATAGTGTATTAATCACTTTTCTCAAACCGGAATTTCGATTTTTAGGATGCTATCCTTTCCCAAGCAAACATTTCCATATTCAGCAAACATGTTTTACAGACAAACAGGATAAATTAACAGCATTTATATTATTTTGATATTCTTGCATGTATAAATTTAGTTACGCAGCTGAAAATGTTTAATTGAGAATTGATTGCATCCTAAAACCCAATATTTCAGTTTGACAAAACTGATTAATACTCTCTCTCTCTCTCTCTCTATATATATATATATATATATATATATATACTCGGAGACTTTCTGAAAATCAGTGGAAGCAAAAAAAACTTTGTTTTTATAAATGCTTCTTTAAATCTCGAAGTATATTGGTTTTTTTTGTTTGTTTGTTTTTTTAAGATAAAGAACAGTTTTTCGGAGTTGTGGTTAACTCGGAAAAGGTTATTGTATATTACTTACCCATCATCCGTAGTATAGGGTAAGTCTTGTAATCGTTTTGAAAATTGAAACAAAAAATTGACGGATTTACACGTATCAGACACTGGAGATTCCGAAAAACATATTTTTAGAAAAAAGAAATTCCCGTCCGCCTGTCTGTGTGTCTGTAAACACTCCCGAACAAATTAAGATAGAGACTTGAAATTTGGTATGTACTTAGTATGTAATATTGGGAAGAAGCTTATTGAATTTCAGTAACCTCGATTAAACGGAACTATTTTTTTCGGACTCTCAAAATATTCGTTCTGATAAAAGGTATATAAAAAATTTCGAAATTGCTTATTTTAAAGAGTGAATATAAAAGACAATAAAAAAACATAAATTTTACATAAAGAATGAAGTCGATCGGATAATTTGCCGAGATATTTGTAATCATATTTTACACACTCTTTGATTTTTCATGACCCTGTATTTCATTCAAATTTCAAATCAAAGATACATTTTAATTTGTAATGAGATGCTTAATCCGACGCAGTATACCGTTAGTTAATATGATTATCAATTTTAGAGTTATAAGAATGTTTCTTTTACACAATTCAGTAATAGAGCATTTAAAGTTTATGAATCAAGCCAGGATTTTATCCGAATTGCAATGCATTTTATAAATAGTTTACACATGTTTTATTTTCATATTTTATATTATGCATATCCATATGATGGGTAAGTATTACGGTGGCCCCCAACGAGTAGTTTTCGTTCGAGTTCGCTGTTATGCTAAATTTTCGTAGATTAGGAAACAGTTGTCTTTTTTTATAGTATATTATAGTAAGTACCGGTCATCTTGTAAAACAAATTTTGTTTTTCTTAAAAACATCTCTCCAAAGCTGGCTTGAAATTTAAAATAATGGCTTGACAAAAGCTTTTTTTTAAATACTATTCGTGTTTGAAAAATTAAAGAATGGTAAGGCATTTCACATTACAAAACATCGCATGAAAAGGATGTTTTTAAATATGTACTTAGAAAGAAGAAAATTCTTGGTTAAGCATGATAATTACACCACTTTCAAATATTACTTATTGGATGTTACACATCGATGGAATTGGACAAGCTTATGTTACCAAGATGTGTTTTTTTTTTTTACGTTTTTGAAAATTAATCACTTCAAAATGAAAGGAAAATGCATTCATGTTAGATCGTGGTGAATAACTTCCAACATTACTATAGCATATTACATAAAATTACGCATCTTATCCATTATGTAAAAAACTATTTACAGAACACATTTCTTTTCTTTTAATTTACAAATGTTAATATAATAAAAAAAAAGGTGTAATGTTGTACTACCGTTGGTAGTGTTATAAAATTCCCAATACAAGCACACTCTAAATTACTGAGATTATGGTATTTCTTTTAATAATAGTGTAATTTAAATAGGTGTAATGTAATAGTGTAGTTTAAAAATATAAATAGTGTCCATATATATATATTTATATTTCTAAGTATGTCTATCTTATGATTTAATAGTCATTTTACTTACAAAAAGATATATATATATAAATAGATAGATAGATAGATAGATATACATACATACACACACACACATATATATATATATTTACTATATCATATTGAAATATCGATGTAAACATTTATGTCATAAAAGTACAACCAAATAAAATCTGAGCGAAGGTGAATATGTAATCTAGATGCTTAAATAAACCTTGAATAAAACTAATTTTTGCATTAATCATTTCCAATACAGAACACATAAAAGTTCTCTGAGACAACCAATTGACATTTCTATTAATTAAAATCATAATGCATCACATTCAATTTTTTAAGTAGCCTTTTATAAACCACAATGGTAAAAAAAAGGATGGAACACCCCATACATTCTTGCCGCATACAATTGCCCCCCCCCCCCCTCCGCCAAAAAAGAACTAACAAACCGGAAATAGACATTCAACTGGAAATTATGTCTTCTTTCAATATATGTTTAAAAAATAAGCTTAGAGGTCGTCTTCATACTGAAATTGTACCAAAATCTGAAATTTTCAATACGAACACCTAATTTTGACATAACATATGGCTTTTTTCGTAAATTTTTACCGTAAGGAAACAAACGGAAATACATTCGTTCAAGTAGTACAGGAATTATGGCGGTATAAAATTTGGAACTCCTACTAATGTTAAATTCATATGTAATCCTTGAAAACAGATTGAAATGTCGGTCGTTTTTTAAGCATAACTTAAAACCTACTTAGCTGGCATATCTGTAATTTTGGATTCGCATGTTTAAAGCTTCTAAAAATCGATTTCTGTTAAAAAAAATTCATAGTTTACAATTCATAATTGTTTCGAAAAATTGTGCTTTATGAAGTTAATTTTCGAAAAAAAAAATTAATTGTAATCTATGAATGTTTTTTTAAAACAGAAATCGATTTTTAGAGTCTTCAAGTATGCGAATTCAAAATTACAGCTCATTTCGCCAAGTAGTTTTTGAGTTATGTTTAAAAAAACTACGAGCATTGCCATCTGTTTTGCCACAAATACAAATAAATTTAACATTAGGAGTTACAATTGTTAAACCTTCATAACTCCTAAATTACTTGACTGAATGACTTCCCGCTTGGGTATCCATCCTAAAGTAAAATTTAGCCGAAAAAGCCAAATATGATGTCAAAATTAGGTATTCTGTTGTTATAGTTATGAAGAGGCAGCAATGTCCTTCATCGGAACCGATCTCATATATCATAAAAATGAATTTATTAAAATTTTGTACGTCAAATAATAAAAATACATTTGTTGATTAAATGAATTAATATTAAATATGGGTTCGTTGAGCTTGTAATCAATCAACACTCAAGATAAAGTCAAAGTCTGAGTGGGCGCGAGAAGTGAAAACTGCTCTCTTTCACAAAAGGTTTCTCGAAGTCTAGACACGTTTCTAAATAGATGGGAATGTTTATTCATACGAAACAGGTGATGTTTATCACTCAGTAGACAAGGCTGATATACCTCAATCTCAAAACAATAGCCAGGAAAGGCTTTTCCGACGGGGATTTAAAATATCGCCCGAAGATTTCCACCAGGAGCCACAACTCTGTTATCCAGGATCAGATTGACTGGATTCTAATTCAGATCTCCAACTGAATTCTCTAACTGTCTCCCTTCTTAAGGTTTCTGCTCTCGTATGTATAATTTCTGTTCTCCGCCTGAAAACAATAGACGTTTCTCCAGCCAGTAGAAACATCGAAAGATGAGGTCACGTAGAACGTCTGCTGTGATTGGGGAAATAAAATTTCTAACGCTTACCCTCCACTGCTTATTTCACTTTCGTTCCCACGGTCTGTCGGCATGATGAAAGACGCGCCACCCGGCTCGTTCCATTGTCGTGGATGCCTCTAAAACTTCAAGGTGGAAGATGAAATATGATGCATCGAAATGTTTCTGTTTACTGACGGATTTGGGGACTTTGCCGAAAAACTGAGGAAAATTTATTTTACATGGGACTTTTCTATGGGACTTTCGAGTGAGATATTGTGGATTTCTCACAATTCGTATTGAACATTTCTGAGTTTGAACAATTTCACTATGAACGACCCCTAAACTTATTTTTATAACATAAATTGAAAGAAGATATAATTTCTAATCGAATGGCTATTTTTTTTCTTACGACATTTTGAAGATTAAAGTGTATGAGGAGTTCTTTTTTTTTTCTTTTGGCCGACTGTGCATATAAGTTAATGTGGCGTCACAAATATTGTAAATCAAACATTTTTCAAACGCTAATAGAAAGGCAGATAAACAAATGACAGCTAAATCAAAATAATAGCTCAGTAGCATGTTAAAATCGGCATCAAGTGCAGCATTGTTAACATTTTGCTTTCAATAATAATAGTCCACATACGAAAATTCGCCTTTAAAATCTAATACTTTGCTGATCCCTGCAGGGGAAAAAATTGTTAACATTTTCAATAGAAAACATGTGTTGTGAGTTTAAATAGCATACTCAAATTACGTACTATTTGATCATTTTTTACGGAAAACATAATTCAAATGGACAGATTGTGTAATAAATTTAACTCTTAAGAATATCTCAAATAGCGTAGAAGAATATTTGTTAAAGATGAAAAAGATATAGTGTTATTAAAATGCATCTTAAACAATAATCACCCATAAGCAGTAATGTATTTTAATTCCTTTGTACAGATGAGTAAAATAACTATAAATGTTCTAGACCATTTTCATTTTGAAACACGCTGCCGTCTTTTTATAAGATTCACATTCCAAAACTTTTATGAACGTTAGAACGCATGCGGACAGAATTGAGACGAATTAATGAAAATTTTTCATTTAGTTTATACTAAAACTCTTTTGAAATGTAAAAAAAATGACGCTATAAGCACTCATTTCAAACAATAACCGTCAATAAATATTAAATGGACAGAAAGATTTGAAATGACGAAAATTGATTGAAGTTTGATCGTGGATTAGGAAACCTGTAATTAATTTGGACTATCACTTTTTCTGCTTTTATTTATTTAAGTTTCATGGAAATAAAAAAAATATATTCTTGTTAAATTGTAAAAAACAATAACAAAAGTTTAAATATTGTACGGCAAAATTAATTTTGCAAAACATGTTTTGCCACGATTTTGAAGTCCAGGTTACGCATCTTTGAGTCATCATTTCTTCTTTATACAAGTCCAGAAAGACGAAAAAACAGGCTGCCACACTTGCTTCACGTGTTAGTCTCAATTCGGACCACTTGAGTTAGAAAATGCTTTTTTCGTGACGTACGTTTGAAAAAAGAGCATCATGTAACTCAAGGGATCCCAAGGGAGACGAACGCGTGACGCAGTACGGCAGTCTGTCTTTTACGTCTGCCTCGTTCTATACTGCTTTATTATGTTGTCTCTCGAGTATAGAAAAAAAATAAAAAATTTAAAGATATAATAAAAAAAATTTAAAAATCTACAAAAAATTGATCATAATTTTTATTATAACGTGATGAAAAAAATTGTTTGTTTGTTTTTCATGTCTAATTTGTAGATAATTTAATATATTTCATTTAAAAAAATACATGTTTGGTGAACTTATTCCGTTAACTTGTTTAAAGGTTATCGTGGCAAAACTGCTGAAAAACAGTGTTTTGGGATAATTGAGTTTAAAGTTTTACACAACATTATTCATCGCTAACGGCATTTACCTCAACCTTTAGTACGACCGTAATTTTAGGAATTTTCCAATCGGACCAACTGTACGACAGTTTTAAAGGTTCAAACATTAGAAAAAAAAAATAATAATAATAAAACGTGTTTTTCGTGATTTCAAACCTTCTGGGGCCCCTTAATGCATTAAAAATATTTTAAGCAGTATGGAAAAGAAGTATAAACGTTACAAGGACCATTTTAAATAAGAGATATGTTTTCTTTATATAACATGTCCACCCAAAATAATATATTTAAATATCTTCGCTATCCTAATATTACGAAGTTTAGAGTGTGGGTCGTCACTTGGATGGACAGACAAGTGACAAGAGACAGGCTGACAAATTGAACTCATAAAGACCTTTCAAATAGCATGTGAGAATTTCTTTGAAATATGTAAAATAAAATTTTATAAGAAACTCATGTTAAAAAATAATCACCAGTAGACAGTAATACATTCGTACTCTTTTGTGTGGCCTTGTAAAACGTTATAGAGATTATTTTCAGTTGAAAACATACTGTAGTCTACCTCAATAATATTATATTTAATTTTCACAGTTATCTGAATATATTTCGAACTAGATTACCCTCCCGGCGTTGCCCGGGCCTTTGATAATAACTTTAAATATATCTAAAATCTTGATATTATATTTTTAAACGAATTTTTTTTTTCAAAGGAACCTAATGTTGTGAACCCCATTGCCTTCGGCAGCGACTCCCTCGAATTTGTATAATTTTATATTTTTAAGTAAGAATATATCCAAACGATCCTAGAGTTGGGGTCCCCACTGCCTTCGGCAGATTCAATTGTGAGTATCCAAAACAAAGTTAAATAAACGACAGGTGTAGCAAATAGGTACTACCCTAACAGCACAGCCAGTCGATGTGACGTTACCTTGACATCACAAATGGTCACTGTCACAGTCACTAGGGTGAACTAAAATGTTATACATTTGTCTCATTATTACTCTCAACTGACCGTTATTCCACTGGGAAGTCACCGTGACTGTTACTTTGAGACTAGTCACCAGATGACGTTATAATAAAAGCATCTTATGACTTTCATGTGACCTTAATTTGGAAACTTTATTGTGAAATTACCGTGATAATAGCTTTCTGACGAGTCCCCAAGTGACTTCAAAATGATGTCATCTAGTGACGTACCACAAAACAATTCAATGCTCATGGTGGTTTTACAGTAGAGTCTCCAAATGTCGGTCTCTTGAGTATCACCATGGGACTTCATTGTGATGTCATTTGCTAACTCGTCACATTAGAAAGGCCGTGGTGAATGGTGACAATGTAATCTTCAAATGATCGTCACATGATTGTCATAAGGTGACTTCAATATAAAATGACCTAGTGATTCGTCACAAAGCAAAAGTCATTGTGATTGCTCAATGTAGTCACTAAATGATGCTCACTTGATAATAAAAATTAGACGAATGAAATATATTACATTCCGTTCCATTGTAATGACTGTGACACTTGTGATCATCCGTGATATCAAGGTGACGTCATATTGCGTTGTTAGGGTGGTTTTCTAACAGAACTTATTTGTTACGCCTGCCGTTTCTATCACTTTATCTTGAGTACTCACAATCAAAATTTTTGTTCGAAAATTAATATATTACGGTTGCCGCTTAATGTTTCGACATCAATGTAATCTCCTGTAAAGTTATTTCAAATTATGACTACCTGTAGACGATGATGTTTTTTTAACATAACTATTTTGATTAATGTACCATTTTACAACACAGAATATTTTGCATTAAATTTCAGAAAAATAGTGATATTTCGTCCTGATCCACAAGCATTTAAAAAAATTAAAGGGCAGAAGGTGAGATTATACTTTCAACTATTTTGAAACTCTTAACTTCGTATAAAATTTTAAATAATACGTATATGAATTTCCCATTTCTTTGTTAATTCCTTTTGTCTAATTGGATTAAGAAATATATGATATATTGAATAAAATAAAAGAGTATATATCGACTGTTATATCTCGCCCGTCGACTATTTTCTATTAAAAATAATAAAAACAACTGTCGCCAAACAATGGGATTTAACACCAAAACTGCATAAGTGTGACAAAACTTCACGGTTTTTGATCAATAACCGTGACCGAATGTTTTGTCCGTGTATCTACCGAAGATTGATGGGGAGGTGGCACGCCGAAAACTGTAAAAATGCTATAGACATGAATCCCGTCTTAAAAGTCGTGAGATAAAGCAGTTTCTATCAAAATTCTTTTTTTATTGCTTTGCATACTACTGCATATAATTACGTTTGCTGGAGAGGGCGGGGGGGGGGATAAACGCCAATAATAATGGAAGTTTGGAATGAACAGATTTCTCGTCATTTAGACAGAAAATGTAGACACATATAACATACGCAGCAATCGTAAATAACAGATATAATATATAAAAGGTGTATAAAAATTAGATAAAGCCTTAAAACTCTGAGCCAAAAATAATTTATCAAAATTTGCAGCAATCATTTTGGTGGCCAAAAGGCTCGAATGCCATTCAAAATAACAATAGAATAGTCATCAGTTTTAGGAATTCGGCGCCATACAATTTCACTTAAATATGTATCAATGATCTTTAATATGAATATGAATCCCAGATCTCTATCAATTGTTTCAAAAGGCGAGATAAAACAGAGAAGTAGCGGTTAACTTATATCCCCCATTAGAAAAACTAAATTAACTTATCCACAAAATAAATAAAAATGTAATACGTACATCGCGTACCAGCACTGCACTTGAAATCAACCGTAAACGTCACGCTTTTGTATTATTGGCTTTAAATCACATTTGTTGGCGACGTATATACATATATATTTAAGAAAGTGGTTGACGGGAGGATAGACATAGACAAGTACCAATAAAAAATATAATGAATTCTGTCGTAAATTTCTTTGTTTATTGAATCGAATCTAAATTACATAATATGACATACAATTAAACGACTCTAAAAATTCTCTGCGTAAAGAGAACATTAGGAAGAATACATTTCCTAATGATAGCTAATTATGCTTCTGTGCAAACAAAATAGACCGACAATGGACATATATCAACTCATACAGAATAGCGCGAGATGTTGATTGCAGCAAAGAAAAAATTAATAAATAAAACGAGAAAAATACCTATTTTATATACTAAATAGTTATTATAAATCATTGTTTTCTTTCTGTAACAGAAACGTGAGGCAATTCAAGGACGTATAAATGTGAGGCTATAAAATATCCATGACATGCTTTTAGAAGAAGGATTTTCATATTCATAAAGAAACTTTTATAGAAGAAATTTCCAAAAAGTATTAAGTCAGTTAACATAATTTTTTTTCAATTATGAGGATTTACGTATTACTTCTTTTGCTGCTTTCCTCTAACATTATCATTTGTACCTGCTCTATGACGCATGATCATGGTGAGTAATGAACTTCACTTTTTGTAGCATTTCATCAGGCATTAGAAATTTCTCAAAATTCGTCTTAAATATACTACTACAACATTTTCAGAATAATCAATGGCAATCGAATGAATTCTTCTTCAGGCTAAAAAAAAACTCATACAAATTATAACTGATATAAAGACAGAAGCAAAGTTTTTTGAGTCTAGATAAATACCAGTTAAATATGGTTGAAAAATTCTTTAAAATTCACTGAAAATTATCCCAAGCCTTTAGTGCATACTTGAAAAGAATGAAATCGGTCCAATGAAATAAAATAGGATTTTGCGACAGACGTCTCTGTGGAGAATGAAATTTTGAGATCTTTTTCTCATATTTTCCTGTTTGAATTATTATTTTATGAATCCAGGCTAAGAAAGTTAAATGTATTAATTAATAAAATTCAAATAAAAGTTTAAAATAAAGATTTTACCCAGGGAAATAAGCATGGCAGTTTCAAAGTTTATTACCCTACATCAAACAAGCCTTGCGCAAACAATCTCGTTTTTGAATGAAGAAAAAACCTAAAAATATTTTTTTTCTGCTGACATATGATAGACCAAAAGTTCACTAATAAAACTAACTATTCAACAACGTTTCTGTATCTCATGAAGTAATGCTATTTTTAATACATTTTTACGCTGAGCAATACAACATCTGAATTTTGTCATTTAAATTTAGTAGTAAAATAAATGCTTCGATGAACACTTTCATATAGCTAATATGTAAATTTACAATATTTAAACTTTAAAATGCTAACTATTTTTTTTAATTAAAGAACATATTTTTAAACATAAATGAAACTTAGTATGAACATTCATGGTTTTATAGACAAAATTACCGAAGTAAAATTTGCTTCAACTCTGTTGTATAATATTTTAAAAAGTCAAATGTATGTTTGTAGATTAATAGCAATTAAAATAATAATATAATGTTACCATAATTGATATACAAATGCCCATAAATTGAAAGTAAAAATTTCTTTGAAGGTGATAGAAAATTTTTAACATTTTATTTTTTAGGCCCCTAAATTCTACATAAAACACGCAATGTATATTGAAAAACAGAAAGTTCGTAAAAATTTGTTGACTAGTGTAATAAATGATTATTTTAGGTAAATTTTTGCATTGCAACATTTTTTTAAAAATATTTTTTGTCTCAAATTATAATTAATAACAATTTTATCTTTCGAAGAATTTTTCCTGATTTTTTAAAAAAATACGTTAGAAGAATTATATAAGTATGTAAATTTTTAAAAGATTTCGCCTATTAAAATTAATAAACTAAATCGGAATATTTACTGCTCTACTCAAATCATTTCTTTAAAATATTATTTTTAGTATAGTATAGAATTAGAAAAGTACAAACAGAATTACAAATAGCCTTAGAATGTACTCGTAAATATAGAACTTTTCAGAATTGAAACTTTCCACTCCATGTCTTTCAACATCAAGAAAGCTCAGCAGTTATAATTCGAAAAGAAACTATCCATTAAAAAATATTTTTGTTTTGTAAAACGAATAATCCTTTTGGTACATGTAAACGTAAAATATGAATAAGTCATTTTAAATTATATAATTGCCAATCGATGTGTTAAACGAATTTTAAAACATGTTTTCTATGGTGTTTTAAGGTACCGTCAACGCATAAATAGTTAAAAGTTTAAGACCTATATATATAGGTCTATAACATACAAAAAAATCATTATATAATAGTTGCATAGTTTACAACATTAACGTGCAAAGACAAATGCAGCATTAGACCTTATGCCAGCGCAGATGGCAGCTAAAAAAACTGGCTAATTATATATTTTTTTTAATCGAAAAAGGTGAAAATATTACCTGGCCTGCTGGACTCGAATTCAGAATCTTTGGCTATCAGTGCTATTGCTTTACCTCTGAGTTATCCCGGGTGAGTAGGATAGTAGCATTGCACCATAATTAAGTAATTAAGATGATGTTGATGCCAGCGTAGAAGGCCGAAGGGCGAAACATAAAAAATCCATTATATAGTAATTACATACATTACAACATTAACGTGCAGAGACAAATGTAGCATTAGACCTGAACCAGCACAGAAGGCAACTCGGAACAAACTTGCTAATTATTTATATTTTTTCAAAATCGAAAAATGTGAAAATATTACCGGGCCTACTTGACTCGAACCAGGGATCTTTGGCTATCAGGACTATTACTTTACACCTGAGTTATCCCGGGCGAGTAGGATAATAGCTTTTCACAATGATGAAATAGTTAAGAGGACTTTGATGGCAGCTCGAAACATACAAGAAATCCTTTATATATTAGTTGCATATTTTATATACAACATTAACGTGAAGAGACAAATGCAATATTAGACCTGATGTCAGCGCAGAAGTCAGATCAAAATAAACTGGCAAATTATATATTTTTATTTAAATCGAAGAAAGTGAAAATATTATCAGTCAAGGACTTAAAACATGAACCTTTGGCCTCAACTTCTGAAGTATCCCGGACAGGTAAGACAGTAGCTATTCACCATAATGAAGTAAGATTTCTAGAAACATATAAGAAATCATATATAGTTAGTAACAAACTTTACAACATTAACATGCAAGCATCAGACTTGATGCCATCTCAAAACAAACAGGGTAATTACCTGGTTCGAGTCCTGGCCCGGTCTTCGATTTCGATATATATACAAACATGGTGATACAGTGGGATTCCAAAAAATTTAAAAACTATCAAATCTGGTCATGTGCACCAAAACAAATAATTTTTGTATATGGAAACTAGAGTCGTGATCCATTTTTTCACTCGAAATTACAAAATTTCTCACTCTAATCCAAACATAACTATCTTTCATAACTAAAATAAACAGATTTGAAAGCAATTTTCAACAGACCTTGTTTTGTTTGAAATGCAGTGATATATTTAAAAGGGATGGAAGTGTACAGCATTTCGATAAGTAAAATCGTAGGAACTGTCAATTACATTCGGAAACAAACAGTGCCTAGTTCAGCGCTATTTAGATAAGGATGGTAGCCACTTCTACCATTTCTCGTGATACCCTTACATTTCATACAAAGAAAAGTCAGTCTATTTTAAATTTCATTAAAATATCTCCATTATTCTTAACAATTCAAAATTTTGGATAGTTTTGTTTATAACTTTAAGAACAAAATTCATATTTTGGATTCGGATAAGACACCCTCTATTTTTCAACGAAAAGGTGGATTGTGGCCTTAATTTCCTATATAAAAATAGTGTGTTGTAGCGTGCACTACACCGTCTTAAAGTTTGCTCAATTTTTTTAATCACTCTATATACACCGGTGTCCTTAAATTAAGGACATGTATTATATGTAGTGCCTTATGTGTAAGTATAATACTCTGGTGTCCATAAAACATGACAACACACAATTCTAATTTTAGTGCACAGCAATTTGATCAGTCATAATGATTGATCAAAAGAAACTAACATAAATTCCATGAGTAGAAAGTAGGTATTACTCTAACAGCACAGTCAGTCGATGTGACTTCGATGTGTCAGTCGATGTGGCCACAAGTGTTACAGTCACTACCCAAAATGAGATACATTTTCATTCGTCAATTTAGGATTCTCAATTAACCGTCATTTCGTGACTACATTGAAAAGTCACCGCGACCGTTGCTTTGCGTCTTGTCACCAGGTTACGTTATAGTTAAGTCACTTTGTGACCCTCAACTGATCGTCATTTTATGACTCCATGATCGTTGCATTACGACGAGTCACGAAGAGACGTCACAAGGAAGCCACCTGGTGATTTTCAGATGACAGTCTTTTTGTCACTCTACTGTAAAATATCGTGACTGTTGCGTTTTGTCAAGTCACGAGATAACTTTAATGTGGCACCTCTTGGAGACTGAGCACTCTTGGGGACTATGTTACAAAGCAACGGTGGTGGCGAATTCACAATGAGGGTCGTCAACTAACGGTCACCTGAGAATAACCAGGTGACTTCATTGTAATGTCACCTGGTGACTCGAGCAACGGCCACGGTGACTTTTCAGTGGAGTCTCCAAGTGTTGGTTAATTGAAATTCTAAACTGAAATATACCACATTTAATCACAACTGTGACTGTAACACTTGTGACGTAACATCTACTAGGTATGCTATTAGGGTAATACCTATGTTATATACCTCTTATGACAGCTCCTTTTAACTACTCACAGTTAACTTTGCGTGCAAAAATTAGAATTTTACGTCGTTATGTTTTATGAACACCAGCCTATTATACATACACACAGGCATTACATATAATACATTTTTACATACGATACTGTATATGTACATTACACTCACACACACATGCATTTTTATGTGTCTATACATACATTTTTATGTGTCTATAAGTGTATACATATAGGCCCGGCATGTAGCGCATCACATCATGTATAGACATCTCCTTTAGCTCTATTAATATGATATTGTTAAAATTTAATTAATGGAGACGAAATTTTAAATATTTATTGAAGCAGTCTTTAACATGCTCCTCAGAAAAAAAGATTATTCTGATTGCGAAATATTTCATCTGAAATCACGCTGAAGAAACATGAAAAAAAATTGTATATAGTATTTTGTAACTTATTATTTGAATTGCATTTTTATATTCACAAGCATCGCGAATTTTAACTGTGTTCTTAAAATAGAGTCGGAAAATTTTTCTTTAAATACAATTATTCCAAACTTGTTAACTTTCCACTAAAATCATGTTCATCATATTGAACAATTTTGGTTTGTTTATAGTTACAATGTTAGTGGCATATTACTAAAATTAAACTTTAAAACTAAGAATGAATGTTTAATTTGGGTAGACTATAGAAAATGTCCTTTTAGAAATAAACATTCTAAACTAAGTAATATATCTTGCTACTTTAAACATGAACAGCAAGCTATTGTGAATAGCAAGAAAGACCTATGTACCTAAGAGAATAGGACCACTACTATTCATATTAATAATATTTGAATCTAAGTTTTACTATTCAGTTGGATGAGTGACAACACCATTTGTTATTGTAGCCATTATGAATTTCTGAAGAAGGAAGCTGTGAGAAATTAAAGGTGAAAAATTGCTTTGTAAGCTCAAAAATAAATTTTGTAGCTAAATTGTTTTACTATTTCATAAAAAGATGTTTTTCTTTTAACTCCAACACCTAATTTTAATTGTTTTAAAGAGTTAATTGCGATATCAAATACAGTAGAACCTCGATTAACCGAGCTTCGATTAATCGAGGTTTCTTTTAACCGAGCCGATAACGAAGTCTGATTTTCTTTTTTTTTTGTGAATGAGCCTTGTAAAAGACCACACTTTGTAGTTCATTGTCCGTGCTACAGGCTCTTCTGCACCCAAAAGCACTCAACTTCGGAGAAGCATAGCACCCTGAGAAGTCAACAGTGAACAATGCTTTGTTTCCAGTGGCCATGTGACCCTATTGAACACCAGGTGCAATGTGTTATCGGACAATTACATCCCTTTCCCCACTTGACTGGCGACAGTGGGTGGATTTGCGACTCTCACAATAGACATTTGGGTTTCATGACATTCTTCTGTTTGCCCTTTCTTTCGCGAAGAATTCTTCCATCCTTTCTCCCCTGTTTTGTTGTAAACCTTTTCTTTAATCATTTCACGTGTGACCATCGCGCAAATAGTTACTCGTTCATTTTTAAACTGCAGAACCAAAAAAGAAAGAGAGTTGTTGTTTCGGTAGGTAAAAAGCTTCAGACAATTAAAAGAATTAATAATGGTGAAAGTTAAAAAAAAAATTGCTCTGGAATTTGGAGTTGATGAAACCACAGTAGGCGATTGGAGACGTAACAAAGCTCAAACAGAGGCTTTTTGTTCAAAGCTGCATTCGTCAAAGGCCTTAGAAGGACGTTCGACATTTAAAAAAGGCAAAAGTGAAAAGCTCGATGAAGCAGTCTATCTTTTGTTTAAGCAACAACGCGCGCAGGGCATTCCTATTTCCGGGAACATTATAAAAGAGAAAGCTCTTCTTGTCAGAAAAATATTAAACTAAAATGAAAGTTTGCTGCAAGTCAAGG
This sequence comes from Maratus michaelseni, assembly GCA_963931845.1. Taxonomy (NCBI): domain Eukaryota; kingdom Metazoa; phylum Arthropoda; class Arachnida; order Araneae; family Salticidae; genus Maratus; species Maratus michaelseni. The sequence continues at coordinate 438,179,804 of OZ007586.1, read as the reverse complement.
CTGGTTAGCTAAATTAAAAAAAGACATGGCATTCGACAACTGGCGATTGCAGGAGAAAAGTTGTCTGCCAATGAAGATTCTGCTAAAGACTTTGTTGAAAGATTTGAAGAAATGATCGAAAAAGAAAATTTGACATTAGATCAAATTTATAACGCCGATGAAACCGGCTTGTTTTACAGAATGATGCCATTGAAAACTTTGGCATATAAAGAAGAAGCCAGTGCCCCGGGTAACAAGAAAAGCAAAGACCGGGTGTCGCTTTTTGTTTGCGCAAATGCAAGTGGAACTGATAAGTTACCGCTGCTTCTCATCTGTAACTTAAAGAAACCGAAAGCATTTAAAAACATCAATGTAAATTCCTTGCCCGTGAAGTTGAAAAATAATAGGTCTGCTTGGATGAACTCCAAAATTTCTGAAAAATAAGTTTCATGATGACTTTGTACCACATGTAAAGCAACATTTGGCGCAGCTAAATATCCCCCCTAAAGCAGTTCTGCTTGTTGACAACGCTCCTTATCATCCGGAAGAAGAAATGCTGACTTCAAGAGAAATAAGAGCGATTTTTCTTCCCGCAAACGTGACATCGTTGATACAGCCAATGGACCAAAGGGTAATTGAAGCAATGAAGAGACATTACAAAAAGAAACTAAATGAAACTTTGAAAATAACTGTGAAAGGCATAATCTACATGATTGCCCAGGCATGGCAATTAGTAAATGCAGCTATGATCCGAAAATCATTCCACAAAATAATTATTCAAAAGAGGAGAGAGGATGAATCCCAGCAGACGAAAAACCCACCGACAGACGGAGAACTTTTTGAGATTATCAATGGCATTGAAGGATATGAAGAAGTTTTGGAAGAGGACATTTACGAATGGCTGAACGTTGAATACAAAATCCAAGTTTTCAAATCCTTAATGAGGAAGAAATTATACGAGCCATTTGTTTTGTTCGTCGTTATTTATGGTGATGTGTCCGTTGTATCGTAATCATTACGATTTACTTAAATAAACAATTGATTAATTATATTACTTATTTATTAACAACCACATTGAACATCCGGCTCGTGTATGCGAGCATCCGTCTTCACTCTCCATAACAACATTCCATCAGTTAATGGGTTACAGTTATATGTTAGTAGTGGAAGTTAAAGTACATATCTTAGTTGAAGTTACAGTACAAATATTTATGAAACAAATATATCACATCCCCCTTTTTAATTATAATTATCTGTACTTTATGGATCTAAACATTCTAATGGTGATAAATCAATAACATACATAGTCATTCAAGTATTGGGGTCGTTTTATAATACGACCTGTTCGGCTGCTGACATTGCTTTGTTCATTTACTTTAGAAGATATTGGTTTAGCAGTGACATTATTAAAAGAAGTTTTACTGTCTGGGAGATCATCAAGTCTGTCATCAAAATACCGATGAGAAGCTTTAGATAATTTTAAGAACTTTCTATTTCTTGTGAAAATCCTTCCAGAATTTGTTTTGATTTTATACGACCTGGGGTTTTCTGTTTTACATAATACAATAGCAGGTTCCCATAATTTAGTTTTAACATTTTGAACAGTAATTCTATCCCCCTGTTTAAGTTCTTTCAAAGTTTTATTACCTTTATCATAATAATATTTTTGTTTTTGCTGTCTCCTTAATAATTCTATGTTAACATCTTTAAAAAGTTCAGGGTTAAGAAATTTGTTATTTATTGGTAACTTTGTCCACAATCTCCTGTTAAACATTAGTTGAGCAGGAGATAATCCTAATCCTGAAATCGGTGTATTACGGTACTCCAGTAAACCTATTGAGGGCCTACGGTTATCTTCAAAAGCTTTTTTAAAAATCGCTTTGCATATTCCAACTGTCTTTTCCACCATTCCATTACTTTGTGGATAGTAGGGACTTGTAAATATTACCTCAATATTCCATTCCTTCCCAAAGTTTTCAAGCTCATAACTGTTAAATGGGACATTATCACACATAATAATTTCTGGTATCCCAAACCTGGAAAAAATTTCTTCTAATTTAATAATAATTTCTACAACTGTTTTAGTTTGTATAGACACAACCTCGATCCATTTTGAATAGTAGTCAATTAATACTAAATAATTAGCATTCCGAAAGAACATTATATCTATACCAATTGTTTGAAAAGGACGGGTTGGTACTTCATGTGGTATAAGTGGTTCTTTGCACTGAGATTTTTGAAATTTTTCACAGATGCTACATTTAGATATGATGTTTTCGATATCACGATTAATGCCTGGCCAATACATTAGCTCTCTCGCCCTACTTTTACACTTTTGCATACCCAGATGGGATTCATGTATCAAAAACAGCATATTTTGTCTCAATACCTTAGGTATAACAATTTTATCATTCAAAAATACCAGCCCTTCAATACAAACAATATCATTTTTTAATTTGTGATAATGCATCAAATTTTTAGGTACCCACTTCTTTTCAGGCCAGCCATTTTGATAGTATTGGCTGATTAATTTTAGCTCCTCATCCTCCTCAGTAGCTTTCTGAAACTGTTGAAACCGGCTTCCACTCATTGGTAAAACTTTAGAAATTGAATGAACCATGTTTAACATGTCAGGATCATCCATCACCTTTTCTTTAATGTATGCTCTTGACAATGTGTCTGCAACATACATTTTGCTTCCTGGCAAGTATTTTACATTGAAGTCATATTTCAACAGTTTCAGGAGTCTCTGTAAACGACAAGAAATTTTGGGGATTGGCTTAAGTACTATGGATGTCAAAGGTTTGTGATCACTTTCAACAAGAACTTTATGACCATAAACCAAATTGTGAAACTTTTGAAATGCAAACACAATTGCCAGTAACTTCTTTTCGATTTGGGCATAATTTTGTTCAGCGTCTGTTAAACTTCTTGATGCGAATGCTACTGGTTGACCCTCTTGCAATAAACAGGCACCTAGCCCACCTTTACAGCTATCACATTGAAGGGTAATAGGCAAAGAGTCATTAAACACTTTTAGGACTGGTGTTGAACTGATTAACCTTTTAATATTTTCAAAACCTTGGTCCTGTTCAGGACCCCATTCAAAATCTACATCATTTTTTAACAAACTCCTTATGGGAGAGGTAACTGTTGAAACATTCGGTATAAATTTAGAAAGGAAATTAACCATACCTAGTAACCTTTTAATGTCAGTTTTACTAGACGGTTTTTCTAGTTCAACAATAGCCCTAACATGGCTTGGGTCTGCCCGTATCCCATTTTTAGATATTAAAAATCCCATGTATTTTACCTCTAACACCTTAAACTGAAATTTATCCGGATTGAATTTTATATTATTTGCCTTGGCCCTTTCAAGAACCTCTATCAAAATTCTGTCGTGCTCTTTTCCATCTTTACCTGCTATAATTAGATCATCATAGTAAATTTCTACCCCATTAATATCCCCAAACATTTTCTGATTCTTTTTCTGAAACACTTCAGGAGCAGAGCAAATGCCCTGTGGAAGTTTATTAAATTTAAATCTACCGAAGGGAGAGTTAAAAGTGCATAATTCTGAACTTCCTTCGTCTAATGATATTTGCCAAAACCCATCTTTTAAATCCAACACTGAAAAACATTATTTGCCTTCTAGATTATGTATTATTTCATCTGCTGAAGGCATTATATGGTGTTCACGCTTAATTGCTTTGTTAAAATTTCTAGGATCAATGCATATTCTCAATTTACCATTGGGCTTTTCAACAACCACTAAACTATTGACCCAGTCTGTTGGTTTATTTACCTGAGATACAATGCCTAACTTTTCTAATTCATCAATAGTAATTTTAAGCTTTTTATGTAAAGATTGAGGTACCCTTCTAGGGGCATTAACTACAGGGGGTACATCAGGTTTTATTTCAATATGATGTGGTTCCCCAGGAAAATTTCCCAATCCCTCAAAGACACCTTTATAATTTTCAATTACTTTTATTTTGGATTCAAGAGAAATATTATCAATATGCTTAACTAATTGTAATTTTTCACAAGCTTGCAACCCTAAAATTGGTTTAGCTTTAACATCAATGACAACAAATGTAAGCAAAACATTAGAATATTTTTCAGTACTGCAAACTAAATCAATAGAACCAAGAGGTTTTAGCTTATTATTTCCATAGGCCACTAGGACAATATCAGTTGAAGTTAATTTATGTTGTAAATTTAATGTTTTGAAAGTATTCAAGGGTAAAACATTGACTTGAGCACCAGTGTCAAGTTTAAAAGATACATGTTGCCCTTCAACTGATATAACCTTAAGCCATTCATTACACTTAATAGAATTAACATCATGCACAATATCAATAAAAAGACTAATATTAGAGTCACTATAATCAGGGTGAACGTTAGAGTCACTATAATCAGGGTGAACGTTAGAGTCACTATAATCAGGGTGAACGTTAGAGTCACTATAATCAGGGTGAACATTAGAGTCACTATATTGTATTTCATTTACAGTTTTATTACTATATCTTGCAGCTGATTGCTGGAACTTACCTTTACACACAGCTGCAAAGTGGGGTTTTTTCTTACACTTGTTGCATATCTTATTATATGCTGGGCACTGACCTTTTATGTGTGTTCTGCCACAAGCTTGGAAATTCACAGTATTGGATCTTCTAATCGGGTGTTTGTTTATCGCGTCAATAGCATTCACAGATTCATTAATGGTTTCCACTTGCCTCCTGCTAATTTCACAAGCACGAACGTTATCCATCGCTTTTTGCAATGTTAGTTTTGGTTCTCGTAACAGTCTTTCTTGTAGACCTGAGTCGTTTACACCTAAAACAATTCTGTCGCGGATGAGGCTTGTTTCCTGGTCCCCGAAGTTGCACGATGCTGCCAGTGTTTTTAATTCAGTTACGTATGAGTCTATATTCTGACCTTCTTTCTTCGAGCATGGAAAAAAACTTAAATCTTTCAAAGACTTCGTTGCTTTGGGGCAAACAATAACCGTCAAATTGCTTAATAACCATATCGAGTGTCCTTGCTGTTTCATCACCTTCAAACGTAAAAGTGCTGTAAATGCTCTCTCCTTCATACCCAATCAGGTTCAGCAGTATGGCGATCTTAATCGGTTCCGATTTCTCATTCTTTTCCGATGCTAGTAGAAAATTATTAAATTTCTGCTTCCATTTCAACCAGTTGTCTTTCAAATTTCGATTAAAAACCATAATACCAGGTGGTCTGAAAGTCTCCATTTCCGTTAGTATGAATGAAATAGTTAAACACACAAAAGTTTTTACTAGTGAACGCCGAAGTTCATATCTACCGAGCAGGCTGCAAATTATGGGTTCGACAATCCGTTGTAATCGGATTTAATATTTTACTGACACCATGTTTTGTTCGTCGTTATTTATGGTGATGTGTCCGTTGTATCGTAATCATTACGATTTACTTAAATAAACAATTGATTAATTATATTACTTATTTATTAACAACCACATTGAACATCCGGCTCGTGTATGCGAGCATCCGTCTTCACTCTCCATAACAACATTCCATCAGTTAATGGGTTACAGTTATATGTTAGTAGTGGAAGTTGAAGTACATATCTTAGTTGAAGTTACAGTACAAATATTTATGAAACAAATATATCACAAAACTAAAATGAAAGTTTACTGAAAGTCAAGGCTGGTTAGCTAAATTAAAAAAAGACATGGCATTCGACAACTGGCGATTGCAGGAGAAAAGTTGTCTGCCAATGAAGATTCTGCTAAAGACTTTGTTGAAAGATTTGAAGAAATGATCGAAAAAGAAATTTGACATTAGATCAAATTTATAACGCCGATGAAACCGGCTTGTTTTACAGAATGATGCCATTGAAAACTTTGGCATATAAAGAAGAAGCCAGTGCCCCGGGTAACAAGAAAAGCAAAGACCGGGTGTCGCTTTTTGTTTGCGCAAATGCAAGTGGAACTGATAAGTTACCGCTGCTTCTCATCTGTAACTTAAAGAAACCGAAAGCATTTAAAAACATCAATGTAAATTCCTTGCCCGTGAAGTTAAAAAATAATAGGTCTGCTTGGATGAATTCCGAAATTTCTGAAAAATAGTTTCATGATGACTTTGTACCACATGTAAAGCAACATTTGGCGCAGCTAAATATCCCCCCTAAATCAGTTCTGCTTATTGACAACGCTCCTTGTCATCCGGAAGAAGAAATGCTGACTTCAAGAGAAATAAGAGCGATTTTTCTTCCCGCAAACGTGACATCGTTGATACAGCCAATGGACCAAAGGGTAATTGAAGTAATGAAGAGACATTACAAAAAGAAACTTAGACTCATATTCTTGAATGCGGAGAAAATCTAAATGAAACTCTGAAAATAACTGTGAAAGGCATAATCTACATGATTGCCCAGGCATGGCAATTAGTAAATGCAGCTATAATCCGAAAATCATTCCACAAAATAATTATTCAAAAGAGGAGAGAGGATGAATCCCAGCAGACGAAAACCCACCGACAGACGGAGAACTTTTTGAGATTATTAATGGCATTGAAGGATATGAAGAAGTTTTGGAAGAGGAAATTTACGAATGGCTGAACGTTGAATACCAAAATCCAAGTTTTCTAATCCTTAATGAGGAAGAAATTATACAAGCCGTTAATTCCTCATCCGACATTAATGGTGCTGAGAATGAGGACCAGGACTTTGAGGATTCAAGGACACTATAAGTCATGCTTAAAGTGTTCAAGCGCTAACAACTGCCCTAAAATATTTGGAGCAAAGAAACAATGTTACGCCGATAGTTCTTCTGTTGCTCGAAAATTGGCGTGATCGGGCAGCCACTGATAGAAAATCTGGACTTGTCTAGTTTTTATTGTGTTATTAAGAAGTTTTTTGCCCTTATTGTATCACACAAGCTTGTTCAAAATTTTAACTTGGCTAATTTTGTCTACAAAATACGGTGACAAACATTTAATTGGAAAACTCCGGAAACTAAACTTCTGTGATCTGTAGGAGTCAAATTATCGAGAATGGATGTTATGAAGTTACAACATTTTCTTGACAAAGCAAGGGAGTAGATAGGATTGCTACAACTATATACGATGAGGGAATTAGTGACGTACCAAGCCTTGCCTGCCGTATTAGAGAGTTCAGTGACATTTATCGCAGAGCTTTACTGCTAGCAAAGTGATTGCAACTGAGACTGAGTTTATTCTTTGCAGTTATTTACGAAAGGCAGTCGGAAAATAAGTTTCCCTGGCGACTGTGGACAGAGGTGTGTATGAAAGACAAAAAATGTAATGAGACATTAAAGATAAAACATAACTGTATTTTTCCACATAAGTACCAAGTACATTGAGACATTTGTCATACCTCCTTATAAGCTTCAAATAGCCCTCCATGAAAAAATCAGGGCTTTGCATACGGACAAAGTGTTGAACGGCTATGGGCGAAAGACGACACAGCAGGTGAACGCGAACGTGCAAGACACCGATACCATCGGGTAGAGGTCGACCGCGATCAATCAGATGGCGCGGGTCAACCAATCCGTCCGACCAGGGTCAACATCGCCATCTGCGCAGACACTGCAACAGCGCCATCTGCTGATTTCAGGACAATCCAAGCATATTTACGCGAGTTTGAGCACTGACAGACGCCAGACAAATACTGAAGTCATAAACACTTTTCATCTAGGTTGGAAAGGTTTAAAAAGATCTTTTTTCCCAAGAGTGAGGCCCTTCTAGGCGAAAAGTCCTGTGCGCCCGAATCTGTCGACCACCTCTAAGGACGGCTCTGGGATACCAAGTTTTTTATTTACTGATTTCCTTTCATTGTACTAAAAGAAGCTTTCATAATATTTCTGAACTGCTGGAAAAATTCTCATAATCAATGCATGATGCACGGTTTTTCTCTTTTGTTTAGATTTTCAATCGATCATATTGATTTGTTGAAAATTTAATGATACAACCATACTCGTATACTTCTCATTACTGAGCTTTGACTGCAAAATTTTTAGTTGATTTAGCATCAAATTTCATTATGCAATGGTTTAAAGCTTTTTAATTCTGATTTTTGCCAATATTTCTCCACAATGATTATAGTAAGAACAAATTATTATTACATAGCAGTTTGAAATATTTCCCATTATTACAAAGCAGTTTTTAAGTAATCCTGCTACACAATTTGAATATGATTTAAGAGAAACATTTAAATAAGCCACTTACAGTTCGCTTTTAAACTCTGTGTCTCATCGGCTTAATCTTAATCATCAAACACCTGTTTCGTCTTTCAATAATAAGCCGTCTTAGATATCCTCATTTAATATTAATGAATGCTATAAAAGATATTTTTTTCAAGCAAAAATGAGTGGATATTCCCTGTTTAGGCAATATTATGATTTAGTTAATCCTAATATTTGAACACATTTTCTAAGACTTGAATGTATCCACTCTTAATTTTAGCTTTGCTATTAAGAGTGTTCATCTTCTTAATTAGACTTTTATTTGAGAACTGCGGAAAATTCTCTGATTTTCTGTAAATTAGACTTATTTTCTTAATAGTGCCATTATATAATATTTTTATATTATATTATAATAATGCCACTATAATCCTACTTAAAAAGAGCGTGACATTATTTATTATATTTTCATTTCTTTTGTGTGTGTGATTTTGAGACGTAGGGGAGAATCTTACCAGTGAGACAGATTTAACCCATTTGCATCATTGGCGCATATATGCGTCCAATTTAGGAATTTCATTTTTATTCAGAAATTCTGAATAGTAATTTTTGCTTTATTTAATGAGAGACGTTTTATGATTACATAAAGTAAAAAATTTGCCTTCGGAATGTCTGAATGGAAAAGAAATTAATGAAATTCACTCTAATGATGCAAATGGGTTTAAAAAAAATTAACTGAGAGATAGATATAATCAACGTAAGAAATTTTAACCATTGCATATATACATCTGCTTATAGGTAATGTGCATGTGATGTCACGCACCCAAGTAAAGAAGTCCTTCTCAACTGGGTGTAGGCAGAAAGTTACATTTCTAGCAAAGCTAGTAATTTATAATGTATTGTATCCTACATATAGTACGATACATCATGACTACATGAAAATTACGAGCATTTTAGCAAAACTTCGAGCAATTTAGCTCGAAATTTTGCCTACGTTAAGTTGAGTAGACACGCAACAAACCAGTTTCTTGACAGACATGCGCATTATCTAATGGAAGCATCTTGCATGCCAAATTTACTGATACGCATGAATAAAAACAAGAAGAAAAAAACACTTTTTAATAATATTAACATCCATCTCACTGTGTACCACATTTAGTATAAAGTGAGACAGTACTTTTTTTTGTTTTTGTGCTTCACCGACACATTCAGCAATCTGTTATATAACATGCTTGTGCTTGGATTTCCGAGCATCGCGTATCAACAGCCACATTATGAAATACTTTGAAGTAGATGTTTTCAATCTGTTTGTCTGAAAGTTGTTTGCTACCCAAATTCCGAAAGGTAATCTTCGCCTTATTTAATCGAAAAGTTTCTGTCATTAAATAAAGCAAATTTTACTATTTTAATTTAATGGTAGCCCATAGTGGCTCGTGAACCACAGGTTGAAGACATCTACTTTAAATGGTTCAAATACTGATAAGTCGAGGTTTGTGTCTGCTATGTGGTGGTAAGGTGAAAACAGCATTTCGTATCTATGGACGCCAATGTCTTAAAGACATAAAAGATAATAGCATACTAAAGTAACATATAAAATATAATGCATATTATTTATTGTGAAATAAATATAATTTTTATGGTATAGAGTTAGACACTGTTTCACTGTGTACCACGTCGATTTGATGGAGGGAAAAAAGGTTATGTATCTTTTTCTTCGGTTTTGTTAAAATTAAAAGTGGGAAAATAGCGCAGCATAAATATGATATTTGAACTAAAATACCACATGCAATTAGACTGAAAATTTAGGATTTTTAACAGTGTTAAATGAGTAACTTCCAGGTCCAAAAAATGAATTTTTTTACGTAATTTCCAAAAGAAATAACATCCACACTTGAAAGGTGGCCGGCGAATACTCCAAACAAATTATCACTGAGCAGCCAAACATTAAGCGGCACAAACCCAAACTTCGTTTTAAAAATGTCTCTATTTCATTGTGTACTCCATATGACTATCCCCTATAACTGAGAAAAAGAGAAATCTATTTTCTCCCCATACATACAGAACCAGAATGAGGTTTTTAGTTTTTTTAGTACCGTGGGATGTTTTTAAGCGATAAAATCAACATTAAAAAAATCCTGCTTTAGTCATATATTATAGAATATATTTCACATGCATAGTATAATACGTTACTTTACCTAACTTTAACCTCACAACAATTCAAAATTTTCGGTAAATGTTAAACCTTTAAGAAATGTGTGAACAGTAACCTTTCACAATGAGAATGTGAAGGGGAGACCTTTGTGTCTAGTGCCACATCCTGTTTAATGCAGAAAATCTGAGCTTAACTTTTTTTTAAAACTTTTAACTAATATTTACTCGTGCTTATAGTATTTACTTTTCACTGAAAGTATTGTACATACTTAAAATTGGAAATTATGCCAATAAAATTGTTTTTCTGAAACAATGTAAAGACAATAAGTACAAGAACACCAATGTAAGGGCCGGTAGTTGTTGTATAATCCTGGGGAAAAAAGTGATTCCCCAATTCTGCCGCAAATCATAGTAAAAAAATATGACCGGTACCAACTGATTAGTAGTAATGTTTACTAATTAATGCTATACTTAAATTTTGCTTAGTAGTGATCTACATATAGCAATTGTACCACACGGGAAAATCTTCAATAGTAACATATAATTTTGACATCATATTTTGATTCATATTTTGACATCATATTCCGTAAATTTTACCTTAGGGATATCAAACGGCAAGTCACTCGGTCAAGTAGCTTAGGAATTACGCAATTTTAAAGATTGGAACTCTTAATGTTAAACTGATTTTTAATCTCTGCAAAACACATTAGAATGCGGATAGTTTTTAAAGAATAACTAAAAAACTACTTGGCGGAATAAGCTGTAAATTCAGATTTGTATGTTTGAAGCTTCTAAAAACCGATTTCTGTTAAAAAACCTATAGGTAGAATTTATATTGTTTTCGAAAATTAATTTTGAAACTATATATACTGGAAGTTATTTTACCGAAAAAAATATGAATTGTAACGTATGAATTTTTTAACAGAAAAATATTTTTAGAAGATTCAAATAAGCGAATACAAAATTATTACTCATTCCGCCAGGCAGTATTTTAGTTATGCTAAAAAAAACTATCAACACTGCAATCTGTTATTGAAACGATTAAAAATGAATTTAACATTAGTAGTTCCAATCTTTAAACTTGCATAATTTCTAAACGTTCCCAAAATAAGTTGCAGTCACTAACGTTCTGAAACTCCAATAATACTTTTGTTCACACATTTTGTAAAGGAATTTTAAGTGCTTCCTTAAGATTAAACATAAAAAATACTATATATTAATAATCAGCTAAATGTACTGATAATAATCTTACTTATAATAAAATCCGAAGGCAAGAAAGTGTCTGTAACCATTCCAGGCTTAACCACTCTGTTCTGCGAATTGACCGTAGTAAAACGCCATGTTAGGCTTAATGAAAATCCTATTCTAACATATAACAACTAAACGATAATTTCTCCTACTTGAAATCATGTCTTTCAAAATAAATTAATGTTTCTGAGAAGACTTACATTAAATTATGTTTACATTCTGAGATTAATTCGGTAATGAAATTAGGTTTATTGCTCTATGAAAGTAAACAAACAAATGATTCATTCGTCGTGAACGTTTAAAATATTAAACCATGAAGCTAACCGTTCGGAAAGCGATCGCAAACGGAAGAAGTTACCAACCTCGGTGATTGAAACTCGCTAAAATACTTCGTTCGTTCGTGAGCCTTTATCGCCATCTATCGGAGATTAATATAAACAAAATGTCTTCTGAAATTGTAGTTTTAATTCTCAATGAATACCTCTCTCTTATACGCGATACACTGTAATTATTTTTCTGTACCAGTTCCTTTTCAAAGTAATTTTCTCCTTATTTAATCGTAGAATTTATAAATGGAATTTTACTGTTTTAAAATAGTGGTACAAAAAGCAATTACTGAACATCGCGTATGAGGTCACTGTATTTCTTATAAAATGTAAATAGAATATAAGGAACATGTAATTGTAATGTCGTATACTACATATATTAATTAATCAATGCAAATAAAATTTTGTATTTTGGCATAGTAGAAACTTTGTAGTGAAAATAAATTTGTAATTTAATAAGAGAATTTAAAAAAAATACTTATTTAATAAAAGATTATCTTTAATGATCAAAATTTATCCACAGTTTTTTTAGGCATGTTTATAAAAAATCCGAATTTATAAAATCCGAAGGCAAGAAAGTGTCTGTAACCATTCCAGGCTTAACCACTCTGTTCTGCGAATTGACCGTAGTAAAACGCCATGTTAGGCTTAATGAAAATCCTATTCTAACATATAACAACTAAACGATAATTTCTCCTACTTGAAATCATGTCTTTCAAAATAAATTAATGTTTGTGAGAAGACTTACATTAAATTATGTTTACATTCTGAGATTAATTCGGTAATGAAATTAGGTTTATTGCTCTATGAAAGTAAACAAACAAATGATTCATTCGTCGTGAACGTTTAAAATATTAAACCATGAAGCTAACCGTTCGGAAAGCGATCGCAAACGGAAGAAGTTACCATCCTCGGTGATTGAAACTCGGTAAAATACTTCGTTCATTCGTGAGCCTTTATCGCCATCTATCGGAGATTAATATAAACAAAAGGTCTTCTGAAATTGTAGTTTTAATTCTCAATGAATACCTCTCTCTTATACGCGATACACTGTAATTATTTTTCTGCACCAGTTCCTTTTCAAAGTAATTTTCTCCTTATTTAATCGTAGAATTTATAAATGGAATTTTACTGTTTTAAAATAGTGGTACAAAAAGCAATTACTGAACATCGCGTATGAGGTCACTGTATTTCTTATAAAATGTAATTAGAATATAAGGAACATGTAATTGTAATGTCGTATACTACATATATTAATTAATCAATGCAAATAAAATTTTGTATTTTGACATAGTAGAAACTTTGTAGTGAAAATAAATTTGTAATTTAATAAGAGAATTTAAAAAAAAATACTTATTTAATAAAAGATTATCTTTAATGATCAAAATTTATCCACAGTTTTTTTAGGCATGTTTATAAAAAATCCGAATTTAATTTGAGATAAACTTTTTAAAATTTGAGTTATTTAATTATTATTTTGGCAAATAAACTTTCTGTTGAAATTGCACTTTGTTCTGTATTATAACAATTTTGCTTGCATTGTAAATAAAATGAAAATTTTATATCAAATATAATTAAAATAGAAGGAATATAATATAATACTGTGGTACAACAAGTATTAGTTATATCAATGAAGATAAAATTTTGAATTTTAACATAGTAACTTTGTAGTGAAAAAAAAAATTATCAGTCATATTAATACAATTAATAGATGTGATTTAATTAAGAAATAAAATAAAAGAAATTATTTTAATGATTGAAATTTATTACAGTTGTATACATTTGTGAAATCGGAATTTGAATAATGAAATGTTTACTCTGATATAGCAGGGCAGTTTAAAAGATCGAAATGACGCAGATGGCCCAAATTATTCGAACTTTTTAATGTCGCTTAAAAATATGCTTTGCAGCGCTGCCTGGTGAAGTATTAGAACAGTTTTTTACGAGGTTTGTATGCAAGGCCCCACCCCGATGTAATTGGGGGTCCTCTAGCGGGCCCGGAGATATGTTAACCCAGCAATGGATGTTTAAACAACTTTGTTAATCTAAACAATGTTTTGAAAATTTTATCGCTCTTAATCTTTACAGAATCTTTTTATAGTGAAATCTTTAAACTATTGAAGTTCAATCAAAACAGTTTATTTCCTTCGGGAGTGTCGTTGTTTATATATCAAAGGATTGAATATTATTTCATAACATCTTAATGCTGTTTGTTTGAATCAAGTCTTATGAAAATGAAACGTAACATTCCGTCATTTTTGACGGGTGTTATATACTAGTATATTAATAATTGAAACATTTAGCTAAATTCCATTAGCAACATTCATTTTGAAAATAAATGCATAAATAAAACTTAAATATATGAAAATGTCAAATCGGCAAAGGCTGTGTTCTCGCTCATTATTATTGAGAATTTTGAAATAAAATAAAGAAAGAGGGGAAAAACATTGCATTTTATCTAGGGCCATGGACCTAGGTACCAGGAAGTTATGTGGCCTTAAGTACACTACTGGATGATTTCGCACAATATGGACTCCATTAAAACTACACGTAGATATGCGATATACAGGGCAACCTCGATTATCCGAGCTAATTGGGACCACTAGTACCTTGGATATCGGCAATCTCGGTTAATAGAAATTGTATATAAAAACTCGCCCGACGGAACTTTGTCTTTCTTCATCAGCAGAAAAGAACACGTGCTACAACTTTGAAATCAAGAGCAAGACCTTTGAGTCACATTTGAGTCTTGCTTCTGCTTTCAATGTAGTAGCACGTGTTCTTTACTACTGGTGAACAAAGACGGAGCTCTTTTGAAAGGCCTGGTACATTTCCTAATTTTTATGGTGTTATTAGGAAGTTTTTTGCCGTTATTTTCGTAGCCAAGGTTGCCTCTATGAAGATCAACACATTATACTCATTATTCACAAATGTCTCTAAACTTACTTTTACAGCAACAACAATATGAGAACAAAAAAGCACCCCCCCCCCACACACACAAAAAAAAACAATAAATTCTCATAGATGTTAATGTATTTGATTTTTTTTTGATCGGCCCTTGTATAGATCTACTGTAGATCATATGCGAACGATATACCATATTAAAATTTAGTACTGCTGGAAAATTTACTTCAAAAAATAACGCCAATAGATGGAAGTGTATTCAAATTCTTTGGAGGAATGTTGTACAAGAACTATTACTTCATTGTTCTTATCAGAACTATTTTACATTTTACACATACCATATTCACTTATCGTATCTAGTTGTAGCAATCCTATTTACATCCTTGCTTGTCAAGAAAATCTTGTAACTTAACCGTACTCACACCGAGACACATCTTCGAGTGCCCATCCATTACCGCAGATATCTTAAAACTCGGCTGGTTACCGCTAATGGATCCACTTCGAGAGATCCTTTACAGTCCTGAAGCACCAGGGTTGGCGGCAGTGGTCCTCCGGACCTTTGACCATATCTGATCCTTTATTTATTGACTTTTTGCATATCCATGGACACGACAACAACAATCACATCCATTCTCGATAATTCGGCTCCTACAGGTCACAGAGGGTTAGATTCCGGAGTTTTCTGATTAAATGTTTGTCGCTCGGTAAAGTTCGTAGCCAAGATTGACCTAAAATTTACTGCAACTAGGAAAATAATACCATTGTCGCTATATTTTGTAGTCAAAACGGTTAAAGTTCGTAGCCAAGATTGATCAAAAATTTACTATATAACTAGGAAAAGAATAACATATAACTCAAAACGTATTTTGAGCAATTATGCCTCCCCCCCCCCCTCCTTTTTGCAGTTTTTTTTCTTTTTGTTTGCTTTAGCACAATACAATCTTTAAAACATATTCAAACTACTTGATACGAGTATTTTACAAAATTTCAAATTTGAGTGGACAAGAAAAACGAAAGTACATACTGTTTTCAATGTAACAGCATTTAAATTTGCTTTTTGCGAAAGTATTAATTCTTGGAATTCCATTTATTCACCAACTTTTTAAATATACATTCCCGTTTCCACTCATTCAGCCGGTGAAAGAAATTTTTATTAGTAAATATATACTGTTTGAATTTAATGGATTCTCCTAATATCATATTTCATTACCACATATACAGAAAATTTGTATTCTAAAAACGGTCATTTTCATTCTCCTACAAGGAGAGGACCAAGCTTGGTAATCACAGATTTTGATTATTTATATATATATGTTGTAGGGTAGAATCCCCTTAGTCTCAGGTTCAAAGAATTTTATGTAACGCCCCTCAGTTCTCGAGAAAGAGGGGGTCTAATATTATAACACAACTTAAATACTTCCTTTGTGGTTTGTTGGTCGTAACTCAGTTGTTATGGCGTCTGTTCATTGATCCGGGGTCCTGGGTTCGAGACTGTAACGCGCTACGATTGTTTTTCTCATTTTTTTGTTTTATAAGTATACGTATAATTATAATTTGATAATCTCACAATTAAAATTTCTAATATCGTACATTAAGTATAATGTTAACATATTTAAATTTTTATTTAGCATTTTTGATTTTTAAGGCATTATTAAACATTTCTCTTCATTTAAAGAGATTTTTTTTAAAAATGGATCTATTATTGACTAGTGGAAATTCCAAAATCGTTCCAAAATCATACCTTATTTTATTAATAACATCATATAAATTACAGTCGCAAAAAATATGCAAACACAATATGCTGCAATTTAATTATTATGTTAATTTTTAATATAATTATGCTTCTTATTTTTAAAAAAAGAGTAGTATTATTATCACATTGAATTCCATTGTTAAGGCAATATATAAATGATGTTTCTTTAAAATCACGAATTGACAGAATTGTTCAATATCATTGCATCAATAAAGATTACATTTAAAAAATGATTTTTTTTTTTTAAATAACCGTTTAATGATGTTTTATATAACGATTTAGTCAGAAAAAATAGGATTAATAGTATGATTAATGTACAAAATTATAATTTTTATTTTCGATTATTAAATTATAATTACAAGTATATTTATAAAGCAAAAAACAAAATGATAAAAACAAACGTAGCTCGTTCCGGTCTCGAAGAACAACGAGCAGACGCTATAGCAAATGAGCTGCGACCAACGTAGTAAATGCGTTACAAAGTAAGTATTTAAGTTGTGTTACAATATTTGACCCCCTATTTCTTGAGAACTAGGGAGCATTGTATAAAATCCTTTGAACCTGAGACTAAGGAGCTTCTACCCTATACAACATATACAAAAATAATCAAAATCTGTGATTACCAAGCTTGGCCCTCTCCTTGTTAGACGCTAAAACACAAATACCTTTATTTTGTGTGTGTGTGGATACCTAGACTAAAATTCTTATGTACACTCTAAACTTTGGTGTTCAAACGCTAGTAATAACAGTCAGATGGATTAAATTTCGCATTTTTCTGCATTCTTAAATCTTCTGTGAAAAGTACAAAATGGTGTCATAAAATATTTATGATAATATAAGTGAAACTCAAAACGTGTAATAATTAAAATGTGGAACAGTATAATAATAAAATGCATGCAATTAATCAAATAAAAATATATACTAATATTTAATAAAAGAAATGTATGGCAAATCATGCCCATGGTGAGTCTCAGCTCTAGTTTGACTTTATTGGGTTTATTAAGTTGATTTTAAAAAATTTAATGATAGTTTTTTTTAATTCATAACTTTTTTAAATTAATCTCAAATTAAATTTCAAAGAACAACAGCGAGTATTTGTAGTTTTACTTGATAGATAAATAATGCCACAATAAGTCATATCAGTGGACAGAAGTTTAATAGCTGCCAAAAAGCTCAACAAAAGGCAGCAGTTGAACATTCTGTGTGAAAAAGCTTGTTAGCCACTTTGAATGTGGCAACAAATTGCAAGCTTAATCTGTGTAAAAAAATATTTTTCAATTAATTTCCTTGAAATTACTGTGAAGAAATCCTGGCGTAAAGATCCCACTATCAGTTTCATGGGTAAGATAAAGACAAGTAAGGATTATAAAATACTCAAACTATATAGAAACTTGGAACATGTAAAAACATGTAAACGATAAAGCTTAATTCAGTAGCATTATTTAGTTTAGTCTAATATTTAATGTGTTACAAATAATTTTGGAAACAAACATCAGGCCTGTGGACATCATTTCAGTGGAATAATATAATTACGAATATAACATCTAAATCAGCTGTTCTTAAATTGTGGACTGCGTACCCCAAGGAGGTCGCAGCACGTTTGCAAGGGTTCTCGAAGGCACAATGTAAAATTTTTCTGTTATCTAGAATTTGACAGCAGTCTTGCCAAAGAAATGACAGGAAAAGCTAAAATTTCTGTTTAAATGTACTGTATAATTATTTTATATATTTCTATTAGTTTTTATATATAGATAAGTCAGGTTTTTATTTTGAGCACCACTATTTCCGTATAGCAATTTTTGCCTTATTTAATGGCAGAAAGATGTTAAAAATTCTGTTACTATATAAAGTGGAGATTATTATTAGGAAACAGGGGTGCTCGAAAGTAAGGTTTGTACGTTACCCTGGATATATTAATGAATATGAGTAAATTCAGTTCTAAATCGTGGGGGTCCGCGAAGACACGGGAAATACGAAAAGGGGTCCGCGGTCAACAAGAGTTTAAGAACCGCTGATCTAGATAATGAAATAATGCAATTTTAATAAATCTTTTTTATGGCTATATGATCTCGCTAAAATATAAAAATGTCCTTCCGGCCTGTACCGGGAGGAAAAGGTAGCTTTCATAGTCCATGTTTTTAAAAATTCAACTCATTTTATTCAGACACCCGAAGCTAAATTGCTTGGAACTCGGTTATAGAAAATTCAATCCCGGTTTTCGTTAATACTGAATTTGAATGCGAATTACAGCATGAGAATTACAGCATAACAAAAAATCACATTGTTTCAAAATGTCAGCCACCCTAGAATTTCAAACTGCCATATCTCTGCCATTTTTTAAGATAAAGCCAAAACAAAAAATGTTCTGGAATCCTTGTATCACGATCTAACACTTTACGGAAACAACTTTTTCAATTTATAATTTTTTATACATATTTTTGAATAAAAAAAATTAACTTGCTGCCATTTTGAAACAAGATGGTGCATGAAGCTGGCCAACGAACTCGGTCGAGGCCTTGGTATGTTCTGTACAAATGATCAGTCACGTCCATATCGGGTCATAAATACGAGAGTTACAGCATAACAAATATCAGATTGTTTCAAAATCTCAGCAACCCTAGAATTTCAAACTACCATATCTCAGCCATATTTTAAGATATAGCCAAAACAAAAAATGTTCCAGAATACTTGTATCACGTTCTAACACTTAACAGAAACAATGTTTTCAATTGATAATTTTTTGTACATGTTTTTGAATTTTTATAAATTTAAAAATTTTTAACTGGCCGCTATTTTTAAACAAGATTGCGGATGAAGCTGGCCAACGAACTCGGTCGAGATCTTGGTATTTCCTACACGCATACTCAGTTACATCCAAATCGGTTCATAAATAAGAGAGTTACAGCATGACAAATGTCAGATATATATCTATGTATATATATATATATATAATCAACATTTGAACGGAGGTTGGTTTTGAGGTCTGGGGGTCATGATCGGTGAAAATATGCCAAAATTTTCTGGAATTGCTTTCCTCCGAACAGCTGCAATAGGAAGCTTTCTCTATTGAAAGCTACCTAAAACATTTTTATACCATTAATTTGAAGAAAAAAAATCAGAAAATTTGTACTGAAAATGTAATGTTTCTAATAGAATGGCCCTTCTGTTTACAGAAGTAGTCATGTCCAGAAAGACCAAATTAATTATTAGAAATCGGCGTATTTACTGCTGTAGTAATCGCAAGGTGTGTACACTACTTGGAATTTCAAGGAGTTTCTGGCAACACTATTTCAAACTAAGAAAATTCTATTTAATATATAAAAATAATGCGTAATCACCGCATTTAATCGCAGAATTTGTAATATTTTTAAAAGATTAAATCTGAAACATTCTATTAAAAAATTGCTAACTGTACGCATCCTGTAACCGATTCAAAGTGGCTATCAGAAAAAATATACAATGTAAAATCTTCACAAATTATAAAAAATGTTGTAATAATATTGTAAAAATATTGAATAGGCCAGCTCAACGGTACAGCTTTCGATAATTTTTTGTATGATTAATGTTTCGAATACATGTATGCATGCTTCTAAATACTTAAATTGTTTTAATTAAAATAAAGATAAACACTCTGCATATTTATACTTAGAAAAAATGCTTTCTTTTTCAGGCTTCGTGGTTTTAGGCAATCCCCAACCTTATAGTAGAAAGGAAGAATTGGATCAACTTCTTAAATACATACTAAGTTTAGAAGGCCAAACTGAATCAACATCCACAGAACAATTTACGACTCTTACAACTTTGTTCTACGGATAGTAGACTTGAAAAATCCAAGCTACTTCAAAAGAGACCTTCGGGTTCTTTCAACGCCTTCAAGAATTGAAGAAGACTTTATTTTGATTATACGCACTTTTAATAATCACTTATTTCGCAAAGTCACACATCTCTAAAATACATTTGAAATGTAATTTATAACAATGCTTGATAAATAAAATGCACATCATTTGTCCATATTTTGCATTTTGAGTGATTCATTCCGTAGTGTTTGACTGTGACTCTTAACCCCTTATCGACGAACATCTTTACAGAATTTTTAATCTTTTACCTCCGATTTTGCTAAATAGACATTTTTGCCTTCTTTAATTGCAGAAATACTCTGATTGAATAAGGCAAATTTGCAATTAAATATTACTGGTAGGATTAATCAAGGATTCTGAGCACCTTATACGTCACATATACGGGACGCTTATCGTGAAGGAATTAAAGAAGATACGGTCATATAACTTTTCTTTTCCGTGTAAAAGATTTACTAAAGATTGATACTTTGATTAAGGACATCTAGTGTCTGGAACGTCTTCTAGTCAGTTTGTTACAGATTCTTCTAAAAGCCTTAATTTCCAGAAAAAAATTTCATCGAGATCTCCAATAAAATCTAGAAAATTTTGTCTGCAACTTTGGCATTATATGGGGGAAAAACAGAAAATATCAAGAGGAAAGAAATCACTATATGCATCAACTATGTAAGTGTAAGATTCCTGCAAAAATTTCTTTAATAAAGAACAAGAATGATGCCGAACAAGATCTAATGTTACATTAAACTTGTGCGCACCTTATACGTTACGTATACGTGATTCTCGTCGCAAAAGGGTTAAAGAAAATACGGTCATATCACATTTTTATACATACAAAATATTTATTAAAAATTGGTACTTTGATTAAGAACATTTAATGTCTAAAACTTCTTCTATTCAGTTGGTTAAAAATTCTTCTAAAATCCTTAAATTGCCAGAAGTAATTTTCATCGAGATCTCAAACAAGATCTAGAAAGTTTTTCCTGCAACTTTGGCATTATAGGGGGAAAAAAACAGAAAAAATATCAAGAGAGAGAGAAAAGAAATCACTGTGCATCACCCAAGTAAGGGTGATGCACAATGTGAGCATGATTGCTGCAAAATTTTCTTTCACAAAGAATGATGTCAATCAAGATCTAATGTTACATTAAACTTGTGCACACCTTATACGTGATGCTCGTCGTGAAGGGGTTCAAGGAAATATGGTAATATGGTCATATCCAGAGCTTTACAAATTTGAAAAAATCTGGTAGCCAGGTAGAAATTCTAGTCGCCAGTAAAAAGTACCCCCCCCCCCCCGTTATTAATTTTCAAAAAGAACAAACTTTTTATGAATTAAGTGAAAAAAATAATAACAAACATAGTTTAGAATTATTAGTTACATAGTTTAGAATAGTACATAATTAAAAAAGATAATAAAACTAAGTTTTCTAAGGAAGCTTATCAAAATTACATATCGCTGAAAAAAAAGGAAATATTATAAACTCTGAATTTACCGACGTGTTCGGGAAATGCTGATTGCCGAATGCTTCAACTGTCCAAATAGTTGAGTGCTACAAAATCTATATCTGTGAGAAGGCATTGATAAAATAGTGAAGTCGGAAAACGATTTTTGCCAATTTAGCCTATCGAATTCAGTCAAATAAATCTAATTTTATTATCTCAAAATTTGCATTTAATGAACTATCTTAGTTTTGCGAAATTAAAAATAAAAGTTTATTTTATTTTATTTTTTTATATATATAATTTCAAGTTTTTTTTTCTTAATATTTTGTAACTTTGTAGAATTTATAATGAGACATCTTACAAGAAATTTAATTAAACATTGTGACGTTCGCAAAATAACTCGAGAGTTATTGCGTAATATGCATTGCTAAAAAAGGAAAAGAAAAACATTTTCCCGCGCTGGGGTTACATAATCGGAATCAGCAGCCGGCTGAGATTTATTTTGATCCAACGATATACGATAAGAATTTAAGAATAATAATAAAAAAAATACCTTACACTTCTGAAGTGCAATCAATGGTTTTTTATTTCCATTTACTGCATATAATAATCCAAACAATGTAATTATAAAATATTCTTGAGTAACAACACAGTACCAGACACTTGTGTTCAAGACAGAGTGACGCCGAACTATTGACCAACGTGTGTGGTGCACACAGGCACTAGGCGCCAAGCATTTTAAGAGGGGAATAAATATTTTAAAAGTACATATTATTTTTATTAAAATGAATTATTCTTGAAACTTTAATTAAGTTTTATAGATTTACTTCGAATGAATTACTTATAATCACTTATATGTTATTATTCTTTAAAATGAATATGATAGATTTATCAGTTTTAATTCTGAACACAAAAATCGGATTTGAAACTTGCAAAAAAGCGTAAGCCCTTTTTATCACCGCATCCAATTTTTAGATGCCACATAGGTTGGTTTGACAAAATTTCTATTTGAGACTTTCCCCCTTTCCCCACATTCTAATCACGTGACATGCTAGCCAACTAGAGTGGAAAAAAATGGCGTTTTATGTGCATGAAATGAAAAATGCCTTTTAAACTTGGCTTTTCCATCAAAAGTACGAGAGAAGAGAGAGACCACTGCGCTTGATGACTGCGCGAGTAAAGGTGTTGGAGAGACAAAATTCCGTTTGTGCTCATTTTTTAGTTCAATTTTTGTAAAAAAATAAATAAATAAATAAATAACAAAAAAAAGTCAGATTAAAAGACTTAGTCGCCAGATAAAAAGTTGATCGCCAGTGACGACCTGGCGACCGCATTTGTCAAGCCCTGGTCATATCACATTTTTTTTAAGTACAAAATATTTATTAAAGATTGGTACTTTTATTAAGGGCATTTAATGAAAGTATTAAAGGCCTTTTTCTTTTCTTTTTTCAGAAAGAACTAAAATTGCGTTACGTCAATTTGTTTCCTGACCAATCAAACGTCGCTGAACATCTGGTCAAGAAGTGACAGTCAGCCAAAATGTTTTATAGATATTGGTTAAAAATATCAATTGTTACTTCAAAAATATTTAAGGAACGCTTTGAATTGTCTTTAAATAATTTAAATTATCGTTTAAAGACCATTTATTACGTAATAGTTCTTTTTGGACAGTTGTAGAATTACCACTACAATATGGAATCCCAACCGTTCTCTCTCTCGCTCATCTTTTTAATATTTTCTTTCTTTAGCATGTTACTAATTTGAAATTTATTTTTGATTTACATTACTTTTTTTTTACTAGATTCCGTCGTATTATAAAACGATTATTTTTTTACTTATAAAAAAGAGAGAAGGAAGGATAAAATGTGTTTAATCCTATAGTCCAGTCATTTGGTAGAAAATAAAGGAAAGTTTTGGTGTAGTTTTACTATTTGGTTCCATTATGTTTTTGGGGTCGCTGAACACGAATCCGAAGTTTTCCAACAAAATTTTTTCAGGGAAATACGTTTTTTTTTTTTTTTTTTACTAGAAACATGTAAAAAAACGAACTTTTCTCAGTTTTTTCAAAATAACTCCAAAACTGTGCATTTTGCGTGAAAATCAACAATATTGAATTAAAGAAAATGAAATTTCCTACATTTTATGTATTGAAAGTTTTTTCTCTGATCAATGGTTAAGCCATGAGAGTGCCGCAAAAATGGGTGTTAAAAAAAAACGGGGATTACGGCACTGTACGTCGATGTAACATGAAACTAACCATTTTACGCAAACGTTAACCATTAATGATACGAACGATTACATGATTGACAATATTTTTTGCATTTGAGGTTGCGGAAAAGTGCGGATCCGGCGCCAGAGGAAGGTGGGAGCAGTGGAGCAGCTCCACCTCCTCTCATGAGTCGAGGGTGCTCTTGCTCCAGAGAGCTCGTACTTTATGAGAAGGTAAAATTAGGAGGGGTAAAAGACAAAAACTGTAAAAAAAAAACGGACTTGTACGTCTATGTAACATGAAAATTATCTATTTTAAGCAAACGTTAACTATTAATGATTATAAATCTATGTGATTGACTACATTTTACAATGAAGTTGTCTGATAATAAAGACGACAACACATTATGAATCATTATTTAGTGGACGACGAGTTGGTATCTATTAATCCCACAACTTTGTTCCAACAAATTTCGGTTGCAAAGCATTCGGATGAATAGCTTCAGGAGTTTTTGACATACGATCTAGGCCCTTATTCCTTATCCCTATTCGACAATGGCTTAAGAATAGGAACCAAATTTACTCTCTACAAGGCATTCAAACCCCTAACAAACAAATGGTTCAATTTCAGGATTCAATTCGTCATTGATGGTGGTTTTTTATTACATAAGGTTGTTTGGCCAAAGAATCAGTCTTTTTCAACAATCTGCGACAAATATGTTGAGTATGTACAGTCAAAATACCAACCGCAGGCAGTAGTTGTCTTTGATAGCTAACCTGATGACTTACAAAGGTGGTACAAAAACTGCTGAGCGTATGAGACGAGCAAAGAAACATACTTGGACTGACATATTGTTTAACGGTACAATGATACTTATTACCATTTCCAAAGAAAAGTTTCTTGCTAACACAAAAAACAATTTTCGGCTAATAGCATGATGATTGACAAGTTATCATCAGCAGATATTACATGCAAGCAAGCATAAGAAGATGCAGGCACCTTGATTGTAAGCACTGCTTTGTCCTCGGCTCCATCAAATAAGATAGTGATTATAGTTGGGGAGGATGAAGAACTCTTGGTCATTTTGATAGGTTTCTGCAGGACTGAAAACGTTTTCTTTTTAAAACTTGGGAAGGGCGGTGTTTCTACAGCGACATTTTCTCCAACTAATCCTGTGAATTCAACGGTTGTAGAAAACATCCTCTTCCTACATGCTATGAGCGAGTGCAATACAATGTCAGTACCGTTTATGCAAGGAAAACTGAAGTTCCTCAAAACTCTTGTGAATAATCCAGATGTCGCTGATGTTGTTAAAGTATTCAAAGATTCAAACGCTATTCTGGAAATGATTGCAGCTGTTGGGGAACGTTTCCTTACCTCGCTGTACGGCTATAGTGGAACGAATGTGCCTTCGCTGAACCACTTAAGATATATTTCGTACAAGAAGCCAGCCTTTAAAAACAGTTCTAATATTGCTGCTTTACTACCATCTGCAGCTACAGCACGACAGCAATCTTTAAGAGCATATCACCAGGGCCAGCAATGGATGGGAGTTGAAAAAATGCTGAAGAGTAGGGATGGAAGAAAACAAATATTGGCCTTGAGCCTGTATTTACTGTACTATCTCCTGCTTTGTTGAAGCTTATATCCTGTAAGTGTAAAAAGAACTGCCAACAAAATTATGGGTGCAAGAAGGCAGGTCTTTGTTGTTCCAACATGTGCCTCAACTGCGAAGGGAACTACAACAACACTCAGTGGGAAATCAAGACGAGAAAGACGAGTTATACCTTGAAACTGAGCTGGAGATGGATTGCCCAACCATTGAATCCGTGGACCCAGTGGAAGAGGAACAAGCCATGCCACAAAGTATGAAATATTTACCATTAAAGAAACATTTATTCTATAATATTGGTAGTAAATAAAACCCCCCACTAATTCCATAAGTCTATTTTCTATGTTGTAGTTGTCGATGAACAGCAGGGGCCTTCAAATAAAATAATGCGGAAATAAGATTTTTTGTTTTTTTTTACTTTATGTAAATATGTTTACTAATTTGTTACTTATTTGTTATTAATGTTCATAATTATTTGTAATTAAATAATGATTCATAATGAGTCGTCGTATTTATTGTCAGGCAATGTCATTATAAAATGTAGTCAATCACATAGTTTATAGTTAAAATTAGCTTAAAATGGTCAATTTTCATGTTACAAAGACGTACGGGGCTGTAATTCCCATTTTTTAAAGTTTTTTGCCCTATATCCTCTCCCAATTTTACCCCCTTTTAGAGTACGAGCTCTCCGGAGACCGTCTCCGAACACCCTCGACTCATGAGAGGAGGCGGATCTGCTCCACTGCTCCCACATTCCCCTGGCACCGGATCAGCACTTTTCCTCTACCTCAAATGCATAAAATATAGTCAATCATATAATCGTTAGTATCATTAATGGTTAACGTTTGCGTAAAATGGTTAGTTTCATGTTACATCGACGTTCAGTGCCGTAATTCCCCTTTTTTTACAGTTTTTTGTTTTTAACACCCATTTTTGCGGCACTCTTACGGCTTAAGTGCATTGATCAGAGAAAAAAACTTTCAGTACATAAAATGTAGGAAATTTTATTCTCTTTAATTCATATACTGTCGATTTTTAAGCAAAATGCATAGTTTTAGAGATATTTTGAAAAAAACAGAGAAAAGTCCGTTTTTTTACAGGTTTTATTTTGTAACAAAAAAAAGTATTTCCCGAGAAAAATTTTGTTGGAAAACTTCAGATTCGTGTTCAGCGACCCCAAAAACATAAGGGAACCAAATATCAAAACTACGCCAAAACTTTCCTTTATTTGCTCTTTTTTATCCCCTAATGCCTGAACCATGCAATAATAAGAAGAAATCTACGATAAAATGCGGATGATTCATAAATATACAACTTCTATACGATGCAAAACAGGAACAATTTAAGGCACGTTCCCCAAATTCAAACTGTAAAGTAGGTGTACTCATAAAGTTTTTTTTTTTTTTTTTTTCCGCTGCCGTGCGAAGTGACATAGGCTATATAAAGATAGCGTGTCACGCGAATATTAGTAGAAATGGCTGCGTCTGCAGTGGAAAAGGCATTTTATGTTCTTGAATTGAGCAAAACGGAATCTGTCACCATTGTGCTACGCCATTTTCGAACACAATTTGGAAAAGAACCTCTAACCAGAAAATCCATATATGATTGGTTTAAAACATTTGAAACTACGCGCAGTGGACATAAAACAGCACGTAGTTTCAAATGTTTTAAACCAATCATAAATGGATTTTCTGGTTAGATGTTCTTTTTCAAATCGTGTTTGAAAATGACGTTGCATAAGGGTGACAGATTCCGTTTTCCTCAATTCAAGAACATAAAATGCCTTCTCCACTGCAGAGGCAGCCATTTATTACTGATATTCGCCTGACACGCTAGCTATCGCCTATGTCAATTCGCACGGCAACGGGAAAAAACCTTTTGAGTACACCTACTTTATGGCTTGCATTGGGGGAACGTGATTTAAATTGTTCCTGTTTTACAGCATCTGGAAGTTGCATACTTACTTATGAATCACCCTGTATACTTAAAACATATGTTTATCTGCATTAGATATAACTAGAAAACACATCAGTAGCACTAGAGTACAACAAGAAGCACAAAAAAATAAGTGCAATATTTTGAAAAGTGTAATATTTTGATATTTTGTACTATGAAAAGGTATGTAACATTACATCTTTTTTTAACGATGCGTTAGTTCTAATCTTAGATCAAATCGATGCCGATTCATCGCTTCAAATAAGGCCGAAATCTTGGAAATAATTCTACTTATCTTCTTATCAAAAATCATTCATTTTTATATGCAGTTAAATATCAAATCTACAATTTCAAAAATTATCTAAAGGTTTTGTTCGTTTTATTTATTAAAAAAAAAGGGGGCATAGCATTACTGTCTTAATTTGGAATCGAACGCTAGGTGTCCTCCCTCGAGAGAATTGCTTTACCATTGAGCTACTGTGCCATTGACTTTCAATGCTATTTTTCTTCTGAATGTTGCGAACATTCTAATAATCGTCTCCTCTTGTTCTTTTTCATTTTGCTTCTGGTACAAATCCAAACTGCTTATTTTAAGACACATTTTTAAATTAATTTTTGCTCTAAAATGCATCCAATTGGCAGGTTTTTTTATTCAGATACTTTATAATGTCCGTATTGTCTCGATTTTTTGATAAAGGCAGACTATATTTCAAAAAATGCTGTCAAAGTGGTCATTTTGAACCGAATTTCCCGAGGCAATAGCACTGGAAACAAACAAAAAAAAAATTATCGTACTGTGAAAGTAATTGTTTGTAAATCAATTTCTAATTAATTGAATGAAAAATAAAAACATGGGTCCCTTATAAATCTCTTCTTAAATCACGCCGCCAAGTTTCATGTTTTTACTTTTAAAAATGAGTCTGAAAATGTGTCTCAAAATTTTGAGTTGTTGAGCGTGGAAAAATATTTTTTTTTTAATACCGCCTTAAATGATCGTCAATGTAATGTTTGGGTGCCCTGGCCGAGAAGAAAATGGAATACCAGATCGCTTCTCTCGAGGGAATTTCTTTGACCATTAAGCTAATGGTCAAAGATGTTGTGCTGCAGCCTTAATTTTCTGATGGTTGCTATTAGAATATTTATAAAGTTTGGAATTTTTATAAATGTGATAAAATATTTTATTTGGTCGCCTTTCAACTCTGTCACCACCTTCGGATATATGTATCATAAAATCTCGGTAATGTACAAAAGAAAATTATCTTTGTTGTTTTCACTAAATGCGTAATATTAATATAAAACAATTATTCATAATAATCTTCTATAATTTCATTATAGCAGCGTCACCTGTTCAAAGGAAGTTTCGTAATAAATCGAACGCTCCGAACGTGGCATATTCAAAAATTTCAAAAGTGTTTCCGTGTAAAATAATTAATTTTACATATTTGTTTGGCGCAACATTTTTGTTTAATGGAAAATGTCAAATTAATGTTATAATCAAATGAAGTCATTTTAATCGTAAAAATTTTTAGTACTTGGTCCGGAAAGAGTTAAAAGAATGAATAAGTTACTATGCGATGCATACATTGTAAAACAATCTGTTGATTTTTTTTTTAAACTGTCAGCCAAGACGTCAGTGAAATACTGCTTGTATAATCTGTATTTATTACGAACTTAAAGGCAAAATTTATAGGGGTTTTTTTTTGTGTGTGTGTGATTTTTTTTTACAGTGTACACAATAAGAGGAAAAACAACAATTTCAATAGGGAAAACACAGCTCACATAAATGATATCTCACTTCTTTATTTAATTGAAATTTTATATTCGTCTCAAATTATTTGTAGTGAATTAACTATAAGTTAAGTCAGAAAATATAGACAGCGTTAAAAACTCTGACAGCTCATCGAGTATGAAATCATCTGTAAGCAATATGACCAAAACTAGTCGACGTTTAAAACTTCTCCCTGTCACACGACCAATACTATCATCTCGAATTGTCTGTGTTTAAACTAACCAAGACCAGCTTGTCCAGTTATTAAATCATTTTTTCCAATCGAGAAGTGCCAATTTCGAATTCAAGTTCTGTTATTCGAAATCTACATTATTTGAATCTGGAAGTTTGATATATATATATACAGGGTGATTCATAAAAGATGGGCAGAACTTTAAGGGGTTATAGTACACTTAAAGACAAATAATATTAAATAGGAGACTAAGGGTCCCAGACGTATTCCCAAGGAGATAGGGGGCATTAAAGTTTAGGGTCCGAAATTTCAAATGATTATAAAACATGGAAAAATTGGTCGATTCGTTTGCGGTTTTTGCAAAAAATTTTCTTTATGCCAGTATTTTCTTGAAATAAAATTTTAAAGTTCAATTTCAAAAAATGCCGATAGGGGGCGCTTTAGACTTTGGAGTAACAAACAACTATTTTTTAACGTTATTTTTTGTATTTCTTTAAATGATTTCGAAAGCTTAGACTTAAACTTAAATTTTGATCTAAAAATCTGAGTCCTAACGAGTAGTTAAGTAGCGTAAACTGAAATTTGAAATTTGAAACCCTTCTCCCCCCAGAACAAAAATCAGTTATTCCCGATCTTTGTGTCGTAGATTAGGCTCTAACTACTGCCGCGTTTTGCTAAAATTATTCTTTATGTCAGTATTTTCTTGAAAATAAATTTTAAAGAAAATTTTCAAAAAATTCCGATAGAGGGCGCTTTAGACTTTGGAGTAACGAACAACTATTTTATACCGTTATTTTTTGTGTCTCATTAAATGCTTTCTAAAGCTTAGACTTAAATTTTCAGCCCAAAATCTGAATCGTTAGACGTGGTTAAGTTTCTGGGGAGAGGGGTTTGAAATTTCTACTCCTGAGCACAGTTCAGTTTACCATGTCCACACATTGTGTGCTGTGATACAAGGTAAAAAGACACAAATTAGGATTATGTTACCAAAGCATATTTATTAACATGTAATCACAATAAATGTTCAAAATTGTGACCACCAGAGGTTATGCACGCAGAACAACGGCGACGAATGGAACGGCGAACATTCGCGAAAACATCAGGCTTTTCGAGCACTTCCCCTACAGCGGCGGAAAGTCTGGCGACCAGTTCCTCGGGGGATTCAATGGGTGTCTCGTATCACAGCACAGAATCGTTGGGCATGGTTAAGTAGTGCAAACTGAACTATGTTCAGAAGTTGAAATTTGAACCCCCTCCCCTCGCTACTGAACCACGCTCAGCGATTCAGATTTTGAGCTGAAAATTTAAGTTTAAGTCTAAGCTTTAGAAAGCATTTAATGAGACACAAAAAATAACGGTATAAAATAGTTGTTCGTTACTCCAAAGTCTAAAGCGCCCTCTATCGGAATTTTTTGAAAATTTTCTTTAAAATTTATTTTCAAGAAAATACTGACATAAAGAATAATTTTAGCAAAACGCGGCAGTAGTTAGAGCCTAATCTACGACACAAAGATCGGGAATAACTGATTTTTGTTCTGGGGGGAGAAGGGTTTCAAATTTCAAATTTCAGTTTACGCTACTTAACTACTCGTTAGGACTCAGATTTTTAGATCAAAATTTAAGTTTAAGTCTAAGCTTTCGAAATCATTTAAAGAAATACAAAAAATAACGTTAAAAAATAGTTGTTTGTTACTCCAAAGTCTAAAGCGCCCCCTATCGGCATTTTTTGAAATTGAACTTTAAAATTTTATTTCAAGAAAATACTGGCATAAAGAAAATTTTTTGCAAAAACCGCAAACGAATCGACCAATTTTTCCATGTTTTATAATCATTTGAAATTTTGGACCCTAAACTTTAATGCCCCCTATCTCCTTGGGAATACGTCTGGGACCCTTAGTCTCCTATTTAATATTATTTGTCTTTAAGTGTACTATAACCCCTTAAAGTTCTGCCCATCTTTTATGAATCACCCTGTATATATATATTTTAGTCTTGGTGAGCAAAAATAGCCCTCGCGCCTTAAAAGCAACCAAGATATACTAAAGAACTTATATTGTTTTGTTCTCAACTTTTTTGTTTTCTCCCATTCATCATTCCAATATAATAACCGCTGTACAAATCTCACTTTTATCATGTGAATTATACCTCTTTAGATCACTTGATTTAATAAGTTCTGTATTAATTATTTTTTCAACTAACTGACAAATTCTGTAAAACATATAATGTGCAATTCAAGGGCGTGTACTCATTCAAGTACTCTCCAGGTAACATTAATCCATAACTGCCAACTGCTACGATTTTTAGCCACCAGTAATTTCGAATGGAAATCTTCGCCTTATTTAATCGCTGTTGGTGGTTTGCTGATTAGGGTTTAATGGCACAAAATCCCTTTAGTGACATGCTACGCCAATAGAAGAGCTAAAACAAAAACATCAAATTATATTTAAAAGTTATCTTAAAACTGTGTCTTAAAATAAGTTGAACAAAAGCAACACAGCATAATGATAAATGTATTGTGATAATATATGTAATTTAAACAATTTATTAAAGTCATAATACCATGTTTAAAAAAAGACAAACACACATTTTCACAGTTAAAATCTGTACAATCTGTAAAATAACGAATGGTCTAAAAAATACATAAAATGTCCAAAATATGTAGCATAAACAGGTTTATTTAAACCGCTATTAAAAGAAATTAATTTTAAATCACGTAGGCTCAAATTCCTCAAAAACAGTATTTCCCTCATTTGTATCAGAGTCATAGCTGAAAGACTCGAATTTCATAGCCTCTTCCGCATAGCGGAGCAGCTGTTTGGAATCTCTACTAATAGCAGACGATGGGACTGGGACAATAAATGATTTCTTGGGGTTTTTTCTTCACAGTTTTCTACTGCGAAAAGAGCTTGAGGTTTTCCTTTTTTCTTTTTTTGCACATGATTATTTAATCACAAAATTTTTTGATTAAATAAGGTGAAGATTATCATTATAAATTACTGGTGGCCAAAAATCATAGTAGTTGGAAACTATGCATTAATCACATATGCACTTTTCCCATGATTTAGAAAAACAGAGAAAAAGTGAATGAAGCTTTCAAATGTTTCTCCAAATTTTCTGCATCCAGAAAATTGGAAAATATTTTTCACCTAATATTTGTTCGTCTGGCATTTTTACGTTGTGTTTATTTCTATGAAAACACAATATTTTCATAACGGGAAAAGAATTTACGATAAAAACAAAAAAATAAAAATCAATGAAAGTTGAAGAATTGATATGACTGGTTTCAAATTTTCTATTTTTGATATATTTTCAATTCAATAATGCAATAAAGATGAAAGAATTCCAGAAAGATGAAATCAAAGTAGACTGATATATAATATGTAGCGTTCCATGCTGGAAAAGACCTTGAATCAATTCCAATTTTGGCTCATAGTGCCTAGCGTTTTAGTTGCACAGTGTTTTAAAATATAATTATTGTCGTTAAAAGCATGCTATTTGTTTCATACAAAAAGGTAAGTCTATAAACGAAATTAGAATTTCTTAAAAATTAAATGTAAAGAAATAATCATTTTGTATTTAATATTTTTCATTGCATTTAGCAGAAATGAAAAATTTTTATGAATTTTATAATTTGTATCAAATTTATAAATGTTGTGCAGCATATATACATATAGAGATAAAATAGAATAAACAAGCGAATTTTCTGTTTATGCATACCTGTTGTTAGGCTTTCTTTTATGTCTTTCGTTCAACGAGTATTAATTAGTTAATGTTCTTTTGAAATATGCCATGAGAAACTACCAAGATTTGGTCTGGTTGCAGCTCGCAATTTTTTTTTATGACAAACAATTAGGATTTGTCCAAAAACATTTAAAAATATCCGTCTGTAACTCAGATTGTACAGTTATACGAACTGAAACTGAAACGAAATCCAAATTTGTATTGTATGTAGATTGTTTTTAATGGATAAAAATAATTAAATACTTTTTATATCATTTCTAAGAAATTAACGAATCTTTATATTAAACAAAAGTGTACAACGTTCTAAAATTTTTCTTTTGAGTCTCTTTAATTTAAAATTTAATTTAGTCATTAATATTCCAAAAGTAATATTTTTATTTTCATCACATTAGAAAATTGTATATGAACCTTAAACATTTTTTTTATATTTCAAGGATCAGGTGGATCGAATTCTAAAACTTTCTATAGTTGCACAAGTGTTATTTACAATGGCTGTTCAAATGAATTACAAGTCTGAAAAAAAAAAATATTTTTTTTATTTTATAAAACTGCAGCATTAACGCTCAGGCACATATTTTAATATCATTACTCTTGATTATAAATATTCTCCTTAAGGGGGTTCGGGAATCAAAACTTTACTATTTTTATTTATACGCATTTTTTAATGAATTTTTTTCCTGAAATGTGTTTTTCTATAAAGAGTATTTTTCCGATAAAAGCTTTTGGAAAAGTTTGGAAAAAAAATTGAAAAAAAAATGAAACATGAAAATTTTAAATTTTAATATTATTTAATTTTTGATATAACTCATGAACCACGTGCCCAATTTCATTACTTTTTTCACTATTGTGTGCAGAAAAGGTTTCTTGTTTATTTGTCTTCAGTATTTATAACAATATTACTTGCAAAATTTATAATAAATTCAAAAGTAAAATAGGAGGATTTTGGGGTGATTTTTACTTCAAGGAATAGTCTTTCAAAATTTCCACTTGAAATTTAAATCCTAAAAACAATTTATTAAAAACGTAACATAAAAACTCCATAGAAATTTTCATACATATATCTTGCAAGAAAGTTTAGATATATCCTTTTAAACATGAGAAATTATGATAAAATCCATTCTGAGATAAATGGACTTACAAAGTTTTAGTTACGGGCGGGGTAGGACAGATAGTACATTACAAAAATTGTTATATCTGCTGATTTTAGTCATCGTAAAAATGCGCAGTTTGCCTTATATAATTTCTTTAACTTTGTAGCATTTTATTAGCAAATAAATAAATAAATAATACATTTTTTTAGAATTTTGACCCCGGACCCCCTTAAGTTGACATGCGAATTTTAAATCACAAGCATAATAAAAAATCACAAAATTCATCATTTAAAAAAAGAAAGAAAAACCTAATAATATTTTTAATTTTTTTGTTTAATCGCCAATAAATCAAAATGGGCTTTAAACCTACACATGTTCTACTCGTTTATAGTTGTTAACTTAAGGGAGTTCGAGAGTTTTTCAGCTTGGAAAAATGCTTTTTTTTTTATTTCTTGAATCTCCGACACTTAATAAATGTCTTTTAAAAACACTTTTTTTTAAAATTTAAACATATATAAAAGATATAGAGAGTGATTCTTGTCGCACAGTGCACAAGCGAGCGGTACTTGTAAACGAGAATTTATCGAAACATGTTTTTTATAAATGGTACCCAAAATATTTCGGCAACGAATGAACCGATTTCCTGGGACTTTTTGTTTTTGTCGTTTGCTTGTTTGTTTGTTTATTTTAAATGAAAGTTTATATATCTTCCTAGTACATGACCTGTGCTTTTTTAAGTTTTAATTCGCTCGTTTTTTATTAAGAAAAAAAATCAAACTTTTTATTTTGGAAACTGGTGCATTAAGGTTGATGGTCAACTCTTTTGTTAAAAATTCAAAAATTAAAATTAAAATAAATAAATAAATAAATAAATAAATAACTTAGACAATTATATATATATATATATAGTGACATACTTTTTGTTTCATTGGTTTTCGATAGAATAACTTAATTTCGGGTAACGCGGAACGCTATGCGCCGCACAACATCGAGGAAAAAAGAATTTAAAAGGCACATTTTTCAATAAAAATTATCAAATGCTTCGTTTTTGAAAGTTCAAAATACGTGTTTTTTTACTCAAAAAGATACATATTTCTGCCTCGTTTTTTTATTTAATTTTCTTTTCACAAAATACAATTATTTCTCAAACCGAAAAACTCCCATGCACCCTTAAAACAACTCTTTACAAAGGTCAAAACTGGTAAATGCATAAAAACATCTGAAATTTTTCCATATTAATTTTAACGCTGGAATAAGCGTGCTAGTTGCAAAGTCTGCTTTTCTTTTCGGATAACCCTTTATTAGAACTTTTCATGATGCAAATTTACATGATTGACGGAAAATAGGGATGGTGCTCTTTTAACATTTGTTTTGAATACTTTAACTTAAACAGTGTTAGAATTTATATCTTAGTTTTGAAAAGTGAATCCCGTCTTTTGAGATCTTCAAACATAAAGATAATCAGTTTTCAATTTAAATTAAAGTTTGTTGTACTCTAACTGGTATCTTTTATCACAGACAGTAAAATGGAAAATATGACAAAATATCTTCCGGAAAATTAGTAGTTTGTAATTTTGGAATATCCTCGTATATTATAAAGCTCTTTGGCAGGTTCTTTTCTTTTTGAAAAATGTAGCAAATTTATTTTAAATGGCATTAGAACGTGTTCTGTTTTTTCAAAGTTTTGCAGCCTGGGGTGGCAGTCCAAATGCTCTGGAAATCACTAATTTCTTAATATTATTATCGCCTATAGTTTAATCGGTGAAATTTTTGTGATTATGTAAGGAAAAATATTTCTTTTAAATAGTGGTATGCAGAGCCTCTGGTCTGGACCCCCACACTGGCTACGCCACTGTTTAGTCTTAAAAAATATTGGTTTTGAAGCATGCATTAAACAAATTGCAGCTATTCAATAAAATTACAAGTGATTAAAGTAGAAGTGGTCTCTAAAAATTACAATCTTAGTTTTGCCTACGGTGAACTGTCAATCACGTGTTGACATTTTTCTGTCGTATTAAGTGTTAAAAAAAATATAACTGAACTTAGATAAGCATATAGGTTGGTTGTTTAACCATGAACTCGCACCAACCAAAATTTCAAACAGTCGGCGTTTCTAAAAATATGCTTTCATTAATTTGCATTTTTCATTAACAAAATTTAATTTTTGTTAAAAATAAATATCACAGTTTGATTCCGTATAATAATCATGCGTTATATTTCATTATCAGTATATTGCCAACAAAGTTATACGCAGTTAAAGTTGAGGAATTTCAAATCGCACTAGTGTGAAGTGCACGGGTGCTGAACTGAAGTGTAGAGCCTACAGGTTTAAATTGCTTTAAGATATGTTCTTCATCTTCTAACTACTTTAGATTTAAAAAAAAAAAACAGAGTGTGTGTCTCGGGACGCACACTACTGAAGTGAAACTTATCCAATGGTATTTTTGAAACTTTCAGCGTGTGTATAAGCACGTGCAACTACGAAACTTGTAAAAAAATTCTTTTTAGAGATAAACACTAAATATGACCATAAAAATATAAGCAATAGGTGTAATTGTAAGCAAATTGTTGCAAATGATTTTTTCTCTTATCCCCTAAAAATACCATACCGATGTAGACTTTGCGTTGTTTCAGTCTTTAAGCTTTAATTTGTTTCCAAAACGTAGAGATTATTCTAGATACATTTAGGTACAGCTCTGTTATTAAAGTACGCCGTTCCACTATACTATGTCATTTTTCGTGAGCGCCGCGAGGTTAACTTCTTTAGAATATGCACCATGAAGACAGCTTTATTTCACCACATTGGCAAGGACTCTTCACAATTTTTATATAATTTCATAAAGATCTTTGATACATCGTTTATCAATCATATCCCATCCAACTCACATATCTCCTTTACTGAATATTTTTCTCTAGACTAGAGAAAAGTGTTATATTGAAAGTCATGATTTAAGATTTAAATATTATCGTACTGTCGTTTAACATGAAATTACCATACAAATACAATTGTTAACGTACGTCTGGATAGTCGCATTGACACATATTGTAAGATCTATCATGGATTACATTGAAGCCCGGTACATATTGCGCATATGGGTAACCCTTCATAAGCCATGTATTCATACTCTACATGAAAAATTGCTTAAAAAGTATACATATATGCTAAAATTTTTGAATCGATAAATATTATTTCGTTTTTGTTATTTGCATAGCTCAAATTCAAAAATGTTTATTTAAATACTAAAGTAAATAAAGTTTTATGTATGTAATTTGCCTTAAACCAGCGATAAGTTTTTGAATGATTTTTATTTTTAACGCAACTAGATACACTATATGGCCAAAAGTCATCGGACATTTTCAACTTTAGACTTTTTTTTTAATATCCAGAAAAACCCTTGACTTATTCTTCTGGAGCTGCAGAAATATAAAGTACCTGCCGTTTGACTTCATATTTTCAGTGAAGGTTTGATCTCGAAGACAATTAGGGGGCCAACAACAAATTGAAAAAAATAATAATATCGATCACCCTGCAAAATAAAATGCTCGAAACGATTTGTAGCTGTAGCATATGACACATGACTATGTGAATCTTGTATAATGTTTGTGTTAGAATAGCACGTATATAAAGGTTTCTTTAAAAATTTCAAGAAATTTCCGGATGTTTCTTGCTTATCGCAAGAAGGATTTTGAACCAAATTTAACGCCATTTTTAGAAACTTGACAAAGTATAGTAGAAACAATATACTCCAATTAGAATATAAATATATTAAATGCTAACTGACCCGCCTGACGTTGTCCGGCCCCGGAATAAAATAATCAAATAAATAATTGCAAAAAATAATAAATAGCAGAGGACAAAATTTACTATGGTGGGCTAAAACATTAAAATTGGATTCCTTTTAAGAATGTCGAAAAATCACCGATTTAATTTCTGACATTTAGATATATTAAACTTTCAATTCTGACCAATAGCTCC
This sequence comes from Maratus michaelseni, assembly GCA_963931845.1. NCBI lineage: Eukaryota > Metazoa > Arthropoda > Arachnida > Araneae > Salticidae > Maratus > Maratus michaelseni. Next base: position 438,141,435 of record OZ007586.1, on the reverse strand, counting down.
CGAGGAAACCGAAATTTTAAGAAATGCCCCCCCCCTCCCCACTCTTCTAAGTATGTCCCTACGCGCATATTTCTCTATTCGCGTATTTAGAAATTCATATCAACTCTATCCATGCGAAAATGATTGAAAAAAATGAAAATCTCTGGCCCACTTCTAAAATGCCAAAGCAAAAATTAATCTCTGGCGCACGCGCAGAAGCGATCGCAGGTATAATATATCTCTCTGTTAAAGTTGTAGGCTTCCCAGCGCATGCGCACAAACGAAAACCCATCCAAAAATATTCTAGACCGGAGAGAGAGAGAATGTGGAAAAATAGTTCCAGAAATGATTTTTTTAAATAGTAAATATTAATATTTCTCTGAAAAAGACATCGTTAGAAAGGAGGGGGACACACTTACCGTACACACACCGTACACACTTACTATCTATAAGTGTGTACGGAGGTTGCGTACGATAATTAATTGCTAATGGACTGTAGAAAAAAAGTATGAGAATAAATACCACCAAAAGCCACCAAAGTTCACAAGCAGCAAGGGTTCTCACATCAATCTGAAAACGCAATTTGAAAACGTTTGAAATAACTTTATAGACCTTGCATTTAGAGAATATTTTTGTTTGTTTTGATAATGGCTCAAATTGAGCTGAAACATGTCAACAGTCTAATCAAATCTATTTTACTGTTTATAATCTTTTTACTCTACACCTTTTAGTAATTAAAAGAAGTATATAATTACAAGGTGTTATAATTTGTTATATTTATTTTTATTTTTGTTAATGGTAAATGTTAATCATTTTTTTTTAAACCAAAAATATCATTAAAGCTGGAAAAATGCCAGAAATAAATGGGTATTTTAATATTTTATTAGGCAGAAAGGAGATGGCATTTTAAAACTGGAGAAAGAATGGAAATGATGAAAACGGGCGCAAACTGGCTCCCTAAAAATATATATATATTTTTTTTTATGCAGTATTTTTTATTATTGAAATTATACCCTCACATATTACTGATGAAGTTTCATCAGAAAATCGCTGAAAATTTTACAATGAGTATCTTGATGAAAATTTAAGAATATAAATGAAACATTTCTCTGAATTTATAAGAAATGTAGACATAAAATATTGTCAAGATGCTGCGAAGTATATTATAATAACAAGTAATATCTGTTTCCCCAAATGTGTACTAAAATTATATTTAGTGATAGCAGAGCTTCAGCCACTTCGCTGGTTGGATTTTTCCAGTGAACCTCTCTCCAAACGAAAAAGTTGTAAGCTAAAAATCGGCCCAACATAAATTATTATCATTTATAGATCTTCCCTAATTGTGTCCACAGCCAATTGACAATTTGAGATAGCGTTGTTTCACACAAAATTAAATGCATTCTTGAAACCAGATAAATTTTTATGAGGCAACATAAGTAGGTAGAAAAGGACAGTTTTGCCCCAGGTGGTGGTGCTGTGGTGCGGCGGTGGTGCTAAATTGTTGTAAAAGACTACGATGATAAAATTCAAACTTAAAATCGAGGGTGGGGCGAAAGGGTGTGCTATAGGAGAGGGGGTTTTAGGAGGGGGCAGAATGTTATAGTAGAGGGGTATTTTTTTAAGGGGGGGGGCTTAATTAAAAAAAAATTTAAATTGTCTTATATTACGAGGTATCGGCTATGGTAGAGTACGACTACTATCCCCTTGCCCCCCTGCCCCCTCCCCCCCTCCCCCCCCCATTTTTTTTAGGAGAGATAAAGTTTAAAGTGGTGTCGCCCTCTATCGGTAAGTATGAAAATTATGGAATTTAAAATGACTGCTTCTGAATTTTAAGTTATAGCATAGTATAAAATAAAATATTCTAAAGTATCTAACCATACTGCTTACAATGGAAATTTAAGTTATAGCATGGTGTAAAATAAAGTAACTTACCACTGCTTACAATGGAAATATATAGTTATAGCATAGCACTTAATAAATAATTTTAAAATGTGTTACCATAGTGCTCGCAAAGGAATATGAAATAGAAATTTAAGTTCTATCATAAAGCTAAATAATAAATAATTTTAAAGTTTGTACCATACTGCACGCAATGGAAATATTTAGTTATAGCATTGCACTTAATAAATAATTTTAAAGTTTCTTAGCAAACTGCTTACAATGAAAATATTTAGTTAAAGCATAGCACTTAATAAAATATTTTAAAGTTTCTTACCAAACTGCTTACAATGGAAATATTTAGTTATAGCATAGCACTTAACAAAATATTTTAAAGTTTCTTACCAAACTGCTTACAATGGAAATATTTAGTTATAGCATAGCACTTAACAAAAATTTTAAAGTGACACATGTAAATAATTATAGTTATAAACCGACATATAGGCAGATAGGCAGGCACACAGACAAGCAGGCAGGCAGGTAGACAGACAGACACACAGTGAACTATTTGTTACGTACACACACAAGCATGCATATACGAAGTGAACTAATTGTAATAAAATACATGACGTGCATACGTTTTAAAACATTTTTTTTCTTCACAGAATTTAAGAAAATATTAAATTTCGACTACAACTTTCACTTTGAAATAGCGTAGTCCCTTTTTAAAAAATCATTAGCTTTTATCAAACATTTATATGAAGCGGGGTTCGAACCTCGAACCTGACAAAATGATCTCATGATGTGTTGATTTGCAGAAAGTTTAAACGAACACACCATGAGACCATGTTTATTAGACGCGATTTAAGATATATAAGAAAAGGTGTCACGTGACTGAACATTTTGGATTATTACTATACAGTACTAATGATATTATAAATTTTGTAAAATAATTTAAGCTTTACGATAAACTTTAAAGTTTAAACTTACAAACACATTGGAATGTATTTATAACATATAAAATAACCTTGTAAAAGGTTGGTTGGTTTGTTGGTTTTATAAACTTGCAAAGCAAAGCGTATCTTACCAATTTGCATACAAGATATTTTGTAACATAAATTATATAATATAATACAGCAAATTTTAACTTACCAAGTGGGGTTTAAGGATACTGTAATAGAATTTTTGATTGTATACTTTAAAAAAGAAAGTTTAACTTACCATTATGTTTATGCTCGGATTCGAACTGTCAACCTTTTGGCTAGCTTTCCAATGCGCTCCCAGTTACGCTACGAAGGCTCCGTACAATTAATATAAATAATGAAAGCTAATATTACTTCTTTTAAAGATTTTTGAAAAATTTATAAGTTAATAAAACAGGATATGACGACATTTGTAGAATAACATCCTGTTTTACAACGATAAGAATAGCAATATAAGAAGCTTGTACACCATAATGAATTTACTGTTTAAAGTTCTGTAACCTAACTTATACGATTGTTCTTCTAATTACCTAAAACCTTGCTGTATATTTGCTTGATCACCTATCTGTTTACCCTGCTTTTTGGATACTTCTAAACCTGAAAATGACTACTTCGCTTAACACATCTTACTATGAAATTTCAGAAATCAGCGAATTTAGTAGAATATTTCAGTATTTTGATGTTTTTACCCCATACCATTGGGACTTAGGGGAGGATACGATTGTCGAAGTGCAAATGAATAAGGACTGTGAGTTAAACGTTCACATTCAAAAATATAATGAATTTGAGAATAGTGGTAAAATGTACTCTACAAATGAAGGAATTACAATATCGTGCGCAACCTTTGATAAATTTGAAACGAGAATGGCTAAATTTAATTTTAACTCTGCAGAAGAAGAAACATTCGTATGTAACAACGACTTACTAACAATTTATGTGGATAAGGAATCATGCATACTGCAAAAACTATTGAAACCTGATTATTTACTACTTACAAAAGAACAATTTCTCAAACTAGAGAAAAACTGCATTCAAATTAGCGAATGTCTTATTCAAACTTTTTTAACAAAGCTTTTACCTGTTTATGTTTTAAAAAACTTAAAAATATGTATATGTTCTCACTTTACAGAGGAAGAGGCGATGGACTATTTTTTAGAATGCTTCGATCATGAATTAGAGAGATCAGTATATCGCACGTTTGACTGTTATTTATGTTCAATTGGACAACCAGTTGAAATGGATCACGAATGTATGAGATATAATTTAAGAAAACAGTTTAACTGGTGCGCAGACAGTGCTTTGTTAAATTTCAACATTAAGGAATTTGTGAAAAACCTGTTAGAGAAATGTACATGTAATTATACTTATTTATTTTTTGAATCTATGAATGTAGCCTTTTATAATAAGCATTTGAACAATGTATTTATAAATTAACGTAGAAATGTTTTATATTTAATAAATATTTGTTTAGTTTTTTCATCATGTGTCTGTTTTTATTTATGTATAAGGAATAAATAAGTTTAGTTTTCGGAAAGTTTTACAATTTTTATTCAGAAAATGTAGAAACTTGTTTTATTTTTCTACAAAAATTACGGATTTTATACTATTTCATTAAACATGTGTTCCATTATTATAATATAACTTACATATTGTATACAAAATACTACCCTTTACTTGATAAATTATTTAAGATTTTAAACCAAAACTGAGCAATATTATAACGATTATCGAGTTTGAAAATAGATCTGTTGTCTACCAGAGTAAAAACAGGAAACTACTTATTTGCGGATAACATCCCTGTTTTCTTACTGATAACGGTACTTCTTGTATAGTTTAAGGTATAAAAATTCTTTCACTAAATTGAATATTATGTTTTTATTTTTCATGATATGTAACTTAATTAGCAATACCATATAATGAACGAGTATTTTCACACATTTAAATTTGCATTTTAAGCCATGATGAATACATAATAAAACATTACTTGTATACTTTTACATAAAATATGGAAAATAAATTTGTACTTAACTTATTAAATCACCCACTGTATAATAAAAGATACTTTACCTAATTACTTATTTTTAACATACAGACTAATTTCTGTATAAGATATATAACACGTGACGCTATTTTTAATTATTTTAAGCATGCGCGCCCTCTACAATTAAATAAATATTCTTGAAAAGTTTTATTTGAAATAATATTCATACTGTTTCTGTACCGTTAAGACGTTCTAATTTTTTCTCCGTTTAAGTGATCTCTGATTTTAATTGATTTAAATTAAATAAGTACAATGCAAGACATGGTGTTAGACGAACCAACCAAGATAAGAAAAGCCTTGACATCGGAGTTTAAGGAGCAAATCGACTCTACTATTTTAATGAAACCTGTTTTGAATAAGGAACCAATGGCCTCTTCATCAGATCAAGTCGATCAAAAGTTTCCTTTTACATGTGATACGTGTAAAAAAGTATTTACTAAAAAATATATGTTATTAAGACATATGAACTTACATTTAGGAAAAAAACCCTCTAAGTGTGATAATCTGTTTACTACAAAGAGTGCTTTACGGGATGATATGCTAATTCATCCAAAGTCATCTGCCACATATAAGTGTGAGAAATGCAGTAAGACTTTTTCGCGAAAAAATGTATTAGTTAGACACATGAAATTTCATTTAGAAAAGAAACCTTTTAATTGTAAAATATGTTCGAAATCTTTTGTGCAGAAAAGCGACTTACAAAAGCATAACTTAGTACATTCTAAACAAGGAGTTGTGCATAAATGTAATGAATGTGATAAAAAGTTTTTACGGGAAAAAAATTTAATAAATCATACTATGATTCATAACACCCCTCAGCAAAAGCAAAGGAATATTGAACCGTTTACCAGACACTATAAATGTGTCGATTGTTCTGAAATATTTAATCACAGATTTGACTTAGTGAAGCATAGAAAAATTCATCTCTCGCCCAAAGAACATATATCTATACAGCGTACTGAACTTTTAAACCATTTACAGAATTTATTACTACGTATAGACACTTTACAAAATGCTATAAAAAATGAAACTATTCCTTTTTGAAATATTGACTTTACCAATTTATTTGAACTATACATATTCTTGTATATACTAATGTATGTGTTTAAATAATTAAATAAATAATAGATAAGTGAAAAAGCTTTTGTGTTTTATTTTTTCAATATGATTATATTATATCACTATTATGTGAATGAATGGACTTGTAAATTTATACACTATGTATAAAAGTAAATTTCTTGGACTTTTACAAGAAGTAAAAATTTAATACAAATATATTTCAGATTTTTTAAATATATTATTGATTCACATATGATAGTTAAATTAATATGCTATTAAACATATAATTTTGTATAATCTATATTATTAATTTTCTTTAACACATATTACTTTTTTACAATAAATCGATTTAACTAATTATACATTTGTGTAATTAAACAAACTTATTTTACTAAATATACGTATCGATAATTAATTTTTATTATTTACATACACATGATTATACTTTTTATCGTACGCGATTAACTATTTATACATTTAATAAGCGTTGCCATACCCGCTTTTATAAATAATTAGATATTATAAAGCATACGGATTTCACATAAACAAGCAATATTCATTAAATGAACAATTTGAATCTTTAAGCTATAACGTCATATTTACTTTTAAACTTGCTTTTAACTGTAACCATCACTCTTTTTTAACCTATGTTAGTAACTGTTTAGATATAATATAATCAGTTTACTGTTGACTTTTGTCGTGACTGAACCTTTTACTGTTTGTTATTTAAAAATGGCTTGTGAATTAGATGGGATTAAACGGTTGTGTGAAGAAATGGCTTCTTCAACAAAGTTTCAACGTTTAGATAAACCTATGGAAAATTCTGATTTTTATAAAAATGAATTTTTACCCAAATCTAATATACAGGAGAACTATGAAACACTATCACCTACCATGGACTTGTATGCAGCAGAGCCTAAGATTACCAAGGATTCTACAACCCCAATATTTACTAACTGTGATAATGACGAAACGTCTTTCCCCGACACCTGTTGTGAGTCTACCTCTGCTAAAAGCTTTTTGGATACAATGTTTAAGGATCTAGATTTTAAAAATTTGGAAACATATCTTACCTCACAGCCTACAAGTGGTTTAATTTCTTCAAATGAACCATCAACTAGCATTACACATAGTAGTGAACAATTATATAACATACCCCCTCCCATCGCATGTGTGAATAACATTTCCAAAACCAAACATGGTAAATCTCGCATTTTTGTCATGTTTCGGATTAAACTTGCTGATTTTATATTTTTAACTTTAAAACGACATTATAAACAGTTTTATGTACATATTGAAGAGATCAAACACAATGTATTTACAAATTAAGAAATTTCATCAACAAATAGAATTTTTATAGATATTTCAACATGGTATGAATTCCAATATAAAATTTTTGGATTTAATTTAAAATATAAAAGTTCATCGTTTATTGCTAACAATACAGTATTAGTGTTAAATTATAATAATTCTATTATGCAAATAAAAAATTTAAAGAATTATACACATTGTGTTTTAAACGATTTTCAGTTAGAAAATTTAAAAGAAAAAGCTATTGATTTTAATAGCAATCTTATTAAACACTTGTATACAGTTCATCTACCGCAGTTAATTAAGCAAAAATGCACACTCGTTAATTTACCTTCTGAAATCGAGCGTGTTTTACTAACGAAACTTATCTCTTCTATTGAGGATAATGTACTGACAATATTAAACCAAATTTATGAATGTGTAGGATGTATATTTAGACACCAATCCCAAAGTCTACATACATGTTTCACCTTTAATAAACGTGAAAGATTTAATCACTTAGGGGATATGATTTTAATGCTTGTAAATTTTGATTATGTTATTTCAAGGTTTTTAAACGGAGTTGAATGTATCAGTGAAAACTTTTTACGTAACATTAATGTGGAATTTATTCGAAATGTATTATTTAAGTCCTGAAAATAAAATATTTTGCTTTAAATCTGTGTGTTTATTTAAACAAAATGTGTGTGTGTTTATTAATATTGTTTAACTTGCAATTTAAGATTAATAATTTCTCTTATATGTTTATAACAGAAACATGATAACATAGTATGTATACTAAATGTTAGTAACATACTACACATGTTAGTAAATGTATTTTTGAACTATTATAAAAGTTTTTAAAATTTTACAAGATAGCAAAATTATTTTTCAGTTAAAAAAGTTTTATAAATTTACAATTTTAAATTTAAAACTTAATAAAAGTATTTCATACTTTATCAATGTTGATTCGTCTTGTATGTTAATATTATATAATGGTAACATACTATATAGTTGTTATGTTACTACATATACTTATAAAAATAATTTAAACATGTTATATTATTGTAAAAGTTTTTAAAAAAATTACAAACTAACTTAATTAAATTAAAAAATTATAAGTAAACAAAATAATCATTTTTTTAATTAAAATAAATTAACAAAAATGAAAAGTTATCAAAATTATTTTATAAATGTTTTAAAATACTTAATTTTAATAAATTGTGTCTATGTATACATATATATATATATACATATATATGTATGTACCTATATACATGTGGAACTTTAGTTAAGTAATAGAAATTCTCAAACTTTGTCATTAGAAACCCTATATTCTGATAATTAATAACAATTAGCTTTAAATTAAAGAAATAGATTAATTTATACTTACAAATATAACCCACTTATAATAGCACGTCCATCTTACATAGTTACTTCAGGCATTAGGCTTGTTACTATCCTAGCAACAGGATGTTTTTGTCGTACCACGTGATTTCCTTTAAAGTCACGTGATCATGAAGATAAGAATTAAACACAACGTGTTTGACATTTTCACTTCTGCTATAGAAGAGGCTTGTTTGGTAAGTTATAATGTCCTGTATTCTTTATTTTACACTTTATTTTACAATTTATTAAGAAGATCTAATTTAAATAACGTTTATATTGCAAGCGTAAGGTAAAAGCACTAAATTATTGTTTTAAAAGCCTTTTACTTTGTAATTCTATCGACAATAAGATGATGTAATACATTTAAAATCTTACTATTGGGTTTTATTTTAGCATAAACATTATTTATTCAACTGGCTATTGCTTTTAGAAGTAACTTAATTTTCTTACACAAGCGGAAAATAATATTTCTTCATTAATATATCATGTTTACAAAATTTTTAAGTTATATATAACATAACTTGTAAATACATAGTATATTTATATACCAAATCCATAAGTATACATATATACTTAAATAACATGTAAGTATACATATACTTATAGATATAGTATAAAAATATACTATGTATTTACAAGTTATATTATATATAACTTAAAAATTTTGTAAATACAGGGGGGACAACCTTAGCTATGCGTCAGAGACTGATTTTCCTCAGAATCCCGGGTTGGCGAGAGGCTTCTCCTGCTCGCCGCAACCGATGAACAAGTCGTTTCCTCCCCCCCTAGGACTCGATGATCGGAAGTTGCGGTTATAGTAATGGGTTGCGGGGGTGGTTCAGCATTGGCCTAGGATCCGGTTCCCCCTATACGAAGCCGTCGGATCTCTTCAGCGTCCACCCAAGTGATTTGTGGTGCTGTCCTCGAAGTTTGAGCTCCACCGCATGTTGCATCGACCTTTGTCCTCAATTCATTCGGGAAAGGGTCGAGAGGCGCAGGCGGCTCACGCCCCCGTCTCTCCCCTCGGCCGAAGAGCACTACCTGTGGAGGTGCACCGGGTAAACCGGCCCTCTCTGGTGATGACCTCGTATGGATTTACGAGAAGCTGGAATCGGCGGTGAAGTACGTTCGCCTTCGGAGACGTAGCTTGTCATTACCAAAATTACAAAGGATTTCGGAAATGGTTTGTTGATTACACAAATCATTTTAAAAATGTTTGTTTTGAATGTATTATAGAAAAATATGCTGAACAGGAGTGATTTGAGGTAGAAGAGATTTGTATTTAGGCTGGTATGTTTTCTCATACACATTTCAAATCGAAATTAAGCCTAACATGGCTTCATCTTTTCGCCGATTGCTAAGATGGATGGGTTCAAACCGGAATCGTTACACTGCGTTTTATTATATTTAGATTAGCGCAAACATGTCAACAGTCTAATAAAAAGCACATAATAATAATAACAATCTAATAATTATTATTTTACTGTTTATAAAGTTTTATTTTACGCCTGTTAGCAATTAAAATAAGTATAAAATGTGGATTTTAGAGGTTTTGTTCCGTTAATATAATTTTCTTTTTAGGAATTATAATGTTATTATATGTGTTAATTTAGGAATTATATATTTTTAACATGGAAAAATTAATTTTAATAAATAATAAGTTGGCAATTAAAAACCTTTAATTTGAGTAAGAATTCATTTTATGTCGTTTGATGATTCAATTTAGAATATATTTTTAATAATTATGTTTCTTCTTATTATTATTTTACTTATCAATACTTTTAGGTAGCTTTCATTACAAAAAGCTACCTATTGCAGCCGTTCGGAGGAAAGCAATTCCAAAGCATTTTAGTATATTTTCACCAATCATGACCTTTAGACCACCCAAAACACCCTCCGTTCAAATGTTGATTTGTATATATATATATATATATATCTGACATATGTCATGCTGTAACTCTCTTATTTATGAATCGATTCGGATGTGACTGAGTATGTGGATAGGACATACCAAGGTCTCGACCGAGTTCGTTGGCCCGCTTCATCCACCATCTTGTTTCAAAATGGCGGCCAGTTAATTTTTTTTTTTAATTCAAAATGATGTACACAAAAGTATAAATTGAAAAAATTGTTTCTGTTAAGTGTTATATCGTGATACAAGGATTCCAGAACATTTTTTTGTTTTGGCTTTATCTTAAAAAATGGCTGAGGTATGGCAGTTTGAAATTCCAGGGTGGCTGACATTTTGAATCAATCTGATTTTGTTATGCTGTAACTCTCATGCTGAAATTCGCATTCAAATTCAGTATTAACAAAAACTGGGATTGAATCTCTCTAATCGGGTTCCAAGCATTTTAGCTTCAGGTGTTTGAGTAAAATGAGTTGAATTTTTAAAAACATGGACTATGAAAGCTACCTTTTCCTCTCGGTGCAAGCCGGGAGGACTTTTTAATTTTAAAATAAAATAGAAATATTATTTTTTTTTTGTAATAATTTTTTTTGATGGAGGAAATTTGTGAATCTTTCTTATAAATTTGAATGCTGAAAAGATGGGTAGATATTATTATATTTTTATATCTTGTAAAATATTTTAATAACTTTTAAGTAAAACAAGTTGGAAATTGTACGTCAAACGTGACAAATGAGGTGCGTTCGTACTATAGCTAGTTACATAAATATTCAGATCTTTTCGGATTTTTAATTCTGTGAAATGAATTATATCGTCTGCAGATTAATTTCTGTAATAAAATAAGTATCTCGGTCGCTTGACGATTAAACTTCAGAAGCTCCTATAACAAAAAAGCACCTATTTAAAAAAAAAATATCTAATTTCTTAATAAATATTTTTATTAATATCACCTAAAGTTTTGATTCGATTTTAATAAAATTTGAAATGTCCCGACAAAATTCTGCAAAGATAATATATTTTAAATTGCAAACCATTCGGTTGGGTAGTTTTTGCGTTGTTATATGCGGACGGACGGACAGACGGACAGACAGACAGACAGGCGGACGGACAGACGGACGGACCAAGCGACGACTATAGGTGCTACGTATTTATATAATTACGAACGCACCTAATAAGAAACTTAGTTGTTGGTTTTAAAATGAATATTAGAAAATAAGTTTAATAAGTAATTAGAAAATAAGTTGAATTAATTTATGAACTAGTTTTTTTTTTCTTTCTATGATTAAGTTTATAAATGAATACTAATTCTAATGAGCGCTCTCACAAATTATTTTGATGATTAAAACAATTGTAGGTTCTTTTTAAAATTAATTCAAAAACTTTTTTAAATAAATAAATATAGGCAATTTTTTAACAGTTTTTCTGTTTTAATAACTGTCAGAATTTTAAATGAAATATACACACCCAGAAAAAGGAATTGATTAAAACTACAAAACATGTTTTGTTGAGTACATTTTGGTTGTTTTAGCAAAATTCAAGTAAAATTGAACCATTTTACTTGAATTAACAAAACATTTTTTGCTTACGATACAAAAAATTTTTTTTGAATAGCAAAAAAAAATTGTTTTTGTTGATTCAAACAAAATTTCCATTGACCTATATTTAAACAAAAAGTTTTATTGGGTCAACCAAATTTTTGTTGATTCAACAAAACTTTTTTCTGGGTGCAATATATATATATATATAAGAATAAAATAATGACAGTTTTATTTCATATTGTTGTAATGATTCCTTAAAAAAAAAGTCGGAAAATATATAATTCCCATTAACTTTAAAAATATATTTAATATTCCCGAATAAATTCAAACTTGAATGAAAAAAAAAAAAAAAAAAAAAGGCTAAGAATAAATGTTCCAAATTCGGACCGATGTTGGCAGATCTATTCGGGCAACTATCTGAAAACAGATATAGGTCCGTTGTCACCTGCCGAAATTAATTGCTTGCCGATTTTTGGCCGAAAGAAGCCCGATAAAAGCAACAGGCATTAAAAGGGAGGCTTTCTTCAGTATCGCAGCTGGCATGATACCGACATCTCACCGATTCCAGTATACACATGCCGGTATTAAACCGACATTGCCGACTGTGGCCCGACCGTCCACCAAAAGGTCTGTGTTTGCTGGGTAAGTATGAACTAGTATAGATGTAGATGTTGCTTACAAAATGCTAAGCAGAATGATCATTTTCAAAGCTTAAATTTAATAATTTAAAAAAAAGCAGACTACGGATATCTATTTTGGAGCCCAGATAAGTGGTTTAACACTAACGTCTCTGGAACATAACATCACAAAACACGTTGCATTTGATGATTTTCTGCAATCATTTGCTAATTCAAAGGTAATAAAAGGATATTTTGATTAGCTTCTTTTATAGTGATGAAATGCTAAAATAACATGTATAAATACGTAACTAAATGCATTTGTATAGAAATAAAAAGGATATAAGAATTATTTTAAATGTGGTCATTTTTTATACAACTGGAATATTCCTATTTTCTCTGAATGTTTATAAAGTATTTCTGAATTGTATGTGGTAATTAAAAGCATCATTGAAGACTTCCAAAAAAAAGTTTTTATTAAATAATATTCAATTTTTAAGATTTGTATTTCAGGGTGAAAAAGAAAAAGGTAGTGGTGGTGGTATGTGTGTGGGAGGAAGGGAACGAAATTTCCAGTAACGTGGCCCTAAGGCCCTAAAATGCTTAACCCGGTTCTGTACGGAACCCTAACAACTAATTAAGAAATTTTAAAAAAATGGCTTCCTGGGGAATAACTACAGACATAGAGGTACCCTCCTGCTAAGCCTTGTAGCTCTGCGTGCAGCGGTCTCTTCAAAACACAGCGAACAGACACACATACAAACTTTTATCTTTATTATTATTGATTGGGTCAAATATGAGCATTATATACTATGATATTCTTAATGCTTATGTGTTCGTTTTTTTTTTTTTTTTTTTTTTTTTTTTTTTTTGTAATTTTTACAAGAAGATAATAAAAATTCTTTATTATCTGAAGTAGTTAACAAATACAAAAATTTTAATGAGTTCACAAATTTCTCTTTTAATACAGTAAACATTTTCCCCAGAGAAGCTGATTGATTTTTTTTTTTTTTTTTTTTTTTTGAGGAAAAGGTTACTTTAAATGATATTTCAGGATCTACTTTATCTTCCTCCACACTTTATTTCTGTGCCAACACCTCAAAGGTTTTCTACTCAAAAATTCAGATTCTGCATCAAATTTTGCTCCAAATAATTGTGAGTTTTCTACAATTTCTTTGAAATATTCATCATAATCAAAATGATTTAAAAACTGATTTAGATCATTCGGTGCATCTAAAACAAACTAGGCATTCATGAGATGAACTGCAACATTTTATTGACAAAGTTATCTTTATATAAAATACTAGCAGAACCACCTTGCTTTGCCCATGTTAACCATGAGTGTCTTACAGGTAAAATAAAAAAAAATGCAGTAATGTGGCAATCACAATAACAGAGCTCTGTACATTCCCGCATATAAACCGTTAAAAGACAGTCACGAAAAAATGAAGTTACTTTGACACAACCATAGTAAAAACTTCGGCTTTATAAATAAGAATGCGCATTTTCTTTGGTGAATGTAACAGACAAATACACGATTCCCCGACAATACGAAAATAAATCAACCAAATGGCGCACAGTGGTCCCAAATTGCGATTATGTGGCCGTAAATCAAAGTTACGAATTTAGAAATTAAATACATTCCACAGTATTCAGAAATATCTGAAGATTTATACTCTTAAATATTGTGGTTTTATAAGCACACATAAATTCGTATTGCTTGTGTGAAGTTGCAAGTTTTGAACGATTCTTGTTGTGGCGTGAATTTCAGGCAAATTCGCTACATTCAAACGCTAATCAAGCCCTTTTCATATGGTTTGTTATTTTTTCCTTATTTGTTCATAAAAAGTGAACTATAAAAAAAGTCCTTCCGAGTCCTTCGAACTTTCATAGCACAAAATGTAGAATGAACCTTCTAAAAACATATCTAAAGAGATCTATGGCAATTTTTTGCGATTTTGTGAGAACTATTGGCTTGAAGCTGGACATTCCATATTGCGATATTAGTCAAAAATCAGCTATCGTATTTAACGAGGCGAACGAAAAAGAAAGGCTGCCGCGGTGCTTTACACGTATCTTTTTTTACAGACCGCCGGAGTCACGTGATGCTCGAATACACCAATGAAGGTGTACGAAAAGAGCACACGTCACTCTAGCGGTCTGTAAAAAAAAGATAATTGGAATGCACCACGGTAGCCCGTCTTTTTCGTTAGCCTCGGTATTTAAGATCGTTCCAGTTTTCGCATTGACTAAACATTGACTGTTTTTGTGTAATTCAACATTCTAATTATCAGAACGCAAGTGAATTTAAAGTATTTTTAATTCGAGAGGGAGGGGGCTTAAGAGTTGGGAGACGCGTTTTTTATTTAGTTATTATTTGTCAGTTTTTTCATTTTTCTCCTTGCTTTTTCATTTATATTAAAACTTATATTGAAGCTTGAACTTATTTTTAAAAATATATATTAAGCATTCATTTATATATTTTTTTTACTAAATGCATGCATAGGACATTTAATCAACTGCAAAATATCATTCGATTTTTCAAATTTTTTAATCTTTTGAAAAATTGTTTATTTACTTAAAAATAACTTTGATTAAACATTTTTTTCACGTACCGTCAAGTTGTAAAATTTTTGATTAACCAAAGTTTTATTTGGCAGCAGTTCGAGTTAAATTTCATTCCATTAATTTATTTACACGTTAAATTTAACTTACGTTTAAATTACGTAAAATTTAAAATGATACTTTAATGTAGACTTATAAAAACTTTCAAAAATATATAATAAAACATTGAATACAACGTCTCATCATACTGCAGTTTCTTGTAACATTAGTTGCAGAAAATGTACAGTCAATCCTCAAATCAAAATAAACTAAAGAACAGCATCTTGGGCTTTTACTATCTAGAAAAATGTGTCGACCTGAAAATCGATATGTGTGTAATCCCTATGGATGTTGTATTAGGTAAATTTTTGATTTGGCGAGTAAAATTTTCATTATTTTATTATGTGCAAGTATTGCATTAAATTGTATTTAATTTAGTAATTACATCTGTAGTTAACAGTGCAAGCAATTATTAGCATTTATTGATTTTAAATATGTATAAGCAATAACTTCATGTTTTAAAACATATTTGTTTACTTATAATAAGAAAAAATTATATATAAAAAAAGAAGGATATGAAATTTTCACTCAACCCTTGGAATGAATTTTTGCATTTGTTTGAATTGTTTTAAAACTGCATTTCTGAAGTGTTATTTAAAAAGAAGTTTTTATATTATTTTTCGATAAAAATATTTAAATTACATTATATTCAAAAACAAGTGTGAGAATACCCAAACAGCTGAAAAAATAAATATTTTCAATTGCTTCCCCCACCCTTAATATCTAGAAATTCCCCCTCCCCTTTATTAGGGGACAAAGGGTGCAGTGACACTTTCTTAGGTAAATTCAGAAAGCTTAATACTATTTAATCAGTTTAAGTACAGAGGGAGAAACAGAACATAATTTTAATTAATATTTTTAAAGATTTTAGATTTTGCGTGCGATGAGGGGGGGGGGGGGGGTCAGGTGGTTATATTTTTAACTATTTATTGCAACTACAGAGTAAAAAACAAAGCATTTTTTTAAATAAAAACTTAGGGATAGATATTAAAAACATTTATTAAACAATTATTAAAAATTAAAATGCTGGGGTGGGGACGAAAATTTTGGAGGTGGAGGCTGAATTTACACGTGTTATTGTTATTTATTAATTATAGCTAAAAATAACAAACAGAGAAAATTTTGTTTGTAAAAATTTAAAAACTTTTAGGAATTTTAGCCATTTTATGCCGGAGGTGGGGGGGGGGCGTAAATTTCAGAGATATGGGAAATTTAGAAAAATGATTATTCATATAATGCTACAAAAACAGTAACAAAGGCATAATCTTTTTTTCATTGCAATTTCAAAGGTATTGTGAATTGTTTGATAGATAGATGAAAAATAGTAAAGGGGGGAGGAATCGAAAATGTGGGAAATAATCTAATTAATGAATTGGCTGATTTATTATTAATTCATATTAAATACAAATGTCGAAAACTTAAAAAAATTAAAGATTTAACATTTTCTATGCTAGAAGAGCAAATGGAAGGAGACATTTTGCATGTTTGTGTGTGGGGATTTATCTGATTCAAGTTGTAAATTTCCAACTGGACGAAAAATGTCCGGGCCAGGATTCGAACCTGGGATGGGGATCGCTTGGCTGAAGCCGCCACGCTCTACCACTGAGCTATCCCGATCGAATCTGGAGGGCATAATTCATCCAGTTAACCTTATTGATCAAAGCATCTGGTCCGATATTTTAATCAGCTCAACAGAAAATATCGCAGGTAATGGAACTCCAGTAAACGCTGGATACGTGAATACACTGGATTATTTTTAACACAATTATTTCAAATTGGTAAAGTAATCATACAAGTTGTAAGGATACGTGAATACACTGGATTATTTTTAACACAATTATTTCAAATTGGTAAAGTAATCATACAAGTTGTAATACAAGTAATCATACAAGTTGCGTTTACTGGAGTTCCATTACCTGCGATCTTTTCTGTTGAGCTGATTAAAATATCGGACCAGATGCTTTGATCAATAAGGTTAACTGGATGAATTATGCCCTCCAGATTCGATCGGGATAGCTCAGTGGTAGAGCGTGGCGGCTTCAGCCAAGCGATCCCAGGTTCGAATCCTGGCCCGGACATTTTTCGTCCAGTTGGAAATTTACAACTTGTATGATTACTTTACCAATTTGAAATAATTGTGTTAAAAATAATCCAATTTATCTGATTGATTATTTGTGTATTTTATTGATCATTTATATTCTTTATTATGTTCTTTATCTTCAGTAACAATAAAAAGAGAAAAAAATAAGCTTTTTTAATAATTTTAAACTATATATTTTGAGGGGAGGGGGAGGAGGAATGAAAATTTACTTGGGCGGCTGAATTAGATGATTTGTTTTAGAAAAGAAGAAATAGTCACCAAATAATAAGTGAAAAAAGTTCATCCCTGAAAAAAGTAAATGTTGTTGAAAAATAAAATTATAATTTAATAAAACCTGTTTTGCCCCACCAACCCCTCCCCCCGACACCCCCCCCCCCATCACATTTAATTTGAATTCTAAATTTAATATCATTTAGAGCATTGAAAAATCAAAAATTAATCATGTACAACCACTAAGAAAGACAGAAATGATTTTTGGCCATATGATCGCGATTTGTGACCACTGTGCGGCGTAGCATTTAGCGAAACTTTATTTCGTATGGCATCTATATATATATTATGAAATTAAAAAAAAATCCTTGAAATCCTTGTCTTACGCAAAACATCTAATCAATAATCAGCAATAGTTGTCTTATTCATCTAATCTTTCATAATCGGGTTCATAGCCGATGTTGCCGACGAAATCGCTACAATAGGGCAGTTGCAATTGACGTCACCTTGGAGGTAAACAGTACAAATAGGCAGTTCTGACTCAGGGACAGGTTCTGCCCGAAGCTCACAGCTTCAACCGTCCGGAACTATTTTGTGGTTCCGGAAGGGAGAAAAGCACTCACGGCTTTTCTCCAGGAAATGGAGCCGCATTTGAGATAGGCTCCATTAATGGGCAGTCCCTCCCAGTGCACCTGAGGCGAAACCTTAAAATTTGGCCCAGGTAAGTAAACATCAGGTATGGTGAGGGGTGAAGTTCGAAGAGAGAAGAAAGAGTGAAGACAAAGGACATGAGTTCAAGGGACAGAAGAAGTAAGGAAGAGTGAAGAGTGAAGACAAAGGTGAAGATTGTAAATGGCAAAATTGTATCTATGTAAATAAATAATTAAATGTTTTTCTATCCTATGTAACCAAGAATAATAAGTCTAACATGTGAATAAACGCCGCTCTCGTGCGGCGGCCTAACCGTCCCAATGGATCAGTGTGTAAAAAGTAGCAAATATTTTCGATGTAGCTACTCTATTATTTAATTATTGCAGAACAAATGTAAATATGAAGGACCAATTAAAGAGCAGTGGCTCAAATCCACGACGGGGCGAGAGCTGGCACGTCTTCCTGGTGGAGGAGGAGGACTCGAATAAACGAACGACACGAGTTAGAGGGAAGACAAACTAGGTCGTCGGTGAGAACTGGGTTTTCACGTTCAGCAGGAAAGCCGTACAGGCATGTTTAGACGAGCGCAAGGTACATGCGGGTGGGCAGTCAATCTGTGCCAAGTGTCGGTGAAACCATCAAATCGACCTGCTTAGCAGGTCATCTATGCGATAGTCTGCAGAGACTGAAAGCAATATTACCTGGTTTTACCCTTACCTCCTTACCCCCGGGTTACGGATAGGGGCACCTTTGTAGGTGTCCTGTTAGCGCCCGGGGAAAAGCAATATTCGTGGGAGTCGATTCTGGCTAGATGTGGGTCTCAGGTTGCTCCTATGAGCTCCAGAGTAAGCCCATAGCGAGGATGCCACGATCGATTTTCACGTTCCGAACCTGCCTATCCTCTCAGTGCGCCTCCATTAGTCATAGCGTGGCCAGGATTGGTGTCGCACCGGCCGGTTCATCCAGTTGGGAAACCCCTTGCGATGATCTGTAGAGATCGAAAGCAGTACTAGTTAGTTTTACCCTTACCTCCAAGTGAATACAATGGTTGATCAGCTGATTGCAACTGCCCTATAGCTCTAAAATCGCTGAAATACTTGTTTAACTACTTTATTAGTATTAGCAACTTGGTTTAACTGTATTTTATGCTCCTACCTAAAACTGCAGATTAGATATGGCGAAATGATTAAAAATTTCGACCCCCACCCCACCCCATTTAATAACCTTGGTGGTTAAATTTCTAAAATCGCTAAAATACGCGTGTTTTCAGTAGATTTGTTATGCTGAATTTCACGCTCTTACCTAAAACTGCTGCTGAGATATAGCGAAATGACCTAAAACTTTCGACCTCACCTTTTAACTTCCTCGGGGGATAAATTTTCAAAAAATGCTTTCTTATTGCTTGCCTAGGTCATAAAGAAAACGGTCCAAATTTCGTTTTCCTGACTTTAGTCGTTTCAGCTCTGCGTTGATGATTCAGTCTGTCAGTCAGTCAGGAGTTCTCTCTTTATTATATTAGTATAGATCATACAAAAGTCTAATGCAACAAAGTAATTTAATTTTTGCTGTCATTAAAATATTCTGTATATCTGAATGATGTTGATTTCTTTTTTTAAAAATAAATATGTATATTTACAAGATTTGATCAAAATTTAAAAATTCCCGAAGGTGCCATAGGCAAAATATGTGATTATGAGATTATTATGTGCTTGGATATAAGCTTGGAAATAAGTTCGCAAAGGCGAAAAATCATGTCGGATGATCGCGTTTAAGGGGTCGTACATAAATTACAGAAGAAAACAATGATTGCATAAATAAATGTAAACATTAACATTTTAATTTATGATTGATCCTTCACCAATTATGTTTAAACATATCTTTGCGACTTTTTAAGATAAAATGCTGAAATTTTTTACATGACCTTATTAGTGTATGGGACGCATTTTACTCATTGGGAAATTTTTGAACGGAGGCCGTATAAAAGTTTTAATTTTGTATTTCTTCAAATTTAATGCCCTGAAAATTTTAATCGATTTCATAAAATTCTGTATTTTTTTTTTACGTAACTTTGTAATTTATAATGTATGTCTATGATCAATATTTAAGGAATAAAAGTCGAGGTCAATGTTTTTGGGACACCCTGTATAATTTCTTATCGATGGCAATTTTGTTTGCTTTCTGGTACAATTTTGTGATTAAAATGCATGGGATTGTTCTATTTTTCTTTTGGCCGACTTCACCTTACCAATGCCAGATCAGATTTACTTGATACATTAACCTTTATTTAATGAAATTGATCATTGTATGAAATTAGATAACACTCAACTTAAGGGGCTACTTCACTCAGACGCAAACACCCGCTCGCTAATGTTAATCCTATGGAGGAAATTTTTGAAGATAGCTCGTTCGCATTTCAATATTTTTAAATGATTTTTTTTTGCATTCGATAGCTGAGGTCAATCTCTATGCACGCTCCTTTTTACTTTTTAGATTTTTGTTCCAGTTTTTTTTATTGAGGATAATTTCACTTTCAAAACCGGTTTCGAAAGTGAAAGTATCTTAATAAAAAAAAACTTGTAATCAAAATCGAAAAAGTACAAAAGAGCCGTGCATAGAGATTGACCTCATCTATCAAATGCAAAAAAAAATCATTTAAAAATATTGAAATGCGAACGAGATATCTTCAAAATTTTCCTCCATAGGATTAACATTAGCGAGCGGCTGTTTGCGTCTGAGTGAAGTAGCCCCTTAACACGTATGTAGTTATTTGCAAGAGAAAAAGAGTGTATCAGCGAAAGAAAAGTCTTGTGAGAGTGATTAGAGAATATGCCCCCTTTATTGGAGTAACCTACGTAGTATTAATCCATTAGCTGAAGTGGCATTGCGCATATTAAGTGTACCTGTTACATAAATTTAATTAAAATTATATTTTTAATAAAACTCTTATGAATAAAAGCATTAGCTTTTTTACATTCTTCATTATAATTAAATAAAAAAGACATTTAAATTCAATATTTAAATGTAAAATGTTGAGTTTCTTTCAAATTTAAGAGTTGTAAGAAGTCTAAAGCTCTAAATGTTTCTTTTTTTTTTTTTTTTTACAGTAATCCATTATAACTAATAGGAATATAAATTTTTTTCACACCTATATTTAAATAAAGAATATATACCAAGGTAAATACCCAAAATGGATATTTACCCGGGTATTTACCCTTAAAAATAAATACTCGGGTATTTTACATTCCAGCTCAGAACATGTGGTGCTCTATTACTACTGCTAAACCTTATTCAAAGCTTCCTTTCCAAAGTCTCTCGCCAATTCGGCATGAGATTCTAAGGCGAACAGATTTTCCAAATTCGCGTTCCTACCCCCTCCACCTGCAACCCCCCTACTTGGTCGTGTCTTGAACTGAAGAATGCTGGCTACTATCGGTGAAAGTAAAATATGGCGGATGCAAGAGAGGGGGAAAGAACTCGTTTGTCAGCTTCAAAACTTTCCACGTGGGAAGATTGATATATCGAGATCTATTCTATCCACCTAGACCAAAACCCATTCAAAAGTTTGTGATATCAATTGGGACTTAAAACGACCTATAGAGGCACTGGTCGCAGCCGTCGGTACAGGATAATTGTCACTTTAACTAATGTTAAGTACCATTGAAATCATTCCCAGGTAGCATGCAAGGTTCCGAAAACGGTCATTTTTCATTTTCTTTCCATTGTTCTGCAAAGGTGAGTTATCTTCACCATATAGCATGGGTGCAGGAATGTTTTCAATACTAGATTTTGGAGATAAGATTCAGGCAACCAATATTCTCAAATCAACCTTCACGCATTTGATTTTCGCGCATGCGCAACCAACTTTCGTAGCGTTGCTTGTTCTTGTTGCTTTCAAAATCAAAATGTAGCTGTCATTCTGATCATCTTGTCAAGTGTAAAAGTAGTGTTTAATATTTACAGAAAATAGTGTAAGTTTGTTACTAACCATATAGCAAGCAAGGTTCCGAAAACAGTCTTTTTTCCTTTTCTTTCGATTTTTCTGCAAAGGTATATCATCTTTACCGTATATCACGGTCACAGGAATGTTTTCAATATTAGATTTTTGGAATAACCATCAGAAAACCCACGTTCTAAAATCATCCTTTACACATTCATTTTCCGCGCATGCGCAAATTATTTCGAGCTGCAAATTGTCCTTGTGCTTGCGTTCACTCACTCATGACTCGTTGAAGGTGATATTGACGCGCGAGCAGGTCACATAGCATCGCTCTGCCAGTGCCGGCTTTGCATGTGCATGTGCAATCATGTTCCAACTAAAGTATGTTAAACTATTTTGTATTGATTTTATTTCATAAAGATTTACCTTATTGTAAGAACATAGATAACAAGAATACATACGCATATTTCTGTTGTAGTTCTTCAAATTTCCATTTATAATATGTTTTTTATTCTTAACGAATTAATGCGAGTTCTGTAACCATATTTTCATTGCAAAATACAATAGATAGAGAATAGCATTTGTTTATGTTTATCTTCTACTATATATATATAAAACACAAACGGAAATTTCGTTCCGTTCCTTTATAACTCGAGTTCTGCCCAATGGATTTTGATGGAACTTACACTGTTCGAGAGATAATTGTCCAGGGAAAGTTTTAGTATATAACACAACGTTCTACGTACATTAGTTATAGAATTATGATAGAAAGTTCTGTTATTTTGGCCGAAAAGGTTACCATTGCTAATTTTTTGGCGATCATTACTGTAGCAGAAAGAAATGAAAAGGCTATACATCTCGAAAAATAAAAGAAAAACTGTTGCTAATTTTATAAAAACAAAAAGAAAGAGAAAGAAAAAAAAAGAGTTTTGATGAGAGAATATTATAGAACGAAAATATTTAATTTAAACATGATTGGGAATGTTCGTAAGGCTTAAAAAATTATTCACGGGGCAAGATTGCTATTACAATATTTGACGATTTATCTTTTGTTTTTGGCAATTTTGATTTTACTTTTGACCCCAAACAATTTGATTTTAAACCAAAAGGTGTCTTTTTTTGTTGCAGAAAGAATTGAACTGGCTATAAATCTGGAAAAACAAAAGAAAAAACTGTTACTAATTTTATTTTTAAAAAAAGAAAGAAAAGAAAAAAAGAAAAACAGTTTTGATGAGAGATTTTAAGCCAAAAGGTGTTTTTTTTTTCAAGTGTACGACTGCATTTTTGCAGTATTTTTTTTTTGTACTTTTCGGTTAGCCAGTGATATATATATACATGTATATAAATACACACACATATATACACATATATCAACACAAATACATGTATATACATACATATATATACACTTATATGTAAGAATATATACATACATATATATATATTGTGAGATCTTGAAGCTTTCCCAGCTAGTAAATATAGGCTCTCGCCCAAAAACAGTTCCCACGCTTCGAGTTAGACCACCGACGCAGGTTCGGAACATCAAAGCACTGTTCGACCTTTTCCTGGTGACAAGTGAGACTGCTAAGTTGAAAAGGCCAGACTCATAGGCGACATTGCATGACACTTAAATGGATGACCCAGACCCCCCAGATCGTCATGGTTTCAACCTTGCTTCCCAGAGCAATCGAGATGATGAAACCGCCGTGACCCAATAAGACACGGCGCCTATGATAGGGCTAAATGACGGAGGTCACCGCCCATGCCCCCCCCCCCCCCCGACCGTCAGGACTTTGGAGGAATTGGCCGGAGAGAGGATTCGGCGCTAGAGATCCGAAGAGAGAGGAGAGTTTCCTCTCTGCTGGGAAGAAGTGAGAATTCTGTGTGGAGAAAAGGGTTTTTACTCCCTGCCTCTGAAGGAAGACGACTTCGGTTGTCGCGTGAGAAGGAGAACAGCGACTCAGCGCTGCGAAGTGAAAGTGAGGGGTACCTTTAGTATTAACATGATGTAAATGAATAGAGACTGTTTTACACAAACTCTAGACCGTCTAAAGACTCTGATGAAAACTCAACCCATGAACTTTGAGGGTAAAAGAATATCCATTGATTCATCACTATTGTAATTTTCCAGTGAATAAATTTCTTCTGGTTTTAAATAAGAAATCTGTCTCCCGTGTTTCTACGCTACCGAAATAGAGAGATCCCGCTCGGAACACAGGAGTTATGACAGCACCGCACACCTCGGAGAGATTTTTCATAGTAGGGAAAAATCTATACTGGAGCACCCTAAACACCTGTTTCGATCACAACAGAGGCTCAAATATGGGTACTTACTGACACTAATTGTACATTACATTCCTGAATATATTATCATAAACACATAAATTCCATTACACAATTAAAACAATACAATTACATAAATAAATGAATTAGAGATTTATATACACGTCGTTAAACAGAAAATCAACCTACACGACTCAAGCAGTCAGTCCGTGGATTTGCGTCTTCCGGGGCGGTAACCAATCGATCGGCGATCTTCCTGCATTTTCCCCAAATCTCTAATTAATCGGAAATTCTTTTCGGCGTTGTTTTCCCACTGTTTAACGTCGCTGACTTCAGTTTTGTTTTGCGGCGATAGGAAACCCGAGGTTTCTAAACAATTAGATTCGAGGAATTTCTTTTGCTTTCTTCCTAACGCGCGATACCGGTTCACCCTTTTTGAGGACTTCCTTCCCGAAGACTTAAACTTAATTTTTGCCTCTAAGACGGTGTCTTTATTTTGTCCCTCATCCTTAAATTCCCGGATTTCATTCTTCTCTAAAGATGAACATCCCTTTGTGACAATCTCACACCTATCATTCCCTTTGGAATTCTTCATTACGTTTTCTATTCTCGTTTCACTTACGCCTGTCTTAACACTACCTGACTCCCTATCCTGGAACAAATTATCCATAACTTTCGCATTGGAATTAGGTATTTTCAACTCTTTTCCCTTTTCTTCGGGACGTGACTTTAAATGTCCCAGCTCTTTTTCAGAAGGCCATACTATTTGAATAGGGTCAGTTACGACGCGCCCTATTTCTTTCTGCGAACTAACCTTGTAACGGGATTTGTATAAGGCGAGTTCTCTGAATAAGCGTCTTTTAAAAGCAACTAATAACCGGTCAGCTACTCGCTTCTCCCAAGATCCTTCTTTCAGGGACCTCGCTAGACCCTTTTTACTTCTTCCCTTTGTACTTTCCCCTGAAAATAGAAAGACGGGTTCTCTAGCTAAAATTGTTCTAGGGGGAGATTCACAATGCTTTTCTTTCCCGCTTAGACTGTAGGGGAGTATAGTATCAAAACCCTTTCTTTTCTGACTATCCATGTTAGTCGTTTCTGACTTCTCAGATTTGGGGGATAATTTAATTCCTCTTTTCCTTTCTTTTTCCGTAGGAAGTTTACCGTGCGGATTATTGTCGTAATCCGAAGCTAACAAGTTTGTGGGTTTAGGCGGAATTGAATTGTCCTCTTCACGATTTTTCTGTTGTGTCAAATTCCCAAGGCTAATAGGCAGTTTCGCCTTCATTTTGTCTAACAAATTTTGCGTTCTGTTCCCTAATAAATAATAAGACATTTCGGTATTCTTATCTACCACTGCGGCTTTGATTAAAAGGTCACCCACATCTGTCTGAAGTCTTATTTCTACGAGGGGTAGACTTTTTACTTCGTTATCAAGGGGTTGTCTTACTCTCACTACCTCTCCCGTATACTGTTCCTTGGTTACGTCATTTGCACTAAGTAAGTCCAACGAACTGCCCGTATCCCTAAATATCTTCATTTTTTTCCCATTTACCATCCCTTCGCTTAGACAGGGATCGAAACTCTCATCTAAATCGTTCAAGTCTGCCAGTTGACACACTATTTCGGGTTTATCATTTATCCTTTTTAGTTCTGGGCAAGAGTATCGGAGATGGTCGGGGCTATTACAAATAAAACAGGACATACCTCTTCTCCGTTCAAAAATCTCGTCCCTATTTTTTTGTTCATCCCGATCACGCCAGTTTCTTTTTACTTCAAGCCCCTTTTGTTCCACTTTCGGTTTATCGGTGAATCTATTCCTCTCAAACGATTTTCCATTATTTGGGTTTTTAGGGGGAGCTTGTTTTCTCTCCGTTCTTCTGACCGCCTCATAATGATCAAGTTTTTGGGTCAGATCCAATGGCTTAATTATTGTACTCCAAGAGTCAATAAAATGCTGTCTAATTTCAGAGGGCACTTTCCGTTTGATCTGGTCAGTAATTATCAGGTCCCTAAGTTGACTGAATTCGGACACCTGAATACCGCTTAACCATTGGTCGAAATAATTCGTAATTTCATACGAAAAATCTTTCCAATTTTTTTCTTCGGACCGTGGTGTTGTTACGAATTTGATTCTGAAGTCTTCTGCACTAATTTTAAACCTTTCGAGTAATTTACCCTTCACAAAATCAAAATTGTCCGTTTCGTCTGGTGGTTCTCTAAGAATAACTTCTGTCAATTTTATAGGAAGTAAACCTAGCAAATTTGTTACCCATTGCGACTTATCTAATTGCGCTTTTAATGCCTGTCTCTCAAATAAGTTGAGATATAAGGAAATCTCCGATTTTCCCATTTCAAATTTAGGTAACACATTTTTTAACAGAATTTTAGGTTCCCTTTCTATTTGACTAGATGATAACGTTAAAATATCATTTTCCCGTTCGGCCCTAATTCTCGCGAGCTCATGTTCTTTCTCAATTTTATCTTTTTCCAATTTCGATCTCTCTACACGGTCTTCTTCAATCAACTTTAATTGGTTTAACGCCATAGTCTCATCATAATCGGGGGCCTCTGTTATCTTTTTAACCAATTTAGGAATTGTATCATTTGACAAAACCTCTACTTCAAATTCTATCGCAAGGGTTTGCAGATCGCATTTTCGAAATCCCGATATGCCTGCCATAATCACTAATTTTAAATTCTAACACAATTTAATTCCAATTTCCCGCACATAAATGCAATAAAAAAATACACATTTTTTTTTCACCCCCAAAACAACATAAAAATAAATACAGTAGTTTCTACTCGACACAAAATACAATCAATATTCATGAATTCATAAAATTTTGACAGATAAATTAACTGCTAATTTACTCATTAAATTCTCGCATTTTTGAGTTCCGGTAAAACCCAATTCCACATGTGACATGCTTGTTACCTGAAAATTTCTTTCACCATATGCGTGAACTCATAGGAAATATTCAAATATTAAATTTACTGCACTTAAATTTTATTTAATTAGAAACGGGATTTTCTTTCCCTTTTTTTTCATGAAAATATTAACAATTCTATGGCCTAAAATTTTCAGAGTTCACTCTTTCTAAAAATTTTGACAATTACAGAAATTTACTTTCTTGAGACATAAATAACTTAGTTTCACAACAATTTTAATTTACTATCTCTAAAAAATTTTCCTGACCTTAATATTACAAGAGTTTACAAACAAGTTAAATTACACTTTCTGCCCATATCATTGTTACAACACCTCAAAGCCTCAATTGGAATCAAAACAGTGCTTACCTGGGTGTAGTTTCTCTCGGCTCGGCTGTCCGTCTCTGCTCAAAATTGTGCGGTACTCGTCCGTCTGTCCCTGCCCAAAGTGGCGGGTGTAGAGTCCGGCTGTCCTGCCCAAACTGGCGGCTGGCGGGTGTGGTATCCGGCTGTGCGTCTCGGCTGTCCGGCCCTGCCCAAACTGGCGGGTGTAGAGTCCGAATGTGCGTCTCGGCTGTCCGGCCCTGCCCAAATTGGCGGGTGTAGAGTCCGACTGTGCGTCTCGGCTGTCCGGCCCTGCCCAAACTGGCGGGTGTAGAGTCCGGCTGTGCGTCTCGGCTGTCCGGCCCTGCCCAAACTGGCCGGTGTAGAGTCCGGCTGTGCGTCTCGGCTGTCCGGCCCTGCCCAAACTGGCGGGTGTAGAGTCTGTTTAATCCACTCTGGTTTCAGCTGCACTCGCTGTTTCCGTCACGTCCTCACTCTGCTAAACTAGATCCCTTCCGAGCTGCCACCATTTCTGTCATAACTCCTGTGTTCCGAGCGGGATCTCTCTATTTCGGTAGCGTAGAAACACGGGAGACAGATTTCTTATTTAAAACCAGAAGAAATTTATTCACTGGAAAATTACAATAGTGATGAATCAATGGATATTCTTTTACCCTCAAAGTTCATGGGTTGAGTTTTCATCAGAGTCTTTAGACGGTCTAGAGTTTGTGTAAAACAGTCTCTATTCATTTACATCATGTTAATACTAAAGGTACCCCTCACTTTCACTTCGCAGCGCTGAGTCGCTGTTCTCCTTCTCACGCGACAACCGAAGTCGTCTTCCTTCAGAGGCAGGGAGTATAAACCCTTTTCTCCACACAGAATTCTCACTTCTTCCCAGCAGAGAGGAAACTCTCCTCTCTCTTCGGATCTCTAGCACCGAATCCTCTCTCCGGCCAATTCCTCCAAAGTCCTGACGGTTGGGGGGGGGCATGGGCGGTGACCTCCGTCATTTAGCCCTATCATAGGCGCCGTGTCTTATTGGGTCACGGCGGTTTCATCATCTCGATTGCTCTGGGAAGCAAGGTTGAAACCATGACGATCTGGGGGGTCTGGGTCATCCATTTAAGTGTCATGCAATGTCGCCTATGAGTCTGGCCTTTTCAACTTAGCAGTCTCACTTGTCACCAGGAAAAGATCGAACAGTGCTTTGATGTTCCGAACCTGCGTCGGTGGTCTAACTCGAAGCGTGGGAACTGTTTTTGGGCGAGAGCCTATATTTACTAGCTGGGAAAGCTTCAAGATCTCACAATATATATATATGTACATATATCTCTGGCGCCCGGCTAACCAAGAAGTATCTTTTTTATTCAAATGCTAACTATATTAATGGCAATATACTTCTATTTGCTTCTACGTTTATGAAATTTCGTTCCGGCTGCTTATAACTCGAGTTCTGCTGAATGGATTTTCGTAGAACTTAAACTGTAAGTTAATTTTTCAGGGAATGTTTTATTGTATAACATATCGTTTTACGTAGCTTAGTTATAGAATTACTCTGGGAAGTTCTATAATCAGATCAATCCGATTATGAAAGATTAGCCTTTTTAAAAGATTTTGCCGAATGGATTTCGATGGAACCTACACTGTTAGATAATTTTCTAGGGAAAGTTTTATTACATAACATATCATTCCACGTTGTTTAGTTCTATAATTATAGGAGGAAATTCGAAAATCGGGTGACCATTTTTTTATCAAATATTAGCCTTTTCAATATTTGATTCCGATTATGAAAGATTAGCCTTCTGAAAAAGTCCTACTGGACGGATTTTGATGAGAATTGTATTGTTAGTTAGATGCTATTTCAGGAATGGTTTTAATGTACTAAATATTGTACTAAATATTAGTCAAACAGTTATGTGTGAAGGCTATATAGTCAGGTGAACCCGATTCCGAAAGATTAGCCTTTTTGAAAGTTTTTACTGGGCGTATTTTTTGCGACTTGCATTGTTAAGTAGATAATTTGTAAGGATAGTTTTAGTACATTTTATATCGTTCTGTTAGTTTTAGAATTATACGGAAAAGTTCTATAATCAGATGAACCCGATTATTAAAGAATAGCCTTTATAAAAACTTCTACTGAATGGATTTTGTTAGTTAATTTGTTTGCATTGTTAGTTCGATAATTTTTAGTGATGGTTTTAGTATATTGCATATAGTTTTATCATTCTTTACCAAACCCTAACTGTAAATGACCAAATAAAAGAATTGGTCCTTAACAGCTAAAATTTTGACTGCACATTAGAAAATATAATAGCGCAATCACGTCATTTTTCAGTAATGTGGTAGGATATTCCAGGTAAATATACATATTGCTTTCAAATACAAGGTCAAATTAAACGATATATTTCGTTTGATTCAAGGTTCATTTGTAGAAACCGACCAGCGCAGCGGGCGTAGCTTGCTAGTTTAAAATATATTATTATCGTTTATGTTATTATCTATTGATGTTCCCCAATTTTAAAATATTCATCTTATATTTCTTGTGCTTAAAAATTATCGTCAAAAGTTTGAAATATTGTGTAATAATAATAGATTTTGTACTAGTATTTAAACTGTAATTTAGTTAAAGTTAATTATTTTTGTTGTATAAAATTTCATTCAAAAATATCATTCAATGACAATTGTTTTTATATTATGTACGACGTTTAAGATATAAAATTTGTATTGTATGCGTTGCTACAATATTTTAAAGTATTGTAATTACTTTGTTTAATACTTTTTATTTTCATGAAGTTTAAAAAAATGAGTTTTAGTGAAATCAAACTATTTAAATTTTTGTCGTTTCAATATACATACTAATAATTATGAAAGGTTTTGAAAATGAAGGTTTATATTTTAAAGAAAAAGGGGGGGGGAGTCTAAATAATGTTAACTGATTATTATTATTTATTTTTAATTAAGGAACATCAATAGATTTAATTCAGAGATTAATCATTCTGAAAAATTATTGTTCTTCTGTATTAAGTAGAATGAAAACATGCTTAAAGTAGACTAAAAATAAACAAATAGGTAATATTCATATGATATAAAAATATTATAAATGGAAATTGCAATTTTTCTCAGTAATTATACAAACAGCAAAATTTGGTTTTATATAGATCTTAAATCTTTATGAAATTAAATTATGCAGTAATGTTTAACTTACTTCAGTTTGTCAATCAACTAATAAATGAGAGTATTGATTGTGGGCTGACCATTATTACTTTCCAAATATAAAAAACACAAAAGTAAAGACAACATAAAAACCAAGACATAAAATTCCCAACTCAGAAACTTAAACTATTGTGAAATTTTCAGGATAATGTACTAGAGCTTAAGCAAAAATATAATATACAAATTTTCTTGTTGCCCGAATTTACTTTAAAAGGAAAATATTATCCCCGGTACATTTTAGATTTTATTTTTTAAAACTGATTAATGGTAAGAGATACAAAAAAAATTAAGTTATCTATTTTAATTAGTTCTGTCAAATTCAAACAAAAATTAGAAAACTTCTGTAAAATAATTCTTACAGTTCATTCTAACAAAATGCATATTAGATTTTAAAAATTTTAATGTTATCAACAATTAATATTTTATTAGAAGCAATATATTAATTAAAATATAAAAAATAAAATATATTCAAATTTTAGCAATTACATAGGAAAGGAATTTTTGCAAAAGAAAAAAAAGAAATATATTAATTAAAATATGTAACTTACTATGACTTCTTAAATATAATGTGGGCTAATAAAAATCCTTATTTTCCATTTTTTTTTCTTCAGTATATAAAAATTAAGCTAAAATTTAGTTTCCCACAAAAACAAATAAAATTTCTAAGTTAGGTTATTTTGATGAAAATCTAACGCTTCTGTCAATTAAGATTTAAAACTAACAGATTATCAAAACCTTTTTAATTTCTTTTATAGATGCTTATAATAAAAGCATTATTATCTACTTTTCATTGTAATTCTTGTTACAATGGTTAATATGAAATCCTGTGACTAGCCTTACATTTCTACCTTTTGTTATGCTTGTCTTAAAACACTTACAAAGTATCTCAGATTGTGTCAACTAGCAACCTTTTATAATCCTTGTTAAAATGTTTGCAAACCTTTCAGACAAACCCTTTAAAAAGCATCTAGTCATTTACATGTTTGGGTTAAAAAAGGTTTTAAAAATAAAAAATTGTTATCTGCGTTATGATTATATTTTGCACAATTTTATGTTTCATGTAACATTAATGAATCATGCGTTGGATGACAAGGTAAAGGTTATCTAAATATAATTTTCTAGAACTTTCAAACGAATTTATTACAAATACCGTAATTTCCGGCGTATAATCCACGGATCAAACAATTATGTTTAGACCCAGAAATTTTATTTAATAATTGAAAAGTAATAATTGAAAAGTAAAATATTTACAGCGATTTAGTATGTTCCATGATATAAAATAAAATTTCTGGGTTGAAACATAATTGTTTGATCAGCGGATTATACGCCGGAAATTACGGTAATTTCATTCATACGTATGAATGATTGGTGAAAAGAACGATTTTCCGCCATCACTCTATAGGTATTTTATAGCGAATCATAGGCACTGAGGTCATACACTTGGTCAGCTTTTCATTTAAAATATTCATGTTCTACTTTTTTCTTTCTCTTTTTGAGTGTAGGATTCTTTATTGATCTAACAAAAGTTAATATACTATGTTTTAAAATATAGGGCAGTTACAATCAGCTGATTAACCATATTGTTCGTGATCTCCAAGATCAGTTATCTGAACTAGGGTGCGTCGATATGAGAGTGAAGATAAATTGGATATAAAATTTGATTAGTTGAGGCGATTCTGGACAAAAGCGAATCGCCAAGCATTTTGGCGAGCCTGCCATTATTCCAAAGATAATGCTTGTTAACTTGCTTCATTCGTACAATCAAACTCGTCCAGGCGAGTATCGCCAAGTTCTAGAATAGAAAATGCCTAGGTTTACCATAGTTTCACTGTTAAAAACCTTCAGCTTTTGCTTCATAGTCACTCCACCACTTTTATAGAATATCTCTATTTTGACCAATGAAAATGCTCCATAATATCGTAAAGTAACCGTTTTCTCTAACAGCGGTGGTCTGCAGCAAAAGCTGAAGATTTTTAACAGTGCTGGACAAACGGGTCTGTCTAAGCACAGTCTGAGCGCGAACTACGTTATTCCGCGGCATACGTTATACATGGGGGGTATGACGTTTAAAACGTCACATGGAGTGGATCATTTTTACACGGCGATTGGTGCAAAAGGGGGGGGGGTGCGTCGCTTTGCACCAATCACCGTGTAAAAGTGATCCACTCCATGTGACGTTTTAAACGTCATGCACCGGCCGTGTATAACGTAGGTCGCCGTTATACACGGTCGGTTCATGACTTTTAAAACATCACACGGTAGAGATAATCTTTACATGGCGATTGGCACAAAACGATAGGCATGACGCTTTGTATCAATCGCCATGTAAAGATCATCCAACCGTGTGACGTTTTTCACGTCATGAACCAGCCGTGTATAACGTAGGACCAGGGCTACACTACATACCGGGCTTGCTCATTCATTAGGATGACGTCACAAAAGGTGGCTGACTAGGATGAAAGACATACAGCGATTGGCACAAAACGATTGGCGCGTTGCTTTGGACCAATCGCTGGTCGCGGTCAGCCACCATTTGTGACGTTTTGAGAGTGAATGAGCAAGCCCGGTATCTAGTGTTGCCTTGGTAGGACGCGGTCTGAGCATTGTATGTCGCCACTCTCATATGAGAGGAACCAGGGCACTAGATACCAGGCTGGCTCATTCATTATCATGACGTCACAAATGGTGGCTGGCCGCGACCAGCGACTGGTACAAATCGTCGTGCCCATCACTTTTGCCAATCTCTGTATGTCTTTCGTTTTTTCGTTTCGCTTTTTACCAATCGCTGGTGGCGTCCAGACACCACGTGGCTAACGAAAAAGACAGGCTACCGCGGTGCTTTACGCGTATCTTTTTTTACAGACCGCGGAAGTCACGTGATATTCGAATGCACCAATGCAGGTGTACGAAAAGACAAAAGAGCATTACGTCACTCTAGCGGTCTGTGAAAAAAGAAAAGTGGAATGCACCGTGGTAGCCTGTCTTTTTCGTTAGCCTTGAGACACCATTTGTGACGCCATGATAATGAATGAGCCAGCCCGGTATCTAGTGTATCACGGGAGAAACCCTAAAATCTAGTTCAGACTAGAGGATTTAAGTGACTTAAATTAATGTACGGAAACACCGCAGCAATGCATGGAGAAGACAAGCCTCGTTCTGGGTCGCCCGTTTCAAAACCGTTAGTTAAATCACTTAAATGTCCTAGTCTGAACAGGGTTTAACGAGTGGCTCTCATCCGCCAATCAAAAATGTCCTTTTGTTATACTTGACCTCCACGACGATGTCATTCGCAAATAGGGCGAGGCTAACGAAAAAGAAAGGCTACCGCGGTGCTTTGCGCGTATCTTTTTTTACAGACCGCCGGAGTCACGTGATGCTCGAATGCACAAAATGCAGGTGTTCGAAAAGAGCATCACGTCACTCTAGCGGTCTGTAAAAAAAGATAAGTGAAATGCACCGCGGTAGCCTGTCTTTTTCGTTAGCTTCGCAAATAGGGCAGTTGCAATTGACGTCATGCTGGAGGTCACACACTACGGTAGTTTTGATTGATGGAACTACCCTGACCTACAGTTGAAGTACAATGGTTGATCAGCTGATTGCAACTTCTCTATACTGTATAATTGAAGCAGTATAACATTTCTTCAAAAGCTAATTTACAGAATTATGTAACATAACATTTTTTTTTATTACAATACTAATATCTTAGTAATATGTTGTTGTAGTGAACAATTTGCATTTGTAGAGAAGAAGGTTATTTACATTCCTTAACATCATCAAATTATGAAGTGGTTTTAAAAATATCAAATTAACATTCTTAAATTTATATAGTTATTTTGTATTCACAAAATGTTCATATTTTCTTTTATTTTCCCTATAGAATCCACGGAATGAAATTTCCAAGGGGTCTCTTAATAGAGTGTAATCTCGTACAACCCTTCCTGTAATCAGTGTAATCGTATTGTAATCAATTCTTAATCATGTCATCACATATAATCAGTGGTAATCAAAGAAATCTTAATATAATCACATGTAATCACTTGTAATCGATATAATCATAGTATAATCAAGTATAATCTCGAATTAAAAATCTAGTTACTAGTAAACTACGCGACGCCACTCTGTCTATTAGATGGAATTTGGAAACGTGGGATTTTGCAAGGGAGTGTGTTTGATTTTATTATTAGTTGCTGCTTCCTCGGAGACGGCAAGTGCAACACACACTCAATACACGAGATATTTTTTTCTTTTCTGCATCATATTTCTGATTGTTGAAGAGGAAATTCATCACACAATGACACAGGTAAGATGAATAACACGCAGAGCAGTCGCAAGTCTTATGTATTCTTATAACGTAATCCAATACTTTCTTATTTTAAAGATAGTAGAAATAATAATATGAATAATGAATTATAAATGGTTGCTATTCAATTACGGGATAAGTGACCATAAAAATGATGGAGTAATTTTCTACCTTAATATTTATTTATCTTTACAAGAAGAAAGTATTCAATTTATAAAAATTTTCGACTTCCGGTTGGATTTATACGTTTTAGAAGGTCCTGAACATGATTTGACTGTTTTTAAACGTGTCTGTCTATATGTACGTGACAAAAATTTTGTGGGCACTGTATCTCAAGAACTAATGCACGGAATTTAATAAAACTTTAAATTTAGTTAGATTTTGATATAAATTGGTGCTGATTCATTTTTGGTGTAAATCGCCCAACAGGTGGCGCTGCTGTGCTGTATTTTTCTTGATTTTCACAATAGCTCTATCTGAAGAACTAATGCATGGATTTTCATCAAACTTCAAATTCGGTTATACGTGTTGAAGATAATAATCTCTTTCATAGGAATTATTCAAGAACACTTTCATTAATCTAAAGCAATAAATCCTCGAAACTACTCACGATGCTATCTTTAACTGTCAACAAAAGAACTCACACAGTAAACAGTGCCGAAAGTAATTTAAGTGATTTAATGTGTTTTTTCTCAGAGGATTATAAACAAGAGACTAATTAGTGCATTAAGGTCAGGAAATCCACATAGAACTTAACATTTAAAAACTATAAACCATCTTTAATAACGCTATTGCACCCTATTTCATCATGTTATAAAATGTATTTTCCCAATGTATCACATAATGAGATCAAGGAACTTTAACAAGCTTTCTGTTAGAGTTTAAATATAATTTTTTTAGTCTATGAAATATGGAGCGCGGGTAGTAAGGAGACAAAGATGCTCCAAAAATGATGTAATAACGTTATGTTAAATTGTAGTGTGTAGAACGTGATTGTAAACTTTATTATGAATGTATATCTTTAACCTAAATTATGTGTCTTAAATGAATTTGCACGATAATTAACATAAAACACAGTAGTAAAATACTACACAGTGCTGCCAGCACAATAGATTAATTTTCGAATACGTGGATTATAATAAAGGTTAAAACTCAAGCACATGAATTATTCAAGCAGAAGTCCCATGTATGGAATACACATTAAAAAGTAAGAGAATTTTATTTACCTTCCCTGAATGTTAATAATATTTTGAACAATTCTATCAGGCATTATATTTTATCTATTATGATTAGAGAAGTGCGTTACAAACGAGAATTAAATATATCCATCAAGCTGTTGACATAAGTTGTTGCTGATTAGGTTTTGTTGTAAATAGCTCAACAGGTGGCGCTGCTATGCTGCATTTTACAGGATTTACACGAATTTAGTGATAGTCATATCTAAAAAATTAATGCACGTGATTTCAACAAACTTCATATTCTGTTAGACCTGATTAGATTTCGTGTAAATCATATAACAAGTGGCGCTGCTATGATGTATTTTTGGATTCTAAACTGCATAATAAGAAAAAAAATGCTTTTTTGAAATATTAACATGTATGAAATAGAAGAAAGTTTTGAGAATGGCATATCCG
Organism: Maratus michaelseni; assembly: GCA_963931845.1. Classification (NCBI taxonomy): domain Eukaryota; kingdom Metazoa; phylum Arthropoda; class Arachnida; order Araneae; family Salticidae; genus Maratus; species Maratus michaelseni. Next base: position 438,104,504 of record OZ007586.1, on the reverse strand, counting down.
AGGAGTTTAGTTTGGCATAATTAATCATGAGTGCAGCTATTTCTGTGGATTCCCAACTCAGTCTTTGTTTGGCATCGACAACAAGTTTGATTCTGAGGAGGTTTTGCGCAGATGGGAATTCATTACAACAGAGTGCAACCAAAGGAACATAACAATTATTTCTTTTGCAGCTGATGATGATCCTAAAGTGTTAAAAGCTATGATGCTCGTGAAGGGGTTATTCTTTTCTCCATTACTGAACACACCAAGTATGTGTAACCATGAAATGAAAAATCACATTGAAAAATGTCAAAGCCTAGAGGGATTCATTGTAAAAATGTCGAGATGCCTTTTGTGTTTCAAGATACTGTGCAGATAGGTGAAAAGTTGAAATGCTGATTTCTGAAGCCAAAAAACATTCTCTAAATAGGAAGATCCACGTGTGGTGTAAATCACGTAGGCAGAAGGCAATGCATTGTTTTCTACCCTCAGACTTGCAAAGGGAAGACAAACAAAACTATGCACTTGTATTCTACGAATGTAATTGAAGCCACCGCCGACCCTAAATCAGAAGTAACCAAGCTGTATATGAAGATTATGGGTTATGTTTTAGATTTATTCAGTAGTAAGAAAATTACTCCAGCCAAGCGAATTGAGATGATTTGGACAGCTGTATTTTGTTTGCGAGAATGGGCATTGTGGTTACAATCCGAAAAAAATCCTGAACCTTTCGGAAACTTCATTACAACAAATACCTACAATTGCATAGTGTTAAATGCCCACAGCCTTATTTTAACATGCATGTATCTAGTTGAAATTGATTAGCTACATACCCTGAACTCACCTTGGCTGGGTTCACAACAATGCGAGTCTCTATTTCAAGCAATGAGGAGTATGTCTAGTGTCTTTTCTACTGCCGTTAACTTCAGTATAATGAGCCACATTCAACGAATTCATCGGCTAGATTTCCAAATTAAGGTTATGGCGAACACAAAAAGCATTATAATTCACAAGAAAAAAGATTCTTCTCATCGAACAAATCTAAATGCACCTGCGTCAGTCTGTATCTTTGAAACAACGAGTGAAGACTTCTATAAAGGAGTTCAACAAGCTCTGACAGCTGCACAACAAAAGGCCAAACAACTTCTTTCTGCAGTCGGTATCATTGCTAGTAATGCACAAATTCCGAAAGTAAGTTTCAGGAAACGTAACATTGACCGACATGTAGAAGATGACATTGAAGACCTGTAAGATAGTACTGATGAAGATGCAGAAGAGAAGACACGTGGGATCACAGATAGTACTACAGTTTATGATGAAACTGATATTTGTCAAGAAGAGGAGGTTAGTATATCAGATGGTTATTGCACGTTTACCCGTTGGAAACTAGTGGGCAATAGCCTTCTACCAACGTATACAATTTCAGGTGGTCCTTTACCAGAGAACTGTGCTTTCATTGAATATGAACACCGCGATTATTTAGAAGACTACTGCTTTATGGTTGCTTGGAAGTAATGAACGAGTTTCAGCAAATCGATTAATAAGAGTCCAAGTTTAAACTTCACTAACTAGTTCAAAGTAAACGTGACAGTAATGGTGAAAATGTATGTCAGAATCTGTCTGGAATTCTTTTATTTGTATCTAAAGTAAATTGAGGGTCTTCATATGGTTTCTGTTCGGATTAATTTACACTTATATAAAAAAAACCACTTAACTGTTGTATCCAGAGATTATTTAATTATTGCAAAAACATATTACTACAGACCGACACTCACACACTCGTTACGTGTGCATATCCGAAGTGTCAACAACAAGAAGTTTAGTTGTATCACAACTGCTGCTGCAAGTACATTTTTGCATTTTAACACTTCCTCTAAAAATATACTTGCTTAAATGAATACATTACATACATTGACATTAAACAAAGAAAACAAAACTGAGAAAATAATTTCAATTAACAGTTCTCAGTCCCAAAGAAAGTCTAAGTTTTTCAAAGAGAACTCTAACAAGACTTTTAGTCATAATGTCAGCAGCCTGATTTTGGCTGTCAATATGTTCAATATTCATTACCTTTTCGTGAAACTTTTCACGAACAAAATGATGTCTCACTTCGATATGTTTTGAACGTTTGTGAAATTCAGGATTTTTCACTAGTTTGATCGCACTAGCATTATCCACAAACAGGGTTGGAATATCTTTGATCACAGAAATTTCACAAAACAGGCGTGCCAACCAAATAATTTCTTTTGTGGCTTCACTGGCTGCCACATACTCTGCTTCTGTTGTTGAAAGCACTATGCTTTTCTGTTTTTGGCTAGCCCATGTAATAACACCACCAGAATATAAACACAAGATTCCAGTTCTTGATTTTCTGGTAATTGCATCACCAGCAAAATCAGCATCACTGAAAATTTTAAGCTCACCAACAAGATAATTTGCTTTATAAAGCAACCCATGGTCAGAAGTTCCTTTTAGATATTTAAAGATTCTTTTGACTGCTTGCCAATGGCACACCAAGGGTGAATCCAAATTTTCAGACACAACAGAGACTGCATAGGCAATATCAGGACGCGTGGCTGTAGACAGATACATCAAACTACCCACAGCTTCCCGATAGGGAACTTTCGCATCAAGAGTTTGATCACTTATTTCGTACTTTTCAGATGGAGTTGCAATAGCATTAGCATCACTCATTCCAAATTTTTCAAGAATTTTCTTGATATAATTACTTTGAGTTATGAAGACTGAGCCATCACTTAACTTGGTAATTTGCATTCCCAGAAAACAATCAAAGGAGCCAACTGTAATTTTAAATTCAGCTTTTAGCTTTTCCACAAATTCGAATATGTCACTTTTATCAGAACCCGCTATCAAGCCATCATCAACATAAATGGCTACAATGAGCTTCTTTTCCTTATCTTTTCAGAAGAATAAACATGGATCAGCTTGGCTACAATTTAACCCTTGATTTTGAATAAAGGTTACAAAGTGTTTGTTCCAGCACCTAGGTGCTTGTTTCAAACCATATAAGCTTCTATCAAGTTCACCATACACGACCTGATCCATCATCATAGCCCTCTGGCTGTTTCATAAAAATTTTCTCATGAAGTTCTCCATACAAAAAGGCTGTTTTTACGTCAAACTGCAAAAGATGAAGATTTTCTGATGCTGCGACACTCAGTACTGTTCTAACGGTATCAAACCTAGCCACAGGACGTGAAGGTTTCATCATAGTCTATACCATGTTTCTGACTATATCCTTTTGCCACCAATCTTGCTTTATATCTGTCAATGCTGCCGTCAGCTTCTGTCTTTACTGTTAGCACCCAGCGATTTGATATTTTCTCCAGAAGGTAAATCCACAAGACTCCAGACTTTATTTTCTGCTAAAGAAGCCATTTCTTCATCCATAGCAATTTTCCAATTTGTAGAATGCTCAGATTCCATGGCTGATGCATACGAGTCTGGTATATCAAAATGTGCTAGTAGTAAATAATCATCGAGATAGGCAAGTTTATTTATTTGACGCTTGCTATGTCTCAAGGATTGTGTTTCTTCTTTATCTGGAGAGGTCGATTCCTTTTCATTTGAAAACTGTGCTTCCTCTGAAACAGTATTTTTACAAACATAAATTTCAGAGTAATTTTCTTGACACTGAACAGTCAATTGTACTTTCTTTTCAAACACAGCTTCATTATCAAACTTGACATCTCGACTGAGTATGATTTTATTTTCCCTTGGAAGCCAAATACGGTACCCATCTCTATCACAGTAGCCAACAAATGAACCTTTAACACTCTTTTTATCCCACTTGCGTCTTTTTTGCTTTGGCACATGAACATAACAAATTGTGCCGAATACTCGAAGATGGTCAATTTTTGTTTCCTTTTTGAACCAGATTTCAGCAGGTGTCTTACCTTTAATAGCCGACGGACCAGTTAAATTTAACACATAGGCTGCAGTGTTTACGGCTTCTGCCCAGAGTTTAATAGGCAGGTCTCTTGCATGAATCATTGATCTAGCACTCTCAACTAAAATCCTGTTTTTCCTTTCCGCACATCCATTCTGCTGTGGAGTATAAGGCATTGAACCTCTAATTTTAATACCTTTACTGAGGAGTATTTCATGCACAGAAGAATTATCGAATTCTTTCCCACCATCACTTAAAAATTCCTTAATGGTGTGACCAGCTACATTAACTTCATTCAAAAAGATTTTCAAACAATTAACCACTTCACTTTTATTGCTGATAAAGAAAATTCTTCTGAATTTTGAAAAATCATCTTTAAAGGATAAAAAATACCTTGATCCACCGATAGATTTTTCTTCCATAGGGCCGCATAAGTCAGCATGTATCCACTCTCCAGGCACTGTAGGTCTATTAGATCTAGTACCAAAGCTTCTACGCTGCTGCTTTCCATATAAACAACCATCACAGAATTCTTCTTTTACTTCTGTTTTCATTCCATATTTATGAAGAACTTCACTTACATGTTTCTTATTTTGATGGCAAAGTCTTTCATGCCATATTTGTATGTTTTCTTCTTGTGTGGCAATATGTACTTCAGGAGTTTTAACAGGTTTTCTTACCTTCATCTGCAAGGCATATAATCCATTAGGTGTTCTCACGCCTTTCAACCTTGGCACATCATCCTTGAAGAAAATGCATCCCTGTTTTCCAGCTTTGAAGCTAAAACCCTTGTCGATTGTTTTACCAATAGAAAAGAGGTTTCTATCAATCTCTGGGACATACCATACTTCTTTGAGGTGATTTTTCTCCCATTTTCTGTTTATAAAGCTAATATGGCTTCACTATTACCTATTCTTATTTGTCTTGGAACAGGAAAGGTTTCATATGTGACAAAATATTCTTTTCTTTTTGTCATATGAGCCGAAGCCCCTGAATCAGCCAACCACAATTCTTCATCAGTTATCCCATCTATTAGGCACATGAAGGCATCACCATCTGGCTTTTTGTGACTACTGTTACCTCTCTTCGGGCAATTCTTTGAAATGTGCCCAGGCAAATGACATTTGAAGCATTTTCTTACCTTTTCAAATTTGATTTTGTCAAATTTCTTTTTATTGTTTTGCCCAGCAACAAGTGCAGTTGATTCGCTTTGCTTATTTGGCAATCTCATTTCAATTAATCGGAGCCTCTCTGTCAGTTTGTTAATTGTCCTTTCCTCAATCGGCACAGACTCCCAAACGCTTTTAAATTCGAAATATTCCTGCGGCAACGTTGACATGATACGACTCTTTAACAACAAATCTGGAAGTTCAGTCTTAACAAGTCTATTTCGTTTATCATTCAACTCACGAAAATTTCTCTGCAACCGAGAAATATGAGTAACAACATCTTCAGAACTGTCTTTTTCACTAGTAAAGAAAAGTTCCATCAGTCTGTCCACTCCTTGACCAGAGCTCTGTTCGTATACAGAGATAAGTTTCTCCCAGATAGCTTTGGCTGTGTCACACGTGGCTGTAAGTTCCACATTAGATTCGTCCATATTTCCGATTAACAGCAGCTGTGCACGAGCATCATTTTTATAAAATAACTTATTTTTCTTTTCAGAAGCGTCTTTCTCTTCAGCTGTAGCTGACGCTTCAGGATCGTCCGGACAGACAAATTTTCCGTTGACAACATCCAATACCTCCTGATGTCTCAACATCAACTCAACTTGTCTTTTCCACATAGTCCAGTTGCAATTACCAACTAATTTTTCTATATGCACCTTGAAATCCATTTCTAATTTCAAAGAACAGTTCTAGTCGAATCTCTCAACAGTTTCGTACCACGCTAAGCAATTAGGCCTAGTAGGTTTCGCTAATGATTTAATTTAAGTATATTCTATATATAACGCAATGACAAGCGTGATAAGCCCATAACCTGTTCGGATTAATTTACACTTATATAAAAAAAAAACCACTTAACTGTTGCATCCAGAGATTATTTAATTATTGCAAAAACATATTACTACAGACCGACACTCACACACTCGTTACGTGTGCATATCCGAAGTGTCAACAACAAGAAGTTTAGTTGTATCACAACTGCTGCTGCAAGTACATTTTTGCATTTTAACAGTTTCTATGGGGGAGGGTTGATGCTAAAACTGTACTCAAGTCGTTCAACAATTTTTTTTCACCTCAACACTGAATTTTATAGAGTCGTACTACCCAGCTAGCACAGAGATATCGGCCAATATCCACGGCAATATTGGCCAATATTTTGAAAGTCTCTGAATGTCGTACGTCAAATTTACAACATCTGCCGATATTCACAGATATAACTTAAAATTAGTTTTAAAAAAAAGCATTCAAAAGAGCTTTTTTCATTACTTATGACATCATAATATAGAAATAGTATTCTAAACAATAAAATTTAATAATTTTGCCATTTTTAAAAAACTTGACTTTTTAATGCCTTATTTTTAATATTTGGTGACATTGGCCAATGTGGTAAAAATGATATTACTATTACAACATTCAGGGATATCTATCGATATTCGTAAAAAGCAACATCATTTTTCGGACATTTCAAGATATCTGTCGGCATTCAGCATATCTGACGAAGTTTGTAATCTTGACCGAAGTGATCGGAAAGTTCTAAAGGACCGCCCATTTGTGTGGTGTAGTTTTCGTCAATGTGCGTTTGATGAAGGCGTTGGGCGTGAAATTTCCACCGAAAGAAAAAGCCTATATAAAAATTTCTAGATGATTTTATACTATCTTTATACTATGTATTTTATACTAATTTTAAAAATGTTTTTACAAGAAAAAAAAATCAATTTATATAATTTTTAAATGGATGCGTGTTTATCTTTTTACAATGCTTTCGGATTTCCGACTTTTATAAGAATTTTATTTTTTATTATTGAAACAATACAAGTTTAGTTTCAAAATTAGGTCACTGAACTTTTAATTAAGCACTATTAATAATATATATTTTATACAGTTCATCTAAGTAATTATTATTATTATATAACAGTAAGCTTTTGGGCGTGTTAACTTTTATGTAGTGCATAAATTTTTGAAAAAATGTACACATATTTCTGACTTAAAATTAATAATAAAAAAATATATATTTAATTTCTCACAAAGCAAAATTCAAAGTAATGGGGTTGTTAAAACTTTCTTTATAGTTTGGTGCAAGGGAGGGGGGGGGGGCACATGATTTTTAACACAGAAAGCTTTAAAATTTCTTATTTCCTTTAAATTTCTTACCTATTTTAAAATATTTTTTTACAAAATTTACAACAAACTCAGTAATAAAAAGTGATATTTAAATAAATCTTTGCTAAAAGAACGTAAAAAAAATTAAAAAATATGTCGATTGTGATTGAAAAATACGAGATAATTAAATGATAGCTTTGTTATTTGTCAGACATTTTTTATTCCAGTAACAAAAAAATCTACTCCCACCAGGTTTTATTAACAGCTCTTTATAACAAGTTTTTCCCTGTGTTTTTACTGTCATACTTATTAGTACTTGGGTTTGCCTTTGTCTTGTTACATAATAACGAGACTAGACCAAAAAATATAGAATAGATAAGAAGTCTCACTTCGACCTTTGGGTAAAGTCCATAGAACATTTTCAGGAAGGAAAAACATACTTTACAGGGTGCGCCGCCAATAACGCGCGTGCGCCAATCCGTTACATACCTCTCACCCTTCCTTCCAGTCAAACAACATTCCACTGTTCCCTTCCCGCTCTTTAAAAAAAAGAGATCGTATATTTTGCAGAATTTCTATCGCTTCATAGCTATATGGTGCAAAAATGGAATGATGGGGTTAATAACAAAAGGTGAAGTTATTCGTTTCAGAAATACAAAAGTGAAATATGCTTTACTTTTCATAAATCATTCTTATACATACAGGAAAAAGTATTGTTAAAATATATGAAATGGATTTTCTAAAAATACAAACTTTGTTAACGATTATTCCACTTGCAATAAAAAAGAAATAAAAAAATCGCTGTGGTGAATTATTTTTTCAATTAAGTTGTAAATAATCATTTACTTTAATACAAGTTAAGAATGGGGGGGAGGGGGGGGGGGGAATGCAAAATATTATTCCAATTGACACAAAATACTAAAATTTTAATAATAGTGGAATTTTACAAATATATCTTTTTAAAAAGTCTGAGAAATGTTTTAATAATGTTAGAATTCATTTCAAAACATCACTTATACAAATGATTTTTTTTTGTTGTATTTCCTTTTAAATATGTGTGAATTTAGTATATTCACAATATCTAATAATAATCAAATATAGATTTACAAAAGCTTTGTTTTAAAAAACAAAATATAACTTCCCTCATTTCGAAAAAACAATAAGCTTTCACAAATTAATATTGTTTTGTGATACATATTATTGGCTGATTTAAAAAAAAAAAAAAAAAATACCTGTCTTTGTCATTTAATTAAAATTAGAAAAACAAATTTAAAGGATATGGTGCAAAAATGGAATGATGGGGTTAATAACAAAAGGTGAAGTTATTCGTTTCAGAAATACAAAAGTGAAATGTGCTTTACTTTTCATAAATCATTCTTATACATACAGGAAAAAGTATTGTTAAAATATATGAAATGGATTTTCTAAAAATACAAACTTTGTTAACGATTATTCCACTTGCAATAAAAAAGAAAGATAAAAATCGCTGTGGTGTAATTATTTTTTCAATTAAGTTGTAAATAATCACTTACTTTAATACATCTTAAGAATGGGGGGGAAAAAATGCAAAATATTATTCCAATTGACACAAAAGACTAAAATTTTAATAATAGTGGAATTTTACAAATATATCTTTTTAAAAAGTCTGAGAAAGGTTTTAATAATGTTAGAATTCATTTCAAAACATCACTTATACAAATTATTTTTTTTGTTGTATTTCCTTTTAAATATGTGTGAAATTAGTATAGTCACAATATCTACTAATAATCAAATATAGATTTACAAAAGCTTTGTTTTAAAAAACAAAATGTAACTTCCCTCATTTCGAAAAAACAATAAGCTTTCACAAATTAATATTGTTTTGTGATACATATTATTGGCTGATTTAAAAAAAAAAAAAAAATACCTGTCTTTGTCATTTAATTAAAATTAGAAAAACAAATTTAAAGGATATGGTGCAAAAATGGAATGATGGGGTTAATAACAAAAGGTAAAGTTATTCGTTTCAGAAATACAAAAGTGAAATATGCTTTACTTTTCATAAATCATTCTTATACATACAGGAAAAGGTATTGTTAAAATATATGAAATGGATCTTCTAAAAATACAAACTTTGTTAACGATTATTCCACTAGCAATAGAAAAGGAAGAAAAAAATCGCTGTGGTGTAATTATTTTTTCAATTAAGTTGTAAATAATCATTTACTTTAATACAACTTAAGAATGGTGGGAAAAAATGCAAAATATTATTCCAATTGACACAAAATACTAAAATTTTAATAATAGTGGAATTTTACAAATATATCTTTTTAAAAAGTCTGAGAAATGTTTTAATAATGTTAGAATTCATTTCAAAACATCACTTATACAAATTATTTTTTTTGTTGTATTTCCTTTTAAATATGTGTGAAATTAGTATATTCACAATATCTACTAATAATCAACTATAGATTTACAAAAGCTTTGTTTTAAAAAACAAAATATAACAGAGAAAATAAAATAAATACATGCACAGTACACAAATAATTTTAATTAAAAAAATCCGATTGAAATCAAATAAATCAGATTTTTTTGATAAAAAAAAAAAAATCATGATTTTTATCAACCCTGTCTACTAATAATCAAATGTAGATTTACAAAAGCCTTGTTTTAAAAATATATATATCATTTCCCTCATTTCGAAGAAACAATAAGCTTTCACACATTATTGTTTTGTGATATGTATTATTGGCTGATTTAAAAAAAAAATTACCTGTTTTTTTTTTAGAAATATTTTAGCTATTTAATCATTCAAATTTAAATTGTAAATATTATCTGATGTTTTGAAAGGAGTTTCTACTTAAATGAAGTAATTATCTCCGTAAATTAGAATAACAGAATAAAGCAAAACGAACAGCAAAATGACCGAAAAAAAAAGTAAAAACCACCGGTTGGTTTGCGCTTACTCCCCTGTAAAGTTGTCTATCGCGCATTACTGTTCCTTCTGCCGATTTGACTCGATGCGTTTTACATTACGCCTATGGGAGTGAATCTTCTTTACGGAGTAAATATTCTTTGACTAGACTTTCCTTAAACAAAGGTCGCTCGTTTTACAATGAGGGATTTCTATCCACCACATCTGGGGTGTGAAAAAGAGATTGTTATTCAGTAATAAAAAAATAAGTCTTTTAATATCCAAAAATGTTATTCAGGAATGTTAGAAAAATATATCGCTCAATATCAAATGATGATATTCAGCAATGACAGAAAAAAATATCACTTAATGCCAAAAAATGATATTCAGAGATGTTCGAAAATATTGGCCAATATTCACAGATGTCAAAAACTAATATTCACAAATATTATTTTAGGGGGGGTCATTTAACGTTGGCCAATATCAAATTTTGATATTGGCCGATATTACATTTTGATATTGGCCAATATCTTTGTGCTACCTGGGTACTTCTATCTTTCACCTATCAAAAGTTTTGTTTATGTGCAAAAATTCCAAAATATATACTCAGCATTATTTTTAAAGTATACCGTTGTTACAAAAAATGTTCTTTTTTCAATTGCGACTGGATGCTGTTCTGAACGTCTGTGCCAGACAACTTTCTGCTTCTGTTTTAATAATGAACTAGACGTACTACCTAGTGACATTAAAGCAATATATTCAGGCATGTTGTAAATCTTTATGGCTTGTGTGAAGCGATTGATGTACTTCCAAGTACTTGTCAAACCGTGTTGTTTTATTATAGTACTTGTCCAATTGTATCCACTATAACTACTCTTTAAATGTTGAATATAATTTTTTGAGAAAAATTCATGTTTACGTACCTTTTCTGTTATCAACCACTAACAAATAGCAACCTATTGATTTTTTGACATACGGAAATACAAGTGTTTTTGAATTAAAAATTATTATTTTTTGAGTATTTTGTACAGCTGTTTTATTTTTTTCCTTGTTTGCTGTTATATCAGTTTGACAATCTCTTAAGTTGTCTCTGGAAGTTTGTATTTAGAACTATACTATTTTCTTATTTTAGACGACTTTAAAAAGTTAAAATGTTTAAAAAACAGCTTTTGAAATGCAGTAAAATCGAGTAAAACTGTTAAATTACAATCTTTAGCAATTTAATCACGTGTAATCAACTGTAATCACGTATTTCCGATCCGTTATCAAGTGTAAGCAACTGTAATCTATGTGTAATCGGGTATGATCACATGTCATCACAGCAATCAGTTGTAATTATTGTGATTCCGTAATCTCGTACACAATTTTTCTATCGAGAGTCCCTCGGAAATTTCTCTCAGTATTCATTCTTACAATTGCATTTGCGAATTAAACTAGGGTTTTTTTAAGCTACTTTGAGCGCGTTCAGAGATCGAAACGCGGGTTACTCGTATAATTGGGGAATGACGTCATCTTATTTTGTCACGAGGCTAACGAAAAAGAAAGGCTACCGCGGTGCTTTACGCGTATCTTTTTTTACAGACCGCGAGAGTCACGTGATGCTTGAATCCACCAATGCTGGTGTACGGAAAGAGCATCACGCCACTCTAGCGGTCTGTAAAAAAAGATAAGTGGAATGCACCGCGGTAGCCTGTCTTTTTCGTTAGCCTCGATTTTGTCAGGGTAAAGTTGGGTTTAAACGGCTGTGAACGCCCTTGGGTTCAAACACTTCCGTGGGGGCCTCCGTGACCGAGTGGTTAAGACACCATTCCGCTAATCGCTTGTGAGCGTAGGAGTCAGGTCGGCGGGTTCGACTGCCGCCAGCTCCATTGCACACACTTTGTGGAGCCATCGGATGTAACTCTCTGGTGTTTAAATTTCCTTGTGGCTATCTCGTCCCTGTATATTGACGATGACTTATAAGCGGGCACTTGATGTCAAGCACACAAGTCAGATGTACGTTCTCAATAAACAAACACTTCCGTCAACCAATCTACCATTACATTTTGATTGTACGAACATTGCAGAAACCATCCTGGCCGCCATTGGCCAATTGTATCATACTTCTGTTAAAGGTAGACCAATCAAATGGTCAGGACTCAAGTGTACAGTAGGCGGCATAAAGAACAACAATTAACAGTTACAGTTAGCTATAAAGCAAAGAAACAAATCAGATTTCCCAACCACGTGATCACTTTACCCAAAAAATTCTCCAGGTGATGTAGGTTACCCGAAGTCTGGGTAATTTTCGGCTCTGAACGCTACGGAGAACCCGCAAAAAGTCACGTGACCGGCGACCGCTTCAGGTTACCCTACGTAATCGGGGTTCAGTCTGAGAACGCGCCTTTTATCACCCTTCTTTCCATTTCTTTCTACCTTTGCAGCAAAAAATGGTTCTGCACTATGGGGACAGAAAAACGATGGATTTATTTTACCCAAATCGTCTCATATCCATAGAAAAAATAGCTTCGAGCAATGAGAAAATATAACAGAAAATATTAATTTTTTAAGGAAATAATAATGTAGACGCGATTAAAATGGACAACGGTCGGAAAGTCATATTTCAACTAATGTAAAGTGCATGATAATAACAAACTCATTTGAAAGTTCTAGAAAATTAAATTCGGTCGACCTCACCTTATCATCTAAAGAATAGCTCATGACTAATCTGACATGAAAGATGAAATTGTGCAATATTCGCAATCATTATGAATGAGAACAAGTTTGAAATATATTTAATGCTCTCTTGAGATTATTTTCCGATAGCGACGAACTTAAACTTTTGCTCACCAGGTAATGTGCTAGTTTCATGCTAGCAACAGCGTCACGATGTGGCCAAAACGAGCATTTTAGTCCGTTCAGGCAGAATAAATGCCACCATGTTTCATGATTCAAGTTTTTGTTTTGTTTTGAATGACGAACGTTTCTGCTGAAAAGTCACTAGACGGTAATCGCTGGGATGCTCTGCTCTTTTACAACCAATCACAGAGAACCAGTGGGGGTGGCAATGGGGCTTTGGCAGCTAGCTTCGCCAACGCGCCAAAGAGCAATATCGAGCTTCTCAGCTTTTCAGAATAGCTCGTCTTTCTCCTTTCCTTCACTTTGATGATGACGCTTCGGCAGACCATTCGCATTACTGAATACATAATGCTCATGTAGATCGTAAAAAAATGGTTAATATTTATTCTATAGCATTTTTAAATATTAAAGTGTACCAAAGACTTACTAAAAAAAAAACCTCATATTAGTTTGGAGCTGCCGATTGAGCAAAATAAACGTGACGGTGCACGTGGACTGACTGTCAGCAAGGTGCAATCTGCAAAAGTCCAAAAAATCAAGATCTTATTAAAGTGACGAGCCCACCTTAATTGAATGGGTATTGCTTGTGATGTATGCTGTAATTCAGATCATATACATTAGCAATATTTCTTCAATTAATCTGCAGGAGATGGCTGAAAAACAGGACATTTTGGAAAATGGTGCAAACGGATTCATGGATTCGATTAAAAATTCACACAGCTCATATTGTTTTGCTAAAAAAGAATTACATTTAAGTAAGGTAAGATTTATTAATACCGGTAATTTGTCCATTGTTTTTTAAATGTATTTAATCTTGCAGTGTTTTTTATTTTCTTTAGTACCGCCTACTATTAATAATTTACTATATGTCGACAAGAAACTTTATAAAAATATTTTAAAGCAACAGCAAGCTTTAATCTTTATATTCTACTTTTTAATGTGGTTCAAGTTATTTAAAGAATGTACATCTCATGGTAGGGTTCACATGCACATGTGCAGTTTTGGCAATTTATTTAAATATGTGCTTCTGGTTACATATAATATAATTAAATGTACAAACACCAAGCTTTGACTTTCTCCGAATATTTTGTAGATTTCCATCTAAAAAAAATATTGTGTACATTATTCAGGGGTCGATCCAGGGAAAATTTGGGGCCTATTTAGGGCCCCTTCACAAAATTCTATTCCATAAAAACTTACTATTTATTATTTTGTGATGTTTTAAAATGTGTAATTTGCAAACAAGCTTGTTCACCAGAGAGGAAAACTTCAGCAAAAGGATTTAGTTTTTGTTTATAAATGCTTGGTTTGAATTTGATTAACTGGATATGAACTTTCGTTACAAAAATATAATAAATTTCACAAAAATAACCTTTACTTTCACAAAATGGGCCCCCAAGAAAAAAAAAGTCTGCATTGACCCCTGTTATTTAACTTACAAATTGACAAGAAAAAAAATATATAAACTGAACAAAATCTGTATACTGTACATTCCTCTTTTTAACAGAAAATATTGTTCCGGATTTAAATCTGATCCAATGTGTTAATGTTTTTTTGCATTATTGTCATTAAAATCCTCAAATCTTAACTATTGTCTGAGGACCCAGGGTTTAAAAAATGGTGGCTAATATTTAATTTACAAAGTAATGCTTGTATTTCATTTATACCATGGAATGGGATTTATAATTAGAGAGTATAGCCATCTGATTAAGTAAGTTTTAAAATGTTTATATTTGTAATATATTATTTGGTTTATTGTAATTAAACCTGTTAGAAAATTGTTTTTCCCCAATTTGAACATCAATTGAAATGATCATAGCATAAAAAAAATTGTTAATTGTGGTTATTTTTAGTACATTCAGTGAATAAGCTAGGGTCAGGGCTGTAGCTAGAAATAAACAATAGGGGGTGCTCAAGAAAATGCAGGGGGGGGGGGGCTCATACTATTTCTCTCTCTCGACACATGCACACACAAACACAGATATATATATGATCAAAGCAGAGTTTCCCCCAGACAGTTTCAGAAGGGTGCTTCACCCTGCCTGCCCTTTGGTTTACAAAATAGCACCCTTCTTGCCCCATCCAGTAAAATAGTTAGCACCCTTCTTGCCCCTCAGTAGAAAAAGTGCCCTTTCTCCTTTTTGCATTAAAAAAATTGCTTTCATAGTAAAAATTAACTCAATGTTGTCTTTAAAAGACTGTCCTGACTTTTAAATATCAAAAGTGGCTTTAAAAATCAAAAGAATACCTTTAATAATTAAGAAAAATGCCAATAAAAAATCTGAAAATTGCCCTCAAGAATCCAAAAAGTGCCATTAAGAATAAAAAAGTGCCCTCAAGAATCCAAAAAGTGCCATTAAGAATAAAAAAGTGCCTCTTTTTCACCAGCAGCGCCCTGCCTTTTTTTAAACCTGAGGGAAACTCTGATCAAAGTGTTATATAGAAAGGTAAATTAGTGCATATTCATATTGTAGGCACTATGTTTCCTATTAAATTGTTTATAATAACTTTATTTGATGCTAAGAACAGTAAAGGCTGCAGACAGGGATGTAGTGGAGGATATACAGTGAATACGCCGTATAACTTCTGGAACACCGTATACCCTCTTCTCAAAAACACTATAGCATATACTTTTTAGGGTATACCCTCTGTCTAAAGCGTATGCCTTCAGGTTTTTTTACTACTACATCACTAGCTGCTGATAATGAAAATTTTCAATAAGTAAATAAAAATCTGGCAGTTCACCTGTTTCAAAAAAGTGGCAACCTTTAATTTTTTTCTGAATATTCCCTGCCCTTAAGGATTCTAAAGTTATGTTTTTATATGATAAAAAACTTTTGAAAAATCAAGGGTGTATTTTGCATTTTAAAATTATTTTTGTGTCTAGTCAAAAGCTAAAACCACTTGGATTTAAATTGGCTATAACTCATTAGAATAACTTTGTTTTATGCTAATAATGGAAAACGCTGCAAAATGAAAAATTTCAGTATATAACTAATGCAAAAGTCAATGTTTGCATCAGCAACAGGTTGCTAATTCTGAATATGTGCAGATAGGATGGATGCGCGCCTATTGAAGCATTTATTTTCTGTTTTTAAACAAATACTACAATTTAGTATTTATGCAAAACTGTAAAAAGTCCTCAAAACTAAGTTCAATTTTTGAACAGGGTTTCATTTGGATTTTTGAAACAGAATTTAAATGATGGCCTTGCCAACTTTCCCAGGGGGGGGGGGGGGGGCTCAAATTTTCAGGGGGTGCTGCCCCCCCTAGCTACGGCCCTGGCTAGGGTATTATTTTTCCTTAATATTTACTTTTACTACCAAGATTGCTAATTCTCATTTTAACATATACATAAAGATTTTTCTCTGTATAAATTCATAAATCTGTCAAAAAAAATTTAAGGGCTACATTTTCTTCCACAAAATTTTCGATTATATGCTGTGATTATGTACTATACTGTGTAAATGTAAAGTAAATTTTTTACATGTTTAAAAGAAAATATATAATTTGCATGATTAATTTTATGGTATGTCAGCGAAAATTTTAAAATGCGTATGGGTAGGGTTAGCAAGTTTTTGCCAAATGTGGAAAAAACCGTTCTGGCAAAAATAGGTAGAGGAGATTGGTAATGAATGGGCTATTAACAAAATATGAAAAAGTGTTTGCATAAAATTATTTTAGATACCACCAATAGATGAAGCTATTTGTTCTACCAAACTCATAAAATTTTCCATTGTTTGGAGGACCCATTTTCTCACTAGAGTAGGATGGTCAAGAATCTGATTGAAAAGTAAATATTTTCCTTTTTTCTGTAAAATAAATAAGCTAAAAAGTATCTATTTCATTGCAGATATGTGTATTTGCATATCTATAAACTAATTTTAGGATGTATTTAGATGTTATTTGAATTTAATGTGCTAAAAAAGCCTGAATATATTCCAGAAGTATAGGTGGGGCTGAATGGGCCACCTTTGCCCTAATCATGAAAATGTGTGTGTGTGTGTTTTTTTTTTTTTTTTTTTTTTTTCCCGATTCTCTTTAACATATGACACATAACTAGCTTTCATGGATTTAGATTAAATTACTGTCTAGTTAGGATAGGTTTATAGCGATGTCTAAAAAATAATTTACACATTTTCAACCTAAGAAGTATTAGTTATTTATTAGAAACATAAGTTAAATTGTATAAATGATTCAGGTGAACTGTTCAGTTGTTGACCACACCTACCAGTCTTTTCACATTTGATAGAAAACTCGAATAATTGTTTATATTCTGAATCTGATGGGTAGAATAAATAATACCAGAAATTTACACAGCCAGACATTACTGGTGGAACATCATGTGCTTTTATAACCATGAAGTTTAATAATAATTTTGAAATATATAAATTTCGTTAAATCATAATGTGTATTATCTATTATTTTTATGCTTATTTTATGTTCTTTCTCTCTTATCTCATTATTTTGCCGTTTTTCTGCAACAAATATGTGATTTAATAATATCACTTTTGATTTTTAATAATTTTGATAAGCATTGTGTATTGCTTACTCTTACAGTATACTTTTAATCATATCATGTCAAGTGCCATTCATTTTGTCATATTTGGTGAATAAAAGATTAATTCCACATTTTTTCATTGAATTCATTTAGTGGCCCATTCAACCAAGCGCGGATCCAAGGGGGCGGTCATGGGGGTCATGACCCCCCCCCCCTCTAAACGGAAAACATTTCTACAGAACAATACATTTTTAATATAAATATGCATTAAATGTGTTTTCATTTTTTTTTTCTTCTTTTACGGCTTAAAAATTTTAATCTTTCTGATACATTCATAGAGTTATTTTTAAATTGAAATGCATGAAATTTGCAGGCATTATTGTTTAAGCACCAAAGAATCGAACATCGTTTTTAATTTTACTATAAATGTGGTATATTTTGAATTGTATTTATGAATTTTTTTCCTTTAAGACGGTCTTTCTATGATCGCCGAACCTCGAAAATGGACTTAAAATGAGAAATTTAAGAAAACTTTTTGTAAGATTCTTTGCTTTTATAAGAAAATGAGAAACTCTGATATCTTGGTATCTGGATAAAACATGCGTATTTTGTATATTTACGAATATATAATTACGAATATATAAAGCAGGTATACCTGCAAATTTCATTCACTTATGAAAGAAAATGAATTCGGGTATATGTCAGAAATTAGACAATTTGGATATAAGATATAAAAACTGCTAGTGAAGACATGTGACCTCCCCCCCCCCCTTCCTCAAAAAAAAAGTCATGACCCCCCTCTAAATGGAGTGCTGGATCCGCCTCTGCATTCAACCCCATGGGTGGCCATGGGGAATGAATGGGCCAAATTTCTATATTTTTATTTTCTATTATCATTCATTATAAACATTTTCTAATCAGATTTTTATGACTTTTTGATAAAACCAAATAAGTAAAGTAACTGAAGAGCCAATTCTGAGCCAAAAGAATTATTAGAAAAAATTACAAAAATTGAAAAACAAAAACTGGCCTATTCATTACCACTCTCCCCTATATGTTTTATTTACGGGAATGTAATTAAGGTATTTTAACTCTTACAATATGTAACTTTAATTTTTTTAACTTAGAATAATCAATGCATCATTCAAACAGTAATCAGAATTCTATTAAGTTTGCATTGTTTTCAGTAAAATATATTTTAGTTTATGCTATGGGTACAGATTTTGGGAATGGGGAGAGTAAATAGCAATAAAATAACTCCCTGGTTTTGGTTTGAAGAGTCATAATTGTGGAACAACTATTTTTTATACTTCAGTTAGTCTGTAAAAAAGTCTTAAGAATTATTAGCTGCTTTGCTGAGCTACTGGAACAATAGCCATTTGAAGATACAAAGTATAATTACTATGCAATTCTTCTCCTCTCTCATGTATATTAATAAGTTTTATCTGGTCCATGTGTTTTTTATACATAAAGTAATTTTTAAGTGCTTTTAAAAAGATTATCTCTATAAAAGAGGTTCAGATAAAAAGGAAATGCAGATTGATTTGATTGTTATAAAGTTATGTATATATATATATATATATATATATATATATATATATATATAGTAAAAGATCTTTATAACGCAAACTTAAAAACGTGAGGTTGTGCATTATATAGAATTTTTGTGTTATATAGATCACATTTCACACATCATTAAACTTACCTCATCAACATGGCCAAATATGTCTGTAACATATCAAAATATAGTATAGTATCTTTATATTTCAGTCCTTGAGACCAAGAGTTGTGCATATAATTTTTTACCTAATATAGATCATTCCATACACTGTTAAATTTACTTTGTAAACATGTTCGAAATATGCCTGGACCAAATAATTCATTATAGTACTTATTTAGAAACATTTTTATTCTAATATCATTTTTCCGTTAAAAAGCTCTGAATTAAGGTGATAACAATGAACTAATGTGTCACATTTAATCCTCTAGAGATTAGCTATTTTTTACAATGTGGGAATGCAGGTGCATCTTAACTGCAAAATTCATTGTTTACATCTGAGACATTGTGCATTATATAGAGAATTACATTATATAGAATTGCATCATAAAGATCTACTGTATATATAACGTATGTATACATATATATATATATATATATATGTGTGTATGTTACAGGCAACTTTTAATTTAGTAATTTTGTCTTTAATAGTTACAGTGAAACCTCGTTAATAGGTCACTCGAATAAAATGTCATTCCGCATATTATGTCATGTTTTACCTCCAAAAAACACTTTTTTATTGTGCATGACTAAGATTAACAACATTCCACATTCCCTTTCCTTATAAAAATTGTTTGACATAGCAACAAGTTCTTTGAATGCAACAAGAATTGAAATTGTAGCTGATGTTTTGAAAGCAAAAAAAAAACGGACCGGCAGTAACATCTGACAGCGATCATGAAGAGGAACCTCCCAAACCGCTTATTGCAAAGAAAAAAGCCTTTATTGGTAAATTAAGGAGCTATATTTTGTCTTTGATTGACACACAGATAGCATCTATAATATGCTGTATTCCTAAGAGAAGATAAATTTTATTTCAGAAAACTGACATCAAACAAAAATAGGCGGGTTTTTTTGTAGGGCAGTAACAAATGGGTACGTATTGAACTGTACAATTAAATATATAACTTTCCTTAATTTGCCATCCATTTTACGAATTCCAATTCTTGTTCTACCGATTTATATAATTTATAACAAATTTAGTAATAGACATTCTTATTATATATAAACATTTGGAATTTTATCTTACATTTTAATATAAACTCTGTTTAGTAAGTCATTTTTAAGTGGACCTGAGACTGACATACTGGTTTGACTGTATAGATTTCTTGAATATATAAATTATGGATTCAAAGGTTTTTAATATCGAAAATATTATTACTATTAAAGATAAAGATGACATTATTATATTACAGGGTGTCTAACCACCTGAAAAAGTCAGGAAAATTTGAAAATTTTGAACTTTCAAGAAAAAAAAATAGGAAAATGTTTCTTATAAAATTAAGGATTTGAAATTGTAGTGCCATTAAAATCAAACTGTGTTCTTCATATGGACTGTAAGAATGATTTCAACCCCTTTCAGTCCTTCCTTATAATAATTCAGAGATTTTCCATTCCAGCTTCACTGAAATTTTGAACTGAATGTTGTAGGATTGATTAGGGGATTCAGTTTGTTTACTTCTCTTTGTTTGGGAACTGAATGTTTGTTAGCTTAATTTATTGAATATTTATTATTTGTATTAGAGTATGTCGATGCAATCTGTTTAAACTGTGACTGATGTGATAAAGAATTTCATAACTAATTAGACAAAATGGATAGAACCTGATGCTAAAAGTGTGTATCTGCAAAATGTTTAGCATCTAAAATGTTCAATTTGTAAATTTTGCAAAAAATTGTGTAACAAATCAGTAATTTATTCCTCAGAATCAGCTGTGAAAGTTCCACACTCAAATTCACAACTTTTTAAAGAGTTTTTGTGTGTGACATCACAAAATCTTGATACCTGGAATCTTTTTTATTATTATTATTGGTATAGAAAAGTCAGGGAAATTCATTGTTGATCTGGAATAGATGCCCTGATATTAAGAATGAAGAAAAACAGTTTTTATCTCCATCTAACATAAATTTATTTACAAAGTAGATGTTTCGACTAGTACTTCAAATCCTATCACTAATTGAAATTAATGTAAATAACCAAATTACTATCAATAAAATAGAAATTAATATTCTGATTTAAGTCCCAATTATATTATGTAAAAAATTATATTGTTTGTTATATATATTTTTTTTATCCAATAATTTTTCAGTTTTTGCCACCGTCCTACCAAAAATACCATTTTGCCAGCAAAATGACCAACTCTACATATGAGCTATATGTTTAATAAACTGTATTTTATCTATTCTTTTTCTGTGTGGCATTTTTTAAATGTGGTTTTTCTTTTCTCTTTTCAGTGTCAATTTGTGCTCACCACCATTACCAGCAACTCCCAGTATATTAATTGAATGAGTATTGTCTGTGCCATATGGTTTGTTAATTCATATCATATCATTGACAATACTTTCTCGATTACACCTAATCCTTTATAAATGTTGGCTGTGGAAATGAAAAAGTAGGGAGTTTTCTCCAATGTTTAGAATTGTGAACAATGGAAGATAATATAATCTACTTCAGCATTAATTCAAGAGCTATAATTTTTTTCAATGCTACTGTTGATTAAATAATTTCAGGTTTTATATTGTTTTATAAGTTAATTTCATGACTTTTTGAGAGTATAGATGTTTCATTTGTCAATAACATTTTTTCCTTTTATTATGATTTATGACTTTTAGTTTGTAAGAGAGTTAATATTAACTGTGAGTTATTCTTAAATGAAAAGCTTATACAGACTCATTTTTAAATATCTATTTGTTTGGTTTTTATTATTTTATTTACTTATATCTCAATAAAGAATAAACAATTAAATTATTCAGATTTCGAAGTTAGAATTAAAATTTGGCTTAATATAAAAAATATGTCATGAAACCAGATGTATTAAAAATTAATTTTATATTGTAAATAATTGTTAAAAAGCCATTCAATAGTATTTCGTGTAAAAATGAATGTAGGTATCGTAAAAAACAAAAACCTGTTGTGAATAATTATTGTTCATAATTGGTTTTTAAAAAACTGGGTACTTATCTCAGCTAGGAGATAATCGCTAAAAATGGTTGATTGCCAATCTTGTTTATTGTAACCACATACACTCAAAATTAGTAATTTGACATGTTTATTAAATACATAAAATTGTTTAAAATGGCAAATAACATGAATTTAGTAAACTTAATAAATTTTAAGTAATATAAGAAATGGTAAATAATATATCATAATTTAGTACACATTTATTAAATGCATCATATCAGGTTGGAAATTTATAGCACTATAAGTAACCAACATAATACAAAACAGTATATTTCTGCAATAGTCATGGCACCAAAAATATTGTTTTCTTGTTTTACCATGTAGGAAAAAAATAAGGGTTGCTGTAATTAGTATTATTATTACCATGCTTGGCACAATTGTATCTGACCTGCCCCAGATAATACGAAGTGCCAATAACTGTTGTTGCTTTGTTTAGAAATAGGTATAGATTGTTTTGTTATTTTGTATGTTTCACTGGTGGCTTTTAGTATACCTTTAAATAGCATTGTATTCCTGCTATCAGAGAGGGAAAAAAAAATCTTCATTTTTAAAGAGTAAATTGCTAGTATCAATGATTTATAAAATTATTCTATAAAAATGGCATCCAATAATGATGACTGTGTAATTATAAATTTTAATATGTATGGCATAAATTGGTTAGTTTTATTGTAATTCAAGCCTACTGGAATATTTTTTAACAAAACTTTAACGTATGAGAAATTATTTTGTTTAAATCACCAACAATAACAATTGCGAAGTTATTTTTAAAAATATGTAATTTTAATTAGAAACACATTCTGCTTTTTTAGACAAGGCAATAATTGTACTTGATAGTCACTTTGTCAACATCATCAGTAATCACTACCAGAGACAGTGCAACACAGAATATTTTAACGTTTTCAGATTAATCTTAACTAATATATATATGCTGTTTAAAAGAAAAATTGTTACAATTTACTTTGTTTCTATATTTTTGTATATATTGTATTTGCTTTGCAAATGTAAAATTCCCTTATTAATAGATTTCTATTATTTATTATGATAATAAGCTAGTCTAGCATTGTTGGGGTCACCAATAAATCTTTGTTTGCTGCAAATTGACATATGTAATTCTGAAACTAAGCTATTGCATAGTGATCAGTAAAGAACAGTAAAAAACTTTTGTCACCATGCATTATAAAATGTTGCTGTGGGGCTGACAGAACTTACTTTTATCTTTGATGGGATACCAGCTCTTTGCTGCATCTAGCGAAGGGAGTTTTTTTAAAATTAACTATTGCTGTAATTTTATTTAATACTGAACTAGCTGTGTCATGACACCAACAATTGCCTGCCTCTGGAATTTCAAATGTAATAAACCACATTTTCTTTTTGGCACATGATTTTGGGGGAAAAAAAGTAACATTTATTATTCTCAGGTAATTAAGTATATTAACACCAAGAGAAAAACAGTAACTCAGGATTTTTTCTGACAACCCCTTCCCATGGGAGATAACTTTTAGTTTTGATTTCCTTTATATGTTTTTGTGTTTGAATATAATCTTAAACTGGAGATTCGGAAGGATGAAAAAAAATATTCTTTCAGTTGAATAAAGTTGTTTGAAGCTTATTTTTGGATTTTTAACATGTGTTACATTTCTGCAATGCTTTTTATGCTAATATGTTAAAAATTACCTTGCATACAGAGTTCTGACAAAAGCACTTAGTGGCTTAGTTTATTTCACTTTTACATTCTTCATTATAAAAAAATATGGCCTTCGCAGTAGACTGCAGGCACATGTTCAAAAATCTTACCCCTCTCTGGATTTGTTCTGCAGGCACTTATGTGCTGGGCGGTTCCAAATGAACCTGGTGTTCAGTGTCCCATTGTCATGGTAGTCAGCAATATAGATACAGGCTTTGCTTATCCAGCCAATCGAATTCTTCAAAAGACCCTTAAAGTAACCCTCTAATAACCCCTCTGACAAATTCTGAGATATGATTTTACTTCTCACCTCCTTAAAAAATATTACTTAGTATATTTCCAAACAGTCTGGCAAAAAATAAACCTAAAAATCAGTAATAACAGATATGCCAATCAATGATCTGAATCAAATGGCACTTTCACTTGGCATGGTGTAAACTGGGAGAAATAATGATTTTCAATGCTTTGTTTTTTGTCGTTGTTGTTTTGTTAAAATCTTATCTACATTTTGTCTAATATATTAACAACATTTTTATAAAGAAGTAGGAAAGAGAGGGGCTAAAGCCAGCCCCATTCAAATGAAAACAATTTTGTAAAGTCTCATCAGCTTTTGCAAAAACTTAATTTCTATTTTCTATGTTTGATAATTCATTTGTGAAAAACAACTCTGTACATAAAGAAAAAATAAATATTGACTAAATTTCTAACATGTAAATCTTTAGATCCAAGGCCTCAATGGCAGCACTTCACTTTTTTTAAAGAAAAACTCATTTTATTTAATATTAGAAGCAGAGTTTCCCCCAGACAGTTTTAGAAGAAGGCTGCACCCTGCCTGCCCTTTGGTTTACAAAATAGCACCTTTGTTGCCCCTCATAAAAATAATTAGCACCCTTCTTGCGCCTCATTAAAAAAAGTGCCCTTTCTTCTTTTTGCATTAAAAAATTTGCTTTCTTAGTAAAAACTGACTCAATGTCTTAAAAAGAGTACCTTGACTTTTAAATATCAAAAGTGGCTTTAAAAACCAAAAGAATAACCTTTAACAATTAAAAAAGTGCCCTTAAGAATCTGAAAAGTGCCCT
This sequence comes from Maratus michaelseni, assembly GCA_963931845.1. Taxonomy (NCBI): domain Eukaryota; kingdom Metazoa; phylum Arthropoda; class Arachnida; order Araneae; family Salticidae; genus Maratus; species Maratus michaelseni. The sequence goes on along the minus strand of OZ007586.1, from coordinate 438,079,617 downwards.
TGAGAATAAAAAAAGTGCCCTTTTCTGACCAGCAGCACCCTGCCCTTTTTTAAACCTGGGAGGAAACTCTGTTAAAAGCTTTCAACCCAGACGGGGGGAGGGGGGGGGGGTCGTGAAAATATTACTTTTTATTTGACGGGTCTTATATTTTATTTATGTTAAATTTGGCTAGCTTCAATAATAAAATGGCCGTCTTATAATAATTATGTATTCTTGCATATAATTTGGGCATCCTTCAATAATTAGAGCTGAAGTCATAGACATTTTAATGTGTCAAGACCTTATATTGATATTAATTTATATATATTGGGGTGGAGGCTTAAACAAATAAATCCATCCATTTATATTTACAAAAAAAGAGCAGAGCTATATCAATTATAACCGAGTTATAATCATCTAAAATTTAGGAGGCTTTGATTTAAAAAAAAAAAATCCCTTCCTTTTATAAAATGTGTGTCTGTTGCATTAATCAGAGCCCAAGTTATAGTTCTTTTGTCCTTATATTACAATTACATTAAAATTTGGCTGGGTTACATCAATTAAGATCTGAATTATTGCTATTTTAATTTATCGGGTCTTATATTTATTGTATACTAATATCTGAAGGGACTTTTGAAAAAAAGCCAAGAAATTTTTCTCTTGTGATGATTATGTATAAATATTACGACATGTTGTGTTAATTAGAACCCAAGTTGCAATTATTTTAATGTGTCAGCCCTTTATATTGTAATTAGACAAAAAGTGGGGATTTCAACAACTAAATCCCTCCTTGTTAGGACTTCTCCTTATGTTTATTGTACAAAACATAGCAGTGCTACATCAGTTAGACTCCAAGTTATAGTCGTTCGAATATGTAGTCTTATATTTATCTTATGCTAAAATTTTAGCGTTAATTAGAACCCAAGTTATAGCCATTTTAACATGTTGGACCCTTATATTGTAAATTACACTGAAATTGGGAGTTGCTACTTGGACAAAAAAAAAAATTACAAAGTTTTTCTTTATAATGATTATGTTTATAAATGTAAAATTTGGCTGTTTTACATTGATTTGGACCCAACCTATAGCCATTTTAATTTGTCAGCTTTGTATTTATTTTATATTAAAATTTCAGGGTGAAGCTTTAATAAAAAATTGACTTGAAAGTACCTTTTTGTAATGATTATGCATACGCTGCATTAATTCAACAAAATTATTCTAATTGGTAAATAAATCATAGGAAATAATTTTCCCATTGATTGAAAAAGTGTCCAAGTGAGGATTTGAAACCAGTACCTTGACTTAAGGTTGGCTGTTTTACATTGATTTGGACCCAACCTATAGCCATTTTAATTAATCAGAGCCCAAGTTATAGTTCTTTTGTCCTTATATTACAATTACAGTAAAATTTGGCTGGGTTACATCAATTAAGATCTGAATTATTGCTATTTTGATTTATCGGGTCTTATATTTATTGTATATTAATATCTGAAGGGACTTTTGAAAAAAAGCCAAGAAATTTTTCTCTTGTGATGATTATGTATAAATATTATGACATGTTGTGTTAATTAGAACCCAAGTTGCAATTGTTTTAATGTGTCAGCCCTTTATATTGTAATTAGACAAAAAGTTGGGGATTTCAACAACTAAATCCCTCCTTGTTAGGACTTCTCCTTTTGTTTATTGTACAAAACATAGCAGTGCTACATCAGTTAGACTCCAAGTTATAGTCGTTCGAATATGTAGTCTTATATTTATCTTATGCTAAAATTTTAGCGTTAATTAGAACCCAAGTTACAGCCATTTTAACATGTTGGACCCTTATATTGTAAATTACACTGAAATTGGGAGTTGCTACTTGGACAAAAAAAAAAATTACAAAGTTTTTCTTTATAATGATTATGTTTATAAATGTAAAATTTGGCTGTTTTACATTGATTTGGACCCAACCTATAGCCATTTTAATTTGTCAGCTTTGTATTTATTTTATATTAAAATTTCGGGGTGAAGCTTTAATACGGTGAAGCTTACTTGTGGTTACTTACGGTGATACTTCGGGGTGAAGCTCTCTTGAGGTACGCAGAGACACTGACAAGTTAATATTAAACCAATGGGAGGATTCTTTTTAAATTTCTCATTTGAAATTCAATATTTTTAAAAGATTATTTTTGCATAGAACAGCTGAGGTTGATCTCGTTATTAACTTTTTCGATTTTGGTTCCAGTTTTTTTCTTTAATAAAGATACTTTCACTTTCAAAACTAGTTCTGAGTATAAAACTGCCTTTATTAAAAAATCTGCAACCAAAATCAAAAAAGTAAAAAAAAAGATTGACCTATGCAAAAAAAAAAAAAAAAAAAAATTCAAATTCAAATGAGAAATTTGAAAACAACCCTCCCAAGGTTTAACATTAGCTTGTGAGTGTCTTTGCATGACTGGAGAGTCCCTTTAAGCTGAAACGCTCTATTAACTGAGCTATCTTGGACAAATTTGGAGAACACAATTCACTCAGACAACCTTTTGATAACATCTAGTCTGTTATCTGAAACAGTTCAACAGAATGAATCACAGTTAATGGATTTCCAAGTAAACACTGGATGTGTAATTACATTTCATTAAATCAACTCAATTATTCTAATTGGAAAATAAGTCATAGGAGTTGTAATTTTTCAACTGAGTGAAAAAATATCTAGGCAAGGATTTGTACTGATTAGAAGAATCGGGTTAGATTAATGAACTGTAATTATGTATCCAACATTTACTTGTAGTTCCATTGTCGGCAATTTATTCTATTGAACTGTTTCAGATAATAACAGAGCTGATGTCATTAACAAAAGGTTACCTGAGTGAATTGTATCCTCTTGATTTGTGCAGAATAGCTCAATTGATAAAGCATTTCCGCTTTAGCCAAGGTCCTGGGTTTAAATCCTGGCCTGGACACTTTTTCATTAAGTTGGGAAACTACAACTCCTATGATTTATTTAAGAATTAGAATGGTTTTGTTGAATTAATTAAATGTAATTAGATATTCAATGTTTACTAGGAGTTTCATTAACTGTGAGGTATTTTGTTGAAATGTTTCAGATAACAGACCACATATTATCAAAAGGTCTGGGTGAATTGTATTCTCCAGATTTGTTAGCTCAGTTGGTAGAGTGTTGGATACTTAAGCCTAGGTCAAAGGTTTAAATCCCGGCCTGGACACTTTTTTACTCAGTTGGAAAATTGCAACTCCTATGATTAATTTACCAATTAGAATAATTGTATTCATCTAATAAAATGTAATTACGTATTCAACATTTACTTGGAATTACATTGAATTATTTCAGATAACAGACCACATGTTATTATCAAAAGGTTGTCTGAGTGAATTCTGTCTACCCAATTTGTCCAGGATAGCTCAGTTGATTGGTATAGTGTTGGCAACTTAAGCCAAGGTCCTGGGTTAAAATTCTGGCCTGGATATTTTTTCACTCGGTTGGAAAATTACAACTCCTATCATTATGTATACTTGTATAAATTTTGCCCTTGTTACATTAATTAAAGCCAAATTTTAGCCCTGTTAAGGTGTTATGTCTTTCTATTATAACTACAATAAAATTTGGGCAGGCTTCCACAAAAATAACTCCTTTTTTTTTTCATGATTATGTATAACCATACAAATAAATGGCAGGTCTTCATCAAGTAGAGCCTCGGTTATAATTTGAATATATTTCTCCTTATATTTATTTTATACTAAAATTTACAGATTGCTCTTATAAAAAAAAAAAAAAAAAAAAAAAAAAAAAAAACCTCTTATAATGATTATGTATACTCAAATAAAATTTAGGTGCAATGTCGAATTCAGATGTTTTGCTCCAGGGGATGCATTTTGCAGCTGGAAAAAACATTATGTAATTCAGCGATGAAAATTGTATGTTTGAACCATTATCAGATACAAAATCTCAAATCATCTCGTGTGCGGGGTCTGTAACCAAAATCGAAAAAGTAAAAACTAACAACATTAGATTGACGTCAGCTATCCTATGCAAAAAAAAAATAATTTTAAAATGCGAGCGATAAATCGCGAAAGAACCTTCCCATAGACTTAACATTAGCTTGAGCGTTTTTCCGCATGACTGATGTAGGCTCTTAACTGCATACTACAGATCAGTTTAAACCACGTGATCCAACCAGTCGAAATTGTTAATTAATCAGCCTGTATTATCGCCCAACCAATCAAAATCCACAAAAACCGATGGGCAAACAAAATTCCCATCTGGTTGTTAAAGTGGTTGCTAGCGAGGCTAACGAAAAAGAAAGGCTACCGCGGTGCTTAACGCGTATCTTTTTTTACAGACCGCCGGAGTCACGTGATGCTCGAATGCACCAATGAAGGTGTACGAAAAGAGCATCACGTCACTCTAGCGGTCTGTAAAAAAAGATAAGTGGAATGAACCGCGGTAGCCTGTCTGTTTCGTTAGCCTCGCCGTAATTGAACCAACAGTGATGTCAGATGCCTTTTCCTCGAGGCTAACGAAAAAGAAAGGCTTCCGCGGTGCTTTACGCGTATCTTTTTTTACAGACCGCCGTAGTCACGTGATGCTCAAATGCACCAATGCAGTTGTACGAAAAGAGCATCACGTCACTCTAGCGGTCTGTAAAAAAAGATAAGTGGAATGCACTGCGGTAGCCTGTCTCTTTCGTTAGCCTCGAGGAAAAGGCATCTGACATCACTGTTGGTTCAATTACGGCGAGGCTAACGAAACAGACAGGCTACCGCGGTTCATTCCACTTATCTTTTTTTACAGACCGCTAGAGTGACGTGATGCTCTTTTCGTACACCTTCATTGGTGCATTCGAGCATCACGTGACTCCGGCGGTCTGTAAAAAAAGATACGCGTAAAGCACCGCGGTAGCCTTTCTTTTTCGTTAGCCTCGAATTACGGTTGGTTAGCAAAAAAACCTGTTTGTTCGTTTTGACTCCTACTATACACATGAAATGGGGAAATTTGATTGGTCTACGTTGAACTGGTCTATAATATCATTGGCCTATGTCGTCATGACGATTCCTGCAATGATAGCTATGACAAAAATGAAGTGGTAGATTGATTGATGGAACAGTTTGTTTGTAAACATGCCCTTTCCTTATTAACAAGTTCTTGTTCTTGAAATAGAATATGCATAGTTTGGACAAACGCGTATGTCTATGCAGAATCTCAGCATCATATGGCGCCACTCTCATATAGAGGTACACTACAATACACCGCTAGGGTCGCGTGGTATCACGTGACTCAAGAAGTCTGAAAAACAACTGTAACTCAATTACACCACACAAAAAACACTGACGCAAATGGCGAATTCTCAGCCTGTGCTTAGGCTTAGATACAGCGCCTAGAATACATAGTGTGGAAACCGGCTATCCTTGTAATGCTTTAAAAAGTGCTAAAAAGTTGTAGCCTATAAATGTGCAACGGTGCTCCGACGATAATAAGCTCTAATAGCATCTAAGCTGCTTTCTGTATTATATAAGCTAGCAGATGGCGCTGCGATCCAATCGTTATCTTTTCAGCAACGTTGTACATTTATTGGATTCAATTTTTTAGTACTATTTTGTAGCAGATTTCCACACTATGTATTCTAGGCGCTGCAGCTTAGAACTAGCGTCTCGCGGCAGACATCACGTGACCGTACTCATTCCTGCGCTACCAATCAAGAGCCAGTACCGAAAATCCAATCAGGTTGCGGATAAATCACGACTCATCTACGATCACTTGATCTACCTGTGACCACGTTGTTGTTTTTGTTTGCGCTTGTTCGGTCGTTGATTATTTTTGTATTCATTTTTGTTATGGCGAATTTTTTGGAAAAAAAACGGCTCTTTTCAGAGCCAACTAATGTATTCTCTGGTGACAACTTGGCTTGGAACTCGACCACGATTTCGGAATACGGCTCAACTGATTCTCGTCAGCCCACTGATTCCCGGCTTCTTTGTGTAATATGTGGTAGCATATTTTCAGAAAAGTTTAATTTGAACAAGCACATGAGGAAATTCCATCCTCAAAGCTGTACTGAAAATCCAAAAAATATCGAAAAAAAATCGCATAAGTGTGAAACATGCGGGCGTTGTTTTGTGCAGAAGTCAAGTTTGAATCGGCATGTAAAACAATTTCATTGTTTGAATGAAGAAGAAAAAGAGAAAGAATCGTCAGTTATTGAACCTGAAATCTCCGACTCACAGTGTAGTAAAGTGGTAATACATGAAACAATCTGCCCTCTATGTGACTGTTTATATGCGTCTGTATCTCAGTTACATAAGCATATAAAAGATGTTCATAATGATGTGGAATTAGATTTCCAAGAACGTAATTTTGAGAATGAGGCAGAATTCCAAGAGTGGAAAGTTGCTGAAGAGTCTAAAACTGTTGCATGTTTTGTGAAGCATTCCGGGAGCCATACTTTCAGCACTTACTCTTTATCATATTATTATTGTCATCGTAGTGGGCCATCACAATCTAAAGACGATAGAAAGAGAAGGCTAAAATGCAGTGGTTCAAATAAAATTGATAAGACATGCCCTGCTACTATGAAAGTAATTGCAAGCACTGATGGAAAATTTAAAGTTATCTATCAGTCAACTCATATTGGTCATCAGATGAATATTGGCCGAACTCTTCTTAGTAAAGCTGAAAGGGACAAACTAGCAGCTCAGTTACATCAGGGAATCCCAAAAGCAGTTGTTTTGAAATGCATCAGAGAGACTTATTCTCCGAGTACAAGAAAATCTTTTGTCATACGGAAAGATTTGCACAATATATGTAGAGACTATCATATAGAGCAAGATGTAGTTCTTCACAGTGATGATGGAACATCTGTAGATTTATTAGTGCAAGCAATGAAATTAGAAATTGGCAATCCAGTACTAATTTATAAACCTGTTGATGAAATGTTACCTCATTATCCGTGCATTTTGAAGGATGACTTTATTTTTGGTATGATGAATGATGCTCAAGTGAAACTTTTTCAGCTATATGCTAAGAATGGGGTAATGATTGATTCAACACATTGCATGACACAGTATGGATTTCTTCTAACAACATTGATGGTGAATGATGAAGCACATGAAGGGCTCCCTGTGGCCATTTTATATTCTTCACGGGAAAATGAAGAAACATATAAAGCTTTCTTCGCAGCTATTAAAGAACGTGCCACAGATGTGAAAGCTTCTGTATTTATGTCTGATGATGCTCCTGCCATGTATAATGCTTGGTGGAGTATTTTCGGTGAAACTAAGCAGCTTCTGTGTATTTGGCATGTCAAAAGAGCTTTGTTCACCAATGTGCACAAAAAAATTCGTGATCAAGCAAAATGTATAGAAGTGAAAAAGGACCTAGGTGAATTGCTTTTTGAAACAGATGAAAAAGAATTCCTCAAAAAACTTGAGGATTTTGTTCATAAAATTTCGTCTTCTACACACACTGAGCAATTTTCCAACTATTTTTCTGCACAGTATGTAAACCGTACCAAACTATGGGCTGCTTGTTATAGAACTGGATGTAAACTAAATGTTAATATGAAGTTGGAAAGGTGGCATAGACAATTAAAGTATGAGGAAGCTGGAGGCAACATAATTAAAAGATTGGATAGATCCATTAGTATAGTACGAAGTGCAGTAACAAAAAAATTAATAGGTCGAGTTATTGCAGTAGAACGCTCAAAACTGACTTCCAGAATGGCCGAAATAAGAAAGCGACATGATGCCTCCAAACAGTTATTTAAAGGTCAAGTGACTGAATTGGAACCTTTAAAGCATTGGACTGTTCAGTCTAGTCATTCAGATGCAATGTATGTTAAAATCTACAATGTGTTGTTTTTGAAAAATTGTGATTGTTCCATCAGATGTAGTGATTGTCGCATTTGTATTCATGAATTAGGGTGTGAATGCTATGACTATGCAGTCCGTTATTTAATATGTAAACATATTCATTTAGTTTGTACTCATTTTTTTGTTAAAGAAAATCATATTCGTCCCAGTTCATATACAGATGAGGCCAATTTAATGGATAGCAGGTCTGAGAAACCGACATTAGTTGAACGCAAAGCTGTGGATATTCAACTCACGAATGTTAAATCGTCTATTGGTATAGAAGAAGAAAAGAGGATTCTGGCTGATGAAGTGTTATCCCTTATTCAAAAATCTGATAATATGGAGCAGTTGAAAATTCTAAAAAATGCCGTTTCTCAAGCAAAGCGACAATGGGACATGCTTAATCAAAATCAAGACAGGTCTTTGCCTGCAACTGATACAAGCATTGTCTCTGGAAAAATTGTGCCACAAAGACGATTATTAAACCTTAAAAAAAAATCTGTGAAGCGAAAATTGGAAAACTCCAGTTAAAATCAGAATTCTAGGATAAAAAAATTTCTGTATTCCACTGAGGGGAAAAGATTAAACTTTTTTCTTTTTAATCAGACTTTTTATAATGTGAGTTACCATGCACAGTGTTATATATCTTCAATTGAAGCATTAAATTACCGACTGGTCAATAGCATTCAACTTTTTATAAAATTTTTGCTATATAGAAATAGTTATTTTATTTATTATAATTCTTATGTATGTTCTTTTTTATATAATGTATCTGAAAATTTTAAATTTAATGTTTATTAATTTTACGAAAATGCAACTAAACTATGAGATTATAAGAAATTGTTTATCTCAATCTTACAAACTTCATTAACAATTTTTATTTTGTCCCACATGTTATGCTTGTAATTGTCGGGAACATTAGTGAGTTTCTTCCTATTCTATTGTTATTTTTAATTAAAGCTTCTAAATTTTGCAGAATCTGATTTGATTATCCTTGCAAGTTGGGTTATTAATCAGTAATTCAGGATGTTAGTTTTTATAAATCTTGCAGTAATCATAGAATTGAAGTAAAAAAGAAAAAGCACAGAAAATAATTTTCTTTATTTATCGTATTAGTTTTTAAAAACTATTTTATGTGTAATTTAAAAAAAATAAGTTATAATATTGTGTAGACTTTATGTCGTAACTATCTATCTGAAAGTTGTATCTTTTTGTAGCCCATGTAAATTAGCTTGGGTATTTGGAATTATATAAAACTGAAATTTTAAAACTTAGAATCTAAAATGTTCACTGAAGATTAAATTTAAAGTTATCACAGAAAACTAGCGCAGTGATCCATCTATTGTGCCAAGCAATAGCACACAAATTGGAGTCTCAAATACACATGCTTGCTAGAGCCATTTTTTTGTTAGCATATTTAAACTGTAAATTTGTGTTTAAATTTACCTGCATATTGTGTAGGGTGAGATGAGGGAAAGTGGTAATCTGAAACTGAAATATACCCTTTTTCACTATAAATAAACTCATTTTATGACTTGTTTTTAATATATATGTATATATATATATATTTCTTTCTTTTTTTTGTGACAAATTTCTACTCAGATCTAGCACTTGGAAACAAGTTTACTTTTGTTACCTACTTGTTTACATATAACAGCAACATGTTTTAAACATATGGTTGAAAGGACATTTCTCTGGCTTTTTTTTTCTGTGTAAAAGAAAATAAAACTAGCATATTTTGCTTTAAATCAATAGAAGAACTTCTTATAAACACATTGATACTTACTAAAAGGTCAGAATTATATTATTTTAAATGTATTATTATTTTTTTTTTTCTGGGGTGGATGAAAGTGATTACAGCTAGGCTTAGCTCAATGTTGAATAATAATTCTATTTTTAACTTACAGATCTTGTTAATTTTAAAAACAGACTGCAAATTTTATTTTATATATAAACTTATAATCTATATTAACACAATTGCATGAAAAATTGTTTTTAGCTTATTTAATCATATTTATATGAGTATAATTTTAAATACTATATTGAAATATGTTTAATTCTGTTTTCTAATTTATTTTCCATCGGGATAAATTTAATGCATCATTTAGTATTTACTGACAAAAAAAGTTATCCTTGTTTTGATTTGAGAAAGTCTGATATTAAAATCTAACAAGTCTACTGCTGTTTGTATAGATCTCAGCAAAAGCAATCGACTGCAATTTTTTGTTTATATGTAGTTGCAACATGTTTTAAACATATGGTTATGAGGACATTTCTCTGGCTTTTTTTCTGTGTAAAAGAAAATAAAACCAGTATATTTTGCTTGAAATCAGTAGAAATACTTCTGATGAACAGATTGATACTAAAAGGTCAGAATTATATTATTAATGTATTACTATTATTATTATTATTATTTTCTGAGGTGGATGAAAGTGATTACAGCTAGGCTTAGCTCAATGTTGAATAATAATTCTATTTTTAACTTACAGATCTTGTTAATTTTAAAAACAGACTGCAAATTTTATTTTATATATAAACTTATAATCTAAATTAACACAATTGCATGAAAAATTGTTTTTAGCTTATTTAATCATATTTATATGAGTATAATTTTAAATACTATATTGAAATATGTTTAATTCTGTTTTCTAATTTATTTTCCATCGGGATAAATTTAATGCATCATTTAGTATTTACTGACAAAAAAAGTTATCCTTGTTTTGATTTGAGAAAGTCTGATATTAAAACCTAACAAGTCTACTGCTGTTTGTATAGATCTCAGCAAAAGCAATCGACTGCAATTTTTTGTTTATATGTAGTTGCAACATGTTTTAAACATATGGTTATGAGGACATTTCTCTGGCTTTTTTTCTGTGTAAAAGAAAATAAAACCAGTATATTTTGCTTGAAATCAGTAGAAATACTTCTGATGAACAGATTGATACTAAAAGGTCAGAATTATATTATTAATGTATTACTATTATTATTATTTTTTTTTTCTGAGGTGGATGAAAGTGATTACAGCTAGGCTTAGCTCAATGTTGAATAATAATTCTATTTTTAACTTACAGATCTTGTTAATTTTAAAAACAGACTGCAAATTTTATTTTATATATAAACTTATAATCTATATTAACACAATTGCATGAAAAATTGTTTTTAGCTTATTTAATCATATTTATATGAGTATAATTTTAAATACTATATTGAAATATGTTTAATTCTGTTTTCTAATTTATTTTCCATCAGGATAAATTTAATGCATCATTTAGTATTTACTGACAAAAAAAGTTATCCTTGTTTTGATTTGAGAAAGTCTGATATTAAAACCTAACAAGTCTACTGCTGTTTGTATAGATCTCAGCAAAAGCAATCGACTGCAATTTTTTGTTTATATGTAGTTGCAACATGTTTTAAACATATGGTTATGAGGACATTTCTCTGGCTTTTTTTCTGTATAAAAGAAAATAAAACCAGTATATTTTGCTTGAAATCAGTAGAAGTACTTCTGATGAACAGATTGATACTAAAAGGTCAGAATTATATTTTTAAATGTATTACTATTATTATTTTTTTTTCTGAGGTGGATGAAAGTGATTACAGCTAGGCTTAGCTCAATGTTGAATAATAATTCTATTTTTAACTTACAGATCTTGTTAATTTTAAAAACAGACTGCAAATTTTATTTTATAAAGAAACTTATAATCTATATTAACACAATTGCATGAAAAATTGTTTTTAGCTTATTTAATCATATTTATATGAGTATAATTTTAAATACTATATTGAAATATGTTTAATTCTGTTTTCTAATTTATTTTCCATTGGGATAAATTTAATGTATCATTTAGTATTTACTGACAAAAAAAGTTATCCTTATTTTGATTTGAGAAAGTCTGATATTAAAACCTAACAAGTCTACTACTGTTTGTATAGATCTCAGCAAAATCAATCGACTGCAATTTTTTGTTTATATGTAGTTGCAACATGTTTTAAACATATGGTTATGAGGACATTTCTCTGGCTTTTTTTCTGTGTAAAAGAAAATAAAACCAGTATATTTTGCTTGAAATCAGTAGAAATACTTCTGATGAACAGATGGATACTAAAAGGTCAGAATTATATTATTAGTGTATTACTATTATTATTATTTTTTTTTTTTTCTGAGGTGGATGAAAGTGATTACAGCTAGGCTTAGCTCAATGTTGAATAATAATTCTATTTTTAACTTACAGATCTTGTTAATTTTAAAAACAGACTGCAAATTTTATTTCATTTATAAACTTATAACCTTAAAATATTAAACACAATTACGTGAAAAGTTTTTTTTAGCTTATTTAATTATTATATATGTGAGTAGAATTTTAAATACTATAATAGAATAGGATTAATTCTGTTTTCTAATTTAATTTCTAGTGGGATAAATTTAATGTATTATTTACTGACATAAATTTATTTTGATTTGAGAAAGTGTGATATAATAACCAAACAAGTTGCTAGTATACTACTACTGTCTGTATAATCTCTGAAAATTAATCAAGGCTCATTGGTTGAAGTAGTATATAATTCTAGGAATTGAGGAATCATTTCTGATATTGTAGACCTTAATTTAATAATGCAACGACTCATTTTGCAATGCAAGGTTGCATGTCATAGTTAGAGCAGTATCAGACCATATTTTTATGATGTTGAGTCGCGTACTTTGGGGGAAGATTTCCAAAATTGTCGTAGAATCAGGATATAACTAGAAGTAAGACAACACTGTTTTATGCTATAAATACGCAGAGCCTTGGTGCCATCAGATTTCTTTGGCCACCCCTGATATCCTTGAGAAGAGGGGGATAGTGTGTCACCCTTATCACTCATTTGGCACTTCTTTTTCTCAATATTTGTTTTTTTATTTTAACATTTGATCATATAATTAAAAATAATTTGACAGCTTTGTGTTTATTTACGGTCAATCATTTGCCAGCGCTGCGAGGGAAACACTTGATAATTATTCATTCAAGGCTATTTTTAAAGTTATTTATCTTGTAATTTTTGCTATAGAAAATTAGGATTTAAAAAAAATAATGATAATAATCTGTTGATTTTATATTTTTATCAATATTTTCAATTCGTATTACGTTATTTGGCATTTTGTGAAAAGTAAAGGTAAGATTATTTTTGTGAAATTTATTGTATTTTTTTGAAAAATAACATTTTGTAACGAAAGTTGAAATCTAGTTACTCAAATTCGAACCAAGCAATTATTAACAAAATCTTTTTTAATTCCTTTTGCTGAAGTTTTCCTCTCTGGTGAACTTGTTTATTTGCAAATTATATATTTTAAAACGTCACAAAATAATAAATAAAAAAAAATAGTAAATTTTTATGGGATGGAATTTTGTGAAAGAGCCTATTTCATTAAAAAGAATTTTGTTAAGGGGCCTGTTTTATTATAACGAATTTTGTGAAGGGGTCCATTTTATCAAATTGATTTTTGTGAAGGGTGCTGTTTCATTAAATGGAATTTTGTGAAGGAGCCCTAAATAGGCCTGAATTTTTGCCTGGATCGACCCTTAAAAAATATATATAGTTGAAAGTTTAACAAAAATTAAAAATATAAATAATAATAAAATAATAATAATAAAATTGTACAATATTTAATGTTATGCCTCTGATTTGCTTATGGATATGCTTAGATATTTTAAAATAATTTATGTTCAATATATCAAAAGTAAGTAAAAATATTTGAAGAAAGTTATGTAAATAAATATACAGAAAATTTAAGAATTATCAAAGTAAAATGCTAATCTTATAAATGAAGAAAAAGTGAATTAAAAACTATTTTCATACAAAAAAAAAAATTCAATAATAGATTTAAATATTACTTTTCAGAAATGAATAAATAATTATATTTATTCATAAATAAACAATCTTAGAAAATTAAATAAATAAATTGAACTTTTAACAATTTTGCAAAAGAAAAATAAATGTTGAAAATACAAAGTATTTTCACAAACAAATTATTATTTTTTTTTTTCTTTGTGAGATGCCTGATTACGACGGAGTTTGGCTCATTCGATAGCTTTACAGATTTCTGTTATGTTCATATAGGAGAGATTGTGCCCCTGGCGGCGGAAAGTGGGACTAATGGATTTTGCAGCACGCCTGCTATACTGTGCAACAGGCAGCAGGGCCACATGCCCGAGGTTCGTATAGGACAAATTGCGCCCCTGGCGGTGGAAGCTGGAACTAATGGATTTTCATAGATTCGAGGCTCCGATGTAAATTAGGGGCCTGCTAGCGGGCGAAGTCAGCTAGTTTTGAATTATAACGTTTGCGAACAAAAATTAATTTTAAAATGTGTCAGAAAGTTGATAATTTGAATTTGTAAACAGTTTTAAAGAAGTATTTAGCATTTTAAAACATGCATTTAGCAAGCATAAATATTGAAATGATTTGGAATTTAATAGCATTCTCCGCTTTTTGATAAATTTATGAAATAGTTATTTATAAACAATTGCTGTCTGATGATGATTTTTCTCATCCAGAAATTTGGTTCAAAACATCTACTTTGGCTTTTTTGCAAGATCTTTTGCCTTTATTGAAAACTGAAAAACACTATATGTTTATACAGTATGTAGTTTTTGAGTAAGAGTAACTCCCATGTATGAATAAAAAGGAATTATGAATATGAAATGATTGTGCATTTATGAATAAAAATGATTTCAAGTATGTGTCAGTAAATATCTAGTTTGAATTTGAAAATAGCCTTAATATGCATGGAAATTGTGTAAGAAAATGTAAGTCAGTCAGTATTTTGAATATACATTTTGCAGTGTTTCTTTCATTTCACAGGTAAATTTTATTAAAATAATTAGGAAAGCTTGGTATTTCTCTATTATTCTGTCGATCACTTTTCATAACAAAAAACTATCGCCAAACTGTAAGATTAAATGCCAAAAATGCAGTCCCATTTACTGGATGTCAGAAGCATTATACGTGTTTGTTATATCATCGAGTGGTTTTTAATTTGACATTTGTGTGTATTTTTCATTATGTTTTACTGATTTATTAGTTATTTCATTCATTAAAATAACAATTGTGTCCTTAAATTCTTATATTTTATTTATTTTGATATTCCAATGGCAACGTTCTACCGTTTATTTGGTGACAGCTTTTTGTTATGAAAAGTAGTCGACGGGAAAATAGAGAAGTACCGAAAACTATAAATACCTCCACAATGATGTAAAATGGTTGATGCAAATTATGTCTGCTCTAAATTGAAACTATAAGTATTTTTTCTGGCAGTATTATAAATAAATAAAAAAAAATTCTAACCAATCTAATGTTTATATTATCTACTATATATTATTCAGTAGTTTTGGTACTTCAACATTAAATAATTAATTAGTTATGTCTGTTGCAAAGCATATGTTTATTGTACTTTTAAAGCTATTTCTAGTAATTAAAATTATGTTGTGATTTCAAATAAAAATGATAGTCTACTTTTGGACGCCAACCAAAACACAGCGGCAATTTTCAGAATTGTATAACGGCTGTGACAACAAATGGTGCTATTGCTTTTGCTTTCATCGTGCTTACATCACTTCTAAATACCATAAATTTCAATTCTTGCATCATCAATTACAAAAATGTTAGCTTTTGAATGAAATTTATTTGAAAATTGATGCTTAATATAACGACCTTTTAAATAATTTTCAAATCTATCTCAAAAATCACCATCAATTTGCTTCAATAATACAAAATAGTCCCTGGGAAAGTTGCCACAATTGAAAATGGATTTCCCTAACCATCATAAAAAGTGAAAAATAATAATAATAAAACCCTGATAAAGCATAAGATCAGATTATCCATAAGATAGAGCATTTTGGCACAAAACTAATATCTGTCAAAAAAAAATAAGACTTTCATTTATATTGAACATAAAATTGATATGTAGAATTTGTTGATGTAGTATATGTTGCTTCAGAATATGCTGGGAATTATATTTTATTATTTTTTTTAAGATCCATTGAGTATTTAACAGGGTTCCCAGCGTCATGGAATTTCAAAGTAGTCAGGGAAAGTCATGGAAATTTTAAAATATATAGAAAAAGTCAGGGAATTTACAAATATTTTCTAAAAAGTCATGGAAAAGTTTTGGTGAAAAAATGAAAAATGATGTGAAATTCATCATATAGTCTCGGGGGGGGAAACAGAATTTTGAAGAGCAATCACAGAAAAAAAAAATTGCTAATTTTTGACAAAGGATTGCAAAAATAAGTAACAAATTTCGTTGTATGCCCACTTGGTCAGAGAATCTTTTTAGATTTGGTCAGGGAAAGTCAGGGAATTTTTTTAGATTTGGTCAGGGAATTTGCCAGTCATGTTTTGCTGGGAACCCTGTTTAACTGCATAAGAGGGAAAAGATTCCTGACTGTGAAAGAAACTGAAGAAACCATACAAATAAATTACACTTCAAAAATTAAAAATCTCCCTCATCTGCAGATTGATTTATGATTATTGTAAAAAAATTTCTCCATCTTTGCATAAAAATTGATTACTTTAAAACAATGAATGTGTTTTAGAAGATACATATTTGAAATGAACAATGATTAAATAAGACATTTTATAACTTTTTTTAATGTTGAATTTTGACGGTGTCTTTGGGCAGATGCAGTGCACATACGCATAGGATCTCATTCGGCTGTATTATCACAGGGAGGGAGGGGGGGGGGGAAGGAGATAGGAATATACTATTTGTATGAATACTTCATAAGTCCATGAAATGTTCTTTCTTGTTGTGGGGAATATGGTGATAATGTCGAAATGATTTGCATTACAAAAGTTGTTTACAGGTTGTTTGTTTAAAGTTTGCATTGTAAATAGTACTGTATTTCACTGGGATGCAAAACTTTTAAAATAAGCTTATTTTACTGATATTGTTATAGTAATTTTTTTCCATCAAGTTTTGACGGGTTCCATCTAGTTTAAATATGGAAAATGTGAGTTGTAAACCAAAATAGTATGAATTTAAAACAAGAACTAAAAATTAATCTGAAATGAATTGCATCTGCCTTTATTATGTTATTTTGGAGGGTTATAAACAACAAAAATCAAAATACAAAAAGCATTTATTAAAAATAATTTGTGCAAAAATTTTACTATTAGACATGGCTCAACTTCTTCACTGTCATTAAACTAGTGGAACATTTTATACTACTTCTTACTTCTTTACCTCCCTGATTGGTTGAATTGGAGAGTGAATTTTGCTGCAAAACAGTTGTTGGATAATGTGAGATATGCATCAAAATGAGATTTTCAGCATTTTTTTTCAACCTTAATATTTTTTTTTTATGGTCCAAATCACTATTACAATCTGATTCGCCTTAAAAAATGAACACAGTGATATGAATAACTCAATACCTTAAAAAAGGTGGATAATGTGACTTTTGCATCTGCACCATTCATATCAAAATTTACAATAGTTCTGTGAAAAATACACCATTTTCAGGCAACAGCTTGTTTCTTAAGGATTAATTTATTGTCTGCTGCAGTTAAACATCTCTAATAAAATTTAATTGTTTGAATGAGAAATTTCTTAAATTCCCATGCTACCCACAGAAATACTTCAAGGCAAAATTTGAACTTATCATTTAAAGAAATATCACATTAACTGTTTTGACAAAGAAAACAAACATGTGATACAGAGTAAATTTATAATTAATGGTAAAGGAATAAAATATTGTTTTAGAAATTATGCAAGTTTAGAAAACAGCCCCAAGCTGAGCTAGATACGAAGAATAATACCAAACAAATCCACATTAAAAAAAATTTTTAATGTGTGATTGAAAAAGAAATATTTTTATGCACTATTATTACCTTAAAATTTAGAGACATTGTATCATGTACATTTTCACAAATTAACAATTGATTTTGTAATATAAAATTTATTTACATACAGTAAGTTTGTCTTTTTGTTTCTATATAAATTAAGTTATACATTTAAGATTATTACTGTTAATCTTAAAAAGATCTTTCTTTAATTTTTTTTTCACATAATATTACTAGCTGACCTGTCTGGGCCAGCAATTACAAAAATGTTAGCTTTTGAATGAAATTTATTTGAAAATTGATGCTTAATATAACGACCTTTTAAATAATTTTCAAATCTATCTCAAAAATCACCATCAATTTGCTTCAATAATACAAAATAGTCCCTGGGAAAGTTGCCACAATTGAAAATGGATTTCCCTAACCATCATAAAAAGTGAAAAATAATAATAATAAAACCCTGATAAAGCATAAGATCAGATTATCCATAAGATAGAGCATTTTGGCACAAAACTAATATCTGTCAAAAAAAAATAAGACTTTCATTTATATTGAACATAAAATTGATATGTAGAATTTGTTGATGTAGTATATGTTGCTTCAGAATATGCTGGGAATTATATTTTATTATTTTTTTTAAGATCCATTGAGTATTTAACAGGGTTCCCAGCGTCATAGAATTTCAAAGTAGTCAGGGAAAGTCATGGAAATTTTAAAATATATAGAAAAAGTCAGGGAATTTACAAATATTTTCTAAAAAGTCATGGAAAAGTTTTGGTGAAAAAATGAAAAATGATGTGAAATTCATCATATAGTCTCGGGGGGGGAAACAGAATTTTGAAGAGCAATCACAGAAAAAAAAAATTGCTAATTTTTGACAAAGGATTGCAAAAATAAGTAACAAATTTCGTTGTATGCCCACTTGGTCAGAGAATCTTTTTAGATTTGGTCAGGGAAAGTCAGGGAATTTTTTTAGATTTGGTCAGGGAATTTGCCAGTCATGTTTTGCTGGGAACCCTGTTTAACTGCATAAGAGGGAAAAGATTCCTGACTGTGAAAGAAACTGAAGAAACCATACAAATAAATTACACTTCAAAAATTAAAAATCTCCCTCATCTGCAGATTGATTTATGATTATTGTAAAAAAATTTCTCCATCTTTGCATAAAAATTGATTACTTTAAAACAATGAATGTGTTTTAGAAGATACATATTTGAAATGAACAATGATTAAATAAGACATTTTATAACTTTTTTTAATGTTGAATTTTGACGGTGTCTTTGGGCAGATGCAGTGCACATACGCATAGGATCTCATTCGGCTGTATTATCACAGGGAGGGAGGGGGGGGGGGGAAGGAGATAGGAATATACTATTTGTATGAATACTTCATAAGTCCATGAAATGTTCTTTCTTGTTGTGGGGAATATGGTGATAATGTCGAAATGATTTGCATTACAAAAGTTGTTTACAGGTTGTTTGTTTAAAGTTTGCATTGTAAATAGTACTGTATTTCACTGGGATGCAAAACTTTTAAAATAAGCTTATTTTACTGATATTGTTATAGTAATTTTTTTCCATCAAGTTTTGACGGGTTCCATCTAGTTTAAATATGGAAAATGTGAGTTGTAAACCAAAATAGTATGAATTTAAAACAAGAACTAAAAATTAATCTGAAATGAATTGCATCTGCCTTTATTATGTTATTTTGGAGGGTTATAAACAACAAAAATCAAAATACAAAAAGCATTTATTAAAAATAATTTGTGCAAAAATTTTACTATTAGACATGGCTCAACTTCTTCACTGTCATTAAACTAGTGGAACATTTTATACTACTTCTTACTTCTTTACCTCCCTGATTGGTTGAATTGGAGAGTGAATTTTGCTGCAAAACAGTTGTTGGATAATGTGAGATATGCATCAAAATGAGATTTTCAGCATTTTTTTTCAACCTTAATATTTTTTTTTTATGGTCCAAATCACTATTACAATCTGATTCGCCTTAAAAAATGAACACAGTGATATGAATAACTCAATACCTTAAAAAAGGTGGATAATGTGACTTTTGCATCTGCACCATTCATATCAAAATTTACAATAGTTCTGTGAAAAATACACCATTTTCAGGCAACAGCTTGTTTCTTAAGGATTAATTTATTGTCTGCTGCAGTTAAACATCTCTAATAAAATTTAATTGTTTGAATGAGAAATTTCTTAAATTCCCATGCTACCCACAGAAATACTTCAAGGCAAAATTTGAACTTATCATTTAAAGAAATATCACATTAACTGTTTTGACAAAGAAAACAAACATGTGATACAGAGTAAATTTATAATTAATGGTAAAGGAATAAAATATTGTTTTAGAAATTATGCAAGTTTAGAAAACAGCCCCAAGCTGAGCTAGATACGAAGAATAATACCAAACAAATCCACATTAAAAAAAATTTTTAATGTGTGATTGAAAAAGAAATATTTTTATGCACTATTATTACCTTAAAATTTAGAGACATTGTATCATGTACATTTTCACAAATTAACAATTGATTTTGTAATATAAAATTTATTTACATACAGTAAGTTTGTCTTTTTGTTTCTATATAAATTAAGTTATACATTTAAGATTATTACTGTTAATCTTAAAAAGATCTTTCTTTAATTTTTTTTTCACATAATATTACTAGCTGACCTGTCTGGGCCATTAGGTAGAAAAGTAACTCATTAGATACAGATAGATAATCATTAAGACAAAATATCAGGGCTGCCATTCCAAAAATTATTCAAAATATTTGCTTTAGTAGCCTTCAAAGGCAAAAATAGTCACATATAATCGCTGATTTAGTAGCAAAATAGTTGCATATAAAGTATCATTTAGATAATGATTTCCCTTTTACAAATTTTCTGACTATTTCCTTAAAAATTATTAAGTTTTTCTGATTACAACAATACAACATTTTATGTACAATGTGCACAAATTCAGCACTGTTTCTACATGTTATCTAATTATTCTGTAACAATATTGTGAAAAGTAACTCCATTTAGTTTTCATGATATTTGAGTTTTACTGCAACTTTTGGATCAACATTTGACATAGCTCTTGTTAGTTGCAGATGTAATAATGATATTTCCAGCATTTCGTTTTTTCTTTCGTGATGAACGTCAAGAAATCTTTCTTGGAACTTTTCCTAAACTACAGATCAGTATAAGGGAAGTTTTATTTCCCCTGGGATTTTGCTTACTTTTGAAATGACATTTTTTCTGTAGAATACTACAACATAGTCAAGGTTATGCCCTGATTTAGTGTGATGCACCATATATTACGAAAATCTATCTGAAAAATTATTACAAACGAAAATTTCCAGGGGGGAGAAAATTTAGGTCATAATTTTGAATGAGGGAAGGTTGAAGTTTAGATGATCATTATTTATTTATTGTTGTTAGAAACAGTAAACAACAGATGGGGCAGATTTTCTTCTTTTTTTTTTTTAAATATAAAGTTTTAGAGATTTTAATATCTATATATGGGGATCAAAGGAGGAGGGAAGCAGAAATTTTGGAAAAAAGGGTAATAATTTATACGAGTATTTATTTATTTATTAAAGAGAAATAAATAAGGTAGATAACTTTATATATAAAGATATTAAACTTCCTTATATGTTGAGGGGGACAAAAAGAAATAAAAGTATATTTTGGACAGAGGTGTGAGAATAATTTAAATGATTAGACGAGAGCAAGCTAATTAATTATAATATTCAGAAAAAAGTCTTTATGATTTCAACAGACTATTTTAAAATAACATTTTATGTGATGACTTCTTGGATATGGTACTTATCCATGTCTAAAATAAACAAGAAAAAAATACCAGAACCAAATGCAACAAAATGTTTTGGAGCAGTTTGTATCCTTACCCACCTAGCATAAGGAAAAAGAAACAGGCATTTCAAAACTTTCCTCCTGTATTTCATTTATATACTGATATCAGCCATTCTACAAAATTTATTATTTTACAGATTCCAAGATGAAATCTGCTTCGTCAATTTTTTTTTTAATTGTTGTTTCATTTGAAAAAACTAGAATAAAATTTTCAAAAAGTCTCCTTTTTCATAAAATAGTTGCCTATTTGTCAGAAATAGTTGCTTTTCAGCCCTTTTTCACTTTAAAAAAAGTTGCCTTAGTTTCCTGAAGCTGAAAATAGTAGCAAATGGCAGCCCTGAAATATGTAAATTTTCTCATTCCCATGTAAAACCCTTCGGGTTTCAAATCAAATTTATAAAAAGAAATGAGAAATTTTTCTTGTTCCTGTGTAAAATACTTTGAGTTTCAAAACATGCACAAATTTTTAAAAGAAAAACAAAATATGTAATTGTCCCTGGTCCTGTGTAAAACCCTTTTGAGCCCTATGATCCAAAGCTGTTAAAATAATATTTAAATTGGTTGATTTAAAAAAGAAAAAAAACTTAATAACAGGGATTTGAAACTTATTATTTCCCATGAAAAACAAAACAAAAAAATTGGCACCATTTCTAATTTTTTTTTTTTAAAGAAAAATTCCATTTGTATTTTTCATTCAATAAAACAATTAGATTATCATCTTTAACATTCAAGGTCACATGACGTGTTTATCTGCTTTTGTAACTAACTAAACACTCTCTCATACTCGGGATTGTAATGAGGCATTGTTGGTGTAGCAAGCATGACTTTTGACAATAAATCGCATTTGCTACTTAATTTTTAATTTGACGAATAAAGCTTCACTGCTCACAGTGTTGAATTCCAGGGATTCCTCCCCCCCCCCCCCTGGAAGATTTGAGGTTTTATGCTTTCAGTGGTCAAAAAGTGGAATTCCACCCCCCGGAGAAAAGTGTCTGAATTCAACACTGACTGCCCGTCTATTTGGCTTGCATGATTTAATGTTTTCAGGTACATTTTCCAGTTGCAATGTATAGAATAGATATTGCAATGAATCCAAGGTATCCCATTTATTTGAAAATAAACCTAGATCTTCAGGAAGTACATTCACAAAATACTTTAAATTAGGAAAATGATCCTTCTTCAATATATTTCCAGTGATGCAACTTCAGATTTTATCAGAACAGAAGGGGAATTTGTGCATCATGTAATCGTATACTGTGATAAAATTAGTGGTGTTTTGGCTAAGTAGCTGAGTAATTGTGAGTAAGAAAGAATCCACTGATATGAACGTAAAGTGTAACACTTCTCTGCGTGTGTTTATATACATATATATTCATAAACATGCATCTTGAGTATATTAATGATATTTTTTATAATTAGCTTTAATTTTTGAAATTTCATTTATTGTACACCTTTTAAAGACAATTTTTGTGAACTCAAAATTTTGAAAACAGTGTAGCATTATTTAAAATATATATATATATATAAAAGTACAATTAAACAATATGAAATTAAAACTGATTCTTTAACCAATTATTGCTCATTTTGATACATGAAATCTGTCTATTAAAAATGGTTATTGCTTACTGTAACAATTCCTTAAATAATGCAAAATGCTTCATATTTTCTAAAAATACCTTATTTTCTTTTGATTAAAAAAATGAGTACTTTCATGTTATACCCACCTGATATCTGCCACCCCTGCCTGAGTTATTAGTCACACATAACACATATAAGATGTATACATATGACATGTGCATAAAACATATAAGATGTAAATAATATGTATATAATGACATATATGACTGTTTGGAGTATGTATATATGCGTATATATGATGCATATATAAGCTTTTTGATGATCTGGTGAAATCATGTTGCAACTTTGGCATAATTATAATTGTGGGGGCCAGTTTAACACAAAAGTAATAAATTTGTATTAACTTTACAGTTTTTAGTTTTTTATAATGAGGCAATTCCATAAAAGTGTCAACTTTTATCTATATATAGTAAAATATATAAAGTGTCAATTTTTATAAATTAAGTTAAAAAATATATTCCAAGTTTTCAAATTAATGTTTTTGATTCAAAACGTTTAGGTTATAGCTGAAAAACAAAATATTTGCAGTTTTGTACAAATAGTATCTTTGAAAAAAACTGTGAAAAAGAATGCAATTGTTGTTTATTTTGTATTTTCTTAATAAATAAATGCATGTAGTAAAATATTTAATGGTCTACAATAGCCTTAAAGTCATATACTTGATAATAATGCATGCAAAATAAACTATGTAATCGTGCTCAATATGCTTTTGAATAAGCTGTCACATGTGAATAGTTATATAATGTAATTTCTTATGATCATTCTGGATAATAAAAAATATATAAAATTTATTAGTTTAGTCAATTTTCTTTTAATAAATGTTTAAAAAACTTTCCGTCACGTCAAATGATAGTTAATTGCCGAAACGTCAGTGAAGGCTTACTGTGGAGACCCGAAAAGTTTTTGGTTTCTGTCTGTCTGTCTGTTTGTCTGTCTGTCTGTCTGTTCCGCTATAACTGCCGTAAAAATGATCCGATTAGTTTGATTTTTGGTAGGTATGTTGGTGAGATACCCGGAATTAGATGTATAGTTTTTAGTTACATTTGGTTCATTCGTTCGGAAAATATAGAACATTTCTTTTTTGATCATAATGCTTTCCTATGGGAATTCAGACGATTTTGAATTTTTTCAGTCGTTGAAAATAAAATGTCGCATTTGATTAATGTATTTAAACGGTAAGTTATGAAGGCTAAAATTTATCAAGTCAGGTGTTAAATTATTTAAATTAATTTGAAATTTTGTTTTTACTTTCGTCAGATTTTTTAAATTAGGTGTATAATTTTTGGTGCAATTTTATACATCTGTTCTAATAATATAATACATTTATTTTATCACTTTTTGCAAATATTAAAATGCATTCATTTTTATTTTCCTTTTCAATTTAACAGTAACCTAGCAACCATATTTCAAAGAATATCAAAATGATAAAATTCAAGTAACTCAGACGATTTTGCTACAATATTTTATTCACAAAATAAAATATTATTGGAGGATTTTAATATTTTATTTTAATAAATGAGAATTTATTTTGTACAAGTTACCTTTTAACTACTATAGAATGATAGCCGAAACATTTTTATATGAGATATTATTAATTTTCTGGAAGAGATGTAGATTTTTCGTGGTTGAAAATTAGTATTATTTTAAAAATAGAATGTAATATCTCGTACAACGAGATAGTTAATCTAAAGAAATTAGCGTAGTAAAACGCATCCATACAGCCTGAAATAGCATAATTACTGGAAACTGAGATCATAAAATGTTATCACAAAAAATACATTATAGCGCCAAATCAAGGTTGCTATTTAGTAAATTGGCAGTGGGCACTATTATGAATGATTACACAATAGGTTTAAAAGTTTCCAAATAAGCCTATTTTGGGGAGATTTTAGTATGCTATTGCCATCGAATTAGATCAGGATGTATTTAGGTCAAATAAATATTGTACAATGACCATCAAAAAAGTTTTTCCGAAACAAAAATTGTAATAATACTAGATTTCTGAAATAGATAAGTGAAATATATAGTAGATTCAGTTTACATTTCCATAAGTTACTTTTGTACACGAGATATTATTCACCGTATCAATCAGATACGAGTGTTTCGTGATTGGTAAATATTGCTATTTAGGTATTAGGATAACATGAAATTATTTTCAAAATTTTTGCTTATCGTAATAAAACCACTGTGCAGAACGAAATGGAAGATATACTAGAAACATTCACACAAATAATAGGAAATCACGAATAAAAATTTAATAAGATTACGGAGGGTTCAGCGGGGTTGAGCCCCCCCCCCCCCCCCCTGAAGAAATGTATTTTTTTTAATCTAAAAAATAGAATAAGAAATTCATAAGAATGTCAGAATATTATTGCATAAACCGTGTTTAATTTAACGTTTAAGTTCTGAAACCTTCGAATTATTTTATATGCATATAAATATATATGTAGTAATTTAAATAATTTAATTTGCGTATTGTAAGATATTAAATATTATGAAAAGTGAGTTTAAAAAACATTGACTTTCAGAGCTGACGTTGAGGCTCCTGATCTGTAGATTTACTAGTAACTACAACCCTAGGACAGGTAGGTTGCTCTAAATTATAATTTTATGTTGCTTATAATCATATTTAAGATATGTAATCATATTTAAGATTAGTTTAAAAACTGAATGGTTTCTTAATTTACAACAGTTTCCAGTTTTATATACCAGTTTAGAGTCATGGTAGCAAACATGTCATTACATCACACTATAAGAAATTGCTAAAAAATTAAAGAATGAAATAGCTAAAAAAATTGTTTCATATATTTTTTTTTCAACCTTTTAATGAATAGCAGTCATGTATAAACTGAAAAGTCAATTTTCATTTGAAAATAGCTTCAAGGTAATTGCTTTAACTTAATTCTGTAACTCAAAATGTCATTCCATCACATATGGAATTGTCCAATGTACAGCATGCAAAATTGTTATTTTAGCAAGGCTGTGAACATTTTTTTTTTTTTTTTTTTTTTTTTTTTTTTGAGGCAGGCCAAATTTACAATAATAAAAGAAATGCCCTATCTTCTGAAAATGTAGAATGATTAGTGCATCATAATTTACAAATTTAACATTACAACAAATTTAATTATTAATTTTTTTGGTACTTTTCGGTTAGCCAGGCGCCAGTGATATATATGCATATATAATGTATATAGATATACATTATATATGCATATATAATGTATATAGATATACATAAAAAATATACATATATATATATATATATGTATCTGTATATAAATATATGTATGTGTATATGTAGATGTGTGTATATATATATGTATATATATCACTGCCACCCGGCTAACCGAAAAGTACCATTTTTTTAAAATTGCATTTATTGTATTTTCTGTTTCTACACTGCTTCTTTACCCAAAATCATAGTCTTTGCCTACAGATTTACAGATGACATTTTTTTTTTATATATAAATATAAAACTAAACTTTAATTTGTATTAATTTTACATGTTTTTTTTCTTACCTTTTTCTATATTTTGTAAATAAATTTTTATGTACCAAGTAAATAGTTTTATGAATTATTGCATACATTATAAATTTATATTCGAATAACTTTTTATAGATCAGTTATAAATTCATTTGTCTTCAAGTATGCTTAAAAAAGGAAATTTTTATAACTACTTGGTACAGCTCGCAATAAAAACCTCCTTACAGTTTTAAGGATTTTTTTTTTTCATTTGTCTTTAAGTTCTCTAAGCAACTTGCCCTATTAATAGATCAGAATCAGATATTTGATTTTCTTTCTTGATATTTAACATCTAAAAGAATTGCAGATGAGTTTACTGTTGATGACAAAACCTATCTTGAAAACAAATTTTTCGACCGGCAAAGTAATATTGATTGTAACACATGGATATGGGGAACAGCTAGCTGCAGTTTAAGCACTCCTTTTTCTGGAGACAATAATGAAATTATGATATTTAGTGTGTGACTGATGCAAACTTGTAACATATTTTCTTTCAGGCAGCAACATTTTAATCATAGTTTTACACAAGCAGGTGTACTATAGAAGTTTCAAACTCCTGACATCTAAGTTGCAAAAAAAAATTAAAAGCCATAAGAAAATTAAATTTTTTAAAATAAAAAAGAAATTGCGGCAGTTCTTACATTACTTAATTAAAATTTACCCATGTGATGTTGAAACTTGTAGATTAAAGTATAAGAGCTGCTAATCAATTGTTCTAATTAGATGGTTTTTCTAGTTAAATGGAAATTCAAGAATATTCTTAATTTAGCATGTTACCTTCCAGTTTTTTCACATGTTAGTCTGAATGTTGAAACTCATTTACAGAGAAATTCAAGTTAATGAGGAGAGCAAGAGGAAAGATAACAAATCTGGAGTCTGCTGTCTAAATCCAGAAAGTTGGCACCTCTGTCATTATCCAAATCCAGCAAATTTTATTATTAGTATAATTTTCCCAAGTACACATTCAACTGTTATTATTTTCTGGTTAATACACTGAAAATAAGACCAGCAAATATTACTAGTATAATTTTCCCCAAGTACGCATTTAACTGTTTATTATTTACTAGTTAATACACAGAAAACTTCTTGTATCAAACAAAAATAATATATCTTCAAGGTTTAAAAAAAAAAAAATATTTGGCGAGTGTTACCGGAAAAACAAAAATTATTTAGTATTTATTACAAAAATAAAAATAAATCATTTCTAATATTTTGTGTATATAGTTTGTATTCTCATATTTTATTTACATTATTTGTAACATTTCAGTTCATTGAAAGAATGTGTTAAAAAGTATATTTATTTAAAAAAAATCTACAAAATCCTACTGAAGTACCATGTGATCATAAAATGAAGAAAACAAATTCATCGCTCAGTGTTCAGTGTATACGTTTTGGCCGCAACCTGATTGGTTTTTCGGAACTGGCTCTTGATTGGTAGCGCAGGAATGAGTACGGTCACGTGATGTCTGCCGCGAGACGCTAGTCAGCTTAGACAGTTGTTTTTGTCCAAACTATGGCAAAACTACATTCTAGACTTCACGATACTCGCCTCGACGAGTGAGAAAATTTAAGAAGCATTAGCTTGGCGATAATGTCAAGCTCTCTAAGATGCTTGGTGATTCGTTTTAGTCCAGAATCGTCTCACAACATCAAATTTTATATACAGTGTGCCCGCTAAAGTCCGTTGTCACTCCAATAATTTCTGAACGGCAAGAGCTATAGTCATAAAAGTGGGGTCTAGGTATAGTAAAGTTTCCATGCGCTATGCAAGGAAACCACTTACAGCGCCACCTGGTGGCTAAATTTGGAGTTAGCGTTCTTATTTCAAAAACGGTACGAGATACGGGAAAAAAGTCAATTACAAAGTTGTTCAGCATCATCGATTTATTACAAACAAATCTTGCTCGCAAAAATTATTCAAATGGTAAGCACAAAGCGCTCATGAGTTTGATCGCGTTGTACAAAACTGCACTTATCGGACATGAGGTTCATATATCTGTGATACTCAAAATGGTGTTCTTGAGCAACAATACACGTCTGGACACGGGATTGAACTTCCCGCTTCACATTGTACAACATGGCAGGTGACACGCTGGCACAAGTATCCATAATATGGTTTCGAAGCTCCTGCAATGTTAGTGGAGGTGTTGCATACTCTCGCTGTTTCATGTATCTGCACCATTTATACAAAATGGAAAAAAATACTTTTTCACGGAATGGGATATTAAGATTTATTTATCTAAAGATGAATACTGTATATCTACTCACAATTGAAACTCTGGAGTGTGACCTTTTCTCATTTCTTCCGCATTATGTCGCGTTATAATTTTGGGAGTTTCGAACCAAATAAATTTGCATTTTATGCCTTCTACTTTTAAGATTACTTACTTTACGGAAGGTGTCTTCTCTTACTAAATCTATGATGCTGAACAACTTTGCAATTGACTTTTTCCCCGTATCCTTTACTGTTTTTTAAATAAGAACGCTAACTCTTAATTTAGCCACCAGGTGGTGCTGTAAGCTGTTTCCTTGCGTAGCGCAGGGCAACTTTATTGTACCTAAACCCCACTTTTATGACTAAAGCTCTTGCCCTTCAGAAATTATTGGGGTGACAATTGACTTTAGCGGGCACACTGTATAGAGGCACCTTTAGTCTCACTCATATAATTGAACTAGTCCAGGCGAGTATTACTAAGTTCTGGAATGTAGGTAGGTTTGCTATAGTTTGGACAAACATGTCTGTCTAAGCACAGTCTGATCATCGTATGCGGCCTGTCTAGGCTCTCGGTTAGTCTAGGAATAAAGGCACTCTAGGCTTAACTTTTCACATGGTTTCTCGGATTGCTACTCTATCCGCATGGGATCACTTGATACTGGCTCGGTGGAGTTTTTAGTTTTACAAAATGCAGGGCCTGAATATCACAGGGACATGTGTCCCGAGGCCACATTTTCAGGCGACCTCAAAATATATTTTCTCCACTCTCTGTTACAAATTAACACAAATTTCCTTTTATAGATCACATAAAAAATTAATTTTTACCATTCATGCAAACAAAACTATTGCAATGTTCTTCAGTGACGACAATAAAATGCAATGTATATTTCGAAATTCAGAGAAGAACAGATATTACACCAAACATGTTTCATTCAGTCCCTTAAGTTTAGAGTTTTACTTACTCTAAATAGCATTATAGCGCAGAAGATTTTACAGTTCCATAAATTTTGAAACAGATGTGTTACACTCACACACAGAAGTTTGGCGACTTTTTGATTGGCGCGATTTTCAAGCCCGTGCCAAACCAAATAACTTAATACAATAGCCAAGTTACCAGTAAATGTAAAAATCTCCAAAATTAGGCGACTTTTTTCCTTTTTATAAAAAAAAACGGTGCGTGAGTGTACAACATCATCACCAATTTTTTAATACATTTTTACATGTGTCTATAATGTATTTTTCTTTTAAAAAGCTAGGGTTAAAATTTTGAGCTGCACATAAAGCAATTTATCATGTTTATAATACAATTTTTTGAGAAAGGGGAGCCCCGAGCTCCAACGCTATCTATGTGGCCCGGTTCCACTTAAGCTCGTATTCACAGTTAACCTCAATCTAGAAAACCTGTGTCGAACGCTCAAATAGCATCCATCATTAATCTGATTGGACATTGGCCGCAATCAGGTCTAATCAGGTTAATCGAGAATTTCAATTAGGCATTCGACCAAGGTTTTCTAGGTTGAGGTAGATGGTGAATATATAAGCATTAGGGTTGATCAGGCTATGACCAAATGCATCCAGACCGCTTCCTTCTACAATGGATGGATAGAGTGATATCGCTAGCGAGCACAGAAGAATGCGGAGAGTTTCTTTTAGAGCGCATAGAACCCCCTTGTCGATGCGTAATGAAAAAACAAAATTGACAAGATCCACTTCACTGATAAAACATTTAAATGTGACCAGTTGACGAGCTAGAAACAACGTTTATGTTGAGAACAAGTACTTAGAGTGCCTCCGTATGAGACTGGTGATATATGGGGAAATACAAATTGATTGATCGTGACGATTTTGCGCAAAATCGATCCAGAAGCAACTTGGTGACTCTGCCAATATCGCCAACTAATATTTGTCGACTTCTCTCATTCGTCTAATGGATCAATTTCATTTGACACCATAGCCTAGAAACTATAGTTGCTACAGTATTTAACTTAGCAATCCCTGGGCATTTTGCTACCCCACTAGCTTTTGTTGATTTTGATTGGTTGTATGCAAATTGGAGGATTGTGGTCACGTGTTTGAAATTGACCTGACGAACTCGTCCATGCGAGTATTACCAAACTCTGGAATCTAAGTTTGTTATATTTTGAACAAAATATCTAGTCTGAGCATGTACATATTGCTGCTCTCTTATAAAGACACTCTACCTTTAAAGTACCAGGAACTTATGAACCGTTTAATTTTGAAAGGTCTGTGTTTATTGGTCGTAAGTCGCCACTCTCTTATAGCGAGACCAACGATACCAATCCATCGTTTTGTGCCAATCGGCGTGTAAAGATTATCCAACCCGTGTGAGGTTTTAAAAGTCAGGAACTGGCCGTGTATTTCGTTTGTCGCGCTTAAGGCTCCTACAATCCGGGCTGACTCACGACGCCATTTAATTGGCCGTAGGAGAAGAACGATTGGCCATGCCCATGGGCAACAAAATGATTGATGATTCAACTTGTGTTATCGCGACTTACGTTATACACGGCCAGTTCGTGACATTTAAAAGTCACACTCAGTGATCATCTTTACACGGCGATTGTTACAAAGCGGCACGCCCACCATTTTGTACCAATCGCCGTGTAAAGATGATCCACACCGTATGACGTTTTAACCCTCTAACCGAGGCTAACGAAACAGAAAGGCTACCGCGGTGCTTTACGCGTATCTATTTTTACAGACCGCCGGAGTCACGTGATACTCGAATGCACCAATGCAGGTGTACGAAAGAGCATCACGTCACTGTAGCGGTCTGTAAAAAAAGATAAGTGGAATGGACAGTGGTAGCCTGTCTTTTTCGTTAGCCTCGCCTCTAACAGTCTTGCAAAAGGGCAAATCTGTAATTTTTTTCTCTGCATTTTGTCTTAAATGCTAAGAAAAACTAATTTTTCAGCATTGAATATAAAACAAGTTAATTGATTATTATTCATTGCTCAACCCATTAAAAATGCACTAAATCAATAGAATTTTATTACTTTAAATAATGCTTATATTGCAATGAAGCCTGGAACTTAGTGAACGTATTAACACGGGCTTGTCAATGAGAGGGTTGTTAAAAATCATGAACCGGCCACGTATAACGTAGGTCACGATCGAACTCGTCCAGGCGAATATTAACAAGTTCTTGTTATTGAAATATAATATGTCTAGCTTTACCATAATTTGGACAAACGCGTTTGTCTAAGCAGAATCTCAGCATCGTATGGCGCCACTCTCATATAGAGACACACTTCATTAGACGGCTAAAGTTACGTGGTATCACGTGACACGGTCTTAAAAAATTTATAACGCAATTACACCAAACAAAAAATACTGACGCACGCTCATACTGTGCTTAGGCTTAGACAGATGTTTTTGTCCAAACTATGGCAAAACTACATGGTCTTTATCCACGAGTGGCAACAGCCACGCCTCTTCGGGTATTTGCCCTCCGTAAAAGACTGTTTATTGGAGGCAGGAGAAGCAGTGTTAAAATGCTTTTCACGCCTATTGCTGTTTTTCTTCTATATACCCGCAGATGACGTGACAAGGGTGAAGTCCATTCCAGACTTCACGATACTGGTCTTGACGAGTGAGACAATTTAAGAAGCATTAACTTGGCTATAATGTCAAGCTCTCTAAAATGCTTGTGATTCGTTTTAGTCCAGAATCGTCTCACCGCATCAATTTTTATATATCGAGGCACCTTTAGTCTCACTCATATAATTGAACTCGACCAGGCGAGTATCGCTAAGTTCTGGAATGTCGGTTTACCATAGTTTGGACAAACGCGTCTGTTTAAGTACATCTAAGTACATACATTAAGTTTGATCTATGTCACCAGTTTCATATAAAGGCACTCTAAGCTGAACTTCACATGGTTTCTTGGATTGCTACACAAACCACATGGGATCATTTGATGTTGGCTCGGTGAGCTGCTGGTCTGGCGTTTGTTTTATCAATTGCAGGGCCTGAATATCACAGAGGCACACCAGGCATGTGCCCCGAGCTACATTTTCAGGCGACTCCAAAATATATGTTCTACACCCTCTGATACAAATTTCCTTTTATAGGTCACAGAAAAAATTAATTTTTACCATTCATTCAAACATAACTATTGCAATGTTCTTCAGTGACGACAATAAAATGCAATGTATATTTCGAAATTCAGAGAACAGATATTATAGACCGGGAGGCGGCAGCACAAACAATCACCTCATCGAGTTCACGGCTGAAATTCCAGAATTAGTTAAAACTCTATTCGCATATTAAAACGCAATCGGTCTGCCAAGTCATATCTTGGTGGAAAACACCTTAAAACCTGATTTTAGCGGTTGATTTGTAGGTTTACCATTGTGTTTTCCTGCACCCAAAAGTATGAAAACGTGGAGGACTGGGAGCTGGAACACACAATGTTAAAAATCTTCAGTTTTTGCTGCGGACACACTTCACCGCTTTTAGAGAAAACGGTTACTTTACTATATTATGAAACATTTTCATTGGTCAAAATAGGGATATTCTATAGTGAAGTTGCAATCAGCTGATCAACCATTGTACTTCAATTGGAGGTCAGGGGAGTTAAACCAATCAGAACTGCCTATTTGAACCACGAGGCTAACGAAAAAGAAAGGCTACCGCGGTGCTTTACGCGTATCTTTTTTTTACAGACCGCGGGAGTCACGTGTTGCTCGAATCCACCAATGCAGGTGTACGAAAAGAGCATCACGTCACTCTAGCGGTCTGTAAAAAAAAGATAAGTGGAATGCACCGCGGTAGCCTGTCTGTTTCGTTAGCCTCGCGTGCGAACCATGTGACGTCAGCTGCCCTGTCCTTATACTTATGTATAACGTAGGTCGCGCTTATAGTGTGACGTCAATCATGACGTTTAGCTTGAAAACTGACTCAAAAGAAACGGTTGCTACGTTGTATTCTCTTTATCATTTGTATATTATAGCTATATCTCACAGCTAAATGTTTTAATACTTTATAAACAGTCGTAACATTTCCTACGATTTATATTAAATAAGAAATGAAACATTGCAACCATTTGTTTGGAGTAATTTTCCAAGCAAAACGTCACGACTGAAAGCCCCACAAAGATAGATTGCATTTATAATAGCACGTCCATCTTACTTAGTTACTTCAAACATTATGCTTGTTACTATCCTAGTAACAGGATGTTTTTGTCGTACCACGTGATTTCCTTTAAAGTCACGTGATCATGAAGATAATAGTTAAACACAACGTGTTTGACATTTTCACTTCTGCTATAGAAGAGGGTTGTTTGGTAAGTTATAATGTCCTGCATTCTTTATTTTACACTTTATTTTACAATTTATTAAGAAGATCTAATTTAAATAACGTTTATATTGCAAACGTAAGGTAAAAGCACTAAATTATTGTTTTAAAAGCCTTTTATTTTGTAATTCTATCGACAATAAGATGATGTAATACATTTAAAATCTTACTATTGGGTTTTATTTTAGCATAAACGATATTTATTCAACTGGCTATTGCTTTTAGAAGTAACTTAATTTTCTTACACAAGCGGAAAATAATATTTCTTCATTAATATATCATGTTTACAAAATTTTTAAGTTATATATAATATAACTTGTAAATACATAGTATATTTATATACCAAATCCATAAGTATACATATATACTTAAATAACATGTAAGTATACATATACTTATAGATACTTATAGTATAAAAATATACTATGTATTTACAAGTTATATTATATATAACTTAAAAATTTTGTAAACATGATATATTAATGAAGAAATATTATTTTCCGCTTGTGTAAGAAAATTAAGTTACTTCTAAAAGCAATAGCCAGTTGAATAAATATCGTTTATGCTAAAATAAAACCCAATAGTAAGATTTTAAATGTATTACATCATCTTATTGTCGATAGAATTACAAAATAAAAGGCTTTTAAAACAATAATTTAGTGCTTTTACCTTACGTTTGCAATATAAACGTTATTTAAATTAGATCTTCTTAATAAATTGTAAAATAAAGTGTAAAATAAAGAATGCAGGACATTATAACTTACCAAACAACCCTCTTCTATAGCAGAAGTGAAAATGTCAAACACGTTGTGTTTAACTATTATCTTCATGATCACGTGACTTTAAAGGAAATCACGTGGTACGACAAAAACATCCTGTTACTAGGATAGTAACAAGCATAATGTTTGAAGTAACTAAGTAAGATGGACGTGCTATTATAAGTGGGCTATATTTGTAAGTATAAATTAATCTATTTCTTTAAATTAAAGCTAATTGTTATTAATTATCAGAATATAGGGTTTCTAATGACAAAGTTTGAGAATTTCTATCACTTAACTAAAGTTCCACATGTATATAGGTACACACACACACACACACACATATATATATATATATGTATTCATAGACACAATTTATTAAAATTAAGTATTTTAAAACATTTATTTTAATTAAAAAAATAATTATTTTGTTTACTTATAATTTTTTAATTTAATTAAGTTACTTTGTAATTTTTTTAAAAACTTTTACAATAATATAACATGTTTAAATTGTTTTTATAAGTACATGTAGTAACATAACAACTATATAGTATGTTACCATTATATAATATTAACATACAAGACGAATCAACATTGATAAAGTATGAAATACTTTTATTAAGTTTTAAATTTAAAATTGTAAATTTATAAAACTTTTTTAACTGAAAAATAATTTTGCTATCTTGTAAAATTTTAAAAACTTTTATAATAGTTCAAAAATACATTTACTAACATGTGTAGTATGTTACTAACATTTAGTATACATACTATGTTATCATGTTTCTGTTATAAACATATAAGAGAAATTATTAATCTTAAATTGCAAGTTAAACAATATTAATAAACACACACATTTTGTTTAAATAAACACACAGATTTAAAGCAAAATATTTTATTTTCAGGACTTAAATAATACATTTTGAATAAATTCCACATTAATGTTACGTAAAAAGTTTTCACTGATACATTCAACTCCGTTTAAAAACCTTGAAATAACATAATCAAAATTTACAAGCATTAAAATCATATCCCCTAAGTGATTAAATCTTTCACGTTTATTAAAGGTGAAACATGTATGTAGACTTTGGGATTGGTGTCTAAATATACATCCTACACATTCATAAATTTGGTTTAATATTGTCAGTACATTATCCTCAATAGAAGAGATAAGTTTCGTTAGTAAAACACGCTCGATTTCAGAAGGTAAATTAACGAGTGTGCATTTTTGCTTAATTAACAGCGGTAGATGAACTGTATACAAGTGTTTAATAAGATTGCTATTAAAATCAATAGCTTTTTCTTTTAAATTTTCTAACTGAAAATCGTTTAAAACACAATGTGTATAATTCTTTAAATTTTTTATTTGCATAATAGAATTATTATAATTTAGCACTAATACTGTATTGTTAGCAATAAACGATGAACTTTTATATTTTAAATTAAATCCAAAAATTTTATATTGGAATTCATACCATGTTGAAATATCCATAAAAATTCTATTTGTTGATGAAATTTCTTCATTTGTAAATACATTGTGTTTGATCTCTTCAATATGTACATAAAACTGTTTATAATGTCGTTTTAAAGTTAAAAATATAAAATCAGCAAGTTTAATCCGAAACATGACAAAAATGCGAGATTTACCATGTTTGGTTTTGGAAATGTTATTCACACATGCGATGGGAGGGGATATGTTATATAATTGTTCACTACTATGTGTAATGCTAGTTGATGGTTCATTTGAAGAAATTAAACCACTTGTAGGCTGTGAGGTAAGATATGTTTCCAAATTTTTAAAATCTAGATCCTTAAACATTGTATCCAAAAAGCTTTTAGCAGAGGTAGACTCACAACAGGTGTCGGGGAAAGACGTTTCGTCATTATCACAGTTAGTAAATATTGGTGTTGTAGAATCCTTGGTAATCTTAGGCTCTGCTGCATACAAGTCCATGGTAGGTGATAGTGTTTCATAGTTCTCCTGTATATTAGATTTGGGTAAAAATTCATTATTATAAAAATCAGAATTTTCCATAGGTTTATCTAAACGTTGAAACTTTGTTGAAGAAGCCATTTCTTCACACGACCGTTTAATCCCATCTAATTCACAAGCCATTTTTTAAATAACAAACAGTAAAAGGTTCAGTCACGACAAAAGTCAACAGTAAACTGATTATATTATATCTAAACAGTTACTAACATAGGTTAAAAAAGAGTGATGGTTACAGTTTAAAAGTAAATATGACGTTATAGCTTAAAGATTCAAATTGTTCATTTAATGAATATTGGTTGTTTATGTGAAATCCGTATGCTTTATAATATCTAATTATTTATAAAAGCGGGTATGGCAACGCTTATTAAATGTATAAATAGTTAATCGCGTACGATAAAAAGTATAATCATGTGTATGTAAATAATAAAAATTAATTATCGATACGTATATTTAGTAAAATAAGTTTGTTTAATTACACAAATGTATAATTAGTTAAATCGATTTATTGTAAAAAAAGTAATATATCTTAAAGAAAATTAATAATATAGATTATACAAAATTATATGTTTTATAGCATATTAATTTAACTATCATATGTGAATCAATAATATATTTAAAAAATCTGAAATATATTTGTATTAAATTTTTACTTCTTGTAAAAGTGCAAGAAATTTATTTTTATACATAGGGTTTAAATTTACAAGTCCATTCATTCACATAATAGTGATATAATATAATCATATTGAAAAATAAAACACCAAAGCTTTTTCACTTATCTATTATTTATTTAATTATTTAAACACATACATTAGTATATACAAGAAGTTGTATAGTTCAAGTAAATTGGTAAAGTCAATATTTCAAAAAGGAATAGTTTCATTTTTTATAGCATTTTGTAAAGTGTCTATACGTAGTAATAAATTCTGTAAATGGTTTAAAAGTTCAGTACGCTGTTCAGATATATGTTCTTTGGGCGAGAGATGAATTTTTCTATGCTTCACTAAGTCAAATCTGTGTCTAAATATTTCAGAACAATCGACACATTTATAGTGTCTGGTAAACGGTTCAATATTCCTTTGCTTTTGCTGAGGGGTGTTATGAATCATAGTATGATTTGTTAAATTTTTTTCCCGTAAAAACTTTTTATCACAATCATTACATTTATGCATAACGCCTTGTTTAGAATGTACTAAGTTATGCTTTTGTAAGTCGCTTTTCTGCACAAATGATTTCGAACACATTTTACAATTAAAAGGTTTCTTTTCTAAGTGAAATTTCATGTGTCTAACTAACACATTTTTTCGTGAGAAAGTCTTACTGCATTTCTCACATTTATATGTGGCAGATGTCTTGGGATTAATTAGCATATCACCCTGTAAAGCGCTCTTTGTAGTAAACAGATTATCACACTTAGAGGGGTTTTTTTCTAAATGTAAGTTCATATGTCTTAATAACATATATTTTTTAGTAAATACTTTTTTACATGTATCACATGTAAAAGGTAACTTTTGATCGACTTGATCTGATGAAGAGGCCATCGGTTCCTTATTCAAAACAGGTTTCATTAAAATAGTACTATCTATTTGCTCCTTAAACTCCGATGTCAAGGCTTTTCTTATCTTGGTTGGTTCGTCTAACACCA
The DNA here is from genome assembly GCA_963931845.1 of Maratus michaelseni. Lineage (NCBI taxonomy): Eukaryota > Metazoa > Arthropoda > Arachnida > Araneae > Salticidae > Maratus > Maratus michaelseni. Next base: position 438,041,015 of record OZ007586.1, on the reverse strand, counting down.
TGTCTTGCATTGTACTTATTTAATTTAAATCAATTAAAATCGCAGATCACTTAAACGGAGAAAAAATTAGAACGTCTTAACGGCACAGAAACAGTATGAATATTATTTCAAATAAAACTTTTCATGAATATTTATTTAATTGTAGAGGGCGCGCATGCTTAAAATAATTAAAAATAGCGTCACGTGATATATATCGTATACAGAAATTAGTCTGTATGTTAAACATAAGTAATTTAGCAAAGTATCTTTTATTATACAGTGGGTGATTTCGTTAAGTATAAATGTATTTTCAATTTTTATGTAAAAGTATACAAGTAATGTTTTATTATGTATTCATCGTGGCTTAATATGCAAATTTAAATGTGTGAATATACTCGTTCATTATATGGTATTGCTAATTAAGTAAATGAAATAATTTTTATACCTTAAACTATACAAGAAGTATCGTTATCAGTAAGAAAACAGGGATGTTATCCGCAAATAAGTAGTTTGCTGTTTTTGCTCTGGTAGACAACAGATCTATTTTCAAACTCGATAATCTTTATAATATTCGCTCAGTTTTGGTTTAAAATCTTAAATAATTTATCAAGTAAAGGGTAGTATTTTGTATACAATATGTAAGTTATATTATAATAATGGTACACATGTTTAATGAAATAGTATAAAATCCTTAATTTTTGTAGAAAAATAAAACAAGTTTCTACATTTTCTGAATAAAAATTGTAAAACTTTCCGAAAACTAAACTTATTTATTCCTTATACATAAATAAAAAACAGACACATGATGAAAAACTAAACAAATATTTATTAAATATAAAACATTTCTACGTTAATTTATAAATACATTGCTCAAATGCTTATTATAAAAGTCTACATTCATAGATTCAAAAAATAAATAAGTATAATTACATGTACATTTCTCTAGCAGGTTTTTCACAAATTCCTTAATGTTGAAATTTAACAAAGCACTCTCTGCGCACCAGTTAAACTGTTTTCTTAAATTATATCTCATACATTCATGATCCATTTCTACTGGTTGGCCGATTGAACATAAATAACAGTCAAACGTGCGATATACTGATCTCTCTAATTCATGATCGAAGCATTCTAAAAAATAGTCCATCGCCTCTTCCTCTGTAAAGTGAGAACATTTACATATTTTTACGTTTTTTAAAACATAAACAGGTAAAAGTTTTGTTAAAAAAGTTTGAATAAGACATTCGCTAATTTCAATACAGTTTTTCTCTAGTTTGAGAAATTGTTCTTTTGTAAGTAGTAAACAATCAGGTTTCAATAGTTTTTGCAGTATGCATGATTCCTTATCCACATAAATCGTTAGTAAATCGTTGTTAGATACGAATGTTTCTTTTTCTGCAGAGTCAAAATTAAATTTTGTCATTCTCGTTTCAAATTTATCAAAGGTTGCGCACGATATTGTAATTCCTTCATTTGTAGGGTACATTTTACCACTATTCTCAAATTCTTTATATTTTTGAATGTGAACGTTTAACTCACAGTCCTTATTCATTTGCACTTCGACAATCGTATCCTCCCCTAAGTCCCAATGGTATGGGGTAAAAACGTCAAAATACTGAAATATTCTACTAAATTCGCTGATTTCTGAAATTTCATAGTAAGATGTGTTAAGCGAAGTAGTCATTTTCAGGTTTAGAAGTATCCAAAAAGCAGGGTAAACAGATAGGTGATCAAGCAAATATACAGCAAGGTTTTAAGTAATTAGAAGAATAATCGTTTAAGTCAAAACTTTAAACAGTAAATTCATTATGGTGTACAAGCTTCTTATATTGCTATTCTTATCGTTGTAAAACAGGATGTTATTCTATAAATGTCGTCATATCCTGTTTTATTAACTTGAAAATCTTAGGAAAAAAAGTAACATTGTGTTAGGTTTCATTATTTATATTAATTGTACGGAGCCATCGTAGCGTAATTGGGAGCGCATTGGAAAGCTAGCCAAAAGGTTGACAGTTCGAATCCGAGCATAAACATAATGGTAAGTTAAACTTTCTTTTTTAAAGTATACAATTAAAAATTCTATTACAGTATCCTTAAACCTCACTTGGTAAGTTAAAATTTGCTGTATTATATAATTTATGTTACAAAATCTCTTGTATGCAAATTGGTAAGATACGCTTTGCTTTGCAAGTTTATAAAACCAACAAACCAACCAACCTTTTATAAGGTTATTTTATATGTTATAAATACATTCCAATGTGTTTGTAAGTTTAAACATTAAAGTTTATCGTAAAGCTTAAATTATTTTACAAAATTTATAATATCATTAGTACTGTATAGTAATAATCCAATATGTTCAGTCACGTGACACCTTTTCTTATATATCTTAAATCGCGTCTAATAAACATGGTCTCATGGTGTGTTCGTTTAAACCTACTGCAAATCAACACATCATGAGATCCTTTTGTCAAGTTCGAGGTTCGAACCCCGCTTCATTTACATGTTTGTTAAAAGCTAATAATTTTTAACAAGGGAGTACGCTATTTCAAAGTGAAAGTTGTAGTCGAAATTTAATATTTTCTTAATTTCTGTGAAGAAAAAAAAATGTTTTAAAACGTATGCACGTCTTGTATTTTATTACAATTAGTTCACTTCGTATATGCATGCTTGTGTACGTAACAAATAGTTCACTGTGTGTCTGTCTGCCTACCTGCCTGCCTGCTTGTCTGTGTGCCTGCCTATCTGTCTATATGTCGGTTTATAACTATAATTATTTACATGTGTCACTTTAAAATTTTTGTTAAGTGCTACGCTATAACTAAATATTTCCATTGTAAGCAGTTTGGTAAGAAACTTTAAAATATTTTATTAAGTGCTATGCTTTAACTAAATATTTTCATTGTAAGCAGTTTGGTAAGAAACTTTAAAATATTTTATTAAGTGCTATGCTTTAACTAAATATTTTCATTGTAAGCAGTTTGGTAAGAAACTTTAAAATATTTTATTAAGTGCTATGCTTTAACTAAATGTTTTCATTGTAAGCAGTTTGCTAAGAAACTTTAAAATTATTTATTATTTAGCGTTATGCTAGAACTTAAATTTCTATTTCATATTCCTTTGCGAGCACTATGGTAACACATTTTAAAATTATTTATTAAGTGCTATGCTATAACTATATATTTCTATTGTAAGCAGTGGTAAGTTACTTTATTTTACACCATGCTATAACTTAAATTTCCATTGTAAGCAGTATGGTTAGATACTTTAGAATATTTTATTTTATACTATAATAAAATTCTTTTACAAATTCCTTTACGAAAAGTTTGCTAAGACATTTAATTTAGTGCATGCTATAGCTTAAATTTCAGAAACAATCATTTTTGAATTCCATAATTTTCATACTTACCGATAGAGGGCGACACCACTTTAAACTTTCTCTCTCCTAAAATTAAAAAAAAAAAATGGGGGGGGGGGCAGGGGGGGGGCAAGGGGTAGGGGGGGATAGTGGTCGTACTCTACCATAGCCGATACCTCGTAATATAAGACAATTTTAAATTTTTTAAAATTAAGCCCCCCCCTTAAAAAAAATACCCCCCCTACTATAACATGCTGCCCCCTCCTAAAACCCCCTCTCCTATAGCACACCCTTTCGCCCCACCCTCGATTTTAAGTTTGAATTTTATCATCGTAGTCTTTTACAACAATTTAGCACCGCCGCCGGACCGCAGCACCGCCTCATTTAGCACCGCAGCACCGCCTCATGGCGTGAAACCCCCCTTTTCCATCTACTTTGATATAATTAAAAATTGCCTTAAGGGGGAGAAGGGGGGGTTTTAGAAGAAAAAAATTCATAACTTCGTCAATTCCCAACATTTCAAATCCGCTTAAATTTATTATATATCCTCTTAATATTATCTAAAACTTTTATATTGACAAGTTTTTTATAGGACCAACTCTTAAAGAAAAAAAAAAAAATTCTGCTGGCTCCACCTGCAAACAAGTTAGGTTTCAAAGTAGGCGGTTCCAACTGCCACATCATCGCAAAAATGTAATTTCTTTCGCAATTCCCGACAAACAGGCGCCCCACTGTCTGAGTCTTCGAAATCTACCTGTGCCTGTAGGCCGAGCTGTCAGGGATTTTTTTAATTCTAGCTGTTAACTGGCTTTTATTGCATAGTTATGGTGCTCAGCATCCAAGCAACTCTTAGTGTATGGTGATAAAAATTTATTTTGTATTTTCACAAATTGTCAATACATTAATAATAATTCACTGCACTACTTTAAATGACCTTGGCACCTGAAGCTAGGTCGCCATCATCAGCACACTTTTTTCTATTCAAACAGCACTACGTATATCATAAACAAAACACTCAAACAAATAGTAATTCAGGGAAACAACTGAAAATTTACAAAAGAAGAGCTCATGTATGATTTGTTTACTACTCTTAAATCAAATATATAAATAAATTAATGTTTTATGTAGAATTTTATAACAAAGAGTCAAGTTTGACTCATAAAAGCATACACTCGGCAAACATTGTCTAATTTTTTATCTCAGCAATTGCGTTTAAAAGTATATTCTAGTGGTTTGTATTTTCTCTTATTCAATGAGTAACTTTAAAAATGTATATCTAAATGGTATTTCCAAACATCTGGAGGCACAGCAGTGCCTCTGCCAAGTCGAGAGAGCACAGCCATAAGCATACTTTTCTGGAAGCAACTTAGGGCACTTTTGACCCCCCCATATCTCTGCGCTGGAGTTTCCCAAAAACCCGGAACTTTATTTTTCTAGAGTATTTGGCACACAGAACCAAAATTTTAAATTACAAGTTTCTGTCTTTTCTAGTTCAGATGATATATGAACACAAGCATTCGATTTTTTGTCACTCACTCACTCACGCGTCATCAAAAAGATTAGGTAGATCCCATAGTCCAAGAAACTTGACATTTGGAAAAATGGTAGTGTTTAGGATACAAAGAAAGAAAAAATTACAAAATCTGGAAAATTCGAAAAAAAAAAAAAACATTCGAAAATTCAACAAATTCCATCAAAATTGAAATTAATACGATCTTGTAGTCTTAGAAACTTAAAATTTGGTGTGAAGGTAGTGTTTAGCATCCAAAAAAAGAAAACATCAAAAACACCAAAAAAAATCGAAAGGAAAATTGAAAAAAAAAAAACGAAAAAATTGAAAATTTGAAGACAATCTGATTTTGTTGCGATAGAAACTTCAAATTTGGAATAAAAGTAGTATTTAGGATACAGAAAAAGGAAAAAAAAAAAAAAAAAAAAAAAAAAAAAAAAAAAAAAAAAAAAAACCAGAAAATTTGAAAATTTTTTTTTAAAAAAATTGAAAAAATGAAAATAATTTGATCTTTTAGCCTTAGAAACTTAAAATTCTGCGTAAAGGTAATGTTTGGAATTCAGAATAAGAAAAAATTAAAAACACAATAAAAATCGAAAATAAAATTAAAAAAAAAAACGAAAAAATAGAGAAACATCGAAAATTTGAAAACAATTCGATTTTTATAGCGATAGAAACTTAAAATTTGGAATATAGGTAGTATTTAGGATACAAAAAAAGAAAAAAAAAATCCAGAAAATTTGAAAAAAAAAAAAAAAAAAAAAAAAAAAAAAAAATTGAAAAAAAAAAAATGAAAATAATTTTATTTTTTAACCTTAGAAACTTAAAATTCGGCGTAAAGGTAGTATTTGGAATTCAGAATAAGGAAAAATTAAAAACCGAAAATAAAATTAAAAAATCGGAAAAATCTAAAAACGAATATTTGATAATTTGATTTTGTAGAACTAGAAACTTGAAATCTGGAATATAGGTAGTACTTAGGATAGAAAAAAAAATTGAAAAAAGATTGATTTGTTGGAATTTTCCTGAATTTTTAATTTTGTATCTGGAGGCACGGTAGTGCCTCCGCCAAGTCGAGAGAGCACAGCCGTAAGCATCCTTCTCTGGAAGCAACTCAGGGCACTTTTGACCTCCCCATAGCTTTGAGCTGGTCTATCCCAAAAATCAGAAACTTTGTTTATGTAGTGTATGTAGCAAATAAGACACAAATTTAAAATTTCACATTTCTGTCTTTTCTAGTGCTAATGATATATGAACTGAAGGTTTCAATTTTTTGTCACTCAGTCACTCACTCACACGTCATCAAAAAGATTAGGTGGATCCCATAGGCCTAGAAACCTGAAATTTGGAATAAAGGTACTGTTTAGGCTACAAAGAAAAAAAAATTATAAAATCCAGAAAATTCGAAAATTCAACAAAATTGAAAATAATATGATCTTGTAGTCGTAGAAACTTAAAATTTGGTGTAATGGTAGTGTTTAGAATTTAGAAAAAAAAATATCCAAAACACAATAAAAATCGAAAATAAAATCAAAAAATCGAAAAAAAATCAAAATTTTTAAAATAATCCGATTTTGTTGCGCTAGAAACTTTGAATTCCGAATAAAGGTAGTATTTAGGATACAAAATAAGGAAAAATTAAAAAATCTGGAAAATTCGATCTTGTTAGAGTCTTAAAATGTAGTGTAAAGGTAATATTTACGATTTAAAAAAAAAACTTTTAAAAATTTCTAAAATAAAATCGAAATATCTGTAAAAAAATTGAAAATTCAAAAACAATTAGATTTTGTAGTTCTAGAAACATGAGTTTTAAGATAATTGCCCATTAGCTAGTACACCGCCCGTAATTGTTTTATGTTTCTTTCCCTGGATTATGCTGTTTTTTTTTTTTTTTTTTTTGTTTACGAATTTCGGTATAGAAAAGTTCCGCTATAGACCGGCTACGTTATGGGTGGTTTCTTTATAGACATGTTTGTTTTCTTTCACAGGTTATACTCTATTAATTTAATTTGCATATGAAATATGGATTGTTAAATGATGTTAGCACCAAAACAATCTTCACAGCTCCCCCTCTCCTCCCGACATTACTGGCTGGTTATGGCTTGATAGTCCTTTCTAAATAAAATCATGGTGACTCTAAGATTATCTTGATTTATCTTTAAATTGAACCTAAATGATCCTAAGAGGACGGATCAAAGAATTACTATATTGGCATGACAATCAGGAAACTTAGAAGTAAAATCAAAAAATAAATAAATTTATAAAAAGTCGAAGGTTTGAATATAACTTGATTTTGTAGTCCTACCATTGACATTTGGCAGAAAGGTAGGGTTTAGGATACAAAATAAGAAAAAATATAAAAATCCGGAAACCTTTGAAAAATCAAATATAGTTTGATATATTGAAAATTTTAATTTTAGCTTTCTTTTTATCCTAAACAGTACTCTTGTGCTAAATATCACGTATCTAGGCTGCGAGTAATATCTCAGATGGATAGCCCCTTTCCTGGAAGCAGTTGAGAGTACTTTTGACTCCCCCCTCCCATAACTTAGTGCTTGCCTAGTTACCTGAAATTCCTTTAAGGTAACTTCATCGAAAATCAGTGGATGATCTCCAAAAAGAGCCCAAAATCAAGAAAAGGAGGATTACTTACAAAAAGAAGTGAAATCTCATCAAAAAGTCACCTCTAAAAAATGCAGCCAAGTCTTGTAACTCATTTACCGTAAAAAGTACTGAGATCGTATAAAGCCAAGTTTAACAATCTTATTAACTCTGAAATTTTCATTCACAAATCACTCCTAGTCTCTACATCTTTCGTTAATTATTATTTTGTGACTTAGCAATTACGTAGCACAAGAATGTGATGTATGTAGTTAGTCTTAATCAAATAATACTATAACTTATTAAGGTGTAATAACTTCCCTGTGCGTACATAATTTGCCTTAATTAAATTATCCCATCCCATAACATAGTAAGGTGTAATAACTTTCCTGTGCTGCGTAATTGCCAAGTCACAAAATAATAATTAACGAAAGATATAGAGACTAGGAGAGATTTGTGAATAAAAATTTCAGAGTTAATAAGATAGTTAAATTTGGCTTTATACGATCTCAGTACTTTTTACGGTAAATTAGTTACGAGACTTGGCTGCATTTTTTACAGGTGACTTTTTGATGAGATATAGTTTATTTACACATCAGCACTTATGAATAGGGATTACAGTGCATTTCTCTAAACACTGAGTGATCTGCAAATTAAAAAAAAAAAAAAAAAAAAAAATAGCACAACAGTGCCCCAGTTTGCATGCATATGGTACATAAGTTTAAATTTATGCAATTAGAGTAACTGTATAAATTGCAAATGCGTCATTACAGTTGCAAAAGAGCTGTCATATTTTATTTCCACTGCTAATTAATGAAATAACTTATTTGCAGTTCTATTATATCTATAATTATTAATTATAATTCTTTATTAATGGTAAACAATCTAGGTAACCATATCATCTAATTAGAGGCTTAGTTGTTTACAAATCTTGAGTCATCCATATTTTAATGGTGGAAAAAAAACCCTCCCTCCCCCCCATAAAAATCTAATTTAAAAAAATCTTAAATCAGAAAAAAAAAAAATCCCTTTGAAAAAACAATTTTTTTTTTTTTTTTTTTTTTTTTTTTTACATCCTACTTGCTTGTGAAGATAGATATTGGAATTTTCTAAGGTCACATCCTTTTATAAGTGAACAAAAACTTCTAACTGATTGCAGGTTTCAAGAAAATATTTTAAAATAGAAAAATGAATATTCTAAAACTAACTGTTGATTAAAAATTTCTAACAGTGAGGATAATTTCCAAAAACTGTTCATTAAACAAATAGTTCTTTAATGAATTAATTCAAATTTTCATAATATATCTATTTTTATTAGCATCCAGAACATATAAATAGCTGTTTCACAAAGATATAACTATTCTGGCGAGTGTTTTAAAATGAACACAAAACAATGATCACAAAATTAACAAAATCCTTAGTCCCAAACTGTGTACCTTCAATGACATATTACATTTCATCTTACAACTTATATGAAAATAATGTAGTATTAAACATTTGTTATGAAAAATAAAAGGTTTAAAAAGTTTTTTTAAGCATCAATCAGTATGGTCTTTTAAACCAAGAAGTGATTTGATTAAAATTTTAGTCTTTTACATATAAATATTATAGTAGTTGAAGAAAAAATAAAGAAAGAATAAAGATATTAAATCATTTTTAGAGCTGTGCTGTAACAAATTAATTCACTAATATATCATATGAGCAAAATTTAATCTAAAATAATTATTTGAATAGTATGCAGGTGCAATGGCACTTTTTTTTTTTTTTTTTCCACAGTAAAATGAAAAAGTTAAAATACAGCATTCCTATCAAGTTTGGCGTTTTAGAAATTTATTAAATATTATTAATACATTCTAAAAAAAAAAAAAAAACGGTCAGAATCGAGTTACATTATTTCAATGGAATGTATAAAGGAAAATCATACCAAAGCGAAATCATTATCAAGCTTCAGTTTAAATTAGCCTTAATGAATCATTATATTGTTTGGGAAGTGAACACTACCATTTTCTACGCACATATAAAACACACAATAAATGAGATATCGTATGAAAGGATTTTGACTTAGTACACTTACATTCATAAAAACATGTTGTTTGATTAAGAATTGCAGAAAATTAAAAACTATTGAACATACTCATCAGCAAATCGAAAAAATTACAATGCGACAGCTTCGAACACAGTTTATCTGGTTTTGAATGTAAAGTGGTAGAAAATGTTTTACTTAAAGCAAAACCTGCAACAATTATATGAGAAAGAGAGGTATGAAAACATCTACAGAGAAAAAAAAGATGAAAAATTAACTTTAAATCTATAAATACAGTCAGCCTTTTGTTAGAAATGGACTCCAACGATACGATAATTCAGCGAAAGAGATGTGTTTTATTTTATTTACTTCTGTATATAACGCAACCCTATGCTATACAACACCAAGCAAGGTTACTAAATAACCATTTTATCTCATGTTGGCAAAGCTTTGGCTTCGAATCACTGTGATTGGTTGCTCGAGAGCCCGAGCATCCCAGCGATTACCGTCTAGTGAAAAGTCTTTCTTTTAACTCTCGTACGAAACGAAAACGTGTTGGTGTGTGAAGTGTAAAACAGAAGAAATTGTCAGTTTTATGTTTTCAACTACTTTCACTGACCTTGACAGTATTTATTGAACACTGCTGCCCATAGAATCAAGTTTTTCTTTTGAATGTTTCAAAGTAGTAAAATGAATCCGCCTTTTTCAGTATTACCGACGTTTACTGATTTGATGTCTGATCAGTTGTTTTACAAAGAACTAATGAATTCAGAATGCTTGACAGACGATAATTGTAAAGACATGGATGAAACCTTGGACTTAAATGAACTGGAGGAGGTATTAAATTAAACACATTCTTCAATAATTCGTTTGTGTCTTGATATAATATTCATTTGAGAGAAGTTTGAATGCCAGATGTTCATGCTGTTCAGTTTGTCTTTCGATTGTTTTAGAATCATTCAAACGTAGGATTTATCAAAACATGTTTTCTTGTATGTAAATTAAATTATTTTAGTTTCTTTTTTTTTTGCGCATCTAAAACCACTATCTAACCTATTTGTCGGAACTGATGCTTTACACTCACGCAAACATGTAAACATAAGTTTGGCGACTTTTTGGTTGGCGCGATTTTCACGACCGCGCCAAACGAATAACTTAATACAATAGCTAGGTTGCCATTAAAGGAAAAAATCCCCTAAATTTGGCGACTTTTTTCCTTTTTTTAACACATTAATTTTTTTTTTCTGCGTGAGTGTAAAGCATCTTTATTTGTCTTTCGTGTATATTTTGGTAAGTAAGGAAACAATATGGTTATAATAACTACAACTATCAAAGAATGTCTGTTTGATTTTAGTCTACTTTTGTCGTATTTCATTTTGTAACTAAATTAAAAAAGGCAGAAATACCTAACTTTTGATCTACTTATTTGTTTAGTTAGGATCTCATTTAATTTTACCGTTTATACCTTATAGACAAAAAATTATAATTCTTGTGTGGTCAGCGTATTTTTTACATGGGCATTTTATATATTTAAAATTAGTCATAGCTGTGAGCAGGTATTGGAGGTTACGTGGTAGTAAATGCTGTACTCCTGGAAATTTTAAAGGAACTCTGTATACTGTCTGTTTCTGAAGTAAAGCTATAGCATATGCTTTCTAGCAAATATCTCTGCCTAACCCTCTGATTTTTCTGCGATGATAGCACTGGCTGCCAGTTAAAAATGTATCACTGCCACTAAAAGGCAAAACTAGGAAATTTCATTAGGGGCCAGTGACCAGTAGTAGCAGTTTTATAAGTGGCCACTTTTTTATTTAAAAGTTCTAAACAGTAAACTTTTGTTAAAATTTTAATTAGTATCAATCTGAAATTAAATAGCCCAAATAAATATATTTAATATAAACATATTTCAACCAGTTAAAAGTACAATTTTTGATGAAATGCAAACAAATTTTACTCTTTCCTTATAGGAAAGTGGCCATAAGGTGGCCGCTGACAGACAATTTTTTAATAGCCATTTTTTTCATTTAGTGGTCCTGTGGCTGGTGGCTAATGCTAACTTTGCCTTTTAACTGCCATGCCACAGTAATTAATAAAATATATGTGCTATAATATCAATATCAAACCAGGACATACCTTTTCTTCTGCAATGCACATGTACAAAAGCTTAAAAAAACACTTTCAAAATTACACTAAAACTAGTTAATATGTTAAAAATTCTAAAAATATTTTCACTTGTTTTCAAATGTTCCCAAGGCATCGTCAGTTACTGATGTTATGTTTCGTCCTCGCCAGTCAATCTATTGAAAACACTCATTTTTCCCATTCCTAATAACATATGGCACCATCTATTATCGATTTTTGTGTGCATCATATTGCATATTTATGAGTTTGATTAAATTATTGCTATGGCTTCCCTCTGTAATGCGTAGTTTAAATTATTATAACTTGCTAATTTTTCGACATTAGTGAAGTCTGTTGCAATTGGAGATTTGTTGTTTAATCTGGTTATTGCAGTGGTTGATTTATTTAGTAAGTTTATATCTCTTCTGTGTTCTTTCACTCTGTCCTTATTCCTTTTTATCATACACCTATATATGAAATAGATTTTCCTTCGTTATCTTGTATGTTCCTGATGTCTGTTGATAATTAAATTTCTCTGATATGATTAATTTGAAAATTGGTGGATTTGGGATGATGGGAAGTACTTATTCCAAGTTTTTTTAATTTTAGGGAAACTCCTTTTATAAATTGGATTGAATTTGTAAATTTTATTTCTTTTGGAGCTGGTTGTATCCTATCATATCTTGACATCGCTTTTTCGATTAACTTTTATATTGTTTTGGTGACGTATCCTGCATCCTTATCTATTGTTTTAATTTTGTTTATTTCCGTACATAAGAGGTCTTCTGTTGAACATACTTTAAGGGCTCTATGAATATATATATTGCAGCTATTTTGTATGAGAAGAGGATTATGTGAACGTTTGCATTTGGTTTTCTGAATACTCCGAGGAAGAAACATAACATCAATAACTAAAGATGCCTCAAATATTTTTAGAACTTTTAACATATTGACTAGTTTTAGTTCTAGAGTAATTTTGAAAGTGTTTTTTAAAGCTGACATGTGCACTACTTTTGGTTGAATCCTAGAATAAGCCAGACATTTGGCAGCGTTGAATTTGGCGAGGCGATAAATGAATTTTTCTTGCTACCAGTTTGTTTCTTATATTTCTTCCCTGCCTGCTGTGGTTTGATCTGGAAATTGGATTAGTTTATGAGGGAATTAGATTGGATTGGTTGGTTTATTGTATGTTGTATGCTCTAATTTATGGAAATAATGTTTTTTAAACTGTATCTTCCCAATTATCTTTCTGAAGGTACATAGTTTAAGATTTATATTATACTTAATATTCAAATTTAAAGAATTTTATTATTAAATTAAATATATACATTTAATGTAATTAGTCTGTTTGGCTAAGATGCTTTACACTCACGCAGAGAAAAAAAAATTAATCGGTTAAAAAAAAGAAAAAAAGTCGCCAAATTTAGGGGATTTTTTTCTTTAATGGCAACCTAGCCATTGTATTAAGTTATTTGTTTGGCACGGTCTTGAAAATCGCGCCAACCAAAAAGTCGCCAAACTTATGTTTATATGTTTGCATGAGTGTAAAGCATCTGTTCCGTCTGTTGTATTGTACATGTGTATACAGCTGAATCTCGAAAATCCAGAATCGGCCGGCCAGACCGCAGCGATTCTGGATTTTTGAATTTTCCGGATTTTGGAGATCTGTTAAAAATATTTTTTATGATAGTATAATAGCATACAAAATGCTATTTTTCCCCCACTGCCAATAAACTATGGGGTCATTCCATGTCAAATCACCCAGAATTTTCTAAAAATGACACCCACCACCTTCAATTTTAATAAAATTTGGTGTAGGGGAGACCGGTATACAGTGGACCACCCCCTAATATTTTATTTATTTAAAAGTTTTTTAAGCTTCTCTTCTATCCTAATAGACAACAGCACTGCTATGATTATTTATAGCCTTCAGAAAATATGTTTAGCTCAGATTGAACTATTTTATCTTGATTGGTTGTTTCGAGCTTCTAAAAGTAACATTTTTCATCATCATATTTTTATTTTTTTAGTAATTAAAGGTTGTAGATAAATAAAGTAAAACAGCTTTTTTGCAAAGCTAAAATACTTGTTTTTATGTTACTTTAAAGTTAATATGTTTAAAAGAAAGCTATAAACAATATGATTATTTATTGAACTTCAACATGGGGTACAGTGGACCACCCACTCCTGGGGCACAGTGGTCCATAATCCATTCTGCTCCTATAATGCAGAATGTTCAAACTATTTAATAATTGCTTATTTTCTATAAACTATTTAATAATTGCTTATTTTCTATAAAGAAAGATTGTTTTAAAGTAGATTTAGCTGTAAAATAAAGTAAACAAATAAAAATAACAATTTATTTAAATACTAAGTATTTATTAGTAAGAAATATTTTGTTTTGTATTTACTGCCTTTGATAAATATAACTGTGTAGTCTAATTGTTGATGATTCTATTCAAGTAAGATTCATGAGATGCAAATTGAATGGAAATCAGTTTATTTCTCTCGAAACTGTAGATGAATCTGCTGTTGATGTCAATGATTTCATAATGTTGCTCTCAAACCCAAAATTATTTCTTCAAAATTCCAGGCTCAATCTTACTCATAAGTACTTTAGGATTTCATTTGCAAATTTGGTTGAATCCTCGAATAAGCGAGGAAGTTGGCGATGTTGGGTTTGGCAAGGTGATAAATGATATTTTGTTGCTACCTGTTTGTGTCTTACATTTTTTCCACGCCTACGTTGTTTGATGTAGAAATTTGATTGGTTTACGAGTAAATTAAATCCCTTGGTCGGGTTGGTTGGTTTATTGTGTGCGGTAATGTTGGATTCCTAGAGTTCGGAGGTAGCTAGTCGCTAGTACAACGCGTACGCATTTTTGCCGATCCCACCGAAGCTAGGGAAGAAAATACGGGCTTCTGATTGGTTGAATAATTTGAAGAGTATTTTGTTTTGATTCATTTTTGAGTTTACGTTTATTTAATCATAGTTTCTGTTTGAAAACCTTTTGGAAGATATATTTTAATAAATTTCCTTCGGATTTTACATATTTATTAATAGATAAAAGAAAGATTTTCTGAAATTTAAAATTAAAAGAAGTTAATGATGATGCTTCTGCTAAAGTAAGTTAAAAAGAGTTATGCAATATCTTTATTCCGTGATTAAATCTTGAAGGTAAAAAAAAAAATGTTATCTACTTATTTCATTCCGATGTTTATAGCTATTAATATTTAAAATTTCAGCACGATTTCTATATGCATATAAACACAATAATCACATTTCCTTTTTATGGCGTCCATTTCGCGATGTTTATAAACTCAATTGTTCTGTATTACTTAAAAAAGATTATAATAAAAATAAATTGCCATTTCTTCTTATTATTATTATTTTAACATGATATGCATTTGAGAACGATTTATTTACAAACAACAATTGCTCTTTAAATAATTCAACCAATCAGAAGCCTATATTTTCTTTCGTATGCTAGCGTTGGTGGGATCGGCAAAAATGCAACGCGCACGTTGTTTGATGTGGAAATTTGATTGGTGTATGGGTAAATAAATCGTTTGGTGGGGTTGGTTGGTTTATTGTATGCCGTAATGTTGGATTTATAGAATACGCATGTAGTTAAAGATGCAGCATTTGAATCATTTGACCACTGACGTTCGAAGTAGCACTTGTTTGGAGATTTTGTTTTCTGCTGCTTCGAAGTAATTTATGGTACAGTACTACGCCCATTTGCTACAGAACTAATTTAAAGTGAAAGATATTCAAAAGGTATTTAGGGGTAAGTTTGAATTTTGTCCTCTTGAGTGAGTAGTTTGGTTTTTCAGGGTCAATTTTGTATATTTTTAAATATCGTTTCGTAAGCGTTCTATTTTAAGTGTCAGGATGCCTCGAAAATCTGTCTCAGGGAATGAATGGAATGATTTTCGTAGTGTTATAGAATTGAGTGGTAGGGGTAAAAAAGCTGTGATTGAATATTGTATGGGGAAAGGTTTGATTGCGAGCAAGTATGAATGTCCGAAATGTGGGAATGGTATGAAATTGTGTAAAAAGGGATAATCTTGATGGATTTGAATGGCGGTGTGATAGAAGTGAGAAAGGGAAAAAGCATTGTGTAAGGCGGAGTGTAAGGCTTGGTAGTTGGTTTCAAGGGAGTAGAATGAGTATGATTGACGCTTTAATTGTTATGTATGCTTGGGTTAACGAATATGATCATAAACAGATTGTGGATTTGGCGCGAGTGAGTAAGCAAACGGCAACTGATTGGATGAGTTTTTGTAGAGAGGTGTGCAGGTCTGTGCGTGTGTTTGAAGATAGGGATTTGGGAGGTGTAGGTAAGGTTGTTGAGATAGATGAGAGTATGTTTCGGAAGAGAAAGTATAATAGAGGAAAGCATGTGGATAGTAAGTGGGTGTTTGGTGGTGTTGAGCGTGGAAGTAATGAGTGTTTTGTGGAAGTAGTGGAAGCTAGAACGAAAGAGATTTTGCTAGAGATTATTAAGAGGCGGATTTTACCGGGAACTGAGATTATTTCTGATTGTTGGCGGGCCTATAATTGTCTTTCTGATGAAGGTTATAAAAAGGCCTCCGTCAATCATAAATATTTTTTCAAGGACCTGGTTACTGGGGCGCACACGAACACGATAGAGGGTTTATGGAGCGAGATTAAACGCAACCTTTACGGAAAGCGGCAGGTAGCAGATTCAGAAGATGAAGTATCTCTTGATAGCTACCTTGCTGAATTCTTGTGGAGGAAGCGTCACAGAAGAGATCCTGGTCAACTGTTCGATTCATTCTTGAGGGCGATCATTCGAATTTACCCCCCAAGAGCGCGGGATGTGGTGGGGGAAGGCAATAATGCGAATTTAGATTCTGTTTCGCTGTTGAACGACAGCGGACATAATTCTCCTGTTGATTTGCTGTCGGACGACAGCGATGATGATATAAATAAACCGGGGCCTTCCACAAAGAAGACAAAATGGGAGAAATAAAAGTAAGTTAATTTTATTGATTTTATAAGATAAGAATTGTGTGTCGTGTATTTTATAAGTTGCTGTAGAGTTAGTTTCGTCCATCGAGTGATGTTTTTTTTTTTTTGTTAAAGTGTACAGGTTACATACACAGGTTACTGACCGCGGCTTGATTGAATTTCATACATTCTAGAGATTGCTACACAGCAAGTTTCATGCATCCAGTGATGTTTTTTTTCGGTTAATGTACGCGAAGCGTACATACACAGGTTACTGACCGCGGCTTGATTGAATTTCATGCATTCTAGAGATTGCTACACAGCGAGTTTCATGCGTCCAGTGATGTTTTTTTTCGGTTAATGTACACGAAGCGTACATACACAGGTTACTGACCACGGCTTGATTGAATTTCATGCATTCTAGAGATTGCTACACAGCGAGTTTCATGCGTCCAGTGATGTTTTTTTTCGGTTAATGTACGCGAAGCGTACATACACAGGTTACTGACCGTGGCTTGATTGAATTTCATACATTCTAGATATTGCTACACAGCGAGTTTCATGCATCCAGTGATGTTTTTTTTCGGTTAATGTACGCGAAGCGTACATACACAGGTTACTGACCGCGGCTTGATTGAATTTCATGCATTCTAGAGATTGCTACACAGCGAGTTTCATGCATCCAGTGATGTTTTTTTTTCGGTTAATGTACGCGAAGCGTACATACACAGGTTACTGACCGTGGCTTGAATGAATTTCATGCATTCTAGAGATTGCTACACAGCGAGTTTCATGCATCCAGTGATTTTTTTTTTTCGGTTAATGTACGCGAAGCGTACATACACAGGTTACTGACTGCGGCTTGATTGAATTTCATACATTCTAGAGATTGCTACACAGCGAGTTTCATGCATCCAGTGATGTTTTTTTTCGGTTAATGCACGCGAAGCGTACATACACAGGTTATTGACCGCGGCTTGAATGAATTTCATGCATTCTAGAGATTGCTACACAGCGAGTTTCATGCATCCAGTGATGTTTTTTTTCGGTTAATGTACGCGAAGCGTACATACACAGGTTACTGACCGCGGCTTGATTGAATTTCATACATTCTAGAGATTGGTACACAGCGAGTTTCATGCGTCCAGTGATGTTTTTTTCGGTTAATGTACGCGAAGCGTACATACACAGGTTACTGACCGCGGCTTGAATGAATTCCATGCATTCTAGAGATTGCTACACAGCGAGTTTCATGCTTCCAGTGATGTTTTTTTCGGTTAATGTACGCGAAGCGTACATACACAGGTTACTGACTGCGGCTTGAATGAATTCCATGCATTCTAGAGATTGCTACACAGCGAGTTTCATGCGTCCAGTGATGTTTTTTTTCGGTTAATGTACGCGAAGTGTACATACACAGGTTACTGACCGCGGCTTGAATGAATTTCATACATTCTAGAGATTGCTACACAGCGAGTTTCATGCGTCCAGTGATGTTTTTTTCGGTTAATGGACGCGAAGCATAGTCAACCGCGTCTTGCATGTATGTATGCATTAGAAAAATGAGAAATATCGAAATTTTCCTCAATTATAAAGTGTGTGCTCTGATGGAGAGAATTGACTATTTACAGAGTTTTTATGAGAATTTCTTTGATGAAGTAAACGTTGATTTTATTCTGTTTTGTGACAATTTTCAAAGTTTAAGCTATATTTTACTAGAAATTTTTTAATTGTTAAAGGTAATAAATTATGAAACTTGATAAATATTTCAAAAAAATTCATAGAAAAAAAATAGATACAATTTGTAAAAATGGATACATCTGGAAGAAAAATGTTATAAATATGTAAAAAATGAAAAAAATTTATAAAAAAAATGTAAAAATGGAAATATCCGGAGGAAAAAATAGCCGAAATTGTGTAAAAATGAAGTATCCGGAGGAAAAAATAGCTAAAAATTTGTAAAAATTGAAAAATCTAGAGGGAAAAGATAACTAAAAATTTTTTAAAATGGAGAAATCTGAAGGGAAAAAAAAGTTTAAAATTCATAAAAAACGGAAAAATCCGGTGGAAAAAATAGTTTAAAATGGGAATATTCGGACGAAAACATAGCAAAAATATTGTAAAATGGGAAAATATGGTGGCAAAAATAGCTAAAAATGTGTGAAAATTGTAAAATCTGGAGGAAAAGTAGCTAACAATTTGTAAAATTGGAAATATGATGAGGAAAGAATAGTTAAAAATTTATCAAAATAAACAATACAGAAGAAAGAAAATTAAAAATATGGAAAAATCCGGAGGAAAAAAAAAATAGTTAAAAATTTGTAAAAATGGTAAAATTCGGTGGAAAAAGTAGCTAAAAATTTGTAAAAATGAAAAGTCCATATGAAAAAAATAGATAATTTCTTTTTTAATTGAGAAATTTGGAGAAAAAATTAATAAAAATTTTTAAAAATTGAAAAATTTGGAGGAAAAAGTACCTAAAAAATTCTAAAAGCGGAAAAATCCAGCGGAAAAAGTAGCTAAAATTTTTTAAAAGTGGAAAATCGGGAAGAAATAATAGCTAAAAATGTTAAAAAATGAACAAGTAAGGAAAAATATAGCTAAAAATTTATAAAAATGAAAAAAAAAGTAAAAACATAGCTAAATATTTATAAAAATGAAAAAAAAAAAAAAGAAAAACATCGTTAAATATTTATAAAAATGAAAAAAAAAAGTGGAAACATAGCTAAATATTTATAAAAATAAAAACATAGCTAAAATTTGGAAAAATGCAGAGGAAAAAGTAGCTAAAAATTTGTAAAAATGGAAAAATCCAGAGAAAAACTATCTAAAAATTTGTAATAATGGATAATACAGATGAAAAATAGCTAAAAACTTGTAAAAACGAAAATTCCGGAAGAAAAAATAGGGTAAAACTTTTTTTAATGGAAAAATCCGGAGGAAAAAATTTGTAAAAATACAAATATCCGGAGGAATAAATAGTTAAAAATTTGTAAAAATAGAAAAATTCGGAGAGAAAAATTGCTCAAAATTTGTAAAAATGGAAAAATACGGAGGGAAAAATACCTAAATAGTGTTTTAAACGGAAACATCCGGCGGAAAAAATAGGTAAAAATGGAAAAATTCGAACGAAAAAAATTGATAAAAGTTTATAAAAATTGAAATATCTGAAGGAAAATATCGGTAAAAGTTTGTAAAAATTGAAATATCTGAAGGAAAATGTTGGTAAAAGTATGTAAAAATCAAAAAATGTGGCGGTAAAATTTACAATAACTTTGTAAATATTCTTAAAACGAAATAAAATCAATGCTACGTGCACGGTTTACTTTGTGAAAGAATTTGCTTGACGAAGTGTGTAAATAATAAGTCGTCTGCCGAAAAGCACGTGTTCTGATTGGGTAGAATTCGGAGGTTGCCGATTTCTCGGTTGGCGCGCGTCGATCCTTGGCGCGCATAAAAAAAATCGCCAAATCGGCTTACTCGCTTATTCGAGGATTCTGCCGCAAATTTTAATGTACGCTGATTTTTTTGTACTTAAGTAATAACTTCTGATGTATTTAAACACTTAGGTAATTAAATGAAGTAAGCAGAGCATAGGTACAAGTGGTGCGTTTATGCTGTAATTGACCATGGTTTTATAATGTTCAAAAGCGAAATAAAGATAACTAAAAGTTTCTAAAATATTAATGAAATAATAACAGACAAAAGGAATTAAACTCAACAAGATTTATTCAAATTACTAAGTTCAGAATAAAATACATATTTCCAATATTCCAGAGTAAAAACGATATCACATTACCATTCAATCTATATTTGCATTTGTCAAAACAAAATGCTTAAAAACTTACACAATATATCTTGAGACCATTAAACATACATCTCATATTCTGGATGTGAAAACTGGAGCACAGATGGAAAAAAATTCATTTAACAAATTTACTTTGATTAAATTAAGTTTATTACCAGATTAACTTAAATGGAAAAACAATTACTTTTAATTAAAGGCTTTAACAAAGATTCAAAAGAAACATATAATTTACCTTAATGATCTTTTAAATTAAATAACCTTAATCTTGTAAAAAATATATTAACATTAAATAAATTCCATTAATCTAAAACCAAAACTTTAATTAAACATAAAACAATATCTTTCCTCACTTCCCGATCCAATGACTCTATCCTTCCAAATACAACCTCCATTCATCAACTTGTCAGTAACGGCCAACCGTACCTGCTCGACCACGATACAGTCGTACTTTGAACCGCCGGACAAAACATGCCACTCCAGGGTACTATCTATACTTATTAAGTAACAAGCCCAATGGCAAACGGTCTACTGATATGAAGCACTATCCGTAGAAACCCAAACCGAGCCATCGTATTTGGTGTTTCAATAGTTAAAACGGTAACAAGTAATTTCGGCTTCCGAAACTACTGATGCAAGAATAATAGACAGAACGGTGTCAACATACTTTAAATGGAATCACGTTCTGAACTATTAAAAATATCAATAGCCTTTTGATGACATGAAAGTTAATATTATGAAAGTCTAAAAACCACAACATCAGGACAAAAAGGAAAAGCTTTACTCACTTTAAATAAAAAGCTTTATATCCAATGGAAAAACTAAATCAAAAGATATATGAAACTAGCTGCACGAAATTATAAGAAAAAGCTGCTCTTTTTATTAAATAACTATTGCTCCAAGAAGTTTCCTTTAAAAACATAATGACATCAAATGCTCCATCTCCAAAAAAATGAAAGACGTGGTGTTCTTTAAAAAGAAAAAGCCTCTTTACTTGCAGACTCCATTTCATCTAAAAACATTATCTTCCATCTCAAATATAACACAACACCACTCGAATTAAAAAGCACTTCCTTAAAAACAAAACATCACTAGACTAAACACTCATAGACGACACAAACACTAAAACAACAAACTAGACGGCTTCCAGCCAGCTGGAACATCCCAATACACGACTGCCTCTCTCTTAAATACATTACCGCCTCGTGTCAAGGTCAATGACGTAACCTCCTCATTCTGCAGCAAACAGGTCACTTCCGGCCTCCCGAAGGTACGTGACGATCGATTACGGTCACAGGTAGATACTACAGGTAATGACAGATTATCAGAGCCATCTGTCACCAGCTGCCGTAATCACTTGTATCGTGACGTAATCGATCTACCGAAAACCGCGAGAAATGAGGAGACGTGACTAATGTAAACAAGCGATAACGATGTCCATAGGAAGTGAAAAACATGATGTAGATAAAAAATGAAATGAAAGTAAATAGAAGCAAATGGAAAAACCTGAAGCGTTAGAATAGATAATATGACCAAACGGTAAGTAACTAAATAAAGATATTTTTACTTTAAAACCATATGAATTACTTTAAATAAAAATATACTTTCATATTGTAAACCAAGGTTATTAAACTGAAGGATTTAATTACTGAAATATGACTGAGCTAATTACTGAATATAACTGAATAGGAGTTAAATATTAAATAAATATAATAAAGCATGAATGGATGAATTAGGTCAATTAAGATATGATTTGAATGAGTGATAAGAACTAAAAGAATTAGTAAAGGGAAAACTATCCAGTTTTTCCAACAACTTCAACTAAATTACAATTGTTCCTGTATTAATCTGTTATTATTTTCAAAATATAATTAATTTTTTGTTTTTGTTTCAAAATTTATATTACTATGTTATTTTGCGGGTGAAGGGGCAGCAAAAAAGAATTAGATTAATGAAAAATAGATTTATATTGTATTTTAGATAATAGCTAATAGTGGTCCACTTTACAAGTGTATATAATTTTTTTTTTTTTTTTGAAAAATATATTGAAAACTTTGTTGTGAGAAAATTATGATGGATGTAAGAAGGTTTAAGGAATATTCAAAAATATTTTCATACAGATCGGTTAGTCTGTTAACTGAAAAAGTGGTCCACTGTGTACCGGTCTCCCCTATTTATAGAACTTTTAATGCTGATTCCAAAAATATCAATCATATTGAAATTGATCAAACGGTTTAAGAGTTATGAGCTTTTAAAGATCTTCCAAGATGGCCAATTTGCCGCCATTTTGAATAGCGCATGTGACAACATAAAAGTCTATAACTCTTTATAGGTTTAACCTAGAATGTTAATTTTTGTTTTGTTTTGTTCAGAATGAAGTAAACTTTCATTGAAACATATTTCTGTTCAGTTTATTCCATTAAATTGCTTTCAAAAAATTATTTTTTGGAATTTTTTTAATTAAAAAAAGGTGTAACTTCAAACAGCTGATTTCCCCCATTGGCCCCCCTTCAATTTTCATCTAATTGCATACACAGACAACTCAAAGTGTGTTTTGAAGTCTGATAAAAAAATTTTAATGGGCAGTTCACAGGCATTTTGTTTAAAGAAGAATTTCCATTTTACTGACCTTCCAAAAATAACAAAACACAAGTTGTTTGATATTTCTTTTATTATCAGAAATATTATATCTTTACATCTAAAATTTTGATAAGGTTTTATTTATCTTAAATAAAGATATTTTATGTAAATGTAGCTAAAAAGAAGTGGAATCCCATGGAAATAAACAAGAATGCTAATAATGAATTCCTGCAAGACGTAGAAATATGGTCATATCAGATTGAAATCTGTTGCAAAACTTCAGTAACTTATAAATAAAAATGAAAGATGGAAAAGATTCTACAAAGTCATATTTTATAGCAAAGCCATATTTGTATATTATACCAAATATATGATAAAGTTACAACTCTTAAATACAAAATATTGTCAAGTTAAAATTATCATAGTATTTTAGAATTAAACAAAATAACCTTTAGCACATACACAGTAAAAATACACTATTAAAATATATCTACATCAATAATAATTTATAGTAAAGATATTTAATTTAAAAAATTAACTCCATTTATAATATTGATGAAAAAATCACAAAATTGTTTTAGTTAAAATTTGTTCATGTTATCTTTCAATTTTATTTCCCTCTCATTTTATGTTTTGCCAACTTTGTGTTTATTAAAGCACTGAATATATCAGTAAGTTTATATGTTCTAACAGTTGTGATATTGATGTCAATTGCACAAAGGATGTGATGGAAACTGTCATTTTCTGGCCAATTTTACGAAGGTGATGGGCCATTGTGGATACATGAATTTAAGTTACATCTCCTTCTACTTTGTGGACTTCTGAAACTAATCTTATATTCCAATTCGATTCGTATATACAAAATGCTACATAACTGTTAAGAGATGGAATATTCAAAGTCTCTAACATTTCTATCAAAAGATTAACAAACAAACTTTTTCATCAGTACTTATTCTTTTTCCACCATATTAAAAAATTTCCTGTAGATTCGAAATAATGCATACTATGTGTTCCAGGAATTGTTGTAGCAAGTTGCATTCGTTGAGACATTGCTACGCAGTTTCAACATGTTACTTTTTGTGATAATAAAAAATGTTATACTTCAATGTTTTGTCTGCAATATTTGTACATCATAGTCACATTTGTTTGGCCATGCAGCAGTCTTTCCAGGCTTGCTTTTGTCACAAGTCTTTTAACAGTCTCTCCCGCCTCATCGCTATCAGATTTTTTGTGATTTGTAGCAAAAAAGATTCATTTTGCTTTTATTCCACCAAAATCATATTCATGGTAACATAAGTTAAAAAATGTTTTGCAATTTTTATACTGGGCAGCGCAGCTGTCAGTAAAATATTCTACATTTGTAACAAAGGGATACTTATTATTCAGGATGGCTACAGAAATTGTGAAAAAAAAGTTCTTTAATTTTTCTCTGATTTTCCTGACTACCTTTATCAAATTTCCTTGATTTTCATTATTAACGATACACATACGATATTTTTAATATATGCCGCTTCCTCATATAACATACTTATCCAGCTTATCAACGTCATTTTGGAGAAATAAACAAGAGAAAACATAAAAATTGCACAATATTTATAAAGTACAGGTCCACAGTTTCATAAATCCAAACTCAAAATGTAGTCCAACAACTTCATATAGTAGCCAATGAATATATGGCAACCAGAAAATTTCCGCATTTTCTGAAGAATGTTCAATTCTAAGACATAGCTATATCTGACGGGTTAGCTAATTGGATTAAGCTGACCATCTGTTCAGCTTATGTTAATGTATCATAAAATTTTCAAAAATGAAACTGCTCAACATAAGATCCACAGAATATGAGGACATCTGATCAGCTTAACCACTTCAATGGCCACCCCGAGATAGGTCAAAGGAAAAATACTATTTTCTCATCTCTTTGCACGTTGAAGTGGTTAATTTGTGTTAAATACTAAAAACTCATATCATGTGAATCTTTTAAAAACTATATAAAAATTTTACTTTTCTTCATTGTGTGCTATTATTGGCTTAG
The DNA here is from genome assembly GCA_963931845.1 of Maratus michaelseni. Classification (NCBI taxonomy): domain Eukaryota; kingdom Metazoa; phylum Arthropoda; class Arachnida; order Araneae; family Salticidae; genus Maratus; species Maratus michaelseni. Next base: position 438,016,034 of record OZ007586.1, on the reverse strand, counting down.
ATAGCATCTGTTTGTCGAAGAATCAGTCCCATAAGGAAACATAAATTTTCGCAAGACAAATTTCCCTGATTTTCAAGTACCTTTACGAAATTACCTGACTTTTACAGATTGATAAATCTCCCTGATTTCCAGAATCTGTAGCCACCCTGTTATTTAAATACTGCATGATTAATTCTTGAGTCTGATAAACCATTGGTATATCATGGTTCATATCATCTAAAACTACTTAAAGGCTTTCACTTTTTAAGTTACTTCCATTTTCCTTTACATCTAGTACAAGTGTGTAAAGTACAGCATCCATGCATCCAATGGTAGCCTTGTGCTTCATATTGCAGTACAAAAAAAAGTTCTCACTAAAATCCATTTGTATGACAACCTCATGAGTAATAAGGTTTTTTTTTTTTTTTTTTTTTTTAAATAAACACTTTGGGACCATACAAGATGTATTGTATATGTCTATGTTTAGGACTTGGATATGTATGCATAGCATGGGATAAAAGCTTTTCAATCTTTTTAAGAACAAGATTGATGAAATCACTCAGAGTTAATGTATGTGATGTTAAATCTACTTTGTCAGTTCATATACACTGTTTAGATTCAATTGTATCTTCAGAATCAAAGTCCAGAAATTCTAACTTTAAAAAAATCTCAAAGAACATTTTTCTTCGGACATTTGCTGCATATATGTAACATACAATACCAAATATTAGAACTGCAAAACAATTTCTGGATCAAATCTTGATATCTTTCTTCAATCAGCAACTGAACATTTTGTATAATTTTAAAGTACAATATTTTTTATTTGCTGTATTTTTTTTATTTAAGAGTTGTAAATTTATCATATTTGGTATAATATACAAGTATGATTTAGCTATAAAATGCAACTATTTGTAGAATTTTTTCCATCATTTCTTTTTTATTTATAATTTACTGAAACTTTGCAACAAATTTCAATTTGGCATGAAAATATTTCTAAGTCCTGCAGAAATTCATTATTAGAATTCCTGTTTATTTTCATGAGATTCCACTTCTTTTTAGCTACATTTATAAAACATATTATCTTTATTTAATATAAATAAAACCTTATCAAACTTTTAGATGTAAAGAAGTAGGATATTTCTGATAATAAAAGAAATATCAAACATCTTGTGTTTTCAGTTATTTTTGGAAGGTCAGTAAAATTGAAATTCTTCTTTAAACAAAATGCCTGTGAACTGCCCATTAAAATTTTTTTATCAGACTTCAAAACACACTTTGAGTTAAAAACACCATTTAAAATAATTTAAGACAGACATGAGTACACATAAAATAAAAATTTATAAAAAAATATATACTTAAAAACAGTTAAAAATACAAAATAGTAGACGTTTCGCCAAGCGACACGCAAGGCATCATCAGTACAAAAACAATCTATTGCATAACAAACCACAGAACAAGGAAAAAGAAAAGGTTTGAAATCAAGGAAAGTTGAAGTTATTTTAAAAACAGATAATATTCATTAGGGACAGAACGAGCTTCATTCAACGTCTGCGATCGCAATTGAGTGAACCAACTCTCAAGGAGTAATCGACCATGGTAGCTGTTACAACCTGATTTCAAAATACTGGCGTTCGCAATTAGCGGGATGTGATTCGTTTGAAGTGAATGCTGGACAATTTTTGAATTCAAATTACTATTTTTTAAAGCACTAGTATAATAATTATAAAAAATAGTAATTCAAAAATTGTCCAGCATTCACTTCAAACGAATCACATCCCGCTAATTGCGAACGCCAGTATTTTGAAATCAGGTTGTAACAGCTACCATGGTCGATTACTCCTTGAGAGTTGGTTCACTCAATTGCGATCGCAGACGTTGAATGAAGCTCGTTCTGTCCCTAATGAATATTATCTGTTTTTAAAATAACTTCAACTTTCCTTGATTTCAAACCTTTTCTTTTTCCTTGTTCTGTGGTTTGTTATGCAATAGATTGTTTTTGTACTGATGATGCCTTGCGTGTCGCTTGGCGAAACGTCTACTATTTTGTATTTTTAACTGTTTTTAAGTATATATTTTTTTTATAAATTTTTATTTTATGTGTACTCATGTCTGTCTTAAATTATTTTAATTGGTGTTTTTAATATTTTTCACATTCAGACGTTAAAATGTATACATTTTACACTTTGAGTTGTCTGTGTATGCAATTAGATGAAAATTGAAGGGGGGCCAATGGGGGAAATCAGCTGTTTGAAGTTACACCTTTTTTTAATTAAAAAAATTCCAAAAAATAATTTTTTGAAAGCAATTTAATGGAATAAACTGAACAGAAATATGTTTCAATGAAAGTTTACTTCATTCTGAACAAAACAAAACAAAAATTAACATTCTAGGTTAAACCTATAAAGAGTTATAGACTTTTATGTTGTCACATGCGCTATTCAAAATGGCGGCAAATTGGCCATCTTGGAAGATCTTTAAAAGCTCATAACTCTTAAACCGTTTGATCAATTTCAATATGATTGATATTTTTGGAATCAGCATTAAAAGTTCTACAAATACACCAAATTTTATCAAAATTGGTGATGGTGGGTGCCATGCTCTGGGTGATCTGACATGGAATAACCCTATGATCAAATTGGCGAATTAAATAATAAAATAGGAATAATACAGTAAAATATAACACCTATGCTGAAATTAAATATTCGTATTAAAACATAGTACACAATAGATAATACAGTATAGGATCTATTATCCGGCGTAACTTTTTCTCATACATATCAAGATACCGTAAAATCTCATTACCCCCCCCACACACACACAAAACCGTAAAATAATCAGAGGTGGCCCAATTACAATGCTCTGCGAAATACAAGCGTTGAATGAACGCAACCGTCTGACATATGTTCTTTTTTGGATCATTTTTATAACTTCGCATCGTCAAAACCTTTAAAATTACAGAAGAACTAACTACATATTCTTAAATTTCATACTTTTCTTTCTTAAATGCCAAAATCTATAAAAAATTTTTGGAGTTTTAACCCTTTGAAATAAAATATTTTTTAAACATTGTCATGCTTTTTTATTTTCTTCTTCTTCCCCTTCTTTCTTAGAACACGTTTTTGAAGATAGAAAATATGATTTTCATGATAACAGGAAGCCTATGTCGTCTAAAGGCACACCCACAATTCGGCCAATCAGAGATATCAAATCAGGAGAATGAACAAAGGCATTTATTTCCTCATGATTCAGCTGGGAGAGAAAATGATGAGAGAGAGTGGGGAAAAGAGTGAATAAGAGAGCAAAGTGATAGGATTCCTCTACTGTTAAAGGCCATTCTCAGAATATTGTATTTAGCGTGCTTTATTTATTGGAAAGACTGTTTTTTGGGATTCTTTGAAAATTTTTAATTCCCTTACAAAATTGTGGGGGAGAGGCAAAAAAACGAGATATGTATTCTTTTATCTCCATTTTATGTATCTAAAATTATTTATTCATTAAAAAATACTCAAATAATAATAAGGAACCAGCCAAAATATTTTTTATGATGATTTTTTTAAACACTTCAACGTTCTCAAGGGTTAAGAAGTGCAAAATTCTCTCACTTTATTAAGAATCCTGTTACTGTTTTTTTATGCTTTTTTTTTTAACTAGCCCGTTTTTTTAATAATTCAAGTATTTTAATTAACAGTCAGGTGGTATAAAAATATACCAGAACATGTCCATATTTAAAAGTATTTCACTTGCATTACACAAAAAATATGGAAATTACAGCTAAGCCTTATTTAAAAAATTATTAAAACTGAAATCTGGAAAATGTCCGGATTTCACAAATTTCCGGAATTTGGATGTCCGGATTTCACAGATTTCCGGAATTTGGATGTCCGGATTTTCGAGGTTCAACTGTATATTAAATAAATTATTTTTCACTTTGAATTCCATAGTTTTTTTTTCCCTATAAATGCTTGTGTTTTTATGCATTTGTTTCAGAATGTGGCCATTGGATTTTTTGGGTTTAGGAGCCACTGGCTCCTTTCAGATTTTGGGAATCTGCACCTGTAGTGTTAAATGAAGTGAAGTTTAATGGTTTGACATGTTGTTGTGGATAATTCGTGTGAAATATTTAAATTGAAGTTATGATTTTTTTTATTATTCATAAAATGCTTGAGTTTGTTTTTTGTAAATGGATGTCATTTTTTAAATTTGCTTATATACTTATTTACTTATATATGCTTATTTACTTATATTTGCTTATTTACTTATTATATGAACTTTGTAAATAAAGATGTTTAAGGATAAATTTAAATTTCGACCACCTAGTTGAACTGATGTGTACAAAGTAGCACAGAAACGGCACGGGTGAAGCGACTTATACTCATTTTTGCGGGCGATTGTTAAAATTTACGCACATACTTTGGGGGGTGAGGAGAGAGAGTAGAAGATTCATGTAATGTGTGTGCATCATTGTTGGTTGAGGATAGTGATGAAGATGATATTAATAAACTGGGACCCTCATGAAAAAAAAAAAAAAACTAAATATGAGCAATAAAGGTAAGTGAATTTTTATTGATCTTATTTAATAAGATTCATTTCTATTGCATTCTAGAGATTCATTTTGATTGCGTTCTAGACATTCATTTTGATTGCGTTCTAGAGATTGCTGTAAACCGAGTTTTGTTTGTCCAGTGATGTTTTTTTTTTTTTCGGTTAATGTGTGGGAAGGACACTTAGACACTTACATCAGTTACTGACTGTTGCTTGAATGAATTTTGTGCATTTGAAAAATCAGCAATCTCTAAATTCTCCCCAATCATAACCTGTGTGCTTTGTGGCAGAGAACTCTCTACTTACACAGTTCCTATGAGAATTTCTTTCATGAAGTAAACATTGATTTTATTCAGTTTTGTGACAATTTACAAAGTTTAAGCAATTTTTTTCCTAAAATTTTTTTGATTTTTACAAATTTTTAGTAATTTTTTCGTCAAGATTTTTCAATTTTTACAAAATTATAAAAAATTAATTATAATAACAAATTTGAAAATCTGGAGGAAAAAATTGTTAAAAATTTGTAAGAATTGAAAAATCCGGTGGAAAATTTGTAAAAATGAAAAATCCAGAAAGAAAAAAATTGCCTTACTTTTTTCTGTTACACCAGTATATCACTTATTTGAATAAATTATCTTTTCAAAATGGTTATCCCCAGTAGTCAGAAAAACTTTTATTTTGTAACAAACTACAACTATTATCGAAAAGGTAGTGAACTACTTGTTTTAAAAAGTAGTGACTACAAACTATTTTTCAAAAGTAGTCACTGCTTTGCTATTTTCAGATTTTGTTGAAGGATGCATTCTGAAGTGAAATCAGTCCTGAAATTGGAGACACAGATTAAATAATACTAGGGGGCTCCTCCCCTACTCTCTAACGCTCACCAACCCCTGTGAATTACAAAGCAATTCACATTAAGACCGCTACACAGTCCCAGTTCGCTTCGCTCGCTCGCCTCTTTTCGTTTTTGCAGCAACTCTAGCCGGAATAAGTACTACCATAAATCATTTTAACATGTGAAATTGACAATTTTTGTTAATGTAAAAAAACTAATTGAAAACTTCTTTGAAAACACAATTAAAAATGCATTAAGTTGGTGCTACCAATGGGCATAAATAATTTAAATACTATGGGAAAAAAATGATCTTGGAAACACAATTAGTTTAAAACTCATTGCACTTATAATATTGTACAGCACGGCTTAAATTCATTTTAAAAAACACTACGTGATAGGAAGATAGTTTATATATATCATCAATCATTGTTTAAATTTCGTTCGACATTTTACTGTTCTAAATGATTATAGATTTTTGCAAAAAAAAATATTTTTAGCTTCATCAAGATAGCAACAGATGGCAGCAGGTGCAATCAAGACAGATGATATTTTTATTCTCTCCAATTTTCTTGTGAGTGAAATTTGTAAATAATTTCTAAATTAGAGTTAAGAATTCATTTAAAATTAATGATATTACTCATAATTAAAATGAGGAATCATCTTGTAGAGCACGAGAGGCATGGGTAAGTATACCTGTAATATGAACTACGCCCTACAGCTTAATATAGTAGCGTGTGGAAAGATGTAGACGAATGGAGGTTAACCAATTCTTTTATTAACCTAACAAAACATAAGTTTAATTTAAGATATTTATAAAATAAAATTTAACATGCTTTTTGCACTGCTAAAGACCACATAAGGCTGCAATAGCCAGCTTGCATAGCTTGTCATGCTCTCCTGACTTCATCCACCTTCTCTTGTCAATAAATTCCAGTTTTAAATACTAGCGCATTCGACTGTTGCCATTCAGAAGAGAAATAATGAGTCCAGCCTTGTTTGAGAGATCTTGCATCTTATCAACCCGTCCGATTCTGTCGTCTGGAAAATTCGCTTCGGAAAGCAGAACCATCGAAGTGGGTGTCGAGAAGTAGAGTACTTCCATATCTCAGTACCAGTCAGTCTCGCTGGTGAAATTTGTCCACTGTCGAAACAGCTAGAGTAACTGCATGAATGAGTTGCTCGATGCTAAGGTAGTTAGACTCTAGAATTTGTCCACAGCAGCAACAGCCAGAGAGCACTGCACGGAGGAGTCGCCACAGGTACTCCCCCTCCAGTCTGAAAGACGAAAAGAAAAAGATTAAGCAAGATGTTTGGGAGGAAGTAAAAATTTTATATGTCACCCACTGCGGGTAACATATGACGTAGGATCTTTGTCCAGATCGGCGGTATTGAATAAAAAAGCAGGCTTGAGTCGATTAATGGAAATATGAGTGTCACGTCCATTAATATTGACAGAAAAATACTTGTCGTTACGTTTCGTAACTGGATTAGGACCATCGTAGGGTTGTTCCAGAGGTTTACGAACATAGTCTTTTCGGACAAAGACATGGGATGACGTCATCAACTCAGGATGGACAAAAACATTAATTTTGGTATGATGCGAAGTTGGAACTGGTCGGAGGCGGTGCATCATTTCCCGGAGTAAAATTAAGAATTCGTGATGTTCCGGCTGTGTCGTTGTTTGGGAACGAAAAAATTCGCCGGGAAGGCAAAGAGGGGAACCGTAAACCAGCTCTGCCGGGGTGGAATGCAAATCAGGTTTGAATGCACTTCGCAGTCCCAAAAGTATCGTTGGCAAAATTTCTGTCCATTTGTCTGTCGCGTGGCATTTAATGGCACTTTTAAGGCGACAATGAAAAATTTCAATCACGCCATTGGAAGAAGGGTTATATGCTGTTGTGCGAGTTTTATGTGCGCCAAGAAATTTCGCAAGTGCTTTGAAAAGGTCGCTTTCAAACTGTCGACCCTGGTCTGTAGTTATGAATTCTGGGACGCCAAATCGGACAATCCAGCCATTTTAGAACGTTCGAGCTATCGTATCTGCAGTTATATCTGTCATGGGAAAAACTTCAGGCCATCTGGTATATCGATCAATGCAAGTTAAGCAGTATCGAAATCCATTCGATGGTGGGAGTGGCCCTATGATATCTAGATGAATATATCTAAATCTACATTTAGGGAGTGGGTAATGTCCTATTTCAGATTTTACATGACGATGTATTTTACTTTTCTGACAGGCGATGCACTTTTGAGCATACTCTGTTACATCCTTACGTAAATTTTTCCAGACAAAACGTTTTTGAATGAGGTCGACTGATCCTTTAACATCTGGATGCGAAATATTATGCAGCATCAAAAAAATGGGTAAACGAAAATTTGGCGGTACATAAGGTCTCGCAGTTCCTGTCGATATATCACACCAAAGTTGCAGTTTGGAAGGAGAAAGTTCAACGGGGATCATTTTGAGGGTGTCAGAATCCCGAAGTAAACGCAATTCAGCATCGTCACACTGATCTTTTGCAAGATCGAGATAATCAATACTCTCAGGCACTTTAATTTCCGAAATACGGGAAAAGGCGTCAGCCACTATATTATCCTTTCCAGGGATGTAGCGAATGTCTGTAGTAAATTGGGAAATGTATTCTAAATGTCGCTGTTGTCGAGGTGAGCTATTGTCACTCTGGTTTACAAATGCGAACGTTAGTGGCTTATGATCAGTAAATACAGTAAATTGACGCCCTTCAATTATATGACGAAAATGCTTAATAGAACAATAAATTGCAAGCAATTCGCGATCATAGGTACTATACTTTTGTTCAGTAGGTGTCAATTTACGGGAAAAAAATGCGAGAGGTTGAATATCGCCATTAACAATTTGTTGTAATACGGAACCGATACCGATATCGGAAGCATCAACATGTAACGAAATTTGTGCCCCAGGCACATAGTGAAATAGTAAAGTTGAGTCTGCAATGCTTTTCTTACATTGCTCAAAAGACTGTGTAGTTGCATCAGTCCAAAGAATGGGAGAATTGTCATTTTTTTTCTTTCCTTTACACAATTCGTGTAATGGAGCCTGAATAGATGCCGTTCCTTTTAAATGTTTATGATAAAAATTTATCATAGCTAAAAATCTACGTAACTCGTTAACAGTTTTAGGTAGTGGAAAATTAAGTAATTTATCGACTTTTTCTGGCAAGGGAGCTATTCCTGTACTGTTGACTAAAAATCCTAAGTATGGTAACTCCTTTACGCCAAAGATGCATTTTTCGACGTTAAGCACTAAACCATAAGAATGCGAACGTTGAAATATTTTTTCAAGATCTTTTAAATGTGTTTCCTCGTTTTCCGAGGCTACTAATACATCATCGAGATAAACGAAACAATCAAGACCTCTTAAAACTTCGTCCATAAAGCGCTGGAAACTTTGCGCTGCATTCGATAAACCGAAACACATGAATAAATATTCAAAGAGTCCAAAAGGTGTAGTAACGGCACTCTTTTGGATGGACGCTTCGTCCAAAGGAATCTGGTGGTAGGCTTTCATAAGGTCCAATTTAAAAAAAATACTTTTTCCAGTTAAGCCGTAAGAGAAATCATGACTGTGGGGGAGGGGATAGCGGTCAGGAACAGTGACAGAGTTTAAGCGGCGAAAATCGCCACAAATTCTCCATTCCCCATTCTTTTTGGGTATCATATGGATTGGACTCGCCCATGGACTTTTTGATGGTCTAATTAAACCTTGATCCATTAAGGATTTAAACTCTTTTTTAGCGATTTGCAGTTTTTCATAAGATAATCTTCTGGGTCTCGAAAAAATAGGAGGACCTTTTGTCAAAATTGTGTGCATAACAGAATGAGGTTTGCGAGTGACATGAAGCATAGCCGGGTTAGTAATGCTGGGGTATTTCTGCAACAGCTTATGATAAACCGTAATGCCGGAAACTGTTTTTAATCCCAGGGCATTTCCAGACGTAAAAACGCCTTTCGAGGATTTTTTAGATATGCTATCAATGATTCTCCGGTTTTTCATATCCACTATTAACCCAAAATGTTGTAAAAAATCTGCACCTAAGATAGGGCAGTCTACTTCTGCTATTACAAAAGTCCATTTTAGTGGTTTGTGTAGCCCAAGATCAAGCGTTAACTGACATGTACCATAAGTTAAGATTTTTGATCCATTAGCAGCGTATAAGGATAAGTGTGTATCAGGTGTTTTATGCAGTAAAGGGTCTCGGGGGAAAAGTACTACAAGCTGCGCCAGTATCCACCAAGTAGCGGAAACCGGATTTCCTATCTGACAAAAACAGACGAGTTGCACAGTTGCTATTATTTTCCATACACGAAGTGGTATCTAATTCCTTAGCGAAGTTACACAATCCTGTACATTTTTGCTTTATTTCCGAATCGAAAATGGTACCAACATAATTTCTGGTTCCTGGATTCACGAGAACTACTTCTGGAACGAGTACATGTAAGAGGTTTGTTCTTACTCAAACTACGCGTCCGTATAGTAGACAGAGTTAAGTCATCCAAACGTTTATGGAGTATGTCGATTTGACGTTTTAATCCATCAAGTTCTGAGGAAATACCAGATGTTTTCACTTCAGATAATACTGGTGCCAAACCAGGAATGTCACAAATTTTATCGGCTATTTTAGCCAAATCAGTTAGATTATCTTTACTTATCGACAAAATTTGCTGAACGGATACTGGCAAACGCTGAAGCCAAAGTGTACGCAGAACATCTTCTGATATTTTATCAGTAGCGAGAGTTTTCATTTCATGTAACAGCTGAGAGGGGCGTTTATCGCCTAATTGCAAATCTTGTAAAAGCATTCTCAAACGAACACTCTCAGATTGAGAAAATTGCTCCGTAATGTGAGATTTTAAGGTTTCATAAGCATTTGTGGCAGGGGGTGTACGGATTAGATCACGTATATAAAACAAAATCTCTGTGTCTAAAGCAGCCACCACACAATGAAACTTTGTATCGTCATTAGTAATTCCTGCCGTCACAAATCCTGATTCTACTTGAAGAAACCACAAGTCTATATCAGATTTCCAAACGGGGGGTGCACGAAATGCGATACGAGAAACTTCGTCGTCCGGCATAGCGCAGCATATGGTATAATAAATACTTAATGTAATAAGAATTGGAACATACTCACTTGAAAACAAATATGTTTCCGGTTAGTCTAGAGCGGTCAGCCGTCAAGAAACTTTTCACTAAGGTCACCAGATCTGTGGACGTCCGGGTCACCAAATCTGTAGAGCACGAGAGGCATGGGTAAGTATACCTGTAATATGAACTACGCCCTACAGCTTAATATAGTAGCGTGTGGAAAGATGTAGACGAATAGGCTAGACGAATGGAGGTTAACCAATTCTTTTATTAACCTAACAAAACATAAGTTTAATTTAAGATATTTATAAAATAAAATTTAACATGCTTTTTGCACTGCTAAAGACCACATAAGGCTGTAATAGCCAGCTTGTATAGCTTGTCATGCTCTCCTGACTTCATCTACCTTCTCTTGTCAATAAATTCCAGTTTTAAATACTAGCGCATTCGACTGTTGCCATTCAGAAGAGAAATAATGAGTCCAGCCTTGTTTGAGAGATCTTGCATCTTATCAACCCGTCCGATTCTGTCGTCTGGAAAATTTGCTTCGGAAAGCAGAACCATCGAAGTGGGTGTCGAGAAGTAGAGTACTTCCATATCTCAGTACCAGTCGGTCTCGCTGGTGAAATTTGTCCACTGTCGAAACAGCTAGAGTAACTGCATGAATGAGTTGCTCGATGCTAAGGTAGTTAGACTCTAGAATTTGTCCACAGCAGCAACAGCCAGAGAGCATTGCACGGAGGAGTCGCCACAATCTCAAGTGCTTTGGTTACCGTACATGTTATTTATTTTAATAGTTGTTAGTTTGAGTTTGACAGCTCTCACACTGGCCGCCATATTGGAGACAGAACTGATCTTACTCAATCTAGTCTGTTTATTGGTCTGAGCTCTAGAAACTATGGTTGTTGCCAAATTGTAAGCTAGAAATTCAGCCTTATTTCCACACCACACAAGAGAAATATATATATAGATGGTGGCCTCTCGTTATACTGCATCTGCAGGTATATAATGCGATATAATTGAGAGCATTAAAAATTAATAAAGATAACACATAAGAAAATGTTTTGAGTTCATCTCCAATGTTAGATTATACACATATTACAATTTTCTCACTGAAATTAAGATATATACGTAATACAATAAACATTTATCTATAGTTACATAAAATGCAGTTAAACTACATTTTATTTTTTTGGGATACACGAAAACAGAGCTATATATCTGAACAATAAAGAGAGGCTATTCACATATTTATGCATACCGAATGGTGCATAAATTCTTACAGTAATTTGCCACTGACATTCGCAATTTGTTGCATAGAACACATTTTGCACAAAACAGGCTAGTGAAGATTACATGATTTGAAGAATGGCACTTTTTTTTTTTTCTTGAAGTAGTGTCTGTACTCACTACAAACTACTGATTGTGTGTACTGCATTACTCGCTACATTAGATTTTTTTTAAAATGTAACATGTTACACTACAAACTACTAGAAAAAGTAGCAACTACTGTAGTTTAGCTACTTCAGACCACTGGTTATCCCATAACAAGTATTTGCTTTTCAGTCAGTTATTAATAGAAAATGACCTTTTGTATAAATAGGTATATTATCATATCTGATTAAAATATGTTTGTCTAATCTTTTGTACTTTATGTTTTTAAGGTTTTTTCTGATCATATACTTTTGGGAAAGCGTTTGCAGAGAAGCTTGTATACAGGGAGCTTAGAAGACCTAGATGAAAGTACTAATCATCCACCTATGGCATTGACAGGTGAGTTTAATGAAACTTTGAAAGAGTTTTAAGGGGGTTCTAAAAGAAATAGTTCCTCCCGCTCAACAATGAGAAACATTCTAACACACTTACGGACTCATTTTTAAACATAAAAACATGACACTTGCAGGTATGATTAATGATTAGATTATTGAAATGATTTGTAATTGTTTTTTTTGTTTTTTTTTCATTTTTCAGTAAAAGAATTACATCCTGAGTTGTTATAAGTGACTGTTGGTTCATGATGGCAGTATTTTACTTTCTCACACTGTCACACTTGAAAATTAGATTCAAACTGCCAACTTTGACAGCATTTTCTGAAAAATCATCTGCCTTTTCAGAAAAATTTGAAAAGCTGTTAGATTATATAGTTTTTGAATAAGAACACATGCCAGTTTCATAAATGTGAAAAAAAAATTGCAGAAATATGTCAAAGTAGCCAGTTTGAATTTGAGAAAGCCTCAAAAAAGAACTTAGTTCTTATTTTATGAAATAGACATTTTATGCTTTTATTATGTTTACAAAAATAATAGCATTTATGAATGTATTATATGGTTTAAATAGTTTTATCAACAAATCTAATACAGAATTATACAAGAAATTCTTCAATAAGAAGTTAAAGTAGACTTAACAATCTTTTTGCAGTTATTTTATCTGAAAATAAAAAAATCCACATGTTTTATAATTATTTTCTGTCCTCATTCACTATTTCAACTATTTACCTATGCTGTTGGGCCTAGAATGTGGGATCAGGTAATCTAATTTTACTCTCAATCAGTCTGACTTGTGGCTGGGTTGATCCTAATTTTGTTGTCGTTGGGCTTCAGTCATGTTTTTATTGATCTCTAATATAAATTACAAAACAGTGTTTAAATGGTTAAAATGTTCATTATATTTTACTAGTAAAACCAGAAAAACGAAAAAAAATGTTCCAGTTTAGAGCGGTATTTTTTTCTGACGCTCTGGAGTGTCAGTGGCACACAGACTCAACCTATCTTCGTGAGTGCCACTGACGCTCTGGCACGTCTGATCAATATTCTAAGAAATTACTGACATATTGCATAAAATCACTGATTAAAAGAAATAAAACATTTAATTCAAGTATATAATGTACCATTTATGAAACAATAGAGAAAATATTTACAAATAATAAGCACAATATACAGATATTATTGGCAATGTTGAATTATTACTACTATTTCAAGATGTTGAAGCAAAATAATAATTAATCATAATAATGCAAAATTATTATCAATACTAAATATTAAATAATATAGCAAAGTATATATAACACATAATCGATGCAGTTAAAAAAGCATGAAAATAGTATAAAAATTATTAACTTGTTGTAGACGAAATGTCATTTTTATAAGAGTAATATTGCATAACTACATTATCACTTATGGTATATTTCACAGCATTTCAAGCAATATCCTGGTTTGTCTGGGCAGGCACGGCACTCATACATAGTGTCCGTACGTTTGCCTTGATTAGGAACAAGATTTACATTTTTTTCGCTGTATTTTTGTTTTGCCAACTGCAAGCTCTCTTTTCCCAACAATGTGCTTGATGTTCTTTGGAGTCGACTTTTGTTCCTCCAATGATGGCAAGAGTGATTTTATAACGTTCAATCGGTAGTCGTAAAGTGATATTTTACTTCCAGAATATTTATTATAAAGGATATGTGAATTGATTAAAATTATTTCAATAATATGAAAGAACAATTTTTTATACCAGCATAGTGATTTTCTCTCCGAAAGATAGTACGATAGCATTTGATCTTGCCGATCTACACCAGACATAAACACATTATAGTTTATTATTGGCAAAGGCTTCTGCTTTATTTCAATTTTTTTATTTGAAATATTAACCATTTCATTTTTGTACTCCGTAGAAATGTAATACACGTCACGTTTATCTTTACATTTTCCTATTACTCCCTGACAGTATACAATATCGCCTTTTCGTAATTTCGTAGTTTGAACTTCTGTTGGAGTGTTTTTGTGAATGTTTCTCAATTGCGAGTGTTTCTCAATGTACCTGTGCAGTGTGTCTTTTTATCTAACAATAACTTAGCTAACTCAAAGCTATTATAATAATTGTCCATAAAAACATGGTGACCAACATTTAATTTTTCATTCAGTAAATGCAAAACAATTTTTTGCATATGGTTTTTTCCTCCATAATCGTCTAATGAACCAGTATACACGGCAATTTTTTGCACTATTCTACTTGATGTACTCAGAATATACAGTTTTATACCGTTTTTTGCTTTTTATTTTTTATATATTGGCGAAACAATAATCTAACTTGCCACAGTACCATAGATTCATCTAAAGAAGGTTCTCGACTATACTTAGGGAACGAGCAAGTTGACAGTACAGAATATACTGGGAGCTTTATACCTCCGCGACAAAAAGTAGTGCGCTACCTATTTTAATAAAATATCTCTCTGTAGCTGATTTTTTTTTAAATCTTTAAATACAGAAACAATTGACTGCTTAAATGAAACTGATTTAAGTTGAAATGGGCCACTGTTATGATATATATGTATTAATATTTCGTACAGATGTATCTTTTTGCTTGGCGGAATTTTGGCAAAAAACAGGGACACGTTGAAGAGAAACTGCAAACCTAATGATGATAATTCCACCCCACTTCCGTCAAGTTACCGATAATTACATTAAGGATTGTGGTTTTAAATGCACAATATATGATTTTCATCTTTGAAACTATTAAAGATACAGCAAAAATGTTTGCGGATTTGAACTTTTCGAGAAATTTTATCTGAAATACATACCAAGTATGCCAAAAATATATTTAAAATAACAAAACAAAAAGAAACTTTTGAAAATTAAATGAATGGAAATGTGTTTAAGAAATGCTGTGGTTGTAATTAAAAAACAAACAAACAACAACAAAAATCTTTCATTATACAGAAACATCGGCAAGGACATATGCAGGAGGGGGGGGGGGTGCCAATAATATTTAAGACTGTTCTCAAATCCAAACTGGCTACTTTATGACATTTTTTTTTTTTTTTTTAAATTCGGAAACGCATGAAACTAGCAGGTGTTCTTATTCAGAAACTTTGTAATGGAAAGACGTTTTCCATTTTTTGGTAAAGGCAGAATATATTTCAGAAAATACTGTCAAAGTCTGTGTTTAAAACCGATTTACCAACGCGGCATCTCGAGAAAGGGAAAAACGTGTCGTCACGTGACACGAATCGCTTGTAACTCAGTAAGTAATTTATTTATTAAAAAAAAAGAAAGGAAAAACTCATTTCGATTCCAAATCGCTGCTTTTTTTTTTTTTTTTTTTTTTTTTTTTTTTTTTTTTTTTTTTGGTCGTTGTGCGGGCGTGGGAAGGCACAGCTACAATATCATTCTTTTAAAGAAAATTATTTGAATAGATCTTTTTCTATCTATTACGAATGGTGAGAGCTCGAGCACCCCCCCCCGTTATGTCTATAGACATCATAAAATTAATTAATACTTTTGAAAATTATATATATATTGAATCATCGTATTTTTAAATATTTTTAAATATAATTTATTAAAGTCAATTATTACATTACAAATTATATATGACTCAGCGAGTGTATTTTTTTAAAAATGTGGGTGGGGGAGGGGGAGGAGAGAAGAAAAAGAAAGAAATATTGGAATATATATATATATACACATAGTTAGAGAAAATCCCCAGTAGGTTTTATTTATTAAGATGTTATATATATGTCTGCATGTGTATAAATATAACTGGAGATATCCATTTCGTATTTTAAGGATGTTTAGAAACGAGTTTCTACCTTTTTTCTTCCAATGTGACAATAGTCACCAATAGACAACAATAGGCTGTAATGCAACTTTACGACCGCCACATGTGTTAAAGATCATGTGTATACCTTATGTGTAAAACCACCTGATTTCTAATTTTAAACCTGTTTCCCATAACTATACTATTAGCTTAACTCTTCAGTCGTGTGAAAACTGGATATCAGAGTAAAATTTTACCTGTTACCTATTTCGCATTCTACCTTTCCTTTTTGGGTGATTAAAGATAATAGATTTTAAAATTTGTTTTCTCATCTTAATTTAAGATTACTTTACATAAAAATATAAATGGGAATTAATGTGGTTCTTCAAGATTACGCATGTCACCTACATATCAGTTTAAAACTGATTAGAAATATATTTGTATTACTTAAAAATAAATTCTGAACGAAAAAAATATATTATGCTTTAAAAAATAAGAAAAAAGTTATATATATGATGTTAAATTGCAACAACATTATTTTTTTTTCCCTTTCAAACTAGTATTTCAATACTCAAGATTACTTTCTGAGGTCAAAAGATCTTGAAAATTGACGCATGTTATCTTAATTTAAGTAATGTGCATTTGTGATAGATTGTAAATTAAATAACTAATTAAATTCAATTAAAAAAAAAAACACACACACACACACAATAAAACATCCCTGAAATAAGGTTTGTGAAAACACAGTCCTAAAATAATTTTATGCCGCCGAAATGAGTGCTATATCGCCCGATATGGCAACCAAATTAAGCCAAGGGTGTTAACTGGCTATCCCAGCCTTGTACACACTATCTTCTTAACCTTTCCCGAAGTATAGGATAATATACCTGATGCATTTGTTCGTTAAAAAATAAATTACAGACCGTATTTTGATTAACCTATCTGTAGGTTGAGGTTTTCCAGTTGCGCTATTTTTTGCAAAATGCAATGCGCGTAAAATTAACAAAAACCGATTTCGACTAATGCTATTTGCAATGCCTTTGTTATGAAATAATGGTATTTTTTCCAGTCACCCTGCTGTCTATTCATTTTTACGTTCCCCATTTGCAAGAATACTCCTAGAAACACTAAAAATTCATCCACTTTTAAATCTTTCCACAAAGTTATTCGTGACTTTTCTTTTATTTTATCGCTATGTCGTATTTCCGATGCGTAACGATTTGTCTCTTCAACTATTTTTTGAAGAAATTCGTTGGTAAGGAAAAGACGAAAATATCCAAAAGGAGTACATTCAGTATTAGCAGTGACTCAGTTTTTGTAAATGGATGACTTACCATTCTATTTGAATCAGTTTTCCAATCAACAAAACAGATTTTTCCAACTGTCGGTAATTGTTGAAATGAATTGTTGTCTTCTATCTCAGAATCCGACGTTTCTATGATGTCCATCGCAATATCACTATCTCCATCCGATGCGCTCGAAGATTTTCAACCGTAGTCATCATCTGTGCTGTTATAATCGGAAAGTTCACTATCTTCTAATAATTATAATATTTTGGCATCAGTCAATTTTTTATTTACCTTTCTTTTCTTGGGCTGTGATGGTCCTGCCATACTTGTATTGTCTGCCATTTTTAAAAATGCACATAAAAAAATTCAAACAAATTTTGAAAACCAAGCATGTAAAAATAAAAAATGCTTCACTAACATGCCTAAACAACCTCTCCGTTCAATTTCCAAAGCCACACTAAAAACAGAGCATATAACTTATCATAGTCGATCGATGCTCCAGAGCGTCGTCGGCATGCGACGAGGTGCCGGTCGGACGTGCCAGCGCATCGGTGGCCATAGGCGTAGCCTCGAGGGGGCACATGCCCCCCCAACTTTCTGAACAACAATTTCTAAAATGTGATACAGTCAATTAGGACTTGTCTAGTATTGACCCAAAGTCAAAATGACATAACTACTTTTATTTTCATTTTATATTTCTTCATTTTTATTTTTTATTTTTTACTTATTCAGATGTCAGATCAATAGACAGCTCAGCTCTTTTTCTTTGAAGTAATGAATGTGGTACCAAAAATTGCTGGTTCAAATCTGAGCTGGGCGAAATGGTATGAGGGAAAGTTTATCAGAATTGACTTGTTCGTTAATGTAAAAATCGAGACATTTCCTTTCAAAAATCCTTCTATAAAGTAGAGGTCTGCACGAGCCCGGGTCTGGCTCGTGACGGGGCGGGACAGGAGAATAAAAACAACTTTTTTAACGGACCGGATCTAGAAAAAAATAATCGAACCGGAAAAGGCAGAGAAATAAAATTAAGCGGTCGACTGGCACAATATAACAAATTTAAAAGGGGCGGACAAAGCAGAGAAAATAGTTTTTTTGGTTCTAAATTCTTGGCCGATCCGTGACTTAATTATTCCCAGGACGTGTCGGGCAGACGTTTTTTAAATAATAGAGATGACGAAGGTCTGCAACGGAATCTCTGGAAATATACTTTAATAAATTACAGATAAGTATTTTTTTAAATCTTCATTTTTTTTAATATACAGCTTCAAAAGTTATGTTTGTAATCATCTTTTTTCTTTTATTCTAAACTATACTATTTTTTTAATGAGTATATAATTGAATGTAATAGATAAGAATCTAAGTGATCATTAATGTTGGTATCCTGTATTATATAGCTTGTGGAGATATAGTCTGATATATACTGTAAAAATTTCCCATAAATGTGTAAGCAGTATTCTTTAAAATAATCTTTATTTTAAGAAAAATCAGATTTTTTTGTAAAAATTGACTCGGGTCGGGTCAGATTTCATTGATTTTTGCACGGACCTGGCCGAACTTTAAGTTTTTACATCAGCCCGGTGCAGGAAATTCCGGCCCGTGCAAACCTCTACTATAAAGGCATTCCACTATTGGTAGTATGACTTGTGCATAATTAAATATGTTCCCCTCTCTTATTTGGTATTATTTATTTTATTGACGGCACTTAATCTTCTACTATACCTTCGCATTTTTGAGGTGCGAGACGGTTATGATTTTTTTTTCTCTCAAAGTGTGAGCCTTCTTGAATGAGATTTTTAAAGTTAAAATACAGCCGTACCTTGGTAAACGATGGTAATACGTTCCGTTCCAGAAATACCTCTATTAAGAGCCTACGCTAGTCACGCGAAGAAACGCTGAAGCTAATGTTAAGTCTATGGGAAGGTTCTTGCGTGATTTCTCGCTCGCATTTTAATATTTTTAAATGATTCTTTTTACATAGGATAGCTGACGTCGATCTCTAACGTTGTTAGTTTTTACTTTTTCGATTTTGGTTCCAGTTTTTTTATATAAGGGTACTTTCACTTTCAGAACCGGTTTCAACCGGTTCCAAAATTAAAAATGTCCGCTTATAAAAAAACAAACTAAAATCAAAAAAGTAAAAACTAACAACGTTAGAGATTGACCTCAGCTATCCTATGTAAAAAGAATCATTTAAAAATATTAAAATGCGAGCGAGAAATCACGCAAGAACCTTCCCATAGACTTAACATTAGCTTGCGTGTTTTTTTCGTGACTGATGTAGGCTCTTAAGCAAAACCGTTGCTATCCAAGGTACAATTTTCCAGGCGCAAATAGGTTAAATGATTAGTACATCTTAAAAATGCTGATTAAACTTATTTTAAATGTCTTAGAAGATTGATAAATGTCTTTTATTTATTATATTTGTTGCAAAAATATTAATTTCAATAAAATGAACTAGTGGAGCTTTCCCCATTTCCCTGGTCGGTTATTTTTCCAAGTGAACCTCGAATTAAATTAACCTGGTCCAACTGCTGTCAACAACGCACACACGTGCAGGCTACGTCTGCTCTGGTCTTGAATCAAACTAACCTTGGATTTTTGTGATTCTTTATTTCGACCCAGATTAGTTTAATATTTTGAACATCGTAGTTCGTGTTACGACGATTTTGTATTCTTCTCAATTTTAATTTAGTCTCAGCAGAGCAACATTTAACAGGGAGTTAGTTCTTTTCGTTTCGGGGAAAAAAATGTCAAAAACTTGCCGCAAAAGGCGAAAAAACACTAAAAAATTCGCCAAATATACTAAATTCACAAAATATACTATATTGGTCTAAAAGTTCGAAAACGGGTTCATTTTACAAGTGTTAAAAAATTGCCGATAACACGAAAAACCGCATAAAATCGCATAAAATATTTTATGCGATTTAAATCGCAAAAAATTCAAAAATTTCAAATGACAAAATTTACTATATTTGGGCTGAAATATTGAAAAAGGATTCCTTTTATGAATGTTTAAAAAACGCCGCCACAGAATGCGAAAAAAAGCTAAAAATCTCATTTTTTTTAATTACAGAGGCCAAAATTTACTTTATTGGGATGAAAGGTTGAAACCCGATACCGGTAACAAATGTTAAAAAATTGCTGCGAAACGCGAAAAAACATTAAAATCGCATGAAAAATTAAAATCATTGTACGGATTATGAATAAACTTTATTGAAAACAGAAAAAAAATTACTATATTGGGATAAAAGATTCAAACCGGATTCTTTTTACAAATGTAAAAATATCTCCACAAAGCGTGGAAAAAAAATCCCATAAAAAATTCATGAAAAATTCAAAAATTGCATAAGATTAAATTTACTATATTGTATTCAAAGACTGAAATTAGATTTCTTTACAAATGTTAGAAAAATCGCCGCAAAACGCGTAAAAACTGTAAAAAATAAACACGAAAAACTTAAAAATCGCAGAGAACAAAATTTATTACATTGGGTTAAAAAATTGTAGCTGGAATTCTTTTACGAATGTTAAAAAATTGCCGTGAAACGCGAAAAAAAACTGTTACAATCGCATGAAAAATTAAAGCCATCGTTAAAATCATTCTTTTAATTCCGAATAAACTTTTTGAAAAGAGAAAGAAAATTATTCTAGTTGACTAAAAGTTTGAAACCAGATTTTTTTACGAATGTGAAAATATCTCCATGAAACGAGAAGAAAAAAAAAAAAAAAAAAAATCGCGTAAAAAAATTCATGAAAAATTCAAAAATCGCAGAGAACAAAATTTACTATATTGTGTTAAAAGATTGTAGCTGGATTCCTTTTAAAATCTTCCGCGAAATGCGAAAAAACGCCAGAAGTCACATGAAAAATTCGCGAAACGTTAAAAAATAGTAGAGTACAAAATTTAGTATAATGGGCTGAAAGATTAAAACTGGATTCTTTTTACGAGTGTTTAAAAATCGCAGCAGAACGCGGAAAGCGGCAAAATAGCATAAAAAAATTCATGAAAAATTTAAAAATTGCAGAGGACAAAATGTACTATAATGGGTTAAAAGGTTGAAACCAGATTAGTATTATAAATTTTAAACAATTGCCACAAACCGTGGAAAAACCCTAAAAATCCCATAAAAAAATTATGAAAAATTTCAAAATCGCTAAGGTTAAATCGCTTTAATATGTTGAGCTGAAGGATTGAAACCAGATGTATTTTGCGAATGTTTAAGAAAATCGTCGCGGAACGCTAAAAAACATTTAAAATCGCATAAAAAATTCGTGAAAAATCTAAAAATCGCAGATCATAAAATTTGTTATACTGGACTAAAAATTAAAGTTTGATTCTATTTATGAATGTCAAAAAAAATCGCCGCGAAGCGCGAAAAATCGCACATTAAAGTTGCAAAGAATTACTAAATAGCAGAGTAGAAAATTTACTATATCTGCTGAAAAAATAAAACCAGATTTCTTCTACGAATGTTTAAAAAAATCGAAGCAAAAAGCTAAAAATCTCATAAAAATTTCGCGAAAAGTTTCTTAAATGCAGAGGACAAAATTTACTGAATTGTGTTAAAAGAATAAAACTTAATTCCTAACATAAATGTTAAGAGATTGCAAAACGCGAATAAACGCTAAAAGTCACAAACATCTCACAAAAAATTCAAAAATTGCTGTACGATTTCCAAATAAACTTTTTTGAAACGAAGACAAAATTCATTATATTGGGCTAGAAGATCGAAGCTGAATTACTTTTACCCAATGTGATAAAATTGCCGCAACGTCATTAACTGAGGCCATTTTTAACCAAGAAACCCCCCTCTCTCTCTCTCTCTCTCTCTCTCTCTATATATATATATATATATGGCTATGTGTGCGTGCGTGTGTGTTTAATAAACATTTGTGCCCCCCCAAAATTTCCGGTCACGCTACGCCTATGTCGGTGGCAGCGAACGTGTTAACAAGGTTTGACTGTATATATTATATACTGAATGGTAGTTAGCCGCATATTTTTAGATACTTAGCTGACTAGATTCATCTTTTTATTCAATACTTTTCTTAAATCCAAATTGGGTATTTTCTAACATATTCATAAAGCCATTTTCATTCCTAAATGCACAAAATTTTCAGCTATTCTGATCAGATATTAAGCAAACCAAAAATAATTTTCTATAAAAGCTAAGGATCTTTAGGAAAATGGTGTCTAAGTTGGAGATTTAAACCAGTTTTATTGACACAACTTTTATTGAATGGTCTTCATTGGAGAACAATAGATCACAATTCAAGATGAACTGTTAAATGAAAAACTTTATTTGATTTTAAAGCACTTGGATATTAATGTCTGCAAATTTTATGCACATATAAATGTAGCTATATGATTGTTTCAGAAATATTCACAGTATGTATATATATTTTTAAGAAAGCTTTAAATACATTTAATACAAAATATTGCAGAAAATTCAAGATTATTCATACTGTTGGTCTCAGTTTCTGTGTGTACTTTTAATATAATTTCAGTAAGTTGTAAAACTTTGTGTTGTGCATACTATGGTTCAACTGTTTAAAAATTTTGTTAAATATGCATTTTCTACTTCTTTCAAATTTTGTTGGCCAGTACCAACAGAAAAACCTCACAAAAAGAAAAAAAAAATACTTGACTAAGGGCTATTTCAGAAAGTGACTCATTGTGAATCAGGGATTAAAATGTAAGCATTGTGGACTCGTGGATTTTGAATGTACGAAAAGGATAATAAGTATCACTAAATAATAAAAGTGAAGAATAATTTTCTTTATTTTAATGGTAATATTAACTTACTATCCTGACTTACAGAAAGTCAATTTGATAAGTATAAAAGAATAAAATGCCAATTTTTAATTTTTTAATATATAAAAATATTTCTAAAAAAAAAAAAAAAAAAAAAACTTAAAAAGCACATTTAACAGTGCTAATGAGTTTTTATATTAGATAAAATGTATATGAAATGAATTGCATGTATCTACAGATAAAATTACTCAGTTAGCAATTTAGAGTTGGTAAAAGTCATGTTTTATTATTAGCATGAAATTGTTTGAAATATTACAAAAACTAGCAGAGCTTTGTCCACATTACTGGATGGTTTTTTCTAAACGAACCTTGAATAACAAACCTGGGGTTGAGCAGCCCCAACTGCCTTCGGCTACCATACCTGACCTGCTCTGGTCTTGAATCAAGTGAAACTTGAATAGTTGTGTTGTTTTAATTCGACACAGATTAAAATTAAATTTTTACCATTGTCGTTCCCGTTGAAATAGGAACCAATTTGGCATTTTCCCAACATGAGTTTAATCGCAGCAGTAGCAATTTACCAATGAGTTCTTTTGGTTTCAGACAACAAATTGTCAAAAAATGCCACAAATGTGAAAAAACACATTAAAAATTTGAGAAAAATTAAAAAATCATAGAACAAAATTTAGTATATTGAGCTAAAAGATTGAATCTGAATTTCTTTTACAAATGTTAAAAAATCGCCACAAAATGCTGAAAATTTGTAAAAATTCAAAAATCTCCGATGATAAAAATTTATTATACTGCACTAAAAGATTGAAACTAGATTCCTTTTATTAATGCCAAAAAAATGCTGCAAAATGTGAAAAAACTCTAAAAATTGCATAAAAATATTCAAAAATCGCTGTAAGAATTCCAAATAAACTCATTGAAATGAGGACAAAATTTACTACCGTAAAATTCCGAAAATACCATTCCCCCCACCCAAATGTAACTCCCCTCCTCAATTTTCAACAAATTTCATTTTTCGAAAAAATTCTGTTTGTAAGCCCCCTACCAAAAATTTTTGGTTGGTATGTGTTTTCACCCACCCTTGATGACAAAATTTTTTACGCAACAATATGCAAAACTAGCTAAAATTTTGATTGATTTATAAATCTGTTATGATTATGATGAATACATTATTTATATATAATGAAACAAAAGTATTCGCTGCAGCATCTTTATGATTCTAATACTTAGGAACTTAGGATTCTTACAAGTATTAAAATAAGAGCTAATTTCACTTTTGAGTTAATTGGAGATTCCATTAAAATAATATTATAAAATAGCCATCAAGTGAATGAATGGAAAAAGATTGAAATTTAACCCTAAATAGTTTATTTTTTTCCAAAACATCAAACTCAAAATAAGAACTAATTTCATCTTCTAATTCACTTGAAACTAAAAAATAATAATTAGTTTGAGAATTATGGTTCATGTGCTGAGCATTTTCATAAGGGGTCTGTTTTTCTGCGATTGAATTTTATGAGGAGTTCCTTTTTCTGAGACAATTTTGTGAAAGGTTCGTTTTTCTTATATTAAATTTTATGCACATAATTTTGAGAAATGTCCATAACATGACCCAATTTTCCTTTGGCCAGACTCCTAATCTGGGTGTGCTATCTTCTAGATGAACATTTGCTCCAGTTATGAATCATAGATTAAAGGTCTGACTGGGCTTGGCCCAAAACCCAGATCAAGCTAATCTCAGTTATTTACTTTTTTTTCTGTAGACTTGGTCGAGCCAGGCCTAGACCAAATTCTTTCCTGGCCCAGCCTGGTCTAAGTATTATTAAAGAGAATTGGACCAAGCCCATGTTGGGCTAACTTTTTATTTTATTTTATTATAGAATAAAGTTAGTTAAGAAATTTCAACATTTTGTATAGAAATAGAGTCAAACCAAGTCGGATTTTGTTGATTTCTGCATGGCCTTTCAATTTGAGGTTGATAAAGCTCTCATATATTCATTCCAATATTAATCAGCACTCTCTGATTTTTAAATTAGAAACTTTATTAAGCTGCTTAAGTGTCTGTAAAAATTCTACAACAGATTCATTAATTTCTTGTTTTTTAAAAATTAGACAGTGTCTAGTAAAAATTAATTTTCTTTTTTTCTTTAAGGTAACATAACATGAGTCCAAAACAGTAATTTCAACATCATAATCGATACTGTCATTAATACACTGAAACATATTAGGTGAAACTTAATTGCCATATTTACTTGCATAATGTTATATTTTTTGTTCTTATGTTGTTCTTATATGTTTTGTTATAAATTTTTAGAAAATAATAATTTGTAAATTTTAATTTTCTTTTTCAGGTTTGGCATTAAAATTATTTACAAAAGCTGTTCCAAACTATGGCCTTGATCAACTGGATATGGATTATGTTTCTTCTGTCTCTGGGTTTGTATTTATGTTCTGTACTTGTTAAGTTTGTTATTATTTTTCTGTTTTCTTTTTTTTGGTAAAAGTAAGTACTAAAGCAAACTGGGCAATCTTTCTGTATCAAAGGTTGTACTACAAGCCATGAATTGGATTACATCAATGTGAAAGTGATGTTGTTGACAGGGCTGTGGAGTCAGAGTCAGGCCCATTTTTGGACAAAAGAGTTGAAGTTGCTAAAAGACAGGCAGACTCAGACTCCAGCTTGTTTATATGGACAGTTTGAAGTGAAATTAAACCAATTCTATGTAATTTTAAATTTATAAACTCAATTATTAATTTTATTTTTGGACTATATATACTAGGCAAACCAGGTCAAAGAGGCCCAATATACTGTCCAGAGTACAGCATATATGAAAACTGTTTTTAATTTAAAACTCTAGTTGATATTTTACATTTAGTAATATTTCAACTCAATAGCAAACTGAGCAATTTGCTTGTTGCAATCTAGTTGATATTTTAATTTTGTATATAGTCATTTCTGTCGGTTTTTTGGGGGGGAGGGGGGGGGTTGTAGAAACCGCGGTAATACAAAAATTTGAAATTTCTGCTTTTTTTGAGTCCACAGAACCTGAAATATCATTGTAATAGAAAACTTTTCCCTGTTTTTTTTTTTTTTTTTCTTGATTCCCTCATATTCTTTGGATCTGTGGAATCAGGTTAAAAGTCGAAATTCTAAATTTTCTCCTCCTTTTTTTTTTGTGCACATAACACTCCTAAAAATGTGAAATTGTAATTTTTTCCTGAATCTAAAGTATCTGGAATAATGATGAAAAAGTAAAATTTTGGTCATCTGTCTCCTTTTGATTTTCAGGTCTGCAAGACCTGAAATAAAGCTGAAATTATAAAATTAATGCTGAAAATATAAATTTTTCACCTTTTCTTTCAAATCTGCAGAACTGAAATTATTTCCAAAATAGTAAAATTTTTAACTTTTATTTTTCTTCCCTTACAATCTGAATTTTTCGGGTCTGGAGGACACAAAATAATTCTAAAATTGCAACTTTTTGTGTTTTCTTTTCCAAGTCAGCCAGATCCGAAATAGTAAAATTTCCATTTTGTTTTCTTCTTAGATTTCAATATTTGGATTTTTTGGTTTGCAGGACTCAAAATTGTACAATTAATAATACTGAAAATATAAAATTGTTGCCTTTTCTTACGAAGCTGTGAGAACAGAATTAGTGCAAAAATAGTAAATTTTTGCTTTTATTTTTCTTACATTCCCTCGTGTTTTTTCAGGTTCTGGAGACTCCAAATGATGCTTAAATTGTAAAATTTTCACAGTCTACTTTTTGGGTTTGAGGGAATGAATATAAAACCAAAATTAAACATCCTTTTGCCCATATTTTGGTATAATATATATTTGGTATTGTCCGGCCCATATTTGGCATAAAATATTTTGGTTATTGCCTTAAAAGGACATACCAGCATAATATATGTTGTTTGGATTTAACTGATAGATCTTTGTGTGTGTTGTTCAAAGTAAATTTTGGAGATTTGTTAGATCTCAACTGTTGTTTCTATGTAATAGTTTTAAATTTAACTTTTCAATTACAATTTACATGCATATAAATATTTTACATAGTTTTTGTAGTTTTAACATAATTAAATTTTACCACATATAAAATTTAATGCACATTGTGTTTCTGTGTGAGTGCACATATAGAGTATCTGGGAGGGGGAGGGATGGTCAAAATATTTTCAGTCTTGACCAGAGCCGATTAAAACAGGGGAAAGTTCTACAGCATTTTATAAGAGTATTTTGGCCCTATTTGTAAAAAAATTCTGTGTTAAAAAAAGGTGAAAATTTTTATGCTAAAATACTGTTGGAAGTTTGCCACTGCAATAACTTGGTCCTGGTCTTGACTACCCATCAGAGCTTATACCCATGATTCATCCGAAGAAATGAAATTAAAAAGAAAAACATTTGATATACACATCACATGTTTCAAGGTCAAACAGAAATGTGCCAGTAGGTTCTAGTGTTGCCAGTTGAGTATTTTTTTTTATTTTGATTGCTCGATTGCTAATTTTTTTAAAATGGTAATATTTCCTTTATTTAATGACAAATTTAATAAAGTGACTATTACTACTTAAAAACAAATGACAGCAATGAAGCAATCTGAATAATGGAAACCCACACTACAAGCTTGTACTTTAGCCATTCCGGAGTCTGTCGGCTGCTTTAAAATTTCATGAGTCTGAGTCGGTCATTTTTCTCACCGACTCCACAGCCCTGGTTGTTGATGTGCTATATGCATAAATAACAAAAATAGAAGGGATGCAAAAGTAATTATGATGCATCTTTTAGTATGCATAATTTTTTTCTCAAAGGGGTAAACATTTCAGTAAAAAATCTTTAGAAATACACTTTTTGGAACTCCGTGTCTGGTGACCTCTTGACTGACCTGATTCTCGTTTACAAAATCTTCCAGATTTTGGCTTGTTGTTGCGGAAGACTTTAACAGTGTTCTACAAACAAAAATTGAATTTATTTTGAAACTCGTGATAACTTTCAAACATAAAAATAACCAGTAGTAGATTATAATATATTGAAATGCTGTATGTACTTTTGGGAAGGAAAAATACATAGTGATTATTAAAAAAAAAAAAATGACTTATTGTGGTCATTTTTATAAAAGTATAATTTCCTGAAAGTATTATTCCTGAATAGACATTTAAATTTTACAGTATAAAATAACCAGAAATAGATTATAATATATTGAAATCTAGTATGTACTTTTGGGAAGGAAAAATACATAGTGATTATTAAAAAAAATGACTTATTGTGGTCATTTTTATAAAAGTATAATACTTTATTATTCAAGAATAGACATTTAAATTTTACAACAATCGGTTAATTTTTATATAAGTCATTTTGCGGGTAGGCTGGCAGATAGACAGAAAAAGAAATTTGAAGTAAGAAGCAAACAGTTAGATTTCAATCATTAAAATGTACTTCAAAAAATAACCACATCAATGTATTTGAAATTTTTTACAGAACTGTGAAGAATTATAAATGTTACAAAGACTATTTTCAACACAGAATATGTTCTAATCAGGGGGTTGATTTTGGTCCGAATTTTTCGAAAATTCCAAAAAATTAAGGCAATGGTTTTCGGAAAAAAATATATATATATCGGTCATAAATCTGAAAATTCGGACATAAAATGTATCGGTATTTCAGCAAATGATAGCCGAAAAAAATCAATCTCGTCATTCGATCAAAGAAAAGTCGCCAATTTCGTCAAAGGATTGCAGGAAAAACCTGACTTTCATCAGAAAATCGCAAAAAAACCCCAGCAAATTTCGGCAAAAACATTGCAAAAAACGGCAAATTTCATCAAAAGATCGCAAAAAACGGCAAATTTCGTCAAAAACATTGCGAAAAACAGCAAATTTTGTCAAAAAATTGCGAAAAAAACGACAAATTTTGTCAAAAACATTGCAAAAAATGACAAATTTCGTCAACAACATTGCGAAAATTGGTAAATTTCGTCAACAACATTGCAAAAAATGGCAAATTTCGTCAAAATATCGCGAAAAAACAACAAATTTTGTCAAAAGATCGCGGGAAAAACTTGACTTTCGTCAGAGAATCACGTAAAAATGGCAAATTTCTTCAAAAACATTGCGAAAAACAGCAAATTTCGTCAAAAGATCGCGAAAAAACAGCAAATTTTGTCAACAGATCGCAAAAAATAACAAATTTTGTCAAAAAATAGCGAAAAAAACTGAAAATTTCGTTAAAAGATCGCGAAAAAACACAAATTTCGTCTAAGGGATGCAAAAAAAAAGTGGCGGGAGTGGAGACCCCCCTCTGTTGTCACTTTTCAGAAAATTTGGTGTGAATTTCAGAATTTTTTTTTTACTCAGAATCACCCATGGTTCTAATTGACCTGCTTTACCTATTTAAATTTTTAAGCTATCCAAGTAGTTTTATAAGAGGTAACATGAACAAACAGAGGCTATCAGGAAAACCCTTTCAACTAGGTGTCTAGGGAATAATATCAATTACTCACTACTGTCAAGGGAATCTTCTTATAAGGCGAGTGAATTTTTTTAGTCTTTTAAAAACTGCAGGCTATGGAAAATATACCATAATGTACATATACATTTATTCATTGAAAAAATGTTCTCTTTTTTGAAAATTGCTGTGATGTAAACATGCCTCTGAATTAAATTTTTCATTTCATTCTTAGAGAGTGAAATAAAGCACCATTTTCTTCTTTTTTTTAAAAAAAATTATGAACTGTTTAAGCTGTCTAACATATTTAACAAATCCAAACTAGAAATAGAATGTGTTGACAAGGAATGTAATCCTAATTATTTTATGTTTAAAGAAACTAAAATTTGAAACTTGATGCCACACTTATTTGCCACATTGTTTTTACTGATATTGAATATTGCCAGTAAAATATTTCTTCAATTTTCAAGTAAATCAAACATGCACTGTTACCCAGCCAAATTTCAAACTTAGATTTGAGAAACAAGTTTTCGTTTGTTGTATATATTTCTTAATTTTGTAATAGAATTTTATAAAAATGCTACTATGAAAATGTGTTATAATGAATTATTTTTTGCACTCATGTCAATTTTGTTTTGTCAATTTTTGACTGTTATGTTGTATCTTGCTAGCTGTTAAAAAAATTCTTGGCTTGTAAATTCTTCTGAAAATTCCCTACCTCTGCTTTCAACTGCATTAAAATTTATTAAATAACTAGACAAGACATAATTTTCATTGAAATTTGACAGTCTGGGTAACAAATTAGATCATGTAAAATAAATTTTTTTAAGTGAAATTTGACTCTCGGTTACTATATTCAAATTTATCAAAGGCATTGATTTGTATGTAATATGTGAGCCTTAAGTTGATTGATTGTGGTTGACTCCTAAGCAGTTTTACTGAATTTGATACTTATTTAAACATTTTATTCAGAGTTCCATACTGTTCATCAAATGTGGAAAACTGTAATAATGTGTTTTGCTCATTTCTATATCATCCTGAATGAAGTAATAAATTCATAATTGTGCTTGTTGAGAGGTGTAGATAAGTTTGCCAGGGAATTGAGTGATTTGGAGAAAAACCCTGAAAAAGAAAAAAAAAATATATAATTTTTAGTAAAGAAGATAACATCTGTGGAATTTATGTAAATAATTAAATTTTCATGAATAAAGAAATGTAAAGATGTTCATGTAAATTCTTTTTATCAAGTTATTATGTACCGTATTTTCGGGCGTATGAGCCGCAGCGCATACGAGTTTAAAAGTATAAAATGTTCTTAGTGCTGCTCTTATGCCAGGGTGACAGGTACGGTGATTTTTTTTTCATAAGAATTCTTATAATACAGTACAAAGTCCAAAATCCGGAATCCTCCGGACTTCAGCGATTCCGGATTTTGGATTTTTCCGAATTTCGGATCATTTGCAGTTTGCCCCCCCCGTTATTTATTTATGACGAACGCATTTCAATACTGAAAAATATTATACTGAAGCAAATTAAATATTTTAAAAAATGAATATATTTTTAAAAAGGTAAAAAAATAATAATAATCTACACCCCACCCCCGTTTATTTTACTGAAATAAGGTAATAATAAAGCAAATATTTCAATAGAGGAATATTTTTTTTTTTTTAATTATCACAATTTCAGGAAATTTTACTTACAAAATGAAATTTTTCTGTTAGGTAATTGAATATGTCCGTTATTTTACGCTGCTTTATCAATTATAAATCATTTACAGTTATTAAAAAACTAATCACCCCCCCCCCCCCCCCACACACACACACACCGATTTATTTACGTCAGGAAGGCATTTGCAATGCTGTATAAAGATACACACTAATACGATATTCCAATAAAATAATATATTTTTTAAAAGGTTTAAAAAAAACCGTTATTATTTGTTTTTATGCTCCCTATTGTTCCCATTTGATGTTCTCAAAGGGTGCTGCGCACTGCCCTTTTTTTTTAAGTGCCGATGCGCCCTGCTGTTTTTAGACGTGAAAAATGTGTCCTGCCCCTTTTCCATATTATCTTCTTTACGTCGTCTATTTTTTTTCCCCTTTAAAAATATTTTTCCTTTATTTTTTTCGTGCAAAAATAGAAGAAAACAGAAGCTTTGACTCACATGTCATCATTCCTAATCCGCTCAACAAGCCTAGCCTAATAATAAAAAAAAAAAAATCTGTGCATGGTTTCTTTCTGCATAACGAAACATAGTATCTACTGAAAGCTAACTACTTTCCACTCGGAAGTTACGAGTCACAGACTAAAATAAACAAAACAAACAGCCAGATAATTCAATCCTTTCTTTTTCTTTTCAGTTACTCTAGTGGCCTTTTTTGTGTGGTGCTCCGATTTTGGAATAAATTGTCATATTTTGATAAAATTTGGGAAAACAGCCTAATTTGCTATTATTGCAACTTGCTGTAAATTTGAACATAATTCGTCAAATAACGACGGAGATATTTATTTATTTATTTTTTTTTTATGGTAAGGAAAATGGTTTTTTTCATTCTTTTCTTTTAATTACTTTTTTCTGTTTTCCTGCAGCTAAATACAACTATGAATGCGGCGCTTCCTATGGAATATTGGGAAGTCGCCAATAAAGATTATCATACATCTATATCACGGCTTCAATTTATTGAATAAATTGATGCAATTTTTGGAGATTGGTGGGGAGGGGAGAGCGTTGAGTAAGGAATGATCGAATAAAAGCGTAAAGATATCAAATTGGAAAATATATGGAGACAAATATAACAGAAGGGGGAAAAACGATTCAGTCCAAGGCATATATAAATAAATAAAAAAAAAAAAAAAAAAAAAACGAAATATTAAAAAAAAAAAAAAAAAAAAAAAAAAAAAAAGCTAGTTTCCAAAATGTCCGGATTTTGGAGAATTCCGAATTTCGGATGTCCGGATTTGAGACTTTGTACTGTACCTGTTTTTTTTCCATATCAATATCTTAAGATTCCATTTTTAGGTGCGTTCGTAATTATATAAATATGTAGCACCTATAGTCGTCGCTTGGTCCGTCTGTCTGTCTGTCCCAGGGTTGTAGTGGGCAGCTGCCCGGGTACCCACCCAGCTGCCCGCCCGGGGTGGGTTTTTTAAAAAAAAAACGGGCTTTTTAAAAAATATATTTCTGGAAAGGAACAAATGATGTATTTGTTAACAGTTTATGGTTATTTTGTTTTATTTATTCTCTTCTTTGAATCTTAGAAAATATGTTTGTACTAATTTACTTGCACTTTTAGATTGGGAACCCTGTAATTTTAAAACGTTTTAGATTTTAATTTAAAACGTAAATTTAAGCTTTTCAGTTAGCTTCAAGAGTATTATATTTACTAAACTTATTTTATTTGTTAAATTAATTAGAATAGTATATGCAAAGAAAATATTTTATTCATAGTTCTAATAAAAAAAATTAGTTATAGAATTACCATTAAAAAATGTTTTATAAATGCCATTAACCAGTCAGAGAGCTGTTTTGGAATTTTAAATACAAGTAATAACAATGAGCAGTGATGATAATCCTTCTACAGACTGCATCATTTTTTAGTTGTTTTTTATTGAATAGTGAAGGCAAAATGTAAATGTTTAAAACTAAACTTAGCAAATGATCATTTGATTTAGTCTTATTGCATCAGCCTATTAAAAATTAATCTACTTTGTGTTTGTGATATATATACATATATATATCATATTTATAATTATTTATAATGGATATACTAATTTTTTTTAAAAATTAAAATAAGAATAGCCTATTAAGGATAGTTGTGCACAGCTACTCTTTTAATTAAAAAAGAAATGCATTTAGGATAAGGCAAAATGGAGGTCACATGGTAATATTAGGTGAAGTTTTTGAATAGGAATAATTTCTTCTAAATGAATTGTATTAAAAACTAAAAATTTAACCATATATGAATAGATTATACATACATATAAGAAAATTTTTTGTTGTAAGATATTTTCTTGTATCAACATTTGCTAATCTTATGATAATTTCAAAGGAGTAATTTTTTTTAAGTTATATTTATATTTTATTATTAAATAACATGTAATTGATAGCTTTGCAATTTAAAATTTGTTTGTTATTAAAATTAAAGGGATCATATATGTATTTTAAGAAATATAGTGTGTATTTTAAGAAATATTTTAAGAAAAATATTGAGATCATTATTAAGACTATGAAGCAAGGGTGCAAAAATCTAGGCGCCAATGGGCCGGTTCCCACCACTAAATTTTTAGTATTTTTGGCCTAATAAAAATGCTGATAAAATTTACGCGAAGTATACTAATAAAATTTGACGAAGAATACTAATAAAATTTAGTGGTGGGAATCAGACCATTGGTGCCTAGATTTTTGCCCCCCTGCTATGAAGTCATTGCCATCTATTAGACTATGAAGTGTTCACAAAGATTGTATTTGAGTTCAGGATTGCTACTTATTTCGACAATCAAATTCCTTCTGCTTTCCTGAGCAAAAAATTTAATTTGCCCTGAATAATTCCTCTGAGAATTTTCAAAATTTCAATGGATAAATTTTGCATACCAAAATTTAGTAAAATTCTTTTGTTTTTTAATACTCATTTTTAAATTCCCTCAGTTTTTCCAGTTTTCCCTATACAGTAGCAATCCTGAAGATTATTATTTGTGAGGAAGGTGGAATCATAGTCCACATTTTGGCATTTTAACCCAATTTACCTGGGGAAAATTGCCCATTTAACCCGGGTTTTTAATAAAACCCGCCCGGGCTGGGTTTTTTACAAAAAACCCGGGTTTTATACAACCCTGGTCCCGTCTGTCTGTCCATCCCTCCGCATATAACAACGCAAAAACTACCCAACCGAATGGTTTGCAATTTAAAATATATTATCTTTGCAGAATTTTTTTCGAGACATTTCAAATTTTATTAAAATCGAATCAAAACTTTAGGAGATATTAATAAAAATATTTATTAAGAAATTTGAATTTTTTTTTTTAAATCTGTGTTTTTTTTGTTATAGGAGCTTCCGAAGTTTAATCGGCAAGCGACCGAGATACTTATTTTATGACAGAAATTAAGCTGCAGACGATATAATTGATTTCACAGAATTAAAAATCAGAAAAGATCTGAATATTTATGCAACTAGCTATAGTACGAACGCACCTCATTTGTCACGTTTGACGTACAATTTCCAACTTGTTACCTCTTTGATCAACTGTCACATGCTCTCAAATTTGTACCAAAACATTAGGAAACGTCTCCCAACCTCAGATGTCCGTGAAAGGTTATTTGTTTATTTTTGAGCAATCTGTGGGATGAAAAATGTTGGCCTCACCAGCTCTCAAGTAAAAAATTATGCTTTCTATGCACCCATCAATAAGCACTGTACCCTCGGGATACTAGAACGAATATAGAGCCATCGCAACCTTCTTCGCTAATGTTGGTTGTCCTCTTAAACTATGTGTTCGTCCACCCTTTCAGAGAACGTACTTTTGTCATTGCTTGTGTACCTTTTCGCCAACACTTTTTTCTAAGTTTAGTTGCCTCACGATTACTTCATAGTGATAAGTTGTTTTTGCAGGGCGTATAGGTGGCACTGGTGTTCTGCAGTTGCATGAAGCAGTACTTTTTATGACGTATGCTGCAATGTGAATCGTCCGGAAAGCTAACTATTCGTTTCATGGTTCATATGCAAATGTCTTAGCAATTTTAACATTTCTTTTGTAAAATGGGATCTCCCTCCCTTTAAAAAAAGAATAAAAACAGGAACACTGCTAGTGCTGATGTGGTTTCGGCCAAGTCACTATACAATATTCTTTTATATATTTATTTTTCTGGCACTTTAGGTAAAAATATTTATGTATATATTAATAATAATACAATATTTCTTTAATTTAATTAGTTTTTTTTTTTTTTGTGTGGCATTTAAGTGAAAATATTTATAAATAAATTTGAGTTTTGTGGATGCGGCACTTACATGGATATACTTTAAAAAAATAGATTTTCATAGATGCGGCGTTTAAGAGGATATACTTTTTTTTTAAAACCGATTTTCATTGGTGCGGCGCTTACGATGGATGCTGCGGGTATTCCTGAAAATACGGTAGATATTTATTTTTTCAGTTTTCTGTTTTTAACAATTTCCAACCTATCTGAAAAGTGTTCATGACTTTGGTTTGTCTGGCCGTCTGTCCATGCTCTAACTTGTGTAAATATACTCGGATAGCCCTGATATTTTTTTATGTTATTGTCATTTACTGTAGCATGTTCCCTATTTCAACTGAAGTGTGTAGCACTTATAGTTCTTTTTACAGGGACAGTCAAAAGTATTCCATTACATTACAGTCAATGGGAAATAATCGTTTCAAGTTCATTTTGATGATGCTATGCCATTTGAAACATGATGAAATTGATATATAAGTATGAAGGGCATTAAAACATGCTTTTTATAGAATATGGGGTGCAAAGCATTAATTATTCATATACAGGGTCAGACAAAAGAATTCTTTTACACATTGTTCTATGGGGAAAAATTGTTTGCAATGTAATTTAGTTATTTTTCCAATTTCAAACATAATGAAAATTATATGCATTACTGAGGTGCACTATAAATTGCTCTTTAAAGTGTGGTGTGCATTGTGTTTATTTACAGGGACACACAAAAGATAATAAAAATTAAATGAGCTTGTGGTACTCTACAAAAAAGTCCAGTGATATCACTGTAGATCATGGGAATTGTATATATAATTGGGTAATTTTCTTTTAAAATTATAAAAATAAAACAAAGATTAATTAATTATATGCAATATATAATATATAGAGTTTTATATTCGCATATGTTGTTTAGATTTATTTTTGTGATTATTCTTATTTAGAGCCACAAGAGTTTCGCCATGTGCTATGATTTTGGCTATGATTTATTTGGAGCGTCTTCAGATCAAGAATAACGATTATTTGGAGTCTGTTTCTCCATCTGGTCTTTTTGTTGTTACAATGGTTTGTGTCTAGCTTTTTAAATATTTCTTTGTTAGCTTTTTTTGTGAAATAATTCCTGCTCAAATATTTCCTTTTTCATTCTTTAGTTGGCTGCATCAAAATTTTTGTTTGAGAATGAAGATGATATAGTGACAAATCAGATCTGGTCAGAAGCTTTAAATATGGATGTCAAAGAGTTAAATATACTCGAGCAAAAATTTTTAGCTGCAATTGTGAGTACATTTTCATGTAGTATAATTCAATGTGTACTTACTACGTTTTTACAGAATTACATGCTTGTTTTCAAAATATATGAAAACAATTTTATTTATGTACAATTTCCCATGACATAGCTGCCAACTTGTATAGTTGTACAGATAAACAGTATGATTGTACGATTTTGCACAAAAATTATTAATGAATCGTATAAAATATTATTTTATTCATCACATGAAAGATTAAAGTTCAAATCTAAAGCATGCATTATGTTCTTTTTTCTTTCTTTTATGGAAAGACATAATTAAATGTGGGAAGCAAGTAGCAGTAACTATTCTTTCAAGAATAAGAGTCAGCTGGATGGGGAGGCCTACCAAAATGGCTTAAATACTCACAAGCCCTGTCCAGAAGAGTTAGTCTCTTAATTTTGAACCAATTCCAGATGAGAGACCGCACCTGGATTGGCACCCTCAGAGGTAACGCTTATACTAAACTTGGAGGACATTGGAGATACGAACAGAGTTTACGCCGTTCAAGAACAAGCATTCACCCTTTCAACATATCATTGGATATGTAGTCAATCTTTCTCCTCTCTTAATTGACCCGGGCATGCTCATTGTAATTGGCACCGTTGAAAGGAATTGAAGAGAAGGGAGAAAACCTTATCAGTAGCTAGCACTGAATGCATGTGTGCATCAGGAGTGATTCTGTTCTGAAAATTTTGAAAAATCTGTCATCAATTAAGAAAACTTGGACATAAAAAATAAAATCTGAGATGGAAAGCAAACTTCTTAACATAAAAACCCTTTTAATGGATATTAACCATGAGTGAATTGTGTTTCTGCAAACATTTACACCCTGAATTCTCTTCCTCGGAAGCATTTCAATATTTTCTTGGGAGTGGGGTCTTTTAGGAGCAGGGTTTGAAATAGCATGTGGAATTGCACAAAATAGGAAATCTAAAAGCGCACAAAATAGGAAATCCTGCATAATAATAAATGCTGTGCGGTATTCCCCC
This sequence comes from Maratus michaelseni, assembly GCA_963931845.1. NCBI lineage: Eukaryota > Metazoa > Arthropoda > Arachnida > Araneae > Salticidae > Maratus > Maratus michaelseni. The sequence goes on along the minus strand of OZ007586.1, from coordinate 437,978,289 downwards.
CTCCTCCTTAAATTCTTTCACAGGCCAGTGATTCTTCTGCGGGTATTTTTTAATTTTCTTGGAAGCCCACAATCTTTTTTTTTCTTTTGCGGAAGTTCACAAAATCAATCAGTGAATCGGCCGCAGAAAAATTGTGAAGTTCTTCAAATGACCATGGAAAAATATTGTGAATGTCATCAAAGGTCTTAGCTATTTTCTTCAATTGGTCACTAAAAAAATCAATAATTTCAACAATAGGTCGCATAAAGAAATCGAATTTGTCCTTCGGTCATGAAAAGAAATCATAAATTTTGTCAAAAGATAGAGCAAAAAAATCAGGAATTTCGATAAATGATGGAAGGAAAATATTGTGAATTTTTCAAAAGATCATGGAAACAAATAGCAAATTTTGTCAATAGATTGGAGAAAAATATTGAGAATTTTAACAAATTTGTCATGGAATAAACGTGAATTTCATTAAATGATCATGGAAAATAAATCGTGAATTTCATTAAATGAACATGGAAAATAAATCGTGAATTTCATTAAATGAACATGGAAAATAAATCGTGAATTTCATGAAACGATCATGGAAAAAATAGGAAATTTTGTCAGTCAGTTGCAGAAACAAATAGCGAATTTTGATAATCAGTCATGGAAAAAATTATTTTTGTCAATTGAACGCAGAAAAAAAAATCATTTTTGTCAATCGGTTGCAGAAAAAAATCATTTTCGTCAAAGGATCAGAGAAAAAAATCTCAAATTTCATCAAAGGATCATGGTAAAAAAAAAAAAAAAACACTAATTTCGAGTATTTATTTTTTATTTTCTAACCACTTGATGGCATTATGAACATTTAAAATTATAGTTTTGCCAAATTTGAGAACTTCTAACAATATTTATTTACAATAGTAGGACTACAGATTTTTTTTTCCAGCTTTAAAAAAAGGCATGGTGCTGATAGTGAGAAAAGGGCATTTTTTAGATTCTTAGGGCACTATTTTGTTTTTTAAATGTCTAAAGTCACTTTTATTTTTTAAAATTTAAGACACTCACTTCAAGATGCAACAATGAGTCAGTTTTTACTATGCAAGCAATTTTTTTAGTACAAAAGACAGTAAGGGCTCAATTTTCTTGACTGAGAGGCAAGAAGGGTACTATTTTCTTTGTGAGAGGCAAGAAGGGTGCTTTAAAAAAAAATGGGCAGACAGGGTGCTAATTTTTAAACAAAAGGGCATCGAGGGTGCAGCATCCTCATAAACCTGTCTGGTAGAAATGATCAAGGGAAAATATTGTGAATTTTTTCAAAAGATCATGGAAACAAATTGCAAATTTTGTCAATAGATTGAGGAAGAATATCGAGAATTTTAACAAATTTGTCATGGAATAAATGTGAATTTCATTAAATGATCATGGAAAATAAATCGTGAATTTCATGAAACGATCATGGAAAAAATAGCAAATTTTGTCAGTCAGTTGCAGAAACAAATAGCGAATTTTGATAATCAGTCATGGAAAAAATCATTTTTGTCAATTGAACGCAGTAAAAAATCATTTTTGTCAATCGGACGCAGAAAAAAATCATTTTCGTCAAAGGATCAGAGAAAAAAATTGTGAATTTCATCAAAGGATCGTGGTTTAAAAAAATATATATATGAATTTCGAGTATTTATTTTTTATTTTCTAACCACTTGATGGCATTATACATTTAAAATTATAGTTTTGCCAAAATTTGAGAACTGTTAACAATATTTATTTACAATAGTAGGACTACAGATTTTTTTTCTTTCCAGCTTTAAAAAAAGGCATGGTGCTGATAGTGAGAAAAAGACATTTTTTAGATTCTTAGGGCACTTTTTTGTTTTTTAAATGTCTAAAGTCACTTTTATTTTTTAAAATTTAAGACATTCATTTCAAGATGCAACAATGAGTCAGTTTTTACTATGCAAGCAATTTTTTTTAGTACAAAAGACAGTAAGGGCTCAATTTTCTTGACTGAGAGGCAAGAAGGATACTATTTTCTTTGTGAGAGGCAAGATGGGTGCTTTAAAAAAAAAAAAAAAAAAAAAAAAAAAAAAATGGCAGACAGGGTGCTATTTTTTAAACAAAAGGCAGGTAGGTTGCTATTTTTTAAATCAAAGGGCAGGGAGGGTGCAGCACCCTCATAAACCTGTCTGGTAGAAACTCAGAGAACTATATGAAATAAATGACTTCAAGTAAGAATAAATATTTTGATTATTAAGGTACTTGTTTTAACCATGTTTTCATTTTGTAAGGAAAAAAAAAACTGACACAAAGTAGCATAGAAAATATTGTTAAGAAACCATATTACATTTTTCATTGCATATATTTTTAATGTTATGTGTTTTTTAAGCAATGTAAGAATATGTTGTAAAAATTGTAATGTTGGCAGGTGTGCCATGACAGATTGTGACTTTCAGCAGTTTAAAGTATCTATTCTCATTTTAAGGCCTTTTTTAATTTTATTCTTAAAACTGGTTTTTTTCCCCATTAAATGGGAGATAAAAATGTGTAAACATAAAAGAAAAATGAATTGTATGTACAAAAAAATTGACATATGTGCAAGCATGATTCTAAAAATATTCACTGGGACAGATTAAACACATAATTAGTTTGATAATTTGATTTGAGCAATTTCGTTGAACATGGCCACACATAAAACACTGCAGCACGGTTAATTTAAGATTTGTCTACACAACACAAATATTTCCTTTCTCAGTGATAGTTAATTCAATACATGAAGAACTAACAAAAGTAAAATATGATAACAAAACAGATTTAAAGTGCGTAACTTAATATTCCTGTAGAAAAACAAACACAATAAAATACACATAAATATGATTAAAGAGAAATCAAATAAAGATATGTATTATCTCCCTCCTCTCTCTCATAAAAGCATTCATCAAGATTTGTCAAATTCTTATTTTAAACCATTGTTTCCTTCATCAATATGGATTTCTTTTTACCTATTATCTATATAAAAGAAAAATGTTTGTCTATGTGTGTGTGACCGGGATGACTAGGAAAATCTACCGCACATAGATGTCTGAAAGTTTGGATGACGATAGATGAAGGCAGCTCCGCATGCAGCTCAAGCTCAGATTTTTCATTTTTGGATAATTAGCCAAGATATTAATTAAAAACAATAATTAACATTGCAAAATGGCACACTATTGCATTGTTGGGCTAGAAATGGCCTTTCTGAGTTTCTCCAGAAGAAAGTGAATAGCGGAAACAAGCTCCCTTTTTTCTCCTTTTGAAACTGTCACATTCACTTTCAACTTCAAAATACCAAAAAACAAAAAAAAATACCCACCTATTCTGGGTACTTTCCCTGTTGTAATGGTGTTATTTGTTTTAAAAATATATTATTTACAGTTTTAAAAAAAAATCCAAATTTTGGATTTCAATTTTTTTTTTCTTCTGCATATTTGCAACTCTGCATCCACTTTTCTGATAGAAATATGAAAGAACAAAAAGTAGGGGGTTTTTTTTCTGATACTTTTGCCTTTCTAACGATGTCTTTTTATTATTTATTTTTTTAATTAATATTTACCTTCCAAAAATTTTAAATGCTGATTTTGTGTGTTTGTTTTTTCTACAAAAAAAAAAAAAAAAAAAAAAAAAAAAAGCTTTCCAAATAATAAATATATATATAGTATATTATTTGGAAAACTGATGTGGATTTTTTTTTTCTTTAAAGAAAATTATGAATGCCAATTTCATATTTTTTTGTACTTTTCTCCAGATTTAAAATACCACATGTGTTTTCCAAGTAGAAATAGAAAAAAAAATCCCTTTTTTATGGAACTTTTGCAGTTTCACCAAATATTGGGGTTTAAGAAGATAGTAATTTTTTTGGAATAGTAAATATTATTTTCTAGAAGTCCTCATACGAATTCCTCAGATTTTTTTTTTTTTTTTTTTTTTTTTCTGAATACCTTCCCAGGTATAATTTTGTGTTGCATCAGAAATGCATCTTGGGATCAAGGGATAATTTTATGTTATTTTGGTTTTCTTAGAAACTTTTGGTCAGAAATGAAATCTGCATCACTATCAGTGGGACCCTTTAGTTTACAAATGTGAGGGTTACACCACTAAAGGCAGTGGGACTCCCAACATTAGGTTCATTTAGAAATATTTTCATTTAAAAGTGTAAAATCAAAATAGAACAAAGTGTGTATAGCATGCCTGGTGTCTGTTACCAAGAATTTTGTAACCCCTCAACTGTAAGTTCGTTTGGATAGATTTTCATGTAAAATTATTAAATCATACAAATTTGAAGGTAGTGGGACTCCCAACATTAAGTTCATTTAGAAATATTTTCATTTAAAAGTGTAAAATCAAAATAGAACAGTGTATAGCATGGTGTCTGCTGCCAAGAATTTTGGAGCCCCTCAAATGTAAGTTCGTTTGGATAGATTTTCATTTAAAAATATGTAATTATACATTTTTGAGGGAATATGATGCTGAAGGCACTTTGGCCCCAATAATAGATTCATTTGGAAAGATTAAAATCATTAAACACAGATTCTAGCTATATTTAAGGTTATCACAAGCGAGGTGCTTCAGCTAATATGGAATGAAAGCTTTCTCATTCTACAGTGCTATTGATAGTATGGAGATTTTTTTTCTTTTTACAATATGAATTAAGTTTATGTATAACTAATTTCCGGAAAAGCATAATATTTTAAATAATTCCTTTCATCATTGAGTTTGTTTTTTCATACCTTTTTATCTAAAAACTTTTTTCTTCCAACAGTGTAATTTTTGGGTAATTTTTTTATTTTGCCATTAAGAATTAAAGATGTCCTTAATTGTTTATTGTGCTAATTTCTGCTATTATTGACTGACAAAAAGGTTTGTTGCATTTCTCCACCATGAATTTCATTTGGATGTTTCTAATTTTGATAATTTTGTTATTGTTTAAATCATTGTTTCCTTTTTTGTATTGATTTCTTTTTCTTTTGACTAAAAGCTATTAATTTTTGCTATGTAATAGGCAAATTAAAAAATTTCACATTTATTCTATTATATAAATTTATATTTAGTAAAATTAAAATATTGTTTGTGATTTAGATTGAAAGTCAATGAGTTTAAACTGTTATTTTTTCAACTGTCATGTTGATTTCTTCTGATTTGATTTCTTTTTCTTTGTCGTATATTTCATAGATGTTGACTAAGTTTCTTTTTCCTACAGTGTTTCTTTTATTTTAACAATTACATATTTAATTTATATGTCATCAATTTCAGATTAATAAATTTTTATCTCATTTTTTCCCTCAATTCTGAGAATATATAGAGATGCATTGATGTTTCTTATATTGACTAATTATTTTTTTTTCTTACAGCATAGTGATTAAATTTAGTTTTTTTTTCTCTTTTCATTATCAGTTTATGCCACTAAATTTGATAAATTCTTAATTTTTAAAAATGAATCTGTAAATCTTTTTTTAGTAAAAACATTTAACAGTATTTATTCAAATTAATGTTGAGTTAAAGTAGCTTATGGTAATATACGAATTAATAAATAAATGCACATAACTATTGAAATAAATAACATATAAGCATATAGCAAATTTTCTATAATATCTTTTCAGCTTATTCTGTTTCATTGTCCAAAGGTAAATATTTTCTTGAAATCGCACTATATATTTTTTCTGAATTTTAACAAAACTGTAATAGAGGAATTACATTATAATGCCATTGCTAGTTTGTGATATTTTTTTGTTTGTTTACAGGATTGGCAGTTATATGTTAGTTCTTCTGAATTCTTTCATCAGTTATCTTCCATTGAAAAAATGTAAGATTTTATGTAATCGATGTTTATATGATTTATATCAATTGCAGACCTTATTTGCAGTCTATATTTGAATGCTTATTAAATTTCTAAAGCAGCACATTTATCATTTAGGATTGCTGTTCGACAGTCATCAGCACGTGCTTGGCTTTCTTACAGTGATGTGTGTTCAATTCTTCAAGATGAGTTAATCAAGAAATCTATACTTATCAGCATTGAAAGGATTATAAAGGTATTACCTTTCTTGTTTGATTGATAGTAAAATAATTTGCGCCTTATTCCCAGTAGCAGAATTTTCTGTGTTAAACCACAACAAATAAAAATTTATTTGTGATCTAACAATGCTGGATCAAGCCTACTATCATAAGAAATAGTAACACATAAAATTTAATAATTACATTTTCAGTGAAAATATAATAACAAGATACAATAACGGCATTAATCTACGGACAAAAAGTAAGTTTTAGCAATTTTTTAAGCCCATATTTTCTTTTTAAGCTGTCAGAATTAATCTGCAAGGTCTAAAATAATCTAGAGAACCTTTTGTTATGCTGCATTGTTTCTGCTACTGGTTTTTATATTGAAATGAATGTGTTATAATTTCTTACCTAAATTATACTTTTATCTTATTCTGTTTTTTTCTTCGAGAAATTGCCTGACATCAAAATTTAATGAATGAAAGATGACATCTTTCACAAATAGTTATTTTAGGGGGGGAAAAAGATGTTTATTAACAACGGGATGATACTTTTTTGTGTATCTGCAGGTTTCCACTTTTTTTTAAATTAATCTGTAATTTTTGCTGAAAAAAAATCATGTCAGTGTGTGTCATGATTAAATTTTCTAATGGCAGCATGGTGTAATAAACTGGTGGCACAAAAAATGCAAGATCATGGGGCTTTAGATGAGAATAATTTTGGGTTACACTCATTAAAATTACAGTAAATGGTTTACTATAGCACACCATCACTATTAGCCCTGGGATTAAAATTTAAGGGAAATAAATGTCTTAACAATCAAAGAAATGTTCTTACAAGCAAATACCAAATATAATGAACCCTTTTTTAAAATGATTATACTTAAATTTAATATAAAATATTGATTTTTAGAATTAAAACTGATTTTTGTTTCTAATTTTTCAATTCTACTTTGAATACACTTTTTAATTCTACAAAAAATGTTTAATTTGGACATTTATTTATAATATTTATGCACAGGTTTATTGAGTAAAATTTTTATTTGCTTTTTTTATTATTATTTGTGAGTAGAGACCATTCTTATGAAATATATTTATAATTTTCCTTTTTTGTTATTTTCTCTGAAATAATATATTACTTAAAATATGTATACAGGGTGAGAATGTAAGTTTGTTTTGGCTGAAAATAACTGTTGAACCAAGTTAGTAACAGTCCAGGTAAAGTCAATGCCCTCTACATACAGGCCGTGGCAATATTCTCTGACATTGACGATCATCAGGCCAAGAATCGGGAACCATTGTACTAAATAATGATCAACACACATCAGTTATCACAAATAAAACTCATTTACATAATTTTTGTGCTCTTGAATGTGCTAATTTTGCTATGACATTAATTTAAATATAAAATGACAAAATTTAAGATAATTAAACACTGCATTTATTATTAATAACATTTTTCATAAATTTAAGTTCACCATCTCACTATAAATGTTTTTTTCTTTTAATATCAATTGCAACACAAAAAAATGTATGCAGTAGAATTTTGTTTTTGTACTTATGTATAAATCAAAGAAGTAAAGTAAGAATATGTAGAAAGAAAGCTTCGTGGAATCGCGGAAGAAGAAAAACTGAATGAATTTAGTACAGATTGACATTTTAATGTGGTTATTTTTGGATTTCATTCAATCTCAGAAAATGCACAAACAAAATTTCACTATTTATCTCTTAATTGTGACAATATTTCTACTTTAAAATTTCATTCCCTCCCCCCCTTTAATTAAAGTTTAAGTGTACATTAATCTTTATACTGTTAAAATTTAGAATTTTTTTCTTTTAATTATTACTTTACTGTAAAAATGATACCTCAAATAATAAATAAATATAACTAAAATTAATTTAATCACACTAAAGAGTGTGTTTTGGCAAACTGTAACGAGTGTGTTTTGTTCCACTTTTATTTAAAATTTCATCATTTCATCCAAATCTTCTGTCTTCACACCCACCTCCCTCTTCCAATAAATAAACTATATATATTTTTAAAACTGATTTGTTCTAATGTAATCCTGATCTGCAGGACAGTAAACATTTTGATTTTTGTTTTTAAAAGATGGGTTTGAAAAAAAAAGATAGCTAGTGCAACAAGATTTTTCTCCCACTCAGTATTTTATCTAAGGTACCTTGTTTAACTGTATATTTCTTATAATGTTAAGTCAACTCTGTGAAATCTGCATACTTAGGGACCAAGGGTTTTGTGGATAATAGATTTTTGCAGATTGTAAATCATCACTTTGTTTACATTTTATTTTTTAAAGGTGGACTATAAATTAGGAACAATTACACAAAAATTACAATGGAAAAGAAAATTATGTAAAATTGGTTTAATAGATTCAATAACTAAGTTACTAGAAAGAAAAATTAAGTTATATACAAATAAATTTTACTGATTCATTTTTTTTTTTAAAACATTGACACAATGGTAGTTTAAGCTTTGGTTTGTTATCAATATTTTTTTCTGTAGTCTATGAACACTCATTACTTCATGCTCTGAGATAAAATTTTGTTGCTCAAAGAAATGTAAATATTTATATCCCAGTTCTAAACCCTGTACATAAGTTACTTTGGTGTTTTCATCCTCTGATTCGGTGTCAAAATCAATGTCGGTTTCAGTATAGTTTAAAACAATAACTGTAATTTCATCATCAGTCATTGATTGAGTTTTAGTTGGTTCATCTTCTCAAGCTAGCCATTGAACCAAATTTTGTTCCTCTAAAAATGAACAAACAGCATTCACTGCATCTTTTGCTTAATTTAAAAGCTCACTGGTTTTTGCTTTTGCATATGTAGTATGAAAGCCACTGAAATCTTGAATTTGACTGCTTTTGGTATCAATGAATAATAGCTTGTAAGAATAATCACATGCAGCATGCAAAAGTAGGTATAAATACATTCGCAATAATTTTCTTGAAAGAAATATTTATCAGCGTGTGAGCAAATTTGTACATATGTGTTATGCATAACCAACCAAACATCAATGCCTATTTTTTTTTAAAAAATTGCTGTTTCAATTTGATTGTCTTTTTTACTTAGCTTAAATTATTATTTTTGAATGCCGGATACAAAATATATGAATTTTCTTAAATCATCATTTATTTCATTGGAAAATTGATAATTAATAATAATAATTTTAAAAAAAACAGATTTTAACTTTATGTATGAGCTTAAAGTTAACTGTCATTTTCACTGTTTACATTCCAATGTGTAGTGCAGATAATAGACATTTGTGGATTATACATCAGCAGATTTCACAGAGTTCATTATATATTTTTTTGGCATTATTTAACATTATTGCTTTTAATCAGGAAGTGTGAGTTTCTTCAGTTATTTATTAATATAGTTTGCTCACAACATAGAAATATTTGTACAACAGATTCCATGATATATATTTTTTCTTGGTTAATATGAATGTAATCTTTTTAATATTGTTCTGTATATCCAGGGTATATAGCATAATAAACACTATAATGATTGTAATTTAAATAATATGTATTATAATGATAAAGAATTATGAATCAGTTTATTACACATAAATGTTAAATTATTAGAAATAGTGATTAAAGAGATTAAAACTAGTAATCTGAGACAAATGTTCATTAATTTCTAAACAATTAACAAATGCTAGATGTTTTAAAGTTATAAAGAGGACAAGAAAACAAAATCTGAGACAAAATGTTCTTAGTGGAGTTGAACTTTGAATATGCATAGAGCAAAGTATACACAAAAAATAACAATTCACAAAATCATATTGTTAAAGAAAAATTAAAGTTAGTCGTGTCATTTAAAGTAATTGAATATTTTTTACTAATCTATTATTTTCTGACAATTTATAAAATTATCTTTCAGGTTTCGTACTATTTACAATTAAAAAATAAGTTAAGTACAGATGTGCATATTCACACTATAAAGAATACTAATGTCAGAAGAAGGCAATTATTTTCTAGTTCTCATATCAAAGTATATCTGCAAACGCTTAAGTATAGGATTCAACTTTTAGTGTACCTTTGTACATAGGCGTAGCGTCGGGGGGGCACGTGCTCCCCCAACATTCTGAGTACCACACTTTTAGAACTGATGCTGTCAGTTAAGACATGTCTATCATACAGTGCTCGAAAAACGTAAGTGAAAATATTTTTGTTCTAGACAAAGTGTTTATGGGAGGATTTGATATTTGACGACCCTTATATCACACTCGAAACATCTTTCGATTTGGATCTTCAACCGAAAAAAAGATGCTTACAGGCATCTATTTGTCTGTGAAAAATTTTAGACTGTTATTAACGATTACGCTGTTTTGGAAACAAAGAAGGAAAGTTTTTGCGTATGAAAGAAATGTTTTAGCAGTCCCAGTTTACTCTGCTAGATCTTTGGAGAAAGAAATGAACACCACAAATTTTTCAGATCAAATCAAAATTCAAATCAAAATATTTTTTCCTGTCACTTTAATATTCATAACAACATTCTTTGAATGCTGATGAAAAGAACTGCTAAAAACACTAAACATCCCATGACCGCTTTTCTACAACTTTTAAGTATTAGCCATAACAATAGCAAGTATTTCTGGAAATAACATAAACTACAAATAAAATTAAATTAGTATTTTATGATTTTTTCCTTCTTTATTTTTACCCTTCTCTTCTTTACTCATCATTCATGGACCCTTTTTTTATAGGTAGAAGCGCAGGCATGACCATTGAAATGATTTGAAATAGCATACCGTTTTTCATTTTTCGATTAATGTATTACGTCTTGAATTATGGGCTGATTGCTGCTTATGACGGCCTTTTTTGGACTATCGTGTCAGGAAAATCGATTCAAAATGCAAACTTTGACAGTATTTTTAAAACATCATTTTTTCTTTATTGAAAAATGGAATACATAATTTTTTCTTTATTGAAAAATGGAAAACCTATTCGATTTTCTAGTTTCTTAATAAGAATACCTGCCAGTTATATGTGTTGCCAAATAAAGTTAAATTCAGAAATGCGTCAGAAAGTTAGCCAGTTTGGATTCGAGAACAGCCTTAATTAATATTTACCTTGAAATAACTTAATAGAACATCGTTCCAGTTAAAAGTTTATAGTGAACTCTCCAGTTTTATATCACTTATACATTTCTGTACAGCGTATGATTGTCAGAAATGTGTCAGTAAGTAAGCCAGTATGTTTCGGAAATGTGTCACTAATATGCAGTTTGGATTTGAGAACAGCCGACCGTTAGGCCCGTGTTTATTCGTTTCTAGAAATCCTGTTAAAATGACTGTAGACAAAAATATTTTCAACAGAATTCTGTTTTGAACCGTATATAGAATGAGGAGAAATAAAATATATTATAGCATCAAACTGTGATAAAAAAATTTATATATTCTGGGATTTAAAAGCATACTTATGAAAATGCAGGAAAACCCTCAGACGGTGAAGGGTTTGAGGTTTTCCCAAAAATATTTTCCACCGCCTAACAACATGGAAGTTTCTGACATTTTCAGACATAAAAGCATGCAATTGGTAGGCACAACTATTGAAAGGAATTCAAATCAAATAGCAATATTTTGATAAATGTATTTAATATTGAATGATAAGTGATTGATGTCTCATGACGGCATTTCTCTGGCTCTTGATAGAAATTTGGTTTAGCAATCCATTCCAAAATGCCAACTTTGACAGTATTTTCTAAATATCTTTTCCCTTTATCGAATGATGAAAAATGCCATTCAATTTCATAGTTTCTTAATAAAAACATCTGTACATTTTACGCATTGACAAACAAAAATTAATTCAGGATTGTGTCAGAAAGTAGCCAATTTAGCTTTGAGAATTAGCCTTAATTAGCTATATAGTAATTATATTCAAATTATGTTAAGAAAAAGAATTCCCTGAAAGTGGGAAATTCTGTCCATATATTAGAGGTTTTGGCTGAATCTTAATATAGGTAATTTAAATTAGGTCTACGAAACTTTTAAAATGCATTATTAATTACAGGGCTGATAATTTCAGATAAGACGGAATTGGCGAAAGAACATATGAAATGAATGATGTAAAATTATCAGTTAATCTGTAGGCAATTATGAGAATTTTTTAATTACACGACAGGGCAACCAGAATAGCAGTCTTGAAAAATGAGCGAATGAGAATTCGAACGCCAAATGTACTTTGAGAGTTTTTGTTTTGAGAATGTGGTTTTGGAATCTAGCTGTGTTTGTGATTTACCGAGAAAGCTAAACTCAAATATTAAGCAGACAAAGACATTTCTAATGAACGTTGAACGGAATGAGAATAAAATGCAGACCGAATACAAAGTCCATCTCTTTTCTTTTCTTTTTTTTTTTTTTTTCTGTTGGATATCTAGTGAGGGTGAAAAAAATTTAAATGAATTATATCTATGTGAGAGCAGTTTTATTGTTAAAGGGCATATGTTTAAATATATTTTCTTTTAATGGTTTAAAATTACAACGAGAACTGCAATAAAAGTTATGATAAAATAAATAAGTAATTAAACGTTAGTTTAAACTGAAAATTAGAGAAAAGGATTAATTTAAGAAAAATATATGTAATTTCACATCACACCCCGCCTTTTTGGACTTGTCATATGTTACAATGGCAGCATCAGTCATTCAAAATGCAGCAAGTTACATATTTAAGAATCTAACGAAATCTCGGGATATTTCGCTCTGTAATTTAGGGGAAAAAATAAAATCCATCTGAGAACAAAGACTGTTTGACATTGTCTCAGACTACCAAATTTTGAATTGTGTGCACATGATGCGAAAATATGAAACGAATCAAAATACAACCCAAGATTACCACATTATTTAATAAGAAGACCAAAAGTAACTTTGGGGAAACTGGTAAGTTATGTTTAATTATTATTATTATTTTTAAAAAACCCTACTAATTTATGGAAAGGATTTTGAATTAGATTTCCTGACATAGTACGCTCACATTTCGTTGAAACATGTTATTTGATTAAAAATTGCTGTTCATGAAAAATTAAATCGGCATTGTTTTCATAAATGAAATGAAAAGTTTTTCTCAAATGAGTGTTGCCACAAAAGTAAAATACCGCATTATGTGATGCTCAATAATGATTATTAAAAAAAAACAGTATAACCGTGGCATACATAGTAACAGTACATTATTTACTTAATGCGTAGAATACGTAATAAGTACAACAAGTATAAAATGCGATGCCAACGCATGGGTTTATTTTATATTTATGATTCAAATGGGAAATTGAAATGTTTAGAAGAAAAAAAACACCATTGATCGATCGAAGTAAAATTATAGTTAATTAAAATTTAAATCAGCATTGTTTTCATAAAAAAATGAAAGTTTTTCTCAGTTTTCCCGAAGCAAGTGATGCCACCCTCTAAATGCAGTTTAAATACTATTGTTAATTTTCTTTCTCGCGCGTGCCTTTTGCTAACTTTGATTAGTTTTTAGTGTAACTTTGATGGAATAAATGAGATGATATTCTGGCTTCACTAATGTTGTTTTCAAATATTTTTATCCTTATTTTTTCTTAAAGTTTAAACCTGCATCTAAAAACTATTAGATATTGCTAAGAAAATATTAGACTGCAGTGCGAAATCCTCGCACGGGTCCACTGGTCATATATATTATTTTTGTTGTCAACATCCCCTTTTTCTAAGCAAATACAAGACACACAAGACACAAAAATGAACGAGCTATCATTTGAAAGGTTTTTCAATCGGCTTCTGATATAATATACTCTCATTTCGTTAAAACATGATATCATGCTCCAACAATGATTATGAAAAAAATAGAAATAAATAGTTCAAAAAAATAAAGTGGGGCATTTCTGCACGGGCTTAAATGTGTAGCCTAAAATGTATGCTTTGTTACGTTAAATTAAATTGTATTTTATATGTATTCAATTTATTTTTTTGGTCTCGTGTTTTTCCCGAAGCGAATGTCGTCATCCTCTAATACAGTTAAAATATGATTGTTTTTTTTTTTTCCTCGCTCGCGCGTGCCTTTTGCTATCTTCAATTCCTGTAACTTTGATAGAATAAATGAGACGATATTCTGTCTTGACTAAGGTTGTTTATAGATATTTTCATCCTTAATTTTTCTTTAGAAGTTTAAACCTGCCTCTACAAAATATTAGATATTGCTAAAAATTACTAGGCGGCAGAGCAAAATCCTCTCATGGGTCAACGGGTAAAACATAATTTGATTTAAGTTTATTAAAATATCATTCATTTCATTGTAATTGCTCATAATTTAATGAAGAACCTTTCCTTATAACCTTCTTAGCACAAGATAAAATGTTATGTAAAATTTCAATTGAAAGTAATAAACAAAATTACCGAAAACTTCTTTCAAACGTTGGTCATCATAAATTATGTAAACAGAAAAAATAAAAAAATGATGATGATAATAATAAGCACTTAAAACATGCGTGCCCCCCCAAAATTTCAGGCCACACTACGCCTATGCCTTTGTATGCATCTAATAAGTAAACATAAGTGAATAAATACTTGTTTGTAGTGAAATATTTTTCCAAAAATAGAATGTATATTTTAATTTGAAAAAAAAAAATATTATCATGGATTCTGTGTTTTACACGTATTTCTTTGTGTTATGAGCAAAATGTATTAATAAATAAAAGTATAAATAACAACTAATATTTGTTTGCATACAGTAAAACCCAATTAACGTAATTATGCAGTTTGAATATGAGAAAACAATTTTTTCAACACTATTTTATTGATCAAAATAAATTACTTTAATTTCTTCAAAAATAATTGTACGCAATCATAATATGATGTTCAGAAAACAGCTTAAAAGTGCTTTTTATTTATATTATGTATTAAAATAAATACGTAATTGAAGAAATTCATGTTTCTGGTTTAAAAGTAATAATGTTAAGTAATGCCAAAATTATATATACAATGTAAAGATACAACAAGGAATAGCATTATAAGAAAAATACAGTGCAAATAATCTACCTTAGAAAATTGAGAGGGAGAAAAATTTTGCCTTGGAATAAACGCATTAATGCTAACCATCATGTTTTTTGTAACTTCTCTTTAAGAAATGACAAACAACACAATGTCTTCTGTTCTTTATTATAATTTATCATGAATTCAAGGACACAACATTAGTAATCCATTTTTAAATAATAAATCAAATTAAAATAATAATTGACTGTTTTATGAGGGGATTAGAATGACAGTGGAGTAAGTCAAAAATTTTAAAAATCTAGATAACCTTATCTTTACAGGACGTATGCTAATTTCTTTTTAGTGTGACATTCAAACAAGTTATAGTACACTTATGGAGTCGCTAGAAGGCAAAACAAGTTGGACCACTTAATGCAACGGCAATACGACAAATTTCACAAAACCCTTCATTTCTCAAATTACTAAATATTGACTTACTCCACTGTCATTCTAACCCCATCATATTTTAAACGAGAAGAGAAAAGATAGGTAATGCTATCTAAGGTGTGTCCCACCAAAATAAAGCCACCACGATTGTGGGCTATATCTGGACTTGAAACAAATACATTAAGAAAGTCTATATACAAATACATATATACAAGGAATAACTCACTGCCTGCCCCACTTGGGCAGAAAAAATGAAGGTTTTATGTTAGTTTTGTATTTAGAATAAAAGTCCGTTTTTAGAACTGTGGAGTTTTTACTTGCAGATACACCAAATGTGTTAATACTTGTCAAGGATTTTACTTTTCTGTATTTTGGTGGATTTCTGCTTTTCTTGTTTTTTAAAAAAATTCAAAAATCAATCCGTGAATTCCACGGAATCATTTTTTAAAAAATCACATTGATATGAGCCGCAAATGAAGTTATAGGGCTGTGGATTAAATTCATTTATGAATATTTACTATTCTCAATATTGTGTATACTAAATTTTCCTTCCATTTTTTTCTGTTTTTAGTTATTAATTTTTTAAACTCAATTTTTTGTTGTTTTCCTTAGCCTTTTTTTAACTCCTGTCCTACTTTACTTTGTAGTTTTATCTTTTATTCTCTCCTTTCCCTAGTCACTCTTCCTTTCCATGCATTCTTCTTCCTACCACCCCGACTTTCTGATATTTCCTGTTTTTTATCTTGTGTATTTACCTTCTATGCACATGCGACTTTACACCTGAGGAAGGATTAGTTTTATATGATTCAAAATAAATCCAGTCTGAATTTTATTATTTTTATGGGGTTTTTCAACAAAGTTTACTATAAACTTTCTTAATAGCCAAAATTTGACAATTGCTAGTCTATTTCTGCTAATGTAATTTTAACTACTGATTTTTTTAAAATGAAAATACTGATAAAAGTTCTTTGTCTAATATTTAGGTGTTTGCTGTGTCAGCTCTTAGTTATGCTGTTACAGTTCTATCAATATATACTGCTGGATGTGCTATAAGTTGTAGATATGGCCATAACTTAACTTCTTTCGAAGACAGTGCTCAATTAAAACCAAATGTACCAGTACATTCTGAACTTTCCCATGTTGAACTATCAAAGTTGGTAACTGATGAATCATTTAATGTTGAATCCATCTCTAATGATTTAAATAACATGGAAAATGTTGGTTTTAAGGACATGCTTGTAACTGAAAGCAGTGATATTACATCACTAAATATAAAAAAATCTTTTGCATCATTCTTTGGTAATTTATTATTTTCATCACAGGTAGTTCATTCTGAGAACGTTTCTTTTAACCACCAAGGTTTTTCCTTGAATAGCGTTGAGAATAATAAAATTTACAATCTTGAATGGTGGCCATTTGATTTCAAAAATGCATGTATCCCTGTTTCTATTAGATAAAAATAAAAAAAAGGTATTTGTAATATAACTTAATTATACAAATTTTTCTGACCTGGTTTGTAAGATAAAACAACTGAGTATCCTGTTTAGAATTTTTTATGTATTCTAGATTTTTATTAATATATATCAGCACTATCAAAATTCAAATAGCTTTTTATATTAATTTGTGCATTTTTTTCTTTCTCTTATTCATTTTTTTTATTTTACCATGAGATGTTAAAATAATATTTCAATGTACTTAGAAATTTATCTTTGTTAATTATTGTTAAATTCAATCTTTAATTAATTTGTCATTATAAAGAGCAATAATCTAATTAAATGTAAAATTCTGTTGAGACTATTACAGTCTGTATCAAAAGTTTAAGCACACACAAAATGTGATAATAAAATTGGGATTAGAAATATATGGAATAATTTCACAATAAATATTCAAAATGTAATTCAAATAAAATATAGTAGAAGTATTATAGTAGTTTTATGGCAAACGTTAACAAATGCTGGATTAGTTTCAAACAATGAACCATTTTCCTTGAGAGTATAACAGAAAATATCAAATTTTCATTGCATATTTAAAATGCTGAAAGCTGTAACATTCAGAAAAAGAACTGTTAGACATTGAAGCTGAAATTGAAAAATAAGCCTATTATTGAAATTTCTAGAATATTAAATAGTTCAAAGCAAAGGATATACAGAGTATTTGCTAGAAAGAATAATTTTGACTAAAAATCAAGATGCAGATGACCACATGTAACAAGTGTTCTGACTAATCAAAAAATTGGAAGATTGGTCTAAAAGCAAAATATGTCCATAAAGCAAATTAAAAATAATTTAGGTGTCAATGTCTCAAAGGGTGCAATACATAGAACTTCAAGAACAATATTTTAAAGAAAATGTGTTGCAAACTGTGTATAAAACCACACCATAAACAAGCCAGGATGGATTAGACTCGAAAGTACACGTCGTACAGGAACAAGTGACTCACTAATTTTGTAACAAAAAGAAATGGAATTGTTCTCATGGCTAGAATTGCTACTGGCATGTGGCATGACCTCAGGAAACAGCCACATACTTTCTTCAGCAGTTATTCCATATTTAACTTTAAGAATGCATTCTTGGTTTGAATAATAAAAATAAAAACTGAACTTTGAAACTAAAATATTGTTATAGTCTAAAATCATAGAATAAAAATGTATTTATTATGATCAAATATTTGTTTCTTTTTTACATTTTATAAGAATTTCACTATTTCAAGAAAATGTTTCTCATTAATTTTTTTTATTAGCCAAACCTGCATGGGAAAATAAATTTAACAAAATATCAAAAGACACTAGAGCAATATCTACATGAATTTGGTGATATCTTAAGGGGTCCTGGGTTGAGATTTCAGCATGACAATGCTTCAATTGACAACTCTCATAGTACCACAGAGTGGCTTTCTTCCCAGAAGGTTAACATTTTAGATTGGCCAGCTTAAATCCCAGTTTTATATGAATGGAAAGCAATACGACTTTACTAAAGAACTGAAAGTGGCCTAAGTATGGAAACCAATAATATTTCAAAAACACATGGATCCACAATGGAAACATAATTACTTAAAGCTATCCAAAACCAGGGTAATGCTATTAATAATTACCATCATATAAAAGTGTTATATGATGTATTTTTTCATTTTATCTAAACTTTTCAGACTCTGCATAGTTAATGATTTTTTCTCAAAGTAATGAAAATATACCAGTTTATTAATTTTGATATGATTTATTTGAATAATTTTACAGAATCTAATAAGTAAATATGTTTTTGTTTAATTTTGTATTATTTAAATAAATTACATTTTATTGTTGTGCCTAAACATTTGAGACAGACGTTTCATTAATGTATATGCTATTTTTTAAAGTACATTAATTTTTACTTTGAATGTTTTCATCACTTTTACAGTCACTCAATAATTTCTCATGAACTTCCATTATAATATTGCATATCAGAAAGCTACTTGATTAATATGAGTAAAATTCATTAGACTTAATTGCTTAAGGTGGGCAATATGTTTAACAAAAAATGTTTACAATGATGGCAATTTACCAGTATGGAAAAAAGATGGTATGAATGTAGATTTTCAGCAATAGGATTCTATATGCCACATTTTCAATGAATATCTAATGTATTATTAAACACTTCACATGGTATTTTATTTAAAGTAAAATTTATCTCAAATGCTGCTTCACTAGAATCTTTTTTTTTCCCCTCTTGGTTTTGATATGTTTGAATCTTAAATCTTTATGAGATTTTTAGATTCCAATAATTTATAATTTGTTTTTTTCGTTGTAACAATTTTATGTTAAAATAATAATAACTTTAACTTTTTAATTAGTGTTAAACTTTCCTGGATAGTTTAACGCCTCTTCTAAGTTTGATCTCTTAAGCTGAGAAATGACATTAAAACTTTTCCGAATATCAGTTACAAGAAATCATTTTTATAATTTTTCTGCCAGAAAAGGAATCTGATGCGAGTAAAGGGTGTCTTATTCTCTTTGTTAAGAATAGTAATATGTTTGGATCATTGACTATTCTGAAGTCCTTTAATATAAAATATATTTCTTTATAAAGATGTCATCTTTAATGCTCATAAACATAACACATTTTATTCACTAAATTTTCTTGGTCCATTTAAGCATAAAAGCACTTACCAGTAGTTCAGTTTTTCAGTACGCCTTCAGTATTTGTGTCTTATACTAATACTCTAATATTAGTATAATCAAGAAATCAGACCCAATCTTGAAATGAACATAGATGTTATTTAAACTGGGTCATAGGATTTGTGGTAAGAAGTTAAGACACCTCTCCAAATAAAACATCTCCTTTCTTCAGACGTGATGTAACTTTCTGATCTTTTGGAGTAATAATTTTTTCAAAACATTCTCTTCTTAAACTTTTTAAGGAAAGTTTAAAGCCTCTTCTAAGTCTGATCTCTTCAGTTGAGAAAAGACATAAAAACTTTTCAGAATATCAGTTTAAAGAAATCATTTTTATACTTTTTCTGGCAGAAGAGAAATCTGATGTGAATAAAGGGTATCTTATTCTCTTTGTTAAGAATGGTAATACGTTTTGATCTTGGATTATTCTGCAGTCCTTTAATATAAGAAATATTTCTTTATAAACATGTCATCTTTAATGCTCATAAACATATTTTATTTACTAAATTATATTGGTCTGTTAAAGAAAAAAAGCATTTACCAGTAGTTAAGTTTTTTCAATACTCCTTCAGTATTTGTGTCTTATACTAATACTCTAATATTAGTATAATCAAGAAGTCAGACCCCCATCTTGAAATGCACAGAGTCATTTAAACTGGGTCATAGGATTTGTGCTAAGAATTTAAGACACCTCTCCAAATAAAACATCTCCTTTCTACAGAGGTGATGGAGAATTTTCTTATCTTTTAGAGTAATAATTTTTTCAAAACATTCTCCTTATAAATTTTGTGGTCAGTTTAACGCCTCTTCTAAGTTTGATCTCTAAAGTTGAGAAACAACTTTAAAACTTTTCAGAATATCAGTAGAAAAAAATAATTTTATACTTTTTCTGCCAGAAATGGAATCTGATGTGAGTAAAGGGTGTCTTATTTTCTTTGTTAAGAATAGTAATATGTTTGGATCTTGGACTATTCTGAAGTCCTTTAATATAAGAAATATTTCTTTAAAAAGATGTCATCTTTAATGCATTAAAAATAATTTTTTTAATTTTCTGGACAGTTAAATGCCTTTTCTAAGTTCGATCTGTTAAGTTGAGAAACAACATTAAAACTTTTCAGAATATTCAGAAGTAGAAAAAAATAATTTTTATACTTTTTCTGCCAGAAATGGAATCTGATGTGCGTGAAGGGTGTACATATTCTTTGTTAAAAATAGTAATATGTTTGGATCTTGGACTATTCTGAAGTCCTATAATAAAAGAAATGTTTCTTTTTAAAGATGTCATCTTTAATGCTCATAAACGTAACATATTTTATTCACTAAATTTTCTTGGTCCATTTAAGCATAAAAGCACTTACCAGTAGTTCAGTTTTTCAGTACGCCTTCAGTATTTGTGTCTTATACTAATACTCTACTATTAGTATAATCAAAAAGTGAGACCCCAATCTTGAAATGAACATAGATGTTATTTAAACTGGATCATAGGATTTGTGCTAAGAATTTAAGACACCTCTCCAAATAAAACATCTCCTTTCTTCAGAGGTGATATAATTTTCTTATCTTTTGGAGAAATAATTTGTTCCAAACATTCTTCTTTTTAATTTTCTGGAAAGTTTAAAGCTTCTACTAAGTCTGATCTCTTAAGTTGAGAAAAGACATTAAAACTTTTCAGAATATCAGTTTAAAGAAATCATTTTTATACTTTTTCTGGCAGAAAAGAAATCTGATGTGAATGAATAAAGGGTATCCTATTCTCTTTGTTAAGAATGGTAATATGTTTTGATCTTGGACTATTTTGAAGTCCTTTAATATAAGAAATATTTCTTAATAAAGATGTCATCTTTAATGCATTAAAAATAATTTTTTTAATTTTCTGGACAGTTTAATGCCTTTTCTAAGTTGGATCTGTTAAGTTGAGAAGCAACATTAAAACTTTTCAGAATATTCAGAAGTAGAAAAAAATATTTTTTATACCTTTTTCTGCCAGAAATGGAATCTGATGTGAGTAAAGGGTGTATGTTTTCTTTGTTAAAATAGTAATATGTTTGGATCTTCGACTATTCTGAAGTACTTTAATATAAGAAATATTTCTTTATAAAGATGTCATCTTTAATGCTCATAAACATAACATATTTGTTTCACTAAATTATCTTGGTACTTTAAAGAATAAAAGCATTTACCAGTACCTCGGCTTTTTCAATGTACCTTCAGTATTTTATCTTATACTAATACTCTAATCACGAAATCAAACCCCATCTTGAATTGAACATACATGTTATTTAAACTGTGTCATAGGATTTGTGCTAAGAAGTTAAGACACCTCTCCAAATAAAACATCTCCTTTCTTCAGATGTGATTTAATTTTCTGACCTTTTGGAGTAATAATTTTTTCAAAACATTCTCTTTTCAAACTTTTCTGCAAAGTTTAAAGCCTCTTCTAAGTTTGATCTCTTAAGTTGAGAAACAACATTAAAACTTTTCAGAATATCAGTAGAAAAAAATAATTTTTATACTTTTTCTACCAGAAATGGAATCTGGTGTGAGTAAAGGGTGTATATTTTCTTTATTAAAAATAGTAATATGTTTGGATCTTGGACTAGTCTGAAGTCCTTTAATATAAGAAATAATTCTTAATAAAGGTGTCATCTTTAATGCATTAAAAATAATTTTTTTAATTTTCTGGACAGTTTAATGCCTTTTCTAAGTTCGATCTGTTAAGTTGAGAAACAACATTAAAACTTTTCAGAATATTCAGAAGTAGAAAAAAATAATTTTTATACTTTTTCTGCCAGAAATGGAATTTGATGTGAGAAACGGGTGTATATTTTCTTTGTTAAAAATAGTAATATGTTTTGATCTTGGACTATTCTGAAGTCCTTTAATATAAGAAATATTTCTTTATAAAGATGTCATCTTTAATGCTCATATACATAACATATTTGTTTCACTAAATTACTTTAAAGAATAAAAGCATTTACCAGTAGCTCAGTTTTTTCAATACACCTTTAGTATTATATCTTATACTAATACTCTAATATTAGTATAATCCAGAAATCAGACCCCATCTTGAAATGAACATAGATGTTTTTTAAACTGGGTCATAGGATTTGTGCTAAGAAGTGATGACACCTCTCCAAATAAAACATCTCCTTTCTTCAGAGGTGATATAATTTTCTTATCTTTTGGAGAAATAATTTGTTCCAAACATTCTCCTTTTTAATTTTCTGGAAAGTTTAAAGCCTCTTCTAAGTCTGATCTCTTAAGTTGAGAAATGACATTAAAACTTTTCAGAATATCAGTTTAAAGAAATCATTTTTATACTTTTTCTGGCAGAAGAGAAATCTGATGTGAATAAAGGGTATCTTATTCTCTTTGTTAAGAATGGTAATATGTTTTGATCTTGGACTATTCTAAAGTCCTTTAATATAAGAAATATTTCTTTATAAAGATGTCATCTTTAATGCATTAAAAATAATTTTTTAAATTTTCTGGACAGTTTAATGCTTTTCTAAGTTTGATCTATTAAGTTGAGAAACAACATTAAAACTTTTCAGAATATTCAGAAGTGGAAAAAAAATAATTTTTATACTTTTTCTGCCAGAAATGGAATTTGATGTGAGTAAAGGGTGTCTTATTCTCTTTGTTAAGAATGGTAATATGTTTTGATCTTGGACTATTTTGAAGTCCTATAATATAAGAAATATTTCTTTATAAAGATGTCATCTTTAATGCTCATAAACATAACATATTTTATTCACTAAATTTTCTTGGTCCATTTAAGCATAAAAGCACTTAGCAGTAGTTCAGTTTTTCAGTACGCCTTCAGTATTTGTGTCTTATACTAATACTCCAATATTAGTATAATCAAAAAGTGAGACCTTGTGGAAAAACTTAAATTAAAATAAAGTGAGGATCTCCACTGGAATGACAGTAGATGCAATGAAGATAATTTTCATATTTTAATGACACATTTTTGACAACACAAACGGCAGAATATTTACACGCGCGAACTTATATTTACATAAAAAAAAACCAATTATCATCTCACATATTTACTCTTTTAAACATATTTCGCTTTCTTACAAGCAGAAAGGCATTGCTACATATTCCCGTCTTATTCCACACAAAGCCAAAACATTCTAAAGTTTCTGAGTTCAGTTCAGATCAATAAAAAAAAAGAAAAGTTTCAGTTCAGATTCATGAGTCACTGCGAAGTGAAACAGATGGAGCTGGCTGTAACATACTCCCCCCCCATTGATTTTCCCCTTGTTGAAACTCAACCACAGTCGAGGACAGGTTCATGAGGTCTAAACGTTCTGGGGTTCGAACCACTCCTCCAAATCTAGATACTCTAGGAGAATTCTCTTTAACTTCACCAGAATCGGGAGAATCTTTATCTGTAGTTTCATTATGGTGAGGAGACTCGTTCTTTTCCTGAGAAAAGTCACCTGAATCGAAATTTACTTTCAATGGATATAGTCTTTGTGCAGGACGGAGAATCTCGCCAAACTTAGTGCGTAACTTTGCTAAGCGTACTATACCATCTTTTCCTGGAAACAACTGGATGACTTTTCCTAGAGGCCAATTTATTCTTTTTTCTTTGGTACCAATTATAACAATATCACCAACTTTAATCTTGTCATGTTTTTTTTAGGAATCGAAGATCGTAAAAAGCCTAAGTATTCCTTTTTGAATCTATTCTTTAGATTCTCTCTCACTCTTTGAACGTATTGCCACCTTTTCACAATATTAGTCTTTTCAATTTGGTCTAAATCAGGAACTTCGCTCGTATGAAGATCTTGTAGAAATGATGCTGGGGTTAGAGCTCTAAAGTCAGCTTCTTCTGATACGTAAGTTAGAGGTCTGTTGTTCATTACTGATTCACATTCGCAAACAAGAGTAAACAATTCTTCATAAGTCAAAGACGAACGTCCTAAGTTTTTTCTGAGCAGATCCTTAAGAATTCCAATGAGCCTTTCCCAAAACCCTCCCCATCAAGGGGCGGAGGGTGGGTTAAACTTCAAACGAATTTCATTAACTTCAAATGTTCGTTGAATCTTTTCCCTGTCCAGTTTTTTCAATGCTGTATTTAAGCCTGTAAATTTTGTTCTATTATCAGAATACAACACAGATATCCGACCTCTTCTTGCTATAAATCGTCGCATAGCCTGAATCAAGGTATTAGTACTAAGAGATGGAATTAATTCCAGGTGCACCGCTTGGAATACTGCACAAGAAAACAAGACTATCCATACCTTTTCTCCAGATTTTGTCAGTAATGGACCAGCCAAATCAACTCCTGAGACTTGAAAAACTGCTGCAACTCTAGTTCGATCTGCAGGGAGAGGGGGAAATGGCACTTCAATGTGTTTTACCTTTTGCTTCTTGCAGATAACACATTCGTTGATTATACTTCGTATGGTTCTTTTACCTTTTAAAATCCAAAATCTTTCTCGCAAAATAGTCAGGAGAGTAGATGTTCCAACATGCTTGTTCAGAATATGCTCTTGTTCAATAAACCTTCTCACTACTGGGTGTTTCGAAGGAAGAATCACTGGAACAATAAAATCATATGTTTCATCTTCATTAGTAAGTCTTGATTTCAATCGCAATAGTCCATCATCATCTTTAAAAGCTTGGAAATTGACAAGAGATTGTCTACCATTTTCATGAGAAAAGCATTCTGTCTACACAGCACGGAAAAGTACTTTCTGTGCACTCAATATTTCTTCTTCTGTAAGGAGTGGATGTTTTCTCAAATCATGAGCTTTGGGGTGAAATCGCATAATCCAAGCTAGCACTCTCACTATTTTGGAAAATTTCGATATTCTTTTTGATAATTCAGAAACAATCGTCTTAAATTCTACATTGCCAGCAGAAACAACTGTTTTTCGTTTTTCTTGTTCAACTTCCTTTTCATTAACATTGACAATTGATTTGGGCCATTGTTCTTTTGAATTCTTTAACCATGTAGGTCCAAGCCACCATTTGGACTTCAAAAGTTGCTTAACTCCACATCCTCTGGATGGAAGATCAGCGGGATTCAGCTCACCAGGAATATGAAACCAATTTTCAGGCTCTGTGAGTTGTCTTATTTCTTTCACTCGATTAGAGACAAACACTGACCATTGTTCTTGTCGTTTAATCCAACTGAGAACTGTTGAAGAATCAGTCCAAAAGTATGTATCAACGCTTTCGACTTCTAGAGCACCTCTTATAAATTTAAATAATCTTGCTCCAATAGTAGCTGCCATTAACTCCAACCTTGGAATCGTTACCTTTTTTAATGGTGTTAACCGTGATTTGGCTTGCAGTAAATTAACATTCACTGTACCATCAGAGGACTCGCTTCTTAGAAAAATACAGGCGGAATAAGCATGTTGACTTGCATCAACAAAAGTGTGCAAGCTTAAATGGGATGATTCTGTGACACCGCTCCATTTTGGAATTTTTACAGACTTCAAGAGATGTAAATCTTTAAACCATTTAAGAAATTTCCTTTTAATGTCTTCGTTTACTTCTGCGTCCCATGATTCCTTTGTTTTCCAAATAGCTTGAAGCAAGAGTTTAGGTTGTATTAACGCAGGAGACACAAAACCTATAGGATCGAAGACTCTGGATAAGGGACAAAATTTTTTGCTTAGTTAATTTTTCTGATTCGTCAAGATTCAAAAGTTCAGAATCGATTTCGAGAGTATCGGAATTCTTATCCCATATTAATCCCAATACTGATGTTTTGGAATCTGCTGGAGGAAAAGTATCGTCGCTATTGTATGTAGTACTTTCCCAACCTCTAAGATCAAATTTTGCTCTTTTCATTACTTCTGTAGATGTTTCTATAAAATTATCTCTAACTCTAAAGTATTGTGAACACTTGTAACGCAATTGTCTACGTAAAAACTGTCACGCAATTTAACAAGTAATTCTTTGGAGTATTCTCCTTTCAATAATTCTTGTGACAAATGGTGATGAATAACTGCCATAAGAAGAAATGGCTACTTGTAACCCCAAAAACACAACGAGTATGGCGGAAAATCCTTATAGAGCCATTGTCATCATACCAAAGAAATCGTAAAAAATTTCTGTCATTCTCGTGTAAAGAGATCTGCAAAAAAGCTCTTCTTATATCCGAAATAACACCAATTTCATAAAGATGAAATCTGGCTAATATCAAAGGAATAGTTTCAATAAAATTAATTCCAGTCTCTAAACAATCATTCAATGAGGGGCAATTAGTTATCTTAGCCGAAGCATCAAAGACCGGCCTTATTTTCATAGAAGACAGTGAAGACGTTTCTTTTATGATGGGACAATGAGGGAGATAATGAGCAACAGATGAGGATATCTCATTTTCAGGAATTTCTTCAATTACTCCTTCATGAAGCCATTCTTCAAAAACATGATGATATTTCTCTCGATACCCAGTTTTCTCTAATTTCTTAGTAGTAGAATCAAGTCTTCTTAAAGCAAGATCATAATTACTAGGAAGGAAAGAATGATCCTTCTTCCAGGGCAAATGGACTTTGTATCTTCCATCATCTTTTTGTTGAACTGTGTCTTCAAAATGTATCATGACAGCCCTTTCTGAGTCTTCTTTACTATTTTGTTCAATAGAATCCCGAATACCAAGAACTTCTAAATCCCACAATACTGAAACAGGTACATCTTCTTTGGATAGCATGCTGACTACGGTCATATTCACATCATTCTGACGATTAAATTGAGGGATCTTGCCTATCAAAGTCCAACCTAATTTTGTTTCCATGGCCACCAAACTGGATTTTAGCTGTTCTTGTTTTCCTGTAAAATAGCTTACCAGCAACGTCCGCTCCTAAAAGTACCTTAATAGGCCCTGTTTCTCGTGTATCACTCAGGTGGATTCCTTTATCTTTTAACTCGTGTATCCAATAACCATATTTAATCGCAGAAATATCATTACACATGACATCTTGATCTAAAGCATCCAAATTACAAATATAATTACCATCAAGGCTACTTAAATAAATTTTATAACAATTATGCTTATACATTTTTGTTTTTCTACCGCCAAATAATGAATGGCAAAACTCTTCCTCTCTTTGAAAATCAAAACCCAGTTCCTCAGCAGTGGATTTTAAGATATAAGACTTTTGGGACCCTGTATCTATAATTATTCTTGCTTTACGGCTTGAATTTTTTCCCTTTATCTTTACGACTAGTGTTTGTAACATAACTTCATTGGTAGAAGATAATTTCTTATTCATATTATGTTTATGTGTAAAAAGCATATCAACACTTTTTTCTTTCCCATCATCATTACTTGATTTTGATGCCTCTTTAGATTTATTACATTCTAGATTAGGACACATAAATTTTACATGTCTTTTCGAACAACTCTGACATCTAATATTTGATTTAGTACACGAAACAGCCATGTGGCCTTTAGCTAAACAAACACGGCACAGTCCTTTTCTTTTAATGATTGAAAGTTTTTCAGACATAGGCATAAAAAATGCCTTTTTGCAAAAATGCAATTCATGATCTCTTAAACAAAATGCACACGAGACATCATTATAATTATGAGAAATCAACTCTGCAGGAGAAAAATTACTGCCTCTTGAATTCTGGCATGATGCCAATTCTTTTCGTTCAGGTACATAGTTACAAATATCCGATCTACTCAATTTTATTTTTTCTTCTGACTGTACTTCATTTTTAAGAAATAAAATTATGGCGTCAAGGTCCAATAATTTTTGCTCATTTTCTATAATTTTTCTCTGTCTTTCGAATGAACGTAAAATATTAACAGGCAATGCGCTTTCAACTAAAGGATACAGAATGACTCCACACATTTCAGTGGTAACACCTAAGGATCCCAAAGCCCTTATTTGTGTCGAATGTTTATTATATAAACTACTCAGAGAATCAGCTTTCTTTTTAGTCGCATTATTCAATACAAGTTTCAATAATTCTCGTACATAAAAATCAATTAACAGATCCGTTCTGCCATATCTTTCCGATAAACTCTCAATTGTCAAAGAATAGTTCTCATTTGTTACTGGGAAAGATTCTATTAATTCCCTGGATTCTGATTTAATTTTCATCGACTGAATTAAATAATGGAATTTATCCACGTTGCTTAAACTTGCATTTTCATGTATGTTTTTGAATTGGTTCCAAAATGTAAGCCAATCTTTTAAATCTCCCCCAAACTTATACAATTCAACTTCAGGGAGTCGTTGACATAAAGCTTTTACTTTATCATTTTCTATTTGCAGGTTACTAGTCGAATTATTTTCATTTCGATTTAAATCTTGATTCAATTTTGTCTTAAAGTTATCCAAAACACGGTACGCTTTTATTTGGATTCTTAGAGCCTTTTCTCTATATTCTTCAACAGAATTATGTTCTGTTTCAAATTCGGTGTCATCTGACAAACCATCTAAATAATTCTTATGAGTTATCTCTAACGCGTCAGCTTTCTGCTTGAATAAATAAAAATTAATTTCGATTTCATCGTGTTCTGCATTTGTATCATTTAATACACTTTCTAATTTATTATACGCTTTAGTAAAAGCTGATCGTTGAGTCGTTTTATTTCTTTTCAAGACTTCCATTTTTACTATCTAAGTTATGCAATATATTTATATTCTAACAAATAATAATTATTCAATCTTCAAAATGGAAATTTCGCTCTTACCTTCAATTTTTATTCTTTCAGTTTATCTCCATGCCTCTGCGAAAATCAGACGAAAATCGCCCACCCGGGGGTGCCGAAAATGTGGAAAAACTTAAATTAAAATAAAGTGAGGATCTCCGCTGGAATGACAGTAGATGCAATGAAGATAATTTTCATATTTTAATGACACATTTTTGACAACACAAACTGCAGAATATTTACACGCACGAACTTATATTTACATAAAAAAAAAAACAATTATCATCTCACATATTTACTCTTTTAAACATATTTCGCTTTCTTACAAGCAGAAAGGCATTGCTACATATTCCCGTCTTATTCCACACAAAACCAAAACATTCTAAAATTTCTGAGTTCAGTTCAATAAAAGAAAAGAAAAGTTTCAGTTCAGATTCATGAGTCTCTGCGAAGTGAAACAGATGGAGCTGGCCGTAACAGACCCCAATCTTGAAATGAACATAGATGTTATTTAAACTGGATCATAGGATTTGTGCTAAGAATTTAAGACACCTCTCCAAATAAAACATCTCCTTTCTTCAGAGGTGATATAATTTTCTTATCTTTTGGAGAAATAATTTGTTCCAAACATTCTCCTTTTTAATTTTATGGAAAGTTTAAAGCCTCTTCTAAGTCTGATCTCTTAAGTTGAGAAATGACATTAAAACTTTTCAGAATATCAGTTTAAAGAAATCATTTTTATACTTTTTCTGGCAGAAGAGAAATCTGATGTGAATAAAGGGTATCTTATTCTCTTTGTTAAGAATGGTAATATGTTTTGATCTTGGACTATGCTGAAGTCCTTTAATATAAGAAATATTTCTTTATAAAGATGTCATCTTTAATGCTCATATACATAACATATTTGGTTCACTAAATTACTTTAAAGAATAAAAGCATTTACCAGTAGCTCAGTTTTTTCAATACACCTTTAGTATTATATCTTATACTAATACTCTAATATTAGTATAATCCAGAAATCAGACCCCATCTTGAAATGAACATAGATGTTTTTTAAACTGGGTCATAGGATTTGTGCTAAGAATTTAAGACACCTCTCCAAATAAAACATCTCCTTTCTTCAGAGGTAATATAATTTTCTTATCTTTTGGAGAAATAATTTGTTCCAAACATTCTCCTTTTTAATTTTCTGGAAAGTTTTTAAAGCCTCTTCTAAGTCTGATCTCTTAAGTTGAGAAATGACATTAAAACTTTTTAGAATATCATTTTAAAGAAATCATTTTTATACTTTTTCTGGCAGAAGAGAAATCTGATGTGAATAAAGGGTATCTTATTCTCTTTGTTAAGAATGGTAATATGTTTTGATCTTGGACTATTCTGAAGTCCTTTAATATAAGAAATATTTCTTTATAAAGATGTCATCTTTAATGCTCATATACATAACATATTTGGTTCACTAAATTACTTTAAAGAATAAAAGCATTTACCAGTAGCTCAGTTTTTTCAATACACCTTTAGTATTATATCTTATACTAATACTCTAATATTAGTATAATCCAGAAATCAGACCCCATCTTGAAATGAACATAGATGTTTTTTAAACTGGGTCATAGGATTTGTGCTAAGAAGTTACGACACCTCTCCAAATAAAACATCTCCTTTCTTCAGAGGTGATATAATTTTCTTATCTTTTGGAGAAATAATTTGTTCCAAACATTCTCCTTTTTAATTTTCTGGAAAGTTTAAAGCCTCTTCTAAGTCTGATCTCTTAAGTTGAGAAATGACATTAAAACTTTTCAGAATATCAGTTTAAAGAAATCATTTTTATACTTTTTCTGGCAGAGGAGAAATCTGATGTGGATAAAGGGTATCTTATTCTCTTTGTTAAGAATGGTAATATGTTTTGATCTTGGACTATTCTGAAGTCCTTTAATATAAAAAATATTTCTTTATAAAGATGTCATCTTTAATGCATTAAAAATAATTTTTTTAATTTTGTGGACAGTTTAATGCCTTTTCTAAGTTTGATCTGTTAAGTTGAGAAACAAAATTAAAACTTTTCAGAATATTCAGAAGTAGAAAAAAAATAATTTTTATACTTTTTCTGCCAGAAATGGAATTTGATGTGAGTAAAGGGTGTCTTATTCTCTTTGTTAAGAATAGTAATTCGTTTTGATCTCGGACTATTTTGAAGTCCTATAATATAAGAAATATTTCTGTATAAAATGTCATCTTTAATGCTTATAAACATAACATATTTTATTCACTAAATTTTCTTGGTCCATTTAAGCATAAAAGCACTTACCAGTAGTTCAGTTTTTCAGTACGCCTTCAGTATTTGTGTCTTATACTAATACTCTAATATTAGTAATAATCAAAAAGTGAGACCCCAATCTTGAAATGAACATAGATGTTAATTAAACTGGATCATAGGATTTGTGCTAAGAATTTAAGACACCTCTCCAAATAAAACATCTCCTTTCTTCAGAGGTGATATAATTTTCTTATCTTTTGGAGAAATAATTTGTTCCAAACATTCTCCTTTTTAATTTTCTGGAAAGTTTAAAGCCTCTTCTAAGTCTGATCTCTTAAGTTGAGAAATGACATTAAAACTTTTCAGAATATCAGTTTAAAGAAATCATTTTTATACTTTTTCTGGCAGAAGAGAAATCTGATGTGATTAAAGGGTATCTTATTCTCTTTGTTAAGAATGGTAATATGTTTTGATCTTGGACTATTTTGAAGTCCTATAATATAAGAAATATTTCTTTATAAAGATGTCATCTTTAATGCTCATAAACATAACATATTTTATTCACTAAATTTTCTTGGTCCATTTAAGCATAAAAGCACTTACCTTAAAACTTTTCAGAATATCAGTTTAAAGAAATCATTTTTATACTTTTTCTGGCAGAAGAGAAATCTGATGTGATTAAAGGGTATCTTATTCTCTTTGTTAAGAATGGTAATATGTTTTGATCTTGGACTATTTTGAAGTCCTTTAATATAAGAAATATTTCTTTATAAAGATGTCATCTTTAATGTTCATATACATAACATATTTGGTTCACTAAATTACTTTAAAGAATAAAAGCATTTACCAGTAGCTCAGTTTTTTCAATACACCTTTAGTATTATATCTTATACTAATACTCTAATATTAGTATAATCCAGAAATCAGACCCAATCTTGAAATGAACATAGATGTTTTTTAAACTGGGTCATAGGATTTGTGCTAAGAAGTTACGACACCTCTCCAAATAAAACATCTCCTTTCTTCAGAGGTGATATAATTTTCTTATCTTTTGGAGAAATAATTTGTTCCAAACATTCTCCTTTTTAATTTTCTGGAAAGTTTAAAGCCTCTTCTAAGTCTGATCTCTTAAGTTGAGAAATGACATTAAAACTTTTCAGAATATCAGTTTAAAGAAATCATTTTTATACTTTTTCTGGCAGAGGAGAAATCTGATGTGGATAAAGGGTATCTTATTCTCTTTGTTAAGAATGGTAATATGTTTTGATCTTGGACTATTCTGAAGTCCTTTAATATAAAAAATATTTCTTTATAAAGATGTCATCTTTAATGCATTAAAAATAATTTTTTTAATTTTGTGGACAGTTTAAAGCCTTTTCTAAGTTTGATCTGTTAAGTTGAGAAACAAAATTAAAACTTTTCAGAATATTCAGAAGTAGAAAAAAAATAATTTTTATACTTTTTCTGCCAGAAATGGAATTTGATGTGAGTAAAGGGTGTCTTATTCTCTTTGTTAAGAATAGTAATTCGTTTTGATCTCGGACTATTTTGAAGTCCTATAATATAAGAAATATTTCTGTATAAAGATGTCATCTTTAATGCTTATAAACATAACATATTTTATTCACTAAATTTTCTTGGTCCATTTAAGCATAAAAGCACTTACCAGTAGTTCAGTTTTTCAGTACGCCTTCAGTATTTGTGTCTTATACTAATACTCTAATATTAGTAATAATCAAAAAGTGAGACCCCAATCTTGAAATGAACATAGATGTTAATTAAACTGGATCATAGGATTTGTGCTAAGAATTTAAGACACCTCTCCAAATAAAACATCTCCTTTCTTCAGAGGTGATATAATTTTCTTATCTTTTGGAGAAATAATTTGTTCCAAACATTCTCCTTTTTAATTTTCTGGAAAGTTTAAAGCCTCTTCTAAGTCTGATCTCTTAAGTTGAGAAATGACATTAAAACTTTTCAGAATATCAGTTTAAAGAAATCATTTTTATACTTTTTCTGGCAGAAGAGAAATCTGATGTGATTAAAGGGTATCTTATTCTCTTTGTTAAGAATGGTAATATGTTTTGATCTTGGACTATTCTGAAGTCCTTTAATATAAGAAATATTTCTTTATAAAGATGTCATCTTTAATGCTCATATACATAACATATTTGGTTCACTAAATTACTTTAAAGAATAAAAGCATTTACCAGTAGCTCAGTTTTTTCAATACACCTTTAGTATTATATCTTATACTAATACTCTAATATTAGTATAATCCAGAAATCAGACCCAATCTTGAAATGAACATAGATGTTTTTTAAACTGGGTCATAGGATTTGTGCTAAGAAGTTACGACACCTCTCCAAATAAAACATCTCCTTTCTTCAGAGGTGATATAATTTTCTTATCTTTTGGAGAAATAATTTGTTCCAAACATTCTCCTTTTTAATTTTCTGGAAAGTTTAAAGCCTCTTCTAAGTCTGATCTCTTAAGTTGAGAAATGACATTAAAACTTTTCAGAATATCAGTTTAAAGAAACCATTTTTATACTTTTTCTGGCAGAGGAGAAATCTGATGTGGATAAAGGGTATCTTATTCTCTTTGTTAAGAATGGTAATATGTTTTGATCTTGGACTATTCTTAAGTCCTTTAATATAAGAAATATTTCTTTATAAAGATGTCATCTTTAATGCTCATAAACATATTTTATTTACTAAATTATCTTGGTCCTTTAAAGAAAAAAAGCATTTACCAGTAGCTCGGTTTTTTCAATACACCTTCAGTATTTTATATTTTACTAATACTCTAATCACGAAATTAAACCCCATCTTGAATTGAACATAGATGTTATTTAAACTGGGTCATAGGATTTGTGCTAAGAAGTTAAGACACCTCTCCAAGTAAAACATCTCCTTTCTTCAGATGTGGTTTAATTTTCTGAATTTTTGGAGTAATAATTTTTTCAAAACATTCTCTTTTCAAACTTTTCTGGAAACTTTAAAGCCTCTTCTAAGTTTGATCTCTTAAGTTGAGAAACAACATTAAAACTTTTCAGAATATCATTAGAAAAAAATAATTTTTATACTTTTTCTGCCAGAAATGGAATCTGGTGTGAGTAAAGGGTGTATGTTTTCTTTGTTAAAAATAGTGATATGTTTGGATCTTGGACTATTCTGAAGTCCTTTAATATAAGAAATATATCTTTAAAAAGATGTCATCTTTAATGCATTAAAAATAATTTTTTTAATTTTCTGGACAGTTTAATGCCTTTTCTAAGTTCGATCTGTTAAGTTGAGAAACAACATTAAAACTTTTCAGAATATTCAAAAGTAGAAAAAAATAATTTTTATACTTTTTCTGCCAGAAATGGAATCTGATGTGAGAAACGGGTGTATATTTTCTTTGTTAAAAATAGTAATATGTTTGGATCTTGGACTATTCTGAAGTCCTTTAATATAAGAAATATTTCTTTATAAAGATGTCATCTTTAATGCTCATATACATAACATATTTGGTTCACTAAATTACTTTAAAGAATAAAAGCATTTACCAGTAGCCCAGTTTTTTCAATACACCTTTAGTATTATATCTTATACTAATACTCTAATATTAGTATAATCCAGAAATCAGACCCCATCTTGAAATGAACATAGATGTTTTTTAAACTGTGTCATAGGATTTGTGCTAAGAATTTAAGACACCTCTCCAAATAAAACATCTCCTTTCTTCAGAGGTAATATAATTTTCTTATCTTTTGGAGAAATAATTTGTTCCAAACATTCTCCTTTTTAATTTTCTGGAAAGTTTAAAGCCTCTTCTAAGTCTGATCTCTTAAGTTGAGAAATGACATTAAAACTTTTTAGAATATCAGTTTAAAGAAATCATTTTTATACTTTTTCTGGCAGAAGAGAAATCTGATGTGAATAAATGGTATCTTATTCTCTTTGTTAAGAATGGTAATATGTTTTGATCTTGGACTATTCTGAAGTCCTTTAATATAAGAAATATTTCATTATAAAGATGTCATCTTTAATGCTCATAAACATAACATATTTTATTCACTAAATTATCTTGGTCCATTAAAGAATAAAAGCATTTACCAGTAGCTCGTTTTTTTTTAATACACCTTCAGTATTTTATCTTATACTCTAATATTAGTATAATCACGAAATCAAACCCGATCTTGAATTGAACATAGATGTTATTTAAAATGGGTCATAGGATTTGTGCTAAGAAGTTAAGACACCTCTTTAAATAAAGTGTCTCCTTTCTTCAGACGTGATGTAATTTTCTGATCTTTTGGAGTAATAATTTTTTCAAAACATTCTCTTTTTAAACTTTTCTGGATAGTTTAATGCCTCTTCTAAGTCTGATATATTAAGTTGAGAAATGACATTAAAACTTTTTGATGCTCAACATAGAGCTTTCCTCTTCTTAAGATCTGAATGACCCACACTCAGACTGAGTGCTATCATCCCTTTTCACTCAGTAATTTTATAGCTTGTGCATATGTAATATATGCATGCACATTTTTATTAAAGTTGTGTTTGTCTAAATTTATTTCTAATATCACTATACTTCTAAATATTTTCTCCTTATATTTCTTATTGTATATATTGTTTATATTTTTTGCCATAAAAAACTGACTTTATCTGCCTTTGAATTTCCTTCTCAAAACACATCACTGTGTATAAATTAACTGTTAAAAATACATTTGAAGTCAGAAATGATCTGTTTTTTGTATGTATGTGTTTTAATTTCTACTTATTGTTAATATCTGAATGTGAATCTGTATTCTATTGTATTTATAATAGTCAACTGTCTTATCAGAAAAATAATAATCAACTGTTTGTTTCAATGCATAGAAATCCATTTTGTTCTGATGTTCAAGAAGTCTTTTAATTAATGTAATTCATTTTAAGTTAATTTTATTTATATTTTTCATTATTGCTATTTTGTATTAAATGCAGTTTATCTATGAAATAAATGTGAAAACTTGTGCTTTATACAGGCAGTCCTAGTAATTTTTTGTTATCTTTTTATAGGAATTCTAATATTTTTATGTTATTTCAAATAATCAGAGATTTTAAGTTCAGTAATGAACAGATTAAAAACAAAATTATATTATATAGTTATTTTTATCAAAATATGCAGTATGATCCAAAAGTTTTCCATCTCATATATGAAAAAAAAAATATTGCACTAAATGCCTCTTGACATGTGGCAATACTAAATGAATCTATTTGAAATACAAACATTTTCATAATTGGATCTGTCTAAAACAAATGTTTTGTTCATTCTACATAAAACTAAGTCTCAGCAAGATGGGCACCTCCCCAACTTAACTCTAAAACTTCAAGTTGTTTACTGTGAACAATTATTTTAGTTTTGTTATAGACCAGAGATATATTTTACTGGTAGCTGGAAAGATGCTGAGCTACAGAGTTCGCCTTCATGATAATTTCCTTTGCATCCAGCTATTATTACTGAAAAAACAGTAAATAAATATAGGTCTAGGGAGCATAACAATCCTCCCTCTCCTTACAACCTCGATTTAGCTCAAGTAATTATTATATGTTTTCCAAACTAAAATCAGACTACAGTTTATTATTAAATTTTCAATAGGTTATAACTTTCTTAATAAAAAGGAAAAGGTTGCTATTGTACCTCCATAGCTGTATCATCAGACCTTAAGCCTTTCTGAGGGAGTGTTAAAAATGTCGCTGTTGTAGTAGAATGCTGGAAAACAAATTACCTGTGTGCTTTTAATTCTGCACAGTTTCACATGATTCAACAAATTATAGTTTCAAATATCAGCCAATAAAATACAACCAACACAAGTGTGTGGTACTGTAGATATTCAAGAGAATCAATGTTTTACACTTGGAAAAATAATTAAAAGAGCATGTTTATTTTTACTATCTCATCACGAGACAAACTGCATTGCCTTTGTTGCATTCTGTAAAGTTTTCATTACTCCTGGTAGTTTTTCTGCTATGGAATTCACTACCTCTTTTCTTTCACTCCATCTTATTTTAGAGTGTCTGTGCGCTTGTGCATAAGAAATTGTAGAGCTAATTCACACAGTTCAAGAGAATGTTCTTACTACATCATTACTTAGTAGGAATGAAATCCTACTAAGTTCAAACTATGAGCTGCATATAAAGAAAATAATGCCACCGCAGGCAGTTTGGCAAGAATTTCAAACTTGAAATATCACAATTGAATGAAGAAAAAATAACTTTTTCAAAGTCCTGGGGTCATCCACTTTATGGGCAGACCTGGAGATCTGCAAACAAAATAGATTGAATGCTTTTTCTGTAAGCAGTAAACTTTTAACAAGCATTTGACTCCATGCCATAGCAGCCAACAATTGAGGAATTTCAGCAATATGCCATATAATAGAACAATGGAAACCGTTATCAACTTATAATCATCTCTTTTCTCTGCAGGAGGTGCTCAAATAGATTAGTTCAGTCTGCACTATCTGCACTGGTTCACTAACAGCTGTCCTTGGGGATCTTGCTGTAGTCAGTTATTATGGAAGATATTTAGGAAGATTACTAATAAATCTGAAAACACTTTATCTAACATCATATGCAGATTGCTTGCCATGAGAATAAAAGATGTATCCAAGCAACAACTTGAAGACATAATGCATTAAAAATTTTGCAAATATGTGCCAATTTGTTTATTATAGAAATCTCAATGGTGAAAACAAAAGTCCTAAATTTCGGTAAATTGGAGATCTTGAAAATACACCTAATTTATAAATTGAATATAATAATTAATTGAGTTCACTGCATTTGTTATTTAAGAGTTGTAATAGAACCTCATCATTCATACCCCATCTAAAACAAAAAATAGAAGAAGTAATAGAAAATTTTCTGAGGTTCGCTTCCAGAAAGTCATTTATCTTATTCTGTATTGAAGAAAGGTACAATCCTTGAAAGAAAAATCACATATACAGTACCTATATAATTTCCTAGACTACAACAATGCCATAATCTTAACTTTTTAAATTTAATACAGGGGAAAAGGCTATTGTTACTTACCAAAGCATAACAACAAAAAATTTCAAAAAATCGTTTTGTGTTGTGACAAGTTGAGCAATAACTGACACCTATATCTATGTACCCGACTATGGAAGACTGATACATATATTCACTGCATAATGCCTTTGCTAGAAAGATACCCTATAGTAAAAATTTAAATGAAATATTTTCTAGTTACTTGCCTGAACTTTTTTTTTGCAATCAGATCATTATTTTCCTCAAATCTTCAATAGACTCCAGCAAACCAGTCTTTCAACTAGAAGTAAATCGATCTCATTTTCCAGCTAAAAGTATGCATACAGATGGATAAAAAAATAAAACATGTTACTGAATTTGCCTTCTGTGCTTTTCAAGGCTCAAACCTAATTTATACAAGAAGATGAAACTATAAATAGGAAATTCAATATGTTAATCAAAGCCTTCATTGATCCATGTTGCATCTCCTGTACACAGTCTCCCACCTTATGAGGATTTCCTATTTTCAGATTGCTTATCGCAATGACAGGCTTTAAATGATATAAAACACTTTGTGCATGCTGGCAATTTCCATTTAGCTCCGCATTGCATTTACCAAGCATTTTTACTTTTGTGGGTATGAGGATAAATGTGATTGTGGATTCATTAGCTAAAGAAGCTCTGTTCTCTCAAAATAAATGGTTATTTAAATTATATTGATTGCTACTCTCTTTGTTGAAACATTTTCTCAGTCATTGCAACATTATTGGGACTGTCATGAGAAGGGTGGGTACACTCAAAATTCTCTGAAGATATGTTATTTCAATATAGGAATATAATATATATATATTTTTTTTTGTCATAGATCACAAACCATTTCCAACATATCTTCAAAAATTTTGCAGAGTATTATTGCTTTGTGTGAATGGTGGCTATGTCAATTCCTTACACTACATCAGCAGTTCTTAACCAGTGCTCCGTGGATCCCTCTCTGCAGTGGTCTCAAATAAATAAAATTTGTTTGAAATCAACACATTGCAAGCAGGAGATTTTCCTGAATATGTGTATGAATTTTATTTTTACAAAAATGTGTGTAAATTGAACAACTGATAAAGCACTTGGATTACAAATGTTGTTATTTTTTGTGTAAGGTATCCAGTGCAATCCTTAATTTCTACTATCTGTCTATTTTTAGATTTTTAGCATATAACGTGAAAAATTAAGTAACAAAAAGTAGATTCAAAATAAAAAATAAAAAAATTACAGTTTGAATGGAAATTTGCCAATTTAAATTTTGTACCTTGTCTACCATCAGCCTCCCTGTATGATTTGCTGTAAAGTATTAACAAACACCACCATGTTTTGTGCTAAACTGCAGCATCATTTGGAAGAAAAATCATCCTGACTTGAAATATATTTCATTCTTTCAAGAAGAAGTTCACTGAAATTTTTGCTTCAAATAAAACTGTGACAACATGCTGAAACAAACAATGAAAAATCTATAGAAGTAATAAGTTATCAAGTAGCTCATACCATTGCAGATAAACTTATTAAATCTTGTACAATGTATATTGACACTAATTTCTAAAACATTGTGAAAAGCTGTTAATTTAGCCTGCAATATTCCTTCATCATATAACATTATTACTTTAAAAGTTATCAGGAGGATGTTCTTCTTTTGCAGATGATTACAAATCAGGGGATGAAATACCTAATCTTTTGGATGAGTTCTTCTCTTCAAATGAAATACCATGTGAAAATTGTACAGATTTATGTGCTGATGATGTGAAAGCAATGATTGTCACAAATTAAGGGTAAGGCAAAGAACAGTAAAAACAGCAACAACATTCTTCTTAGATGCATGCTAGCCTCAAGAAAAATGTCTGCGGAACTGATAATTGTGTTGAATGATGCCAATAAATTATAAACTGCAATAAAATCACGCCCTCTTGAAATCGGACTTTTCAAACTAATGACGATATGGAAAGCCATTATCAGCCTTTCTGCTGCATATTAAAGTAAGGTGCTATCTCGAGAAATAGCATTTACAATGTTTGATGGTACTGCATGTAGAGGTATGCACATTTCGGATGGACCATAACACTTAACTGGCAAAATTTTTAAATGATAAAATCTAGGTGCACAAATTGGAATGCTTGGCTGATATGCTTAGCAAAATGAATAAAATTAATCAATCATTGCAAGAAAAAACTGTCAGTTTTTGAAGCAATGACAAAGTGTTTGCTTTTATGAGAAACTGATGGTTGGAGTGTGTGGGAAAAGAAGATATCAATTGCTTTCTTATTTCTAAAGAGGTTCTTGAATGAATATTACATCCAGCTTCAAGAAAAAATTCAGGGCATCTTGAAGCATTGAAAGGCTTGTTTGAACACTATTATTCAACAGATAATTAGACGTTCTGGACAACTTTAAATGTGTTCAGCATAAACAGAAAGCCAACCAGCTTAAATGCAGTTTGACATTTCATAGCAAAAAAAAAAAAATTTTCGTTCAAAACCAAAATTCACATGTTTTTTCTGTCATTTGACAGATGAAGTCAAAATCTTGTGTGAGAAAGCAAAATTAGTTTTACTGTCTTTCTTAAAAACATTTCTCTGTTCAGAGGGGTTCTCCATTTACAGCAGCACCAGAACTAAATACAGAAGCTTTGCAAATGAAGAACCAGACATTCATCTGATATTATCAGTAACTGAGCTGGATATATCAAAAAATTTTCCTAAACAATGCTATCACAGGTTTAACATGAAATCATCCTGCTATCAATGTCAAATCTATTGTAAGACAAATGATTTGATTTATTGAATTTTGAAGAACTTTTATGTATGACCAATTTTAACAATATCAATGTATTGATGGTAATTGAGGACAAATTGACTATTATAAAAATTTCTAAATAAAATCATTTCAGGAACATTGCACAATTGTATAGACTACTATCAACTCTTCTTCTGTTCCACATCAATATATCAAAATGCCAGCCCGCGGAAGATGAGACTAGTGGCTTGTTCTTCCATACATTTCATGTTCGGACTCCGCGGGAAAGCAAGGGCCGTAGGGATGCCGGACATCAGGTGGATGACCCGACTCCCTTATGGGTGTTCGGCGATGAAGCCGTTCGACAGTCTCTACGGTTCATCAGGTGTCGCGTGGGGAAGTCTCCTTTGATGGTGGGAACTTCCGCCGAATCGTAACGACCTCTGTCGTCGACTCTGGGGCAAAAAGATGAGGAGGCGTCGCTGGAACGCGAACCCTCTAAATCGATCGTAGCGACCTGGCGAGACAAAGTCATGGTCTGCGTTAAAAATCCTTCAGGATTTGGGCACGATGAGGAGTGGGCTCGCTCGGCGCCGTGAGGGCACCGACGGCGCCTGTTAGTTTTATATCAAAATGCCATTAACTTGTAAAATATGGAGTACAGTATGCTAAAGGGCCTCTGCCATAGAAATTTCTTCTAAAAAGGGCTCCTTGAATCAAAAAAGGTTGGGAACCACTGCACTACATAAATGACTGCATGCTAACATCAGCATTCAAAATTAGAAAGCGTAGACAAATGTCAGATTCCCAATTCTTCTCTTCTCCATGTTCATGTTGCTGATTGAACCTAATCAAGATATATTCTAAAATACATCAACATATATGTCTCGCCCCCTGTCATCTCAGACTTTGACACAGACAAATGATTTTCTTAAAAAGTTAATAAATATGCTTAGAGTGAAGTTCCTATATCTTTAGTTTTCATAGCAGACTGCCTCATATGGATGATCTTTAATCGGACCTTTCTGGAAACAGATTTAGTGATAATGTTAAGCTGAAAAGAGTAGTTACGGAACATTTTGGGGACAACCTTCAGATTATTTTTTCAAAAGCATAGAGCTGCTCATTAAAATGTGAAAAGTGTATCACAGTATAAGAAGAACATATTTAAAAATGAACTTTTTTTTTCTATTTTTTTTATAAATAATAAAGCTAGAAACTTTTGGATCTACTTATGCATTTAATCTGAACATAAAATACATCTGTGTTCAGGTTCCTTGTCTCATATATAACTTATATAATTGTAAGGCTTGTATGTGTTATTTTGCAAACTTTATCATGTTATGTATTTTAATTATTAGGTATTTGAGTTTATTTTAAAGACATATAATTGACAAAATTATGTAAGTGAACTTTCTGATGAATATTATAAATTTAAAAAACACTAATTTCTGTATTAATATGCAGAAGCCTAAATCATTGGAATGTTTTTATAATGACCATGACTCAGAATTAAGTATATTAAAATGTTCACCACTTGACAATAAGAATCATTGTTATGTAACTCTTACCATATTACTGCATAATCTTTTTTCCCTCCTCTCAAAATTCCCAATTTGCATTTTAAAATTTCATGAAGATAAAAAAATTTACATTCTAAATAAAGGTTTGATTTCCAGAAACCTGTTTAATGTTATTTCTGAATCATAAGTTTTTAATATTTATTGCACTCCTTTTGAATATTTTGTAATCATTAAATTTCACCATGTGGATTTGCTGTATTGTTTTTGTTTTTTAGCTTTTCTGAAATTCAATTGTAGGAAAGGGCATTTTAAATGATTTTATTTATTTTTTATAAATTAAAGAATATGAAAAAGAAAAGCTTCTTTCAAATACATTTATTTATTAAATAATTTACAAGGTAACAAAAAATATCCTGGACAATATTCAAATTGAAATAAAAATCCACTGCTAAAACTGTCACCAAAATCTTATCCCTGTATGGAAATAAACCTTTGAACTTATAGAA
Organism: Maratus michaelseni; assembly: GCA_963931845.1. Classification (NCBI taxonomy): domain Eukaryota; kingdom Metazoa; phylum Arthropoda; class Arachnida; order Araneae; family Salticidae; genus Maratus; species Maratus michaelseni. The sequence continues at coordinate 437,935,029 of OZ007586.1, read as the reverse complement.
ACAGGTTGTTTAAGCTTTGTGATAATGATCTCTAAGTGAAATAAAATTATCTCACTACATGCAAATAACATGCAGCAATATAACATCATTCAGGTACTGACATTTTCAAAGATACTGTATTGGATGTTACGAAGTGGTTCCAATTGCTTGGTCATAATGAGAGCAGACCAGGCTGTGAAGTATAAAACAAACAGACAATACTTCCAGAAATCGCTAAGTGAACATGAAGAGCATTTGAGGAAATCCTACCATTTCAGTGGGAAAAATTACAAAACAACTAAACATAAAGCAAGAGACCATGCATCTGTTCATAAAAGAGCACTTTAGATATAAGTTTTACAAAATGAAAGAGTACCAGAAGCTTCTGTCACTATCACTGGGTTAGTCTTCTTTTCTGAGAAAATGTTCACAATTGAATGCACTCACAATGATCGGATTTGGTCGAAAGATCTTCCTGGCCATTAGGCAAAAACCTCTTATTTTCATTAATGAAGGCATTGGAATCAATCAAAAAATGTACACAGAAAACACCTTTGAGTATTTTGCTTCCCTGGTCCCAAGAACATTTTAAAAATGAAAAATTGACGTTCCAGCACACAGAGCAAGAACAACACAGGAGTGATACAGATCACATCTGCCATACTTTTTTAACATCCAATCCTAAAACGGACCCTGTACTCCTGGTCTTAATCTAATTTGCTATTCTATATGGTTAAAGAGTAGGTCTTGCTCTAAGCCGCACTGGAATTTGGAGTCCCTAAAAATTCTCTCTCCACCAGGAATGGACAAAAATATCAGTGGAACAATTGAAACCTAATTTGGAAAAAAAATATATAAGAATACTTGTCTTATTCATAAAATAAAAAGTAGGCCACTTTGAAATTTTATAATTTTTCTATACGTCACATATCTATATTTTGTGTATTAGCAATCTAATTTTGATTTCTGTGATTATTAAGAGTTGTATCTAAAATTTCTGTCTGGATTATTTCTTGTTACTTTATAAATTGTCTAATAACACAGCTTACTGTTTCTGATATAACAAAATATTATGATATCCAATTAAAGGAAAAACAAGATGATTTTGTCGAGACTAGAAAATTGTATATTTATCTTGTCCTTTTTCATTTCTGTTGTTCTCAAGAAATGGATTGTATGTATCTATAATATTCTGTTTTCATATTTTTTAAGCAAAGAGCTCTAGTTAATGTCTTCCATATTATTCTATTAGCCATTTCCTCCAGAATCATGTAGCGTAGTTTGATTTTCTACATTCAAAGCTGGATATTATTTAAAATCTTGTAAGAAACAACAGATTTCTTTGACCATGTATGAGCAAGAAGACTTTTAGAAAGATAAAATGTGATTTATTAAAATTTGCAATGTCATGAATTGATATTTCGACAAAGAAAACAATTGTGAGCTGATACTGTTTTGTTAACTTCTATTTATTTTCTATTTCCTGGGTTTTAAAAATCAAAGTTATTAAATACCTACATAGCTGACTAAGCAAGGTTTCAGTTCAGCACAAATATGGCATGAATAAATGTACCTCTCCAATAATTGTACTTTATTTCTTCTTAAGTTTCTTTTATTTTTTTCAAACTAGAAAAAAATAACTTGTGTGAACGAATAACTGTATTGTTTTCTGAGGGTTTTTTAAAAAATAATAATGATTCCTTTCCTTATACATTCAAACAATGCATTAAAATCATTTTTGGAACTATCCTGCGAGTTCAGCAATGGACATATTTCAGTCAAGATAATTTATCTTAAATTACTTCATGCCAGTTCTTCATGTACTAATTTTCTTTCTCATTTAGTGTTATAAAATTATTTTATGAACTGTGTTAGTATAAACTGTACTAGTTATTAATTTTTACAGAATTTCTGCACTAATACTATGCAACATTGTACAGAAAAAATCATATTTATTTAAATTGTATTTATTATAATTATACAGTATATATATATATAAATATTTTTAATAAGACTTTTCTATAATCAGATATGTTTTTACTATAATGAATTGAATGTTACTAAATAAAGTGCTGCTATTTAATAAGTTTTATTTTTTTAATTCTTATACACTGATTTAAGTTTTAAAATATGTAATTTGTAAATAGAACATGTTCACCAGAAAAGAAATTTTTAGTGGAACAACATTATTAATAAAAGCTTGGTTTGAATTTGAGTTACTGAATTTCATCTTTCATTACAAAATGCTATTTCTCACAAAATCCTAATATTATAAATGTGATTGTGTGTGTGAATGTTTGGTTGAAGTAAATGTCAAAATGGAGGATTTAATGTCCCTGTATATGTGCATATGGATGGATTATAACCCAGAAATGGACATAGGCTAGATTTTATTTATTTTATTCAAATATTTTTCTTAATAATTGGAAATGTCATTATTTTCATAGAGAATCAATAAACATTTTTTCCATAAAATTTAACCATTTTACATAATTGTTGCCAATAAAAAAAAATCCAGGTATTATAATTTTTCCTCAGCAATTAATTTCAAATCAAAAATGGAATAAAACAAAATATAAATTAAAAAGATGAAGAATAGGAATTCTATTTGAACTGAAAAAACAGACAATTTCAAATATTTGTTAATATTAAAGTAAAATTTCTAAGAAATAAAACATATTTTTGCATATTCAAAGTCCATGATTCCATTTATTTTACATAACTAAAAATCATCTGTCAACTATTGACGTTTAGAAATCATTACAACGTAACTATTTTCAGCTTTAGCTTCAACCAAGGAGTCATACTTAAGCTCCTTGCATTTAGGTGAAAAATAATTGCCCACTATTAATAAAAAATGGATATAAAGAAAATATATAGTATTTTCCATTAATTATTGTTTAAAGATGGCTGTAACAGAAGGGATTAAAATTTAAATGTTTTATCAGAAAAAATATGTAATTTTTTTCATGTGAAGCATTCATTTTAATTTTAAAAACTAATTATTTTTTAAAAGTTCGACAAAGTGGCGTCATTTTTATTTCACTAGCTTCAAAATTATAATCCAATTTGATTTCTTAGTTAAATTTAATATTTAATAATATTAATGTTAAAATGTTTTTCTATGTTTAGAATAATATTGTATTTCTTTAACCTTTTGCTTACGGTGGGATAACGGTAATCCCAAGAAAAAAAACCTTTGTAAAATACGGGGTAGAGATTGCCGTAATCCCAATCTTTTTCATCCCCAAAAGCGGAAGTAGAGAAGTTGTTTAAAGCTACTTACACAGTGTCTTACCTGCTTTGAAAGCAACAGAAAGTTTTAGGGACAATATCAGTTCGCATTAGGATAAAAGTGACTGAAAATCCCGATTTTGATTTGTAAAAAACTTTTGAAGATAGCACGAGAAAAACAGCTTGTCATAGTTTGAATTTCTACTCAATTTGATTCATATTCTCTCCTGCCATGTTAAACTTCACATATTATAAAATAAATATTAATCAGTATATATTGAAGCTAAAAATCTCTATTTACTTTAAAAACATTTAAATAAGCATATATATATGTGTAAAATTTTACGTTTAAGTGTATATTGAAAAATGGAAGTTACTTTTAATGATTTCAAAATTCTTGAACACTAATTTGTAAGGAAATTTCCACATATTCAATTCCGTACAGAATAAATTCTATTTAATGTAATAAATAATAATAATAATAATTAAAGGTTTTACATTCTGTTTGCAGTAAAAGAGACAATATAGTATATGAGCATCACAATACAAGTATCCAAGCCTTTATTTTTCGGAGAGGCAGCTTCAGCACAGCACTCTAAGCCCCCCCCCCCCCCCCCCCCTCCAAAAAAACAATTCTGGTACACTCGAGAAAAGTGCGAAATGTAAATTTTTCTGCTAAAGATAGGTTTATCGGTACTGCTAGCTGACGGTGCAAGTAAGTGCTTGTCCAGTTCAGTGCCTTGTGCCAGGGCACCACTCCTGTTGCGGCTGAATATTATAAAAATACATCAAGTTTTAAAAGTATTTGTTTAAACTTTTTGGAAAAGTTTGGTAGTAATTAATAGAATAAATTTAAATAATAGAATTAATAGTTTTTTTTCTGTTTACACAGAAATTGACATTCGATATACAAGGGACAATATTTTTAATATGTATTGTTAATTAATATTGAATCATCTATGTCGAACATATTTCAACATCATTTAATAACACATTTTATAAAAATCACCTAAACTTTTTTAACATAATATAATTATAAAGGTTACTTTCTAATAATTAGCCGGGAATAGAAGTTTGCAATTCCTATTTGCACAATTTAAATTTAAAGAATGTAAAGATTCTTTTTGCTTAAACAAAGTTTTAAAATATTGTTACACATGATTTCCATATTCCAAGAATGGCTTTCAATGGAAATGTGGCTCAAACTGGTTTTTCTAATGCGAAATCTTGCCCTTTCCTGTCTAAAAAGAATTTTTTCTTTGTATGATTATGGTTATTTAAATCATTTTCTGATCATTCTTATTGCTTGAAATTCTAGATTTTAGTGCACATACTTTAAGGAATATTTCGTCTTTTAATCACTATTATCTAATTAATAATTAACATTAACTTCCATCTTCTAGTTAATAATAGAAGTATTTCCATGATTACATTTAAACAAAAAATATTTATTTTAATTTTTGGTATACCCTTACAAACTAAATAGTACCATTTATTAAAGAATAAAAATTCTAAGTTTATAAAGATGTACATATTTTTATAGCTTATTTTATACTTAAAAAACATTTGTACTAATTTATTTTATTTAAAGTATGTGATATTTCAAAAACAGAATATGAAAAACTACAATTATTTTTTTACTATATTTAATGGAAAATTTTATTTAAATAATATACATAACACAGTTTAAAAATTTTAATGCAAAAGATTGTTATATAGTTATAACCAAACCTTTATCCTATGTGTCCTTGAATTGCTGGAAAAATAAAAATTCAATGCAACTTAACTTACAATTCAACTTAATACCCTTTTAATACTTTAAGAATTCACATACAAAAAAAAAAGTACAATTACTTTATTAAATATTTTAAGAAAAAATGTCATTTTATTAAATGACTGTAGTGCATTGTGTCTGTCAAATAATTCCAAACTCAAAATTAAATTCCCGATAAAAAAAACAATTAAAAAATAAAGAGGCATTTTTACGTTACACTCAGTTTGTATAGTTGTATTTGATGGAATATATTTTCTTTAAGTCAAACATTTAAAATTTTCATAAAATCGTTCAATTTGACTACCGCAATTTAGTAACATTTTCATCGTAAAAAAGTATTTTCGAAATATCATTCACATTTAAAGCAGCGCAGACGGGGTTTTCTTCGGTTTACATTCTGGGAAAAAATCCTCAGGTGAGACCAGATTTGGTTAACGAGAAACAGATGTGCTAATTAACAGATGGCTCCCTGCTTTCATCTCCTGTACTCAAAAAGGACAAGCAGACATCTTAATCTTCCCATAACGAGGCAAGAAGTTTAGACTCCAGTTCCTGAAGCCAAAAGGTTATGCGCTTCCATGTTTTAAATAGATAATGTGCATGTGATGTTACACACTCAAGTAAAGGCATATTTCTCAACTAATTGAAGGCAAAAATCCCTGACGGCTCGGCCTACAGGCACAGGTAGATTTCGAAGACGTAGACCGTGGGGCGCCTGTTTGTTGGGAATTGCGGAAGAAAAGACCTTCTTGCCATGATGTGGCAGTTGGAACCACCTACTTCGAAACCTAACTTGTTTGCAGGCGGAGCCAGCAGGGATTTTTTTTTTTGTTTTTATTTACTTATTTTATTTTTTGCTATAAGAGTTGGTCCTATAAAAAACTTGTCAATATAAAACTTTTAGATAATATTAAGAGGATTTATAATAAATTTAAGCGGATTTGAAATCTTGGGAATTGACGAAGTTATGATTTTTTTTCTAAAACCCCCCTCCCCCCCCCCTTGGCACCATTTTTAATTATATCAAAAATCTGTCATACATAAATTTTGGCCCTTCTCCGAGAAGTAATAACTTCTAACAGGTTCGATACGTATCATAATTAAGAAATTATGGGGTTTTATCTGTTTTCACAAAAGGCCCCCCCATTAACAAACTTGACCGAGATTTTATGCTCCTTGATTTTATGTATCAGTTTCGAAAAGATGCGGGAGATGGAACCGCCTACTTCGAAAAATAACTTGTTTGCAGGCGGAGCCGGCAGGGATTTTTTTGTTTTTAATTTTTTTTGCTATAATGGTTGGTCCTATAAAAAAACTTGTCAATATAAAAGTTTTAGATAATATTAAGAGGATTGATAATAAATTTACGTGGATTTGATATCTTGTGAACTGACGAAGCTATGATTTTTTTTCTTCTAAAAACCCCTTCCCCCCCCCCCCTCTGGGGCCATTTTTAATTATATCAAAAATCTGTCATACATAAATTTTCGGCCCTTTTCCTAGAAGTAATAATAACTTTAAACGGATTCGATACGTATAATAATTAAGAAATTATGGGGGTTTTCTGTTTTCACAAAAAGCCCCTCATTTTCCCCCCCTTGGTTTGATTTTGCCCATTAACGAACTTGACCGAGATTTTATGTATCAGTTTGGAAGAGATTTATGCAGAATTTTTCCAGTTATCGTGGTCATAAAAAAGTGACATAGATAGATAGATATATAAAGTTTTGAACTGGGGGTGGTTTTGGGTTCTGGGAGTCATGATCGGCGTAGATCTGCAAAAATTTTTCAAAATTTCCAACTTAGGTGAGAATGTAATAGGTAGTATTTCTTACGAAATCTACCTAAAAGTAACAATTCTGGCAGAGTTACTAATTCACAATCTTTATTTCCCACTTATAATATAATGTATTCTCACTGCTTGAAAATTACGAGAAATTTAGTGAAACTACAAGCAATTTTGATCAAAGTTTTGTCTACATTAAGTTCAATAGACACGCAACAAATTAGTTTATTGACAAACATGCACATGATCTATAAATATAAATGCATATTTGTACATGATTCATGAAGTGATTTTTTTTTTTCTAGACAAATATCAGTCCATAAGAAAAACTATCCCTGGTGAAAGTGTCATCATATTTTAAATCGTACTTGTTTTCATTCAGAAAATATTAATATTTTATAACAATTATACAAAGTGAGCGTAATTAATACTGAATTTATCAGTCACCAAAACACATGGTCTAATGGTGTAAGAGTTACTCTAAAAGTAAAATAGCTTGCCCGATTTTTTTCAGTTAAATATTTTTTTCAGTAGGTTTTCGTTAGTGTTCCCATTTTGGGACAACTTTCCCCTATATATCTTCAATTTTTGTTTTCAAGATGTGAAGTGTTTTGGAATAGAAACATAATGTATGTTGATTTTTAGATTATTCTAATCAGATCAAAGTCATATCTAAAGTGACATGTTAATTAACAAATTTCCTTAAAAATATTTACTAATATAATCACTTTAAACAATATTCTTCAACACAAAACAATAAATTGAATCAATTTCCATGAACAGAATAAATGTAAAATAGAATAAATAGAAATACTAAAATGGAATAACAAAGAAATAAATTTATTCCACACTTAATCTTAGAGAAAGAGTATAAAATTTCAAGCTTATGAAAGAAATTTAAATGATCTATATATATAAACAAAATTATGCGAATTGGGATCATCAGAAGTATTTTCTACTATAAAATGTGATAAAGAGTTTGTTAATTGTATATGTTGTTTAATTAATGCATTAATTATCTTTAAATGTGATGTGAACAAAGTCACGGGCAACAGCTAATAAATAAATAAATTTCATAAAAATAACTTTTATTTTTCACAAAATGGGATCCAAGAAAACACCCTACGAAGCACGATACACTGGCCTCCAAAAGTTAGGTACAACCAGTTTTTTGTGCCTAATTTGAAAACAAATGAAGATAAAAACATGAAATTTAGAAGAATTGAGCTTTAAACAGTTATTTATCAAATTTTACTTAATTTTAGCATCAAGCATGATTTACAAATAAAAAATTGCATTATTTGCAAAAGTCCACTGTTCGATAAAAAAAAAATAAATAGCAGTTTTTTGTGAAAAAAAAAATTATTTTTATAAGGCATGTGTCCAGCCCTACTTGTAAGGCCTTTGTGGCATCGACTTTCTATACTGCCAATTAAGTTGTCGGACACTGGAAAGGGAAACAACTCCTATACATGGAGCAATGACTTTGGAGGAGGACTTACGGCAGCCACTTGTCTGCTGAGATAGTCCCAAAGATGCTCTATAGCAGGGGTTCTCAAACTTTTAGACCGACGTACCACTAATTTGAAATTCATACTTCCGCGTACCACCAGGTAACAAACGTAAAGCTAATATAGAAAAAACTGTCTAAAACGAAATATCTCTCCGGTCTTTTGTATTTCCTTCATAGCAGATTTTACTGCATTTACAAATGAATTATTACATTACTAAATTGACTGCTTTATAATAAACATTCAAGTAAAAAAGTAGTATCATCATTAAATTTTAATAATGCATACAATATCAAAATACAGTATTTTGGTATAGTAAAAAATCCACAATACTTAATGACATATTGGCGCACACTGATTCATATACTATTGTAGTAGACCAAAGAAAAGGGTGGGCTTGTTTCATCAAGCACAATTTCCTCATGTATGGCTCAATAGTAAGAAGTTTTAACCGTAAGTCAGATTCGATGTTTAGTTTATTCGTGTATTTGTTTTTCATATAACAAAGAGTACAAAAGAACATTCACAGAGATATGTTGTGCTAAACACAAACAGATTTTGACAATATTAGACGGTACTCTGATATTCTCGTCAGCAAAAATTCTGTTAATTCATTTTTTTTAATATGGATCCCAGTAACCCATCACAGCAGATGAGAGCTGAATAATTTTACTTCTTTCCTCTCTCTTTAGATACAGTGGCAGGGTGTCTCAAATGATAAACTAATATCCGGAGCCCGATTAAGGTCATGTGGAGTCTAAGGCCCAGTACCTTTTCAGAGCTAGTCTCAAACCAAGATAATAGCTATAAATATTTTGGGGGAGTATTCGTTGGTTATCCTTAGATATTATGATATGGTTATTAAGTTAATCAAAATCTTTTTTGGTGTTGGGGGAAATAATTGCAAAAAACTGCATTCTTAATAAAGTTTTTGCAAATGATTGTTTTTGATTTGGGGGCCCCCATCAGTGGTGGACCCTAGGCCACGGCCTAAAAGGCCTCTGCAATAATCCGGCCCTGCGAATTTATTATCCAAAGCTTAGTTAGCGCATTTAACATAGACTCAATACAACCGTATTAATATTCTGCATACCTTTAAATGCGACAATAATGTCTCTCAGTAGGCAAACACTTGCAAGTTCTTCATACATTTATGTATATACCACCCTCAATACATATGTACATTGTTTTACCTTACATCCGCACTGCATACGAGCACAGTTTTTGTTTGATTTAAATAATCTTACTCTCTTGGCCATTTTAAATAAATATACTCTCTTAAAAACTAATTACTTTTCCTGAAATAGGAGGAAACTATAACACTTTTTGTAGAAGAGAAGAAAAATATTTCATTCAACACAATGAATCAATTTATGGATTATGTTTGAAATAAGATTTTTATTTCAACACCTCCTAGAAGCTTTTCTAGTGCAAAGAGAACAATGGGTTATAAATTACACTTGGAATGTTATTTTGCTTTAATTCCTCCTACTCACACAAGCTCCTCCTACTTGCAAGCATTCAAACTTTACCTTCAGAAAATTCAATTTATAAAGCATGTTTAAAAACAGCTCTTCCGCTAGTTAAAAATACTTCATTCATTCATTAGTTTTACTAGGTCTTTATTACAAAATTCAAGTTTGATCCATATAAATCTAATAATTGTGTTTTTAATTCTGGAGAACTGATTGTATCATAAGCGTTGTGTGGGAATTTCTGCAAGTCTACTATAACAAACATTTCTGGTAACAAAAAAATATAAAAAGCGTTTACAAATCCTAAATCGCGTTCAAAGTTTTTCTGAAAATTTCCAAGTTAATAAAGACAAGCCGTTTTCGATTCTATAGTAATATGCCGCATTTTGTATTTTATTTCACGTACCAGTAACGGACTTCTGCGTACCAGTAATCAGAGCTTCACATACCAGTACTGGTACGCGTACCATAGTTTGAGAACCCCTGCTCTATAGGATCAAGGTCCGAAGATTGTGCTGGCCATTCCATTCACTCCAAACCTTGATCCTCTAGATATTCATCAATGACTCCAGCTCAATTCGATCAGGCATTATCAACCACTCAGATTAATTCATCACCAATAGCACCATATGGTATGACAAACGGAGCAAGGATCTTGTCCTGATATTTCACAGCAGTCAGAATTCTTCCATGGTACACATAGAAGTTACTGTGACCAAAAGAGAGATTCCAGCCCAAACCATGATTCCACCTCCTCTATAACTGTGTTTTTCAACAATGTTACATAAGTAGAATCTGATGCCTTGTTCTCTCCAGATCAGCACACAAACTGAATCACTCTCCAAAGCAAACCAGGATTCATCTGTGAACAGTAATGGAAGCCCATTGTTGTGTGCTCCAGGTAATGTGCACTCTTGGCCGACATAAACGGGCACTTCTGTATTCTCGATTAAGAGGGCCACACACAATGGGTCATCTAGCATAGAGTCCTTAATTGTGAAGACGTCTATGCATCGTAATTGCAGGTATTATGATCCCTGTTGCTTTACGATGATCTGAAATGAGCTGAGCCACAGTAGTGATGCTCCTCCTTCGGGCCAAAAGAGCTAGAAAGTGATCTTGTACAGGGGTTGTAACCCATGATCTGTCTGGAACAAGTCTTCTTGATACTGAGTTTTTGGATTCAAATTGATCTCGGAGCCTTTGGACCACACTACGAGACACATTAAGACATCTAGCAGCACCAGCTTGTGATAACCCCATTTCCATACATTAGATTGCCTGCCTGATTTTCATCTTAACGAATCAAGTAAATGACATCTCCTAGACATGGACAACAGTATTTTAGTACCAACAATTCAAGATCATCAACCATATTAAAAATTTCACACAAATTCCCAATGTGGGATATTCACAGTTCCTCCTGACAAACATATAAGTATCCCAATACATTAAAATAATTGAGATGGGTATAATTCTTTCATAAGATTTTATTGAAGTTACTTATGATCATTCATATAAACCATATTTTTTACCTTTATTTTCATTCTTCTAATAGTGAGTGTCAAAAAACTGGTTGTACCTTCACTTTTGGAGGCCAGTGTATTTATGCTTGCAGGCAAGAGAATTACACATTTACAAGATATTTTATCACTTCTTTCTGAAAATATTACCATCAGGGATCTGTTTAGAAAGAAATTGGGTCCTTTAAAGGACCCTTCACAAAATTTTTCATATCAAAACAGGACCCTTCATAAAATTTTTCATTTCAAAACAGGACCCTTCACAAAATTTTTCATTTCAAAACAGGACCCTTCACAAAATGTTTCATCTCAAAACAGGACCCTTCACAAAATTCTTTGTTTTAAAAATAGGCTTTTTACAAAATTTTTCCATCTTTAAACTGAATCTTTTTTTAATTTAATCATTTAAAAGTAAGATCTGACTTGTCACTTTTACATATATAAAGAAAATATATGTATTTTACATCCATATACTTTCTTAAAAATGTATAAACAAGAACCTGAATATAACGATCATTTCAAATTCACAAAATTATGACTAGCTTTTTCACAAATATAAAAAGCTATTCACAATTTCACAAAAACAAGACCCTGGGAAAAAAGTCTGGACAGACCCCTGACCATGCAAAACAATTAATTGTATTTTGCCTAGGGGGTGGAATTATAAATTGAACATTATAGTTAAATTTAATTAGAATTGAAAAATATTTTCTTTAATATATATGAAGCTGCAAACTGTGCCCATTTTTTAAAATGAAAATAGATATAAAATAAAACTTCTAGATACTATTAACTTAATTTTCACTGTTGAATTTTCTTTAACCTTCATAATAAACTTTCCTTCAGTATTAATTCAGTGTTCATATTAAACAATTACAATCAGAATATCATTTACAATTATATATATACTGAGTTTGGTTTTAATTAACTATTTGCCATTCCCTTCTCTACATAATTATCTATTACACTAACATATTTTTCATAAAATTCTGGACATTTCTCAAATTTCTTATATAAATTATATAGTTTTTTTCTCGCTATGTCATAATTATCCATTAATTCAACAACTCTTTCATTCCAGGCAATTGCACTTCATACATATTGTTTTTTAACTGTTTTATTATTTTCCAAAACTGCATTCTCTATTTCAGATTGTTCCTTTTCTGGTTTTATTCCCATGGTTTCTTAATCTCAAAAGGCCTCTAAATTAACATTTACTTCATTATCCCTGTCTAACTTACCAAGCTCCGAAATAGTTCTTATAACATTAATCAAAATTTGTAAAATATTAGCATCTCTAGGTGCAGTAGAACCATTTACAGTCCATCCTAAAATTGTTTCTGAAAGCACAAGATCATCTGAAAGTCTGTGAACCTTTCCTGTTACCATTTTCCAATGATAATCACTGCCTATCAAAATAGACAATCGAAAATATTTTGAATCTTCATATGTTATATCAGCTAATTGCAGTTTATTTCTACATAAATAATTTTGAATTCCCTTGTCAGGCATAGCGAGTAAAGCTTCACTAATCTCTAATACTTCAATTGCAATGACTTTATTCATCATTTCAGAATTTTTCAAATCAATCTTGTACCATTTATCAATGTTATACTGTAATTCAATGCGGCTTTAGAACCAAAAGCGTGAATCCTAACATCTTTCTCTCCCACTACTTGCAAGCCTAATTTTTCTGAAACATTACTCAATATGAACAACCTCTGTGACTCTAGGTCATATAAGAAACATAGTTTCAATTTATGTTTTCATTTTAAACTGATGAAACTAACACATCCATTACTTCCCCTTTATCCCCGCTTTCTTCACAAATCAAAGAAATATGTCTTCGTAAACAAAATTTACTACTATATTTGGATTTGCAATGTTTAACTAAATGAAATCTTTTTAAACATAAGAAAAATCTCGCATGACTCTTTATAATGTACTTTTTTTCTTCTATGGTTTTAGAACAAGATTCTATATCATGATTTTCACAACATTCATATTCAAAGTAGCCGCCATAGGCAGAGCCGTCCATTGAAGTGTGCGACAGGTGCGGCCACACAGGGCCTTGTGCCTAGAAAGGCTTCACGCCCGAGAAAAAAATAATACAAAATAGCTAAATATTTGCTTTTTTTTTTTTTTTCAAAGAAATTTTATATGTGTAAACTTGCTTATTTATAAAATGTAAAACTTTTTATCATTAAAATGTTTGGTGCAAGTTGTGGACGCTCGAGAAGAGAATAGATTTCTTGTAGCTTATATTAAATCTGTAGACATTGTTATACTGTAGCCTAGGCTGCACCAAGCACATAAAAAAATATCTGGTCAGGTTCGTAAACTGAATGTTAATTGTTAAGAGGTAATGATGATAATGCTGATAAACTGCTGACTATTATTTTAATGACTATTTGAAATGGACAACATAGATTTGCTTTTCTTCTTGTGTAATCAAGTTTCTCTTTTTATTATACGAGTATTGATGTTCCTATCTACATACATACGTATGTGCTATCTCATAAACACAATGGGGAGATCAAGGAGCTGAAACCCTGTCCCTCAAACCCTGAGGCTAAACTAAAAATTTAAAATCTCCAAAAATTATGAAAGGTTAAGTTTTCGAAGATTCTTAAGGAAAAAGAAAATTTTGGGAAATATTTTAACTCTATTTTTTCTGTATTTAAATTCTCTAATTAAATTAAAAATATTAACATGTTTAATATTTGATAATTAAATCAAAAGTGTAAACAGGTTACGATTAAAGAAATAATAGAGCTTACAGGTCAAAAGTTGAATTTGTTACTGCCATAATATAAACTGTTCTGATCAAATAATTTAGTTGATTAATTATTTGACTACGAATTTATTTTTTATTAGAAATTGCTGCAAGTGGCGACTATTTTTTTTTATTTCATTGGTTGTGCTTTTTAAAAAAAATAATCTTTGCCATACTATGAGATCTAAAAGAATCTACCACAAAGAAATTTTTTTGTAAATAGCAGTACAAAACAAATATATAAAAATATTTGATAGTGGCAGCCCCAGTCCGTGGGACATATCTGTTTCACTGTAGTCTCGTAGTCCAATACATAATAAATATTTTAGCCTTTATCTTTGATTTATTTTTCTGTTTAAAATATCAAAAAGGAAATAACAATTTTCTCCATCAAATTGTTTTAAAAACTGTTTGATATAATTTTCATTTACTTTGGGCTGATCACGAATGTCAGGTTAATATACTAGGGGTCTGAATGGGCCATAATTTTTAGACCTATATTCAGCCCGCTCCAGAAAAGGCTATCCTAGCCTGATGTAGAATTCAAAATCTCCTTTCCAAGACTGTGAACTGTCTTGAGACGGCTTTGCATCAGCCGACCAAAAATCATTAAAATCAGACCTGACTCAACTCAATTCCTACAAAAATTTCTGACATTTGTTATAAATTATCCTGCAATTAAAATTCTTTAAATGAATACTGCACACATATTTAAGCAAACATTTTTTTAAGTACAACATTTTCAGATTCAGCCCGCAAACAATAGTATACGGAATTACATGGAGTTTTAGAGTAATAAAAGAAAATGTGTTAGGAGTTTATCCATAAATTTAGAAAAATAAACATATTTTACAACAAGAGGTATCGAAAACATTCAATTAGTTACCAGAAAAATTATACAGATTCTTTTCATGTAAAATAAACTCACTTTATATGTAAGAAAATACCATAATTTTTTGGGGGGTTAATTTGTAACATTTTATTTTCTGTGCATGGTTTGATAACAGGACACAGACCCTTTTAATTTAGGCCACCACAAAGTAAAATTTATCTGTATCTCAAAAACAAATGATTGGAATGAGATGTGCACTTATATACCCAAGTTTTTTATAACTGGGTGTGGTTTTAAGTGAAATTAATGTTGATCATAATTCATAATTTTTTTAAATATGATTTTATTAATAATTTTCACAATTAAAAAAATCTTTCTTGAATTGAAAAAAATGCATGACATATCTGTGTGTCTATGCCTTGTAGTGCATTAAAAAAATCAATCGTATGATTTTTGGGAAGATAATAAATAAAAGATTGTCACGTGAATTAACATTAGCATTCTCAAACTTTTAACACATCTAACTCTACGAAGATTTAAGAAAAAGTATGCAATCAGTGCCTTTTTACGAGTTGTGTTGACCAAATGAACTTAAAAGTGGTGTCAAAAGTGGGTGTTACCGTTGGAAAATTCAAAATCTATGTTTAATATGTAGTTGACCCTTCATTTCAAAGTTTGTATTCAAATTCGAAAAGTAAACACAATTCCACCTCGAACAGTTTATCTTTTGCATCTCTCTGCGGCAACTTGAAAAAAGTATATGGGGATGTTCTCTTTCTCTCCTTTTTAACTACTGTACAATATCACTTATTTACAAAAAAAAAAAAGAAATGATGCTCCTACATGACACGGCCAGAAAAAATTTCCTGGCCTGGCCCAAATCTGCAGAAAGAAGAATAGTCTGAGTACTATGAAAGGAAATTGGCCCGAATCTATATAAATCTCCACTAAAACATACTACCCCCCCCCCCCCCCCCAAAAAAAAAAAAAGCGTAATTCATGGTGCACCACTATGTATATCATGTAAGATTTTTCAATAGGCGATTGTGTTGTGGGAAATAGTGTTGCCAATTTAGCGGATTTTTTTTTTCAAAATATCTACCAGAATTTCTGAATTAATTACCTTCGCTTTATTTAATCATTTAATGTCTGTCATTAAATAAAGCAAAAATTCCTTTTCAAAATTTCTAGTAGATGAATAAATGACATCACTTTATTTAATCATGGAATGTCTGTCATTAAATAAAGCAAAAATTACTATTGGAAATTTCTGATAGATGATTAAAAATCAGCTAAACTGACAACATTAGTGCGAATGGGAGGGTATTAAGTTAGGAAGTGAAGGGCCTTGCAAAAGTTCTTGCACTCGGCCTCGCTTTCGCTAAGGATGGCTCTGGCTGTAAGCATTTTGTGCTTAAATGATTTACTACTAGAAAAATCTCTATCAAAAAAATGCTTTTTTGTTAAAAGCTTTACTTTCAAATCTTATGTTGTCATCAAATTCTTTTCTGCAAAACAAAAGTGTGCATTTTTAGGTGCGTTCGTAATTATATAAATACGTAGCACCTATAGTCGTCGTTTGGTCCGTCCGTCTGTCCGTCCGTCTGTCTGTCTGTCCGTCCGTCTGTCTGTCCGTCCGCATATAACAACGCAAAAACTACCCAACCAAATGGTTTGCAATTTGAAATATATTATCTTTGCATAAATTTGTCGAGACATTTCAAATTTTATCAAAATCGAATCAAAACTTTAGGAGATATTAATAAAAATATTTATTAAGAAATTTGATTTTTTTTTTAAATCGGTGCTTTTTTGTTATATGAGCTTCCGATGGATGTTAAATCGTCAAGCGACCGAGATACTTATTTTATGACAGAAATTAATCTGCAGACGATATAATTCATTTCACAGAATTAAAAATCATCAAGATCTGAATATTTATATAACTAGCTGATACATATATATCTGAATATTTATATAACTAGTTAAGATATTTGTATGAACAGTGTCATAAAATATATACTTAACTAGCTGTTTAACCCGTTCTACGCACGGGATATCATGAATTTAATTCTAAAACGTGCGTACGAACGCACCTCGTTTGTAACGTTTGACGTACAATTTCCAACTTGTTTAGTTTCTATTTCATCTCTCAAATAATCTAATAGCTTTGAAACATTCCATAATTCTGTTTTCTCTCTATGTATGTATATCTCGTAAGTATCATACAAATTGTGCAATTCCTTTAAATTAGATGAGTTATGGACAGGTGTAAAATTTAACAACTTATTAATATGAGATCTAATCAACATTTATTTTTTTTCCATAGCGATTTTCTAAAATGTTTACCACAATATTTTTTCTCAAATTGATAATCCTTGAATTGCAGTTTGTGCCAATGATTTTAGGAGACTTTTCAAATATGTAAATTTATCTATTTTGTTCATTTCATTATTATAATGAACAGATGCAGGCCCGGACTGGCCAGGTCAGTGATTGCTGAGGGCCCCGGAGGGTCCCCAAAAATGGATATACTACTTTGACTATTTCCCAGTAATCTTACGAGTTTACAATCAATTTTAAGTAGTTGGCAGTTGGTTTTCTTATAGTAGCATACGTAGTGGTGCCGTCGTGTCGCGTTTAGAGGGCTGCTGGCTGACTCATCGCACTCTCTGCAGTGCTCATAGGCTCAGATTCAGAGCGCATTGCGACACTCACTCGCCCAGTGTCGTAGTATGGTTGTAGTTAGTGCAGTGTCACAGTTGTGCCACTTCTCTCGTCAGTGCTGATTCATCAAGAACTAAGGCGCGCTTCACACCAAGGAGACAAGAGACGCGGCACATGTTGCATGTCTCATGAAACCGTGAATCACGCCAGAGGCAAGTTGCATTTTCAACTTTTTCATCTTCACAGAAGAGTAACACAAGCACAAGAGATACAATCGTTTTGGCTATATGTATCGACAATTAATATAAAGAAACCGTCTCTTGAGTAGTATTTTAGGTGCATTTCAAAAAAGGCCATACAACTTTAAAATTTTATTTAGTGTAAATAAAATAAAAATTATTAAATGTCATAAAATTTTGATTTAGTGTTATCATTTTTAAAAAACTTAGCTTATATCCACCAATTTTGCTTGCATTGTAAATAAAATGAATATTTCTTTTCAATTTAATTTAGTGTTATCCATTTGCTCAAATGGATAACACTAAATTAAATGTTATAAAAAAATAATAGTTTTCATTTTATGTACATTGAATAAAATTTTAAAGCCATACTATGGCTTTCTTTTATAAATGCACTTAAAAAGATTCCTTTATATTAATTGCCGATAGATGACGCCAAAACGTATTTTCTTGCGACACAAATAAATGAAAATTGCAGCTTGTAGATTAGTTGAGAGGAGAGACGAAAGTGCAACAAGTGCTTCGTCGCATGCGTTTTCGGTGTGTGGGCTCAGTGAAGAAACAATAGGCAACAACCTTATATTTCTCGCAGGAGTCTAAGAAATGTCTCTGGTCTCCTTGTTATGTGGCACGCCTTATACCAGCTCTGACACAGAAAATGATGTTGAAGTAAACCACCAGAAAACGCCTGATACTGCTCAGAATGCTGCTACGCAACAGCTTGGATGTTTCATCTGCCCCAACGAAAATGACCCAACTGAAATTCAAAAAGCTTTAATGGAGAAGCATCCTATTTAAGTTATTGAAGGAAAATGAGCTAAATTACTATTTGGCTCCTCAAAACTTTATTACCGACATTTGCCAAATGGTGATAAAATTCACAGAAAATGCTAATCATATTCGATTCGGCTCAACAGAGTGTACTGCTCCAGCTGTATGGCTTTTTGGGGTAAAGATCAAAGATATTCTACATTTAATACCCGGGCATGACTACTAGCATGTTTATAAATCTATTGAGATTAATTTAGACTCTCGTTAACATCAACTCGCAGCGAAGGCCAAAAGGGTTTCAAAGCAAAATGGTCATGATATTGCAACTCTTTTGACTAGTAATCAAACCAAAAAGCGGAAATGAGAAGTTCACGCCAGAAAATTGGTTGTTCAACGTTTAATTAATATAGTTTTAAATAATATAATAAAATCACTTGTTAACTTTAAATTAAAGTGTAATTACTACTTCAAGTGATAAGAAACATAACACAAAAGGTTTAAAAATACCTTTTAATATAGATGACATATGTTTCCTTCGCTCAAACGCCGACATCTTCAG
This sequence comes from Maratus michaelseni, assembly GCA_963931845.1. Lineage (NCBI taxonomy): Eukaryota > Metazoa > Arthropoda > Arachnida > Araneae > Salticidae > Maratus > Maratus michaelseni. The sequence continues at coordinate 437,915,903 of OZ007586.1, read as the reverse complement.
ATTAAAATGATAAATAAAATATACTCGCAAAGTTTTTAAAAATAATAAACATAAATGACGAGATCACATGTCCAATGTAAGCAGGTGCTTACAATTGTCAAACTGGAAAGCGTGAAAATAATTTTATTTTTATTGTTTTTTTAATTTGTAAAACATTGCGTGCCAAATTTTAGGTAATTCAAAAGAAGCTGATTCGTTGCAAATGTTATCGTTTCGCAAATCTATTTCTATTGATTCACAGATAATGGATGGAAAATAAACTTTTGGTGGAAAAATTATTTTACTTTTCTTGAAATCAATCAGCAATGGCTCTATTCTATGTAGTCTAGCTAAGGCAGTAGTTTTTCTGTCCTATTTGATATTTGCCATATGTTCTTTTATTCTTGTTTTAAATTTTCTGTTTGTCATTCCTATATAGTATTGTAATGTTGTTCCATCTGCCCTAGTGAATGGGATTTCATAAACACCGGAGAGTTTATCATCAGGTTCTATTGGATCTATTTTTCTACATACTATGTTTTTTAATTTTGTGGAAGGTTTTGTTATAGGGCGATATTAAATTTCCTAACTTCATATTTTAATCTCTCAAAGAACCCAGTAAAATATTGTAAAGTTGATAGCTTTGAGTTTTGTTCAATAAAAAATTTCTTCTTTTTATTATCTGTACTCGCAGTTAATTTACTAATAACGCTGTCTTTGCATCCGTTATTTCTTATGATCACGTATTTAATTTATTTTATTATTTAATTGATTAGGGGTACAGATAGTAGACTCTTCTAATAAAATATCTAATGGCAGAAACTTTATAGGTAAAAGTTGCTAGAGCATTATTTGGAATAGTGGATTGATTAGCTATTGGTTTTCTAAGTCATTTTGGGTTTTGACTCCCTTATTTGGATGCGCTGTTAACCAAAACCCACCATGGAATAGAACGTACTATACCGTAATTTCGCGCGTATGCGCCGCGGCTTAGTTAAGTCTTTTTCAAACCGGAAATTTTATTGAGAATAAGAAGTCAAATAAGTGCTAAGCAGAAGTAAGTCACATTTTATTTAAAATAAATTCTGGTAGGAAATCGAATTGTCTGAGGTGCGGCGTATACACGCGAAATTACGGTATATAGAAAACCAAAAGCTAATCAATCCACCATAGGCGTAACCAGCTTATTAAGTGGGGAGGTGCCCAGATTTTTATTTGAAACAGATAACGGAACTGAAAACAGACGCATACATACATTAGAGATGAGTTCGAGCCCTCTTTTCGGAGTCCACAATATTTTGTGTCCCTACAGCCCGAGCCCAATACTGAAAATATGCAATAGAAAAAAAAATGCATAATATTTAAAATTTATTTTAAAGTGATAGTATCTCATTTTTAAACATCTTACATGAAAATAACTGTTAATCTCAAGAACATAATTACTTTTTTGGAAATTTACATTCAATCTTATCAAAAGAGAAGTTTGGTACCAAATGAAATTTTACTTCCGTAAAAGGATTCTCATATTCCGCCCCCCCTAACAAACAAATCTGAAGGACACATTAACGAAGTGCGTTTTATGAATAAATGCATGATATTTGTAGAAATTACCATTAATATGCCGAAGAATCTAACAGTGTTTTTCTATTTCCTATAAAATGTGTAGATTTTAAATTTTAATAGGTTCCTTCCTCAAAACAATCTTTTGTGATTCTAGCGCCCCCGAAAATCAGGTTAAATATTAACACTGTAATTGACACGTTATCTGAATGATCCGATGCTTTTATAGGAAAAGAGAAAACACTGCTCTATTGCTTTCTATCGGAATAACAATACATGTTAATAGTTATCTTATATCTACTTATGAATGAAAGTGACTTCGACAATGTGCATAGCAGAGCCGCAGCATGAGCAGAGTTCATGATGAAAAATCGACGTAAGAATCACTAAAGTTATTTTCATATGAAGAGCGATTATGACTCGCCCACTATAAAAGACTAAAAAATTTGCAAACCTTAAACTAATGCTGGCTGACTAAAGACGAAATAAAATATTCATTTTGCAACAGATCTCCAAAAGAAAAAAAATAATAAATAAACGTTTCAATTAAAACATTTCCTACTGTCATAAACGAAAATCGAAAAAAAAAAATTATTCCCGCTCTTCGGATTGGCATCATTTCAACAGCTGCCGTCAATGCCAGACAATATGAAAAATTTTCTTTTGAAATAGCATTCTAATGCTAAAAAAAAAAATAATAAAAAAAAAAACCAAGATGTCTGTTTCCCTTGATTCTGATCAAAAGAGCATTAAAATGACTGCAACTACAATAAGTAATTTTTAAAGAAAAAAAAATTAAAAGTTATTCTTTATATATACGAGAATAAATAATATTGTCAGTTTCAGAAAGTGAGTCTGAACCCGAAGACTGGTTTAAAAATCAAGCCCAAGCCCGTGTCGGGCCCGGGATCGGACTGAGCCCATCTCATCTCTAACATACATGTGTGTGCGTATGTGTATGTATGACAATCTTCAGCTTTTATTTCATAACTCCTGATCCCATTGAGATACCACTCTAAAGATTTCAAAATTTAATCTTATAATATTAAAAAAAAAAACACAATCTAAAAATTTTTAAGTTTTAAAAATGTAATTTTCTTTAAATCAAGCAACTTGCATATCAAATGAAACCTTGTGAAATTCTCTTTAAAATGAGTGGTCAAACAACACCCTACGCCTGATATAATCTGAGAAAATCAAAATTGAAAACGTTTATGCAAGCCAAGAGATGACGATTTTTCGAAATTAAAAAAATTGTTTGTAAATCTAATGAAATAAAAAATAATTAAAGATATATTCTCATTTATATTATCAGGGAGAATGATTCCTGACGGTAAAATTAAAATCCGAAATGGTCAGGTTGAATATTGAAATTTTTTGGTTGATTTGGCATAATAAAAAAAAACACACAATCTTAAAAAAAAAAAAAAAAAAAAAAAAAGTGCTTATTACATTCTACTAAGTAAAATTTTAAAATTAAATTTGATTAATTAGCTTTTCAGTTAAATAAAAAGATTTTATGCATTACTGAAATTACACTTTTAGTATTGGCCACATGGGGTGTCTATTATTGGAAAGAGACTAATTAAGCATTCCAGTAATGGACACCGGTCCTAAAGTCTTAACAATAAATGAAATTTTGTAAATGGCCATTGATAAATGAAATTCAAAGTTTTATATTACTATCTAAACAAAAACATGCAATTTTTGCAAGAAAATAAGGAAGATGTAAATTAAATGAAGTGAGCTCTTAGCATGTTCATCAAGATTTTCACAGAAAAACAGTGGAACTGTGAAACATTATTTTCTGCTTCCTGATAGGTTTGATTAAGAGTGTCAACAATAACCCAGATTATAAAACATACAAGGGGGAGTTAGGAAAAAATAAAATAAAACAAAATTTTTATTGGTTATTTTTTATAATCCAAAAACATTCAGGGGTGTCCATTACTGGAAGGGCGTTCATTACTGGCACATTTACCCTACATCAATTTTAAATACGGCATACATTAGTTTTTAAAAATTAAATTTTATTTTTTTTAATTTACATTCGGAAAGGATTTGAATATGTAGATTTTTAAAAAATAATAATGAAACATACCTATAAATAAAATATACATATGTAAAAATTTATCCCAGACCACATTAACAAAAAATTATTGAATTAAAAAAAATTCAATTTTTTTTTCCAGAATTCATAGGTTATTTGTTCATAAATCCTAAAGGGACACTTTCTGACATATTTTTTAATTCTTTTTTATTGGAAAATGCATTGACACATTTTTTAATTCTTTTTTGTTCGAAAATGTATGAAACTGGCAGGTGTTGTTATTCAGAAATGCTGTAATCGAAAGTTTTTTTTCCATTGATTGGTAATCGCAATGTTCAGAAAATACTATTAAAGTTGGTGTTTTGAACCAAATTTCCAGACGTGACAACGAGAGAAAGGAGAAAAACCTGCCGTCACATGACTAAAGTCACTTATAACTCGAAAAGTGTTTTATTTATCAAAAAATGGAAAACGTAATTCGATTCCAAATCGCTTCAATAGACAGGCCTGCCAATTTTGTGCCTTTACGTTTAAAAATAAGTCAGAAAATGTGTCAGAAAATTTCGCATTTGTTGAGCAGGAAATTTGACAACAGCTTTAAGAGAGTATAAACTATTCTTACTTTCTTTGGTGACTGTGGCTTCTGACAATGTTGGACAATTATTTTCTGTTTTAAAACATCCTCAATCGTCTTGCACTTTTTTGTAGATTTTTCTAACGTTTGTTTTCTCTTTGCAGGCCGCCCCATATTTTTTAAATACACATGATAAAGTGTGAAGTATTAAATAAATTAAATATAATTTTCATTTGGCCTATTTCGGAATGATACAAGCACAAGAGCATGAAAAACTAAAACTGAACAAAACAACAGAATTTTCTCATCTCGAAAACCCTCAAAGGATTGGCTTTATAATTTACCACTTTGTTGCATCTTTTTTTTTTCTTTTCTTTTACTTAAAAGATAAAAAAAATAATTAAGCATAGCTTCCATATGTAAATAGAAATGCTTCTGTTTTCCGCAAATACTTTCAGGGAAAAAAAAAAAGTCTATTGTTAGTGTGAACATCTAATGCGACTGACGCCTTGCAAACGTTACCAAAAGGACGCGCCAGTAGTGTCTGGCGCCTGCGTACGGAATATTTCGCATCCTAAAATATTTTACTTTATAAAACTGACTGCTGAATGAGCACAAATGTAAATGAAAAATATTAATTATCAGTTATTGTATCATGATACTTGAGAAATGATTGTGTTCTACAGGAGTGATGATATATGAAAAATAAAAATAATATCTATTTCTTTTTTGTAACCTTGCTTTCATTGGTTTTTATGATTTTTGATTATTCAAATTCGATTTAAAAATCCTGCGTGTATCTGCATGAGCGGGGGGGTGCCCGGGCACCCAGGGCACCCCCCCCCCCTGGTTACGCCTATGTCCACTATTCCAAATAATGCTCAAGCACCCTTTTCCTATACAGTTTCTGCCTTTAGACATTTTATTAGAAGAGGCTTTACTGTCTGTACCCCTAATCAATTAAATAATGAAATAAACAAAATATGTGACATCGCTAGAAATAACGGATACAAAGACAGCATTATTAATAAATTAATTACGAACATGGATAATAAAAAGAAAAATTTTAATGAAGAAATCTTAAAGCTATCAACTTAACAATATTTTCCTGGGTTCTTTGAAAGAAATAATATATAAACTTAGGAAATTTAATATCTGCCTTATCGCAAAACCTTCCACGAAATTAAAAAAACATAGTATGTAGAAAAATAGATCCAATAGAACCTGATCAACTTTCCGGTGTTTATGAAATCCCATTCACTAGGGCAGATGGAACATTACAATACTATATAGGAATGACAAACAGAAAATTTAAAACAAGAATAAAAGAACATATGGCAGATATCAAATAGGACAGAAGAACTACTGCCTTAGCTAGACTACATAGAATAGAGCCGTTGCAGTTTGATTTCAAGAAAAGTAAAATAATTTTTCCATCAAGAGTTTATTTCCCATCCATTATCCGTAAATCAATAGAAATATATTTACGAAACAATAACATTTGCAACGAATCAGCTTCTTTTGAGTTACCTAAAATTTGGCACACGATGTTTTACAAATTAAAAAAGCAATAAAAATAAAATAATTTTCACGTTTTCCAGTTTGACCAATTTAAACAGCTGCTTACATTGGACATGTTATCTCGTGATTTATGGCTATTATTTTCAAAAACTTTGCGAGAATATTTTATTTATCATTTTGATCTGAAGATGTCGCCGTTTGAGCGAAGGAAACATATGTCATCTATATTAAAAGGTATTTTTAAACCTTTTGTGTTTTTTTTTTATCATTTTAAGTAATAATTACACTTTAATTTAATGATATAGTTTTGTTTACTGCAAAACAAGGCATTCCGTAGAGAGGGGATAAAGCTGAAGGGGCTTATACGCTTGACTCTGCAGATAATGATGGTGATTTTCTCGAACTAGTCATGTTGGTTACAAATTACAATTTGATTTTACAAAATCATGTGAGAAAGTGTATTGAAGACAAGAAAAAGCACAAACTGAAAATAATAAACAAATGGAAAGCCACAGGAAAGTTAACTAAAGCACCGACTGGACATGGCTCTTTGTTGATATTTTTGTTAAAAACCTTTATCAACAAGCTACTTAAATTAATGGTACGTATATTACTTTTAAAGACCTTCATGATAGAATAATATTTAGCGTGATAGTAGATAGTATTCAAGATGTAGCTGTTATGAACCGGTTGGCAATTTGTGTCCGCTATGTCGTTCAAAGAAAAATATATGAAAGACTTTTAGAAATAACAGTTGTCGATGATTCATGTCGATTGGCTTTGTACGAGCTTATAAAATCAGAATTAGCCAAGTGTGGCGTTTCAACATCAAATATTATTGCTTGTTTATTACAGAGCTAACAATATGAAAGTCTGTTATAATGGTCTACAAGCTACAGCTCAGTTCCAGGGATGAGATTTCTCCGCTTTTTTGCATACCAGTATAATCTTACAAAAAATGTTTTTTTTATTTAATCGGAGCATTCTGCGATTTAACAGGACAACGTTTTCTCTAAGATTATACTGGTATTCAAAAAAGGGGAGAAATCTCATCCCTGCTCAGTTCAGAAAAGAAAATCTTATTTACACTCACTGTATGGAACACGGACTGAACTTGGTAGTAGCTGATTACAAGCAGAGAACTTATTTGGATTGGTGGAAGAATCTGCTGTTTTTCTAAACTCGTCTTATAAATTAATGGCCATATGGGAGAGGAAAGGGAAACAAAAAGTAAACATATTGCACTCGAAAAACTGTAGAGATTGCAAAAGATAGGAGACACAACATGGTGCAGCAAACATAAAGCTCTTTCTTCGATTATCGATGAGGTATTTTTAAGAACTGAGGAAAGTGTAAACACAGGGAAACTATTCAATTTTATTGCCGTTTTAAAAGAAATATCAAATGGAGGTTTTGACTGCAAATCTAAATTCATGGCAAATAATTTGATCAGCCAGTTGTTCAAATTTGAAAATCTATTTATGTCGATTATTTAACTAGATATATTTCTTGATACATCTCCTATTTACAAATATTTACAAAGTAAAACCATTGACAATTCTACAGCCTGGAACTTGGTAGAGAAGCTGCTTCAACAAGTAAGGGATAAAAGGAGTGATAAACACTTTCAGTCTCTATATTCAAAAACAGAATATTATGCAAGTACAGTTAATGGCAAATTAGAATATAACAGTATTGATATAGAAGTAGAATTAGATTTCAAGGGAAAAAAACTTCAAATAAAAATATAATGCCTGGTGAAAAATAAATGCACGAAGCTCATGAAATCTCAACTGCTCATACTATAAATTAATCTTTTTCAGTGTTTTAGATTGTGCCAGGACAAGTATCGAAGAAAGATCATGTCCAAACAAAGAAAATTTAGAAGATTGTTCCTGGTTAAACCCAGTGTTGAATTCAGACACTTTTCTCCGGGCGGGATTTCTGTGGCTGCAAGGTGGGGGGGGGGGGGGGGGGGGGGAGATGTAGATTTCCGGGGGCGCAAAAAATTGCACTTTTTAACCATTAAAAGCATAAAATCTCAAATCTTCCGGGGGGATATTTCAATACTCCGGGGGGAATGTCCCCCATGGGACACCTCCTGAATTCAACACTGGTTAAACCTAAAGAAATTTAATGAAATTGTAATGCTTGATAATTTTCCTGCAGAAGTCCTTTGTAGCATTTCTAAACTTTGTAAAATTGAAGGAAGTCAGTTATTGATAGAGCTGAAACAGTTTGCAGATCAGTATGAAAGTTTTACAATAGCTGAACAAACTAACATTGAAAGAAAACAAGACAATATGAATCGAGCTAAAGAAATCTGTGAATATGACGATGTAGAATCTGAATTTGAAGAAAACGGAAATCTTTTGGTTACTGCTCTGGCAAGAAATAATGTTTTTGGTGTTTATCATATACACATTTTCTGTTGCTTTTGAACTCTCACAATCTGGAATGTTTACCAACCTGTATGTAGCTTACAAATTTGTACTAACCATACCTTGTACACAAGTCACTAAGTTTACAAGCCTAATTTTCAAAAATTAAATGTTCTATTTCCTCTAAATTCCCCGGTAAAGGTAAGTGGCCTCTTTTCAGTCTCTAGCCGAGGGCCCCCAAAGGAGCCAGTCCGGGCCTGAACAGATGATTTAAACTTACTGTAAAATTCTTGCCAGTTCTCTGGATTACCATAGAATTTTTCAATGTTCAGTTTAGTCAGGTTAAAGTGGATTTTATGTTCTGTCATTGAAGGCAAATTTCTTTTCATGCTACTACTAAGAACAGCAGCTAAATCTGAAACAACATTACTACTTTCTCCTTTCTGTTTAATTTGTAAATCTTTCATTTTATGATTTAATTTAGTTTTTACCGAAATGAACTTTTTTCTATAATCTTGATTTGATTCAAAATCGGATTCTAAACTCTTTAAAACCTCCCTCAATAGATTTACACGATTCAAGAAATTGACTCTCTTTATCATTAATTTGTGCCAGTGAATCTTCCAACCAAAGAATATCAATTGTACTCTCAGGGAAAAAAACAATTTGTATAAATGCATCATTAATACTATTTATGAGTTTTGTTGCACTCAATTTAATAACTTCAGGGCTGCCACTGCCTAATGGCATCAAAAATAGTTGCTTTAGTAGCCTACTATGAAAAAAATAGTAGCCAAAATAGTAGCATTTGTACAAAACTAGTAGCCAAAATAGTTGCATTCTAACTTAAGAAAAGAAGGGCAAGAATCCTTATTTGCCATAAAAATAACATAATGAAAATCCACATCTTTCTCTACAGTTACCATCCAAATTTGCTACTTTTTGTATTTTAATTATAAAATCACACACACACAAAAACGGAAACAGAAAAGAAACTTCTTAAATTATTTAAATTATCATCTGAAATATAGGATCAGAATGCAATTTGGTTTTCCCAAACTAAATTTAATATATGCTTAGCTTGTACTTGAGCATTACTGTGATGTAACTGAAAACGATAAAACTTTTATTGCATGTTATTAGCTACAATTTTAATTCCATTTTGTAAACAAAATAAAACTGAAGCAAGAAATCTGCCAATAAAAAGTGACTTTATCAAAAAAGGATGCATTTGATAAAGAAAATAGGTGTACATAACTAATCTATTCTTTAGAAGAAATTTGTGTAAAATAAAATAGCAAAATCAGCATAATTAAAGTCTGATTTTATAGACACCAATGGGCCAAATAAAGCTATCTAAATAAGTAAGAAAGGCAATATTTTAAATATTTTAAATCTGTTATTAAATTGAAAAATTGCAATAGAAAACAAGATTTTCTTATTTCTAAGTAGGATTTATTTCAGCTCGTTTATTAATTAAAATTTTGGTATGAAACATTTATAAAAGGTTAGAAACAAAAACGATTCACGCTGCCTAGTGAACAAATCTACAGTTAATTGTTTGGGGTTCATATGGCAGTTAAAGGGTTAAATACCTTTAAAAACAATCAAAAATTGGACAAATATACTGTAAAGCTTAAGGCTTATGGGTGGTAGCCAAACCAAAAGTCAGTAATTAGTTTTCCTACTGAAATTTGAATGATTGATATATTTAAACTATATTTAGATTGAAAAAGTAATTTTTTTTTAAAATTTCAATTGGAAGTTTAGATATTTTAAAAATTGAATAAAAAACAAATTTATACGGAAATATTAGGTTGGAATATTGGGTTAAAAAATTTGTAATTCGGAAACTGGTGAATTATATTTTTTATTTTTTACAAAAATAGTAGCTGTCCTGGTTTTCTCCCAAAATAGTCGCTTTTGAAGGTTTTTGGGCTAAAATAGTAGCCATAGTTGGCTGATGCTGAAAATAGTCGCTTTTAGTAGCATTTTAGTTGCAAATGGCAGCCCTGTAACTTTCATTTTGATTTCAATGCATCTAAACTTTGCATTTTAATATTCTCAACAGAAATAAATACTCATCAAAATAATATTTCAACCAAATAAAAGCCCCACGTTGGGCACCAAATGAAGTAAAAATGTAACATTTCTCTATATCTTACAGAACTTACAAGGAGAGGTTCCAAGGTCTGTGTCAAAAAATGTGGTGAACCTTTGTATATCAATAGAGTATAGTTAGTATATGAAAGCTATAAAGTGCAATACCCAGGGAGTCTTGAGAAAAAGGGTCTCAAAGTTTATGTCACAGTTTATAATCAGATAAATTTCTTCCTTTGGCAAGCGGCTTCGTAACCTGGTTGTTGGAGTGCTGGATTCGAGATTTTTGTGTTTGGGTTATAATTAGAAAAGCTGTCCATATATTTAAAAATAAGTTTAAAAAGATATTGAATTACTAAAAACAGTTATTACATAGGCAGTAAAGAGAAAACCAAGATTTTTAAAAATCATAATAAAAGTTTAAAAGAATATTTTTAAAAAATCGTGAAATATTTAAAATATCTGTATAATAAATTAAAATAATATATTATAGATTTATATCACATACTTTAATTTATTTCTCTGTAAAATATAATAGATTATTCATTTAAATAACTGTAAATAATTTTAAATAACAGCAAACATTTCTGGTCAATAGAAATATAAATTACCTATTTTTTTTCTTTTATTTTTCATTATACATTCATAAACATGCACAATTTCATAGTTAAAACTGCACTTATATAATATAACTTTGATACAAAACATATATTTAATTTATATTTTCATAACTTCCAATGATTATACATATTTTTTAATATCAGTTCAAAAGAAAATGAAAAATTTTTGCTGCGAAAAATAAGTCTAGCAGGAGCTTCTAATCCAAACACAAAAGTCTCGATTCCAGCGCTCTACCGACCAGGCTACAAAACTGCTTACCAAATGAAGAAATTTATCTGATTATAAACTGTGACGTAAACTTTGATACCTTTTTTCTCAAGGGTATTGCACTTTATGTCTTTCATACTAACTATATTCTATCGATACACAAACGTTCACTGCATTCTGCAACACCAACCTCGGAACCTCTCCTTGTTATTAAATCTCATAAAGTTTTCTTACCTCAGATCGTGGTTTTGAAGAAATGCTTTTTAATGGATGATCTCGATAAGTATTTATTGAAAAAAAAATGTGATCTTAGAAGAAACGAAACCCATTTTACAGAAAACGTACACTAGCACAATACCACTGAGCTCCATATATAACAGGAGATTTGTCTTCCTATTCCCCAACATGATTTTCAATGGTCAGTGCGGAAGGATACAGTGACGATAATTTAAGTTTGCATTCGTGGCAAAACATGCTAGTTATTGCATTCCCTTATATGATTAAGGAATCATTTATTAATTAGAGAAGCATAAATTATGATAATAGTAAATGAAAACAGAAATATCTGACATTGACAACACAGACTATTTTTTACCTTTGCCTTGAGAAGCTTCTGACCGCTGACTCAGAACTCCTGTTATATATAGAGCTCAGTGGCACAATAGACACTAAATATCTACATAAATCATCTTCTAAACATTTTCATTCTAAGATCGTGCCTCTCACTCAAAAATACATAGAACAAAATTCTTTCATAAACAAAAAGTCTTTTCAGCTCAATTTGGAGATTTTTGTCTATGTGCCAAGGAATCTGCAAGTGGAGTCAAACTGCAACAGTATGGTCCTCTTTACGAATATTTAATTATAGTGTTTCCCTTAGGTGTTTTCAGTAGGGCGCAGTGCCCTGGTCATTTTTTTTATAGCTGTAAATGTGCCCTGCCCATTTTGGGTTCACAAAAATTTGCCGTCAGCGTATTTCAACCCATGCATTTCACTAATAGGTCGCAGAAAAATCCGAAAATTTGCTAATTGGTCGCAGGCAAAAAATGCAAAATTCTGCAATTTAGCACGAAAAATTATTGCAAAATTCTTCTATTGCTCGTGGGAAAATATTGTGAAATACCTCTGCGAGTCGCGGTGAAAAAAAATCTCAAAATATTTGCAGTCAGAAGCAAGAAAAAATCGTGAATTTGCTGTTTCTACCTGTGATAGATTGACGAAACTTTGCCGATCAGTCATGGAAAATATCAAAAAATTTGTGGAATTTGTCAGTTGGTTGTGGGAAAAAATCAGGAAATTCCTCAGTCGATCGAAGGAAAAAAACATGAAATTCGTCCACGATCGCGTGGAAAACCCCCCGCTAATTTCTTCAGAAAAGAAAATCTTTTGCATCTTCTATTAGGTTGTCATCAGACACCGTATCTTTCCTAGAAGAAACAATTCCAACTTGGAGTAAAAGAGAAATTTTAGTAAAATTTTTTTAATTAAATCTTTTGAGATATTTCTTAATGTACTTTTCACAATGAATTTTCATAACATTTTTATCCATATCAAATTGAATACAGAAAAATTTAAAAATGGATCCCATATTCTCTATTTCATATAAAATTTTTATATTTCCTTTAAGATTGTTCCATTTTCTACAAACATTTGCAGGTCATTCACATATACTAGTACCACTGTTTTATTTTACATGCAAGTAAGTCCTGGTATTTCTTCTCCATAACATGTAAGTTTGTTGTGAAGTTCTTTGCACCAACACCTTCTTGGCTGGTGAAGACCGTATAATGCTTCATGTAATTTTAAACCATTTTCTTTTCCAAGAGTCATATAATGTGCAGGTTGTGTTATATGTATGTCTTTATCTATGTTTCTATACAAATGTGCACATCAAGAAACCAATGCTTTCACCCTAAGATGCATATAAATAAAGCTATGAAGTGTCTAATTTATGTAAAGTTAACTACTGGACTGAAAGTCTCTTCATAGTCTAATCCTTAGCAGATTTTACTGCATCATCTTATCTAAAATACCCTAAAGTTTGAATACTAGAAATATTCTGTATATTTTATAAATTTCTAGCCTATGTGAACAGTTTTTATTAATTCACATTGCATAAGGATTATCATAAAGTAATCCTTATACTGTGTATGCTTTTACCTTCTATTTTCCTGTTAGTGGTGGAATAAACGTAGAAAAGAACAGTACATATAAAAAAATTTATTGCAACTTATATCAAAAGGTTTTCTAAGTACTACACTTTACACTATTATTTCATACATATTAGTTTGAAGTATGTTACAAAATATAAAATGGCATCAGAAATGCAACATCAAATGGTGATCTGGAAATCTACACATTCATATAAAGAATGAATGAAATTTTCAGGAAACTTTTCTACACTTTTCTTTTTGTAATTATATACTAATTATGTGAAGATATTTAAAATAAGAATTTCATACCCTTTATTTGATAAAATTTTATACAATCATTTTTCTTTGCTCTACAACATTTTTTTTTACATTAATCAAAGAAACATTAAACAAACATCTATTATAGTATGAATGTCTACAAGTGGAGCTAAAATTTACATGTGAAAGCTTCTCTGATACAAACCTATATTTTCCTAGTTATAGAATTTCTAATCCTAAACATCAAACTATAAAAAGATGCAAAAAAAGTATGTCTCTCACAAATGGCCATAAATTTAATAAAATTACTACACTTATAAAAGTAGCATCATGCTAAATAATTTTATTCAAAATAGTGTAATTATTTTTTTAAAAATCCAACAAGAATATGAAACTAGTATAACTAGTGTTGTCTAATTATTGAATTTTAGTTTGCGCCAGGGTTATTATTTGAAAGATGTCTTATTTATACCAGATTCTTCGCATTTAGATATTGAAGTTTAACAATGTCATTAAATTTCAATTCATTACAGAGTAGATTACTAAATCTGATCTAGATACATTTTTTTTTTTTTTAATGCAATTTGCCTTGGGTACAAATTTTAAATATTTGTTGATAAAAGCATTAGGATACACCATTTTCAAATATGGAATTTTTTCTATTTAAAAATAAAGTAAGAAGCAAGAAGAGAAAGAGGTAATTTTATAAATAATATAATAAAGTATAAATTATGAAAATGGTATTCTTTATTTGCATAAAATTGATGAATTTCACTTTAGAAAATTAATTAATCCACAACTTCAGACTTTATTAAGCTAGTCAAAGAGTTCATCAAAATCTTACGTTCAATAATAGATAGTAAGAATAGATGAAACACATTGATGGTTACACTATGCAGCATTAAACAAATTAATAAATTGGGTACTTTCCTCCGTCATTCAATTGACAAAATGAGGTTGATACTGTTGCAAGTACAGCAGAAAAAAGAAAAAATTCAGAACAATTGCAATAACTTCAGTTCTGGTTCAAATAAGAAAATAAAGTACTGTTTAATTCAAAGTTCTTTATAATTCTATGTGAATGATTTCACCATAAGGGATCATCTGTGTTTAAAAATTGAACCTACTTTTAAAGGTTCAATAACAACACCATGTATATTAGGATGGATCAAAAAGTATAGGAATTTTTTTTTTCGAAATTATTTTTTGGCACGGGGTTCAAAAGTTGCCTTTTATGTATATTAGTTTGCATGCTTTTTTTTATTGAAATCCATTCATATCTCTTCCAGTGCCCCAAGAGCCCAAAAATAATTAAAAATTGAAACTTATGAAAATTAAAAAAATTTTTTGTTTATTTTTTTAAATTTCATTTGGCACCGGGTGAAAAAGTTGTGTATTGGGTGTACTACATAATTTTGTAGTTTACATATTTTTTTTATCGAAATCCATTCATATTTTCGGGTGCCCCAAATATAGTTAAAAATTTAATTTTTTAAGAAAATGTACTAAAAATTTTAAATTTACAAAAATAGTTTACAAATTTGACAAAGTGTTTAATTAATAAAGTATAAACTTATAAATAAAAATAATTTTATAATAATACATGAAGTATACTTCTTTTTATTGTATACTTCTTTTAATTTGGAGATTTACATATTTCTAAAGTTTGTAATCCTTTTTGGGATTAAAATGTTTGATATGGCTTCTTGATTTTATTATATTCAATAAGAAATCATGTCTCTTTTCTTGTCCAGATACACTTTCTGATGCCTCAGGCACTAGGCGAATACATCTTTTAACTGGAAGGGTATGGCATGGATATTTTAACCATTCCTTTGTTTTTCCTACATTTACCATGGCCTCTATTTCTTCGCAAGGCACATTCATCAAAAGAGGTGGTTAAAAACGTCCAATTCATTGCCAGTCAATAAGCTCACAATAATCCTTTGCTTTGAAGTATATTTTTGGTACTTGAAAAATTCTTACTTCTGGTGATCTTCTATTTCCATTTCTATCACAAATTAGCTTTTGTACTGCCCTGATATATACCTGATACATATAAAGACCTGATAGGCTCTCTGACACCTGAGAGCATTGAACAATAACAAATTTTCAGGATGACAAAAGAAGCTATTTTGTTGAACAACAGCATCTACAATCTCTCTTAGATTGGGTTCCAAATATCTAGAAAATGTGATATGTTTCCAAATATGCCGCTCATCTTCTGTTATGGAGAGTTTTGTTTTGATATGGAACTATATAGCTCCATACCTTCATAATATATGTTGTAAGAATAATGAGATTCTCAGATGGATTTTCTGTTGTCACATACAACCGTAACATTCTACCTGCAGTCGTTAGTCATCTTGAGTAAACAACTGGACTAGGGTTTTTAAATGCCAGATGGGAACCACTTTCACCACGTGATATTGCTATGCAAATATCATATAAATATTGCTGATCTTTGTGAGAACCATTCTATCCATGTTATCTGGCACGCATTGAAGAAAAGGAAGTTACAGGTAGCTCCTCGCAGGTTTTGATTGCTGTACCAATTGGTCCACAAAAGGCTTTAGGACAAATTGCTGCATCATCTAAAGAATTTAGTAAATGTTGTAAAGGCAACTCATTTTTATGAAGCAAACAAATGCACCATTGTAAGGGACTATTGGGTTCCAGCTCCATCAGGCAAATAACTCCTCCTTTGTGCCCAATATTTACATTTGCTCTGTCGAATCCAATTATTGTAAGCCCATTTAATTGTATCTTATTTGATAATAAAAAATTGACTATTGCTTCTTTTATCGCTTTAGCTTCTCCTGTTGCAAATGTAACGTGTCCAATATGCAGAGAGTCATGTTCTTTTACAAGAGTATAACATTCCTCCTTTGTGATCTTTGTATAGTACATTGTGCTCTTCATCACTTGCACTTTTGTATTGTTTTTTTTCCATCGTAAAATAATCCGGTTAACATAGAGAGAGACACTGCTAAATTGCTCATGTCTGCAACACCTTTGTACGCTATCGACAAATTTTGTTGATCTACTACATTCAAAGTCTCTCTTTTGTTTTCCATTCCAATACCTTGTAAAACAGCATTGGCAAATTGAAGCAGCTGCTATATCCGAAATTCTGTATATAACAATATAGTATAAAAAAATTATTTTATACATTTAATAATAAACGATAAACTATTTTTCATCCTCTGAATCTACTTTTAACACTATATAAATGTTTCTTTAACCCCTATTTTTACTTATAATTTTCAGTTCAAAATTTGAACAAAAATCGATTTTTGCCCAATATTTAAGTGTCTTGGGACACCCGGAAGAAATTTATCGAAGTTGAAATTTTTTTGCACGTATGCTACTATGCTTAAAAGACAACTTTCGCACCCTGCGGCAAAAGTAATTAAAGAAATAAATAAACAAATTAGAAACATTCATAAAACTTTCAAATGTAACTATTTTTGGGACGCTTGGGACAGCGGAAGATATGAATGGATTTCAATAAAAAATAAACATGTAAACTAATATACATAAAAGACAACTTTTGCACCTTGTGCCGATTTGATTATTGACATTTCGATCCACCCTAATGAATATTTAAGTTCTGCATGCCAAAAAATGTGGAAGTGCAATTTTCACTAATTTTAAATGATTAGTTAATGAGAAATAAATTACTGACAAATGGGGCAATCAGGGTTAAAGAGGTACGCCCATTATTTAGACAAAACTCAAATAATGACTTATGTATTTTATTAGTTTTTGGTTCATAAGATACTTTGTAAAAGCCCAAACATAATGTGTATGTGTATTTTGGATTGAACTATTAATTAATAATGTAATTATTAAAAACACATAGATACGTTTTCTACCATTAACATCCACATGGTTGAACTCCCCTCTTCCCTAAATAATAATAATTATTATTATAATTTCAATTCTGACCATTAGTCATGAAGATATCAGCAAACATGTAAAACTGACAGATTTAAGAGATCATACTTTAAAGTTGAAAATCTCTTTTCTGGCATTTCATGTATGATAAATACAATAAGTTAATAATATATTTATATATTTCCTGATAAGCATTGCTACCCTGGTTAATAAATTGTTACATCATTATTTTAAAAAAATTAGTTGCATTATCACTTAATTTTCAAAATATATTTCTGCATACTGATATCATCCCTAAACACATTTTAATTAGCATTTAATGTGTTTTTCAAGATTAAGCAAAGTACTAGGGTAAATGTGATAGTTGGTATAAAAATAAATATGTATACAGCCTCTCAAGAAAACTTAACAAGCATATGGATATTTATAAACAATGAATTTTAGTGCAAACAGTTTTATTCTGCTTATTTTAGAATTAGAGTTTACCAATTGTTCAGTTTTTTTCTCCCCTACTGTACATGCTGAGTGAGTGATAATTGAGTTTCGTCAAGTGAAGAAAGAAGCTGGGTATGTTACACTGCTCTTTTGGAAGGTAATTGAAGGAGCTATGTTCAAATATCACTTAAGTTCTGACTATAAGTGACATCTGACTTTCTGTAAAATGAAACTGAAATTGTTTTTTAAACTGATCGAAAATAAATTGGTGAACTGACCAGACAAATATAATTTAAATCACTTCAAATATAACAATTACAATAAACAACTCCAAAACACTTTTGTATAATAATTTAGGAATGACTTTAGATCGGCTAAGATTTCTAAAAAAAAATTTAAATGATCATTTTAAATTAAAAAAATAAAAATTCGCAGTTGTAGAAAAAAAAATATCCTAGGTTAATTTTAGCATTCAATCTTTAAGATTTTTTAAAGTTAATGTAAATTCTTAAGTTGCTAGAAGAATTCAGAAGTGTATAATTTATTCTTGATTTAACTAAGAATCAGCTTTGATTTTAATAAATGCAATCCTGGCATAATTATAGCTAATACTTTGCATTTTAAGCTTGTAGTACATTAAAAGCTCAGCAAAATTTCTATAATACAATACAATAGTCTAATAATTTTTTATCACAATTCTTTTCATAAAAGTTCATTAAATCTAATATTTGTTACAAATTAAAAAAAAACTGTTATCATATTTAAATATCCATTTCATTTCAAAATACATTTTTCAAAGTAGTACATTCAATAAACATGAAACAGTCCATTAGAGAGAAAATACTTTAAAAAGGTTATGACAATTAAACAATACAATAATTTAATAAAATAAGTATTTCTTTATACATTACTTATTTCTAACTAACTAAGAACAGCATGCAATGGACAAAAAATAGGAAAAAAATATTTTCTATTAAGTCAAAGAGAAAAGTCACTTCATTTGACTACATTACATATACAAGCAATTATGAGCATAAAATGAAAATGCTATTTTATCTACTCTCTCATTTTTACAAGTGTGATATTTACAGGAAGATATTACTGTGTCTAACCAAAATTTAAATGCCTTATTACTAAAATATGCATAATCACGTTCAAGGCAAAATTTAAGCATGCACTCTATCATTATATTGTTATGACAGAAACTTGATAAACATTTCTGGCCAAGTTCGGCTTTAAACTATTGTAGTAAAACTATATAAGTAGACTTTAAAATTGTAGTAATTTGACATGCCTTTTCTTGATGCATCTTGTGCATGAGAGATGAAACCAAAAACAAAATTTAAAACACTGCAAATACTTAAAGGTGAATTTTGAAACACATTACTATCTATGTATACTGATGCAGTTGTAAAAAAGACACTTAGAAGATTAACTGAGTAGTATTAGAAAATGAAAAATATGTTTATAACATTTTTTTCTTTCTACAGCAGCATTAATAAATTTGTCAATAGCTTAGATGTTCTTAAATTAACCAAAAATTGTTTATTTGAATAATTTTCCTTCCGGAAAGTATTCAAAGAACATAATTTCAAAAATGTAGAAATTTATAAAGAAAAAGAAAGATGCCCTTCTACTGCTTTTTGTGTTAGTACTTGATCAACAAGTTAATCATACTTTATAACAAATTATGAAATATGCCTCACATAACAATTTTGAAAATCATTACAGTAACACAACAGTTAGAATACAGAGCTTCAAATATAATAAACACTATATATATATATATATATATATATATATATATATATATACACTGCTGTCCAAAAATTAAGGGGCATTGGCTAGGTGCTTTTGCTTTTTACACGGTTTGTCGAATATCTACAAAAATTCTTGACAAATTGTTCTTGAAATTCGAGGATGTGCACATGTTTGACTTCAAGAACAGTAGAAACAGTATACTGCATTTAAAAAAATTAATATATTGAATATTTGATGAGATATGGGCATTTGCATGAAATAATTTTGAACTATACCAAACATGCGAACTATACCAAATATTTTTTTCATGATTTGGTAGTCAATTCTATAGAGTAACTCATGTAAAAAGACCAGTTAAATATCTTGAAAACTCAGAAATATACCAGCAATACAGCGAGCTAATTGACAAATTCAATGGAATTTCTCCCTGAATTTGTCAATTAGCTCACTGTATTGCTGCTATCATTCAGAGTTTTCACAATATTTGAGTGGTCTCTTTACATGAGTTACTCCATAGAATTAACTACCAAATCATGAAAGATTTTTTTTTTTGTATAGTTTGTGCATGCACAGTTATAAATTATTTCATACAAATGTCCATATCTCATCAAATATTCAATATATTAAATTTTTAATTACAGTATACCGTTTCTACTGTTCTTGAAGTCAAACATGTGCTTTACATCCTTGAATTTCGAGAACAATTTATCAAAAATTTCAGTAGATATTCGACAAACCGTGTAAAAAGCAAAAGCGTCTGGTTACTGTCCCTTAATTTTTGGACAGCAGTGTATATATTATTATTATTACTTTAAAAATAGGAAGAGAAAGAAATTATTTATTTTTAATTAATTAATTTAGATACTAATATCAAATCCATTTACTTGTTTGAATATTGATTATAAAAACAGATGTTTTGTACTGTGATATGCTTTTTGAAATGAAGTTTTGGAAATTATCTGAGCCACTACTTTTTTTAATTTAATACATAGATATTTCTTTCAAAATCAATTTTCCATGATGAAAGATATTTTAAAACATATATATAATGCATAAAAAGAAAAATATATTGCCTTGATTTAGCAAATAAACAAAACCAATGTTATTTACTTCCTTTATTAGGCTTACTTTAAAATTCTCTATGGAGACAAGTACTACAATCTACTTTTAGTACTAGCTACTCATTTATTTTCAAAATCAATAATTATATAAGATTAACAAATAACAGTTAAAAGTTATGATTCTTATTTAAGTAATAAATAAAATGTAGGCCATAAGTAATGTTATTTAAGAGTTATACCATATTCATTAATATTCTTTTTCTTCTCAATAGGTGGAAAATATTTAAATTTTTGATCTAGTACATGTTTAAGCTGATTAATTTAAACTCAATTTTTTTTTTTTTTTCAAAAATCTAAATGCAATTACTGGAACTTAAATTTGCATTTTTTTTTTCATAATACATTTATAGTGCAATATTGGAAATGTAATATGAAAAAACTATTAGTGAAACATAAAAAGAAAAGTATTTCTAAACTATCACATTATGTTAAAACAAAACTACATCCTTTTAATAAATCGTCATGATTGTCCAAATTTAATACTGTGTTCTACATTCAAATGAATTGCTTTCAGTATTAAATTATTGGATAGAAAAGTATTATTTATTTTTTCTTCCAGGCACTTCACTAATTGTATGGCAATTTTATGTTTATTTTACTAATAAAGATGACACATACTAATCTATGTTATGAACAGACCCAACTTTATGATTTTTATTTCTGTATAAATTCTTCTGGAGGCTCTTTAAACCAGCTTTTGAATTTCCAGAATTTGTTTACGAAAGCATTTTATTAAACCTATAGTTTAAGAAGAAAAGGAATCTTATTTAGCTTCCCAATTCTAATAGGAAAGTCAACACAGTGCAGAATTCTAATCCTAACAGAGGACAAACTGTCAGAATTTAAAATTTTTATATCAAAATGGCTCTCTTAATTGGACAGACAGAGCCTCTGAATGCATAAAGATGACATTTATAATAAGCATAAACTGTATCCAACTCAATGAAAACTAACTTTATAAATAAAATAAAGCAATATTGCCTAATATGATAAAATTTTAATTATACATGTGCATTAACAGGAGATTGTGAATATATGTCTTTATGGAAGGTATTACAATTGAATTGTGTGTGCTACTTTTAAGAAATCAATATATACATTTTCAGGGGTAGTACTAGCCCAGGAAATATTTCAGGACATACTTTTTACGATTTTTCAGGACAATTTCAGGACACATTTGATTGAAAACCAAACCGAAAAAACCCTTAACTCCCTGTTCAATACATTTTATTATCATAAATAGTACACTATATACACAATTTTTTTGTTGTAAAAGTATACATTAAAAAAAAAGTATTTTTTCCAGAACTCTTTGACCAAGCTGCTAAAAAACTGCAATTTTTGCATTACTGAAAGACAAAATCTCGATTTCTTTTTTCTTCACTGATCGACGAAAATTGCAAAAGATTTTTTTTTTTTTTTTTTTTATAACTGACTGGTAAAAATTGTGATTTTTTGTGACTGATAGACGAAAATAGCAAACTTTTTTTAATGACTAATCGATAAAAATTGATTTTTGGTAATTGATCACCAAAAATTGATTTTTTTTTTTTTTTTTTGCAAATTGGCGAAAATTACTATTTTAATGATAGACTGAAGAAAATTGCCACTTTTGTGATTGTTTTGCATCTGTAAAAAGGTACACTGATGATTTCATGATGTACATTTGATGATTTCAAATACTGATATAGCACAAAACTCGCAAAATTTCAGGAATATTAGGACAGACTACCATATTTCAGGACATTTCAGGACGTTTTTATTTTTTTCAGGAATATCAGGAATTTCAGGACAAGTACTACCCCTGCATTTTCCATGTCTTACACAACTGACACCCATTGGATAACCGATTGAACCTCCTGTGTGCTAAGGTTTTTTTAGCATAAATAATGAACTAATATAGCTAACTAACTATATTTAAGTAAAAAATAGTAATTGCTACACATGCACATATATTGAATAATTTGACTTTCTGAGACAACATTTGAAAATTTAGACTATTTTTCCAAATAGTAAGAAATAATAAAGTTACTATTTTCGAAATAAAAGCATTGGACTGGAAAATAGGGCATTAATTCAGTTGTAACTCAGAATAATTGATATACCTAATTTGATATTGTGTCTGGCATGGAAATAAAACAAGCAATTTTAACATGTTTTATGCCTAATGGAATTCATCAAATATGTTTTCTAAAAAGTCTAACTTCATTGTCATATTTTAATCTTTCTTATTTATAGTAGCCTCTCCTCCCCTACCCAATAGCTGAACTGCAATAACTTCTATACTAAATTAAAAGATAATTTATATGCCTCATTCCTGAGATCAGTTCTATTTATAAAAAAGATTGCATAAACTGCTGAAAAATAGTCAAAATAACAAAAAAAAAAAAAAAAAAAAAAAAAGTAATATGTATTTGTAAAATTATTAGGATGATTTCTTTAATGTAAAATACATGAACAAAATTAAAATATACAAAATATTACATTTAATAATCCAGTATCACAAACATTAAAGAGTTTTACTTAAATAATTTTATATATAAAAAAAAATACAGTAACACTTTATTCTTTGACAATACATGCAGTAACAAAACTTTCTGAAAATAAACTCATAATTAAAAAGAAGGTATCACATTGGATGAATAGGTCTTTATGACATACCTTCAATGGAAAATAAAACAGGCACTTAAAATCATGTTTGTATAAATATTTTTGCCTAGTAATACTCAAGACAAAATTTTTCATATAATACTCAAGACGAATTTTTTTATATTTTCTTCAAAGATAGAAAAGTACTATTTTTACATACTTCAAAAAATATTGCACTTCAGCTAACATCAGCATTCAGTAAAACAAATCACCAATTATAGCATACATATATCTATATTACAGTGATATTATTAATTACACACACATGAATTGTATAAAATATGCTCAAACAGTATTGCACAAAAAAAAAAAAAAAAAAAAAAAAAGTTTACATACAAACTTAAAATAATTCCTATCTGTTTCTAACTTTGAAAAAGAATAGAATGGATAACATCAAATTTTTAGAAATAAATACATAACAAGTATTATAGAAATTCTCTTAATCAGCTCCTTTCTATTGTCTGTTTGTTTTCAAAAGAGCCAGTATGAAACCGGTTAAAAACTTTTATCTGCAATATTTTATGACTATTGAATTTGAATAATTCCTATCTGTTTCTAACTTTGAAAAGAATAGAATGGATAACATCAAATTTTTAGAAATAAATACATAACAAGTATTATAGAAATTCTCTTAATCAGCTCCTTTCTATTGTCTGTTTGTTTTCAAAAGAGCCAGTATGAAACTGGTTAAAAACTTTTATCTGCAATATTTTATGACTATTGAATTTGAATAATTCCTATTTGTTTCTAACTTTGAAAAGAATAGAATGGATAACATCAAATTTTTAGAAATAAATACATAACAAGTATTATAGAAATTATCTTAATCAGCTCCTTTCTATGTCTGTCTGTTTTCAAAAGAGCCAGTATGAAACAGGTTAAAGACTTTTATCTGCAATATTTTATGACTATTGAATTTGATTATTAAGTGTAGCCATAGAAACCCAAGTTCAAAATATAAGGCTAACAAATTACTTAATAGAAAGCAGATCTTGGAAGCAAATAGGATTTTAATTTTAAATTACAGAAATCTAGTGCAATGTTATTTTAGATAATGTATACACAAATACATATATATAAATATATTACTCTAGTAAATATATATTTATATGTATATATTATCTTAATATTCTGTTTGGAATAAATATATCATTCATTATCATGTACTCATATGTATTATTTTAATTAATGCATAATAAATGCAGATTATTTCCCCATCAAATATAATTTCACAGTTATAAGCAATGCTTTTTTAAATCTTCAAGTAGAAAGGTGCGTTTATATTGGATCCCTGAGAAAATCTCATAAATAATTCCCCTAGCTTTTCTTTTCCAAAGGTTCTCAAGTCATCAATAAAAGAAAGGGGAGTCTCAACAAAAGAGGTGGAGATAAATATGTCAGGAATCTCCTCCACTGACAAGCTTCTAAAGACTGACCATGTGAAAAAGAGCACTTTACCACATGAAAAGTACTGCTTAGCAAAAACGTAGTCTGTTTTAGTCTGAATTATTCAATTAATTCTATTAACTCAATTAATGAAGCATCCAACATACATTACATTGAAATAAAGAGTGAATTCATATAACTTATGTATAAAATTAATTCATGAAATGCTAGCATAAAGTTATGAAAAATAGCTTAAAAATGATTTTTTAAACAACAAAAGTAATACAGTAAAATTATAAAAACTATTAGTGTTACATATAATGGTTATTTAAATTTTTATTGATTATTTATCAATATCAATATCAATATAAAATTATTATTGATTATGGCTTTGATTATTTATTTAAGTGACCATTTATTGTATTAATTTTTCAGCTCAATACAAGCAAATTAAGAGAAATTCATTTAAAAGTATACTTTTTCATGTACTGTAGCAACATTGAAGTAATATGAAACAATGCTGTGAAATTAAAAAAAAGATAAATTAATGTAATAACATTTTTTTTTTTTTTTTTTTTTTTTTTATCGAGGAACACAGAGCAATTAATCTCAAGAGATAAATCCAAAAGAAAGAACAGTCAAACTTACTTTTCTAAGGATTACTAACAGAAATAAAACATTTCCAGTTCAGAAAATCTTGAGTTTTAGTAAATACCTAAAACATATTTTCTCCAACAGAAGATAGGAAGAAGCTTTGAAATATCTATAATTTAAGTTGTATATGATGAATGATTCATAGAAGTTCAACTGTAGCTAAATTCAGAAAAATAACAAATCACAATATAAAGATTTTAAACATAATTTAAAAAGAAAAATGAAAGAGCAAATTAAAATCTCAAATGATTAATGTGAAAATCACACATAAAAGTTTCGTTTTAGTAGATTATAAAATAATTTTCCTTTTAACTCTTTCAGGAACAAATAATTGTTTTTCTGTAACATTGAATTCAAACCAGGTTTTTCTAAAAATTGCATTTGAAATTAAAGAAATGCAATTTTAGGACTTTTTTTTTCACCAAAATTAAAAAAGTAAAATTTTATTCAAATTTTCTGATACAAATTTTGATTAAAATTAAATGGTATTAATGGTAAATAATATACCACCATAATATCATAAGCAACAAAGTTCTGATTTTCTACAATAGGTGGTAACAAGAGTGTTAAACTTCATTAGAGAATTCAAATTGGTTAACTCTAATGCATTTTCTGTCTGAAGAAATATATTTAACATATGTCCCATTTTTATTTGTAATTGTTCACAGTAACAAGTCATTAATTTGAAATTTATAAATTAAAGAGTATAAAATACAATGTTTGGGAGATTCTTTTTTGAAATAATTTTGCATTTTTATGTAGACTGCAGATGAATTTATTTTTTATACAATATCATAAGCAACAAAGTTCTGATTTTCTACAATATTTACCTACTAGTGAGAGAAGAGTTTAAGTATTCACAGCAGTAATAAGTATTTGCACTTTTATCCCACTTTTATGAATATGATGATAAAAGTGAATAAGATGAACTGTATATAAATGCACAGAAATCACAATTTCAAATTGTATTGAACATTGTAAAGGCATATAGAATTTTATACCATACTTAAATGACAACTACTAATTCCATAATTTTCATTATGCAATGAATTAGTAAAACTTAGAATTATAAAAATATATAAAGTTACTTTACTTGAAAGAGAAGAAAATCACAAAGCTTTAGTATAGAAAAGACCTGAAAAATTTTAAAACTCATATGTATAAAAAACTATTTTTCTTCTAGGAGGCACAGCAAAATCGCGATATGCATGTTAAGTAGATACCAATCATAAGGCAATAATGTTGATGACATGGCCCCAATATTATGAAAATTTAATAAAAGAGAAAATAGTGGCATTATGATGCATTCAATGAAATATGCAAATGAGACGTAAATTTTACAAAAATTCCAACCTAATAAATTGCTATACATTACTATTACAACTAAATATTCACAAAATAAATTTTACAAGATTATGTAAAATTATACACAATTTTAAATACAGGTAAGCATGCATATACAAATATGCACACACACCACATGCATACATAACTGGTGAAAGATGAAGCCTATTCTGAAAATTCTCCACTGACAATGGGCATTAGAATTCAGACTGATGATAAAATAGGTATGTCATCAATTATAAATTAAGAATACAAAGTTATGATAATATTACAATAAAATACATCTTGAATCTATGGACTAGATTATAAAGATAAATTAGTTTAAAATATCTACAGACAAATGCAGAAAAAAACATTAAAAACAAAGATATAAATAGCTTTATGTAATTTATTCTAAAAAGATGACTTAGAATTAAAAAAACTTGATAATTTTTAATAAAATTCATGCGACTTAAATTTTCAATAAATAAAACACATTTAAGCTATATAAATTATCAATATCATGACTGATGATACTGAGATTAACTATAATTCAAAACATTCATAACTTAAAAGTTACTACAGAAAATTGAAAGCCTTTTTAGATGGTTACACAGTTAACCATTGAGATCATAATGAGGAATGAATACAGTCTGGTGATGCAGCTCTACACCCCAATCATAAGTAGGGTGTGGAGGTAGTTGTCAGTAGGCTATAGATGCTTCTTTATACTCAGAGCCTTCCATGGTGAAGAAATCTTCAAGCTTCCATTGCAAAGTCTCAAATGTTGGTCGTTTCATAGGATCTTTATGCCAGCATTCCAGCATTATATCATACAAAGATGAGGGGCAACCAGGAGGGCATGGCATTCGATAACCGTGTTCCACTTGATGTAGGACTTCAGCATTAGTCATGCCTTGAAGGAAAAACATAAAAGAAATAATTTTAAAATGACTGGAGATATTCACATATGAAAAAATTGCTACAACAGACAATTTCTAAAAAAAGAATATAATTTTAAATAACTGAGGTACTTGATTATTCGACACATTGTAGTGATATGATAACAATATTTTCTTTTTTACAAAAATCTTTTAAAGCTAACACCACGACAGTTAAATTAAGCGAGAAAAAAAAGCAGTGTTAATTTTAGCATATACAGTATTTACTCATATATTTCATACACTTTTGCCCCTTTATTTTTCTGTGTCAAAAGTAACTAGTCGTTGGGGGCCACCGTAATACTTACCCATCATGGATATGCATAATGTAAAATATTAAAATAAAAATGTGTAAACTACTTATAAAATGCATTGCAATTCAAATAAAATCGTGGCTTGATGACGTCACAAACTTTAAAGGCTCGGTTACTGAATTGCTTGAAAGAGGTTTTTCGTTATAACTCCAAAAATAATAATCCTATTAACTAGCGGCTTATTGCATCTGATTAAGCGTCAAATTTCCAATTAAAATATATCTTTGAAGTGAAATTTGGATGAAATACAGGGTCATGAAAAATCGAAGAGTGTGGATAATAGGATTCCAAATATCTCGGCAACTCATTATCCGATCGACTTCATGCTTTATGCAAAATTTATGTTTTTTTATTGTCTTTTATATTCATTTCTTAAAATAAACAATTTCGAAAATTTTTATATACCTTTCATCAGAACGAATATTTCGAGAGTCCGAAAAAAATTGTTCCGGTTAATCGAAGTTATTGAAATGAAATAGGCTTCTTCCCATTATTACATACTAAGTACATACCAAATTGCAAGTCTCTATCTCAATTTTTTCGGGAGATAGAGCGTTTACAGACACACAGACGGACGGCAAAATTTTTTTTCTAAAAATATGTTTTTCAGAATCTCCAGTGTCTGAAACGTGTAAATCCGTCAAAAATTTTTCTTCGATTTTCAAAACGATTACAAGACTTACCCTATACTACGTATGATGGGTAAGTAAAAGGTTGAAAATTCCACATTATTTTTTTAATTTATTTTTTAATGTAAAAATTATGTGTAAAAACTGTATAAGAATATAACATTCCAATGTATGAATTGAGATTAAATGAATTGTTACATAAATGAATTATCAACAATTAAATAGTCTGAGAAAATTCCTAGAGAAAAAATTCACTAGCATTCTACAATAAGATATGAAAATAAAATCCTTTACAAAAAAAATACAGGATGTAATTTATAAAACTTAAATAGAAACATTCAGTGTAAATAAAGCTTTAGCTTTTTAAGTATGGAACATCCTTTAACACCTTTTTATTCAGATGCTTTTCTCAAATTCAAGACCACAAAATGCTTGTATACATTTCATTGCTTTGCATAGCACATATTTTCTTTTCAGTTAATATTGAATAAATTCTTTATTCACCCATATTCATTCCTAGCTGCCCTATTAATATTTTTTCAGCAAAGCAATCTACTACAAATAGAAAAAAGCTCCATTAATTTGTTATTTTTATTAACCAATACAAATGTAAACAAACCAATGTACCACTGGTTTTATGTTATCACAATTAAACAACACCTGCACATTAGTTCTTGTCTAAAAGAACCAGACTGAAAATTTTCAGAACCAGGGGTGCCAACATTTATGAGTATTAATGGGTCATTCAAGCTCACAAAATGTGTAATTTTAAGGTGCCCAGTGTACTCCCTATAATTATGACTATATTCAAAATTTAAAGATCTAATAGATAATATTAAATGAAGCCCATTAAAATATTACACAAAGAAAATTTTCACTAATAAAAATATAAAACCCTTATATAAATATACAAAACTCCATTATTAAAATTTATTAAATTTAAAATTATCTTAGAGTTTGAATATAATGTATTATTTTAATTAACCCTCTGAGCGTCTGAGGGCTTTCCTACATTTTCACATAAACACTCATTAAAACTAATATTAATTGAGATTTTCATTCAAGGTTTGTTTCTAAAATACACTTCATATCTCTTTATCATACATATATCTTAAAATACAATTCCGTTAAAAATATTTTTGCCTACAGCCAATTTAAGTTGTTTCTGGAAAACGGAAAAGTACGGGCAAAATGCTTAGATGGTTAAAATAGTCTACACCAAAACATAAAAATTTTGGCAAAAATAACAAGTAACATTTAATGCAGTACAAAAAGCCCTACACAATATACATTTTAAATCATAATAAAATTTATAATGGGAAAGAAACCAAGCACATGACAAGACAAAAATTTCTCTTGTTAAAAAACAGTCTGGCCAAAAGTGTAGTTTCTAGTAAGTAATGTACAGTATATAGTAAAAGCAGATCCATGTGCAGTTTCTACACCTAATGTGAAATAGTTGGCAGACCTGATGCAGTATATTAATATGCAGTTATAACATGCAGTTAGATTAATATGAAATATCATTTATAAATTGAAATTTTCTTATGCGAAAATTATGTGAACCTTTTGTTTTGTACCAAAATTCTCTTTCAAAAGTAAGGGGTGCAAAAATAATGCATAGACGTAAATTACACAAGTAAATATGGCATACTGGCAGCAACTGTTTATAACTCATCCCAATATTCACAATCCTTTGAAATTGAGGGTAATTCTCAAATGAAATCTTAATATTGTTGACAACATAGCATGAATGTTGAAAAATATCATGGGTATCGAAGCAGCAATAGAAGAACATGTTATTCCAATAAATTCAGTGTTCATCTTCAGTAAAAAGAACTAATCAATTTGATTTAAGAATAGATTTACTTCAGATATTTTAAGTTTTTGCATTTTAAATTGCTAAGTGAAATTTAAAAATTTTGTAAAAAAGTACTAAAAAGAATTATTACAGTGTGAACACATGAAATATCTGAAACTATTTACTATTTACTTATAAACCTCTAAAATAATTCTATAAATATTATTCTGAAGTCTGTTGATACTTTTTAATACTGAAGATGAGTTTTAATTTTCATTGAATAAGACTTTTCATTTATTCTTACTTTCGACACAATTTCAGAAAACTGGTTTCCAAAATAATTAAGTCTGTAATTAGATATTAAGAAGCATAATCTATATTTTTACTAATAAAATTACATTTAGTAAATATAGAAATAATATAAACTGCAAATTAACTATTCCAGTAATTAGTAAAATTTTAAAAAATCATGATACAATAAGTTACATTCTTTATTGCATACATACACAGAGTAAATCTATACTAATAAAAGAAAGTTTCATTCTGTGTGTGTGTGTGTGTCTGTGATGGCTAGCAAAATCTAGCACACCTAGAAGTCTGAAAATTTAGGTGAGGATAGTCCACAAGGCCTCTGTGCTGAAGCACCTGAGTCTCATAATTTTAATATTTTAATAATTAATCAAAATATTAATTAAAAACTAATCAATAACTCATATGTTTTTTTGCAAACTGGCTTTCAGCACTCGTGCATGTTCAGAACCTGATTTACGGCAACAAACGAGTATGAAGAACAAATTAAATGAAGAATGTGTTTATTTTGCAATTTTGTTTTAACTTCTATCGACAAAACCATTTGGTTTATTTAAAAACGAAAAACATATTCTGAAAGATCACACTCTTGCGTCTCAAATGCTGCAATCAATTATAAAAAAAAATGTTAATCCTTTGAAAAACATTTTTGGAAAAAGGGTCGTTTTCCCAGGTGAATATTTTTCCTCTTACATCAACACCACTCAAGAGCACAATTTTAGAGATATAGACAACCAAACATATTTTCTTAAACCTAAACCTTCTTCTAATAGACGGCATAATTAATTTTCAAAAATACGAATTTTAACCTTTACAAAAACACCGCCGAACCTGGTCATTTAGTACCTCATGAGATTTTCTTTCTTATGCTAAAAGTTACTAAATGCTCATATTTTGACACAATCTTTTTAGAGTATCTCAGTAGACATTTGGATGAGAAGAAATATTTTCCTTTAAAACAAAATCTGAAAAATTTTCGGCAAAAACCCATAACAGGGTGTTTTTGCGTGGTCATACTCGGCTTCAGGTAATTTTTTCACTATTTAATATGAATATATTTTCACATAATTTTATAGACAATTTGGAAACAGTTATATTTATAAACGACAAAATTTCAAAGAGTTCAGATGACAAATACTATTTTTTTATGTTAACAGACCCAACGCGAAAAGCAAAAAAGCAAGAAGAAAACATATTTATTTTACAACCAGATAACAATACTTCTGACGTAATTTTTACATGGGCTGTAAAACCATTATATTTATGACCATTAAAAATTTCAAAGGATTTGGACAACAAAAGCTATTTTTTTTAAACTATGAAACGATCCTACATGAAGAAAGAAGAAAATGCTTTCTTACGATTTCACGATTTCGTCATTAAAAAATTATCAATCATTACAAAATTGGGTTAAAGATAATAAATAACACAAATTTGAGGTTTATTTAAGGTTTTATTATCATGGGCCTAGGCAATGCTGGGTGGGTCAGCTAGTATAATCATAAGTATGTCAGTTATATTGTCAATCTATATAACTTCTCAAAATATAAATATCTGCATTACTATTACTCTGTGGGTGGAATTAGTATTCAGCATTTTTTTTATTTTAAAAGAAATGCTGCCTTTCTAATCTTTGATTTCTTAATTTGCTGTGTATGAGTCCAAAAGTAAAAAACATTCTTTCAACTTCTGCTGATAAAGTCTCGATTTGCTTAGCATTTTAATAATAAC
Organism: Maratus michaelseni; assembly: GCA_963931845.1. NCBI lineage: Eukaryota > Metazoa > Arthropoda > Arachnida > Araneae > Salticidae > Maratus > Maratus michaelseni. Next base: position 437,883,545 of record OZ007586.1, on the reverse strand, counting down.
TAATTATTTTTCTCTTATGCATTCTTTTACAATAGGTATTGAGCAGATATCAGTGATGTCGCTTGATAATAAAAATCCTGGGTCCCTTTTTTTTTTATAAAAGTGGGTTCCCATTCATAGTAATTCAAATTCATATTTTAAAGGAATAAATTAAACTTGTTTATTTGGAAAAGAGAAATGCAATAGTTATTGTTTTGATAATAATTAAATAATAAATAATTAAAACCAGTATTTCCCAATCACATAAGATTTTTTAAAAAACTATTAAGAGAAATTTTCTTTACTTTTTAAATTTTAATGCTTAATTATAAAATAATGATTATTTGAGTGTAGAAGATAACAAGTATCGCTAATAGTTGCATTTCTTTTAAAAGGGGCAGGACGGATTTATTGAAAAGGACATTTTTGTTGGATAAAAGAATACTTTTGTTGAGTAAAGGAGAACTTTTTGTTGAATGAATGGATGCTTTGATTAAACTTCCCATTGGATTATTTGTCAGCATAGATCAGTGTTGGAATCAAACATTTTCTTTGGAAAGGAGTTTCAAGAGTGATTCTGAATTTAAAAAAATACTTCCTGAAATTCACAGCAAATTTTCCAGAGGGAAAGGGGGGGATCCTCTCTCAGCACTATTTTTATTGTTGCTGCAGGTCGGATTAACTCTGCTTTTGATTCAAGTGAATTTCAGGCTGTAACAGATTCCTGCAAATTGGGTTCAGGTTAACCTGATTTTTCAAAAGTTAGTTCAGTATATTGTTTCAGATTAAAAACCATGCCTATTTTAACAAGCATAGAACTTTGCGTGTCTGCTGTTTTCTAAAGGAATGCTGCATCTTTTCCGCGACTATTTCACAAAATTCACGTTTTTTTTTTCATGAACCTTTGACGACATTAGCGGATTTTTTTCCCGTGATTCTTTGGCAAAATTCACGTTTTTCTCATGGCCCTTCGACGAAATTCACACTTTTTTCCGCAATCATTCAACAAAGCTCATGGTTGTTTTTTTTCTTTTTATTATGGTCTTTTGACGAAATTCACGTTTTTCCGCGGCCCTTTGACGAAATTTGCATTTTTTCCGTGATCTGTCAACGAAATTAGCCATTTTCTGAGATCCTTTGATGAATTTCGCGTTCTTTCCTTGGCCTTTGGAAGAAATTAAGAGTTTTTCTGTGATCCCTCGACAAAATGTACCATTTTTTTGCCGATCCTTCGACGAAATTTGCCATTTTTTAGCGATCCTTCAACAGAATTCGCTATTTTTTTCGTGATCCTTCGACAGAATTCACCGGGTTTTTTTCGCGATCCTACGACGAAGCCTTTCGGTGGCCCTTCAGCGAAATTTGCATTTTTCCATAGTCCTTCAACAAAATTCATGTTTTTCTATGGACTTTTGACAAAATTTGAGTTTTTTTTTTTTTTTTTTTTTTTTTTTTTTTTACGATCTGTCAAGGAAATTAGCCATTTTCCATGATCCTTTAATGAATTTCACGTTTTTTCCTTGGCCTTTGAATGAAATTCGTGTTTTTTATGCAATTCTTTGATGAAATTCGTTGTTTTTTCGTGATTCTATGACAAAATTCACTGTTTTTCGGATTATTTGACAAAATTTGCTGTTTTTTCTCGATCCTTTGATGAAATTCATCTTTTTTTCTGCGCCCCTTTGACAAAGTATGCATTTTTTTTGCGATCCTTCAATGAAATTAGAGTTTTTTTCGCGATTCTTCAACGAAATTTGTCTTCTTTCTGCGATTCTTCTATGAAATTTGCCTTTTCTTTTGCGATTCATCTACAAAATTTGCCTTTTTTCAGCGATCCTTCTATGAAATTCACTGTCTTTTCGTGGTCCTTGGACGGAATTTGCGATTCTTCGAAGAATTATTTTTTTGAGTAAAAACTATTTTTTTTTTCGCCCCAGCTCCAATTTTTCGCGTAATTTACATGCTATAGCGCGTCTGCAGCATCGCTGGGTATTATTCTTTTACTCACCTTTAGTTCCAATTTGTTGTTATATATTTATTTGTAAAAGTAGAATGAGAAAATAAAAGAATCTCTACTAACTCTCTTAATTACAGAAAATGGTTTTGCTTATTTCCCATAACAGGATGACTAATTCCAGGACACAAAATAAATTATTATAACATACATGTTAATGATAATAGATTACGTTAAGCAAAAATTTTAACTAAAAATCTTTTTATACCTGATAAAAACTTAGCCAAGCTTAAAAAATTAAGTTTGTAAACATTTTTTTAAAGCTTTGTTTATTCATTTAGGAGGCAAAAGGTTTTTATTACTTATACATTATGTGCATCTTAGAGATATTATTACTTTTCATATCATTTTAAAAATTAAGAGTATATATGATATTAATTATTTAAAAGAAAGGGTTAAATGCAATCAGTTGACAGTTAAACAGTAATTTATATCACAGGTTTTAATCATATACTTAAAAGCATTGACATCCAACTAACAATGCTCAGAATCTAAGTTGCCGTCAAGTGTATGATAAGAATCTATAGCAACTCTTTCCTTAGTAGCAACTCCTCATTGCTATTTGACATAACAATATACTTAATTTGTTATTTCTTGAGGGCATAGGATTAAATATTTACAGAGCCTTTACTAGTTCACAGCTGCATGTAAAAAAACAGAGACAATTTACAAAATATGCTGAGAATTACCCATCTATACACATTCTTTTTGATAAAAAAATACATCTATTTGATATACTTCACATCTATTTGATATATCAATATACTTTCTGAGATTTAAAAAGAACAAGAAAGAAAATCATGTGTCAAGCTTAAATAACAAAAAACTTCCAAAATACTTTAATAAAACTTCACCATTTAAGAAGGTAAAGAAGACATCTAAATAAACAATTTAGAAAATGCATAACCCTATATATTATCTACAGATTTTTATATATACCACATATGCTAAAATTTAATTCAGGCAAAAAACGTTTAAAATTATGGAAATTCAACTAACAGAAATTACCATCCATTAGACAACAATGAATCCAGTTCTTTGTTTAGCCTTGTTTATCAATTTATTTATATTCTACAAACATTTCTTAGCATACTAAATATAGCTCAGCTTCAAAATGCATAAACTCAATTAAAAACTAAGTTTAAGTAATTCACGCTCACACTCAGTAATGCTTACAAATTCCTTTGCCCTGTATATGATCTATAAAATTTATACACACCATGCAGTATGTAAAAATTTAGTTAAACTTAAAAACGCATATCATAACTGAAAACACACTTAATGTGTGACCATAATGTAATGGAATTCTTTTGAGAGTCCTTGTAAACAAACTATAAATGCTTACACACTTCATTTTCAATAGCGAACCTGCCATGGTAAACATAAATAACATATATCAATTACATGGCAATCTGAATACATTTACGAGAGCTACAGCACGAACAGATGGCAGACAGATAAACTGAAGTCATAAACACATTTCAACTATGTTGGAAATCATTCAAAAAAAGTACATATAGCAAAAGTGTAGTTCTCTCTCCCCGCTTTTTCCAGCAAATCATAAAATCACATTTTGCTTCAAAACTGAAAAGTTCTGGTTTAAATTTCCATGTAGATCAATGGTTATTTCTGTATTTCATTTATATTGTGGCGACAAAATCTTTTACTGGTGTAAGACAAATAGTTAGCTTCAGATTCTAAAGAAATCCAATGAAAATCAATCATCATAGCTGAGACAGATCATTACATTAGGCTAAACATAACAGCAAAGCAGGAGAGTAACAATTAATTGGTCACACTGTCCTTACTTTATTTATAGTAGCTCATTTCATTAAATAAACCACAATTTTTAATTATTACCATAGCTGGGGAGGAAAAATTAGCAATTTAAAAACAAAACATACCAGGATAAGGTATTCTGCCATATGTAACAAGCTCAGTAAGTAGTATTCCAAATGACCAAACATCAGATTTAATAGAAAATTTACTATAGTTTGCAGCTTCTGGTGCAGTCCATTTGATTGGAAATCTTGCCCCAACTCTAGCTTCATATTCATCTTCCTAAAAATTATAATCAATATTAATGAAATCTCTATTGACTATGATGTACATGTAATTTTATCTTTAATACCATAAAATAAGTTTTATGATAATCCAATTAACCTTGTATAGTAATATTGGGTATATTTCTTCTATTGAATTTTTATTATTGATTACCGTACATACTCGTGTATAAGTTGAAGAATTTTAGACAAAATTTGGGAGTTGAAAATGAGAGGTCGCCTTATATACAAGTTAGTAAAAAATAAAATAAAGAATATTTCACACTCTAGAAAAAGTGTGAAATACTGGAGTCACTGGGTCTAGGTTGGAGAGAGAGATAAAAGCAGACAATGGTCATTTCCCTGTGATTGACAAAAAAAGCTCAACAATGTTCCTGTAATTGTTCTGCACCCATTTTCTCTTGGAATAGAATTCCCTTCAATATAGGGGTGCTCCTTTCAACATTTTAATCCCCTTTTAAAGAGAGTTCAACTTGAGAATGCTTCTAGATTTCTCTCCTTAAAGTCCTACAATACAAAGTAGTGCTATATTTTAGCAGTCTAGAAAGTTGTTTACCCTTGTAAATAAGGCTTGAATAGATTTGTCAAAGAATTGTTTCTTTTTAAGTATCATTAAATTGATGTGAATAGGTTTCAAAATAATTTAAGCTTCTTCAGATTTACATAATTATATAGTTTTAAAATGTTGAACTTAAAAAAAAAGTCTGATTAGAAACGTGAAAAAAAAATTTTTTTTTTTTTGCTAATTTAATGAAAACTTATTCATTTTTTTTATCCTTGATTACAAATCATTTTTCAACACACTATCAGAAATGTGGTTCGACTTATACATGAAAATTCACTTTTTTTTTTAATTTTGCGTAACAATATGGGGGGTTGACTTATACACGAGTCAACTTATAAACGAGTATATATGGTAATTTAAATTGATCAATTATCTTGCAATTTAATAGTTATATTATTAGCAAAAAGTTTTATTTTACATATATAGTACAGTTCTATAAATATTTATTTATACTTCTTTGATTTATTTTTGATAAGATTTTTAATAAATATAAAAGGGGAGTTCTAAGTAAAAATTATTTTCAAAGCACATAATTTTTCATATATAGCAATATATTTTTCTAATCTATATTTGCAATTAAAATTCAGCACAAATTAGCCTTCACATATTTAGTTTAAATATAGTAGAGTAAGGGTAACTAGTTTAAATACTATGGATGAAATATTTCTAATCCAATAGAGATATGGCATGCATGAAAGGACTGAGATTTTATGGAATAGTTCAAATGAACTATTCTACAAAAGGAAATTGTTTGAACCAGACACATTCACAGTGAATAAACTAACAACCTCTCCATTTCCCTATATCTCTTTCTCCCATTAGAGATAAGGCGTGTGTGATCAAATTAGTTCAAATGACAAGGTTCCACAAAAGATATGGTTCAAACTGGACACATTTCAAATGAATGGTTTTCTTCCATATCTATGTCTCTCTTTCTTCTACAGATGTGGTGTGCATGATTGAACTAGTTCAAAAGACATGGTTCAAACAGAACACATTTCTTCCATATAAAATAATTCCTCTACATAGAACTGGACACATGGGATGTACATGATACCAGGAATGATTTTCAGAATAGTGACTCACAAATTATAAACATGGGGTCAGACATTTTTCAATTAAGTCTAGGGTGTCCCGAGGGGGAGGGGGAAAGCTACAGCTCAAGATGTATCATGGGCATTATAAATTTTGGTAGATGGCAAATTTTAGAACATAGAGGAGAAATTTGAATAGTATTTTTGAAAATTGGCTCTCTGACATCCCCTCTCCCTCATCGGAGAAACCATACATAAGGATCTAATAAGACCTTACAGTTAAATTTTTTAAGATAGTAACTCAAAATATAGGTATGAGCTATGGATGTTTCTTTTTAATTCAGCCTCCTGCCTCCCAGAGGACCAAATTATACCTCATAATCTATCAGAGCCTTACAGATGATATTTTGATGACTGGGTAATTCAGACCATAGAATCAGAATACAGGAGATTTTTTTTAAAATCATTCCCCTGATCCCCCAGGAAGAAACCATATCAAGACCATACAGATGAATATTTCAAGGATGATGACTCTGAACTTATTGACATTAGAGTACAGAGATTTTTCAAATCAGCCACCAGACCCGACCCCCCCCCCCTTCCCCTAGAGTAAAATTTTATCTTTGATCTGTCAGAGTTGTAGATAAAATTTTGCTGGTTGGTTAATTTTAGATCACAGCGACAGAATACAGATTTTTCTTTAATTAGCCTCCTGATATACCACGGGAGAGGAAACTATATCTCAGTATTTAATGAGACCTTACAAATGTAATTTTCCAGAATAGTGACTCTTAAAAATATAGGCATAGGGCAAGAAGTTTTTCATTTTGACCAAGTGTCCCCTATCGGGAATAAGCTATAAGCTCATGATCTATCAGGGCGTTACCAATTGAAATTTTGCTGGATGGTGAATTTTAGAATATAGGTGGAGTAGATACAAGGGACTTCTTTGTTTTAAAATTTGACTTCCTGATCTCTCCAGTTGGGATCCCAGATAGTGAGTTTCAATATATAGGCATTGGATATGGCAACTCATCAATTTAGACTCTGACACCCCAGGGGAAAAATCAATATCTCTCATAATCTATTTGGGCCTTATAGATAAAATTTTGCTGGAATCATTTGCTTCAATACATTGGGATGTAATACGAAGATATTTTTGAAAATCAACTCTCTGATTCCACCTGGGGAGCAAAATCATATTTCAGGGTCTTTTAAACCTTTGTCCCATCCCCTTTATGATACAATTCATGACTTACGTATATACATATATATAAGTGACTATGGTTTTAAAAGACCAATTTAACCTAAAAACAAATTACCATAAAATATGAAACTATCTAGTTCATTTGAACTAATTCATTGTACTGATGTAAAAAAGGTACAACGCAGTATGAACTCATTCCATTAAAGGAATTATACTGCCCATCTTTAAGTCACAAGCATGCAATCAATTCTGTAAAACTTTGTTAGTTTGACCCAAATCAAATAAACATGTTTCAAACAAGAAATTTTACTTAATAAATAAAATCAAATAAGTTCCACTTTATTAAACAAAAACATTTCACTAAATAAATTTTGTCATTCAAAATATGTTTATATCACTTTGATCAAATTGACACAATTTTACAGAATACTGGAAGATTGGCAAGTATGATGTAATAAAGATTAATGCACTATTTTAATGAATTTCACTAAATCGGTAAACAATAGCTTATTTACACTTAAAATTTTTAAGTTTTCCATCACTAAAATCAATTATTTACCCCTGAAGAAATTAATACTCAGAATATAACTGCTATTAGATAAAAGTGCTTCGCATGTGCTAACTCTAATTCTAAACAGTAGGGAAAATTTTAAATCCCAACAAGATCATAAATTTATATAAAATAAACTTAATAGAGTTATGAAATTTTTAATTATTTTTGTACTGAAGTTCTTTTCTAATTGTACTTGTTGACACTGGAGTTCGCAGAAGCAAACTGAACCTTATGGAATATTTTTTTTCCCTTGTTGAAATTAGCCCCAAACTCTCACTTGCTATTTACACTCAGCCTTCTAGCCCCAAATTTCCACATGCTATTTAAAATCAACCTTTTTAGTCATTAGTATTGCATTTAAGAAAATATTTTGTTATGAATAATTTTTTAAAAAATATGTGGGAATTCCTAAACTTTAGCTGAAACTGTTGACAGAAAATCCTACATGTTGACACAAAACTTATACTTTTCTGTGAGCTTCTAAATTGTTTCATACAAAATACATAACAAACATCTCCAGCTTTATTACAACTATCTTCCTTTATTTCAATTTAGCAGAATGGACAGAAAAATACAATGGAACATACATATACTCAATGAAGCCAAACCATTTATTAATTTAAAACTAACCTTAATTAATCTGGCAAGTCCAAAATCAGCAATCTTAACAATATTGCTTTCACCAACTAATATATTCCTTGCAGCAAGATCTCTGTGAATGTAGTTTTGAGATTCAAGATAGGCCATACCGGCTGCTATTTGTGCTGACATGTCTATTAGTTGGGGTAATTTCAAAGATCGACCACGACCTGCAAAATATAAAATTTGTGATCAAATTACTAAATTGTTTCATCAGCTAGTTAAGTATATAAAGAGTGAAAAGACAGATTATATTGTTTTAAGCAAATTTATAATTTCAGAAGCACTCAGTAAAAGGTAAATTCCCTGAGGTATCTTTCAAGTAAAAAAGGAAGCATAAAATTGTTTATGTGATTGAAGGAAATACAGTAGACTCTCTCAAATTTGCAACCATCTAAAATCCCCATATCATTGCAGATGTAAAGAGTGAAACTTACAGTTAAATTGAAGTAACAAAATTCAAGATGATGCTGAAATCAGTGACAATTATGTTTTTTTTACTAACTTTTTTGTTAATCATGTTTTTTTGGCTATTACAACTGGTTAATTACTAAATAAAATTTATTTACTTATGATTTTGATGTAAATTAGTGTATCTAAAGCAAAAATTCACCATATTGTATCCTACACAATATTTGCAAGTGTAAACTGTAAATGTAACTGAATTGTTTATTTATTTTTCTTGCATTCATTTCCCCATTTTTCAATATTTATTTCTAGTTTTTCATTATTATGTACTCATTTTAATATGTAATTATGGTTAATATGACTGGACTTGAGCTTTTGCATGAAGAAAATATGAATTCTTTTCTGAAAAAATTCAAAATGGTGCTAATGTGTGCGATCACGATCTTTTTTCGAAGACAATTTTTAATTAATCAAGCCTTTTTGTTTACTAAATCTGCATAAACGCCATAAACATGAAATAAAATGTCATTACTTTAAGATTCTGATGCAAATTATTTTCGTATCTAAGGTAAAAAGCGGCATAACAGTAGCCACTTTGCATCAGTATTTAATTTCAGTTTTAACCTTTAATTATTTTTATGTGATTTCGTACATAATTTTGACCAATATGGCTGAATGAAACAAGAAGAATTGATATTTCTTCATTATTATGCATATTTAGTACTGCATCTGATAACAAAATAGTACTGGCCCTTCTTAGTGCTTCAATTTTAAGGGTGTTTTTAAATAAAATCTTTATTATATTCTTTTAATTATCTTTTTAATTAAAAATTATTTAACAGAAATCTGCAAAATTCTAAAATCTGCACAACTGCTGGTCCCAAGCTGTGCAGATTTGAGGGAGTCTACTACTAGTAGTAGTATTTGCAAATTGTCAGTGATTTTCTTTTACTAAAAAATTTTGACAAAAAAAAATAATAAATACTTTTTAACAGTTAGGGTCTATAATAGAGTTGACATGGTTCAAATCAAATGGTTTTAAAGCATGGTTTAAACTGTTTTTCTTAAAAAACTTTATTCAATGGCTACATTTTCTCTTTTTTTGAAAATCTCTTGTTCCAAATTATTGGATACCAGCGGGAAAGACCGAGCTACACTCGGTTAAAATCAGCTTTGTGTTCAACTCGATATAACAATAAATTCTTGATGTATTATTGCTATAAAGCATTTTGTTTTATAACAGTATTATTTAGAGAAATAATCAGTCCTAAAATTATGTACATATTTCTAAATTTTACATTACTTACATATTTATAATGAAAGGGCATCTTTCCAAACTACATTTTTAGTTCACTGCACACTTTCTTTTGGTAGCAGGACTTTTAGGCCTGAACACCTTTTTATACATAAAAAATCAAAGTCCAGCATTCTGTGTACAAAGGACTATGGACTCTGATTGGTTGAATCATGTATATCCGCTCTTATTGTGGATTTCTAGAAAATTCCTTCAGATTCTGAAAGCCAATTGTTTTGCCAACATTTGGAGAAAAGTCACAAACTTGGCAACATTCTTTTATTTAGCGCCAAGCATGTGTTATGGCATTGGTAATCTTAAAAGTCTATTTTCCCACCAAATCTCCCCAATGTCACCAACATTTTGCCATAATTGGTGATATTTGACGAAATGCTGCCAACTTTGCAACTTCATTTACTGCTAACTGTTCTAGAACTTAATAACTTTTTCAACCTTCTTTCACACTGAAATGCATCGATCTGTAGTAACCCAAAATGGACCCACTAATCAAATTTTCTCGGACATGTGACTTAGCCCTATTGTTTTCTCATAATCAAAAGATACAAAATTTAATCAAAATCGTTTGTGCCATTTTTTAGATAAAATTAGCTTGACACTGACATGTAGTGACCCAAAATGATCCATTAATCGAATTTTCTCGAACATGTGATCTAGTCCAATGGTCTTCTCATGTTCAAAAATGGTAGGATACAAAATTTCATCAAAATTGTTAGAGCCGTTTTTAAGATAAAATTTGCATACAGACAGACAAGATTTGCTTGTATTATAATCTATATATATATTTCTCTTACATGGCGTGGAAATAGGGATGAATTTCTAGCTTATCATTAGCAACAACCGTAGTTTCTAAAGCTCAGACCAATGAACAGACTAGATTGTGTTAGACAGATCAGCTCCGCATCCAGTATGGCGGTTAGTATCAGAGCAGTGAAAATCAAACTAGCAAATATTAAAAATAAAATAACATATATGTAATTGTAATCCAAAGCGTCTGAGATGATTCCTCATTTTAAATATGAGTAATATTGTTAATTTTAAATGAATTCTCAACTCTTATTTAGAATTTATTTACGAATTTTACTCACATGAATAATCAGAAATAATAAAAATATCAACTGTCTAGATGACACCTGCTGCCATCTATTGCTGTTTTAATGAAGTAAAAATAATTTCCTTTGAAGAAATCTATAATCAATTAGAACAGTAAAATGTTGAACGAAATTTAAACAATCATTGATGATAAGCTATCTTCCTATCATGTAGTGTTTTTTTATTTTTATTTTTTATGAATTTAAGCCGTGCTGCACAATATTATAGGTGCAATAAGTTTTAAACAAATTATGTTTCCAAGATCCTTTTTTCATAGTATTTAAATGATTTATATGCCCATTAGTAGCTCCAATTAAATGCATTTTTAGTTTTTTTTCAACGGAGTTTTCAATTACTTTTTTACATTAAAAAAATTGTTAATTTTATATGTTCAAATGATTTATGGTAGTACTTATTCCGACTAGAATTACTGCAAAAATAAAAAGGGGTGAGCGAGCGAAGCCAGCTGGGACCGCGTAGCAGTCTCAATGTGAATTCCGAAGCAATTCACTGGTGGTTGGTGAGCGTTAGCGAGTAGGGAGCTGAGCCCCTTGGTATATGATAAATAGCTTTAAGGCAAAAGTTACCATGTATTAATGAATATTCATTAAATAATTTAACTTAAAATCACAGTCAACAACATAAACATAAGTAAAACTAACAAATCTACATAGAAAAATTATTTTAGTATTAAATATTTTCATTTAAAAAATGTCATTATTTATAGCAATAGTTGCCACCGGTTGTGGTCATAACATGATCTAAAAAATTTTGGATAGGGTGCTAAGGGAAAAATTTTTGATAGGGGAGATTATCATCTAGAAAAACTGCTAAGCTTGTATTTTTTTTATTAACATTTCTTTTAAGCTTGTCTATTCTTTACATATCTGAATAATCCTAGAGCCATAAATTTAATGAACGAGACTCAAAATTATTCTTTTATCAGTACAAATTTTTCTGCTCTGCTGGCTATTGTGTCATGCTGCCACCGCTGACTTCATTCGCGGCACACATTACGCAATTTTTTTCAGATTCTGCCGGATATCAGATTGATTTTTTAAAAAACTAGAAAGCCAGAAATTTGCAGATCTGCAGAAAAGTAACATACATGTTTAATGCATATTTTTTTAATTATGGACAATAGAAAACAGAAGAAAAAGCAGTAAAAATCATGAATTATGGAGGAAAATCCACAAAATATGCAGATTTTATTATTTTCTTTTAAAGCAGAAATTTGTCGTTTGGTGGAAAAGTGGCATCCCTGTTCCATAAAATTAAACAGATTTTTTTTAAAATGTTTAAACTAAAAATTCCACTTGAAAAAGGAAAGGGGAGGTGTGGGGGGGGGGGTCCCAACTGTGGTCTATGACATTAATTTATTACAATTGCGAATAGCAATAATGAATTTTTATGCTTTTAAAGCTGGGAAAATATATAAATTTGTTCAGTATCTGTATTATTTTCTTTTCTGAAATGATTATTTTGTATGTAGTTTTCATACGATAATGTTTTGACCAATTTTACAACCAAGCTTGCTAATTTTTTAATGAAGTTATCTAAAACCAATGTAGAACTCCGATTTCCACATTAAATTTGATTGTTCATACTCTTAGTAATATCTAATTTTCTTTTTGTAACTATTTAGCCACAATATATGTTTCTATCAGGGATGGCACTCAGAAAATAACAAAAAAGAGGAAATTAATAACATTTTTCACAATGTTTATGCATGAATTTGTAAACTATATTGTTTACAATTAAATAAGTTATAAACAATAAAATTTATAACTAAAACTATTTTTCAAATAGCTTAAAAAATGAAAGAAAACAAAAACTGATATTTTTTTTACTTTTTTTGTAAACCTCAAACTTGTTATTATCTGCACTTTTAATGCTGTTAATGTATTATGAATAAAAACTTATACTAATTAGTAAATTAACATAATTTTACTTTAGTTCACAATATTTTATATCAATTGAGGTGACCCAGCAAAATTCAATGAACTCAGTTGATGAATTTTACTATTTATGAGCATGACAAAAAAGATGTCTACAAAAAATAAAAAATATGTATGCAAGAAATATGGAGAGGTTTTATTTTCTTTTAGGTTTTAGATTTTAATAAAATTAATTTAACAATTTCTGACATTCATATTGTGGATGGAGAAAGATCTAACACTATAAGCTTCGGTGAGACTTTTGTTGGCATTAAATCATTATGGATTTTTTTAAAATCCCAATGCAGAAAATAAATTACAAATTTCATGATTAATTGCTGTTTTTCAAGATTTTTTCTGCGACTCTTTGACAAAATTAGAAATATTTTTTCTGCAACCAATTGCCGAAATTCACGCTTTTTTCTTGAAAAAAATGACAAAAGTCATGATTTTTTTCCGTCAGACCGTTTGACAAAATTCAAAATTTTTCCTGCGATCGAATGATGAAATTTGCATTTTTTTTCACAACAGATTGATGAAATTTGTGGTTTTATTCCTCAAGCGATTGACGAAATTTGTGGTTTTATTTTGCAAGCAATTGACAAAATTCCCAGTTTTATTCTGTGATGGTTTGATGAAATTCTCAATTACTATGACCAGTTGATGAAATTCATAATTTTTGCATGACCAGGTGACAAAATCCACAATTTTTTCTGGAACCAATTGACGAAATTCATTATTTTTTTCGTGACTGGTTGACAAAATTTGCTATTTTTTGTGACTGATTGACAAAATTTGCGATTTTATTTCCGAGACCAATTGACGAAATTCAAAAATTTTTTCTGCAATTGGTTGAATAAATTCACATTTTTGCAAACGATAGATGAGGTTCATGGTTTTATTCCATGAGCAATTTGTGAAAATTGCAGTTTTATTTTGTGAGTGATTGATGAATTTTGTGGCTTTATTTGGCAAGCAATTGCCGAAGTTTGAGACTGATCGAGGAAATTCCAGATTTCTTTTCATGACCAATTGATGAATTGATTTTGCAGAAATTGGCAAAAAATAATTAGAGGAATTCTGCTAATTCGTGGAAGAACTGCATGCCCCTATGTAGTGTCTGCCTGTAAGAACATATCTAAATAATCCCAGAACCATAAATTTAATGAGCAAGCCCCAAAATTATTCTTTTCACAAGACAAATTTTTATGCACTGCTGGCTATTGCATCATGCTGCCACCACTGACTTCCTTCGGGGCACACATTACGCATTTTTTTCACCGATTCCGGCCGTGGATATTGAAGATTGATTTTTTTTTTAAACACGAAAATCGGAAATTTGTGGATCTGCATAAAAGTGGCATAATTATGGAAAAGAATTCACAAAATTCACAGATCTGATTAAAGAAAAAAAAAAAAGCAGAAATTTGTCATTTGGTGGAAAAGTGGCATCCCTGTTCTATAAAATTAAACAGATTTTTAAAAAACATTTAAACTAAAAATTCCACTTGAAAAAGAAAAGGGAGGGTGGTCCACAACTGTGGTCTGTGACATGAATTTAATACATTGCATGAATTATTTAACACAGTTACTTACCTTGTAAAAATTCTAAAAGACTACCATTTTTCATCAATTCCGTAATGATATAAATAGGTTCTTCTAATGTGCAAACTGCATACAACTGAACCAATTTTGGATGACGTAATTTCTTCATGATCTGAGCTTCAGCAAGAAAATCTTTGGGATCCATTGTACCTAAACACAATACAAGTTGCAATATTTAAATCAGTAATAATGATGATAAACATACATTTTCATTTTCTGAATGCCATTGCAATTTTCCTAATAAATAAACTGTACATTTATTATGAATCTGCAAATGCAATACTGATGCAAAACATTTGAAAAAAAAAAGGTTATACTTCCTTCTTTTCGTTTATAATAGCATTAAAATTCTCATACAGAATATAATAACAATACAGTTGAACCTTGTTAACACGAAATCACTTCATGCAAAATTTCACTTAACACAAAATAATATTGAGGTCATGTCAGATAAGCCTGAAAATAAATGTTAATTCTTTAAACATGAAATAGAATTTCACACAATCCTGCTTCAGCCGAAATTTTTTTTTTGCTCCAAAGTCAAAACATGCTTCCTTATGCAAAGTTTTCAATACTTCAAACTTACATGTCACATCCCATTATTAAAAATAGAATTTTTCTCATGGTTTTAAAATGATCTAAAGTGAAAAAGGGTTTCAGAAAATGGTGAAATACTGAATTCTTGACTAATCCCTGCTTTTCTTATCTTCTGTGTTACAAGATGTAACATTTTTCTTTCCTTCACTTGTTATTTTTAAAATTATATAAATTACTTTTCAGATTTTCATTAATGATGGCAAATAATTTAAATTAGGCTTTAAATTCAGAAATTTAATTACATTCACAATATATATTTTAATTTTTCAGTTCATAATTCTGATTTAAAAGTACTCTAAAAAACGCTAATGATCTCATTCAGAAAATTCACAATATGCTTTATCTTAAATATAATATTTAAAAAATCTTTTCACTTAATTCAAATTAAAAAATAATTGTTTCTGATGCCATTTCAATAAAATTAACTCTAAAGCGAATTCTAAAATTAAATATTAAGTATTAAATAAGAATATTTCATTTTAGTTCAATACAACTTCAGCAAAAGTATATCTCAAGTTATTCATTTTTAAAATTAAACTTTTAATATTTTTCACTTAAAATCATTATTAATACTTATTTTATTTACGTTAATTTCAATAATCATTTTTATTATATCTAAATGATCTTTAATTCAATGTTTATTGGAAAACAAGTAGATAATTTTCTAAGTTATTTATTTTTATTCAAAATCTTAATTAATAATATATTTATCGCTTTTATTTTATTTTCTAGTACTAAACTTAAAATAACTATTCATTTGACAAAATTTTCATGCATTTAAATCAATTTTAAGCCCAATTGAATACAAAAATAATTTGCTATCTTTTACAATTTTCAAAGTATGCGTTGCCAGAAAAAATGGCGTTTCGAAATCCGACATCTTTTTTAAGCTTTGTCTTGTAATGAAACGTGTTTCTAGCTTGTCCTGACAGTTTAGCAGCCATATTGTGTGCTGGTTCATTGAACTCGGCGTCACTTTTGGCAGGATTCATGCCACCCACGTTTTTAAACAAAATTCCTTTGGGTTAGACTGTTGCCAATCTGTGTAATAATATGGAAGAATCATTCGGGTCTCTAGAGTAAGCTGCTGGTTATCGGCATTGAACATAACTACACTTGTTTTAAGCAACCCATCAACCGTGTTTCATGAAAAGTTTGCGATATTTAACGGAATTGACAACAACAATATGCATTTTCATTGGCTAAAAGTTTGAAAAGCTAGTCGGTTGGAGATCAAGGGAACGTCTTCAGAAAATCTGTCAGTCTGAGAGATTAGTGAAGAGGGTGCAGTATGTGTTTCTTCGGGAGGTCGAATCCCTTAAATAGAAGAGGGTTCGGCGGCCGGGGTCAGATGGTATTTTTTGAAAGAAGAGTTATCTTAAAAAGTTTCTTGAATGTTTTTGAACAATGTCTTCATGCTGGTAAATATTTCAAAGATTTTAATCATCTTTAAAAGTGAAGCTTAAATGTTTTTGACATTCCTACAATAATGGACGATGCCTGCGTGCTGGAAAATGATCTCTTAAAAGTTTTAATAATCTTTAAAGGTGAAATTCAAATGTTTTTAACATCCCTTCAATAACAAATGAAGTCTTCATGCTGGAAATTATCCCTAAAGTTTTAATTTACATCATTTGAAGAGAATACAAAAATTAGCTCCATTTCAATGAATTCCTGCAAAGTAGAAGCTTCATCTTTCCTTAATTGATTATCTCATCTCGGCATTTAAATAAAAGTAATTAAAGGATGATTTTCAATGTTTTTCTTCAATTTACAGTTATCCGCTAAATACTGGCTTCATCTTTCCAAAATTATATCCTTGACTCATCCTCAATATAAAATCCAGGCTCTTCATAAAAGAAAAAGTAACATCATTTAGACGATAAACTCTACATAACTTTTTTAAAAAGGAAAAGCAATAATTTCTTTTATAAACTGGCTACTTATTTTAATAACTTTGAATATTTCAACGATTTTCTGAAGTTATTCATGTATTATGCTGTCCTGTAAAAAAAACCCATTTTTTGAAATTTTCTCTATATAAAGTCTAAAAAAGAATTTAAAAAAATTAAACATGGCTAAATTTTTACAGCTTTGTTCTAAGATTTTAATGTTGGGCATTTTTTCATTTTATCACTTTATTACAAAATGGCAGCCAAGTAAATGAGAATTTTAAAAAAAACCTACTTTTCCAAAAATTAATCCATGTTACCTGAAAAAAAAAACCTCACACCTGACATAATCAGTGGAAAATAAAGCATTTTATTACATATTAATGGTTTAACTTAAAAAATATATAAATGTACATAGATCATTTCTAAAATTATATTATAACAAGAAAATCCGTAAAAAATGACGCTCATGTTTTGCCAGAATTCTGCAATTGTTAATTTAAATTACTTTAAAACTAAATAAGCACTCCTTTTAGTATTTTTAACTATTTTTATTATTCTAAATGGTGCATAAAAACAGAACAAAACAAAAAAGTTGACTTTAGTGAAATATTTGATGTAGTACTAGGGTGGTTTTTTTTTTTTTTTTTTTTTTTTTTTTTTTTTAAGGAAACATTTTACTGTAGGTTTTTTTTTTAGAGGACAGCACAATGCTTTTAGTGCAATATATAGACATCATCACTCATCATAAATTTCAGTTATAATTCATTAAAAACTCTCAATAGTAATAAAAGGAGAATGTTATACTAGATTGGATGTAGGGATGCATCCTGGTATAAATTATTATTTCGTCAAGTATATATATATATATTAATAAATAAGAATGGTTTAAACTATTGAAATTTTTTTTTTATTTTCTTTGTGTTGTCATCTCATCCATGGGTGAGTTTATTATTTTTCTTTATTTGTTTTAGCTCAAGTAGTGAATCATAGTGATTCTCTGCTTAAAATAAATTTATTAAGCACAATAAGTAACTTTTCTTTAAGTATTAATTATAATTGGAAATGTTTTGATAAGGAATATTTTGAATTACTTTAATTTCATACAGTCAAATCAGGAAAACTTAAAATTAATTATAATAAAATAAAAGTTAATTCACTTCTGCTATTTATGATAAATCAAGGATATTAAGACTATTTTGAAGAATTAATATTTATTTTTTCATCTTTCATAACAAAACAAATTCTGTCAACTACCACTATAATGAATACTTCAGCCTTTTACGAGGTGTGAGTGTGAGATTTTGAATTAATATATTTATTTCATTTGAATTTATTATTCCATCTTTAACTAACTTTAAATTTTAATTATTGAATCTAATTGCTTATCCAATATCCCAGGCTCACATTTCGTATAATTCTGATAATCTGCATCTTTCTCCTTCCCCTTATGCAGAAGTTTTCCTACACTGACCACATGAGCTATAGATTGGTCACAATGAAAGTTTGGGGGAAGGAATTTCCTTTTTGAAAGTGATTGTTCCATTACTCATTTGACTGAACTGACAGTGACTTAAACTGGGTTTCTGAAATCCCCTATCTTTGAGTGAAAGAAGTGGCAAACCCTACTTCACTACCTGACTAACATAATTGAAACTCGTTTTGCACTTGCTCTGTAGAAATCTATGAAAGATGAGTTGAAAACAGCAAGCTGTATCTTTAGAAATAAAGCAAAAAATTTTAAATGAAGTCAGTGATAAAGTGCTGAAAAAATCAGAAATTACGGCAAAGTATGGAATACCTATTAGCACACTCTCTACAATTTTAAAGAATCATGAAAAGATTGAAGAGGCTTTTTGCTGAGAGTCAATTCAAACCAGCAAGAAAATGAATGAGTACAGGAAAGAATGAAAAAATTGAAATTGCTCTCTTGCAGTGGATAAGAGAGATAAGAAGCCAGTACATTCAAAAAGCGTCATAGAATTTTCTGGAAAAAGATAGGGTGGAGAAGAGTTCGTTAAACAAGTGTCAAGAAAATACAAGCTGCAATTTACCCAAGTTTATGCACCAACAATTAGCTGTACTGATGAAGAAATTGAGGATGTCTATGAAGAAGTAGCTTTAATGCAACAAAAGAGAAAATGCTACGTAAAAAAATAGACTGGAATGCTAGAATTGGAGAAAAAAAAGAAATGTGACTTCTGAGTAGGAAATCATGGATATGATATGAATAATGAAAGAGGAAACAGATTGATTGAGTTTGCACAATGTGGACAGGTGTATATCATGAATTCATTTTTCAAGAAGAAGCCACAAAGAAAATGGACATGGCGTAGTGCAAATGACTCAACAAGTGAAATCGACTACATCTTGATGAACATAACGCATCTTATTCAGGATTGCAGCGTTCTCAATAACTTCAATACAGGAAGCGATCACAGGTTGGTTAGATTTAAACTGCTTTTAAATACTGCTTTTAATTTACTGTCAGTAATTTATAAAATTTTCACCAAAGTTTTAACAACATGACTTGAATCAGCTCAACCTAGAGAACAAGCAGGATTCCGAAATGGATTTAACACAATGGATCGTATTGAAACAGTAACGGAACTCATAGAATAACAAATATAATTTACCTCTCTGCCTTGCCTTTATTGATTATGAAAAAGCATTTGATTCAGTCTACACATTTGCAGTAGCTGATTCTCTGGAGGACATTGGTATAGACAAACCTTACATCAATA
Source organism: Maratus michaelseni (assembly GCA_963931845.1). Taxonomy (NCBI): domain Eukaryota; kingdom Metazoa; phylum Arthropoda; class Arachnida; order Araneae; family Salticidae; genus Maratus; species Maratus michaelseni. Next base: position 437,863,904 of record OZ007586.1, on the reverse strand, counting down.
TCATTAAGAAGATTTACAAGAAAGCAACAGCCACCATCCGTTTAGACAAAGAAAAAATGAAGATCAAGCTTGAAAGAGGAGTAAGACAAGAAGACAACATTTCACCTAAGCTTTTTACTGCTGTCTTAGAAAATATTTTCAAGAAGCTGGATTGGGAAAACAAAGGGATTAGAATAAATGGGGAATATTTAAGCCATCTCCGGTTTGCTGATGACATTTTTATTTTCAGTAATAACCCTGAAGAATTGGAAAATATGCTAAAAGATTTGGCAGAAGCTAGCATTTATGTGGGATTAAAAATAAATTTGGAAAAGACTAAGGTGATGTTCAATTCATTTACATCAAAAAAGAAAATCGTCTACAACAACACTGAGATTAAAGGTGTGCCTTGGACAGGAAACATCATCGGACAACAATATCATGAATGAAATCAATAGAAGAATAAGAAATGGATAGAGTGCTTTTGGGAAGAACAATATTATTCTGAAGAGTAACATGCATCTTTGTTTGAAAAGAAAGGTGTTTAACCAATGTATTTTGTTTGCATTAACTTATGGAGCAGAAACATGGACACTAACAAAACGGATGGTACAAAGATTGCAAACAATACAGCAAAGTATGGAAAGATGTATGCTAGGCATAACCAGAAGAGACAGAAAGAGAATAACTTGGATAAGAAGTCAGACGAATTTTTTTTACATCATTGAGAGAATTAAACTGCTAAAATGGAAATGGGCTGTGCACATTGAAAGAAGACAAGACAATAGATGGAGCACAAACACCCTACAGTGATATCCCAGAGATGTAAAATGACTACGAAGATGACCTCAAGTAAGATGGAGTGACGAAATCAGAAAAGTGGCTAGTGTTAATTGGATGACTAAAGCACTAGACAGGAAAAAATTTAAAAATCTGGGGAAACCTACATGATGATGATATAATATATATGGGTCATTCTTCAGAAAACTTTACATTTTGAGAATAAAACTTTCGATAAATAAATTTAATCAAAAAAATTTATACTAACATCCCTAGTTTGTAACTTTTTCGTAGAATGACCCATATATATAAAATAAATTTAGGAAATATTTTCTATATGACTAAACTATTAAATTTTAAAAAACAGACAATTAGATGATATACATAGAAAAACATTTGTTTTTCAGAAAAGATCATACTTCAAAATAACTGAGATTTTATTTTATTTCAGGCTGAAATACAAATGCAGTCAAATCCAGGGTTGTCTGTTTGCCAGTAAAATTCCTGGAAAAAAATCATAGTGGACAAAATATCATTTTGTCTTTTTGTACACTTTTAGTCATTTGCAAGTTGTAAGTTAGAAACACAGAATTTAAAACTAATGAATAAACATCTTAATTTTAAAGCTGATGTTTATTTTAGTATGGAGATATTACCCTAGGAAAAAGTTAAAGCACCAAATAAAAATAAATGTTATGTCCAACTGACCAGTTTTATTTTTCTAGTATTATTTGTAAACAGATCAATATGCAGAAAGGGATTTTTTTTTTTTTTTTTTTTTTTTTTTTTTTTTACCCTATGGCTTTACATTTGTCATATGGCCGTTCCACTGCCAGTTTATAATCTGTTACAAAATAAGAAATAGAAAATTATAAAATGCTTGATAGCCTAAAATCTTATTTAAAAATAATCAAATGAAGAAATAACATGTTGGTAACAAAACAAATGTTATATAGAAATGAAAGTTGAGTATGGAATAACTTATTAATGCATTCAGATTATTTATATGATGTACTTTAGAGAAGCATCAAAGTAAAAAATATGTAATAATAATTAAAATTTTCCATTAGTTAAAAATGTCAAATGCAAAATAACAAGAAAATAAAAAAGAAACAAACAAACAAAAAAATAAATAAATAAAGTAAAATAAACATAATTTTCAATTCTAATATATATATATATATAGTGGTCAGTTTCTTATGTTTCAATGGTTAAATTTTACTTAAAGTTTTATATATATATATATATATATATATATATATATATAATTATGCAATTGTTTACAATCTAGTATTAAACTGCTAAATGATTTATGAAAAACTTACGTGAAAGAAATTTTTTCCCTCTTTTTGTTAAGTTTAAGGTAATAAAAGAACCCTTTTTTTCTATTAATATATAATATAATAATGAAATTAAAATGCAACTGATTTTTTGTTTAGTTTGATCAATTTTGCTGTAAAGTATTCCATAAAATTAATTGTACCATTGTGTAATTAACATTTTCTTTATGGATTTATCAGATTATGACTAATAAGCAGTCATTATTTTTAAATTAAAGGATTAATTTTTTTAAATATTTTTATTGTTAATAGAAAAGGTAGAAAAACAATTTAATTATATCATCATAATTTTATATGCTACACACATGCAAATTCTGTAAATATTACTTTTGTCCAATTTCGTCCAGCATCCCGGACTTTTTACAAAAAAGTGGACAAACTCTACTCATGAAGCAGATTTCCAATAGCTCAAACTGATATTAAACACTCAAAGCATTTAAACTGCCATTTCCTGTCATGTAATTTGTTAATTCAAAGGTTAATGTAAGAAAATCTTGAAATTAATGTTAATTTTTTGTCAATATATAAAAAAATAAATAAGTAAGATATTCAAATACCTTGATACTGATGCTTTTCATAGCTATTATTTTATGAATAGCTAAACAGATATTTAAAAATATAGTTCCAAGGTTGGAGCCAACCTTAAAGGAGGCTCTACCTTTATATGTACCAGTGTGCAGAAAATCCTACATAAATTATCATAGTGCATAAATTAAATACTTTTAATCAAGAGATATCAAATATATAAACCTGTTTTTAATGTTTTTATGGCTACAGGAGTTGTATTATTCCATAATCCTTCCCACACCTCACCGAACTGGCCTTGACCTAATTTTCTTACAAATTTTAAAGAGCTTCGGTCTATTTCCCATTGGTCTCTTGTGTTATGAGAAAGTCCACCAGTTGCAGGCTTTTCAACCTATAAACGAAAAATAACTGTTTATTAAAATATTTTTAAACAATTAAAGAAAAATATCAGCAGATATTGCTGTTATAGTTAGATTTAAAATAATAATAATAAAATGTAAAGATACCAATTATCTATTCTTAAAATTATTTTTTCATTGTCATAATTTTTTTTCCTAAACATTTTGGTAATGAAAATAGGAACTTACAAATGGTCAAAAAGACACTTACAAATGTATTAAAAAAACAAATTCTCTCTTAGATATAAATAACTTTAAAGATATAAAGAACCAGAAAATAAAAATGAGAAAAGAAAGACAAATATCAAATATTAAAATGTAATTATGTAAATGTAACGAAAAATTTCCAAGTATTAAATATGAATTTATTCAATTGTCGATGCTGGATTTTCTTTGATTTCGTGTTTGCCCCAGGGTTGGTGGCTCACGGAAAATATTCCATCTTGTGCTGTGTTTGTAGCCTTGCCAACATGTTATGGTGAAAAAGTTCCAGGCTGAGTATCGTTCCCAAGTGGTTCAGTTGGTAGAACGTCAGTGCGCTATACTGATGACCCTGGGTTCGAGTCCCGGCTTGGGTACTTTTTCACTATGTTGGCTATACACCTATTAAGCAATTAAAATGTGAATATTATGAATTTAAAATGCCTATAACATAAATAATTCAGAATTCAGTAGAATTCTTATTTGTTTTTTTAGATGTCGAGGAGTTTTTAAGGACTTTATAAAGGAACAAAATATTTTTAAGGATCCATTCAAACTTTTATATGAGCACATTGTGCCTTTAAAATACACATTTCTTAATCAAGATGTTCAAATCAGATATGTAAAGTTTAAAAATAAAAAAAAAGAAATGTAAAAATTTTAATTTCTAAGAACACACAATATGCATATACAGTAATCCCTTAACATTCGCGAGGGTTACGTTCCAGGAAAACCTCGCGAATGTTGAGTCTATCTCTCTGCACTAAAAGGGGGTTACATTCTATAAAATTTTAATTAGAGTGGCACAGCATTTCAAAGAACAAAATGATATATTTATTAATAATACGTTATGCCTAACATATATGTAGAAGTTAAATGTATGCCCATATTCATAAACATGACATTTATTTACGAAAGATAATTCAAATTAACTGATTAGAGAAATAATTACAGCTAAACGAATCATATGTTTTTGTATAAAGTAGTTTCGGTTCTCTCTACTCACAAGGAGATAATGTATTAGTGGGTCGGTATGTGATACAATATTAAAATACGATATTTAAATACAGCTAAATGCTTCAGAAATGCTTTCATTTATTTTCCATCTAAGAGCAGTTTCAGCTGTATCTCTACGAGGACCTGAACATGTTAGATTAATACTAGATTAAAGATGTTGTTACCACTTCTAATATCACCATTGCATTGAATATGTTGTTGTGGTTATTATTTTGCTTTCCTATAACACTCACTCCATTTTCAGTTGACAACAGAAAATTCATTTGAAAATAGATACTAAGAAAACACAGGGGAAATAATCTTTAACCACTACAAATTCTGAAAAAAGAAAGAGATATTCAAAAAAAATCGCGAATGATCAAATCAGATTCTCGCTAATGTTAAGTTTTTCCGCATTTTCATGTTCGCAAATAATCAAAACTCGCGAATGTTAAAACCGCGAATGTTGAGGGATTACTGTACTTATAAAATTTTATTTAAAAATATGCTTTTTTTCTGTTTTCTTTTCTTTCTTTTTTTTTTTTTTTTTTTTTTTTTGCCTTTTTTTTATGACAAAAGTTTATTAAAACAAAGATTTTGTAGGATTTCCTTTCAATTTTCTATTATAAAATAAATAACACTATCTAAATTTTACAGATACTGCTAACATAAAACTATTTAGAAAAATCTTAATTTGGATTTTCCATTAACTTCCTACTTCAAAAAAATTCTTTACTAAGTTCTTTATTTCACATATTTTTTCAACTTGCAAACCTTGATTAAAAGCAATATTCTTGGCAGATTCTGCTTTATGAGCCAAACTGCACTTTGATTTTTCAGTAATAATTTCTATTAATAGAAACTATACATTTCCAAGAGTTCTTAAGAATAAAAAATGAAAATAAAGATTAATTAATATTTAAAGAGTATAAGTAAATACTTAGTTGCTTGGCAGATATTTATAATTGTTGGAATGAACTGGCTTTTGGAATATATGTTCTACAGTAAGGATGTTCAACCTTTCATGCTCAAGGGCCGCATCAATAACTTCTTTAAGTTCTGCAGGACACCCATAATTCAATTACCGTAAAATTCTGAAAATAAGCCCTCACCCGAATGTAAACCTCCTCCCTTAATTTTCAACAAATTTCATTTTTCGAAAAAATTCTGTTTGTAAGCCCCTTTCTAAAAATCATTGGTTGGAATGTGTTTTCATGAACTCTTTGATGACAAAATTTTTTACGGTACTGATAAATGTACCAAGGTTAGATTCTTGGTTATGCTCTAGTGTCTGCATGGGCAGAAATTTCCAGACCCAGGCCTGGCCTGACCTATGAAAAAAAAATGGTCCGACCCGGCCTGGTATAAAAGTTTAGTTCATGCAAAATAATCTATTGGCCTGGCCAGGTATAAAAGTTAAAAGTTCGGCCCGGCCCTGCCTAATATAAAAGCTAGGCCTGGAAAAAGGCTATATTCTTGGCCCCAGCCCAGTCTGCACAAAATCTTAATTGGCCTGGACCGGCCCAACTGAATTTCTACAAAATATCTATTTTTACGTTGATATGGTTAAAAGTTGTCTTGTATGAGGAACTCTGACCAAAAATACTTATTTTAGCTCGTTTTTCTTCATGTTTATAATTTTAATTTTTATAAAAGCACCCTGTGCTGCAATATTTATTTTTTTAATGAATCTCTATTTGTATGTAAATGTTTCAGTTATCATTAATATTGTTAATCCATATTCAATGCATTGGAGACTTAAATATCTGAAAAATGCTATACAGTAAAATCTTCTAAGACAGAATCATATAAGAAAGAAAAAAAATCTGTTACACTGAGAAAAATGATACTTTCAAATCTGAGTAAATTGATGTTTTCATTTTGTTATGAAACTTTTTATTTCAAATATGACGATCCAAAGCTTTCAATTCTGAAATACCAGAAATACTCAGAATATTGAAACATGCACAAACTCAAAACTGTTCACATAGAGGTCAGTTCATACTCATTTTTAAAACATGGACATACTCAAAAATGATTAGAATCAATTCAAACTCACTTTTGAAACATGACAATACTCAAAAATGAGCACATAGAAGTCAGTTCATACTCATTTGAATGAAATGCAATATTTCCCTTTTTCAAGAGAAAAATAATTGTGGTGTTAATGGGTAAACTGTGTCAAAAAGAAAATTTACTCAGTTAAATTTCAATATCCAGGGAGCACTTTTTCATTTAAGAAATATACTGTTAAAACTCAAATTGAAAATTTATATAATTCTTATCTCGAAGTGCAGGTAGGCTCACGTCCCGCTTCTCCCCCCGGCTAAAGAGCACCACCTTGGGGGTGCCCGGGTAAATCAGCTCCTTCTTGGTCGTGACTCGTATGGGCTTACGAGAGCCTGGAATTGACGGATGACGTACGACTGCCTTTGGCGGCCGTAGCCTCTCATCTCCCCTTCCCCACATGAATAATAAAGTTGTACAATCTTAACCACGATCTCAAATTGACCAAATCTCTCCGAAATCCCAAATTTCCAATATTCTCAGCAACAAATTAAGGAATATTATAAAATATCAATATGTGTCTGAATCATTCGATGAATTGCATTTAAAATCACTCATGTGATCTGGATGGCGAAGTGGCTAAGGCAATGGGCTTGTGTAACTAGTAGGACTCGGGTTCGATGCTGGCTCTAGGTAAAAGCATAAATTTAGTTTATCCTCCCATCCCATACTCGTAAATGGAACCAGAGATGGCAGCATTAGTGCTTTTTTTCTAGCAATTGTTTGAAACATGGAAATACTCAAATATGAGCACATGATCTCTGTGTGTCAGCCAAGTTCGTCTGACATACTAGGGTGTTATATTACACGAACCATTTCAAGCTGTTTTCGCCAAATTTCGACACTCTACTACTGAAAATCTATTTGACCTACATACTTGTAATTTTAGATGTGTAGTAAAGCCCCCCTTAATTATCCAGAATCCAAAATTTTATAAATAACGCATAGTTAGTTTCCGAGATAATGATATCAGGGCTCCCAACACATTTTAGTCCTCCAAAAGGGGGAAAGGGGACCATTTTTATTTAAAAAGGGGACTTTGGGGGACCATTTATACTAAAAAAGGGACTTCGGGGTACCATTTATATTAAAAAAGACGAGTGAAAAGGGACCACATGTCTAAAAACACTGCACCAAGTTTTTCTTTTTTTAATTTATTTTTTCATGTGATTTTTATCCTTTTTTTTTTATGTTTCGTAGAGATTTTTTCACATTAATAAAAGGAATTCAGTTTCAATTTTTTAGCCCAGTAGTAAATTTTTCCTTTTTTTTCAATAAAGTTTATTCAGAATTTGTATAGAAATTTTTAAATTTTTTATGTGATTTTTTTAAATTTTTGAAACAAATTTCAGTTTTTATTTGTGATTTGTAGTAATTTTTTGACATTTGTAAAAGGAATTCGATTGCAAACTTTTATATTTTGTTCATCTGAAATTGCATTTTTTGATTTGAATTTTTATCAATTTTTAGCTCTCTCCCCCCCCCCCCCCCCCCCAATTCCACAGTGATTTTTTTTATATTTGTGAAAGAATTTCGGTTACATTGTTAACTATAGTAAATTTGTTCTTCTGCTATTTTTATACATTTTGCAGAGTAGTAAAAGGAATCTGGTTTCAAATTTTTTTAGCCCAATATAGTCAATGTTGTCCTCTTTTTAATAAAGTTTGTTAGCATATACAGGGTGTTTTTTTTTTAACTGACACTATTCAGAGCCGTCTGCAGCTCGTTCTAATAACTGGATTGACACAAAATTTTGTGAATGGACTAAGAAAACCATGGGAAAAAAGATTCCAACAAAAAAAAAAATTAGTTCCAATCACCGCCGATAGGGGGGAATGTGGCGCTGTACATTGAAAAAAACCCATCAGAAACAGACAAAATTAATAATTTGGATAAAATGCCACGTTTTATTCATCATTTACACTTTCCCTTTCATTGATCGCAGTTGAAACATCCATTATCACTTTTTCTGCCACCGGTTTACGTCCTCTGCCTGACCGAACTGCAAGCGAGCCTGTTTCTTCGAATTTCAGAATCATTGCTTTCAATACATTAACGGATAAAGGTCCTTTGCACAGTTTATGGCGTGTTCTAAGTAAACGAAGAGCGGCTGGTGCATTGTACTGGTTACAATATAAGAACTTCACAAGTAACGCGCGCTGCGGTAACGTGAGATTCATTTTCAACCTGAGCTGAAATTGTTTCTCTGTGTTTTTCGCATGCATTTATAACTTAAACTATTGGCGCTACTATCGCTTGCGTAAGTAAAAATTTGCATTTTCATTTTTTGCCCGTATTTTATGCTAATTCCCAGTTGCATAAATGACCACAGCGCCACATTTCCCCCTATCGGTGGTGATTGGAATTAATTTTTTTTTTGTTGGAATCTTTTTTCCCATGGTTTTCTTAGTCCATTCACAAAATTTTGTGTCAATCCAGTTATTAGAACGAGCTACAGACGGCTCTGAACAGTGTCAGTTAAAAAAAAAAACACCCTGTATAAAGATTTCCTTGATCACTTACACAATCTTCAAATATTTTCATTTATTTTCCTTTAAACTCTTTTTCAACCTTAATCTAAACAGCTGTTTATTTTTCATTCAAACCATCAGTTGTTTATTTAGATCTATCTTTTCAGAGATCGCGAGCGATTATGTCACTTTGTTTTCAAAACGTCATATCAGCTTGCCACCGTCATTAGTTTTTATCTGGATAACATGTCTGTTTTTTTAACCACAAGAGGGCTTCTGTCAATGAATGACGTAACCTGACACACCCTTTTGAGTACTACAACTTTGATTCAGCTGTTAGTTTGTGATGTATTTAAACACTTAGGTAATTAAATGAAGTAAGCAGAGCATAGGCACAAGTGGTGCGTTTATGCTGTAATTGACCATGGTTTTATAATGTTCAAAAGCGAAATAAAGATAACTAAAAGTTTCTAAAATATTAATGAAATAATAACAGACAAAAGGAATTAAACTCAACAAGATTTATTCAAATTACTAAGTTCAGAATAAAATACATATTTCCAATATTCCAGAGTAAAAACGATATCACATTACCATTCAATCTATATTTGCATTTGTCAAAACAGAATGCTTAAAAACTTACACAATATATCTTTAGACCGTTAAACATACATCTCATATTCTGGATGTGAAAACTGGAGCACCGATGGAAAAATTCATTTAACAAATTTACTTTGATTAAATTAAGTTTATTACCAGATTAACTTAAATGGAAAAACAATTACTTTTAATTAAAGGCTTTAACAAAGATTCAAAAGAAAGATATAATTTACCTTAAGGATCTTTTAAATTAAATAACCTTAATCTTGTAAAAAATATATTAACATTAAATAAATTCCATTAATCTAAAACCAAAACTTTAATTAAACATAAAACAATATCTTTCCTCACTTCCCGATCCAATGACTCTATCCTTCCAAATACAACCTCCATTCATCAACTTGTCAGTAACGGCCAACCGTACCTGCTCGACCACGATACAGTCGTACTTTGAACCGCCGGACAAAACATGCCACTCCAGGGTACTATCTATACTTATTAAGTAACAAGCCCAATGGCAAACGGTCTACTGATATGAAGCACTATCCGTAGAAACCCAAACCGAGTCATCGTATTTGGTGTTTCAATAGTTAAAACGGTAACAAGTAATTTCGGCTTCCGAAATTACTGATGCAAGAATAATAGACAGAACGATGTCAACATACTTTAAATGGAATCTCGTTCTGAACTATTAAAAATATCAATAGCCTTTTGATGACATGAAAGTTAATATTATGAAAGTCTAAAAACCACAACATCAGGACAAAAGGGAAAAGCTTTACTCACTTTAAATAAAAAGCTTTATATCCAATGGAAAAACTAAATCAAAAGATATATGAAACTAGCTGCACGAAATTATAAGAAAAAGCTGCTCTTTTTATTAAATAACTATTGCTCCAAGAAGTTTCCTTTAAAAACATAATGACATCAAATGCTCCATCTCCAAAAATGAAAGACGTGGTGTTCTTTAAAAAGAAAAAGCCTCTTTACTTGCAGACTCCATTTCATCTAAAAACATTATCTTCCATCTCAAATATAACACATCACCACTCGAATTAAAAAGCACTTCCTTAAAAACAAAACATCACTAGACTAAACACTCGTAGACAACACAAACAACAAACTAGACGGCTTCCAGCCAGCTGGAACATCCCAATACACGACTGCCTCTCTCTTAAATACATTACCGCCTCGTGTCAAGGTCAATGACGTAACCTCCCCATCCTGCAGCAAACAGGTCACTTCCAGCCTCCCAAAGGTACGTGACGATCGATTACGGTCACAGGTAGATACTACAGGTAATGACAGATTATCAGAGCCATCTGTCACCAGCTGCCGTAATCACTTGTATCATGACGTAACCGATCTACCGAAAAGCACGAGAAATGAGGAGACGTGTCTAACAGTGTTGAATCCAGGGGGTGGCCCGGGGGGGAATGTCCCCCCCGGAGCATTGAAATGTCCCCCCCGGAGTATTTGAAATTTGATGCTTTCAGGGGTCAAAAAGTGGAATTTCCCCCCCGGAGCTACAGAAATCCCTCCCGGAGAAAAGTGTCTGAATTCAACACTGGTGTCTAATGTAAACAAGCGATAACGATGTCCATAGGAAGTGAAAAACATGATGTAGATAAGCAAATGGAAAAACCTGAAGCATTAGAATGGATAATATGACCAAATGGTAAGTAACTAAATAAAGATATTTTTACTTTAAAACCATATGAATTACTTTAAATAAAAATATACTTTCATACTGTAAACCAAGGTTATTAAACTGAAGGATTTAATTACTGAAATATGACTGAGCTAATTACTGAATATAACTGAATAGGAGTTAAATAAATATTAAATAAATATAATAAAGCATGAATGGATGAATTAGGTCAATTAAGATATGATTTGAATGAGTGATAAGAACTAAAAGAATTAGTAAAGGGAAAACTATCCAGTTTTTCCAACAGTTTGGACTGGGGTATAAAGGTTGAAACACCAGGTTATCATTATCTGTTTTTTTTTTTCATTTAATGAGTTCTAGAAACCATTTTTGTTGTAAGCATAATGGAGTTTCATTTTATTGAACTTTGTTTTATTTGACCAGATGTTTATTTTATTCCAACCACATGCCAGCTGTAGTCAGTAGCGTAGCTAAGGGGGGGCAAGGGGCGCCAGATTGAGAGAAAAAATTAACAAATTATCCCACATATTTTGACAATAAATATAAATTGCTTTTGTGCGTGTGAATATTTTCTTTAGTAAAATATTTTATTATGTACAAATAATGAAAGAAAAAGCTTCTGTGAATAAGGTTTCTAGGAATAGTTCAACAGAGTTTGTACCTTACATGATTACGTACCTGAAAGGAGGCACAAAATGATTAAACGTTGGGGGCACCCAATTGAAAGACACTTAACCGAAATTATTCCACATATTTCGACAGTAAATATTTGTGTGTGTGTGTGTGTGTGTGAATAATTCTTTAGTAAAATATTTTATTATATACGTCCAAATAATGAAAGAAAAAGCTTCTGTGAATGTTTCTAAGGATTTCTCAACTAAATTTGTACCTTACTTGATTACGTACCTGAAAGGAAGCACAAAATGATTATATGTTGAGGGCCACGGAGTTTTCCTCTGAACTCTGTGGTTGGGGGCGTTCAATTGAGAGGCGCTTTAAACAGAAATTATCTCACATATTTTGACAATGTGTGTGAATGCTTTCAATAAATTCAGTGAAGGATGGAGGGGGGGGAGGTTGCTCCTAGAAAAACAGGCAGACCATATACCAAACTTTTGGAGGTTTACTATACTGGAAATCAAATTCCTCGCTCGCTCGTTGTATCCGGGATTTATTATAAGTATGATATGCTATTGCAGAGATCATCTGCATACATTTTATGACTAAGCCACAATATTATAATTTTCGAAGACACAGCGGAAGTTATGCTGCTACTTTTAAACAACAAGCCCATAAAGTTTGAAAATAGTTTTTAGATTGTTTTTCAAAACAGGATTAACCATTATGATTAAAAGAAAGCAAAATAGGCAGAAAATAACAAAATTTCATCTGAATGGGCAAAGATATGTATCTTTGTAAAGAGTGTTCAAATCAATGTAAAGAGTTTACGGTATTTAAAATTTGAAAACAAGGTGCACCATTGTAAATCTTTAAGAAGCAATTTTTATTGATATTAGTCAATTGTTTTATGAAAATTTTATGATTTGAAAGAAAGCAAAATTGTAATTCTTCAGATAAAATTAATTTTGTTTTAAAAGTATTTAATTGAAAAATTTTTAAGAAAAATTTAAAACCACACCTTTCCTACAATTTTTAACTTTACGCAACATTTTTTTTTTCATACTTTCTTTACAAATCTGCTCTATAACTGCAAGAACCACATTTTCAAAAAGATAATTAGTTAAAATGTCATGACAAATTTTAAAATACAATAAAAAAGACTTTACTTAACATTTTTGCTTTTAGAAAATAAACTATTTATATTGCTGAGAATCCTATTTTAAATTTTATGAAATGCACCTTATGTATTGTTCAAAAGATAAAAAAAAAAGGAAAGAAAGAACATAAAACAATGAGTCAATTGAAAAACATTTTCTATTTTTTTTTTTTTACATAGGACATATGGAACTCCTTGGAAGTAAAAAAGAGTGTACGCACCTTGTAAATGAAACAAGGCAGCATATTTTTTTTCCTTAATTGGGTTTAATTCATAAGTTTTAGCAAACGTGGTTTCTTGTAAATTGACTTTCATTGTTATAATCATTTGTGTTGCAATTCTCATGCGCTTAAAACTACATAGACATATAAGCTAACGTCAAATTCTCGCCAAGTTTGATGGTATTTGGCTAAAGATCTTGCCGATAAATGTAGGTCGCCATAAATGAAGTCAACTTGGCGACAGCTAAATAATTTTCTGAAATTCCCATACAAATTTAGTATTGACGAAAACTATGAATCTTCTATATTCGGGTTGCACACATTTTAGTTTTGTGTGTTTGAGTAAAATTAGCCGAAATCTTAAAAACAAGGAAGAGGGAAGCTACATTTTCCTCATGGTACAAGCCGGAAGTACATTTTTTTCTCTTAAGTAAAAATAATGTCATTATCTTTTTATTTATAGGAAGGGGGGGGGCGCAGAATTTCTTCTTGCCCCGGGTGCCGAAAAACGTAGCTATGCCACTGGCTGTAGTTGTTATTCATTTTCTTTTCATTTGGTTGAAAATATAAGATGTTTTGCAGATAGTGAAAGATGTTTATGCTACATATTTTTATTTAAAGTTATGAAGTGTATTACAAGTTTATACAAACATCATATCCTGAATTAGATGTTGTTGATGGATGTTATGAAAAATGAGAATGAATATTTTGCCATGTTGTCATTGTCAGCCATTTAAAACATTTCGTTATGTAAGTTTATTTTTCATACTTTAAGTTTATTTATATTCTCTTTGAGTTTATTTTTAAATGTTTTTTTGTTAATAAACGTTTAGTTTATTTCAAACTTAATTTGTTTTATCATTGTTTACTTTACACTCTGCCACACTCTGCCATTTATTTTTCAGCTTCCAATACTCTGTTTTAATTTAATTAAATTTTAGAAGCCGGCATTCTTGGTGTATGCACCGGCTGTCCCAATATACCGGCTATTAAAGTTCATTCAGAATTCATGCAACAATTTTTTAATTTTGGGCAATTTATGTGATTTTTAGATTTTTTTCCATGTTTTTTGGTGATTTTACGACAATTGAAAAAGAATCTGTTTTCAATCTTTTAGCCCAGTTTAATAAATTTTGTCCTCCTATAAATAAACTTTATTCAAAATTTGTGCAGCAAGTTTTGATTTTTGACTAATTTTTCATGCAATTTGAGTTTTTTTTTTTTTTTTTTTTTTTGTGTGTGTGTTTTGTGGCGATTTTATGACAGTAAATTTTGTCTTGTAGATTTTTTAATTTTTAGTGATTTTAAATGAGATTTCTAATGCAAATGCATTAGAAATTTTTAATGTTTTTCTACCTTCCGCAGCAAATATTTGACATCCGTGAAAGAATTCAGGTTACAATATTTAACCCATTATAATAAATTTTGTCCTCTATGATTTTTTAACTTTTGGCAATTTTTAAAGTTTCTTGTGTTTTGCAGCAATTTTTTTCCAGTCATAAAAAGGGGACTAAGGGGACAAAAATGCATAAAAGTGGACTAAAGGGAACCATTTTCTAAAGAGGGGACATTAGGAAGAAAAGGGGGGCCATTTGGGAGCCCTGTTATATTTGAAAATGTCTGATAATCGATAATTTTATGACTGACTCATCAAAAAGATCTCATATATCTACTGCACCTACAGACTTCAAATTTGGTACGAAGTTCGTTTGTACTATAATAGTCTAAGAGCTTTCATCACCTGATTTTAGCAAGGCTCATTTTTCTATATATTCTCACTTTTTATTGTGTAATATGCATGCGGCCGGTCTGGCTGGCGGGAGACATTGTGTTTTCCTGTGAGGAGGGGCAATGCAGGAAAAAAGGTGACAAAATTACGTCATTTTAGCATGAATTTTATTTATAACACTTGTTTCTACTAACTATTCGTGATATTAAGCCATTATTGTCAGATAATTTCCACGTTGCTAAGACTGTGCCTAACCCTGATTTAGAGGCAAAATAAGGTGTCAAATTCACGACATTTTAGCAAAGCTGAAATTTTAGTATGTTATACTTTGGCTATCAGATAAGCTATAATTAATTTGACAGACCGAAAATCCGTTGCTAAATTACTGCCAGACGCCGATTTATATCTGGCAGAGAAAGCGCCTATTAGAAGAGTTGGCGGCTTTTGTAGTGCTTTGGCTACTTTCAAAACACTGCCAAGCCATGTTTGCCAAAGCAACGATCCTTACTTTCTATAAAAGTATATATATATATATGATTTGTCGAAATAAATGCTTAATTAAAAATCTTTCTTACACTTATTTAACGTGTCTTGAATGAAAATATTTTTTTTCCTTGCTTATCGCTACAGAAAACACACGTTTTTCCATTTCTAGCCAACGCAGTTAAATTTAATTTTGAAAACACAGAGAACAGGCTACGAACGATATTTTTCCAAACTACAAATGATCATTTGACCTTCAAAAGTAGCAGTAGGCATTGCCTATTTCTTGTTAGCCGCTATAAGTTTATTCAGAAAATTAAAAGAATATATTATGTATTGTATTACTTAAAATTAAAAGCGAATATTAATGAACAATAATTATAATATTACTTAAAAATTAAGAGATAATTTAAATAAACATAACAGTTGACAATTTACACCATGGAGTTTCAGTGTTGCTCTTTTTTTGCTTCTTTGGTGATTTTATAAATCTCTATACTTATAAAAGAACATGTCCTGATGACTCAGAATCAACGCCGAGCTTCAGCCGCTGCTCCTAGGACTATAAAATTTTGAAGACATGCTCCTTAAACAATGTAGGCACCCACTAAGAAAGAATTTTTGAAAATTTACCCCTAAGGGAGTTAAATAGGGGGTCGAAATTTTTATGTCATTTGGTCTTTCGCCAAATTTCAGCAGAAGTTTTAGGTAGGAGTAAGAAATTCAGGATAACAAATCTACAAAAAAAAATAGTTAAACACCTATTTCAGTAATTTCAATAATTCAATCACTAATGTGGTTAAAGGGTGGTCGAAAGTTTCAGGTGATTATGCCTTTTCACCATATCTCAGCAGCAGTTTTAGGTAGGGGCATGAAATTCAGGTTACCCAATCTATTAAAAAAATAGTTAAAGACGTATTTCAGCGATTTTAGAAGTTCAACCACTAAGAGATTTAAATGGGGGGGGGGGGGGGGGTCGAAAGGTTTAGGTCATTTCAAATAAATATTGATCATGGATGTGTGGCTACCATAGGTCTAGGCAGTGTAGCTGTGGACACCCTTGTGGTGTCTCGGACTCTCAACGCCAGTGCTACGGGTACTCTATCGATTTCTGCTGCAGATAAAGGTACCCTACTGAGTACTTAGTATAAAGATAATGCTTGCAGAGGACTATGAAGTATCATTTCGATGTCTTTCGATAGCGACACGAATATTTTGCTTTCAAACTGTTGGATACAGAGGGTTTTGAAGATGCAAATTCTTGCTATGCTGTAGTTTTGGTGGACAAATTCGAATTTTAATAATTACTGTCTGTTTACTTTCAAGTTTGTATGCTGTATGTCAAATAAATGTTATAATTAAACAAAAGGTGCATTAGCATTTTGTTTTTAATTATAGTTTGAGCCAATACTTTCTTTTACCAGATTAAAAACCTACATTAGTAAGAGCTAAAAGTCAGCCGGATTTTCTTGTTAGTGCTTGTTTAAATTTTATATAATTTGTTTGATATTTTTTGGATAGCTTTGTCATTTTATTTGTAAATATGAATGGGACTGTTGATTTATATGTTAATGAGTCTGTAATGATAAAACATAAAATTATGTCAATATGATTATTATTATTTCAGAAATAATAAAAATTTCGAATCAATACATTTTGTTTCAAAACAAACATTAAATACAGCAGTATTAAAATACAGATTTCTGCCGTAAATTGACAGCCAAATATTTTGCTGTAGGAAATTTAAATTAAATTGAATGTTGCCTGACGAATAAAATAGTCACTTGTAAACACATTAAAAACCATTAAGTAAAGTGTTTAAGCATATTGTAGCTGTACAAAAAGTAAAGATATCTAACAAAAACATAACTGTGAAAAAAAAGAGCCAAGTTCTGTGAAAAAAAAAAAAAAATGCTATGTAAGTGGGTACCAAGTTCAAATAAAATTCACTCAAACTTATCTACTGAAGTATTATAGCATTGTTTAAATTGTTTAAAAATAAAAATTATTGATAGCATATTAATAATAAATCTAGAACTTGACAAGTTTTTGATAAATATTATGCCTATCATTTTAATGTCTTAATAAAATTATGATAATATTAATAACACTGTCGTTATAATAATTTTATAAACAAATGACTTGTGTTAAAGATTTGATAAACAAATAAACACACAGATACACTTCCGCTCGTCTTTGATTATCACTCTAATTACCCCCACTCCCCGAAACATCAATACAGACTAAGGCCTGACAAAGGGACAGATACACTTACGCTTGTCCTTGGTCATCACTCTAGATACTCCACCCCTTTCAGGAGCCTCAATACACTCAAATTAAGGCCTCCACACATGAAATAACAAGTTTTGATATAATAATGTCATTAATAAAGATAAATGACTCTTAGGTAAAAACTTCCAAAATTCTAGATTTATTATTAATATGCTATCAATAATTTTTATTTTTAAACAATTTAAACAATGCTATAATATTTCAGTAGGTAAGTTTGAGTGAATTTTATTTGAACTTGGCACCCACTTACATATCACTTATTTTCTTGGGGTTTAACAGAACTTGGGTTTTTTTTTTTTTTTTTCACAGTTATGTTTTTGTTAGATGTTTTATTCTTGAGTGTGTGCATGTTTTCAGAAATGAGTATATACATGTTTCAAACTTGAGTAATTTTGATTCGGAGACATATTGACTATGCGATATACTCAGATTTGAGTATTTTTTGCTCAGTTTTAAAAATGTTGTTTTTGTCGGCGGCGCAGTTAATTGAATGTGTAAAATAGTTTCTTTAATTGTATAAAAACATTTCTTCAAAAATAGAGTTAAGTAAGCATGCATTCGCTTACCTGATTGGGCGATGAAAGCATTTAGTATATCCAATAAATAGATTGGTGACGTGTTGCAACTTCCTCACGTATATTATTATCTGTTAGAGTATTCCGGATTATCTATAAGATCACTTCTGCAAAATAATAATATTAGTTTCGTTGAATAATCACTGTAGAATTAATAGAGTATTTCCTTTCGATTAAATTTAGGTTTAATATACGTTTTTTGATTACATAATTACACAGAGCATTTACATCGCTCTGACATTTTCACACACTACATTTTTATAAAGAAATTCACACAACAACTGACTAAAATCTAAAGAGTTTTTTCATGTCCTTGGTAGCCTTGGATGACGTCACTGGGAAAAAGCACATGATAGCACGTGATAATCATTCTTTCACGTGGGCGTTTATTCCATGTACTTAGCTGAGTTGAAAACAGTTTATGAGTTGGTATATCCGACGAGATAATTAAAGTTGTTTACTGCAAATTTAAAGTACTTTATTATTATCTGACGATTGAAGAGTAGTTGATTCCGAATAGAAGATTACCCTTTAATTGGAATTTCCGTCACTCCCCCTTAATCTTCTATGTAGGATAAGGAAGTAAGTTCAGATTGTTTCGGTGTTTAATGAATTCAGGTTTGGGGTTGGGCTTGGTGAGTGAATCTGCGGTCATAAATTCTGTGGGACAATACTTTAAATCTATTATTCCATCTTCCTTGAGTTGTCTTATCGCGTGGAATCTGATATCTATATGTTTACTTTTTCAAGTATGTTTTTCACTTTCAACCATTTTTATACATGGCTGATTGTCCTCGTATATTGTTATGGGTTTCTGTTGTGGTAATTTTAAATCTTCCAGGAGTTTTATCATCCATAGTATTTCCTGTGCTGCGTTACTTACAGAAATGTATTCAGCTTCTGCTGATGACAGAGCAACGCATGTCTGTCTTTTCGTTGTCCAATGTATGGGACATTTTCCTAACATAAATATATTTCCGCTGGTGGATCGTCTAGTTTCTGGATCACCTCCCCAATCTGCATCTGCGTAAACTTCGAGAATAGGCTTATTTTTCGAACTTAGCGTCAGGTTGAGGTGTTTTGTGTTGTTTAAGTATGTTACGATTCTTTTGACTGCTTTCCAGTCTTTTTCTCGAGGGGTTTCATTTCTACGGCTGAGTATGTTGACCGCTGCTGAAATATCGGGCCTGGTTAATGTTGAGATGTAGAGTAATGTTCCCGTTGCTTGTCTGAATTTAATATTGTTAGGTAATAGATTTTCATCATCGTTGAGTCGATTGTAACCTGCTTCCATAGGTGTGCTGTAAGGTTTTGCGTTTTGAAGATTGAGTTTATCTACCAATTCTTCAATTTTTGAATTTTGGTTTAAGTAGAAATTTTTATCGTCTCTTTTTATATTTATTCCGAGATAGTTATTGACTTCTCCCAAATCTTTCAATTCATATTCCCTTTTGAGATTGTTTATTAATTCAATTATATCTTCGTTTTTTCCGGCGATTAACAAATCATCCACATATACTATAATGTATGTCGAGTTTTCACAATTTTCGCGTATAAAAAGACATGAGTCAGATGTACTTTGTACAAAATTTAATGCTTTAAGACTTTCAGAGATTTTCGTGTGCCATGCTCTGGCGGCTTGTTTAAGCCCGTATATTGCTTTTTGTAATTTACATACTTTGTTTTGTTGATTTGGAGCTATATAGCCTTCCGGCTGTTTCATGTATACCTCTTCTTGTAGGTTTCCGTGTAAAAACGCTGTATTCACGTCGATATGATTAACTTTAAGGTTATGATTTAATGCTGCTATGAGAAATGCACGGATTGTGGTATGAGAGACAACTGGAGCAAAGGTCTCGTCATAATCTACTCCGAATTTCTGACTGTATCCCTGTGCCACGAGTCGTGCTTTATAGGTTTGCACTTGGTTTAGGTTGTCGCGTTTTAATTTAAAAGTCCATTTTGAACCTATCACTTTCTTGCCTGGTGGCGGATCGACTAATGTCCAAGTTTTATTTTTAGCTAGGCACTTGATTTCATTTTCGGTGGCTTTGAGCCAATTTTCCCTATCGTGTGGATTTTTCATTTCCATGATATCGTTCCAATTCTTTGGTTCATTTGATTGTGTGTCTTTAACTAAACAGACAAATCTATCTGGTGGTACTCCTCTGTTAGATCTATTTGACCTTCTTGGTTCTATTTGTGTTTGTTTGGACTCGCATGGTTGTTTTTCATTATCATTAATGTCAATTTCAATGTAATTTTTATTCTTCTCTTCTTGATTTCTATCATCAGTGGAGATTTCTTCGAGATTTGAATCTTCCTCAATGTTGTTTGAGTGTTTTATTTCATGTTCTATGAATTTTACAGTCCTGGCAATTATTATTTGTTTGTCTTTTGTGTGTATGCGATATCCTTTGGAACGTGTGTCGTAACCTAGAAAAATACCTTGTTGCGCTCTATTATCTAGTTTTCCTCGATGTATTTTATTAATGTAAACAAATGCTTTACATCCAAAGGTTCTTAAGTGTTTGAGATCAGGTTTGATACCTTTCCATAGTTCGTATGGAGTTTTGTCGTTCGCTCTTGTTGGTAATCTGTTTTGTAAATATGTCGCTGTGTGTATTGCCTCTCCCCAAAATTGTTTATTTAAATTTGCTTCTAAAAGCATGCTACGTGTCATATCGAGTAGGCTTTTATTCTTCCTTTCTGCCACGCCGTTCTGGCTCGGGTTGTGTGGAATTGTGAATTGGTGTAATATCCCGTTTTCCTTTAGATAATTGTCTATTTCGTTGCTATTATATTCTCCTCCATTATCTGATCTTATTTCTTTTGGTTTTCTACCGAATTGATTATTTACCATTGCAATGTATTCTTTTAATTTATCAATTACTTCGCTTTTCTTAGATAGTAAGTATATAGTTGTATATCTCGAGTAATCGTCGATGAATGTGAGAAAGTATTGTTTTTCTCCTAGTGTTGGTGTACTTATAGGTCCACAGACGTCGCTGTGTATTAAATCGAGAACTTTGTTTGCTCTATTTGTAGCCGATTTTGGATATGGCGCGTCGTTTAATTTAGATTTGATGCAGGTTTCGCATAATTTATTATTGTGTCTGCAGTTTTTAATTTTTATTCCGGTAGCTAGCTGTTTGTTAACAATTGTTTTGATTGCTTCATAATCACGGTGTCCTAGTCTTCGATGCCATACTTCTAAACATTCTTTATTATTATTACAGCTTAGTGTGACGTTTGCATAGTTTTCTGCATTTTCTGAGTGGTTTGTTTGTTCGATTATGTATAAATTATTTTTGTTCTTCGCTCTTATATAAATTTCACCGTCGAACGTTAAATCGCACTTGTCATTTTCAAAGATTAATTTGCATCCATTTTTAGTTGCTTTGCTTACGGATATTAAATTGGATTCTAGTTCTGGGACGTATAGGACTTCCTGTAGTCTTGTGAGTTTTATTTCTCCATTTGGGGATTTCGTTTTTATTAAAACGTCGCCTGAACCAAATGCTTCGAGTTTGTTGCCGTTTGCGATGGTGACTGATGATTTTTCAAAATTGTTAAATTTATCAAATAACCTCTTATCATTTGCAATGTGTGAGGTACTGCCACCGTCGAGTATCCAGTTTTGTTTTCCTAATTTTTCTGTTATTAGTACGCGATCTTCTGATTGATTAGTTTTTGAGCTTATTTTCTGATCATTCGCGTTATCGTGACAGTCAGTATTCTCTTTATAATTCTCTGTGTTTTCATAGCATAGTGATGATGAAAAAGGTTTAGCTTTATTTTTATTATTAAAGTTATTCACATTTTGATATGTGTGTTTGTTTTTGTTGTGCTGTGTGTATCTGCTCTTGAGGTGATAGCACTCGCTATTATTATGATTCGTCATCTTACAGTGACTGCAATATTTTGAATTTCTTTTGTAGTCGTTATAAGTGTGTTTTCTTTGTGTTTTAAATGCCTTTTCAGAGCTGTTGTTTTGTTCAGACATTTCTTGTCTGCGATTATACTCATCTATGAGTTTACTTCTGATAAAATCTGGGGATAATTCGGCTTCGGGCCTTGCCTCTAATGCTGTGATAAGCGTGTTGTAGCTGGGCGGTAATGAGCATAGAAATAGTGCGGATATGTGTGAGTCATTTATATTCTCGCCTATGGCGGATAATTTATCTACTATTTGTAGAATATTTGTTATATGAGTAATCATATTGCCGTTTTCGGGCAGTTTAGTACTGTACAGTTTTCGTAATAAATACAGTTTGCTACTCAAATTTGCTCTTTCATGCGTACTTTTGAGACCTTCCCAGGTTTGCCTGGCTGTGGTAAAATTTTTTACATGCACAATTTGTGCATCATCTATGCTTAGATTAATTAAAGCTCTTGCTTTTCTATCTTTTTTGTTCCAATCCTCATTTAAAGGAGTTGGCGGTTGATCACTTATTACTTCGAATAAGTCTTCTTTAATGAGAAGCATTTCGAGCTTAAATTTCCAGTTGGAATAATTGCTCGAATTTAGTTTCTCGATGAATTGGCTTTCTTTAAATGTAGCCATTTTTATTTTCTATCTTTAATTATTTTTAAAGATATTCAATTTAATTTAATACGAATCGCTTTTCTTTGCGTTCGTTTTTATTTTCTATAAAGCGAGTTTTTTCAGCATATAGCTAATGTGCTTAAAATTTTTATTTAATACATACTATCAGTCTTTCATAATCTGTCGGCGGCGCAGTTAATTGAATGTGTAAAATAGTTTCTTTAATTGTATAAAAACATTTCTTCAAAAATAGAGTTAAGTAAGCATGCATTCGCTTACCTGATTGGGCGATGAAAGCATTTAGTATATCCAATAAATAGATTGGTGACGTGTTGCAACTTCCTCACGTATATTATTATCCGTTAGAGTATTCCGGATTATCTATAAGATCACTTCTGCAAAATAATAATATTAGTTTCGTTGAATAATCACTGTAGAATTAATAGAGTATTTCCTTTCGATTAAATTTAGGTTTAATATACGTTTTTTGATTACATAATTACACAGAGCATTTACATCGCTCTGACATTTTCACACACTACATTTTTATAAAGAAATTCACACAACAACTGACTAAAATCTAAAGAGTTTTTTCATGTCCTTGGTAGCCTTGGATGACGTCACTGGGAAAAAGCACATGATAGCACGTGATAATCATTCTTTCACGTGGGCGTTTATTCCATGTACTTAGCTGAGTTGAAAACAGTTTATGAGTTGGTATATCCGACGAGATAATTAAAGTTGTTTACTGCAAATTTAAAGTACTTTATTATTATCTGACGATTGAAGAGTAGTTGATTCCGAATAGAAGATTACCCTTTAATTGGAATTTCCGTCAGTTTTTAAGTGTATAGACAAGTTTTCTTCTTAGCAAGTACATTGTCTGTTGTAAATGTATTATATTCTTTTCTCACATATTATTATATATTCATTCATTTTGCATGGATCAACACATTTTTTTCATTTAACACAGGATTCTATCATAGGCTGGTTCTTTTCCACAGGTTTTACTGTATTTTAATCAGGGTTGGTCATTTTGCCGGCAAAAACGTATTTTTGCCGGGACAGTGGCAAAAGCTGGTAAAAAGTGGTAAAAACCGGCAAAAATCCAATTTTGCATAACTAAATGCAGTGATGCAGTTTATATGAAAAGGAATCATAACAACAAATCAAATCAAATGTTTTCTTGGTATCTAAATAAAAAAAGATTTTCATGCACCTGCTTTTCCATTCATCATCCACAAACCTGTTTCCCACCTGCTCTCCATGAGCTAAGCAAGTGTGGATCCTCCCTCCCTATACAGGTGGCCAATTACCAACCAGGAATCAGCACAACAGCAGCAGGAGGCGCGCTAAGATTTTGAAAATGCTAGCCATTAAATTAGTCAAATTAAAATACCTTTAGCCCAAATTTTTCTATAATTAGCCAAAAGTATATAATAGGGGTGTACCGAGTAGCACTTTGGCCGAGTAGCCGAGTACCGAGTACTCGGCCGAGTACCGAGTTGCCGAGTACCGAGTAGTTGTGCGTAAGAAAGAACTATTGATGTGCACATGAAGTGAGCTTAAAAATAACATGTCTGTGTGTGTAGATATATATAAACATACTTCTTGCGCATGTAGTCATACATTTAATTTTACAAAAAATTTCAAATTAACTAATTAAATTTGAAATTTAATTATACTCCTATTAAAGACTATTTTTGAAAATTCAAAATATTTAAAACAGTACCATTATTTTTAAAAGATAGAAAAAAAATTAATAAATAAAAGTAAAATTAGCCAATATGAAATTAAAACCCATTCTTCAATTTATCTAACTCACTTTGATACCTGAAATCCATCTGTCAAAAATGGTTATTGGTTACTGTAATTTTGAATAATACAAATTGTCATTGAATAATGCAAAAAGCTGATGCTAAAAGTGTGGCTTGCACTATTCACAATGTGCAACTTATAATAAAATCGGGTTTATCTACCCTACATGCTTTCAGACATGTTAGTTTATAGCTAAAAACATTGATGGACATTTTAACCACTTTGTAGCTGCATGTTCAAATTTTAAAAAAGTTCAGTCACATTTGTCTAAATCCAAAAAAATTAATCATTACAGTAATTAACCATAAGATGAAACTCAAAGTATAATATGTTGAAAATATTGCATGAATTAAAGCAGCCTCTTTGCCTTTATGCTACTGAAAGTAAGATTAAAAATTTAACTACAGTTCAGTAGCAATTACTGGAAAGTGTAATGAAACTGTTATTGCCATTCTGAGTAACATTGAAAAGCTCAAATGAAAGTTCCAATCATTTTGGTTGTGGTATAATGAAAGGGACATTAAAAAGTGAACTCTATTAAAACTAAATTTTGAATTGCTTTGATTTTTCTTAACTTTTCTGTATTTTGTAAACATATTTCTATATACTAAGTAAATAGTTTTTATGAATAATTGCATATATTATATATTTTTATATTCAAATAACTTTTACAGGTCAATTATAAATTCCTTTGGCTTCAAAAATGATAATAATGCTTAAAAATGAAATTCTTACAACTACTCGGTATTGTACTCGGTACTCGGCCCAAAATTTAGCCGAGTACCGAGTACTCGGCAAATTGGCCGAGTATGCCGAGTACCGAGTAAATACCGAGTACTCGGTACGGCCCTAGTATATAATACATTTTTTATCATTAACTCTTTCAGCTCTGACTTTATTGAATTGACAAAAATTGTGCCCATTTGTTTCTTTTTTAATTTTTTTTAGTTATACTCCATCTAAAAATAAAAGCGTTACCTTAAAGCATGACTGCCAACTGTTCAAATTTTTGCATACCACTAAAATTTAATAGAAATTTTGCCTTATTTAATCGTTGAAATGCTGGGGTTAAATAAGGCAAAATTTTCTGTTAAATTTTAGTGGTATCCGAAAATCGGAAGAGTTGGTAGTTGTGCCTTAAAGTAAAGATTAAAATTAAACCGTCGCCAACTAGAAAAAAAAAAAAAACTGCTGATTAACTTTGAACTCAGTACCGTTTTATTATCGTTACTTTTGTGGGTGTAAAATACGTATTTTTCACAACAAACTTTACAAACGTATTTTTCACAAAAAAAAAAATTCATCCACGTTTCTAAACATGATTACAACAACGAAAAGCTCCGGATAAATCATTCACCAGTCTTTTCGTCATAATAATTTTTTGTTCGCCATTTTCATGATGTATTCGTATTTGGCGCATAGGCGAATGACAAGCGCGGCCCCTGCAGCAGGTGCACAAAATGCCTGTTTTCAGTTCTCACCTTATCAGTTTTACAGTTAATCTGAGAAGTAACTTTAGCCATTTTGTTTTTGATAGCTTAGATTCTAAGCTTGGCTGCAGAAAATAAAGAAATAACAATTGCAAGAAATAATGAATAAAGGAGGAAGAAGACAAGATCCAATTTGGGAATCCTTTTATAAGTTATCTGTAGATGGAAAAACTGTTGCTAAGTGTAAAAAATGTGGAAACATTCAGAGCAATAAAGCAGCCATAATGAGGACACATGTTTCAAGCTGTGTAAAAATTGTTACAAATGAATGTGTGGATGTGGAAGCATCCTCTTCATCTGTAAGACAAGCAGGTTTAAACCAGAATAAAAGTGATACAGTGATTAATGAAGAGGTGGACAAGTCACAGCCTCTTTTAAAAAAGGCAGGGCTGCCACTGCCTAATGACACTGAAAATAGTAGCTTTAGTAGCCTACAAAGAAAGAAATAGTAGCCAAAATAGTAGCATTTGTACAAAAATAGTAGCCAAAATAGTCGCATACTTACCTAAAAAAAGGACAATATTAAAAAGTTTCCATAATAACTGAAGGGTCTTTATGAATGTCCACATCTTATTTCAGTGTTTATGTTTCTGCCCAAGTCACTTTTTATACTTTTATTATAAAAAAAAATACACATTTCTATAAAAATGAATATGATATGAATGAAAAAATGCTACGAATTGTGTAAACAGTTCTGAACTCTCCTTAATAAATATAGACGCCAACATTGTAAAAACTACATCAGGAGTAAAATAGTTACATTTCAGGAGTTTTGGACATCCATCAGGAGTAAAATTTAAGCAATTCAGGAGTCGTTTCAGGAGTCATACGAGTGTTTTGAAGATATACTTTTTTAATAGTTCGGCGTCATTTCGAAGATCAATAATGATAAATAAACTAATTTTGCAAAATTTTTGTGAAAATGAACTTGGTAAACAAAATAAAGAATAAAATAAGAGTCCTCAGCTTTGAAAGATAAACTAGGAATCTGTGTAGGAAAATTGATTCCACGGGGTTTTGAAGTTTTTTCTGAATATATGGAAAAAAAAATATTCTGAAAAAAAATTCGCCGTTTTTTTAAGATCCTTGGACGAAATTTGCCGTTTTTTCGAAATCCATCGACGAAATTTACCGTTTTTTCAAGATCCTTGGACGAAATTTGCCGTTTTTTCGAAATCCATCGACGAAATTTACCGTTTTTTCGATATCCTTCGACGAAATTTACCGTTTTTTTCGATATCCTTCGACGAAATTTGCCGTTTTTTGGCGATCTTTCAACAAAATTTGCCGTTTTTTCGAGATCCTTCGACGAAATTTACCGTTTTTTTGAGATCCTTCGACAAAATTTACCGTTTTTCCGAGATCCTTCGACAAAATTTACCGTTTTTCCGAGATCCTTCGACAAAATTTACCGTTTTTTCGAGATCCTTCGACAAAATTTGCCGTTTTTTGGCGATCTTTCGACGAAATTTGCCGTTTTTTCGCGATCCTTCGACAAAATTAGCCGTTTTTTTGCAATCCGATGACGAAATTTGCCGTTTCTTCGACGAAATTGGACGTTTTTCCGTTATCCTTCGACGAAATTAGCAGTTTTTTCCACGATCCTTTGACGAAGTTGGCGTTTTCTCCGTGGCCCTTCGGCGAAATTCGCATTTTTCCGTGATTTCGCCGAAAAACGCGGAAAAATTTGCCGAATTTCCGCCGAAAATGCAGTTTTTTTTTATGGCCTTTTGACCAAATTCACGTGTTTTCACGGTCCTTTGACTAAATTTGCGTTTTTTTCGCAATCTGTCAACGAAATTAGCCATTTCCCGCGATCTTTTAATGAATTATTTTCGCGTTTTTTTCACGATCATTCAACGAAATTCCCCGTTTTTTTAAGATTCTTTGACGAAGTTTGCCGTTTTTCGCGATCCTTCGACAGAATTCGCCATTTTTTAACGATCCTTTGACGAAGTTTGCCTTTTTCGCAATCCTTCGACGAAGTTTGCCGTTTTTTTCGCGATCCTACGGCGAAATTTGCCGTTTTTTCGGATTATTCGACAAAATGATTTCGCGATTCTTCGAAGAATTTACGCGTGTAAAAATTGCACGTCGCATGGGACGCGTAAGAACTATTTTTTTGCGTCCCAATTCCAATTTTTCGCGTAATTTACGCGCTATAGCGCGTCCGCGGCATCGCTGTAAAAGACGCAATTTCCGTATTTTCAACGTTATTTCCGTACTACCGTATTTTACCACGCATTTCCGGAGTTGTTGGCATCTATGTATACTAGACACCAAGCTTTTCTGGGCTCCAAAACCACCTACCACCAAACGTGATTTTCACCTACTAAGCCAAACTAGTTTTTCTCCGACCAAAATCTGCTTGGAATTTCCGTATTCCTGCCGAAACTTGAACATTCCCTGGAATTCAGAAACGATCCCATCAGCACAGTACCTGCCTCCCCTAATTTGCAAATAGAAGCAACCGCTTGCGTACGTACGGAAGGAGGAAACAGCGAGGCAGGTGACCGAGTGCGTTTGGGAAGATGACTTTACAGGCGCTTTGAGGGAGAAAAAAAAAAGATCGATTCTTCACTAAAAATAGTCGCTGGAACCTGAAAAAAGTCGCCTTTTTTTGCGTTTTAGTTGAAATAGTCGCTTTTTAATGGTTTTTGGCCTATAATAGTCGCCATAGTCGCCTGATGCTGAAAATAGTCGCTTTTAGTCGCATTTTAGTCGCAAATGGCAGCCCTGAAAAGGCAAGATAGTTAGAAAGTAGTATAAACAAATTTGTGTCAAAAACTTCAGATCAAGATAAAAGGAAGATTGACCTGATTGTTGCAAAATTCTTTTATGCTTGCAACATATCATTTAATGTTACGGAAAGTGATGCATTTAAAAACTTAATCCACATCTTGAGACCAAGCTACAAACCGCCTTCACGCAAAGAATTGGCAGGTAATCTTTTAGATTCTGTTCACAGTCAAATGGAAGAATCAGTACATGAAAGTTTGAAAGGCAGAGAAGGTACACTTGTTATTGACGGTAGGGCTGGGCGATATATCGATAAAACCGATATAAAATGCATATCGTGATACCGATATAAAAAAATCCTACCCAACGGTATATCAGAAATATCATAAATGTGATGAAAACCATGATATTAAAAGCGCTTCTTCCACTTCGAGCATTCACGAATTGACGGTGTGAATTTTCCCAGCCTAAACCATGATATCAAACAGCGGTCCGTGGGATACCGTATTCATGAATACTAACGGTGTGCGTTCTCGCAGCAGAAAAGGTTTTTGAAAAGGGGAAAGGGTGATTATTCGGTGTTATGAGATGGGTAATAAATATCGTATAGTCTTGTTTACGGTTTCGCCAGCGACCACTGACAGTAGATGATATATCTACTCGCATGCTATGCAGTGTGGATGAATATTTGCTCTTTGTTGTTGAATAATGTGTGAATTAGGCCGATTGAAAGAAAGGAAGTATTTTATTTGTAACAGTGGATTTAATGGGACACATGAATAAAGAATAATTCAGACATGTTTTTATTTGTTCTTTATAATTATTATTTTATGAAAAAAAATTATTAATTTCTTAGTAGTATTCATTAATGTATATTCTAGGGCAAAGAAGGATTTTTAAAAATGCAGATATTTATACTTCTATACCGCGAGTTTTTTCTTTCCAGAATTTATTTTTAAAATCGCGTTCCCGTGATATATGTGAATATTTGGTATCTGACTGTCTCTGTATATATGACCATTGGTCACTGCCCAAAAATTGTTTGGTGGAAATTTTGCATTTAAATTTTTTAAAACCATTAAGCATTATTATGTTTTATTTGAAAATGGTGGAAAGGAATATTATGCAAAGCCTTTAATTTTAATAAAATAAATATATTGAAATGTTTCTTCCCTATTTTTATCCGATTTACAGGGCTGCCAACAACTACGCATTCGGCGTAGTAATTCCGCTTTAACTTTTTTCTTCTACGCACTACGCTCCTTTTCTTGAAACTACGCTTTTCTTCTTTTGTTTACTTTCAGCGTGAAGTGATTACGCAATCCTTGAATCGATCGCGGTTACGGAGGAAGTAAGTTGAAATGCTGGTAGATTTTAGACTTTTCTCCTCCTGAATCGTGACGCGATGTGCGCGCGCATATTTATAGCGCGTCGCCGATTGGAGTATGTTAGAGAGGCCTTTTCCTGTCGCTAGACTTTATTCATTCTGTGTTTCTATCGGCGCTCACCACGTTGCTTACGTTTGATTGTGTCTTCGGAAGTGTTATTCTATTTTTAAAGTGGTATTATTCAAAACTGCTGAAATCCTATTCCTTGTTTTTCATTTATAAATATGTGTGATCAGCCAAAAAAGAAAAATAAATCTCAATCTGATCAAAAATTTCGATCAGAATATTCTGCAAAATGGCCTTGTTTACGTCCATCGGAGAATTCACCTTATGAAGCATTCTGCACAATTTGCAACAGTCATTTTCATGTCAATCACGGTGGAAAGTTTGATTGTTCACGTCATATAAAATCAGTCAGACATCGGAAGTTCAGTGAACGAAAAACGATAGTAAAAAAATTGCCCGAAACTTTTTTTGTGGATAGTGATTTATCTTTGCAAACAACCAAATCCGAAATGCTTTCTACGTCATTTCTTATCGAACATAACGTACCACTAAGTTCGGCTGATCATGCAGGCCATTTATTTAGAGCTATGTTTCCGGATTCGGAAATTACAAAGAATTATTCTTGCGCTCGCACAAAAACGACATCAATTGTCAAATGTATGGCAAGTAACACATGTTCTAAAATTGTTTCTGTTTTAAAACATATGCCATTTTCGATGGCAACAGACGGCAGTACCGACCAAAATGCTGTTAAACTATACCCAATTGTTGTCAGGTATTTTGATGAAACTAAACAAAAAATTATGTGTGCATTGCTGTCTTTAAAAGAATGCAGTGAGAATTCAGGACAAGGTATTTTTTCAATGCTAAATAAAGAAATGGAAGACAAAGATTTAAATTGGAAAAATTGTGTAGCATTTGGATGTGACAATGCAAGTACTATGCTGGGGCATTTAAAGGGTGTTGCTTCTCATATTAAAAAAGTTAATTCAAAATTATATGATCAAGGTTGCTTGTGCCATTTATTGCATATTTGTGCACAAAAAGCAGCTAAAAGCTTACATTGTGATGTAGAATCTCTACTTGTAGATATTTATTACTACCTTGACAAAAGTTCAAAACGAAAAAAAATTTTGATTGATTGCCAGAAAGCATGTGGATTAGAGCCTTACAAAATCTTGAAATTTGTTTCAACTCGTTGGCTATCATTGTTAGAAACACTAAACAGACTTCTTTCGCAGTGGGATGCAATAGTAGAATTTTTCAGTTTTAATTTGGAATTTAAACAAAATGCAAAATTCCGACACATAAAAAAAGTTATTCTTTCTCCAGACACAAAGTTATACCTATTGTTCCTTGAAGCAGTTTTGCCAGTATTTACTACATTAAATGTAAAATTACAAAGTGATGCTCCGCAAATTCATCTTGTAAGAAGGTATCTGAATTCTTTTTTCATAGATCTATTAGTCAGATTCTTACAGCCATCTACAATTTCTAATTTATCCAGCAGTGATGTCACAAAAATAGATTTTTTGAAATCAAGCCATCAAAAGTTAGATGAAGATCTTATCATTGGAGCCAAAACAAAAATTTATCTTGGGGAAAGTATTATGTCAGAAGATGTAAAAAAAAAGTTTTACAGGAGTGTAAGAAAATTTTATGAAGCTGCTTGCACTTTTGTTGTTAAAAGACTCCCACTCACAAGTGATGTCTTGAAGCATGCAGAAATTGCTGATCCAACTCTTAGGGCTCAGGTTTCATTTTCTTCTATGATGTATTTTATAGATTGCTTTTGTGATAGTATACCTATTGATGATTTGGATGCTGTGGAAATGGAATTTTCCAAGTATCAAATAGAACCTTTAAGCAGTGAAATATTATCCTGTAATGCAGATGTTGCTTGGAGTAAACTTTCGGAAATTAAAGATCCAAATGGATCAGTAAAATATCATTTTTTACCTAAAATTATGCTAACAATTCTTCTAATACCACACAGTAATGCTGCTAGTGAAAGGGTGTTTAGCATTGTTAGACACAACTTAACAGAATTTCGTTCATGCCTTAACATTGAAACATTGAATGCATTACTTACTGAAAAAATCAGTTTCTTGAATAATAATGAAAATTGTTACAAAAAAAATTTGAAAAAGAAGAAATTGTAAGTGCTAAAAAAGCTACTGTACAATCTTTAAAAAATTGAAATGTTTACCTGTAAAATAAATTTTTTTTTCACTTAATTGTTTTTTCTTCTTTCAGTTTTTAGCATTTTAACAACAACATAAGTTTTCCTTTTCCATGATAGAATTATTATGATTTGAAATAGATATTGTGCTGGATTTTGTTGTAAGAATATTAATACAAAGTAAGTAAAGTATTCTTTTGATATTTTAATCAAAAATAGCATCATGTATCTTTGTTGAAATGGGAAAAAATCAGTTAGAAACAAAATTTCAATTGGAAACTATATTTCTTATAATTTTTTGAATATTGAATACATATTGCAATATGAGGTAAGTTTTATATTTTAATTGTAAAATATCTTTTATTTTAATATGATTGATAGTTAAATCAATGTTTATCCACAAAATGTTGTTTTTAAATGTTAGCAAATGATTTTATACTAATGATTTAAGGACGCAAAAAATTTGTTTTTGACTACACTTGATTCCTCAAAACTACACATTTTCTATGTTTAAACTACACATTTGTACTCGCAGAAGTTGGCAGCCCTGGATTTACAACCCCCTCCCTCTCTTCTTCTTCACAAATGAGATATTAAAAAAACAATTTACGCGAAGGTGCGGCAAAAAAAAAAAATATATATATATATATATATATATTCATAATTATAGGTTGTAAAATATTAATGTACTGTCGGGTAAAAAATAATCATGCATCATGCATCATAATCAACATGCTGATTATTCATTTTTTTATTATTTTTCATACTTCCATCCATTTTTAAGATTTTCTTCGCGCTTTTTTCCATTATCTTGAAACATGTGCTTGATGACTATATAATACTCTAATCAGCCTTGAATTCAAACATTTTTCTCTGGGAGGTATTTCGGAGGTTCGGGAAGGCAGGTGGTGGTGGGGGGGGGGGGGATATCGTAGGCGCCGGTGAGGGAGGACAATTAATTGCCCCTCCCTGAATTTTGAAATTTAAATCTTTAAATCTGTAAATTTTTATGTTGAAAAAAAATTTAATTTACTTATGCCCAAGTAGCATGATTAATTATGCACTACCGGAAGAAAGAACTATGAAATTTTGTTCACGGGAGATCTGCCCCGCTGAAACTCCCATCGAACAAAGTTTTTATTTTTTAAATTTTGAGTTTATGTGTTGAAAAATTATCTCCTCTGATGAAAAAGAAATGCATATATATATATTTGTTAAATTTCTGTATTGCATGTTGGGGGCTAGCAGAACAACTGTTTTAATATCTTATACCTCCTTGTGTATCATCAGCGTCCATGGTATTATGGTATTCAGAGTGTGTTTGGGAAGGGGGGGGGGTTGCACTTTCGGGACATTAAATAACCGAAAATGTGGAAACTCTAGAGGCTCAGTGTCACCCCTGAATTCATCACTGACTGTAATGCTAAAGTAAAACAAATTCTGTTTAAATATTTTACGTGATAGATAATGTTTCTCTGAAGTGTTTATTTCAGTTATTTGGGATTTTGAATATATCAGTACAGGAAATTGCTGATTGTTTTAATGTAATATATACTGTTAAATTTATTATATTATAAATTGAGCGCAGGAGGGTGTGAAGCGAATCAATAATTACAACGAGCAAACCAAAAATATTTGTTTGAATTGTTGTAATAATCAGTCTCATTACTTTGTTAGAGATTTCGCAAGCAGCTAAAATTTCATAAAGCGCAAATTGGCAAATAATCCTTCTATATATATAAAAAAAGTAATGGTTTGGAAATGGACCAATGAAAATCTGCGTAGATATTCCGGGTTATTCTCATCGCTTTTTTACTAGGGAATTTTTTGAGGAGCGATTACTTTTTTTCTAGCCATTCTACGGATTTGAAAATCATACCACCAGACGCGAAATATAACAAGCTTTCAGAAATTAAAAAAATTATCATGGTCGGACAATAAAAACTCAAAAAATCCTTAAAAATCGAGTAAAAAATCTTTTATTGAAAAAGTCATTTTTTTATATTGTTGCCAATTTCTAAATAAGCGCAAAGGATTATGTTTTATCTCAAATAAAAAATGTATTTGCGCGAGACTATTAAAAACAATAATGGAAGTTTAAAATAATAATTAAATGATCACATGTTGAAAGCAGGAAATAAAGAAAATTACGTCATAAAAATTGTGTTTACACATGAATATTAAAAATAAAAAAGATGAATTAAATGAAAAAGCATTATAACCAGTTAAATGAAAAAGCATTATAACCTGATTACAGAAGATAGTCGCCGTTCGTAATATCATCATCATCATCTTTTTAAAACAGGATACATTACCAGGTTTTAAGAGGATGTGAAATCAGAACAGGGTTTGGTGAGCGTAGCGAGCAGGGGGAGAGCCCCCTAGTTTAGTAAAACTTATTTTATATTATTTAAAGAATTTTTTCATGCAAGTAATGCTCTCTAAAAGATGTTATATATAGAAATTGTTCTCATAATGGAATACAGTGGTATTTAAAATTTCCATTTTTGGTGCCAGATGCGATTTTACTAGCCCTGGTCCCTTGAAGGCAAAATTTTTATTCATTGCCACGAATGATATCTTTTAACTATATCTATCAGTTTTAAAACCATATAGTTTGTCTATTTCAAGCAAGTATAATTTTAGCGACTCAAACAGTCGCCCTAATTCGCTTTCGTCTAAAGCCAACCATATTGTGGAAATACGAGTAAAACTGATTTTTTATTCTTTGTTTCTTCTTCTCAAAATATTCTTTTATTTATTCCGTATATTTAGTTTTAATATCACGATATATCGTCATATCGCGATATTTAGCTGACGATATATCACGATATTGAAATTGAGATATCGCCCAGGTCTAATTGACGGATGGAGTAACATCCACAATGAACCCATAACTGCTTCATGTGTTCAAGTTGATGGAAAATCATATATTGTAGACGTAGAGGATACAGGTGCCACCAAAAAGACTGCTGAATTCTTGTCAAAAAAATGCAGTGATATTATTCAGACTGTTGGAAAAAAGTATGATTGCCAAATAAAAAGCATAGTAACTGACAATGCTAAAAATATAGAAAAAATGAGACGGGAGCTGGAACTAAAGTATGAAAGTGAAAATTCATGTCTGATATCATGTGGTTGTGCAGCTCATTGGTTAAACCTCCTTGGGGAAGACATTACACCTTCTACTATCATTAAGCATGTAGTGGAGGTTCATAAATATTTTCGAAACCACCATGCTCCCTCAGCATGGCTGAAAGAATCTAGTGAATATGTTTCACCTCAGTTACCAGGAAGTACTAGGTGGAATAGTCAGTTGACTTGCCTAGAAACTTTTGAACGAAATCATAATTCATATATAAAAGTATCAAATGACCATTTAGAAATGTACCAAAATATCATTGCTCGCATACGTGATTTTAATCTTTTGCAACAAGTAAAAGATCCCATTAAGTAATTAAAACCAGTCTCAACAGCTTTAGATATCTTGCAGGCTGATTCAACAACAATAGCAAATGCTTGCCATTTATGGTACAATTTGCTGAAAGATGATAATTTGAAATTCCATTTTGTAAAAGTTAAAAAAAGGTTTGAAAAAGCAATTTTGCCCTGGCATCTTCTTGCCTATTTGTTACACTCAAAATATAAGGGTGAGCACCTTAGTTACGAACAAAAAGAACAGGCCAGAGAATGGCTACAAAAAATAAATCCATCTTTCCTATCATATGCCGTGAACTTTGAACTAAAAGAAAAACCTTTCCAAAGTACATTGTTTTCAGAACAAGTTATTATGACAATTGATGCCAATAAGTAGTGGAGAAGTGTCGCAAAGTCATGTGAAATTTCCACATAATTTTGTGGGTTAATAGAACACCTGCAAGCATGCCCAACCAGTAGTGCTGCAATCGAGAGAATATTTTCCAACTTCTCTTTTGTCCACTCAAAAATTCGAAATAGGTTGACAATAAGTAATGTTTCAAACTTGTTTTTTGTTATGGAATGCTGAAAACAGAATTATTTTGTAATGATTATGATGATGGTGATGAAAGTGCCGCTAAATGTTGAATGTGTAATTTTTTATGTTATTGTTATTAAAATATTTAATTTTTTAAAAGAAATTTAAGATTTCACTTAATTGAACACAATATATCAATACATGTACTTACTACTATTGCTTATATTTTGCATCACTGAATTATTGCATTATGCTGATTGATAGGTTGATACATCTTATTTTAAAACTAGAAGTGTTTATAATTTCTGTAGATTTTGCAATATTATTAATTTATGGCAGCATAAAAATCAGACTAACAATGGCTTTTTTTCAATTAAAGAATTTTTTTATTATGAAATTAATAATTTCTCAGTACCGTAAAATCCCGATTGTAAGCCCCCCATTTTTCAAAATCAAAACAGGTTAAATTTGGGAGGGGAGCTTATAATCGGGATTTTTTCTAAAAATCATTTAAAAACCTGTTTTTATCATTAATTTAGAAGTAAAAAAGGGGCGAGAATCTTCTGTATTTCGGCAAATTAAAAATAATAATAATAATAAAATAAAATAAAAATAAATTCCCAACCCTAAAATCCTGACCCCCCCTCAAGAAAAAGAAAGAAAAAAAATTTCAAAATCATTTTTTAAATATTTTTCTTTATTTCTTATTTTATTGTAACAATAAATACTAACTATCTA
Source organism: Maratus michaelseni (assembly GCA_963931845.1). NCBI lineage: Eukaryota > Metazoa > Arthropoda > Arachnida > Araneae > Salticidae > Maratus > Maratus michaelseni. Next base: position 437,826,930 of record OZ007586.1, on the reverse strand, counting down.
AAATCAATCTAAATCTGCTCTCAAAATTACTGTTTCTCCCCCTTTGCTCCCTCTCCTCTGGTACCAAAAATGCATAGTTTAACATTTATACTTTTTAAATTTTAACTTATTTTTCAGACTTATTAAATACTCTATATTAAAATAAATAAATCCAACCTACCACCTAAATTAACCCCACCTCCTAAAATCTCTGCTTCTCTCCCCCTGCTCCCCCCAACCTTATCTCATAAAGATCCTCCCCCTCCAAATGCATCGCGTAAAATTTCAAATCTGTAAAATTGTAAAATTTTAAAAAAAGAGCGAGAGTCTTCCGTATTTCGGCAGATTAATAAATAAATAAATAAAATAAAATAAAAATAAATTCAACCCTAAAATCCTGCACCCCCCTTCAAAAAAAAAAAAAAAATTCAACCTACCATCTAAATTAACCCATCCTCCTAAAATCCCTGCTTCCCCCCCCTGCCCCCCACCCTTATCTCATGAAGATCCTTCCCCTACGAATGCATCTCGTAAAATTTAAAATCTGTAAAATTGTAAAATTTACAAAAAGGGACGAGAAACTTCCGTATTTCGGTAGATTAAAACAAAAATAATAATAAAAAATAAATTACCCCCTAAAATCATGCCCCCCCCCCTGCTCAACAAAAAAAGAAAAATTTAAAAAAATCATTTTTTTTAATTTCTTATTTTATTGTAACAACAAATAATCAATCATATAAATCTGCTCTCAAAATTATTGTTTTCCCCCTTTGCCCCCTCCCTCTGGTACCAAAAATGCATAGTTTAACCTTTATAACATTTTAATTTTAAACTTCTTTTCAGACTTATTAAATACTCTATATTAAAAATAATTAACTCCAACCTACCATCTAAATTAACCCATCCTCCTAAAATCCTTGCTTCTCCCCCCACCTGCCCCCCACCCTTATCTCATGAAGATCCTCCCTCTACAAATGCATCTTGTAAAATTTAAAATCTGTAAAATTTTAAAAAAAGGGCGTGAATCTTCCGTATTTCAGTAGATTAAAAAATAAATAAATAAATGAAAAATAAATTCCCAACCCTAAAATCCTGCACCCTCCCTCCCCCCCCCCCCAAATTTCTTATTTTATTGTATAACAATAAATAATCAATAATCAAAATCTGCTCTCAAAATTACTGTTTCCCCCCTTTGCCCCCCTCTGGTACCAAAAATGCATAGTTTTCTTCTTAATTTTTTCTGCTCTATTTGTGATTTTTCCCCAGCAATATTTAAATAACGATCTACCTTATACCCTCCTCCCTTCCAAAAAGTCCTCTTTATTTCCTTCCCCCCCCCCCTCCAAGTAAAGTCTTTAAAAGTTTTTTTTTTAAAATCTATTTAGAACTTTCTTGCAACTATAATTAAATAATTATCTAAATTGCTTCTCCCTCCCCCTCCCCTCAGCACACAAACTTAAAATCTTTAAAACTATTTTTTAAAGATTTTATGTGGTATTGTTACTTTGTAGCAACAATAAATAAATGATCATCTAACTCTCCCTTTAAAGTTCCATTCTCCATCCCCAGAAAAAGGGATGAATTTCTAGATATGGAGGGGGGGGGTGGAAGGGCAAAGAGAAGATTTTAGTCTTTTTGTAGTTTGGCTGTTCTTACAGATGATATTTTGTTAATGGATGGGGAGTTATTTTAGAGAACATATTTATTTCAAAACATAAAACATACTCGTGATTCAGGGAAGAACAGCCAAACTGCAAAAAATATGAAAATTTTTGCTTTTCTCTCGCATATTTAGACATCCACTTCTCTTCTTTGGGAGAATAGGACAGAGAAAAAATTTCAAATGGAATGAGGATTTTAGATGAGTGATACTTATGTGAGATGATGTAAATGAGATGAGTTACCTTACTACAAAATAAGAAATAGATCAATATTTAAAAAAAATAATATTATTATTAAAGATTTTAAACTATTTGCTGGGTGAGAAGACAGAGGGGGAAGTGGAATTTTTGGGAGAAAGGGGGGTGGGTAATTTAGATGATTGATTATTCATTAATATTGTTACTAAAGAGAAATAAATACAGCAGTTTAAAAAAAAATAGAGTTTTAAAGGCTTTAAAATTTGTGTGTGTGTATGTGTGTGTTGGTGGGAGAGGGGGGGGGCAGACACTTTTGGAGCAGACAGAAAACGTAGGTGAGAAATTAGAAGGCAACAAGTAAGACATAAAATTTCTTCACATAAGAATTTTATAAATTTTAAACTTTGTACTCTTTGGATGGGAGGGAAATATGAATTTCGATGGATGGAGTTTGTAATTTAGATGATTCGTTATTTATTTATTGTTAATAGAGAGCAACAAAGAGGACAGAGGATTTTTTTTTTTTATAAATAGTTTAATTAATTTTTTTTTTTTTTTATATGGGTTAGCTAAGTAAAAGAAGCAGACATTTTGGTGGTAAAGCGATAACTGAAATGGTTGATTAGTTATTTATTGTTACTAGACAACAAATTTTTTAATAAAAATTTTACACTTTGTATCCTGAGAGAAGAGGGAGGGAAGGAAGGAGAAGTGTAAGTTTCAGAGAGAGAGGAGTAGCGTGGAGGGTAATTTATGTGATTGATTATTTACTTATACTAGAGAGCAACATGTAAGACAGAATATATTTTTTAAATAGAGTTTCAAAGATTTTTTTGCTGGGGGCCGGCAAAATAGCAGAAGCAGACATCTTGGTGGTAGAGAGAAAATTTAAATGGCTGATTATTTATTTATTGTTAGTAGAGAGCAACAAATAGAGCGTAATTTTTTTTATAAAGAGTTTTAAAGATTTTAAACTTTATATGCTGAGGGTAGGGAGATTGTAGTGTAGAGGATTGATTTTTTTACTAATTGTTACATTACTAGTGAGCAGAAAGAAGTACAGAAGGATTTAAGATTCACAAGTTTTCAAACTTTTTATGTAAGAGAGGGCATAGAAGGGAAACAGACATTTCATGTGAGAGGAAGGATTTTATTAACATTATATAAAAACATAAGTGGAAATATGTCAAAACTATCAAAAGAATGAAAATTGCCTCCCTTGGATTTTAAAATCAATTTTTTGTGCATAATTTTTTTTTTGTATGTGAGAAGGGAGGGAGGGGGTGGACTTATATTTGGGAATGGAAAATAAAATCAAAATTGCTTAAAAGTGGGAGGGGTACTTACTTTCAAGAGGGGGGGGGGCTTACTTTCGAGATTTTACGGATATATATTTTTTTTTGGAGGGGGGGCTTATATTCAGGAATGGAAAAGAAAACCAAAATTGCTTATAAGTGGGAGGGGGCTTACATTCGAGGGGGGGCTTACTTTCGGGATTTTACGGTAATTAAGATGAGTATATTAAGTTATCATCATAATGCATAGTACTACTATTCAATGATTGTTAATTTCAGATAAGTAAAAGAAGTGAAACGTGCATTTATATGTAAAAAATCAATTTTTGCCATTTTTGCTGGCAAAAACTGGCAAAAAACTATTTTTGCCAGGGCGGTTTTTACCGCGGTTTTTTCCACCTGCGACAAAAAACTTGCCAACCCTGATTTTAATTTTATTGCCTAGATATCTAGTATTCTTTAAAAGGAATAAATTTTAAATGTAGAATAATGGCAATTCAAAAATATATGAATTTTTTGCAAAAATTGTTGGGCCGGGCCAAATTTTACTGATTTTTGCACAGACCAGGCCATGCCAGGAGAAAGATTTTCGTACGGACTGGATTGAGACCGGGCCTGAAAATTTTGGCCCATGCAGACCTCTAGGAAGAATTAACTTGACGGCTCCGAAGACAGAGTGATGCACAATAGCCTTTACAGCACAGTGAAACCATCGCAGTAGAATGTACAGAAAGACTGGATTAATCTTGTTTTTTTTTACAATTACAGGGCTCCCAACACATTTTAGTCCTCCAAAAGGGGGAAAGGGGACCATTTTTATTTTAAAAGGGGACTTTGGTAGACCATTTATACTAAAAAAGGGGACTTTGGGGGACCATTTATATTAAAAAAGGCAACTGAAAAGGGATCACGTGTCTAAAAATACTGCACCAAGTTTTCCTAAATATCCAAATTTTTAAAAATTACCTCAGAAAATATGTTAATTGATTATCTTTATAAAAAAAGATGCCATTAGTCAATGTACATAGCTTTATTTAACACACACTTAAATATCCTATGACAAGATGGGTTATATTTAGAGCAGCAAAAAATGCTTTAAAATAAAATATAAACAGTAAAAATTAATGCATCTAAGAAAATATTAAATCAATCAATTGTTAGCGGAGTTAAACATTAACAATTATAAAAATATAGTGCATTTCTTGGAATTTAAAACATGTAGTAACAGTAATCAATGAATAAAAAAAGCACATCATAACAACGCCTTCTGTTAAGTAATAAAATTTAAAATTAGATTAACATATACATTGTTAATTATTAACTCAAACATAAAATTCAGTTCCTTTCTATACAATAGAAACTGAGATGCTATAATGTTCATCCGAAAAAGCATAGTATGGCAACGCCCCTTGGGAAGTGATCAAAACCTATATTGAATGAATATTCATAATCATCTTACATATTAAATTGATGAAATTCTATCCCAAACATGCAAGGATCTGGTTATCATGGAAATCATTAAAAATGTGACCCAGTAGCACCACCTGTTGTGTGAAATACACCAAAATCTAATCAGCATCAATTTATGTTACGGGTTAGCTGAATGTGAAGTTTGGTGAAATTTCACCCAGATTGCCTTATTAAAATACCTCATGTAAAATGTAAAAAATGCAGCCTAACAGTGCCACCTGTTGGGCCATATATGCGAAAACATAATCAGCACCTCTATGTGTTAAAGTCTAATTAAATAGGGCATTTGATGAAATTCCATGCTTTAGTTTCTGATACAGAATGGCTACAAAATGTGTATCACATACAAAGAGAGATTTTTAAACAAGTGGGTAAGTGTGATCAAAGATCGCTCAAAGGGTTTCGTTTAATATTCTTTTCAAAACATTTTATCCTTTCATTAATAAATCCAAATAAATTTCATTTAGAAACAAAAAAATCATGTTTTTTATAAAGTAAAAATTTATTGGTCTATTTTTTTTAATATCTAAACCAGCCCGCTATTATATTCTGTCATAATAATATCTGTCATGCGGACTAAATGTGATATTTAAAAAAAATAATTTCAAAATTAAACATGTTGTACACTTTCAAAATGTTAAAATATGCGAATATTTCCATAATCGGATTTTTATCACGATTCAATATGTTTCTCAGACTCATATATTTACTATTCTCTATTACTCATATTGATACTCGCTTTGTATTATTCTCAAACATTTGAAAAATTTGTTGAACTTCCAATATGACGTCAGATTTTCTTTTTAATTCTCTAATGACGGGATATTAATCTGCTTTGTGTATATACACATGCTCATACTCCTTGTATTATTGAGAAATCTTAGAAATTTTCTGTTTTATTACCACTATGACATCAATTAATTTTATTTCATATTAATCTTTTTTTCAATTGGTGAAACTTTTTATTTCATTTTCATTTTTCACGTGGAAATCGTTCAATAGAAAATTAATTATTGTAGAAAGAATTTCATTGTGGATTTCTAATTTTTGGCAACTGCTATAACGAAACATGTTTAAATTTAATAGGAAAAGGCTGTTAGAATTTTGTTTTTTTATCTCTATTTATTAAAATAGGATTTTTTCAAATTTTAATATTTTGAGCTTCATAGCTGGTATTCAGCTATATATACGCAAAGTTTCTGCTCTGTAAGTTACATAGTCTCTGAGAATGGCTCTGTGACGGACAGACAACGGAGCGGGAGTAATAGGGTTGTGTAAGGTGAACGAAACCCTAAAAATTATCAAATCATATTCAGGTCAACCTAAAAAAAAAAAAAAAAAGGGGGGGCCAGAAATTATTTGCATGATTCTAATATTTTCTTCTGATAAATATATATTAAAGAAAGTATTTAAAAAAGAAAAAATTTTAATTAAGATTTCCTTTAATAGCTGAGATACACTTCTCCCCATTAAAATCAAAACTGCATCTATAATAACATAGAAGTTTATCTGTATGCTGAAGAGACTGTTTCACATAGAGCTACGAGATTTGGCAGGAAGGTACTTGTATGTCTAAAGTTAGTTTTTGAATTTTTTTGTTACATTTTTTTTTATTTAGTTTTCATGGAATTTTTACCCTTCATGTTTCATGGCGATTTTTTTACATTAATAAAAGGAATTCAGTTTCAATTTTTTAGCCCAATAATAATTTTTTTCCTTTTTTCAGTTTACTCTGAACTTGTATAGTGATTTTTAAATTTTTACCGAATTTTTTATGCAAATTTCAGTTTTTTTTTGTGATTTGTGGTAACTTTTTGACATTTGTAAAAAGAATTCGGTTGCGAACTTTTATATTTTGTTCTTCTGAAATTGCATTTTTTAATTTGATTTTTTTCCAATTTTTAGCTTTTTTTTTGTTGTTGTTTGTTTCCACATTCTGCGGTGATTTTTTGACATTTGTGACAGATTTTCGGTTACATTGTTAACTATAGTAATTTTTTTCTTCTGCGATTTATATACATTTTGCAGTGATTTTTCGCAGAGTAGTAAAAAGAAACCGGTTTCAAATTTTTTTAGTCCAATATAGTAAATGTGGTCCTCTTTTTATCAAGCAGGGTGGTCGCTCTGCCAAGCCAAGCTTAAAAAAAAAAACGCCACACAAACAACGCCAAGAACTGGAATAAAGACCGCTAATGCTTATATACAGAAAGCAACTTCGCAATGTTAAATCGACAAAACATGCCAGATTAAAATATCAGATATCAAACAAACCGAGCGTCGTAGAAAAAAAAAACGAAAACTAGAAGAATCTAAGGAAGAATTTCTTCAATTTAAGACCAAACTCATCTTCATAAGTGATTTATAAACAGAGATATAGCTTTTTTTTAAAAACGTCGAGTTACTTAAAATGATCACTATTTTCTTCGTCAAACTTTTTTTTTCAAACAAGCTACAGGCCTTAATATTGGGCAGAATAAAAAAAGGATTGCATTTTTGGACAAGTAATTACGTAATCTATGTGCTTTTATAAAATTCCGTGTAAAAAAAAATATTTTCTATCCTTAATTAGCAAAAAACTGTTAATTAACTTGGCGATTAAAAAATTATGCCAAAACAGAGATAAAACCCGCCAACGACCATGTACCATCTGTATTAAAATAGCACAAATCAGTTACAGGTTATAATATAACCACATCAAATTTCATCTGCAAGTCAGCCATTTTCTTCTGAAGATATTTTTTTTTAAATAAAACTTCACAATTATAAGAACACATATTTTATCAAATAATTAAATATGACTGCAAACTGTGGCAGATGATTGTTTCTAACATGAATAAGTATGAGAAATTGCCGGTTACGGATATGGATCTGGGTAGCTCAGTCGCAGAGCGTCGGCATGGTACGCATAAGGTCCCAGGTTCGAGTCCAGGCCCAGGTCAATTTTTCACTCATGTTTGTTTAGTGTATTTAATTGTCTGATAAAATGCGTGTTCTTATAAATATTGTAAAATAAAGTAATCAGACGTAGTGTTTATGCTTTAAAAATATTTTAAATATATAATTTACGATTTTAGAAAGATCTTTAAAAATAAATTAGTTTTTGAGGGAAGATGTACCTTCTAAAATGTATACATTAAGAGTTATCGCCATTTAAAATTTCTTTCCAAACGTAAACAAAAATTTTGAAATGAATTAAATGTGATTCATTTATTTCTAAAAATAAAAAAACACGGTAAAGGACAGGCATTTCGTTCGCAGGAATACCTTTCACGTCATCTACTATATATACGAGGCTAGCGAAAAAGAAAGGCTCCCGCGGTGCTTTACGCGTATCTTTTTTTACAGACCGCGGGAATCACGTGAGGCTCGAATCCACCAATGCAGGTGTACGAAAAGAGCATCACGTCACTCTAGCGGTCTGTAAAAAAAGATAAGTGGAACGCACCGCGGTAGCCTGTCTTTTTCGTTAGCCTCGCTATATATATAAAACACAAACGAAAATTTCGTTCCGTTCCTTTATAACTCGAGATCTGCTGAATGGAATTTGATGGAACTTGCACTGTTCGAGAGATAATTTTTCAGGGAAGGTTTTAGTATGTAACACAACGTTCTACGTATAATAGCTATCGAATTATGATAGAAAGTTCTGTTATTTTGGCCGAAAAGGTTACCATTGCTAATTTTTTGGCGATCATTACTGTTGCAGAAAGAAATGAAAAGGCTATACATCTCGAAAAATAAAAGAAAACTGTTACTAATTTTATTTAAAAATAAAAAAAGAAAGAAAGAAAGAAAAAAAAAAGAGTTTTGATGAGAGAATATTATAAAACAAAAATATTTAATTTAAACATGATTAGAAATGTTCATAATGCTTAAAACATTATTCAAGGGCAAGATTTCTATTGAAACAAATTTGGCGATTTATCTTTTGTTTTTGGCGATTTTGATTTTACTTTTGACCCCAAACAATTTGATTTTAAGCCAAAAAGTGTCTTTTTTTGTTGCAGAAAGAATTGAAATGGCTATACATCTGGAAAAATAAAAGAAAAAACTGTTACTAATTTTATTTTTTTTAAAAACAAAGAAAAGAAAAAAAAGAAAAACAGTTTTGATGAGAGATTTTAGGCCAAAAGGTGTTTTTTTTTTCAAGTGTACGACTGCATTTTCGCAGTATTTTTTTTTTTTTCGCAGTATTTTTACTTTTTGGTTAGCCGGGCGCCAGTGATATATATATATATACACACACATATATACACATATATCTACACAAATACATGTATATACATACATATATATATATATATATATATGTGTGTGTGTGTGTGTGTGTGTGTGTGTGTGTGTGTGTGTGTGTGTGTGTGTGTTCATATATCACTGGTGCCCGGCTAACCGAAAAGTACCTTTTTTTATTCAAATGCAAACTATATTAATGGCAATATACTTCTATTTACTTCTACATATATGAAATTTCGTTCCGGCTGCTTATAACTCGAGTTCTGCTGAATGCATTTTCGTAGAACTTAAACTAAGATAATTTTTAAGGGAAGGTTTTAATGTATAACATATCGTTCTACGTAGCTTAGTTATATAATTATTCTAGGAAGTTCTATAATCAGATCAATCCGATTATGAAAGATTAGCCTTTTTAAAAGATTTTGCCGAATGTATTTCGATGGAATCTATACTGTTAAATAATTTTCTCGTTTTATTATATAACGTTGCTTAGTTCTAGAATTATAGGGGGAAATTCGAAAATCGGGTGACCATTTTTTTTATCAAATATTAGCCTTTTCAATATTTGATTCCGATTATGAAAGATTAGCCTTCTAAAAAAGTTCTACTGAACGGATTTTGATGAGAATTGTATTGTTAGTTAGATGCTATTTCAGAAATGGTGTTAATGTACTATATATTGTCCTACGTTGCTTAGTCCAACAGTTATGTGTGAAGGTTATATAGTCAAGTGAACCCGATTCCGAAATATTAGCCTTTTTGATAGTTTTTACTGGGCGTATTTTTTGCGACTTGCATTGTTAAGTAGATAATTTGTAAGGATTGTTTTAGTATATTTTATATCGTTTTGTTGTTTTAGAATTATGTGGAAAAGTTCAATAATCAGATTATCAAAGATTAGCCTTTATAAAAACTTCTTCTGAATGGATTTTGTTAGTTAATTTGTTTGCATTGTTATTTCGATAATTTTTAGTGATGGTTTTAGTATATTGCATATAGTTTTATCATTCTTTAGCAAACCCTAACTGTAAATGACCAAATAAAAGAGTTGGTCCTTAACAGCTAAAATTTTGACTGCACATTAGAAAATATAATAGCACAATCGCGTCATTTTTCAGTAATGTGGAAGGATATTCCACGTAAATATACAGATTGCTTTCAAATACAAGGTCAAATTAAACGATATATTTCGTTTGATTCAGGGTTCATTTGTAGAAACCGACCAGCGCAGCGGGCGTAGCTTGCTAGTTTTACTATAAATTAATGAAATCCAGTTGTTAAATTACTTTTGTTTAGAAGTGAAGTTTCCATTTAAATTTATTGTAACAGTACAATGTTTAATTGAATAAAATAAGGTAAATCTAAGAAATTGCTAAGAAATTCCAAACATCCACAGGGCAACGCAAAAAAAATAAAATAATAATAAACAAAAAATAAAAAATAGATAAATAAATAAATAAATAAATAAAAATCAGCTTTCAGAAATTCTAAAAATTGTTCCGCTATTCATATTATGTATCTTCGGGGTCCATCCTCCCACTTTCAGCCCTCCCACCCAAAGGGGGCACTTTTTAAAATTTTGCCGACACCTCTCATGTGATATATCGTTGGAAAAGTCTGTGAACGCTTAATCATAATATGCAGGGGGGGGGGGGGTATTTTCTAAATTTTGCACATACCCCTCATGTGATACATCGTTGGAAAGGTCTGTGACCGCTTAATCCTATTATGCATCTCTGGTGTTCATCCCCCCTTTTGCCCCCCAAGCGCGATTAGCTTTCACCGCCAGGGGACGCTTTCCTATATCTGTTCCTACGAGTCGGATCACGACGGGGTATGGCTTATTCGACTCGACATCAATAGAGCTTTCCGATTTTAGTTCATTTTTTCACCACCAGGGGGCACTTTTCTATCTCTGGTTCTATGGGCTAGATCACGACGGGGTACAGTTCATTCGACTCGACATCTATAGCCTTAACGATTTCAGTGCCCGAGGTTCATACAGAACAGATTGCGCTACCTGGTGGTGGAAGATGGAACTTGAGCGTGCGCAGCACGACTGCTATACGGTGCCGAAGGCAGCGGGGACCCGTGTCGGAAGTTAGTTTGGTTAGAGGTTTATACTATTCGATGTGCAAATTAAGGGATTATCCGGTGCCGAAGGCAGCGGAGAACCAGGTCGGAGGTTCGTTCGGTTCAAGGTTTATCTTATTCGAGGTTTTACAAGATTCGAGGCCCCGATATAAATTAGGGGTCCGCTAGCGGGCGAAGCCAGCTAGTGCTAATAATAAAAGAGTGTGATATCACGTTTGATTTCAAATGCAGCGCTGACACGCTATGTACGTATTGCATTTTTATTCATTTCATCGATAAGTCAGTGATATTTTTTAACGGGGGATAACAAGTATTATAACAAGCTACATTTAGTATGTTGTTATTAGTTTAATTTAAAAATCTACTGGTATTTCTAGTTAACCTTTTAAACAATGACTGAAAGTAAAATGTAATTTTAAATTATTTCTCATGTTTAGATTATTTAAATTATGTTTATTCTGTTTTAAAAAAAAGAAATGATATCTACAAAAACAACTTTTCAAAAGTAAAAAAAAAGCCAAGCGTAAAAAAAAAAAAAAGTTGTGGCTAAAAAATGGTGTGATATCAAATTTCCAAGCTATTATATTACTTTTTTAACTTTTTTCCATTAAATAAGTTATCATATATATAAGTCGAGTGCCTACGTATATGTTAATAGAAATCGTTTTCTCCTGTACTAAATACATCCTAACGAGTTTCTGAAAATTCAATTTTTTTCAAATTATGCATGATGGGCTTGGCGGCCATCTTTTCATATTTCTAAGCACCCAAATTTCTAAAGTAAAAGCGAACTTCAGATTTTAACTACGGACAGATAAATTAGATAAGACTGATATTTTGAGAAATTGATTTTTACTAGTTTGAAATTATTAATTACTCTAAAAAATAAATCATAAGATAAATCTTTAAGATAAGTCATCATTATCTTAAGACACAATTTTCAGATCATACAAATCTATAAATGAAACGCTTAAAATATTTGCTTAAATAACAATTTTGAACTTCGGATTTTAACTACGGATTTGGATGCTTAGAATTTTGTGAATAATATGCAAAGATGGCCGCCAAGCCCATCATGCATAATTTGAAAAAAATTGAATTTTCAGAAACTCGTTAGGATGTATTTAGTACAGGAGAAAACGATTTCTATTAACATATACGTAGGCACTCGACTTATATATATGATAACTTATTTAATGGAAAAAAGTTAAAAAGTAATATAATAGCTTGGAAATTTGATATCACACCATTTTTTAGCCACAACTTTTTTTTTTTTTTTTTACGCTTGGCTTTTTTTTTACTTTTGAAAAGTTGTTTTTGTAGATTTTTTCTTCTGCAATTTTTATGCATTTTGCAGTGATTTTTTTTGCAGAGTAATAAAAGGAATGTGTTTCAATTTTTTTAGCCCAATATAGTAAATGTTGTCTTCTTTGTAATAAAGTTTATTCGGAATTCATGCAGCAATTTAATTTTGCACAATTTATGTGATTTTTAGATTTTTTTTGTGTTTTGCGGCGATTGTCAGAATGTCAAAACATTCTGAAAAAGAATCCAGTTTCAATCTTTCAGCCCAGTTTAATAAATATTGTCCTCTCCTTTCTATGGAATTTATTCGGAATTCGTGCAGCAATTTTTAATTTTTAGCTATTTTTTTTATACAGTTTGAGTTTTTTATGTTTTGCAGCAATTTTATAACAGTAAATTTTGTCTTGTAGATTTTTGAATTTTTAGTGATTTTTAATGATATTTCTAATGCGTTTTAAAATATTTTTCTACATTCTGCAGCGATTTTTTTTTACATTCGTGAAAGAATTCCGGTTACAATGTTTTAGCCCATTGTAATAAATGTTGTCCTCTACGATTTTTTAACTTTAAGCAATTTTTGAAGTTTTTGCATTTTGCGGCAATTTTTGCTAGCAAATTTTTTTCCAGTTGTAAAAAGGGGACTAAGGGGACCAAAGAGGACCTTTTTCTAAAAAGGGGACTTTAGAGGGAAAAAGGAGACCATTTGGGAGCCCTGCAATTATGATGACGAAGAGGAGGATTTCGACAGATCTTCGTCTGATAAAGACTAATATATTTTTAATTTTCAATAAATAGCATATGTATTTGATTATTATTTTTTGTTTATTTAATATGCTTTAAAACTTTTTTAGAATATTTTATTTTAAATATTTACCTTATCGTGTAACAATTAATATCTGCTAAGGTGGTTCTCATGAGATTTCCATTTTTTAATAAATAAAATACTTATTGAGTTATAATTCATTTGTGTCACATGATGACATTGTTTTCTGTTGGGTTATATTAAATTTCTAGTTCATTTTATTTTTAATATAAATATAAGTTATCAATTATGTTTATAAAGTTTTTCCAGTTAGTTTTCCCAGCTCTCTCCAACCAATTTGCATATATGTACTGCTAAAATGTTTGTTTGTGACTGATAGTTTTAAAGTCTCATAAATCAATAATATGTTAAAGTAATTTGTAGTAAAGTTTAAAGTTTTCTTAATGTAAAATTTTTCTAAAGTAAAACCAATAGCATATTTATATAAAGCAAATGTAGTTACAAGTGTTATCTGCATAATGTAAAGTTGTAGCAAGTAGTGTTAAAAAGGGTAAACAAACATAGCTGCTACTACAATAAAGCGAAATGTGCAATGCTGGACTCAAAATTCAATAACTGCAACTTTAACCTTTGTTAGATAGTATTACACCAGTTCACCTGGATTCAGTTTCTGTCTCACTAAAGAAAGTATTGACATGGTTTTTTTCTTGCATAAATTAATCTATTGTTAACTGCAATTGTGTTTCTTCAACTTATATGTAACTTTAACTGGTTCACTTTATATTTATAGAGCAGTTGTTGATGTGGTAATATGCTTGCTTGTGTGTTTACTTCCAGGCTTACTTAAATGTTTTTTAAAGTGAAGCTAATTGAGATGAAAAGCCCATGATGGGTGTTTTAAATGAGTTTCTTTACTGATGAATCACTTTATTGTTTTTGCTGTGCTAATATTGTGGAAATGAGCTGGGCTCGTTTATTTTAATTACATCTTTAACCCTTATTACTTTTTTTAAATTATGGTGCTGTTATATTTGAGTAAAAGTGTTGCAATTAAAGCCAGAACTGTTGGTTTGTTTTCACCATTCACTTCTACATTTGAAATCAGTTTATAAAGCCACATATGTTAAATGAAATACTCCATGGCCTAACATTTTCCCCTTACTTGTGCTGTGGCATCGGAAATTCAGTTCAAAACGACGACTTGACAGTGTTTCCTGAAAGATCTTCCGTTTTTACCACGAGTCATTATGAGTAAATAAATCATTTCTGAACTTCACAGTGAATTTTCTGAAAGATTCCAGGGGCGGCAGGGGAGAGATTCACCTCCCCTGACAGAGGTACAGATATTCCTCCTGGAGAAAAATGTCTGAATTAAAGTCCTGCATCAGGTCGTGTAAGCCGACCAAACTCCAAGGGTCGGGTCGGCAATAATTGTTTTTTTTAATTGCAAATTAGAATAACTCTAATTGTTTTCTGTTCAGGTTCAGGCTGAGTTCATATTCCTGCAGGTTAGGTTCAGGTTAACACAATTTTTCAAAAGTTAGTTCAGTATACTGTTTTAGTTTAAAAACTATAACTATAATAATAAACATAGATGTTTGCCTGTGTATACGTTGCTTTGTGAAAAGCCTGCTGTGCAGAGATACAAGATTTGGCAGGAAGGTATATTTATACACCTCAAAGCCCATTTTTGGATTTTTTTTAAATAGATTTTTAGAATTCAATTTTTTATGGGGTTTTTTTTTCACATTTTGCGGCCAGTTTCCTACATTAATCAAGGGAAGCTGTTTCAATAAATCTTTTAGCCCAATGCAATAAATTTTGACGAAATTCACGATTTTCTTCTGCAATCGTTTAATGAAATTAGTGTTTTTTCTGCGATCCTTTGATGAAATTCGTGTTTTTTAAGATTTTTTGACAAAATTCACATATTTTTCCATTGACGAAATTGATTTTTTCCTGCGTTAAATTCACAAAATTGTTTTTTCCACTACAAATTTGTCGAAATTCACAATATTTTTCCGCAACAGATTAAAAAATTTGCTATTTGTTCCCGCAACCGATAGACAAAATTCGTATTGGATTTTGCGATTTTTTGACAAAAATCATAATATTTTATATTTATTGTAATTCGTGATTTGTTTGCACAATCTTTTGACAAAATTCGTGATTTCTTTTTGCCCCAGTGGCAGAAACGCCGCGACACGGCGACGTAGTCGCGGACAATTTTTGTCTGCACTAATGAAATTAATTTAAAAATTGTCCGCAACTTGTGAATTTCGGCAAAGGATCGTGGTAAAAACACGGAATTTCGTCAAAAGATTGCGGTAAAAACATGCGAATTTCGTCAAAAGATTGCGGTAAAAACACGCGAATTTAATCAAAAGATCTCGATAAAAACACGCGATTTTCGTCAAAGGATCGCGGTAAAAACGTGCGATTTTCGGCAAAGGATCGCAGTAAAAACACGCTAATTATTGCAAAGGATCACGGTAAAAACACGCGAAGTTTGGTAAAAGATCGCGGTAAAAACACGTGAATTCCGTCAAAAGATAGCAGTAAACACACGCGAATTTCGTCAAAGGATCACGGTAAAAATACACGAATTTTGTCAAAAAATCGCGGTAAAAACACACGATTTTCGTCAAAGAATCGCGGTAAAAACACGCTAATTACGGCAAAGAATCGCGGTAAACACACACGAATTTCGGCAAAAGATCGCGGTAAACACACGTGAATTTCGGCAAAAGATCATGGTAAAAATACGCGAATTTCGTCAAAAGATAGCAGTAAACACACGTGAATTTCAGCAAAAGATCGTGGTAAAAACGCGCGATTTTTGCCAAAAAATCGAGGTAAAAACACACGAATTTCGGCAAAAGGTCACAGTAAACAACAAAAAAAAAAACGTTATTTTCATCAAACAATTTTGAAAAAAAATAATCGTGAGTATCATCAAAATTTACTACATAAAAAGACTGCTAAAATATTGAAACCCAGTTCTTTTTACTAATGTCTAAAGCTCTAAAGATCGTCACAAAACGAGAAAAAATGCTAAAAATTGCATAAAAAAATTCAAAAATAGATAGTGGAATTCCGGATTCATTTTACTAATGTAGAAAGTTCAGTGCAAAAAGAAAAAGAAAAAAAATTAAGAAAACTAGTCCAAAAGTGGGCTTTGAGGTGCATAACTTCAGACAAAACAACACTTCAGACTCTTCCTGCCAAATCTTGCAGCTCTGCACTTAGCGGTCTCTTCAGAAAACATCACACACAGACAAACATCTATGTTTAATACATAAATTTTTAAATCTGAAACAATATACAGAACCAACTTTTAAAAAATTGGGTTAACCCAAATCCAACCTGCAGGAATCTAAACTCAGCTCGAACTGAAAATAGTGTTAACCCAATCTGCAGCTGAATCAGGACTTTAAGACATTTTGCTCCAGAAGGAATTTCTGTAGCTGCATCAGGGGAGGGAAATCCCCCCCCCCTAAGCTTATCCTTCCCATTTTAGAAATCCCACAAGAAGTGAGATGATGAACCGATATGTAACATCAAAAGTTATAAGCAAAATTAATGAGAATGCATCAACCTTACCCTATCTTAAATAAAATGATGAAAAATTCCTAGTTTAGTGTATTATCATTCATTAAAATTACACGCAAAATTTACAGACAGATTATGAAATTTTAAAAGCTTGTCGCAAACAGCTACAGAACTTTCTGCCACTGGGCTTTTTGCAATTTTTTGACAAAATTTTTCTTTATGACCAAAGGACGAATTTGGTTTTTTATTTGCAACCAATTTTTAAAATTTATAAATTTTTTCAGTGACCAATTAAAGAAAATCTCTATTTGTTTCAGAGACCTTTGACGAAATTCACGATATTTTCTCATGATTGTTTAACGAAATTCAAGATATTTTCCACAATCATTTGAAGAACTTCACAATTTTTTCCGCGACCGATTCGCGAAATTCCGCAAAAGTAAAAAAATATCACATGCTTCCAAGAAAATGAAAAAATATTCGGGAAGAATTACAGGCCTGTGAAAGAATTTTAAGGGGAGAGGGGAATACCACACAGAAATCCCTATTCCGGGGGTTGCATGCTATTTCAAACGCTGCCCCTAAAATAAATCTGCCCTCCCCCTCCAAGAATATCTTAAAATGGCACCCCTGGTTTGGAAGGGAATTAGAGATTCAAATATTTGCAGAAACATGATTCACCCGTGGTTAATATTCATTAAAAGGGTTTTTATGTTAAGAAGTTTGTTTTCCATCCCAGAATATCCCCCCACCTTTTTTTTTATGCCCTAATTTTCGATCAAACTGATGACTGATCTTTTTTTAATTTTCAGAAAATTCGGAAAAGAATCACCTCTGGTCTTTACCAAAAAATGGAAAATGTCTTTCGATTACAAAGTTTCTGAATAAGAACACCTGCCAATTTCATATGCTTCTGAACAAAAATTAATTAAAAAATATGTCATAAAATAGCCAATTTGAATTTGAGAAAAGCCTTAATAGGACATTAATGTTAAGAGGTACTGAGGAAAGGTTCAAGAAAATTCTGTTTTTTAAGACCCCTCCCACTTTTGACAATATTTCATTAATGTTGTCAAAGGGTATTTATTTTCGGAAATTTATGGTAAATAGCATAGGAAAGAAATGCCTATACGTCTAGTTTTATAGACAAGGAGAGGGGGGATTATATATAAGTACTACAGAAATACAAAATTTTTATTTTCTTCTTAATTCATAAAAAAAACATTTTATTTATATTTGCATGTAATATTTAATTTTAACACCAAAAGTTTACTACAATTACTTGATTTAGTAATAGTAGTAGTACATAAGGATAATTTGTGAGAAGCACCGAAGAAAGTGAAAAATGATTGATTTAAATCAGTTTGATTTTAAACATGATTAAAATCAACTGATTTATTATTTTTTAAATCATCGATTTAAATCAACTTAATTTTTTTTTTCAATTTTAGTTTAAGATATTTTATAATAAATATTATGTTTTGACAAAAATACATTGTACATTTACTGAATGACAGTGACTGAGAACTCAAAATCCATGCTTTTTAATGTCATTTAAATCAAATCACACTTAAAAAAAAAAAAAAAAAAAAAAAAAAAAAACCCTAATTTAAAAATAGAGAATCTCAGCTGAAAACTTTTAACCCTTCACTGCACGAATTTTTCTATCTTTATGAAAGAAATTATTTGACATATATTAATCTATATGTTGGCCTAATAATGGGAAAAATAGTAAAAAAAAATTAATTTTAAATTTTCAGCTAGAATTTGATGTTTTATGGTGTGTGCCATACATACAAAATTACGGTTTTAAAACATTATATTGCAATATTTTGCATATAAATGGACATAAATTAATCAATTTTATCTGTCTAACACTCTGCATCTTCTTTTATATTAATATTTTTAAATATTGTGTAAAAATAATGAAAGCAAATTTTACATTAATAGCTTGATTGAAATTTATTTTGTTTCTGAAGAACAAATTCTAATTTGTTGTCTAGTATACACATCTAACACTGACAAAATAAGTATTATTCCATACTTTGGATTGTTCCTGATCAGGGACAGTGATCATGCTCACTAAATTTATGGCACATAATTAATACCGTAATGTTTTCAGGTATGTGCCAGATATGGCACGCGGTGCAGTGAAGGGTTAAAAGATTAATACATATATATTTACCTATTAAAAAATATCTAAATCTTATATAAATTTTTCAATACGAAAACATGGATACTTTCTGTGGAGATATGATAAACATTGGAATAAATAAATATAGGTCATTCAAAAGTATTTTTATCAATATTCATACAGAGATCTCATTATGTCCTTGTGCATATGTAAATAATAAATGGTTCAACATTCTAATGCAGTTTATTTATGGAAAGATCTAGAGAAAAAAATAGCATTCAATGAAATACATGCAAAAGCTTTCAATGCTTGTTACATGTAAGCATTGAGCCCAATACATTTTTTATCCTATCTTTTGCATCCCCACTATGCAGGAGAGAAATTAACAAGATCTGAGAAAATGTCAACATTATTATTTGCTAAAGAGAAATAGTCTACTTTGGTGATGCCTATTATGTTAAAACTAGCTGACCTGCCCAGCGTTGCTCGGGCCCGTGATAAAATGTTAAATAAAACCCAAATTTGTATTATTTTATATATTTTACCCAATTTTGTATGAATTTACATTTTTTATGACAAAATTGCAAAATCATAAAAAAAACATTTACTTCTTTTTTCAAGTATGATATTATATAGTTAAAAAAAATAGCTTTTCTTGTCCAAGCCCTTTAAAATTTTCAATGGCCATAAATATCACGGTTTTACATCAGAAATATTGTTATCTGGTTGTAAAATAAATATATTTTCTTTTTGCGTCGGGTCTGTTAACATAAAAAAAAATAGTATTTGTTGTCTGATCTCTCTGAAATTTTAATAGTTTGTAAATATAACTGTTTCCAAGTCCTCTATAAAATTATGTAAAAATATATGCATTTTAAATAGTGAAAACATTTCCAGAAGCCGGGCGTGACTGCAGAAAACATCCTGTTATTATGGGTTTCCATCAAAAATCTCTCAGATAATTTTTTTTTTTAAATACTTGTTCTAATCCAAACGCTTCGAAATTGTTGTAGGTGATGTAAATATGGTCTACCGAGATGTTCTAAAAAGATTATGTTGAAAAACGAACATTTAGCAAATTTTAGTGCAAGAAAAAAAATCTTCTGGTGAGGTGCAAAATGACCTGCATTCACTGTTTTTCAAAGGGTTAAAATCTGTATTTAGAAAAAATAATAATATCACCTATTAGAAGAAGGTTTCAGCTTTAGGAGCATATGTTTGGTTTGTCTGTATCTCTAAAATTGTGCTATTGAGGGGTGTTGGCGTAAGGGAGAAAACTTAAGGAAAATGACCCTTTCAAAAATATTTTTCAAAGGGTTAACATAATTTTTTTTTCGAATTGATTATGGCATTGGAGACATAAGAGTGCAATCTTTCAGAATATGCTTTCCGTTTTTAAATAAACCAAACGGTTTAGTTGATATCATTTAAAACAAAATTGTGAAATAAATGCATTCTTCATGCAAATGGTTCTTCATTCCCGTACGATGTTCAAAATCGGGTTCTGGGCATGCGCGAGTTCTGAAAACCGGCTTGCAAAAAAGAGATGAATTATTGATCAGTTTTTAATTAATATTTTTGTCAATTTTCAAAGTATTAAAATTCTGAGACTCAGGTGCACATGCCAGACCTTGGATTATCCACACCTAAATTTTTAGACTTCTAGGTGGGCTAGATTTTGCTAGCCACTGGAGACAGACAGACAGACAAACAAACACACACACAGAGCGAAACTTTATTTTATTAGTATAGATTTGAAGCAAAATCTGAACCATTCAATGAATTTTTGTTAGAATCTAATATCTAAATCTAAAGAACCCAGTCCTTTAGAATGGTGGAAGGCACGTGTTACAGTTATCGAAAAGGATGATACAGTATAGGATCCGTTATCCAGAATGCTTGGGACCTGGGGCATTCTGGATAAGGGGGTTTTTCCGTAATTCAGAACACTTTTTTATAAGTATAAAAAATGTACAAAATAATTTCATAAAATGTTGATAAATATGAATAATATATGTAAATACATTATTTATAAATTTGTTCATTTAATACATTATTTGCACAAAATAAAAAAATAACATTCTAAATTACAAAAAATAAATAAAATTTTATTTTGGGAGTTGGCAGCAGAATCTTTTGATTTGGAGATAGCGATGGCATCAACTATCTTCATTTATCCAGCTTGTTTAAAATTTATACTAAGTACCCTAGATTGAGGCTAAAGTTCATCTGCTAGAGTGAATGGCTGCTGCGCATACTGGAGTGTGACGTCATTTGTATAAAATCGAGGCTAACGTAAAAGACAGGCTAACGCGGTGCATTCCACTTATCTTTTTTTACAGACCGCTAAAGTGACGTGATGCTATTTTTGTACACCTTCATTGGTGCATTCGAGCATCACGTGACTCAGGCGGTCTGTAAAAAAAAGATACGTGTAAAGCACTGCGGTAGCCTTTCTTTTTTGTTAGCCTCGTATAAAATTTACTGGAAGTATATTCTAAAAAAGAATTTTAGTTTTTTATTCAGAGGAAATCCCTCTGACTGTGAAAAATTTTTCAAATCTAAATTTACAAATTATCAAGTAACTATTATTTTATGTGTAAAAAGGAAATGTTAAAATCAATGCGTAATCTGGCAACTTTCCATAACCTGTTATTAGTGATGCTGATCCCAATGGCAGATTCGCCGATTCTTAGCATAGAAATAATTTTTCTAGGCTCAATTTTACAAAACAAAAAAGAAATGTTAGTTAGTTTTCTGCTCACCATATTTTTCCGGAATAACACCATGGCATAAAACTATGTTTAACTTTTTTTAATGAAACTTGTAACAAAATAAAATTTGTACACAGACATGTTTTATTTTTCTAACGTATAATTGTTTTTAATTTTTTCTTATTGTAATATTTTTCGTATCATATTTTTTTATATTTATTTATTGAATTTATAAATTAATCAATGCAGGCAATATTATTTTGTTATTTTTTCTTTTACTGACACTTTAATTTTTAATTTTTTTTTTAAGAATTTTTTTTTTAAGAATTTTTTTTTTTTAAGAAATTTTTTTTTTTTTTTTTTTTTTTTAAGTGTTTTGCATTCTGGTTTTTGGAGCGTTCCAGATACCGGGACGCCGGATAACGGATCCTATACTGTACTAACAAACTTATAGAATTCATGATCAACCAGCTTTTCACTGCAATAACTTTAATTGCTTCAGTAGAATGATTATTTTCTGCTTTTGGTTTGGTGGTACCTTCGAAAATTAGGACTATCTTAGGAACTGATAAAGCTGCTAAATTCATTTTTCTGTACCAGCACTTTAACAAAATAGAAAAGTTAACATCTTAATTTGCTTCCGAAATTGTTTAAAATTTTATGTGCAGCAATTATTTTTATTTTAATTAAACACTTAAGGTTAAATTGATTTTTGACATCTGATTTGTAGTTTTCTATGCATTTTGTGTAATAAATTATTTTAATTGCCTAAAATGTTACTGTTTAATCATTTATGTAAATTGTATAATATTAATATATATTGGTAATACTTATAGCATGCATGAATGTGTGTGTGTGTACATATTTAATTTTTATTTAATAAATTAAAAGTTATATAAAATAATATTGTGTGAAAAGTTAAAAAAAAATCTGATTCAATTTTAAAAAAATCAGATTTAAATTTTTAAAAGAATCACGAACCCCGTCCTGCCAGGTTATCCATGCCTATTTCAGGTATGAAAGAAAAATGGTTTTTTAAATGCTTCAACCTGCATCAAGTACTTAAAATTAATTTCTTCACCAACTCTCTGTCAAAGTGAATTCTGAAATTATATTAACCTAAATCGGTTACTAATTTTACTTTAGAGTTAAGTAAAAAATATTTGCAACTTAATATTAACAAAATAGTTTCTATGCTTATTATATAAATGATTTTAGTTTAATTTAACATTTACCTGGATACAAGGCTTTCTTAAATTTACACATAAGCCATCAGCATCCTTGCTATAATGTTCCACAAGTTCTTGAAGAGTTCGGAATGTAGTTCTTCTTGCTATGAAGAAACCTCCTTCATCTAACTGGCGAATACGATAGTGCTTCACAGTATCACCATCTTTTACTAAATACATTAAAAAAACATATATATTATACGAAATTAGCTGCTGAATTGAGTTTAAGTATTACAGTTGTTTAAATTAGCAGTACAAAAGTAAAATATTAGAATAAAAGATGCATTAACTTGTGAGAAAATGACACACAAAAAGAAGAAAGGCATATTATTATACCCTTCAATTTAACAAATACATGATAATACAGAGGAAATTGCTTATAATGAAGTTGATGGGAGCATGAAAATTATTGTTATGTACAGATTTAGTTATAACTAATTTCCTTAGAACATTAGCTTCAACTTTATTAATAAATTTATGTTTATCTTCATTATTACACACACAGTGTTCAAGATAATGAATGATAATGAAAACAAATATTTAATTTCCATAATAATTTTAAAATTTTGAATTAGATTTCCTTATTTATAATATTTGAAGTTATTATTTAATACTAATTATATTAATTCCTTATAAGCACTGTATGTTTTACCGGTTTCCCATTACAAGAGAAATATCAAATTTAATGCAAATCAGTAGTTTATACACACCAAAATTTGCACAGATAATTTAATTAGCATGAAATAATTATATTTGTAATCTTTTAATACCTTTATTTATTTTAACAAGGCACACTAACAAAATATATAAATGTGCTACTTTGTAGTAACAATAAAAAATTAACCATCTAAAATACTCCCCCCTCCCCCAATCCCTGAAATGTTTTATCCCTTCTGTTTGGGAGTAATATCAGTTCTTTATGCATACTATAATCATTTATTTGTTTATAATATGATTCTCATCATAATCAACCATAACATAGAAACAACCCAGTAGTTGTTTATAGTTTATTTACAGAAAATGATGCAATTTTTGATTATGACGAGAAAAACCTGATGTAATTACATTCTGAACTAATAAGAGATAAATTATTATCTTATAATGAGTTTCAGATAAAGTATTATAATGATTTTCATGTAATTTATTATCTTATAATGATTTTCCTATAATTTATTAGCTTAAAATAATTTTCACCTAATTTATTGTTTATAATGATTTTGATATAATTTAATGTTTATAATTGGCAATAAGTATATTATGTCCACATCATGTGGCAATTTTAGACTGATGATGTCATTTGTTTTTTAAATATGAACAATCATGAAAGTTTTCAGTCTTATCTTGGATATCTTGAGTGAAAGATGTAAAAATGAATATGGAAAGTGCAGCACTTGAAGTTGAACTAGTTAATCATGAAATTAAAAATAATTCTTAGTTCAGAGAATTTTTCGAAATAAAAACGAAATTGAAGTGGAATGAAATATTCACCTTGTATTTAAAGTTAATAAAATATACATTAAAACATGCTTAAAAGGTGACAAAATACAAACATTTACATCCCGAGACTTTCGATCACTAACGTGATCTTCTTCAGTGGGGAACTGCTGATTGAGCAGTGTACGAATGTCGCTTCTCGCTTACACTGTGCTAATATGTAATGGAGTTTTAACGGGGCCAGTCTATTATTCTGTAGGGGTGTATCAGGATATAATTTAATGTTTATAATTGGCAATAAGTATATTATGTCCACATCATGTGGCAATTTTAGACTGATGATGTCATTTGTTTTTTAAATATGAACAATCATGAAAGTTTTCAGTCTTATCTTGGATATCTTGAGTGAAAGATGTAAAAATGAATATGGAAAGTGCAGCACTTGAAGCTGAACTAGTTAATCATGAAATTAAAAATAATTCTTAGTTCAGAAAATTTTTTGAAATAAAAACGAAATTGAAGTGGAATGAAATATTCACCTTGTATTTAAAGTTAATAAAATATACATTAAAACATGCTTAAAAGGTGACAAAATACAAACATTTACATCCCGAGACTTTCGATCACTAACGTGATCTTCTTCAGTGGGGAACTGTTGATTGAGCAGTGTACGAATGTCGCTTCTCGCTTACACTGTGCTAATATGTAATGGAGTTTTAATGGGGCCAGTCTATTATTCTGTAGGGGTGTATCAGGAAAAGTCCATTAGTTCTGGCACTGGGGTTCTTGATAATTTCAAAATATTAAACCAGATTTTAGGTACATTATAAGATAAGCAATCATTACAGACACTATTTCCTTTACACAGAGTTCATTCTAGGCGTTTTTCGCGGGGCGGGCCGCCCTGCCTGCCCTTGTTTACAAAATCTACCGCCCCGAGTGCCCCACTCCCCTAAAACCCCGCCCCGCTTGCCCTAACACTCGAAAACTCGGCTGAATAGAAAAAAAAAAAAAAGCTCTAAGTAAAGTTTATCGTTAATTTCAAACGAACTGTAGTTATTTCTATCCAATTCATTGCTTTTTACACTTCCTGCCCCACCCCACCCACGTTCCCAATAGCATACACACACGGACACCAATTAATTTCAGTTGAATGCCCCATTCCTTTCAGCTGAAGGTCCGAGCCGCCCGTTAGTCATAAATTACGCTCTCCCTCTCTCATGGTGGTGGAAATGTCTGATGTCAACATAGGAACAACAACAGAAAAAAGATCCCCCCAAAGATATCTCCTGATATTTTCTCTCCAAGGGGTAGTTGGGGCATATGAAGATGACCAAAAACACAAAACATACAGTTCATAGAATTGGTTTGTAAAATGAAAGAAACGTACGCGCAATGGGAGCATAAAAAGAAATATTGAAATCATCTTTCATGTTAGTGAAAGATGTAAAAAAAAAATCGATTTATTAGAAAACTAAATTGATTTTTTAATAAAAAGTTAATTATAAAAAATATTTTTGAATCCCGGATGTCTCAATCTGTTAGTTCTATAGCATGAATAAATCGGGAGAGTACGCATGCCCGGCTTTCTCTTTAAAAGGCCCTTGGAGCAAAAATAAAATTTAAGACCTTACAACTTTTTTTCCAAAGTATAATAATAATAATTGCTTCGTCAGGGGTTCCATATATGCGCGGAAACTAGGCACAACCCCTTTTTTTGTTTCCGTATATGTGCGGAAACTAGGCACAACCCCTTTTTTTAATACTATTTTTTTTCTTTTGTCTCGTTTCAATACCTTCTACGATTCTATTCGCCGCGCCGTACTCCCCACTTTACGGCCGTCATTCTTCGCACGTTTTCATATTTTATGAAAAGTACTCCGTATTTTCCTTATTTTCCCAGCTTTGATCCATCGAAAATTTATTTTTTCTTACTCACTTTACTATAAAATGTTTATTTTGAATAACTGAAATAATTGAGCCTCATTTTTCCTTTTAGATGTTGACTCATGAGGACGCATATTCTTTAAAGTCTTAAATGAGGGTTTTATAATTAATAATATAAACACGCCATGAAGGAAATGCAAAACATCAAGCGCTGTGTTGAAAGCTAAAAGTTTACTATTTTCGTCCTTTCTTGTTCTAAAAGTTTGTGTCTCGCCTGAATACAATTAGCTAGACTGAGTTTTTTATTCAAAATAAATTTCGTTTCAGCTTATTAATTTTGTTCCAATTTAAAATCTCGGCAAATCATTCGCATTCCGCGGGATGGATCTCGCAATCCTCAAATTCTGCATATTAATTAACCCGAAACCGCAAAAACTCTTTAAAGCCAATCTACAACCCAATCCAAATCCAACAACAACAAAAAAAATTTATCTACTCTCACCTCAAACTCGAAATACTTCAACGTGATATCCACAATCAAAGAAAATTTGATGATTTAATATAATTATCGAAAGATAATTCATAATCATATCTCAATACCTATTTTATCCTTGTATTTGCAGAGTTTCGCTGATCATTTATTTTTCAAACAAACCTCGAATTCACCGGAGTTAGCCACTACCTTCGTCATTGCACATCCCGTGGAGAGGGGATAAGCCCGCTCTGATCACGAATCAAACGAATATTGAACTATTGTGCTTTTATATTAAAGCCCAGATTAAATTCAAATTTTCAGCATCGTCATTCACGTTGCCAAAATTTCCAGGCCCAAACAATTTTTTGGGGCTCGGTACAGTATAAAAGTTAAGTCCACCCCGGCCCCGGTCCGGTATAAAAGCAAAAAGTTCGGCCGATGGAATTTCTACAAAACATGCCAATATTTCTGAGTCAACATTACCCTAAAATTAAAATTATTCAAAAAGCACACTTATGCATAGATTTTATTTTCGGATTATGTTCGAAATGCATGGAATGCAAAATATCAACAACATTAATGACCATTTAGACAATTAAGTACATAAACACTGATTAAAAAATTGATTCAGACAATTACATTCAAATGAAGATTCAGTAAGAGAAGAAAAATCACGATATGAAAAATCCGTTATAGACAGTTCCCATTCTTAGCAGGTACATCGTCTATTGTATATGTATTATATTCTTTTTGCACAGATAAAGGCATGTTCGTTTAAGACAGGATTTCGTCATAGACAGGTTCTATTTCATACGTTTTATTATATTTTAATTAATTAATTAAATTTATTTATTTTTGCCTAGAAAAATGTATGTACTATTCTTTAAAAAGAATTTTAATCTTAAAATAATGGCAATTTAAAAATTTATACATGTTTTGCAAAAGTTATTTTGCCGGGCCTCCTATTACTGATTTTGCATGGGTCTGAAAATTTCGGTCCTGACAGACCTCTAGGAAGAATGAAGTCCAAGCTAAGCTTGGCCTAGAAAAAATAAGTCTGGCCGGCCCTGTCCGAGCCTGCAGAAAAATAAGTTATGCCCGGCCCTAGTCTCGTGAATGAAAATTTTCCCGAGCATGACCCATAGGCCCGGCCGATGAGATTTTTTTTTTTTTTTTTAATGTAATAGTTTTAGAGATAATTAATGTTGCTATTCAGCACTGGCGCAGCAAAGGGGAAAGGGGAGATTTGGGGGTTAAAACTTCTCCTAGAGCATTTAAAAACTGATAAGATGCCCCTTGTGTTAAGATAAATATAGGATATGTAAAAACCAAAGTAAAGAAAAGCATAAACAGCGTGAAATTTTTATTATGCAGCCGTTCCAAGGGTTCATAATAGGATCATCTATTTGAACACAAAATTAATGAAAGAAAAAGTTTGAAGCAATATTAGCAAAGTAGTATGTATGTATGTAACTGCTTTCTCTCTTTCCCCCCACCCTTTTTTTTTTTTCTTGTCTGTAGATTGAAGGAGAGACTTATGAAACACAAATGCTAAATTATCATTTCTTGTGCTTTTCATTATGTCGATTTTTATGTCTCACGTATTTACTAAACTCTACCTTATGAGCATGTAGTAATGCAATGAAATTGTCCCCCCTCCTCTGCAGATAAAGATCGTGACTCGCCACTTTATTCTTTATTCTATGGCTGGCGGACATATAGTCTAAAATGTACTTTTCGCATAAAATTCGCGAAAAATTTTCGCATAAATATACATGAAGTATAATTTTTTGTAAACTACTTCTGTTATCGAGTTGTAGCGCCTCGGAAATTTCATTTAAACCGCCAATTTTGACACCATATTTTGAACGACGTCCCGTTTTTATCGAAAAATGGAAAACACTATTCGATTAAATAGTCTCTGAATAAGAGCATATGCCAATTAATTACATACGAATAGAAAATAATTCAGAAATGAGTCAGAAAATAGTCACTTTGGATTAGAGAATAGTGTTAAGAGAAGGCCAGCTCTGCACAGTCCTTCACAAAAACATTTTTTCGTT
Organism: Maratus michaelseni; assembly: GCA_963931845.1. NCBI lineage: Eukaryota > Metazoa > Arthropoda > Arachnida > Araneae > Salticidae > Maratus > Maratus michaelseni. Next base: position 437,798,444 of record OZ007586.1, on the reverse strand, counting down.
GGAAAATAATAAAATTGGGTTTTTTCTGTTTGTCAGTTGGTTTCATGTAATTATTGGAGGAGGAAGAGTCAAATTTAGCTTAGGTGTCCGTAGGATACTGGCGATGGAAACCAAGCAAAAATAACTCGTAAATTACTATGTCGACCATTATCCCTTTGATTTTATTGCCCTTCGAAGAGGAATAAATAAAGAAGAAAAAGTATGGGCATTGTGCAGAAAGATACCCCTGTCTTGCTCCTCCCACCCCTGAACGTGAGGCCAGTTCAAAGAATATATTAGTCAGGTTCTTTGGTGAGACTTTTTCTGAGCATAGATATTCCCAAATTAGATAATTTAATAAAAAAAAACACGAGTTAAAAATTTTTTACATTGGTAAATAATATCGACATTTTAAGTCTGTTTACCAGTCTGATTTATTGACGATCTGAGGCAGTAGAAAAGGGAGAAATATATTTGTTTTCTGTCTCTTAGTAATATTTAAAAACATGAGAGTATTGCTCCCTCAGAGGATATGATTGCTCCCCCATTTTCTTTTCCTTTTCGGGGGGTGGGGGTGGCCCATTTCTGATTGGAGCAAATGCGAATGATGAAAATTTGACCATTTTCTTTCTGTATACGGCTGATCGGCCGTGCTTTTTGTATAGTCAGCATTTCGAGTATCAGAATTGTCTAGTTACTTTTATTTCTAAAAATTAGTGGAGTTTTGAGTGCGTAATTTGTATTTTAAAAATCTGTTATTCAACGATAAGGGCTTCAGAGAAAAATGAGGGAGAAAATACTGCATTTGGAGGGAAAAAAAAGCCATAAGTTGACCTCTCCTCCCCCCCACACACACCAGGAAAATATGGGTAAATATTTTTCTTCTTTTTTTTTTTTTTAATATGTAAAATATCCTTTCAAAACTTATCCTTAATCTCAATGATCGGGTTTTATTGCATTGTATTTTAAAAATATTAAACACTGAAATATTGATATATTCATTCTTTTAAAAAGCATTCACCTCAATGCATATCAACTAATTTAGCATATTTCTCAACTTTATCCTCCAGTTTTAGAGGTCTGCAAGGACTCGGGCCTCACTTGTGTCCAGCCCGCAAAATGAAGGCATTCTTTTAAACGGGCCGGCAAAATAAAGACTTTTTTTAAACAGGCCGGATAGATAAAAAGAATTAAGCGGACTGTCTGGCCCAATATAACAAACTTAAAAGGATCGGGTAAAGCTGACAGTATATGAAAAAATTTAAATTGATCGTGCAGGGCCGAGAATAAGTTGTAATAAATGTGCCTGAGCATAATTTTTCACAGACTCGGGCTAAGCTGATTATTTCTATTTTTTTTTCTACATTCTCGGGACATGTCGAGTAGGGGTTTTTTTTTTTGTGTGTGTGTGGGGGGGGGGGGGGGCGGTAATAGTGATAATGAACTTTTAACGGACTCTTTGGAAACATTAATTAAACTGAATTAAAAATCACAAACACACAAATATTAATTTAATATAAATATGATATTCAAAATTATTATTACACTATAAATAATATTTAAAAGAAAAATTCCCGCTAAAATTGCATAAATGTGGCAGCCAAAATTTCGGCATACGGACTCTAATCGCAAATGATATATCATTACCCTTAACACATTACTATTAAACTAAATTTAGAAAACAAAAATATAAACATGAAATTATTAGTTTGTTATAAATAATAAATACGGAATTGAAAAAAAAGTATACGGAATTGAAAAAGCTCGCCATGGTCGCACGCTGTTCAAATTTCAGTTCTAGTGATTGTAGAGTTCAGAGTAGGTCGCTTGTTCGACCGATCCATTTGTCTTTCTAATTCCAATTCCATATTAGTTTATTTAAATAGTAAAGTGATTTACCTTCATTCATTTAATCAGTAGTAATTAACATCTTCCAGCATCATATCCTATTATACAGATATCTGAAGTTTATAGCGTTTGTGAGCATTCAACACCTGAAAAAAAGACAGCACCTTTTCCCAAGTCCACGGAAGTTTTCATAATAAAATCAAGGAAGTATTCTACAGTATTTTTGCTCATTCTTTATGACACATCACTCTTGGATTCAAGGTAAACTTCTCTCTTATAATTTAACATTAAAATGACGTATTGAACCTGATAATATATATACGATCACGTTTCTTCTTTGCTTCACCTTCAAAGTATAATCAACCTGTATAACTTAAAGAACAATAGTCATCATTTAAATTAACCTACAAGATCCTCTAAACAATTTAGTGAAGCAGTTTCCATCTTAACAACTACATACAAAGTAATTAAAAGGAAAAAATAATACTTAATACCAGCAGTTTGCTATTTCTCTTAAATACTACATATTTTAACTATGCAATTTAATGCGTTCTATTTTATAGTCGTACTTTTAATATTGCATATAAATATTTAGTGTATTTATGATATTGTATGTATTTTAAAAATATATTATGCGTGAACACGTCACGATTATAATTTATATTTATTTCAACTGCTGGGTGCAGACTAGAGTCCTGCATCCGGTCGGTTAACCCGATTTTACGCAAATCCGACCTGTAGTTCGGGTCGGGTCGATGCTATTTTGTTGTTGTTGCGAGTCGAGTAGACTTTAAATGTTTCAGGTTTGGATCGGTTTTGATTCTTTCGTTCCCCCCCCCCCCCCCCCCCCCCAAAAAAAAAAAAAAAAAAAAAAAAAAAAAAAAAAAAAAAAAAAAAAGAAAATGCTGAATATTTTTTTGTTAAAAAATATGACAATAAGATATTAAGAGATGTAACTGTAGACTGACTACTTTTGCATAATTCTGTTAAAATATGGATTAATTTTCTTTTATTTCAGATTCGGGTTTGAATATTTCGGGCTCGGGCCTCGAATTTTTTTTTTAGCAGGTGGATCTTTGTTTGATTTTGAACAAAATTATCGGATTCGGGTCAAATACAGTCTGACCTGGTCAGACTAGAGTCCAGGATGTGATCTTATAATCCGATATTACCCTCTTGTTGATCCCTTTTGTTAAGGGTAGAAATGGAAATTTCCAAATGGCAAAGAAGTTGTGAAATTTATATCTACAAGTTTTCCTCGAGCTTTTTCTAGAAAAAAATATTTTTTAAAAATAAAATCTTTTCTTGCAGTTACATTTTCTTAGAAAATATGGAATATTATTATTTTTTTTAATTTATATCCACTACTTTTTTTTAAAGTAAAATACGAATGTTGCTTTAAATCATTTTTATAGAATTTTCACATTAAGTGTACACGTTAGAGATCGGGTCGATCTTCTGTTATTGGACTCGGGCTGGGCCGCGCCCCCGGGCTTAATTTTTTTTCAGCAGACTCTTGCCAGGCTGTTCCGTGTCAGGTGTCGAACTCCTTTTTTCCCGGACCATGTCAGACCGTTTTTTTTTTTTTTTTTTTTTTTTTTTTTTAATGAAAATTACAGTGACATTCTATCTTTGTTCGATGAAAATTAATTTTGTTTTATTAAATTATAAAGAATTTTTTTTTAAATAATGTTTATAGATATTCAACATTATTTTTTTTTATCTGTCTTTTTTTTTTCTATTTTAAACTAAAAAATGAGTAAAAATTTCGGCCCGTGCACATTATTTAAAAATCTCATTAATATGAAAATTTCTCATCTTTGGTGCCTGTATTTTTGGGGTGAAAAAAAAAATGTAAACTGCACGTAAATGCCGCATAGCTTGAAATTTTAACTTTAAAACACATAAACGCCGCCAGGGTTCGTACACATTTCATTACATGAAATTCAAGGACTTTTAAGGACTTTCAAGGACCAAAACCAAAAAAATTTAAGCACCTAAAGAATTGCATGTTTGAATTGAAATTTTCATTTTTGTAAATACATAGAACTTTTTAAGTAAATATAAGTACATTAGATGTACAACGAATTGAACTTTACAAAAAACGTATAATATATTTAATTGAAAATATCAGTAATAATTTTAATAATACAAATTATGAAACGAGAAACACAATTAAATTTTCTTTAATTCTGAAATTTTTTCTAACAATTTTAGATCAAGGCTATTAATGTGAATTTCGTTTTCTTTGATAGTTTTTCTCAGTTCATGATATTGCATAAACAAGTCTATGTTCTTAGATGTTTCAGCTTTATCAGCCAAATTATTAGCTTCTACATTTGTACTTTGCATGTCCTTTTCAAGGAAAATCTTTTTTTTCTTTAGGAAGGTGATCTCATCCTCTAAAGTTTTCCGTTTCAGTTGTTTTGTTTCAGCCTGAGCATCGTTTTTTTTCTTTTCCAAATGCTGCATGTGCATGTACTTTGAACGAGCAGATGAAGCAGCTATTCTGATTTCTTTTGTAATTTGCAAATTGTGAATTTCCCCAGACAGATTGATATATTCATGAATCACACGTTGAGAAATATAAGATGCCTCTTTCAAATTTTCAACTTCAAGGGCTTTATTAACTGAGAAGACTCTTTCGACAGATGCTTGTCCATGGGAGAGTATAAGAATCATTTTAATAATCTTCCATAGGTTTTCATATTTGTTTCCAGAAAAGTAAGGTTGAAAAAATGTATCCAAGGAAAGATTGTTTGGATCAAATGAAGCAAAATCGAATGAATTCGGCTTGACAACATTGGATAGGAAATCGGCTGGATAGGAATCTCATCACAATTTTTTTCTAAAAGACGCTTATTTTGGGATAGTACTAAAGATGCTTTTCATTTTTTCTTTTGCTTTCTCGGGATGCCCAGCCATCATGCGTGGGTCAATGCTAATTGCATTTCTTACTAATGAATAATTAACTGGACATTTTTGCATTAAATGTTTTATCATTGTTGTAACACACTTTAGACAATCTTGTCTAAGTGAAAATATATCATTTTCTGTTATTTCTGTTTTCCTTTTCTTTTCTTTTATTAGTTGCTCTGCAGCAAAACCTAAATATATTTTACCCTTATCGTTGTGCATATTTGGATCACTAAAATTAAATTTGCATAATGCATCAACTTTCTGTATCTGATTTTCAGGTTTCAAATCCTTAAAATGCTGAATACAATCATTTACAAGTTTCAACAAGTCAGTAGCAAAGAATGGAATCATTGGTTTATCACTCTGATATAGCTTCAAAAATGGTAAAAGTATTTTTGACAGCGATAGAAAAAAATTCAATTTTATCAAAAATGTTTTATCTTTAGTTGCTTCCTTAATGATACAAAATGATTTAGATGTAATTTTTAGCAAAATACCCATATCAATCTTTTTTACATATGTTATGATATCATTCCTTATTTCTATGGCCCTTTCGGCTGCTGGGACATTTTCGAACCACCTGTAACTAACAGAATTTTACAGGGAATTTTTTCATTGATGAGATATTTATAAAATCATCACGTCTTGCTGGAGGATCTTTAAAAATCCAATACAAACTTGACAGAACTGAAGTTATGTCCCACCCAATGGATGAAATTTCATGTTTGAAGGAATTGTTTAGGATATGGAGACCACATGAACCTAAATTCAAAGATTGTATGCCATATTCCTTGGATAAGTCTTCCTGTAAACTGTTGTAGAATTTCCAATTAACATAAGGCCCATCCATAGATATTTGTAGAAGTTTTGATAAATCCAATTTTACAACACATTCATACAAAGCTGAGAGAATGTCTTCACTTGTTGAATGCCCAATAAATGCTGACGTTAAATATTGTGTCCTGACTCTACATTCCTCCTGGTGCCAATATCGTACATGAATATCAAACTGCTTTTTTTGGTTAGTTTGATTTAGAGTCTCATCAAAGAGCAGAGTAAAAAACTCTGCATTTTTGCAGTTATCTACCAAAAGCGTTTGAAAATGAGGGCCAAGACCAAAATGGCATATATAAGCACATTTTTTTTTCTCCACATGAAAAATTGCTATTGATGCTACTGTCTGAGAACATTCTGGAAAGTAATTGTGCAATATCTTCATAGGGTTTATATGAATAATGACTTTTAATGCACTTTAAGGCCCACAATATTTCAGCATCTAGTACATCATTTTTAGAAACAAATGTGTCAATTCTATTTTTTTTCAGAATTTTTTGAAGTACTAGCATCTATTTTTTCTGATGTATTGGCATCTAAATTGTTTGAAGTCTAGATGCTGTTTTTGAGAAGAAATCTTTCATTTTCTTTTTTTTTAGATTCAAGGTTTTTAGAATGTTTGCCACGTGTAAGAAATATAAAAATACATCAGAAATAATCTACAAATACATCACACATGTAAGCATACAATCAATTAAGATGTAATTATTTTTATGTCTGAAGTATAAATAAAAACCTAGAATAAATTTATTTTAAAATATAGAACATTAGCTGACCCGCCCGGCGATACCCAGTCCCGTGTAATAACCTTAAATCTATTGCCCCGAGTGGTGAAACACGGAACTAAAATCATTAAGTTTTGTCGAAATCGAGTCGAATGAGTCAAACCGTATTGTGATTGGATATAGCTGCAAAATCTATTACTTCCACCTTCCACTGACAGGGGGCGCAATCTCTTCTATACGAACATAACTGAAATCTTTAAGGCTATCGATGTCGAGGCGAATGAGCCAAACCGCGTTGTGATCGGACCCATAGAACCCGAAATAGCTCCAAAATCCATTAGTTCCCCCTTCCACCACCAGGGGGCGCAATATCTTCTATACGAACATAACTGAAATCTTTAAGGCTATTGATGTAGAGGCGAATGAGCCAAACAGCGTCGTGATCGGACCCATAGAACTCGAGATAGCTCCAAAATCCATTAGTTCCACCTTCCACCACCAGGGGGCGCAATCTCTTCTATATGAACATAACTGAAATCTTTAAGGATATCGATGTCGAGGCGAATGAGCCATACTCCGTCGTGATCGGACCCATAGATCCAGAGATACGAAAGCGCTCCTGGCCGCGAGGGCATAGGCGCCGACTAGGAAGGGGAAAGAGGGGGGGGGGGACGTCGCCGCTTTGTCTGGTTAAGGTTAGGGCGTTTGTTAAAGTATTACCGATAGTAATAAAGACAAAAAGAAGGCAGACAATTTAGAAAAAAGATTATCATTGAAATTTTTCAGACAAAAATTAAGGGAAAAAAAATCAAAGAAAAATTTAAGGACTTTCAAGCACTTTTTGCAAATTTTGAATAAAAATAAGTACTTTCAAGGACCAAAAAATTTTTTAAAAAATTTAAGGACTTTTAAGCACTTTCAAGGACCGTACGAACCCTGGCCGCGGCAACCTGACGACTGCATTTGTCAAGCCTTGCCCATGCCCAGGGGTCGGAAGTAGCGAAACTACAGTAGTTTGTAGTATAGTGCTAAAGGTGAAAATAAGCACTCGCCAGTCGTCAATCGGCGATTAAAAATATGGAAAAAAACGGGCAAATGCAGGATTTTCCGATTTCCTGTTTTCTCTAAAATTAGCGATTTTTCCGCGCCCGTTTCACGAAATTCATGATTTTTACGCACCCGTTAGACGGTATTCATGATTTTTACGCACCCGTTAGACGGTATTCATGATTTTTACGCACCCGTTAGACGGTATTCATGATTTTTACGCACCCGTTAGACAAAATTCATGATTTTTATGCGCCCGTTAGACAAAATTCATGACTTTTACGCTCCCGAATGACGAAATTCATGATTTTTACGTGCCCGATCGGCAAAATTCATGATATTTACACGCCCGGTTGTTGAATTCTTGATTTTTACACGTTTCGATCGACGAAATTCATGATTTTTATGCGCCCGATCGACGAAATTAATGATTCTTATGCGCCCGATCGACGAAATTAATGAATTTTACGCTCGCGATCGACAAAATTAATGAATTTTACGCACCCGATCGACGAAATTTATGATTTTTACGTGCGCGATCGACGAAATTAATGATTTTCACGCTCGCTGTGGATGAAATTCATGATTTTTTATGTATCTGATCAATGAAATTCATGATTTTTACGCTCACGAATGACGAAATCTGCAATTTTTTCGAAACTAATTGGTGAAATACACACGATTCTTAAATATTCAGTGACATTCTACTTACTGGCTATTAAAGAAATTATTCTCACTTGCCAGTGACTGGCTACTAAAAAAAAAAATCAACATACCGGCCAGTGGCTACTAAGCGAAATTCCTTATGTTCACCTTTATATAGCGCACTACATTTTGAACAATGTAGTGTAGCGACTAGCATGATACAAAAAACCAGTAGCAAGAAATGAGGCTACTTTTAATGCTACTTTCGGGGGAAAAAATGTGCCATTCAACAAATCACGTGGCCGAAACTTGCTTCTTTTGTGCAAAATTTCTTCTGTTCAACAATTTGCGAATCTCAATGGCAAATCTCAACTGCAGTGTATTAGTAATGCATCGCATGAAGTCATAGATTTTCCCCATTGACACTTGCTGCTAAAATCAAGTACTAGCCCACCAAGGAATTAATTTTCTTGCTATAGCAACATTTGTCTATTTACTCGTTATTAGGTCTTCATGTTTTAATGCCGGGTTCTTTATTATTCAAAATGTCTTTATTTAAAGATTTATTTATTGTTTGCATTTAGAGTTGTTTTTCTGTAATTTTCTAGCTTATAATATATCTTTTAATTTTGCTACAAAATTTGTAGTGTGTGTATAAACTAACATTTTGGAGACAAACACAAAACATTTTCTTGTATGTTATCTTCCTTAATTTTTTAATGCCTTCAGTTATATTGCATTTATTTAATTGTATCCCCACAGACGCGACATAATGAGAGGTCTCTTTATTATTTAATTAGTATATTCAATTTATAGTGCAGATTGAATCCTTTGACAAGATCTGAAAATAGCGAAGTAGTGACTACTTTTGAAAAGTAGTTTCTAGCAACTATTTTTTAAAACAAGTAATTGTAGTTGTAGTTAACTACATTTCAGATAAAGTAGTTGCAGTTCACTACAATAAAAAAGTAATTTTTCCGACCCCTGCCCATACCCATATATCAATAAAATCAAAGTTTGTAAATACACTATATATATATATACACACACACACATTCGCATACTAGAGTAATGTGTAATAATTCATGAGTGTGCCCTTTTTGTCTCCGAAGTGCCCTTTTATGGGAAAGTGCACCCTGCCTGCCCTTGATCCTAGAATGAACTCTGCTTTACATATTATCCGTTACATATTTATCCGTTACATATTAGCACAGTGTAAGCAAGAAGCGACATTCGTACACTCTGCTCAGTCAACAGTTCCCCACTGAAGAAGATCACGTTAGTGATCGAAAGTCTCGGGATGTAAATGTTTGTATTTTGTCGCCTTTTAACTTTAAGCATGTTTTAATGTATATTTTATTAATTCTTAGTTCTTTATATGTTTAATAAACTATATTAATCGTCTAATATGCTCTTCCCTCCTGATTTTGTGGATATACTTATTTTCTCTTGGATACACAATTACATTTTTTTCCACCTTCCTTGTCTGTCACATACAATTTAAAATCTTTAAAACTGTATAATATTTTTAAAACTTTTCAGCTTTTTTTTTTGCTGTTGTTATTTTGAAATAACAATAAATAGATGATCAATCTCTTAAATCTCTTTTGAAATGCCTCCCGCAGCAGACAAAAAATTTAAAATTCTTTCATTATGTTAATATTTTTGTCCTATTTTCTACTTTGTAGTAACAATAAATAAGTAATCATCTAAATTACTCCCTTCCCCTGTTGCTCTCCCAACACACAAAGTTTAAAATCTCTAAAACTCCAACTTTTAAATAAACTCAACATTAAATATACCTACTATTGATAACTTTGTTGTAGCACTAAATACGTGATCAATCATCTAAATCCCAAATAAAATTTCTAATAAATTCTTTGTCTCTCATCAAAAATGGGGATTTTCAGATATGAAGAGGGAAGAGCAAAGCAGACATCCCCTTTTTCTTACTGTTTGGTGGTTGTTCTCACTTCTAAGATCAAAGACCATTTTTGCAAAAAGGTTTGGTACTAATAAAGTTTTCTGCGAAAAGCATAATAATTTCTGGTCACGTGGTTTGTGATATTCAGATGTTGCAATTTTCATTATAGGCAGGTTAAAAATCAATGGGAAAACACTGCAATTTGCAGGAAATTTCAAAGTTTTAATTTATCTGATACTTTAATCAGACTTTTTATATCTGGATTCTATTGTAGAAAGGTACTATCATAATATTATGTGAACACTTTAGCTATGAATAATGTTGTTTTTTGACTAATTAAAAGCAATGTGTATTTTCAAGAAATATTCCTTTTTGTGCTCTTTATTTATTTAGTGGATTTTTTGTAACTCATCTTCTACATGTGCAGGGCCCGATTACCCTCCTAATCAAGAGGAAGCACGGTATCATTTTGGGGCCCCCTTTCATTTGGCAAAAGTTTTCTTAATTATTCATTCATGGAAACTCACCAATGATACTAATATTATTCCCGGGAGTAGCTTAGGCAACGTCACATATAATTCATTAAGCACCTGTTTTATATTCCCGATATATATACTTCAGATATATTTCGTATACATATAGGTGTATGCTCAATTTTCCAGGTGGTTTCTAACAGGCATTTCAGGATGCTATCTAATTAATTAACATCCTATTGATGGCATTTATATTTACCTGTTAATTAAGTTTCGTGAAGTAGTGCATGGATTTCCTCTTGGATTAAACAAACTTTCATTTCCAAAAAAATTTAAAATGCAATGTTAAAAAATTGAAAATGGGAATTAGAGGACTCTCTTCACCGTCATTTTGGGGGGTCCTTTTAAATTTTAGAGAGGAAGCATGTGCTTCACGTGCCTTTTGAATAATCAGGCCCTGTACATGTGTTCCACTGGTCTCCCATTTGAATATCAGTATTTCTAAACAAAAATCCTCATGATATATTTCTATTGCAAATATTGTAGAAACCTACCACAAAGGATTTGGTTTGGAAATATTGGCATTCAAATGGGAGACTACTGAGAGGCCTGCTTCAACTAAAAATAACACATAGCAAGCCCATAAAAGAGAGCCATGAATATCCACTAATATTCATACATATTATCCTATAAATCATGGAGTTTCCCAATAGCAGAACATATCCAAGCTGATGATTAGCCAATTTCATTCCAATAATTTTTTATGATTGTTTAGCTAACTTCTTTATGAGGGGTTAAATTCTATACATAGTTTCAATGATTAATCATTCTGAAGAATATTCTAGAAACATAGCAATCACAATTATTTACAAGAAAAAAAAAAGTCAACAATGTAGTATTCTTTTATCTTGATTATATGAACTTAACTTAAATAGCAAATAAATATTCACCGTTCAGGTATATCTGGGATAATATATAGTTTAAAAAAATCCCTGATGGCTCGGCCTACAGGCACAGGTAGATTTCGAAGACGCAGACCTTGGGGCGCCTGTTTGTCGGGAATTGCGGAAGAAATGACCTTTTTACGATGATGCGGCAGTTGGAACTGCCTACTTCGAAACCTAACTTGTTTGCAGGCGGAATCGGCAGGGATTTTTTTGTTTTTAATTTTTTTTTTTTGCTATAACGGTTGGTCCTATAAAAAACTTGTCAATATAAAAGTTTTAAATAATATTAAGAGGATTAATAATAAATTTAAGCGGATTTGAAATCTTGAGAATTGGCGAAGTTATGAATTTTTTTCTTCTTAACCCCCCTCCCCCCCCCCCTTAAGGCAATTTTTAATTATATCAAAAATCGTCATACATAAATTTTCGGCCCTTTTCCTAGAAGTAATAATAACTTCAAACGGATTCGATACGTATCATAAGTAAGAAATTATGAGTTTTTTTCTGTTTTCACAAAAAGCCCCCCCCCCCCCCCCCCCCCCCGCTTGGTTCGATTTTGTCCATTAACGAACTTGACCGAGACTGTATGCCCCTTGATTTTATGTATCAGTTTCGAAAATATGCGGGAGTTGGAACCGCCTACTTCGAAAAATAACTTGTTTGCAGGCGGAGCCGGCAGGGATTTTTTTTGTTTTTAATTTTTTTTTGCTATAACGGTTGGTCCTATAAAAAACTTGTCAATATAAAAGTTTTAGATAATATTAAGAGGATTAATAATAAATTTACGCGAATTTGATATCTTGTGAATTGACGAAGCTATGATTTTTTTTTCTTCTAAAACCCCCCTTTTTCCCCCCCTTGGGGCCATTTTTAATTATATCAAAAATCTGTCATACATACATTTTCGGCCCTTCTCCTAGAAGTAATAATAACTTTAAACGGATTCGATATGTATCATAATTAAGAAATTATGGGGTTTTTTCTGTTTTCACAAACCCCCCCCCCCCCCCCCACGGTTCGATTTTGCCCATTAACGAACTTGACCGAGATTTTATGCCCCTTGATTTTATGTATCAGTTTGTAAAAGATTAATGCAGAATTTTTCCAGTTATCGTGGTCAGAAAAAAGTGACATAGATAGATAGATAGATAGATATATAAAGTTTTGAACTGGGGGTGGTTTTGGGTTCTGGGAGTCATGATCGGCGTAGATCTGCAAAAATTTTTCAAAATTTCCAACTTAGGTGAGAATGTAATAGGTAGTATTTCTTATGAAATCTACCTAAAAGTGAATTCATATTTTCAGAGTTTGAAACCTAAATATGAAAGAAAACAAAATTGATCATGCCTCAATGACTTTAAAAAAAAAAAAAACAGTCCTTTCCTCTATTTCACTAGATATTTCTTTGATTTTTTAGGAGCTTATTAAATATGCATACCTGAAAGAGAAAAGTCATTCCTTCTGCTTTCGCTGTCTCTAATAAGAAATGCCCCATGATCATTTTCAGCCAGAAGCAATTTCTTCTCTGCTTCTATCCGTTTAATTTTTCCAAAATACCACCTATAGGGAGAAACATATTAAAGTTTTTTTTTTTTTTTTTTTTTTTGCATTAAAATTTTGAAAACATCCAAATTATTCAAGTTTTTAAAAAATCATTAGCCATAGTAATTTTCCTTATTTTATTTATCACACCCAGAAAGCAATGTAGACAATTTTGATGGTGAATGAATAACTCATGTGCTGGTAATACAAAATACTGCAACTTTTTATGACACTGCTTACTGCTACTAATTGAAAATATGAGTGGAAGGAGTTCAGTAACAAAATTAAATACAAGGAAAATTGAAAAAAAAAAATCATTTTGTTGTAATTTTTTATTTATTTTCTTCTTGGTATCATATGTTCAAAATGCCAATGCAAGTGCTATCAAATTCTGTCAGAAAAATGTAACATATAATTATTAGATATAATAAATTATATCTAATAATTAATAAATTATATCTATTATTTAAATAATAAATTATATCTGTTATTTAATTAATAAATTATAATTTAAATAATTAAATATTAAAAAATAATGTCTCATATGTCCAATTATAATCTTAGTATTTTTTACATTTACCATATGATAGATTACTTCATAACACCTTCATCCGTAACATCAAAAAGAGAAATATTATATAACACTTTCTTCTACTCACACCTAATTAGGGTTGATCATTTTACCGGCAAAAATTGAAAAAAACCAGCAAAAATTCAAAATGTCAGGGTTAAAAAATAATACACCAAACAAATATAATTATTTTACATATAACTGACACTTAAATCAGAATATTAATTTATATTTAATTGACATTAATTAAAACAATTTAAAATAAATAATTTTAATTGTGTCAACATTTGAAGTAAAAGTAAAAACATTTACTTTGTAAATAAATTTACCATAAAATCCCGATTCTAAGCCCTCCCTTGAACGTAAGCCCTCCTTCCATTTTAAACAATTTTGATTTTCTAAGGAAAGAATTTTAAATCTTTTGACTTTTTTCGCAGATATCCACTTATGTTTTTATATAATGTTAATGAAATCCCCCCCCCCTGCACATGACATGTCTGCTTCCCTTCTCTGCCCTCCCCAACACAAAAAGTTTAAAATCTTGAGAATCTTAAATTCTTGTGTTCTTGTAACGTAACAATAAGTAAAAAACCAATTCTCTAAACTACATTCTTCCCTCCATCCAAAATTTATGCTCCCCCCTCCCCTCTCAGCATGCTAAGTTTAAAATTTTTAAAACTCTTTATGAAAAAACTATGCTCTATTTGTTGCTCTCTAGTAATAAATAATCAGCCGTTTAAATTATCTCTCTACCTCCAAGACATCTGCTTCCCCCTTTACTCCTCCCAACCACCGAAAAAAAAAAAAAAAAAAAAAAACTTTTTTTAAAAATCTTCTGTCCTACTTGTTGCAATCTATTAACACAATAAATAAATAACAAATCATCTAAATTACAAACCCCTTCCTTCAAAAATCATATTTCCCTCTCATTCCCCCTGAATACTGAGTTTAAAATTTGTAAAACTCTTATTTGAAGAAATCTTATTGTCCTATTTGTTGCTCCCTAGTAAAAATAAATAGATAATCTGTCACCTAAATTTTCTCTCTAATCCAAAAATGTCTGCCCCCTCCATAAAATTAAAAATATCTCAAACTCTATTTTTTTTTAAATCTGCTGTATTCTTTTTAGCAACAATAAATGAATAATCTGTCATCTAAATTACACGTGTTCCACTTTACCCTCTGTCCCCCCACCCAGCAAATAGTTTAAAATAGTTAATGTTTATTTTTAAAAAAAAATGCTACCCTACTTCTTATTTTGTAGTAAGGTAACTCATCTCATCTATATCATCTCATATAAATATCACTCATCTAAAATTATCATCCTTTCTGAAATTTTTGCTCTGTCTTTTCCTCCCAAGAGGGTGGGGTGGGGTAGATTTCTAAATACGTGAAAAGAAAGCAAAAAATTTTCATATTTTTTGCAAGTTTGGATGTTTTCACCTCTGAATCACATGTATTGTGAGTACATTTTATGTTTTAAAATAAATATGTTCCCCCTCCCTATTAATAAAATATCAGTTGTGAGAACAGCCAAGCTACAGAAAAGGCTAAAATCTTCTCTCTGCCCTTCCATGTCAAGAAACTCACTCCTTTTTCTGGGGATTGGGAATGGAAATTTAACGGGAGAGTTAGATGATCATTTATTCATTGTTGCTACAAAGTATAAATACAGAATAAAAATCTTTAAAAAAATAGTTTTAAAGATTTAAAATTTTGTGTGCTGGGGGTGGGGGGGGGAAAGGGAGAAGCAGAATTTTTTAGTTGTTGGAGGGGGGGGGGGAGAAGCAATTTAGATAATTATTTAAGTATTGTTGCAAAAAAGTTATAAATAGAAGTAAAAAAAAACTTTTTTTGGACTTTAAAGTGTGTACTGGGGGGAGGGGGGAATAAAAATAGATGACTTTTTGGGGGGAGGGGAATAATTTAGATGGTTATTTAAATATTAATAATGTAAATAAAATTACAACAAAATAACAAATCGAGCAGAAAATAATTAAGAATTTTAAATTTTAGGAGATGCATTTGGAGGGAGGAGGGTCTTCATGAGATCAGGTTGGGGGACAGGGGGAGAGAAGCAGAGATTTTAGAAGGAGGGAATAATTTAGATAGTGGTTAGGTTTATTTATTGTTAGTATAGAGTATTAAATAAGTCGGAAAAGAAATTTAAAGAGTTAGAAAGTTTAAATTATGCATTTTTGATACCAGAAGGGGGGGGGGGCAAAGAGGGAAGGAGTAATTTTGAGAGTAATTTTGATTTAGATGATTGGTTATTTATTGTTAGAATAAAATAACAAAGAAACATATGAAAAAAGAAAGTTAAGATTTTAAATTTTATGTGGGGAGGATTTTAGAAAGGGGGGAATTTAGATGATTATTTTTAGCTTAAATCTGCTGAAATACAGAAGATTCTCGCCCCTTTTTAGCACTTTCCAACCTAGTTGAAAAGTGCTTATGACTTCGGTTTGTCTGGCCGTCTGGCCGTCTGCCGTCTGTCCGTGCTCTAACTCCCATAAATATGCTCGGATTGCTCTGCAATTTTTATATGTTATTATCGTTATCTATAGCATGTTCCCTATTTCAACGGAAGTGTGTAGCACTTATAGTTTTTTTACAGGGACACTCAAAAGAATTCCGTTACATTGCGGTCTATGGGGAAAAATCATTTGCTGTTTATTTAAATAATGTTTCACTATTTTAAACGCATTGAAATTTATATATATCACTAAGGTGCATTAGAAGAAGCTTAATATGGAACAGGGTGTGCATAGCACTTATAGTTACTTTACAGGGACAGTAAAAATAATTCCGTTACATTACGTCTATGGAGAAAAATCGTCTGCGGTTTATTTAAATAATGTTTCACTATTTTAAACGCATTGAAATTTATATAGATCACTAAGGTGCATTACAAGAGACTTACTACGGAATATTGTGTGTATAGCAGTCATCGTTCATTTACAGGGACACGCAAAAGAATTATCTACTGTCTGTTAACAATAATTCCTGGAAGTGCGTTTTAAGTTACTCAACGCGATTTTAATGTTAACTTGCTTTTTGTCTATTACGTGGTGTGTATAAATTCTGTAGATCCTATACAGGGCAGCACAAAAGTTCGCGAACACATTTCTGTTTATTGACAAACTCCAGACGGAGAATTTTAAAATGTGCTACACGTTTCCTAACTGAACTAAAATTTAGCATCCTATGTAGTATATATACAATTCTATATATCCTATACAGGGCTGAATAAAAGTATTCGGATATTTTTCCGAATATTGTATATGTTGGAAATTCCTGAAATTATGTTTTTAAATATGTTATGCGTTTTCCAAATTGTTTACTTAGAAGTTATCTTTTAGCTTATTAAACGGTATGATTTGTAAAATTATTTTGGAAGCGTTGGAAAGTGCTACATAATCTATGCTTGACGCATGATTTTTCGTTCTTGTTTACTTCTAAACTAATGATGAAAACTGATTTTAAATAATTTTTTTTTAAATCTTGATTATAACCTCCCTCCCAAATTTGATCCTTGCTTTTGTAAAAAAAAGGGGAGGCGCTTAGAATCTGGATTTTGCGGTATGTTTGATACAGATATTAGAAATTTTCTTAATTGAGATATTTCTTAATTAATATAGTAATGTAATCTTAAATAGTAATATATATTAGTGATAGGCTGAATGAATGTTTTTGATATTCGAATGAATCATTCGGGCATGCGCAGAAGCATATCTGCCAAACCTCTTTTTTTTTTTTTTTTATTCAATTGCTACCAGAAATTTTGAAAAGCAAAAGAAGTTTCTGAGTTTAATTAAGATTAGATAAAGAGCCAGATAAAAATGAGAAATGTCTTTGCTTTGCAAAATGTCTGGAGGAAATTGATTAAGAAGAATATGAATTTTGGCAACTATTTTTTTCATTCTTTTTTGTTTACAAAATCTCTGGTAGTGATTGATTTTAAAAAATACAAATTTTAGCAAGTATGCTTTTGTGCATGCCTGAATGATTCATTGGAATGAAAAAATCACTCATTATGCCCATCACTAACATATATACAGTAAAACCCCAGTTATCCGAAAAGCATGAGACCAAAAGATTTTTGGTTGACCGTTGTTCCATAGGAATTTTCGGATAACCGGGAGGCTTCCTAATTTTATTCTACCAGATGGCACTAGTCATAGTCATCCTTCTCATTTCCCCACCGTCAGTTAATGTGTTCGTGCTTGTAGGTGCAGAAAGAGTCCGTATTCTGTACGATATCCCCTTCCTGTTTGCACGTGTTTTAATTTTCTCCAAACTTTATTTACGAGGAGTAATGCTTTAACGCGCAAACGTGTTTTATAAGCATGAAGAGCTCAACGCGTTGAAAAGTGTTGATACTGGCACTTTAATATAATTGAAATGCTGGAAGATGCGACAGCGTGAGATGTGAAGGTGGCGTGATAAGGCGGCATTGAAGTAATGCAAAATTGAAAAACAAAAAAAATCACAACATATTTTGTAAAAAAATGAAGTGTTGCATGTTTCTAGGCAATAAAATGCCTGCATTTATCCAATGGTCCAAACAAGTAAGTTGATGCTGTTTATTTATTTCATACACAGCAAGCTTTTTTAAAAATAAAATTTTTCATATTAAAAAAAAAAAAAAAAAAAAGAAGAAGAGTTTTATGATCTTTCGGTTAAGCCAATTTTCGGATAATCGGGATTCTATTGTAATATGGGTCATTTCAATTTTACACACAGATTTCCACTTTTAAAGAAGTAATTTTTTTTTCGTTACATTTTGTAGCTGTATAAGGCAGCAAAGTACAGCAAATAACTGAAGCCCATGCTTAATGTTATTTATTTAAGCTAGAAAATCTGTTGAAAGATGCCATAGTGTACAAATTTGTAACTTCTGTTGCCGGACACAAAGATGCAATTATCATTTATAAAAACAAGCAGTCGAGTTATTCTCTTTACCACTCTGTATAATAGATGTCCTTAGCCAAGTTAATGCTGCATATTGGCTAAAATCTGTTTAAGGAGAATGAATAAAAGAGTGACCGTGTAACATCTGTTACCAAATTACAAATTTTAAACTTTTTCAAAACTCTAAAAAAATAATGCAATATCAAAATTGGCATTTACTGATTGTGCAGCCACTTATTAAGTAAAATGAGAGATTACTATTGATAAATTACAGAATAATCAAAATGGAAATTTTTCAGAAATTAATTACTACTTGTAACAGAGGTTACATGAGATAACAGAAATTAGTTAAAGTAACAGAAAAGTTACCAACACAAATTTAATTTAGTGACATTGTTCTCCTCATTTGTTAAGAATGATGTACGCCAACAATTCTCTTAATTAAATGAGTTAATAGCTAATTTTGAAGGGTATACATCAACTGCACTCGCCGATGGGAGGAAATCATCAACTGCACTGCACTGAAAGTATCGAACCCCACCCCTGTACGATCTGCACTTAAGGGATTGGGGTAACACAAGTTCATAAAGTAATCAATCATTGTATTAAGAGTTGCCTTTAGAGGTTTGTATATGTGAATATACGTAATTATAAAAATTTTATATTCAGTAAAAGTTTAAATTTATCAATAAACTTCTATTTAAATTTCAGTTATAAAACATAGTACAACCACATTAGAATTTTAAAATATAGTTCACATTGTGGCAAAAAATATTACTTTCCGAAAAAATAATAAATATTTTACTATCACAAGAGTTCGAAACTAATAATAATAATAATAATAGTAGTAAAAACAACAACAACAATAACATGTACAAATTTGTGTTCATAGGAGTATTTCAGCAGCAAAAATATTCTTGTATTTAGAATGTTTTTTTGTTTTTTTAACATCTTTTTATCAAAATACTAGAGAGAATAAATTTTAAGGTCAAAATTATCTTTAACATATTAATTTGCAACACGAACTATCTGTATATAAATGTTAATACAGTATGGGACCTCAAATCCAGAATCCCGGTATCTGGAACTTTTTTCTGGCCAAAAAAAAAAACTGATTTTATCTCAAAAAAAAAAAAAAAAAAAAAGATTTTTTAAAGCTTTTGCGGAAAGTGATGTTCCAGAATTGATGGCGCATCGAAAAACTTTGCACAATTCGAAAAGTGTTGGTGTTGATAGAGTTCTAATGGAGTGGATTCGGCAACGACGATCAGAGAACTTTCCATTAGATCGTGTGGGTATTATGGCACAAGCAAAAAATTTCCATGCCGAATTAAACATATATATTCCCTTCGATTATTCATCAGAATGGTATAACAAGTTTAAGAAGCGTCACGGATTATGTTTAGTTCAGGTTTCTAGTGAGAAGGCATCAGCAGATTTTGAAGCTGCCGATTCCTTCAGCAAAGAATTTGAGAACATCATTACCCAGGAAAAACTTTCGCCAGAACAGGTATATAATGCGGATGAGACTGCGTTGTTTTAGCGTTATGTGCCCAGAGAAACTTATGTGACTCCTGAAGAAACTTCAGCTTCTGAATTTAAAGATTCCAAGGAGAGACTGACTGTTATGCCATGCGCAAATGATGCCGGAACCCATAAATGTAAATTGTTAATAATCGCTAATCGGCAAAAGTAAAAATCCAAGGGCTTTAAAGGGAGTTCAGATTTTGCCGGTTCTTTACAGAGCGAATAAACGAGCATGGATGAC
This sequence comes from Maratus michaelseni, assembly GCA_963931845.1. Classification (NCBI taxonomy): domain Eukaryota; kingdom Metazoa; phylum Arthropoda; class Arachnida; order Araneae; family Salticidae; genus Maratus; species Maratus michaelseni. The sequence continues at coordinate 437,778,308 of OZ007586.1, read as the reverse complement.
AGCAGAAATAATCAAACAATGGTTTGAAAATCATTTTGTTCCGGAAGCCCATGGCCATTGCAGGAAACAAAGTCTTCCTGAAAACTGCAAAATCCTTCTTTTGCTCGACAACTGCCCAGCTCACACTGCTTCAGGTATTGTGGAAAAGAATAATGTTGTGCATTATTTTCCACCCAACTGCACATCACTTATCCAGCCGATGGATCAAGTCATTCTAAGATGCTTGAAATGCCGTAACAAGGAGGAGTTTATGAAAGCAATGCTAAATGCATGCAACAGCGGTACTGGTGTATTACAGTTCCAAAAGCAATTTAATGTGAAAGACGCGTTGTGGCGGGCAGCTAGTGCTTGGCAAAACATTCCTGATAAAATTCTTACAAACGGATGGCATAAACTATGGCCATCTTTAATCTGTTTAAACGACAAAGTAATGGTGAATTTCGTGAGTTTTCAATTTCTGCTGAAAAGAACCTTATCCAAGACCTGCTGAATTATACAAAATCTATGACGTACAAAGGCAAAGATGGTTTGGATGAGGAAGCAATCAAAGATTGCTTTAATGTAGATAACGATGCACCTATAACGCATTCACTAACATATAAAGAAATTTGCAACATGGTTTTAAATTCAGAAAATAATGATGGCGATGGTGATACCAGCGATCACGACGTCGACGAGCCACGAGCTGCAAACATCCCTATAGATAAGTGCATCAGTCCCAGTGTTGGGTTTCTTCCGGAAGAAACTAGTTTCTTCCAGGACAGTGGAAGAAACTGGAAAAAAACTGGAAGAAATGGCAGAAACCAACAGAAAACAAAACAGATGCTCAAAATTAAAGCATATTAACTATATAAAAGAATTAAATTCAAAACCTGATAATATGAAACTTAAATTGGAAACTTTAAAATTATAAAAATAACATTTATGGAAAAATAAGTTATTTTTTATAAACTTCAGGTTCTGCAGATGTTTACAGGTTATGTTTTTTTACAACTTTAGAGGTAGGGGGATGGAATATTTTTTCATTGTTTATGTCATTTCTGTAAAAAAAACTACTTACCAATTCTTTATTTATCATATAAAAATGCAATATTTCAAAAACTATTGTGCAACACTTAAAATAAACAAATTTGTAATTATGTATACTAGCATGCGTATCTCAATTCTGATTTTAAAAGATAAATGTTCTAAAAATAAACTTTACGGGTATGCCAAAATTCTTTTAAACTCTCCAAGTTCTGCTGGACTTGAAAGAATGTTTTCATCGTTAGCTTTCATCCATTCTAAGTTGAGAAATTGATTGCAGCATCCTACTGCTAAAATACTTTTGTTTTGCTATACCATGTTGCACTGTACTACCATGTGTGTACCATGTTGCACTGTACAAGGAAATTGGAGATTTTAATGAAATCTTTCAATACAATAATTATTGTATATTAGTTCCCTTAATAAAATGGAGATATAAATTAAAAGCATTCTTTTATTTAAAGGAGTTTCATTCTACAGTAGGTAAATGATCCACATACTATTTACTACTGGTTACAGAAGTTTAAATAATAAAAAAATTTGCATGTTTTGAATTGAATTACTTTTAACTGATTTTGTTTATTTTGGATAAATTTATTTGCTACATTTCCATTATACCAACACCATTGTCGTTACCAAGCGTAATAATTGCCATAAAATGAAATTCATGTATAATAATTCATTTAAGAAAAAACATTGTTGGCACAAAATTGAGCAATTAAAATATAACATTTGAAATTTACAGGCTTTCACAAACTATTTTATTAAATCAGTACAAATCTAGAACTAAAATAAAAGAATTAAAATAAAAGAACAAATAAATATTATACAATAAAATAATTAAATAAAACTCAATTTAAACTACAGGCATGGAATTGTAATTGTCTCTTAGCATTGCAGTAAATATATCACTTTTTGAATGAAGACACTCATGTTTTTTTTTTTTTTTTTTTAATAAAACTTTTTTTTATGTATTCAAAGTCCCGAAACAATTTTATTGCAGCTTCCTCATCATCTGGTAACTGCCAAATGGTAAAATCCATATCAGTGTCAACAATAAATATAAGTTAGAACTTAATATTAAATATTTTCTATTTGAAAAATAGCAAATTAAGATGTTTTCCAAGGTTATGATTAAGTAATAATAATAATAATTAAAAAGATTCATGTTCAATAAATAGCAAATCACAATGTTTGGCATGGTTTGCAATAAAAATTCCTTGCATATTCAGGATTGAAATAAATAGCGCATTAACATACATTTTGGCATGGTGTTAGTATAACGGAAAAGTATCATTTATTTTATTCAGGTACGAAATGATCGGAAAGCTTTAGGCAGGTACGTAATCTTGGCTAAAAAACTGATGTAATTATCAATTTATCATATTTAATTAAATTTTTATAGGTCTAATTAAATTTACTTAAGATTATCTATTAGAAAAATGCATTTATTTTTATTGTATCTTACAAAATTGCAACTTATATGGTAAATTCTTAAAGAAAAACAGTTTCTTCCATTTCTTCCACTTGGAAGAAACCTATTTCTTCCGGCCGGTTTTTTCCACTTTGAAAGAAACTTGCCAACCCTGATTCAGTCCATGGGTGTACCCAAGGGGAGGGAGCTGATGGGGCTAAAGCCCCGCCCCCCTCCCGAAATTTTCGAAAGTGATATGAAAAAAGTCCTGATGTTTTTCTTTCTTTTTTGGAAATATTTAAATTTTTTTTCTATCATACAGCAGACTAGCCATTCTTATTAGTCGTCCCACATTAGTCCGCATTAACACAAAAGAAGAGAAAGGGGACTGATGGGGTTACAGCCCCCTCCTTCCAAAATAGTCTGAAATTAAATGAAAAAAGTGTTTGTTCCTTACTTTTTTAGACCTGTAATTTTTTCTTCAGTCATATAGCGAAATAGCCATTCTCGTTAACCCTATATCAGTCCACACTGACATCACAGTATACCCAAAGATGGGGAGGGGGCTGATAGAATTACAGCCATCTCCTCTCGAAATAGTCAAAAATTAAATGAAAAAATAGTGCTGGTGCTGATTTTTTTTCTTTGACATAAATTTGCATTTTCCTACCTATCATTTAACAGACTAGCCGCTCCCTTCGCTTTAGTTCTATTTTCATATTAGTGCACAGTGACACCAGATTATACTCAAAGAGGTGAAAGGGGATAATGGGGTTACAGACCCCTCCCAAAATAGTCGAAAATGAAATGAAAAAGATGATTTTTTTTCTTTTTGTTTATTTGAGATAAATTTGTAATTTTGTTTTCTGCAATCCTTACTTTTTTAGATAAATCTGTATTTTTTATTTTCTTCTGTCATACAGCGAAATAGCCATTCTTGTTAGCCCCATGTTAGTCCACATTGACATCACAGTGCATCGAAAGAAGGGGAGGGGGCTGATGGAATTACAGCACCCTCTCCTCCCGAAATAATCGAAAATGAAATGAAAAAATAGTGTTTTTTTATGAAAAAATAGTGCTGGTGCTGATTTTTTTTCTTTGATATAAATTTGTATTTTCCTACCTATCATTTAACAGACTAGCCGCTCCCTTCGCTTTAGTTCTATTTTCATATTAGTGCACAGTGACACCAGATTATACCCAAAGAGGTGAAAGGGGATAATGGGGTTACAGCCCCCTCCCAAAATAGTTGAAAATGAAATGAGAAAGATGATTTTTTTTTTCTTTTTATTTATTTGAGATAAATTTGTAATTTTGTTTTCTGCAATCCTTACTTTTTTAGATAAATCTGTATTTTTTATTTTCTTCTCTCATACAGCGAAATAGCCATTCTTGTTAGCCCCATGTTAGTCCACATTGACATCACAGTGCATCGAAAGAAGGGGAGGGGGCTGATGGAATTACAGCACCCTCCTCCCGAAATAATCGAAAATGAAATGAAAAAATAGTGTTTTTTTTTCTTTCTGTTTAAGATAAATTTGTATTTTTTCCCATATCATTCAACAGACTAGCCGCTCCCTTCTCTTTAGTTCCATGTTAGTGCACAGTGATACCACATTATATCCTAAGAAGTGGAAGGGGTTTTTTGGGGTTACAGCCCCCTCCCAAAATAGTCGAAAATTAAATGAAAAAATATGCTGATTTTTTTTCTTTTTGTTTGAGATAAATTTGCAACTTTGTTTTCTGCAATACTACGAACTACCCATGCTGTTTAGTCTCATATCAGCGCACAGTTACACCACAGTATACCCAACGATGGGGAAGGGGGCTGATGGGATTATAGGCCCCCTTGTGAAATAGTCGAAAATGAAATGAAAATGGTGCTGATTTTTTTTTTCTTTCTGTTTGAGATAAATTTGTAATTTAGTTTTACATTTTACCATGGATTAGCCATTCTCGTTAGTCCCATATTAGTTCACATAGACACCACAGCATACCCAAAGAAAGGGAAGGAGATTGATGGGGTTACAGCCAGCCACTCCCTTCTGAAATAGTCGAAAATGACATGGAAAAAAAGGACTGATATTTTTTCCTCTTTCTGTTTGAGAGAAATTTGTAATTTTTTCCTTCTATCATTCAATGGACTAGCCACGCTCTTCTCTTTAGTCATATATCAGTGAACAGTTGCCGAAAGAGGTTGAAGAGGGAAATGGGGTTACAGCTCTCCTCCCGAAATAGTTGAAAATTAAATGAAAAAGTGCTGATTTTTTTTTTTTTTGGAGATAAATTTGTAATTTAGTTTTCTGTTACACAGAGGATTAGCCATTCTTGTTAGTCCCATATTAGTCCACATTGACACTACAGTATACTCAAAGAAGGAGACTGATGGGGTTACAGCCCCCTCCCTTCCAAAATTGTCAAAAATGACATAAAAAAAAGTGTGGATTTGTTAACCTTTCTGTTTGAGAGAAATTTGTAATCCCCCCCCCCCTATCATTCAACGGTCTAGCCACACTCTTTTCTTTAGTCCCATATTACTGCACAGTGTTACCACAGTTATAACCAAATAGCTGGTATGGGTCTAAAGGGATTACAGCTCCCTCCCGAAATAGTCTAAAATGAAATGAAAAAGTGCTGTTTTTTTTTTTCAGTTTGAGATAAATTTGTAATTTAGTTTTCTGTCATACAGCAGATTAGCCATTCTCGTTAGTCCAAATAATCCATATTAGTCCAAATTGATACCAAAGAAGGAGAAGAGGCTGATTGGGTTACAGCTCCCCCTCCCGAAATAATCAAAAATAAAATGAAAAAACTCTGATTTTTTTTCTTTTTTTTAAGATAAATTTATAATTTTTTTTCTGTCATACAGCCATTCTAGTTAGTCCCATACATTAGTGCACAGTGATGCCCCAGCATACAATACCCAAAGAAGGCGATGAGGACAGGGGTTATGAGGTTACAGCTCCATTCCCTCTCTGAAGAGATCGCAGTGAAATGAAAAAAGGGCTGATATTGTTTCTTTCTTTTTGAGATAAATTTGTTTTATTTTGTGGCATGCAACAAATTTGTCTTTCGCATTAATCCAATATTCTCCTCAGTCCTGCGACCTAATTTACTTGAGACCACAAAATCTATTTTCAAATGACTGAAAAATACCTCCATCCCTGTTTTACTGGATAAATGAATACATGTATGCTCAATTCAAGAGACATACAAGTAAATTCGACAAATTTAGAATGAGTTTAATTTAAGGAGTTTTTTAATCTATCCCACAGGCGGCGCAAAGATTGTCAATGCGGAAGTATGTTAATGCACAGAAACACCACGGCTAACCTCAAGTCGATTTCAACTAAATCGGAAATCATTTTCGGAAGAGTTGACTGTAAAAGTAGCTTATTAACTTTTATTTTTCAGACACATCTCCATGCCATACCGAAATGTGTGGGAGGTTTAAGGGACTAAGCCTCTTTCCCCTGCAGAAATGGTCAGAGTAAAATGGTAAAAGAAGGGCTGATTTTGTTCCTTACTTCTTAGATCAATTTGTGTGTATATAGATACATAAATATAATATTATATATATCATGTGTAGCACTTGTCTTTCTTGTTAGTCCCATATTAGTGCACATTGACACCTTAGCTAATCTCTTCAGAATATTGGCTAAGTCGGAAGTCAGGCACTGTATATGCACGCATGAACTAACTGTGAATGATAATCATTAACTTTCGTTTTTAGTACTCGATTACTTCCTGGTATTTGTAAGATACACAGTAGGGTGGAGCGAAAAAAAATAATTTTTTTTTACAAAAAACGGGTAGGTGCCAAAAGTTGCCTTTATACTAGTACATCAAATATCTGAAATTTTAGCGCTGAAAAAAAATGCTTTGAGTCTGCGCTTTTGGTCCAAATGTCGAAATTTTGGGTAAAATTTGACAATTTTTCAAAAAAAATAAAAAATTTCTGTAGAACTGACTGTGATTTAATAGTGTCATTTGAATCTTTATTAATAAATATTTAAAATATTGAAACGATAAAACGATATCTTTATTATTTTTAACTGGAGCAAAACTGACAAATTTCGGTAAAAAAGGGGCGTTGCCATTCTGGTACAGCATACAACGATTCGTTGAAAAAAAATTAATAGAAAGAAGAAGATGCTGCATGTGAAATTGAAATAAACGAATCAGTATGCAATGATTCAATAATAGATAAAATTTAATTCCCATCTTCATCCTCATATACCGAAACTCGAATGAAGTTTGAAACTTTTCTAGAGAGTGTGATAGCTATAGAATTTCTGATAAGTCTGCTGTAGTTCTTGCTTTAGCGGTCCTTCAGGATTGTGTACGTACAGCAAATGACACTGGAAAACATAATGTACCCGTACCCGTTACAGATAGAAGCAAGGTAAGACATGAAAGCCAATCGGCTTGTTTGTCTCAACGTAAAGAACAGAACCCTAAAACAGAAATAAGAGCCTTATATTTCGAAACCTGAAAATATGACATAATGTGTATACAAAAGAGAAGTCATAAACATGCATATTGTAGAATTATGAAAGAAGAACGTGTTACTATCTTAGAAGAGCCTGGCTCCAAATATTTGGGGACTAATTTTGCCTAACATTTCCTCATCTGGAACATCAAAAGATATTTTTAAATGCATATCAAAGTTTTTAAAAGATGAAAATATTGATTTGTCCAGCCTCTCATGCTTGAGTTATGATGGATGTCAGGTGTCCTGTGAATACGGGGAAGCATACTGAAGAAATCCGTCGACTGGAAGAGAACCTTGCAAGACCATTGCAATGGATCATATGCCAGCTCCAGTTAAATGAATTGCCTCTGCATCATTTGTTAGGCATGATTGATGAGAAAACTTCTGGCCCAAATGTATTAGGGAAATCCTTGTCCACGTGCCATTTACTCCCTATTGCAGTTTTTGAACCTATAAAGAGTAATTTAGAAAACATATTTCCTGAAATCGATGAAAAGGCACTCAGTACAGACCAGAAATACCTGCTGGACATTTGCAAAGCTATTTCATCAGGATATTGCTCTAAAGAACTAGCGAGAAGGAGCCTAGGAAAATTGTCCCACGCAATATGGCTCACAACGGCGAATAAAATTCCTCGCCTTAATTATTCGCATTGACTGCACGTCAGAGTCTCTATTTTCACTCACAAAGTATGTGATCTAAGTTCATGCCACAGGATGGTTTATCAAATGTAATCCACAGCTAAAGAATGTATCTAAAACCTTATGGAAAACTACTCGGCTACTAAAGAACACAGCAAACGCCATAAAACGAATAGTTAAAAAAGTTATTCAGGACAATGATTACTTTGCACACTCAGAGCAAATTCCGATTGGAATCACGTTAAACAACTAGCTGCTCATCCCATAATAAATGCAAGAGGTAGAATAAATGATGACATGACATACGCATATTTGAAATACTGAGCATATGCAAGAGGTAGAATAAATGATGACATGACATAAGCATATTTGAAATACTGAGCATCAACATTGAAGCAGATAATTATATAAATCTAATTGATTGGAAAACTATTGCGATAACAGGACCCCCAATCATTATGCATTTATCGGATGCAAGTTTGTTGAAGATAATAGACGGCTGGATAGATTCCCGTACTAACATCCCCAATGAGTTACTTTGCATGCCTTCTCATACTCAAGCAGTAGAAAGATACGTGAATTAAGTCACAGCCAGCATCATCCAAAGTCTGTGGATACGAAAGAAGAGATGAATACACAAAGACTAGGTTGATATACAGAAAACTCGTGCCAGTCTGATAAAAAATCACAATTCATTATATAAATAAAACATTGCGCTCAGATTTTAGGGTGGTTGTGCTGGTTACGGGTGGGACATGATATGCACCCACCTCCACTCCTGGGTAGTTGTAAAAGCAACTAGCGAAGAGCTGCATTCAAAACAACAATTCGTTGTATGCTGTACCAGAATGGAAATGCCCCATTTTTACTGAAATTTGTCAGTTTTGGTCTGGTTATACAGAATAAAGATATCGTTTTATCGTTTCAATATTTTAAATCTTTATTAATAAAGGTTTAAATGACACTTTTAAATCATAACCAGTTCTACAGAAAATTTTTATTTTTTTTTGAAAAATTGTCAAATTTTACCCAAAATTTCGACATTTGGACCAAAAGCGCAGACTCAAGGCATTTTTTTTCAGCACTAAAACTTCAGATATTTGATGTACTAGTATAAAGGCAACTTTTGGCACCTACCCGTTTTTTGTAAAAAAAAAAATTCATTTTTTTCGCTCCACCCTAATACACAGTGACTTTTTGTCTGACTGCAAAGACATTTTTAGAGTTCGGTAACGCTCCCCCCATTTATCTTCCTATTCCGTCCTAACGTTGCAGCTAGTATTTTTCATTTGGAATGGTTTAAAGTCATTATTATTACTTGTGCAATGCACAAATAATAAGCAAAGTCATTATTTTATATATGTCTATAAAAATATTTTGTGTGTATATGTTTATAAAAAGAGCTTCTTGCTGTCTATCTCTTTTCGTTTTACAGTGGAAAATTGGAATTCCTTTTATGATGTTGGATATATCTTTTATTCTGGTTACTTGTGCTTTTCTTTATGCTGCTATTTACACATCACATATTCCTATTAGCAAAAATAAATAAATAAAAATAAATTGGTATTTATTTTATTAAATTTTTAGTGTTCTAGCAAGAAACTTTAACATTCAATTACTCCCCTCAAATCTTCCCTAATCCACTGAGTATCTGATATATTTTGGTTCAAATTCATTTAATAATAATTTTTGGATTTTAAGGAAACAAAAGAAGAGATACACAGCTCATAAACAGTTGTATGAATTCTACAAAAATATATTGCATGGGTGTTTTTGTTGAGAGGAAATTGAGAAAAAAAAAATTGTGGGACTTAAAAGTGAGGTCTAAGATCAGGAAATCTTCAAAAGCACCAAAAGGTCATGTTTGGGGTAAATGTTTTTTTAGCGTTCTAAGAAAAATTTATATATAGCGTAATACAAGACATATAATACTAGTATGCATATAATAATGGGTGTGATGTATCCATATGTCCCGTATGTCCACTTTACATGCAGGATAGGCCAAAATTTTGTAGATAATGGCTAAATGATAGTTTCCTTGCCCTTTAAAAAAAGATATTATCTTTTTCAAACAGGATCTAGTTTAAGAATCTACCACATTCTTTAAATTTTAGCTCTATGTATATTGCTCTGTTTGGGCAACACTTATTGTTAAATTGATCATTTTAAAACAATTTCTCCAAAATCAGCAAATGCACGTAGTGAAATTTGTTACTGAATGGTATTATTATTGATTTTCAGTTCTGGAAGGGTCTTTTAACCAGATTTTTAAAAAGTTAGTTCAGTATATTATTTCAGTTTAAAAACTATACCTATATTACATAGATGTTTGTATGTGTGCTGTTTTTTAAAGAGACGGCTGTGTTTTTTTCCACGACCCTTTGATGAAATTCAGGTTTTTATCACGGCCCTTTGAAAAAATTGTGCACGCTTTGACGAATTTCGCGTTTTTCCACGGCCCTTTGATGAAATTCGCGTTTTCTTGCGATGCTTTGACAATTTTTTTTTTTTTTTCATGGCCATTTGACTGAATACGTGTTTTTTTTGCAATCCTTTGTCGAAATTCGCGTTTTTTTCGATCCTTTGAAGAAATTAATGTTTTCCGCGACCGTTTGATGGAAAATGTTTTTTTTTCGTGATCCTTTGTCGAAATTTGCATTTTTTCCCGGCTTTTTGACGAAATTCGCGTTTCACGCGATCTTTTGTTGAAATTTGCGAGGTTTTCCGCAATTCGCATTTTCCCACTATTCTTTGTCGAAATTTGCATTTTTTTCGTGTCTTTTTGACGAAATTCATGGTTATTCTGTGGCTCTTTGACGAAATTTGCGTTTTCTTGTGATCCTTTGATGAAAGTCGCATTTTTCCGCAGCCCTTTGACAAAATTCGCATTTCCTCCGCGACCATTTGATGAAATTCGCCTTTTCACTGCGATCATTAGGTAAAATTTGACCTTTTTTTTCATGATTGCGATCCTTTGTCCAAATTTGTCCGCGTCTTTTTGACGAAATTCACATTTTTTTTCTACAGTCTTTTGTCAAAATTCACGTTTTGTCCACATCTTTTTCACGAAATTCACGTTTTTACCATGGCCCTTTGACGAAATTTGAGGTTTTCTGCGGCTGTTTGACGAATTCGCGTTTTTTTTTTTCACGGCCCTTTGATGAAATACATGGTTTTTTTCGCGATCCTTTCTCAAAATTCGAGTTTCATCTGCGGCTCTTTGACGAAATTCACATTTTATCGACGGCCCTTTGACAAAATTTGGATTTTTGCATGATCCTTTAACGAAATTGGAGATTTTTTTCTGCGAACGATTGACGAAATTGATTTTTTTCACTGTCATTTGTCAAAAATAGCGATATATTTTTAAGTCCAAATTTTCAGGCTGATGACTGATTTTTTTTAATTTTTGGAAAATTTGGAACAGAATCACCCTCTTACCCACTTTTTCCCCCTCTGGCTATGTCCTTATTGTCAAAAATTGTTGTTGTTTACAACACAATTCAATGTGTTTCGTAATATTCAGAACTTTATGAAAATTTAAGTCAGCCCCCACCAAAATAAAATCCTGAGGACGCCACTGCATCAGTCTGACGGATGAATTGATTATGGGATTAGAACAAAAAAGTTTTATAACCAAAGAACAGATTTAACAACTCTATGAAATAAAAGAGGTGTTGCAGAAGGAAAAGCCAAAGCAGATGAAGCAATTGAAATTATTGGACATGTTTAAAGGGTCTGATAAATAAAGCTTATCAGTTTTATTTTATTTTACAGTGGATGCGACCCACTTTAAAAAGCATGCAATGTGAAAACCAACCACTTTAAAAAGTGATGTTCTGTTGTAGTTAAGATTTTTTCTAAGGATAGGTAAGCACACTTTCGATATTTCTTTTTTCTTTGCCAATTTTTTGAATCCAAGTATTTATTGGGTTTTTTTAATCAATAACTATTTGTTTTCTAAATTATTTTCATTTAACTACGTACTTTTAAAAGCACAAATTATGTCTTGTTCTAAACAGAATGAATACTGAAATTCCATCATATTGCCGTTTGTAGACTAATTTTTTGAGTGAAGACCCAAAATCCGGAAAAGTAGTGGTCTCGAGCATTCCGGATTTGGAGTCCTATGCTGTAGAATAAATCTTGTCCTCTTTTCAATAAAGTTTATCTGGAATTTGTGCAGTGCTGTTGACAAAATTTTTTTTTTAGTAAGGTTTTGGGTTGGTTTAAGCAGAAATTTCGTGTTTGTGTCCGATTCTAATGGTAGATACCATCAGAAGACCTTTTCAATTCGTCAGCTGAAAAAATTAAAAACCAATTGTGAGAACGTCCGCCTGAGCAACAAAAATATTTTCGATTTCAACTTTAAAGTTTAAACCCAATGAATCCGAAAAAGATTCTGTACTTGTACTTGTGTCATGACAGAAAATTGGCAAGTCGCCAATAAAGGTTATCTGTCTACCCTATCACATGTGGACATCTGCATTCATCCACATATGTTGAATAAATTAATGCAAATTTCGGGGCGGGAGCAGGAGGAAAGCATCGATAAGTAAGGAATAATTTTTTTAAAAAGGTCAGAAAAGAGACTAAATCTGAAAAATATAGCGTAAAAGAGACAAATGAAAAAAATAGCGAGATTAGCGACCCACTCAGAGGCATGAATTTCAGATCGAATGAATCCTGTGCTATAGTGGGTGAATATACAGTTTTATTGAATGCTTAACAGGTTTTGTAACTGTTTCTGGCTGATTTTCTGCATAGATCGACGATAGATGAATCAACTGAAGTGGTATGTGTTACAAAACGTCTTTATATTGTAATTTTCAAGTGTTTTTTTGCCATTTTATTTTATTAATTGTACAAAAAAAGCCTGGTTTAAATTTTGGTCTTTAATTGCATTTTACAGACTTACAATGCTTCCATATTTTAAATTTAATCAGCATGCTTGACAATATGACAATTTTATAATGTATGCAAAGCTGGAGGCTAAATTAATTTACCTTTAAGTTTTTTATTTACAGGGGCAGCTTTAGTAGACATGGCATGGTACCTTGGGCAAAACTTTCTTAAGTTCTCTTATGAATGATATGATCTACAGAAACTATTAGGTTTTAGCAACATATTTTGCCCTTCAGTTGTTTGTGTCACAAGTGGTTGTCCAACCTCATCTCCGGACAGGCAGTCAGTCCTGTTTATATGTTATTGTCTTATCTTCCTTACAATGCTTTTTATTGTTTTACAGCTTTCTATATGTAGAAAAAGATCACTTTATGTTTGCATATCTACTTTTCAAAAATAGTTTAAAGAAAATATACCAAAGCTTTGTTTTGAATTGTACTGATTTTATCATAATATTAATCTTTTACGGAAATTAATACAGTAAAACTTGCTAAGGCAGAATCTCAAAGGATCAGAGGAAAAATTCCAATTTAGATAGGTTTCCATCTTAACAGATACACACAAGGCCCAGAGATACACACAAGGCCATGGAGACAGTACAAATTACCCAACTCTCTTAAAAGGGCTGTAACAAGTCCTGTTTTGTAAAAGAAATAGCAAAAACTAGACAAAGTAACTTTTTTTCTCATTTTACTATAAAATTTTCCAGTTAACACTAGAAGTACCAAGCGATCATTTTTTACAGATTTCAATTTTTCTTATTCTGACAAAATATAGTAAATTAATGCACAATAGTTGTTTGTATATATAAAAAAAAATGTGATCTAAACCTGAACAATATACTTTATCCTATTATTGAAACTCAACTAAGTAAAAAAAATGCCAGAACTAGAGTCATAAGCGATGCATATTAATGTCAGTACACTCCGCAAGGAAAAAGAAAATTCTATTCACTAATAAATTAACAATAGAAATACAAAGAAATGAGTCTTAAACTGGAGAAATGACAGAATTCCCTGCTCAGAAAACATGTAAGATAGCAAACTGCTAATTTTTTTCAATATTTTATTAATAATATGATGTTTAAATTTTAAGCAAATCTGTTCTATTTTAAAAAGTAATTAGTCAATAAATTTATTTTTAATACTATACTTAAGAAGCCTGTATTTAAATCACTGCCGGAACACACAGACTGTCTACGACTCTGGAACCCCTCACTTATAAATGTATAACTCATTTATACCAGATCATGAAATTTTTCTAGTTTAAGCTAGGGTTCCATTATTAAACAATTTCTGTTTAGACAGGTTTTACTATAGTACCACACTATGTACTTTAGGTACTTTTCGGTTAGCCGGGTGCCAGTGATATATGTACATATATAAATATATGTATATACATATATTTATATATATATATATATATATATATATATATATATATATATATATATATATATATATATATATGTATATATATGTGTGTGTATATATATGTAGAAATATGTGTATATACATAGTAATATATATCACTGCCGCCCGGCTAACCGAAAAAAAAAGTACCGTACTTTATACACTGAAAATATTCTTAATAGAAATTATTTTCATTGAATGGGATACACACAAAGCTCAGCCACTATGGAGACTTATTCTATCCTTTTTAAATAATTTTCTCTTGCTATCCCTACAGTGAGTTTTGTTTTCATAAACTTGGAAATTTTTTGAACTTTTTCATTTTTCTAATGGTGTTTAGTCATTAATAGCAATATAAGTACAGAATACGAAAAAAACATTGCAGAAAACTGCTAAATTCATAAAAATAGATCCATGTTTTCGGAAAATGTATAAGTACTGTTTACATCATTTAAAAATCTCAGTAGTACTTTAAATATACAAAAAGCAACATCCTAATCATAAATTAGAGAGTATGAGCAAAACAATCACATTATAATTTTTATAGGATTTAAAAAGCCATATTTTTTTTAATAAACCAGTCTTAAATTGGCTGCAAGGAAGAGTGTAAAAGGAGGACGAAAAAAAACATTTACAAATCATACAGCTGTCTTCAATGTCCATTGAAAAAATCAGATTAAAGAGGGTGGGGCAAACGTAAACATAACACACCAAATAATATAGTTACTTACGATTCAGCCTCTATAGATTTCAACCTAGCAACATAATTTGAAGGTATATATCCCTCCTTTTTGGTAGCTTTTGATCGAGCAAACCACCAGTCCCCCTGGGTATCATTTAATATTTCCAAATGTTCACCCTTCTTAAAACTCAAGTCTTCATCTGTGCGAGCATCGTAATCATAAAGGGCAACGAAAACTTTTGTACTGTGTCCAGAAATTATTTCATTGTTTAAGGGTACTGGAGGTAGCATAGAGCCACTCCTTGATGAGTCTGGGTGTTTAATACTAGTCGGTTCGTGAGATTGTACAGTCGGAACAAGAACACTTATAGGAATAGGACCATTGTCATTATTTCTCTCAACAACACCTATGCCAGGAGAGTCGATTTTCTTAGTGTTTTTATTACTATTACGGCTGAAACAACTCCCCATAGTGAAAATCACTGTGAAATTGACAACACAAAACGATTAAAATAGTATCGTAAATTTAGCTAAATAGTATTTTTATATCACAAATTAAAGAAAGCATGATAAAAAGTTCCATGATTGCTGTGCTTTTTGCTAGTAAATATTTGATTACCACAAACCAAACAAATCAATGACAGATGAATCTATGAACTGCACAGATACAAGATATTAAATAAATAGAGAAGCAATCAATTACATTTTAATAACCCTATCTTTCACTTTGTTAAATATTTACAGGTGGCGCTAGATGTAAAATGTTGTAAACGAAAAAAGAGGAGTGATTTGTGATTGAGACGGCCTGTAGAGAGCGCTTTATATCGGTAAGTTTCAAACACCATTACCAGCCCACTAAGTGTTATCCAACCAATCATAATCGTGGATTTGTAGCCTGTATTACGAGCCAACCAATCATAATCTACCATTTCTGGTGGGCAAACAAAAATCAAATCTGGGCAGGGATTCAGATGTCCGCCCGTTAAGGATATCTAAATAGCGATTCTTAACTTAAATTTAGTGATCACTAATTAAGAATCCTTAAAACGCTATTCAGGCTGGTCTTCCTAAACTAGCTTCGGTTTTCCTTATTCCCCGATCTGGCTTCGGCTGTTCTCGGAACATAATAGCGACTACACAAACGTTAAACCAATCAGCATTCAGAATCGCTTCGCTGCAGATCAATCAATCATGCGCATTATTTGCCGTTCTCAGCTTTGCGCGTTTTTTGAAATTTGATTTTTCTACTTTTCATCATCATTTGAGAAAAAAAACAGCATATGTAAAAAAAGAAAAAGAAAGACAGAACGATATAGCGATGAAGAATTAAATGCTCTGTTTTTTAAATATTTTTAAATAATGTTAATAACATCTAAGCTATATTTACATGCACTTTTTTCGTTTTATTTCCTGGAATAATTCTTCTTTAAATATTCATTTTATGCATTTGAGTACATGTTTAAAATTTCAAACCAAAAGGTTTTGATTCTTATAAGCCACGGCTAAAAAATATTTAAGAATCAAATTTATATACACACATAACCAGGATTTTCATTAGCGCACGGGGTGGGGGGTGGGGGGAGCCATTACTCTCTAGATTTGGAAGTTTAAAGGACTATTTTTTTTTAATCTCTGTTTATTTAAAAAAGATTAATTAAGAAAAAATATGACAAATTAGAATAATAAAAAAACAAAAGAAAAAAGAACTAAGAATTTTTGTCAGCATCAGGCAGGGCTTCTGAACACCCAGTGGAAGGCAGTTTATTTCTTAATTGTTACATTTCTGTATTGCTTTTAGAGTTAATATGTTTAAATTGTCTTACACAAGGAGTTCTGGTTCGAGGAAATCTTAATTTAGCTTTTCATGTTTATACCCTGCATTTAAAAAAACAGACTAAAAGCTGTGGACCACAGACTTTTTTTTTTAGGGGGGGGGGGAATTTTGCCCTTTACTATACAATCACATAACTGGGATTTTATCCAATTTATGAAATTATTTTTTTTATAATTCAGCATATGGAAAAATACCGTGGCTGTTTATTTTATGAACATTTATATTATTACTTTCATAAAGATGCAAAATTTTTAAAATATAAAATTAAAATCAGCAATGATGAATTCTTAAAGATTTACAATTTTTTTAAAAGGGAGGGGAAAGGGGGGAGGATTTAAAATATTTTTTTAATTATAAAAAAAATGCATACTTATTTATAAACAAATATTTTTGAATGAATCCTGTGAATAATATTTAACATAACATAGTAGTTAATAATTAATTGCCCAAATTTAGCATGAGCTCATTTTCATTTCATCAGTATTTTTAATTACAATATAATTGTAATAACAGGACAAAAAACAGCCAAACTGCAAAAAAAAAAGGAGAAATCTTTTTGCTTTGCTGCCCCCCCCCCCCCAAATGCCTAAACATTTCCACACTCCTATTTTAGAATCATGAAATTTTTCAACTTCCATTATTTGATGAATTGGCACATTTTAGGGTGCTTGAATATGATTTTATTTTTTTAGGAAAATGTCTATCTGTCTATTTTGCGAATTTTGTGGATTCTATAGCTCAAGAACTAACACACAGAATTTCACTGTTTCAGTTAGAATTAGACTAAAATTGTTGCTGACTAAATTTCAGTGTATATCGCTCAACAGGCAGAACTGCTATGCTGTCTTTCTTGATGAAAGTGGCAAAAGAAAAGAGATATACTCACTGAACCTGATTTCAAAATTTACATATTCCTTAATAACTGTTGTATCTATCAAAAATCTATTTAATAAAATGGCTCCCTTCATAAAAATCAATTTGATAAAATGGGCTCTTTCACAAAATTCTATTCCATAAAAACTTACTATTTATTATTTATATATTATTCAGTGATGTTTTAAAATGTGTAATTTGTAAACAAGCAAGTTCACCAGAGAGGAAAACTTCAGCAAAAGGATTTAAAAAAGCTTTTGTTTATAAATGCTTGGTTTGAATTTGATTAACTGGATATCAACTTTCGTTACAAAATGTTATTTTTCACAAAAATATAATAAATTTCGCAAAAATAAACTTTACTTTTTACAAAATGGGCCCCAAGAAAAAAAACCTGCATCGACCCCTGAACTAATATACACAATTGGCAATTACTAAATTCCCTTAAAAATTAATCAGTCTTAAATCAGAAAACATTAAATTGAATTTACTCTTACATTATATAGTATACAAGAGAAACACAAATAATTTCTAAAAAGCAGTAAATGACTTACTTTTCATAAACAGCAAAGTATAATCCTTGGCAAAAAAAATTCTTCCATGCTGCGTACAAAATGTGATTTGGCCTGCAAGTTTGCATCTTAAGAGACTAAAGATTATTTCTAACCTATAGCCACCTAGGCGCATTCCAACGGGCCAACACAGAAGTAAACGATGCAGCAACAACTTTAGTGACAAAAAGTTCGCTTCTTTCTGCACTGACCATCATCTTATTTATATCAATAACTGACGCTGCTGATGAACAAAGTATCCAGCTAAATATCTACGCACATCAGCCTTGTTGTATCTTTGTCATCAACTGTAGCAGCTATAGCAACTAGAAAAACTAAGAGAAAAAATTCAACTAACACATGCATACATATGCACAGAAACTAGTTTTAGAAATGCATAATATTGAAAAACAAACATTATTTACTAATGAATAATTAACTATTAATTAGCCAAGAAATGTGTGTGCTTGTTTGAAACAATACGAGAAAAAAGAATTCATAGCTATACTACTATACCATGTAAATATTTATCATAGGATGCTAATTATGAAATAATAAATAATATTTAAAAATGCTATAAATATATAAATACATTTATTGCATATTTTATAAAATTATACGATACATGCAAGGTAGATGTACCTTTATAGTGGTTATATTAATATATATATATAGTGGTTATAAAAATTACTTTATTAATAATTATTTGAAGAAAAAAAATATTATTTGTGTTATTTATGCCAGAAAACTATTATCAGTCATTATTTGTGTTTAAAAGAGTAAATTCAGTGCATGACATTGTTAAAAATGACCAATATAACTTGGAACCTAAATTAATACAAAAAAGTAATGATGTATACATTTATTAAATACATATCAACATGTTAGAGGCTATTATCGATAAAATATATTTTTACCTCCAGTGGGACATTATGCTCGCCAAAATGAAAATAGCATTATACATCCTATACAGATACTATACCATTTGTTTATTATGAACCAATACAAATATTGCGGAATATGTAAACAATTTAACCTCCGCTAAATACATTGAAAGAAAATAAACACAGGATAAAATAAATATTTTGTAGTAAGTAGAGATTATTACTAAGCAATACATTATAGTCTTATAAAAAGGAAAATCCAGCTTTCTAAATATTGGAAAATACAATATTCATTAAAACCGAATAAAGGATTCAATAATTTTAAGATATTTCTTTTGCTCTTTGCTCAAAAATTAGTTAAACACAGAAGGGAAAAAATGGCAGGGAGGGGGGGGGGGAGAAAGAAATTAAAGCAAAAAAATTTCTTGGAGAAATTCTACTCCTATAGCTATAGATTAAAAAAATATTATTTATAATAAAATTGAATTTCTTGAATGTTAACTTTTTTGTTTAGCTGAGCAACAATAGCTTCAAACAATATTTTCTCTTTTATTGTCCAATGTTGTGATTAACCATATTAATTAATTACTTTACTCTATGATTGCAACTAGAAAATATATGGATGCATATAACTTTTTTTTTTTTTTTAATTGATGTCAGAAAATTGATACTATATATTTTTACAGCAAGTAGAAAAACATCCTGGAAGTTTAGAGCACATTTTGGCTTAGATGCTTTACACTCACGCTAAAAAAAAAAAAAAATTATCGGTTAAAAAAAAGAAAAAAGTCGCCAAATTTAGGGGATTTTTTTCTTTAATGGCAACCTAGCCATTGTATTAAGTTATTCGTTTGGCGCAGTCTTGGAAATCGCGCCAAACAAACAGTCGCCAATCTTTTGTTTACATTTTAGCGTGATAGTAACACATCTGTTCCCATATTTTTACCTATATATTACCTATTTGAAATAAATACTTTCCATGAAAGGAGGAATTTCATTTCTATATGTAGTAACAAAATAAAATATCCCTCAGACTCCCCATTCTCCTCAGGCACCCATTGATTCCATCATTGGATAATACAACGGAACAACCGAGATTGAAGAATTATAATTTAGATGTATTTTCAATTTTAACATTTAGAAATAAAAAATAAGTATTTCTTGTGTATATAAACATATATGTGTGTGTACATAATGATAGTTTTTTTTTAAAAGGCGAGATAGGTGTTTATATAATTATTTTTTAAGCAAAAAATGTGTTAGTGTAATCTTAACAGAAATGTAAAAACTAATCGATCGAGCCAAAATAAGTTATCTGAACATTTTAGTGCACATAATACTACAGTTTATGTGTAATGGGGATATGGGGCATTTATAACTATCATCGAAAGACAATACAAATTTATCTAAAATAATTTATTTTAACATCTCAGTGCACATTTAAAGTTTACGTATAATGGGAATATGCATTTACAACTATCGACAAAATTAAATAAAATATCCTAAAATCAGGATATCATCATGCATTGAAAACTGTATTTAAAAAATAAATAAAATAAGATGTTTAATGTATACGATTGTCGCAATTCTATAACATTAATTTATTTATTTAATTCAGAACATACAACTTGTTTGCTTGACGTTATTTTAACAGGTGTCATGCATATAAAGTAGGTATAAGAAATTCGGAATAATTGCCGATAATAACAAAATAAAATAATCTAACAGTATTTATAACATAAAATACCTTAATTGAATGTATACAACCATCGCAATTAGGTTTATTTTGACAAATAGTTGCATGAGCATCAGTACATAAAATTCGAAATAATTACAGAAAAAAAATATATAAATGTTACAGCATCATATTAAGTTGAATAATATAAACTGTATGTAAAAATGAAAAATTTTTAAACTTACAATCGTCAATATAAGAAAGGAAGAAAACAAGAAAACGATATCAAAATAGTAATGGCGTCCGAAATTGGGAATTCAAGCGCCCGAATACGCCATCTGGTGGAAAAAAGATATAACTGCTCCCTTCAGGAAAATCCCATTGCGTTACATGCATTTTAAATTTGTTCATAATGATTATTTTTATGCACAATTTCAGATTTCATGTGCTATTTATGTTCTGTGTTTATATGTCAAAGTAAAAATTATCCGAATTTGAATATCTAACACTTTTAAAGGCGTTTACAATAAATAATGGTTTCAATGACACTTTAGCATTAGTTAAAGGGCCAATTTTCCTGTACCGACGGCTGCAATCAGCGCCTCTATAGGCCGTTTTAAGTCGGAGTGCTTTTAACGCTAGGATTCTTATTTAAGAATCGTTAAACGGACATCTGAATAGCGATTTTGTCCCTGCCCTGGTTGCTAGGGTGTGACATCAGTTGAAACTGATGTATTGTGTATCGTACAGTAATCCACATCTTTTAAAAAATTATAGATTTGTTGTTTATTGGCATTTCGTAATTTTTTAATCAAATGATACAATATATGATTCATGTACTAATTTATAAAACGGATCCATACCGCTTGAATTATTATTTTTTTCTTTCATATATTAAAAAATAGTGGCTTGACTGAGGTCCACCGTGGCTGAGTGGTCAAGGCATCACACCGCTAATCGCTTTCGAGTGTAGGTGGGAGCGGATTCGTATCCCGCTGGCTCCGTTGCACACTCTTTGTGGAGCTCTCGGCTTTATTTCTGTGTGTTGTACATTTCCTTGTGTGTGCTTCCTTGCTCGTCCCTGTATATATTGACGATGACTTATAAGCGGACGCTTGACGCCAAGCACACAGGTCAGATGTATGTTAATCAAATGGCTTGACTGATGATGGGTGAGAGCACTTTTAAAGACGAAGAGAACGGGGTGGGCACGATAAATCATCGTAGACTTGAACTGGAACAAGTCCCGCAGTGGCGCGGACGGTAAAGCCAAGCAGCATTGACCGAAGTCAATGCTTGGGAGGGTGCAACCTCTCTCGTCTGCCTCTGCTGTGGGACCGTGTACGCTAATGGGAGCTGGTGCACGTTAAATCTGTTCGTGGCTCAAATGCCCTCCAAGTTTTATATAAGCGTTACCTCTGGGGGTGCCAATCCAGATGCAGGTCTCTCATCTGGAATTGGTTCAAAATTAGGAGACTAGTTTCACAGTTATATATGGATCATGTCAGCTATATATAGAAGCTAAAATAAAAAGCTGCAAATAGCAACAAAAACAAACAAACTGGAACAATAAAAGAAAAGTATATACAGAAAAACCTCTCTAGCGAACACTCCCAAATAATAGACACGTCTATTTAATTATTATATATTATACTAAATAGACGATTATCGATGATATTCGAAATAGCGGACAATTTCTCAATCCCCAACACATATATTCTCTGTATGTTTCACCTCTCAAAAGCGAGCGGACACCTCCGAATACCGGACAAATTCCTCACTCCCGAGCTGTCCGCTATTCAGAGGTTTTATTGTATATGCATATTTCATGAAATGGCATTAATTCAAAGTCAAATGCAAATTTGCAACCGAAATTTTCGTTACATGCAGTTGCCCAGAAAAACGAGCAATCGCTATTAAATATATCGAATAATATATAATATATAATATTTATAATGTATAATATATAATAACTAGCTGACCTGCCCGGGCTCTTGATAATAAATTAAAAAAAACAATCAAGTTTTTATTATTTTATATCTTTAACCCGGTTTTGCATGAAATTATATTTTAAAATGAAATATTCGCGAAAAAATATTGATGTTTAGTGATTTGAAAGCGCTCATTTTCTTGTTTTTTCACGGAGGGTCGTTTCATAGTTTTAAAATAAAAAGTTATTTTTGTCCGAACAGTTTGAAATCTTTATTGGTTATAAATAAAAAGGTTTTACAGCCTGTGTAAAAATTTCGTGAAAAAATATTGTTATCAAGTTGTAAAAGAAATGTTTTCCTCTCGCTCTTTTGCTTGTTTGTTTTCACGGCTCCTTTAACATAGCAATAAAAAAATAGTTCTCATCTTCCGAACTCTCTGAAATTTCAATCGATTATAAATATAAATGTATCCAAGCTCTCCTTAAAATTTTGCGAAAAAATATGCATATTTAGTAGTATAAACATGAGTTCTTTAAAAAACAAAGCTTTAGCTTCCACCTCATCATGGCCAATGATGGCCATATAACGCCATCAGTTATCATCCCCAGGCTAACTCTAGGCTAAACAGGTGAGGACTAAACACGTTTCTTGTTACTGATGGGAGAAGCTACCTCCTCTACCACTTCTGGACGCTACGTCAGATGATGATGATGACAATTATACTGATGAGGACTAATCTTGTAAAAACAAAATAAAATGACCGTCAATTTGAAAAACTTTAAAGCTTTGGACTTAAAACAATTTAAAATTACAGAACATTAAAGTAGTCCTACCCAACGTAAAACTTTTTAATTCAGGTCTAAAGAACTAGAATTGATTTGTAAATATTTTTATTATTATTTTTATTTTCCTTATTTACTCAAGTATTTATAGACATGTACATAATTGTTCTATTACTCAAGTCACAAATCTAAATATTTAAACTCTTGGAGTTATTGTAAAAATACCTTACTCAAATGAGAGTAAATATGTCAAATTGTATTGTATATATAATTCTTATTCATTGTTCAATTTAGTACTGTGTAAAAGCCTAATGGCCTCATTTGTAATTTTTTTTAAATAAACTTGCCAAGCAGGGCTTGTAGAGCTTAAGCCGTATGGTAGGCCTCCCTGCTTGGTTGAATCTGAATCTGATGGGAGAAGCCTTAAAAAACGTTGAAGCATTTGCAATGAAACGATTTTCGTGTGGAAAAGAAAATGTGAAATTTTACAGAATGTGCTTTTCGCTTTAAATATATAAATATAAAAACTAGGCTGCGCCGCCAGGCGAGTTTATGACTATCGAACCCAAGTCCTGAGGGACTTATAACGTGCACGACCGGATTTGTCTCTCCGTATGTGCTTCGGCCGGTCGGAGGACCGCACCTGCGGACCCCCCGGACCTTCATACCCAGGTGAGTGGCGGCATAGGTCGCTACGACACGCGGAGGATCCCATAATCAGAGGAGACCTCCACGAATACACCTGATGAATCGCCGGAAAACCACCGACGGCTTCGTCGCCAGAACCCCATGAGAGGAACTGGTCCCTAGGCCATATGTCGAGTTCAAATTTAGTTCCCACGACGTCCGAATATCGAATTGTATAGAAGGACAAGACGACTAGTTCATTTGCCGTGGGTTTAAATATATAACATCTATTAATATATCGAAATATCCAACGTATTTCACTAGAAAAATATGTGACGATTACTTTTCAAAAAGTTAAAATTTCTTGATTGAAAACTGGTAAAGTTTTTGTTACTGTTTACTCTCTGCAACGTACTCTACTTCTGTAACTCCATAATTACCCTTTCACTTTCTATAGCGATTTCTAACCATTAAAATATGATTTCCATGTTTGTAAAGAGTATTTTAAGTAACAAAAAAGGTTTGTTTTTTTTGTAAATAGAGTTGCAAAAAACCCGCAGATTTTGAGAGACGGGAATAAACCTGGGAATTTTGGGGAATAAACCCGGAATTTTGGGGAATATTGGAAATTTTGAAGGAGTTTTGAATGTAAACAAAACCAGTCATTTTTCAATTTGAATTTTTTATTTTCCTAAAAATTCAGGCACTGTTCTGAAAAGTTTAAGATGGACTTTTTATTATGAATTCATGAAACTTATGATTTTACTCTCTAATTTATTAAAACTCATTAGCTTTACAACAATGGAGGCTGGGATTTGGTGAGGATTCGAATGTTTTCTTAACAATAAAAATTGTTTAAGTTCTGTTAGCTGAGATATATTCTGTTCAGGCATACTTTGTCTATATTAATTTTCTAGCGAGTTGCATTGTATTTTTGCATTGGTTTCTTTTATTTTTGTTCATATTATTTTTTGTTTACATTCGCTAATTCGGAGAACAGGGGTGAAGTTTACATTCGCTAATTCGGAGAACAGGGGTGAAATTTACATTCATGTTAGAAAAGATGAATCTGTCATCTGCCTCTTTCACTTTTTAGTTATCGACGATTAAAATAGCAAATTACTACTTTCTCTTACTTAATATTTCTTCAACTAAAGCATACATTTCGTTAGTTTCCATGTAAATTGTGCTATTTTTCTATATTTATGTTATTGGTTTTGTTTACATTGGTAAAAGCATTTTGTTTACATTGACAAAAATTGAAATCAATAACAAATTTTTAAAATAATAAATTAAAAATTTTCAAGCTTAAAATTTTCTGAAAACTCCCGGGAATTTTTAAAATTTCCCTCCCAAAAAACCCGGTTTATTCCCGGGAATAAATCCGGTTTTTTCCACCCTTTGCAACTCTATGATAGGTCAAAGCGTTATCGGTGTTACTCCTTAGTTTGTTTTATTACTTCATTTTAAACTTAATTTTAGTTAGTTTCTCTATCATGTACAAACCTAGATATATTTTCTTTTTATTCGTTTCCATTTAAACTATTTATATGAAAGTTTACAGGGTACGTACTTACAGTTCTACCACAATTTTTGTATAGAAGTTTTCGCCTTATTTAACAGCAAAAATATATTACAAATTATGCGATTAAATACTAAAAGATTTTTAATCTGAATAAAATATAGATATTAGGCAAATATTTCTTATTTAATTTAGTGGTGCAATACTCCTTGGAAATTATAAGGAGGGAATCCCCCAGTACTTTGGTCAGCTTTTATAGAAAACGTTCTTCATGATTGTAATTTGTCTGTATGCCCCTTATTAATACTATTTCTCTAAGTTTTGGAAAATTGCTCAGATCGATGCAAAATATTAGTGTATTTTGAATTATTTATACCCAAAATGTCTATTGCAACAAAAATAGTTTCGGTGGTGTTAATATATGGGGTCACCCAAATGAAAATGGCACTACAGTCGGTTTGGGAAATGGTTTAGTGGTGTTAATATAAATTAGTACACAAAAAAAGAAGTAATACCGGCGTAACAGATAAGCTAGACAAAGTCACCTTGTTACCACATCTGCAACTGCTACCTTGGTGATAACTACATGCACTTGACCAGGTCGTGACCTGTCGTCAGTACTGCTTCTTTCACTACGAAAATCCCTACACCATCAGAATACCGATCTACGTGACATATACTCCGTGCCATACACATTTTGCATTCGACGATAGATTTCACTAGCACTCACAATTTCCGCTGTTAAAAAATGCACGACTGCGCGTTGACACCGTTTGGAGGCATCCATGGTGCGAACGATGCCTTTTAACGTGCTCCCACGCTATCACACACGCATCTGGCGGGATATGACGATAGCGCATGCATTCCCAGCACTCTGTGTCCTCTATAGGAGCATGCGTAGTCATCTTTCTCTTCAAATGGCGGAGTTATTACAGGAATGCCACTTTCATTCCCTTATATATATATACACACTCATTGGCATAAAAATTTGAGCACCAAGAAAAAGACGTCCAAATGAAACGAAATTTTACACGCGTAAGTACTACTGTGATATAAGTCAGTGAGTAGAAAACCAAAGAAAAAGGATTATTTATTGCCGAAAAAAGTACAAATGAACGAAAATTTTAGTACTCTGTTGGACCCCTCTAGCGCGAATGCACAATGCGATACGAGCGGGCATTGAGGCATACAAGTTCCGTATGATGCCCTGAGACATCTCGTTCCACAGTTGCTGTAAACGCGCCACGAGTTCAACCAAACTCGTAGGGTGTCCAACTTGCTGTCCCAAATGATCCCAGATATGCTCGATTGGTGACAAATCTGGGGATCGAGCAGGCCAAGGAAGGGTGGTAATGTGGCGGAGGCAGGCTTGTGACATCCTTGCTGTGTGTGGCCGAGCATTGTCTTGCTGCAAAATGGCTCCTGGAAGCCCTGCTACGAGTGGCAACACATGTGGCTGAAGGATGTCCTGGACGTACCGCTGGGCTGTCATTGTGCCACGGATCAATATTAGGGGTGACCGTGTATCGTAAGCAAATGCACCCCATACCATCACACCAGCTGTTCGAGCGGTGTGTCGCTGTAAAGCGAAGGCAGGATTGAGGCGTTCACCACGGGGACTCCACACATGAACACGATTGTCATCGCTGCTCAAATTGAATCTAGACTCGTCGCTGAAGACGACCTGGTTCCATTCCATTGCAGTCCAATCCCGTCGTGCGAGACACCACTCCAAACGGAGGCGTCGCTGGGTGGGTGTCATTAGCAGCATACGTAATGGGCGCCGCGATACCAGATGTCCTTCAGCCAGGCGCCTTGCGATGGTTCGGGAAGACACAGGGGTCCGTAGTGAAGGTGCTGCCTGTGTCTGGATAGCGGAAAATGAGGCAGTTGGCTCTACGCGTGCGTTTCGTATGATGTGACGGTCTTCTCGACGACTGGTCTGTCGAGGGCGTCTCGAGCCTGGTCGCCGTGTAAATGACGTCTCTTCAGTCCACTGGTCCCAACACCTCCTCACAGTAAAATCAGAACGGCCTACTTGACGAGCTACTCGCCGAGCTGACCACCCAGCTTCCATCATCCCGATGATTCTTCCCCTCTCGAGCTCTGACAGCTGCTCATATTGTCTTCGATGGCTCCGTAACGGCATGTCTACCTCAGCGTTTCCTTTGCAAAAGAAAAGGTACAATCAGACAAGTTCTGCTTACCAGTTTTATGCCCCAAGGAGAACGAAGTTCAACGCCATCTAGTGGCATTACGCAATGCTCAATCACGCTGCATTTCTAATCATTTGCATATCTGCCTGATATGTACCTTCATGCCAAGTTTCGTTACGATCCCACAATTATTTCTTGGTGCGCAAATTTTTATGGCAATGAGTGTATATATATACATATATTATATATGTTTCTATTTTTTCCCCTTCTAACTTCTGAACATTAAAAAATACAGATGGCAGATAGCCTTGTAAATCTTCTCTTGTCTTATTTTTAGCCTTAGAGCAGCATTATAAAGGCTTATTTTAAGTCAAATATTATCTGGGACGTGCTTAAATACATGTTTAGATATTGGTATTTCATGGTACCATTTATATTATACTGCTTAAGTAACCTACGATTAATATTAACAGTTTAAAAGTGAAAGATATTGCGCCATTTGGAGGAGGCTAGGGAGCAGCAGTTGCCCCATCAAGGAATTTAATATTTTGAAGTGTATCACTTGCCACAGATCAAATTTTTTTTTAAAAATCAGATTTTTTTAAAAATAATCTATAGAATTAGAAGTAGATTTTTTTTTAAATCTTAAATTGCACAAAGCTAAAATAATTCGTCATATACATAAACAATTTAAGCCCAGAAATGAATAAATACCAATAATTTTTGCTAAAGCTTGCAACTTTCTTAAAGTGAAGCACATTTATCAATAATGAGCTGGCAGGTCCCTCCTGGTGGTTACGACTCGGCCCCTTTAGTGGGGAAGATGACCGGAAGTCAGGCACTAAGCGGACTCTCCATCGGGTTGTTCCGAATCGGGTCCTTTAATGGGGAAGATGACCGGACTCTCGGCATAGGAGATGTTCTTCGACACGACGGGGATAAGAGACGGGCGGTCTTCTACCTCATCGTGGTCCGCCAGTGGAAAAAGGACGTCCAAAAAAGCCGGGGATGCCAAAGACCCGACACGGTGCACGACACTGAGCCAGTTGGGAGGACGATGCCCCTAGCCAAGAGGAGTCTATGCGTCAGGGACCGAGTTTCTTCGTGGTCCCGGGTTGCCGAGAAGTCCCTTCTTATCGCATGAGCGATAACCACGACAGAAGAGCTAGTCGTTTCCTCCCTCCCCAGGATTCGATATTCGGACGCTGCGGGAAAGTAAGAGTCGTCGGGAGAGCTCGGTATATGACCTAGGGACAGGTTCACCTTATGGGGTTCAGGCGACGAATTCCTTGGATGTCTTCTGGCGGCTCATGAAGTGTCCGTGTGGGGGCTTCCGCTGGGTGCCGGAGTCTCCACCTGCCGTGACGATCTATGTTGTCACCACTTGGTAGAATCGGTGTGATGTGCAGGTAGAGTTGCAAAGGTTAGAAAAAACCCGGTTTAAACCTGGGAATAAACCGTGTTTTTTGGGAATAAACTTGGTTTTTTGGGAATAAACCAGGTCTTTTGGCAATAAACCTGGGAATAAACCGGGTCTATTGGAAATAAACATGGGAATAAATCGTCTTTTTGCAACTCTATGCGCAGGTGACGGTGCACCGCCGACCGTAACGCATACGAAGAGCAGCCTCCGGTCATGCGCGTTATATGTCACTCAGGACATGGGTACGGCGGTTGTTTTATCTTTAATGCTCAGTTTTATCATTAATGAGTGCGTACGTTGGTTAATTTTATAAACAAAGGTGAGAATGAAGCTGTATCAGTTGCTTCTCAGCTGTGCGCAACAAATAAAAAAAATCCCCTCCCCGTCTCAAAAAAGTGTTGAAATGGATGCGCGAACAGGAATTAAGTGGAAAGCTGAGAAAAGTAACATGTTAAGGTTTCGCATTTTATTTCTTTGATACTTTTAACCTTTTTCATTCAAAATTAATTGATGAATTCAATTAAAATTTAGTTATTTTTTTCACTATTTTAAATTTTTACTTAAAATATTTAGATGAAAAAAGTGTTACAAATGCATCATAAACTATGCTGCAAAAGGAAAATAATAAAATGTGTAAGCAAATACTATATAGATTTTCTAAAAAAGTACTATTCAGAAAATTTATTTTCTAATACAGTGAAACCTGTTTATAGTGGAATCCTACTATAATCGAAAAAAAAAATCATGGTTCTGCCAAAAATATACCATGCAATTAATTGCATGGTATATGCACTGTGGTTTGGGAAACGCTTTCAGTCGTGGCGTCAGTCATGACGTTTTGCTTGAAAACTGGGACTCCAAACAAACAGTTACTAAGTTGCATTTTCTATTTCATTTGTATATTATAGCTATAATATATAGCTATATCTCAGAACTAAGTGTTTTAATACTTTATAAGCAGTCGTAACAATCTCTACGATTTATATTTAATAGGAAATGAAGCACAGCAACCGTTTGTTTGGAGTCAGTTTCCAAGCAAAACGTCATAACTGGCGTCACACTGAAAGCCCGTGGTCTGTCTGTAAGCGACCTGTGTTATACACGGCCGATGCATGACGTTTAAAACGTCACATGGAGCAACGCCGAGGCTAACGAAAAAGACAGGCTACCGCGGTGCATTCCACTTATCTTTTTCTACAGACCGCTAGAGTGACGTGATGCTCTTTTCGTACACCTTCATTGGTGGATTCAAGCATCACGTGACTCTCGCGGTCTGTAAAAAAAGATACGCGTAAAGCACCGCGGTAGCCTTTCTTTTTCGTTAGCCTTGGAGCAACGCCTCCCCTAGAGATCTAGGGGGCAGAGATTGGTGCAAAACGGTGGGAGCGCCGCTTTGCACCAATACCGTGTAAAAATGATCCACTCCATGTGACGTTTTAAACGTCATGCACCGGCCGTGTATAACGTAGGTCGCGGTCTGTACGGGTTGGGTTGGGTTGATTTTATGACAGCCAATTATCAACACGAGGGATATAGGCCCTGGGAGGATGCCCTCCGTGGGGGTCTTTTTAAGGGATCCTAACCCGTATTCACGGCAAGGTTCGAAGAAAACCACGGAAAACTCCGAACAGTTAGGTCGACGAGCTCGACAGGGGTTTGAACCCAGCACCTCCCGTCTACCAGCTTAGAGAGCAGAACCTCTCAGCCACTGGTGGGGCCCGGTCTGTACGGCCGTGCCTGTGCGTATGCCGCCACTCTGATATAGGGGCACCCTAAAAGTTAATGTGCATGTTTGTCAACAAATCGGTTCCTCACTAGTCAACTCCTCTCGTCGTAGGCAAAACATTTCCCACTCAATGCGCTGTTTCCTATGCCAAAGCGAAATTTTAGCATTTAATTATGGATCATATCTATACTAAAACAAATTTTGTTTTATCAGATTATGCACAGAACTTAGATTCTGTTCCTAATCAAGATTATTTAACAAGAAAATTTTACCAGCCAGCCAAGTGAAAATTGTTATGACAAAATGTATGCAACTGAAAAAATAATTAATTATTATTACTACGGTGAATTTTCATTTTTTTTTCATATAAAATTAAGAATATGAAAGTTTAGTGTAGGATAAAACACCATGTATACATCGTGGTAAATTGAAAAGTTACAAAATATAGCTAACTACTATAGTCTGCAATTTTTCAAAGATTGTTTAAAAATCCATTAACTAGCGGCAATTAAAATGATGTATTGCCCAACTTCTGAGTATGGATTAATGGTTTTACATAAAAACAATTAAAAATTTATGTATATCATTTTAACATGTTGTATTATGACAAGGAAATATGTGAAAATGAAGCATGTGTTTTGTCAGGATTCTCTTTTGTTAGGTGAAAATATTTTAAAACTAAATAAACACTCCTTAGGTTTTAAAAAATATTTTTACTATTCTAATAATATGTATAAAAACAGGACAAAACAAAAAATCGACTTATATGAAACATTTGATGAAGTACTATCGCGATATTTTTTTAGAAAACAGTTTACTGTTTTTTTAAGAGAATTATATAATTTAATCTAAAAAAAAGTTATCATGTTTTTAAAAATCCTTACCATGAGAAAAGCATTTAATAATCAAGTGTCGGTGCAGATTTTTTTTTTTTTTTTTGGGGGGGGGGGACATTTTGAGAAAAGTAAAAATAATTTTTGTGAAATTTATTATATTTTTGTGAAAAATAACATTTTGTAAGAAAAGATGAAATCCAGTTACTCAAAATCGAACCAAACATTTATTAATAACTAGCTGACTCGCCCGGCGTAGCCCGCGCCCGTGATAATAAATAAATTAAAAAAAACCCTCAAGTTTTCGATATCGAGTCGAATGACCCAAACCCTCTTGAAATCTAGCCCATAGAACCCAAGAAAAGAATGAGTCCCCAGGCGGTGGACTATGCCCCCCCTGTAAATTTAACGAATTTCCTTTAACATTAACACGATATTTAATTTACGGATGAAATCCCCCCACCTCTTTTTAAACTTAACCCCTTATCTTTAACAGTAACGCGATTTTTAATTTACGGCTGTAGTGAGTAAACGTAAGTTGATGCCGAAAAAGAAGATTAATATTACAGAAATCCCTGACGGCTCAGCCTACAGGCACATGTAGATTTTGAAGACGCAGACCGTGGGGCGCCTGTTTATTGGGAATGCAGAAGAAATGACCTTTTTGCCATGATGCGGCAGTTGGGACCGCCCACTTCGAAATCTACCTGTGTCTGTAGGCGGAGGATTTTTTGTTTTGCTGTAAGGGTTAGTCCTATAAAAAACTTGTCAATATAAAAGTTGTAGATAATATTAAGAGGATTTATAATAAATTTAAGCGGATTTGATAGCTTGTAAATTGACAAAGTTATGAATTTTTTTCTTCTTAAACTCCTATTCCCCCCCTCCCCCCCTTGAGACCATTTTTAATGATATCAAAAATCTGTCATACATAAATTTTCGGCCCTTTTCCTAGAAGTAATACTAACTTTAAACAGATTCGATACGTGTCATAATTAAGAAGTTATGAGATTTTTTTTCTGTTTTCACAAAAAGCCCCCCACATTCCCCCATTTTGTCGATTTTGCCCATTAACGAACTTGACCGAGATTTTATGCCCCTTGATTTTATGTATCAGTTTGGAAGATATTTGCGCAGAATTATTAAAGTTATCATATCCATAAAAATGTGATTTACATAGATAAAATTTTGAACTGGGGGTGGTTTTGGTTTCTGGGATTCATGATCGGCGTAGGTCTGCAAAAATTTTCCAGAAATTCCAACATAGGGGAGAATGTAATAGGTAGCATTTCTTACGAAATCTGCCTAAAAAAGGTGGTAGTTGGTTGTCTAAGGAAATGTTTAATAGTTTATAAAGTAGCTGGAGTACCCTAGAGCTATGTTAATGAAAATTGCAAGAGAATCTGATCATTTTTAAAGAAGCTGCACCAAGGGCCCCAAGAAGGAGATTAATATTCAAAATTGGTTTCAGCTAAAGTCCGAGAAAATTTTTGTCGTGCTGGAAGTTCTAAGCTGGAAGTTCTAAGAAGTTGTTAAAAAAAAAAAAAGCTAGTGAATCGGACGATTTTTAAGGGAGCTATAATAGAGGGCCCTAAAGGGGCCAACTGATAGTTTTGAGCAGGGCCCTAACAAGAAAACACCTTAAAAAGTCCTGGTGCTTAGCGCTTTAGATCTTTAATTAGTCGAAATTAAGCACAGGGTACAAATTAATCATTAGAATAAAATTGTAAAGAAATGCTTAAAAAGGGCCCTAGGGACCAATAAAAATATGAGGTTGGTGTCCCGGGAAGAAATGTCCAAGACTCAACTTTAAAGTTATGCATTGATATAGTGACACAATTAGGAGGGGGGAGGGGTGTGGAAAATGCATGGTGCACAAAAAGTTCAAGGCCCCGGACAGGGCCCCAGGGGACAAAAGATCCTAACTGGAATGTAGAAATGGGAAATAACTAAATAGAGAAAAGGTCCCCTGAACGAAGAAGATCGGATTAAAAGGGGGAAATTTATTAAAAATTTAGGGCACAAAAACGTAAAGGGACCCAGGTCTTTTCCGAGAAATTTTTCTGTCATTCATGTAGTAGCTGGAAGGACCTAAGAAGTTGTTAGAAAAAAAGAAGCTAGTGAATCGGATGATTTTTAACGAAGCTATAGTAGGAGGGGGGGCAAAAGGGGCCTCTGATAGTTTTGAGCAGGGTCCTAAGATGAACGGTGTAACTGGTTGTAGAAATGGGGGAATAAAGAAATGGAGCAAAGGCCCCAAAAAGGAAGATCGGATTAAACGTGGCAAGGTATTAACAATTTAGGGATAAAAAAATTCAAGGGGCCCGGATCTTCTCCGATTTTTTTTGTCGTTCATGTAGAAGCTGATGTTCTAAGTTGTTAGAAATAAAAAGCTAGTGAATCGGACGATTTTTAGGGGAACTATAGTAGGGGGCCCAAAAAGGGCCAGCTGATAGTTTTCAGTAGGGCCCTAAGATGAAGGGTCCTAATTGGAAAGTAGAAATGGGAGAATAACTAAATGTAGAAAAAGCCCCAAAAACTAAGAAAATCGGATTAAAAGGGGGAAAGTTATTAACAGTTTAGGAAACAAAACTTCAACGGTCCCCGTACCCGGCCCCAGGGGGGCAGGGTCATAACTAGAACGTAGAAATGGGGGAAAAGCTAAATAGAGAAAGGGCCGCAAAAACGAAGAGGATCGGATAAAAATTGGGCAAGTTATTTACAATTCAGGGCAAAAATCTTAAAGGGGCCCTAGGTCTCAAAAAATTAAAAATCCGAGCCTCAGGTGTATCAAGACCTACCTTGGACTATCCACTGGATTTAAGAAAAGCAAAATTATATGAATTCATAAAAAAAATGAGTAATAAGCACACAACACAGCTAACTATACAGAAAGTATACATATGTTTTGCATATGCTTCGTTTAGTTGTAAGATCTTTACGGCTTCATGATGTCACATGCGCATTATCGAGGCTGACGAAAAAGAAAGGCTACCGCGGTGCTTTAAGCTGCGTTTTCACTGGTCGACCCAACTACCTAAAAATCCCAGCGACCCAAGACCTTAACCTAAGAGCGTTTTCACTGGTTGCAGGGAAGCACTAGCGCTAACCAATCATGAAGAAGGTTTTACTGCGCAAGCGTCATATTTACGGATCGATATCAGCTGTGAATGATTATAAACATACACAAATAATTATTTGTTGTCCTTATCTTGTTAATAACAAATGTTTTGCGTGGAAATAATCCAAAGTTTTGGCTCGTTTTCGCTATTAAAGGGTCTTAAATAATGCCACACAAAAATATTAATCTTCCGTTAATAAATCAATGATAACTATTAATTTTTTTGTGGTTTCAAAAAATAAAACATATTTTTTTAATAATGACGATCGTAAATCATAAGATTTCGAAGTCACTCAGAATACCATGAAAGCTCATTTTATCTGAGAATAATTTTTATAGCATATGACTTGTATATCTAAAATTATATTTCTGCTTTTCACAAGTTAAATTAAAAGTCTAAATATGTTTTTGATATTTACTTCAGTGCTATATACAATTTATTTGTACATGCATATATCATTTTTGTGCCAGTGCAGTTATACTTTTGAAACAAATAGTAATATTTATCATTTATTTAAAAACACCTTTCAGGATTGTCATTATACATGAGGCTTCTCCAAGGTACATGCTAATAGCATGTATCAGTTGATCACACTGGCAGCTAGTTTTATCATATAATCACTACAATGTAGAATTATAGAATGTAGTTACATCTACTTTTTGTAACACCCCCAACCCCTCCCCACAAAAACAAAAAAAAAAGTCTTCACAGTAAAATGCAAATTAAATGTATTTAAAATTGTAAATTTTACTGTATGATTGATTTCACATCAAAGTTTGATGCAGATTTTTTTTTCCCATCTCTCTCATGGGTATTTTTTTTTAATTATGTTTTGCGAAAAATAAAATATTGTAACAAAAAGTCAAATCCAGTTACTCTTAAATTCAAACTGATTTATATATATATATATGTTAAGTTTACCTTTTTACACATTTTAAATCCCAACAATTTTTTTTTTCTTTTTTAAATGTAAAATCACTTTTATAAAAAAAATAATTTTGTGAAGGTACTTCTTTTATTAAGAATAATTTTGTGAAGTGGTCCCAATTTTTGTCAGAAGCAGTCACTGATTTTTCAAATAGATCACAAAAAAAGGTACTTTTATGTTAGCTGGGCCAATATTATATTATCTTGCCAATATCTTTTTTTCCCCTCCAGCTATAGCACCGTTTATTTTTCACTTGCTTAGATTAGAAACAATGGCTTGATGTTGAAATAAAATATTTTGGTTTTTTGTATTATTTCATTTATTATTATTCTTCTTTTAAATAAATGTACTTTAAATATATGTGATATGTGTATTTTAAATGAAAAATTCATATTTTAAATAAAATGAATCATAAGTCTATATTTCAAAAGAAATTAATAGAATACGAATAATGGTAATAACAACAATATTTAACGATTAATCTCATGTGCTAGGCTGACATAAAGCCAACATTGCATTTGGCAAAGATTCCGATTTTTTGTTGTGATAGTTCGTTAAATTTAAATGGTTTTACATCATTGTTTTTTAAAATGTATATACATAAATACTTTAAAATGTGAAAAAATAGGGCAGGTATATGAATTTTTATGCAATATTGCTTAAATAAATGCATAATTTAGTCATTTTCGGTGGCATGGATGCTATAAATGGTGGTTTATCGCTCTTTTCTAGCGATCGTGAAAGTGTTACATTGGCGATATGTTTATGGTGGTTTATCGCTCTTTTCTAGCGATCGTGAAAGTGCTACATTGGCGATATGTTTTTGTTTATTTTGTAATTACGATTAATAATGAAGGGACAGATATTTGTATCAATCACACAAGTCAGATGTATGTTCCCAATAAAAAAAATAATAACGAAGGCTTCTCTTAGTATTTGATTAATCTAAATTGTTTAAAAATCAATACTAAAAGTTATACAGAAGAGTAAACAATATTTTATTTGTTCCTAAATGTAAACTTAATATGTCATTTATTTGTATTGTTTTATTTATAACATATTATTTCTTTCGTTTAGATTTTTCACTTGAAAGTTAAATCAGATTTTTTAAATTATCCTTACCAAACTTAATAAGCTTAAAAAGTTTGTTATAAAAATAACAATGTTAATAAACTTAAACTGTTAAACTTGCATTTATATTATATTAAGCTTAACTGTTTACATTAAACTTTTTCTCCTCATCATTCAAAATATCTTAAACGTTTAATTGTAAAATTTAAAAATAAAGTACAGTTGGAAATTTTTAATTAATAATCAAAATAACTGTTGAAGATTTCAATTACAAATAATATGAGGTTGTGAATCAATATTTTATTTTCAATATTGTCACAATAAAAAATAATTTAGACTAATGAAAAAAAAAAAAAAATCACTCATTTACATGAAACTATTCCAATGTTCTACTACCAACAACAAATTATAGTGTAAACATTAAAATTTCAAGAATTAGGGATATTACATCAAATATGCTGCAGTCAATCACTTAGTCTTATAGTTTTTTCACTCTAAATAACAAACAATAGAACCTAATACTACACTAATTTGTGCTCTAAATAGCGTCACAAAAAATAGAGTGAACACTAAATTCTGCAAATTTATTCACAGAATAAACATAAAGAAGTATTTTGTTTTCTTATTAACAAAGGTTTTAAAATATTTTAGTATTTGATTTCAATAATAAATAAATAAAAACCCGTTTTTATATTTTTGAATGTAGTTAAAAATAAACATAATTTGAGAATAGTAAATATTTACTGTGTATCGTACTAAATAATGTTACAAGTTTTTGAATGCATCTTTACATATATGTGTCTAAAATATATAATTTTTTTTTCCATACAACTATGGTTGTTGTATTTTTAAATTGTAGTCAGAATAAAATAAGAAATAATGTAAATAAATAAATACTCTATTTTTCGCGAAACCTTGAATGTTAAGTGTGTGTATTTCATATATTTGACAGCATCAAATTTGTAAACAAACAAACTTCGCCAAGCAAAGGCGCCAAAAGTAAGGGTTAACTTACCGGAAGTAAAAGGCAAATGTTTCTACATTAGTGTCCTCGGCTTGAGGTTTACAGAAAATTCAGTCTATAAATAGCTGTCAACTATTCCACTTTTTTGTTACCAGTACTTCCGAACAGAAGTCTTCGCCTAATCTTGATGGTTTAATTGCAGAATTTTGCAATTAAATAAGGTCAATATTACTATCCAGATTTAGTAGCAACACAGATAAGGATTAGTTGGCAGCTATGCATATATATAAAGTAAAATCTAATGAATGAACAAATAGCAAAAATTTTTATAAAAAAAATTTCAGAAAATCTTACTCGCAAAGCATTTTTTTATCAACCAACAATATAAAACATACACGAATGTCCTGGTAAGTTGTGGTGCACAATATTTATAAGCTCTGGCTATATTTAAGTATTCACTGAAAACAAAGAAGTACCAGAGCTGAGCTCCATCATAAATTAAGCACTGATTGCTAGATATCCAGTATTCACTTATAAAATTCACGTAAAATAAATATTTCAATAATATTGAACACCTGCTCCAATTCAAATCCATCAAAGCAAAATAATCTGATGATTTAAAATTATAAATAAGCATCTTTGACTGCTCAAGTGTACAATTCTTAAAATTAAAAATAACGCTAAGGGGCAATTCAAGTATTACATAAGCAGTAAGGAGGAGTTCAGGGTTTGATTATTTTTGCTGACAGGGAGACGAGGGGAGGGGGGGGGGGGATTATGACAATTCTTATGAATGCATTAGACAACGCAGCAACAACAAGAAAAAATACATGATGGGAAATGAGTATTCTGTAGTCTGCTCGGAACTTCAAACACGTAACATTTCTAAGATTCCTGTTAAAAATTTTAGTTATGATGACTAATTAAGTTAGGGCCTATTGTTAAGTTTTATTGTTCAATGCGATAAACAACAATATATTAAAACCATTTTGCATTATTTTGATACCACAACCCCTATATATGCCTATTTATATAAATTTGTAAGATTAATAGGGTAAATCAATGGTAACTGTTTTTTCCTGGCAAACAGTGTTGACGTATAAAATGTCAAAATCATACATAAGCAAAAAAAAAGGAGGGGGGTTACTATTTGCTTATTTTTTCTGATAAGGGAAGGACGGGGTATAAAATTACTAAAAATATGCTTATGGGTATACTTGAACGACCCCCTAAGGTCACTTGAGAGATAACATCACCATATAACTTTTGTTTTATTCATGTTCGACGAAAAATATCTCTTCTCTGTCAGAACCACCAGCAAAAGGGAAAAGGTTGCTAGAATTTACCAGAAAATGCATATCGCCAAAATTTCACAACTTTTCGATTTTTCTTAGCAGGAAAATTTCCCCCCTTTTTTTTTTGCAGACAAAAGCATTAATTTCAAGCTTAAATTGATTATTTTTTTAGATTTGTGTGATAAATGGGCTATATCAATGTATATTTTAAATATTAATACTAGTTGGCGTTGCCCGGGCCCATAATAATAAATTTAAAAAGAAACATCAAGTTTTTATTATTTTATATCTTTAATCAGATTTTGTATGACATATTTTAAAATGAAAAATATTGATATTTAGTGATAAAAGTGCTCATATTCTTGTTTACGTATGGTTGTTTCTTAGTTTTAAAATAAAAAGTTCTTTTTGTCTGAACTCTTTGAAATCTTTATTGGTGATAAATAAACGGTTTTACAACC
Organism: Maratus michaelseni; assembly: GCA_963931845.1. NCBI lineage: Eukaryota > Metazoa > Arthropoda > Arachnida > Araneae > Salticidae > Maratus > Maratus michaelseni. Next base: position 437,739,075 of record OZ007586.1, on the reverse strand, counting down.
CGTGTAAAAATTTTGGGAAACAGCAATAACAAAATAGTCTTCATTTTCAAAACTCTCTGACATTTCAATCGGTTATAAATATAACTGTATCCAAGCTCTCTTTAAAATTTTGTCTGAAATTATATTTTAAAATGAAAAAATTGGCGAAAAAATATTAATATTTATTTAGTGATGCACTCATTTTCTTGTTTACATAGGGTCGTTTCATAGTTTTAAAATAAAAAGTTCTTTTTGTCCGAACTCTTTGAAATCTTTATTGGTGATAAATAAACGGTTTTACAGCCTGTGTAAAAATTTTGTGAAAAAATATTGTTATCTAGTTGTAAAATAAATGTTTTCTTCTCGCTTTTTTTTTTGTTTGTTTTCGTGTCGGCTCCTTTAACATAGCAATAAAAAAATTGTTCTCATCTTCCGAACTCTCTGACATTTCAATCCAATATAAATATATAACTTTATCCAAGCTCTCTTTAAAATTTTGCGAAAAATATGCATATTTAGTATTGGAACAATGAGTTCTTAAAAAAAAAAGCTTCAGCTTTCAATCTCAGAGCAAAAATATATTAGAAGGTCTATGCTTAATGCAATGATGAGGTGACTCCATCTGTTTGCAATCAACCCTTTTCAATTATCCTAGGCTAAACAGGTGAGGGCTAATACATCAGGTTTCCCCTTTCTGAGGGGAGAAGCCTTCAAAAAACGTTGGTGCATGTGCAAAGAGACGATATTCGTGTGGAAAATTTGACAGAATGTGCTTTTAATTTTAAAACTAAATATATTGTTGATCACATTACATAATTTATCATTACAATAGATATTAGACATTAAAAAAATGTATGCATGGCTTTTTTCTGTGAGATGTGTGTTGGAGGTGAGTGGGTGCATTCTCCTAAACATTGTGTAAATCTAAGGAGACAAAAAATTTAAAAGATACTTCCTCATTATAGTGGCCTTCACAATTACTATTATCCCACAGTTGTAATGATTTTGCCAATCTTATACAGTAGACTTCCTTAAATCTGTGTAGCTTAAAACCAGAGGTTATGCAGATTTTAGAATTTTGCAGATTTTTGGTCACTGTTTTATTTACATTTTTTAAACAATAATTTGAATTTAATAATGCACTGAAAATTATAATGAATGCTTACAGTAAAATAAAATAAAAAAATTAAGAAAATTTAAAAAACATTTAAAATATAAAAGTAAAGGTCAAGTAAATAATTATTAATGCTTAATTAAATATGATAATGATGAGATATTTTTTTCTTAAATTATTCAGTGAAACTCACCTTATAAATGTACACTAATAATTCACATAAAAATCTTAAAATAACAAAGTTTTCTTTCATGTTCAGCCGTGCTTAATAACCAAAAAAGCTTGATTATACAATAATTATTTGGTTAAAAAAAAAATAATAATATTGCAATCGCCACTGATATCAGCAGTATCTAGAATTTTTTCAGAAATAAATTTATACTTTCTTCATGAGAAAACACGAGTTGAATCATATCAAACAGAATTACATATTAAAATGTGTACAGAATGATATAAAATTTTTAATAAACTAAAATTTTACACTTACATCTTAATTGTAAATTTCATTGTTTACATCAGGAACGATGTGCAGATTTTAAGAATTTGCAGATTTTAGGGTGTGGATTTGAGGAAGTATACTGTATATATGTATATCCTAAATGTACCCAATATATATATATATATATTTTCATAATATTTATGTCTAAAATATCATATATACATCATAAAATGTCAATATGATTTTAATGTCATATATGTAATATAACTTGGCGATACATTTTAGTCACCGCTATCTATATCAAGGAAATACCATATTAAATATTTTATTACATTTTAATTAATTTTTTGATAATTATAAAATACTCTGGATAGAAATTACAGACTGCCCAAATGGCGATTTTCTTGTTTCAAACTGAGTGTCCCCCTAAACAGATTTAAGAAAGGACAACACGGACTGAAGCCCCATGAGTTTTGTCACAAATTTTAATACAACGTTTTTTATTAAGTATCATAAACGTCTTACGGAATATTAATAAAAATGGGATAAATTATTACAATAACAATAAACGCTTACTTTTGGTAAAGCTTTCTCCCTGCTAGATCAGTTGCTGGTGAACAGTTTTTCCCATTTTACAGTCGAAAAAGCATTGCTGGTGTATACAGTTCAAATTAAGCATCAATATACACCAAGCAATATTTATTCAACTATGCCACAATGCAGCAGTAGTTTTCACCAGAGAATGGCAGCTAGGTAGCATCAGATGAGGTCAATTCTTCCGAGGATGGCTCTTGGGAATGCCATGTCAGTGCTACAGACTTGCACAAAAAAGTAGCGGTGTGGAGAGTCCTCTCACTTGGAGGTCCGTAGATAAAAGATAAATGCCAATCAAGCCATGTGGTATCTCGTGAAATAAATTTCACATGTGGGTGAACCCAATTCCTTCAATCACATTGTTAATCACAACTACAGTTGTCCAGGATACAACAGCAAAATTGGCTCTAAAAAGAGAGAAGATTTCAGATTTTAAAAGTTTGGTTGAAGTAAAAATTAGGCTAGAAATATTTTATAAAATTTTCAGTTTAATAATATACACCATATGAAGTATAGATAATGATAATTTGTGAGCTTTTCCAAAATATTGTTCATTAAGTTAAAAATGTCATAAAATATATATTTATATTGGCACAGATGTCATATGCGCACCACCATTGGCACGATTTTTTTCCCGCCAACTTGGCGAATAAAATAAATATTTGTTTATTTGCTTTTATTTTTTATTTCAATTCTATAAATTATTTTTATTATGTATATCAATCAATATGCACCACATTAGCGTGATTCCTCCCCCCTAGCAATTTGTCAAAAACTTTGTTTTTGAATATTAATGTTATAATGTATGTTAACGTTTATAACACCAACGTTATAATGTATATTAACGTTATTTTATTTTTACATTGAAATAAAAGATCACGTGCTATTACTGCATGCTATTTGTGACAAAGTTTTTGCCAAATTGGCGGAGGAAAAAAATTGCGCCAATGTGGTGCATATACGACATCTGTGCCTTTATATTTTACAGTTTTTTATTTAAAATTGACTCACTAAAAAAAAATTCACTTTTAAATATTAATGATAAATCATAAAATGGTTTCCTAATCTATTATTAAAACAATATTTAATTATCTTTAAACATCTAAAAATTAATGGATTTGTTTTTTCATATTGGTAAGTTCACAGCACTACTGTCAATCTGCAGATAATGAATTTTACCATCTATCTCTCAGACATCATTACACAAGCATAAAATTTCAAATAACAGATGTTGCATAATGCAACACTGTATCAGTTTAAAAAAATTATCACTAGAATATTCACTAAATTTTGTTTTCCTTATTAAAATATAGTAGAAACCTAAACTGACTCAATAACATTTATCAGGATATAACGATCATCTTATAACTGATACAATATAAATATAAAACTATTTGTAAAATGCAGTAGAAAATGTTACATAAGACTAAATTAAATACAGCAAACTACGTCTAAAACAGAATCGACCAGGATCGAGAAAATTTTCTATCATAAAGAATATTCTACCTTAGACAGTGTATAACTCTATTTATAATGGGGACTTGGGGACTTTAAAATCTTTTTGCATTACACAAAGTTTATTGTACACATAAAAGGTCTAACCTAAATCATAAAGTGGTTTCTGTTATTCTAATGCTAATTTGTGAAAGAATACCATTAAAAAATATTTTAAACATTATTTGCAATGTGCCAGTTTGTTTATTTAAGCTTAGCATGCTATTAAACATTATTTTTTAAAGTTACATGCCTTATAAATGTTTGTTTATTTCCAATCTAATTCTTAAAATTTTCCTAAAGAAAAAGATAAACACAGACTTGGAACTAAATTTCTCCTTTTTTCTACATTCATAATTAAGAAAATAATAAGACTGAAGAGTAATCAAAGAATCCAAATCTAATAACTTGTTTATAATATTAAACCTGCTGCTTTCTTGTTGACCAAATAAAGTACATATAACAAATTCAATGGGATAACTCTCAGATTCGTTACTCCTCACTTAGAGAATACAGAATATTTTTTACACAAAAAGAGCATTAATTCTGATCAAAGTTACAGGATTTGTGGATTAAACTATGGTGAAATAAAAGTTAAATGCCATTCGAATTGAAATATGACATGAAAACATTGCTCAATTAATAACACATCATACATGATAATGTGTGCCAATTCTTAGAGATGTCTATTTAAAAAAGTTGTATATGATTGCAATTGAATTAAATTTTATACAAAGTTTTAAATCTTCATAAAAGTTTCAGCATGAATGGAATAACAAAAAAGATTAAACTCAAATATAGTACATCTGCAGCTGAAATGCATAAAAAAAGAAAAATTAAACAACAGAACAGCAGAGTTTTCTTTATATAGCAAAGCTAACAAGTAAATCTCTGAAAAGGCAAACTGTTTTGAAATTAGTAATACATATTTCACCTTTAAAAGAGAACATAATACAAAATACACTGTCTTATTTAATTTAGAGAAAGTTTGTTTACATGCTTGAATAAACATGAATGTTCAAGTATTAACAAAACTGGATTGACGTTTGACTTTAACTAATTTTCAATTTAAATATCAATGGGCTGGGCTACAGTAAACAAATCTTTATTAATACTTATAATTATTTTAAATGAGAAAAGAGAAATTTAATTCTACTAATTACCGAAAAACACATTATCAAATAAGGATATATAATAAATTAAAATCAATGAAACAAGTATATTTAATTCATTATGAGAGAGAAATATCCATAATCATAATATATAATATTTTTATTTACTTTATTTTTATTGCTAACATTCAATCATAATAAAATAATTTTGAGAACTGCACTTTATGTATCCATTATTACATCAGAAACGAAATCCTTAAACGAACTATATACAGTGTCTCACATAAGTGATGGGACACTTGTGCTTTACAAAAGGAAACTAATCAAATAAATTAAAAAAACATGTACACATTTTTTTTGTGGGTGTGTTTCATACTTAAATTTAGTAAAGATTATTACATAACATACATTTTGTCAAAATATTAAAATATTAATTTAATAAAAATACAAATGTTTAGAACGGAGCAAAAAATAGCTCACATAAGTGATGGGACACCATTATATATGCAACAAAAATCGTCTGAAATAAGCAATAAAAATATTTTTTGGGGTTTTATTTTTACTTAAAAGCAATTGGCAATAATTTATAAAATCGTCTGCAGTATTTCTCTCCAGTTTGTTTTGGAATTTTTGTGTTTTTTAGCTCTGTGTAGTCATGAATGCTAAACGAAAAGAAACTTCGCCTGAAATTCGAAAATTAGTTATTAATTTGCATATTGAACGTGGAAAATCTATTAGAAAAACTGCTGAAACAGTTAACTTGAGTCGTTCAACAGTTTTCAATATCATTAAACGATATAAAAAGAATCATATGATTCAGGATAAAAGAAGACCTGGCTGACCATCAAAGCTATCCAATGGAATAAAGCGAATTATCGTTCGAAATATTAAAAAAAATCCAAGAATTAGTGCTTCAAAAGTTGCTGCTGACTTACAAGCATTATATGGAATAATTGTTAATCCTGAAACTATTAGAAGGGTAATTCGATCTGCTGGATATCACGGTAGAGTAGCCAGGAAAAAATTCTTCGTAAGTGAAAAGAATAGAAAACTCAGACTAGCTTTCGCAAAATCCAACATAAATAAGAATTCTGATTACTGGAATAAAGTTATATTTGCTGATGAGAGTAAATTTAATATATTTGGTTCTGACGGTAGAATCTTGGTGTGGAGAAAACCCAGGGAAGAACTTCGCAAACAGAACTTGGTACCAACAGTAAAACATGGTGGAGGAGGAGTTATGGTATGGGGGTGTATGTCGTCCGCTGGAGTTGGTAATCTTGTTTTTATTGACAGTATAATGGATCAGTACAAGTATATTGATATTTTAAAGCAAAATTTGAAATCTTCAGCACGAAAATTGAACCTTCATAACGATTTTAAATTCTACCAGGACAATGACCCCAAGCACACTGCTCTGAACGTTAGACTCTGGCTGCTATATAACTGTCCTGAAATAATAAAAACACCACCACAATCTCCAGACTTAAATCCCATAGAGAATATTTGGCAAGAATTGGAATCAAGAATTCGCAAACACACCATTTCTTCAAAACAACTACTAAAATCGGTGCTTCAAGAAGAATGGGGTAAAATCACTCCAGAAATCACAAAAAAAATAGTCGAATCCATCCCAAAAAGATTAAATCATGTTTTAAAAGTAAAAGGAAATCCAACAAAATATTAAAACCTTTTAAAAAGTAAAATTTTTGGATAAATATTTGATGGAAAAGTAAGTGTCCCATCACTTATGTGAGCCATTTTTTGCTCCGTTCTGAACAATTGTATTTTTACTAAATTAATATTTTAATATTTTGACAAAATGTATGTTATGTAATAATTGTTACTAACTTTAAATATGAAACACACCCAAAAAATTTTTGCACATGTTTGTTTATTTATTTTATTGCAGTTTCTTTTTATAAAGCACAAGTGTCCCATCACTTTTGTGAGACACTGTATTTAGTATTTTAATATTAATAAAAAGCATCTGATTCATTACCAAAAACAGAGATATTTATCGTACAAAATAAGTGCAACAATAAATCTATACTGGATTGCTATTTACTAAACGGAAAGACATTAATAAAAGATATAAAATTGTTAAGAAAACTCACTATTTTGCTTCAATCACAAAAAATTGAATTTCTTTTTTCAAAAGCTGAATAATTCCAAAATAAATATTTATCCGCCGCCATTATGTATGAAAAAGCTCTTTTCTAATTGGCTGAGCTTGGGTTAGATGGGCTTAGGATTGAGTACTGATCAAACCTTCAAAATCGCTACCTAACTGCCTAAAATCTTGGGTTTAGGTCGAAAGTTGGGTAAGTTAGGCCTTGGGTCGACCAGTGAAAACGCAGCTTTACGCGTATCTTTTTTTACAGACCGTGGGAGTCACGTGATGCTCAAATGCACCAATGCTGGTGTACGAAAAGAGCAACACGTCACTCTAGCGGTCTGTAAAAAAAGATAAGTTGAATGCACCGCGGTAGCCTGTCTTTTTCGTTAGCCTCGCGCATTATCTGTGATGGAAGCTCACCAAGATGCTTGGTGATTCTTTTGTGACCAAAATCGTCTTAACCAATCAAATTTCATATCCTGCATGTCGCCATTTTCTTTAAGGTACTCTAACTAAAACAAAAACCGAAACTAAGTAAAATTGTCATCCTCCTAGGTTTCCGTCACATGTTTCGGAGGCGTGATCTCACGTTTATTTTTCAGGGTGAACTGTAAGCCTATTGGTTAATACCATAGACAACATTTCAATCTGTACCGCACTATCAAAACATAAGAATAAGAATGTAAATGTGTGTCTAATATCAAAAATTTTCCTACAAGATCTTACAAAAATGAAAAAAAAGGAAAGTTGGAAAATAAAGTATTTCCCACAAGCACATTAACAAATTCTGTCTTTTTAATAATGGATTCTGTTTTGTGAGTGTGATATTTTCGTTGTATTATGCGAAGTAATAATTTATTTACAGGAATTGTTCTTAAGAATTGAAAATGTTTTGTTTTCGGGAACTATTTTTTTAAACGTTTATTATGACAAGTTATTTAGTGGTATTTATCTCGCATGTCCTTCGAACGAAATTAAACATTTTTGTATACCAGGACTTCCGATATTGATAAATAAGTTTGTATTTAACAGTGCAGTTATCATTAAAATTCTCTATAGCGGTGTGTCAGGAGTCGATGCAGGTTTTATTTTCTTGGGACCCATTTTGAGTAAAGTACAGGTTATTTTTGTGAAGTTTATTATAGTTTTGTGAAAAATAGTATTTTATAATAAAATTTGAAATCCGGATGCTCAAATTTGAACCAAGCATTTATTAACGAAAACTTTTTAAAATCACTTTGATGAAGTTTTCCTCTGGTTAAATTGTTTGTTTGCAAATTACAAGTTTTAAAATATCACAAAATAATAAATAGTAAGTTTTTGTGGAATATGATTTTATGAAAGGGCCTATTTCATTATAAGGAATTTTGTGAAGGGGCCCATTTTACCAAATTAATTTCTGTGAAGGGGATCATTTTATTAAATAGATTTTTGTGAAAGGGCCCTAAATGGGCTCCAAATTTTCCCTGGATCGACCCTTGGGTGTGTACTATTAAAAAGAGTTCCTATTGCCTGGTATATGTGCTCAAATCTGCTCACTTCAGTGCTTATACTTTGTTATGGATGGATATTTGCTGGATAAACTGAATTAAGATACAATGTCAAGATAGTAAATTTCCAATAAAGATTTTAATACTTGAAATATCCCCTTAAAATGTATGTGATTTAAGTAGAAATGCAAAAAAAAAAAAAAGGGGTGGGGGGAATATGTTTCTGCATAAATTTGTTTTGTGTTATTACAATAAAACATAATAAAGATTTTTGTTTTCGGAATATTCACACTTACGTCACTTACTGTATTGGCTGTTCAGTAGAAATATGCTAAGACAGCTTTTAGATAATATTAATGGTTGCTTATGGGAGGAAAATATCTAATTTTATCTGTAAAATAAAGCAATCAATTTCATTTGAAACAAAATTGCTTGCTAGAATATTTTTAATTAATTTCAGTTACGCTCACCTCTCGCATTGTAATCCCCCCCCCCCTTTTTCATATTTGCTAAGAGCCTTTTCAGGCGAAAATACTGAATATTCGGTACTTACATATTAACGCCACCGCAGCTACAGATTTGGCGGTTTTTAAGTGCCACCAATCTATACCTAAAATTTTTGCGACAAATCATAAAATAAAACACTTTCAACACCAGATTGCATTGTGGAAATTAATGAAAGTTTGTTCACTAAACGTAAAAATAATTGTGGTCGAGTATTACCCGAATAGTGGGTTTTTGGTGGTATATGTAGAGAAACAAAAGATTCATTTGTTGTCACTGTTCCTAATAGAACTGGCTCTACCCTTCTTGATAAAATTATTGAAAACATTGCAGATGGTAGCACAATTTATTCTGACAGTTGGAAGGGTTACCAAACAAATAGAATAGAAAGAGAAGGATTCCTACATGCTAAAGTTAATCATAAATACAATTTTATTGATCCTGATACAGGAACAGTTGAGAGAATGTGGGGCAGTGCTAAATGGAGGAATAAGAGACTTAGGGAGACAGCGAGACATCATTTGGAATCTTATTTATCAGAGTTCATATGGCGACAGCATCAGGTGAAAGAAAATAGAGACTTTTTTGAATCTATGTTAAACTCTATATCGGCCCATTTTCCACCGAAATCCGATTGACTACTTTGTTTTTAAATAAAGTGTTTTGAATTTTGAAAGTGTTTTATTTTATGATTTGTCGCAAAAATTTTAGGTGTAGATTGGCAGCACTTAAAAACTGCCAAATCTGTAGCTGCGGTGGTGTTAATACGTAAGTACCGAATATTCTTTTGATAGAGGGAAAGGAAAAATATAATGGTTGAAAAAAAGGTGAGTTAAATCCAACAGGTTTAGTTTAACAATTGTTTGTGTGCATAACTTAAGCATGTGTAGGTAGTTTTGTTAACTTCATTTGAAAATATATACAAGCCTTTATGATGTCAAAGAAATTGTATTTGTCTACTTTATTTTATTTTTTTAAACCTCTTTTCTAAACTTGAGAAAAATTGTAAGATTTCTGCAAAATTGAAATGTTTCATGAGAAAATCACAATGCTTTTTCTTCTTTTAACCCCTTTGTGCTGAGCATGCTGTACATAGTTTTTAATCTTTTAGCACCAGTATTTCCAAATAGAAATCTTTACTTAATTTAATCTTTAAAATTCTGTGTTTAAATAAGATAAAAATTACTATAAAAAATACTGTTAGAATAGATTGTACGTACTCTATATGCCATATGTGACGCTTGTCTCGAAGGTGTTAAAGTGTAAATGGGATATTGATGCTACTTGGTAAGATATGAAGAGTACTTTTTAATGGGGTATTCATTTATAAGGTGACTGTGTAGCCCAATCAGTATATCAAAATCTACAAAATATGATATATAGGTCTTTACACTAAAAGTGAAGACAAACTGCCTAAACATTTAAATCCTCAAGTTTGCTCTAATGACACCAAGTTCCCAACTAGTGATGAATTTAAGGGGTGGCCTGGGACATAAAAATGTGTCCTCCCCTCACATAAAGATTTAAAATTTTCTGCTTATTAATGGTCTAAGAGGAGTGCAAATTTCCCCAAATGTTTCCCCTGGGGCTGCAAAAATCCATTCCAAGGAAAAATGTTTTAATTCAACACTGTTCTTAGTTAGTTGGGGCGCTTAATTCGGTTAAATCCTAGAACAAGCGAGACGCTTGGCGACGTCGAATTTGGCGAAGCGATAAATGAGTTTTTCTTGCTACCGGTTTGTTTCTTAAATTTCTTCCACGCCTACTGTGGTTTATTGTTGTTTGTTCTGGAAATTGGATTGGGTTTTGAGCTCAGAGCAAAGATAGAAGAGGGTCTTGATTGATTTATTGTGTGTCGGATTTGTTGAATTACTTTTGTGGAATGTGTTTTGTGAAGTTTAATGGTTTTACGTTTTGTCGTATGTTATAGAAGGATAATTCCTGTGAAATATTTAAAAAAAAAAACGAAAGATGAGAAATAAAGGTGTGGTATATATATTTTTTTCGGTTAATGTACATGAAGCATATATATATATATCAGTTATTAACCACTGCTTGTATGAGTTTCGTACATTTGAAAAATCAGGAATCCCGAGATGCTCCCTAATCATAAACTGTCTGTTTTGTGGCAGAGAACTCAATACTTACACAGTTCCTATGAGAATTTCTTTCACGAAATAAACATTGATTTTATTCCGTTTTGTGACAATTTACAAAGTTTAAGCAAGGAGGAAAAAATAGCTAAAAATTTGTAGAAATAGAAAAATCCGGAGGAAAACAATTGCTAAATGTTTGTAAAAATCGAGAAATATGGAGGAAAATAGTGCTAAAAGTTTGTAAAAATTGTGAAGAGAAACTTGCTAAAACTTTGTAAATAGTCGCAAAATAGAATAAAATCAATGTTTACTTTGTGAAAAAGCTTGCTGTAAGAAACATGTTCTGATTGGGTAAAATTTGGAGGTTGTTGATTTTTCAGTTGGCGCACATCAAGAAAATCGCCAAATCGGGTGTCTCGCTTGGTCTAGAATTTTGCCTTTAATTCTTAACACAGCCTTTAATTCAAATATGTATATATTATATATATGTGTACTGTTGACTATAGGCAATTTGGCAGGCCACAGCATCTGGCTGGTTTTTAACTCCCTGACCGCTGAGCAAAAGGGCAAATTTGTAATGTTTTCTCTGTAATTTTTTTAAGATGCTAAAAAAGATGAATTTTCAAACTTGATATAAAACACTTAATTACGTATATGAGTATAAGTCTTCAGACTAGCAAGCATTACTCAATATTTTAAAACGATATTATATTTGTAGAAACATATAAATTTAAACAATGCTATTATTGCAGTGAAACCTACAGCATAGTGAACGGATATATCTATTTATGTGGTGAGAATGTTAAGCTATTTTATGTGGCCAGTCGCCCTTACTGCTCTTTTCGGCATATCCTTTCTGTTGTATCCCTTGCGAAAAACATCAATCAGCCATAGGAAAAAATTGTGAATCATCAATCGGCAGAGGAAAAAAAATTATGATATTTGTCGATTGGCTGAGGGAGGACAGTGTGAAATTTGTTGATTGGTTGCAGGAAAAAAAATTTTTTTTTTGGTGATCGTCTGTAAGAAAAATTTTTGTGAAATTCATTGATTGATTGCCGGAAAAAAATCTCAAAATTTGTCCATCTGTGGCAGAAAAAAAAAAAAATCACAATTTTTTTCATTTGGTTGGGCATAGGAAAAACATCATGAATTTTGTCAATCTGTCACAAAATGAAACCATAAAATTCGCGAATCGGTCACAAAAGTAACGTGAAATTTGATTATCAGTCACAAGGAAAAAATCACAATTTGTCAGTCAATTGCAGAAAAAAATTGTAAATTTAGTCATTTGGTCATGGGAAAATATTGTGCAATTTGTCAATTGGTCATGTAAAAGATTTGGAAAATTCATCAGTTGGCTGTGTGAAAAAAATAGTAAAATTCATGCAGCGGTTGCATGAAAAAAAAAACCCTGCAAGTTTCAACATTAAGTCGCGGGTACAAATCCAGAAACTCATCATGTTGCCAATTGATTGTGTGAAAAAAGGTTACAAAATTCGTCGATTGGTTGCGGGAAAATATCATGAAATTCGCCGATCGTTCGGGGGAAAATATTACAAAATCCTACTGATAAAAGAGGACTGAAAACAAGCCAGTTCAAAAATATGTTTTTGAACAGGACACAAGGGTACCTTTTTTGAACAGTGTGCCCCATTTTTTTTTTTATAATTGAATTCCCACCCGCCCACCTTTTTGTTCTACAGTCAACACTTATATAGTCAAATAAACATGCAAGAATAAATCAATATACATATGCATATAAAATTGGAATTATGAGCTACCTGAAACAAAGATACAAAATTGGAATTATGAGCTACCTGAAACAAAGGTACTATATATCAAAATGTTGGATGTTTTTGATATTTTCAAAAATATGATATTTATGAATCTTGTCTGAAATACAAAACATATATTATCTAAAAAATTATAATTTTTATTATCATTCATCACTGTTATTTTTTTATTTTTCCTTTGTTCTCTTTTTTAGTTTTGAAAGTTCCACAAGCACTGGTCTTCCTCCTATAAATCGATTTACACCAACTACTACTTGGAACATCACTGCACCTTTGAAAAATATTCCAATTGATTCTAACTTAGCATGGCTGTTATGTGCATTATGTTTGGCTATGAGCTGGGTTATTTATATAACATATTACAATTCTCGAGTGATTGGTTTTATATTAACTAAAATATTGAATCGTTTTTCGAAGCATGGATACATCAAAGTTGGTAATAATATTTTCCTGTTCATTATTAATAATTTTATGTAAAACTTTTATATAATTAATCATAAAGATATTACTTTTCAGATTTTTAATTTAATTTGGTAAAGTTTTTAAATTTTCAAGTAAGTTTGTTCTATATTATACTTATTATATAAGATATACTATTTACCATTAAAACCTATACATACTTGTGCATTTTATCACTTTTCATTTTTTTCTGACTGGTATGTTATTTTCATTTGGAAATAGAAAAAAACATTTGTTTTATTAGAAAACTGTAGTATTTGTACCTTTTTTAAAAGGGGGCATATTAAATATATCAAATTTATATTTATTTAAATTTAAATAATAATTTAAAATATTAAAAAACCTTATGAACTGTACTAATACTGTTATATATATTTTTTCGGAAGGATATTAATACATCTTTTCACTATATTAATACATCATTTCACTTAACATATAAAAAAAAGTAGTAATCAGATTAAATATATATATAATATCATACTTGCCAACTCTCCCATTTTTAACAGGAGAAATTCAATTAAACATTTTAGTTCAAATAAACATGTACTTCATTGGCAAGTAATAATTGGATATTCATGTTTGGCCAGTAAAAACAATTGATTTAGCTTAATAATAAAAATACTTCAAGGCATCCTACCTTTTTTTCCCAATGTGCAAGACAACATTTGAACCACATGCATTCAGATAATTATAGCTGTCAATTATTAAAAGTTTTTAATATCTCATTTTCTGAAGTAAAATTGTTGAATAAATGTGTTTTTTAAATTTGTGATTTTTTTAAAGGAAAAATTAAATATATTTGTAGCTATTGATTTATTAAAAAAATCATTTGACAATATTTGAACTCTTTTCTCTAAAAGAAAAATAAATATATATACTATATAGATATTTGGAAAGATTATAAGTTGCTCTGCTAAAAAAACTTTTTTTGTAATTTGGAACACAGATTTTTTTTTTCATACTTACATTGTAAAAGTTAAAAAATATATATATATAATGTATTTTTTGTCTACAGAGATGTTTGTTTAACCCTGTTGCACTAATTTTCTAATTAAATTAATTATTATTAAAAACCAGTCCGATTTAAAAGACTATATCTGATCAGTGGTGGCTCGTGGGTTATTTAAATGGGGGTTCACAGTTACAATAAAAAATTACAAAAATGAAATATGTAGGTACGATGTAACATAGAGGTTGAAATACTTTTGTATTGTTGCAAGTTAAAAAATTGCAAATATAAAAAATAAACATGTTCTTTTTAGAGAAAATTTTGTATTATTTTACTTTCTACAACATAAAGTACAGTACGGAAGGGAAAAAATATATATAATTTTCCATGTATATTAATCGCCTAATTGTTGCAGAGAAAACAAAAATAATCATTTGATTGGAAAAAATGCCTTCTTTCAATTAGTTTAAAAAAAAAAATATTCTTAGAGAGCCGTCTTTATATTGTAATTGTAACAAATTTTCAATACGGAAACCTAATTTTTACATATTTGGAAACCTCAGAATTTTTTTATCTTAGAACATCAAACGGAAAGTCTTTTGATGCACTAGCTTAGTAATTATGCAGATGTACAATTTGAAACTTCTGTTGCTAAATTAATTTTTAATAGCTGCAAAACAAATTGAAATAAGTTTGAGAACATTCAAAGCATATCAAAACATTTTGACAACTAAAAAAATGAGACATCCTTTAAGAAGAATACACAGAAAAAAGAAATGAAAAATATTAATTCCTTTATGAAATATTTTGAAAATACGAATGCATTCCGTTCCCATAGGTTTAACATTTGCGAGGGGACTTTGAGATCTGACTGGAAATAATATTAAATAATGTAATTTTAATTTCCCTTTTCACCGACAGTGTTGAAAAATGCAATTACTTTTGTACCCAAACACTTATTTTAGTATGTGCCATCTTAACTGTTTACAACTAGTTCTTAAGCAGAATAATATCTGTAAAATGTAAAAAGAATAATTAGTTTTAAAAAACTATCCGAACATTGAAAATCAAGGAAGAAATTTTATGAACATGAAAGAAACTGACAAAAAAGCAACCTACCGCACATTACGGACTGTGGAATTGGAAAGATATGAATTATGCGTTCTCCTGACATACGTCTGCCAGCTTCTGTCCTCATAAAGTTATTTTGAAGAACAATTCATTGGTCGCATGTGCGCGCGGGCAGGCTCTCTGTTGAAAACTTTCAATTTTTGAACTATTACAATAACATTTTGTCTTTGTCGTGTATAAGAGGAAGGGAGGTGGCGTAGAATGAAAGAAGTTCATACTGCAAATGGGAAAACATAGATACGGGTTCTTTAATTAATTGATTTAACTTGCTAATATATATTTCTTTTAATTTTTTTTTTTTTTTTTTTGGGGGGGGGGGGGGGGGGGGGTTCACATCAGGGTTGGCACGGTTTAAACCAAATGTTTTTTTTTTTTTTTCAAGATTCTTTTTTTTTTTTACATAAAAAGGTTTTTTAATTGTTTGATGTAAAAAAATACTTGTTTTTTTCTCAAAAAAAGTTTTCTTTTTTTTACATAATTAGTTTTTTAAATTATTTGATGTAAATAACTTCTACTTTAAACTGAGCAGCTCAACTCATTTCAGCAGTCAACTTGCATAAGTCACAGTTGCATCATATTTGCACCTGTGTTGTGTATGAATGAGACAAAAGTTAGTATTTGAGAACAAAAAATGTCTAGTTCTGGCAGAAGAAAAGATTTAGTTTGGTTGTATTTTAATGAGGTAAAAAATGATAAAAGGAAAGGCTGTAGGGCCAAATGCAAAAAATGTAATAAAGAAATGGAGGATATGTATGCTTGTATTATATGTATTGCATAGCAAACTATTGTATAGATATAAATAGAAATGCTTTGAATGTAAAAGATGGTGGCTCTTAATAAAATTTAATGATTTGAATTTCGGCACAATTAGCAATAATTTTTCATTTAGTTTAAATTGTTTTTAGAAAAAGTATTGTTATTGGTATATTAGTTATTCTTGTCACTGTTAAATTTCATTTACCAATATGCATGCATGTAATTACAAAAGATAAAAAAAAAACTCCAGTTTAAACCAAAAAACCCCGTTTTTTTGCCAACCCTGGTTCACATGCTCATGTGTGCCAATAGACAAGCCGCCACTACTGTCTCTGATAATAAAGATTGAACTGATGTTTATCAGATGTTATTTGTTGTCCCTTTTTATCACCCAGTTCTAAACTTAACAAAATTAAAACATATATCAGATTTTATTGTTAACTAGCTAAGAAGTAACCGGATGTGTTGCATTTGCATTGCATGAGATCTTTAGATTTTTTTTTTAATGGCAAAAGATAAATCTTATTTTATTCCTTATCGTGTACCATGTGTACGGATTTTATAAATTGCAGTTAGTTATATAGAATTTCTCTGATCCAGTACTTGATAGAATTAAATGAAACAAAATTTTTTAAACCGATGTTTTAATTCAATAAAAAGTTTAAATTTCAGTGCACATTCCCCTTGTTTAATAATTAAAATTCATAAAGATACAACTAAATGTAAATATATTGCTTGAAGGTGCATAAAAACATACATAAAACATTTAAAAGCACATTAAATTCCTTTTAAAAATTCAAAACGTTTTCAACCGAACTATTCGGTCATCATCAGTGAAAAACTAATTGTTGAGTTGAGTTGTTGTCTCTTCACGTTTTCTAGCTTGCCCGGAATAAACCATTTTACTTCAAGGGTTTGGAATATAAGGTGGGATCGGAAAGGTCATTCAACATTTCAAGAATAAGTACAGATTAATCAATCATGTATTAATTCATTCCAGACTGTGTGGATATCATATGATAATACCGTAATTTCGGGTAGATAAGCCGCGGCTTATACGTGTTTAAAAGTTAAATTTTATCTTTTGCGGCTTATCTGCCGGTGCGGCGTATACGAAGTAATAACGATTTTTCCAGAAAAAAAAATCGGATCATGTACATATTATAGAGTGAAAATCTGAAAAACAATATTAAAAATGCTTCACGGATTAGAAATAACGATCGCTCAAAATATATCGGGAATTTGGTGACGGACATTTACACAATAATATCAAAGATATAGAAAAACTAAAGCAAAAAGTTTGTTTTGGTTCTTGAAAGACGTCATCGTTGCACAGTCACTTCAGTTTATTTCAGCAATACTGACCATAGAACAAAGAACTACTAACTAAAGAACTCTTCAAATTATTTAACTCCGATAGTGATTCGTCAAGTTTTGATGGATTCGAATAATTAAAAAAATTCCGAAAATACCCCCCCCCCCTTTTTTTTAACAAATTTCATTTTTCAAAAAAAATCTGTTTTTAGTTCTCTATCAAAAATCTTTTGTAGAAATTGGTTTTCACTGATCTCTTCATGACTACATTTTTAAAAATACTCAAACCTCCCTAAATTTTGATTGATTTATAAATCTGTTATTATGATGAATACATTATCTAATCTATAAAGAAATAAAAGTAATCGCCACATCCTCTTTACTATTTCTGTTACTCAGATTGCTTTTCTAAGCATGTTATAGAATATCCCATTTAAGTTCTTTTTATTTCATTATAAAAGAAAAAAATCTATACATGGTTTCTTTTTGCATAACGAAATGAAACGTATTACTCAAAGATAATGATCTCATTCTGATAACGTTCCATTTCCCGCTCCACTCCAACTCCGCAGAGTTGAATAAACAAACTGCAGATAGCTCTCTCCCTTTTTATAGTGGGGGTTTTGTGGAATTCTGTAATTTTCTAATAACTTATTATATTTTAATAAAATTTTGTTACACAGCTTAATTTACGGTTATTGCAACTTGCTGAAAATTTGAACAAAATTGGACAAATAATAATGGAGATAATTTTTTTTTTTTAATAGCTAAGAGAAAACGGGTTTTGCTTTTCATTTTTTTTCTTTTAAATTATTTTTTCTGTTTGCTTGCAGCTCAATAATTTCTTTTTACTGCACTTACACAAAGTGAAGTAGCTGACACATTTAAAGAATCCTTTTTATGTTTAGTTTTGCATAATCGCGGTGTTTTAACAGGAAAGAAAGTACATTCTCTTGTTTTCTTTACGTGTGCGTACTTGCGAATGTTGTATTTTTTATTTTCAATAATGAACATATGTATTTAATTTTTATCTGTTTATTTTAAAACTTTCTTTGAACATTTTACTTTAAATATTTACGGAATATATCAAATAGAGTACCAATTAATTTCTGTTAATAGACATTAATGTTTACGGATAGTAGTGAAGAGATTTTAAAAAAAAATTACGTTTATACGTCTCTCCCTACTTTTGCCAATAGTTCATGTTGTCAAAATGATTATTTATCATTAGTTATTTTCGGAATTTTACGTTTTATTTAATTGATGGATTCGAATAAAAAATAGTGTTATTTGTAATTCTAGTGTAATGTTTTATACTAAGAATTCCATCAAATATATTTCTACTTGCCGATCCAAGGCTGATATGTGCGATGTAATTGGGTAAATTCACAAACTAACAGTAAATTATTTATTTATTTATTTTTATTATTTGTATTAAATTTAAAATTCTAATTTTTAAAGGGGTTTTAAAAAATGTGCGAAAATATTCAATATGGCATCTATAGTAGTACGTACACCACTTTCAATAAGTGCGGCTTATACGCCGGTGCGGCGTATACGATGGAATTTCAGCTTTTATTTACCATTTTCGGACATAGCGGCGTATACGCCAGGGCGGCTTATCTACCCGAAATTACGGTACATCGTTGCAGACTATTTCTTTTTTAGATATTATTTCCAGAGACTCTCTTATGATAGCTTCCTGGTGATTATTTGTGCGGAATATAATTTTGGATCTATTGAAATCTACTTTTATAGGTTCAGTTTGTGCTAATCTTGCTAATGCAGTGTGGTTACCTGTACTTATTCTTGAAACGTTGAGTGACCTTTCCGATCCCACCTTATATTCCAAACCCTTGAAGTAAAATGGTTTATTCCAGGCAAGCTAGAAAATGCGAAGAGACAACAGCTCAACTCAACAATTAGTTTTTCACTGATGATGACCGAGTAGTTCGGTTGAAAACGTTTTGAATTTTTAAAAGGAATTTAATGTGCTTTTAAATGTTTTATGTATGTTTTTACGCACCTTCAAGCAATATATTTACAATATTTTAACTATTGCTATAAATGTATATTAAATTGAAAATGTAATTGGATGTTTATAGTTACTGTTTATAGTCTGAAGTTTCATTGGGTTAAAGTATAAAAATTAATTACAATTCTTGGGTTAAATTTGTTTTAATATTACAGGTTCATTATCGGTTTCTGTTTTATCTGGAAAGATCATGTTTCGTGATATTGCATATATTAATGAAGATTGCACTTGGAGAGTTCAAGATGGTTGGATTATTTTTCGCTGGTGGTATCCCTATGTTAAAAGAGAAATTACTGAAGGTAATTTGAATTCTAATAGATTTAAGAATTAGCTTTATTTTACATCCTTCTTATAATGGTATTACTTATTTGCTATTTTTTAAATATTTGATTTTCTTTTTTCGGAAAAAAAATAGGAGATGGTTTGGATTATTTTGGATATTTATATGTAATTTTATTTACTTCTGCATGTATAAATGGTGCTACTTATTTAAATATTTTAACTTTAAATTGGTACAGTGAATTAAAAAAACCCCCTAATTTTTCAACTGAAAAAACATTTACTAAATTAAAAAAAAATGATTCTGTAAAATTCTAGGTTATATAATAATACTTATACTTTTATATTATATTTAATTTTCAATAAAATTTTATTGTTCTGAAATAACTTTGAATACATGCTATTTCTTGTATTCTGATGTTTAAATATGAAATATTTCTTAATCCATGCAACCATCCCCCATTTTAAGCATGATAACTCACATATGTTGTGCAGAGATTCCCCCAGACAGTTTTAGTAGGGTGTTGTACTCTGCCTGCCTTTTGTTTAAAAAAAAATAACACCCTTCTACCCCCTTCTTCCAATATACTGCTTTTCGTGCTCCTCAGTCATAAAATGGAGCCCTTATTATAGGACAAAATTAGCACTCGCCACTCGCTAATCGGCGAGTAATACTTAAAATTTGGCGATTGACTTTATTGCCACCACTTGCCAAATTTAATAGTCACACTCGCCAATTGCGAGGATTGAATGGAAAAATATATTTTTTCCATTGTCGCTCGACACATCTCAAAACCATTTGGTGAACTTCGCGATTTTTCCCCTAAAATTATTTGACAAATTAAGAGTTTTTTCTCGAAGCCATTTGACATTATTCGCAATTTTTTTACCCAAAACCATTTGACGATATTCGAAATTTTTTTTTCCTGAGACCATTTGATGAATTACACGATTTTTTTCACTATCGATTGACAAATTTTGTGATTTTTCCGCTGTCAATTGACGAATTTTGCGATTTATTGACTATCGACTATTTGACGAATTTTTTCATTACAGTTTGACGAAATTAATTTTTTTCCTGTAATAATTTTGCGAAATTCACTATATTTCTCATGATTGATTGACAAAATCTGCTATTTATTTTTGCGATTCCTTGACAAAATTAGCTTTCTTTTTTTTGCGGTCATTTGACAAATTTCGGGATTTTCCTGCAATTGATTGACAAGTTTCATGATTTATTAACTGAGACAATTTGGCAAATTTCCTGATTTCTTTCGTGAGACCATTTGACGAATGTCGTGATTTCTTTCCGACACCTTTTGACGATTTTCGCTATTTATTCACAGTCGTTTGACAAATTTCGTGATTTTTTTATCAAGTATATGTAAATTTGTTACAGGCCAGTGCTTAACTGCCGAGTAAAAAAATCCATGTAGTGGCCAGTGACCAGTGAGTAAAGAAGTTAATTTTTACCTATAGCCCTTATTGCCATTTGAATTTTAAAAAATGCTACACGTTAAAAAAGGACTTATTCTCATGACTTGAAAAGAGCATTTCAACTTACACATATTAAAAAAGCCTTTAGAAATCAAATGAGTACCTTTAAAAATAAAAGGTGTGCCCTTAAGAATATAAATATAAAAAATCCCTGACAGCTCGGCCTACAGGCACAGGTAGATTTCGAAGACGTAGGCCGTGGGGCGCCTGTTTGTCGGGAATTGCGGAAGAAATGACCTTTTTGCGATGATGCTGCAGTTGGAACCGCCTACTTCGAAACCAAACTTGTTTGCAGGCAGAGCCAGCAAGGATTTTTTTTTTTTTGCTATAAGAGTTGGTCCTATAAAAAACATGTCAATATAAAAGTTTTAGATAATATTAAGAGGATTTATAATAAATTTAAGCGTATTTGAAATCTTGGGAATTGACGAAGTTATGAATTTTTTTCTTCTAAAACCCCCCTTCCCCCCCCCCCCTTAAGGCAATTTTTAATTATATCAAAAATCTGTCATACATACATTTTCGGCCCTTCTCCTAGAAGTAATAATAACTTCAAACGGATTCGATACGTATCATAATTAAGAAATTATGGTTTTTTTTCTGTTTTAAAAAAAGTCCCCCGTCCTGGTTTGATTTTGCCCATTAACGAACTTGACCGAGATTTTATGCCCCTTGATTTTATGTATCAGTTTCGAAAAGATGCGGGAGTTGGAATCGCCTACTTCAAAAAATAACTTGTTTGCAAGCGGAGCTGGCAGGGATTTTTTTGTTTTTAATTTTTTTTTTGCTATAACGGTTGGTCCTATAAAAAACTTGTCAGTATAAAAGTTTTAGATAATATTAAGAGGATTTATAATAAATTTAAGCGGATTTGAAATCTTGGGAATTGACAAAGTTATGAATTTTTTTCTTCTAAAACCCCCCTTCCCTCCCCCCTTAAGGCAATTTTTAATTATATCAAAAATCTGTCATACATAAGTTTTTGGTCCTGTTCCTAGACGTAATAATAACTTTAAACGGATTCGATACGTATCATAATTAAGAAATTATGGGTTTTTTTTCTGTTTTCACAAAAAGCCCCCCCATCCCCCCCACCCTGGTTCGATTTTGCCCATTAACGAACTTGACCGAGATTTTATGCCCCTTAATTTTATGTATCAGTTTCGAAAAGATGCAGGAGTTAGAACCGCCTACTTCGAAAAATAACTTGTTTGCAGGCGGAGCCGGCAGGGATTGTTTTTGTTTTTAATTTTTTTTTGCTATAACGGTTGGTCCTATAAAAAACTTGTCAATATAAAAGTTTTAGATAATACTAAGAGGATTAATAATAAATTTACGCGGATTTGATATCTTGTGAATTAACGAAGCTATGATTTTTTTCTTCTAAAACCCCCCTTTTTTCCTCCCCTTGGAGCCATTTTTAATTATATCAAAAATCTGTCATACTTAAATTTTCGGCCCTTTTCCTAGAAGTAATAATAACTTTAAACGGATTCGATACGTATAATAATAAAGAAGTTATGAGGGTTTTTCTGTTTTCACAAAAAGCCCCCCCATTCCCCCCCCCCCCTTGGTTCGATTTTGCCCATTAACGAACTTGACCGAGATTTTATGACCCTTGATTTTATGTATCAGTTTGGAAGAGATTTATGCAGAATTTTTCCAGTTATCGTGGTCAGAAAAAAGTGACATAGATAGATAGATAGATATATAAAGTTTTGAACTGGGGGTGGTTTTGGGTTCTGGGAGTCATGATCGGCGTAGATCTGTAAAAATTTTTCAAAATTTCCAACTTAGGTGAGAATGTAATAGGTAGTATTTCTTACGAAATCTACCTAAAAATTGCTCTTTTCTTATCAGCAGCACTCAGCCCATTTTTATGTGCGTTTTTAATTATATAAATATGTAGCACTTATAGTCATCGTCTGTTCTGTCCATCTGTCTGCATATAACAGCGCAAAAACTACCTAACCGAATGGTTTGAAATTTAATATGTATAATTGTTGCAGAATTTTGTCAAGTCATTTTAAATTCTATGAAAATCTAATCAAAACTTAAAAAGATATTAATTTAAGTTTTCTTTATTCTATTAAATCGTATCATACATAAATCTATATAATAAAAGCGCAAGTCATGTGACTGAGGAAAACAAATGGACTAACCACTTATTTTTTCATATTCCAAGTGGCCACTTTCATAAAAAAATTATTTTTTTGAATAAAATTGCATAAAAGTCACATTTTTAGAAAGATCGTTCAAAAAAATTGTTTACTTGAGAGATGAGTTACCTTAAAAAATATATAGATTTTGAGATAACTTCAGTGGAAATTAAGTTAACAGCCGAATATCTCAATCCATTAAAGTAAATAAACACAAGATTTGTTCACCGTGAGTCATAGAAATGTTAAACCATGTAAGTAATCATTCGCAAAGATAAAAGTTCAAATGATTAAAAAGATGAAAGTTCGAAAGATAACAAGATCTCCATGGTGAATTTTGCAGTTCTAACTGGCGTAAAATAAAATATTCGCATTTGTAAATGTGGCATACGTAATAATAATTTTAAAAAAGGCATGCTTATTTCGCTCATAACAGATGATATAATTAATTTCACTGAAATAATAACGATTTTTTTACATTGTAAAACTAGTTATAGTACGAACGCATTTCATTTGTCACATTTAACATACAATTTCTAACTTGTTAATCCTGAAGAAAACTCTAGCTGCATCATCATCTCAAAATGTGTTACGAGTGTGTGAGAGAGTTATAACATGATCAATGTTTGCATGTTTTTTTTCTTGCAACATATTTGCATAGGTTAAAAATTTTAACATATGCAAATAAATAAAAATAAATTATGCAGGGCTAGCATTCCCCCTAAAATTCCTAAATTTCCTAAATATTATTTTATCCCCTAAAATTCCTAAAATTCTCCTAAAATTTTCTTCTTGTTCCTAAAAATTCGAGATCTTCAAAATTTCACCAAAAAATATTGTGAATTTTGACAAATGGTCACCGAAAAAGATGCGTATTTCGTCAAAAGATTGCTAAAATGACGCAAATTTCGTCAAAAGGTTGCTAAAATGACGCAAATTTCGTCAAAAGGTTGCTAAAACAACGCAAATTTCGTCAAAAGATTGCTAAAACAATGCAAATTTTGTCAAAAGATCGCGGAAAAAAAACAAAATTCGTCGAAAGATCACGGAGAAAAGCAAATTTCGACAAAGAATCGAGAAAAAAACTTCATTTCATCCAAGGATATCGTGGGGGGGGGAGAGGCTAATTTCGACAAACAATCCTGAAAAGAAACTAAAGATCATCTAAGGATCGTGACAAACACTAATTTCTTCAAAGGATCGCAAATTTTTTAAAAACATCTCGGGGAAAAAAAAAAACTAGAATTTCTTAAAAAGATCGCAGAATAAACGTGAATTTCAATTAAAAAAAATCGTGAAAAACCCCTCAAATTTCATCCAAAAATCAAAGAAAAAATAATTTCGTCTAAGAATTGCAGGAAAAAAAGCGAAGTCCGTCAAAAGATCGCGAAAAAATGTGGGATTTTGTCAATAAATCGTGCAAATAAGGCGAATTTCGTGAAAGAATCTAAAAAAAATGCATGTTTCGTCAAAATACGCAAATTTTGACAAAGAAGTGTGAAAAAAAACCTTTCAGAAGTTTTTCTGTGAGCTTCAGAATTTTTTTTTTCTCATAATCACCCCTACTTCCTGCCTCTTGTTCTCTAGGTTCACCGAGAACATCCAAAAGAGAGAGACGGAGAGCATTCATTCTGGTTAGGCTCAATGATTCAGGAACTCAAAATTCTAATTAATACAATTGCAGTAAACATAAGCTGTCAAAACGGTTTGTAATATGAAGCCGGTTATAAATTTAAATGCGCTCATTCACAACAAACAACACAAGCACATGGAACAAGGGCTGAATTCATTGGAATGATGGGAATATTCTTTGGCAGTGTACCACATATGCCTGACTAGCACAAAAATACTGTTATGACATACTTGTAATGTTAAAAATATCGCAAATGCCCCTAAAATTTTCCTAAAATTTGGGAAAAAATTCCTAAAATTCCTCCCTAAAATTTTGAAAAATCCTAGTGCTAGCCCTGATTATGCAAAAAAATAAAAATCTGAATCTCAGGTGCATCAGGACCTGCCTTGGACTATCCGCACCCAAATTTTCAGACTTCTATGTGCATTAGATTTCGCTAGCCATCACACGCAGAGACACACATAGAGACAAACAATTTTCTTTTATTAGTATACATGAGTTTTATGTTTAATAATGATAAATGTACAATAATATGTTTAAAATTTTGAATTCTTGTAGGAGGAAAATATGGATGAAAGTTTTCTGGGCTTTTTATATTCCTTAAAAACCAATATTTTCATATAGCATTCTTTTACGTACCTAAGCAGAAACTAAATTAGGTGAATATTGTTACGTGGAAATAGTGGTATTAAATACTCGGGAAAACTTTCAACCCTGGAAAAATGAAAAATTGGTAAATAAATATTTATAAAAGTGACAAAAACAGTCAAACTAATGAGTTTTTTCAAAGGTGGTAAAAATCCTGATATAAAAACATGTTTTTCCAAAGATGGTAAAAACCATCAGGTGGTAAATACCGTTCAACCCTGGTTATAAATGTGTGGAATGGCTACATATTGATTCATTTTAGAACTCAGAACATGTTTTTTATTATCCAGAGAGTCTCCCTCCCCACTCTCCTTGAAAAACAAAGAAAATTAATCCTGAAAGATGAAATATGTTATTGGTTGTTCCTTAATGTCATCCAGTTCTAAGATTGGAAAAATTAAAACATATATACAGGGTCATTCATAATTCCCTCCGGGGTTTCGAAACGTTATAGTAAAAAAACGAAGACGAATATGAAAAAAAGAAACATATGAAATTATTCCGAAACTATTCAAGTTTTACTTACATACATTACAGGTGTTCTATGTGTGAACCCTTGGTCACACGGCATACATCCATGCAATAGTCCAGTTCCTGCCATACTCCGTTTCTTTAAATTTCCGGTACCACACATGAATTGTTTTGTCAATTGATCCCTGTTTTCGATATTTATTACGAAAGGCCCGTTGAACTGACACCACTGATGCAGATTTAAAGAAACGGAGTATGGCAGGAACTTGACTATCGCATGGATGTATGCCGTGTGACCAAGGGTTCACACATAGAACACCTGTAATGTATGTAAGTAAAACTTGAATAGTTTCGGAATAATTTCATATGTTTCTTTTTTTCATATTCGTCTTCATTTTTTTACTATAACGTTTCGAAACCCCGGAGGGAATTATGAATGACCCTGTATATAAGATTTTATTCTTAACCAGTTGAGTGGCAACTGTTGCATTCACATAACATGAGATCTGTCAGTTTTTGTGTAAAAAAAAAAATACATCAAATGTTATTCTGTACTAGTTGACCATCCGAGCATTGTCCGGGCCTGTGACAATAACCTTAAATATACCTAAAATCAGGGTTGAAGGATTAATATATTTAAACAAAAATCTTTCCAAGCGATTCTAATGTTGGACGTGCTACTGCCTTCGGCAGCATACACGATCGAATTTGTAGGTTTTCATATTTTAAAATCAAAATCTATTCAAACGTACTTAGACTTGGGGGCCCCCTGCCTTCGGTAGTGTACACCACTCATGCTATGCACACTCCAGCCTGGTTTGATTTTATATTTTTAAAGGAAAGACTGCCGTAGCTCAGACCCGTGATAAAAAAAACCTTTATTTATTTATTGTTTTGAACGAAAATCTTCCCAAACAAAATTAACGTTAGCAGCCCCACTGCCTTTGGCAGAGTATGCTCTTGAATTTTCAGAATTTTTTTTTAAAAATGACAGTTTTACCGAACAAACTACGGGGCCCTCATTATAGTGTTTACCAATTTAATTTCTAATGTTTAGATATATTAAACTTTCAATTCTGTCCAAAAGTTCCTGAGAAAACATAGGTAATATAAAATGGCCTTCTCCCCTCTCCCTCTTTTAAACTCAGATATCTATCTCTGTTGAAAATGTAGGTTTCCCAGCACATGTGCAGAAATGAAAATGTTCTAAAGAAGAATTAAAATGAGAATCTTCAAAGGCTTTGAGAGAAAGTGAGTTGCAGAAAAGAATGTTAGGTTAATATTAATAATTTTTTTAACCAAATACGTCATTTTAAAGGTAAATTTATGCTGATTAAGTGGATAGTTTTTTGTATTTTGAACAGGAAAATGTATGCTGATTTTTAAAAATTGCAGAAAAACTAAATTTGCAAATGTGGATTTTGGAAAATAATTTTTTTGAATGGGTAAATATTTATCTTTTTTTAAAACCAAATACATCTTTTTAAAGGAAAATGTATGTAGATATGTTTTTTCTTATTTTGATTTCCAAAGCCAATGCAGTTTTTAAACATTGTAGAAAAAAACCAGAAATCATTAATGAAACTTTCAAAAATAAATTTTTTTGAAAAGGTTATTACAGTCGAACTCGCTTATAGCGAGTGAAGTTGAGGGCAAATCAGCTTGAAATTCTTCACATTCGTCATTATCATCGTTGCTTTCATCATTTTTTCATCTTCTTTAGCTTGAATTTCAGCTACAATATCCTCGGGAGTAGGTATCTCGGAAGGGATTACATTGGCGTCAACAGATACATAATTTTGAAATTCTTCTCTACTCATTTCCAAATTCATTTCAAGTTGTCTACTTCTTCTTTTTCTTCCTCAGAGATTTGCCCCTGTTGAGAAATGTCCAATCCAGCCTTATGGAAGCAATTGGTACTGCATGTTGATGCATTGTTTTCCCATGAATCGTTCATTAAACATATCGGTTCCAGTATGTTTACATTAGCATTTGAGGTTGTTCCTATTTTTTCTCTTCTATCGAGAAGCATAAAAATCAAGTGCTTACGAAAGGTTGATTTAAAACTTCTGATGACCCCTTGGTCCATAGGCTGGATAACACTTGTAGAATTCGGTGGTAAAAATTCAACCCTGATGTTTGTAGGTCCAGCGATTTCAGCATGCGCAGAACAATTATCAATTTAAAGGAGAATTTTATGCTTTTCTTTCCTTAGTTGGCTCTCCAATTTTTAAATGAATTTTGTGAAAATGTCCGCAGTCATCCAGACATTCCTGCTGTCGTCATAATCGACGGGAAACTTTTTTACATGCTTAAAACACTTAGGGTTTTTGGACTTGCCAATAACCAACAGTTTCTTCTTGTCAGTGCCAGACATATTAGAGCACACTAAAGCTGTCAATCGATTTCTGGAGAGTTTGCCTCCGACGCACTTTTCACCCTTGAACTTAAAAGTCTGCTGTGGGGTTACGTTGTAGAAAATGGCATTTCATCAGTATTATAAATGTCATCTTTTGTGTATCCTTCTCTGATGACTGGCCACTTTTCACTCATCCATGTCGCGATATCTGCAATGTTTGCAAACTTTGCTTCACCACAAATTTTTCCCAAGGTTATCCCATGTCTATTCTTGAATTGATCAAGCCATCCATTCGAACATATAAATCCAGAACAGCCAAATTGTTAAGCAAATTTTTCTACTTGAGCTTTTAAAAGTGGACCACTTACTGGTAAATCTACATTACGTTGCACCTTCATCCACTTCAAAAGAACTTCATCCAAATCCTCTTTAACAAATTTCTTCAAACATTCACAGTCATTCTTATTTTGATCGAACGCAGCCATTCATTTTTCCTTGTTCTTTAACAAAGTTGAAACAGTAGTAGAACATAAATCATATTTTTTGCAAATTTCAGAATTTTTTAAGGCGTCCTCTAATTTCATAAAATCCTTACTTTTTCGTCAACTGATAAAATTTTACGTTTAGACATTGCAAGATAAATTTTAACGAGCGTACTCTATTAATGCAGATCAATGAATGACTTCCAACCAAGTTCCCTACCCTGCCACTCATACGCAGAGTAAAATTCCATCCAATCAGCAACCTCCGTCTTCTCCGTATGTTTCCTCAAGGTCGTCGTGGGAGGTCCTCGCACGTACACGCCACACGATGAAAAATTCCGCCATCACTTGTTCTCAGGATTTATGGCTCATCACTAACTTTTGGTTGACTCTGGAATGTTAAAGGAATTTTTCCAAGAAACGATTAGCTGAGCTAGAGAGGTAGAAGTCAATAGAAATTTTATTAATTGCAAAAATATTGCTCGCTATAACTGGGGTTTGCTTGTTAAAAGCGAGTTATGCTCCCATAGACATAACATTTTACCAACCAAATAGTTCTGATTTCCTCATTAAACACGGGTTCTCGCTAAATCAGGACTCGTTATAAACGAGTTCGACTGTAGTAAAAAAATTTCAAATGGACTATGCCATTTTAAAAGAAAATGTATATAGATATGGTTTGGTATTTATCATTTTAGGTACATTTCGTAAGAAATACTACCTATTACATTCTCCCCTATGTTGGCATTTCTGGAAAATTTTTTGCAGATCTACACCGATCATGACTCCCAGAACCCAAAACCACCCCCAGTTCAAAACTTTATCTATCTATGTAACTATGTTACTTTTTTATGGACACGATAACTTCAAAAATTCTGCACAAATCTCTTCCAAACTGATACATAAAATCAAGGGACATAAAATCTCGGCCAAGTTCATTAATGGGCAAAATCGAACCAAGGGGGGGGGGGGGGGATGAGGGCTTTTTGTGAAAACAGAAAAACCCCCATAACTTCTTAATTATGATATGTATCAAATCCGTTTAAAGTTATTATTACTTCTAGGAAAAAGGCCGAAAATTCATGCATGACAGATTTTTGATATAATTAGAAATGGCCTCAAAGGGAGGAAAAATAAGGGTTTCAGAAGAAAAAAATTCACAAGTTATCAAATCTGCTTAAATTTATTATAAATCCTCTTAATATTATCTATAATTTTTATATTGACAAGTTTTTTATAGGACCAACCTTTACAGTAAAAAAAAATTAAAAACAAAAAAATTCTGCCGGCTCCGCCTACTACACACAGGTAGATTTCGAAGTGGGTGGTTCCAACTGCCACATCATGGCAAAAAAGGTCATTTCTTCTGCGATTCCCAATAAACAGGTGCCCCACGGTCTGCGTCTTCGAAATCTACCTGCGTCTGTAGGCCGAGTCGTCAGGGATTTTTTTGATTTACAAAGCCAATGCAGATTTTTAAACATAGCAGAAAAAATGAAAATCTCAGAAGTGAGTTTTGAAATTAAGATTTTTCAAAGGGTTAATATTAACACTTTTTAAAACTGAAGACATGATTTTAAAGGAAAATTCATATTGATATGTTTTGGTATCTTTTATTGTTTCGTATTATGAGATCTATGCCTATGCAGAATTTTAAACACTGCAATGAGAAAGTGTCAAAAGTGAGGCTCAGAAACAAATTTTTTTGAATGGGTTAATATTAATGTTTTTTAAAACGGATACCACTTTTCAGAAAGAAATTGAATGTAGATAATGGTCTGGTATTTTTCTTTTCTTTATTTTTTATTTTTATTTATTTTTTTTAAATATTTTAATCAGAAACACAGATGCAGATTAAAAAAAAACATTACATAAAAAAGCAAAAACCCCAAAACGGATTCAGGAAAGAATTTTTTTTGAAAAATGTTAATATTTTTTTCAACTGAAGATGTTGTTTTAAAGGAAAAAGTATGCTGATCAAGTGCGTATATTTCGTTTTTCCATATTTTGAGTTAGTTCAGCAGATGCATGCTTGAAAAAAGTAGCAAAAAAACCTGTAGCAATTCGAAGTTTCTAAATTAAGTTTTTGAAAGTATATGTATTTTTTTAAAAAGATTGCACTGTTAGAAAGCTTAAAGTACACAGATATGGTTTAGTATCTTGCAGATTTTTTGGTATTTCAAATAGTTAAGCCGACCCGGGCCTTGTAAAACATAAAAAAAGCCTATTTTTTCTCCCTTAAAAAGCCCTCCTTCCATTTTTCACTACTTGGAAATTACTCGAAAGCTTTAGAATTGGCTGCAATCAGTGGTAGAGCACCATTTAGCAATGTTTATTAGGATTTTAAAAAAATTAATCCAAAATTTCAAATTCAAAAACTGGCCTCGAGGAACATAACTACAGAAATAGAGGTTCCTTGCCATATCTTATAGCTCTATGCGCAGCAGTCTCTTCAAAATACAGACACACAGGCAACGTCTTTCCTCATTATTATAGACTAGCTGACCCATCTGAGATTGTTTGGACCAGTGATAATAACCTTAAATAAACCTAAAATCAGTATTGAATGATTTTATATTTTTAAATGAATAGTTATAAATAAACCTAATATTGAGAGCCCCACTGCCAAAGGCAGTGTACATCCTGAAATTTGTATGATTTTATATTTTTAAATGAAAATTTATCCAAATGAACATAGAATTGGGACCCTACTGCCTTTGTTATCATACACCGGGCATGCTAAGCATGCTCTGGTGTGTTTTAATTTTATATTTTTAAACAAAAACCTTTCCAAATGAATCTAGTATTAGAGGCCCTACAACCAAAATTATCCCACTCAATCCTTGAAAAAGCATTGGCAGGGGGGGGGGGGGGGGGGGAGGGACTTTACTCATAAACCAAGTTGGAACATACTAACACAAAAAAGCTAAAATAACTACACAAACATGCAGTTCTTCTGAATAACATGAGTGTGGGGATGGGGAGAAATACATTGCTAAGAAGGCATAAAAAGGGTTAAATAATAAAATAACTGGTAGAAATATTAGTGGAACATAGCTGCTGATTAAATCTTCCATTACCAAAGAATCCAATCCTCAGAACACAGGAGTGTTTTAATGTTAATCGTATGGGAATTTTTTTAATTTTCAAACTTATTATTTTACCCTAAATCTTATAATTTCTAAACCAAAATTTTACTTCAACAATAGCTAAAAGTAAGTGTATTGTATTAAAATTTTAGAATATTAGAGCAAGAAAAAGTTTGTTTTCAATCAAAGAGTGCACAATGTTAACTATATAGGACGTTTTTAATTTTCAAACTCATTATTTTTATTCTGAACGAACTTTATATCCGATCATTAGCTAAAAGGCTAGTACATTGTATTAAAATTTCAGAGTGATTGTATAATATTAAATTATTTTTTTTAATCACACAAAATGTGCCTAATGTTAACATTATGGGCAAATAGAACAAAGCTGTTGATATAATTGTGGAGTGACGTCAAGAAAATAATTTTTTTTGAAAGGGTTAATATTTTTAAAACTGATTGTTTGAAAGGAAAATAAACACTAATTAAGAGGGTGTGTTTTGTTTTTTGTATTTTGATCAGAAGCACAAATGCAATTTTAAACATTGCAGAAAAAAAAATCACTCAAAGTTACTTTCGGAATTTTTTTTATTAAAGGGTTAATATTAATATATTTTTTAAATGTATACCACTGTTCAAAAGAAAAATGAATATAGATATGGTCTGGTATTTTTCATATTTTCGTATTTCCATTTCTGTAGTATATTCAGATTTTTAAACATGGCAGAAAATAGCAAAACCCCCCCAAAACGTCATTTGGAAAAGAATTTTTTTTTAAAGTGTTAATATTCATATTTTTTAAAACGAATTGCACCATCATAGAGAAGAAGGTATTCAGATTAAGTGGGTAATTTTTAGTTTTTTGTATGTCAAATAGTTAAGTTAATGTGAGCTTAGTAATATGAAGAGGGATGGGGGGTAGGGAACATGAAAAATGATGTTTAAAAAAGAATTTTTTTCAAAGGGTTAATTTTCATATATTTTTTTACTTATGCCATTAGAAAGATAAAAGTATCTTAATTTGATGGGTATTTTTTATTTTTTCATATTTCGACGTGTCGAGCTGATGCACATCATGAAAAACAGTGGTGGGGAGGGGGGATTTCGACTCTCGGATCTTCCCTGCTTAGAATTATTTGGAATGGTGTTCTGACCACATGGATGTGACTTTTAACACCATTTTGCAATGTTCATTATGTTTTTAAATAATATCTTGGTTAATTAGCAAAAATTAAAAAATCTGATCTTCAGGTACATTAGGCTATCGTTATCCACATTTCCGACCTCTGTATGTGGTAGATTTTCCTAGCCATCGTGTGTGCTCACACAGGCAGACACACAGACAAACATCTTTCCTTAGATTTACAAAAGATTTATAACAATTTTATTGATTTTCTTATAAGTTGAAAATCGTTTTTACAATGTAGATTAAATGAGGTTATGAAAATTACATTTTGAAAAATTATGTGGTTTTGATGATATAGTAAACCGTTGCTGTTTTGTCAATGGAAATGCATGTTTTCATAGTCAGTGTCGTTTTCATAGTTAGAAGCATTTTGTCCTTTGAAGATTTAGCTCCTAATTTTGAAGCTGGGGGATTCAGAAAGCTTTGAACATGACTTCATTTTTGACTCAATTAAAGAAACCTATTTCAGTTTTATGAAGTAAAATGCATGCTTATTTTTTTTTTTTTTTTTCAAAAATGCCATTTGTATCACCAAAAATATTCCATTTTTAAAGGTCTTAAGAATATTCTTAAAACACATCATCTATTCAAATTAAAAGTATTTATTTTTTTAATTTTAAGGAGAAAATGGCATCAATAAATGTACAATAATCTTCATTATTTCCCTTTTCACCTCTCGCAACAATGAGACAACCCAGATACCACCATTTGAATTTATAACAGAAATTTCATTAAAAATTTAAATTAATGTCATAGAAATGAATTTAAATTTAAAAATCTCTCCAGATGTTTCAAAAACTTATGCTTGTTCTAGCTTGTAATTATTTTTTCTTCCACAACAATGTAATTACCCAGGTGCTACCCTTTGAATTTATTATGGAAATTTTATTAAAAAATTAAAATTAATATCACAAATTAATTTAAATTTCAAAATTTCTTCAAATGTTTAACATAATTAATGTTTGTTATAGTTTGTAATTCTTCCCCTTTCTGTTTTTTTACACAACAGTGGAATAAGTTGTTTAATACATTACAGAAATTTCATTAAAAATAAATTAACCCATTTGCATTATTAGCATGCATTTTAGGAATTTTTTTTTAATTTAGAAGTTACAGATTCGTACCAGAAAGTCTGAATAGTAAATTCTGCTTTATTTAACGACAGATGTTTTGTGATTACATAAAGTAAAATTTCTTCTTTCAAAATTTCTGGTATGGATTTGGAATTTCTGAATGAGCAAGAAATCCTAAAATGGATGTATATACAGTGAAACTTCCATTTAACGAAGTCTCATCGTTACACTTAAAAACTTCGTTATGAAGAAAATTCGTTAAATAGAAATCAACTTAAAAGCATGAAAATTTCCCTTCGGATATGACAAACAGATATTGTATTGGATTCAGAAGCCTTTGATTCAGTTTCAATTTTGAAGCCGTCTTTTAAAAAACAGTTGTGTATGGTTGATGGAATCACGTCACATTCCCAAGCCTTCATCAGCTCTGATACACAGGTTCTTAAACTAATTTTTTCACTACATTGTATTTTTTCTATCTTTTTCGATAATGTACTTCACGATTTTTTATTATTCCTTAGACTAATGGCTGAAGTATAGAAGTTGTATTGTAGCAGGAACAAAATGACTTTGATGTTTTTCGATTTGAATTTTGAAGCACATTCTTGTGGAAGTACAAAGCAATTGTCTATAAGTAATAGAAGGTCAGAATGGTAACTGTCTGACTCTAATTGATATTTTTAACTTCAATGCATCTGGTGTCATCGCGTCGCTGCATCTTCTATATCATTGAAAGTAAAAAAGGGGATTTTGACTTCCCCCAACTGTCAGCACTGGAGACTTGGTGTAGTAGAGTGGTGATAACAAGTGTTTTTCTTAGTGTGAAAAAAAATTGTTTTATTTAGCACCAAGCAGAATGAAAATTATTTAAATATGTTCATTTTCATAAAATCCACTGAAATAATTTCGCATATCCATCGCAACAGCAACCGCTTCGTTTAAATTCTGTACACGAACAAAAGTGAAAGAAACTTCGTTATATAGAATATATTTTTCGTAATATGGAGATTAATTTACATGCTAATGGTGTTCAAAGTCAAAGTTCTGCAGAAAATTTCGTTAAGTAGAAAACTTCGTTAAATAGGGACTTCGTTAAAGGGAAGTTCCACTGTATGTGCTAATGATATAAATGAGTTAATATCACAGAAATTAATTTAATTTTCAAAATTTTTACAGATTTTTAAAATACTTTGTTATAGCTTGTAATTCACCTCCTGCCCCCCCCCCCCCACCCTCACAACAACTGTATAATCCAGGTACCATCATTTGTATTTATTACAGAAATTTCATTAATAAGAAATTAATATTACACAAATCAATTTAAATTTCAAAACTTTTTCAGATCTGTAAAATAATTTGTTTGTTATAGCTTGTAATTCTTCATATTCTCGAAGGACTAGATGTGAATTACATACATTACCTGAACAAACAATTTTGCTATTCATTTAAATTTTGCTATAACAATTTTCACAACAATTTTGCTATTCCTAGGGTTGCTAATCATTTATTCACAGTCAAAATACTTACTCCAATCTCAACTTTTGTTCACAACTTTAACTATAATGATGAATTTAACAAAGTTTTTAACTGATCTTATGCAGGAATATGATTTTATATCTGTCCTCAAATGAGGATGTTGAGCATTAATCGGTTAAGGGAATTTTGATCTAATATTTGGGATCAAAACTACTTAAATCATCACTACTTAAATTTCTGAACTCATGAAAAATATACACAAATGTTTGAATTAACTATTAACTTAGTGTTATATCAATAACCATATTTTTAAAAGTGGCAAAACTTCCATCCTTGTCATTTACCTTTTTTTTTTTTTTTCCTTTTGTGATAATCCTTTTTAAATTTTTTTTTTCAGATTTGTCTCATTCAGAAGCAAGACTCTCCCTCCTTTTAAATGGCTTTGAACTTCATGTATATAATCGGACCCAGTTATATTCACGTTTAGAACATTTATTTGGACTTGAAAGCTCAATAATTTCTTCTGGTACAGAACCTTATTGGCAAGACTCTGGGGGAGAATGTGATACTCAAATACCAGCTGATGCAGCCATTGAAACTCAGGGACATCAATGGAGAGACTTAACACCTGTAATCAAAGCTGAAATATCAACCGTATGACATTTTTAGTTTTTAAAACCGTACAAGATTTATTATAATTGTTTGTGTTATAATGTAAAGTATTAACAAAATCTTGCAGTTTAAAGACCTTGTTGACTGTAACATTCACATTGTGCTAATTATGCATCCCTAAGAATGTATGATTTAAACAATTTTTTTAATTAACGATATTCAATATAAATAATAAATATTTCAAAAAATTATTTATTTAAACAATTATTTAACAATAATTTAAACAATATTTTAATTTGTATTTCCATCATATATTAAAAAAAAAAAAAAAAACTTTTAAGTAATTCAGTCATTAAATTTTATATTTTATGAATCATTTATCCTTGTCTTATATTGGTAAAATTAAGATTTTTTAAAAATTTTAATAAAGGAGATCAAAATTATTACATTAGTTATTTCATAATATAATTATTGAAACATCAAATTCTTATTTTTTTTTTCAGGGTCGTGTAGTCTTTGGAAATCGCTTGTTGCCTACAACATTATCAATAAACTTTGAGGAAGCACATGTAATTTACTCTACAAAGCCTGCATCATCAAGATTAGATTATTTTACTCATATTGCAAAATGTAAAGCTGAAAATTTCAAAGTAATACTAGCTCCTAGTCCAAAATATACAGGCTTAAGTGATGAACCTCCACGTTATATGGGAGAAGGCTTTGTTGTCTTTCAATCTAATTATGTTGATTTGTACTATTATCAAGATGAAGCAGGTATTTAAAATATTGATACAAAAATATTTATTATGAATGTTGTAACTGATTTTTAAAAATACATATATGAACTGTAAGTTGTCTTGGTAAAGTTATGTTGCAAACTTTAGCTGATCTTTTTTGTGCTATTATATTTTAATTTCATATATTTTAACATGTGGCAATTTTTTAAATGAAGAATGTTAGATCTTTTTTCTTGGTTTATTTCCTGCATCATTGTCTGATTTCAAAATGCATACATTATTTTATTTACTATTTTTAGAAAATCATTTATGATTTCAATTCAAAACAAAACCTGTCACCTCATTTTTACTTAGAACCAACATTTCAAATGTTACAAAGCTTTTTTTTGTTTTTTGACTGTCTGCTCTATAATAATTTGACTGTAGTGATTTTTTTATAATCTATAATATAGTGTAGAATGCATCTTATTTACATTGAAATGTATAATATTATGTTAGCAACAAATCAATATTTCGAAAATGAAAATCCCCTTACAGATTTTCGATTTTTGTATGCTTTGTTAATTTTAGATTGTTACTTAAGGATTTAAATAAATAAATATCAATTTGTATTTAATTTTTACTATAT
The DNA here is from genome assembly GCA_963931845.1 of Maratus michaelseni. Lineage (NCBI taxonomy): Eukaryota > Metazoa > Arthropoda > Arachnida > Araneae > Salticidae > Maratus > Maratus michaelseni. Next base: position 437,701,365 of record OZ007586.1, on the reverse strand, counting down.
CATTTAAGAAGGTTCAAAAATATTCTTAATGTATAAATAGCTTAAAATTGAAAGTTGTAGGTATTTATTCTTTGTGAAGAGATGTTTTTGATCTGCTCTCTATCTCTCTCTCTCTCTTTTTTTTTTTTTTTTTTTAAACTATAGTGGTATAAAAATGAATCACATTTAACGTAGGGTTGGTTGAGATAAGTGGAACCCCTTTTTGGAATACTTCATTTTTGAAATCTTATACAAAAATTTTGAAACAGTTTAATTTAAACTTATTTTATTTAAAACTATATTAATAAATAAAAGTTGATCGTTAGTTTAAAAAATAATGCTTTAAATCTCTAAACGTTTTGCCCATATTTTTCCGTTTCCCAAAAACAACTTAAATCTGCTCTAGATAAAAATATTTTTAACAAAATTGTATTTTAAGATATATATAAAATAAAGAGATATGAAGTATATTTTAGAAACAAACGGCGAGAGAAAATTTAAATTATTTTAATTTTTACAAATATTTTTATGAAAATGCAGGAAAGCCCTCAGACACTCAGAGGGTCAAATATTTTTTAACTGCTTTTCTTTTAAAATATCAGGTGGGTGTCCCACTTACTACATAATAATGGGTTAGTGGTCCCACCGTCCTTTATTTAAATTTAAAGCAAGCTTAACTAAAGAAGAGGTAAGTGGGTGTTACTTGATAAAGTATAGAAATTTTCAATATGAAACATTTTATTGTGAATGTATCCATGTAAGAGATATCTACTAACATTAAAGATCAGTATGACAAGTAATTATAGAATGAAAAACAAAACAAGTACATGCATGGAATTTTTTCAGAGCCTAGTATATGTTTTACTTTAACATATAAAACAGTGCTGAAGAAACATGATAAGGTTAATTAAGATTAATTTTGGCACATTAGCAAACATTGTAAGTTGAAAAAGAAATAGAAACACTAAATGGCAGCTGCAGCTTCTATTTAAAGTTGGCGGAGAGAATATCATTATTACTTCATCTGCAGTAATAATTCCAACATCATCTGCATCTGGCCAGTAAAAAGTCTCACTATTTCTATTCTTTCCTGCAAATTTAACAGTTATTTTTTTCATTTGTATCATCAACTTCTAAAATTAGAGCTACATAATACTTTTTTTTTAAATGCAAGTTTCATAAATACAGAGTCACTATACTCACCGTAAGAAAAAATGAATATTCAAGGTCAGCCCTGCGGCCCTTATCTTAGGTCAGTAACTATGGTAATAGCTCATGTGACTGATGACCACTCTCATTTTCTCCACCCCACTTCAGAGATCAGTTGATCGATTACATTACCTTCTTTGATTTTCTGTTCCTTTTGCTTTCTTTTAATTATGGCTGCTAGTCCTGATAGTAGAAAACAGTCAAAGAACATTGTTTATCATGTATATAAGTATTTGAAAGAGCTTGTTGCTTCCAATCCTGATGCAAAAATCAAAGATATATTTATGAAAATGCAAGAAGTTACCGCTAAAGCATGTGACATATCTCCTCGTACTATTGGAAGGATCTGTGCTGAAGTCCTGCAGAATCCAGCTTAGAAAATCCGTCATTTTCATCGCCTAAACAAAAAGTTCCGCACTTAAAATGTATGACAGGATTAGATAATTTTACCAAAGAAGTCATATGTCGCACAAATAAAGAGTATTACGAGAGTAGAAATTATCCAACCTGCGACAATTTAAAATAAATTTTACAACAGAAAATAAACTTTCTTGGATGCGCAAAGTCTGTGTGGACTATATTAATAGATATGGGCTACAAATACAAAATGGCAATGATGGCTGAAAGTATTACTTTAAAACACATAGTTTTTAAATCAAGCATTTATCCCCTTCCCAGGAAGATTTCAAGGCAAAAAATGCAGAATGTAAAATGAATTTGAATTATACTCCCCCCTCCCCCACACAAACCAAGAGCAGGAATTATTTTAGATTTATAAAGAATGAATTTACATTGTGCCATTTGCAGTAGCGCGATTTGGTTGAGCCATACTTAGCTTCCCCTCCCTCTTTAAATATTTTTTGTCGTTGTTTTAAGGGTGTTGGTCAGTGAGATCTCAAATTCCCAGATTCAAATCTGAATGTGTTACTCGCAACATTCATGAAAACATTTTCCTCCATAAAAACAGAATGCATGAATTTTTTCTAACTCAGATTTAAAAAAATGGAACAACGATTTCAGTTTTTTCATAAAAGCAAAGTATTTTTCAGAAAATGCTGTTAAAATCAGTCACATTAAAACATATCATTGTAAGTTTGCATTTATCCCTTCCTCGGATGATTTTGGAGCAAATAAGGCAGAATGTAATATGAATTTGAATTATACCCCCCGCCCCCCCCCCCACACACACAAAGAGCAAGAATTATTTTAGATTTATAAAGAATAAATTTTGCATTATGCCGGTTACAGTGGTGCGATTTGGTTGAACCACACTTACCTCTTACCACCCCTCCCTCTTTAAATATTGTTTTGTCGTCGTTTTAAGGGTGTTGGTCAGTAAGATCTCAAATTCCCGGATTAAAATCTGGATGTATCAATTTTTTCATATAAGACAGGATTTCGTTATAGACAGATTTCATTTTCACATATTTTACTATAGTTGTAGTGTTACATTACAAATGAGCAGGTATGAGTCACAATGTCTTAAGAACTGTAAAATCAAGATTATCTGTAGATATAACAATGAATTCTAATACCGTAAAATATCTTTGTGTGCTATCTACAGTCAGTTTCATAAAACTATCACTCATACCACTCTTCCTGTTAATAAACTGATATGTCTAGATACTTTCCTGAACCTAACACTAATTTTCAAAGTTATAATAGTGATTTACAACAACACACATCACACACACAAAAATACCTATTATGTTTTTACTACGTATTTTATTTTATAAGTTTTCCACCCCTTAGTGTTTAGTGTCCTGGGCAACCGCCCCAACTTGCCCCCTCTATGGCCAGATCTGGTTTTAAAATGTAATTATAGTAAAAAAATATTTTAAAATTGCGTATTTTCCACCTTTTTAGTTTTTAGTGTCTCAGGCAGTCACTCAACTTTAACAATCTTTTCTACCTATTTGTCAATTTTAATGCACTTGGCTCAGTTTTCCTTTTGGATTTTTCAGCTCCAAAATATTTTTATCCAAATTTCATATATTTTTCTTGTATCAAATGACAAACCAAATCTTTATTTGGTGCCCCCTCTGCCTTACATTCTGGTGCCAGGGCACATGCCCCCTCTTAGTTTCGGCCCTGAGTTGGAAACACAAGGAAATGAAAAAATATGCTATTTTAGACAGGTTTCTGTCTTAGCAGGTATAATTGTGCAGTATTCTTTTTGTCACACTATAAAACCTTTTTGTTTAAGGTAGGGTTATGTTAGGTTAAGGTTCCATTTTAACAGGTTTTACTGTATATCACAATTCACTGAACAAACATTTTTTATGTTAGTTATTATTTTCCCTATCTATGACTGTGTAATAACATAAATTACTACAATAAATTCTACGGTTGTTTCTGTGTTTTTTCCTTATTTAAAAAAAAACAAATTTTTTTTTTTTTTTTTTTTTTTTTTTTTTTTTTTACTTCTACAAATATTTTAATAATTTAAACTTAACTATGACTTAAATTTTAGATTTGTTATTAAAGTTAGTGGTATATTATAGCTACATAGAGATTATTGTATGTTTGTCTTACAGGAACAGTTTCAGCTGAGCCAGAAATGGTTGAACTTGCTGATGGTGATATTGTACAGCGATCCACTGCTCCTCTGTGGGGTCTTGATATTAAATGTGGTAAAGGAACAGATTTTAGTTATGGGCCGTGGGCTGATCGTCAAAGAGAACATCTTTATAAATTTTTTTTCCCACAAGTAATTATCATTATTTTTTAAAGTAATCTATCAGTAAAGTCATTTAGTATTAAATGTTTTTGAATCATAATTCAAAGAGCAGTTGTTTCCCAAATGCTAGGCCACATGAAAAAAAATCAAAGTTTGAGTGATGTTTCGCTATTGGGTTCTAGCTATCTCATTTAAATAAAATCTTTAATAAATATTTTTAGGGATTATGAAGGTTAATTTGCAGCCTACCCCATTATTTTTCATAACTTCATGAAAAAGAAGGGGAGATTTGCAAAATCTGGTTGAAATAGGCCTCAATTCGAGACAGAATTGCTGGATTTAGAAATTGAGTCTGTAATTGAACTATCATCATTCGGCACTCAAGGACATTTTCAACAGAATATCACTGATAAATTTTTGTTTATTTTGTCGTCAGCAGTTTCCAGCTTTATCTGAAGAAGCAATAAAATTTTTAATGCCTTTTGTCATGATCCATAGATGCCAACATCTCTGAAAATTCTGGAGTTTCTCCGGAAATGTAAGATAAAATGTGATAGTATGGTAATAAAGGATAAAATACAGAAATCTATGCCTGCTGGAAAAAAAAAAAGATAGAATTTCCTTATAGAACTTCAATTTTAGTTTCTATGCAAGCTGTGAAGTTCCTCAATCTGAGATGTGATTTTTTTCACAAATATATTTTTTTTATGTTTCCACAAATCATTAATTTTTTACAGAATTCCCAAAAGTCAATATTTTGGAATTAATAGGCGCAAAAAAAAAAAATAAACAAATAAATAAATAAAATAAAATAAAATTACTATTTAAAAAAATATATTCAAAACAATTTTTATGTTTCTCAAAAAGATTATGTCTGCTGATCATTAAAAAAAATTGTGAATTTTCTCAATTGGTCAAGGAAAAAATTATGAATTTTACCAATTGATCAAGAAAAATATTACGAATTTCACCAATTGGTCAGGGGGAAAAAAGCACAAATTTCGTCATTCTGTTGTGGAAAGTTAAAACAAAATTTTATCAAATAAATTCGAAAAAAAATCTTAAATTTTGTCAATCGCTTACGGGAGAAAAAAATCATGAATTCAGTCAATTATGCACAAATTTTGTCAATTTGTCGTGAAAATATTACAAATTTCACCAGTTTATCACGGGAGGAAAAAAAGGGAACTTTGTCAGTTGATTGCGAAAAAAAACACAAATTTCATCAATGTATTTTAGGAAAAAAATTGTGAAATGCATCAATTGATCATTGAAAAAAATTGCAAATTTTGTCAATCAGTCACAGAAAAATATCACAAAATTCATCAATTAGTCGTTGGGGAAAATCGTGAATTTTGCCAATCACAGGCAAAAAAAATCATTGATCAATTGTGGTAAATATAAAAGAATTTCATCAATTTGTCGCTGAAAAAAAAAAATCATGATTTTTGGCAAATCATTGTAGAAAAAATATGCAAATTTTGTGGATTTGTCACAGAAAAAAATCCCGCTAACTTCGTCAGTTTGTCACAGAAAAAAAAAATCCTGAACTTCACAGTATCTTGTAAGGATTAGACAAGGTAATCCCAGGAAAAGTTAAAATAAACAGAGCATATATTAAAAAGTATGTGAAAGCCTAAATGCTGAGTTGTTGCTTACGGTAAAAAAATAAACTAGTAGGCCCAAAACTATGCAAGGTAATTATGATTTCATCCAAAACTGTAATAAGAAATAAATGTGCAGAATTTGTGTAAAAATAACTAGAACCAAGTTTAAAACCAAACTATTAACAAAAAATAAAACAAAAATGAAAAGAATTAAAAGTATATTATAAGCAATAAAGTTTAGTTTACAGGAATAAATAGATTCAAGTTTACTCTAAAGCCGCTATCAGATTCACCAAACTTTCGAGCAACCAATTTTTCAGCCAAATTTAACCCCAACTTTTTCGCGCTCAAAGTGAAAGAAGGGTTGCAATTGTCGTTGATAAAGTTGGAGGAAAAACCGGTTACTACGAGTACCAGTTGTTACTATTTATCACTCTTTTGTTGGCGTAAATAAATCGCTCCGTACTATCGGACTTGCTGCAAAACACGTTTTGTTTTCTTCAAATTGTTTTTGCTTTCTTTTGTTCCAATCTTTGTATCGACAATATGGTAAACAGCAAATTTTTATCATTGAAGGATAAAAAAAAAAGTTGTGTTTAGCAATTTTATTATTAGATTCAGATAGCAGAAAGAAGAAACAGAAAAGAGAAGTTTGGATTAGAAGTTGTATGTAAATTGTAAAATGGAAAAAATGGAAAAAATATTCTCATGTGCCCCCCCCCCCCCCTCTCCCCTATTATTAATTTGAAAAACTATCATACAATAGCTAAAATGCTTTTAGCAGTTTTCATATTTATTCATTTTTACAATAAGTAATGCACTCGGAATTTGCAAATACCTGATATCTTTTATTCAGTTCCTACTATTAGTTCACACACTCTATATATTTATATATCTTGTTCCAATTTTCAATCATTAATAAAATACTTTTTAGCTCACAGGCTAACAAAGCCTGGGAGCTAATGTGCCCGCCGTTTCTGTATGTACGTATGTATGTACGTAACGCGATAACTCTTGATAGAAATATCCGTTTTGCTTCAAATTTTGGTTTCATGTTTATAGTGATAAGGCGCTTTTCTGATTAGTTTTGGGGGTTCATTGGTTAAGTATAAAGGGGGGAAATAGGGGGCTAATTCCCCCCACCCCTTAATTTATTGTCTATCTCTTTATTTTTAAAGGGGCATTATTCTTTGAAATAAGAGTATAATATACAATTAGTGTGAATAGCCTGTGAGCTCAATGCCATCAGTTTAATTGGACACTTTTCTTTTTATTATTCGTTAACTCAAGTTCAAATACATTTTCTTAAACTTGTAGTGGATGACACTTCATGTTAATACAGTTTTTTCAAATATTAATTCAGTAATTAAATTAATTTTAGTTTTATATTTATAAAAAAATCGGTGCTTTCTTGTTATACGAGCTTCCAAGGTGTAATCGTCAAGCGACCGAGATACTTATTTTATTACAGAAATTAATCTGCAAATGATATAATTCATTTCACGGAATTAAAAATCATCAAGATCTGAATATTTATATAACTAGCTATAGTACGAATGCACCTCATTTGTCACATTTGATGTACAATTTCACACTTATGTTTGTAATTAAATTAATTAATTTTAGTTTTATATTTTCAAATTTTCAATCGTTAATAAAATACTTTTTATTCATCCACTCAAGTTCAAATACATTTTTTAAACTTGTAGTGGATGACACTTGATGTTAATACAGTTTTTTTCAAATAATAATTCATTAATTAAATTTCATTTCTATTTTGCCACTTAATATTGTGATTCTGTCATATGTATATACATATTTATATTAATTGTAATTATTTAATAAAAAGTAACTAAAATAATTTTTTTCTTTGATGACCTAAGTAGGAATTGACTTTAAAAAAATTTCTTTTATATTACTTGTTTAATGTAAAACTACAGTGTCATATTTTTTCATAACAAAACATTTTAAACCCATTTTAGCAATTAATAAGAAAAACACAAGGCATAAATATTAAAAAAGTATTTTGATTTTTGTACTCCTTCTTAAATCATAAAACACAGAATTAAATTTTAAATATATATATAAAAAAATAACAATATTTTAAAAACACAAATTATTCTTATTATTTTTCTCAATATTTAAACACAAATAAAAGTTTATTGGCTTTTTCAGTCTCTAGTCAATTGTGCAGTTTGGGCTTGTTTGGCCAAAATTTGAAAAGTTTTTCACTGATGAAGCAATACAGCCATTGTAAAAAAGTACGTAAATACCAAGCTATTTTCAAAAATATCAAACAAATCCAATAATTTTGATTGATATTGAATAATATTTTCAATAGGTTAGCCAACCTATTAAACTTACAAGCAAGAATTAAAAATTAAAATACTTCACTTAACATAAAAACTGTTATTCTACATTTATTAATAAAATATTTTAAATTATTTTTGCCTTCAACGACAAAATTGTGATAAAATTTAAATATCAACAAACACAAGAACAAAAATTTTTTTTCTAAATTTTTCTCTTATAAAAGAAGTATTTTAAATTTGAAAATGGGTTTTAAATTTATTTAAATATTATACTTAAATTGAGGATCAGATGTTTGAACTAATTTTTTAAGCTGATTATTTATATATTAACTGATTTTTAATTCCAAGTTAAAATTAATCTATGTAATTTTTTACTGAAAATATGGAAAACCTTATACAAACAAGCAATTAAACATTAAAAACATGTAATAGGATACCTATAACTGATTTTACAATGTTTTTGTATGCATCCAGAATAATTATATCGTAGGACAAATAACTACATACAAAACTTTGATTACACTCTAGAGATTCATAAGTAGAAGCTTTAAAAATCAATACAGAGCAATACTTTTTATGCAGAATTCATTACATGGCAAAAGTAGTAAAATGAACACTTTCTGCTATTCCTGTAATGCAAGGATCGATCCAGGCAAAATTTGGGGTCTATTTAGGGCTCCTTCACAAAAATCTATTTAACAAAAGAGGCCCCTCCACAAAAATCCCTTTAATAAAATAGGACCCTAAACAAAAATCAATTTGATAAAATGGGCAACTTCACAAAAATTTTTATAACAAAACAACCCCTTTACAAAATTCCTTTTAATAAAATAGGCACTTTCACAAAATTCTATTCCATAAAAACTTACTATTTATTAATTATTTATTACATTGTGACATTTTAAAATGTGTAATTTGTAAACAAACAAGTTCACCAGAGAGGAAAACTTCGGCAAAAGGATTTTAAAAAGTTTTTGTTAATAAATGCTTTGTTCGAATTTGAGCAAATAGATAACTTTCGTTACAAAAAGTTATTTTTCACAAAAATATAATAAATTTCACAAAAATAACCTTTACTTTTCACAAAATGGGCCCCAAGAAAAAAACCCTGCATCAACCCCTGTAATGTTTACAAACATTGGCGATCAAACTAGGCAAGCCAAATCACGCCAATCTCATTTCATAGCAAAGAGGCGTTCCCCTCTGATTGGCTGAAATGTTGGAAGTTGGATGAAATGTCGCTCCTAGCCACGATTTTTTAGAGCTGTGGCAAATAAATTGGGGATATTCTTGTTTGCTATCACACTGGGTGTTGGGACGATTTTTCACGGAAAATCGGCTCAAATCAAGAGTTGGCTCAAAAGTTGCTCGAAAAGTTGGTGAATCTGATAGCGGCCTAACACACTGTTTTTGAAAAATAGGCTGGAGTGTCAAAGATGAAGAAACTGGCTTTAATGAAAAAGTATATGAAAAGGCAAAGTCATTCTATTAAATACATTTAACTTTAAATACATTTAAAAATCATGTTTAATCCTAAAAAAAAAAAACATTTAGGCTTTAAACAGGTTTGATATAAACAAATTAAATTTTAACAATAACTTTAAGCTTTAATTCAATATCTATTAACATTAACTGTTAAACATTGTAATTAAAGAACCAGTTATTGACAATTACTATTAAAATTATTAAGTTTTAAAACTATTACTTTTATCTTTACAATTATTAACTTTCATTTAATTTAAATCCATTAAATTCATTACTTTTAAAAACACACATAAGCCAATATGAAAATACCTTGATCTAACACATTGACAAGCCATGTTAAATCTTGACACAGCTATAAAAGAGAAAGAGAAAATGTACTTGAACTCAGACAACTCTCCCATTCATTTAAACAATTATATTTGCTCGTAAAACATTTAGAGTCGTCACTCAATGCTTTCAAGAGGTCAATAAACTATAAAACCTTCCTTAACAGAAAGCCAGTACCAAACAGTGATTCCAATATCTCTAAACTACCGTGTGAATTTTAAAAGGTGAAAAATTTGCTACTGGATTATGTTAACATACATCCAGAGCATCTAAAACAATATTGAAAAAGGGAAAAAGATCTGTCATGAATTGCAAGTAGATAAAAGAAAAAAAATAAACCAATGATACTGAAAAGACGTGATGCTAAATCTCGTCGTCACTTTTCTATTTATGATAAACTTCTATCATCTTCAGCTGTCATGTTCCTCTATTCCACAAACTTTCATGAAGATTAAAATAGAACATCTCTGACAGCAATTGCAAAAACAGTATTGGATGTTCTGGAAAGACCTCTTGGTTATAGATGATGACATGCAGCTTGACTTTCATGTAGGCATATTACAAATTAAGATAAATAAAAAAACTTCTCTATTCCCGTTACCACATTATGACTAAAAATATCTCCAGGTTCATTATTGAATGGTCATGCATTTCTCGACAACTCAAACCGCTTTAACAGGGCAAGCACGTCAGGCCAACAAATCAAAGCTAATGATGAGATGAGATTGTAACTTAAATACAACATCTACAGTGAAACACAGTACGTGACCTAACCATTCATGCCCAGCATTTAAACATCACTTGCATCATCTAGAACAGCCATACTCAACCTTTTTTTCTCGCGGGCCGCAGACATATATTTGCGACATTATGCGGGCCGCAACACACTTAAAAAAAAGATAATATAAGTAGTATAACAAAGCAATAAACAAAGTTAGTATTATCAGTAGGATTGAACGTTTTTCGCGGAAGAAATGTTACCAAAACATTTTAACACCACTTTTTCCAAACAATAAACTATAAGTAGTATTTTTTACTGCAAATGTTGTAGAAATAAGCCACGAAGTTTGAAACAAAGGTGTACAAATTGTTTCATGCCAGTTATTTCCGCGACAAACGTTCAACTCTGTATTAGCTATATACAGGACCATAGCCATAAAACCAAAGAATATAACAATACAGAATATACAAGTTCTAAAGGAAAAAGTGAGAAATTTTCTTATCTATCTATTTTTTCTATCAGTATTTGGTCAATGCAAAAACTTTTTATTTATTAGTTTTTTTTAAATTTTAGAAATATATACTGCAAATTTAACTAATTTAGAATAGTTAATTGGATTAGTGTTGAAGATTAAGAAATGTATACACCACTGTAACACAACACATAGGACTACATGCAAAAAGAACTTTTTACTAAGGAAACGGCATTTAAGATGTTTTAACATAATTTAAAATTAACTAGAAATGACAGGACATATTTTGTTTTCTTATGAAAAAATACAAAACAACAATGAAGGTCTTAAATACATTTTATGCACATCTCAGTTAATTTTATAAATATGGATTAATGACTATGTGCCTCGGGCCGCACACAAAAGGCCACAGGTTGAGTATGGCTGATCTAGAAAGATCTGGGAAAAGTGAACCTGTGACAATTAATCATGAGAGGGAAGCACAAAGACAGAAAAGCAATGCTATCTGTCATCATCCGTTGTAGTTTCTGTATTATACATCATGACTTACAAACCATAGCATGGGGATGAAACATACATATGATAGGCTAGAATTTCTATGTGGGAGATATGAAAACGCAAAACGAGAATGAGGAGAAAGGAATTTTAAGGAAAGGAAAATGGACTCTTTCAGCAATAGAAAAGTAAGTAATTATAGGATAAAAATATATTTAAATTTAATAAGTAAAGAATGTAATGAATATAAACAAAAGTAAAAACTTAGATAAATAGTGTAAGTAGAACTAACAAAACTAGGTTAAAGTAGAATGACAAGAAATATGGGGACATATAACCAGGATATTTTCTAACATGTCTCAGAAAATAATCACTAATTTCATCAATCAGTTCTTTAAAAAAAAATTCAAATTTTGCTAATCATTTGTAGAAAAATATAGCAAAATTCATGAATCATTCGCAAGGAAAAATTGCATAATTAGTCAGTTGGTCATAAAATTATATCAATTAAAAATTTTTTGTTCTTTAGTGATAACAAAATTTTTATACCTTTTCTCTTAATTTATTACAAAAAATCATTTATATTTAAAAAGTAAAAGTAAATTATGTAACCTTTAATTCAATTATGTTTGTATGGATAAGTGCAAAGGCTGTAATGAGCTGTGGTTTCAGAGAATATTTTTATAATTTTGGCATCAATGCATAATTATAATGATGGCGAAAGGATTTTAACACTAGTATTACTAAAAAATAAATATAACAACTGACTGAAAGTCAAGCTGGACTTAAGAATTAAATTAACAAAACCTGAAGAATACTGTTAACCAGAAACAACATAACTTTTGACATTAGTTGGTTATCATTATTCTTTTCATAAGAATATTTTTTTTTAATTGAAATATTTGAATATTGTAAGTGGCCTTTTAAATTGGTTTTTATTTTACCAATAGATTTATATTACCTGTAGATATTATTGCTCATAAAAGTGGGGATAAAACATTTTAGTGGGTCGTGATAATGAGGTATGGCAGTGAACTGGATCTTGGAATGAAAAGCTTGGGAAACGCTGCTCTAGAGCATATTCAAATGTGCAGGTACTGAAGAATAACTGTTATATGTGTTGTTTCTTAATTGTCTTATCATGTGAAATTCATTTCCAACATGTACAATTGGTTGAACTCCATGTCTCTACAAACAATTTCTAAAATAACAGAATTATTAATAAATGTTTTATATATATATATATATATTGTAATGACAGAAATAATTTACCTTTTATAATGACTTTGTAAATAACCATCAGCTGTTTTATTCCCTACTTTTATTCTACACCTTTCTTAGAGCATGTTCGAAACACTTCTGCGGTATTCAAACTAAAAATTTTCTATCACTATTAAGTTTGTAGATTTGAATGAGCATGTGGAAAGCATTTTCAAAGTTTAGTCTTATATGCATTGCTTATCATTTGTACTCCCATTTTGGGTCAGTGATAACTGATAATTATAAACAAAGAAGTTCATAGCATCAAATAAACAGGGTCTCACTTCAGCTAATACAGCTCAAATTGATGAGTGATGTTGAAAATTCCTGATGAAAGAAATGAGATTTTAGGAATTCAGGTAGTTTCAGCCCTGACCAAATATTCAGCAGTATTTTTGCCAAAAATGAATGCTTGCCAAAACTATGATTTTGGGCTGAAAACAAAATCAAATATTCAACTCTAGTTTTCATGAAGATGTAAAAAGTATGAAGGAAAAAGCACCAGAATGTAGCTATTATGAATCTTGACTTATTTGATGCTATACATTTGAAATTTTTTTTGAATATTAGTAAGTTATATTAGACTTATCTCTCTAGAAATGCTTATATGTTTATTTGGTCGAATAACAGTGCAACATTCATTATTTATATATTATTTTTCAAATACTTCCTATGGTGCCTGTTCAGAGGTTTCATAATATATGTATTACCCTTTAAACCTTTAGATTCTGTATATACTTTTTAGAAAAGGCTTCTAAAATAAATATTTACCATGTTGACCATATTTCTGTATACTGACGATTGGGAAACAGTCTGTTGTTTAATGGTATGAAGGTATATTCTATATGTGTGATTTTCTACTTATCATTTTGGTCTTTTTAGCATACTACTACTAACTTAATGTACATTTTGTTTTATGCATTTATTTAGGATTACCAAACTTTAGCAGCAACCAAAGAAAAAAATGTTGGTGAGAAAAGGTTATGCGAGACCTTTGATATACGTCTTAGCACATTAGCTGAAGCAACAATTGATATTTTATTTTCTAAAGAAAAAGTAAGTATCTTAATATCTTTCAAAAATATATAAATGTGTTTGCTTCTTCCAAATTCCTTTAATTTTTTTAATAAAATTTTTTAATTATTATTATTTTATTAAATATGCAGCAGATTTATTTGTAGCTTCTTATTTCTATTTTTTACTTTAGTTCATTAGTGTTGTTAAAGAGTAATATTTCAGTTTTGTAAAAATGGATTATTTAAAACAACAAAAAGAAAAGTTATATGTAACTTATTCACTTAAATACTTCTATGTGTAGTTCAAGATCACGTGCCAGCACCGTATCAAGGGATAGCTCTTTCTTTGCATTTGTTTTGTACCCTGATACTGAGATGCAAATCCCGGAAGTTTTATTTCTCTCCATGCTTCGGATTTATGATAAATTGCTTTCTTACAAACAATACCTTTATGTGAGTTGGGAAAGACTATGATAGTAACACATGATATTAAGATAAGGTGGAAAAACATGACATTTATAGATATTTATTTAAAATAAATATAATATTATTCTCTTGATTTAGTTTTTTTTTTTTAATTTATTGTTATTTTTTATTCTCTATGAGCAAATTGTGGCTAATGTAAAACAAAATAACATTGACTCTCTTTTTTTATTTCTTAAAGATTGATTTTCATATATCATTTGTATTCAAATTTTAAACCTGCTGTTTATTTAACCTTTATATTCAACCTGTCGTTATATTCAACCTTTGGTTGAATGTAAATTTAAAAACGTGTATATTTTTTTCAAAAAAATAATTTTTAAATTAATTTTTGAAAAAACAGAAATTGATTTTTAGAAGTGTTAAATATGTGAATCCCAAATTACAGATCACTCTGCAAAGTAGTTTTTAAGTTATGCTTAAAAAATTACCCGTATTACAATCTGAATTTAACAAATTAATTTATCATTAGGAATTCCAAACTTTAAACCTTCATAATTTCTAAACTACTTCACTAAATGACTTCTTTCATGTTATTGTAAGGTAAAATTTACCAAAAAGCCCAAATATAATATCAAAATTAAAATGTTTGCATTAAAAACTTCAGAGTTTGGTAAAATGTATGTACCCCCTATAACCATTTGTAACAGAAATAGAAAGAAGACATAATTTATAGTCAACTGGCTATTTCTGTTTTATTTCTGGTAAAATTTGGTGATTAAAATGTATGCAGCGCTCTAATTTTTTTTTTTTTTTTTGGGGGGGGGGGGGGGGGTTAGACCAACTGTACATTTCCAGTTAATTTCTTTAGTTTTCAACCTATTGCAATCATCTCGTTTATATATACACTATATGGCCAAAAGTCATTGGACACTTTTAATTTTAGATGCTTTGTTGAATATCTAGAGAAATAATTGACGAGTTCTTCTGGATCTTAAAAAAATATAAATAACATGTTTGACCTAATATTTTTTAGCAAACATTTAATCACAAGGACAATTACGGGGTCAACAACAGATTGAATTAAAAGAATTGCTATCCACCTGTAAATTAAAATGCTCAAAATGATCCGAAGCTGTAACATATGTCTATGTAAATCTTGTGCAAAATTAAATAAGAATAGCACGTATATTCATGACAATATAAATGTTTAAAAAAAAAAAAAAATAAGAAATTTCCACATGTTTTTTGTTTATAGTATGCAGGATTTTCTACTAAATTTAATGCCACTTCCAGGAAACTTGACTAAGTACAATAAAACAATATACTACAGTTAGAATATAAATATATTACATTTTTGGTGAAATATGAGCATTTGTGTGAAATAATTTTTAACAGTACATTCACTAAGGATAACAAAAATGTTTTTTGCATAATTTAGTAGTCAGCTATATTGGTAACTCGTATAAAAATTCCACAAATTGTCATTTTTCGTTATTATTTTAAAAATTTTTCATTTTTTATTGATGTTTTAGCTCTTTTTGGAAGAGTCATCAGAGCAAATCCACTCTAACAACAACAACAAAAAAAAAAATTGAAGCATCCGTTCTAAAGTTACATGTTAAATACAACAAGGTTTTTTTTTCTACCTTCGATTGCACTGCTAAATGATCAGCTAAGTAGTAGGAGATATATCTGTATTATTGTGCAGCTTCCTCACCATGACATCTTTCACTGCTGAATGCAACACATCATTTGGAGCTCAGATGTAGGCCCCTTAACATGGCCGGCATGATCTCCCACCAAATGCGAGTATATTGTCAGACATTACATCACTTGTTAAGAGCCATAAAGAAGAAGCATGCTGTCTTCTGCCATTGTTTTGATTCATGTCAATGCATGGCTGCATACTACCCAACAGTATCTTTCATTATTTCAGTGGGAACCGGAATGCAGCCAGACTTGGCACTGTATGATTTTCACCTTTTTCTAGAGCTGAATGCTCTGGGAGAACGTTTCCGCACCAACAAAAATCTTAGAGATGCCATGGAGAAATATCTCAACATGCTGGTGGAAAACTTTTATGAAGAGGGTATTGGGAAAACTCATCCTCCTGTATGACGTATGTCTCAAATCTTCAGGGTGACTATGTAAAAAAGTAACTTTGATTATATTTGATTCCTGGTAATAAAACCATTTTGTTATTCACACTTGTCTTTATTTTATACCCCATCGGAGGTATACTCCTTTGTTAGAAGTTCGTTAATAAAAACAACAATTTGTGGAAAATTCCTTATCATCCAGCTAATTTTAGGAAACAACTGAAATTCAGCTCACTATATTGCCAATGATTTTCTGAATTTTCACAACATTCGACTGGCCTTTTTATGCGAGTTGCCCCGTATAGTTGATTATAAATTATGCAAAACAATATTTTTGGTCAATCACACATGTGCAGTTAAAAATTATTTTATACAAATGTTCATATTTCATTAAATATTTAATATATTTTATTTTCTAATAGTAATATATGGTTTCTACTATAGTTTAGCAAGTTTCTTGAAAGTGGCGTTAAATTTGGTTAAAAACCCTGCATAGCAAAAAGTATGCAAAAATTTCTTGAATTTTTTAACGAAACCTTTTTATCTCCATGAATATATGTGCTATTTGTACGTAAATGAACACAAATGTCCTAGAAGATCGACATAGTCATGTGGTACAACTACAGGTCATTTTGAGTTTATTGTACAAGGTGATCACAAGTGTTATTATTTTTTATTTAATTTGTTGTTAGTCCCCTAATTGCTTTCGTGATTAAACCTTTGCTGAAAAATATGATGTCAAACATGTTCTTTATATTCCTGAAACTACAGAAGAATTAGGCAAGTATTTCTCTAGATATTTGACAAACCATCTAAAATCAAAAGTGTCTGGTGACTTTTGGCCATTATAGTATATCTATGTATAATCCAAGTCTTGTCATCACAATAATGTCCGAAATACTGAACCAATTCAAGCCTAATTGTGACAATGTATTGATCTTGTCAATATCTTGTATAAGTTAGTTAACAAGTATTGAATTTATATAATTTTTTTACAGGGATACACAAAAGAAAAGCATGCAAAATTTGTCATCAATATAATGTACGAAATACAGAACCACTTCAAATCTAATTGAGGCAGTGTATCGATCTTGCAAATATTTTGGATGAATTCATTGATCAAAATGTTGCTCTTATAGGTCGTTTACAGGGATTCACAAAAGTTTTTAATGGCATTCATTGAATGGTTTGGGTTATATTACAGTCTACAAGCAACTTTTAAACTATGATTTCAACAATTTTTAAAGATTTTTTTATATAACTGCCTCATATTCAATCAATTGTATTTGAAAAACCTAATTAAAAATTTCCTTGCAAATTAATTACCTTTCTTGCCAAAATTGCTAACATAGAAAGAGCGAAACAAATTTGTTTAATTTATATTAAACCTGATGTATACCTGGTGGGGAAGAAAAGATATCATCGTATTCTTCTGACTGAGTCGGAGGTACTCGTTTTTCTTGCACTAGTTTTGCATTTATCTTGATGAAATATACAATTTTTCACAAATTTCTGGAACTCAATTAGGCTTGGTTTTCTTTTTTAAATTTTGTAATTTTTGAATTAATCTATTACTGTTAATTACATAGTATCTGGTAATCAACTCTTATTTTTTTATGCATCAAATTTCTGATTTGGGATTATGCTTACTTTACTGCATTGTTGTTTCAACACCTTTGGTAAACATTTTGGTTAATAATATGCATAACAAATTCTAACATTCTTTATGCTTGCTAGGTGTAAAAGAATTTAGAAATTCTCATCCTATCATATAATAAAAAGTGTACAGAGAATTTTATGGTCATTAACCCTCTGTTACATGGCAATTTGTAACAGCAACAGGGCAAAATTGTAATATTGTTTTCTCTGTATTTGATTTTAAATGCTAAAAAAAAAAAAATTGTTATTCAAAAATTATATACAAAAACTTAATTATATATATGAATGTAATCCTTGAGAGTATTAATCATCACTCAGTATATTAAAAGTTCATTATATCCATAGAATTATATTAATTTAAATAACGCTTGTATTGCAGTGAAACCTGGAGCTTAGTAAACATATTAACACAGGCGTGTCAGTGAGAGGGTTAATATCACAATGATGAAGCTTTTGACCATTCAGATTGTAAAGATAATTTCAATGTGTTCAAATTCTAAAAATCTGTTCCTATTTTTATTCATACTTATGGAATATTACCTAATTATGCAAGAATTTTATTAGTTTACAAATATTTTACATTCTCAGATTAAAAATGTTGTTCATATTTTTAACCATTGTTACATAATAGTGTTACATGTATAAATATCCAATAAATTCTTAATAATAATTAAGATGCATTAATACATTTGTTATTGCAAATGTGTAAACATAACTAATGTAGATTTAGAAATGTGTATTATTTAAAATAGTTTTTGAATAATTATCTTTTATTTTAGGAAACTAATGCTGTACATATGAATGTTGGTCAGGGTTCTTACTTAGAAATTACTATTCCATGGATAATAACTAAAGATGGCTATTCTACACAGATTAATGGCCAACTTTTACATCTGGAAGCTTCTACTAGTCTTCAATATAGATCTCTAGTGGAAAGTGAAACTCTTGAGGTATGAGGTTTTATTATCTTAATCAAACATAAAGCTATATATATATTATGGCTGATTCATAAAAAGTTTTTTTTTTTTTTTAGAATTTTCTTTTCTTTTAATGGTTTGGTAACACTATGAAATTGGAATGCTTATTTTACACTTTAAATTATAATTCCTTAACAACCAATACTGATTGTCAGTTAAGTGCCATCTTTAATTATCGGATTGATTTCTAGTTCTTGCATCAGAAGAAGCAATAAAAGTTTTGAACAGAGATCTGAAATTTTTTTGCCATAAAAATCTTGCTTATAATTTAAGAAATCCATGTAGCTAGCAATTTTTAAATACTTATTTACACTTATTAACAGGGAGAAAATGTGTAAAAAATAGGCATTAAGTGCTTAATGAAATAGTTGTTTTTTAATAGAAAAAGGCATGTTTAGTTTTAAAAATTTATAAGTGTAGGAAATTAAATAAAAAAAGTACAGTTATATGAAACATTTATATGTGCATATTAAGGAGCCTCACTCATTAGCACTAAGGTAAAAAACTTAAGTAAAGTTGTTTGTCTTTTAATGAAAAAAAAAATGTATATAAATTCTATGGATACACTTTACCCATTTTCATGTATTTTCTATATTAATGTCATAGTTACCAACATTCCAGGGTTTTTTAAATCAAATAAGTACCATGTATAACCAAGACACATTTTATTAATTTATTATTTATATAGACACATTATATTAATTATTTTGCCTGCTAGATGCATTGTGAGTGTGTTGGCTTTAGCTTCTGCCCTGCTGACAGAGGTAGCACAGACTCGGAATTGAATTTACTTTTAAAGGAAAATAAAAAATCTTATATAAATATATTTTTAAACAAAAATATTTCCAAATGAATCTGGTTTTGGGGCCCCACTGCGCTTTGGCAGCATAAACTGGGATGGGTTTTGTCCCAAGTAATTTTGCCAATTGTAATTGTAAATTTGCCAATTTTATAAATTTTGAAATAAAAATTTCTCAATACATTTAAAACATTGTATGATCAAATAAAATATTTTTGCAAAATTTTATTTTTATTAATAGGGGACACCAGTTTAAACATTGAAAAAAAAAGTCATACTTTAGAAATTTTTTGTGGGTTTAAATAACAGCATAAACTGTTTGATAAGGGGGGGGGGAGGTTTCTGCAATATATTAAGTTATGTTTGGAGAGTTTTCATAAAAGAAAATTCATACTTTGTCTTTGCCATCCATCTAGATGAGGATACAGCCATGGAAAAAATTATAAGGACACATTGAAAAATGAGTAATATGTACTAAAAACAATACTACAACTGAAAACAAAATCAAACATAATTTACTACTCGTCATTAAGAAACATTAGAAACCTATTGATATGAAATTAAATTACAATAAAATTTATAAATCACATATTAGTAGAAATGCATTACGCGAAACATGGAAAAAATGATAAGGACATAATGAAATATGTCTGAACATTAAATTAATATTCTACAAAATCACTTTTTTTCTCAATGACTCTTATTAATCGTTCAGTCATTGACTCAGAAAGTCCAGTTAAAGTTTGTTTAGAAATGTTTTTCCACGCTAATTCTATGGATGATGGCAAATCATCTGTATTTGCATATTGCGTGTGCCAAGCTTATATACTTCTGTAGCTAAAATGCCCCACAGATTCTCTGTGGGGTTTAAATCAGGGCTTCTTGGCGGTCAATCCAAAAGTTGGACAGAATTGGCCTCGAACCATGAACGTAATGCACGAGACACAAGGCAACTTGCATTGTCTTGTTGAAACAAATAATCACCACCTGTGATAAGGGGTGCTTCAGGCAATATTTTTTCAGCTAGCATATCCACATATGATTCTGCATTCATGCGTCCTCGAATGGACATTATTGGTGTTGTTCCATTGGCTGCAAAACTTGCCCACACCATCACAGAACCTCCTCCGAATTGGCGTTTGGAAAAAACAGGTTTATCTTTTCACAAGTCATACCAATAATGGCAAAAACCATCCGGTCCGTCCAAATGAAATTTTTTTCGTCCGAAAATACCACATTTTTCCAGCGAGATCCAAAAGAAACGTGTTTCTTACAGACCCCGCAGAGCTCCTATTTTTCCTACTTTTTCCTATTTTCTAGAACCCTTGCCTTTTTTTCCTGTTTTTTCCTATTTTTTCCTATTTTCCCTCCATTTTTCTCCACTTCGAACAAATTTTTTCAACTTCCACGTCGGCCCGTCATTCTTATCTTTCTTCGTTCCACAAGCGATCGGGAAGTCGTCTGCAATCGAAATAGCGGGAATAAGCAGTTTGTTCCATTGGCTGTCTGTGTGACGTTAGATTGGAGGAGGAGCATATCTCTATGAACACACACTCCGTCTTCGAAGCTCATATGAATGAGAGGTCAAGGGTCATACGAACCTTTTGATTTACAAATCACTGAAGCTAAGGTTAAAGAGCTCTGGAGAAAAAAAAAAGTAAGTACATTTTACTTTTATTTGTATATATTTAGTACAAGATTAATGAATTATTAACTCTTAATTTCGAAAGTTTAGTTTGAAGTAATGTTGCTTTCGTTTTTAACATTTTAATTTAAAATAATCAACTACAATTATTTTATTTCAGTTAATTCAGTAAAACCTCGAAAATTCGGCATTGTCCGGACCAAAACTGAGCCGAATTTATGAAAATTTCGGATTTCTGGAAAAAAATATCAAAAGTACTTCCGGTGTTCTTAATGGTGTCTTTATTCATAATTTAATTTACACCCAAGTGATATTTATGTGAGAAAATAAATAATAATAGTAACCTTACTTTAATTAATATTTTCTATTACAAAGAAAATTCTAGTCAACAGTGAAGTCATTTCTTCTTGTATAATTTCCGAAACATCAATGTCAGTTTTATTTGTTTCAATTTTTTTGGCAGTTCTTTAACAAGTTTTCTTTGGATTTTTAATATAAGTGAAGAATATTTTGGATTCGAAAATAGTATTTTTTTTTTTTTTCTCTAAAGAAGACTAATTTTCCTGTCAAATTTATGTATTTTTCTCGTGACATGTTTTTCTTCTACGAGTTTCTCGTCCACGTTCCTCGGAGCTGCTACCAGCGATATCTGCAGTTATTATTTAGCACCGCAGCAACGATCTTGGTGCCTGCTATTCCATCATTTCCGATCTCGAAGTTTTTACTTGTAAAAAATTTATATTTGTCTTTCTCCCGTACGGTTGAAGAATTAAAAAAAAAAAAGGTGAAAAGAAGAGATGATTTTAATGCCGGATTTTCGAGATCATACAGTATTTTTTTTATGCTTCAAATATTTTTTATTCTTAAAGCTGCAGTTGACAAGATCAGTATTAAATATATTAACAAATTACATTAATATCATTATTTCCCAGGACTTCATGGCCCCACCAGTGGCAGAGAGGTTCTGCTCTGAAGCTGGTAGACGGGAGGTGCTGGGTTCGTTCCCAATCGCGCCCGTCGGAATAATCGTTCGGAGTTACGTGGTTTTCTTCGAGCCGTGGATTTCTCCATTCGTAAATACGGGTTAGGTTCCCCTTAGAAAGACCCCCACGAAGGGCACTCCCCCCCGGGCCTATATCCCAAGTGTAGATAATTGGCCGTCAATAATCAACCCACACCAGGACTTCATGAGATCTATTTGATTCTTTCTTACTTATTTAATTGGGTTTCGAGTTATTCTTAAAAATTTTTTTAGGAAAGTGACAGGGGATGAGAGATTGAGTTTAATTGTAGCTGATGTATATATTTTTTTCATGTCAAATACATATTATTCTTTAGTGATTGCATTTGAATGTATTTTCTTTTTTCCCTTTACTTTTGTTTTGTTTACTTACTTTGACTCATTTAAAAAAAAAGTAAAGGCATAACATTGGAAAGTCTGACTATTAAAACAATTTAGAATAAAAAATTTTACATAAAAAAAAAAAAAAAAAAAAAAAAAAAAAAAAAACTTATTGAGTTATAAGCAATATTTTGGTCACGTGACCGATTTTTCTCCTCACACTGGAGGTTCTAAATGCAAAACTTAGATAATATTTTCTGAAAGTTCTGCTATTACCAGAAAAAAAAAATTAAACGTCTTTCGATTGCATAATTTTTGAATAAGAACACCTGCCAATTTCATGCGTTTTCGATAATGTTCGCATTTCTTTTAAGAAGGGTTTTGGCCGAATTTATTAAAAATGGTACTTTGATCGGTTAAAAAGGCATTTATGTTGAGTTAGGCAGCAATTTTTGCTGAATAAAAAAGCACTTTTTTACACTTAACAATTTTTTGATTTTTTCATCTTTTTTTTTTACTTTCTTCTATTACAAGAAAATATTGGATTCGTGAAAATTTTCTACTTCCAGTTTACGACGGATGAATGCGTTTTAGGGGTCGGGGATCCCGTAAAACAAGTTTTTACAAAATGTCCATCTGTGACTGTCTGTATGTGACACAAATTTTGTAGGCACTCTTTCTCAAGGACTAATGCACGGAATTTAATTTAAAAATATATTATGTTAGTGCCTGATATAAATTAGTGCTTATTAGTTTTTGGTGTAAATCGCCCAATAGGTGGCGCTGCCGGGTTGCATTTTTCTCTATCTCAAGAACTAATGAACAGATTTTCATCAAATTGCAGATCAGTTAGACATTGACATAAGTAGTTGCTGATTAGGTTTTGGTGATAATCACCCAACAGGTGGTGCCTCTGTGCAGCATTTTGCAGGATGTACACGATTTTAGCAATAGTCTTATCTCAAGAACTAATGCACGGAATTTCATAACTTTAGAATCCTCATGATGTGCTAGATTGCCACTTTATTTTGGTAGCGAATTTTGAAGCGTTAACAAATGTATGAGGTAGAAGAAAGTTTTGAGATTGACGCATCACTAGTTTACTCCGAGATTTTCAGCAATTTCT
Organism: Maratus michaelseni; assembly: GCA_963931845.1. NCBI lineage: Eukaryota > Metazoa > Arthropoda > Arachnida > Araneae > Salticidae > Maratus > Maratus michaelseni. The sequence continues at coordinate 437,677,729 of OZ007586.1, read as the reverse complement.
TTGCGTTTTGCCGCGATTTTTCCACAATTTGTAAACGGAATCGAGTTTGACTTTTAGCTCGATCTCGTAAATTTTGACTTTTCTTTTTTTTTCCCAATAAAATTCAATTTAGATTCGTACGACGATTTTTTTTAAAGAATTTTAGTTTTTTTGCGTTCTATAGAGCTATTTCAAAGGTCTCGTTTTAGTTTATTAATTCAATATAGTAAATTTTGTTTTCTGCTATTTTTTAATTTTTAGTGATTGTTTTCACGTTTTACTGCGATTTTTCCACATTTGTAAAAGAAATCCTGTTGTAAGGTTTTATCCCTTGCATTCAACAAATTTTATTCGGAATTCCTACTGCAATTTTTAAATTTTTTCGGTTTTAAGGGTTTTTTCATGATTTGCAGCGATTTTTTTTTATTTAGAAAAATAAATTAATAAAAGCTTTTAATATCTTAGCCCATTATAACAAATTTTAACCTCTTTTCAATATTGTTCATTCATATTTATACAGTGTTTTTCTGCGTTTTATGCATTTTTTTTTCATATTTGTTAACGAAATTGGGTTTTAGTCAAAGCCTAACATTTTGTTCCTCTGTGATTATTTAATTTTTATGCAAATTTTTTTTTACGATTTTTGAATTTTTTATGTAATTTTTAGAGTTTTTTCGCATTTTGCAGATATTTAAAAAAATTCAAGACGTAAGATATTAATTAAAAAAAGGAATACACATTTCAATTCCAAACTATTTCAGTTGTCATGCCTGTAAATTTTATTCCATAAATATAAAAAGTATTCCGGTGAATTTGTCAGAAAGTTCGGCGTCATTGGAAAAATAAATTGAGCAGCAAATAGAAATAATGATTAAAGGAAAAAGAACCGAAAGCAAAGCCCTTCTTTCCCTTGCTATTAAAAAATAATTTATGTATCTTCTTTGTTAATTGATCGATTTCGTTCAAATTTTCAGCAGGTTTCAATAATAACAAATTAGGCTGCATACTAAATTTTTATTAAAATATAATAGATTACAAGAAAATTATAGTCCCCCTATAAAAACTCCCACTGTACAGCTGCAAAGAAAAAGAGAGACAACTATCCCCAGTTTGTTTTGTTTATCGAACTATGTTAAGTTGGAAGTGGAATGTTATCAAAATCAGGTCATCTGCTTTGAATGTATAATGTTCCGTTATGCAAAAAAGAACCCATGATATATATTTTTTCCAATTAAGAGGCTACTTAACTAACGCGAAAACAATCTTACAGGAAATGTTTTGTAAAATATCCCGTTTGCATTTCACAGTATTATTATTAAATTATTTTATTTGGTAGCTGAGGTTGATCTCTACAAAGGCCGCTTTTTATTCATTACGATTTTATTTGCAAGTTATTGTATAAGTGTACTTTCACTTTCAAAATCGTGAAAAAAAAAAGGTCTTTGTAGCGATCGACCTCAGCTATCCAATGAAAAAAAAAAAAAAATGTGAAATATAAAAGAGATATTTCACAAGAAATTCTCCTATAGGATTGACATAAACGAACATATGTTTTCACGTGAGTGAATGAAGTAGCCTCTTAAAGAGGTGAGGGTGGGGCTTCAAAAATGATTCATCCAAAGTATGATGTTCTATATTTTACCATGTTTAGGAAATCAATCCAAATATATAAAATGTAAAGATGCTGCGATGGCTAATTTTGTTTCATTATAGATAAATAATATATTGATTATAATTAGACAAAACTTATAAATAGTAAATGCAAGTTTATCTAGTTTTGCATATTTTCAACGATGATCGGAAGTTTCAACAAAAAACTTTAAAAAAGCAAATCTGAAGGAAAAGAGTAATTATTTCGGACATACCAATTAACTAAAACGCATTTCAACCAAATATTCTGGAAGGGAGGGGGTGGGGGGGGCTTACAAACAAAATTAATTTTTTTTGTTGGGGGGGGGGGGGATGGGGTATGGCAGGGCATATTTTTATAATTTTATGAATAAAAAAATCACGCGAATGTAAGTAAATAAATGCTTTGATGATTATTTAAAAAATTTAAAACTTTGTATATGAAAGAATGTTTTGACTTCTATTAGTTTGTTATCGAGTTCACACTAAAAAAAAATCAGATTATGTAATGATTGTTAAAAAAAACACATAAAACATAAAACCTGAAATTTTTTTTTTTTTTACAAATTTACATATCGCTGCATGAATTATGAATACACTTCATTGAAAAAGAGGACAAAATTTATTATTTTGGATGGATAAATTGAACCTGATTCCTTTACTAATGGAATTGGACCACATTAGTAAGAGATATTTGGTTCCTTTTACTAATGTGGAGAAATTACTGCAAAATGCAAAAAACTTCTAAAAATGACATACAAAATTGCAGAAAATTTGAAAATTACTGTATGAATTCTGAATAAACTTTATTGAAAAGATAACAAAATTTACCATGTTTGGCTAAAAGATAGAAATTTGATTGTTTTGATGAGTGGATCAAAATCACCGGTGAACTTAGAAAATTGGGGTATGTGTATATTGTATAATTCAATATTAAATAACAAAGAATCTAAAATCTGAATTTTAATCCTTTTATTACTTTTTTTTTTATAGAAAGTAAATAAATCTAATAAATGCTTTTGAAATATTAAATTCTGTTGCATTAATCAAAGTTTTTTTTTTTTTTCAGTCTTTTAGCAATGCCAGGAGGGGCTACAAAATTTCAGGAGCATTGGTTAGACATTGATGATTGTAATGGAGATGGTATTGGAAGTTGGTGCACTAAAGGAGAAACTGAAGGAGAAGCTAAATGTCTTTTATGCAAATGTTCTCTTACAATTTCAAATAATGGTATTTCTACGATTTTAAATCATGCTGAGAGAAAAAAGCATCTTAAAGCTAGAAAGTTGATGCACAAACAGAAAACTTTTAAGTCACCTACCGATAATTCAGACACTTCATCTTCAAATACTTATATATTTGCTGAAAACAATTTGTCACTTGCACTAACATCAAATCAGCTAATAACACGTGCTGAGGCTTTGTGGGCATTAAAAGTTGCTGCGTCAGATTTTTCTTTTGCTTCATGTAAAGATATTGCTCCGCTTTTTCAGCTTATGTTTGAAAATAACCAAATTGCATCTAAAATGAAATTAGGGGATCGAAAAATCTCATATGTGATATCTCATGGCTTAGGACCTTATTTTCAAACTGAAACAATTTCTGATCTGAAATCTGCGATAAATGGTGGTGGATATTTTACATTATCATTCGATGAAGCTACAACTTCACAAATTAAAAAACAATTGGACATTCACTTCAGATATTGGAGTCCCAAACATAATTCAATTTTGTCTTCATACTTTACGTCACTTTTCCTTGGCCATGCTGATGCCAAAATAATTTGCAAAACAATTTTGGAGGCCTTAAAAGGAGAAAATTTAAGCATAACAAAAATTTTGATGCTCAGTATGGACGGCCCAAATACTAATTTATTGGTTGCAAAAAAAGTAAATGAAGAACTTGTAAAATTAGGATAAAAAGAGTTGGTGGAAATAGGTACATGCAGTCTGCATAAAGTCCATAACTGCTTTGCAAAAGCATTAGGCGAACTGCCTTTATATATTGATGAGTTCTGTGTTGATTTATTTGCTTTTTTCAAACATAGTGCTGCTCATCGAGAAGATTTGCAAACATTGCAAAGGTTTCTTGAATGTGAAGAATTATTTCTTCTCAGGCATGTGAATTCCAGATGGCTAACTTTGGGTCCCATTGTAGAACGAATATTGCTTGTTTATGAATCATTGCTGGAATATTTTTTGAATTTCCTTCCAAAACAGAAAAATAGTTTTAATATGCTTAAAAACAACTCTCGTTATAAGAGAATTGTAAGCAATCTCAAAAGAAAAGAAACACTCGTGTTTCTTCAGTTTGTTGTTGCTCTTACACCAAATTTACAGACCTACTTGGCATTGTTTCAAACTGAAGGCCCGCTTGTTCATATGATGTATTTTAAAATGAACCAATTGCTGCGTAATATTTTGTTAATGTTTATGAAGGAGGAGATTGTGTCTAATCTGGAAGGCAGTAAATTTTTTCAGATTGATTTCGACAATTTTGAAAATTACAAAACCCTTGGTGAAATAGAGGTAGGAACTGGTACAAAAAAAGCCCTTTTGCTGTTGAAGGAAAATGCAGCAAAAGAAGCAAAAATGGCATTACGATCATGTTTGATAAGACTGGCTAAACTGTTAAAAGCTTCTCTTCCACTGACAAATAGTTTATTAAAAGATCTCGCGATCCTTCATCCATCTATGAGAAATAAGCCAAATGATGCAATTAAGCGTCTGTGTGTCAATATGAAACCATTGAATATTCAAGACAGGGAATTGGACAATATAATTTTGGAATGGCATGCTTATAAAACAGATACTGAAGTAAGTAAAATCTGTAAACAATTTTCTGAACATTCACAGCGTATTGATGAATTTTGGAGTAAAGTATTTGAACTGAAGGACGTTTTTACATCAAAGCCAAGATTTCAAAATCTTTCTTTTTTGATAAAAAACTGTTTAGTACTTGCACACGGAAATGCTGATGTAGAATGTGGATTCTCATTGAACACTAATATATTGTCAAAGAAAAGATTAGGTGTTTCAGAATCTACAATTATAGGCCTCAGACATATTAAAGATGCTTTGAAAAGGCATGGAGGCATCTTTTCGATTCCCATAACTGGAAAGCTATTAAATTCAGTGGCAAAAAGCTATTCAATGTATGCTGCAGAGAAAGAAGCTGTGGCAAAGGCTTCTGAAGAAGAAAAAAAAGAAAAGGGAATTAGAAGAACACTAAAAACTACAAAGCGAACAGAGAAAGAAAAAAAGATTGGAAATTTCAGAAAAACGAAAAGCTGAAATAGAAAAAGTAGAATTTTTGCAAGAAGAATTAAATTCGGCCAATAAATGCTTAATTGAAAACAATGATGCACTACGAGAAGCAATCAAAGTTAAAGATTTTATGAAAGTGAGAATTTTATCGAAAGTAATAGAGACCAGTACCAATAATATTCAGAAAATTACCAAAGAACTTTCTTCAGCACAAGATAAACTGCATAAAATACAACAATCAATTTAAAAATTTAGATTTTGCTGCCATTCTTTCTTTCTTTTATTTGTAAATTAACAAAAGGAAAACTTATAACAGTCATTGTGTATTTGACACAACATTTCAATAAATTATCTTAAATTTGATTTATTTTTGTATTTTTTTTAATTCAATTTAATATTTGCATTCCTATTTTTTTTAACGAATTTTTCCTACTTTTTCCTATTTTTTCGATATTTTTTTCCTATTTTTTCCTAATTTATTGTTTTTTTCCTCCTTTTTTCCTGCTTTTTTTGGGGGAAAAGGCGCTTTGGGGTCTGTTCTTAGCAAATTCCAATCTAATCTTCTTATGTAGTTTTGTAAGTGGTGGACGTGACCGTAGTTTAGCATATCTAACATTGGTATTCTTTTCCAGAACATTACGCACTGTTCGGCTAGTGCATGGTAGATTCATTTCTGTTTTAATTTGAGTAGAACTCTGTTTTTTTAAGCAAGCTCGACGCGCAATTTCACGTTTCTGCCGCATAGTCAAAGAAACAGGCCTACCTGTATGCTTCTTCTTGCCATAATCTTTTGGATTCCTCAAGAAATTATAAATTACTGTTTTAGATCTGTTTATATTCCTTGCAATATCACGTCCACTCATTCCACATTTTCTGTAAGCAATGATTTTTCCCTTTTCAAATTCAGATAGTTGTGTACTCTTTGGCATAATGAAGAATGAAAGAAACTGAATAGTCTTAGTGCGGGACAGTTTCAGGTTATTTTAAACAATCCTATGATACTACCAAATATGCAAAATTTTGTTTGTGATTTCAAAAGAAATGCTTGTCCTTATAATTTTTTCCGAGCAGCAAGCTATTAAAACCTTTTAAATTCATGCCTTTTAATGATTTCCAAATTTTCAACTTAAAATTTGTTTAGAAATGTTCCGTTTCAAGCCTTTTTATCATACAAATATTTGCATAATTTTCTAGCCAGGCGGCTCCTACATTTGGCGACTTTTCGTTTGTCCTTATAATTTTTTCCATGGCTGTATTTTGAAAATGCAGTGTGTGTTTGCTGTTTGTATGAAGCATTCCTGAAACATAAAAAAAAAAAAAAACTTCATCCAATTAATCTTTAGCATATTGACTATGGCATAGTATAAGGTTTTTCCAAATTTTGTGGAAGTAAGGGTATTTTCAGATAAAAAATTCAATTTGGCTGACCTAAAAGGTTTGTGAAAAAACAAAAGAAAAAAAAATCCTACCTAGTGCTGTAGAGAATTCTATTCTGATTTTTATAAATTTATATAAATTTTATAAATTTATATAAATTTTATAAATTTATATAAAAAGTTAAAAGAAATTGATTGAACTGTTCTCAATCCATCCAAGCGGCCAGTTAAAAAAAAATGTTGTTTTGAAAAAATGTGTTAAAATTTAAAAGTTTGCTTTAGCGGCAATAAGTTACAGCAGCATATTTGTCGCTGTAACTTTTGTAATACAGTACAGCCCATATTTAATGAGGAGTTTGGGACACAGAAAATTGTTCATTAAATCCAGTCGCTTGATAAATCCAAACCCAATATAATAACTAGTAGTATATACATAAAATACAACTTATGTGAATTACTGCTTGGTAATCTTTATTGAGAATTGGAAAAATATTCATCCAAAGTTGATGGTTTGAGTTTATAAAATTTTGTTTCATTCAATTTTCATCTCAAAACACTTAATGCATTAAATGTTGCATCATCAGTATTTTTCATTGCTTCAAAAAAACTGTTCAAGATTTTGTAATGACTCTTCAGCACAATCACATGTCGGCGTTAAGTACAGTTTCTTCTTCCAAGTCACACTATCATTTACCGTAATTTCCGGCGTATAAGCCGCAGCTCAAAGAGTCCTTTTTCGACCCAGAAATATTATTTTATAAAATGTAACTTGTAAGATCGCTGTAAATATTTAACTACAATTATTGAATAAAATTTCCGGGTCGAAAAACGACTCTTTGAGCTGCGACTTATACGCCGGAAATTACGGTACATTTTCCTGTTCCTGGGCTTTTACCACTTCCACGACGATATCCTCAGTGGAGAGTAAGCCCGACGTTAAGACACCTTCATCAAATTTATTATACTCATCGATATTTAAAACATTGTTAAACTTCTCAATATTATTTTGTTGCAACCAGACTGAGAGTGGAAAGTCATCTTCATCTTCGATATCACCATCATTTCTGTCAATCCATCCAGCTTTCCTGTGACAGTTTTGGATACAGGATTAAGTCACACTTTCCTATGAATCTGTCATCAGGTGTATAGCATCAAGAGCAGAAATTTTAAGATACTGATCTTTTTCATTTCTCTCTAACATCATGAGAATCAATTGCTTTCTATAATAGCATTTGAAACCACAAATAACACCTTGATCGAGAGGCTGTAACACTGAGCTTGAGTTAGGTGGTAAAAAATCAAGTTTTATGTTTTTTAAATTGCTGACCTGCGGATGAGCAGAACAATTATCAATGATGAGTGCGATCTTTCTTTTCTGTTTTTGAAGCACCTTATCCCACTCGTGCAAATAGAATAAAAATAATTCCGAAGTCATCCATGCCTTTTTGTTCGATTTGTAAGTCACTGGGAGTCTTTTTACCCCTTTAAAGCATCTTATATTTGCAGATTTACCGATGATAAAAAGTTTTTTCTTGTCTTTGCCTGACATATTGCAACACATTAACACAATTAAGCGATTTTTCAGCAACTTACCGCCCACACATTTTTCACCTTTAAACTCCATCGTTTGATAAGGAGTTAGATTGTAAAAGATGCCGGCCTCATCAGCATTGTTAGATGTTATCATCAGCAATGTAATTTTCACGTACATCTTTTCATATGCAATCCAACCTGTCTTTCACATTCTTGTCGTTCACAATGGAGGCTTCACCGATAATTTTTCCTGCACAGATGTTATGACATTGCTTGAAACAATGTAGAACAAGAAAAATCTGTCTAATCTAGCTGAGCTGCAAATTTTTCCACTTTGATTTTAATGATGGGCCCAGTTATCGGCAAACAAGAATTCCGTGGCTGAACAAACCATTTTAACAGCGCTTCATCCACGTCTTCTTTTTCACACTTCTTCAACCATTTCGAATAGGTCACATTCGCTTCATATCCTTTCACTAAGGACTCCTTGTTTTTCAAAAGAATAAACACAGTTGAAAAAGAAAGTTCATACTGCTTACATATTGCAACATTTTTTTCAGCTTTATCTAAGAATTTTTTAATTTCCGCTTTTTATCTTATGGATAAAACTTTTCTTTTCGACATTTTAAACAACAGAATAAAAAAAACATGCTCTCAAGAAAAGGCACAAGCCGAAAATAATTTTTCTTACACGTTGTACTGAAAAAGGTAATTACAGCACAGCTGATTTGGATTGGACCAAGTCATTGAAGGGAGGAGTCGTCATGAACGACGTCACTTGACGCTGTCCCTAACCCTCTCCATCTCCCCTGCGTCCACCATCTATAATCGCAATAAAGCACCAAGTGATTTGGAATTCCATTCCTTATGAGTTAGGATGCTGTCATTCTCTCCCATACCCTTCCTGGAAAAGGACAATAGGACTGGCATCCAGTTTACACCACCTCCCTTCTAAGAATCTATACCTGTCTCTGATGATTGCACCTGTTGTTGGATAATTTTGAAGAATGCCTATTTTTCCTTTACAAGAGGAGTGGGGAAATTCTAGGGAAACTGTATGTTTTTCTTTTTTAAAAATCATTATTTCTGTAATTATTTCATGCTTCCATAATTATTTCCCTTGTTAAATCCAAGGAAAGTACAAAAAATTGCTCACTAAAAGAGTATATTTCAATACATTTATAAACATTATACCAAGCAAAAGACTCCATTTTTCTCGCTAAATGTGGAATCTCATTAAATGCGGGCTCGTTATAAATGGGCTCGACTGTAATTTGAATTTAAAAAAATCGCTTGTTGAGATATATTCTAGTTATTATAAGCTATCAGAAAATGCCACAAATTTCTTTTTGATTTTTTGAAAGCTTTATTGGTGTCCTTTCTTAAGTGAATAAGGTCTCTTAAATATATTTGTATACTGATAAAACATTTTTTTTTGTCAAAGTTTTTCTTGGGAATTATTTTTTTTTCTACATTTTACTGTAAAAGTGTGTTATAATCTAGTTTTTTCTTTAAATTTAAAGTACCTTACAAATGAAGTTTTTATCAATAATTACTGATTACATAGCCAATTACTAATTCATATATATAAAATATTTTTACTAATCTTGCCTTACGTTCTTATTGATTATTATGATAATCATTATTGTCATTTCAATATTTATGAAATATCTTCGAATTATGTATGATTTTTCTGTTTATAATTTTTTTTCTGTTAAATCTCAATTGTTCTTATAACATTTTACCAATTTGTTTTAATGCTTGATTAAATCAACCGGTTCAGCCGTTACTATTTATTATTATAAATGTATAAATATTTTGAATTTAAAATTCCATTTATTAGTAATTTTTGAAATTAGTTATGTCTTAGATCACTAATTTCAATGTCAATGAAATTGACTGAATCCATGAACCAAGAAACTGAATCCATGACAATAGTCAAGGATTTATTGTATAATTTTTATGGATTGATTGCAGAATAGTTTTGTTGGTCTTTTGCTTTTTTGTTTTTGCTGTTTAAAAGAACTTTTGATTTAGTTATTATCTTTCTGTCTGTATCATTAACACAATTGCATAACTTATAAGTAAATTTTATTATGAGATAGCCAGAAGGATTCCTTCTATCAAAAATAATGCTATTATAAAAATTAGGTTTGAAGATTATGAAAAGTTTTTTATGATTTAGGTTTAATTGATTCTAAAATTTTCTATAGGAGATAAATGATATGAGCTAAATCATACAGGGTTTGGCTGTAACTGAATGAATTAACACTGTTTGCAGGAAATTATATTTTAAGTTTATGTTTTATTCTTTTATCTTATCTTTAATCCAATCAAATTTTAATATGTTATTTATGTAGGCTGTTTCATTCATGCAGTTGAATATGCATGTTCTCACATTGTTTGAATTTATTAGTTTTACTTTATTTTTGAGTAAAGTTAACAAACATTAATGTGAATGAGTAAGTAAAAGTGGAAAGTGTTGCAAAATAGTGTGCTGCAACAATTTTTTCTTGTTTTAAACAAAAATGTATTTTAGTTGAAAAATAATGTATTTAAATATTTGATTGACATACATATTTTCTTAATAGTTCTCTGTGCTGGTAAAATATCCTCTTATATGGAATGATCATCAATCATGGCACTGCAATCTTACTGGATGCAAGGCTACAGTTCATCTAATTTATGCTCATAAATATTTCTTTCACGGTATGTATTTTTAAAAATGTCTATAAATACATAAAAACAAAGATTTGCAAAATGTGTTTTTTTAAATACAGAAAAATACTAATGCAGTAAACTCTGTTTGTTCTTGTCTAGACCAAAGACATAAAATGTAAATATAGCAGTATAACATGAATTATGGAAAAGTATAAATGTAACAAAATTTAATGTATGTGTGCATTAATGATTTGTACGGAAATGTAAATGTGAGAGTAACTGTATATGCATATATGAAATAAATGCCATATCTTACAAAATTACTATTCAAAGATTTATTTGTTTTATGATAGAACCTAGTAAAACTCTGTTTTAAATTATTTTATCTCTAACAAACTCTCTCATTGGTTGTAAGTGCTTGAGTTGAATGCTTCAGGAGAACTTTTACAAGAAATCTAGTGTAGATTAATCTTAAGCAGATCCTGAGTTTTTGTTATAGATTTTGGCCAGATATGCCAATCCCTGGAAGTCCTTTTCCAGTAATATGTAATATTCAGTAATTTGCTGTAATCACTCTCTGTAATGTTTTAATTGATCATTAAAAACCACAATTCTTACTGAAAATCCATAATAGATGGTGTCTCTGCTTATCTCCAAAAATAAAAAGAGGATACATAAAAAAAAAATTATGTTTGTTTCATGTATGTTTTTCTTCTGAATATTATTTCTCCTTAAGTTCACTGCAGCTCATTAATTTTTCTGTCATGTTTTCTTCTTTCTATCCTCTTTATTCTATCCATTTCCTTTCTGTCCCTTTCTATCCTCTTTATTTTTCTTCTGTGTAGGTTTATCTTCTTTATTCTTTTGTTTCTAATTGATTATCCACCTTTATACATGGTATCTTTTTGTTTTTTTGCCCCAAGTAGCATATTCTCTTGCTTATACAAGTTTTCATTTGTACTACAAGGGAAAAAAGTTCCAAAATGTGTATTGTAATTTATTTTAATAGTTAAGATTTTTTTTAAAGTTTTATTTATTTATTTTTTAGAACAACCATTTTAAAATTGTCCTTTAATTTCAATCAATGTGAAACACAGTTACTTTATTAGTCTATACTGCATGCTGCCTTTGAAAATTTCTTATAGGTATCAATTTTGTGATTTTCCATTGCACATCATCGTCATCATATAGCTTCTTTTCAAGTAAAAAGTTTCAGTAAAAAGAAAAAAAAATAATGAAAAATAAAAATTTCTTACATTATTTTTTAATTTTATTAATTCACTAGTTTTTATTATTTATAATGTTTAATTGTATATGATGATAAATTGTGTATGTATATCTGAAAAATTAGTTTATTGAAATGAAATTTCTTGTGTGTGTTTTGACAGCTTTAATGGAAGATTGGGCTAGTAAAGCTCGGCCTGATATACTTCATTTTGTTCCGTACACATGGCATTTCAGTTTAATATTAAAGGAATTTGAGCTCATAACCATAGCAAATGAATACAACTGGATTGATTGTTCCTCTCAACATCAAGAAAATAGTGAGACTTGTTTATTTTATGTTTTACGGTTTTCTTTGAAAGAAAAAATAGTTATAACATATAATTTAGTCTTTTTATAATTTTGATTTAGCAGCATAAATAATGTTTTTTTTTTAGAATTTATGTGATAATAAGTACTATTTGTAATGAATAGATATTTTTATTGGATTATTTCATATGAAAAATATGTAATTTTTGTCATTTCTATGTGTTATTGTATTCTAATATTAGCTTTACTTTAACTATCAGGTAATGCAATTGAACTTCTCCTTTTCAGTGCCTTAAAGTTTTTGTTTATATGTCCATAAAACTGAACTGATTCTACAGTTTAAATTTATTAATATATGCAACCACTATTTCTTTTCATTAAGTTTATATTAAATTAAATTATTTCATAAGCTTTGCATAGTTAACCTTTTTAATCTTTGTGCACAAATGCTGGTAAAGTAGAGAAACATTTTGTGTAAATGTAGTCAGTTTCATTTTATCAATGAGGATAGAAATTATTTTATTAAAATAAGTATTTGAAATTAATTAATTATTTCTCATACAAATAATTCATTTAATTTTGCTTTTATTATTTTTTAGTGACTACATCTGATATGGTGTAGTTCTAAAGATAAACACCAGCAATATAAATGTTAAAATAATGCTAAAATTTAATCAAATAGTTTTTTCCTTACACGTATTTCTCCATTAAAATGAATTTACTGGGGCAGAATTATTGTGTATAAGGAGAAAAAAAAGTTCATTTGTTGACAAAATTTTGAAATTGTTTTCCATGTATAGCAATATTTTCAATAATTGTGATATTTTAAATTATTTTCATTATAGCATATTTACTTATGTTTAATTTATTTCCAGCTTATGTTGCCTTATCAGGAGAGCAGTTTGAACTTTCTTTCGATTTGCCTTTTAATGAGTATCTGCCTACTACTGTAGCATTAAAATTTTGGATTCAGGTAATTTAAATCTAAATTCCACCGTTTTAGCATTTTATACAAAGTAATGTTGGCAAAATAACTTTGTTTTTAAAGCTGTAAATCTAATTTTATTTTAGCCTATTGAAAAACACAGGAATCAGGGCTGCATCTCATTGTCTCTAAAATCTGTGGCAGAGCCTTCATTTTCCTAACCCCCCCCCTCCCCCCACCTGCCAAACTTCAGATTTATTTTCAAGTAAAATAAAGATTTTTTGAACCAGAAATTCCATTTAATATATGAAATTGAATAAATACCTCATAGAAACATGATACATTTTATTAGATACATTTTCTGGTTCAAAACTTATATAAAAAAAAAATTGCAGTTTTGTAAACTTGAAACCATGTAAAGTGTTTATTAAAATTCGGGACTTATTATTCAAAGGTTTTACTATCTTAAGTGCAAAGGGCACTATTTTCATTTATATGATTCATGAATGCAAGACTTTTCAGTTTCAGGACTGATTTCAGTCTTGGAAAGATTTTGGACCAATAATAGATTGTACTTTAGATACTTAAACGTTAGAAAATTGACTATCAAGAACCTTTATTCATTATCTTTTATTCAACGAGATCAATTTTTATCCATAATACAAGACATAGAAATCTTCTAGCTCATTTCCATTTGGTTATTCCTATTACTCAGAAAAGTTTTCAGTCTTGGCCTAGATGTACTTTTTGCACCCATGATACGGTTGTAGTTCACTTTTGATTTGAAGAAATTCTACTGGCTTTATTGAAAAGGAGAAAGGTTTTTATAGGCTAAATATGTATAAGGAATTAGTCTTACACCATTATTCTGATTTAACTTAAAGTTGTAGTCGAGAACCAGTAATAACACAAAAACTAGTTTGGTTGGGGTCCTGACTTTTATTCTTCTTTTAGTTACATGATAGCCCTTTAAGTCAGGCTCAGAGTCTAGTAAATAATCTTCCCTCACGATTATTTACAACTCATTATTGCAGAAAAAGTTCCTCTTCACTAATGCTATTCATATTTATTAGTGTATTTCTAACTTTTTCCAGTAGGGTGCTAAGGTGGAAAATAGGCATTACATTATTAATGATTGGATTAATATATTTTGATTGATATCTAGGACAGTCCTTGCAGAAACATCCTGGGAATAGCTCTTGCCAATTTGACCGCAGAAAGAGGAGAATTGTGCTTATGCCATCACTTTTCATCTTAAAGTTGGGTAGAATTCGAAGTCTGGAAGTAATAATTTTCGAGCTGAGGAAAACCTTATCAAGGGAAGATTTAGCTTTGAGCATTACATTTTAAACTTAGAAAAATAATTTGGGAAGTTAATTTAAATTTTGAATTTTATAAAGTGCTTTATTTTATTGTCTTTATATATATATATATATATATATATATATATATCATTTAAAATTTATATAAGGAAATATATAAGCAACTTAATGTTATTTCAAATATCCTGGAGAATATAATAGTCTCATTAAAGAAATATTTTAAAAATAAATGCCACATATATTGGCATTAAATGAAGTAAATTAAATATAGTTTCAAACCTTAAAGACCTGGATTGTAACTGATAAAGTACTATACTGTACTGTTAGTCTAATACTGCACAAAAGCTATTGAAAGTGAGCTTGAAATAAACAATGTCAAATAATTATCAATGTATATTCAGTTTATATTAAGTTTTCTAAGCAGTGCCTTTTTGTTTTTTCAAACAAATTTTTATACATATATTTGAAATATGTTTCTTGTACTCTATATGATTTTTCAAATTTTCTACAGAAGCCATATAAGTTTTTTCTACTTACTAAAATTAGTAGTACTAACTAGCTGGCTTTTTGCCCACTAGCGGGCCCCTAATTTACATCGGTGCCTCGAATTTTCTAAAACCTCGAACCGAACAAACCTCTGACCTGTGTCTCAGCTGCCTTCGACACGTATACCAGTCGTGCTACACACGCACCTGATAATTCCTTACTTTGCACATTGAATAGTATAAACCTCTAACTGAAGAAACCTCCGACTCGGATCCCCGCTGCCTTCGTTGGCACCGTATACCAGTCATACTATGCACGAACTGGATAATCCCTTAATTGGCATATCGAATAGTATAAACCTCTAACTGAACGAACCTCCGGCTTGGGTCCCCGCTGCCTGCGGCACCGTATAGCAGTCGTGCTGCACATGCTCTACATAATATGATTAAGCGGTCACAGACCTTTCCAACAATATATCACATAAGGGGTATCGACAAAATTTAGAAAAGTGCCCCCTTGTGGGGGGGGGGGGGGCAAAGTGGGGGAATGGACACCGGAGATGCATAATATGATTAAGCAGTCACAGACCTTTCCAGCGATATATCACATGAGGGATGGGTGGAAAATTTAGAAAATTACTCCCCCTTGGGAGGGCAAAGGGGGGGGGATGGTCACCAGAGATGCATAATATGATTAAGCGGTCTCAGACCTTTCCAATGATATATAACATGAGGGGTGTGTGTCCCTTGGGGGGGCAAAGTTGGAGGATGGACACCGTAGATGCATAATATGATTCAGCGGTTGCAGACCTTACCAACGATATATCATGAGGGGTATCGACCAGGGTTGGCAAGTTTTTAACGCATGACGGTTTTTACCATGGTTTTTACCGTCATGTCAAAAACCTCCTTGTCAAAAACCCATTTTTTAGTAGTTTGTTTTTACATTTTTTTTTTTCATTCTATCTTTAATATTAAGTTGTTTTACATAAACTATTCAGAATCAAAAAGACTCTAAAGTATATTTATCCATCCAAGAAAAAC
The DNA here is from genome assembly GCA_963931845.1 of Maratus michaelseni. Classification (NCBI taxonomy): domain Eukaryota; kingdom Metazoa; phylum Arthropoda; class Arachnida; order Araneae; family Salticidae; genus Maratus; species Maratus michaelseni. The sequence goes on along the minus strand of OZ007586.1, from coordinate 437,661,976 downwards.
AAAAAAGAATTGCATTAGAGAAAGTCTGGGATTTGGGAAAGTCTAGAAAAAATTAGATTTTTTGAAGAAATCCTGTAACCTTTAATCCTGTAACTTTAAGTATTAGATTAAACAATGTGTATAATTTCGGTACAATTTATTACAATGTTGAAAACAAAACTTTAAGATTCTACTTATTGAAGTGCAAATGAAAATCACCATAATTGTATTTATGAAATACATAAGATATGCATTTTAAAATATTATATCGAAGAATATTCAAATTTATTCACTGTCAGTCTATGCTTAACATCTATTGTCATACAATGTAACAGCATTTTTGCATCTCTAAAATAATTTTGTATATAAATTTTGTATAAAAGCTTGAATAAAAATGTATATTGAATGTTATTTAATAATTATAATAACCTTTTATTATCATTTAATATTAATGTTAATTGCAGTTAGTAGAATTGGTGAAGATTATGACAAATATTGTTCTTTTCTTTTACTCTTGTATTTTTAATTTTTTCCCATATTAGAAAATGATCTTCTTTTAAATAAATTTAACAAATGTAATTGTAAATAATAATAATAAGAAGAACAACAAGGTAAAATCAATCTAGAAATGTATTGTATGCTACACTTACACCATAAATTGGAGGACAATCGAAAATGATAGGTTTTTGACGGAATAAACCGGTAAAAATATGGTTTTTACCACTGTCATGTCAAAAACCCAACCCTGGTATCGACAAAATTTAGAAAAGTGCCCCCCTGGGGAGGCAAAGTGGGGAGATGGACACTGGAGATGCATAATATGATTAAGCGGTCTCGGACCTTTCCAACGATATATAACATGAGGGGTGTGTGTAAAATTTAGAAAAGTACCCCCCTTGGGGGGGCAAAGTTGGGGGATGGACACCGTAGATGCATAATATGAATAAGTGGTCAGACCTTTTCAACGATATATCACATGAGGGGTTTCGATAAAATTTAGAAAAGTATCCCCACTGTCCTGATCCGGTAGTGGGCGAAGCCCGGTTTTTCCTATCATAATATCAGGTTGGCACTCTAAAAGAAAAACTTAAATTACCGTAGTAATGGAATTGGTTCTGTCAGACGCCATTTCCTCAAAAATATTACAAATGTACAAATATTTCTTAATTACATCAACCATCCCGATCTTATAGCAGGCGAAGCCCGCTTTTCCCTATCATAATATCTGGTTGCCACTCTAAAAGAAGAACTTAAATTACCCGTAATGCAGTTTTTTGACGTGGCCTAATTCTTAAAATCATAATATCTAGCCAGCACTGTAATAGAAATCTTTATTTTGTTTTAATTATATAATATCTCAGCTCGTAATTAATATATCGGCTCGTAATTAAGATATAAGAATAATTTGTAGATATTCTGAAAGCAGAATTTATTTTGCGTCGCCCTCTGAAAGTTTGGAATTACTGCGCCCCTTAGATTCTGAGATGGGGCCCCCTCTGAAAAATCACAGTTAAAAAGTCACGTGACATCTGGAAAATAATTTGCGCTTTTGAAGCAGCGCCCTCTCTTCGTGCAGAGAGGAAATGCATTTCACACCTGTGTCTCCAAAGAAATAAATTCTTTTTTATCGATCGATTTTTAAAGGATTTTTTCGCTTCTATGGGTCGTACTGAAATGATTTTTTGAATTTATGAAAGTAGATGCTCTCCTGCTTATGTCTGTCCAAATTCTGAATTTCTGGTTCCGGAACTTTCCGAGATGCGAGTCGATTTAAAAGCCCGTAATACAGTTTTTTGCTTAATTTCTTCCCTGGCATCCACGCCTTTTATTGAGAGTTTTATTGACTGGCAACCTTTTAGGAGGTGAGATTTTGCGGTTTTGATAAAATGCGAATATTTTGGATAAATAGGTTTTGATTCGAATAATTAAAACAGTTTTGTTAATTAATAACTCTCTGGATTGGGGTAGGACCCCCTGGCCAGCGAAACTTGGGGTTCACGCTATTTTTATGAATTTTTTGGTACCGAAACTGCATTGGTGCGTCACCTGGACGCGAAGCCTTTGCATGTACAGACACGGAATGTGACAAGAATTACCAAAAGGTAATCCAAGATATGTAAATATCGCAGAGTTAATTTAAGCACAAATGGAAGAGAATGTGCTATAAGTTTAAGCTGGTATGAAAAAGTGAAAATGTAAATTACGCTTTAAGCTGAAATAGAAATCAGTATATTTTAAAGAATAACAGAACCAGATTTATAAAGGAACAAAAGTTTATTGACGATTAAAAACATAATGAAATATATAATCGTTAATATCCATTAAATGACCAAAAGGCAAGATTTCATATTTAACTGGTAATGATTGAATAATTAAATATGAATAGACTGAAACATCAAATGAGTTTGTTTTTAATGAATGGAAATTTAACTTTAGTTAAACAAACCAAACATTAACTTTAAGAAGATTAAAACAATAAAGCCTAAATATAAATTTTACATTGAAACCAATAACTTTATTTAGATTAAATTAATACGAGATTTAGATGAATTTAAGAACTTTATATATAACACTTAATGAATATTATTAAAAAGTAAAAAAAGATAGCTTACTTTAATATATATAAGAAAATGGGAAAACAGTTCAAACCTTAAATATTGACATCAGCACTTCAGAGAGCCACAAGACACAATTCAAGAAAAAACACTTTTCAACTTTACACAACTTAAACTGAATAACTTAGCCGAGATTCACCTTATATGAACTTTCCATATGTAAATCACTTTGACCTAAAACAAACATCACTAAAAGTTTCCCCGATGTAACTTTCCCTCTAAGATGTTAAACGAATATCATCGGGTGTCAGTTTAACTTGACTACTCCCGTAATAAATATACCACGGCTATTAGCTGACAAGAAGGACAAGTATTTAAATAGGGAAAAATATGATGCGTGGTAAAAAGTGTTTTGAAAAAGCTAAACCAGATATTAAAGAGCTGGAAAGAACATGCAAAAAGATGAGCTAACAAACATGAAATGATTCTTCTAACCAGACCATTAAGAAAAATATTGTACCCTATGGACGCACACCGAGCCAGTCCTTTAAAACACTACAGGCTTTCTTGAAGACCATGATGAGGAACTTTTTACTAGATGAGCTCAATAAACCGCAAAGAGTCAATATTCATTACAATAACTTCTCCGGTACTCTTCAGGCGATTCGTCACAACATCAGATGGCCAGCAACATAGACGAAGTTAAACTGAATCGAAGCTAATGAGCTCCCGTCTGCTCAGAGTATAAATACTCTGCCTGTACTAAAAATCCCCTCATTACGCAATCTCATGCCCAGCACATGTACGTCACTACCGTAATGCAAATTAATGACAAAACAATCACGGGAGAGAGAGAGAGTGAATGACGTCATACTGGCTTCGCTGTATGTCGTCACGCATTCCATCCTCTTTGTAACCACGTGATTTAGATCAAACCGTACGGGCATGCAGATTGTGAAATGTAAACAGTAGCTGGACAAAAACTACAGAATGATGTTAATGACCAATGAATAAAACCAATGAAGAACGTGAAATTGGATACTCGTAAAAGAGTGCCTGGATATGAGAGGTAAGTAAAGTATAATTAAGGAAACTATGGCCAATACAGAACTTAAGAAAATTAATCAGAAGAACTCATAAATAGTGGGTTTTATGGAAATAAAAAAGAACAGAATAAATGTAAACTAAGGAGTAAATTAGGGTCTTAAATAGCAAGATGTTATAGAGTGATGAGACACAGGGAAAATGGGCATATTTTCCTGTCAGAATGCATAGACAGAAACACACACAGACGTTTACAGACATTAATATTATTGACTAGCTGGCTTTGCCCGCTAGTGGGCCCCAAATTTACATCAGTGCCTCGAATTGTAGAAAATCACGAATCTTGTAAAACCTCGAATAAGATAAATATTGAACCGGACGAACCTCCGACCCGGGTCCCCGCTGCCTTTGGCACCGTATACCGGTCGTTCTACGCACACACCGGATAATCCCTCAATTTGCACATTGAATAGTATAAACCTCTAACCAAACGATCCTCTGACCCGGGTCCCCGCTGCCTTCTGCACCGTATACCGGTCGTGCTACGCACGCAATGGATAATCCCTTAATTTGCACATCGGATAGTATAAACCTGTAACTAAACAAACCTCTGGCTTTGGGTCCCTGCTGCCTTCGGCACCGTATACCGGTCGTGCTATGCACGCATCGGATAAACCTTTAATTTGCACATCGAATAGTATAAACCAGCCATACTCAACCTGCGGCTTGGCGACCTTTTATTTGCGGCCTGAGACATGTAATCATTAATCCATATTTATAAAGTATATATTTTTTTTATCTTCACCACTAATCAAATATTTTTTCAAATTAATTAAATTTCATTTATATATTTTCACATTTTAAAAGATATGAAACTTTTGTATTGAGCAAAGTCGAATTTATTAAATAAAATCTGTTTTGTGATTTTTAGAATTCAGAAATTTTGCAATATTTTATTATCTTGTTTTATACTTATTATATAGCTGAAGGTATATAATAAGTATACATAGTAATCTAATTGTATTTTGTTACACTGCTTTGTTATGTTTCTATTTTAACTACATTCTTTTACATTATTAAATGAGTATAGTGGGCTGCGGCCCCCCTAACAAAGCAAACTTATGTTTGTGGCCCGCACAGAAAAAAGGTTGAGTATGGCTGGTATAAACTTATAACTGAACGAATAACTGATTCAGGTCCCAGCTGCCTGTGGCACCATATAGCAGTCGTGCTGTGCACACGCTGCAGTAAATGTTAGTTCCACCTTCCACCACCAGGTGGCACAATTTGTTTATACAATCATAGCTGAAATCGTTAAGGCTTTCGATGTCGAGTCGAATGAGCCATACCCCGTCGTCTTCATGCCCATAGAACAAGAGATAGGAAAAGGTGGTGAAAAATGAACTAAAATCGGTAAGCTCTATCAATGTCAAGTCGAATGATCCATACCCTGTCGTGATCCTTCCCATAGAAACAGAGATAGGAAAGTGCCCCTGGTGGTGAAACTCTGAACAAAAATCGATAAGCTCTAGTATCCTCTATCGATGTCAGGTTGAATGATCCATACCCCGTCGTGATCCTTCCCATAGAAACAGAGATAGGAAAGTGCCCCCTGGTGGTGAAACTCTGAACAAAAATCGATAAGCTCTAGTATCCTCTATCGATGTCAAGTTCAATGAGCCATACCTTGTCGTGATCCAGCCCATAGAAACAGAGATAAGAAAGCTCCCCCTGGTGGCAAAAAAACAAACTAAAATCTATAAGCTCTATCGATGTCGAGTCGAATGAGCCAAACCGCGTCATGATGTGACTCATAGAACCCGAGTTAGCTGCAAAATCCTTTAATTACACCTTCCACCACCAGGGGACACAATCTGTTCTGTACGAACATAACCCAAATCTGTAAAGCTATCGACATCCAGTCGAAAGAGCCAAACTCTGTCGTAATCGGGCCCATAGAACCCGATTTACGGAAGAGCCCCCCTGGTGGTGAAACTTGGAACTAAAATATGTAAGTGCTATCGATATCGAGTCGAATGAGCCAAACCGTGTTGCGATTGGACTCGTAGAACTCAAGATATTATGAAATGAAAATATAAAATCTGATATTATTATTCGAAAAGAGTGGTATAAACTCAGAAACCTTTAAAAATGTTATAGAGGGTCCTTATTACTTAAATTATAATGTTTGGAATTAGCTTTCTGGAAATCCGTAACATAGTTTCTGAGTTATAGAAACAGACCATAGTTAAAAGAAAAAAACCTGAAGGGGGGGGGGGGGGGGGAGGAGGGAGGGGCGATGACACTGCTTTTCCTCAAACAACTGATTTAGACTACCGGAGTACTTGTTCAGAGACAGAGGGACCTGTAGAAAAGCTTAGAAGTGAAAAAAAAAATTCTGAATTTACTATTAGAAAATAGTAGTAATTTTTCTATACATATAAACAATCAAACGTTTAAAAATGTTAAATTTGTTAAATGGAATTGGTCCTGTCCAACGCCATTTCCTCAAAAATAATACAAATGTACAAATATTTCTTAATTACATCAACCGTCCTGATCCGATAGTGGGCTTCGCCCGCTATCGGGTCTAATCTTATTTTATATATCTATTACCATAATATCTGGTTTCCACTCTAAAAGAAAAACTTAAATTACCCGTAATGCAGTTTTTTGACACAGCCTAATTCTTAAAATCATAATATCTAGCCGGCACTGTAATAGAAATCTTTATTTTGTAGCTCGTAATTAATATATCGGCTTGTAACGAAGATATAAGAATAATTTTTAGATTTTCTGAAAGCTGATCTTATTTTGCGTCGCCCTGTGAAAGTTCCGAATTTCTGTGCCCCTTAGATTCTGAGATGGGGGGGGGCTCTAAAAAATCTTAGTCAACCACGTCACATGAATTTCCTCCTTTCTCCTTCCAGACATCTGTCTGCCAGGCCAGTCTGTGGACTCCCAGCTGAGTCTCCAAAGAAAGAAAAAGTAATTTTTTATTGATTGATTTTTAGAGGATTTTTCCGCTTGTACGGGTCGTACAGAAATGATTTTTTGAATTTATGAAAGTAGATGCTCTCCTGCTTATGTCTGTCCAAATTCTGAATTTCTGGGCACGTAACTTTCCGAGATGCTTGTCGATTTAAAAGCCCATAATACAGTTTTTTTGCTTAATTTACTCCCTGGCACCCAGGCCTTTTATTAAGAGTCTTACTGACTGGCAACCCTTTCAGAGGCGAGATTTTGCGGTTTTGATAAAATGCAAATATTTTGTATAAATAGATTTTGATTCAAGTAATTAAAACACTTTTGTTAATTAATAACTCTCTGGATCGAGGCCGGACCTCTAATCTGGCAAAACTTGGGGGTCACGCTATTTTTACGAATTTTTTGTTACCGAAATCACATGGGTCCGTCACTTGAGTGCGAAGCCTTTGCAGGTACAGACAAGGAATGCACAGACGTTAGACAGAAAACACACACAGATGTTTACCGACATTAATAATAATAGATTTTACATATGACTTAGTTGTTAGGAAAATTAAGGCTACATGACCAGAAATAAAGTCCCTTATTTCTAGATAAAATGTCTCATCATTCTACACATATCTCTAATGAAATATAATTCTTGTTTACCTTTAAAGTTTTAAAAAAAATATCTTAAATTATAATATCTCTTAATTATATTAAATTATATTTATGTTCATTTTTATTTTAATTTATTAAATTGAACATTATTTTTATTCAAAGGATTTCATAAAATATATTTTTACTTTAATTAAATCTTATTTCATGTCTAAAGTTATTAAATTAAATAGCATTTTTATTCAAAAACTTTCATAAAAATACATATAGTATATATTAATAGTTAAACTTACTTATCTAGTGAATCCGGCTGTATTTTACGTGTCTTAAATAGAGATATATATTTAGTTTTTACTTTAAAGCAATACATCGTTTTCCGTTCTTCTGTTTACCATACGTGTCTTCGTAAATTGCAGTAGTCTTTTTCGATTAAATCATACGATATGCTCAATCGATTTCGGTCTCCATCAGCATAGTTGTCCTGGATGCCGAGAGATGGTGTTGTCATGTGACGTGGTCACAGAGTGTGTCAAGAGCTAATGCCGGAGCAATGGATTTGCATAAAGCAAGGTTGTAGTTGTTGTGGAAGTTAATGGAAGATCGTTGTGAGCATGCGTAATGAGTAAGTCTAGGAGAGTGATGCAGTATATATAGTTACGTGTACCGGTGGTCAGATATCTATTCCAGTTTCCAGATATCTTGTTCTGTATCTCTCGTTTCTCTCACCTACTTTCGACGATGTTTTAGTTTAGTCCTGGAATAATGTATTTGGCAGTTTTTCTGGTTTAAGGAGTAATACGAGTGTCAGTAAAAGTGGTTTGGTGTTAAGTTAAATATGGAAATGGATTGGAATGCTTTTAAGGACTTTTAACTGGTTTTTACTTTAGTGTAAATTCCAAGCAGTCTAATATTTTCGTTTGTCAGATATTATCATGAATGAATTTGTGCTTTACAGTTAAAGTATTTTGCTTTTTCTTTTGAAGTGAATGTGTGGAATTTGTGCTTCATCTGACAGCTGCTGTATTATTTGAATTGGCTTCATTTAACAGTTTGTATGGAGGGAACTGGGAGAACTTTTATCATGTTACGTTAGTAAAGTTATTCAGAAAATGAATAAGGACATCTTCTTTTTCAGTGTACAAATCATCTTTCATTTTCTTCAAAGTTCCAGATATGCCAATTAAATATAACCTCAGTTAATGAGAGTCTGAAGTGTTTCTCTGTATCACATTATGGTGTCAAATTAAGAGTTATTTTTTACTTATGTTTAATTGTAAATGTAATGTTGATATGAGTTTGAGTATGATTTATTTTAAATTTAATTGATTTATATGTTGATTATTAAATGTTGAAATAAATGCCTTTGTTGTTTTAAATATGTTATCTTTATTTTCAAACCACTACACATTTTTCTTTAGCTTAATTGAATTTCATCTCTTTTCTTTGGGGCTATAAATTCAGCTTAAATGTTTTCACTAAAAGCGTGATAACTCTGCTAATTTCTTTAAACCCCATAACTATTATCTTTATAATAGTTAATATTAGTATTTTACTTAGAAATGTTAATGTCTACATGACTTGTGAAACAAGGTAATAGCCTGTAACTTGTATATATCACATTTTTGAGATACCAGATAATATTCGAGGGAGTGTAACAAAATAGTACCCAAGTAGATTTTCCTGTGAATTGATTTCTTTGTATATTATTTATAAAATTAAATATTTTTCTCATTACTTTATTATATGTTTTATCGTGATTAAAAAGAAATGACAAATTTTACTTTCGCTTATGTCACATCGAGAAAAAGACTCGATAATATGATTATTTAAAGGTTAGTTCACAAATAATTTATGATTAATCTGTACCAGGTTCTTTTTCATAAATGAAATCGCTATGTGTGATGTCGATTTGCCAACACTAGTCTGTCACCACGTGGTCGTGACGATTCAATAGGAGTACTTGCAAAACACTATATACATAAATAAAATTAAGATTGTCCTACCTGTATGCAATAGACAAAAAGAAACGTTGACAGAAGAAAGAAGACAAGGAAACGCTGGTCTTGAATGAGAACTGCATCCTATTTATTAAATCTTTGTAGAGATGAGATGGGGCTTTATTGCCGGTGATGCTGACCGCTATACTTTTAATTTAATAGCACAATTGCTTTTACTTTATAAATTTAACTCGTATAATTATAATAACTATTTACAAAATGTGATAAAAAACTCTGTAAACAAAATTTGCCATTACGGCCGGACACGTGTTCCATAAAAAAACGAACGCACGAAGCGCTCACTGAAAAAAAACCGTACTTCACTACCGCGATCCCGACTTGCTACTGACGAGAATTTCTCCTCCTGGTAGCGACGCGGATGCTTGGCGAAAACGGGTCGCGCCGACGCCAAATGACTGACGCTCACGGAGGAGGTATGGCGAACGGGAGCAACGTGCATGACGTCACATTCTCCGATGATTCCATTAACCTCGCAGGAGCGACTGCCGGCGAAACACGCTCCAAAATGAAAGATCCTGCAGTCAAAAGATACGGCCGTGATTGCGTTTGAAGTGCTTACCATAAGATCGTTAGTGAAAATCTAAAATGAGAACGAAGCGGCCGATTTTGACGGGAGACATATGAAAATAAAGGTACTGGGCTAAAACTTACGATTAATTAAGAAAACTTAGAGAAAAACTGCCATGAATTTAAATAACCCTTAAAAACTTCTAAAAACGATGTCATCTACATGACAGCTTACATTTTTTAACTATACAGTATGTAAAGCAAACAAACTTCTTAATAACACTATAAATTTAAGAAATGCACTAGGCCTTTCGAAAGAACTTTGTCTCTCTTCGTCAGGCACAAAAGATGTGTTACCACTTGGAAGGTGGGAGCAAGACTGAAAGAAAATAGAAAGGAAGGGGGATAAGTTAGAGGAAACAGTCTTTAGGAATGCAGGAAGCATCAGCCAATCACAAGAGAGCATTACCCAAATAGGAGAACACTGGACATAGGGAGAATTATGAAGCAAAATGAATAAATGACAGAGTCAGAAAAGATAAAGGAAATTACATGCAAATATAAGATATGTATATAACAATAAATAAATAAAAAGAAAGAAATACATACATACATTAAAATGTTATAAACAAATTTGATGTAATAATTATAATAAATAAAATATATGCAAATATATAGATTAAAAATTAATAAAAAATACTTTTAAAAAAATTAAATTGTTGAACTGAACAAGTTTTTCCAAGCTGCATTCTAAATCTTCTATTGCCAAGCATTCTTGGGATTCCAGTCCTAGTTTTAATTTTTAAAATGCTAAAAGTATCTTTAATGCCTTATAGCACCTCAGAATTGGACTTTCTCGAAAATTTAGTTATACATCTTAACCGCGAGGTTATAGTTAATAAAAAATCTGATTCCACTGTGCTCTCTGCAGCTTGGAAAAACTTGTTCAGTTCAACCATTTAATTAATTTTTTTAAAAGTATTTTTGTGTATATTATCAATTTTTAATCTGTATTTTTGCATATATTTTATTTATTATTATTATTACATTGAATAACTTCAAAATTTTAATATATGTATTTCTTTCTTTTTATTTATTTATTATTATATACATATCTTATATTAGTGTGTAATTTCCTTTATCTTTTCGGACTCTGTTGTTTATTCAATTTGCTTCATAACTCTCTGTGCTCTCCTGTTTGGGTAATGCTCTCTTGGGATTGACTGATGCTTCCTGCATTCCTATTGACTGTTTCCTCTAACTTATCCACTTTCCTTCCCATTTTCTTTCAATCTTGCTCTTGCTTTCCAAGTAGTAGCACATCTTTTGTGCTTGATGAAGAAAGACGATGTTCTTTCAAAAGGCCTAGCACATCTCTTAAATTTATGGTGTTATTAAGAAGTTTGTTTGCTTTATTATATCACACCAGTTTGTTAATTATTTTATGTACAGTATGTATAATTTGAAAATTTTATTTATTTATTTGTTTATTTTTTGCAGGGTGAAAGTGTTGATATGTGCATGTATCTTCCAGAATTGAACTCAAATAGAGATTTAATATTTATGCTAGAAAAGTGTTCTAAGTTAACTTCTAGAGATGGTACACCCTTTGTTCCAACTACCTCTAAAAAGTGGCGCAATATGGCCAAAGCAAGGTGATTAGTCTTATTTTATTTTCATTTATTGAACTTCCTTGAATTAAGATAACTTAAAGAAAATAACTTAATTACTTCGTTATAATGCAGAATCATTTCATAATTTCTTTTAATTATTGCTATCTATTATATCAGCAACTTATTTTATGTGTAGGTTGACAGATTTAGTTTACTTTTAAAAAATAATTTTCTGATATTGTTATGTGCATTTATCTCATTGGTAAAAAAGTAATTTCAATAAATTTGTTTTATTTCAGTTCTGATTGGGTTGAATGCTGGTCTGTTCCAATTGTTGCCCTAAGTATACTTTATGTGTATCATCCATCACCTCCTTTTGTAAACTCAAACTTAGATCTGGATATCACGACTCCTGAAAAAGAAGAAATCTTACTCTCGCCAATAAGACCTAATGGTTTTCAAAATTCAAAAAAGAAAATGTGCAGCTCTGAACAAGAATTTGATCCATTGTCACTGTCACCTGATATTATTCATCTTGAATTAGAAATTGGACCTTCTGTCATTAAATTGTATGGATCTTTACTTCGTAGCTTAATAAATTTAAAGGTAACTTTTTTTAAAATATTTATTTTAACATTGGCTTTCATCAATTAATTATACAGGGTGTTTCTAAATGAATATCGGGGTTTTAACACTTGGTAGTATTTATTACATCCAACTTAAAATTATAATTAATACATAAAATGAAAGAGCAACTCAAACAGTTTTACCTACAAGCTTACAAGTGTTCAATGTGAACACCTTTCGTCACACAGCACACATGAAGTCTTCCCAAACGTTAATTATTATTTGTGGGGTAATTGTTGCAACAGCTGCCTCAATCCTGTTTCTTAGGTTGGGTAGGTCAGCTGGTAGTGGAGGCACTTACACTCGATCCTTTATGAACCCCAACAGGTAGAAATCACATGGCATCAGATCAACACATGGATGTGTTGGTCAGATCGGGTGAGCGTAGAGTGGCATTTGGGAAGAACTGAGCTATCGACTTGATGTGTGCTGTGTGACGAAAGGTGTTCACATTAAACACTTGTAAGCTTGTAGGTAAAACTGTTTGAGTTGCTCTTTCATTTTATGTATTAAGTATAATTTTAAGTTTTTTATAACAGATACTACAAAGCGTTAAAAACCCAATATTCATTTAGAAACACCCTGTATATTATATGATGTAGATACATAAAAAGTCCAGTATTTATTTTGTATGTTTTTTTTTTTTTTTTTTTTTTTTTTTTTTTTAAATCAGGCTGAAAGTAATAAGTAGGACTTTTATTGTTTCAACAAACATATGCTTATGATATTTCAATAAGTAAATAATAGAATGATATAAAATAACTCATCAGTATTTAAATTTGTTTACATTTTATGTTGTGTTTTTCCTTTGGATGTGTGTATGAAAGGGCTATAAATTTTTCTTTAGTTGAAAATAATAATTAAAAAAAAGTATAAAATATTTACAAAAAAAAAAAAAAAAAAGTTCATTTGCCACATTATGTCATCCCAACTAATATTTTAAACTTCTCCATTTTAGAATAACCATTTCATTAGAAAATATTGCCAAAAGTTCAAATCATTTATCTTGAAATGTACTTTTGTGTGCAATGTATCCTAAAAAATATTCAATATATTTGAATAAATTGCTCATGTTATTTGATTACATAATTTTCTTAAATTTAAACAGTGACATAACAACCATTTGTAGACTTCATAACTGCAGGAGGGCACAATAGGTTAATGGGTGCTGCAGTATGGGAAAGCTTGAAAAAATAGTAATTTTAGAATTTGTGAATTCATCATTTATTATTAAAATTTGTTTTCAGAAAAAGGTAATTTGGCTGAAATTTTCTGTATTTTTTCATTAACTTTTTACTGTAGAATAAAATATATAAATATGATGCTTCTCCTACTCTTTTCTATCTTAATTCTTAGTTATTGTTATACAATATTACTTATAAATGAAATTTTTATTTAATTACTAAGTAAAGACACATGTACAAGAGATGCATCCAAGACGGGATAGATAGCCCTTTGTTGATAATTTAATCATGTAAATCTGTTTGTTGCTGTTATAGTGTTCTGAAATGTTTTTTAAAAAGTACATCAAATAAATAAACCAAAAATAAATAATAGTAATAATGAAAATAAATGTTCATTAAAGAGATCATAAAAAGGACAACTCGTTATAATCAAATTTTCAAAACTTTTGGCAATTAGCTACAACATAATGGTATAACATTCAATGTTTAGGAAACAATTAGCATAACTTTACAGCTAAGGGACACAGTGTTTTAAATTGAGTGCAAGATAATCTAAGCTTTACACCACTAAAATTTTTATCTAAATCTAGCAGTTAACTTTTTAAAACTGAGCTAGAATTTATGAACAGTTTCTTTATGCACATCAGACTATTGGTGCAATAATTATTAAATCATCACAATTTTTGTATCAGTCAATTAAAAATATGAAATGGTTTGGATCAAAATTTCCTCAGTTTGACAGTGTAAAGTATTAGTTAATTTTTCAGCTTATTGAGTTTCAGCTGTAGTACTGCTTATTTTCAATAATGATGTTTGTTTATGTAATTTCCAAAAATGCTTAGGTATCAGTATTTAATGAATTTCTCATAAAATATAATTTAGAACAGAAATAGTATATATATAAAGTTTAAATATTGGAACTTTTCTCTCACTTTTAACAGTTTGTAAAAATTAAAAATTGATGTAGTATTTGACAAATATATTTTATTACAGGAAAACTATTTTGGTGAACATCAAAAATTTTTTGAATTCAATTCCCCTGTTATCACTGCTGCAGATGCAAAGTTCATTTGTAGAGATTCTGATGGCAAGGACTTTGATCCAAGAACTTATCGACCTTTAGAAGTGACCGTTTCTGTAACCATGCATGATATACAAGGTCACATTATGAAAGTAAGTTATATTTTGTAAAATGATTTTACTAGCGAACGAAATGAGAAACAAAATAATTTTCTTTAATGTTTTGATTAATTGAGAAATATTTTATAGTAACTGTTTTTTAAAAGTATTAAAATATTTATATGTTTAAGTTGGAAATAAAATTGTAATGTAAAATGACTTTCAGATTATTTTTAATACATACAAAGTTTTTAACTGCATGTAAATGATGTTCAGTGAGATATTGTTGTTGAAAAATATATTTTAAATTAGCAATTTATGTAAATTAGTTGATTAAGAGGTAATAGAGAATATGTTTATTATTATTTAAACCTCTGAGCATCTAAATGGTGTGCTTGCAATTTCATAAAAATGCCCATGAAACTCAGGTTAATTGAATTTTTCCTTCACAGTTTGGCATTAAAGTACCTTTCATATCCCTTCATCTTAGATATTTATTTATTAAAACATAATTCTGTAAAAAATATTTACCTACTGTGAGTTTGAGTTCATTCAGGGAAACAGAAAAATACAGTGCTTCTCAACTGGTGTGTAAAAAAAAAAGTTTTTTTTTTTAAACATGTTTTAAACGTTTAAAACTTTTTTTCTCATTCAATAGCACAATTTTGATTAAAGTGAGCAAAACTTAATAAATTAAATATAAAGAATGAAAATATTTTCAAAAAACAGTAAGGAAGAAAAAAATTATATAATAAATACCAAACATTAACAATTAATTTTTTATTCTAAACTAATACATTTAATTATTAAGTTCTTTAAAAATAGTAACAAGTTTGGCAGCCTTATCAAAACCTAACCGGTTTCTAGTTTTGCTCTGCACAAAGCCAAAAGTAGAAAACACTCTTTCTAAACCAGCAGTAGAGCATACAGCTATATGTAATTGTTTTATGATCTGCCATCTGCATGACATTTTTATCGATGTGTTTTTCAAGGCTTATCCACCAAGATAAAGGTATTATTTTTACAAAATTGCCCACTTTACTTGATTCTTGAGTAGCAAATTTATGATTGGTAACTGACAACATATCATTTTTTTTTCTTTTTGCATCATATTATTAACAGCATCAAACATATAACTGGAGAATGGAGCTGACTTAGCTTTATAGTTTATAATTATTGGAATTAGTTCATGCCTTTTTCTGTCTCATCAATCATAAGTGATTCTCCTTTAAAGCGTGGATTAGTAATGTTTGCCAAGAAATGTGCAGATGTCATAGCCATTTCATATCTGTCTTTTATGGCTTTTTCAATTTTTTTTTTGTAATCATGGTAAGATTACTAGCAGCACATATTTCTGACATTTATTTTTTTAAATCTTTCCAAACTTCAACGACATCACTAATAGTACAATTATTTCTCTGAGCTTTGTCACATGCAACTGCAATAGGTTTGAGCCTTTGAATATAATCTTCAACATTCCTTTAAAACTGCAAGTCTATGACTTTCTTAGAAATATCAGATTTGATTTTCTATCGATTATCTTCACAAACTTTCAAAATTTGTGGTCAATTGCTTATATAAGACTCCATTGTGTCCAACATGGAATTCCACCTGACATCTGATGGTAACTCAAGCTTTTTAGCACCTGTTTCTCGAAGCTTTGCTGAAGCAAAATGGTTGTTTCGAAAATATTTAACAATATCAACAACTTGAGCTTTTATATTGGAGTTTTTAATGTCTTTTGCTAGAAGATTTAAGACATGAGCTGAACATCTATAGGTTAAAATATTCATATTATTCCTCTCAGTCTTTTTAAGTTAATTTCTCATCTTCATAACATTGGCAGCATTGTCTGTTACAAAGCTACCAATAAGACAACCATAGCATTCCTCTACTTTGTTTATGACAATACTTGCAAGCTCATAAAGATAATTAAATTCATGAGGATGGCCAGATGTATCAATTGAATCTACTAAGTAAATTTTGCCTTTACAAGATACTGTAACTCCTACAATTGGCTCATTGTGAATGTTACTCCATCCGTCAAGAGCAGCACAAAAAATCTGTTCTCTTAAATCATTTTTATAGGTTTCCAGCACAGATTCATGCACTTTGTCAAGTAATATGCCTCCTATTTTATGACGATTTGGTGGTTTGTAACCAGGTCTTATACTCGACACCATCTTTTTAAATTCTGGATGATCCACACATGAAAATGATGTATTTGTTGCATAAATAAAGCGGAAAACTTAAATATCAAACAATTCTTTATCATATTTAGATGTTCTCACAATAAAATTGCTTAAACTTGTAGTTGGTGCAAGTCTCTTATTGGTATTTATATAAGGATCAGTAGCCTGTCCCTTTCCTGACTCTTTAATAACTCCTACAACCGTCTCTAGTTTAGGTGGATCATCTTCCTGAGCAAAAGTTCCAGCATTTAATAAAACACAACTGTTAATGTGATCTTTCATTCTTGCCACTAACCCTGCCATTTCCTTCTTACATTTTTTTACATTCAGCTCTGAAACCTACTTTACCAGGTATTTCTTTCTGATCAAAGGATTCCCAAATCAAATCCTTTTTCCTCTCTGTAGCCATAATTTTAAACAACTCAGCTATAAGTCAGTTAATAACATTCTTCAAAAGCAAACTATAGACACACATTGAACTAAAAGCACATGGAATAACAGTACAATAGAGAAGAGAGAATTATCTTCACTTCAGTTCTCTTGCAACAGATAAAAGAATTACTTCAGTTCAGTTCCCTTTTCTCAAATAAAATATTAAAATATAATGAAATATCTAAAAAGTTAGTTAATAGATAATTTTAAGAAATAAATATTGTTTAAACATGTCCATTTATTATTATTATTATTATTATTTTTTTTTTGAGAACATGGATTCAAACTGAAAATAAAAATAGATAGATTGGTTGGTAGGTAGCATACTGTATATCTCTGAGGACTGAAAAGCAAATTTAAACAGTTAAAATTTAAAAAGAACTGAAAGTAGATAAGTTTTTTTCACTTCAGTTTATTTTCATAAATTAATTTAAAAAAAAAATGCTATTAAAAGAAATAAAAAGTAAAAAAGTAAATTTTTAAATATGAATATTTTAAAATGAAGTGATTATAATTTTAATAAAGAAAGAGAAAACAATAAAAATGTTTTTAAACTATTAAACAAATATCTATGTAGTATTGTAGCATTATAATTTTGTTGTAGTTTGTGCACACTAATAACACAAAAATAACAGGGAGACAAATTATGTATAAAACAAAGTTGTTCACTATTTTTCATTATTGGAGTAGCACAATAACATAAAAAATAAAGTAAAAAAATGATTAAGTTTAATGAAACCTTAAAAAAAAACTATCCTACTATTAGTACTGAACTGAACACTAATTGTTCTCAATTTCTCAATTGTCTTGTAAAAAAAACAGCAATAACCATGATGGTGCAATCGAGATATTACACAATCGTGGTATTACACAAAGTTGAGCAACACAATTATAAAAAGATGACTGCTGACTTCTTGTTTTTAGACAGAAAAACCATGAAAATTAAAGATAGCAGAATAGTACAAAAATGAGATAGTAGAGAAACAGAAATGCATGTTTCTAGATAATTCTGTCTTTATAAAAAATTTTAACAACACTGAAATACTGTTAGTTTTATAAAATTAGATTATTAATATTAATATATTATAGAACTTTAATTTTGATATTATATAAAAAATCATAATTAAGATATTTAAAAAAATAAATTATATTTTCAATTTTAGAGGAAATAAATTTATTTTAAATGCTTAATTAAAATTAAATAACCGATTTATAACTTTAATAAAATTTAAATGTCTTTTAGTGTATAGAGCTAATTAGAAATTTTTCATACAATTTTAATTGATAAATTTTAATTTGCAAACTGTCACATTGTGACAATATAAACAGTAAACATGTTTTAAACATTGTTTTAAATATAATGTTTTAAACGTAACAACCCTGGGTTTATACGACAGATATTGCCTGTTTCCCATTTATTTCTTTAATTTTTTCATTTATATTTTTATTTTCTAGACTCACCACGTTAGTTTCATAAGTTTTTTTTATGTTTCTTATTTTTTATTTTATCTTTATCACGTTCCAGCCATTTGTTTTGTTTCCTTTATGTAGGTTGAGTTGCGCAGGTGATGCAGACCATATTCAGCCATTTTCTTTGTGATCACAACTTGAACCTTTCAAAATTTAACTTTAGTAATTTTTATATTTTGTCTATTTAATTTTAAAAGTTCTTTATTTAGATATTTAGGGGTCTAGCCACCACCTAATATTTAATCTTAAAATTAATTATGTATTCAATAATGCTGAGTGTAGTTGTTTAGTCTAGTTTAGCTGGAAACTGTATTACGAGCACACGTAGCACCATCTATGGGTGTTTTCAGGAATTATTTATTCTGGATCTATTGCATAATTTCATATTTCCTTATTTGGTACAGATTTGCTTCCAGATTTGCAGATTTGGGTTCTGAGATTTGAGATCCTGTACTGTATACAATTTATGCTGAAATGAGGTTTAGCATTATAAAATTGCATTATTTAGAGTTTATTTCTCTATATACTCTTACTTTAAGGTATGCCAGAAAATCATGAAAAAGGTTTCACATCTTCAGATAAATTTAATTTATTCAGAGAAAATTTAGAACTCCCCTCCTGATGGAAAAGGGTTATAATATATGAAATGCAGTAGAAGGGATCATTGGAAAAGGATTTAAGAGTATGCCTAACAGAAAATTACAAGGAAATCTTAAGAGCAAAATAGTCTAATTAAAAAATGGTCAAGCTGAAGTATCTCTTTAAATGTCAGTACAGTAATCCCTTAAGATTCGCGAGTTTTGATTATCCGCGAACATGAAAATGCGAAAAACTTAACATTCGCGAGAATCTGACTTGATTATTCGCGATTTAAAAAAAAATTATATCTTTGCTTTTTCAGAATTTACAGTGCTTTTAAAGATGTGTTTTCTCAGTATGTATTTACAAATCAATTTTCAGTTGTCTACTGAAAAAGGAACGAGTGTTGTAGGAAAACAAAATATTAACAACAGCAGAATACTCATTGCAATAGGGATATTAGAAGTGGTAAGGTAACGGAATCTTCAATCTATTAATTTAAAATGTGCTTGTGCAGGTTCTCGTAGAGATGGAGCTGAAGCTGCACTCAAAAAATAAAAGTAACTCTGAAGCATTTAGCTGTATGTAAATATCGTATTTAAATATTGTATCGCATACTGGCCCATTAATACATTATCATCTCTTTGCGAACAGAGAGAGTCGAAATTACATTATATATATATATATATATATATAAAACCTGTGCTTTTTAGCAGTAATTATTTCTCCAGTCAGTTAATTTGAATTAACTTCATTAAATAAATTTCATATTTATAAACATGTCTGTACATTCCCCCTTCTGCATATATGTTATGCAGAATGTATTGTTAATACATATTATCCTTTAGTTCTTTGAAATGCTGTGCCACTCTAACTAAAATTTTATAGAACGTAACCCCTTTTTTAGTGCAAAGAGATAGACTCAACATTCGCGGGGGTTTCCTGGAACGTAACCCTCGCGAATGTTAAGGGATTACTGTATATATTAAAGAGAAATGCAAGAAGATTTTAAGAATTTCAGTAATCTTTTGTTATAAATTATAATGAATTATTTTGCTTCTTTTTGGGCTCAGTTGGAGCATTTTGATAGCTTTAGTAAATATATTTAAAATAACATGTTTCTTTCATAATGTTTTTCTTCATAAGTTTTAATGTGCCGTGGAAATTAAACCAAGTGTGTTGTGAGGTAAAAATGGTTCAGAAACACTGGTTTAGAGGGTTAAAAGTTTTCTGTTAGTATCGAGTTCATAATACTGCATAATATTACCCTTACTGCTGTATGATAGCGTACAACTTAGTGACAATAACACAAACTAAAAAATAAAGATATCTAAAATAACTATTGGCCTAATTTCTCATATGAAACAATTGCAACATGCAAACTTCATATTGGAAAGTAAGAAGGTTTTGTTCTGATTACAATGTTAATCTTTTATAAGGTACATCTCATGTCTACATGAATGATATTGGGATTTGGTAACATTATATGTATTTTTATAAAGAAACACACAAATGAAAGACAATAAACACATACTTTTTGAAAGTGTTAAAATATATTCATTTACAAAAATGTTTTTTATTTTATTTATGTATTTCAATCTTTTTGTTTCTTTTTTTTCATGCTGTAGGCATTAAAAGGCTGAATTCCTTTAATTTCCTTACTGTTTGTATTAGTTTACTTTTATTAAAGATTAATTATTTTTAACATTTTCTAGTGCTGTAATGAAAATGATCCACCTTGTCCAAGTTTATATTTGGAGCGATTAGCATTTGAGATGCATAAGACTTATGAAGAAACTATTTTACAGCTATTATTATCACCCCTTATTTTGAGTTCAGTGGATACTGTAGACAGAATCGAAAGTTATTCTCATCTGAAGGATGGTCATATCATTGTTTCCACATTACAGGTATAATATGATATATTATTGCTTTGTGACCCTATTCAAATGTTTTCTCAATAATCTGTAATAGTAAAAATTGTTCATTTTTTACTTCAACAAGTAATATTGGATAATTGTGCATGTGGAGAGGAAAATTTTTGGGTTTACCAACAAAAAAAAAGTTCAGATTTTTTTTTTTTTTTTTTTTTTTTGTGAGATTAAGCCAAAAATAAAAATAAATGATATTTCAAAGTATTATCTGTATCCCCCCCCCCCCCCCAACCTTTAAGCTACGTTTCAGGCTTTTTCAAAATTTCAACAGTAGTCTGAAAGCCGAGTCTAGCAAATGAATGTCAAATAGTGAAATGTCTGTCAAGTATTTTGGATGCATTAAAATATTCAAACCTATACAATTTTTTTGGGTTGACCAAAGGCATGTGAGGCTTTGTAATGTAGCAGTGGGGTACCACTCTTTTGTTCTTTGAATGTTCTTGATGAATCTGCTTCATATTTTCGTTATTTCTTAAGCTGTAAGCATTAAACATCAGAATTTATCTTCTGATATACTGTTTTATTCTAATCTTCAGTTTTTTCTTAAATTTTTGATAAAAAAGCATGTCTTAAATTAATGCTTTAAACATCTTCAGTCTTTTAGAGTGTACATGAGAATTAAATGATGAACAAAATATTGTTTCAAAATATTTAATTTTTTCCAAAGTTCTTTTCATAAAGAAGATAATGCATAATCATCCATCTATTTAAAGCAGTTTGGTAATTTTGTCAAATTTCCATCGAAATTGGACCGTATACGCATGCGTCAAAAAAATCTTCCGCCAATGAGGTGAGGGATATTTCCTGTCTCTAGAGTCACATTAGATTAGGAACTGTTTACAAAACGAGTGTACGACCCTTCTGTGGGTATGGCGTCGGCAAGAAGTTTAGATTACAATTGTGAGGTATTTTTTCATTTTATCTTTATTTATTTTGTTTTTATTTAGTTCATGAACATAGAAATATATATCTATTTCTGTGTACATGATTGAATTCTTTGGATATCTCTTAATTCTTTTTGTTCGCGAAATTATTTAGTGCGAGTAATGTAATTGTTGCATGCTTGGTGTATTTTTTGCTACTGAGTACTATTTTGCTTATGAGTTTTTATAAGTATTTTTTTTTCTTTTTTTATTGAAGGGGTTTATTTTCATTTGGAAAAACAGAAATTTCATTTTTTGAATATAATATTTCAGATGTTTTAATAGTTAACATTCGGCTGTTTGAAAATGAGGTGCCACTTTTTGTTGTTGTCTATTGATAGACGATGTTAGAGAATCAATGCATAAAATACTCTGCATGTACTCGCCTAATACTAAATATAACCCAATGCTAAATATAACCTAATACTAAAATATACAAAAGGCTGTTTCAGCATCTTACAAATTTCTATTATGTTTCATTCTAAGAGTTCCTAAATAAGCCAGACTGCAAATATATTTCCAGAAAAAAAGAACTGATCGTACTATAAATAGTTTCCATCCAGTATAATTATATGGTGAATCCAAAGAATTCAACAAACCAGAATAAATAATGATAAAATGAAAAAGTACCAAATATTTATTGTAATCCAAATTTCCAAAACACCACTCACTCGGGAGGGGGGGGGGGGAAGAGATTGTAATTTCAGTAATTTGGTGGCACAAAAATTACACGAATTTCTTCAGTTTGCTGCGGGGAGAAAAATTGCAAAAATCAACCAGCAGCTGCACGAAAAAAAAAAAAAAAAACTCATCAGCAGGGACAAATTTAGAAACTTGCTGTGTCGCCAATCCATATATTTAAAGCAGTTTTCATTAGAAGTATATTTGAGATTTTTTAAGATCGGTCATTCCTCTCGAGTTACTTTAATTTTGAGATTTTTTAAGATCGGTCATTCCTCTTGAGTTACTTTAAATATGACAAGTTTGGTTTACGATTTATCTTGGATAACTATTATCAGGTAATTTTTCATTTTATTATTTTGGTTTATTGAGTTGATGAACATAGTAAACATAATCATGATTGAGTTCCTTGCTTTCGTGAACACAAAATTAGAGATACATTCTGGTGTATTTTTTTCTTCTTTTTATGTCGTATGTATATTGAAAATTAAAATTTTTTAAACCTAAAAGTAATGGTTGAGATTTTATTAGGATTTATTTTTTGAAGGAGTTTATTTTTACTTTGAAAAGCTGAATGTTTTAATATTTACATTCGGCAGTAAAATATCGAAAAGTTTTGATTATATAAAACAGTTTGAAAATGATTGCCACGTTTTTGTTGTTGTTTATTGATTTTTGCTTACATCATGTGCTAATTTCCAAAATAATTTACAGAGCCAGTGTGTAAGTGGCCATATGAATTAGTAAAAATACAGCAGAATGTAAATGATTTTCTGTACGATACAAACAGCATCCAAAGGATTCAATCATGAACACATGTTCATCAACTCAACAAACCAAACTGAAAAAATACCTGATAATAGTTATCCAAGCTAAAAAAAATAAATATTTTTGACTTCAAGAGATATAAAAAAGGTTATTTAGTTTTTTTTTTTTTTTTTTTTTTTGTAATCTTTTTTACCACTTCCCCATATACCATCAGTGTCATAAGAAATCTCTGTGAAAACATATATTTTACACTTTATTGAATGTTTTCATTTCTTAATTGAAACATCAAACTCAGTTTAAAGTTATAGTAGAGTGTAAAATGTATATTTTCATTAAGATTTGTTATTGAATTAATTTTGCTTCATAAACAATTCTTGAATCTTTTGATTTATTATTGCTTTCATTATTGGGCGATAACGATTTCATTTTATACCAGATTGCATCTCTGTTCTGGGCGATACTTATTAAACTCATAATTTGTCACTAAATGGTGATTTTATTTACTTTGTGCTTACAAATCAAAATGGTATCTTGATAATATACATCTTTGCCCAAGAATGCGACAAAAAAAAAAAAAAAAAAAAAAAAAAAAAAACTATTTTTGATTTTAGGAAAACTTAAAGAGGTTATTTAGTTTTTTTTTGTTGTTGTTTGGTTAATTTTTTTTTGCCACTTTCCCATATACTATCAGTTTCATAAGAAATCTCTATGAAAACATATATTTTACACTTTATTGAATGTTTTCATTTCTTAATTGAAACATCAAACTCAGTTTAAAGTTATAGTAGAGTGTAAAATGTATATTTTCATTAAGATTTGTTATTGAATTAATTTTGCTTCATAAGCAATTCTTGAATCTTTTGATTTATTATTGCTTTCATTATTGGGCGATAACGATTTCATTTTATACCAGATTGCATCTCTGTTCTGGGCGATACTTATTAAACTCATAATTTGTCACAAAATGGTGATTTTATTGACTTTGTGCTTACAAATCAAAATGGTATCTTGATAATATACATCTTTGCCCAAGAATGCGACAAAAAAAAAGATAAATTTTCAAACTTGGTATAAAAAAACTTAGGTACTTCTCTATTATCCCATCGTCCACTTTTCATAACAAAATACTATTGCCAAACTGTATGATTAAATGCCAAAAATGCAGTCCCATTTACTTGATGTCGGAAGTATTATACGTGTTTGTTATGTCATCAAGTGGTTTTTAATTCAACATTTGCGTGTATTAATGACAAAGTTCTCCCGTTTATTTGGCGTTACAGTTTGGCGATAGTTTTTTGTTATGAAAAGTGGTCAATGAGATAATAGAGAAGTACCAAAACTTACATATATGAGTAGATTCCTTGACAGTATTAATCATTACTCGATATTTTAAAACTGCATCATATTTGTAGAATTATATTAATTTAAACAATACTTCTATTGAAGTGTGAAGAAGCACATACTTATATGAAGAACCATATATTTACATAATCATTTTCATTAGCAATCGAAACACCATAAGATTCATCCCCGATAATAAACGGACTATAAGTGGTCTAATTTTGCATTACGTGTTCTACGATATTTTTATGTACGTTTCAATAATTATTTTCTGTACTATATAAACAAAATGATAGAGATCTAAAAAGACAATTTCCATCGGGATTGATTTCGCGAATGTTAAATGAGCCTAAATTCAATTTTAAACAGTAAATCCGAAATGGACACCTAAGTATTCATACAAATTATAATAAATAAAATAAATGCCTTCTAAACACTCCACAGTGAGTTCTATATAAATACCTTCCTAGGTTTAACGCAACATGCAAGAAAAAAACAACAGGAGATGATCCAAACACATTTCTAGAGACAGTAATAGACCCTCACCTCATTGGCCGGTCCTACCGGAAGATTTTTTTGATGCATGCGTACTGTGTCGAATATTGTTGAAAAATGATTTTGAAGAAAAAATCAGGAAATTCACAAAATGGTTTTGGGAAAAACTTCACCAAATGGTTTCAAATTTCTTTGAGTGACAGCGGGAAAAAAAATTTCATCTTACATTCAATCATCGCAATTGGCGAGTGTGACTATTAAGTTTAGCCAGTACTGGCAATTGCCGATTGGTGAGTGTTAATTTTGTCTTATATCACAAACTGTATTTACATATACTACTAGATATAATGATTATGAATCATGATTTTTCTGTTATTGGGCGAGATTCATGTTTTTTCAGCAATTCTTTGACGAAATTAGTGTTTTTTCAGAGATCCTTTGAAGAATTTCGCATTTTTCTCGCGATCCTTAATGAAATTCACATTTTCCAGCGATTCGTTGATAAAATACATTTTATTCCGCAATTTTTAGACGAAATTTAGTAAAAAAGCGTGATTTTTTGGTGAAATTTCCTTTTTTGCGATTCTTTGACAAAATTTGCTTATCTTTCACGATCCTTTTGCATGATTCACGTTTTTTCTGTGGTCTTTTAACGAAAGTCATGTTTTCCCATGATCCTTTGATGAAATTAGTGTTTTTTCCTCAATCATTTGACGAAATCTGTGATTTTTTCCCCCCACGAAGATTGGTTAGATGTTTTTAGTCGGCAGGTGCCCTAAAAAGTCTGTGACGCCCGTTGCTGCATCGCACACATTCGTCCATGGGGCATTGTTTCATTCCTGACATTTCTGGAAAGAAACAGCGTTCAACTCATTGGCTGAATTGTAAAGGGCGAAATGTGTCAAACATTAGCGGAAAGAAAGTGCGCAATTCGTTCGTTCATGGAAAAAATCGTGAAATTCATTAATTGATAGTCGATAAAATGCGAAATTTGTCAATCGATAGCGGAAAAATAACAAAATACATTAATCGACAGTGGAAAAATCGTAAAGTTCATCAACTGGTTTTGGAGGAAAAAGTTTTCGAATGACTTCGAGAAAAAAAATCACAATCCGTCAATTTCGGGGAAAAAATCGTGAAATTCGCCAAATGGTTTCGAAATTTGTCGAGCGACAGCAGAGAAAAAAATCTTTTTCCATTCAGTCATCGCAATTGGTGAGTGTGACTATTATGTTTGACCAGTGGTGGCAATAAAGTCCATTGCCAAATTTTCAGTATTACTCGCTGTTTGGCAAGTGCTAATTTTGTCCTATACTTCAAAACCCTTTTGATCATCACATCAGTGTGCAGGACAATTTTTTTACGGGAGACCATTTGATGAATTTCATGATTTTTCCGTTATCGATTGACCAATTTTACTACTATCAATTGTTGAATTTTATAATTTATCAACTATTGATTAGCGAATTTCATGATTTTTTCCATGAACGTTTGACAAATTACGCAATAAAATATAAGAATATCGTTAAATTGTCTTGGGTAAAAAAAAATTTATTGTCAAATGCCTTCGAGAAAAAAGTTGCAAGTTGAAATGCCTGTGACCTCTTTTTCATGTTATGCATCTCTGGGGTCCATCCCCTCACTGCCCCCCCCCAAGTGGGACACTTTTCAAAATTTTGCACACACCCCTCATGTGATATATCGCTGGAAAAGTCTTTGACCACTTATTCATGTTATGCATCTCTGGGATCCATCCCGCCACCCCCCCCCTAAAGGGGCTCTTTTCTAAATTTTGTTGACACCCCTCATGTCATATATTGTTGGAAAGGTCTGTAACTGCTTAGTCATATTATGCATCTCCGACGTCCATCTCCCCACTTTGCCCCCCTCCCCCACAAAGGGTACTTTCTAAATTTTGCACACAACCCTCATGTTATATATCATTGGAAAGGTCTGTGACCACTTAATCATATTATGCATCTCCAATGTCCATCTCCCCACTTTGCCCCCCCAAGTGATACTTTTCTAAATTTTGTTGACACCCCTCATGTCATATATTGTTGGAAAGGTCTGTTACTGCTTAATCATATTATGCATCTCCGATGTCCATCTCCCCACTTTGCCCCCCTCCCCCCTAAAGGGTACTTTCTAAATTTTGCACACAACCCTCATGTTATATATCATTGGAAAGGTCTGTGACCACTTAGTCATATTATGCATCTCCGATGTCCATCTCCCCACTTTGCCCCCCCTCCCCCCCAAAGGGTACTTTCTAAATTTTGCACACAACCCTCATGTTATATATCATTGGAAAGGTCTGTGACCACTTAATCATATTATGCACCTCCGATGTCCATCTCCCCACTTTGCCCCCCTCCCCCCCCCAAAGGGTACTTTCTAAATTTTGCACACAACCCTCATGTTATATATCATTGGAAAGGTCTGTGACCACTTAATCATATGCATCTCCAATGTCCATCTCCCCACTTTGCCCCCCCCCAACCCCCCAAGTGATACTTTTCTAAATTTTGTTGACACCCCTCATGTCATATATTGTTGGAAAGGTCTGTGACTGCTTAATCATATTATGCATCTCCGATGTCCATCTCCCCACTTTGCCCCCCTCCCCCCTAAAGGGTACTTTCTAAATTTTGCACACAACCCTCATGTTATATATCATTGGAAAGGTCTGTGACCACTTAGTCATATTATGCATCTCCGATGTCCATCTCCCCACTTTGCCCCCCCTCCCCCCAAAGGGTACTTTCTAAATTTTGCACACAACCCTCATGTTATATATCATTGGAAAGGTCTGTGACCACTTAGTCATATTATGCATCTCCGATGTCCATCTCCCCACTTTGCCCCCCCTCCCCCCAAAGGGTACTTTCTAAATTTTGCAAACAACCCTCATGTTATATATCATTGGAAAGGTCTGTGACCACTTAATCATATTATGCACATCCGATGTCCATCTCCCCACTTTGCCCCCCTCCCCCCCCAAAGGGTACTTTCTAAATTTTGCACACAACCCTCATGTCATATATTGTTGGAAAGGTCTGTGACTGCTTAATGATATTATGCATCTCCGATGTCCATCTCCCCACTTTGCCCCCCTCCCCCCCCAAAGGGTACTTTCTAAATTTTGCACACAACCCTCATGTTATATATCATTGGAAAAGTCTGTGACCACTTAGTCATATTATGCATCTCCGATGTCCATCTCCCCACTTTGCCCCCCCAAAGGGTACTTTCTAAATTTTGCACACAACCCTCATGTTATATATCATTGGAAAGGTCTGTGACCACTTAATCATATTATGCATCTCCAATGTCCATCTCCCCACTTTGCCCCCCCCCCCACCCCCCCAAGAGATACTTTTCTAAATTTTGTTGACACCCCTCATGTCATATATTGTTGGAAAGGTCTGTGACTGCTTAATCATATTATGCATCTCCGATGTCCATCTCCCCACTTTGCCCCCCTCCCCCCAAAGGGTACTTTCTAAATTTTGCACACAACCCGCATGTTATATATCATTGGAAAGGTCTGTGACCACTTAATCATATTATGCATCTCCAATGTCCATCTCCCCACTTTGTCCACCCCCCAAGGAATACTTTTCTAAATTTTGTTGACACCCCTCATGTCATATATTGTTGGAAAGGTCTGTGACCGCTTAATCATATTTTACATCTACCCACTTTGCCCCCCCCCCCAAGGGGTACTTTCTAAATTTTGCACACAACCCTCATGTTATATATCATTGGAAAGGTCTGTGACCACTTAATCATATTATGCATCTCCAATGTCCATCTCCCCACTTTGCCCCCCAAGTGATACTTTTCTAAATTTTGTTGACAACCCTCATGTCATATATTGTTGGAAAGGTCTGTGACTGCTTAATCATATTATGCATCTCCGATGTCAATCTCCCCACTTTGCCCCCCTCCCCCCTAAAGGGTACTTTCTAAATTTTGCACACAACCCTCATGTTATATATCATTGGAAAGGTCTGTGACCACTTAATCATATTATGTACCTCCGATGTCCATCTCCCCACTTTGCCCCCCTCCCCCCCCAAAGGGTACTTTCTAAATTTTGCACACAACCCTCATGTTATATATCAATGGAAAGGTCAGTGACCGCTTAATCATATTATGCTCCCCACTATGAAATTTGTCAAGTTAAAGCAACTATAAATTTTATTTTTATGGTACTATCAAGTTGTTTGCCGTCAAATTTTGACGGGTTCCATCTAGTAATATGTAAAAGCAGAATTCGCACCAAGAAAAAAAATGGCGAGATTTTCTGAACATAACTAAAATTTTAAATAGGACTTTTAAAAAGTGGGTGTATTTTAAGTAGGATTGTGATCTTATTTCTTTAAATGTTGATTTGTTTTATTTGGGTAAGTTGTAAGTGCACTTAAAAAAAGGTTGTTTGCTCATAAGGTGTGTTTAAGTTTATGAAATAATTGATTATGTTATAACAATTTATATATTTTTTCATTTAGGTTAGAGGACATGCTATGTTTTCTGGTCTTGATCGTCCTTTAGATAGTGAAACATTGGAATATGCTTGGCTTATCGAAGTATTAGTTGGCGATATAACTGGGCGACTTACAATTCCTCAGGTACTTTGTTTAATATATTTTATAATTTGATTAACAAGAGTAAATATTTGTTAAATTAAAGATCTACTTTTCAAAAAAAGTATTTTTTGAATGTTAATAAAGTTGCTTTCATACTTTTAATGTTCCTATTGGCTGAATTTGTTTCCTTTTTAAAAATTATTCATAAACCAGTTCCAAAAGTGAAAGTATCCCCAGAAAAACAATTGCAACCAAAATCAAAAAGTATGAAAGTACCCAGTCAATCATATCCTATGCAAAAAAATAAAAATAAAATAAGTAAATAAAACTATTGAAATAGAAACAAGAAATTTGAAAAGAACTCTGTCATTGATTTAACATTAGCTTGTGAGTGTCTTCGCATTACTAGCATAGGCTCTTAATCCCTTCGTGATGAACGTTCTTTACAGAATTTTTATTCTTTTGCCACCGGTTTTTCAAAACAGAAATTTTCACCTAATTGAATCGCAGAAATGCTAGGATTAAATAAGGCAATGCTTACAATAAAAAATAACTGGTGGGAATAGTCAAGGATTCTGAGCATCTTATGCAGTACATATACATGTCACTCATGCCCAAGGGGTTAACTTAAATATCTTCATCTTATTCAAAACTTTAATTCACTTGATAACATCAGGGATGATTGTGTTCCAGGTGTACCCTTGATTTCTGGGTTTTTCTATCAATCCTTCCATGTTTTTGAGATAATTGTGTTTAATGGATATAGTGAATTGAAAAGTTAAAATGTGATATAAAAAAGAGCAAAAAATTCGCCAAATATTAGTGATAAACGTTTTACCTGAAGCAAGCCTATAGCAGAGACAGGTCGTAAAAAAACTGTCAAATCCTCTGTTCTACATCAATTGGAGATAGGATAGGTGTGTTTTCTATTCACAGAACAGAAATCTGTCTTTTGAAATGTGCTTTTTTGGGTCCTGTGGACTTTTAATAATTTAAGTATTAGTTTTCGGCTGTTCAGACCCAAAAAATCCATGGCAAAGGAAGAAAAAAGGCAAAATTTTGCTATTTCAACATTATTTAGGATCCTACAAGCTAAAAAAAAAAAGCAAAATTTTACTATTTGGGCGTTATTTTAGGTCTGCAAACTCTGAAAAAAAAAAAGGGTAAAAATTTTACAATTTTGGCATTACTGCAGGTTACACAGATCTGAAAAATATGAAGGAAAGAAAGAAAAGAAAAAAAAGACTGAAGCTTTACCATTTCTGCATTATTTCAGATTACGCAGACTCAGAAGAAAAAATGGAAATTGTATGACTTTGGCATTACTTTTAGGTCCCTCAGACCTGGAAAATGCAAGGCAAAGGAAGAAAAAAGTCAAAATTTTACTACTTCAGCATTATTTCGTGTCCTAAGGACTCCAGAAATTTTTTTTTACAATTTTGGCCTTACTACAAGTTGCACAGATCCGAAAAGTACGAGGGAATCAAAGAAAGAAGAAAAAAAAAATTTAAACTTTCCCATTTCCGCATAATTTTGATTTCTGAAGGCTTGGAAAAAAAGGAAAATTTTTCAGGAAATGTAGGTTAAAGTACAGTAGTACGCTAATAAAATTGAAATAAGCAAATCTGCACCTAAAGGGGAAATTATTAATTTCCCTATTGCATTTTGATTTCAGTTTCCCCGAAGTTCCCAAGTCCGTGATGTGATTTTTCCATGAATTAGTGAACTTTTGAGAGTGTATATATATATATATATATATAACCATAAATGAAACATTACCATAACACCAACTTAAACTATGAAATAATGATTAAGTATCTAATAATTAGTTGACAATGAAAGTATTCCCCAACACACTGAATATGGATACCAAAAACTTATTTAAAAGAAGAAGAAATTAAATTAAAAATTGAATAAATGAAATTGAATGAATGAAATGAAATTTGTGGAATTTAGACAGAATTTTCAAGTCCCAAATGCCTAAATACCACAAATAAAATGAGTGGCTTCATCATCATATTAGCCATAACATTGCTAAAGAATATGATTTTGGGACTACCTACTCATAAAAAATGGATCAAACCTGTGAAAAAATAAAAAATAAATACAATATTAAAAAGGAAAGAAACCATATCAATAATATACAGATAAAACATGAAATAGAGTCATAAAGTACATAATCCATTTGGATTAAAAAAGATACCTGTGCACCACATGAACCACACATGAACACAACCAAACAGAGGGAATGAATTGCAAAAAATCATTGCATGTTGCCAAATTTAGATTTAGAAAATGATTTACTATTTTGCCATAATAGATTTTAGAATAATAAGAATATTATTGTAAAGCAACAGAAATATTGGTGCTGCCATCTATAAGGGTAAAAAGTGAATATACGCTGAATAAAAATAGTATTGGATGAAAATTAATATTCAAAAATTAAACCATATACTATCTAAAGATGATAGCAATTAGTTAAATAATAAATAAATGAAATTAATTAATAAATAATAAATAGAATATCCAATTACATTAAAGTAATGGATGTATTAATGTATAATTTTATGTATAAATTATATGTTAAAAAGAAGTTGTAAGATGGAAAAATTAATAATTAAAGCAACATAAAAATATATGTACCATAAAATGACATAGCAACTATTAAATAGCTGTGCCAAAAATGCAACATCACATAAAGTTAAATTAAAATACTAAATATTTGAATTAAGATACAAAGGATTTAAAATTAATATTAATTAAATATTGAAATTAATTAGTAACGTATAATGTTTCTTCATACAAAGTTAAAAATTAAATACACTTGATATAAGTAGTAAGGGTAGAACATTTAATAAAAATTAAAACATGTATTATATTAACACTTTAGAAAAGTATACATTATATTAGAAGTTAATATGATATTGTCCACCGTAGACATTAATCCAAATGCATTAGATCAGAAACATTCTTAATATTAATGAATATAAATTCATTTAAATTAATTAAATAATGAATATGTAAATATATATATATATATATATATATATATATATATATATATTTAAAATGAAATTTAAAAATGTGTGAAGCTAAAAACAGTGTATTTATTTTTAAATATATATATATTTATTTTTTGTGGAATTCACAAAATCAGTATTTTTGAAACAATTAAAAAATGCAAATTTTACCAACCAATAGCAAATAAAATTGCCAATTTCGTAAATTAGGCATGCAAAATATTCATGATTTTTATAAATTGTAATCAGAAAAAATCGCGTATGCCATTAATCGATCACAAGAAAAAAAAAATCGTGAATTTCATCAATTTAAAAAAATGTAAATCTTGTCAAACGGTGGCGGATGAAATTGTGAGTTTTATAATTTGGGCTTGTAAAATAATTGCAATTTTCATCAATCGTATAAAGAAAAAATTGTGAATGTCATCAATCGTTCATGAGGGAAAAAACGCGAAATTAGATAATCAGTCATTGAAAAAAAAATAGCAAATTTCTTCAGTCGGTTGTGAAAAAAAAATCGCGAATTTCATCAATCTACCGTGATTTTTTTTCAACGATTGATTGGTGAAATTCGCAATTTTTTTATTGATGAATTTTGTCAATCAGTCGTTGAAAAAAAAATAATAATTTTGCCAATCAGTCGTGGTAAAAAACACAAATTTCATCTATCTTGTGGCAAAAAATAGCAAAATTAGTTGATCAGTTAAGCATTTTTTACTCTATAGGCATAACAGAATTATTTAAAAGTATAGTTTGTAAAAAAGATGTGCGACTCCTGTAATACTAATGTTTGAGTCCTAAAATTTAATTTGTTTGTCCATGGTACAGGCTTTACAATGTTAATTCTATGTAATGTGTCATCCATCTTGGTACAAAAATGTCCAGAATTGCATATAGAAATGAAACATTTGTAATGGAGAATACCCAGGAAAAAAGCAGGAAAGAAATTGACCTTCTGTAAGAGCAAAGCTAAAAAACAAATTAAGTTTGCATCTTGAAAAAATAAATAAAATTTAGATTTTCTTTCTCTTTTTCCTCTTAATACTTAGCCACTAAAAAGTAAAATTGGCTTTGACTTTTTTCCAACTGTTTTCAAGTAGCTAGGTGTCATAAAATTGCATTAAATCTAGTAAGAGCCCTTTGTACATAATTTGTGCTTGTTTCATGAATACTTGGAATAAATTTCTTTACTGGTTATAGAATTTGAACTCTCCTTATTTAGAAAGAAAAATTGTACTTTCCATTTGATAAAGCCATTCAGCATTCAATGAAGTTAATGTAAATTTATTAAATTATGTTTTGCTAGAATTGTACATTTCAAACAATAGCCGAAATTCTGCTATTCTTATGTCGTTTGGTTGTCATGCAGTTTCAGTATCAGTTGTGATGTAAACTTATATTGGTATTTTATATCGATAATTTTCAGGGTTTTCCATTTTGTATCAATAATTTTCCGGGTTTTTCACTTTGAGTCACAATCACCCCTGTTACATGTTTTACGGAGTATTACTGTTCTTAAACCAACCTCATTTTTCTGCTGTCAGACCAGCATAATATCTCATTTGCTTAGAAATCAGAGTCTGTTTTGAATTTCTATTTTTATTACATTTTGAATATAATTATATCATCATAACAAAAACCCCGTCTTTACCAAAAATAAAATTACTATATGCAGTCATAAGATTGCCCATGTAGTATGTTTCAATATCAAATGACTAGATGTAACTGCAATATTTATTTAAATTTTTATATTTTTGTATGAAAAGAATTTTTGCCAAATTTTGTTTTTTACTATACAATAACAATAAGCATTAATTGTTTAGATAGTATTAATTGCTATAGATAGTATTAAGGATTTTTATTAATATTTTCTTTAAAATTCTACAGGATTTGTACTTATGGCTATGTTTTTGTAACCAATTTGTACAGAATTATAAAAAAATAAAATATAGAAATCCATTCTGTTAATTATTCAATTTACTGTCAACAATTGCTCTGTATAGATTAAGAATGATTTGATTTAATTGTAATTAGTCTTATCAATTACTGCTTAATTTGAAAAAAAAAAAAAAGCTGAATTTTTAGAAATTTTTTTTTAATGTGAAGTTGCATGTTACTTAACTCAGTTATATGTATTTTGAAGAAAACTTTTTTTTAAATTGGCAATATCATCATGTTGCTCAGTCATTATTTAAAACAATTACTTCATTTTGTGCCTCATTTTAAAATTTACTTTAAATTTGCATACAACATAATTTTGTAAATAAATAAATAAAAATAAGATATGTAAATATAAAGGCCAATGTTGATTTTTATGCTACATTTTTTTTAAATGCAGTTGTATTCAAAGGTTCGGATTGTTCTAATTATTTATGTAACAAATTTATATATCTGTACACATGTATAAAATTGAATGAAATGAAAGAGTTTTCAGTTTTCAATGATCTAAAAGTAATCAGTTTCATTGTACTAAAGTTTATGTACTAATTTCAAAGAGGTAGCTTCTTTGTGAATCTGTGAAAATTGAACTGTTAATAATTCATTAATTACCCCTTTTTATATGATAGATGTACCATACTGTGTCAGGCTTTGAATTGTTTGCCTTTCAAGTTCAGCAAGCTGACTGTGATCTACAACCTCCTCATGCTTTTAAACTATGCCAACATGACGTTGCCCAGTCTCTCTGCCCTCATACAGTGTCTACTGTTGTGTGTCCTAATCCTGACGAGATTAAATATAGAATGACTCGTGTTTCTGTGGACCTTATAGATATATGTATTGTTGAAAGTGGAAATGCAATAGAAATGGAAGTAGGTGATATACACGCTTTGAATCATTTATACATATGGTTTTTTTTTTATAATTCTTTAATAAGAAGAATTGTTATTTATGCAATCATATTAAAGTTTTTCAAATTCATTTATTCTTGTGTTATGGTGGTATTTGGTACTGTGGTATTTGGTGAGCAGGCAAGTTTTTTTCAATTATAGTAATTTAATCCATTATTTTGAATGCTTATAGATAGGGTTGTTAAGTAATATTCAAAAAGGTAACTATTATTTTTCTTAAATTTTGAGGTGTAAAGGTAATTTATGTATTTGGCATTTAAACCACATTTCCCCTTTGCTTCTTGTTTAATTTTTGTTAATCACTTAAGATTATTTATGATAACTATATCAAATATTGGATGTGTTTTGATATATTTTAATTGTTCAATTAAGTGTTTCTAAAGTATATTCTTTTGTGTGTAATTTTAACACATCTCAAATCATCTATATGATTTCACCTCCCCTGTTTAATTTATATATCTGTATTGCTATGCCTACAAGATGCTGCTTTCCTGCCATTTGATAGCACTGTTCAATTCCCCAGCCACTCTGTTTTGAATACTTTGGAGACTTACCTTGATAGTGGAAGATTCTTTGATTGCTCAAAACAGATTTTTTTACTCTTGTAATAAAGTTCTTTTGCAATATAAATTACATGCTTCTCTCTCACTTCATGGTTCTTGTGGTTGCTCCCTAATTTTAATTTTTTCCATCATAATAGTTCTTTTTTGAAATTCAGTAGCATGAATAAATCTTGATAATGAAGACTGTCTCTGTCCCCTTTCCATCGTTTGGCAATGTTATGTCTTGCAAAACAAGATAATCATTTAAGAAGTGAATTTTTATTTTCAACATGAACAGTAGCATGATATGTAAAGCAATTAAAATACAGCAATTCTTATTCTATATAAATGTTCTACCTGATACAACCTATTAAGCATCTAAATAATTAATAGCTTGTTGCTTCTCCCTTTGACCCATGCAGCTAGTAAAAGTATCAGTTGTGTTTTCTTACTTAAAACCTTTCAAGATTGTGGATACAATTAACTAACCAACTTTTTTAGTGGCTTTTCTAACACTTTCCAACATAGTTGAAAAGTGTTTATGAAATCGGTTTGACTGTCTGTTGTTAGAGATTGACTGAAACAGGTTTTAAGACCGAAACCGAAACCTAAACCAGATTTCGGTGATCTTCCCACTTTCGGCCGAAACCGAAAGTGTCAAAAAATGTAAAAACTGATTAATACATACATAACTGCATATAATTATTAATTATTTAATTAATTAATAACAAATAATTAATAATTACTTAATAATAACTAATTACATTACTAATTACTTTATTAATTATACGTGCATTGAACCACATTCCTAACAAACAAACGTACATATATATGTGTGTGTATAAGTTTCAAACAAAAATGAAACATGAGTAATACAACTTTTATATTTTATTATTTTATAACAACCAATAATTATAGGCATTTATCAATAATTAATTAACAATGTAGTTAAATAATGTAAAACAAATTCAATAATGAATATTTAATTTTTAAATATATTCATATTTTCTGTTTGTTAATATTTTGCATTTAAATTGTTTAAGTATAGAGTTAAGTATTGGTTAAGTAGAAGTAATTGTTTAAGTAAAAATATAAGTAAAGGGCACAAAAGCTAAATTAATTTGTTTAATTTGACTAAAAAAGGAAAATTAGCATTGAGACAACATTTTAAGCCTAGAAATTATTAAATATAAACTTTATTTTCCATTTCAATATTCTCAAAGTGAGACATGTTTAACACCATTTTGTACTTTAGCTAATTTTAAATATATATATATATAAGGATAAAAATGTAACAGTTGTCAATTTTCTTTTAGGATGTGCACAATAAGATCAAAATAAATCTTTGCTCACTCACCCCCCCCCCCCTCTCCAAAAAAAAGCTTTGCCATTCCCTGCATCCCTAAGAAAGTATTGAAATGGCACCCCTGTTTGAAAATTTTATCTCCGGAGCCAAGTTGACTCTCTGTGCCTCTATCCAAAAATATTTTTTGTTCATATAAAATAAAACTCAATTAATTTAGCAATAAGACAGAAATGATTTTCAATTATACGAATTTCGTCTAATAAAAAATTATTTTTAGTATACATACCTCGATATATCTTTTATAATAAATTTCGTAAATCTTCATATGTTTTAACAGCACTTTTCTCATAAAGCATTCGAAACAATATGGAGTTCCACTAAATCAAACATTTTGAAATTTATATATATATATATATATATATATCACAGAGGTGTGCACTACAAGATGTTTACTATAGAATAAGGTTTATTTTTAAGGACACACAAAACAATTTGGTTACAGTACCGTCTACCAATAATAATTGAATAAAATTGCTGGAAATGAGTTTTTATTTGTAGTATGCTTTTTTAAATTTAACTCATTTTTTGCGTATTATGTATATAATTATGTATATAATTTCTGTAGATCCTATATAAGACTATACAAAAGATCTCGAATACATTTCTGTTTATTGATGCAATTAGCTGTAGGGGGATTTTCAACTGTGCTATGCATTATCTAACTGTAGTAAATTTTAGAATACTATTAGTAGGGTGGAGCGAAAAAAAGAAATTTTTTTTTACAAAAAATGGGTAGGAGCCAAAAGTTGCCTTTATACTAGTACATCAACTGTTTGCAATTTTATACCGCTGAAAAAAAATTGCTTGGGTCTGCACTTTTGGTCCAAATGTCGAAATTTCGGGTAAAATTTGACAATTTTTAAAAAAAAATTAAAAAATTCTGTAGAATTGGTTATGATTTAAAAGTGTCATTTGAACCTTTAATAATAAAGATTTAAAATATTGAAATGATAAAATAATATCTTTATTCTGTATAACTGGAGTAAACAAATAACTTTCGGTAAAAAAGGGATGTTGCGATTCTGGTACAGCATACAACGAATCGTTGGTTTGAATGCAGCTCTTTGCCAGTTGCTTTTACAACTACCCAAGACATACCATGTGGAGGTGGGTGCATATCATGTCTCGCCCGTACCCCGCCCAACCATTCTACCACCTGAGCACAATGTTTTATTGATATATTGAATTGTGATTTTTAATCAAAAGCTGGCGCAAGTTTTCTATGTATCAACCTAGTCTTGGTGTATTAATCTCTTCTTTCGTATCCACAGACTTTGGATGCTGCTGCTGCGACCTCTTTCACATATTTTTCTACTGCTTGAGTATGAGAAAGCATGCAAAGTAACTCATTGGGGATGTTATTAATGTAATCTATACAGCTGTCTATTATCTTCAACAAAATTGCATCTGATAAATGCATAGTGATTGGGGGTTCTGTTACCACAATAGTTTTCCAATCAAATAGATTTATATAATCATCTGCTTCAAAGTTGATTGTTAGTATTTCACATTTGCATATGTCATCATGTATTCTACCTCTTTCATTTACTATGTGATGAGCAACTAGTTGTTTAATGTGATGGTGATTATCAGAGAGCACTACAATTAGAATTTGCTCTGCATGTGCAAAGTAACCATTGTTCAGAATAACTTTTTTAACTATTTATTTTATGCCGTTTTCTGTGTTGTTTAGTAGCAAAGTAGTTTCCCATAAGGTTTTAGATCCATTCTTTAGGTGTGGTTTACATTTGATGGTAAACCATCCTGGGGGATAAACTTAGATCACATACTTTGTGAGTGAAAATAGAGACTCTGACATGCAGTCTTTGTTTATATAAAGGTGAAAAATTCTATTCACTGTTGTGAGCCATCTTTGGTGGGACAACTTTCCTGGGCTCTTATTCGCTAGTTCTTTTGAGCAATATCCTGATGAAATAGCTTTGCAAATGTCTAGCAGGTATTTCTGGTCTGTGCTAATTGCCTTTTTATCGATTTCAGGAAATATTTTTTTCTAAATTACTCTCTATGGGCTCAAAAACTGCCATAGGGAGTGTAGGGTACGTGGACAAAGATTTTTCTATTGGTCCAGTGAATATATGTGTGTCAGAAGTTTTCTGATTGATCTTCCCTAACAAATGAAGCAGAGGCAATTCATTGGAGTGGAGCTGGCGTATGATCCATTGTAATGGTCTTGTAAGCTTCTCTTCCATTCGGCGAATTACTCTATTATGCTTCCCCGTATTCACAGGACACCCATCACAACCCAAGCATGAGAGGCTGGACAAATCAAATTTTCACCGTCTAAAAATTTCCATATGCATTTAAAAGTATCTTATGATGCTCCAGATGAGGAGGTTATGTGCTCCAAATATTTGGATCCAGACTCATCTTAAGATATTAACATGTTCTTCTTTCATAATTCTGCGATACGCATGTTTATCACTTCTCTTTTCTATACACATTGTGTTATCTTTTTGGGAGTCAAAATGTAAAGCTCTTACTTCTGTTTAAGTTTGCTGTTCTTTACGTTGAGACGAACGAGCCAATTGGCGTTCATGCCTTACCTTGCTTCTATCTATAACTGGTATGGGTGCATTATGTTTTCCAGTGTCATTTACTGTACATGCACAATCCTGGAGAACCGCTGAAGCAAGAGCTGCAGCAGACCGATCAGAAATTCCATAGCTGTCAGATGTTCTAGAAAAAGTTTCAAGCTTTATTCTAGTTTCGGTATTGGAGGTTGAAGATGTGAATTCAATTGTACCTACTATTGGATCATTGCATATTGATTCGTTTTCTTCAATTCCACATGCAGCAACTTCTAATTGCGGTGCTTCATTATTTAATCTTCTTTCTATAAAATTTTTTTTCGACGATTCGTTGTATGCTGTATCAGAATGACAACGCCCCTTCTTTACTGAAAGTTGTCAGTTTCGCTCCAGTTACAGAATAAAGATATCATTTTATCGTTTCAATATTGTAAATATTTAATTATAAAGGTTAAAATGATACTTTTAAATCATAACCAGTTCTGCAGAAAATTTTTATTTTTTTGGAAAAATTGTCAAATTTTACCCAAAATTTCGACTTTTGAACCAAAAGTGCAGACCCATGCAATTTTTTTTCAGCGGTAAAATTGCAGACAGTTGATGTACTAATATAAAGGCAACTTTTGGCCCCTACCCATTTTTTGTAAAAAAAATATATATTTTTTTTTGCTCCACCCTATTATGTAGTATATATAAAAATCTATAGTTCCTATACAGGGCTATATAAAAGAGTTCAGATACTTTTCCTGACTGTTGTGTTATGAGATTTTCAAATTGTTTACTTAGACATCATCTTTCACCATATTATACTGTGAAGTTTTGTTACAGCATTCTGGATGTGTTGAAAGTGTTTCATAATCTATGCTTGACACATGATTTTTCTTTCTTGTTTCTTTATCTAGTGAGCATAATGCTATAAATCATCAGTTCTGTCCTCCCCTTTAATGTTTTATTTATCTTTCTGTTACCAGAACTTTAAATTTTGTCTGTATGAGTTTTTTTTATTTATATTAATGAAGTTTAAAAAAATATATATTTCTGCCACTGAGACTTGAATTTCCTTAAAATATATTTGTTTGAGTGTATTTTGAAATTTTTGATTAATGCATGTATTTAATGGGCTTTATCTAGAATATGCTGTTTGTGATGTGTTTTATTTTTAAAAGACTTCAAAATTATTTTCATCTCTTGGGCTATCTATCCATGCATTTTCATCTTAGATTAAATAATCTTCATTTATATATGTAATGAGCAGGGAAGACCGAGCTATGCTCGGTCAAAATTAAATTTGAGTTAAAATATCATGACCCATGACCAAAATTACCCACTAATTGAATTTTCTCGAACATGTGACTTAGCCAAATAGTCTTCTTGTGCCCGAAAACCACAGGATGCAAAATTTAGTGTAAATAGTCTGAGCCGTTTTTAAGATAAAATAGCTTGACCCATAATGACCCATGACCAAAATGACCCACTAATTGAATTTTATTGAACATGTGACCTAGCCCAACAGTCTTCTCGTGCTCGAAAACCATTGGATGCAAAATTTAGTGTACATTGAGCTGCTTTTTAGATCTTGACCCACAATGACCCAGAAATAACCCACTAATCGAATTTTCTCGGACATGTGACCTAGCCCAATGATTTTATCGTGCTCGAAACTCGTAGGACACAAAATTTAATCAAAATCATTAGAGCCGTTTTTTAGATACAATTAGCTTGACCATGACCCAAAATGACCCACTAATTGAATTTTCTCGAACATGTGACCTAGCCCAACAGTCTTCTCGTGCCCGAAAACCATTGAATGCAAAATTTAGTGTACATTGAGCCGCTTTTTAGATCTTGACCCACAATGACCCAGAAATAACCCACTAATCGAATTTTCTCGGACATGTGACCTAGCCCAATGATTTTATCGTGCTCGAAACTCGTAGGACACAAAATTTAATCAAAATCGTTAGAGCCGTTTTTTAGATAAAATTAATTTGACCTGCGTTGACCCACAAATGACCCACTAATCGAAAGTTCTCGAACATGTGACCCAACCCAATAGTCTTATCGTGCCTGAAAATGGTCGGATACAAAATTTCGTCAAAATTGTTTGAACTGTTTTTTAGATACAATTAGCTTGACCATGACCCAAAATGACCCTAAATGACCCACTAATCAAATTTTCTCGAACATGTGACCTAGCCCAATGGTTTTCTTGTGCCCCAAAACTGTACGATACAAAATTTCATCAAAATCGTTAGAGCCGTTTTTAAGATAAAATTTGCATATATATATATATATATATATATATATATATATATATATATATATATATATATATATATATATAACCACACACAAGATTTGCTCGTATTAGAATATATGATATAGAAGGCTAGTCAGAAATAAGAAAGAGTGAATTTATTTCTTATGAAATACTTTAGAGAGAATCTATTTTTATATGGTATTTTCCAAAATAGTTATCATTAGTTGCTGTACACTTGCTCCAATATCTGTTTCTACTGGAGCTCATGCCTCTGATTTTTTTACCCTATTTTTAAATACCATGTCTGCATTTTTCGAAATGGCCAATGATGAAATGAAATTGTGGCCTTGTTTTAAATGACTCAATAAAAGATAGTTGTATCAAGCTAGATCTAGGCTATATAAAGAATGCAGCATTCCTTTTCTAGTCAAAGAATAATAATTAAAATATGTTGGCATGCATTACTGTGATGCAAGCAACTAACCTAATGTATGTAGCCGAGGGCATTTTTGTTAGATATATTTCATTTAAATCTCTTAATACTGCCCAGTAACAGTTTGTATGTTCAGGCAATGCATGTTAAATAAACCATTCTAGAGTAAACAAGAAAAAAAAGAAATATTATTTTTTGTAAAGTCTTTGCAGCTTTGCCCTTCTTTGAAATGGGAGGATGAGAACATGATGAATTGCAGGTTATACTTCTCTGTTTACTTTTAGAACCATAATGATGTAACCAACTCTTATCAGAAGTAATAGTCTGAGCTGTTAAACATTTTAGGGTAGGTATTTGAGGCACCCTGAAAATCTGTGTAGCACTTCTTTAGTAATGTCTGAATACAAAATCAATGACCTGGCTAAAGGCTGGTGTTACACAAATTTTCACGGTGCCTCAAATACATACCCTAAACTGTTTAGCAGCTCTCCTACTATAATTATGGATTCGTACACTATTCTGCTAATTGATTGAAGTTTTTAACATACTTGTATTCAAACATGCTTCTGTTCAGAAATCCATGTAATCTCAGTTTACATTGTACAGAAATGTATTTTGTGAACATATGATCATCCAGAATAGTAATATGCAATATTTATGTCAGTCCATACATTATAACTTGGCTGTCTTATCAAATAATAATAGTCTGTTTACCATGAAGTTGCTGTCCAAACTATCATGTTTTGAAAAAGAAACACTACCTTTTAAAAAATTTTTGAAACAGCAAAATTTTCTCTATTCTAGTAATGCATCTTCATCATGTATTTATTGCAACATTTTTTGTGCATGGATTTATACAAATGAACATAAAATTTCAGCTGCATATTATTCATATTTTGACAAATGCCATTTTCCATATGCTATGTAATCATATTTTTGTTCTATTTCAGCATAATGCACTGTCTTTCTCCGAATGCATAAATTTTTTTTCATAAACAGACAGATGAGCTATTTATGAAACTTTATTTTACGGCTATATATAGTCTGTATTTTTAAACAAGAATAAAAATTCCTGCATTAACAATAGATTGTGAAACATTTTCCAACATATTCAGAATACTGTTAAAAAACTCAGCGGTTTAATTAGGTGAAAGATGATGTCTAAGTAAACAACTTCTGACCAGGCAGGGAGATCTACCTAATTGCTTGAGCACAACAAGCCCTGCCCAAATGATCTATAGATTTGTATATATACTACATAGTGTGCTAAAATTTAGTGCAATTAGGAAATGCATAGTACAGTTGTAAATTCTTCTTCAGTTGTTTCTTTCAATAAGCAGAAATGTACTTGAGATCTTTTGCGCAGCCCTGTATATGATCTGTAGAATTTATGCACACCAAGTAGTATGCAAATAAACAGTTAAATTTAAATACTCATACCACAACTGAAAACTCACTTCCAGCACATGTTTACAGATAGTACTATAATTAAATTCTTTTGTATGTAATATCGTTCATAAAGTAAATTGATGATGAATGCTATGCACACCATATTTTATAAGGAAAGCACAGAAATGTAAACAAACACCTTGCGCAGTTGTGATACACAGTAACTCGGGGTAAAACATTACTGAGTTTGATATGAATACAGATTGTATATTTTACATTATATACAGGCTGTATCTTTTGACATATCTTCATTTGATTTACCCACATATGCAGAAAATTTGAGCCTTCTAGCCAAAATAAGGTATGTGGATAAATTAAATGAAATGAATATCCATGCATATCAATTTCCCCATATACCATCTCGAAATGTGAATTGGGAGATAATATACATTTATGGTCACATGTTCCTATATTGAAACAATATTAATATATGCACTAAAAACTGCAGCGTTTTAAATGGTAAACAATATTTTTAATGTGATTCTAGACATGTATATTGCAAAGTAAAAGTATAATCAGAATGGAAAAGTTTTATCGTTATAATCAATAAATGTATTTGGTTTATGAAACCTGTAAATAAAAATAAATGTCTTAATTAAACCAAGTATATGCATATAAGATTAAATTTGACTTAGTGAGTCAGAAAGTAACCAGTTTGGATCACTCACAGAGACAAAGTTAAACTGAACCAAATGTGTG
This sequence comes from Maratus michaelseni, assembly GCA_963931845.1. Classification (NCBI taxonomy): domain Eukaryota; kingdom Metazoa; phylum Arthropoda; class Arachnida; order Araneae; family Salticidae; genus Maratus; species Maratus michaelseni. The sequence continues at coordinate 437,617,168 of OZ007586.1, read as the reverse complement.
TTGGTTAAAAGTATTTTATACTTTTTCTTAAATATTTTAAACTTGCATTATAAACAATAATTTTGCCTTTCTTTCAAACTTTCACACAAGCAAACTAATAAGAAATTAAATGGAGTAAAATCTGTGTGTAATAAACCTGCCTTAAAAAAAAAAATTCATAATCTATATATTTTAAACGTTTTCTTTTGACAGTCCGTAAGAACAAACTACTGCATCAAATTACATCATTCTTTTTTTAAATGAAAGATATTTGGACACAGATTTGTTATCGTACATTTGTTTGTTCAAAATTTTAATTAATTAGCCGTAATTTTAAATTAAACTCTTACTTCTGCGTATGATGTCATAAAGTCGGCAATCAGATAGCTTCCACCGTTGCAAAGATAAAAGAAAAATAATAAATATTAAATACACGTGGCTTTTAGACCGAATTTTTTAATTTGCAAGTTAAATTTTGGTAATCTATATATTTAAAACGCTGCGTGTTTTCTTTGGATAGTTAATGAGAAAAAAAACTACTGCATTAAATTACATGATTTTTATTTTAAATGAAAGATGTTTGGCCACAGATTTGTTATCGTGCATTCGTTTGTTCAATACTTTTATTAATTAGCAGAATTTGAATTTTAAATGTTTTTATTTTAATTTCTTCAAAATGGTGGCAATCAGATAACTTCCATTGATGCGAGGATAAAAGAGAAATAATGAAAATTTTCAGACACATGGTTTTTTGGCCAAATTTTTAATCTGCAAGTTAAATTTTGATAAAAATATTTATTCATGTGCACTTTATTTTTATAAGCGTTTAAAATTCATATTTATTGTGACGTCATAGGAATATTGTCCTTTTTTTTTTTCTTTATGCATTATAACTTTATTGATGCCAATTTTTCATTACAATTAAATACAAAATATATTTTTGTGTACATGGGGGTTAAGCATAAAAGTAATGTACATAAAGTACATGTGAAAAGTTTGCGCCGGTGAAAATTATGTTATGCTTACCTTGAAATGCATTTTTTTTTACTGATAAAACTAAAGAGAAAAAATTATATGATAGAGTCAACATGACATAATTTTAACTGATTTTTCAATTCTTAATTATAGTGATTAGAATTGGATATTGATTATTTCATCTTGATTGCATGAATTTAAAAAAAAATCACAAATGTAAAGGATTCTAGGAAAAGTTAAATTATTAAAAATAGTGTTACGGTAAAAAAAAAAGCTTGAAATAATGATTATAAGTTCATTTAAAAGTTCCTTATTAGCGGCAAAGTCCTATTTCTTTCATTGTGGATTTCTCTGTCGATGCCAAAAAGTGGTATTCTACTTTTGGATGCCAGCCAAAACCCAGCGGCAATTTTTAGAAATGTGTAATGATTGTGACAACAAACGGTGCTATTACTTTCGCTTTTATCATGCATTCCACTTCTAAATACCATACAATTTCAATTCTTACATCATCAATTAGAAAAATGTTAACTTTCGAATGAAATTTATTTGAAAACTGCCGTTTACTTTAACGACTTTTTAAATAATTTTCAAGCATGAATTATTTTTCAAATCTATCTCAATAATGGACATCAGTTTGCTTCAATAATGTAAAATAGCCCCTGAGAAAGTTGGCACAATAGGAAATTGATTGCCCTAACAAACATAAAAAGTAAAAAAAAAGACCTTGATGAATCATAAGATCAGATTATCCATAAGATAGAGCCATTTTGGCACTAAACTAAAATCTGTCAAAAAAAAAAAAAAAAAAAAAAAACTATTTTCTGTTTATGTTGAGCATAAGATTGATATCATGTTGAATTCGTTGATGTATGTGTTGCATCAGAAAATGCTAGGAATTGTATTTTATTATTTTTTTTAAAGATCCATTGGATATTTCACTGTATAAGAGGGAAAAGATTCCTGATTGTGGAAGAGGGATAATGATCCTGATTATGAAAAGGGACCGAAGAATCCATACAAATAAATTACACTTGAAAGCATTAAAAATCTGCCTCATCTGCGGATTGTTTATTATTATTGTTAAAAAAATTTCTCCATCTTTACACAAAAATTGATTAGCTTAAAACTATGGATACATTTTCGAAGATATGGATTTGAAACAAACAATGATTAAAGAGGACATTTTAAAACTTGTTATTTAAAATTTGAAAAGTTTTTTAATGTTGAATTTCGATGGTGTCTTTGAGCAGATGCAATGTGCATGGGCATAGGAGCTCACTCAGTTGCATTATCACAGGGAGAGAGATGTGTGCTTTATTTACTATGTTCTTTTATTTACTGAGTATGATATGGACCTAGGAATATACTATTTGTTTGACACTTCATAGGTCCATGAAATTTTCTTTCTTGCAGTGGTGAATATGGCGATAATTTCAAACGGATTACTCAGTTGTTTACGGATTGTTTGTTTGGAGTTGGCATTGAAAATAGTACTGTATTTCAGCGGGGGGAAAACTTTTTAAATAAAATTTTTGAAACACTGTTTCATACTCTCCTCCTCTTAAATAATAAAGAAGCTTATTTTACTGATATTGTTATAGTAACTTTTTTCTGTCAAGTTTTGATGGATTACATCTAGTCCCAATTAAAACATTAAAATTCAATTACAGTAAAACATGTGAAAACGGAGCCTGTCTATAACAGAATCTTGTCTTAGAGAGGAAATTTTTATGGTTTCCATGAAAAAAATGTATTATAATTGTACCTGTTAAGATAAAACTTGTCTAAAAAGAAATTTTTACCAGTCCCACCTGATTCCGTTTTAGCAGGTTTGGTTATATCTCCACCCCTCCCCTGAAATGATAAGTCTAGATACGCCATTGATGAAAGCCATAACTATAATCTTAATATATTTTTTATATAAACACAGCAATATTTTCAAGTTTTAATCGCATTTACATGGAACACATTTTTTTTTAAACACACTAAACAATCATTATGCTTTGTTAGTAAGCAAAAATAACAAAATTTTCAATATTATTTTATTAAAACATTCAGAAAAAAAACACGTAAACCAATAATTCTCAACATTACAATGCAATGCAATACAATGTTAAACAACTTCTGATCCAAATAATCCATACATTACTTAAAGCAGAATAATAGTTATTATTCTGGAATTATCACACTAATTTTAATAAATCAAATGAAAAATAAATGATTCATGAGCACAAGGATAAAAAAAATAATAATATTAAGACAAATATTTTATATTAAATAAAAATGAACTTACTGTTATGAGCAATGTGATTTCCCAATGTTTTGCCCTGAGTAGCTTGCAGTTCATAGAGTTTGTTTATGTGTGATGTCATCTACGCTTTCCTCATAGTAAGCATTTTGTAGTGCACCTCAGTGATATATATAAATTTCAATATGTTTCAAATAGTGTAATATCATTAAAATACACTGCAAACTATTTTTCCTCAGAGACCATAATATAACAGAATTCTTTTGAGTGTCTTTGTAAACAAACTGTGAATGCTACACACTTCATTTCCAATACCGAACATGCCATAGTAAACCTCAATGACATACATTAATTGCATGGCACAAGTACATTTAAGTGAGTTAGAGCACAGACAAACAGATAGATAGACAAACTGAATTCATAAACACTTGTTATGTTGGAAAGCATTAATAAGTCTAATTTTTTTTTTACTAGCTCTCCTTCAATTCAATTTAAAAACAATATACATAATTAAATCAACCATAATATTTAAAAAAAAAATTACTTTAAATTCATGTTCTACAGTTTTTGCATTGAAAATGTCCTACCGTGTATGTTAACTGCTAACACACATAAATTTAAAGTTTATTTTATTGTAATCAGGTCTTGCAAGCATTAGATATATTAAAAACTTGAATGGAGAAATTGTGTTTTTAAGCTACATCTTGTATAATAGAATGCTAACTGTATCAACTTTTGTATTTATTATATGTTTTTAATATGTAATGCAAATAACATTGGTCATGTGTTTGTTTTTTCCTTTTTAGATTTTTCCTGTGCGTATATCAAATTGTAATTTACATGGAGGAGATACGACATCTGGACTCAGCATGCTGCTACAGCATGTTCAATTTAAACAGTTTGCAAAAATTAGTTCTAGTGTTGTGTGTTCGTCTGTTTATAGCTTAGTTAGTCATGGTCAAAGTTCTCAGCAAGGCAATACGAATACTGAAATGTGGTTAGAAGTTGGTGGCTTTGGCTTAGGTCCAGTATACATTGATGCAGCAACATCACAATTGAAAAAAGATGCCGGAATTCTTCAAGAAAAATTTCTTAGGACTCATGATATGAAAAGGAAAAAAATATGGTTTTTATGGGGCAATGACACACCTTCTAGTCATGCTTATGAAGGAAAATGTGGGTGTGTTGGTGGCTGCGCTTTTTTTGGATATAACAAAAACGGAATGTCATTTTTTGTTGTGAATAATCCAGCAGCTGATGGCTTTGTCACTGCTAAATATCATTTGAGTTCAGATGGTACATATGGATTTGGTGAAAGTATATTACATAGAGGTCATTTTGTATTTGAAATTCCTGAAATTTTGAATGTCTTCTGTCCAGGATATAGCCCCACACAATCAGAAACTTCTTTTAATGTTACAGAAGTCTCTCATCAACATAGTATTCATAAAATGCCTGATACGGCATCAAAATCTTCTGATACATCTCAATTTATTAGTAAAGGCCAAAGTGCTTTCTCTGAAAGTTTCCTAAATGATAAAATTTCTTCTTTTCATCAAACTAAAGTGACTAGTGAATCAAAAGATAGCCAAAATAGTGACTTTAGCTCTGCTTTTCTCAGGGAAAGTAAACATAATCAAATGAGACACATTAAAAGACAATTTAGTAGTCCAACACACATGTCAATGCCATCAAGTTCCTCCATTTTATCTTCTTATCAGATTTCTATGGCCCAATCTGTCCCTTTATCTAGTAAACAACATGGTAGAGTTGATGCTAATGGTTCAAAGTCATTGATGAAATCTGAAGAATTGAAAAATACATTAGAAGGTACTTCTGGTTTCACATCTCATGTCAAAGAAGGCAGTGTCAGTCCTGGATTATCTCAAAATAGATACAGCTCCCGTGCATCTTTAAATGCTTGTCTGACTGGTAGAGATGGTGGTAATGGTTCAAGGCATTCTTTGGCAAGTGTAGCTGCTCGGAACTATTCCCCAAGGTCAATTCGTAGAGCTGCTTCTACTGAATCAACACATTCAACAGAAAGTTATTTCTCAGCTGATGAAGATGTTGGATCATCTGTTGATACAACTGATACTACTACATCTGATGAAGTACATGTTGATGAAGAGAAACATCATCCTGTTTTAAAAAGTAGTGTTAATTCATTTGACAGAAGAGTTTCAGCAACAAGAAGATCTCTTCATGATATACAAGAGACCCCATCACAAATTTCGAGTGACAGTGATTTGCATACAACTGTATTACAACGAACTCCATCTACTGGTCATCCTGATCCCTCAGATTCTAATTCTGTTTCAAGCACATCATTTTTATCTGCCGTGTCATCCCAAGAAGATATAGCCCTTGTTGATCTTCATAACCAAATGGATAAGCCTATTATAGAATCTCCTTTATTAATGTCATGCTACATGGCTCATATGACACAACTTCAGTGCCATCATTGGTTTCAACACCCCCCATTACCTCATCTAATTCATCAACCTAGTGATAATCAAACAGAAACTGTGAAAGACTTTGTCACTCATCGTTCTAATTCATCATGGAAGCCTAAATTTGTTCCTTTAACAGAAGGTTTTACAGCAATTCATATGATAGAGAAAAGCAAAATACCTTATTATCGCCAAAAATTTGGGACTGCTCAAAAATCTTCTAACAGTTGTGATGAAGAATTTCATCCTGGTTGTTTTCATCAAGACATTAAGAAAGGTATATCTCTTACTTTTATACTTTTTTGTTTAAATATTAAATCTACTGATAAGCAAAATATAAATTTTGCAATTATAAATTTCATATAAACATGTTATGCCATCAAACAGGATGCAATTTTTTGAAAGTTTTTTTAAAAACAAATCTACGGATAGATATTATAAAAATAACTGCTTCCTTTTTGCTTAAATGTTTTAACTAATAAGAGGTAATTAGAAAGTCTACCTACGCATGAAACATATTGTTTTGATTTATTTATGAGAAAAGGTATGAATAATGTTTATTTTTGGGAGGGTCTGTTTAAGTATTATTAATGTAATTAAGCTTTCTTTATCAGGTAACATAGAATTTTAAAATGAAAAGACCTGATATCTTGAGGGATTTTTTACCAGGTGTTGTGAGCAGATTTGACTATATTGCCCCTTTAAAGAGTCTTTGTTTATAGGGTTCTTAGGATCGTTAGGACTCTGGTTTTCACCTTGCTGATGCAATTTTACTGTTCCTCTTGGCGCCATACTCCCCTCACCTTTTCCATCTTTGCCTAGTCTCAACTTAGCCTTGGCAACAAAGTGTAGGGCACCCCAAAAAATTATTTTTGATGCTCTATGTGGCAATATTCTGAGGGTATATTTAACCTCTGGAGTGGCCCTGCTGTTGTGGGGTTCTCCAGTAGAGTTTTCAAAATTATATTTTTTGACTGTGTGATTTTGCTTTAAATTTTATCTTTTTATGTTTTACTACATTTTCAGTGGAGGTTTTACGTGGCCGTTTGCATTCCATTTTGCCATTCTTAAAGCACCCATGTTGTCTTGTCTTGATCAAACATTGATTTTTGATGATCATAAACAATTATATTTGGGATTACTTTTAATTTTCAAAAACAGATTATGCAAATTTATACAAATTTGATTATCAATTTTTAGATTTGGTATGATGATTACTTTTAAAATACATATATTATTATTATTATTGAATTATGATTTCTTAAGAAGTCTATTATAATTATATTTCAATTATACTAATTTCTCAATTTGCATGTTATGAATCAGATTTCTTTTAAATCCTTTATTTAACTTTTTCCCATTTCACATTTTAATGAGTCCACCTGCTTGTCTAGTGGTTAGGGCACTGGCTACTAGCCAAAAAGTACCGGGTTCGAATCCTGACTCAAGCATGTTTTTTTTTTTATAATGGATTAGATTTTACTATAAATAGAGGTCCCAGTCTATTTAGCCCTCATGTGCAAAAGATGACCATACTGCCTACTAGTTTAACAATGTCTTTTTTAAAGTTTTTTTAACTAGACTAGTTTTTGTATATGTATAGCTAAGTAGGGCAATATGCATTATAATCTATAGAAATGTATTTTTTATTATACATTTATATAATAGTGTAAAATTTAAGTGCCCTATACATTTTATGAGTGTTACTATAGTTATTTTATGCAGATTTTGACTCTGCTGTTGACAACAAAGCCAAAGAAAGCTATAGTGTTCCTTCTTATTTAATATGAACAAAGAACTGAAAAACTATTTTTTTTTTTATTTATTGAAAAAGTTCATATCAACATGAGTGTAACCTACATAATTTATTACTTATTTATTCAATAATAAATATTTTTTTCTTAAGAATTATGTATTTAAGTATCATTAGTTCTAACTTTACCTTCCTAAAAAGTGATAACATTTTTCTTGGGTCAAAATTATTTTTAAAAACTATTGATTGTTACTTTTTAAAAGTAAAATCAATCAAAATTACTAATCATCAAAGTTTTCTTTTTTAATTTCTGAAATACTGAGAAAGTATTTCATAAATGATCACATTCTTACTGTGTGTTAATCTGTACGAAATTAGTTTCATATAGACATTTCTTTTTACATAAAAGCTTTTTATATGTAAGCTCCCTGAAAAAATGTAAAAAACAAGAAGTCTTAAAAAGGTCAGTATGAAGATCTTAAGAAAAATAATTTTTAATAGAGTTATTCTCTATGCTGTATCTAGAGATTAATTGAATATTTTATCACTTTTTTTTAAATTATAAAAAAGTTTTGAAAGTAAAGAAATTAACAAACAATATTTGTTGAAATTGATGCATAAAAAAAGAGGAAAACTTTGAGGATGTACCTTTTATAGATTGCTTATGCTAAGAAAACCATGGATAATAAATAACAAGGTTACATCTGTAAAAGTAAATAAATAAATGTGACTATGATTTTGATTGAAAAAATATTTTTAAAATGTTTATTTTAAAAACAGATTTTAAAAAAATGTATATTTTAAAGCTATCATTAATTTTAGACTAAATAAAACACTTTTCCAGTTTTTAGTTCTTGACAAAAATTTTGACTCCTTTTTCTGATAAATTGTCATAAAAATGCAATTAAAAAAATAGATCTTCATGTTTATTGGAAATGTAAAAATACATTAATTTTTCATTAAAATTAATATTAATTAAATAGTTAAAAAATTAGTTGCATGAGATATTTGTATAGGCTTGCTGGTTTCTAATTCTTTCTTTTTTCTGTTTTACTTTTCAATATAGATGATGGATTTCATTGGGAGAACTCAGGTGTTAATGCATCAAAAAATATTTTCATTGTAAAATTCAGTGGAGATGTGCATTTTATGATATCTCCTCTTTTAATTGAGAGCTTCAAAAGGTAAAGTGAAATAATTCACTCAGTCTAAGTTGTGTATGAATTTTTGAATAAGTGTAAAAACTATTAATATTTTAAGATAGACATTTTTGCATATAACACACACAATATTATTTTGTGAAATATTTTCAAGATATTTTCCATGAACTGCTTAAAATATAATTTGTACATTTCTTGTAATTTAAAATGTTATACTTCAGTTTAATTTTATATTTTAATATACTGTACCAGAAAATTTATTGTATACACATTACTGTACCATTATTGTGCTAAATAATTTCTTAGAATGGCTAATGGTGACATAACATATTCATAAACATGGGAAATACACTCTGGAAATAGGTGAGACAAAAACAAATAAATAAAATTGCTTGCTTGCTTTTGCCATTTTAAATATTTTTGCATTTACATAGTAAGATGAATCTTTTCACAACATGATGGGTAAACCACCAACTGTAATTTTTCTTCATTTTAAAAAACTTTTCAACTGATCATAATTTTGTACAATATTTAGGTTTTTTTTTGGGAATAACATTGTGAAACTTAACCAGACTTTTGAATTATAACCTTGAGAAAACCCTCCTCTGCTTTTGTGCTTATATTTGTAGATGAGTATGATCAGCATAAAACACATAAAAAAAAGTAAATAAATAAAATATTATTCCAATGCTATTTTTCATAGCAGGGCATTATTTTGAGGAATTTTCTAAAGATGAAACAACTACATATGACAAAATTGCTAAATGTAACATTTTATAGATAAATTTTAAATAATTACTCCACTATGCAGTATGCAGAAACAGCTCTGTCATAGCATTCATTCTTGTCTCAGATTTGATATTCCATGTGTTCAAAATTATTTAGGGAACCTCAAATGAATCAAAAATGAAATTTCAAAAATAAAAAAATAATTTTATTGTGTATATTATTGTGTATTGTTAAAATAATAATAAAAATTTTGCTTAGTAAAAAACTTTCTCTGTTTTTTTATATATTTATGTACTCTTGCTGTCTCAAACTTCGATGTCTCGAAAACCTTGATATGTTAAAAAATTATTTTTCTCCTTGATATTACATATTTATATAATGTTAATTTTAATTCTTATGTCAAAGTAAAAAGTTAATTTTTCTAGAAAAATCATCGTTTAGTTGTGTTGAAGCAAATAGATGTATGTTTCCTAGAGTCTCTCACACCCTTCAAGTCTCTCTGGTCACTTGAATGGCAAGCAAAGGGAGCAAAAACAGGTGTTTCTCTTTTTCATATGAATGGCATTTTTGGGGGAAGGATTGGGTGGGTGAAGATGTATCTGCTAGCCAATTCTTTTGCCAAATCATGTATTTTGCCAAGGGGAAATCAACTATCCAATCATTTGTCAGTTATGTTTGTTGCTCAGGTGTGTTGTTGCAAATTTTCAGAATTTACTGAGTATGGTTAAGTCAGTCAGGGAAAAACTTAAGTTAAGTGATAAAATGTGTCGGTAAATCACCAGTTCTAGTCTGAAAAATGGAAAGTTCCAAAGAAGAGAAAACAGCAGGTGTTAAGCGAAAGTTAAACGTGTTGACAATTGAGAAAAAGGTAGCGATTTTAGAGGCTGTAGAAAAAGATGGAAAAAAGGGGCAAATCGCAAAGGATTTTCAAATTCCAGCATCAACTTTATCAACAATATTGAAAGACCAACAAAATTGAGAAACTTTTTAAGCAGGAAAAAGGAACCGCAAAGAAGATTAGAATGGTCAGATATCCTGATTTAGAAGAATGCCTCATAAAATGGTTTAAACAGTGCAGAGATCGCAATGTCCCTCTTGGAGGCAATACGTGAAAAGAAAAGGCTGAACAGTTTGCAGAAAAGCTGGGACACAAAGATTTCAAAATCAGTAATAAATGACTGGAGAATTTAAAAAATGGTCACAATATTGTTTTTTGAAAATTGTGCGGTGAGAGCCAATGAGTGAGCGATGAACTTTGTTTGGAATGGATTAAAAATCATCCTGATCTTTTGAAAGAATATTCCCCGGAAAACATTTACAATGCTGATGAGACAGGACTTTTCTTTAAAGCACTGCCAGACAAAATGGCAGTTTTCAAAGAAGAAATATGTCATGGAGGAAAACAGAGTAAAGAGCTAGTAACATTACTGTTAGCTGCCAACATGAGTGGGACCGAGAAGATAACCCCTTTAATGATTGGGAAATCCAGAAGCCCAAGGTTCTTTAAAGAAATGAAATCTTTTCTTCTTCATTATAAAGTAAACAGAAAGGTTTGGATAATAAGTGAATTTTTTTCAGACTGGCTGAAGCAAATAAATAAGAATATGTGCAAAAAGAAGAGGAAAATCATTCTTTTCATCGACAATTGCAAGGCTCACGGCATAATTCCTGAAAAGAAAGCAGTAAAAGTAGTTTTCCTCCCACCAAATACCACTTCCAAGTTGTAACCCCTCAATCAAGGGTTAATCAGAAGTTTCAATGTTGGATACAGGAAGGAGGTAGTAAAGAAGATGGTAGATGCAATTGATGGGGAAAAAAAAATTACGCTATTAAACATTATTGATTGCATGTGGATGGCTGACTGAACTTGGAAGGATGTGAGGATGTGACACAAAAGACTATCATAAACTATTTTAGAAAAGCTGGTTTTGTGAAAGAAGTAGAAAATTAAATTGAGTCAGACGAGGAACAGGAAACCATCACTGAACCCAAATATAAAATACAGTGTGAAAGATGGGGGAAAATTTCAAAATCACTCATTTTTTCTGAAAACATAACTTTTGAAGATTTTGCTGAATTAGATGCTGACGTTGAAGTCTGTGAGTTGTGGATTGATGATGAAATCATTTCTCAATCGATTTCTTCTCTGCCATCTGATGATGAGGAAGAAGTGGATGTTCCAGAACTATCACCTAGCATTACTGCGGCCCAAGCTAAAGATGCTGTCCACATACTACGACGCTTCATGGAATGCTTGGAAAATGTGGAAAATGATGACTTTGTCGTTATTTTTCGAATAGAAAAATTGGTTTTCAATTTAATGTAATTTTCCACTATTTTAAAAATTTAAATTATCATTGCTATATTTAGACTTATTGTCAACTATCATTACATATTTATACATACTTATTCTCATCTATCACGACCCTAATTTTTATAATATTATTCCGTATCTTGTGTTTTTACTTGAATATTTATGTTTTGGTTATGACCTTGTTATCTCGATTTTTTTTTTTAACGTCCCTTCGACTTCGAGAGTATACTGTATATACTTTCAGCTAAGATACTGTCTTTCACAAAAAGTGATTTTCAAATGTCATGTCAAGAAAAAGATGCATGCATCTTTATTTGATTCATTAAAAAAAAAAAGAAGTGTAATTGGATTTAAAATTCTCTTCTTTCCAAATATAAACACATAAGGGGTGCACTAGACATTTTCAAATCACTTTTTAAGAGATTTTACACACAGGCACACACAACATTATTTTACAGAACATTGATAAAAAATGTGTTTTAAAATGTATTGCATAACAGAATTTATAGTGAATATTTTTCATTAGAAAAAAAGTCAAGTTTTTCCTCCTATTTTTCCTAGTACTGAGTGAATTAGGCTTTTTATGTTTTTGTGTTATTTCTATATTAAAACTTTTGATATATTGAGTGCTTCTATTTGAAAACACTGCAATTGATGTTTATGTATTAATAAGGATTTTTTTAAGTATCTGAAATAAATCTCTTTTGAATTGTAGTTTTATTGATGTTATTACTCCAGTGTTATCTCAACTCCATCTTCTAACTGTTGTAAATCAATTACATATCATGTGTTCTCGTGAAGTTCAGAAGCATAATCAGCTAAAAAAAGAAAAAGTTCTTCATTTAAGCCAGTTAAAAGCACAAATTATTGAAAAAACTCAAAAGAGATCTACAAGTGGAGCAAAAAACCCTAAAGAGGCTACAGAAAATATTGGTACCAGCTTTGAAGAGACCAAAGCATGCCATATTAGAACCCTGATAAAAGTATCTAAGGTAAGTATTGATAAAAATGTATTAATGTAGATTTTTTCATTGATATGCATTTATTTGGATCATTAAAACTCTCAACTTATATATATTATATATAGACAATTTTTATTTGTGTAATGTGATGAAGTATAATTGTTTAATGATCTGTTTTCTCTCTTTCTCTCTCATAGCATTTTTATATAATTTCATATAAAATAATCATCAAATTTTTAATGAAAAAAAAAGAAAAACTTGTCATTATTGTTTGTGTTTTTGGAGCTCATTAAACCGAGTCTTTAGAGTAGAAAATTTATCATTTACTAGATTCTAAATTCTTATCTTAAATTTTTTGTCATTTGAATTAATATGCTGAACAGTTTTTAAATGATTTCCAACCGTAGTATGTTTTTATTTACATAAATATACTTATCTAAAGGTAAAATAAGGTAAAAAAATGTTCTGAATATGTGATAAGTTTTAAGAATGTTTTGTTCTTAGAACTTATGAATTAAATCATTTTAAGTTCCTCTGAATTTTAGAATTACACAAGAATGACCTTTGTTTATTTATTAATTTTCCAAGGAATTTTCTTTTATATGTCTATAGTGTGCAAATCTATATGCATTTTCTGTGTTTATTTAAAGCCCACTAATAGTTTTAAAGGGTTAAAATAATTATTTAGTACATATTTACATGTATGCATATATATAATTATAATACTTTTGAATTCAAAATACATTAAACAAATTCTTGCAACAAATCTAACCAAATTTCCAATTTTAAGATAGGTAACTATAAAGTATATACAGCATACAATTAAGGGAATATATAATCAACAAATTCAAACATCAAATTACCGAAGCACCATTCCAGAGACTGCACACAGCCAAACAAACATAAAAGTTTTTAAGAAAACTTAGAAAATTAATAGACATAATGATATAAAAGATGCCATATAAATAAAACAGATGTAACCCTATAACATAAGAAAAAATAATGGAATCTGGATATCAAATGGAATTTGAAAGGAATAAAGACATGTGTAGTGCTTAATCATCAGTCTGGCAGAACACTACACATGTCTAAAAAATAATGCAATATTTCATAAAATAAACTGGCAAATATGCTAAGACCAGTTTATTTCTGCCAGAAATATTGTATTAATAGAAGTAAATGAATGAAATAAACCATGAAAGATAGATAATAATTTTTTTTTTTGTGCTCACAAAACAAGAAATTTGTCACACAATGCAAAGCCAGCACACTCACATAATTTGAATTGAGCACGTGAGAATGCATAAATCTATGACCATGGCTACAGTTAATTTAAATTGAGACATTAATAGATGAAAGAAAAGAAAAATATATTGGAAAAAAATTATTAGAAGTAAAACATACAGAAAACAATAATATAAAACACCCTATTTAATTTTGTGAAAAACAGTTATTTGAAATGATTTTCTAATTATTATCTAGCAAAAAAAAAATAAGAGAGAGAAAAAATATAGAATAATACAATTCTGCCCTCTGCATAGCAATTAAATATTGTTAGCAAAATGTATTTGCTAAATCATAGTGCTGCCATCTATATAACATTTTCACATTTAACACAAATATATAGTACTACAAAGAAGAGGAATTTTAAAAAAAGGGATTTTACTTAAAATACATAAATATATTAAAATTAATTTAAACAAAAAAAGTAACATTAATTTGATCACATCATATTTATCATTAATCCTCTCGGCACCGATTTTTTTTTTCCAATTTTGGGAAAAATTACTTTTACGCTAACAAAATTAAAAGTAGCTATCGAAATCACAGAAGTTACAGTTTACTGAAATTTAACGAATGTGTTCTTTACAGAAATCTAACGAATGTAGTTATGTTGCATGTTTTTTCTATGAAAATAGTCTAAGGAAGAATTTTTTAAGACGTTTGGAAAATGTCGTATTACAACCAAATTAAACAAACATAAAAAATTTAGTAGTATTTTTTATCTTTTATCACAAATTACTAATTCGGAAAAGGAGTCCCTAATTTAAATTTAAAGAGTGAAACATATGTTTAAATGAAAAGAAACGCCAACGGTTTATTAATAATTAATAAAACTTTTATTAATATTATTATTAATAAATGCTGAAACACTAGTAACATCATAATAGTAAATGTATCGACATATGCTATCACTATTAGGTGTTGGAATTAACAAAAATATTTTTTTTCTTTAAAATATTACATTTCGAAGTAGGAGCCTCATATGAGGCCCAGGGTGACGAGAGGGTTAATTACCAAAAATGCCAGTAAATAAATAAATATAAATAAATAAATAAAAGTACATTATTAATAAGTAATTTCATCATTGATTTATAACCATTATTTCTATACACAAAACTATTTAATCTAAATTTTATTAAAGCACCCAATTTATAAAGCAACAAAGTATTCTAAAATATAATAATATTAAGAAAGAATAAATATGTAAGTTTTGGAAAATATTGGCTAAAATGAATTTCTTTTCAGTACTGCCATCTGTGTCCCTTTATGAAAATTGAAACAAATATTTAGTGCAGCATAATTTAATAAATAAATAAATATTAAAATCAATATAATACACATGCACACACACACACACACATATGTATATAAACTTTATTTTAGCATCATAGGCATGATTTATTAATAATTACCGGTATAATATTATGTTCATAATTAATATGTAAATTCAACATTTGATTATATTATTTCTATACTCAAAACGTTTTAATCAGACTGTAATCAAATCACCAAATTCTTATGTAGCATCTAATTATTCTTAATCATTGTAATAATAATAAAGTATAGCTATGATATTAAGTTTTTTAATTATAAAATTCTCAATTTATTATAATTGATCACTCATATACCAATGACTTCAAAATAAAGTTTATAGAAATTCATTCCAATAACCACAGTGTATATTTAATTTGTTTTTGTATGTGTTTTGTTACGTATAAACACCAAAATTTATTATGTAATAATTTTTTATGTGTTTTTGTGATGTGTTAAAGTGTGCATGTATAAGTTCAGTCTATTATAGGGTAGATTGGGTGAAGGTTTAGATTGGGTGAAGTTTTTGATTTATTTTTTTTATAAAATTGCCTGTTGTTTTTATTTGTTATTCATTAATTTGTTGTTAAAGTTGATACATTTATATATGATTTAAAAATGTATTTCATTTTGCAAATGTCATAGAAAGCATAAAAAATTTTGCTTTTGTAAATGCTTGCATTTCGGCATAAGGGTAAGATACCTTCTGGAGTTTCAAAGTAAACAATAATTTTTGTAAAGCAGTGCAACACATAATGGAACGAAAAAAGTAACTTTGCTATTTTAGACATACTAAAGTTGTTTCTTACTTAGTATTCAACAATTACAAAAATATGAATGTAACAAACATTGGCAATTAAATAGAATACAAACTAACATTTGAAAAAAAAAAACGTTCTATATAACATTTAAAAGTATTATGGAACTTAAGTATGCTAATTTTTAAAACTTTATAACAAGCTGAAATATGGCAAAGCCACTAAGATAAAGTTGTTTAGAGTCCAGCCTTTTTACTAATGTTCATGCGAAAATGTTGTAATGCGTTTTTCATATGTTCCTCATTTCTTTTCAGCAATATCTCAGCTCTGCTGTAAACTGCACATTTATCTAGCATCTTTGAGCAACTTTCATGTAACAAACAGTTGCACTGAATGCATTTGATCCAGTCACATTTTTCTGAAGTTTTATTGTACTCTTCTAGACACTCTGAACACTCATTCTTATTCACTTTAAAAAAATCTTCATTTTCTGAATCATGACAGGGAATTTCATCATCCATATCATCGTCTGTTGCAAATTCTCGCTTTCTAGCTTTTGACTTATTCTTAAACACTAGGAAAAACACTTTTTAAGAAAAGATAAGCACTTTTTTTTAGAAAAGTTTGAGACATCTGGCAATTCACAGCTGCTATTTCCTCTCTGCTTTGGTTTCGCTTTTATAGGTCTAGTTTTTTTTTTTTTTCCTTTCTCAACTTTTTTCCTTTCTTTGCTTTTCCCCCCTTCATAAGCTTCTTTTTTCTGCCATTTTACTTTATTTTTTTCAATAACTTCTGATGATGTAAGTACTTGAGCTTCTTGCCTTCTTTTACTATGCTTTCTCGTTTCATAAACTGGAACAGGTGAAATTTCTTGGAGAAATTTTGTTGGAGAAGACAGTGTGATATTTTCGGCAGTTGGCACAAGATCTTGTTTATCACTTAATGGCAAGTTGATTGTTAGGCCAGTCGACTGTTTGTATGATTTTAGTGATATGCATGGTTGGGAGAAATCTTGAATCAGCTGCTTAGAAGATGGTCTTGAGAGTTTGTTCGACTGTTTTGAAGTGGATTTCTCCTTGAAAAACTAGGCTGTGTTGTTCGTTGGACCCAACAAAAGCTCGACTTGGAATAGCTGTTGGATTAAATGGAGATATTCCCATTGCTTCAAAAGACACAATCCCATTTTGTGCGGTAGCAGTTTCTTAATACTTTTTAAGTCATTTTCAACATTTACTAAATTTGTGATTTTAATCAATAATTTTTTTTAAAAATCAGTCGATTTAAATAACGATTTAATCACTGATTTAAATCATCTGATTAAAATCATTGACACCTTAGTGAATACCCAAAAGTAATTTAAAACAATGAAAAAACAACCAGGTAATGAAAAAAAACTGGCATCTTCCCCCTAAAGATTTTCATCGACTCACTCCAAATTATTGGACAAGACTCCGGTCTCCCTGTTAAAGTGAAGAAAAGTTAACCGGCTGCCATTTATATTTGGCAGAAAGGGCAGACACCAATACTCTCTAAAAACATCAGATTTATTTCTCTTATGTTTAAACTGTGACTTAAATAGGTAAATAAAGAAAGAGCGTTAAAGATTTTGGACACTTATCAAAAGTGTTAAGAGTAAATAGCAATAGAAAAGCATTATTTAAAACTTAAATAAAACAATGCAAACTGGAATTAAACTATCAGTAGGGAAGCCTCTTCACTGTAAAAAATTTTCCGGAAGGTTTCGGAAAAAAGCCGTGGCATTAAGATGCCACGGCTTTTTGCTGTTACGTTTCACAACAAAGTAGTGAAACATTCCAATTTTTCCAAAACATTCCGTAATATATACTCCGAAACCTTTCCTATCAAAATACTAAAATATTTCAGCGTCACGATACGCTTTCTTCCGGAACCTTTCATGTCAAAATGCTGAAACATTCCAACTTTACGGGATGTCTTTTTTCTGAACCTTTCATATCAAAATACTGAAATATTTCAGTTTCACAGAACGTCTTTTTT
The DNA here is from genome assembly GCA_963931845.1 of Maratus michaelseni. Classification (NCBI taxonomy): domain Eukaryota; kingdom Metazoa; phylum Arthropoda; class Arachnida; order Araneae; family Salticidae; genus Maratus; species Maratus michaelseni. The sequence goes on along the minus strand of OZ007586.1, from coordinate 437,599,223 downwards.
CGGATTTTTTTTTTTTTTTTTTTTTTTTTTTTTTTTTTTTTTTTAAATTCTGAAAATATTATTTTTTATTTATCAGGTAACAAAACCGAAGCTGTACAACAAAAATATATTAATTGAAACTCGCGACTAAACATATAAAAAATATTTGCTAAAATTGAATTCCGAGCTCGGACTTGCACAAGTAAATAAAGTATAAAACTGTTAATTATATTTTAAAAAAATGTAAACATTATTTTTATTCTTTTATTAAAATCATAAGTTTTTAGAAAATATAAAATTTCCTTTTAATCAATATTTTTCTGATTTAATAATTTACATCCTTGCTAGAACATTCAATAAGCAATACAAAGTATTAAAATAAGTATAAAAAGTAAGTATAAAAATCCCTGACGGATCGGCCTACAGGCACAGGTAGATTTCGAAGACGGAGACCGTTGGGCACCTGTTTATTGGGAATTGCAGGAGAAAGACCTATTTTCCATGATGTGGCAGTTGGGACAACCCACTTCGAAATATACCTCTGCCTGTAGGCGGATCCAGCAGGGATTTTTTTTTTTTTTTTTTTTTTTTTTTTTTTAACCATAAGAGTTGGTCCTATAAAAAACTTGTCAATATAAAATTTGTAGATAATACTAAGAAGATGATTTATAATAAATTCAAGCGGATTTGATATCTTAGGAACTGACGAAGTTATAATTTTTTTCTTCTGAAACCCCTATTTCTCCCCCCTCCTCCTTGGGGACATTTTTAATGAAATCAAAAATCTGTCATACATAAATTTTTAGACCTTTTCCTAGAAGTAATAATAACTTTAAATGAACTTGTCAATATAAAAGTTGTAGATAATTTTAAGGATATTTACAATAAATTTAAGCGGATTTGATATCTTGGGAATTGGCGAAGTTATGAATTTTTTCCTTCTGAAACCTCCCTTTCCCCCCACCCTTAGGGCCATTTTTAATGATATCAAAAATCTGTCATACATAAATTTTCGGCCCTTTTCCTAGAAGTAATAATAACTTTAAACGGATTTGATACATATCATAATTAAGAATTTATGGGTTTTTTTTTTGTTTTCACAAAAAGCCCCCCCATTTCTCCCCTCTTGGTTCGATTTTGCCCATTAACGAACTTCACCGAGATTTTATGTATCAATTTGGAAGAGATTTGTGCAGAATTATTGCAGTTATCGTGTCCATAAAAAAGTGACACACACATATATATATAAAATTTGAACTGGGGGTGGGTTTGGCTTCTGGGAGTCATAGTCGGCTTAGATCTGCAAAATTTTTTCAAAAATTCCAACGTAGGGGAGAATGTAATAGGTAGTATTTCTTACGAAATCTACCTAAAACGTCCAAAAACTACTTTTATGTGTTAATTTTTTTTCCTAATTTTACGTAATAAAATGGGAGAAATAGTACATTACACTTATTTTACGTATATCATATTTTATAAATAGGAAAGGCGGGACATTAAAAATTCTAAAATTATTTCACTTGCCCCTAAGACACAAATTAATTAAAATCATTTTGTTTATAATTAATTGAACGAAAAAAAAGGGCAATGTATGGTTCTATCTGCGGATAAGATTTTTGAAAACAGTTTACATATAACATAGGCTTAATGATGTATTTAAAAGACATTTTTATTAATTTATAAATTAAAGAAAGTACAAAAACTGATTAATAAAATATATAAATTTCTGAAAGATAACAAAAGTTGAACATGGACCTGATTTTATTACTCATTTAAAAAATACATAAATAAATAAATAAATAAATAAAAACACTTGTAGCATTTCCTCTATGATGCCAAATGCATTAATCCTTTGAAGGGCAGCGATACATGGCAAAAGTACGATGTTTTACAAGCTGTATTTTTCTATAATAATTTTTACGTGTAAAATATCCAAAATATAAAAGCAAACATTTCTATTCGAAAATACATGTGGCAAATTTAGGAATTTTTGGTATTTGCGCCATGCAAACGGCACCTGTTAAAGGGTTAAAAAAGCTAAATTTCATTAAGCAACACAAAAATTATAAAAACTGTTTGTGAAATATTTAAATATACTTTATTTCCTAAATTATTAAAAATATCAATTTTTAATAGCATAATTGAATTTGATTATACTGCAATTCTATGAAATTTTAAAAATAAAATATGATGTTGAACTTAAAAAATAAATTTTATAACGTGTTAAACTTACTAATGCATTACTCATATTAAATGATAGGAAGCTTATTTCAAAACAAAATTGAAAAATATTACTTATCTATATATTTTAATGAGAAGCATTTTCTCAATTGGCAGATACATTGTTTTTATTACAAAGAATAATTATTTCATAATTAGACATTATAAAAAATAATCAATATACTTTTTTTATTCAGTGTCTTATTTAAGCAACTAAATTTCAAAGTTTCGTATTACAGATAAAATGAAAATTCAAATAATAAAGCATAAAAAGATTTAAATTGGCTACTTACTTTAATCGGTTGATATCCAAACAAAGAATGACATTTGTTCAGATTGCTTTTGTCTCTACTTACCTAGGCAGCTGTTTTTTATTTTTCTTTAGTTATCAAAATGGCTAATGGAACATAAAACATGGAGCACGCATGCGCAGAATGCGGTTTGCAGAAAAGTTGAAACGTCTCAAAAATATTACACGAATTATAGCCGTAATTGACGTAGGACTTAAGAAAATCGAAATTCCGGTAAAATATGCGAAATGTTTCGGGATAATTTTCTGAAACGTTCTGAAAATTTTTTACAGTGTTGCATACAACTGAGTGGCATTTCCCTACAGTGCTGCATATAGGAAAACCATGTGACACGGCATCTTTTCCAATATGGCATCTCACCTCAAGTTACCCTAATTCTCATATAAATTTATAGAAATTACATAGCAATTACAACATTGTATATTTTATGTGTTATTTGTATGTGTCTAGTGTTTTGTTATGTATTATGTATAAACACCAAAGAATTGTTGAAAAGAATTAAAAATTTAACGTACTATGCAATTAGTATATCTATTAAGTTTTGCTTATATATTTTATTTATTTATTCTCTACAGATTAATGTCAGCATAATGCAAGCCTCAATTGTGGAAGAAGTAATTGCATTTTCTGCCTTAGATAATCTGAAAGATTTGACATGTATGTCATTGCTTTCTGTATGTATTGACAATACTGTAATACAACTTTCGCACAGTAGTCAAACAAAAAAAGTTATTCAAACATTCACAGATTATTGTAATGGTAGCATTGCAGCTCGCTCAAAAATTAGTGATCATGCTTCAAAAAGTGCTAAAACTGATTCACTGCCTGCTGAATTGTTGACAGTTGAACGGAGTGAAGCCCAACAGGAAGAAACTATATTATCTGCATCTGTTAATTATATCCATTGTCAATTACGCAGACTAAAGAATAACAGCAGTATTTTAAAAGAAGCTATGTTAACAGTAATTCCTTATCATCGAAGTAAAGTTCAATTTACTTTTGAAACTCATAGTGCTCTGACTAAACCAATGAATAAGCAAAGTGAAAAACAGGATTTTTTTGGTGATGTGGATTGGAATCAATACTTAGATGAAGAAAAAATGGGTTTTATAATGTTTGAATGTGGATTAGAAGATACAGGTGTAAAATTTGTTAAACGTAGTGGCTATGATTCACGAAAAAATATTGAAATAGAAAAAGAAACACATCCAGAAAAAGAAAACAAATCTGGTGTTAAATCAGGAAATGATTTTGCCCCTAAAAAGAAAATTTCAAAGCCTTCTCCAGACCTGCCTTCATCACCATCTAAGCCAAGTACTTCGTCTTTTAATCCTGATCATGCATGGGAAACAAACCTACCTGGTGTATCTGAGAAAGCAAGTTGTAGCACTGACAAAAATAAAACCGATCTTGATCAAAGACTTTTAAAGGGTGATGCATCATCATTCGTAATAGAGTTGAAAACTGTTTGGTTCAATTTTGCTGCTCCACCAAGAACCCCAAATACAAGGAAGATTGATTTTACCAGGTAATTTATCCCTTTAAAATTCTTTGTACTTTATTTAATTGAATAAATGGTGCTAATTTAAGACATAAGATAAAGCTTTAATCTGTGTTTATCCAACCATTTATTGTTTTTATTAATCAAATTGTTGAGATTTGAATGAAGCATATTTTTTCTGCTTTATTCACATAGGAATGTTCTTTTAAATTTTTTCACCACATTTTTTTCTTTTTTACATATATATATATATATATATATATATATTAATTTAATGTCAAGAATTATGTTAAGTCTAAAAGATTAGGATTTTATTATAAAGTTTGAAATCTAAACGTTTTTCTAAATAACAAATCCCTCACTATATTCCTTCACTACAGTTATATTATTGTTCAGTTTTATAAAAATACTAGCTGACCCGCCCGGCGTTGCCCAAGCCCATGTAATAAACTGAAATCTTTTAAAAAACGAAACTCTGGCCAAGGTTTCCGATGGCTTCGACACCGTATACCGGGCACGCTCGCACGCTCCAGAAAATCTTTTATTTCTCCCTTCCACCGCCAGGGGAGCAACCTCTTTCGGAAAGAACCTCTGAGACAGGTTAACGTTGCCTGCGGTACTGTATAGTAGGCGTGCGACAAAATCAAGCTGGTTTCGAGAAGATGGGAACATTATAAGCCGAGTTATTGAAATAAGGAACAGTTAGAGAAAATAATCATGAGTGAGGTGCCAGGTGAAGGGGATGTTCAAGTGTCCTTCAGAAAATGACTAATTAGGAGGACTACGATGCTTATTTAAAAATTCGTTCATTTGGTTAAGCTAGAAACTTAATTACAAATTTGGCTTAAAGTATTATTCGGAAATAGTGGTAACCGCTACTCATAAATTTACTTTAATGTTATAGAAGGTTACTATTGAGTTAATTATAATGTTTGGAATTAGTTGCGTAGAAATCGGAAATATAGTTGCGGAGATACGGAAACAGGGCATAGTTAGAGGAAAAACTTTGAAGGAAGGACCGGGGGGAGGGGATGTTCAAGTTCCCTTCAGCAAATGACTAATTAGGAGGATCACTATGCATCTTTAAAAATTCGTTCGTTTGGTTAAGCTAGAAACGTAATTACAAATTTGGCTTAAACTATTATTCGGAAATAGTGGTAGCCTCTACTCATAAATTAAGTTTAAAGTTATAAAGGGTGTCTATTAAGTTAATTATAATGTTTGGAATCACTTGCGTTCAAATCGGAAAGATAGTTGCTGAGATATGGAAACGGGGCATAGTTCAGTAAAAAGCCTTGAAGGAGGGTTCGGGAGGGAGGGAGGGGATGTTCAAGTTCTGTTCAGCAAATGACTAATTAGGACAACCGCTATGTATCTTTAAAAATTCGTTCGTTTGGTTAAGCTAGGAACTTAATTAGAAATTTGGCTTAAACTATTATTCAGAAATAGTGGTAACCACTACTCATAAATTTAGTTTAATGTTATAAAGGGTAACTATTAAGTTAATTATAATGTTTGGAATCACTTGTATTGAAATCGGAAAGATAGTTGATGAGATATGGAAACGGGAAATAGTTAGAGAAAACTGTGAAGGAGGGCCCCGGAAGGGGGGGGGGATGGCAAATGTTCAAGTGACCTTCAGCAAATAACTAATAAGGAGGATCACTATACATTCTAAAGATTGATTCATTTGGTTAAGCTAGGAACTTATTTTGAAATTTGGCTTAGGCTATTATTCGGAAATACTGGTAATTGCTTTTTAGAAATACACCTTGATGCAATGAATGCTGAGTTTTACAATAATTTAGTAAAAATGGAACTAAATGGAGAAGTTCGGAACATTATTACTGAGATATTACCGAGAAACTGAGATTGAAAATAGCGGTATTCTGTATATAAAACAATAATTAAACGCTACGGGTTAAAATTGTTAAATGTAATTAGACCCCTACCCCTTGCCATTCCCGCAAATATATAACAAATAATCTGTTAAATAAAGTTTTCTGTAATAGTAGTCTCTATCATAATAATATATGTCCTGTTTTAAAAAAACCTTAAACCCAGATAATTATAATGAAGAAAAACGTGCCTGTAAATGTCTTAAACAGGTGGCGTTTATGTAATTTGCCGTGAGTAGATGGCGCTGTATTAGCTTGGCTATATGCAGGTAACTGCAATCAATGTTGGCACTATTTCGTTATAAGTCCTTATCTATGCAACGTCACTCTGATTTATTTAATGTGTTCTGAGAAGATATTCTACACAACCAACCAACCAATGAAAAAAAGCGTATTTTTAATGAGAGTTCTTTGTGCATTTTAATTAATATTTCAGAAAGTAATCAAAATATTAAAATTCTGACGCAATGTTGCACCAGGAGAGGATTTGGACTACCTAAATCTAAATTTGCAGCCTTCTAGGTGGGCTAGATTTTCCTAGCCATCGCCAACAGACACACACACAGAGCGAAACTTTCTTTTATCAGTATAGATATTCATAGGAATGAAAGGGTGAAAATAAAAATTTTAGTAAAATGTTATGGATAAATAGGAGCTAGATACGTATTATGTACTATATATTGAGAATCTTTTAATATATGCTTTATTTCCATTCTAAATATGAGCATAAAATAAAATTTTTACATCTTAATGTATTTTTCCTTTTTTCCTTTCAGATTAGACTGGCATTTATTAAGCACTGCTACACCATCCATAAATGCTTGGTTAAAACCGAGTGACAGATTTATAGTGTCAGTAAAAAAGATGGCTAAAGAATCCAGTTTACGCACAGCTGCAGTTATGGCTTGCATGATGGCTGATGCATTAGATTTTCAAAGTATACATATGCCTGTAAAGGTAATTGATAATTTACTTTATATCATGCTTTCATGTACTGTGAAATTTCATTTAAACATATCTTAGAACTCAATGGCCTTACAATAATTTGAAGCAATCAAGTCTCAAAACACTTACATTAGAACTAATGTTAAAATTAGGTTTGTTATTTACCCTAACTTATTTTTTATCCCGTTGGTTAATTTGAACTATAAAAACAATTATCTTCATTTTGTTTTTCAAAATGATAAAGGTTAATGAATTGACAATTCTTATCAATATTGAAGATTTTTAAAGTAGTGGTGCTTGTTTTGCTCAATTTAAACTGAAAAACAATATTTTCTTTAAAATGGAGCTCTGATGTAATTGAAAATGTTTGCTCTACCTACATTAAAAATTTCTCAGAGCTTCTCTCTTATTATCTGCCAAATGATAACTTTAACTCCTGATGCAGGGGGGAGGAGAAATCATTTAATATGAATAGAACTATTTATGAATTATTTAATATCATTTATTAAATCTGATTAAATGAGGTTAATTAGTATATATTTTTGTAATATTACATTTTTAAAAATAATATTTTAGAACCATTTGTTGACATATTTTTTACACTTTTTTGCTGACTTCATATGATTGTGCCTGGCACAAATGCAAACAAATCTGCACTTTTTTTATAAATTTTTATCAAACAAGAAATTTAATTTATAAGGAAACCATGTTATTGCAATACATCTTTCATTACATGTATATTATTAATGTTGCATGCTTAAATTCCTCATGAAAATTATAAATTTTCAAATGGTCATGTTGTCAGGTATGTGGAAATATAGTGTTCCTAATAATTTTTTATTTTAGAATGTAATATGGATTTTTTACAATTTATATGTTTAAAACAATTGTGATTATACAAAATGTATCGTATCTTGTTTTTTTTAAGATAGCATGAAATGTTAATTTCTCTTTTAGAATCAGATAACTCAAACTTTTTTCTCAGTTCCTGACAGTTTGAATTAACGAGCATTGACTGTATTTATAAGTATAATACTGATGAAAAAAATGCTTAACTAAAGTTAGCTGTCATCATGTGACAATTTTTACTTCTGAGGAGATTCTGATTTTTTCTTCTTTTAGACGTAGACAACTTTCACATTTTGAAGTAAAATATGAAATATTCATATGAAATTGGAGTCTTGAAAGAATTGCTTGATTCAGTAACTTTTAAAGGATGAAAATAAAATATTTTATTATCATTTAAGATGAGGCGCTTGCTTAGTTAAAAATAACCATACCCTCTAGCAAAGGGAGTTTTTCAGGTTTTTTTAAATGATGCCCAATTATTTTAGATTAAAAATGAAGGTTTTATAAAAAGTGGTGCCTTGTCTTTGTATTTGCAACCCTTTTCCCATATAGTATCTGGCACACCCAAAGTAAATGCCCTAAATGTTTAACTAATCCAGTTAGTTAATTAGATAGTTCTAGTTAATTAGATTATCTCAAAGCTTCAATAGTTAAGTCGCATGGTTTGAGCATAGTAGACTATCTGACATATTTGTAAAACTATGTTTTTATCATCACAATTTACCAATAGTGAGATCTGTTGGAACATAGAATCAAAATTCATATTTTTCCATTTCATTAAAAGGTAGCACCATAATTATTTTCTTCCATTTTTCTTCTTATTAAAATTCTTCATGCCATAACAGACTAAATCACTTTTTCTTTTTTTTTCAATTATTGGTTGGTCATTTTAAAATTATTAATTAATGTTTAAACATTACATCCTTATGAAATAATTTATAGGACTGTTGCAAACCGTGTGTATTTGTTACTGAGTAACAAGTATTTTCTTTGATACGAAGTACTGAATCGTTACTTTGGAATACAACTCGTTACTGCGGAATACAACTCGTTACTGCATCAACGCTCTGCAGAACTAAATGAAACAAACTGCAAACGCTACCTTCACTCGCATGATTCATGGAGCTGGATAGTCTGATGCGAAAAGATGAGAGTTTTTGTTTAGACTTTGGATTCGATGAATTCATAGTCAGTTGTTTCCATATCAGTATCGCATATGTGTGTTCATTTAGTCATTTCGTTACTTTACAGATTTATAGTGTCAGTAAAAAAGATGGCTAAAGAATCCAGTTTACGCACAACTGTAGTTATGGCTTGCAGGATGGCTGATGCATTAGATTTTCAAAGTATACATATGCCTGTAAAGGCAATTGATAATTTACTTTATATCATGCTTTCATGTACTGTGAAATTAAGTATACATATGCCTAGTTTCGTTACTTTGGCTTCATAAAGACCCGTTTGTTCACTTAAAGACTGTTTATTCTTTAAGGGATTACACATGTTTTTTGTAATCTCACAGATATGAAGTTTTGCATGTATTTTTCAAATATTAACAGCAGAACTGATTGCATAAGAAGTAACTTATAGAACTTATTTTGGCCAAAAATATATTAAGATTTTCCATGCACATATTTAAAAAAGAAGGAAAACATTAAGGAACCATGGATCTAAGAAATAGGGAGGCAAGACGTGTTTGTTTTTCTTGTAGGACTTTAATTAGGTTTATTTAGTATTAAATATACATTTAATCAATTAAAATTGCTTCAATTTTACTGTAAATGAACATAAGCTTATAGTGAAATAAAATATTCATTGTAGCTATATTTAAGAAATGATAAAGTATTATTATGAAATATAACTCTTTTAATTATTGATTTTTATTCCTAAATGCATAAAATCAGCAGGTGCTTATGATCAGAAATTAAGAAATCGATTAGCATCTCTCTCTTTTTTCTTTAAATGCAAAAGAGTTTTCTGGAGATACTGTGAAAATGGGTGTTTTGAACCGGATTTCCGGACGCAACAGTGATGGAAAGATCATCACAAGACAGCACTTAATTATAATTTGAGATGTAATACATTTATCAAGATATGAGAAATGCTATTTGATTCCTCAATATTTCAATCACCTTGACTGACAATTTTATGATGTTATGTATTAAAATGTGTCTATGAATGTGTCAGAAAGTTTTGCTACATTGAGCAGGAGAAAATATGTTTTTGGGAACTGTCTTAATGCTACTTTCCATTATAGACACGCTCTGTCATTGTAGGTTTACTGTTTTCAGTAAACAATGAGTATTTTTATTAAAACTACTAAAGTAGTATTTTCTCTTTAATATATACAGTAAAACCTGCTGAGACGAAAATTGTAAAAAAACGCAGAAAAATTCTGATTTGGACATATTTTTCCGTCTTAGCAGATGAAATTGTATTGTATTATTTTTGTGGAAATGGACATTGGAATATTTCTATTCAAGGCAGAATTCTATTTTTACAGGTGTTATTGTATTTATTATTATATTTTAATTTTCACTTTTACGCAGATTTCTGTTACAGAGAGGCTGCGTAGTAACAAGATTCCTTTATGGGTCTAGGTCTAGGTAACAGTTTCCCAATCACCTCATGTATAGTATATAATTAGATTTTATGCAGTTCTGTAAACATATATATCACATGTAAGTACTTTAAGAGCGCTCAGTTTTATATTTTCTGAAGTGTTAAATGAAGGCATGTATCCAGATATATTTTATCTGTGATGTTTTGATGAATAATTAAAGTTAATTATAATCGAAACAAACTTCTGAAAATTAGAAAATACACCGAATATGTGTGTAGTACTTACGACTATTGTTAATATCTGTTTTCTAAATAGGTACGAAAGTAACGAGTAACGAATACTTTCTAATGGGTAGTGATTTTGAAAGTAACGAATACATACGGGTAGTCATTTAGTCATTACTTTTACAGTAATAATTAAAGGAATAGAAATAGTGAAACTGTGAATTTTTCAAATCATATTTTCTCAAGTTAGCTATGGTTCTAAGCACTTCATTTAGTTTTTGGTGGAAGATAGTTCGAGTTCTATCTTTTTTGTATGAACTATTTTCTTGTTAATAAACTTCATAATATAGATATCTCTTCAGTTAAAATTGTTGAGATTTTTAAGATAGGTAAAAGCCGGCACAGAATTCTTTACAAAAAGTTACTTTGTGAAAATATAAACATGCGCATTAATCGCTGATGTTGCATTTATTGCATTGAATTTTGAAAAATAACTTCTAGTTGTTGATTATTTAAGGCACATTTGCAATCAAAAAGTCTCTTTTTGACTTTTTGAAATAGGTTTATTTATTTGTAACTAAAATGTTAATTTCAGTTAAATCTACACATTGGAACATTCCTCTTGTCTGTAGAATCAAATGTCCCTTTCTTATTACTTTTAATGCATTTGAAAAATAATTTGTTTTTTACACTTAATTTACATTTTGTATTAAGTAAATGTTATAAGGATACATAGAATTTTTGATAAAAAATATTTAATTTAAAATTTTTGTTTGATTTTTTAACTTTGAAGCAAAAACAATATTGGTACAGATATTGTTTTAATTTTTCCCTAAAACAATATGAATAATTTGGATGAAAATTTTTGTATCAAAATAACAAGACCTTGTGTGTGAAGTATTCCTTCAACCAAAATACAAGGCAGTATTCAGGAATGTTTATGCAGCTAAACTAGATCCTTTAGAATACTGGCATCCAAAAATTAAGGTACACCCAGTTTTTTGTGTCTTAACTTACAATTACAGTATGAAACTCTTTATCCAGAAACCAGTTAACCAAAGAAACAGATATTCGAAATGATACTTCCAATTGACTGATTTTAGAATCTTTCCAGGAAAAAGTAACATACAGTGTCAGTTTCACATATGCACTGCTCGATTCATTATTACATGCATTGTATAACTCGATGCCATCATCTAGGATTTGAAAGGAAAGACATTTGTCATTTTGATTTTTATGCAGAATTGTTTACAAGGTTTTCCCATAAATTGGCTTCTTCCAAATGCTGATTAATCATTGATCTTGATTGAACCTGATCTTTAATCTGAGTAAGCAATCTAATAATTAATTTGAAATCAGAAACAATATCACATCCACATATATTCTGCAAATCTGACTAAATTGATGTTGCTTAATACTCAACCAGTTATCTGGAATATACCTGGCCTTGATCATTCTGGATAAATGGTTCTATACTGTAATATGAAAAGTTAAAATTTTGACAAACAGTTTCATGAACATTTAAGTTATTTTATATACTCATAGCATGCTTCATTATGCATAATTTACAAGTAAATAATTAGAAATTTTCAAATAAATCCTTGTTTCAAGATAAAGAATAAATGAAGGATCTTGAGAAAAATAGTTACAGTTCCACTTTAATAAAGATAGTCTTTTACTAGCAGTAACACAGTATAGCTTTTCCATTTATTTAGATTTTAATTCGAACTATAAAATTGTATGAATCTAATAAATTTGCTTTCAAATTTCATGAGAATTTAATTTACCTCTGTCAGTTCTCTATGCTTTACACTGTAACTTTCTTGATTTAGAATGTAAGTTCTTTATTTGTTGAATTTGTAATGGGAAGAAAAAGACATACACCATGCATATTTAAGATGCCAATTCTTCTTCCTTCCTGGTATTTTATATGTTTTATTAAAATGTATTTTAAAATTGTTATTTTATAAACAATTCTGAAGAGGTTGATATTGTTATTTATTGTGTTTCCAATTCATTTGTTTAATGTAATTTTGTTTTATTTTTAGAGTAAATATCTTACATACAAGTTATCACCTTTGGCTAAAACTCTTCAAGAAGATCCATCTTGTCAACTTTTGATAGTGTTGCGAAGATATCTAAAATTAGCAAATCTTCGTATTGTAGAAGAAAATTTATCGAATGATTATGTGCCTCCTTCAAAAACTTTATACCGTGGTTTAATAGCACTTAGTCGTCAGTGGAAAAATGTTCTGTACATGCCATTTCTTGTGGAACAAAATATTAGATTTCGTAGGAATATGCAACCTTTAACTATACCATTGTCTTCTCCAAACATTGATGCCCTACTGTCCAGTCATGATGATGGTGATAAGGTATCGATGGATGAGTGTGAAACTACTGATGAAACTACTCGTTTATTAAATGCAGAAGGGGGATCTTTAACTGTTGGTCAGGGGCCAAAAGTAACAAATGAAACAGTGCCAATAAAATCATATTCTAGTCCAGAAACTGGTTCAGGTTCTAGCAGCAGTCTACAAGAATTAACTGAAGAAGGTGTAAGTAGTGGTTCTGGACCTCCTAAAACTAGAAGAAAACTCCCTAGTTATCCACCACGTACTTCTAGAGCAAGTGTAGCTTTTCCTCTTTTAGGAGGCCCTCTTGATTCACCTGGGCGTTATGCAGGTGTGATGAATGGCAAAACAAATGGATTTCCTTTCCAGCAGTATGGAATTAATTCAAAGCTGAGAAGAAATGATAGTAGACAAAGCTTGAAGTCTACAACTTGGAGTTTATCTAGTGTTGAACCTAATTTGCAGTCTTCTGTATTTGGTACACCATTACACCAATTTCTTGAAGATCAACTTGATGAAGATTTATATAACTGGATGGCAAGGCAACAAGAATACATCCAATTAACCAATAACCAAAAAAGACTAGAACGTGCTCAGTTAGAAAGTAAAAAGAGTTCATTTTTTGACAGTGTTTTTGACAGTGAAATAAATAAATCAACAGCTAATGTTGTTAATTTTGCTCCTTTGAGTATTCAACTGGCTGATGCCCATGTTATATTCCAACCTCTTTTGAATAGCATAGGTGTACCAAATCAAACACACATAGCATCATTTAGCAGCATTTTTGGACCAAGAATATCAATTTCTGGGTCTGTTGAATTGATAAAAATTGATATTGTTGAATCTGAATATCAAAGTAGTGTGCATCAAAAGAAGAAGTCCAATCGTAAGCAATCTAACATACATGGCAAATTTTTCATTGACACAAGTATGGATACTCCTACCTTTATTTGTGATAAATTTTCAATAGATATGGAGCTACGAGAGGCTTTAAATAAAAAATCTAGTCATATTAATAACGATACTCTAATGACATCTCCTGCATTTTTATTTATGCCTAATAACTCAATGCATTCAACTATAATAAATTTCACAATTGACATAAATTTTGTAGCTCAACAAGTTAATATGCCTCTTCTCCGGCTATTGCATCAGTTTTCAACTATGTATGAAAATATAAAAGAAACAAGATTAGAATTAAAAGCTAATAGGCCAAATTCTTTTAAAGAAAGTATTAAAAATGAAAAGAAAGGCTTTTCTCCCTCAGAAAGCCAAACTGGTAGTTATCACATCAATTCTCCAAAACCTGCTCCTGCAAAATTCAGCACCCCTACTCCTACTAAATCTTCTTCTGCTGGTGTTTCTAGTATCACAAATGGAATTAGAAAACCTCATAGCCTGTCTCAAAGATTAAGAGCAACTACAAAAGGTTACACTAATTTACAAGACGTGACTTCTAAGGATGAACGTTCTTCTAGTCCTCTAAGCTCCGCATTGAGCGAATCTGTTGCAATTGATATTCCCGAAGTGTGTTCTGAACATGGTTCTAGATCTGAGGAGACAGAACTTGTATCAGCCAAAGAATTTCAGCCCCGTTGCTGGAGGACAATGTGTTACTTATTGGATTTGTATGATACAATGCCCGAACCAAAGACAGTTAATGAAAGGTATTTTTTAATACTTTTAAGAATTGTAATAGTAATAGTAAGATTAATATTAGTTAATAAAATAACAATAACTCATTAAATTGCATAATTAAATTTTATTGATAAACAATTATTTTCCTTTATATTAATAAAGAAAAAGGTTTCAGTTATTTAAGTTAATGTTTCAGTTATTTAAATTTATTCTGAGTGTCTCATATTGAAGAATAAAAGTTGGTAGTTGATTTAATTTTTCTTACAAATGAATGACTGACATATAAATATTAGAAAGTTGATCAAAATTTATTTTAAAAGCTGTTCAAAGATCAAGTTTTGCTGAGTGAACAGCAATACTGTAATTGAAGCAATTCAAAATCCATTCCTATTTTATATCAGCATGTTGTCTATCATTTTTTTTCTCATCTAATAACCCCCTCTCTCTTTCTCTTTCAAAAAAAAAGAAAGAAGAAGGAAAAACATGTACACTTTTCTATTAACAAACTACCAAAAGAAAATTTACACAACTAATGTTTTTTTAAGGTATTTCATGGAAATGTAAAGATTATGCTCAGAGTTTTAAAACTCATTGAGCTTTTATATTTCTCATTCAATATTTAAATAC
Source organism: Maratus michaelseni (assembly GCA_963931845.1). Lineage (NCBI taxonomy): Eukaryota > Metazoa > Arthropoda > Arachnida > Araneae > Salticidae > Maratus > Maratus michaelseni. Next base: position 437,584,114 of record OZ007586.1, on the reverse strand, counting down.
GTTTTGCTTGAATTTTACTGATAATTTAGTTTTAATTCAAATTACATCCCTTTGTAAAATAAATTCATGGAATTACAGCTGTTAAGAAACATAGAATAGATGAAATTTGGTTCTGAATTAAAATCATCTCTTTTAATATGATACCATAGTAAAAAGCAACAAAATGAACTAATGACGTTTTCAAAATGCTATTTTTGAAACACAATAACCTTTATATTTATGCAATAATGGCATCACTGATGTTGTTACTAACCATTGATGATAATAATGATCTAGAGTTACTAATGTAAGATATCACTGTGAGAAACTCATTACCTAAAGTTTGCAAGTATACCTTGAAAGTAAAGAATTGTAGCATTATTATAACGTATTTAAGGGGGCTTCTTATGAATGAATGTATCTGAATTTTACAATTTTAAACCAAATTAAAACTATTATGCTTTATATATTTATTTGCAGCTTGTTTTTATACATAAATATTTAAACTAAAGTTAATCAATAATCATGTAATGTTTTAATTGAAAAATTAGCCCCAAATAATATATAATTCTTTATACAAGATAGACTGACCATATATGTAACTATGGTTGTATTCAGTTAGAAAGATTTTGTAATCAAACGATCTGGCACTTATTCAAAATATTATTAAAATTTTAATAAAAACATCATTAAAAACAGTTTTCAAAATAACTACATTGGAACTTTAACTCAACATTTCAAGTTAATTAAAAGAAAAAAAAACTGGTAAGGTAAGTTTTACATTTAAAAAAATGGGTGAATTGAATTTGTTTTTAAAGATCATTTATTTATTATGAAATTTAAGATATTAAATCTACATAACATATTTGTATGCATTATTATATATTAAAATTATGAAATAGTTAAAAACCCTCATTTATTTAACTGTTAACTTTGCTTGTAGATTACTAATTTTTCTTTTTTTTTGTTACTTCCTGAAAAATAATGAAATATTTTTGTTTTTCTTTCTGAATGAATAAATCCCTCTTCAGTAATTTATTCATTGAGTCTCTTCTGCATATGTGACAAATAATGCATTACTTCTTCAGCTATTAATGCATTTTTAGCAGAATTGTGCATGCATTTTGTCCATTTTATCTGAACTTTGAAATTCTTATCCTTTTATGAAATAAAGAACACATGCTTTGAATAATCAATAAGAAGTTTTCTACTGAAATGCATTGAGTTAGAAAGTTTTTTGTTCCATTGGAGTTAATATTATTTCAGCTATTGGAATAAAAAATGTTGATCAGGATAGTTGAGTTATCCACATGTCAAATTTTAGTAGTTTACTGTGCATGGAAACAATTTTTTATTTTCTTTTAATTCATGTCCAAATGAATATTTCAGTTATTGTACTCATTTTCATTTTCGTAATATACAAATACTAAAAAAAATAATGTTATAATGTTAGTGATTTTATAATTCTGTCAATTTATCTGTATTTATTGTTGCTTTTTATATCCTAAATATAATGTAATCATTGTAAAATTTAAAATGAAATAATATAATTAAACTTATAAGCAGGTATCTAATATTTTCTGTTTTCCTGAAACAAAATAAGAATTTATCAGAATTAGGGGTTTAAGAAATATCCAAGGTAAAAGGATATGAAAAAATGTTATGAGAAAGACCTTGGCAGGATAGAAATTTTAAGTTAACCTAAGTTTTATGAGCATGTTTATGAAATTCTGGAATAGTTCTTAGATGCTCAGGAGGTTAAAGATGGATTTTTTAAAAGTATATATGTGTTTATTTTTTTTTTAAATATATATAGAATTGATTAAATTAAAATTCAAAAATTTTTATGCCATTTCTCATCATCTTTTAAACATTAATTTTGTTGTATCAAACTACTAGATTTGCTGAATTTAGATAATAATGAACTTAATTCTCAACACCTTATGTATTTTCAGTTTACTTTGAGTAATTATTTCATGAACTGTTCCTGAATTCTTATTTTAAATTTATCTGCAGGAGTTCTGTACATTGTCAGCAAGATAGAAAATCACCTGATGTATCAGATGAATATAAAGGCACTGGCAAATATGAACCTTTGAAAGAACAAAAGACAGAAGCTGGAATGCCTGAGAATGCTGCTCCACCTGAAAAATCATCTGTGCCTCCCCCTTTTATTACTGCTGGACATGTAAAAGGTTTTCCCAAAGGTTGTCATATGAAATAAATTTAAACTGGAATTTTATTATATAACCAAATAATGTATTTACTTGTGTATGCTGCATGCTTGTGTTAACCCCCCACCCCCAATAGTAAAAAGGTTTCAAACAGATTGCATTCTGTTAAAATTTATAATTACTAATGAAGAATATTTACAAAATATTCTTTCATAATTTCGATTATTAAAATAGGAAACAGCCTTCTAAAGATCATACATACAGAGCCCAATGATGATGATATAAAATGGAAAGCTCCACATTATAAACATGAGTTTCAATGTTACCAACTATTAGAATAATATGAAAATTACATGCAAATAATATTTCTAAAAGTCAAATATAATATATATTACATTATGTAAATATCTACTACATTAATTTTCTCCATGTCTGTCACTCTCATCTTTGGAACTTATTGCTTTATCTTCAAAATATACCATATCTTCATTGCTATCAATATCATTAGAACTGCACCATTTTTAAAAACTTTTGATAACCAGATAATTCAAAATCATCTTTATGTGGCAATAATTCATTCTCAGTTGAGAATCCGGCCAGAGTTTTTTCACTCTGACCATCAGCATTGTTTCATGAACAGCATTTGCCACCCACACTGTGTATAGTCTTTTTAGCTCAGGCTATCAAAGCCTGAGAGCTAATGTGCCCGGCCATTCTGTATGTATGTATGTACGTAACACGATAACTCTTGATAGAAATAACCGTTTTGCTTCAAATTTTGTTTATAAGTTCATTGTGATAAGGCACTTCCCTGATTAGTTTTGGGGGTTCATTGGTTAAGCATAAAAGCAGGAATGGGGGCTACCCCCCTTAATTTAGATAAATGGGTTTTTCATGCAGAATTATCTGTTTTTCTTCAAATTTTGTATATAAGTTCAATGTGATAAGGCGCTTCCCTGATTAGTTTTGGAGGGGCATTGGTTAGGTATAAAGGGGAAGGGGGGCTAATCCCCTCTTAATGTAGATAAATGGGTTTTTCATGCAGAATTAGCTAATTTTCTTCAAATTTTGTATATAGGTTCATTGTGATAAGGTGCTTCCCTGATTAGTTTTTTTTGGGAGGGGGGTCATTGGTTAAGTATAAAGGGGAAAGGGGGGGGGCTAATCCCCCCTTAATTTAGATAAATGGGTTTTTCATGCAGAATTATCTGATTTTCTTCAAATTTTCTATATAGGTTCATTGTGATAAGGTGCTTTCCTTATTAGTTTTGGGGTTCATTGGTTAAGCATAAAGGGGGACTAATCCCCCCTTAATTTACATAAATGGGATTTTTATGCAGAATTATCTGTTTTGCTTCAAATTTTGTATATATGTTCATTGTAATAAGGGGCTTCCCTGATTAGTTTTGGGGGTTCATTGGTTAACTGTAAGGGGGGGACGGGGATAATCCCCCTTAATATATTGTTGATTTCTTTATTTTTCGACGGGCTTATTTCAAATTCTTTGAAATAAGAGTATAATATACAATTAGTATGAATAGTCTGTTAGCTCAATGCTCTCAGTTTAGGGCAGTTTTCTTTTTTATTTAGATTGTTCTTACGTTGATGCACACGTCTAGTGGCTACAGTAAAGAGGTGCAGTCCCTTGGAATGACTAGAAGATCAAAGTTCATCAGAAGCAACTCTTCATTCTTTCAGTTAGGTGGTAGTGGAAACTGTCCAACACATGCATGTTGGACAATCTTAATAGAGCACCAGCATGATGTGTCGATAACTAATTTATTGCCCATCCAACTTTTCTCTTGTGCATGAGCAATTATGCAATGAGGAAACTTCATATTTTTTGGCAGACATTTCCTTTTAAATATAACATAAGTTGGTAACTTCTTACCTTCTGCCAAATGGTTAACATTATCAATCATCCTTGATTTTCACTCTCACTGGTCAATATTTGAGCACTTTTTTCCCTTTTCCTTGAAAGTACTATGTCTAGAAGCATATCAGTGTAAATTGGTGTTTAGTTGACATTATCAATTTGACCCATCAAGTATGAATGTCCTTTCTTCAGGTATATACATGATTATGTTATGTTGTACTCATGTTCAACCTTGATGCTCTTCTCGGCTTCTTGTACAAATTTCACTTTTCACCTGCCATAAAAGATCTAATTTTCTTGAACTAACTCATCTTGATATACGGCTTAAAAATGCTGCACATCTATTAAATTTCAATTAGCATGCACTGGCTTTGTGTACAAACTTTTGTACACTCATGCATCCCAGAGTCAGCACTCAAGGTCATTAAAACTTCACTTGGAATGTATAGGCTGTCTTCAGATATCAATGATATATCCATTCACTATGCTGTAGGTTTCACTGCAATAGAAGCATTGTTTAAATTAATATAATTCTTCAAATATAACCCAGTTTTGAAACATCGAGTGATGATTACTGTTCAAAAGAGTTATATTCATATACATAATTATGTTTTTTATATCAAGTTCAAAAATTTTTTTTTAGCATTTTTAAAAAATTACAAATTTGCCTTTTTGCTCAGCGGTCAGTTTTTTGGATAAAAAAATTTTCAGATACATAAGTGAATATGGTAATTATAAAATATTTAACAGAACCCCTTTACTTGTAGGTTTAGGAAAATTAAAATTATTCTTTTCTGTCATGTTTGCTAAAAAAATTTGAGCAATAAAAATTGCTAGTAGATGTAAAGTAAACTTTACTTTTAGCATGTTTGGTTATGATGTTAAAATAATTTAAATTAATACCTATTAGCTGATAAGGATTATCGTATGGCAAGAATGTACAATCCTCAAAGTTAATGCATTTCTTCATCAAAGTTGAGGTATTTCACCTAATTTTTTTATTGTCTTACAATTCAGATTTTGATATTATTGTGATTTTAGAAAATGATAACTTGTCATTATATTAATTTTGAAACCATTAAACTGTTTTGTCTTTATCTTGTTTGGCACATCATGTCCTGATTTGGACTTTGTGCCATTAACAAACACTCAATCAACTGACCAATGATCATAAAATGCTATTTTTTTTTTCAAAATATGTTCACTGAATAAGTTCAAAATGACTGCATTGCACTTCTTATCAAAATATTATCGTTAATAACCACCCCACCCCCCTCCAAATTATACATTGAAATTTTATTCAAAACAAACAGAGTTGATCAAAAATTTAAAGAAAAATATTTTAGAGAAAATAAAACAGTTTATTAGGTTATTTAAAGAAAATTAAACAGTAACAGAATCTTACAGTGGGCAACAAAAACATAAGACTTTAAAAATAAATAACACCAATAAAGCAGGCTACTTATGATCAGTGGCGAAATGTTTATTAAAATTTTCACAATCAACACAACTATCGATTTCAATCTAAATATGTGCTTAGTTTATCATCCATTATCAATAGATGACAAAAGTTCCACTTGGTTATGGTTTGAGATGGGATTTGTTCAGCTTAACACTGCTTTCTTTTGTGAATAAAGGCATCAAAATTAGCTATCAAATGTACTAATATTAAAACAACTTGGAGAGTATTTTGCTTCCCTGGCCCCAAGAGCTCTTTGGAAATGAAAAATGGACTCTCCAGTAAGATTCTCTCTTTCAGCACACAGAACAAAAAGAGTACAACAAGAATGGTGCAAGCCACATCTGACAGATAGCCCATAAAAATGGCCCTTGTACTCTGTACATATTTAACAAATGGGTTATTCTGTATGGATCATCTTAAAGAGAAGTGTTTGTTCTATGCCTCACAGAGTTTGTAGTTTCTGAAAAAAAAAAATGTCATAAAGGTGATATGGTAAAAATGTTACTACTTTTATGAACATATGCACTTAAAAATAAAATTAATAACAGTAACTTAAAAATAAAATTGGTAACAGTAAGATTTAAAACAGTAATAATAATAGTACTTAAAAAATAATAATAGTATGTAAAAACTAATAATAATAAAAACATAGTTCGATTTACCTTTTTTATTTTATGTATGATTATACATGTGTATTCACACTTTTCATTTTCTGCTGAAGAAGGTATCCAAAGTCATCTGCTTAGATTTTTCTCTTAACAACTTATTTTCCAGAAAATATCAGTGAGCGAAAATTAATCAATTGCATCTCACTTATATGAATGGAGTTGCATCTTTCAAATGCAATGTATGGTTTCTCAAGCATAACGACTTCCTTCATAGAGACAGGAGTTGTTTCTTCTTCATCATCACTGTCATCAACTTTAGGGTCCTGCTCGTACATCAGCTATGATCTGTTCATCTGAAAGAGTTTCATAAGTCAGTTAGTCATGCTCTACATTAATCCAAATTTTCACTTCATCTTCGTTTACATTCAAACTGAGTGACTTGGATTGTTGAACTAGAAGCTCTATAGAATCTTCTTCATCAGCATCGAGTTCGACATCATTTAAAACATTTGACCAGTATTTGGAAATGGTTTTGGACCTAACAGCGGATCATGCCTTTTTCAGAGATGTACATGGCATCTTTTAAGCTTGCATTTTTCAGTGCCTCAGGCAGTGGCCGTTCTTCTAGAAACAGAAGGTTGCTCAAACTCCCGTCGATAGTTTTATTTTTAACGTGCCAATTATTTCTTGGTCCATTGGTTGAAGAAAACTTGTGTTTTGTGGCTAAAACATAGTTATAATATTTTTATCTGATGATGTTAGTTCTTCTTCACCAGGATGAGCTGTGCATTGGTCTATTAAGAGCACAGCCTTTTCTTCCAAATCCTGATCTCTGAGAAAAAGACAAACTGATCTGATAAAATTAATGAAAAACCATTTTTTAAATAAGGTTTGTGTCATCCAAGCATTTTTGGAACTTTCGTATATTAATGGCAGATTTTTCTGATTTACATTCTTTAAAACTCAAGGATTTTTGCATTTACACACAAGGAACAGCTTCAACTTATGGCTTTCGGCTTTATTTTCTGCAAAAAGAAGTGTCACCCCAACATCCACAATTCATCGACTGCTCTTATAATCCTGTGTTCTATTTTTCAACAACTTCCAGTAAGCTTTGTTGACATTGTATATCTGCTCGTCTTTTAAACCCAAATGATCCAGTTTTTTCTTCAGTTCAGCAGGAAATTTCAAAGCAGCTTCTTGGTCAGCTTTTTGTTTTTCTCCATGAGTTCCGCTCTGTCCAATGCCACGCTTCTTTTACCACTACCAAAACCAACCATCACTCGCTTCAAAATCTATTTCATCATAAGGCTTTAGCTTTGCCAAGATTTTCACCTTGTCTTTTATGATGGAACCTGATAAAGGAGCTCAGAGTGTGTGCTGTTCTTTGAACCACAAGACTAAATTCTTGTCCAGCTGATCGTCATTTGACAATCAAGCTTGTTTTCTATTTAGCCCTTCAGTTTGATCGACGGTTTCCTCAAATTTTCTTTATTTAGGTTCTGTTTTTATCTATCCTCTTACAGTAGAAGCTCCAATGCCTAGCTCATTAGCAATTTAAATTTATGCTGCACCTTTTTTCATTTTTTCAATCACGTCCAATTTTGCTTTTACAGACAGGCCAATTCATTTAGCAGACATGATAACACGAGGAGTCCGAACTAACAAATGAACTTGGTGTCCAGATTCCTACCGTTGCTGTAACAGCCATAATAACAGTAAATTCCAACATGGATTAGCCAATGAGATGCAATTTATACACCTGATTTCTTTTCATCCTCATTCACTTCCACCTCACCCATGTCTCTTATTTTATTTCAGGCCTTTTTTCCCCACTTTGCATGATTCATTATTTAGCGCAGTAGAAGTTTTGAAGCAAAAGAGGAAAAAGCAGAAAAAAAAATTGGAAGACGTAAAAGAAAATGTGTGATATACCCGAATACGTGATATAACAAGGAGCTACTGTATCTATGTTTAGTTATTATATTTATTATCACAGTTTTTCATGCAGACTTATTTTATAATATGATTAATAAAATGTTTTATTATATAATCCAATGCTCTTGATTTTTAACTGAATGAATTAAATGACTTTATTGAGATAAAATGTTTCTGAATATAGTACTCCTTTATTATTGCAGCTTTAGTTGTGAGAGATTGGACACCTTTAGTAATATTTGGTATTGCAACAGTACACAAAACAAGACTTCTAGCAATGCTCAGTGGATTGAAACTTGAAGGAGAGCTTAATGGATTTCACTGCAGTTTGACTCACAAAGAAAAAGTCCGTGGATCAACTCGCAAGTGGAGTGAATCCTCTCTTACTGGCCAGCTTGGTCAAGCTATGGTAGTTGTCTTAGAAGGAGTTCCTCCAAACCAACAGTATGTTTTATTTTTTTAGAAACATATTAAGAATATAAGAAATGTCTTGAGAAGGAAAACTGGGTGAAATTCTATACTTATTTCATGCTTGCATGTGCAAGAGTACTTAATTTTTAAGTTAGCAATTTTATATTTCTATATCACTAAAGCAAAAATGCATGTGTAGAAAATGAAAGATCTCTAATACTACCTGCATTTATTTCGAACAATAAAAAACAGAATTGTGTAAGTAAAAAAATTTCAAATATATGGGATTTTTTATACATTTTTCGACTACAAACTTTGCATACATAATTAAAACATGATACCAACAGTACCAATGAACCTAAAATAAAAATATTAAATGTTATAATTAAAAAAATAATAATAATGTTGTAAAAGTCTTGTAAATGCACTTGTTTTAAAACAGAATTGTTAATATTAAAAATATTTAAAAATGAACTAATTTTTTTTATGCTCTGTATATAGATTTTGTGATAATAAAAAATCATATAAAATTTCAGGTTTTAATGTTGCATAGTTTTTAAGAAGGGTTTGTTTAATGTTAAAAATTTATGTTTTGGCAAAGGAGTATGATAAATGTGTTTACGATATTAAAATCCCTTTAACTGTGTTTCTAATAAGTAGAATTACATAAAAGTTACCTATTTTGATTCAGAATGTTACCTCCTATTTAAAAAATAATAATAAAATTTAAGATTTGAAGATATTTTATTTCCCTTTAACTTTAATGCTAATTGCTATGTAATTTTAAACTAATTTGTTAAATTTGAAGCAATTTATCATTTGCATATAATATTTTTATATTGCACTATAACTTATTGTTAGCTTCTTTCTTTTTTCTATTTCATAATTATTTTGGTGTATACTTCAAATTTTCAAACTATAAAAATGTTTTAATTGTTAATTAATTCATACTAGTAATTTTTTGCTTTGCTTTTTATTTGTCTGTATTTTTATGTCACAAAAATATGTATGTTCAATGTTCTTCTTGCAGGACAGTTGTAAAGATGACTGTAGGAAAATCTCAAGCCTTATATTCTAGTCAAGATAAAAAGGGTAAAGACAGAAACTCTGCACTATTGACTGTTGGACCTATCAATATAGATATACCTCAGCATCCTGTTGTGTTACATGGTATGATGACAAGAAGCAGTCGTCAGCTTTCTACTACTTTGCAAGAGTTACGTGCTACTAGACAGCCTATGAGACCAAGGTATTTTTAAGTTATTCATGCTAAACTGATTGAGTTGACATATCACTTATTAATAGTTGATAATTTAAAAGGGTGATATTTTATGTCATAAAATTTATTAGTGATTGCATGTGCTTTAGTCCAAAGAAAAAAAGAATTCTCTATTTTAAACATGTGGCATTTTCTGTACTAATTTCATGTTTTAAAGGACTTTTGTTTTTCTATCAGCATTTGTTTTTTAATTTTATGATTTTTTATTAATATAATAATGTTAATCTTAATAATAAATTTAATAAGATAGTCAATCATAAAGTGTATTATTTACAGTCGACAGATTGATGAATACAATGCAAATGCTGCAAATCATTCACCACAACCATTATGGGATACACCATCTCAAAGTAGACTGCCTGATTCAAGTCATGAACTTATAAAACCATTTGTCATTCAGTTTAGTATTATTCTGGATAGTCTTACAATCGGTGCAGCTGTCTTACCATCACTCAGAGCTCAGTATCAGGTATATTTAATAATTTTTCCTCTTTAGATGTGCTTTGTATTTATTTCACAAATGTTGTTTTAAAATAATTAATATGTACTTTTATAGATGGGTCAAGTTATCAGCATGGGAGTTACTGGAAGCAAAGCAAAGTTTACAGTTGATTTACCTAAACATACTCTGAGTTTTAATACAAAGGTAAGGTTTTTTACATCATATATAAAAAGTACAACTTACAATGTTTTCTATTTATATATTTAGGCAATTTCTTTATCGTAATTGTGTGAATCAAGGTTAACTACACTGTAAAAATTTTCCATTATGAAAATTCTATTGTCAATCTGGTTGCCAGTACAATTTCCATGTAATTCAATTTATTCATTTTTATTGGTTTTAAAAGTTAAGAATTTCATCTTTATTGGTTTTAAAAGTTAAGAATTTCATCTTTATTGGTTTTAAAAGTTAAGAATGATTTATTTTTATTGGTTTAACCCTTTCATGGTCATGAACGCTTTTCGCGGTTAAAAATTTTTACTTCTAAATGGTCATGAGCGCTTATAGACGGTCAGGATTTTTTACTTCTAAATGGTCATGGGCGCGTATGAACGGTTCAGATTTTCTACTTCTAAGTGGTCATGACCGTCTATGTGCGTTTTTCTCACCCCCCAGACTGGGCGGTAAAGAAGGCGTTTGTCAGTGCACTCCCCCTTCCCACATATACAATGGATGTATAGGTAGACCATTTGTCAACTAGGTTATTTGTAATTTAGGTGAATGCCTTACAGATTTGGTTAGAAAATGTCTCAGAGAATTTCGTTTTCTGTACAGCCTACATCTAGTGACATTGTATTTCAAAACCGATCCTAAAATGAAAGGAAGTAACTTCATAGAATATCATTTTTTAGTTATTATTTTATTTTAAAACTCTCGTCCATACGATTCTAATCCATTACATTAATTATTATTATTTAAAATGTTTTGCCATGTTAAATTTATTTAATTTTTTTTTAATGAATACATATGTTTTTATTTTTCTAACAGTATTTCAATTTATTTTGTTTAAATATATTACTAAATAACTAAAATCGATTTTTCTTTCTTTTTTTTCTTTTTTTCTTTTTTTTACTTACAGCACTTTTGCTTTGTAATAGTAACAAATATAATAATACCCAAATAATATTAATAATACCAAATTAATATTACACTTCAAAAATTATTTACTAATTTACTATTGTTGCTATACCAATTATAGCATAACTTTAAAAATAAAACAGTGAAACCTGTCTATAACAATTACTGAAGGGACCAGAAAAAGTATCAATATAGACAGGTTACATTTATAGGCAGGCTCAAGAATGTTAATTGATTCAGAGTACATAGTAGAATAATTATTATATATTGATGGAATATTAGTTTAACTTTCTTAGAATTATATATGTAGATGGAAATTTTTTTTAACTTTCTAGAATTATACAATGAAATTTAATTTATTTCTTATAAATAATCAGAATTTTCCATTATTAAATAAATATATAAAGAGTGTACAATATAAATAAATCTGATAAAAATCATATTTTTATTACATTTTGTCAGTTTTGTAAAATTACATGAATAAGTGATTAAAAAAGAATAGGAATTTACAATTTTTACTCTTAAAAAGAGAAAGAAATTGCAGGTATTATTTATTCGAATATGAAACCAAAGAAAAATAATTTGTGTAAAAAATGTGTATTTGGATGTCTAAATGTAGACGATAAGACCGGAAATATTACTTCACAGACATTATTTAACATTCACATTTGGTTTGATATTTTTAAATATAATAGCACCATTTTTGTAATGGAAGAGGAAATCAAGTTTTTGATCAATTAATTCAAAGGCATGTACAGGTGTTATCATAATTTTCCTTTAGTTTTTATAAAGACGCCCTGCCCTGTTAGAACTAAAAGAAAATGATGATTAGTACTTTCACTGAATTAGTACTTTCACTTTATTAGTACTTTCACTGAACACCAATAAAATTGATTGATTAAATTTTAATACTCCTCAATATTTGTAAGAGCCTTAAATATATCTTGAAGAATTGATCTGATGTAAGAAAATTATGCCCAAATTTTTAATTTTTGGAGACATTCAGTTGATCACTATGTTCAAAATTGCCATTATAATTGTTGGGATTAAATTAAAGACTGCAAGCAGTTGTAGATGGTTTTATTAGTCCAATTGCTCGTATTTTTTTAACATTTCAGCAAAAGTTACAGGCCCGTAGCTGGGGGGAGGGGGGATCTGGAAATTTTTTTGCCCGTCCGAGTATGATTGACTCGATCCCTCATCAAAACATTTTAAAATTTCCGTACTTATCTTTATCTCCTTTTTTTTTAACTTCTTTTTTCAGACAAGACCGAAATCATAGACACCCATCCCAAAGACCCTTGTGTAAAAGAATAGGAATTTACAATTTTTACTCTTAAAAAGAGAAAGAAATTGCAGGTATTATTTATTCGAATATGAAACCAAAGAAAAATAATTTGTGTAAAAAATGTGTATTTGGATGTCTAAATGTAGACGATAAGACCGGAAATATTACTTCACAGACATTATTTAACATTCACATTTGGTTTGATATTTTTAAATATAATAGCACCATTTTTGTAATGGAAGAGGAAATCAAGTTTTTGATCAATTAATTCAAAGGCATGTACAGGTGTTATCATAATTTTCCTTTAGTTTTTATAAAGACGCCCTGCCCTGTTAGAACTAAAAGAAAATGATGATTAGTACTTTCACTGAATTAGTACTTTCACTTTATTAGTACTTTCACTGAACACCAATAAAATTGATTGATTAAATTTTAATACTCCTCAATATTTGTAAGAGCCTTAAATATATCTTGAAGAATTGATCTGATGTAAGAAAATTATGCCCAAATTTTTAATTTTTGGAGACATTCAGTTGATCACTATGTTCAAAATTGCCATTATAATTGTTGGGATTAAATTAAAGACTGCAAGCAGTTGTAGATGGTTTTATTAGTCCAATTGCTCGTATTTTTTTAACATTTCAGCAAAAGTTACAGGCCCGTAGCTGGGGGGAGGGGGGATCTGGAAATTTTTTTGCCCGTCCGAGTATGATTGACTCGATCCCTCATCAAAACATTTTAAAATTTCCGTACTTATCTTTATCTCCTTTTTTTTTAACTTCTTTTTTCAGACAAGACCGAAATCATAGACACCCATCCCAAAGACCCTTGTATAAAACTTTTTTTTTCTCAATCCAAAAGATATGGAGATTGCGATTGCGGCGTAAGACATTTCTGGCTTTGTTGCTCTCTAGAAATCCACTTTACCGCCTCCTCAATGACTCAAATTAACGGCTTTAGAAAATAATAGTTTAAACAGTATCCTGTAAACTATTTGACTCAAACGGATTAGCTGTTGCTTGTGAAAATGGTTTTCTTTGTACAACTGTCACTGTCACAGATGAAATTTACTGTAATCTGGCGCAGTTGTTTCACTATTTCATGGCTTGACAGACAGGTTCCCTAAAACAAGCAAATATTATGTTTTACAACTATGTATTTTTGTCATTGTTAACGTGGCAAGGTTGCTATAATTCTTGGCTTTTAGGGGCTTTTCAACAAGTGTGGAAAATATCCTTTGACGTCTTTTTTTACACCGTTTTAAATGATAAAAGTTTGTGAAATCAGTATCACTCAGAATTGCAATATCTGGAAGGGATTTTTCAGAATAAAGATGATTTCTAGTGAAACGAAAAAAAAAATTGGAAATTTAATAAAAATGTTAAAAGAGCATTAACATTTTTCAGTGGAAGGCTAGTATAGGAGTAAAGTGTATTAGGAAAACTAATGAACTAGATATAGTCATGAATACTAATTGTTTCAGTTTTAGTTAATGTTTCCTAAATTTATTAATTTGAATATACGTACAAAAATTTACAAACAATATTCAATTAATGTTGTTTGTAAAAAAAAAACATTTTTACCCGCTCAACTATGCGAAACTTTATAATAGATTCACGGACTTGTTTTTACATATACAAACATTAAATTCTCAGGCATGATTATTGAAAGGATTTAGAATCGAACACCATTCTTCATTTTTTGATAAGTGGATTTGACTTTCATGCATTTAAGAATAAAAATGTATTTGTGGTTGTGTTAGAAAATAGAGTTTCGCCTTGAGAATATTGTTAATAGTCACTTCACTGTTGTTGTGTGATTCCCAAATAAATATGATTTTTTTTCTTTCTTTTTTCTTTTCTTTTTCTTTCTTTTTTGTATTTTTAAAAAGACAAAATGTTTTCTGATTTTGAACATAGAACTTTCATTTTAATAATTTATACAGAATATTCTTTTTTAGTTAATCATTTTTTTTTATTTTCACGATGGGTTTTATTTATGTTACATTATGTTATGATATGGCTTTTTTTAATTAAATTTATTTATTATTTATTAAATTATTTCTCTAAAATAATTCTCTGTATCTTTTTTAAAGTTGTCTAAAATCTTTTTTTAATACTTGAATGCTTTATTAATATAAACGAACATAAAATAGGTAAATTAAAACTATTTATTAAAAAAAAAACACACACACACACACAATTTATTTTGGTCATTTAAAATATTTCATTAACCTATGAAATACAGGTGCAGATTCATGGTCGCCAGTCGCCACATGGCGACTAAATTTTTTGCCGTGGACACTAACTTTCGGTATTTAAGTCGCCATGTGATTTAAAAGTGATCAATTTCTGGTATTTCCAGTCACCAATGTATTTTTTTTTTTTTAAGATTAAGACCAAAACACATCAGAAACTTTATTATTATCTTTTGATAACATCTCAGAATTATCGGTTTAATGCAGCAAACTATTAAATATATTCGAAGCTATGTTATTCGCAACAGTTTGAGTCTGATAATTTTACATAGTCTTTGATTAAAAGAAAAAATAATAATAGAAAACAAATGTTTTAAATGTGTTTTGATTTTTATAGTGCAAAATAATCTCACACATTCATATTTTCTTTTATATGTACTCTTGTATGGCAAAATCAAAATAAGAATTATTGTTTCTTTAAGATTCCCGCTATCATGATTGCTTAGCTTATAGAATTTTTTTTTAAGCCGTATCTTGCCCAACTTTATCTTCTGACTGTATACATGATTTAAGATTTATATTATACTTAATTAATATTCAAATTTTGTTGTACATATGTGTATATTAAATAAATTGCTTTACACTTTGAATTCCTGAATTTTTTGTTTTGCTTTTTGCCCCTTATAAACACTATTGTTTTTATGCATATGTTTCACAATTGTGGCCACTGGATTTTTTGGATTTAGGAGCCACTGGCTCCTTCCAAATTTTGGGAATCTGCACCTATACTATGAAATCTTTTCGTGTTTTAAAACAAGGCTTGAAATTTTACTTATAATAATTTAACAAGAAATATTAATGTCGTGCCGTTCTTAGATTGTGAAACACTTTCCAACATTATGAAAATATTGTCGCGAAATTTTCATATTTTCTTACTCTTACAAAAAATTTATAAATAAAGTCTAATGTAAATCTTTTTTTTTCTTTCGTTCTGTAGATAATATTGAGCAGTCATTGCACACAGATCACCACTCGTATGACAAAATTCACAAAAACGCATATTATAATAAGCATGATGCAAAAAAAGTTTAGACACAAAGCTTAGTCTTCAACAAAGCAAGCCATTTTCTTAGAAAAAACTTATATAAAGAATTAAATGCAAGGTGTCGATTAAGTCTCTAAAATCGAAAGCAATGGCTGACCACTTCATTCAATGCTGAACAATCTTATTTAAATCTTTGTTTTCAGGAAAAATCTTATGACTTCATCACGCATAATCTAGACCATAATTCAGTTAAAGAAGTTTATAAAATTTTAATTTCTGGATTTTTACACATAAGTGTTTGACACGAAATTTCACACACAATGTCACCAAGCTGGCAGCAAAGTTGCAAAATTTTCTGCTAAGATCGACATCTATACCGGTCTATACATTCTACCCAGTATTCAGAAATGACTGTAAATTTACATCACAAAAACAGCATATATACACGTAATATATTTTGACTGTTTATCGAGTTATAAGCGATTCGTGTCACCTGACGACACGATTTTTCCCCTTTCTTGCTCTGCTGCCTCAGATTTCGGATAAAAACGCTGACTTTGGGAGTATGTTCTGAAAGATCTTCTGCCTTTACATGGGTTCTTCACATGGGTTTTCATTTATATATATATATATATATATCAGGGGTCGATCCAGGAAAAATTTGGGGCCTATTTAGGACCCCTTCACAAAAATCAATTTAATAAAATGGGTCCCTTCACAAAAATCAATTTGATAAAATGGGTCCCTTCACAAAAATCAGTTTGATAAAATGGGCCCCTTCACAAAAATCAATTTGATAAAATGGAGCCCTTCACAAAAATCAATTTGATAAAGTAGGTGCCTTCACAAAAATCAATTCGATAAAATGGACCCCTTCACAAAAATCAATTTGATGAAATGGGTCCCTTCACAAAAATCAATTTGATAAAATGGGCCCCTTCACAAAAATCAATTTGATAAAATGGGCCCCTTCACAAAAATCAATTTGATAAAGTAGGCCCCTCACAAAATTCTATTCCATAAAAACTGACTATTATTTATTTGTTATTTTGTGATGTTTTAAAATGTGTAATTTGTAAACAAACAAGTTCACCAGAGAGGAAAACTTCAGCAAAAGGATTTTAAAAAGTTTTTTTTTTTATAAATGCTTGGTTCCAATTTGATTAACTGGATTTAAACTTTCGTTACAAAATGTTATTTTTCACAAAAATATAATAAATTTCACAAAAATAACCTTTATTTTGTACAAAATGGGCCCCCCAAGAAAAAAACCCCTGCATCGACCCCTGTATATATATATATAAATCAACATTTGAACGGAGGGTGGTTTAGGGGTATGGGGGTCATGTTCGGTGAAAATACACCAAAATTTTTTGGAATTGCTTTCCTCCGAACGGCTGCAATAGGTAGCTTTTTGTATTGAAAGCTACCTAAAACACGATCCCTGAAGAGACTTATTATCCTGAAGCTACAAAATAAATAAATAAATTGTTCAAAAAGGAAAAAAAAAGAGAAAAGAAAAGAAAGAAATGGAAGTAAATAACAATACAAAAATAACAACCATTTGTTTTACAATTATCTTATTTAGAAAGTCTGCAATCTAAGGCATCTTAGATACAGACTTATTCCTTCTAGGTTTGATTTAATTAAAAAAAATAATATATATCTGGATTTAACTGAATCTGATACCACATATTAGAAGATTCTATTTCGCTAGCTTATATTTACATTGATGATATAGTAAATAATCAAGTTTTATTCGAGGAATGATCCCTACTGGGATAAAATATTAAAAGACATTAGATTGTATCTCATTAATATAATGCAAGTTATTTACGAAATAGTTTAGAATTTATTATTTGATAGTTTTTAAAATAAAATGGAAATATAACATTTTCTATTTCTTTTACTTTTCTTTCCTTCTATGTTTCTTTCCTTCTATGTGAATAGGATGTCACCTATTTGTTTACACAGTGCAAGGAATTTTTCGAAAGGGGATTATAATGGGGTGGGCAAATCAATCACACTGAGAAACTGCACTTGAAAAGTCTGACCAGATACGCCCACAATGGACTTCAATAGGCCATTCATTACCGAAGGTGTTTTTCAGGGGGGAAAGCAATTTCACCATGTTGCTGCTAAACTTTTAACAATGTGAGAACCTTGACCATTTATAAAGATTTTTAGCACGTCCTCGTCTACCCTTTCCAAGTAAAAAATATGAAAACAGCCTGACCGTGAATGGGTTAAAGAACTTGAGCTTCTTTCTAATAGATTGTTCCTTACAGTTTTTTTTATTTTACCCACAACATTAAAATAATTAAAGCATTCATTATTTTATATCAAAGCTTGTTATAGAAATATGCTACTATAACGTAAGGGTTTATCTAGTATAACGTAAGGGTTTCTCATGGAAGTGGTTAACTTGTTTTGGTACAAAAGTTACTTTGAGAAAAACTTTGTAGAAAAACGTGCTAGGTCATTAGGCCTAGGCAGCACGTGGCGTGATCGATCAGAGAAAAGCGGCGAAGTGTTCATCTGCAAAAACTCAGGTTCTGTAGAAAATAGCTTGCTGTTGTCAGAATCGTTTCACGACGAGTATTAAAATCAGGAAGAGATACTTATCAGAACACAGGCTCATCACTGCTGGAGGTGCTGAAAGAGAGTAGAGGCAGACATCGTAGTAGAGAAGACAGGACAACGTAGTTGGCAGCTAACTTATTTATTTGTATACAAAGTGTATACTCTTAAGAGGAATGATATTGGCAGACGTCGCTCGCACATGATATGTTCCAAAAAGACATCACCATCTTACAAGTCAGTATCTCACTCGCTCGGCTCCCACGGAAGCCATTACGGCGACCGGGAGGCCTAATCTAAACACAGCTGTCTCGTGCCCAGGCAAGACTCAACTGTCCCAACTACCGAACTGCTTGCCGGTATGAAAAACGCGCGCTAGCCAGAGATTGGCGGTGAAAAACCTGTCCAACAGGTGAGCGAACGCCAAAGCGTAAGTCCGTGTTGACGCCAAAGGGCGATAACGAACCGCGACGCGCGCCAAGCGAAACGCAAGGAGGGGAAGCGTTCGAAAATGCCGGTCGCTTCAAGATCGCGAATCGGCACTGCGGCAAAACGCAATGAAAAAGGAATAATTAAGACCTTAAAAGAGGAATTACAAAATATGACAGAATTAACGTAGAGAAATAAATGAGATGTCAAATTAAAGGGAATTTAAAATGCCGAATAGTGAGAACGATGATTTAAATTAATATTACAGAGAAACAATTAGAATTATTAGGATTAAATATTCAAAAATGGGAAATGTGCACGTGGGTACGATAACATCGTAAAATAGTTGAAAGTGGCACGTTTGCAACGTGACAGCTACATTACAAAATTAATGTAGATTTTATTGCCAAATAATTTTCTATAACTTAATTAATTTTATAATGGATTTAAAGGGATAAAATGTTCTAATCAAGATTTGATATTTCTCAACATTGGTTATTATTATATGGTGCATTTTTTTTCTGTGATATACGAAAAAAAAAATTAAATTAAATTAAATTTTTAAAAAATGCTGTTACAATATTTATAATAATACTGCATTTGAATATTTGATTTTATAAAACAAAATGTGAAGTTCTTCATAAAATGTATCTAAAATTCATCTGTATTGTAGATGTTATTATTTTTAATATATTTTAACAATTTTTTTTAAATAGAAAATTTTAGATTATATAAATGCAAAAGGAAACCATAGAAGTACAATATACTGACCACTATACCAGTAAAACGATTCGATTCCAGAAAAAAACCCTTTTTTTTTTAGTTTCTACATTGTTTTGAAGTTACATGATATTTTATTTGTTTCATGTTCTTCCCTTCTTAACTATCTCCAAATACTCTGCTTTTCAATTTCTATTCTGAAACATAACATGTTTGCACTAAATGTACTCAATATTTATACAAAAAGTAAAATAAATATAAAATTAATAATTCATTATTCAATGCTTATCTAGAAAATAAATTAACAGATTACAGGTCATGCTTTGTGAAAAGAGAATGAACTTTCTTGAGAGATTCAGAATGCAGTGGTTGAAAATGTCAGCTCTTATTTCTTCTTCCACTGACTGTGAGGTTAAATTTGACTGTTATTGTAAAATACTTCAGAAATTGTGGTGGGTCATTCATAATAAGATATGCAGAATGCTCATTGCAGTTGTTTTGATTCATGATAACATTCATCCACATATGGCTCATTGCACAACACAGTTAGAATACAAATACCACTGGGAAATGTTTGACCATCCATCCTATAGTCCTAGAAATGAACCTAGAGCAGAGTAGGACCTCAATCACAATGGTGTTATACTGAGACTTTCAAACTAATATTGCAAATGGTATAGAACCATGATAAGGAAGTGCCGCCACCAAAGCTGGTTTAACAAAGTTTTGTATTGTATGTACCGTAAAATCCCGATTGTACCCCCCCCCCCCCCCCCTTTTCAAAATCAAAAAAGGTTAAATTTGGGAGGGAGGCTCATAATCAGGATTTTAAAAAAAAATCATTTAAAAACCTTGTTTTTAGCATTAATTTAGAAGTAAAAAAGGGGCAAGAATCTTCCATATTTCAGCAGATTAAAAAAATAAAATAAAAATTAATTCCCAAACCTAAAATTTTGCCCCCACACCAATAATAATAAAAAAAAATTGACATTTTTTTTAAATTATTTTTTAAATATATTTTTTATTTCTTATTTTATTGTAACAATAAATAATCAATCATCTAAATCTGCTCTCAAAATTACTGTTTCCCCCCTTTGTCTCCCCCCCCCTCTGGTACCAAAAATGCATAGTTTAACCTTTAATAACTGTTTAATTTTAAACTTCTTTTCAGACTTATTAAATACTCTATCTTAAAAATAAATAAACCCAACCTACCACCTAAATTAACCCCTCTTCCTAAAATCTCTGCTTCTCTCCCCCTGCTCACGTATGTGACAAATTAGAACGCAACAAGTAGGACATAAAAAGTCTTCACATAAGAGTTTTATAAATTTTAAACTTTGTACTCTTTGGATGAGAGGGAAATGAATTTTGATGGAAGGAGTTTGTAATTTAGATGATTTGTTATTTATTTATTGTTAATAGAGAGCAACAAAGAGGACAGAAGATTTTTTTTATAAATAGTTTAATTATTTTATTTGATTATTTTTTTGATAGGGGGAAGAAAGTCGAAGAAGCAGACATTTTGGTAGTAAAGAGTTAATTGAAATAGTTGATTAGTTATTTATTGTTACTAGACAGCAAAATTTTTAATAAAGATTTTAAACTTTGTATCCTGAGAGGAGAGGAAGGGAAGGAAGGAGAAGTGGACGTTTCTAAGAGAGAGGATTGGATTGGAGTGGAGTGGAGTGGAGGGTAAAATGATTGATTATTTACTTATTTTTATGCAACATGTAAGACAGAATATATTTTTTAAATAGAGTTTAAAAGATTTTTTTGCTGGGTGGAGGCAAAAGAGCGGAATCAGACATCTTGGTGGTCAAGAGACAATTTAAATGGCTGATTATTTATTTATTGTTACTAGAGAGCAACAAATAGAGCATATTTTTTTTATAAAAAGTTTTAAAGATTTTAAACTTTATATGCTGAGGATGGAGGGGTATAAATTTTGGATAGAAAGGGAGATTGTAGTGTAGAGGATTGATTATTTTACTAATTGTTATGTTATTAATGAGCAGAAAGAAGTACAGAAGGATTTAAGATTCTCAAGTTTTCAAACTTTTTATATTAGAGAGGACATAGAAGAGAAACAGACATTTCATGTGAGAGGAGGGATTTCATTCACATCATTTAAAAATATAAGTGGAAATCTGCCAAAATTATCAAAAGAATGAAAATTGCCTCCCTTGGATTTTTAAAATAAATTTTTTGTGCATAAAAAAATTAGTGTATGTGAGAGGGGTGGGGGCTTATATTTGGTAATGGAAAAGAAAATCAAAATTGCTTAAAAGTGGGAGGGGGGCTTACTTTCGGGATTTTACGGTAATATAAAAGAAGCGAACTAGTGATTTATGATAGAACCATGCTCCTATTTCAAACGCTTTTAAAGGAACAATTTTCTTCTTCCAAAGCTTATTTTGTTAAAGGACCTATACTACTCTATATTCATGATCCTGATATAGTGATCAAAAGTATTCAGAATGCTTCGTTTAAAATACATCTTTAGTAAATATCTTCTGCAAACTTTTATCAAACATCTTTACGACTTCTATAAACATCTGACAATAGTCAGAAATTTATTTCATTTTATCGTCTGAAAATAAATTTGTTTTTAATCAGATAAGAATTTTCACTCTGTTTAATTTCTAAAATGGCGAATGTTATTGAGCAAAGAACATGCATTAAATTTTGTTTTTGCAGTGAAATTTCTGCTACAGAAGCATTTGAAATGTTGCAAAAAGCTTTTAAAGGCAACTGTTTTTCAAAAATAACAGTATTTGATTGGTATAAAAAATTTAAAGAGGGTAGAGAATCCATCGTAAAAAACAAGGTAATGTTGACTGTTTTCTTTGATTGTCGTGGTGTTGTGCATTATGAATTCCTACCAACTTGCCAGACAGTGAATAAAAATTATTATTTGAGTGTTTTGTGCCATTTGCATGAAGCAATTAATCGAAAACAGCTTGAAATGTGGCAAAAAATTCATAGGTTTTGCACCATGATAATGCGCCCTCTCACAGTACAATTATTATTTGTGAATTTTTAACCAAACATTAAACAACTGTGGCTCGCTCCACAAGTTCTGTATTCACCTGATATGGCACTGCGTGACTTTTTCTTATTTCCATGTTTGAAATTGCCTCTTCGTTGTCATCATTTTGAGTCCATTAATTCAATAAAAAGAAAATTCTCTACAAACTCTGAAGGGGTTTCACAAAAACGACTATAAAGCATGTTTTGATGATTAGAAAAAGCATTGGCAGAAGTGCATTACAGTTGGAGGAGATTTCTTTGAAGGAGATGTGAGAAATTGATACCTTTTGTTTTATGCCATCATTCTGGGTACTGTTTGATTACAGTCGTATATGGATGCTCACAAGTCTTTCACCTAAGGTGTAAAATTACATTGTGTCAGCCTTGTACAGGGTGTTCTAGAAAGGACTCCCCAACTTTGAAATGACATAACTTCAAAACCGTGAGAGACAGAAATGTGAAACAAGTTGAATGTTAGACAGATAGGTCTGGAATTTTTTATACATCAATTTAAAAAAAATTGTTCCAATATTGGACACGAGAGGGCGCTGCAATCACAAAGCTGTGTCTTTGAAATAGTTCCTGAAAGTGAGCTGTTTGAACTGAGATAAAAATCACATTACAATGGTTTCGATATGGTTACCTTTTTCAGCAACAACATGATGCAACCTACAGGTAAAGTTCAAAATCACTTGTTGCAATACTTCTGTTGAAATGGATGCACATGCCTCACAGATGAATTGTTCAAGCTGTTCCAACATTTGGGGATTCTTAGAATAAACAGCGTCCTTCAAGTAACCCCACAAAAATAAGTCGCATGGATTCAGATCTGGGGAATATGGTGGCCAATCCATACCAATACCTGTAACTTTGAGATAATTTAAAGCAATGACTCTCTCACTGAAGTATTCCTCGAGGAACTCAAACACTGCAGTAGTATGGTGCGGTCGGGCCCCATCCTGCATAAACCATGAAATCTCTAGTGAATCCTCTAGAGCTTGAAATGTTCCAATAAACGGCTGTAAAATTTCAATATATCGAGATGCGTTAATCGTTTCCCTCCTGAAAAAGGGCCCAATGATTCCTTTACTGGATTGGATAGTCTTGCCCACACTGTAATTTTTGCTGAGTGCAGTGGTTTTGAACGACACACAAACGGGTTTTCAGTGCCCCATATTCGCCAGTTTTGTTTGTTCACATATCCCTCTAAATGAAAATGGGCCTCATCGGTGAACCATACATGACCAACATCAATTTTATTTTCATCAATCATCTGCAGTAACTCATTTGCAAAAAGTTCTCTTTGTTGTAGAGCTATATTTGTGATTGCTTGATGGCACTGTATTTTATAGGGAAACAGCTTCAGGCCTTTTCGCATTATACTGTGCATAGTGGTGTTTGACAATCCTGCTTCAGCAGCGACTCGCCTTATGGATTTTCGAGGACAACATCTAACAATTTCTTCGACTGCTTGCACATTTTCAGGTGTCATTACTGATCGACTGCATCCCACATTTCCACCTAAATCATCAGCCACACTGCCCGTCCGTTCAAACTTGTTAAATAAATTGCGAATTGTTTTCAAGTCTGGACCTTTTTTAACATTAAATTTTTTTTTTGAAAACTTCGCTTTGTCATCGTCGGATTTCGATTTAATCGATGGTATTCAAGTACAATAAAAATTCATTGTTCCAAGGAATACGGCATGATATTCTTGAATTCCGAATTATTCTCTAATTCTATACAACTTTTTTACACGTGTCAGCAATGAAACAGATGCACGAATGAAAATTCTGTACTTCTGAGTACCATTTAAAGTTCCATGTGCTTGTGCTGCCACCTATTATCCGATATTGGAACTATTTTTTTCAAATTTGTGTATAACAAATTCCAGACCTATCTGTTTAACATTCAACTTGTTTCACATTTCTATCTCTCACTGTTTTGAAGTTATGTCATTTCAAAGTTGGGGAGTCCTTTCTAGAACACCCTGTATATATGTCAACATACTTCATTTTAAAAGCCTTTAAACAACTTGTCATCTATTGTTGTCTTCTGAAAATATAAATTTGTGTAACATTCTCTAATAATTTGAGAGAAAAATTAGTTATTATATTCTGGTTCAGTTATAACTGGTTTTCACAGTTATTTTATAAAATATAATTTTGCAATTTCCTTTATCGACAATGCATATGTTTTAATAAGTTTATGTGTTTAATGTTTAAATTATTCAGTAATATATATCAATGGGCCATTTCATTCTGTTGAACTATTTAATGGTATTTAGAACTTAATTTTCTTATTAATAGTTTAGTAGTTGCTTGTGAAACATTGTATTTAAGAAGTGGTGAACTCTTTTCGGTTTGAGCTGAAAACATTTCTGTTCATATTCAAACCAGATATAAATATTTGTAACTTCAAGAGTTTTTTCAGTTTCATAGTATGTTTGCATCAATTTGATTTGATAGCTCTTACTTTTTAAGGAACTAACATTTTTAACATTTTAAAACTTGTGTTATAGTAAACTAAGGTTGAATTAAAATATAATATTGTTTTAAACTAAGAATTATGAATTATTATCATATCTGAAATGCTATTTTAATATATATGTATGTGTGTGTGTTCTTTAAATGTATAGGTTCAACCTTCAGAAGGTAACATGCCATCATCTGCAAGTGTAGATCTTCCTTTGGTTCATATATCTGCTGAATATATTCAAGATCCAGCTTCAGCTAATATAACAAGCAATAAATTAGAATCATTTACTGATGGTGTAGTTCTTTGTCAAGGCAGTTATCTCAGTGCTATAGCAGAAATTGGCTCCTTTGAACATAGCTTAACTACAGATTTACTAAATCATCTGGTGCTTGTGCAAAAAGTTTTTATGAAGGTGATTTTTTTTTCATTAATTCTGTTTTTTGTCATAAAAATAGTAGAATACACATTTTTTGTATTAGGTATGTTATCTTTAATATAAATCTTATTGATATGTAGTTCAGAAACATCATTGAATGTGGCAACCATATTGTATAAAAATCTCAAAGGCACATGAAATTTGATAATGCCATGATCACTATAACATTAACATTAGTAATGAAAAAACCTTGTTTTTATCCCAAACTCTGAGTTACCATTCATACTGGATAGTGGGCAATTCAACAATTTCTATCTACGAGCTTCCAGGACAACTGACCTTTTTTTCACAATGCCAGGGCAACTGACTTATGCCCAAAAATAAAAGGTTTTTTTTTTTGGGGGGGGGGGGGCACAAGGCAAAAATATGCACTTATTAAATCCATGAAATGAAAAATTGTCTTGTCAGATGGTGTTTATGTTACAAAACTGGGAGATTGCTTTCTAGTAATGATTAAATTGTAAGCCACTTTGTATGAGCGCCTTGTCTTTCTGCCAATGTTTATGGGTCAATTTAAGTTTATTTATGGTCTTAATTAGGAAATGCCATGTATCAGTTAATAAATAAGCACATTTTTCTGTTTTAGTACAAATTGTGATTCTCTGTAAGATCAGGCAAAATCTGTTTTCATTTTTTCCCATAGCTTTTTGTAGAGGAATTTTTTTTAGGTGAAGAAAAAAAAAATCAGAATTGCTCCAAATTTTCTTTTGATTTCTTTAGTTTTTTACTTTTGGTAACTAATTGCCTTGAAATCTTAATCTTGAATTCTAAATAATCAACATTTCTATATTTTTTAACCAAGCTAGTGATAGTATTGGAGTTTCTTAAAAAATGTATTTTTCCAGATGAGTTATTAACTTGTTATGGCATTACATTCCTTAAATTTGTATATGATTGCTTCAAATTTAAATTTGTTAAAATTTGTGTTTAACTAAGACAGAGCTGCCAACTGCTACGAAAAAATCGTAGTTGCTGCGATTTTGAACCACAAACTACGATGCTACGAAAATCTGTCTAAAACTACGATTTTCTGCAAAAAAAAAAACCACGAATTTTGTCACAGGATCACTCGAAAAACCACTAATTTCGTCACAGGATCACGCGAAAAATCACTAATTTCGTCACAGGATCGAGCTAAGACATGCGAATTTTGTTACAGGATCGCTGAAAAAACTCGAATTTTGTCAAAAAATTGGCAGGAAAAAGCAAATTTCGCCAAAGTATCGCCGAAAAAACGTGAATTTCATTCAACTGTTTTGCTGAAAAAATGTGAATTTCGTCAAAAGATCGTTCAGGGGTGATTCTGGTCCGAATTTTCCGAAAAATTAAGGCAATGATTTCCGAAAAAAAAAAAAATATATATATATCGTTCATAAATCTGAAAATTCGGACATTAAATGTATCAGTATTTCGGCAAATGATCGCCGAAAAAAATCAATCTCGTCTTTCGTTCGAAGAAAAGTCGCAAATTTCGTCAAAGAATCAAGAAAAATGGCAAATTTCGTCAAAAACATTGCGAAAAACGTGACTTTCGTCAGAAAATCACGAAAAAATGGCAACTTTCGTCAAAAACATTGCGAAAAATGACAAATTTCGTCAAAAGATCACGAAAAAACAGCAAATTTTATCATAAATATTGAAAAAAAAATGGCAAATTTCGTCATATACATTGCGAAAAATGGCAAATTTCATCAGAAGATCGCGAAAAAACAGTCGCGAAAAAATGGCCAATTTCATCAAAAACGTTGCGAAAAATGACAAATTTTGCCAAAAGATCACGAAAAAACGACAAATTTCGTCAAAAGATCGCAAAAAAAACGACAAATTTTGTCAACAGATCATGGGAAAAAGTGACTTTCGTCAGAGAATCATGAAAAAACGGCAAATTTCGTCAAAAACATTGCGAAAAACGTCAAATTTCATCTAAAGATTGAAAAAAAAATGGCAAATTTCATCATAAACATTGCGAAAAACAGCAAATTTCGTCAAAAGATCGCGAAAAAAATGACACATTTTTGTCAACAGATCGCGTGAAGAATGACTTTCATCAGAAAATCACGAAAAAACGGCCAATTTCGTGAAAAACATTGTGAAAAAAGGCAAATTTCGTCAAAAGATCGCGAAAAACAGCAAATTTCGTCAAAAAATATCGAAAAAAATGCGAATTTTATCAACAGATCTTGAAAAGAAACTGCAAATTTCGTCAAAAGATCACAAAAAAATGCAAATTTCGTCAAAGGGACGCAAAAAAAAGTGGCGGGAGTGGACACCCCCACTCCCGGTTGTATCAGCTTACTCGACCTGATGAAGGACT
This sequence comes from Maratus michaelseni, assembly GCA_963931845.1. Taxonomy (NCBI): domain Eukaryota; kingdom Metazoa; phylum Arthropoda; class Arachnida; order Araneae; family Salticidae; genus Maratus; species Maratus michaelseni. The sequence continues at coordinate 437,556,288 of OZ007586.1, read as the reverse complement.
CTAACTGAGACATTTTTCTCTGGAAGATATACCCGTAGTTCCATCACCCCCTCCCCCCAACTGCCTTGGAATCTTTCAGAAAATTCACTGTGAAGTTCAGAAATTTGGCTTAGGAGTGGACAGAGCATTAATTTAATAGGAATAATTATGTTTAATCAATCCCACCCGCAACAAAAAAATTAGCAAAAACAAAAGAGTCTCCTACTGTGTGTGCTTATGGATATACACATACGTTTAATTGATTAGTATTTGCTCGCTTAAAATTTACAGTGTAAAAAACAGCCACCAACCAACCAACCTTCAGATAAAATTGAATTTGGTGTGCTACTATTTCTCATTTTCAAAGGTTGGCAGGTCTGCTAAGAGTGTATGATTTTATAAGCAAATTTCTATTTATGTAAAATTATATTCTACCAAATTCAATATGTATATCTATATGTAAGCATATGTTCTTTAACTGTCCAGTTGTTCTTTAAAGTAATGTAAATTCCATATTACGGTATAGCAAATTTGTTTTTAATCCACATTGAAGCTTTTCTGTAATCACTAATTCCAACTGCATGTTCACACTAAGTAAAAACTTTTGTAAATATTACTTTAAAATAATCTCTGTTAAAATTTAACAATCATTTAAGGTAATATTATGTTATAACATTTTAAGATAATTTGAAAAATTCTTTGCTAGCTTAAAAAAAAAAAAAAAAAAATGTTTGGAAGGTATGAACCTTCAATAAAATTCAGATTATTTTCCATTAATTTTTTTTGTTTGTATGATGTAAATAAATTCTTTAAATTTTCTAGGAAGTAAATGAAGTGGTTCAAAAAATGTCTGGAGCTGATAAACCTGTACCACTGTGGGGAGAACAAGATAAATCTACACACATGAGACTTCGACGTTTGCTGTTTTCTCTTTTATTGAGACTTAAGGTTCTTTACTTTTTTTATTTAAATTTTTTTTCTGTATGAATGTTCATTGTATGTTGAAAAAAATATATTATGACTTTCACCAATAAATATATCATTTCAATATTTGTAGGGCATTCAAATTACTGCAACTACACCTACAAGTAGTGCTGTTAGACTTGAAACTGGGGTTGTTGAATTGCAGCTTTCAAACAGAGTTCAAAATATGTCTTCCAGTTGTCCTTACTCAGGTAAATTATTTTATGTAATATTTTAATTAATATAAACTTGGTGTTCTGGATAAATTTGGCAGTTGCTAGTAAAAGACAAAACCTTGAAATATCTGAGTCAAAAAGAAATTTTAGTAGAAAAATGGATATGTGACACAAAGACTACAACATTGTAAAGAGTTTGATTGAAGAAGCCACCCACACTACCATAATGGTCTCAAGGTGGCTTCGGAATCTGACAAAAGTTGCCTTAATTCTGTTGATTAGTTGCATCTTTGTGATACTGACAGTGTGTTTGGTGACTTACTTAATAACACCACACACATAATAATTCATAGGATTGCAATCAAGAGAGTTAGGGGGAGAAATATTGGGATCAAGACATCCACCTTGCAGGAGGCACATCAAAATACCATCACATTGTGTGTTGTTTCTGTTTTCCAGTCTCCGTTACACCTTGTTATTATACTTTTTATCATTTTTTTTATGTTTAAGCAGCATTGAGTAGCTGTCTTGATTGCAGAATCAGATTACAGGTACAAATCATCATTATGCAGGTTACTCTTTTCCGATATTCTGATGGTTTCCATTCTTCCCTTTCCTTTATCTTTCACATCATGAGTGTCCCTGCACCCTTACTGTGTCCTAAGAGCATGGGCTTGCATTTTGAGCCCTTCTCAATTAATTATCCTGCCCGTTTCTATGTTAAATTTGTAAAATTTGTTTTATTAGTTTTTATGTCTGTTTTTCTCCCTTCTTTCCTCAGCTATTATAATTTTAATTATTACACAGGTAGAACACATATAAATATAGTTTTCATTTCAGTGTTTAAAATAAATATAATAATCCAAATATTCTGAAAAAAAAATTGTGGTACACTTAAATGTTATCTGAAAATTCATTGAATTTTATCTTCTGAACTTGAATGCTTGTTATGCTATGGAAAATCAAAAATCAAATAAAAAAAATATTGTGCATGGGTATTTTTTTTAAATCTTGATTTATATCTATTTTACTCTTTTGAACAATAAAGTTTAAAGGGAAAAATAGACATAAATCATATTAGTATATAAAACTGGTTTTATAGCATACATTTCCATGAGAGCATCAGTTTCCCATGCTTATCCTGTTAGAACTTTTATTCCTGTAATAGTAGGATAGATTGTGTCATGTTCATGGCTCATAAGGTATGGTTTCAGGAGTAGGGAATTAATAGTTGCAGTGTATAAGTCATAGATGTGGCTGATAAATTTATGGAAAAAAAATATCTTCTTGCAGATTTATTGGTGAAAGAGAGATAAAGAGCATGGAAATCTTTAACTTTTAAGACAGGATTAAAAACTGCAGATCTTCCTTTTAGAATTAAATCAGACTTCTTTCTTCAGATCCTCATGGGTCTCTCAATGAAAACACAAAATTCCTGTTCCGCTACCCTTCATCAATGAAATTATTGGCTTAATCTTGTTCAGAATTACGCCCAAGAGGATTAGAATCAATTGCACAGTAACATAAATTTATTGACTAAAAAAATAATATCAAATACCTTTTTTTTTAGTATGGCAAATAATTATATAAAATAAATTTAAGGAAATAAATATAAGTAATTAAATTAAATGCATTTTGGGAGAAGCATAATTTTGTATATTGGAAAAATTTAATGATATGTGTGCATATCAAGAATATATTGGATGTTTAAAATTTTGGAATTCACTAATTTGGTAAAATGGAATAAAAAATCATCTATGGGTAGAAGGGATATGCAGTTTGTAGTTTAATAATCATCATATAGTTAAAAATCTCAACAGTAAAGGGTGTTGTTTGAAAATAAACCAATAAGAACTAATAACTGTGAAATGATAGATTCTATTTCAGCATCATTTATAGCTGAAAGTGCTTTATGTGTCCACCACCATATTCCAGAACTGGTTGCAGAAGCAGTATTATGCCTGATACAGCATGATCAATGGGAATGGTTGCTACTGTATGACATCTTTCAATGATATTTATTTTTGTATGGTAGTTTCATAACCAGATATCACAGAGGTGTGCTTCTGCTTGATCCTAATTTGGAGTTGTGTAAATGATATTCACGGTAAGCCTTCCCACCTGGCTGAACCTGTGTAAGCAATATGCATACTGCACCTCAATGGCATTATTTGCAGCAGCATCTTTACTGTCACAATTTTGAGTGAATTTTTATTTCATGCCAAATTCTGTAATCTGTAAACTGCAAACTGCATGTCTCTCCGACCCATATATATATATATATATATTGTTGTGAGCTCGGGGTTCGAAAGGACTGATGCCAATATATAAGAACAATAAAAAGGCTTTATTCACTATAAACAGTGCAATACCTTCACAAATATCCTCTGAAAATTACAAGATATTCAGTAATCTTCAAATCCAATAAAAGCTAAGCAAAATTTCACACAGAAACAATGCGTTCAATACGACGTATCAACGACAAAATCGATCCGAGAAACACAGTTCTCAATGCAAAGCCTCTCGTATGAATTCAATCGCAGTTGACAGACAACTAACTAACTGAACTGATGGTGGTCCTTATATAGGTTTCAGAGATCTTTCCAGATTATTCCAGAGCCTTCAGATGCTAGAAATTACCAGAAAGTGCTTTAACTTTCGATAGAGAACCCAAGCAAGAAAGGATCCCAATGTATAGGTATAAGGGGGGTGTGGTTGCACAAAAAGTCGCCAAATCCGTCGCCAACTTGGCGACATTTGGCGATATATCGCCAAATTTGGCGACAAAAATAAGTCGCCAAAACCATCGCCAACTTGGCGATAAACCCATTCCTTGGTGATATTTCAATAGACTTCCATTATAAAGATGAGGGTGTAAGGCTGTTTTCCTTGCAAACCACCTGAGGCCTTTAGCATTGAGTTACATGATGCTCAATAGGAAATACATTAATAATACTGCAATTTTCACAATAATAAAATAAAATAAATTTAAACAAATGGAATATTTACAGATATATACAAAATTTATAACATTGCCCCCCTCTCAAGGACTGCACGTCCCGGGCAGTTCAACCTTTGATCGGAAAGCAAACCCGTTACCAACAAATGCTATACTATTCAAAACACATTCATAATGCTGAATTATACAAAATATACACTTATTTAAAAATAAAATTAAATTAAAGCATAGACATTATTACATACAAGTATTTAAATAATAATAACAATAATAATGATAATGCTAAGCAAAATAAATAATTACATTAATTTATATACAAGACCATGGTCATACTAATTTACATTATTTACATTACACTATTTACAATCAATGAACTAAGTACTATGGCCATAGTATGGAGCCAGCCTGTCGTAATGAACGACTCTAGGCTTCGAACTTGGTGACTTTCGGATCCGAATTACGACATCGTTCAGTCTGTTTAGGACTGTATAAGGACCGTCCCAGTGCGATTGCAGTTTGGGAGAAAGTCCTTTGCGTCGAGTCGGATTATAAAACCAAACCTTGTCACCTTCTTTGAATTGATGTCCCGTGGCTTTCGTGTCGTACCTGGTCTTCATCTTCTCCGTCTGTATGTTGATCCGCTCTCGAGCCAAGTTGTGGACGTCTTCAAATCGTGCCTGGAGATTCTGCACGTATCCCTCTGGGGATGAAGGCGCATCTGGAGGGCGACCAAAAATCAGATCACAAGGTAGACGAAGATCACGACCGAAAAGCATCTGAGACGGGGAATAGCCGGTCGTTTCATGGACGGCGCTGCGATAGGCGAGGAGAAACAAGGGAAGTTTTTGGTCCCAGTCTTGTTGGTTTCTTGAAACTAGCAGTGAGAGGTTGTTGAGGATGGTACGATTAAACCTCTCAACCATGCCATCCGACTGTGGATGTAAAGGCGTCGTCCTAGTTTTGTCCATTCCGAGAAGTTGACAGAGACCCTCAATCATAGCAGAGATGAAATTTCTCCCCTGGTCAGAATGCATTTGAAGGGGGACTCCATACCTTGATATCCACTGGTGTACCAAGGCATCCGCAACCGTAGAAGCTTCTTGATCAGGGATGGCATAAACTTCAGGCCATTTCGTGAAGTAGTCCATGACGACAAGGAGGTATTTGTTGCCATCAGCACTTCTTGGCAGAGGGCCTAGGATGTCAAGGGCGATGCGTTCGAAAGGTGCTCCTACATTGTAGAGATGTAGTCTTCCTCGGCTACGTTTCTTTGGTCCTTTTCGAGCTGCACATGCATCGCAAGATTTGCACCATCGTTCGACGTCAGCTCTCGCTTTTCCCCAGAAGAAGCGCTCTCGGACTCTGTGTAATGTTTTCATGACTCCAAAATGGCCACCAGTGGGACTGCCATGTAATTCTTCGAGGACCTCTGGGATTCGAGATCGAGGAAGTACCAACTGCCACCGAGATGTCTTCCCATCTTCCGATTCGAATTTTCGGAACAGGACACCATTCCTGACGTGGAGAGAGTTCCAAAGAGCCCAATATTGCTTCGTCGTAGGACTGTAAGTCGAGATGTCTTTCCAACTGGGCTTCGCGCTAGAAGATTCTAATAACTCCAAGATTGGTTTGATCTCAGAGTCTGCCATTTGATCTTCTCGAATCTTCTCATCACTCCAGGGATCTGGTGGCGTCAATAGTGAAGTCTTCGTCTGGCGTATGACATATTCGGGATTATACTTGCTCTCCGCTCTGGAACAATAGCGACAGCTCTCGTGACACGGTCTTCTTGATAGGGCATCGGCGTTTCCATGCGATGAGCCTTTGCGATGCCTGATGTCAAAGTCGTATTCCTGGAGTCGTTGTATCCATCTGGCTACTTGGCCCTCTGGGTTCTTAAAATTCATCAGCCATGTTAGGGATGCGTGGTCAGTACGAAGGAGAAATTTCCTGCCATAGAGATAGTGATGGAAGTGTTCTATGGCTTTCACTATAGCTAATAACTCCTTACGAGTGACGCAATAATTCCGCTCTGGTTTCGATAAACATTTGCTCCAGTATGCTACGACTCGTTCTTGGCCATCTATTTCTTGGGAAAGTACAGCGCCGACACTTTCCTGACTGGCATCCGTGTCCACAATGAATTGTTTGTCGGGGTCTGGATAGGTAAGGACTGGAGAGGATGTGAGAGCTTCTTTCAGCCGCTGGAATGAATTGTCGCATTCTTGTGTCCATAGAAACTTCTGTTTGCTTTCAGTGAGCCTATGCAAGGGTCTTGCGATGTTGGAGAACCCCTGTACAAACTTTCTGTAATAAGTGCATAGTCCCAGAAAGCTTCGCAACTGATGGACATTTTCCGGACGTTTCCAGTGCTTTACTGCAGACACTTTTTCAGGATCTGTTCGGACACCTTCAGCTGAGATGATGTGTCCTAAATAGTTTACTTCTCGTTGGAAGAACTTGCATTTCAAAGGGTTCAGCTTTAAATTCGCCGCTCTTAGTTTCGTTAACACTTTTCGAATATTCTCTAGATGTTCTTCAAACGTGCGGCCACCAATGATGACGTCATCTAGGTAGATGAGACAAGCTTCAAAAGTCAGACCTTTTAACACTGTCTCCATGAGGCGCTCGAACGTTGCTGGAGCATTGCAGAGCCCGAACGGCATAACTTTAAATTGCCAAAGTCCTTGTCCAGTAGTAAATGCGGTCTTCTCTTTGTCATCAGGATGGATCTCCACTTGCCAATATCCACTCTTCAAATCCAGCGTGGAAAACCATTTATGTCCTGAAAGAGTATCTAGCGTGTCGTCTATTCTTGGTAGAGGATAGCTGTCCTTCTTCGTGATATCGTTAAGTTTACGATAATCCACACAAAATCTTGTGGAGCCATCTTTCTTTCGGACCAACACGATGGGAGAGGCCCACGGACTTGATGACGGTTCGATGATGTCACTATCCTGCATCTCTCGTAAGAGCTTAGAAACCTCTTCTTGTTTTGCAAACGGCAAGCGTCTTGGATGCTGTTTAATCGGTGGATGGTTGGCAGAATCAATTCTATGACGTGTCAGTGAAGTGCGCCCTATATCACTCTCGTTTTGTGAAAACACATCCTTAAATTCCTGAAACAGTCTTTCTGCGGCATGTCTCTGTTCAGGATATAAATTTTCATTTCGTCCAATTACAGGTGTTAAGCTTGTAGGCGGCTCCGATAACGTCAAGCTCGGGTCTTTGCAAACACAGGTGACTGGAGCACAGGTTGCAAGCACTTCACCTTTCTGGATAATTCTAGACTTTTCACTTACGTTCGCAATCCTCACAGGTATCACATCTCTCGACAGATTTACCAGCGCTGATGCTATTAGCACTCCCTTTGGGCTCTTCTCAGGATATCCAGTCAAGCCATACTGGAAAATTCTTTCGTTTCCAGTTAATCCAGGTATCATCATTTCAGTCCAAGGAGGGATGATAACATCTGCCTTGGCTGTGATCCGTTGAATAGACCCGGACTCATTTCCAAGTTTGAAAATAGTGACATCTTCTTGAGCAGAGCGTAACTCATTATTCTTAAAGTCCAGTGTGAATCCATGCTCTTTTAAAAAGTCCAATCCGAGTATGAAAGGATCTGAAATATCGGCCACGTAGACTGTATGGCGATAAGCGGCGTTCCCAAACTTTATTTTCAGTGTCATTCTTCCATGTATATCGATCTTATCTCCGGTCACAGTTTGAAGGATTACACGTGGCGGGGTCCAGGAGAGTTTTTCTTTCAGCCGCTGAGCTAGATCTTTCCGAATGATGGTCACATTGGCTCCTGTATCGATGATAATATTACAGGGCAAATCATTCACACTTCCGACTAGAAAAACTCCGTTCTCGCTGCAACTTCTTGCAGAAATTTCACATACTTGAAAATGAGGCTTCTTAAGATCTGGAAACCTCCGCCCCGCAAGATGGTCAATAATCAGTTTTCTTGCTCCTCCGTTAGCGGGTGAGCTATTACCTTCGGTGCTGGGTCGTCTTGGGCAGTCGATTTGGATATGGCCTTCTCCACCGCATCTCCAGCACTTGATCTTCCTGTAAGGTTTGTTGGCCATTATGGAGTTCATCTTTCTCATTATGTCATTCATCTGCTGCTGTAAGCACTCCACAGCTCTATCCGACGTCTCAGGCAGGTTGGCTGCTCGCACAAAGTGTCGATCTTTCCTTGTAGCTTGCTGGGCTGCCTCGAATTTCAGGGCATAAACTAAAGCCCCTTTTAAGTCACTGAGATCTGCAATCCGGAGTTGTTTCTGGATCTCAAAGTCACGCACACCATCGATGAAATGCTGCAGAGCTAAACTTTCTCTAGTTTCAGTCGGGCAGTCAGGATAAGCAAGATGGGAAAGTCTCTCGACATCCGTAGCAAGCTCTTGCAGGGATTCAGTGGATTTCTGCTGTCGAGATTTGAGCTGGAGTCTGCTATATTCCTTCATGCATTTCTCGCCAAAGCGCAATTCTAAGGCACTGACGAGCGTTTCAAAATCCAGCGGTTCATTTGCAGGCAAAGTCTGTAAGACGTCGGCAGCATCAGCTCGTAGAGAAGCAGCTAACTGGCAAGCCTTTGTCTGGGAATCCCATCCATTGGCGTCCGCTACGATCCCAAATTGTGTCTTAAAAACTGGCCAGGAGGATTTGCCGTCATAGGTCGAAAGTTTAATAAAGGCCCGAGGAAGCATATCTGGATACTTGAAATCTTCGGAAAAGTTTACGGCAGTTATCTTCTGTTTCTTGATTTTTTCCAAATCTTTTTTTACATTCTCTATGCTTTCTTCAACGGTCTTGGCGATCTTTTGAACTTTTTCTTCTACTCTTTCTTCTACGGTTTTCGCTGTCATTTGAATTTCTTCTACCTTTCCTTCTATTTCTTGAAATCTTCCTTCAACTTTGTCTTCCACGCCGTCAATTCTGTCATTTAAAGATGTTATTTTATCCTCTATTAAGTCTTACAACTCTCCAAGGTTGGTTGACATATCCTTTTTCATTTCATCTTTTAAGTCGCCAAGGTTGGCAGTCATTTTCTCGTCTATCGCTGACATTTCCTTCTTCATTTCTTCCGACATTTCCTTCATTTCAGCCTGGTTCGCAGTCATTTTCTCATCTATCGCTGACATTTCCTTCTTCATTTCAGCCTGGTTCGCAGTCATTTTCTCATCTATCGCTGACATTTCCTTCTTCATTTCTTCCGACATTTCCTTCATTTCAGTCTGATTCTCAGTCATTTCCTTCTTCATTTCTTCTTTCAACTCAGCAAGGTTGGCAGTCATTTTCTCATCCATCTCCCCTAATTTCTCCAATAATTGTTTCCGTTCACCCTCCATTGCTCTGGTGATCGGCATTCAATCCCACTTCTGACACCAAATGTTGTGAGCTCGGGGTTCGAAAGGACTGATGCCAATATATAAGAACAATAAAAAGGCTTTATTCACTATAAACAGTGCAATACCTTCACAATTATCTTCTGAAAATTACAAGATATTCAGTAATCTTCAAATCCAATAAAAGCTAAGCAAAATTTCACACAGAAACAATGCGTTCAATACGACGTATCAACGACAAAATCGATCCGAGAAACACAGTTCTCAATGCAAAGCCTCTCGTATGAATTCAATCGCAGTTGACAGACAACTAACTAACTGAACTGATGGTGGTCCTTATATAGGTTTCAGAGATCTTTCCAGATTATTCCAGAGCCTTCAGATGCTAGAAATTACCAGAAAGTGCTTTAACTTTCGATAGAGAACCCAAGCAAGAAAGGATCCCAATGTATAGGTATAAGGGGGGTGTGGTTGCACAAAAAGTCGCCAAATCCGTCGCCAACTTGGCGACATTTGGCGACAAAAATAAGTCGCCAAAACCATCGCCAACTTGGCGATAAACCCATTCCTTGGCGATATTTCAATAGACTTCCATTATAAAGATGAGGGTGTAAGGCTGTTTTCCTTGCAAACCACCTGAGGCCTTTAGCATTGAGTTACATGATGCTCAATAGGAAATACATTAATAATACTGCAATTTTCACAATAATAAAATAAAATAAATTTAAACAAATGGAATATTTACAGATATATACAAAATTTATAACAATATATATCATCATCAACCATTTTCAATCCACTGTTGGATGTAGGTCTCCCCCAGATTTTTCCATTGTTTCTTATCTAGTGCTTTAGTCATCCAATTAACTCCGGCCACGCTTCTGATTTTGTCACTCCATCTTACTTGAGGTCGTCTTCTTAGTCGTTTTACATCTCTGGGATACCACTGTAGGGTGTTTGTTCTCCATCTATTGTCTTGTCTTCTTGCAATGTGCCCAGTCCAATTCATTTTTCCAGAAAAAGCCACAAAGAAAATGGACACGGTGTAATGCAAATGGCTCAACAAGTGAAATCGACTACATCTTGACAAACAAAAAGCATCTTATTCAGGATTGCAGCATTCTCAATAACTTCAATACAGGAAGTGATCACAGGTTGGTTAGATGCAAACTGCTTTTAAATAATAAAGTGGAAAGAATGAAGCTTTTGCAACACTCAAAGAAATCAGTCGATGTTATAAATCTCCAGAAAAATAAAGAATAATTTAATTTAGAACATAAAAATTGTTTCCAAGTACTTCAATCAATTTTAGAAGAAGATCAAGATGTTACAGTAGTGAACAAGACAATAACAATTACTCTACAAGAAATTGCAAGGACGATAGCTGGTGAAGCACCAGTAAAGCAGACAAAGAAAATAACAGAAAAAACAAGAAGATTGATGAAGAAACGCAGAGATTTTAAAATAAAGAAAAATTATCCTAAATCAAGAATTGAATATGCAGAGTTATGTAAAACGGTCAGAAAATTTGTTACAGAAGATATCAGAAAATTTAACTGTGATCTTGTAAAGAAAGTTCTAGAAGATAACAAAAGTTTAAAATCAGCTAAGCGCAAACTGTGTGTTGGAAGAAAAGGTATTTTTGCACTGAAGAAGGCAGATGGAACAATCACCAAAATCAATAATGAAATAGTACACATTGTTGAAAAATTCCTTAACAATCCATATAAATGTGAAGATCAAAGGGAAATTAACCTATGTGATCCACGAGTAAACATAACAGAAACTGGAAAGATAATCCCAGTGATGACAGATGAAGTTGTACAAGCCATTAGATGTATGAAAAAAGGTAAATGCCCTGACGAAGATGGAATTACAATTGATCTTATCAAAGAAGCAGGAGAAAAATTTGCAAAAATGCTAGCCTTACTGTTTTCCAAATGTCTCAAGAAATCAGATGTACCAAAAGATTGGAATAATGTTGTGATGGTGCTACTTTACAAGAAAACATTAAAAACAACATTCCAATCAGCTTACTGTCAGTGATTTATAAAATTTTTACCAAAGTTTTAACGACAAGACTTGAATCAGCTCTGGACTCAGCTCAACTTAGAGAACAAGCAGGATTCTGAAGTGGATTTAGCACAATGGATCATATTCAAACAGTAAAGGAACAAATAGAAAAACACAAAGAATATGATTTATCTCTCTGCCTTGCCTTTATTGATTATAAAAAAGCATTTGATTCAATCTACACATCTGCAGTAGTTGATTCTCTGGAGGACATTGGTATAGATAAACATTACATCAATATCATTAAGAAGATTTACAAGAAAGCAACAGCCACCATCCATTTGAACAAAGGAAAAACGAAGATCAAGCTTGGAAGAGGAGTAAGACAATGAGACACTATTTCATCTAAACTTTTTACTGCTGTCTTATAAAATATTTTCAAGAAGCTGGATTGGGAAAACAAAGGGATTAGAATAAATGGGGAATATTTAAGCCATCTCCGGTTTGCTGATGACATTTTTATTTTCAGTAATAACCCTGAAGAATTGGAAAATATGCTAAAAGATTTGGCAGAAGCTAGCATTTATGTGGGATTAAAAATAAATTTGGAAAAGACTAAGGTGATGTTCAATTCATTTACATCAAAAAAGAAAATCGTCTACAACAACACTGAGATTAAAGGTGTGCCTTGGACAGGAAACATCATCGGACAACAATATCATGAATGAAATCAATAGAAGAATAAGAAATGGATAGAGTGCTTTTGGGAAGAACAATATTATTCTGAAGAGTAACATGCATCTTTGTTTGAAAAGAAGGTGTTTAACCAATGTGTTTTGTTTGCGTTAACTTATGGAGCAGAAACATGGACACTAACAAAACGATGGTGCAAAGATTGCAAACAATACAGCAAAGTATGGAAAGATGTATGCTAGGCATAACCAGAAGAGACAGAAAGAGAATAACTTGGATAAGAAGTCAGACGAAAGTTTTTGTCATCATTGAGAAAATTATATATATATGTAACGTTTTACTTTTGATCCAAATTTTTTTAATATCCAGTATAGGGTAATTCTAAGTAACATGTTTTCAGTTGGACAATATACTAACAATATTACTACAAAATAAAATAGAATTGATATATTGGAGAAGGAGGTATTTGTAATGAATGTGATATTTCTTTTCTTTTAATAATACGTGTTATCAATCTGTGTTTGAATATGTTAAATCAGCACATTTCTTAATGTATCTTATATATGAGTAGTTTTTTATCTTGATATTATAAAAATTTGTATTTGTTTTTCTCATAAAGTTTTAGTTTCATCTCCAAATTTTTATTAATCATTTTTATTATTTAATAAACTATTTTAATAAACCATTAGTGAGAAGTAATATGCATTAATTCCTTGGCCGTATACCTGAATTTTGTTTTCTTTGCATTGCAGGAAGCTATGTTAAATTATTTGGAAAAGCTCAAGTTGAAGTAAACCTTGCTTTAGGTCAACTTATTAAGGTAAGACCACGTATTTTTTCCTTTATGCTGAAAGTATGATATTTTATGTATTGAAGCTAATTTTTATACACTTTTTTCTAATTTATATAGAATGCAGTGTTTGAAGAAGCTGAACCAGAATTTCAGCAGTTTGCTTATTTTAAAACTAGGATATGCATGAGAAATGCTCTTCAAGTAAGTCTTACTATTGAAACTGCCACTGATATCGTAATAGATTCGTTTAAATTATCTTTAATCTTTTACCCTGAAAGTGATGAAGTGTTAATTCATTAATGTATGCATATTGTAGTTTTTAATTATTAGGGTCATCCAGAAAACAAAATTTTACATTTAATTTAATGTGTATCACACCAGAAAAGAAAGTGGCTAACTTTGATTTCAATGGGAGAATTACAATTTATTTATGTATTTATATATTTTTTGGTAAAATAATAATTTTGTTTGGGGAAAATACTAAAAGGTGGTCTTTATTTTTGATGCATTTTATGGGATTTTATTTTAATAGAATTTGGTATCCTTTACTTAGTTATGAGCATATATTTTCAAGGTTTGAGACTATATTTACAATACATTTTATAATAATTTTCCAAACTAAATCTGGAACAATTAATTTAGTTATTATCAGATTTATTCTTAATAAACAACAGTTGCCAGTATTCTGGTTTTCTTAATGTGTTATGGATATACCTTCCTTTATTAATTTTTTGGCTTTAAAAAGTTTTATTTGGATGTTTTGTATTTCCTTCAAGGGAAAAAAAATTAGAATTTCCATAATATTTAATTTTATTGCATTTAGCTTAACATTTTATGCAATTAACACTCAATATAAAGTTATTCTAAAGGCTGTTTTTACTTATTAAGTTGAATAAAAATAACTCATTTACGGTGCTTTCTATGTCATTTTGTTTGGAAGTATCAGCAAAGAGTGATTCAAGGTACAAGGACATACAAGGAGAATAAAATCTTATTTAACTGTTTTGCTTTAGGAGTTGACTGTATTTGTTTATGTGTGTTATCTATCATTATTTGTGTTTTTCAATATAACAATTATATTTTAGGGAACTCAATACAACAAGAATTTGCAATATCCATGAAACAAATATTGATTTTGAGATTTTAATACTCAAACATTGTATATTAAGTGTACAAAATTTTAGTCATATTGTTATTAAAATATTAGCATCAGCTATTTTCGCTAGCAGTTTTCATTATTTTTCTTACTAAATTAAACCTTTAAAACATTCTTATGTTTCTTTTCTTTTAAAAAAAAACTTGTTACCCCCATATTGGCTTTGTCAAATCTTTATGAAAATGTTTGAAAAAATATCTAGCTATACTACATGTAAGTAATTTAAAAATAAAATTTTCTACATATTGAACACTTTTATTTAAATGTGTGATCAGTTACATCCTAAGAGGTAGACAAAGGGGACAATTGTCTTGAGCTTTGTATGATGCATTAAAAAAAACAAAAAACAGAAGTCATTCTAAAGTCCTAGTATTCTTATGAAAAATCTTGTAAAAATATGTAACTCTGAGCTCTAAAACAGCTAGGTCTGCTTTTGTGTATGATTATTTATGATTTTTTTCTTCTTTCTCATTAATGGTTGTAGTTTAAATTGTTTTTCTGAGAAACTAGTGTCATTAAAGGAAGTACAACTCTTAAATTTTATAACTGTATTGGTGTTGGCAATATGTAAAAAATTAAAAAAAAAAAAAAAAAACATAAAATAGAAATAGTACTGTAAAATCTGTGGCAAAATTTAAATTGAAATTAATTCTCAAAAAGTAATTCAATTATCTCACTAAACTATTTTTTATTTATTTTTTAATCATTCATTTAGTAATTAAAAAATATATACAAAATGGTAAAAGTTTTTTTAAAAGATGCTTATATGCTCCTTTAGATGTCAGGAATTTCATTTCATTGTTTCATATTTATAAAAGATACTGTTTTACACTTGAACACAGATTTAAACAAGAACGAAAAATCATGTGTCAAGCATAGATTATGTAACACTTTCCAACGCTTCCAAAATAATTTTACAAATCATACCGTTTAATAAGCTAAAAGATGACATCTAAGTAGACAATTTGGAAAACGCATAATATATTTAAAAACATAATTTCAGGAATTTCCAACATATACAATATTCAGAAAAATATCCGAATACTTTTATTCAGACCTGTATAGGATCTATAGATCTGTATATATACTACATAGGATGCTAAATTTTTGTTCAGTTAGGAAACGCGTAGCGCAGATTAAAATTCTCCGTCTGGAGTTTCTGTCACTAAACGGAAATGTGTCCGCGAACTTTTGTGCTTCCCTGTATAGGATCTATAGAATTTATACACATCACGTAATAGACAAAAAGCGAGTTAAAATTAAAATCGTGTTCAGTAACTTAAAACGCACTTCCAGGAATTATTGTTAACAGACAGTTGGGAATTCTTTTGTGTGTCCCTGTAAATGAACGATGACTGCTATACACACAATATTCTGTTGTAAGCCTCTTGTAATGCACCTTAGTGAAATATATAAATTTCAATGCGTTTAAAATAGTGAAACATTATTTAAATAAACCGCAGACGATTTTTCTCCATAGATGTAATATAACGGAATTCTTTTGACTGTCCCTGTAAAGTAACTATAAGTTCTATGCACACCCTATTCCATATTAAGCTTCGTCTAATGCACCTTAGTGATATATATAAATTTCAATGCGTTTAAAATAGTGAAACATTATTTAAATAAACCGCAAATGATTTTTCCCCATAGACCGCAATGTAACGGAATTCTTTTGAGTGGCCCTGTAAAAAAAACTATAAGTGATACACACTTCCGTTGAAATAGGGAACATGCTATAGATAACGACAATAACATATAAAAATTGCAGAGCAATCCGAGCATATTTACGGGAGTTAGAGCACGGACAGACGGCCAGACGGCTATACGGCCAGACAAACCGAAGTCATAAACACTTTTCAACTAGGTTGGAAAGTGTTAAAAAGTAGGTATTAATTTTACACATCCATAAAAAATTACTGAAGTGTTAAATATTTCAAACATTTATTTTATTTATCCTCTCATACAGAAATTGTTTTTTCTTAGGATTCAAAATAGTCTTTCGCCTTCTCATAATCAATGATCAAGAAATATATTTAATGCAGGAGTGATTGTGTTCCGGTATTTTGTATACCACTAAATTTATATAGTAATATTCTTAGTATGTTATCGCAGAATTTATTGATTAAAGAAGAAAAAGATTGCTATATAAATTTAGTGGTGGACAAAATACTGGAACACAATCAGCCCTGTTAATGTTTTTTACATGTCTATGTTTTAAATATCTTATTCTATATGCTTGTATATAGATATAGTTTCAGCTTTAATTATTATTTCTAGTTTCATGCTTTTTTTCTCCTTAGGATGAAATGATATCGAGTCATTCTGAAGATAAAGAAGCAGTTTTAATTACATTAAATCGTCCCTTGATGTACATACAACCAATTGCTTTAGATAAAGGTATTTGCATACATTTAAAACTGCTTTTTGTGAGTTACTAAAAATAAATTTTTTCTAGTAAACACTAGGATTGTACCAGTTTTCCCATACATGCAAAAATTGAAAAGGTCATAAAAAGTATTATATTTCACTTATAAACAAAATGACATTATAAATGCAACACTCTAAGGTAAAAACAGGTATATTTACAATGTATTTCTGTTTTGTTTCTCTATCCTCCAGGCTGTATGCAGAAAGGCTGAATATAAAAAAAACATTTATACCTTAAGACTTTCCCTTGTCTGATGCTTCTTGTCTTTGATCAGTAAAAATTCTTATATCTCGTTTCAGTCACAGTATCAAAGAGAAACTGGTTAAAGCAAGTATAAAAAGTAAAAATTAAGTGAAATCACGGTGAAAATTTCTTGTGAAGTTTAAAGCATCTATATTTGGTGACAAGTGGCGTCTGAACATTCATTCTTAAAATTTTTAAATATTCTAATATTTTGAAGAAATGTTCATTTTTTGGATGGAATTTTTATTCAAATGACAACTGTGATTTTAAGAGTTCATAGATTATTTAAAATTTATTTAGTTTTATAAATTCTAAAAATTCTACTTAAAGATGTTTTATTCAGCTGTAATGTTTTTGTTAGAGTAGTTTTCTTATTCATTTTGTAGAAGATAAATCTTATATTATTTTCTATATGATATTAAATTTCTTATTTCAACAAAGATAGATTCAGTAAAAATTGTTATTTATTATTCTGTCATATGCTTTGGTTTTAGATAGGTTTTGTTATATATATATATATATATATATATTAACTAATTGCTATCATCTTTAGATAGTATATGGTTTAATTTTTAAATATTAATTTTCATCCAATACTCTTTTTATTTTGCGTATATTCACTTTCTACCATTATAGATGGCAGCACCAATGTTCCTGTTGCTTTACAATAATATTCATATTATTCTAAAATCTTTTCTGGCAACATAGTAAATCATTTTCTAAATCTAAATTTGGCAACATGTAATGATTTTTTGCAATTCATTCCCTCGATTTGGTTGTGTTCATGTGTGGTTCATGTGGTGCACAGGTATCTATTTTAATCCAAATGGATTATAGACTTTCTGACTCAAATTGATTTCATGTTTTATCAGTAAATTATAGGTATGGCTTCTTTCCTTTTTAATATTGTATTTATTTATTTTTTTTTTCACAGGTTTGATTCAATGTTTATGAGTAGGTAGTCCCAAAATCATATTCTTTAGCAATGTTATGGCTAATATGATGATGAAACCACTCATTTCATTTTATTTGTGGTATTTAGGCATTTGGGACTTGATAATTCTGTCTAAATTCCACAAATTTCATTTCATTCATTCAATTCCATTTATTCAATTTTTAATTTAATTTCTTATTCTTTTAAATAAATTTTTGGTATCCATATTCAGTGTGTTGGGGAATACTTTCATTGACAACTAATTATTATATACTTAATCATTATTTCATAGTTTAAGTTGGTGTTATGGTAATGTTTCATTTATGGTTATATATATATATATATATATATATATATATATATATATATATATATACACACACACATATACATATATTGATATTTTTCATAGCGGTCTTAGTTTGGCTGAATTATAAAAATGCATATGAATATTGGAATGAGCAAAGAGCAAGCTTGAATAAAGAAGTATGAAATTTTTCTTATTTTCTTTTCATTATGGCTATTTTTGTATAATGTATTTTCTTATTTATTTTTTCATTTATTTATTAAGGTGCTTACAGCCACCCAGCAAGTGTTTGAAAAAGTTCCTCAAATTTCACAGCTCAGCTCTCAAGCATTAGGAACATTATTTCTTCAGTTGACAGTTGATGACATGGGGATCTGTTTGCCTTTAAATCCTTATGCAGGGGTAAGAGACATTTTTTATTTTACTCTTTCATGTAATGTGTGTCAAGAATTTAAAAAATAAAATGAACTGTTTTAGGAATTAGTTGTGTTTGAAATAAATGAACGGTTTTCACAAAGGAAAGAAAATATTAAATCATAAATTTATTTAAATTGTTCAACGTTTGTTTTAATTATAAACTAGGGTTGATTTATTCAAGAGCTAAGCATACACTAATGCCCCTTGTTGGTGCTCATTTGAAAACTGAATTTTTATTCCTCATTCAGCAAAATAATTCTTTAAATCAGTCTAGTGATTAGCATGCAGATTACAAAGTGAGATGCTTAGGTTTGCAATGTTTGCAGGTCCAATACAGCACAGTCTGAATCTGAGAGTTGAAGGGTATACCTTATACAAGAACAAAAATTTGAGTCTTGTTTTCTTCAAAAGTCCTCCCAGAAGGCATCCCTCTTATAGTAGTACAGTCAAAATTAGGCATTGCTTAGTAAAATTCCCCCTTTCTCTAGTTTATTAACCATGAATTAAAATTTACATTAATATAAAATGAATCTCTAACTATTGAAACATGTTAAGTTTTAAACCACATCTCTAATTGTTTTCAGTTTATAGAAATGAATGAAGGAAATATATGATTATAGTTATAAAGTTTGTGTTTGTATTGAGATATATATTGCTAAATAATTTGAGAAATGTTTATAATGATATATTAGCAAAAAATAACTCTAACAAAGCTCTCTCCTAGTCTTTTTTTTAATAATAAAAAAGTGGCAGACAAGAAAAATAACACTACTTTCATCTTTGCTTACAGCCCTAGATTCAGATATACGTGAGTGAAAAAGACAGTAAAATTCAAAATCCTGTAAAAAGTAAGAAAAAGAAAAGAATATGTTGGTGCTAACAAAAAAGAAAAAAAGAAACATTTTTTACGAGTAATACATTTGTATACTAATGACATGTTTGCAGGGGAAAAAAAATCTTAAAAACAGAAAATAAGCTGGAAGTTTGTCAAAAAAGCATATTGTGTTAGCTTTCACTTTAGAAATAGCATAGCAATTTCATTTTCACAGGACTGTCCTGAGGGTGTATGGTGCTCTGGTTTTTTTCTTTCGTAGGCATCCCTATGTCATACCTGCCAACATTCAACTAAACTTTTGCACAATGTTAGTTAATTTGATCCAGGTTAAAGACATTTCTAACCAGAAAATATATATGAAAAAATAATATACATTTAGTTTAATGTTCTTACATGGAATCTATTTGAATGCATTTCTTAAAAAGAAATTCTGGTTTGAAACGTGTTTAGCCTCGGTTAAATTAACCTAAATTGTACGGAAGTTTAGTGCAATGTTGGCAGGTATGCTATGTACCCCTTATCTATGAAAAATAATTGAAAAAGGGAAAAATCTTCATTAGAACTGCAACTAATTCAAAGTCATTCCTATATTGTGCCCTGCATTTTCATATGGTGCTACTTCATTTTGAGATCAAGATGAAGATTTGCACATAAATTGCATTTAAATTGAAATCTGGCATGATTTGATACACAAAAAGTCATTTTATTCAATCAAAAAAAATTTGTAAATATTTATTCTATCCCCTTCCCTTACACACACACACAAAAAAAAATATTAAAAATATTGTGACGGTAGAAAAAACTGTGCGATAAGAGGAATGCATATTATTGTAGAGGTTGAATAAATTGAAATTTAAAACTTTGTTTTTATACTTGTGTTGTGATTATATCTGAAAAAGTAACTGGACCACGTGCTCTAATTCAACTTGAGGATATTGCTTGATCGTGGTATATATATATTTTTTTTATTAAATTAAATGATACTTGATATATTTAACCGCAGGATCTGTTTCGCTGCATTCTCAATTAAAAACTATTGTCGTACACATAAAAAATTAATATGGAAAGGGCTTACCAATTTATGCGTGAAGACACGTGCGTCAGTGAATTAGAAATTTCTCATCTTGATATTTTGAAGTCATGGCATGGTATGTAGACGACATGTACAGTTGAGGAAAAAGGATCACAAAAAAAAATATTTCATCTTGATAAACGTTTTTTTTAATTACTTCAATGTAAAATGGGGAGTACCTGGTGCGACCCACAGGGAATTGGGAGAACCTCTTAAAACCAACCTACTCCGCTGCGCTGCGCTAACGTAACTGAGGATGAACGGGCCAGCGACCGTGTGCTCCGCGTGCTTGGTGACGAAAAACCAACAAACTGCCGCGGGCGCCGAATGCCAAAGAACGATAAAGTTATCGCGGCGACATACGGAGAAAACATCGGCTTGCGGTTCCGATGGAAGCTGAGTGTTCCTACGACGGATGAATTAATGAACCGATGTGGAGAGAAACCAATCAACCGATCGTCGTGATAAAATCTAAACATGAACAATGCGTTGGAAAGAACCGAAATATGCGTTAAATAAAAGTTAAGAATGAATGCCGAAAAAGGGAAATAAAACATTAATTAAATTTTGAGGGAAAATATTAGAATTAATAATAAAAATAATGGAGTTATATTCTATTAAAATGTCGACATCGCGATGTGGTGAGAATGTCATGAAACTTATCATGACAAATATTTTTTTTTTCTCTCATTTGTTGAAATTTTTTTTTTTTTTTTTGTGCAAACTTGTTTTATTATTTTCCGCCAAGAGTTACCATGAAATATAATTTACAAAGAGTTTGTATTTTTTCATTTTAGAATTTTTTATTAGGTTTAAAAAATGGTCTAGTTAGTATACACATTTAAAATGTTTAATGATAATTTATTTTATTAAAAAAATATTTATATTTCAAGGTCTCTGCAAATGTAATACAAAATTGAAAGCACAAATAAAAAAAAGCCCTTATTTTCTGTTTGTTATCAATTTTCTTCTTTATATTATTTTTTGTCCAGTCTCTAATTTACATGTGTTTGAGGGAGAAGAAGATTTCATTATAATATTCTGTGTTCAATTCTGCAGAAGTTATGTTTCAGTTAAAGTTTCATACCATAGTGTTTCCAGCCAGACTGTTTGGTTATAAAGAAGTTTCTTCAGCTTCAACTGCTCTACTGGATGTAAAATAACTGATTTTGAAAACTGAAAAAAATTACATTTACCTGGAATAGCTTCTAAATTCCTGACTTGTAACATACGTATATTTTTTTTGTAGTTTTAGTTTTAATAATACCTTATCTGTCTAGAGATGTGCATGGGCACAGCTGATTCTGAAATCTAAAAATTCAGCCCAAGCCTGGCCTGTACAAAAACTTTATTGGCCCCATTCGGCTTTGGTATAAAATCTAAAATTTTTACCCAAGCCTTGGCTGGTCCGACTCATTTTCTAATAAAACAAATTATGCTGATATTTCTGAAGCAATATTATCCCCAATTAAAATTCTTCAAAGATTGCACTTATGCATAGATTTAATTTTCAAATTATATGTCCATAATTCATGGAATGTGGAATAACTATAATATAATGACCACTAAGAAAATTGCATACAGAAACACTCATTTAAAAAAAATGGATGTAGACAACATTCAAATAAAGATTCAGTAAGAAATCACTGTAGTTTAGAATGAAATAATTTTAAAGCTCTGAGATTTGTTAAAACAATTGTACAACATGGGGTCGGAGAGAAGAATGAAATCCAGAAAAAAAGACCAGGGCTGGCCTGGCCTGAGTCTACAGATAAAAAAATAAACCCATTTGCAGCCCAAGTCTAATGAAAGAAAATTGGGCCAAGCCAAGCCTGCGGGCTGTGTTTCAGGAAAGACTTGGGTCTGTGCAGACCTTTAGTCTATCCACACTCTGAACTTTAAAAATGTTTTGATTGACCTAAAATTTGAATTTTTTTATTGAAATGAAATGCAGTATTTTTCTTTTGTAAATGGTTATCGTAGTTATATATTCTTTTATAATACATTATCTAATTCAAAATTTGAATATTTTTGTTTAAGTAGACAACAGAATATTTTCTTGTTTCTTTTGAATTGTAATTATCATTTTATATATAGTTTTTTTTTTTACAAACTCAAATAAAAAAATTGTGTACCTTGTTACATATGACATCTTAAAAATGCTTAAATTTCTTAAAAAATTGAATATGTTATGGTGGAAAAGAATATTGTCTACTTCAAAATAATGAGCATATCAAAATTTTTATTTTCAAGCTACATGAGAAATTCAAATACATTATAATGTATTTCATTGTTTAAGTACTACATTCACCATTCAAAATTGAAACCTATACAACATAATGGCAAAATGGCTAAATATCTCTAATGCTATTTTAACATTGTGGTCATTGGTGGATTATAAATTTAAAATTCATGTAAGATGTATTATAAATAAACAGCATTTGAAATCAGCTGATCATTTAATGATATTAATACAAGCAGAAGCATTAATGTTAGTAATAACATAGAATAATGAAGATTCTAAAAACACTAATAACAATTACTAATTATATAATAATAAGTAATGTGAGATTGTTGTTATCTATTTTAATGAAATTTACTTTACCCTTTTTTTTACCCTACTGTCCAACTAAAATCAGTTTCACAAACCAAACATATCTGGTCTGTAAAAACATTTCTGTTGGCATGCCTAGTTTTAAATGCATGAGTATTGTTTAATAAGGGATTGTTTAAGTATTGCATAAAAGAGTAACATAATTCTGTTGTACAATAACTATACAAAAATATAGATTTTAAGAATTTTTTAAAGATTCTTGAAAGTAAAAGCTTATTATTAATTTTTAACTTTATAGTTGAGGCCTAGCTTTATAAACACATGTAAGTGTGTATGTATGTATGCAGCATTATGTTTCTTGCTGCATGCATTCATATGCATATGCATCTAATGTCTACATTCCTGTATTTTGTATTTTAGAAAAAGGATGGCTTTAAAAGGGTGAGTTTACACCTTTTTATTTATAAACATTTTATGTTTGTAACTTTCGTGTTGTATTTGTTGATTCTTATATTTTATTCATTTGTTTTCTTATTCTTGTGTAGAATGTCAGCAGTAAGATGTACGACACTGAACTGAAAGCAGCTGTTGTTGTAACTTTAGAAAGTACCAGAATATCTGCATGTTCTTGTGGCTCATTAGTGAGCAAGGGAAAATTCACTGGTATATTTTAAGTTGTTTTCTACCTTCTTTAGCCATTTTGGATTAGTTAGTCTACTGTTTGTAATATAACTCTCTTCATTTTTATTTTATAGTGTATGGTGGTATGTAGTGTTTTTATGCAAAGATAATCATTATTGGGAGGAATGATTTGAGCATCTTAAAAATGTAATTTTTTTTACAGGTTTGTGCATTCGATTTGCTGATGATTTTGAAACCTCACTGGATGATTGGAAACCAGACCCTGCTGATTCAAATATAATGAACTTGTGTGTTGTGTCAGAAGGAACATATGAAATATGTTCACGAACAGTAGCATCACAAGGAATAAGTATGTTTTTAATCTTCATGACATTTTTATACATTTTTAGAAATTTTTGTTGTATTTTACATTTTGATTTTTCTCTTTGCTATCTAATTAATAATAATAATAATAATGAAATAGTTTGGCTTCAACACTGTTATTTATCCAAGATGTTTCAGAAATAATTGTGTAAATTTTAACACAATCACTGTCTGTGTTAAATGTATTGATATTATGTACCAGTTTCTGATTAGCAGTGAATGTATTAAAAGGTGGCAGAACTCGATGAAACCAATGATTTATATTCAAAATTGAAGCATTAAGTAAGACACAAAAGGGCACTTTGTTACTGGGGAGAAAGATTAGTTTACAATATTGTTCAAAAACCCTCTTCTGAAATAGAGAAATAAAACACAAGAAAATAACAAAATGGAATTTTTTTAGGAGGATTGATAGTAGTTGCTCAAGGAAAAAAAAAGTAAGTGTTTTTTCTTTGAAAAGTTCTCTTTGAGGTTACTCTTCCAAAGACAGTATGAGTAAAACTGGTTGATGCCAAATAACTTACCTCTCAACCCCATCATTTGTACATTTTTGGTTAATATGTGAAAAAACTTATTTTGTAACCTGATTTCTTCTTACTATTATACTGAACATTTCTTACATTTATGGCTGAAATACTATAAAACGAAAACTAACAATCTCTTGGAGGATATGGTAAAAAAAAAAAATTGTAACGTACTCATTGTTTACTATAATACAAATTTTTTAAATCACTTGGCTTTCATTTTTAAATTCTCTGCATGCAGGCTAAGATTTCATGTAACACATGAGGTATAAAAATCAATGTCATTAAATTGTTCTATGCAATACATTCTGATAACTCTGCATTTAGTCTTAAATAACATGAATGTCGCTCTTAGCTTCACTGGTTATGTTTTTAAGATGGCATTGGTTCTTTATCATGCATTTTAAATATTTTCAAAATATCCAGTTAAACAAGGTGTTGTTATAAAGCTTTTGTAAAAAAAATCGAGATTTTGTAAAAAAGAAATTGGACTTCTGTTTTATTCATGGCTTAATTCTTTGCTTCACTGGTATGTCCTTTGAGATGGTATTGCACAGTGGCATATTTTCTCGAAATGTTGGTCAGAACTATCATCAAGTTTTGTTTTTACATTTTTTGAGAATAAGTTAATAATCAGAATATTGAATTGCATTAGTAAATAACTAAGGGGGTTTGTACTTTATGAAATGTAGCATTCACGGATACCATATAATATAGTTTTTTCCACTCTAGTGCAAAAATTAAGCTATTTTTTGCATTTATTGAGGATATAATTAAATAATGAAATAGCATTTTTTCTCAAATTAGTAAAAAGTAGCAATTAAAATTAATCATTTTTGTAAAGGTAAGATTATAAATTATTTCTCTCATTGACTACTTTAAAAATAGATCCTTTGTCGTTAGAGTAGGAAACTCTTTCTCTAACAATAAACCCATTCTTAGCTCTGTACCTCAAGGAAGTTTAAGCAGACCGATCGTCTTCAGCATCTATGTAAATGATATTCTTAAAGAGCCTGACGTTGATTGAGCAATTTTTGCCAACAACACTGCCATGCTACACAAACACCCACACAAAGTATTCTTTGAACTCCAAAATTATCTAGATGAAATTTTGGCCTGGTTGAAAAAATGAAGAACTAAAGTCAGCCAGAAGTGCCACCATTTTCTTCACGAATAAGAAATTTACCCCATGTACTAATCTTAGCTTCAAATTAAACTATGAGCCCAATGCCTGGAAGACTGGTTATAAATACCTTTGCATTTACCATGCATTCCAAATTACCATGGTGCAAGCATATCACAGAAACTGTGAGTCATGCTAATAGCACCATGGGTTCCCTTAATCTTCTTTTAACTTGGAATAGCTCCCTATCAATTAAGAATATATTGTTATTATATAAGTCCATAATTTGGCTGATTATAACCTATGGTTCGGTTGTTTAAAGTAGTGCTTTTAAAACCAGTCTTGAAAGAATCCAAACCTTCCAAAACAAATAATCATGTTCATTTAACAGAACAACTCATTATGTCTGCAAAGACATTATCCACTGTGATCTGAATATTAGACCCATTTTTGACAAAAATTTAAAAACTTGCAATGAAGTTTTACAGGTCAATCCCCTCTGTGAGGAATCCTGTGTTAAACAGCACGTCACTATGACACAAGAGTGGCTAGGTGGCCAAAATGTCCTTTGTCCATTTTAACACTGGATAGTAATTTCATGCCATGTTCTAAAATATCCAGAAGAAACTCATCTAGGGTCACTTAAATGCGGAATTCCACTGCAAAATCACTATTTCCGTAGTTCAACAGAATTTTTCATCTAGAATTGGTTCCCCTGATGTCCTGTTTAATTTTAACAGCCATGTATGAAACTGTCCTAACTTTAATTTTTTAATTAATTATTTCATTATTTATGGATATTTTAATATTAATTTATATATAACTAGTTTTAACAGTATTAATCCTTTAGCATTTTTATTTACTTTTCTAGTTAGCTTGCTTTGCTCCAATCAAATTCATGATCAAGTTCTGTTTACCTAGAAATTTCATTGACTGTGGGAAATTTGCTCATGGAATCTCCAGCCAAATCTATTTAATGCTTGTTTTTCACCACCTTTGACTCATTCCCTCTGTGACTGCCAGTGTGTATGCTCATCTGTCATGTGTGGACCTGGGCAGTAAAAGGTTCTTTTCAGGGCTGAACCGTCCGAGCTGTCCCGTGAAAGCCTTGATTCATGCTGCTGGCAATGGTCGCATATTTCAGAATTAGCCTCAGTTATATAGTTTTTCATTTCAATTTTTAATATTCAATTTAATCTACCTTTATTTAGATCCTGGTTGGCACCAAAATGTTTATCCATCATGTGTGGACCAGTAGTGATACAGTAAAAGGGTCTCTTTTAAGGCTGACCTGTCCAAGCTATCCCTGGAAAATCTTGACTGGTGGCCGGCGATAGGCAGTAGTCATGTTTTTTTTTTTTTTATAGTTCTTAGGTTTCAGGATAGTTTGGGCCTCTGGTGTACCTAGTGCTATAGCTTTGTTGTGTATCTTAGCCCAATACCCCTTAGCATTTTCAATGTTTTCCAAATCTAGACTCGCCTAGTCAACAAAGTATAGGGCACCTAAAATTTATTGGATACTCTATGCACCCATTTTTCAAAGTTATATTTAGCCTCTGGTGCTGCCAACTCTGGAGTGTCCATGTTCTGCAGGGTTCGCCACCAGAGTTTTCAAAATTATATTTTTTGACCATTTATTTGTTTCTAAATTTATTTTTATGTCCCTCTTTCATTTTCGATGGACGTTTCTTGTGGAGGTTTCATATTCCACATTAGCACTCCTCAGCACTATGTTAACTTGATTTGTAAATAAATATAAAATTGTTCTTTCTGTGGTGGTGTTTTCAAAAATTCATAAATGCTTATGATTAAAACCTACTGCTACATCTTTCTTGAAACATAGACCATCATAAAACACTAAAATTTATCAGCAGAAAAGATTAGGTATTCAGTGTATTGTTTTAAACAATGAAGATTATTAAAAATATAACAATATAACAAATTATAACACCTTATAATAATATACATCTTTTAATTGTTAAAAGGCATAAAATAAAAACATTATAAACAGTAAAATAAGTTTTATTAGACCGTTGACATGTTTCAGCTCCATCCGAGCCATTATCAAAACAAATAAGAATATTCTATAATAAGTGCACATCTATGGAGTTATTATTTGAAATGCTATCATTTAATTTTTTGCGTACTTTTTAAAACTATGCACATTATTTTTAATTTTTACTTCGATGTTCATTTCCATATTTGTAACCATGGAGTAACTCGAGTCACATTTTTTATGCCTTTTAGCATTTAAAAGAAGTATAGATTATTAATTTTCAAAATATTCTATATCATGATAGTATGAGCTAAAATAAACTATAATACCTTTACTTTACTCAATAAAAGGAAACTAAACATATTTTAAGAGCAATGATATACAGTTATTGAAAGTTGTGTGTAGAAAGAATGTAACTATTGTTTTTTGGGTTTTGGCCTGCATTTTGGAAGATTGTGCCAGTGTCTATTGGTTTTTTACTATGCATTTAAGCAGTTTCAATATTTTTTTTTAATCATTTGTTATTGTATTTTTTAAACTAACAGCCTATAATTGTGTAAATAAATTCTTTTTGAATATTAAATAAGAAGTAAATATTTATTTTATCACTAATTCCCAATATATGTATTTTAACAGATAATGCAAAATGGATTTTGAATGTTCAATGGCAGATGGAAGGTGTCGATATACATTTAGATACCAATATAGGGAAGCAGTTGTCTGCTTTATTCAAAACTCTTACAGCTCTTACTAGTGTAGAAGATGAAGTTGATGGAATTGATTATAATGATGTTGGAGTTGAAGAAACTAGACATCGGCCTTCAATTCAGGTATACCATTTCAGTTATGCACACACATTTGTAAGTTCTAACTGTGTATTTAATATGCAATGGTATATATAACTAATGAAATTAAAGTTAATTTTTGCTGTAATAGTACATGCTACATAGCAGATAGCTCATGCAAACAATTTTTGAACATATTCAAACATGATATCCATATGTAGTAAATTGCCTAAGACAATAAAATTGTCTGTAGCATCCTATAGCATAAAATGTTTGTAACTTAATGATTCTATTTAGAAACTTATTAGAGATGCAGAAAGATAGTCAGCTACAAATTTTTATAGCATCACCAATTTCATATGAAATGACATTTTATTTATAATCTAGCTGATCCCGTGCAGAGCATCTGTGTTTTAGTGTCTACACTTTTAAATATATGCATATTAGGATACACGAATTTCAGCATTATGTGTATAAATACTATTCATAAAAACCTCTCCACTTAGGATTGGGTACTTTGAAATGTATGTAGCTTAGCATAATATATATATAGATACATACATGACATTATATTTTTTGTGATTTCTTTGTTTATTATCCGTTGGCAGTGGCGAATGCGGAAGTAATCAAATTCGTATTCTCCATAATCGTATCCAATTTCTCTCTCTCTTTTTTTTAAAAAATTAAATATAAAATTTAAACTAAATTACATTGATTTGGAAGTTACAAACAATATAAGGTCTAATTTGGCTACAGCTATCAGCTCGCACTTTCATAAATTTTTTTTTTTTTAAAAGTGGTCATTATGTAAAAAGTAAAACTTCTAAAAATCAATCTATATTATAAATCACAAATATGAACATTAGTAACATTGACGTCATAACAATGCATATAACAATGAAGTTAAACTGCATAAGGTACAACAATAGAGCTAATATTTTAATTCATATTAAGATTGTGCATTTTTTGGTTTCACTTTGCACTTTATTTTCTTTCCTTTTCAGAAAATAGCTAGTTTTCTGAAAAAAAATTAAATAAAATTACGGGCAAAATTATTTACAAAAATTGGATTTTCAGATTCAGAAATTTTTTCTTCATATATGTGGTTAGTTTTAAATCGATACCTCAAATACTTTTCTTAATATTTGCAAATTACTGAAAACAAACCACTCATTGCCATTGGCAAAAGAGAAATAATAAATTTTTCGCTACCATGTACTTTAGCATTTTATATATACAGATAGTGTTAATAGTATACTGAATGTCTAACTTAATGTGAATTTTTTATATTCAATATTAATATATTGAATGTTTTAATATTAATATTTATTTGTGTCAAAATATATCATCAATACTAAAACAAGAGGTTTTGGAATTAAGCTTACTTATCTTCCAGATTTTGGGAGATGTATTTATACAAAACATTTTCATAAAAATGTATTTACGATTCAGTCAATAATCACGGAAATTTAGTGAAATATATATTAACACAGCTCCACATACATAATACATAATATTTACACATGTTATCTATGCATCTTCAAACAAAATGTAAATATAAACATAGTCAGTCACATTCAAGTTAAAAAAAATTTCTTAACTGCATCCATTGTGAGCAACTCTTGTTTGTGCACATGGCAGAAAAACAAATTATTACAATTAAATGGAAGATCATGGAAACAGTGATAATTACAATAAGTATAATGAAAGTTCAAATTTGGATACTAATTACTCTTCAGTCCAGTGTTTCATAAAAGAGAAATTCATATCATTTATAAAAGTTTATAATGACACACAGAAAGAAAAACTAATTTAAATCATTGTGTATTTTTAAAAATGAATTTGAGTTTAACAACTTTAAAAAGTTCTTTAGTATTAATTAAAGATTTTTTACTCTTAAAGAGTTAAATTACATTGAATGAGTGAATTTGAACATAACTGACCATTCTTAAATAATATTTTCTGCGTTTTCTTTGTATTACCTTTCTCTAAATTTCCTTCTTGTTTCTTTTCTTTATTTCAAGAATATAAAATTAGATATTCTATCCTTAGGAACCTGTAACAATGAGAAAAGGCAGCACATTTGTTGAGACACTGCCATCATTACTTTTGGATCCCAGTCTAGATGCTAAAAAGAGGTCACGACTAATTGAAAAAGAAATGAATGAGCAAGCAAAAATTATTAATGACCTGAGGTAAGGCTATTTTTTACTATTATAAAATTATTATTTCCTATAATATATATCTGCTAAATTTTATCAAATTAGAGATTATGTAGATATATGTTTACTGTTGTGTTATAAAGTTTCTTTTTCTTTCTTTATTTCTTTATTGAATTTTTATCTCATAATGTTTATTCTCCTATTTATGTCAATCTGCCCTAGAAATGATATAAAATTTCATGCTGATTCATAATTATTTTCGATATCTTTCTGAGAGAATACTTTTAAACATACTTTTTTCATACTTTCAAGCACTTTTAATTATTCAGAATTTGGAATTAAGATAAACTGCCTAAAGAAAAGTCTATCTTTCATTTTTTAAATAAGAAAACTAAATATGAAAATTTAAATAATTTAAATTGGGATGTCATTATTTATGGATCCTTTATAAATATATTTATTGCATTCATACTTTTTAAGGTCAAAGAAATGGAAATTGTACTTTTTTTCAAGACTTGAAAATCCTCAATAATAGTAATGACATTAGGTTTGATAAATTGCTTTTAGTTCTTACTTCCTAAATATCAGTTAAATTTATTTTCTAGAACAAGCAATGTGAGTTCTGTTTTAAAGTCATGGTAAATATTTTGATAAATAAAGCTTTAAATTTCTCAGTAATATATTAATCTTTGAATATTTAATTATATTTAATTTATTTTTTGCCTTCTATTTGATAAATGAAAAAGGATATTGTATTTATTCACAACTCTGTCTGAAACATGTCAGAAGTTCTAAAATGATTTGTGTATTTAGATTTAAAAATCCAAATGCTGTGCAAAGGACTACTTTTTATGATCAAGTGTAAAAAATAATTTAAAGCAGTTATGTAAATTAGTCAAAAAATCTCTTCAATTATTTTTACTTTGTGCAGTGTGGCTGAAAATGATGTGTCATGTGTTAAAGGAAGGATCATCGCAAGTTTAAGAAAGAAGGAAAGACCATATGATTTAGACTTGCTTCTTTCAGTCAAAGATTTTTCTCTCTTTGTTTATAATTACCATTTTCCTTAAAGTTACAGATTTTGTGTTCTTTGGGAGAGGTACTACAAAAGGTGTTTCTCTGTAAAATTTGTTTTACATTATTTTGCTCAAGAAACTTACTTCAATAAATACCCCATCAATGTGTTGCATTAACATGCATAATACAGTATTATATTGAGATGCCAAATAACTCTCAGATTGTTTTGCTTTAGCTTACATTAAATTCTCTGTAGCCTATATTTGCTGTTATAGTGTAATCTCCAGTTTATGAAATTCTTGTTTTTTAAACTATCAGATTTTCATAATGTATTGTTTATTAATAATATTGCTTCTATTAATACCCTTTCACAATATGTTAAAGAAATGACTATTTGATATTGCTGACAGCCATTATATCATCCAAAATGTCTCACAAATCAATATGCCTACTTATTTTTACTGTGTATGGATATTCATATGGCTCCTCTGTCTAATTTTTGGAATTAAAAATGTTTTTTTCAAGAATAGATTTTTACATTTTAGGGCGATGATTTTCATTAGGTGTTTTGGAAAAATTAACACTGGGAGAGTGCTTATAAATATCATTAAATCAGACTTTTGAAATGAAAAGTCTTGAATATTATTCAATCTATTGCCTTTACTATGATTTACAAATATAAGTTTTCAATAGGTTTTTCAAGTATAGCTTTCTTTAAATTATTTTGTTACATCATCTGAAGTGGGATTTTTTTTCTTTTTTTTTTAATGCCTGGATAAACTAGTCTCGGATATTAATAAAAAGAAACTTTTTTCTATTGAAAATTTTCATGTATTAAGATATTCAATTATATTTTTACTTTTATTTTACTATCTCATTATTTTCATTTATAAATTTAAACATCCCAACTATATACTTTGTATAAACTATATGAAGTACTGTAAGGAAAAATTTCACTAAGGTGTCTGCATTATTATATCAAGTGTTATTTAATAAAAGAACTTTTATTAATAGTAATGCGAGGCCTTAATTCACCTGATATTTTAAATGCACTTTAGATGTATATTTTCTTGCTGAATCTAAACTTTTCAGTTAACTTCGCATGAACTTTGTGCTAAAAGTTACTGAAAAGGGGAACAAACACTGTTGCATTTCTGAGTATGAATTCAACCTTAAAATGTTATGCAATAAATGACTCCAATGTTAAGCAAAAAGTGCAACATTAATTTATCAAAAATAGATATTGTTAAAATTTCTGAGATTTTTAATTAAAAAAATTAATAGGTGGGAAATTTTTTTTTTTTTAAATTGTATTACCAGTATTTTGATTTAACTTCATAATTTAAAAAAAAAGAAAAGAAAAAAATGCTGAATATTGTTATAGTCAATAGATAATGGTTTCTAAAATTGTCTAGAGTATTTAATGCTTTCAAAAGTTATATAATATAAGTGTACATTATTCATCATTAACATTTTGTTAAATATTTTAATACTGTATTTTGTTACAAAGCATGTTTTTGAATAAGTTCATATATTTGAATCTCTCTCTCTTCTTCTTTCTAAGGTTGCTTGGAGCAAGCCAAAGCACTATTGAACAAGAAGTTCGTCGATTACATGAACTGGAAACTGCTGTATTTAATGATTTTAGGAGAGATGTCATTAAAAAATTAAGACGACAAAGTGTGAAGGTACATGTAGAAAATTACATTTCCACGAGCAGGGAAGACCGAGCAATGCTCGGTCAAAATTAAATTTGAGTTCAAATATCATGACCCATGAGCAAAATGACCCACTAATTGAATTTTCTCGAACATGTGACTTAGCCCAACAGTCTTCTCGTGCCGGAAAACCCCAGGATGCAAAATTTAGTGTAAATTGAGCCGCTTTTTAGATATTGCCCCACAATGACCCAGAAATGACCCACTAATCGAATTTTCTCGAACATGTGACCTAGTCTAATGATTTTCGCGTGCCCGAAACTCGTAAAATACAAAATTTAATCAAAATCGTTAGAGCCATTTTTTAGATAAAATTAATTTGACCCGCTTTGACCCAAAAATGACCCCCTAATCGAAAGTTCTCGAACATGTGACCCAGCCCAATAGTCTTCTCGTGCCCAGAAATAGTCGGATACAAAATTTCGACAAAATTGTTTGGACCGTTTTTTAGATACAATTAGCTTGACCATGACCCAAAATGACCCAAAATGACCCACTAATTGAATTTTCTCGAACATGTGACCTAGCCCAACAGTCTTCTCGTGCCCAGAAACCATTGAATGCAAAATTTAGTGTAAATTGAGCCGCTTTTTAGATCTTGACCCACAATGACCCAGAAATGACCCACTAATCGAATTTTCTCGGACATGCGACCTAGCCCAATGCTTTTATCGTGCTCGAAACTCGTAGGACACAAAATTTAATCAAAATCGTTAGAGCCGTTTTTTAGATAAAATTAATTTGACCCGCGTTGACCCAAAAATGACCCACTAATCGAAAGTTATTGAACATGTGACCCAGCCCAATTGACTTCTCATGCCCGAAAATGGTCGGATACAAAATTTCGTCAAAATCGTTTGAACCATTTTTTAGATACAATTAGCTTGACCATGACCCAAAATGACCCACTAATTGAATTTTCTCAAACATGTGACCTAGCCCAACAGTCTTCTCGTGCCCGAAAACCATTGAATGCAAAATTTAGTGTAAATTTAGCCGCTTTTTAGATCTTGACCCACATTGACCCAGAAATGACCCACTAATCGAATTTTCTCGGACATGCGACCTAGCCCAATGCTTTTATCGTGCTCGAAACTCGTAGGACACAAAATTTAATCAAAATCGTTAGAGCCGTTTTTTAGATAAAATTAATTTGACTCACGTTGACCCAAAAATGACCCACTAATTGAAAGTTCTCGAACGTGTGACCCAGCCCAATTGACTTCTCCTGCCCAAAAATGGTCGGATACAAAATTTCGTCAAAATCGTTTGAACCGTTTTTTAGATACAATTATCTAGACCATGACCCAAAATGACCCACTAATCGAATTTTCTCGAGCATGTGACCTAGCCCAATGGTTTTCTGGTGCCCCAAAATGGTAAGATACGAAATTTCGTCAAAATCGTTAGAGCCGTTTTTAAGATAATTTTTGCATATATATATATATATATTTATATATATAACCACCCACAAGATTTGCTCGTATTAGAATATATGATGTGATGCATTTTATTTTTTTTGAGTTGTTGTAATATTTATTCTTCAATATTTAAAATGAATCTTTTAATTTCAATGTAGGTTTTTTTTTTGGGTCAATAAATGCATCATCTAGTGTTTAATTTATGGGACATTTGATATGTTGATACATTAGAGGGGAGGATTTGTAATTGAATATTTCTACTGCTGTTCTAATAGTGCATTTAAACTCTTATTTATATTCAACAACTTGTTATAAAGTTTTCTGAGAAATTGTAACAAATTGAATCATTTG
This sequence comes from Maratus michaelseni, assembly GCA_963931845.1. Taxonomy (NCBI): domain Eukaryota; kingdom Metazoa; phylum Arthropoda; class Arachnida; order Araneae; family Salticidae; genus Maratus; species Maratus michaelseni. The sequence goes on along the minus strand of OZ007586.1, from coordinate 437,521,307 downwards.
CTTCATAGCTTTAGAAATTAGCAGGATATTATTATTTCCATAATATTTTATCAAATTTGTTTGATTTCTTAACAGGAAAAATTTTATTAAAATTCTTTGGAGTAGAGTTGATTAGTGTGTGCTCATATTAGAATTAAATTAGAATTTAATTATGCTAGAGAAAATTAATTTTCTTTTTCAGTATTTAATTTTTTTAATCTAGTTTTACTCAGTTTATTTTCTTGAAAATTGTAACACTATATTTTTGATTAATGTAGGTTTCATTACGTACATTTCATATAGGTACTCCTTAAGCATTCTCCTTGACTTCGTGTAACCTTCTATAAAGCTCCTATTGTGATTGAGCAACACCTTTTTATTATATTTGTGTGTTATTTTTTATTCTAATGTCTGTATTTTTTCTGTCTAAAGTTACTTTAATAAATTGCAAGAATTTTTTTGTAAATCAAATGTTTTTGTAGGCAACATCTTTCAAAGATAAATTGGGACTTGGCAGTCGCTCAGGAGTTGGACCTCTTCAGTCCATGTCTTTGTTTTTCCCAGATGCAGATGAAACAAATGAAGTTTCGTAAGTTGTCTTTTTTATTATAGATAATATTTTATATAGATATATTTTTTTAATATATGTAATATTTTAGAGTTTATTTGGGTTACCTTCAAAGTTTTACATACATGATTTTCCTACTTCGTAGTGCAATGCTGCAATACTGATGATATATGAATACATATATTAAAAACATTTGTTTAATTTTTCTTTTATAAAGAAAATTCAATATATATTTTTTGGATAACATATTTTGGTTTCTTGTATGTTTAACAGACTTAAGGTTTTTTTTGTGCTATGCTACAAAATTTAATGAATTGCAAATTAAATTGCCTAAAAACTCAAATGTATAAAATATTAAGACAGGCATATGAATTGAACTTAAAGTTATATTCTTTTGACTTTTATCTTACTTTCTTACTATTGTAAAATATATCTAAAATTGTAAAATTCTTCCCATTCCTATGTACTTTCTTTTGAAATAAGCAAAACTAAAGAAAATTAGCTGGAAAATATATTTTAACGAAACCTTTTATTGAAAAAAACCTTAGTGAAGGTTTCCTTGTCTGAAATTTTCTTCTAGTTATTTCAATCTGTTCATATCATTTGATTAGATGGATTAAGTTATTATTATGCACTAAAATTTATGCTTTATAGTTGCAAAGTTATAAGTAATAGTTACTAATAATAATTATTAAAAACTTTTGATTTTATATCTTTGCAAAAATTGCATAAATTAAATTTGTTATTGTATTAGGCATCAGAGTTACATCTGTTGTAATCAAGAATTAAATTGAAGGTTCCAGGAAAAAAAAAAAGACTAGAGTGCAAATAAATAAATAGATATAAGTTAATGATATTTAGTATTTCTTAAGTGTACTTTCTTATGCTATCTTATGAAATTTGTCATTTATAAGATAAACCAGACCCATCTGCAAAAATTTGTTGCAGAAAGATATGGAAATACCATAATGATAGAAAATTGTGTTTTTCTTGACACTTAAGATTATTCTCCTGTATTCATAGTTCCTTTCCCTTCCAATTTTTATTCCTGCATAACAAGATTACAAAATAGGATTCTATCTAAGGTTTTATCAAAAAAATTAAAAGTATAGCATTTCAAAGTTTGAAAAAAAATGTTTTCATAGTTTTCAAACTCAGTTTTATTTTCATTCTTCCTTTGCCAACATCATCATATTGTTTTTAATAACAGTACAAAACCCATTTAATTAAAGACAAATGAAGATGAACATTAGTGCTACTGTAAGATCCAAACTCTTTCTTGAAAAATAAAATTAGTATCTGTACATAAATCTGTTTTGTAAAGGACTGAAATGTTTTATCCTGACATTTATAGAAAAGCTAAAAATAAATTATCTTTGTTTTAACTCTAATAATTGCTGATGAATTTTATTCTGGAACTAGCTGACCCAACCGGCGTTGCTCAAGCCCATGTAATAAACTTAAATATCTTTAAGAACGAAACTCTGGCCACGGTCTCCAATGGCTTAGACACCATATACCGGACATGTTCGTACGCTCTGGAAAATCTTTTATTTCCCTTCCACTGTCAGGGGAGGATTCTGTTCTAAATAAACTTCTTTCGGAAAAAACCCTCTGAGACAGGTCCCTGCTGCCCACGGTACTATATAGCATGTGTTCTACAAAATTGAGCAGGTTTCGAGAAGATGGAACATTATATGCCGAGTTATTGAAAAAAGCACAGTTAAAGAAAATAACCTTGAGTGAGGTGCCGGAAGGGGATGTTCAAGTACCCTTCAGAAAATGTCTAATTTGGATTACCACGATGCATCTTTAAAAATTCGTTCGTTTGCTTAAGCTAGGAACTTAATTAAGAATTTGGCTTAAACTATTATTCAGAAATAGAGGTAGCCGCTACTCATCAATTTAGTATAATATTATAGAGGGTTACTATTAAGTTAATTATAATGTTTCGAATCACTTGCATTGAAATCGGAAAGATAGTTGCGGAGATATGGACATGGTACATAGTTAGAGAAAAACATTGAAGGAGGGGATGGAGGGGAGGGAATGTTCAAGTGCCCTTCAGCAAATGACTAATTAGAAGGACTACTATGCATCTATAAAAATTTGTTTATTTGATTAGGCTAGGAACTTAATTAAAAATTTGGCTTAAACTGTTATTTAGAAATAGTGGCAACAGCTACTCATAATTTTACTTTATTGTTATAGAGGGTGACTATTAAGTTAATTATAATGTTTGGAATCACTTGCATTGAAATAGGAAAGATAGTTGCAGAGATATGGAAATGGTGCATAGTTAGAGAAAAAACCTTGAAGGAGAGGCCAGGGAGAGGGTATGTTCAAGTACCCTACAGCAAATGACTAATTAGGAGGGCCACTATGAATCTTTAAAAATTTGTTCGTTTGGTTAAGCTGTTAACTTAATTACAAATTTGGCTTGAACTATTATTTGGAAATAGTGGTGACCGAAACTCATAAATTTACTTTAATGTTATAGAGGGTGACTATTATCTTAATTATAATGTTTGGAATTACTCGCATTGAAATCAGAAAGATAGTTGCGGAGATATGGAAATGGGGTATAGTTAGAGAAAAAACCTTGAAGGAGGGGATGTTCAAGTACCCTTCTTCAAATGACTAATTAGGAGGACCACTATGCATCTTTAAAAATTCGTTCGTTTGGTTAAGCTAGGAACATAATTATAAATTTGGCTTAAACTATTATCCGGAAATAGTGGTAACCGATACTCATAAATTTACTTTAATGTTATAGAGGGTGACTATTAAGTTAATTATAATGCTTGGAATTACTCGTGTTGAAATCGGAAAGATAGTTGCAGTGATATGGAAACGGGGCACAGTTAGAGAGAAAACCTTGAAGAGGGGCCCCACTCTGCATCTTTAAAAATTCGTTCGTTTGGTTAAGCTTGGAGCTTAATTACAAATTTGGCTTAAACTATTATTCGTAAATAGTGGTTTCCACTACTCATAAATTTAGTTTAATGTTATAAAGGTATAAATGTTATAAAGGATATCTACTAAGTTAATTATAATGTTTGGAATCACTTGCGTTGAAATCGGAAAGATAGTTGCTGAGATATGGAAACAGGGCATAGTTAGAGAAAAAAACCTTCAAGGAGGGCACGGGGGATTAGCGGATGTTCAATCGCCCTTCAGAAAATAACTAATTAGGAGGATCACAGTACATTTTTAAAGATTGATTAATTAGGTTAAGCTAAGAACTTAATTTGAAATTTGGCTTGGACTATTATTCGGAAATACTGGTAACTGCTTTCTAGAAATATACCTTGAAGCTATGAATGCTGATTTTTACGATAATTTAGTAAAAATGGAACTGGTTTTGAAGAAGTTCAGAACATTATTAGCTGAGAGTGGTATTCTCTATATAAAACAGCAATTCAACACTACGGGTGAAGCTAAAAATATTAAAATTGTTAAAATGTAATAGACCCTTACCCCTCTGCATTCCTCCAAATATAACAATTAATCTGTTAATAATTTCTATCATAATAATATATGTCCTGTTTTAAAAAAAACCCTGAAATGCATCTAATTATCTTGAAGAAAAACGTGCCTGGAAATTGTTTCAAACAGGTGGCGTCATTGTAATTTGCCGCAAGCAGATGGCGCCACATTAGCTTGACTGTATGCCGGTAGCTGCAATCCATATTGTCACCATTTCGTAATGAGTCCTTATCTATGCATCGTTTAATGTCTTCTGTGAAGATTCTGTACAACCAACCAACCGAAGAAAAAAAGGTGTATTTTTGATGAGAGTTCTTTGTTGATTTTAATTAATATTTAAGTAAATAATTAAAATAATACAATTCCGAGGTTCAGGTACACCAGGAGAGAGCTTGGATTACCTAATTCTAAATTTTTAGGCTTCTAGGTGGGTTAGATTTTGCTAGCCATCGCCAACAGACACACACACACACCCACACACACACACACAGAGCAAAACTTTCTTTTATTAGCATAGATAACTTTTTTCTAAATTATATATTTTTTAATTGTAGGTTTGGAAATCAAGCTCAAACTCCAAGCAGTAAAGACAGCTCTCCAAGTCATGCCCATACTCGAACTGGCTCATTGGATATGTCTGATTTGCCCAATATGGCCTTGTCAGAGAAATCTGTTCACAGGTAATAAACATATTAATTGAGATTTGTGAACTCATGAACATACACAGCATATACAATATGGAATTAACCTCATTTTCTTTTATTAAACATATAATGGGTCTAAACAAAACTTTATAAATCAAGTATCTTTTTCATAATACTGGTAGGTGTAATAAATTATTCCACATCTTGTCTACTTGACAAATAGTCACCAGAAACATGTATATGTCTAGCATACAACTTTTGATGCCACAATTCTGTAATATAATTTCTAAGGCACTCTTATTTTCCTATGATTGTAACTTTTGTAGGCAATAATAAATGAAAAGCTCCAAAGGTATGTATTCTGAAATTCCTGCAATCATTTGTCAGGAATAGAAAAAAAAATCTGTCTCATCTTCCTTTAAAATTATTTATTTAACTAGAGAATTTAACATGGAAACTAATTGTAGTAGTTTAGGCTACTAAGAATATATTACTTTAAGACAGGCATGTCAAACACGTGGCCCATTGACAACTTATCTATGGCTCGCGAAGCCTTTGGTAATTTACTTGTGTTTAATTTAGTTGTTAAGAACACACATGAAAATATGCTTTGCACGAACAGACTTACACCAACATTGGTCATAGAAATGGCAAGCATAGGAAAGGTATGTATATAAGTGTTAGCAGTTTGGTGGGCTTTTTTTTTAATTCAGAATGCTACTACTATTTTTTAAAAAGTAATAGTTGTCTTACAAATTTTTTTTGTCATGAAATAAGGAAGAGAAATAAGCCTCTTCATACTGTGGTAGCATTCTGAATTAAATCCCACGTATCTGGCAGCAGTGGACTATATTGACAGATGTAACTCAATTTTAAATTTTAACTCAATAAATCTGTTGATACAGAGACAATCAATAGGAACGTTGCAAAGTGCAGCATCTGAGTTTAAGAAGATTTAATTATTAATTAAAAGGTTTATTAATTTAACGATTAATAAAATTTTTAGAGTATTTTACTTATATTTTATTTATTTTATGTCGAAACTAATACTTTCTTTTACTACCCTCTCTGATATTACACCACTTTACAAAATAATATCCTGTATTTATCAAATACTAAGAAGTGTATTGAAAACTAATAAAATTCAATGCTAATTAAGAACAGTGAAAACTTTTTAAAATCAAAATATAAAATTAAATAGCTTTAATTGAGTCACTTTGAAAGTCACATAAATTATCACTTTTGTGCGTGGCACAAAACCCCCAAATATGTCATCCAGGTTCTTCCACTTAGGCTTTAGTTGAACATATGGATTTTAGATTTAAGCTCTTTAATCATTTTAATTATTTAGGTTAGTAACTGTGTCATTGTTAATGAATCATGAGTGAGCTTTCTTTCATTTTTAGATGCGTTCTTAATAATATAAATACGTAGCACCTATAGTTGTAATCTCGTCTGTCCATCTGTCCGCATATAACAGCGCAAAATTACCCAACTGAATGGTTTGCAATTTAATATATATAATCGTTTCAGAATTTTGTTGTCATTTCAAATTTTATGAAAATCAAATCAAAACTTAAAAAGATATTAATAAAAGTTTTCTTCATTCTATTAAATCCTATCATACGTAATTAATTCAATGATATCCCATGATAGGTAATGATTCTAGGTTGCCATAATGATTATGTTCTATTTAAGATGGAGTCATATTATTTCCGTGTTACTGAATTTAAAAACCGAATTTGTATACTAAAATTGTTTAATTATAGCAATCGTATAAACTACCAACAGTTTTTTGGAGAAAAATATATTAAATGGAATAAGAGTCTAAATATGGCTTTCAAGTTCTGAAATTTTCAAAGTTAGGCTTAAGTTTACCATGGGAATTTTTAGTAAATGTCAACAAAAGATAAAATGTTGCCAACTTAAAATGTACTTATTTTTTATTTAGATTTTATTTCGGAAATTAATCAGAGTTTTTGGGAAAAGCATTCATTATCAACAAAAATATAAGAGCTCATATCAACCAATCACATGAATTTTGGTACTCAAACTGGGCATGCTCTTTCCCACCAGATTTTCTTTGTCTTATGTAATCATAATAATTACCAGTAAAGTACAACATATATTATTATTTGAAAAAGTGACAGGAAGGAGCATGCCCTGTTTGAATAGTAGGATTTGCCTTAATCTTTACATATATATGCATACATGCACACACACACACACTAGGTTTAATTTACTTAGTTTTGCCACTATTATCACTAAACATAAATGCTTTCAAATTGCCATTTTCTGTTAAAATTATTACATGATTATTAACAGGAATCAGTTGGTCCCAAGAATTAATTTTCTCTTTAAGAATGAAGCAAAATTGCCAAATTATTTATTTCACCAGACTTTGTTGAATGCTTTTGTGTTATTCTTCTCATTAGGCTACTTATCCTCAGAAGGATGTGGCATTTTTATCAAAAGCATTAAAAATATTTAGCTCTCCATAGTTAATATATCATTAAATATGTATGTCAAGTGTGGTTGAATTTAACTTAATTTTCATGTAGTGCTGTTAATATTTTAAATTATTGTTATTTAGTAAAGTTAAACAATTTATTATTTTTCTTGTCATGTCCATAGTGTTTGCTTGCTGGAATTTGTTATTTGTTGTAAAAAAAGATCACTGGACCCAATGCAGCGTCAGTTTTAAATATTGGCATCCCAGTCTCCAAAATACTAGACTATTGAAATGACTCTACTCTTTGTTTTATTATTGAAGCTTGTTATTATAGCATGTTTCTTTCCTGTTAACCACTCTCAACTGACCCAAATACGTATTACCACTATGATCTTCTAGGGTGTAAGAATTACTTAAACTTCATTTAGACTGTTGCTTTATGCTGAGGTTATAAAGCATAATATGGTGGTAAAGCCCCATATTATTGCACTCCTTAAGCAAAGAATCGGTGTACGACATACTGTGATTAGAATCATGAGGTAAACATACTCCTACATCCTCCCAGAAATATCTCATGCATCCCATATTATCTTATTCAATAATAGCCTTGGATATGCATATGCTCTAGTGAATTCTTAAATGCTCTATTATTGCACATTTCTACAACTACTAAAGTTGACTACATTAATACTAAACTTTTTTTTCTCTGGAGGATCCAGGGGTATGCATGCCCTAAAATTTTAGAAATTTCTTCTAAACTGAAAGTATTGTAGATATTTATATGATTTGTTAAGTTTTATGTATAATTATCTGACAACAAAGATGCTTACATTTACTCTAATCTGAATTCACTAAAAGACAGATCACCAAAATGGTAATTTTCTTGAGTCACACTGAAAGAACCCCTAAACATTTTTTTAGAAAAAAAGGTCCAGTGCATATGTATAATATTTAACTCCATCTAGCATTTAAATGTTCAAAATAACTAAAAAAAATAAAGACTTCCTTTTCTACATTTTTAACTGATATATTCTTTTGCTGGAGAATAAACACCTAAGTTTCTCCGTCATGCACTGGCTCTCCATCTTCAGTATACCATGTGAAATCCATTTAATAATAGATCTATAAAACAGGATTAACTGTAATGTAAATTTGATGAACCAGACTTTGTGCCCTAAAATAACTACTGTTTGGAAATTATATTCAGGGGAGACCATTACAGGAGGTTTAAGTCAATATAATTCTGACATATTTATAATAACATCTGTGCATAAAATATAATTATCTGAATTTACCTCTCTAGAATTTTTTTATGTATGATTTTTATTTTGAAACAGTCACCCTTTAAAGAACTTTTTAAAGTATCAGTACTATTTTTTTAGGGAGCTGTCACTTGATAGTGTCTTTACATCAAATGCACCTTCTGATATGGCTTATGCAGGACAAACATCTGCACAACAGTCTATTGATTCCAACTCCAGTGCACAAGACTCTTCTGTAGCTGATCACAAGCTGGTGTCCGAAAGGGAAATGGATTCTCCCAATAAAACTTCTGATGATAGATTTGATCAGTCAGACAAGTAAGTTGTTTTCAATGTCTTATAATAAAAGGCTGGGAGGAAATGTCAGTTACACTTCTTGTGCAACATCATGATGTTACACCGCAACTGATATTGCATGTAAATTTAATTTCATATATAATACATTTACTGTGTCAGATTTCAATGATTAAAGTTTTTCAAATTTCATTTAGTGTAGATCAGGACTGTCTAACTTTTCTGTAGGCAAGTGCACACCTCATCTGGTGGGAAATGGTGAATGGTGCCATTATTCGTATCGTTGGAAACATGCAATAATATTATCTCAGTATAATAGTATATATGTGCAGATACATATACTACATGATAGATACATTTATATCCCACAGTACTAGCCATAAGGCCCTTACAATACAAGGGCCCATGTAAAAAGAAATTCCATTAAAAAACACAGGTCATAGTAAATTTAGCATTGCATATTTCTTAGAATGGGGTGGAGCTATCTCATATTTTTGCAGGGAAAGGAGTCAAAACCTTAAACAATAATTAATAAGAAAAGTATGCAAATGCTAATGATTTTTAAAGTAAAGCATCTTTTAAAATTGTTTTTTTTTTAAAGGCTACTAACAGGAAGTATTTAAAAGCATACCAAGTTATCCTTCAAAGGGTGCTGCATTGGACAGCACTGGTAAGGATTATTATAGAAATCAGTAAAATTTAATATTATATTGCAGTATATATTTAAATATAGTAATACATAGTATATCAGGAAGAATGATCCAATTACAAATGACAATAATTTCAATTCTTAGAAGAAGCACTTTAAACATAATACAGAAATAAGCTCAAAGTTTGTTTGTGTACTTCATAACTGTTCTGAGTAGCTCCTTTTAGTCACACACATGACATCCAAGTGATAGTCTATTTCATGCCAGATATTGTGAATGTGTTGTGTGCGACCACTTGTGGCTACTTTTTATATGCCTTTGCCTAGAACAGTGAACAAACTGAAGATGTAGAATGTACTGACATCAGTGTCTATACGAACAGGCTTCAATATCTGATATAAAATGGACTGATTGATTGATTTCATGGATGTTTTGTGTGTGACTAAAAAGCATCATTTAGAATAGGTATAAAGTACAAACAAAACTGTGAGCTTCCTTTGTATTGTGTTTAAAGTGTTTCTTCCAATTATTGTGTACAATAAAGTTACTGTAATATCTAATCAAGACATTCTTTTTTATACACCTTGTACTTTCATGTTGATTGATACACACACACACATGTGACAAATTGTCACCAAGTTTGGCAACATTTGGTGAGTTATTACAAAATTTGACACCAAAACAAGGTAAATTTGCATAAATCATCAATTTAGCAAAATTCTTATTGAAATTCAATATTGCTGCAATTTTTTTTAATCTATAGCTTGATTATGTTGTTTTATGTACTTTTTCTTATTTCTTAAATCTTAGATGCAGTCACATTCGCTTTACACCACATTCTTGTTGACACTGTTTATGTTTGTTTCCAACCCTTGGTGTGGATCCAGATTATAAAAAATCCACCCCAAAATTTAAGGATTTTTTTTTTGCATTTTTGAATCAAATATATGAATTCTTAATTAACTATGAATTTTTCCCCAAGTCTCTTTACATTAATATGACACTTTCCAAGTCTTTGTAAGTAACTATCATGGTAGGAAGCTTCTTATTTAACTTACTCTTAAAAAGAATTTTCTCACCCGTCATACTTGATTCAATTTCACCTGCAACTAGTAAATTAAAGAGAATATATTTTTTTACTAGCTAACCTGCCCGGTGCTGCCCGGTGCTGCCCGGGCTCGACATAATAACAATCTGTTCTATACAAATATGACTGAAATCTGTAAGGCTATCGAAATAAAGTTGAATGAGCCAAACCCCGTCATAATTGGGCCCATAGAACCAGAAATTGTCCTGTAGTTCCACCTTCCACCACCAGGGGACACAATCTGTTCTGGAAGAGGCCATTTCAGAACACTCGACTCAGCCAAATTTCCTAGTAGAATTGAAATTTAACCACGGGTAAACATTGCCAAAGTAGCAGAAATTGCGAAAGTGGGTTACACAAACAATTGGTTTCGAAAGGGTTAGCGTAGATATTTTATAAAACCCACCGGTATGTTTTGAAGAAAATAAACATGTCTATGATCTGGAGTCTACTGTTTGTCTGTATTTACATTTCCCAAGTCTATGCCGATTTTTAAACCTGGGCCGAAAAACGAAAAGTGCATGAATGAGTTTTGGAAATGATTTTATTTCGGAGGGTTAAAATTAAAAATTTTCAAAATAAATACGACTTTAAAAAACAAAGGGATGCAGATTAGGCACGGTATTTTTAGTTTTTCGTATCTTGTTTATAAACGCTGATTTGAATGTTTAAAGATAGGAGAAACCGTTAAAAATGCGAAATTTGCTTACGGTAAAAAACATTTTCGAAATGGTTAAAGTGAATTTTTTTTTAAACTAAAGGTTTCTGCCTAAACCCGCTAGAACATAGATGTCTTTAGGTGTGTTTGTTTTTTCTTTGGTTATTTTAGAAAATCGATGCCAGATTTTATATACCGCAGAAAATCAAAATTCGCAAAAGTGAGTCCTGCGCGCAAATTTTTTTCGAAGGGTTAGTATTCTAATTTTTCAAAAACAAATACAGATGTTGAAACAGGAATAAGTGTAGATATTGTCTGGTATTTTTAGTTTTTCGTACCTTGCTCTAATGCAAATTTTTAAAAATCACAAAAATTGTGAAATGGCATACAGAAAATATACTTTTTCGAAGGGTTAATTTTTATATTTTTTAAAACCCAAAGATGGCTTTGAAAAGGGCAAAGTCAGCTCTTTAATTTGGTGACCTTCATTTTTCTGTATCTCTTGTAGTCCGGTGGATGCAAGGCTCGGAAAACGGGAGAAAATAAAAAACATGAATTAGATGCTTATTGATTTTTTTTTTTTGAAAGGGTAAAATGTGAAATTTTTTCAAACCAACCAGATCGTTCAAGACGTAAAAGTACATTCTTCAAGAATATGTAGACGTTTTTTCTGTATTTTCAGCCATTTGCCCAAAGCGAATTTAGAAAAACTTAAAAAGAAACGGGTGACTCGTGCTTTGTTTCTTTTATTTATGGAGATACGGATAAAGGGCTTCTAAGCATGGGCACGCGTATTTCGGAAGTGTGATTTTTTATTTGTGATCTTTGATCAGTTTTTAATTAATAACTACTCTAATTTTCAAAATATTAAAATTCTGAGGCTCAGGTGCACAAGGAGAGCATTTAGACTGCTTAAATCTAAATTTTCAGGCTTCTAGGTGGGCTAGATTTTGCTAGCCATCGCAGACAAACAAACAAACAGACAAACACACACACACACAGAGTGAAACTTTCTTTTATTAGTATAGATATAATACATTTAGTGGTTAAGAGTTCAATGATTGAAGTTTTGAAAGTTTCATTTAATGCAGATTATTTCTCACTTGTAAAAATTATTGTAGTATAAGAATACAGATGTTATTTAAAATCTCTCTATCTTTTTTTTTCTGTAATTATAGCATAGTTGCAAACATTTTTTCACTTTTTTAAAATAAAAAATATTGTAGAAATCATTTTAAACTGTAGATTTATATCAAGTAATTTATTTTTATATTTATCATGCATATTAATTAAGTAGTGCTATAAATGCATGGTGTACAAAGAATTCATTACGAAATGGGTAAATCTGTAAGCTTGTTGTTTTGTTTATATAATGCCTTGTATATTTTGTGATTATAACATTAAACAGAAAATATATTGTGTAAATAATAATTCTTCAAGTCTATATCAAAATTTTATAGGTCTTTATGCAACTTTTTTACACTTGTTAACACATTTTAAGCTACAGAACACCATCACCAGTTTGTATATGGTCTCTATTTTCACTGGTGAAATTACATTTTAAATAAAACCAAAAAGTGGTATAAGTCAAGATTTTTTTTTTTTTTTACTCATCATTCCGTTAGTTTTTAGGATACAGATATGCAGATTTTGTAGTGATCTTATTGCAGCAAAAGGAAAAGCTTTCTGATTGATCGATGTTGTCTAGAGAGTATGTTTAAAAATTTTAAATGTGTAACTTTTAAAAAATTAGTAGCAGGAGTCTTCCATTAATGTAATCATACTTCCTGTCTTATTTTAAACAACTTTGCAATTCACATTGCTTACTTAAATCCAACTTATAAGAAATTAAAGTGCATTTCAACCTTTTTGGGACACCCTGTATATTACAAAATAAATCATGCAGTAAAAAACTATAAAAGGTTTTAAAAAATCTTTTAAAAGGCTTTTGATTAACTCAATCTGTGTGGGAAGCTTATACTTGTCAATAATTTGAAGTATTCCTATCCTTAAAATTATTGAAAATGTTTATGGACTGTAAAAGTATCTTCATATTATGAGTATATTCATATGTTATATTATTTGTTGTTTCAAGACTGAGTTTACATTGATAAAAAAAAATCTGCTAATTATTATATATATATATATATATATATATATATATATATATTTTTTTTTTTTTTTTTTTTGCAGTATGGGTGATACATCTGAAAAGAATGGCAATGTAACTCCTGGAGGAGGCAGCAGTGGAGTAGGCTCATTAAAATTTCCTCCTTCTGAACCTAATATTGATTTTGAATTGGATGTCAAAGTATGTTTCAATAGTGGCAAATGTGTTCTTCACACAAAAGATTTCACTAAAGAAGAAGAATTTTTAAAAAGGTATTTTGCTTCACGTATATTTTGCTTTTTTAAAAGAAGATAAACCTTTTTCTATTATGCTGAATATTTCATTGATTTAGGCCATATTTATGGCTCAAAATCTCTATTGCTTGTTTTTGGATAATTTCTGTCTTGAATAAAACATTTCATTTCTGAAGGATTAATCTGAAATTAAAAAAATAATGATTTTAATGTACTGTAACCTATTGAAAATAATGCACATTTTTATAGGAATACTGAAAATGATACATTTAGATGTAAAATATTTAATCACTAGATGGAACTTGTCAAAACTTGACAGAAAAAATTACTTTAACAATATCAGTAAAATAAACTTCTTTATTATTTAACAGGGGCAGAGTAACAAAAGAATTTCAGAAATTTTATTTTAAAAGTTTTTTTCTACCAGTAAAATACAGTACTATTTTCGATGCAAACTCCAAACAAACAATCTGTAAACAACTGTGTAATGCAAATCAGTGCTAAATTACAGTCATATTCAGTACTCCAAGAAAGAAAATTTCAAGGACCTATGAAATATCATACAAATAGTATATTACTACATCCATATCATATTCATTAAATAAAAGAACATAGTAAATAAAGCACACATCTCTCCCCTGTGATAATGCAACCAAGTGAGCTCCTATTCACTGGTGCATTGTATCTGCCCAAAGGCCCTGTCGATATTCAACGTTAAAAAAAAAAACAGTTTTAAAATGTCCATTATTGTTTGTTTCAAATCCATATCTTCTAAAACGCATCCATTATTTTAAGCTAATCAATTCTTATGTAAACATGAAGAATGTTTCGTACAATAATAATATAGAATCTTCAGATGAGGCAGATTTTTAATGTTTTCAAGTGTAATTTATTTGTATTGTAATGAAAAACAGCAACAAATTTTGAGAAACTTTAATCGTATTTTCAAACAAATTAAATATCTATACTCTTCAATTTCATTTGATTTATAAGAATTTTGGTACTTCTCCATTACCCCATTGACCACTTTCCATTTAAAAAAGAACTATCATGATCATGGCGTCGCATTCAGTTGCCGTCAAATGCGTTACACGTGCTTGTTATCTCATCAAGTGCAGGGCGTATTTAAGCAGAATTCGTTGAGGGGGGGGGGGGGGCGTAAATGACGATTTTGCCAATTAACTTAAAAAATATTATATCTTTAAAAATACATTTCTGTGTCTGTATATATGTATCTATGTTCTATATGATATTCAACATTACTAACCAATCGAGATCAAATTTTGCACTTTAGAATGTCGGATACTTCACACTTTAGAATAAAGCTGAGAATAGATTAGTTTCAACCACGTGATCAGTCAAGCGTGGATCCAAGGGGGAGATCATGGGGGTCATGACCCCCCTCTGAACGAAAAACATTTCTATAGAACAATACATTTTTTTATATAAATATGTATCAAAGGAGTTTTCATTTTCGCCTTTTTTTCCTGCTTAAAAATTCTAATCTATCTGATACATTCATGGGGTTATTTTTATATAGAAAGCCATGAAAATTGCAAGTATTATTGTTTAAGCAGCAAAGAATCGAACAACGTTTTTAATTTTCCTGTACATGTGGTACATTTTGATTGCTCCCTCAAGACAATATTTTCATGATTGCCAAGCCCCAAAAAGTGACTTAAAATACGAACTTTGAGATAATTTTCTGAAGGATTCTTTACTTTTATAAGAAAATGTGAAACTCAGTTTTCTTTGCATCTGAATAAAATATGCAAATTTTATACATTTACGAATATACCCACAAATTTCATGCATTTACAAAGGAAAATGAATTTGGGCATATGTCAGAAAACAGGCAATTTGAACATGATATAAAAATTGCTAATGAAGACTGTGTTCCCCCTCCCCCCGAAAAAAAAGACATGACCCTACTCGAAATGGGTGGTTGAATTCGGTTCTGGTGATCACAGTCCTCCAATTTGTATTCAATTAATCAAAATCGTAAGATTATCAACCTATATTATTACCTAACCAATGAAAATCGACAAAAACCGATAGGCAAACAAAACGCCCATCTGGTTATTAAGGTAGTTGTTCGGTGTGACGTCAGGTTGAAACTGATCTATATAGGGTACGTTTAAAGATGGACACTTTCACCCCTTCCATTTGCATTCCTTTGCTGTAAATATGAAAGCAAAGAATTTTGATATTAAAAGAAAAATCTTTTTATTTTTTGCTGAATATGTGGACGGAAATTTGTACTTCGGATTAATTAAACAGATTGAAGTTTTTAGTAAGCTGCTACTTACAACTTATTCACAATCAGCTTATTTATTTATATTTACATTAAAAGGAATTAAATCATAGCTTATTTTAATTACATCTTTGTTCATTCATTTAACAGCATGCATTTTAACCCGCCGCTTCTTTAGACGAGCCCATCTATCCACAATAGTGCCGAAATCTAGTCAATCCAAAATGTAATTCTCATATGTAAGCAACATAAGTGCATTCAGACGTGGTTCGGTCATTGTTGCTCTCAGACAGTTTTTCATAATTTTTAATTTACTGAATGTTTTTTCATTCAAAGCAACTGTGACTGGAGAAGTTAGCGCCAGACGACTGACACGGTTCGAAAGCGGTAAAATGTTTTTCAAATATTCTGATTTCTTTGAAATGTCATCCGTTGTTTGAGCCTCTGTGCAGAAGTCTGATAAAACTTCTAGCTCTGCGTGTAATGCTTCCATGTCAGCAACTGCCTGGGTTTTATGAAAGAAATCTGCCGCTTTCTTAACCAGATCTAATGATAATTTCTCTCTTGTAATGGGAGGATTCATTATTTGATACAGTGGTGTTATTATTCTGATGGAAGAGTTGAGACTATCTGCCATCATCACTGTAAGGGTATCCAGGACCTTCTTAAACTCCATGCGATAGAACGTTAGCAGTTCAGGAGTAAAGAGATCGATTATCGTCTCGATTATCATCTAACTTCTTTGGTGACAATCTTCGTCGATGCTGTATAGCAAATTCACTTAATGGATCTATACCTTGCTTAGTTGAAATAGAATGGACCACAAGCATTTCTGATGTCATTCAACATCAGGATGACGTTTTTCTTTTATACAGCTAATCAGCGTCCCGATTTTCCCCACAAGCGTTCAAGAAGAGCCAATCAAATGCGAGTAATTTCCCACAGCATTGCGTGCTCCACCCCGTTCGAGTGGTCCATTGCGTTCTGTATTTCTCTATTCATGTTTTCATCGTCACTGTTTATTATTTTCAGTGATTTGATTTCAGTACAATTTGATCCACGATTTCTCAAAGCTTCTGCTGGGTGCTGTTGAATTCTTCAGACATGCTGTTTGGAAAATCGTATGACTTGAAAGCTACCTGTTCTATATACAGCTCATTCTTCGTAAGGACAGTGTTGAATTCAGACACTTTTCTTCCGGAGGGATTTCTGTGACTCTGGAGGAGGGGGGGGGGACATCATAGAGTTCCAGGGGGGGGGGGGGGGGGTATTGCACTTTTTAATAATTAAAAGCATAAAATCTCAAATCTTCCTCCGGGAGGGATAATTCAATTCTCCGGGGAGGAATGTCCCACCCTCCCGGGCCACCCCCTGAATTCAACGCTGCATAAAGATGTGCGATATCTCGCTCGCAAGGCCGACACCGGTTTTATCGACTGCTTCTACAACTTCCAAAAGTCGCTCCTGTGGTTTTTCATCTTTGTTAACATATCTCACACCAATAGCCAATCGATCCTGATGCGAAGAATCTGGTGTCGTGTCTGCCATAATGCCATAAAATTCTGCTTCTTGAATCTCATTGACTATCTTTTTGCGTAATGCTGTCGCAAGAACTTCAATCATCCCGTTTTGGGAAGAAGCGGAAAGGTAAGTTGTGTGATATGGCCTGAATCATGCGTCCTCAAGCCATTTCCTCAGTACTGACTTATGTCTGGAAATTAATTTCACAATTTGCTGAAAATTTCCATTTTCGTCTTTGTCACTTCTGAATGCCAGGCTTTGTCTACCTAGTGTTCGCGTAATGTCCATCAAGATTGCTACCACTTCACTGTTGAATGCAAGATCTTGCTCTTCTAGATTAATCTGTTTGCGCTTGCTCTTGTCGAGTAATACATCAACGTGATTATGCGTCATCATGAACTGACACTAACCTGAAAGAGCAATTTGGTGAGAGTTGGAAGAGAAATGATGCGCAAGCTTTCAGTCCTTTTTTTCTGCTACGCTCTTCATTTTGTGTCATTAGTTTACACAACTCTCAAACCAAGCATTTTGTGTTTTTCTTCCCCAGGACCTTCGTAAAATAGGCAACAAACAAAACAAAAAGCAGCATTGAGTTCTGTGCTATATTCCAAAAACGGATAATCTTGAACCAAGTGCTGTTGAAACGTCGCCGTCTATCCCGCAGGATGAAATCGTTTATCGTATATGCACCAAGTTTTGGTGCACTAGACACAATGCAAGTTGTAAACTTACCTGCAAGTTCTCATTTGTCGTTTCTGTATTAACCGCATGTAGACTTTTTGTCTTGCTCATTGAAGCTTCGAATGGGTTAGAAGCAGCACCTGCCATTTTCATTTGGATTCGCATCCATCTGTGACAGTACTGTTTGTACTTCATCATCGAGCTGGCTACCACACTGCAAACATTCTAATTTAACGCGTTTACATGCTTTCTTAGCAGGGGGTTCACATTCCATTTCAATTATGAAATATGATTATCAAACATCAAACGATCACTACTTCCAAAGTCTCAAACAACTTAGAAAACAGGTAACACGAGACAACGGGTCGGCAGGCTTTTCTGTGCTTTCCCAGATTGACCAATGAGAAGGTCGCGCAGCACATGCGCATATTGTTTTCTGTCTTATTGCTTGGCGATCAGAGGTAATGCTTCGCCCGCCAACGTGCTGAAAAGCAAAAACCTTTTTATCCTCTAATACGAGTTTTGATAAGAAATTCAAGACAAATACTAAGGTTTGGTGGTTTTTACAGTATATTTTAAGAAATTTGAAAAAAAAAATCGATTTTTTGAAAGTTGTATCGATTGATACTGACTAACGAGAATTTGCCGACTATGATCGAAATTCTTGACATGGGGGGGAGGGGGCATCTCGCCCCCCCCCCAGTACGCCCCCCCCCCAGTAGCTACGCCCCTGATCAAGTGAATTTTAATTTGATGTTTAATGTATTTTTAATGATGTTTTACTGATTTATTAGTTATGAAATCTGGTAATTTTTTTAATTCAATATTTGAAAAATGGCATAATCATTAGATTTGAAATTTATATCAAGAAAAATACAATTTTTTACCTTTCTAATGCAGTTTGTCTAACAATTTTCTGGTAAATACTTTTTGAGCTATTAATTTTTCAGTAACTTCAAATGCTCCATTTTTCGAGATTAATCTGTGGCAACAAATTAGCGAAAAAGCCAGTCATCAGCAGTGTGTAGCTTTTTATTAAAGAGGATTAATGCATTTTTATGTTTAACGTAGTATGACTACTTGTATTACTGTATTTTATTCTTTAAATTTTTCCAAAAAATAGAAATTAAACATTTTAATTATTTTTTTATGCAATTCTGTAGAGCAGCTTAAGTGAAAGCCTCTTGATCAGTGGCATTATGGCTTTTTAATATTATGAAAGTTTGGTCCCTAGCATTCATCCCCCAGGAGGATACCTTCTTCAGGTATTCATGGGCTTCGCAACCCTGGGCACCTGAGCAATCTTTTTCTTTTTCTCTCCTTGTCTATTCTCTCTTTGTGGTTTCCTCTTTGGAGGTGAGGACAGTTCTGCATAATCCGATATCACCCTGTCTATATCGACTTATGGGAATTGTAAACCACCCATGAGTTTGGCGTGCATGATGACCAGTGTACCTGGAAAGGGGGATCCTAGCAGTTGTGGGAAACCAAGACACTGCTTTGATCTCTTATTCAGGTACATGGGAGGTGCATGTTGGTCTCATATGCATCAATCGGCTGGTCAGCTGATTTGTCACTGGCTAGGGATCAAGTGGGCGGCCATTTACTAGTCATCTTGTTAAGAGTGTAGACTGACATAGGAGTGTCTTGTGAACATATGGGCCCTGGTTAACACTGGAGCATGAATCTGCATTCCCTTGTTAGACGCGGTAGTGGTGGTGAAACTGTGGTCAGAATTGTTTTACTCTCTAATATGGATGGAAATACTTCAATTCCTTATATCCCTCTCCTATGTGTAGAGCAACAAATTGTACAGAATAATTCATTCAATCACTTTTTTATTTAAATTAAAGTGTAATTATTGCTTAAAGTGATAAAAAACATGATACAAAAGGTTTAAAAATACCTTTTAATATAGATGACATATGTTTCCTTCGCTCAAATGGCGACATCTTCAGATCAAAATGATAAATAAAATATTCTCGTAAAGTTTTTGAAAATGATAAACATAAATCATGAGATCACATGTCCAATATGCGCTTTTTTATTATTAAACACACTGATAGTCTCTCTGATAATTCTTTTAAGAGAACCTCTCCTTTTCTTATTGCAAAAACATTTCAGTCTGTTTTTAGAGATGGTCATTCATTTAAAAAAATGCGGTATAGGGATTTGCTGGAGGGGATTTCTTCAGCCAACCACTCACAATTTCTCTGAAAGTGCACAACAATAGGTTCTTTTTCTGTTTCTATTCAGGTCCATCAAACTCTCAATATAAGCCGTGGTGTAATATCAGAACCAGAACTTTTATTCTCTACAAAAGAAGAACTCTTACAAAATTTAAAAGATCAAAATGTTATAGATGTATGCTGTATCACTATTCATCAGAATGAGCAAGTGCTTCTTACGAAGTACATTATTCTGACTTTCAATAGCCCTGTTCTACCTACTAGAATTAAACCTGCATACCTGAGCTGACCCGTCCAGCCTTATATTCCGAACCCTCTCCGTTGTTTTAAATATCAGCATTATGACCACAGTAAAACTACCTGTCATGGTTCTTTTACATGTGCACAATGTTCAGAAGGCAGCCATGATATTAACTCATGTAATAAAGCTGAACGCTGTGCAAACTCTAAAGATGACCATGCAGCATACTACTGCTCTTGTCCAAACTGGATTCATGAAAAAGAAATTCTTGCTCTTAAAATTACTCAGAAGCTTTCTTATCCTGAAGCTTTCAAACTTGTTGAATCTCAAATCCCATCTGTCAGGGCCTTACTCTAGTTTACTCAAGCAACAATCAAAATCTGTAAGGCACATAAGCACCCAAACTGAATGTTCTTTTCCCCGAAATGATTCATCTATGACACTATCAGCACTATAAAAAAGAAAACCCATAATGTGTACTCTGCCACTATTAAAAGAGCTATGCCTGCACTAAAACTTTGGCCACCATCATTAGAACCTGTGAAAATAGAATACCCTAATCGTCGGTCACCAATACCTTCTAGTCAATCTAAAAAGTCAACTGAACATGAGTCAGATCAAACTTCTGTTTGATCTGCAAACAAATTGGAAAAACCTGATGCTTCCTCAACACAGAAAGGAAAACAAAAATCATTTGCACCGAAACAGAGAAAGAAAACCTCAACTCAAGTTTCTTCACAGTGGGAAACTGAAGAAAAAAAAATAGAAATCTTGTCTTAATCCATCACTTTCTACTATGGATTCCAAACAGCTGCTCCACTATGTGGAGGAGGCTATGGAATCTGATTCTTATAGTTATGACTCTGACATAAATGAAGATAATACTGTTTTTGAGGTATTCAAGCCTACGTGATTTTAACTTTGTTTCTTTTAATAATCTATAGTTTAAGTAATATGTTTCTGCTAGATATTTTCTACATTTTACTAACAGTTAGTTTGAGGATTGTATACATTTCAACTGTGAAAATTTGTGTTTGTCTTTTTTAGACATGATGTTACAATTTCAGTGAATGATTGTGTTATAATTTCATTGAATGATTTTAATTACACATTTATCATCACATTACTATTTTCATTTAACTGTGTTATTTTCATTCATCTTGTTTTCATAACAGAGTTTTAAATTAATTTAAAATTTTAATTTGATGTTTTTGTTCTTTTTTTTTTTGGGAGGGGGGGATGTTCCTAAAGGGACTTTGTGCCATAAAACCCCATTCAACCAACCAACCAACCAACCAACCAACCCTAGCATTCATTGGTGTTTTAATTGTTCAACATGTTATTGTAATTGTTTATCATATCATCAATATTACTTCAGAAATATAAGAGGGTTCATTAAACTTATTATTATTGTCTGTAATAAATTCAATAAATGTTATTAATTTTAAATTATGGCTATCTAAGCTGCTTATCTGTAGGATTTCAAACTGCATCAATCTCTATATCTATATGTCATAATTGGCACTTAACTTTAGTGATGAAGTATGTTGAGAAAAAGCATCAAAGCTGTGTGTGTCAAGACATTTTCTAATTTTGTTTTCAACTGATATCATTTGTAATTTATATCAAGAAATATTGCACAGTTTTTATTATTTTTTTCATCAAATTTATTTTTGCTGTGCTCAATTCACTTTTCTTGTAGTGACATATTCTCCCTTAGATAATGCATGAAATGTTCCGTTTTCTTTTACATATGACATAAATTGTGCAAATTCTTTAAAAGTACACAGGTTCTCTAAAAGCACTTTTATAGCACAAACACAGAGTATTTTAGATTCAAAAGCTTGTCTTGTATTCATATACTTTTGATGCAAGCAGTATATATTTCTGTGCATGCTTATAGGAGTAAAAGACACAATGCTTGATTATATTTATTTTATCTTTTATGGTAGAAAACAACTAAAGCTCTAATGTTTATTATATAGATCTATGAAAAAAGAAAGGAGTTTTTCTGGTGGAGCTTTTGATTTGTCATCCCCTGGTCATGTAAAAAGGCGCCATGGTAGTGGCATGAAGAATAATATTTCTGCATCCCGCTTGCGTTATATTCAAACAGCTTCAACAAATCAAGTTGCAGATTTCACTATTTTTCTTATTCCAGGACTTGATGTTAAAGTATGTTTGTTCATTACTATGATTATTTTCTGATGTGTTTACTATAAAATTATTCACTAATGTTATTAATTTAGCATTTATTCAGCTAATTTTTCTTCTAGGTAAAATTCTATAGATAAATGTTTTGAATAAATATATGTACAGTGCGTCTCATAAATATAAAGACACTAATTTTTTCGAAATAATGTTTTAATAATTCAGCGTTCAAAAATATGCTTATGCATATAACAAAAAGCATTTTACAAACAAACATTTTACAGTAAATTAAATTAGAATTAAATAATTTCAACTCGAAAATTGATAAATGGAAACAAATTTGCTGTCTCATAAATATAAAGATATTTGACATACTTTTGAATTATCATCCAACAATAGATCCATTTTTATTAATGACAGCAAATATTCTAGATGGCATGCTGTTTATTAAGTTGTGTAAGTATTCTGGCTTTATATCAAGCCAACTTCGTTCGATTTCTTTTTTCAACTCAAGGACGTTTGAAAACTGTCTTCCAGATGCATATACACTGCAAACGAGAATGCCTCAAAGATTCTCAACTGGATTTAAATCAGGGCTACGTGCAGGCCATACCATGACATGAACATTGTTATCAGCAAACCGTTTTTTGTGAGTCTTAATGTGTGAATCAGTGCATTATCCTTTTGGTACAAATAATTTCGACCACCAAGAGTTTCAGCAATTGGCAACAAGTGACTATCAAGCACTTCTATATACTCTTTAGATGTCTGTTTACCTTCCAGAAAAGCAATATTTGTAGTTCCATTAAAAGAGAAGGCACCCCAAACCATCACAGAACCTCCCCATTTTTGCTTACTGAAAAGGGGGGTTTGAGGTTCACATCTTAAATCGTGCCAGTAAGAATTCAAACCGTCTGGGTCATCCAAGTTAAATCTTTTTTCACCTGGAAAAATGACTTGCATCCATTCGTCCTTCCAATGCATGTGATCTTTAGCCCTGAGTAGCCTCCGTTCTTTGCGTTCGTTTTTCAGTAAATAAAATCTGCACATATGCTGGGGCACAATATTTTTGCTTTCTTTTATACAATGATGTACTGTGTCCTTTGAGGCCATGCCATCAACTTGTTGAGACACTTGTCGGAATGACATTTTTGCGACAAAACAAGTTGCATGATCTGGAGATAAGAGTCTTTCACTCATCTTTCTTGATCTGCCAGATCGTTTTCTCGAATTTAAATTGCAAGTTGTTGATAAAACTTTATAAGTTGCAGCTCTGCTTTTCCCAGTTCTTTTACATATTTCAGAAAATGTTAAGCCATTAGCATTAAATCTCTGTATTTTGCAAATATCATCTTTAGAAATTTCAGTGTTCTGCAGCATTTTTCCAATTTAAACAAGTCAAATAACTTTGTTCGTTTGGGTAACTCAAAGCTTATTTCTGCATGTGCGCATTATTTCTGTACACGCGCATTCAAAAAAAATTTGCACATGAAGCAGTTTCAAATTTGTCTTTATATTTATGAGACAGCGTAATTTTAATTTTTTTTTTATCATTCGAGTCAAAATTATTTTATTTAAATTTAAATCCCGATAACAGATTCATTTCTTTGTTCTTAATATGAGGTGTAAAATTTAATTTCTTATAATGAATTAATAAAATGAAATTTTAAAAACATCTGTGTCTTTATATTTATGAGATGCACTGTATAGCATCTAAGTATCTGCCATTTATTAGAATCACTCTCATTCCAAACATATGTATGTATGTTTAATAAACAGTGATTTGTGTACTATTGCAAGTTGTTATACTAAATTTGTTTAATATGATTAAAACTAATGACTAATAGTGATCTGATAATTATTAAAATTCAATGCTAAAATTAAAATATACAAGCACTTTTAAAATTTACTTGCATTTTTTTCTTAAAGTAGTTTTATAATTACAAGCACTAGAAGATAGTTCAAGTTTTTACAAAGAACTGATCAATCCCTGTTTATTTCACACTGTTCATGAACAGTTATGTAATGTTATTTTGAAGTGCATAAAACTGCTGGTAGTTTTTTCTGTTCACTCTCTTTCAGTTTGAGTTTTCTTTAGCCCTGGTAATTCTTTAGAGACATGGATAGAATTGGCATGTCATTAATTTCTTCTGTATTACTTTCACTGTCAGCTTTGTAGCTCTCTAATAGTTTGTTTTAATAACATAGTCATTATTTTTCACACATTGTATCAACATTGTCATCACTTGTAACACATTCAAAAGTGAATCTTTTCTTTGTAACTTTTCTCATTTGCATCTATTATGTTGGTTTGAAGCCTGCAATTCCTCTAAAAATGCATTTAAATACCTACCACATTACTAAATGAAATTGTGTTTCACTTGATTGCTCTCCATGCATTGATTCTAATATGTATTGTATCCAGTAAAAAATGACTAAATCCTTTGCAACGAGCATCTGGTGCACAATTTTTAATCTTTTAGCAAAAGTAATTTTAAATAGAAATCTTTGTCTAATTTAATTGCAAAAGTTCAGTGAAATAAGGTGAAATTTACTATTCAAAATTGCTGGTAAAAAATTTTGAGAATTGTATGTTTCCTATGTGTTACATATATATGCGATAATCATTGTGAAGGGGTTAATTATGTCCTTTAAAGTGTTTTCATTTTTACAAGAATTAACTTTGTTTATTACATTTTGAATAACAGATTTTCTGTTATGACATTTAAAAGATTTTATGATGCCCTGGTCTAAAGGTTGAATGATAGAAGTTGTATTTGCAAGAAACACTAATTTTGTGTTTATAGCTGAATGAGAGGGGTTGGCATCACAACTGTCAAACAGCAAAGTTATTTTTTTCCTTTTAACTCCTTATGTGATTCTAAAAGAATAAAAATAGTACTTGTTATCCATGAATTCTTATTGTTTTAATAGATGAGATGTAAATATTTAGCACTTTTAAAACATGGAAAGGATTTCTTGTATAATCATTCAAGCAATATGCTTTGAATATGAACTTGAAATAGAATTATTTGCATACAAACTTTTCATCAATCTTTAATTTTTATTTTTTTAAATATAGACATGTTTTATAAGGAAAAATAAATTCATTTAATTTTAATTGAATTGCATATATAAAATATATTGTGCTATAAAATAAGGATTTGGAAAATGATTCCTTTTGATTATATAGTATGTATCTCTTAAAATTTTTACTTGGTTCACATTTATGTTTTTACAGTTATGTTGGTGACAGATTATGAGCTTTTTCTCAGTGCTTTAACTCTCTGTTTTCACATATGGGTTATTCTATATACACTAATTTTTCATTTCATGCAAAAAATACATTTTATTCAATAGAAAAATAATTATTTCTAGGACTTTATTCAGCTGATATTTGTGAAAAATAATTGATACAGTTAAACCTGTCTGCACTGGAATGCTGTCTTAAATGAAAAAAATTCATGGTCCTCACTGAAGGAATACCATGCAATTATCCCTGCTAAGGTGGAGACGTTTTTAAAATGAAATTTTTCCATAGTCCCCCGTGATTCCATCTTAGCAAACTTTACTGTATATGTTGCTGTTGTTTGCCTTTCAGCGAAATGAAATGAAAGCATTGTTATCTACTGATACATATTTATAAATTAACAGATATATATTTTAATTTTTGTATATAGGTTCACTATAATTCTAAGACTGTGTCTGGAGACAGTCCAATTACAAGTTTAAGTGATGCTGAAAAATATTGTTCTGAAGACGTAACTTTTGATTCATTTCAATGTCGCTCTGCATTTTTGTCCACTGATTCAGGTCAAGGAGCAACTGTTGGGTTACGTAAAGTTGGAATAAAAAAAGCTTGTCTGTTTGCTTGGGTTACTCTACAGAGCATTCCAGAAGTAATTTTGCTTATTTTTTAGTTACCTTTAAAAGAATGTTACTTGTATTATGTGTACAGAATTCATCTGTATATTCTGTTTAATTTTTTTAATATAAAATAGCATAAATCTCATTCATATATACCTAATAAGTCAATGAAAACTGTGTTAAGTCAAAAGTTAATTCAGATCTAAGGTGCTGTCATGTTTATGCTGTATCTCTTAGTATAGTTCCTGTTAAAGTAATTTAAAAATAAATTAATGAATAATTGGCTTTCTTGATAACTACTATTTCTGTTATTTTTACTGTTTTTATTAAAGAAAAATAAATTGTTACTGAAGTAGGCAGTTTATAAATTAATGTAAATCATACTAATGGCACATTGTTCTTTAATTTATAAAGCTATATATTTGTTTATAGAACATATTTACAGGAGGTTTAAGGGGGCACTTCACTGATCCTCCCTGATCATGAAATCCCATCTTAACTTTTGGGAAAATTTAATTAGATCATTTCTCATTACCTAATATAATTATCAAAATATGGTTTCCACCATCAGAAAGTAAATGTCAGATGTTGATGCGGTAGGTTTTAAAAATTGTCTCGTTAAACTTTTAAGTATTTTTAAGATGATGATAAAATTTAAAAACTTTCCTGAAGTAGAAATTTCAAAGCTTATAGAGTTTTTAAAAATATTTAAAATACTATACTTTTTTGAAATGCACTATGTCAGCATCAGCCATCTACTTTCTGAAGGTGTAAACCAGCTAATAAGTAATCACCTAATTAAATTTTCCCATGGGTTAAGATGGGATTTAGCAATCCAAAGGGAAAAACAGTGAATTGTTCTCTTACTCATTTCATTTCTGGTTTCTTTGTACAAACATATAGACATGCATATTTCTGTATATTAGACAGAGTATGCATTAGACATGTTTTTAGTTGCAGAATTTGTTAACTTTTGTTAAAGTTTGCTTTCTATCATAGTTGTTAATAATATATGCATATATATATATGAGTCTGCAGCTAGCTGTGCATATATTTAGTTTACATAATAATAATTTATGACTATTATTTTTGATAGACTATTATGCATTTAGTCTTGATGTATGTGTATGATTTCATGTTTCTCATTGCCTTCTATGTTTCTAGGAAGCTGTAGTGAGTCCTCATATTTTAGACTTTCTTGAACAAGCCTTGGAGCCTATTCCAATCCAGTTAACTAAACAACCACCTCATACTTTAGGTATTTATAAGAATTTTTATGTTGTCCCTTTTTCTAAGATAAAATCTGTTATTCTTTTGGTTTATATCTTAAAACATTCTTAAAGTACTGTTAGCCTATACTAGTGTTTGAATGCATGTCTTAAAACAAGTACGTCTGTCTGCAGTTTTCTGAAGAGACCACTGCGCTCAAAGCTGCACAAATTAGCAGGAAGGTACAGGGATAGCAGGGAATAAGTTTCCCACTTCCAAGGGCTCTAGAATGCATTCTATTGGTCCAAATGAAATAAAATTTGAACTACAGATAATTCAAATGATGTGCTTGACATTTATTAAATAAAAAAATAGTACAAAAATCTGCCAATAGGTGGCATTGTAATGCACATAAAAACATTTAATATACTTTATAAATGTTAAATAACATAAAAAAAAGTAGCATTAAAACATATGTACCCTTTCATTTTCAACAATGTGCTCTAATCCCAGAACCATATTTACCACAGCTGACCAGAGTGAGTCTTCCGGAATATCAAGGACATGGCGACAAATGCTGTCCTTCAGTTCTGGCACAGATGCTGGCCTTTTTACAATAGATATTGTCCTTCAGGAAACCCCACAACTAAAAGCCGCAGAGGGTGATATCCAGTGAACGATGAGGCCATGCTGTTGGAAAATGGTGGCTGATCACCTGTGCATCTGTGAAATGCTGTTTAGCAATTGCTTTACATGACACGATGATCAATGTGAGGATGTGCGCCATCCTGCAGAAAAATGAAGGCATCCCCACTGTTGAAGTTGTGAGATTACAACGTCCCTTAGCATATCACAGTACCTTTATCCTCTGATGGAACATGTTTGGATTCCGTTTGCAGTTTTCTCTTTTAAAAAAATATGGTCCAATGATAAAAGTAGCCGTAAAACCACACCATACTGTCACTTTTTCAGGATGAAAGGTTGTTCATGGATAGTGTGAGGGTTTTCTGCTACCCAAATTCAACAATTGTGGGTGTTAACTTGCCCATTGAGACAAAAGTGGGTTTCGTCTGTCCACAGAATGTTCCATGGCCAAGTGACATTAATCGTTTGAACAAGGAACTCATGTGCAAAAGTTTTACAAACCTCTGAGTCCCCATTTTGCAACAGGCTTGATTTTGTAGGGATAAAAATGCAAAATCTGCTATAAGATTTTTCATACAGTGGAATACGGCATATCCAATACACAGGAAACAACTGGTGCACTCACACTACCATGCAGCGACTGACTGCTGGCTTCAACGACTGCAGTAGCCACATGTTTGACACTAAAAGACTGGATTTGCTTTCACCCTCTACCTTGAAGAATGCCCAGTTGTTTAAAATTTCTTTATCATCTTGCATAGGGTACATGGACTTATTGGACCTCTTCATATCTGCTTTATAGGGCGGAATTCTTTTACAGCTGCAGCAGAGTTCTGCTAGTTCTGGTAGAACAATGTTACCAGTAGTGCTTTTTCTTGCAATGTAGGCATAATGTGCAGAGAAGGAACTAATGCTCGTTCAGAATCCACTTTCTTTTTATTTGAAGAATAATGCTAATAGGCATGCGCTGTAACACAAATGATGTTTCACATTTTCAATATATGCAAATAAATACCATTTGTGTTACAGCACCATCTATTAGTGAATTTTTATAATAATTTTTTTTAATAAATGTCAAGTGCATCATTTGAATTATCTGTAGTTAAAATTTTATCTCATTTGGAGCTATAGAACGCATTCCAGAGTGCTCTGAAGTGAGAAACTTATTTCTTGCTAACCTTGTACTTGTATGTATGAAATTATGCACCTCAAAGATAGTTTTTAGATTTTTTGATTAATTTTTGCAATTTAATTTTTATGTGATTTTTAATAATGTAATTAATGATCTTTGATTGTCCTGATGATCATTTTCATGCATGTCCTGGTTCCTTAAGCACAGAGTATGCACAAAGGAGGAAAATATTCCATTTTTTCTGTAGTTTAAAATTGTGATCGCTTGGTGCCCAAATATTTTTTTTTAAATAAGGGCACTTGCAAATAGCCATTACCTTCTCGGTGCTGATGGTACCTTTCATTTAAAAAATATGAATATTTTACTACTTAAAAAAAAATCATTTTCTGAAGGTGTTTTTCATATTTTTCATTTTTTTCTGCAGTTTAAAATTGCCATCTCTGTGTCCTGGATAGAATTACCAAAAAATAAATAAATAAAATAAACTATGGATAGCTGATAATTTTGTCGACTTAACAGTACCTTACATTTTCACAAATAAGAATATTTACTATTTAAAAAAAAATAATAATAATCTGGATGTCATTTTCATATTTTCCATTTTTTTGGGTCTGCAAATTTGCAGCTGCATGCCCAATGGCAGGTTAAAGGGTTTAGTGGGTATGAGTGTACCAAAGCAATTACAACATTGAGAGTCATTTTTTATTTTTAAGCGATCTGAATTAAATTCTTTACACATTAAAATTGTAAACCTTCAAGGCAATCCTGAGTAATGCTGAATGGGTCTGCTACTAATTTTATAAAATTAGTTTGGTGGGAATGATTTGGCAGAATGATTTTTGGTCACGGTATGTATACAATTTTGTCATTTTTAATGCTGTTATGTAATATTGTTAAAATTTATTCTATTTATTTCTTATAACAAACTTGCATTTTCACAAGAATGTTAAGAATATTTGAAACTAACATTATCAAAAAGTTGTATATCAGTAAAGGCATTGAAATAGATAGTAAAGAAAGTTACTCTTTCACAGCTGTCGAATTATGAAACAAAGAAAACAATATAAATGTAGCCTCATTAACATTTTTAAATAGTCTAGATATTTTAAATGTTAAGAATATTTTAAACTAGCATTCTCAAAAAGTTGTATATCAGTAAGGGTATTAAAATAGATAGTAAGGAAAGTTACTCTTTCACAGCTGTAGAGTTATGAAACAAAAAACCAATATAAATATAGCCTCATTAATATTTTTAAATGGTCTAGATATTTTTTTATATCAATTACAACTAATAGTTAGTTTTTTGTTAAAGAGATGTTTTAAATAATTAGAAAAACATTTATTGCACACAGCTATAGTATTTTGAGTAGAAAATGAAAAATTAATCTTATGAATTAAAAGTAAAGAAAGGAAAACTGTATTATAAAATAAAGAGGAGCAAAAATGATTGCTGAGCTTTCAAGAATACTGCCGCATCCGTTGTAAGTGCTGCGACAATGAAAATTTGTTTTTTTAAAAAAGTATATACACGTAAGTGCCGCACCTAGGATAATTTTTTTTTTTTTTAAAGTATATCCACATAAGCACTGCACCCAAGGACCTCAATTTTATTTGTAAATATTTTCATTTAAACACCACAAAAAAATGAATTAAACTAGTAATTAAATATAAAGAAATATCATAGTATTATTAATATATACATATAAATGTTTCACTTAAGTGCCGGAAAAAAAAATATATATAAAAGAATATCGTATAGAGACTTTGCCAAAACCACTTTAGCATAACTAGCGTAACTGTTTTTTTTTCTCTTTTTAAAGGGGTGGGAGAGATCGCGTTTGACGAAAGGCATGTTAGATTTAATGTATGCAAATTCCAAAAAAATGTAAACAAGCAAGCAAAATATTACTGAAAAATGTTATGTAATAAACCATATAGTTATATCAAAGCATTTTAAAAATATGTAGTTTTATGTTAACCCCTCCAACTACTGCTAAAAGTAACTTTCCATCACCAGAGCCATAACCAAACAGAGAAAAATACAGTATTAAACATATACATTAGAAGCTGGTGATCTAATTCTGATAATGTTCGATGACTTTGACTTCAGAGAGTTGAATAAACAGAACAAACCACAGATAATTCTCTCCTTTTCCTTTGCAGTTGCTTTTTTGTGGAGGTGCTCTAATTTTATAATAACTGATTATTTTTGAATAAAAGTTTGTTATGCAGCCTAATTTACTATTATTGCAACTTGCTGAAAATTTCAACAAATTCTGTCAATTAACAACGGAAATATCAATTATTTTTTTTAATAGTAAGGAAAGAAAATGGATATTGCTTTACGTTCTTTTTCTTTTAATTATTTTTTTTGTTTGCTTGAAGCTCAATATCTTTTTCCCTTGTGCCGGTCTCAGGCTGAACTTTTATCTTTTTTGCTGACTGATTTTTGGAACTTTTGGACGGGCCGAACTTAACTTTTATGCTGGGCTAGGCCAAAAAAAATTTTGTACTGTTTGGGTCAGGCCAAAGTTTTAATTTTTGTACCAGGCCAAGCTAGGGCTGAACTTTTGCTTTTATGTCGCGTCAATAAAGTTTTTGTACAGGCTCGGGCCTAACTTTCATACTGGGCGAGTCAAAAAATTTTCTGTATGGTTTGGATCAGGCCTAGAAATTTCAGAAAGATCTCTATTTCCCATACTCAAACAACATAAACTTTTTGACACATTCACAGAGTCCTTTTTATATGTAAAAGAATAGAATTTGAATAGTTTCTCTCTTGTTAAAAAGGAGAAAAGAATGATAGTTTAGCATCATCACAGTGTTTTAAGGCTGTTCTCAAATCTAAAGAAGCTACTTTCTGACACATTTCTGGATTCATTTTTGTTCAGAAATGTATGCAATTGGCAGGCGTTCTTATACAAAAACTATGTAATTGAATATCATTTTCCATTTTGTAGTAAAAACAAAATATCTTAGAAAATATTTTCAAAGTTGCATTTTGAACTGAAATTTCCAGACATGATGCACGGGAAAGGAGAAAGGCCTGTTGCTACATTACAAAAATCGCTTGTAACTCAATAAGTAAATTATTTATCAAAAAAAGGAAAATGCATTCGATTCCAAATTGATTTAATAGGTCAGGCCTATCAATATTATGAGGAGAAGGGATGTTTAGCGGAAAAAGGGTCATGACGGCTCTACATTCATTCTAATATCCCAAAAGGTGAGTGCTTATTCATGGGTGCAGGGAAAACATAATAATTTTTTACTTGAGAGGTGGTGAGACCAACATTATTTACCCCACTGATTGCTCAAAAATAAACAAATAACCTTTCATGGACATCCAAGGTTGGGAGATGTTTTTTAATGTTTTGGTACAACTTGAGAGCATCTGACAGTTGATCAAAGGGGGGAAAAAATGGCATCATATGATATTGGTATCGAAAAAAAACAGGTGGGGTGGGGGTTATAAGACATCCCCATAAGAGAAAAAAAAATCACCGTACCTTCTGCCCTGGTGTAAGAGCCACATTTAAAATATTTTTATACTTTTAAACTTGTATGCACCACTGCTCATATGCCCAAAAACATGGTACTTATAATTTAGCACATTAAACATTAATATTATGAAAAAATTAAATTTTAGCCTAATATGGAATTCATTGTTAATTTCTAATGCTGTTGCAGTTATATTTTATGAAGGCATAGTTGGTAAATTTTACATTTTTCCTTATCTGCTTTAAGATTTAGGAAGAATGGAATTTCTGGCATGTAGAATGCATTGTGACATTTGCTCTGAATACTTTTTCATCTTTTCCAGAATGTGTCTCATACTATTTGGTCACAATAAATTGGCTTCTTAAATACATAAATTCAGACAAATTAATTAATTGAAAATGTGATAACCAAAAAACCAATAAAACCTAGATTTTCCTTAAATAAGGTGTTTTTTTTCACCACCTATGTTATGTTACATATTTTCTTTCTTTATAGTGAACTCTTACAAAGCCATAAGCCTTCTTATCATGCCAGACTATACACCATTTATGTTATTGCAGTGATATTAATCAAAAAGATTGGTAGAAGCATAAAACTCAGATAATACAAAACTAGTTGATAATCATCTTATTACAATCATTCATCTATTTTCTTAAAAGTTTAATACTGCCAATCTTACTCTAGAAGAAAGTAATATAATATATAAAACAATGTATAAAACTGTTAACAAGGGGCAAATTTTTTTTTTTACATTTATTTTCAAGAAAGTCTGTTCGCAGTTTCATAATATATTAAGTTTCTGTGGGAAAAATCTAGCAGTTATTAAATAAATTAATGATATGTTGGATTTTGATTCTTTAGTTATGGATCCATATTGCCAATTTTAAAGATGCTTAAATAACACAAAATAATATTTAAAAAAATATTTTTCTAATTGAAATGTTTTTGTATGAATTTAATTATGTTTATATAAAAATGTAATTAAATTAAATTGTTGTATGAATTTGCTTAAATTCAGTAGAATTCCTCTTATTTGTAATCCTCTAAGTCAATACTGTATCTAAGAATATGTAAATAAATTTAATTCTTAAAATAATTCTGAGAGCAGTAAATTTAAAGGATCCCTCAACAGATGTCTTACTTTATATATATATATATATATATATATATATATATATATATATATATATTATTGCTGATTGTTAAAAATTCATCTTTTTATAGTTTAAAACATGATACATAAAAAAAAGAATAAAATCTATAGGTTTTTTGATAAATTTAACTGAAAATTTCAATTAAAATTGTTTGTATTAGGTAAATAAATCTAATGTAAAATGTGGTTATGTGCAGCAAATTATATTATATGATGAAAGATAAGTTTTAAGGCAGAAATAATTAACTTTTCCAATAACAAAATCTTGTGACCCAGTAGTCACAATTTATAGACTTCAACTTTATAAAATTTGGTCATTAATTTAATATTTTCAGCAAATGATTACTGAAATAGTTTTTAAAAATCTAATACAGCCTTTCTCAAAATGTTTTCAAGTGGTGATCACTTTTATGCTCTTTTATTACTCTTAGATTTTTCATTATAATGTGTAATATGGAAATTTTTTAAATTTTATATTTAGTAAATTGCCTGTTTTCAAAATTTAAATGGACTGAAAATGCAGGCCTTTAGGACCACAGTTTGAGAAACAATGATTTAATAATCAAAAAATCTTTAATTAATTCTTATTCTATTTTCAAATATTTGTCTTTATTTATTTCTATACCTTATTTTTTTTTCATATATGTATAAGGAATTCAAACATGAGCATTAAATAGTTATGATGTGCAATCTGCATAACTTTTGTCTCCATATTGTGCAGATTAGTTGTATTGCCTTGAAATTACTTTGTTCAACCTCTTTAAAAAATGTGACCTAAACTTCATATTTTCAAACTCTCCATTAAAATAATGTTTAAATTAATACAAGTTGACAAAATCGATTTGTTTATAGTTCTTTTAATTATGTATTTGAAAAATCAAAACAAGTTGAAAATACGTACTAAAATTATTTTAATTGTTTAATGCAAATCTAGAGTCTTATTTATTTAAAGTATATCAGTTTTAGTAGAATTTTATGTATTGTGTTAATAAAAATATTTTACAGAGCACAATTTTATGTCAAGAAGGTGTAACCAAAGTCAAATAAATGATCTTTACTAGTTTGTATTTGGTTCCTTCAAATGTTTGATTCTTAAGCCTTTTTAGCAAATTTTATTTATTTATTCTTTTATTAGATTCAACCAAAGTTGAAGATGAAGGTACATCACTTGCCACTCCTAGCCAATATGCCTATGCATCATTTCCTGTTGATGTAATTGTTTACTTTCGAATGCAACCATCTATTCTCCGCTTCAGTTGTCTCCCAATATCACGCGTAGAATGCATACTGAGATTGCCATCAGTTGATTTAGTGTTTTCTTCAAAACGAGCTGAAGATGACTTGTATGCCACCTCTGCTCATGAATCAGTTAGTTTTTCAAAACCAAAAGGTAATTTTTGTCGAGTATTTTACTGATCTTTTTTTTTTTTTTTTTTTTTTGAAGCATTATCTTGTTTCTTTATTTTGAAATAAATTCAGTTAATAGGAAATATTTACTCATATCACTACCACATAGGGAAAAAAGTTGAAATAGCTCCGTCATACAGAAATGACTGAACAACATGAATAATTAATTTAGAAAGTATCTTAAAATAGTTTCCATCTACTTGTAACTAAATAAATTGTATCTTTAGTGCTACTGCACTATTAAAACTATATTAAAAGTTTAATCTTACCTTCAATTTTTTTTAAAAATTATTTGCTGATAAATCAGCATGAAAATTCTTTATAGCTTTTGACACACATTAGATGGACCTCTTACTATTTATTTCCTACTTTTTCTCTGAATTTATTGCTGCATATTTAAAAAAACTGTTCAAGTATTTCTAATATTATTTAAAAAGTTTTTATATTTGTAAAATTATTTAGTAATATTGAATGTCCATGGAAGAAGTATACGAGTTTTGTAATCTATTTAAAAAATATATATATGAAATAACAAATCATGGAACTCCAACAAATTATTCAATTTTTTGGAGTTCCTTTACCCACAGTTTATTCTGTTGTGCTGTTTCAAATAACAGTTCAGATGTCATCCAGCTAGCTCAATCATTGGCAATTGAAACCAAAGGTTCTAGGTTCGAATCCTGGCCTGGACACATTTTCGCCCAGATGGGAAAATTATTACTCATATAAATTATTTACCAATCAGTTGATTGTGTTAAAAATAATTAAACTTATGTATAAGTGCGGGGGGGAGGGGTGGAATGAAATTGTTTGAAGTTATGACTACATTTATTCAGTTACTTATGTGTTATTATAGTGACCAGACTAATATATTTGGTGTGTCAGCAAGCATTTTGCACCTGTCCATACTTATACCTGTCTTAAGGATCTAGACCAGCGTTATATCATTGTATTGTCATTAATTAATGTTCCTTATTATTGGCAATTGTTTCTTGTACTATTTTTGGACTTATATTGAACTGCTATTAGAGAATCTTACTAATAAACCAAAAACTGCTGGAAAAAAGTTCCTATCCATTTTTTTGCAAAAAATTAATTTCTGTTACTGTTAAGTGACAATTCTCTGCAATTAAAAAAAAAAAAAAAACACTTTCTAGAGCTCTTGATGATAAAATAATAAGTGTTTTATTTGTGCATTTTTAAAAATATAATAAAGTTGGCACTTCTTTTGTAGAACCTTATACATTATTCCTGTTATATTCAATTTTTATATCAGGATTTTTAGTATTCTATTCTGTAAGCATTTAACTTATAAGATTTTATTTTAATTGCAGGAAGTCATGTAGATTGTAATACTCGGTCCGTGTTTGAATCTGCATCTGTAGCTCAAACTGCTGTTGGAGGACTGAGTATGACTGGTTGCCTTTCAGATTTTTCACTGTATATTTTTCATCCATATGGTGGAGCTAAAAAGGCTGGTTAGTGTTCTTTACATATTTCTTTTCAAGCTAAGGAAATGATAATAATAATATTAATAAGTGTAACTTCATTGTTTCCTTCCCTTTTTTTTATTGTACTTTTAAAATTAAAAATACATCATTTAATATTAACAGTAACAACTCATTTTACCACTCAGTAAACTAGTTTTTTTAAGGATATATATATTTATATTTTTATAATTATCTCTATTTTCAAAATTTGATTATATAT
Organism: Maratus michaelseni; assembly: GCA_963931845.1. NCBI lineage: Eukaryota > Metazoa > Arthropoda > Arachnida > Araneae > Salticidae > Maratus > Maratus michaelseni. The sequence goes on along the minus strand of OZ007586.1, from coordinate 437,484,199 downwards.
TGGCCATATATACAAATTCAGATAAAAAGTGAAATATCAATTATTAATCATTAATACATTTTTTTAGAATTCATATTTTAGAAATTTGTATCAGAATAAGCATAGTTAATCAGGGTCCACTTAATACATAGAAGTAGGGGAAGCCCGAAATTACTCTACCAATTGCTTTGTTATTTACTAAATCCATTTTTCGTATGCTGCAACAATTTGAAATTTTACCATCAAATTTCGAGTAAACAACACTTTAAGAAGATTCATAATTTAGATAGAAGTTTCGTGAGGGGAAAAAAATGCATATTTTTACCTGATTGAAATTTTTTTCAAAAAATTTATTTTGAAAAGTAAATTTGAGGGTATTTCTTTGGGTAAGCACAGGCTTCCTGGGCCTATTCAATAAACAGGCCCTGTGGTTAATCCCCACTCCCCTTTCCATGTCAATTTGTTTTTCATTCCAACTTTTGAATGTCACAAAATAATTTATAAAATCGGCAACTTTAAGGGTCCATAAAATAAATTAAAGTTGAAAATCCACTTTCTATTATTTGAAGTATGTTAAATATTGGCAAATTCAATAATTTAAAGCTTCTTTATTACTCTTGGTTTAAATAAAATGATTACATCCCTATTTTAAGTTTTACATCTGCATTTTCAAATAACATTTAAAATATATTCCTCAGTATTGACACAGTTCTCTATACAGTTTAGCTTATGTAATTTTATTTTCAAAGTAGAGCTCTAAACATTTATACTTGGATTAAATGAAATATGATGAATCTGCTGATGAAAAAGAATTTAGGAATGAAAAATTTATATTTGGGATATGATAAATCAACTAAGGAAAAAGAAATTAGGAATTCACATTGAAAAATTCAAATTTTGAAAAAAAATGAATATAAACACTCCCTCAAAGAAACAAAATTGTTACAGAAGTTTTGAAAATCATAAAGAAGAAACATAGTGAACACAGTTTTATTCTTTGATTTCTAGTTTTTGATATGTGACTTGGATTTTGATTTTTTTCATAACTACACACACATGCACACACACGATATATACAGGGTGATTATAAAAAAACTATCCCGATATATGAGCCCCTAACTATCATACTGTTCACAGAAACTGAATGAAATTTTGGTTTAAAGTATTTTGAGGTATGCGCTCAGGAATCATATGAAAGACAAAAGTTAAATTCTAACAGTTACGGTTACAGTGACAAAATTTCAAAAATTTCAAATGGCAACACCTATTTTTTTTATTGGAATGTGATCTTCACAGTGAAAAACCATAAAAAGTGTTGGAACGGTACCTGTAGTATGAAAATCACCGGCGCTAGACAGACTAAGAAGAATAGTGAAAACAACCAATAAGGACAGAGAAGCAACAGAAAACAAAACATTTTATTGTGTTTCATACATTTTCCATTTCACACACGATGACACTTTACATGCGGCAGATGGTGGATAGCACTGAACAATAAAATGTTTTACTTTCTGTTGCTTCTCTGTCCTTTATTGGTTGTTTTCATGTTTCTTCTTAGTCTGTCTAGCACCGGCAATTTTCGTGCTAAAGGTACCTTTCCAACGCTTTTTATGGTTTTTCACTGTGAAGATCACATTCCAATAAAAAAAAGTAGGTGTTGCCATTTGAAATTTTCAAAATTTTGTCACTGTAATCGTAACTGTTAGAATTTAACTGTTGTTTTTCACATGATTCTTCAGCGCATACCTCAAAATACTTTAGGCCAGAATTTCATTCAGTTTCTGTGAACGGTATGACAGTTAGAGGCTCATATATCGGGATAGTTTTTTTATAATCACCCTGTATATATATATATAATGTTATGTTAATGCCTGATCTATAAGTGTTCTTTTGATATTCTTATTTTTATTGAAAATTTTATCCCAAAGAGATCTCAATAATCATGGAGCTTTTATGTTAATTTTAATCTTTGCTTGATTTTTATTTTGGTTGTCTATTTGATTTTAGGGTGATAAGCTCTTTTCTTTATTTGCACAAGGACAATAATTTAGTAGTATTTTCACAATTTTATGATTCTAATATCTTGGACTTATGGTTTTGATTTATAGGCTTTTTCGTTTTCCAGTTTTTGTATCCTTTTTAATTTTAAGCTACAATTTTGTCCTTTATTTGTTTATAGACATACACTATTTTAGATTTGCTGTCAAAACAATCTTATTAAGGCATTTAATTTCTTTAAAGTATTTTTAATGTCAAATCTTCTGATTTTTGAGTACTAATCTTTCCTAATAGTTATATTTGCTTTATTTAATAATAGAAATTTGCATTTAAATAAGACTGAGATTACTATTCAGAAATAGTAGTAGTCAAAAATCAGAAGGTTTGGCAGCTATGTCAAATTAAGTGAAGAGCAAAATATAAAAATTTTATATTTAGTTCTCTTAGATTTTTACATATTTGTATGGTATTATCTTTTTGGTGTGTCAGCTAACACTATAAAAACTTTTAAAACAAAGTTTTAAAAAATTTATTTAAACTTGGTAGTTAAGATTCAAATTTGCACTGTCCAAGTTGAGCATATGTTTAGAGAAAGATAGGGTAGAGCTGAATGAAATAAGTGAGGATGAATTTTGTTGTACTTTGTAAGAGTTCACCTTCACATTATTTTCCAAATCTCTGCTTCTAACATCGTACGGAATAGAACTCATATAACTTTTTTATCCCTTAAAATAACTTTTTTTCCTCTTGATTATTTATAAGCAGAATTTTCATATATTCATTATTAACGCACATAAAGTTAAAAGTAAAGGCATGCTGTTATCAGTGGAAAAGTCCTTGGGGTTTTGGACCATTAGCTTATAGTTAATATAGTTAACCCACCTCTTAAAAAATGCAGCAATTTTAATCAAAATAAAAACCCTCAACAGCAATATACTTTTGTCAATGAGAAACAGTCAAAAGTATACAGGTTTTACAGTAGGAAAAAAAAATAAAGTGGTATTTTCATATCCTAACCAAAATTTGAAGTAGGATGTTCAAAAAGGGAAGTTATTTTAAGAGGGATTCTTAAAATCTCCGATGCGAATCCTACCATAAAATCCCTATGTTCTCTCAAGATAACGAAATCATGAAATTCTCTTTCAAAATAATGCTATTTTTCTACTTCAACAGCTAAAATGAAGATAAGAAAGTGAATTTTTGCACTATCACACAAAGTAACAAGAATGAGAAATCATGCACCCATAGATTATAAAACACTATCCAACACTAGCATTATTAAGACATTTCTTTTTTCCCTAGAATGAAATGAGATATCTAAATAAGCAACTTAAAAAAACACATAACTCAGTAAAAATTAACTTTCAGCAGTTGCTGTCCATATCCAGTAATGTGTCTAAAGCCTTTTGTGTGACTCCATATATGATAGAGTTTATACACATCACCTAATACACTCAAAATTAGATCAGTTTAAAAATGCATAACCGCAGAAGTAAACACACTTCCAATGCACAATTATCGATCTTAATCAGTCATTTATCCAAATTCTTGTGTGCGTCTATGTAAATGAACAATTACTTCTATATGTTCTATAATCTATAGAAAGCATGTAGTGCATTTCAGTAATTTTGTTATGTTTGAAGTATCATATCATCATTAAAATGCACCACAAATGGTTTTTTCCCATAAATCATAATATAGTGGAATCTTTTTGTGTATCCCTGTAAATGAACTATAAATGCTATTTATTCTATACTCCCGAGAAAGCATGTTGTAGGCCATATCAGTGATGTAGATAAATCTAATTGTTTCAAATACCGTAACATCAATAAAATGCATTGCAAAAAAGTTTTTCCCATAGACTGTAATGTGGCGGTATTCTTTTGTGTGTCCTTGTAAGCAAACTATAAATGCTATGCACTTCATTTTCAATATTGAACATTCTATAGTCAATATCAATCACATATTAAAATTTTATGGCAATCAGAGTATATTTACATGAGTTAAAGCATGGACAGACAGACAAACCAAATTCATAAACACTTTTCAAGTATGTTGGAAAGTGTTAAAAATGCACTTTAAATCTCATTTATCATAACACACATTTATTGAAGTATATTTAATATAGGTTTTCTGGTAACCATAGAAGAGCTGTAGGAACTTTTGTATCAATCTAATTAATTGTTCTTGGTATTCTATTTAAACTGTAAAGTAAAAAAAAAAATCTTTAACTTTTTAAATTAAATTTACATTTTTCAAAATTTTGGTCCTCAAATGTCTTGACCCACAATTTAATAAATACATGTACTGAGTGATTGAAAAATAATTCTATGTTAAAGTAAGAGTACATCCATAAAAGGAAGATTAAGCCGTTTCTTACTTTGTTCAAGCTGATTCTTTTTCAAGTCCTACATGAACTGTTTTTGAGCAGATTGACATCCATTTATTATGACATTGTGGTCCATCTAAACAGTACCAGAAAGAAGCTTTTACGTAACCTCATATGACTTTTTCGTGTGAGGGCAGGCAAAGGAAGAAATTTATCAAACGAAGCAAAGACTTTAGATTAGTTGGAAGAATACATTTAGCATGCTTTGGCTGATATAACCATGTATATTCCTGTTGAAGTCATTCAAAGATGTTTCAGACAAGTGCAAAAATTGGTAGGATGATGTTGGTGGTTATGTAAAGCTTAACACTTGTATCTATGAGATTTTTTTAACACTGTAGTAAAGTTGTACAATTTTATTGTGCATTGTAAAACTTGTCCTCTTTAGTATTAAAGCAATTAAATACTTTTAATGCAGAATAATTTTTTATCTACCCAGTATATATATGTTACATGTTTAAACTGTGTATTTATGTATTTGTTTAAAATATCTTTGCAAGATACATTCATATTTTATTATTCACTAGGCAGTACAAAAGAAGGAGAAACTTCTCCATTATCAACTAGTGAAAGGAAAGATTCTCTCAGCCTGCAAGTAGAATTTGTGAAGGTCAACATTTCAAGGAGTAGAAAAATAAATTTAGCATACATTGATTTTGTATCTAACTGTCCCAAATCGAACAGAACTTTTGATTCCGGAGGTGCTCTAATTCGATTTTCTGGTAAATATAATTAAACTCTATTATAAATTATTACTGGTAGTATTTTAATATGAATACATTTTAGACATATCCATGAAAGTCTGTATCTAGCCTTTATTTTATGAACCATTGGTTGTTGAAATATACAGTCAAACCTCGTTAGTATGTCACCTGGATAAAACATCACTCTGCCATATTATGTCATGTTTCCAAAGTCTTGATCATTTTCATACGATTTTGCCCATATTGTACTCCACTTATTGCATCGTTATTTGTTCAACTACTCTGCTTAAGACGTCACTTTTAAGAGTACAATAGGCAAACTTGGTACTTATTTCTTTGTCAAGGTTATCTCCAAAAACACTTGATTTTCATTGTGCACGACTGTAAGTTTAAGTTTAAGAACATTCCAGATGACAGCATTTTCATTTACAAAGATTGTCTGTCATATCAACAAATTCCCTGAATACAACAATAATGCTGAATACAACAATTGTAGCTGATGTTTTGAAAGCAAAGATGGGCCAGTGGGAGAATCTGAGAGCAATCCTGAACAAGAAAACCTTACAAAACAATTGTTACAAAGAAAAAAGCCCTTAGAACACAGGGCTGAGAGCTCTATTTCGTCTTTGACGAAAACTATAGATAGCGAATGTAATATGCTATATTCCTTAGAGAGAAATAAATTTGATTTCAGAAAATTACCAAGAAACGAAAATAGATGTTTTATTTTGTAAGTCAGTAACTAATGAATCCCTATTGAATTGTACAATTAAATACTACGTAACATACTTACTTAGTATACTTTCCTTTGTCATCCATCTTATGAATTCTAATTCTACTAATTTATATAATTTATAATGTGATTTAGTTATAGGTATCTAAAAGGTGGATTAAAACTTTGTGCCGTTATATTAAAAATAAATGTGCAACGTTAAATTAGCACAAATTAAAATCATTTCTAATGGCAAACAGCTGTTTCAGAGCCCTTAAGCTCCATCTTCAGTGCCAACTCAAAAGGTAAAAACGAATTAAAAACTCCTAGGCCATGACCGCTTGCCTGCCATCTCGGGGCGAGAGATGGCAGGCAAGCGGTCATAGCCTAGGAGTTTTTAATTCGTTTTTACCTTTTGAGTTGGCACTGAAGATGGAGCTTAAGGGCTCTGAAACAGCTGTTTGCCATTAGAAATGATTTTAATTTGTGCTAATTTAACGTTGCACATTTATTTTTAATATTTTTAGTTATAGGTATACTTATTATATAAACATTTGGAATTTCATTTTATATTTAATACAATCTCTGCTTAAGAAGTCACTCTGCTTAGTAAGTAATTTTTAAGTGGACCCCCGAGAGTGACATACTAACAAGGTTTGATTGTATTTCCATTCTCAAAATGTTTTTAATGAGATAAGTATTCATTGTCTAGCACTTTTACATAAAGAAATTAATTCTTGATAGAAATTTAAAATTTAAATGTTCTCTTGTTCACTAGAGTTATCTTTAATAAAAGTTTGTCCTTTCCAAAATGTATGGAAAACAAAGTATTTTATCACTATATAATAAAAATTGACTGAAATATTTAATTTGAAAGATTATAATATTTTAGTTCTTACATTGCCATAAAGCCATTTTTTTCTCTTTCATTAAGGTGTCATATTAGAAAGTCAATTCCAATGCCCCCCCTCTTCCCCATTAATATCACTCTGTGACATTCTTTTGGGGCTGACTACTGTCTAAAATTCTTTAATTTATAACTTTAACTTTTGCGTGCCAAAATCAACAAGTACTATAAATCGGTTTGCAAGTAATTTATGTCTTTACATTCTAAATATTTATTAATAATATTCATATTTAATTTTATTACTTTGGGAACATAATCTTATTATATTACAAAACTGTTTGAGGCTGAAAGTAGTCTGGACTTTTAATTTATGCAAGTAATATTGTGATTTGGCTGTGTGTTAATATTGAAGCATAGCAATATTTTATAGAACACCAATCCTGTTCAAAATTTTTTTGCCAAAGTAAAAAGTATGAACACTAAAGCATGCATTCTGGGTCTTTATGCAGTTGTATGCTGCTTTGTTTCTATTATAATATCTACTAGATAAACTATATAGCAAAAATTTTTATTCAGATATGGTAATACTTTATGATCTACCTACAAGCATGTGTACCTTGTTTTCTTTTTCCTTGACATGCACCATTAGCCTGTATGATATACAGTTTGTAGCATGAGCTGTTTTTGCCTCTTCAGTTTTATTAAATTTAGTTATTGTTAATGATTTTTAGTTATAATTTTGAATATGCATTTCTTTAATTTTTGTTGAATTTTATAATCAGCATGATTTTTTTTTAAAGCTTACATGGCTAGGCTAAATGGTGATATATCCTTCATCCTCTAGCATACTTTCACTTAATCCCCATTATTACATGAGTGCACATTCATCAACCATCCAGAAATGATTAATATTTTTATTATATTAAAAGATGAAACACTATCTCTCAATATTTGTATGAATTTTTTGTAATACTTTTAGAATGAAAAAAAAAATAATAAACATAAAATAGAACAATTGAATGTGTCATTAAAAAAAAATACCTAAGTTCAATTTTTTTAGAAATTTCCTGGTTTGTTGCAAACATGCCCTTGATTGTAGGCTCACAAGTGTGGAAAAAAAGTTACATAGGTAAAAAGTTACATAGGTTTACATATATAGTGTACACATTACATAGTGCCACTCAAAAGGCACAATAAAACTGTTGTTTAATACAAAAACAACATTAGTCAATGATAAACAACATTAATCCAAGATATTTTTCAATGGCCAACTACTCAACAAGATGAAAATGTGATTGAGCACAATGGTGAAGTTGACTAGTGCCTTAGATCCTTAAGGTCATACCTGTCAAGTCTCCCATATTTTGAGTATCTTTGTTTTTGAGTAGAAATATTAGCATTTAATGAGTGAAGTTTGTGATTAAATAAGACAAAAATTACTATTCAGAAATAGTGGTACTCAAAATATGGCTGGCTTGGTAAGTATACTTAAGGGTCTTCTCCCCTCACACGAAAACATCGCTCGCTAATGTTATCCTATGGGGAGTTATTTAGTAATATCTCATTTGCATTTCAATACTTTTAAATAATTTTTTTTTTGTATTGGATACCTGAGATCAATCTCTACAACCTCCATATTTTACTTTTTTGATTTTCTGTGTGGATTTTTTTACGAAGATACTTTTACTTTTAGAGCTGGTTTTGAAAATGAAAGTATCTTCGTAAAAAATGGCAGTTGTAGAGATTGATCTCAGCTATCCAATGCAAAAAAAAAAATATATCATTTCAAATTATTTAAATGCAAATGAGGTATTAGAAAATAACTGCCCCATAGGATTAACATTAGTGAGCGGGGTTTTCATGTGAAGGGAGAGGACATTAATGATTTATTTATTTATTTTATCAAATACAGTATGGGACCTCAAATCTGGACTGGCTGGTGCTGCTATTGTTCCAGATTTAGGAATATTCCAGACTTCAGATCCTCAACTAAAACAATAAAGAAACAGATGCAGGATATGCTGCTTCTCAGCCTTTTGGCTAAGATTAAAATGTAGTGACCATGATGTCCATGATTGATCTTGGCCAAAAGGATAGATTAATGAGCCTAGCATCAATTTTATAGCCTCAAGTCAGAATTTATTCTTGGATAAGCTCTCCTGATGCTGATCTCTATGTGACCTGATGTTGCTGAACTATCGCTGCAACTAGCACAGTTCTCCTGCCAATAGCCGGTCTTTAGGAAGGAACATCTTCTGACTTGTGGTCAGATGCTGTATACCTCCTGTCGCTTTTACCACAGTCAGATCCTGAGTTGTCCATTGCTAAAGACCTTCGACACCTTAGTGCAGCCAACAACGTGTATTTTCTAAGTGCAGATTACTTCAAAATTCTTCAATCAAGTGCTGAAACATACCTCCAAAAGTGGAAATATACTCATCTATTTTGGGTATTTGAATATCTCGCTACAGATTCTGCAATATTTTAAAGGATGCAAGCACATATTTCTAGAGATTGATTCCTACAAGTTATCTGAATTCAGTCCATGTGCTACAGATCCCAGTAAATTTCTCCGAATTTTCTCAACTGAATACTGAAATACTTCTACAGATTTAAAAATATGACTGTCTAATTATGTTTTCTGCATTTGCTTGCCACTGTGTTACGTGCACACGACCACCATCTATGGATGTTTTCAGGAATTTATTCTGGATCTATCTCAGAATTTCAGATTTCCATATTCATTCCAGATATTTTGGGTCTTCTAGATTTTAGGATTCTGTATTTGAGGTCTGTACTTATTAAAAGTATGATTAATATGTTTTTTGTATTGCTTGTAAGGCATTAAATATTATTTCTAGCAAAAACAACATAAATCAAGAAGCTTTTTAAAGGTTTTTTAAAAAGTTTAATTGCCTTAAAATAAAAAAAACTGATGACCAATCTAGAAATTTAAAGATCTAAGAAATATAGTGAGCACAAAAAACTTTTTAGAAAATCTATCATTTGTATGTAGAGCAGTTTTTATTGATTCTTGAAATTTTTTTTAATCTATGACTTATGTAGTTTTTGAAATGACTAATTCATTTGAACTTGATACTATAAGCATGTGACAGGTGCGAACTTCTGAAAGTTTTTTCAATAGTAAGACCGATGATTTTTAATAGTTACTCTCAGACTTTTCAGTACTTGTTGGTATAAATAGGTACATACATGTTTCTAATTTTATGGAAGAGGAACCCTAATGGTTATAAAAATTCATAACAGTTGGCAGTTCTACTTATATTTTATTGTCATAGCTATTTAGTTTATTTGCTATTTCATTTAACCCTCTCGTCACCAAATTATGATAAAAGTAGAGAAAAAAATCTTTCTAACATTTAATGCTTCTAAAATACTACTATAAATCATGTGCAAAAAAAATTTTTTTTGTAATGCCAATATTTTCTTTTTCTTTCTTTCTTTTCTTTTTTTTTTTTTGCGAGCCTTATGTGAGGCTTAATGTAGCTAAGTATTACACATGCATACAAGTACATTTCCATTACATCATTAAAATAAAAGTTGATAGCAGTATTTTTCTATTTTTTAATGCTTGTTTTATTTTTTTAGACAATTATTAAGTTTAAAAAGATTACAGTAAACTAAAAGAAAATAAAAAATAATAATTACAAATACAAAATTCACGATAAATGTGCAGAATTATGTTTATCGGGAATGGAAAGCTTCAAAATATTCACGGCATAATGGTTCTTTGTATCTTGCACAAATGTAGTTTGTTTTTCTAGGACATCCATATAGATGGCATTTAACTGCTTGAGTTTTGGCAGGATGGTGGTTACCCCCATCTCTTTGCAGTTTGGTTGCAGCTTATATTTTTACCCTTTTTTTCACTGCTGGTTCTCCAAAGGTTTGTGATGGACTAACTTTTGTTTGATTTTGATGAGTCTTGATAAATAAGTGATGTGGAAATAGAGGATTTGAACCTAAGCAATTCCATTTTCTCATTATCTGGATCCATTTTCCCAAAAGCCAGGAATTGACTACCATTATGTTTAATATGTGATGGAAAATGTGTAAATACTACCTTGTGTGTCACAATGTATGTCATTAAAGGCCAAGTAAAGAATCCATTAGATCTACACCTCCCATACTTGTGTTGTACATTCCTATTGCGGCTAGTCTAGGAATTTGAATAATACATTTTTCTTTTCGACACCAATGGTTAACAGTTCCTACAAGGCTTGCTCCTAAAAATGAGAAAGCAACATGAACCACAGAATTATCATACCATCTAGAGATTGTTATGTTCTCATTGCTTGTTACTAGAGAAAATGAACCTCTAGGTTTTTTTTTTTTTAGTAAATTTATACGCTTTAATTTGCTAGAAGCTTCTTTTAATCAGTACGTTGAAATGTATTGTGCTGGTAGAAAAAAATCTTCCCCTCAACAAGTTTATTTAGAAGTGGGATCGTGGTAAAAAGATTATGAAAAAACAGTTTATGGTTTTTGTTCTTGATATGTTCACAAAGCCTTAATACAACACTTCCAACAGATCCAAATTCAGTAGAAAAGTCAGTTGCTAGTTGATTCGCCGCTTCATAAATTTCAAACTCATGTACATATCCTGAAATTCCAGCAAATGCCCAGGTCTTTATACCCCAAGGATGGGGCTTACCTCTAATATATTATTTTATTTTTGCCCTTCCCTTGAAATGAATAATCATCTCATCAATAGATAAATATTCTTCCCGGATCATATGCTTCCTTCAATACTCTGGAAAAGTGGTTAACTACTGGTCTAATTTTAAAGAGTTTGTATTTTTTTCTTTTTTAGGCACATTATCTGAAACAAAATGCAAATATTTTCTGATTTCAACAAATCTATTTTTTGTCATATGATCAGCTATTAAACTTAGGCATGCACCATGCTTTGATGTCCAGTAATGCTGCAACTGTGAATAACAAAGATAAGTCGTAACAAAATTAATACTCAAAAACACCTTCAATTCTGAAACAGTAAGGTTAAATTTTTCATTGCCTTTTCTTGTTGCATATAAATTTGATTCATACACAATTGATTCTAAAATGTCATCAGGAAGCATTTTAGAAAAATAATCAATTGGCATTTCTCCAGAGATGTGAGATTTATGATGCCCTAAAAAATTACGTATAGCATTGCCACTTTCATCCATTGTCTATTTACATAAACAATAAATATATAATAATATTAAAAAAATACACATGTTTTTATATTTTAAATGAAATAATTTTAAATTTTCAGCTGCAATATAGATTTATGTTATCATGCAATTTCCTTATTCTTCTAAATCTTAACTTTAGAACATTAAGTATGAAAGAAACCACTAGTAACTGTAAGCCTCATATGAGGTCCAATACACTTCCAAATTTTTAAAAGAATCTGTTATGTTCAAAATTAATTTAAAAGCATGTACACATTAAGTGAAGGTTGAAGAATAAGAAAAATTTTGCATACCTCGCAAAAAAGTTAATAAAGGAGCTCAAATAATTACTTCATTTTCTTTCTGAAACAATAAAGCAACAATTATAAATAATGAAAGACATTGTTTAGTACTGCCATCCAGGTACGATTTATGCAACTATTTAGAAGCCTCATATGTGTTCTAAATGACTTAACAGTGTCATTGAATGAAAAAAATAAAAATAACTCCTCAGGATCTAACTCAGGATCATTTTTTTTCTTTAAAATTTTGCTATTTGAGGTAGAAACCTAATATGAAGTTCTGGGTTACAAGAGGGTTAAAGATTTTTTACATAACTGCTTAGAAATTTGAAAATAGATTTTCTGGAGATCATATTAAAAAATGTACTTCAAAAGTTATATATGTTTATACACTATCACTGCACAAAAGCTTATCCAAAACTAAAATTTCCTGTCTATGCCCTTTTCTTGTGAAATGTTATATAGTAAAATTTGATAAATATTTTAATGAATGTTTCCTCAAATATTTATTTCAAGTTATGTTATTTTAATCTCCCATTATTTGTTTCTAATTTATAACTTGTTTTTTGTGTTTTCTTTCTCATTATTTTATCTTTTATAGCAATATGTGATGTTGGTTCTGCATCATTCAAGTATGATATGAGGAGACTGACTGAAATTCTGGCCTTTCCTAAAGCCTGGTATAGGCGTAGTATTGCTAGACGAATGTTTTTAGGTGATCAAAGTACAGGAGCTTTGTATAGTGATCAAGGTAATATATTTACTTTGATTGAAATTTATAATAAAACTATAAATGTTGTTATTTAATTAATAGTGATAATCATTTTGATATTTTTAATCAGACATCTGCTGTTTTATATACTGTAAACAAAAACTATGTTTAGGTACTGCAAATGCAGTTTCATTGTTTTTAAACTGATGCAGGAAGCTTGGTATGTATTGTTTCATCACTTCTTTCTCCAATTTTCTGCAATTAATTATCATTATGCAGAAGGAATACATGTATGCTTATATAAAAATAAATGAAAACAATATTTCTGTTACGTAGATCGTACAATGTGAAATGTAGTAAAAGTGCAACATTTCCCTTTTAGAAGGATAACGAATAGAAGAAAACAAATTTATAATTAAAACAGGTGTTAATTTGTTAATGTCTGTATATTTACTATTTATTGTCCATATTACCATTTTACATTCAGACATTATATAAAAACATGGTTAAAATTTTTCATTAAAAACATCCCTCATTATCAAAAATGTAAAAAAGTTTCAAATAAAAACCTTCACCATTGCACAAAAGCACTTTCACTCTGGCCAGAGCATCATCAGTTGTAACTTTCAAGCTTCTGCTTCTTAACTATATATACAACTGCGGGTTGAAGAACTCCCCCTATTGGCATTCAATTCTCTCTTTTTCTTTTTCTCCCCCTCCTCTAACATCTTTTTCCAGCAGCAATCAATGACTGTGTATTTACTGACTGTAATCAATGACTGTGTAAAACTGAGTTTGGATGTATTAATTTCTATTGCTTCTCTTATTAGAGCATTGTGTAGATTTTCGTAGTTTGCTATTTTCAGTATTTGTAGGGTTTCGAGTTTGATGGGGTTTTAATGTTCCGAGGAAAGAATGAAAAATCATATAAGAGATATAAAACTAAATAAACAGTCAACAGCGCTTGCAAGATTAAATATTAAAACCCCAATCAAACTTGAAACTCTACAAATACAGAAAATAGCGAATTACGAAAATCTACATAATGCTCTAATAAGAGAAGTAATATAAATTAATACATCCAAAGACGTTTGCAATGGTATGGTACACACAGTCATTGATTGCCGTTGGAAAAAGATGTTAGAGGAGGGGGAGAGAATTGAATGCCGATAGGGGGAGTTCTTCAACCCGCAGTTGTATATATTGCGAAGAAGCAGAGGCTTGAAAGTTACAACTGATGATGCTCTAGCCAGAGTGAAAGCGTTTTTGTGCAATGGTGAAAGTTTTTATTTGAAACTTTTTTACATTTTTGATAATGAGGGATGTTTTTAATGAAAATTTTTAACCATGTTTTTAGATAATGTCTGAATGTAAATTGGTAATATGGACAATAAATAGCAAATTTATAATGTAAGCATTATATTAAATGAACATAAAAGTACATCCTATATAGCACATTTGCTTCCCCTGGACATCCACAGGAAGATTGACAATAAAACACCATCATCCCCCAGGCATCCTGGCGAATGCAAAAAATTATTACCAGGAGTTCCTCAGGAACAGAAAATGTCCACCTTATAGCATCCTGGGGATTTCCCCAGGTCCTTCTCAGGTTCACTTCATGAAGTTCTGAGAAAGATTTTAGGAGGCAACATCGGAGGAATTTGGGAAATTTTAAGGTCACTTGATGGGCTTATATACCTTTAGACATTATGATTATTCAACATAATATAAAAAGTATTTAATTAATTTTTTTTTTAGAAATAAATACTTACAATATCTTTTAAAAATCTAACTAATAATTAATTAGATGGATTCACCTGTAATAGACATTACATCTACTAATCACGCACATGGTCATATGGAAACAATTGTCTTATCTTCTGCCATCTAGATTTGAACCTTGGTACTTACGAATAATAGAGATGCACTCCATCTATTATGCTACAGGACCATTGTACCATACTTGTTTATAAGGTATTCATGTATTCCTTTATCTTCTTATGAAAGTCGGTAAATAGAAGATGCATTTTTTTTGTGTGCTTCGTATTGCAGAATTCTAACTTTTATTGCAAATCGAAATAACTAGAAAGAAGCATGTCAATAATTATTTAAGATAACATAAATGTCTTTTCAATTTCCTACATGAAACTATTGTTTTAAATGACAATAATAATTTTGTAGATTTTAATAATTAAAATATGGATATATTTTATCTACATCTGTATCTAGTTAAAAATGAAAAAAAGATACTGTTAATAAAATTTGTGTCTGTAAACAGTCTATTTTATTTTCTTATTGTAATAAAGAAAACTAATTTACAGTTAAATCTCCATTTAGTGATCTTTTAAAAACCTCTGAAAACATTCTGTGCATAGAAAATTCATTATATACTATTTTCATACTATTAACGATGTGAAATGTTTTTGAGGATTTCTTAAATTGTAATTTAATTTTAGCTAATAAAACTAATATTTCGGGAGATTTAAAATGTCTTAAAGGATGGATAAATAAAAAACAGTAAATAAACATGCATATTTCTGTGCTTTTTATAAGAGGATATCTGTAAATTTCATTAAAAATAAAAATGCTTAGCGTTTGATATACATTCAATAAAATTTTGAATTCAGAACTAGAAAAAAAGCGTATAGATAATTATGTGTCAGAAAGTTTTGTGATTTTGAGCAGGGAAAAATACTTTTTTGAGAACCACCTTATGATCTTGCGAAAACATTCTCTATACAAAAAATTCATTATGTAATATTCTTCATACAATTTACTACATGAAATATTTTTTAGGATTTCTTGAAATATAATTTAACTTTAGTTAATAAAACTAATATTTCAGAAGATTTAAAATGCCTTAAAGTATGGATACTGATTCTAAATATGAGCTTTTTTATTATTGTCAAAGGAAGTATTGTAAAAAAAATTCCAAACAAAGAAATCCTCTAAAAGACACCTTTTTCAGACACCTTGATCAACTTCTTTTTGAAATTCTAATTTCTATTGTACCAACAGAATTTCTCTTAGTTATCTTTGGATATGATTTACTTACTAAAGATGAAACAACTTGCTTGTTTTCCCCACTATCCGAATGATAGGTATTTTGCTTTCAACACATTCCTTTTGAAAGGATTGCACATGCCTTCTGGCTAGCATGCACATGTTTAAGCTGACAAAAGTGATTAGAGGGGGGCCAATTCAGTGTCTATTGTAAATGAGTTAAAATTCTCACCTTACTTGACTTTGATTTGAGTGTTGAAAGATGAGTAAAGTTTTTCCTGGAAAAAGAATTTTTATAGAGATCCCATAGCGAAATGTTTGCTAAATAGAAAATATATAAGTTTTAATTAATGCAAAATTCCCCTGAGTTTAAAATTCTGCAAAAATATTCATTATTTAAAAAAAAATAGCTAAATGAAAGTTTACTAAATGGTTACTTCACTGTATTAAGAATAATAAAAGAAAATTATGTCTGGTATTTTGAAAAAGATAATAGAAAAAAATAATTATAAATAAAACTTGTACTTAAAACAAGTAATATAATTTTTTTTTAAAAGTCAATTCCTACTTTTTAATCATAAATTAAAATAAACCTGTGCAGCATTAATGTCCCACATTATCTTTATTGAACATTATTTTATAATCATCGTTGCGGTATTTTATTTCTGTGGCATCACTAATTTGAGATAAATCTTTCATTTCATTTATGAAAACAATGGGAGGAATTTTTTTCTCCCATTTAAAACTAAAATTAATTAAATTTAATTAATGAATTAATACTTGAAAAAACTGTATTAACATAAAGTGTCATCCACTACAAGTTTAAAAAAATTTATTTGAACTTGAGTGGATGAATAGAAAATATTTTATTAACGATTGAAAATTTGAACAAGATATATATATAGAGAGAATGTGAACTAATAGTAGGAATTTATTAATAAAATAAAATCCTGTAAAACCTCTGTAACGGACAATTTCTAAATGTGGACACTTTTATTTAGTGAATATTTCGCAATTCTCAATTCGTATATATTTGTATGCTTTTATCTCTCAATAGCAAATAATTATGTTATCAGAACTGTCTGTTATTTAGAAGTTTTACTATATTAATTTAGAAATTTATTATTTAGTTAATTCAAATAAATTAAATCAATTCAGTGATGAATAAAAAATAATAATAGTAATAAAAATAGATAAATATATTTCTTAATTTTTAAAGAGAATACAATGATAATAAATAAATAAAATTTATGTTTAAATTTAAAAAATAATTATTATTATGGTCTCCCACTGAGACCATTTTTTGAACACTGCTTTTTAAAAAAAAAAAATCTCTTTTTAACACTATCCAACATAGTTGAAAAGGGTTTATAAATTCAGTTGGCATGTCTGCTGTCTGTCTGTCTGTGCTCTAACTTACTTAAATATACTTGGATAGCCATGCAATTGATTTATGTTAATGAGGTTTACTGTGACATGCTCGGTATTGAAAAGGAAGTATGTAGCGTTTATAGTTAATTTACAGGGACACTCAAAAGAATTCTGTGACATTACGGTCTATGGGAAAAAATCGTTTGCAGTGAATTTTAATGATGTTACACTGTTTCCATTATATTCTAATTGATGTATATCACTGAAGTGCACTACAAGAGACTTGGCATAGAATATGTTGTGCATAGCATTTATCGTTCATTTACAGGGACACATAAAATAATTCTGTTAGAATTCAATCTAAAAACGATAATTGATGGAAGTGCATTTTAAGTTATGATACATTTTTAAATTAAACTAATTTTTTTCCTATTACTTGCTTTGTATAAATTCTGTAGATGATATACAGGGCAGCACAAAACAGCTCGAGTACATTTCTGTTTACTGACATAAATTGCTGAAAAGGTATTTACAACCGTGCTATGCATTTTCTGAACTAAGTTTTTGCATACTATGTAGTATAGATACAAATCTGTAGATCATATACAGGGCTACTTAAAAGATTTCTGATATTTTTCAGACTATTGATGATAATTCCTGAAATTGGGTTTTCAAATGTGTGATGCATTTTCCAAATTGTTTACTTAAACATAGGCGGGGCTAGTTGAGCTTAAAGCCAAGAGATAGGCCTCTCTGCCCAGTTTGACTTTGACCTTGTTTACTTAAACAGGGTTTCCAGGGTAGTCATCTCTTGTTTACTTAAACATCATCTTTCACCTCATTAAACAGTGAAATTTTTAAAAAGTATTTTGGATGTGTTGGAAAGTGTTTCATAATCTGTGCTTGATGTGTGATTTTCCGTCATTCTTTAATTTTTATTAAAGATTTTGTATACACTTATTCGAAATGTATTTTTTGTTGCAAATGTTGTAAAAAGCTAACACGAAATATTTTCTTCACAAATACTGGTATTCAAAAAACTGACCAGTGGGAGCCCTTCTATTTAAAATATAAATTAAGTTAATTAAAATATTAAAGTATTCAAAGTATTTAATTATTTTTTTAAATGTTAAACATTAGTAAAATAATTAAAATAATTGAAAGTTGATAAAAATAAAAATTATTTGATGTACTAAAAAATAAAAGAAATCGAATAATTAGTAATATAAAATTAACTCATTAAGACATTGAACCCAATCAAATCAAATTCACTTTTTTCACATAAAATAACTACGTATTGTACTCCAGAATCACTCATGAGATGGTACCAGCACTGTGAATTCCTAGGTATTTTCCCAGTAGTCTTTGGAAGTTTCTCCGTAGGACGTTACTGGGAGCTCACTTCTGAGGAAATACTAAAAGTCTATTCTCCAGGAAGCCCTGGACTTGTCATTTTAGTATTAGGAGGATTTTGGGATGGCTTTGGTACTCCCGAGGAAACTTTTGTGCTATATGGGATATTATAAAAATACACTTTAATTATGATTAAATTCAAATATTTTTAAATTCTTTTAAATATTAATTGCTGTTCTCAGGAAGCTTTATGATGCTATCTAAAGCTAATGAAATTAATTTACCACTTCAAAAAAAAATAAATAATAATAACTTGTGGATATCTTTTTTGTAATTAAACAAAAGCGATAGCTAATTATAAAGTAACACAAAAATAATATACATTAAATTGGCTTGAAATTATAAATATTGAAATTAATTGTTTCTATATTGGATAAATATCATTATTAATTTTAAAAGTTGATCAATATTTTATATTTTATTTTTTAATGTAATTTCTGATTTCTCTGTATATGTAAATCACATGTTTAAGAATTAAAATAATCCTTGATCTACAATAGTTATTAAATAAAATATAAAAATTATTAGAATTGTTTAAGAAGGTTGTTAACTACTCCAACGACAGCCCCAAGATAAGTTGAGGATAATAACACTGTTTCCATTTCTCTGCGGCCATTGAAGTGGTTAAAGAAAAATGATATTTTTGCAATTGCTGATCATTTTTCTCTTTCTGCTTGAATTTTGTTTATAAATCTTCCTCAAAATAGCATTGTTTGGATGATTTATATAACAATGTATAAAGTTAAACATTTTTGGTATAGGAACATTGATACAGACTGAGCCTATTTTTGAAGATGTCAAATGCATGTAAATTATAAATTATAATAAAAATTTTCACAATGATATTCTAAAATTAGTTAATTAGGATCACAAACATTTATTTTTATATACTCACATTTTTATGAAATGAAATATTCCTTCCTTGATGTAAAAAAAATTCTAAATTTTTATGAGTTCCTTTTTCAATAGAAGATTCTATTGAAACCAGTAGCAGCAGTGGTACTATGTCTCCAAACATGAACAAATCTGAATACATGCCATTTTCCTCTCCAATCATTGCTAATGTAAGTGGTGCAGATACAACAGTACCAACATCTGAGGGTATTGGTTTGCCACCAAAGGCTCCATTTAGCACATCTAGTCACAGTATAAGAAGTAGTCGCTATGAAACTAGAGATTCAACCAAACCCAGTCGACCTACAATTTCAGGACGAAATCATCGAGATCGGCTTTGGTTGAATCTTGACAGGCCAATTCAAGAAACAAGATTTGTTGGTAAGTTCAGGATTCGAACAATTCCTATTTCTCTGATATTTCCTCTTTTTTAAACCAGCCCTTCTTATTTTCTTAGTTTGCTTACTCTTCTTTCCTTTCCTCCATTAAAAAGTACTCCTTTTGCCTGTTTTTCATTCCATTTAAACTAGTTTTGCTGTAGTTTATTTGCTTAGCAAAAAATTATTTTTAACAGCTAAATTACTTGAGCCTCTCTTCTATTTCAATTATCCACTCAAAAAATTACAGATATGTATTTAAATTAAAAATTCTTTTTCTCCATCTCATCCTAAATCACAAGGTCGCACTAAGTCATTTATTTGTATGCTAACAGGATCTAAGTAGAATCTTTTCTCTGAATATTTAACTTTTTACTTATTGTTATATAAATATATATAACTAGAGTATGGCAGCCATCTTGAAATCACCTATATTGGACCAAGATAAAATATTTCAAATAGAAAGGCACAAAGGTTCAAATATTCACATCAAATAACACTATTATGTTCTTAAAAATTGACTGCCCTGGTTAATGTTTTCATATCTTCAAATGTTAAAAGCACTGAAAGCCAATAGTTAGTAAATCAAGTGCTTTAAATGTCTATGTTGCAGAGCTAGAGGATATGATTAGTGTTACATATTGACTTTATGTATTTTTCTATTCTCCATGGTTCACATTTATTAACTGTAACCAGTAGAAGCATCAAAACAACTAAACTTATGGTTTTAGTGATGTTTACTTCTGCAATGATGTTTTGTGCAGACGGCAATTTCATTCCGGTCATGTAGCATGTAACTAGCAGGTCATATTCTCTATTATACATAGTAAAGGGGTTTCAATTAAACATGGTTTTAGAAACTTATTCAAGTCTTGCATTTTGTCTTCTACTCACGCAACCTGGTATATTTGAATGGCAATAAATGGGAAACTAGTTATGCTTAATTTTCAAGTATGCAGTACGATGTTGGAATGAAGTTTAAAGAACTTTACAGTGAATAGTGTACCTGAATATAGATTATATAACCCAGCTAGTTCTTTTTTTCAAGTTTTTAAGAAGAATTTAGTAGTTATTTGCTTTTCAGGGGAAATATGGCTAAATTTGGCCAAATAGGAAATTAAGTTATTGACACTTCGTGGAAGTTGTATAAACAAAAGTTAGATTTTTATTTTAAGGCTAATAATATTGCATGTGATGCTAATGATGTTTCAAATGACTGTAGAAAATATATATTCTTAACAGTTTGCGGTGACACTACTTTTTCAATTGTGGACTCGTTCTTGAAGCCAGATACTTTGGAAGCTGACAGTTATGAGGATATAATTAAGAAATTAGATGAATATTTTTCTCCTTCACCAAATCCAATTATGGAATGATATCAGTTTAATAAATGTGATCAGCATCCAAATGAATTGTTGGCAAGGTTGCATTGCAGAATTGCAGCGGCTGAGTGGTAACATGTAAATTTTCAGCTCTTGAAGATGTACACCGCGCATTACCCAATCCCAGAGGAGTCTGAGACCAGGGGTTACAAAGTCTTTTTAAGGAACAACCAACATTAACTTTTAAGAAAGCATCCGATATGGCTCTTGCTAGTGAGGGGGCACAGCATAGCATTATGGAAGTCCAAAACACTGGGATAAATTCAAAAGCATCGTACAGTGATACTAACAAGAGTAACATGACTGATTTTAAACAAAAGAGCTCATCAGAATTTAAACAAAAGCTCAAAAATGTACGATGTTACTGATGTTCTGGCCCACACACAGCAGATTTGGATCAATTTAAGAATGTAAAGTGCAATTTTTGTTCCAAATTGGATCATATTGAGAGAGTATGTATAACTAAAACATATAAAAAATAAGCCAGGGATACAACACATAAATAAACAGAAGTATAAGAATCGGAATTTATTAATCAACCAGTCTCCATCACAAGTAGATGAAAATTTGTTTTATTCTTTTCTGTAGATCAGGTGTATAAAGTAACAGTTAATATTGAGGGTCAAGATATGTAGATACAAATTGATACAGGGGCTGTAGCCATTCTATTAACAGCAAAGATACATACTGAATTTTTTTTTCTCAAATGCCAGTTTTCAAGGGAAGATTTAATGTTGAGAACATGGTCGAAGCAAGAACCGGTAGTACTGGAGACTTTTTCTGCTCAGGTGGAACATATGAAGAAAAAAACAGTTTTCAAGAAACCCTATGCTACTAATTAAAATGAAGTTGGCCAAGTTTCATGGGGCAAATTTTTTTCCAGGTACTGGGAATTGAATTACACATCAATCATGTGAAGTCTGAAGAACTTTTTGTCCCAGTTTCCAAACGTTTTTGATGAAATTGGGGTTTACAATGGCCCATCAATTTCTATTGTTCTAGATGCAAGACCATTTTTTTATAAGACCAGGACAGTTTCATTTTTATTGAGGGAAAAGGTGGAGAAGGAGTTGAATCACCATGAAGCTTCAAGTATTAATGAGAAAGTACAGTTCTCGAGGTAAGCAACACCTATTGTCCCAGTTTTGAAGAATAATGGGGAGATTAGATTATGTGGGGATTATTAAGCTACAGTTAATAAATTTTTACAGAAAGTATCTTATCTACTTCCAACAACTAATGAAATTTTTAATAAGCCTTCTGTATGTACCATTTTTTTCTAAATTTGATTTGTCATATGAATATTTAGAACACCGGGTGGATGATCCATTGGCTGACAGTTTGACCTTAAATAAGTCTAAGGGCATCAAGTCAAGCAACTTCCATTTGATATAGCAGCGGCACCAGCAATTTTCCAACATACAATGGATGTTGTACTGGCAGACATTCCAGACATAGCTAACTTGCTCAGTGATGTTTTGTTGGAGGATTGAATCTGACTGACCATTCCAACAGTTTGTGTCAAGTACTTGAACATCTTCAGAAGGATGGCCTAAAGTAAAATGAAGCAAAGTGCCAAATAGGAGCAAAGTTCGTTAAATTCTTGGGTTTTCAAGTGGACGGATTCGGTATCCATCCTACAGACAGTAAAGTTATGTCAATCAAGAATGCACTGGCTCCTCAAAATAAAAGGAATTTCAAGCTTTTTTGGATTATATAATTTTTATGAAACATTTTTGACACAGAAATCGACTATTTCAGTACCTTCGTATAGACTTTTGGACGAAAGCAGTGTGGAAGTTGCACAGACAACAGAAAGAAGTGTTCCAGAAAGCAAATGATTTGCTGAAGTCATATGATAGTACATTATGATCCTGAGAAATCTTTAGTTTGTTTGGTATGTGACACTTCACCACATGGAGTGGGGGCCATTTTATCACACATTATGGAAGATAATGTAGTTGTCTATGGATTCAGAACTTTATGGACACTGGAAAGGAATTATGCACAGATTGACCAAGAAGCTTTAACAGTGATGTTTGTGTTACAGAAATTTCATCAATTTATAGCAGGGAGACATTTTTTTTATAGTGACTGCCCATAAACCACTCTTGGGACTTTACTAATTCTGATGCCCATGTTGATTTCACCATGAATGTTATGATGGAAGCTTATGTTACAGCTTATGTTGCAACTGATCTATGTCATTGATCTGGACAGAAGATGGGTAATGCTGACGCACTGAGCCAGTTGATATTTCTGAGGCAGGATTTCCCAACCCAGTAGACATCCTGATGTCTTAAGGCTGCTCGTCAGTAAACTTCCCGATTCCCCTCGCTAATGTTATTCCTATGGGCGTAGGATGCATTCATATTTTAAAAATATCTCCCCAGGAAATTAATATTTTTAACTTCTGTTTTCTGTGTACTGTTAAAGAATGTCTCTTTTTTTTCTTAGTTATCAAAATATTTCTAAACTTTGTGCTTAATTTATATTTTTATGTGTTAAAATCTTAGCGAAACTGAATAAGATTTTAACATTTTATATAAAATTGAGCATATGTTTTAGAAAAAAATTGACAACTAAGAAAAAAAAGAGACATTCTTTAAGAACATTACAAAGAAAACAGAAGTTAAAAATATTAATTTTCTGAGGAAATATTTAAAAAATACGAATGCATCCTACGCCCATAGGATTAACATTAGCACGGGGAATCAGGAAGTTTACTGACAAGCAGCCTTAAGTGCAAGGGCACTATTTAGGGGGGCTACCCCCCCACCCCCTCCAAGGGATTTGAGTATTCAGAAAATTTATCCGTCATCACAGGTAAAAAAAAAATGCTCAAAAGCTAAAATAACTCATCAGATTTGATTACAATAAAAACTTAAGCATTAAATAAGTACTTTAAGCACAGAAGCTAATAAACATCAAAAATATTTTCTGAAATCTTACTATCCCCAATTTCTCAAAATGAGAGATTTATCATTAATGAGTATTTTGGCTATTTTTATAAAATATATGTGAGAAAAACTATCAGTTGCTTCTCAGCTGTGTACAACATGGTCAAAAGAAAATTTGTCCCCTCAGGGCTAGAATTGTAGAGGTGAATTTGCCCTTTTAGCCCAAAATATAGGAAGATTTTTCTTTTTTTGGGGGGGGGGGGATGTAGATAGTAGTGGGTTAATTAAAGTTAATAATCTCCACAGCCTGACACTTAAGTTATGTGCGGATCGGGTTGCACCAGACCAGAACCTAAAGTGAAAGAAACTGAATCTATATTTTAATACAATTATGGGAAAGTAGTCCATAATTATATCGCTTATGTACAAAAATGAACACATATATGCACATTAATGTTCAAATATATACTTTTATTAATCTGAAAACGATTAAGAATTTCTTTGAAAAATCGGGTCAACATGAACTGGACACAAAATAATGAAAACCCAACCTGCACCCGAAACAACTAACACTTTGATTACGGGTCAGGGTCAGCGACTGTTTTTACATGCAATTGTACTCAAATTTCCAAAAAATTTTTGTGGCAGATTTTCTCTCGAAAATGTCCTAATATAAATATATGGATATGACATACATAAGTTTTCAAAAACTGCTACTATAATAGAATAAAAAATAGTCAACTTTTATGTATATGTCCCAACCATAGTCAAACGGTCAAAGTCAAACTGGTCCTCAGTGGAGAAATATAGCGTGAACCCGGCTTGACCCTTATCGGAAAATGGATTGTGTCGGTTTTGGGTACAATTGGTTTGCCTCACGGTAAGTAACCGTAGTTTGCTCGATCCAATGCAGGACTTTACCTGAGACTAAGGATTTTGCAGATCATAATTTTTTTTATTTTGTGACAGATTGGTGGTGTTTGTGGTACTGATTACCTCATGACCAGTTGAATTTCAGAGATTTTTTCTGCGACCATTTGATGAAATACATGATTTTTTTTTCTGTGATCGTTTTGCAGAAATTATTTGTTTTTCTTGATCATTTTTCGAAATTCACGATTTTTTATGTGACCGATCGACGAAATTGATTTTTTTCTGCGACCATTTGTCGAAATTAAAGATATTTTTTGCGACGCAGTTATGAAATTCAGTATTTGTTTTCTGTTATCTTTTGACGAAATTCGCGATTCTTTTCTACGATCGTTTGTTGAAATTCAGGATTTTTTTTTTTCGACACTGACTGGAAAAATTTGCGATTATTTTGCACAATCGTTTAATGAAGTTCTCGATTTTTTTGTGTGATTGTTTGACTAAATTTTCGATTTGTTGTGGAACCTTTGGACGAAATTCGTGATTTTTTCTGTGATAGTTATACAAAATTCATGATTTTTTGAAAAATGTTTTGACAAAATTTGAGATTTTTTTTCCGCTAACGATGGACAAATTGCTTTTTTTTTTAATGAATGTTGTAATCTGCAATATTTTTCCACGACCAATTGACAAAAATTGCTATTTGCTTGTGCGATCTTCGGCAAAATTCGCAATATTTTTCCACAGCAGTTTGAGAAAATTAACGATTTTTACAGCTAACAATTGGCAAAATTCGCTATTTTTCTTCCGCGATTGATTGACAAATTACCTAATCTTGCGTAATTAATATTAAAAAAAATAAATAAATAAATAAAAAAATAAATCCGCGTATTTTAATGAAAATTAAGAAGTATTCTTGTTCTGTAAAAAAAGTTAAGAGGAAAAAATCTAACACAGAAATTTTTACTTTCTTCTATCTTTACAAGAAGAAAGTATTGGATTCATGATAATTTTTGATGGATTTATACGTTTTATAAGGGCCTGAACTCGATTTGACTGTTTTTAGAAAATGTCTGTCTGTGAATCTGTGACTCACTCTGTCTGTATGTGACAAAAATTTTGTGGCCGCTCTATCTCAAGAACTAATGCGCAAAATTTAGTAAAACTTTATATTCTGTTAGACCCTGATATAAATTGGTGCTGATTAGTTTTTGGTGAAAATCGCCCAACAGGTGGCACTGCTATGCTGCATTTTTTGCGATGTACACAATAGCTCTATCTCAAGAACTAATGCACTTATTTTCATCAAACTTTAGATTCAGTTAGACCTTGACATAAACAGACGCTGATTATGTTTTGGTGTAAATATCCCAACAGGTGGCACTGCTATACCACTTTTTTCATGATTTTTACGATATCTATATCTCAAGAACGGATGCACGGAATTTCATCAAACTTCAGATTCTATTAGACCTTGACATAAATCAATGCTAATTACGTTTTGGCGTAAATAGCAAAACAGTGCTGCTATGTTACTTTTTTCATCATTATCACGATAACTATATCTCAAGAACTAATACACGGATTTTCATCAAACTTCAGATTCAGTTAAACATTGATATACGTTGTTGTTGATTAGGTTTTGGTCTAAATCTCCCAACAAATGGCGCTGTTCTGCTGCATTTTGCAGGATTTACACAATTTTAGCAATAGTCATATCTCAAGAACCAATGAACGGAATTTAATAAAACTTTAGATTCATTTAGACCTTAATATAAATTGGTGCTGATTCTGTTTAGTGTATGCAAAACCTGTGTGAGATAGAAGAAAGTTTTGGGATGAGCACGTCTGACTAGTTTTATTTTGGGGGCGATTTGCAGAATCTCACTTGCTATTTCAAACAGTGTCCCTCAAAGAAAAGTACCCCCTCACTCTCGCAAGAAACTCTTGAAATGGTGCCCTTGCAGCAAAAACTGCAAAGAATTATTCAAAAAGGCGCTGAAAAAAGCTCCATTTTAGACAGTTCTCCGTTTTAGCAGATATAATTGTATGGTGCTTTTTCGTCGAAACTTTTTCCGGTTGAAAAGAATTCTGTTATAGACTAGACAGGTTTTTATTTCACAAGTTTTACTGTAACACACCTATTCTCTTCAGAGGTGCTTTTTTGTGATTTCGTATTCGAAGTTTGAATTTATTTTGTATCCTAGATCCACCAAACGTTTCTTGTTCAGGGGGGGAGGGGTTATAGTACCCCCCGAACCCCACCCTTTGTTATGCTACTGCCGTCAAAGAAAAGTTGCCCCCCCCCCCAAGAAAGTTCTGAAATGGCCTGCTCCCTGCTTAAGTGTCTAAAGAACAGAACTTCCTAATGGCCAAGGATGTTGCATGGGCGACCCGGAAAGATCCACAATTAATTCAAGTCAAATTCTGAATAATACATGGATGGTCAGGGAAACTAGCCAAAATGTTTGAGGCATATAGCCAGAGACAGAACTAGTTGTCAATTTTTCAGGATTGTATTTTGTGGAGATCAAGAGTGATAGTTCCTAGTCGTTTTTGCTAGAATGTTTTATCTTTTTTACATGCCATGCACCAAGGTATTGTGTTAAATAAAGCAATTGTTTGAAGTTATGTGTGGTGGCCAGGGTTGGATAAAGACATAGAAGATCTAGTGAACAAATGCCACAGGTGCTAGTTTGAATGCCAGAAATGAAACGGTGAAGACAATGTCTGATGGATGTTTTTTGACAACTAGGGTCATGGTCCAAAATACATATTGATTTTTTGGGTCCATTTCATGGCAAGCTATTTTTTATCCTTATTTATGCTTAAATTAAATTTTTCAACAATTATCAATAAAATACCACGAATAGAAACTTTTTCTATTCATAGTATTCAAGACATTTTGGTTTCTGATAATGGCAAGACATTTAAATCTCAAGAGTTTCAAGAATTCACATTAAAAAAGGGCATTAAACATATTTTTACTCTCCCATATCATCTGTCTTCAAATGGACAGGTTGAAAGAGAAGTACAGGTTGTCAAACAGAACTTACATCGAATCAGTCAGGGAAATGGGCATGCAAAGCTATGTCATCATTTGCTAAGACTGTGTACAACTCCACATTCAACTACAGGAATAACATCAGCTGCGATGTTGATGAAGTGCAAGTTCTAAACTCTTTTGAGTCATTTATACCCTGCAATTTTTTTTTCAGAGAGGGAAAGCAGACATGAAGTAAAGAGGAAATTTTATACAGGGGATCCAATATATATTAGAAAGTATTCTTGAGATGACAAGTGGTACAGAGTGCAGTGACTGCAGCCAAAGGACCAGTTTTGTATGAAGTTGCAACAACTGAGGGGAAGAGCCAGCATTGACACATAGATCAGCTGAGGCATAGGAGAGTCCAGAATTTTTCAAGTCCCACAACCAGAAATCGAGTTCCATCCACTTTTGAAGATCCCAGTACACTCAGAACTGAAGTTCTACCTTGCATTACACCCCAAGCTAGGCCAGAAGTGACATCACAGCTGGTATTGGTGATGGTTCCCAAAGTACCTATTGAAAGTCCCATAGCAGCAGTGACACTATCAGTTGAGTCTGTGAGTGCTGAGCAAGTGAAATTACACCAGTGCTGAGAAGGTCTGAGCAAGCGAGATGAAAACTCGAACATCTAAGGGACTATATTTGAACTCTGGGAAGATGTACTGTTATGCATTGACCTAATTTATTTTTCCATTCTCCATGGTTCATGTTTATTAATTGTAACTGGCAGAAGCAGCAAAACAACTAAACTTGTGGTTTTGGTGATTGTTTAATTTCACATCGATGTTTGGTGCAGACGGCAGTTTCATTCTGACGTGTAACTAGCAGGTCGTATTCTCTGTTGTACATAGTTTTAACAAGTTGTATTTTTAAAAGGGTTTTAATTAATGTTTTTAGTAATGTATTCAAGCCTTGCATTTTGTCTTACACCCATGCAACCCAGTATATTTTAGTTAGTATGTTGTTCTTGATGTTGAATCCATTGCTGAAGGCATTTAATTGACTTGGTATGAACTTGTATCAAAATCTGGAGAGATATGTTGATATGGACTTTCAGAATCTATTGCTGAAAGTAGTGCTTGTGCTGATTTTCAGGACATACACCAGTTACTTCAGATGATACCAGAAATAAAAGTTGAGAGTGCAATAAACTAAGGAGATCTGGGTGGCCACTCCATGAGACTATGCCAGTCAAAGAGGTGACCAGGAAATTGAACATAATCATTGCTGAACAGCTATTCTGTAATGTGGAGGAGTCTCATCCTGTTGATAATAGCTTGGGAAACTGTCATCATCATTGAGCAGGGAAATAAAGATAAGAACGTTTTCAGGTAGCACTGAGAGTTTAAAACAGGATAAAGTGGCGCAGGTGTCCCATTTGCCGTATACCATCACCTTAGCACCCTTAACCACTTTCAGTGGATCTGTATGGTGAAAGTTATTTCACTCCAATACCTACAGTTCAGATATTCCATCTTATCACTACATAAAAATAAAAAATGAGTATGTTAATTTTTGGCATTCATCATTCTTAAACTATTGCATATATGGAAAATCTGTGTGTGTGTGGGGGGGGGGGGGGGCAGGGGGTGCAATCAATTTTTGACACCACCACAGTATTATTTCATATGCAACATGGCATCTTTTCTATTTGAAAAATTTTATCTTGATCCATTATGCAGGCATGCAAGAGTTCTTCTAAAAGGAGGAAATTGTTTTTATAGCTTTTTTGAAAGCTCTCTGAATCAGTGCAAAAATTCAAAGAAAATATTAAGTGTATGTAAGAGGCCATGTCTGAGAAATTTAATTCTCAGACATTTTTATCTACTTAAACCAGGGTTCTTGCTGCCAATCACTATTGCACTAAATCATGACAAAATGGTTCAATTAGTGAGGAAAGAAACAATCAAAATCACCAAATTGTGAGAGTTAAATTCTCTCTTATTTTTTTCCCTGTGTACAGGCGACACTCATTCACGTTGCTGAATTATTGATGTTGCTTTATCAAGTACTTGCATACTATGTTATTTGTCACTCTATTTCTGGTAAGAATCTTCAGTTTTGGGGATATTTCCTCTTTTTTAAAAATTTCATCTAAATCCCTCCTTCTGAAAATCTCACTTTACCCAACTGCAACACACAAAGTCATAAATATTTATTTATTTTTTAACTTTTTTGCCCTTTGTTTCCTTTTTACTTTATTGTAGCAATAAATAATCAATCCTCTAAAATACTCCCTCTGAAATCACCACTTCCTCTTTTGTGGCTTCCTCCCTCAATACTGAACATTCAAGGTTTAAAATATTTAGTTTTCAAATACCTTGTTATTTCATAGTAACAAAAAATAAATAATAACTTATTTAAATAACCCATTCCCTCCATAATTTCCACTTCTACCCCTTTGTTTGTTCACACTCTCAAATTTTGAAATCTTTAAACTTGTTACTTTTTAATTTTTTTTTCTGCTATATTTGTTGCATTATTGTAACAATAAATAATCAATTACTTAAATTTCCTGCTCCACCTCCCCAAAATTTATTTACCTCTTTTGTTCCTTATGAGTATGCAAAGCTTAAAATCATTAAACTCTTATTTATTAATTTTTTTAATGTCCTATTTCTTGCGTTCTAGCAACAATAAATAATCAATCATCTAAATAACTCCCTGAAATATTTCCTCCCACTGACCCCAAAAAGAAGGAATTTTTAAATATGGGAGTAGAAGCAAAAGTTTTCCTCTTTTTTAGTAGTTTGGCTTCTGTCATCTCTCTTTAGAGATGCATTCTTCAAAACCATTTCATTTTAGTATCTGCTAAAGCTGCAACAAGTGTTGTGCAAGCAGTGTTCCACAACCAGGTGCCAAGACTAATTAAAAGTGGGGGTTAAAGAATAATTTTTAAATCTTTCACAATGAATCTATTTTGTTAAGTTTTTTTTTATCTGGCTACAGTTTTTTTCTTTCTTTTGATAATTAACCAAATTGCTAAGGTTGGTCAAAGTCAGTGAGAACCCTGGGCTCAAACCCTTCATTTCTCTTTCTGTACTTTAGGAAAACTGTGAGATCAAAATTCAGCTTAGTTATGGGCATTTGAAAATATATGAATGATGATGTTTAAAGTATTTTTCTAGAGAGAATTCCCCCCCCCCCTATCTTTAAAAGGGAAGGAAGTTTGTATAAAGCTTTTCTTAGGGTGGAATATTTTAGTCTATCTATGTATAAACATTTTTGAGTTATTTCAATGCAATAGACATGTATTGCTGGCTAAAAGGTCAAATTCATGCTGAACTATAATATTTTTCCAGAAAAGAGGATTAAAATCTGTAGTTTTATAAAAAGAGAGAAATGTTATGAAAATTATCAGTCAGCGAATGTGTAAATATCTATTAAACTATAGTTTAAGCATAAGAATTTGTCATCATTACATTGATTCAAATATATTGACCTTTTTTTCTTCGGCTCACATCCATTTCTGATTATGACAGATATTTCAAGATGACCACCATACTCCAGACATAGCCTAAAAGATGATCATTCTTTCTTCTTTGAGGTTGTCAGATATTTGATTTTCTTTTCCAGTTCACAAATTCAAAGGTTGTCCGAAGACTTTTGACTCATCCTGTATTTTGGATTATGTTGGAGGCAGATGATGATATTTGCACCCATATTAACGAAACATTGTTGCTATGCAAAATTTCATTGCTACGATCACAGATTATGATTTCTTACTGCTCAAGTTATTCAATAAATCATAAATTTGCTTTTTGCTTTCAAATGATCACTTTATTTATGTATTTATGTTTTTCAAATTAAAATTTTAAATTTTGTTTTCTGTTTTTCTACTTTCTTACTTAGAAATTCTCATTTTCTCCTACTTTGTTACTTGAAAATTCCTGTTGTTTTCTTCTTGCATGAAAATATCCTTTTTTTCTTCACACTTTAAACTTCCTACTTTTTTCTATTTTTCATGGGAATTTCAGCATGCAGCTCCTGTAAGTTCATGGCATTTTCCCTATATTTTGAGTTGCTTTTCAATTTTTCAGTTTTACTTAGTTTTTGACAGTCCTGCTTTAAACATACCCATTTAACTTTAAATCTTAACATATGATGCTCAAGCTGTTCAATAAATAATAAATTAGCCTGTTGCATCTTGCTTTTCGAGTAGGTAAGCTTCTTTCCCATCTTAAGTTTAAACAAACATTAACATTATAATGTTAAGCTATTCAATAAATAATAAATTAGCTTCTTGCTTTCAAAAATTGCTCTTTATTCTTGCTTCAATTCAGTTTGCTTGCTTGATGCAATTTATATATATGAGTAATATATATTAATTTAAAAGGTTGTTTCCCAGAAAACTTTCAAAAAATTAACTTTTTTTCATTTTTTGAACACTAAAAGTATCTGGAATATACCCTAAAAATTAATAGCAATAAATAATAAATTAACCTGTTGCATCTTGCTTTTCAAGTAAGTAAGCTTTTTTCCAATCTTAAGTTTCAAACAAACTTAAACATTAACAGTATAATGCTCAAACTATTCAATAAATAATAAATTAGCTTCTTACTTTCAAAAATTGCTCTTTATTCTTGCTTCAATTCAGTTTACTTGCTTGAATTTATATACATACGATAATATGTATTAATTTAAAAGGTTGTTTCCGAGAAAACTTTCAAAAAGTTAATTATTTTCATTTTTTTAACCCTAAAAGTATCTAGAATATACCCTCAAAATCGTTTTTTGTTCAATCTTATATTTAAGTCATGCCAAACTAACCTGTGACACATTGACAAAAGGACTAATAAAAAACTTAAAATGCATTTTTTTCTTGAAATAAGTTTTTTTGATTTAGTGTATGTTCTCATGCTTAAACCATTCAATCTATCAACATGTTTTTTTTTTTTTTTTTGACAAACCTAAAAAAAAAAAAGAAAAAAAATTAATATTTTCAAATTTTTTTAAAACAGTTTTGAAAATGAAAAATTAGTGCTAAAAACTGACCCAAACTTTGTGAAATTTTGATTTATCTTATTAATTTAAGGTTTAACATCAAGCTAATTTAATATATTTTAAGAATCTGTATGTTTTTTTTTTTTAGATGATTATAAAGAATGCAATCAATTATCCCAATTCACTGTGCATACATACTATAGTGAAATTTTGGGGAGTTTAGATCAATTAAAATATCAAAAAAATGTTATGACAATATTTAACCTTTAGCTAAAAACATAATAAATTCAATACCAAATATCCTTTTCCTTCCTATGTGCATTATTTAAAAAAAATTCTGAAAATGCCCTAAAATTCAAGCCGTGTCGGGAGACCCCTCACCCTTTAAATTTTAAGCTTTCTATTAGTGCTTACCATTAAAGCTAAAATTCTCAATTGATATATCTGCTTTCACATATATCGATTTATGCATATTATCACAAGTCTGTTATTTTGCTGTCTTGGTTTTTTATTTTTATTTTTCAACCACATTTTTGTTTTCCCTGGAATGGTTTCACGTATGAGCATGTGACATTTTTTTAAGTCATTCATTTCAAAATTTTATAAAATGAATATGTAATATGCATTATTTATCTTATATTATTGTAAATTTTGTTTTTATTTCCATTTTTGTTGTTCTTGTAAACACCAATTAAAAAATATTTGTTTACATGCTGTTAAAATTATTGACTTTTATTATCTTTATCCAAAAGGCTTCTATACTTTTAATGATGGCTAAAAAAATATTACTATAAATAAAAAGAATATTTTTAAAAATATATATTTGATTTGATTAAGTCATTTGTAATTAATCTTTAAACACTTAATAAAGGTTGTTTTAGATGCATATATATATATATATATATATACAGTAGAGGGCCAGAAATCCGCACTGTTTGGGAGAGGAAATTGTGCGGATTTCGGGATTTTGCGGATTTCAGGCCATTGGAAAATAATAATAATAATAATAAAGATTAAAAATAAATAAATAAATAAAACATTAATAGCAATAAAATATTAGATTATTAAGTTATTTTATTATGAATGAAAAAAAATTGAAAACAATATAAACAAAACAACTTATTTTTTGAACTTTGAAAACATTTGATCAATACTAGTTGTCTGTTTCAACATTTTAGATTATTCTAATTTAAGTTTTTTTTGCAAGTTATAAATAGTCATTAATTCCTATTCAGTAACACATTTTTGTTGTTTTAAAAAATTAAGATATTTTTCCCCCAAATTCAAACCCTCTTCAAATTGAACTTTTTCAGAATTATCCGACTCATCTTCATCATCATCATCATCATCAGTCATTTGATACTTTTCTTTAAGTTCATCCGAATTAGACATCCAGTCTATAATCTCATTTTCATTAAATATGTTGTCATTTTTTGTAACAGCTTTTGCAAACAACAACAGTTCTTTTGCTTTTTCTTTTATTGGATCGAGATTAAATCCAGCAAATTCCTTATCACTTTCATTATCAATAAACAGGAAGTTTGGCCATATATTATGCCATGCATTAGTTAATGTTTATTGAGAAACAAGATTCCATGATTCAGCCACCAGATTGACACAGTCCATGATATTGAAATGTTTTTTATACTCTGGAAAATCTGTCTGGTTTCCGTCATCGATGAGAATGTTCTGAATCGATCATTCGCTTTGGAATGACGTCATCATTTCTTTAACTTCGTTCTTTTAGTGCCACGGAAGAAAGATGAAGATGTTTAATGTTTACATCTGCAAGCTTGTGTGGATTTCGGACTCTGGCGGATTTTAGGTCGGCGGATTTGTGGCGCTCTACTGTATATATATATATATATATATATATATATATATATATGCGCAATTCTACAAAGAGTGGGTGATTTGGCATTTGGGCAAGAGGAACAAATTTCTACGAGTATACCTGAAACCCATGGTTGTTGTAGACAGGCAAACATGTCTGTTTTTAGGAATGATCCTTTGTAAGATACTTTAAGAACCCATAAGAAGGATATTTGGAGTTTTCTAGAGCATGGTTAGTGCTTTTTGTAAAGACCGTCACGTGCATTATCACAGTGAAAAAATCCCTCCAACTTATAAGAATGGTTTTATTTTGGCTTCCAACCTTCAAAGACGATCAACTTGTTGACAAAGCAAAAATTCAGAGTTTTGCATAATTTCTTGCTCAATGAAAATCAGTATTTAGAGGAAGTTTCTATGAAATTCCTTCAGACCACTTTATGATTTACCCCAACAATCAGGCATACTCATGGTTAAAGCCACATTTCATGTTTTATTTCGAAGAATCAAAATCCCCCTGTAGAATAAAACCCTTTTGACACCTTATGTCATGGATTATCTATTTTATTAGCCCTAACCACTTTGAAAAATGATCTTCCTGTGATGGTCTTTACATTTTCTGTTACAGTTGTTACATTCCCTGTGAAGGTCTTTATTTTTCAAATGTTTTGACTAAAGATTGGTACCTATCAGTTAGTGATCTCAACATGGTTCAATAAAGTTCAATAATCAAAGATATTAACCAAAAGTATTTTATTGAAAATTGTGATAAACAAGTAGATTTTTCATTGCTAAACTGAGCGTTAAGCCGACAGAGTGAAAAATGTCCCAAGCCGGGAATCGAACACGGGACCCCAGAATAGCACTCTGAGGCTTTGCCACTGAGCTACAAGGAACAATATCCCAACTCGGCATCTCTCACTCTTATATATGTCGGATAGGCTGCAACCACAGCACAAGATGGAAACTGTCATCCAGAGCACTCAAACCCTGTGGCAAATTTTAGATGACATTTTTCACAACAAGTCCAGCATAGACAACACATACAAGTAAATTCCAATTAATTTTTCAGTTAATTTTTCTGGAGTGAAATTCACCCAAAATTAATGAATAACAAACAAGTGGATTTTTCATTGCTAAACTGAGCGTTATGCCGACACCCAATAAAATGTCTAAAATTTGCTAGAGGGTTTGTGTGCTCTGGATGATAGTTTCCATCTTGTACTGCGGTAGCATCCTATCTGACATATATAAGAGTCAGAGATGCTGATTTGGGATATTGTTCCTTGTAGCTCAGTGGTAGACCCTCAGAGTGCTGTTCTGAGGTCCCGGGTTCGATTCCCAACTTGGGACATTTTTCACTTTGTCGGCTTAACGCTCAGTTTAGCAATGAAAAATCCACTTGTTTGTTAGTCATTAGTTTTGGGCGAATTTCACTCCTGAAAAATTAATTAAAAAAAAAAAAATAAATAAAAATTAATTGGAATTTACTTGTAAAAATTGTGATGTGATGGCCTTTACAAAAGTAACAGAATATCGCGATTAAAGCACACCCATCCACTCCAGACTACGTCTAATAGTCCTAATGACATTTCGACCATCTAAGTAAAAAGTTAGTAACCAGAACAGATCGGTTTGAATTGTTTATCTTAAACTAACTTTGTACAGATGGTCTGTACAAAAAGTATTTCAATATTTACTATTTATTTGAGGGAAAAGCCGATAAAAGTATATTTTTGGTCAGCAGGGCAATGGGATATGGTTTACTTATTCGTATCACATTACAGACTAAGCCCATGTCACTGAACTCCAGATTTTCCATGGTAGTGCACGGTTGCTGGTTGAAAGAACTAAAATGTTCTTTGTGATGGTCTAAACCAAGACTGGTTACATGATTTTGTTCAGCTACTACAGTATGTAAACCACAAAATACATTTAAAATGGGATTGGATTTTTTTTGTAAATGCGGATCATTTACATCATTTTTGATTAACAGTTGTAATGAAATGTTGTGAAATATCATAGATATCTCCTTGAAAAGTTATCATAACATGCCAAATATGTGTGACAGTCATTACATTTTCATGCTATTTTAGCAAATTTTCATCAAAAACCATGAAATATATTTACTGCACACAAAAGTTGCTACTATATGGAATATTTTATTGAGAAAACTTTGGGGGTTTCATTATTTGCAACACCTGTAGAGGCCAGTATGTGAAATCGGCCATTTTTTTTGTAGAACTGCCAATATATATATATATATATATATATATATATCTTATAATATTTTGCATTAATTTTTAAAATTAGTTAAGTTAATATGTGAAAGATTAAGATTATTAAATTACATAGTGTGATATGCTAGAATGTTGCTTATTCAAACAGTATTAACCTACCTGCCTCTGACCACTGCCTAGAGCAATGAATGAGTTAAAAGCTGCTATGGTTGTCCAATATATTAAATGACCTAGCCCTCCCCAAACCCAGTAGTCAATGTCTAAAT
The DNA here is from genome assembly GCA_963931845.1 of Maratus michaelseni. Classification (NCBI taxonomy): domain Eukaryota; kingdom Metazoa; phylum Arthropoda; class Arachnida; order Araneae; family Salticidae; genus Maratus; species Maratus michaelseni. Next base: position 437,446,834 of record OZ007586.1, on the reverse strand, counting down.
TTAACTTATTGAATTGTGCTTCTAAAATTTTCTGGGGAGATCTTCTGTGATTAGGGCTATCTTTTTCCCTAGAATCTTGAAGTTGGGCCACCTGTTCTGCCAGTAGTGGAACAATTTACTTAATAGTACTTACTATTTACTTAGCAAACCTTATTTACTTTAAGCAAATCTATTCTTCTGAGTAAACATATTGCTATGATAATTCGTTATTTTTATGACATTTATTTATCTGTTTGTTCTGAGTTTTTTTTTTTTTTTTTTTTAGAAATTTCTGCTATTAAAAAAAAAAAACATTTGTTTTTCCAAATTAGTGTTTTAAGTTTTGATCAATCATGTGTTCATCATCATTATCAATCATGTGTTAAATAAATAGAAGGGTGTTTTATTTTTAGTCATCTGAAATAAGCTTATTAAATAATCGGCTGACAAATATTAATTTTAAAAACTGTAGAATGTGATTCTTGTTATAATATTTCTGATATTTTTTTTGTTGCGAATACAATCAAATCATTGTGTCTGTTAGACATACACAGTAGGGTGGGTCGAAAAAAAACTTTTTTTTTTTTTGATTCGCTATACTGCGGAAAACTTGGCTTTAGGGTTGCTTAGTAAAATAAAATGAAAAATATAATTAATTAAATTTTAAGTTTTGCGGCAGCGCAACACAAATGAATTTATTGAAAGGCAATAGTTTTGTTTCTTTTTTTAAAGCTATAAAAGAAAAAAAAACGCTATGGTGAAAAATCTTTAAAAGAAAGATATAAAAATACATTATAATAAAAAAAGAAGCAAAATTACTTCATTTGAGGTAGCCCAAAGCATTTAAAAAATCCTTAAATTAACGCAATCAAGTTGTATTCACTCAGTGAATGTTGGCCGGATTGTGGGTCGGGTCTTTTTTTCTTTTTCGATTTGCTATACCAAAAAAGACTTGTGTCTAGGATACCTAAGTAAAATGCAAAAACAAAATAAATAAAATTTTACTTCTAGTGGTAGCACAAAAGGCCTAAAATTTGAGAAAAAAACGTGAGTTTTAGGACAAATTTTCTCAAATTTTAGGCCTTTTGTGCTACCACTAGCAGTAAAATTTTATTTATTTTGTTTTTGCATTTTACTAAGCTACTCTAGACACAAGTATTTTTTGGTATAGCGAATCAAAACAGAAAAGAAGACCCGGCCCACAATCCGGCCAACATTCACTGAGTGAATACAACTTGATTGCATTAATTTAAGGATTTTTTAAATGCTTTGCGCTACCTCAAATGAAGTAATTTTGCTTCTTTTTTTATTATAATGTATTTTTATATCTTTCTTTTAAAGATTTTTCACTATAGCGGTTTTTTTTCTTTTATAGCTTTAAAAAAAGAAACAAAACTATTGCCTTTCAATACATTCATTTGCGTTGTGCTGCCGCAAAACTTAAAATTTAATTAATTTTTTTTTCATTTTATTTTACTAAGCAACCCTAAAGCCAAGTTTTCCGTGGTATAGCGAATAAAAAAAAAAAAAAAAAATTTCAGCCCACCCTAATACACAGCATTAATAGGTAGAACCATTGACTCTCTTAAAAGCAAAAGCCTGTAGCAGTACTATGCAGTGAAAACAACCAGGAAATTTTTACAGCAAAAACATTCAAACATGACATATGTAGAAGGTATGCTGGTGAGGGCAAAGAGGTTTGTGTTATGGTACATGTCCTGGGTAAGTATCTGTCTTTGTGTGTGTAATATTGCTACACTGATTGTTAATTTGTGTAAAATTCAGTGATCTCTGTGGATAATTTTGAATCACATATAATTACATTTTCAAACTTTCCTAATTTTGAATATTCATAATATTCCTGCTAAATTTAACCTTTAATTATCCTAGTTTTCACTCAAAAATAAAAATAAAAATTAATTTTATTCTTTCTTTTTGTAATCTGCAAATGCAGTTTCACTTAATGTATTTTGTATCTACTCAGTTATTTCATCTTTTGTCTTAATGCCCAAAGAAATTTTTTAAAATGTGTAACTCTATGTTTTGTCTACAATTAACTTTCTCATTCATTATAAGATTTGTTATGTTCATTATCAGACATTTTCCTTTTGATAAAAACCATTAGACTCTTTCAGATATATGTAATACATTAGTTTAGTTTATGCATTACAATTAATGCTGGTTATCCAAGATACAGTTTGGCATTTTGGCTTGCATATGTATTTTTGGCAAACTGTTTGCTGTTTGAAAATCTGCACATATCAAAGTCTGATTTTCCACATAACTCGCATGTTTTGGCAAGATGTACTAATTATACTTGCAAAATTTACAGTGGTCAATGAAGCATTTTTATTTTTAAAATCAGTTACCTTCTCATTGTGCTATTCATCTCAAGATGAAAACATTGTTCATCAGGTACCATCCATAAATATCTTTGTGTGTGGATACTTTGCTGGTTGTGAACTGTACTCAAAAGTGCTTCATTAAATTGTGTGTTAATAAAATTCTAATATTCACTCCCTATTTGCACTCCTCCACTATTTGAAAGACTGTGGATTATTTATGTTTCAACACAAGAAGAATTTATTACTTTCTTGATCTGGAACATTAGTCGTCATATCTATAATGTGCCCTGCCTTTTTATATCTTACTAGGTACAGGGCTGCACTAAAGAATTCACACGCAAGAGTGTGTCTTAAATGTATTGAGTTGTAAGGGGACTACATTGAAAAATAATATGAAATTATGTCAAAAATCTTGAGTTTTCACTGTCAGGCCGAGAACTTATCAAACCACCCTTGTATATGTCCTTTTTATACTAAATATTCTTTTACTCAAAATAGTTAATTTCTGATCAACTTAACTAACATTTTAGTCACAAAATTTTCTTTCATTTGAACTTTGATATAGCATTTTAAAATCCATAACTTTATTCTTTATTGTATAATAAATTTTGCAGATTTGCTTTCTTAATTTGAATAATAGCTGAATTTAACTAAACAGAAGAATGTGCTGTGTTATTTGTTTTAAAAGCTTGTGTTATTTGAGAGTTCACTAGCTTTCAGCATTCTGATAGCATGATAAATTTTGATTTTATTTAAATTTTGGTAATGCATTTTCTCTATGTAATGAAAAATTAAAATTTGTGAAAGAAAACTGACAAGGAAACTAACAACTCAAATAAATAATTACTGTTTTATTTGATCAATACATATTATAAATTCTGATTTCAGAACTAACTTCCTTCCTTTACTGTTTTTTGTTTTTTGATAAAAAGTATTCTACAACTGTAGTGTTATTTTGCTTACATCTGTTATTTATTTTTATTTATTTAGACATTTGCACTCCTTCAAAGAGTGGGTCATCTATTTATGATGAGAGCAAAGATAGTATGTCCTCTGAGCAATCTTCCCCTCTTCAATCCAGCCGTCACAATAGTGCCTGGGAAACATTGGTTTTATTTGCAGTTAATTTATCACGTTTAAATGTCCATATGAATATGGGAAATGTCATGGGAAATACAACGTAAGCACAGGAGTTATTTTTTAAAAATTGTTTGACATTAAGTAAAAGCAACATTGTCTGTAGATTTCATTGTAAAAGATTTTTTTTTTCTATTAAAAAATGTTTTTCTTAGAGTTTCTTTTATCCTTTGAAATATAGTTGGCTGACTAGAGATTTCAAATCTCAAGGACGACTGTCTATTGGAAGTAGTGGTCATAAAAATCTTTTTCTTTCTGTTGGACTAGAAGGCTCTACATTAGATAGTAAAGGAGGAATTGTTGGTGGTAGTATTGAGCTAAGCCAGATTGATACATGCAGTAAGTATTATAATATCTTTTAGAGTATTAAATATTATTCTATGTGAAGTTGTTAACTATTAAATGTTATTATTTTTGTTTTTTTCTTTAGTGCATTTAAAAGAAGAATGGGGTCAAGAACCTGATCACACTGTGGCCTTGAAATTGAGAGCTCTAGAGTCACGTTTAGATTATATGGGTACTAGTGTCTTGATGGGAAGGGTTAGTTCCTTAGATATTACATTAAAAGATGAATGGAGAGTCAGCTCTGTGATAAATCGTGATCCTGTCTTCAATCATCCTACCAAAAGGCAAGAACCATTATTTTATTTCTTTCTCTTTATTTCTTTCTTATTTTATTATTTGTAGTTATTATATTATCAATATTTCATCTTCTATGTTTATATATACAGTAACTCAAGAAATTGAGCAGACACTTAGAAAATCCAGAATTATCATGTAATTAAAATGCACTAAAATAATTCATAATCATTAATGCTGTTATAATAAATTATTTATATTTTTGTGCTTATATATTATGTATATGTTATGGAATGAAAAAAGATTTGTTTCTAAAGGTTACTAATTTGTTTGAAATAGAAAATTATGTCATAACAGGCACAGACACTTTTGAGTTTTCAAGCTAGATTATGCACATAAAATTTAACACAGACACAAAAATGAAATGCATTATATTATTTGGTATCAAAAGTAAAAGGCAACACCTTTGACAATCATCTGCTCATGTTGTTGAAATGTAGAATATTTTATATTTTTCTGTGGATGATTCTAAAAAGCCCCCCCCCCCCTTTTTTTTCAGATTTTTTTTTTTAATTTGCATCTAGATTTTAAAAAAAATTCAGAAAGTTGCTGAAATATTGAGTTTAAAGAAGCTGGCAATCTTTAACATGATTAAATATCTTGATTATACAAATAAATTATAATAAATTTATCGATATCTTGATATGTAATTTAAGTATTTGTGTCTGAATACTAACCTGGACAGCATTTTGATTCTAAAATGCATACAATCTATTATTATGATCTGTATAATATCAGTCACGCTTTTTTAAAGAAGATTTTTTTGCTAAATTCAATTGTTATATTAATAAATATTTCTAAAGGGATTTATTTTTTTTAAATTAATTTCTTGTATTTAAAAATAAATTATCTGCAGATTTCATGAAAATATTTTAAAATCAAATACACTTTATCAGCTGATGTTTATTTTGGATACTGAGAATGTTTGTTTATTTGTTTGTTTATTGTGAAAGTATGTGTGTTGGTGGGGGGTTAAGGCAGGGAAAATTTATGAATAGAAAATATACGTATAATTTACTCTGTGACATATATTTTTTACTATTTTCTTTTATAGGCCTGCTCTGATATTCATAAATGGAGAGTTATCATGGGACCAGCTGCAGTTACTTATTTCTAAATCTACCACTCCTGACTTGCTTAAGATGTATTCAAAACTAGAGGAGTTTTTTTCTCAACAATTTCACAGTAGCAAACGTGTATTTTCATCTTTACAACCACGATTTCAAAGGCATTCCTTGAAAAATAGGTCTAGAAAACCAAAATCCACTGAAGGTATTTTTCAATTTTTTAAAGCATGATTATTTCCATGAGTATTTTATCCATAAAGCAAAAAAATTCTTTGCTATGCACCTCCTTGGAATAAAAATTCAAAATACCAAGCATCTTTTTTAAAATTATCTTCAGGTATCAGTTATGAAATTTTTTCTTTATTTTTTAAATTAATATTTGATGATAATGTAGGATTACCCATTAAGCATTGTTGACTCTAGCTTGTAGACCCCATAGCACTTGTTCCTTACAAAAACTGCAATCAGGGTTTTTATTCTATTTTCAAAATATGTATATACAAAAGAAAGAGAGAAATTAATACTTGACATTAGTGACTCAGTATAATACATATTTGTATCCTTTAATGTGGATACAAATATTCCTTATATCTACTCATTCTGAACACTCCATGTCTTACTTGGATGAATTCATTTCTGTTGAAATTGTGCACGCATCATAGTCCTACCAACACATATCTAAAAATGTGATATTAACAAAGTTCACAAGCAATATGTGACAATTAAGGCCTTACTGATATCTTATGATCATGAATGCTTCTGGTACAATTTGTTAAAATTTAACAAATGAAGAAATGTTGGTGTTGATATGGTGATAGATAATCATTGATGTACTGTAATTCAAAATAATTTGAATTCATTTGTAATTATGAGGCCTATATCCCTTGAGTACATAATCGGCTATCATAAATCAACCAACTACTTATGATAATTTTTAATTCCGTGTAATGTTTTACAGCAAAATAGACATTGATTATTTATTTATAATGATGTAGAAAAATTGGAATAACATAAAATAATGTATAATACAGAACATCTAGTCTTTTGAATATACTCTAAATGATGGATATTTAGCCTAACATTTCATGAAACTTTCCAAAGCATGTTTTTGTGGCTTTTTGTATCTTACGTTGAAGTTTTTTTTTTTTCATTGGTGTGAAAAGATTACAAGGGTGTGTAGAAAAAAGCATGTCTGTAAATTACAGTTTGTTTAACAACAACAAAAAAAATCTATGTTATAATAAATACCTTCCTAACAGTTATGTTTATCTATATATTTTCCAATTTTTCTGCTACTTACTATATATGTACACTATATTGCCAAAGGTGACCGGTCACTTGCGATTTTAGACGTTTTGTTAACTATCTAGAAAAATACATGAGGAATTAATTTGAAGCTGCAGGTGTGTAAACAGTATAGTATAGGTTATATATTTCCGCAAAGATTTTTTCAGGAAACCCCATAGGGGACTGTCAACAAATTAAAAAAGAACGAATATCTTTTGGATAACCCTGTAAAAACTAATGTAGCAAAGGTGTTCAAACTCGAGATTATTAATAAGTGGCTTATTGTAATATACTGTGTTCATTTTTTATGCGGATAGCATGTATACTCGTTGAGAAATTAAGGTTTTTATAAAATCAGTCCCAAATTTCGCCTAGTTTTTTGCTTATAATTTGCAGAGTTCTTAATATAAAAAAAAGTTCTTTTCAGAAAATATGGCAAACAACATTGTACATAATACTCTGCAATCAGAATTAAAAAAAAATAATAATTGGATGAAAAATGAGCAGGTTTACTAAAAAATGTTTCACTGTGCCTCCCCGAATGCAATCAAAATATAATATGCATAATGTATTAGCTAAGTATATAGAGCAACTTTTGTGAAAGTCTCAAAATCATAGCTTGAAAATTCTGAAAATTATCGTCGATAGAATAAGCTCAAAATCCGTTGTTCCCAAAAAGAAGCAAAAAGATGAGGGGTTGTATCAAATACATGTTGATTAGTGCCAAGATAGCGTACACAATATTGCACGTACATTTGGATACAACCCCGCATATTTTTGCTTTCTTTTGGGAACAACGGATTTCAAGCTTATTCTATCAACGATAATTTTCAGAATTTTCAAGCTATGATTTTGAGACTTTCTCAAAAGTTGCTCTATATACTTAGTTAATACATTATGCATATTATATTTTGATTGCATTCGCGCATGTGCAATGAAACATTTTTTAGTAAACCTGCTCATTTTTCATCCAATTTTTATTATTTTTTAATTCTGATTGCAGAGTATTATGTACAATGTTGTTTGTCATATTTTCTGAAAAGAACTTTTTTTTATATTAAGAACTCTGCAAATTATAAGCAAAAAACTAGGCGAAATTTGGGACTGTTTTTATAAAAACCTTAATTTCTCAATGGGTATACATGCTATCCTCATAAAAATGAACACAGTATATTACAATAAGCCACTTATTAATAATCTCGAGTTTGAACGCCTTTGCTACATTAGTTTTTACAGGGTTATCCAATAGATATTCGTTCTTTTTTAATTTGTTGACAGTCCTTTATGGGGTTTCGTGAAAATATCTTCACGGAAATATATAACCTATACTATACTGTTTACACACCTGCAGTTTCAGGTTAATTCCTCATGTATTTTTCTAGATAGTTAACAAAACGTCTAAAATCACAAGTGACCGGTCACCTTTGGCAATATAGTGTATTTGTCTGGTATTTTGCTTATCTTTAATTTTGAGTTTTATCATAAGATGAGGAATTAAGCAAAATATTTGCAAAAAACATAGTCTTAACTATCTTCAATATTTTGTATTTTTAGAAACTGAAGCAAAACATCATCGCCATTGGCAGAAAGTTCTTTCCATGATATCTGGATTGAAGTTAAATACTATGAGCTGTGCTCTGCCCAACATAGGTACCATACTTGGAGGAACAATGGATCTTCATGGCTATAATATTTCATTAGCTTGTTTCCATGGTATAAACTTCCGTTCTAAAGCATGGGCTATATTTAGTATGAGAAAACCTACCATATCTTTTGCTACTGAAGCACAGGATGTTGTTCAAGAAGATGGTAAGTTTTATTATATCTTCATTAATTTATGTATTTATTAACTTATTTGTCTTGACAATGGCAATTTCATTGGAATATTCTTTTATCAAAATTACTGTTTGTTCTCTTAGTTTTTAATAGATTTGAGAAAAGAGTATTTTTTTATTATTATTAGGTTGATGTTAATTAATTTAAATGATCTACTCTGTAGTTTTGATATCTCTCATTCCTTCTGAATTAAGCAAAATTTTTTAAAGGTAATTCTTTTTGTGTATTTAAGATTTTAAAGGGATTATTTAAGTTATTTCTCAATTCTGAAAATATAATTATATTTTAATGCATCTCTTAAATTGTTCCACAGGATACCTGACTTGTATTTTATGCTTAAACTAGCAGACCTACTCGGCATTGCCCAGTCCTGGGATAATAACCTTAAATATACCTAAAATTATCTTACTTTTTCCCAGAATTATTTTAATTATATCTCGCTATGCTGTTCAGTTTTTCCAAATGAATCTCTTTCCATGCACTGAACAACAACAAAAAAAAAAGCTCCCAACTGTGAGGTCACATATGTCGTCATAGTAGAAGTTTTTGCTGATAAAAGAGTTGAAAACCAAAACTGGAACTTTTTCTTTATTGAAATTTTGCTGCATTTCAGAAAAAAATCTATGGCCTTACTTTCTTTAATAATTCATTAAAAATATATATATATATATATATATTCTTGAAAGTATGCTGTATACAGGTGTATAAAATATAAGATTGGATGGATAAGGTATCAAATAGAAATTAGTTGATAAAAATCAAACTTTTCATTTTTTTAAATGGAGACTTTTACAAAAAAATCATGAAAAATGAAAAAAACCACTGTACGAATTCCAAATAAACTTTATTGAAAACAGGATAAAATTTATTATATTGGGCTAAAATATTGAATTTGGATTTCTTTTATGAGTGGATCAAAATTGCTGATTATTTTGGAAAATAGGGTAAGTACAATTGTTCAGTTCAATATAAATTAGCAGAAAAATCTAATCGAAAATCTGAGTCTGATGTATATTCAGACCTGTCTTCATCTATCTGGAACCAAGTTTACAGACCTAGATTTCCCTAGTCATGACCAACAAACAAACAGCCACACATATGCACACACACAAAAACTTTCTTTTATTAATATAGATATCGTGGAGGAAATTTTACAATAGATCATTTAATTTATTATCTGAGCTTTCCCATTTCAACAAAATATATGTTTTTGGGTTTTTTAAACACTTTTGAGGTCAATTGAAAAGTATTTATGACTTTAATTTATCTATCTGTTCATCTGCTTGCATCTGGCTTTCTTAAAAATTCAAGTATATTGTTGATATCAACATCAACACATTCCTTATTGTTAAATAGTCTTTGTAACATTCATAGTTAGTTTTCTAATTTAACATACTGCCCTCTGTAAGAAGCGGTTATTCTGTTTTAAGTATTCGGTACTAAACTTAATTTTAAAGGGGTTTTTGGTGAAACTGAACATTTATTACAGAACAAAGTGATATGTACATATTATTCAAAGCATTGTCTATCATTAGTTTCAACTTTTCCCCATCTTTCCAGTAAAAGATGGATTCTTCAGTGGAAGAACGCTTTGTCTCTTGAGACTGTCCTTAATCAAGTCATTTTCGGATATCATCAAAGGAACTGAAGTGCTGTTTAGAAAGATGCTTCTGCATGGATTGGAACAAGTGGTAATGCAGAAGAGATTAGTCTTGGGAATAAGGTTGGTAGGATAGCATATCTCATCCGAGCATCTCTAGCATTTCCTTCGCCATTCTTGAGACATTGGGCCAATCGGTGTTGTGCTGGAAAATCACCTTGTCATGTATTCCAGTCATTTTACTTTCAATTTGTGGTTCAGCTGCAAGAGTTGCTATCGGTAATGATCCCCAGTAATGGTTTGACCACGTTTGAGGAGCTCCGAATAGATGATCCTTTTCCGATCCCATCAAACACAGAGCATCACCTTCAAGTGATGAGTATTTGGCGTTGCTGTTGATGGTTAGCCAGGCTTGCACCATGATTTGTTGCTGTGGGATTACCATAATGTATCCTTTTTTAATCCCCAGTGACAATATGATGCAAAAAACCTTTCCCCCTTTGATTTTAAAGCAGCAAATCATATGTTCAAAAACACCTTTTGATGTCTTTTGGCTTCAATTCATATGACACCCAATTTTCTTGCTTTTGAACCAATACCATTGACTTAAAACGTTTTGGGACTGTCATTAAGCATTTGACATTGATCTGCATCCAGCACTGCGTTTGCCAGGGCTCTCCTTGTTGCTCAAATCCAAATTGCCATATTTGAGTCATCGAAACCAGCACTCACACATTGAAATCGATGGAGCATAATCCCCATATGCTCCGGTGAACAAAAGACAACTTTCTGATGGAAACAAAAATGTAACGTTTCTTGCACATTGCATTTTGTTGGCATGAAACTTGACATGTTCAATTCACAAAATGTATCTGTTGTTTACACTTTGACTAAATGTAATATACTGAATCTTAAAGCAGGCCACACACTGATATGTCTTGAACAACATGAAGCCGACTTGGGAGAAAAAACAGATTTGAAACAGGTTCCTCCTTTGTTTCAACCTGTTTCTTCCCCTAAGTTATGCTTCATGTTGCTCGTGACGATTCAGTGTGCGGCTTGTCTAATGATAGGGCTTTCATGTGCCATTGGCTGTCGTAACACCCGACACCTGTCGGTGCTACTTATGCCATCTGTTGTCAATCCTTTAAAATTAAGTTTAGTATAAATTTAGTATTAACTTTACCCAATATATTACTGTCCATGGGCTGTTTTTATTTATTTATTTATTTATTTATTTTTTATTTTTTTTGTAGTTCAATTTAGTCACATACAATATTCAGACTTGAAACTTTAATATGCTACTTTAATGTGACATTCATAACTAAATTTAAGCTCACTCATGCTTTAACATTCCAAAAAATGCTTGCATGGCTGCAAAATGGAAATATGTTATTAAATATAGTAAAAAGTTCCTTTTTAAAAAAAATTCTCTCTATACCTCCTTTATTTCTTATAATGATACGTAAAAATTTCAGATGATTTCTTTTGTGGGTTGTTATTGTTGGATGTATGTTTATGACTTATCGTTCAACTATAATTTTCAAAATTAGTATACTTTTAAGTCTAACAGAAGTGCTGTTCTATCAGATATCACCTATTTTTATAAAGCTTGTTTTAAAACTGACTTTTCAAATTAATAGGTAACTGTGCAGCTTTATTTTGATTACTTATTCTATTTTTTTTCTGAATATGCTTTTTGAAATTTCAGGTAGCATTGCAACTCATATTGTTCAAAATTTATCCTATGCCTTGGGACATAGTTCAACAGAAACAGCTCAGCATGCAAGTATGGCAACTGTATGTCGCATATCTAGAAATGTATTTTTCCCACCACAGTTCAGATGTATGCATGAGTGGTTTCATTATGCCTTTGCAACAAGTGAATTGGATGGTAAGTGGTGACTGATTGAATTCTTAGATGACAGAGAAGTGTGAAATGAAAATTCAGTGATAATATCAGTGAAAAGTTTCATTTACGGATGAAAATCTTTTTCATATCTATGATTTTGTGTTCTTCCATACTTTTTAAGAATTTAATTTTTCCTTGCTTTTTACCTATTTTATTATTTTTCTTTTTCTTGATCTTATTATGCATTTTTCCCTAGCATTTATGATTTTGCTTGACTTCTCCTTATCATTTATGGTTTTTCTTGGTTTCTCTCTATCATTTATGGTTTTATATTTGCTTTTTGGGATTTTGTCTGATCTTGAATATTTCTCTCTTTTCTGACATGGTATTGCCAGGTGTCCTAATTTTCAGGACTTCAAGAATCCGTCCTATGTAGTGATTACGTAAGATTCCAAAAGTCCTTCTTTTTCATAATTTAGAAATATTTTTAATTTTCACTATAATTTTAACCAGGTTTTTCATTTTTCTTGGGAAAAGTTTAAAAATAACTATAAAATCAAAGAAAAATCAGTAAGAATCTTTAAGTTACAAAAAGTCATAGATTTTAATGTAGAATTTTTATAGCAGATTTTTCCGTAGGATTATATTTTCTAAAGAGTTCAAAATATGATTTTAAAGATTTGATAGTATGATTTATAATAAAGGGTGCTCACAAATTTTTCATTATTTCTTGCATCAAAACTTGAAATTTTCTGACAGAATGATACAATCTTTTTCATTCCTTTATACATACAATTTCTAGGAATTTTTCTTTTATTCAAGGGCTAAAAAATTGAACAGTGTTTCTTTGATTTTTTCATAGATATAATACCTCTTTTACTATTGTGGATTTGCTACTTTTAAAAAGATAAGGCGATTGTCAGTGTACAAAAATCATTTTTCTGTAAGGAGTTTTTAATCATTTAATTGTAATTTTAACAGTATGTTGGAATGATACTTTGCTTTTATTAAAAAAGTTGGAAGTAGTGAATTTGCATTTGAGCACAACCTTCAGTAAAACTGCAGCTAACCAGATTGGGTTTTATTATTTCAAATTCACACTGTAGCAAAATCAAATTTCACTTATTACAAAGTAAAAATCTTCCCATTGCTTTAGAAACTTAGTTTAGCATTACTTTAGTGCTGTGTGTGGCAGCCTTCAGTGCGATATGTTCTTATATATAATACTGATGAAATTCCATTTGTGAAAATGTAATTGTTGGCACACAATATTATTAATTATTCCAGGGACTGGCTATTTTACTTTGTATTGTATTCCTTAGGGGTTTTTTAATTGACATAAATTTAATATCATGAAAGCAGTTGTCCTGCTATCTGTAAAAATGGATGTGGCAACAGTAATCTGACATGCCAGGATTCAAGCTAGCATAAAAAAAAATGAGATTTTCAGATCCTAACCAAAAGTAAATAGGATGTTTGAAAACTGAGGCTATTTTAAGTGGGACTTAAAAATATTGTACAATCCCATAAAAATCATGCAAATATTTTTTAATTTGCGTCAGCCATATTAAAAACTTTTCAATTTAGGTAAATTAATGCTGCAAAAAAAGGGTGGTAATGGGCAATAAAATTATAGGTTCAGGTATAAAATTTTTTTATTACTATTAAGCAACATCCCTTAGAAACATACAAAATGCGCAACGATGAATGTTTTTAAACAGGTTTTTGAAATAGTACAGTCACATTTTAACATTAAAACACATTGATTAAAAATTGCAGTTAATTAAAAATTAGTGAAAAAAAAGTATCTGCAAATAATCTTTAAAAAAAATTGCTGTGTGAAAGCTCGCACAGATCTACTGGTGTAATATAAATGATTCATATATATTAAAACATATGTAATCTATATTAAAAGGTATTTTTAAACATTTTGTGTTATTTTTTTATCATTTTAAGCAATAATTACACTTTAATATAAATGATTAAGTTAAAATGCATATATGTATCATAGGCGTAACCAGCTTATTACATGGAGGGGGTGCCCAGATTTTTATTTGAAACAGATAACGGAACTGAAAACAGACACATACATACATTAGAGATGAGTTCGGACCCTCCTTTTGAAGCCCGGTCCCGCCCGACCCCGGCGATTTTAAATCAGAGCCCGAAATATTTTGTGTCCCTAGAGCCCGACTGCGATACTGAAAATATGCAATAGAAAAAAAATGCATAATATTTAAAATTTGTTTTAAAGTAATAGTATCTCATATTTAAACATCTTCTTACATGAAAATAACTGTTAATCTCAAGAACATAATTACTTTTTTGGAAATTTACATTCAATCTAATCAAAAGAGAAGTTTGGTACCAAATGAAATTTTACTTCTGTAAAAGGATTCTCATATTTTTCACCCCCCAACAAACAAATCTGAAGGACACATTAACAAAGTGTGTTTTATGAATAAATGATATTTGTAGAAATTACCATTTATATGCCGAAGAATCGAACAGTGTTTTTCTATTTCCTATAAAATGTGTAGATTTTAAATTTTAATAGATTCCTTCCTCAAAACAATCTGTTGTGATTCTAGTGCCCCCGAAAATCAGGTTAAATATTAACACTGTAATAGACATGTTATCTGAATAATCCGAAGCTTTTATAGGAAAAGAGGAAACACTGCTCGATTGCTTTCTATCGGAATAACAATACATGCTAATAATTATATCTACTTACGAATGAAAGTGACTTTGACAATGTGTATAGCAGAGCCACAGCATGAGCAGAGTCCATGATGAAAAATCGATATAAGAATCCCTAATGTTATTTTCATATAAAGAGCGATTATGACTCGTCCACTACAAAAGACTAAACAATTTGCAAACCTTAAACTAATGCTGGCTGGCTAAAGACGAAATAAAATATTCATTTTGCAATAGATCTCTAAAAGAAAAGAAAATAAATAAATGAATGAAAGTTAAAACATTTCCTACTGTTACAAACGAAAATCGAAAAACAAATTATTCCCGCTCTTCGGATTAGCGTCATATCAACAGTTGCCGTCAATGCCAGACAATATGAAAAAAATTCTTTTGAAATAGCAACCTAATGCTACATGAAAAAACAAAACAAAAAAAACAAGATGTCTGTTTCCCTTCATTCTGATCAAAATAGCATTAAAGTGACTGCAACTGCAATAAGTAATTTTTAAAGAAAAAAAAAATAAAAAATATTTTTTATATATACGAGAATAAATAATATTGTCAGTTTCAGAAAGTGAGCCTGAGCCCGAAGATTGGTTTAAAAATCAAGCCCGAGCCCGTCTCATCTCTAACATACATGTGTGTGCGTATGTGTCTGTACGATAATCTTCAGCTGTTATTTCATAACTCCTGATCCCATTGAGATACCACTCTAAAGACTTTGAGCTTATAATATTTCAAAAATAAAAAAAAAGATAACATAAAAAAAATAATAACACAATCTAAAAATTTTTAAGTTTTAAAAATGTATTTTCTTTTTTAATCAAACAACTTTCAGATCAAATGAAACCTTGTGAAATTCTCTTTAAAGTGAGTGGTCAAACAACACCTGACGCCTGATACAATCTGAGAAAATCAAAATTGAAAACGTTTATGCAAGACAAAAAATGACGATTTTTCGAAATTTAAAAAATTTTTTGTAAATCTAATGAAAAAAAAAAAAAAAAAAAAAGATATATTCTGATTTATATCATCAGGGAGAATGATCCCTGGCGGTATCATTAAAATTTGAAATGGTCAGGTTGAATATTGAAATTTTTTGGTTGATTTGCATGGGATGACTCTATTTTTTATTTTATTATTATTATTATTATTTTAAAGGTGCTTATTACATTCTACTAAGTAAAATTTAAAAATTAAATTTGATTAATTAGCTTTTCAGTTAAATAAAAAGATTTTATGCGCTACTGAAATTACACTTTTAGTATTGGCCGCATGGAGTGTCTATTATTGGAAAGAGACTAATTAAGCATTCCAGTAATGGACACCAGTCCTAAAATCTTAACAATAAATGAAATTTTGTAAATGGCCATTTATGAAATTCAAAGTTTTATATTACTGTCCAAACACAAACATGCAATTTTTGCAAGAAAATAAGGAAGATATAAATTAATTAAGTGAAGTGAGCTCTAAGCTTGTTCATTAAGATTTTCACAGAAAAACAGGGGAACTGTGAAACATTATTTTCTGCTTCCTGATTGTTTGATTAAGAGTGTCAACAATAATCCAGATTATAAAACATACAAGGGGAAGTTATGAAAAAATAAATAAAAGCAAATTTTTTATTGGTTATTTTTTTATAATCCAAAAACATTCGGGAGTGTCCGTTACTGGAAGGGCGTTCATTACTGGCACATCTACCCTACATCAATTTTAAATACGGGTTGGGTTGATTTATGACGGTCAATTATCAACATGAGGGATATAGGCCCTAGGGGGGAGTGCCCTCCGTGGGGGGTCTTTTTAAGGGATCCTAACCCGTATTTACGGCAAGGTTCGAAGAAAACCACGGAAAACTCCGAACGGTTAGGTCGACGAGCACGGCAGGGGTTTGAACCCAGTACCTCCCGTCTACCAGCTTTGAGAGCAGAACCTCTCAGCCACTGGTGGGGCTTTTAAATATGGCATAAATTCATTTTTAAAAATTAAAATTTATTTTTTTTAATATACATTCGGAAAGGATTTGAATATGTAGATTTAAAAAAATAGTAATGAAACATACTTATAAATAACATATACATATATATACAGATTTATCCCAGACCACCTTAACAAAAATTATTGAATTAAAAAATTTTCAATTTTTTTTTCCAGAATTCATAGGCTATTTGTTCATAAATCCAAAACAAATCCAAAGGGACACTTTCTGACATATTTTTTTAATTATTTTTTATTGGAAAATGCATTGACGCATTTTTTAATTCTTTTTTGTTTGAAAATGTATGAAACTCCCAGGTGTTGTTATTCAGAAATGTTGTAATCGAAAGACGTTTTCCATTGATTGGTAAACGCAATTTTCAGAAAATACTGTCAAAGTTGGTGTTTTGAACCAAATTTCTGAACATGACAGCGAGAGAAAGGAGAAAAACCTGTCGTCACATGACTACAGCCTCTTATAATTCAATAAGTATTTTATTTATCAAAAAATGGAAAACATAATTTGATTCCAAATCGCTTCAATAGACAGGCCTGCCAACTTTGTGCCTTTACGTTTAAAAATAAGTCATAAAATGTATCAGAAAGTTTTGCACTTGTTGAGCAGGGAATTTGACAACTTTAAGAGAGCATAAACTGTTCTTACTTTCTTTGTTGACTGTGGCTTTTGAAGATTTGACTCCATGTTGGACAATTATTTTCTGTTTTAAAACATTCTCAATTGTCTTGCACTTTTTTGCAGATTTTTCTAACGTTTGTTTTCTCTTTTCAGGCCATCCCATGTTTTTTAAATACACATAATAAAGTGTGAAGTATATTTATAAATTAAATATAATTCTTATTTGGCCTATTTTGGAATGATACAAGCACAACAGAATGAAAAACTAAAACTGAACAAAACAACAGAATTTTCTGTTCTCGAAAACCCTCAATTGATTGGCTTTATAATTTACTACTTTGTTGCATCTTTTTTTTTTCTTTTCTTTTACTTAAAGATAAAAAAAATAATTAAGCATGGCTTCCATGTGTAAAGGGAAATGCTTCTGTTTTCTGCAAATACTCTCAGTGAAAAAAAAAAAAAAAAAAAAAAAAAAAAGTATATTGTCAGTGTGAATATCTAATATGACAGACGCCTTGCAAACGTTACCAATAGGACGCGCCCGTAGTGTCTGGTGCCTGCGTACGGAATAATTCGCATCCTAAAATATTTTAGTTTATAAAATACTGCTGAATGAGTACACATGTAATGCGAAAAATATTAATTATCAGTTATTGTATCATGATACTTGAGAAATGATTGTGTTCTGCAGGAGTGATAATATATGAAAAATAAAAATAATAGCTATTTTTTTTTTTTAATCTTGCTTTCAATTTTTTTTAATGAATTTTGATTATTTAAATTCGATTTAAAAAAAACTTGCGTGTATCTGCATGAGCGGGGGGGGGGGGCACCCAGGCACCCCCCCCCCTGGTTATGCCTATGTGTATATATTTTTATTTTAATAATTTTTTACTTTAGAATTCATTTTTGTCTTTATGTTTACATGCAAAAATATTATGAAATTCTTCCATCATATTAATGGACAAAAATTCTATTACACCATGGTGTTTGGTTTCTGCAATGTCAGTGTCTATATTTTAAGGCTGCTCGTCAGTAACCTTCCCGATTCCCCTCGCTAATGTTATTCCTATTGGCGTAGGATGCATTCGTATTTTTAAAATATCTCCTCAGAAAATTAATATTTTTAACTTCTGTTTTCTTTGTATTGTTCTTAAAGAATGTCTCTTTTTTTCTTAGTTGTCAATTTTTTTCTAAAATATATACTTAATGTTATATGAAATGTTAAAATCGTATTTAGTTTCGCTAAGATTTTAACACATAAAAATATAAATGAAGCACATAGTTTAGAAATATTTTGATAACTAAGAAAAAAAGAGACATTCTTTAAGAACAGTACACAGGAAACAGAAGTTAAAAATATTAATTTCCCGAGGAGATATTTTAAAAATACGAATGCATCCTACGCCCATAGGAATAACATTAGCGAGGGGAATTGGGAAGTTTACTGATGAGCAGCCTTAACAGAAGATAAACTTTCTTTCTCATTTTTATTACAAAAGATCTTAAGTATTACATTTTAACGTATTCAATTCTTTTCTTATTGCTCAAAATGCATTTTGTGTATTATATTGCTATATTTTTAAAACTATTTTCATATTTTCACTTACTTTAGTACCCAGTCTCAATTCAACTATAAATAAAAGTTAATTTACAGTGAAAATTAAAGAATACATTTATCACACTACTGTTATCTGTATGGCAGAGTCATTGTTGCATCAAGGAAAAGGGTTGAATAAAGGAATTAAATCTCTCCTAAAACATAAGAAGATCTATTTTCAAACACAAATAAAATATAGATTATGTTTTGTAGATTTTATGCATGACATTAATCAAAGTTTTCTAAGACTAAAATTCTGGCCATGATAAACTGGACAAATATAGTTTTATGAGCTATGTTATTCTGATTCTTACTTTTATTTATTTCTTTTTATCTCTTATTTGACATCTTGATGGATACTGTTAGAAAATGTTTTTTGTTTCAAGAAAATGCCACCAGATGGCAGCTTCAAACAATGTTTTTAAAAATGCAAACTGAACTCAGAAACCTTTTTTTCAGTTCAGATGATGGAAAGGCTGTAAGCATATAGCATGCAAAATTGTGCTAAGATTAAAAATCCTATATAATGTCATAGTATTCCAAAGGAATATTACATTTAAAACTCCAACAAACTTGTTAAAATTTCAAAGTATTTCTTCATATTTGTGTGTAAATAATTGCAAGAATTCTTTTTGTTTTGTTATTGTGAATGTACCCAGCAAGCATTCTATCCAAGTATTATATTCTACATGTATTTTTTCATCTAATAAATGTGTTTTGTTTATCTTAAGAATAATCTATTTCTAATAAATAATTCACAAGACATAAAGGTAAAACTTTTAACTTATTTTATTATTTACTATTGAGGAATCTCTTATTCATGCCTTCATATGGAATAGCATTCCAACATATTGATACAATTTTTTAAAATTTTCTCCTTTCTGTTTATGTTATTGTCATTGTGGATACACTTATATTCTGTATTAGTGATACTGAAGATAATCTTTTTTCTTAATCCTATCTTTCCATACTATTGTCATTAGATCTTGCTGCTAGTTTAGTATTAGAAATAATAAAAATCCTGTAAAACTTTCTAAGTATCCATTTTTATCATGTAATAGAATGATTTGCTTTTGTTATTTATTAGTGTAAAGTCTTGTTATTTATCTGTATACAAGCTAATGTGGAATACTATATATCTTAATATATTAAAACTTCTATGCATACTTTTTATTCATTTAACATAATGAAATCACTCATATTTAACAGCATATAACTTTAGTATAAAATTTTTATATTTTATAGATGTAGGACGATTTCCAGTAATACATCCAGATCATGAAAACCCAGATCGGCGAATATCTGTGCCAATGAAAGGACCTGAGTTCAATCATAATATGGAAGTCATTTTTGCTTTGCCCAGCATGCAACTGCATTTAAAGACAGAACACCTGCAGCCATCTAGACCTATTTCGACTGGAGGTATATTTTCTATAAAATTCTTAGTTCTTTTAAAGTTCAGTTTTTTATTATAAATATTGAATTGCACATTGATCATTCATGATAAAAGAAATACTTAACCTTTATTAGGCAGAATATTAATATGCACTTATCAATGCAAATATTTATTAATTTTCAAGACATTAATTAGGTACATTTATTTTTAAATATTTAACTCTGTCAAATATAAATTTGTAACAAGTCCTTCTGGCTCAGTCAGAAGAGTAGGTTGATTTCTTTCTTTTTTTTTTAATTGAAAGTTGCATACATCATATTCACTCCTTCTATGTTAGTTATGTTGGCCAGAAAGATAATTTGTAGGGAGATTTTAAATTGAGTTTGCCAAATGTAATTGAATGAGTATTAGACAGAGCTACATTCTTGATAAATAAACACCAGCAGTCATTTAATATTTTTGATTAACAAACTCATCGAGGTTACTGGTAAGACCAATTAATTGTCCCAATTAGCTTCAAATTAGTTCAGTAATTCAGATATTTTCCTGCTGTTTTGTCTGTCCATGTAAATGAACTATAAGAGCTACATACTTGATTAACAAACTTATCCAAGATACTTGCAAGATCAGTACACTGTCCAAGTTAGGTATGAATTGGTTTAGTATTCCAGATGGTATATTGTAAAGATCATGGTGATTATTTTCTTTGATCATAAAGGTCTAATCTATCAGCATGCTGTGCCTCCAAAAACTACTGTGAATGGTGAATATTATGTTTTGGTTTTGAAAATTTTGTGACAACACATCGAGAAAGCATCATGAACTGGTAGGGAATTGGACATTACATCACGATAATACTTGCCCGGATGTAGCTACTTCTGTTCAGCAATATCTTAGTAAATGCAATATTAAAATCACGCCACATCTCCCTTACAGTCCAGATCTCGCATCATGCCATTTCTGGCTGTTTCCGACATTGAAGGAGAAGCTCCATGGCAGAAAATTTAATACAGATTCTGAAGTTATTTCAGCAGTGCAGGGTTCTTTGAAGCAGCTTCCAGAAAAAGGGCTTCTCTACTTGTTTTGAAAAGTGGGTTGAATGATAGGACCATTGCATATCATATGAGGGAAGGTATTTTGCAAAAGAATAATGTATTTTTTGCTGTAAATATATTTCTTGATTTTTTATGATTTTACTCTCAGTTTTTATGGTGCTTTTAAATAAAATATTCCATTTTTAACAAAATTATATTCATCGAAAAAGAAAAGATTTAGTGCAATCAGCATGTGAAATAAGCCTGAGAAGAAAATGCACAAAGAAAAAATATGTTCTACTTTATTGTGAGAAAGATAAAACTACTAAAAAAAGATCTGGAAACAGGGTGAAAATTGGGAGAGAAAAAAATCCCTCTCCTTGTGATGCAGATTAAATATGATACTGTGTGACTAACAGTTAAAATGCCTAAGAATGCCTTTCTGAATGGTCAAAATTAATATAGCATATTTTTTTTTTGTGTATGACACTTGGATTTTCCATTCAAAATTTACTTTAAAAATCAAGGTGTGCTTGGTGCATGAGTATTTGGGATTTGATTGGTCTTTGTATATATGAGCATTGGTCATTGCATAAAATCATTGGACGTCAATTTTGTATTTAAATTTTATGAATATTTAAACAATACAGTACAAATACTGTGTAATTTTCTACTCATTTGTGGATTTAATTGAATAAAATCTGTTTTAAAGGTTTTCAGCTGTTTTTTTTTTCTGAATTTTTTTCTCCCAAATGAAGTATTAAAAATCAATGTGCATGTATTACACAAAGGTGTGCCATACATAAAAAAACACTGCAATTTATTTTCCTTTTTTTTTTCTTTTGTGCTTAAGATTTACTATCTGCTATTTTTGCATTATCAGCAAAAGTACTATAATTTTTTTCCTATCTGATCTTACATAAGAGTTTTTAAGTGAAAGTGAAAATTAATAGAAAATTAATTTTAATGGTTAACAATGGTGGAATTATGAATATTCTAAATATAAAAATACACTGGTATGTTTTAAATTAATTAAATACTTTCACAGAAAAAAAGGTAAACTTTTCTCGCCATGATTAATATTTTCATTTAGAAATTTTATAATGAATAACATTTAGTTAAGTAATGATGTTTCACCAATATTAGTTTCAAAATTATAATAAGCAATGCATACTTTGATTGAGAATTAAAATTTAACCTTTGTAATTAAATCAATAATTAGATCATATATCAGTGCCAGTTAGGCAGTGTTTTTCTATTAAATGTTTTGATTTATGATTCTTTTCAATGATTTCATAAAATATTATTACGCTTGGGGGGGGGGGGGGGGGGTACTTGTGGAATGTAAGACAAGTTGTTAGTAATAAAGACATAGATAGTAGTATATAAAAAAAGTTTAATATTATTGTTAAAAGAATAGCTGCAAAAGAAAAGATTTTGAGTAATTTCTGTGTATTTTAAGTTCTTGATATTTTTTCCCTCAGCTCCTAAACCAACAGTTGACTGCAGTTTTGTGACAGAATTTGATGATCATATATTTGTTGCTGTTGATGCTGAAGCTTTCTTCTTCTTACATGACCTTATAACTTCTTATATAAAAGAAAAAGAAAGTTAGTACCTTTGTATTATACAGTTTAATGCTAAAACATATTTTATTTAAAATAGTCTATTGTACTATATGTACATGTACATAATTATATTCATATATCTGTATGTACATAATTTAAAAAAAATTCTATTGTACTATTGTACGTATATTCTGTGCTCCACTCTGTTTTTTTTTTGTTTTTTTTTTTTTCCCCCAAGAATTATGTAGTTTACTATCTGACCATGCATCTTGATTTTTTTCATATAAATGTGCATCTTCTGAAAATCACTTTAGTTTGTTTGAGCTATTTTAATGTTGTAATATTAAAAGTAGATGAATTATAAAATCAGCACCCAATTTAAAGTTATATTAATATTTTGCATGAAAGTGAGGTCAATTCCTTTTGCTTATTCTTTTTTCATTATATGAAAAAATGTATATGTAGTATAATAGAACTCTTGTATCACAGAACATTTATAAAGTTGATAATTGAATGAGGTCAAGATGTTCAGCATTTTCCCAACTAATATGGCTACCTCTTTAGTCCTGAAATAGATATCAATATTCAATAAATTCATATGTACGCAAACAATGCACATTAAGTTGGTTCTTTCCTGTGTGCTTTGATCTGAAAGAAAGTCAAATTTATGTTGTTTTATTTTTATGTCAAGACTGTTCTTTTTTGTCTATAATTAGGGGCATAGTTAAGATGAGACAAGTGGATCACTGCCACCTGATAGGCAAAGAGTCTATTGTATTTTCCAAGTAAAGGCGTACAAAAATTAAAAATATACCAGTGGACCCATGCAAAGATTTCACACTGCAATCTAATACTTTTTAACAATATCTAATGTGCAACAGTGTACAACAGCAAAACGCCATTGCTTCATGCTGGTTTTTGGTAAATATGGAATTCTGCAATGGTCTGGCACTGTGATTGCTGAATCACCTGTTAGTTGGCATTCACGGAAGTCGCTCGTACTATTGATGTCATCGCTTGTGAACTAATTCTGTTTGATGAATGGTTTTGTTTCTAGAAATGGCAATATATATTATGTACATTCATGTAAATAGCTGTTATAAAAGATGGGATGAAAAGTTTTTTGCCATTCTGATTTCTTTGCCATGCGATGTTGTGATATAGTTCATCTTGGCATTACAGCTTTTGTTATAGAATATTGATGTCTGCTGGCAGTCAGGTAGTTACTATGAGTTAAAGTTATGTGTACATTTCAACTTTTAATTTATTTTAAGTTAACCAAACAAAATTATGCTGGTGTATTGATTCCTCAGTAGACATGTTTTCCATCACCATTAAAGCTTATTTTATGTGAATATTCTGCTTATATTTTTCAAAGCCTTCCATACATTTTTAGACTTCAACTGTGTATTCTACTAACTAGCATGAAGTTTGATTTTAAGTATGGCTAACATGGGTTATAAGCACAGTGTCCCAGTAAATAACCCAAGAAGTAAAACTAGTAGAAATGTGGAAGTGAAGAAATGGTGTTTCTTCTTGCCTGTGGACTTTACAAGTTTTTAAAAGAGAACCTTTTGACAAAGAAATTTTTCATGTGTTTTTTGAGCTACTTGTGACTTTGTTTTCCTGTGTGCTGTCATGTAGGGCTGGACAGTATCAGAAATTTAATATCACAATATATCAATGAATTAATATTGATATTGGTGATATAACGCGATAACTACCTTAAAATGTGTGAGAATAGAAAAATAGAAAAATTTCGAAAGATTAATGATATGGTAGCAGTAATTTAACTGCAAACAGGTGTAGCAAGCAACAAATCAATGTTTTATACCTATGTAATGGCAATACTAGACATTAGTAGCTTGGAAGGTCATATCAAATACAATCAATCACAGTAACTGAGTGCAGAGGCTTCGTTTCGCCGATGTAATGAAAAGCAAAACTTTACCAATAGGAGATTCTGATTGGTTGCTCACAAGCCGAGATTCCCTGCTGCTAAGCTCTAGTTATAAGCAGTACATGTTTTAGTGCCTGTTTATTGGTCATGAGATAGCAATCTTTTGATATATTGCAATATATCAGGAGCAATAGCAGCAGCAAAATTAAAGTGCAGATGATAACAGTATTCAGTAATGAACGGACAGTATTTGCGGTTTGCAGAATAATGAACTATTGTGATATGTTGGGATATTAATAAAAGAGAGATAATCACTGGGGTGATATTCTGGTTTTAATGAAGCAACGCAGCGAATAAATAAATGTTATCAGACAAAAGAAAGGATTGAAGAAGATATTGCACAACTGGTATGGGATATTGGGCACTTTTTCTCAAGTTTCAAAATCATGGTACAAAAAAAAAAATTTTGGTTATATCATCAGAATAAGAGCTTAAATATCATTATTGTAATACAGAGATGAAATACATCGAAAAAACATTTTTGATACAAAATACATTTGTTTTAAAGCCTAAAATACAAAATACTTTTAAAATTTCAAAATACAAAATACATTAATTTTAATTTTAATTATTGTGCACTATTTTGTGCTGAGAAAAAATGTTTTAATTCCAATATCATGTCATGTTATAAAATTTTATCTACTGCATATTGTCGTGTTATAAAATTTTATCTACTACAGATACTGCAGTATGGACAGGTCTATAACTAAAAAAAGAGGTCTGCACGGGCCAAAAGTTCCAGACCCGGGCTCAGCCCGACCCAGTATAAAAGTTAAAAGTTTGGCCCGAGGCCCGGCCCTCAGCTTTCCATTTCTGCATTAGATAGATTCTGTTTTATACAAAGATATTTACAATATAATGCATATTTACTCAGCTAGGATCATGAAATTAGTCCAGATTGGACAAGTTTCCACGTTAAGATTTAGATAAGTTTTATCATAATTTTTTCTTCCTCATTCTCTTTACTTTTTATCCATACAGAGGCCCACTCATCTGAATAGTTAGCTTTCTGGCCACAAGAATGATTAGCTCATAGCTGAAGTTCATAGGCTTAGCTCTGTGTAATCCATGTAGGGTGGCTATATAAGAATGTCAGGTTTTTTGTTGCATGAAAATGGAAAATTGAAACACTTTTCTTTTGAAAGTCCTCCCTGGAGGCACTCCGTCACTGTGAATATGGCCAAAATCTGTCAGTGTCTAACACAAATCATTGTCTGCCTCCTTTATCAATTAATTTCAAACTATTGTAATAAAATCATTAAAGTACTGCAGTTATGTACTCTTTTCATTTATATTCTTTTATGTGCTTTTATTTTACACTAAAAGATCATCTACTTATAATAAAATCTGAAGGCAAGAAAGTGTCTGTAACCAATCCGGGCTGGACCACTCTGGTCTGTGAGTCTACAGTAGTTAAACGCCATGTTAGGCTTACTGAGTGAAAAACATATGCTAACACATGACCACTAAAAGATAATTTCTTCTACTTGAAATAATATCTGTTCAGCATATTTTCGTATAAAACATGTATAGTATATCCAGTTATAATGTTTTAAGTTTTAAATTAAAAATAACAGATTAAACATCGCATTACTTGATGTAAACAAACAAATACTGTTGCCATTCAGAATCATAAATCCCATATCTAGAAAAAAAAATGAATGACTCTTTGAACGTTTCATTGAAATATCCGATTATGCTCTTAAAATATTCGTAAAAGAATATTAAAAACTTTAAATATATTAAAGGATTTATTTCATTTATTTCTGTAAGCATTTTTTTCCTGTAAGCACTTTTTTAGAAATAGCCGTGATAGCTTTTATAGAGAGGCTTTTTTGCGATGATCCATCAGCAATTACATTTCGTTCCGAAGTACTTTTCTGGCACCTTCTATTGGCAATAAATATAAACGAAGGAGGTTTCTGTTGTTTTTTTATTTGATAATTGATAGTCGATAGTTGATATTTTATGTAACATAATAATAAAGTTGTAAAATAATATAAAATGTATGTAAGCATATTTTTAAATTAAGAAAAATTCAGGGTGTATTGATTTATTTTAAGATTAACT
Organism: Maratus michaelseni; assembly: GCA_963931845.1. Lineage (NCBI taxonomy): Eukaryota > Metazoa > Arthropoda > Arachnida > Araneae > Salticidae > Maratus > Maratus michaelseni. Next base: position 437,420,150 of record OZ007586.1, on the reverse strand, counting down.
TTTAAAAGCTTCAGCTTAATATCATTTCTTTCTTAAAAATTTAACTTGGTTAAATCAAATTTTAATCGCCTAGCTTATATCCAATTACATCTGAAATTTTGCTTGCATTGTAAAATGAATATTTCTTATGAAACACAATTAAAATATAAGGAATATATAGTACTGCATACCACATATGTTAATTATATCAATGCAGATCAAATTTTGATTTTTAACATAGTAACATTTAAACCTATCTTTGCAGTGAAAAAAGAAATTGTAATTTAATAAGAGAATGTGAAAAGATATTTTTCAGTTATACAGCATTATCAGCATTTATAGCATTATCAGTTATACAGCATTATCAGCATTACAGCATTATCAGTTATACAGCATTATCAGCATTACAGCATTATACAGCATATCAGCATTTAATAATTTCAATTTACCTATGAAATAAAATAAGAAGATTTTTAATGATCAAAATTTATTATAGATTTTTCAGGCATATTTTTAAAATAAGACAAAATCAGGTTTTACTTTGATGAATACTTTTAAAAGTTAAAGTTATATAATCTACTTTCATCATTGTATTTATTTTAACTATTTCTTCATTACTGGAAAACTTTGTTTTTGCTGTCATTCTAAATGGGATATTTTCCTACTGTGAATTAAGAAGCTAATATCCATAAACATGCAATTTTCTGTCTCTTTTTATGTCTTTCTGCTATGTAGTTGTTTCTTCATGACTGGAAAACTTTGTTCTTCAAGAAATATTAAAATTCAACTCTATTATACTATTAACTTAGACAATTTAAAATGAACAAAATTTTAACGTTTTGTGCAATCGTTAAACCATTTCAGAATTTGCATTTAATTTTTCTTATGTAACCAAACAATGAACTGTAAGTCAAGTTCTTTAGAAACTCATTAATATATATATATTTTTAAAAACCTTTCGCACATGGATTATTTTTTAAATATTTTTGAATGTTTTGTCCAATTGTTGAACTATTTCAGAAATTGAATATTGGGTAAAAGAAAAAATCCTCATCATTTGTATTTGTAGAAATCATTTGCCATTCTTAATATGTATTTTTCTACAATACAAACCTTTCAATAACAAAATCTTCATGCTGTTTGTTTGTATGAAGTCTTAGGAAAATGAAACGCAGATCAACATTCCGTCATTTTTGACGGGCGTTATATACTAGTTAGATTAATAAAATGAAAAAACCTACTAACTATGCTCTTAATAATTCATCATTCAAAAATTATAGATTTTTAAATTCTTTTAAACTTTTTTAGAAATAATGTAACTATTCTCAACAACTATGGTTGATATCACTTGATGGACTTCAGTTATAATCAGAAGATTGTCATCAATCTTATAAATTTTAGAGATGATAATCAGCTACTGACAGTTTTTGATAGTAGTGTTTAATTGATTAAAAATTATGTTAAAATACGTGCATTAGTGAAGGATTTAAGATTTAATTTTTGTATGTATTATTATTTGTGAGCTCTCAGGGTTCCCAGCGACATGGAAAGTCATGGAAAATCTGGAAAGTCAGGGAATTTCAAAGTAGTCAGGGAAAGTCATGGAAATTAAAAAATATATAGGAAAAGTCAGGGAATTTACAAATATTTCTTCAAAAGTCATGGAAAGGTCTGGGGAAAATGTTTTTTAAATTTGAAATCATTTTTTTTTCAGAAAAGTGTTACTATATTTCTCGCTACATGTCGCTGAAATTGCATGTTGATTGAAAAAATCTCTCGACTCTTGTCGGTTTCAAGATCGAGAAATTCCTTCAAATGCAATGCAGAAAAACCATACTATGGACAAAAGTTTTCTACATTTTTTAGACTTTTTAATGACATTTCACGTTCTAGACTTTGTCGTGTGGCATTCATTTGAAAACTGGCAAAGATTAAGTTTTTTTGAATTATAATGTTTTATTGAATTTCATTTTGCAATTTTCTTAAAAGGTGCTTGAATTTTCTCCTGGGGAAAAAAGTATGAACATCGTTATTACAATACAAATTTCTGATTTATATTTCTTTTATGCTGCTTGTTATTTTGTGTTATTTAAAGCAGATTTTGTGTATGCCCGATTGTGTTGCAATATACGAGATAAAATAGCATTCAACTAAATATCATCAGGAACTCAGTAGCACGCACTAATCTTTTAATACTTGAAAAAAGCAAATGGTAAGGAAAGTTTTTCGACTTACCTATTTCAGCGTAAGAGCAGGGTCAGGCACTTCGAGCAATTTAATCCAATAGAGTATAAAACTTGAGTATATCGACGTATACCATCACGAATAATGCACTAAAATATTTCTTTGATCTATCTTAAAATAAAATTATTATTATTAAATGTGTGATGAACGAAATGCTTGATTTCATAGTGAACTAAACTTATTAAATGATTAAAGATTACTTTTAATAAGTATTAACAGGTCAATTGAAAAGTCCCCGGCCTACCATAGTAAAACACATTTTTTTGGGAAAATTAGTTTTTTTTATTCAACATAATTCCCTTCAAGGGTGATAGACTGATTATAGCGACCCTCCAACTTTTCGATACCATTTTTGTAGTACGATTTGTCCTTGGCTTCAAAATAGGCCTCAGTTTCGGCGATCACCTCTTCATTCGACGAAAATTTCTTCCCAGCGAGCATTCTTTTGAGATCTGAGAACAGGAAGTAATCGCTGGGGGCCATTTCTGGAGAATACGGTGGGTGAGGAAGCAATTCAAAGCCCAATTCATGGATTTTTGCCATCGTTTTCACTGACCTGTGACACGGTGCATTGTCTTGGTGAAGCAGCACTTTCTTTTTCTTCAAATGCGGCCGTTTTTCGGCGATTTCGTCCTTCAAACGGTCCAATAATGCTATGTAATAGTCACTGTTGATGGTCCTTCCTTTTTCAAGGTAATCAATGAAAATTATTCCATGCGCGTCCCAAAATACAGACGCCATAACCTTGCCAGCAGACTGTTGCGTTTTCCCTTGCTTTGGAGCGGGTTCATCGTGTGCAGTCCACTCGGATGACTGTCGATTGGACTTCGGACTGAAATGATGGAGACATGTTTCATCCATTGTCACATATCGACGCAAAAACTCGGGTTTATTACACTTGATCATCTTCAAACACTGCTCTGAATCATCAACTCGTCGTTGTTTTTGGTCAAAATTGAGCTCGCGCAGCACCCACTTTGCACAGAGCTTTCTCATATCCAAATATTCGTGAATGATATGATGTACACGTTCAGTTGATATCTTTAGAGTGTCTGCTATTTCATTCAATTTCAATTTACGGTCATTCAAAATCATTTTGTGGATTTTTTTAATGTTTTCATCAGTAACAACCTCTTTTGCGCATCCACTGCGTTCACCGTCTTCGGTGCTCATTTCACCACGTCTAAACTTAGCATACCAATCCTTGATGGTTGATTTTCCTGGGGCAGTGTCCGGAAACTCGGCATCAAGCCAAGTTTTTGCTTCAACTGTATTTTTTCCCTTCAAAAAGCAATATTTTATCAACACACGAAATTCCTTTTTATCCATTTTTTTCACAATAACAAAAGTTCCTTCACTCAAAATGCTATAATTCACAAACTAAAGATCCGACAACTGTCAAATTTATACACGCATCTTTTGAGGGTTAGGGCTAACTAAAAAACATGTGGATTTAATTCTGGTAGCGCCATCTATGTGACAGGCCGGGGACTTTTCAATTGACCTGTTAGATTTATCTATTACAAGAATGGAGGAGATTTAACATTTTGCTCCTCGTAAATATTTAGTTTTTACATTTTGACCCGTTCAGATCAAGAGATTAAAAAGTGTTTTTTATTAGTCCTTTAGAAGAAAGCAAAGTTCAGTTTTGAGTGATGCAATGTCTCTGGTTATTACAGGGGGAAACAGTCATGTCATCAGCAGATGTGTTTTTAGGATGATGCAAGATACACTTCCTATTGCGTTTCTTGGTTGAAGGTTATTGATATAACATATTTCTTTCTTAAATTGGGTGATTATTTATTGGGGTTTTCCAATAGTTTGGTCATGGAATTTTCTTGGATTTGGTCAGGGAAAATCATGGAAAGTCAGGGAAATTGCCAGACATGTTTTGCTGGGAACCCTGTCTTATTGTATTTCTGTTAATAAATTATTGGTTTTTCTGTGCTTATTGAATCATTTAATTTGTTATATATCTCTTTTGTCCTCTGTTTATGGAAATTCTAATATAATAGAATTATTTATTTATGTTTATTTTATCTTCTCAGCTGTTCATACTTTTGGCAAATCTCATTCTCCAGATAGTGATCGTAAGCTCAAAATGGCAGATCCTACTGAAGCATTACAGAAGGACTGGAGGAACTATGAATGTCACACATGGCATTTAGAACCAACCGTCAGGTAATTTTATCGTAAACTTATTCTTACACATATAGATAGTGTGTTTATTCCAGTTTAAACTATGCCATGTTATATGTTGAAAATACTATGTAATTATATTTATCGCTCTATCAATTTATTTACATTCCTTTGAAGTATTTAGAGAGCTATATGCCTTTATTCATGATCTTATCCTTCTGAGGCCCCCGCATCCATCCTATTGGACATTTCTATTTTTCGTATAAAATATTTAATTTCAGTTGGAACATGTAAAAACGTACTGTTCATTATATTGGATAGTCTAGTGCTGCTATGTGTGCACCAAAAGAGTAAAAAAATCACAGCAAAATGTGTACTTTGTTTTAATATTGATAAATATATTAAATTATTTTCCTTCTTAAAAGATAAAATTAAAATTAGAATCTGTTCAGCCAGGCATTTGGTTTTAAAGTTTGGAACTCCTAATGTTAAATTCTGCATTGCAAGTAGTTTTTTAAGCATAACTCGAACATTACTTAATTCAATGAGCTGTAATTTTGAATTCACATATTTGAAGCTTCTAGAAATTGATTTCTGTTTTTAAAAAATCATACATTAGAATTCATATTTTTTTCAAAAACTAATTTCATAATAAATTTTTTTTAAAAAGGTAATTTATGAATTTTATAACAGAAATCGATTTCAAGAAACATCAAATCTGCCAATTCAAAATTACAGTTCATTCCACTAAATAGTGTTTGGGTTATGCTTTAAAAACTACCTGCATTTGCAATCTGTTTGTCAACAATTAAGAAGGAATTTAACATTAGTAGTTTCATACTTTAAACCTGTATAATTCTTAAACTAATTGATCAAATGATTTGCTGTTTGATATCCAAAGATAAAATTTACCGGAGAATCAAAATGTGATGTCAAAATTAGGTATTGGTATTGAAAACTTTCAATTTTGATAGAATTTCCATGTGTAGATGACCTTTATCCAAATTTTAAGTATAGCATCATTTAATAGGCGTTATTACTGATCAGTTGATATCAGGTTCTTATATGATGATTTGCGGCAGAGTCAGCATGGAGTGTTCTTTTTCTTTTTATTTTATTTTGCTGATTGTACATATATTGTCTAAAAGTGATTTTTAGATCTTTTTGGTGCGATCTGAGCAGGCTACGACTGTAACTGGGTTACCACTCACAAAGTTGTTGAATTAGTTCTGTGACCAGGATACAACTGTAACTGGGTTGCCACTCACTTTTGTGTTCACCCAGACAGTATCCGATGGGTAAAATGATGAAAACCCATATGTTGCTGTTATCTGTAATAGATATTTGTAAAGAATGCACAAATAAAAGGTTTGATCGTATATTAAATCCTAGCTAAGGGTAAAATTATAGTAGTAAAATTAATTACTCTTAATTACAATAATGAAGGTAACTTTCATTGTGAATTTTTTTTATGAACCCCTAACCTCAGGAAAGTAGACTGACTAGGGATGGGTATTTAAATAAAATCACACTAGAGCAATAACAGCCTACAACCCCCCCCCCCCCCCATTTATACAGATATGACAATTCTTATTTATTCCCACAAAATAATTGTTGTAAACTTTCACTTTAAGAAAATAAATAAAAGACATTAATACACCTAAATAAAGAGAGATAAGTAAAGTTACATAAAGTTTTTTATTTACATATTTATAAACACTAATAAATGCCAAATTTTTAAAAATAGCAGAGAAAACATAGGATGTAAACATCTGCAAAATGAAGCTGCATTGTAACTTCTATGAGAATTTTAAAATTATTCAATTTAGATAATTTATTGATAATTTTACATAAGTAAATTAACATTTTTATCAGATGTGGGTGTCCCTACTCAAAGACAACAATACATCGCACACAAAGATAATTACAATATACCTCTGGTCAGGGCTCGAAATGGAAAAATCCACGAACCGGAACGCTATTTCAAAATTATTTTGGACATTTTTTTTTTTTTTAAAGTATAGACAAATTTATTTCTAACCTAGTCATACAAAAATAATTTAAAAATACATTCAAGATTTTACATAATGAAAAAAGTTAGAGAGCACAATAAGCTATATCTATACTAATATTATAAAGAAGTAACGTTTGTTTGTAGGGGGTAATCTCTGGAACTACCGAACCGATTTCAAAAGTAATAGTGACAAATTGATTGTGACAGTGGCTGCTCCAACATAGGCTATATTTTTTGTCGGTGTCTCTACCCTCGATGGGGTGCCGGAGTAAAAAAGGTTCCAAAATTGCGATTTTTGTGATACTGAAGGGGATAGAAACTTAAAATTTGGCATAGCTGTTATTTATAAGATATGTCTCTAAGAACAGGCTCTAAAAAATTTGAAATTTAAAAGTGTGAAAGGAGGGAAGAGCGTTCTAAAAACGTTCTAAATTATGATTTCTGTGGAATTGTTAAGGATAGAAATATGAAATTTGACATGGCTTGCTACTTTTAAGATGCAAATGCACACACAGACACACAGAAAAGTTTTTTTTTTTTTTTTTTTTAAATTCGAAATTTAAAAAGGTTGCAAGAGCAAAAAAAGGTTCTAAAATTGCGATTTATGTGATACAGCTTGTACAGAAGCCTCGAATTTGGCATGGTTGTTACTTTTAAGATGTAAATGCTCGCTAAGAATGGTTTTAAAAAAACTCGAAATTTAAAAGGCTGAAATGAGCGGAAAACGTTTTAAAAGCATTCTAAATTACGATTTCTATGGAATTGTAAAGGATAGAATCTTAAAATTTCACATGATTGTTACTTTTAAGAACAAATGCACACACAGAAAAGTTTTTTTTTTAAATTCATAATTTAAAAGTTTGCAGGAGAAAAAATGTTTTAAATTACGATTTTTGTTATACTGAAAGGACTAGAAACTTGAATGGCAGTTACTTTTATGATACAAATACTTGCTAAGAATGATTTCTAAAAGAAACTTGAAATTTAAAAGGGTGAAATTAGCAGAAAGCGTTCTAAAAACTGTCTAAATTACGATTTCTATTTATTTGTTAGGGATAGAAACTTGAAATTTGACATGGTGTAAGACAGTGTCTCATTTTAAGACGTGAATGCTCACCCAGAACAGTTTTTTAAAAGTTTGAAATTTGAAATGTGTGCAGGAACAAAAAGCATTCTAAAATTGCAATTTATGTGATACATGGTATAGAAGCTAAAAATTGGGTATGGTGGTTATTTTTAAAATGTAAACGCTTGCTCAAAACGTTTTCTAAATTTAAAATTCGAAATTTAAAAGGGTGAAATGAGCAGAAAATACTCTAAAATCATTCTAAATTACGATTTAGTTGTATTTATTTAAATTAGAAACTTGAAATTTGGCATAGTGGTTACTTTTAGAGATGCAAATGCACGGTATAAACTGTTGATTAAACATTCGAAATTTAAAGAAGTGAAATGAGCGTAAAACGTTCTAAATTATGGTTTATTCAAAATTGTTAGGGGTAGAAACTAATTTTTTTTATATGTCTATTATTTTTAAGACATAAATGACACCACATTCAAAATTTCAAAAGGTGCAGAAGCAAAAAAGTTCTAAAATTGCGATTTTTGTGATTCGTATGGCCTAGAAACTGGAAATTTGGCACGGTAGTGGATATTTTTAAGATTTCAGTGCTCTCTAAAAACAGTTTCTGAAAATGTTTGAAATTTAAAAATGTAAAATGAGCAAAAAACGTTGTAAAAACCTAGTAAACTATGATTTATACGAAATTGTTAGGGAGAGAAACATGAAATTTCACATGGCTGTTACTTTAGAGATGTAAATGCACCCACATAACAGTTTCTAAAAACTTAGAAAATTTAAAGTGTACACATGAAAAAAATACGTACTAAAATTGCGATTTCTGTGATACAGTTGTTACAGAAGCTTGGATAACTAGACACTTGGAATTTGGCATGATGGTTACTTTTAAGATGTGAGTGGACGTTTCTATGAATGGTTTCTAAAAAATTCGAAATTTCAAATAAAACATGAAAAAAGCTGAAAATTTACAAAAAAGTTTCTAAATTACTATTTATTTGGAATTAAATTTAGTTCTAATTAATTTAAGTCTCATGCAGTATAAGAATGAATTTTACCCAAATTGTGGCTTAATTAGTAATTTTTTAACTATCCGTAGCAGTATAATTTCCTCTATTAAAACTAGGAGCATGAATACCACTTGACATCAACAATTACGCGAGCAAAGCCACGGGTTTTGTTAGTATATATATATAAAACTGGAACAATATGTTTTAATTTTTTCACGAACCGGAACAATATTTACCATAATTTCATGAACCGGAACAATATTTTTCATAATTTCATGAACCAGAACATCGTTCCAGTTTGCTCCGGTACATTTCGAGCCCTGCCTCTGGTAGTATCTCCCAAGCAGGATATTATTCAACCAGATCCGCCATGGTGACTTGTATCAGTTGGTTCACTCACCAAGTCATTATAATTTACTGAGCATTCTTAACTAGCTTCTGATCCATTTTACAGAGTATAACATGAGCCAATGACCTTGTTGTGTGAGAGATTAAAACATGAGCCAATGACTTTGTTGTGTGAGAGATTAAAACATGAATGAATAATATAAATTGTCAAGCATCCCAGAAAATGCTTGCCAGTAATGGTGCAAAGTGGAACCTCCCACTAGTTCTTTATTTATTGGTTTTTTTAACATTTACACCACATTACCATAAATTCTGTTAACTACAAAATATTCCTATTGGAGCAGGGCTAACCCGAAATCAACCATTTAGGTAGCTGCGACCACCATTCACCTCGACTCTTCTAACACCTGTTTTCGATTATTCTTCCAGGAAATATTTTTTTTATGGGTCATAAATTGATGTTTTCATTATATCCTCTCCTTTTGTTCATTACAGCTGCTTTTCGTCAAAAGTTATAAATCTCTGTAATTCCTCTTTCATCTTGTGTGGTCCCCCATTTAATTACAGATTTTGTATCTGCAAATAGTCTCTAGATGTATAGGGAAACAAAACATATATAATTTTGTTCTTATATATTTTATATAATTATTCTTTTTAGTTATAATTATTATTTCTCTGTATAGTTTATACAAAAATACACAATGCTTGGTTTATCACCAGCAGATTTAAATAACTAAATAAAAAATATTTTAAAAAATTATTTGAATCAATTACTATGTGAATTCTGGTTAAATCATTTGTATTACTTTTCATTTATCACAGTTAATTTCAATGATTTTCTTTCATAAATAGGCTTTTGTCCTGGGCTGGTAAAGGAATAGAGCCTTATGGTGTTGATTATATTCTTCAGAAATTAGGTTTTGCCCATGCTAGAGTTACCATTCCAAAGTGGATGCAAAGAGGCTGCATGGATCCACTAGATAAAATTTTGGCAGTAGTGATGGAGAAAATGATTGCTGCTGTAAAAAATGACAGAGAAGAATCTGGTGCCACAGCTTATGTATAAATGCTAAAATGTGTTACATTACCACATGTTTTTAACTTGTATAAAGTTTATGAATATAATTTAGCAGCTTTGAGAAAAACAATGCTGCTAAATGTGAATCTATGCAATTGTATTGCTCATTTTATGAGCATTATTTGCCACATTTTAACTGAAGTTTAAAAAGATTTATTCAAGATATTTTCTAGTATTATCTTTATCTGTGCAATATTTTTTATTTCTGTTATAAGCTGTGTTTTAAAAGCTTTTAACCGAGTTCAGGATTTTTTTTTTTTTTTTTTTCAAATACACAGAGTCAAAATTTACACTTTTATTAATTTTGCAATAATTTATTTTTTGATGCTGTTAATTCATATATGTATTCTTAATTAAAATACCAGCATGTAAATACACTCTAAGAATTAAAAAAAAAAAAAAAAAAAGTCAAAGCATCACAATTCTCTTATTACGATAATAAGCATTTTGTAACTAACAAAATCATATTTTTAAATTTTTTATTAATGCTGATATTTGGACAAGGCTCATAATACATATTCTGAAAGGTTTCAAAGCAGTTTTCATAGAAAATATTTTTAAAAAAATTGACACCCCCCCCCCTCTCCAAAAAAAAAAAAAATTGTGTTTTCTTAAAAGAAGCTTATTATACAGATTGAGTATGAATGTTTTTATATATATATTTGTTCAAAATAGTAGCATTAAGAAATCAACTTTTCAGAATATAGGCTGCATTTTGTCCACCAATTGCTGAATTGAAAGCTATGCAAAAAATACTCAAACTATCCAAATACTCAATTTTTTAAAATTATGAGTATTTGAAAAAACAGAATTTTGTTTTATGGTTTATACATTTTAAAAATTATTTTATAGATGTTACTGATGGTAAAGATTTTGCTAATCACTATTTTCTACTGTTCTCAAAAATAAGTAAAAATTACAATTTTTTTTTTAGAAAGAAACATGTCATGTAATTATGCATAAAAATAACAAAAAATTTATCCCTTTTTTCTTCCTCAAGGAACTTAATTTCATGGAAAATTAAGAATTTTTACTAAGCTGTAGAATTTTCAAATTGCAGTAATTGTGTAAGAAATCAGCCAGAGAATGCTCTCACATTTTTGCCTAAAATAGCTGCCTATTAGTAGAAATCACATATAAAAATTAGAAAAGTACTTTTGAACATATAAAAAAAAAGTGTTTTGAAACAATTATACATTTTTTATGAACTTCAAATTGAAGGAGAGAGGGTTCTAATTATTAAATTAAAGGAATGATAAAAGTATATTTAAGATTTTCTATATATCCTGTACTCTTTTTAATATTTTCAGAATTCATTATATTAATATTAATATTTGTAGGTATCTATTCTTAATATTTTGAAAATCCACTCATCTGTTTTTTTTTTCTGTAAAAATGACACTTTTTTTTGTCCAAAAAATTATAATTGCTTTTGAATGTTTCTGAAAATAAACAGATGATATTTTGCCATCCCCTCCCTCACCTTCTTAAAAAAAGAAAAGTTTTCATAAATTTGCATTGTTTACATGTTGTAATATTTTCATTCTTTCATCTCTGTAGAAAGCTTATCTTTTCGAAAATGTTAAATATATACTATTATTTTATTTTTATAAAATTGGTAATTTAACCAAATACAAAAAAGTTCATCCCCCCTCCCCCCCAAAAAAATCTGTTTTCAAATTATTAAAAATAATAGTAAACTTTGAAGGACTTAAAATTAAATTTGAACATATTCTGCATGAAAATACTTATAAAAAGTTCATACTCAAATCAAAATTTGTATAGCAATAAATTTATCTTTTGGAGTAAAGTTAAAGGTGAAATTATATATTGGTAGTGTAGCTAAATTGTATTTTAGGTTTTTTCATGCATTACCAGTTATTTATGAAATGATCTAGCTTGGTGGTTATTAACATTTCTCCAAGAATAGAAATTAATGCTGTAAATTATTTTATTTAATATCATTCCGTGTTTTGTTAATTTTTTTCATAAAACTTTTCTATTTATTTAAGCTTTGTAGTAAAAAATGAATGGAATATTGTTTTTATTATCAGAAATTTTATAATAATTCCATCTTAAGTAAATTTTACATTCTTCAAAAATATTTTGAAAAATAGTTAATGATAGAAATACTGTATGTATAATCACATTTGACTATATGAGCTGTTCTATTTTAACCCATTTATGTATTTTATCCTTGTTTTAAAAAATAATTTTAAACAGTTTTGCTCATAAATATTTAAAAAAGAAGTATTTTTAAACATTTATAGGTTTGCTTTTATGTATTCTTTTTTTTTTTTTTAAACAGTTAAATGTGGTAAAACGTTGTCAAATGCAACTGGTTATCCAGCATGTGTTCCCAATTTTCTCTCTCATTTTTTTGTCATGGGTTTGACTTTTTATTTCAAAAATTGCTATGCTGTGAATTCTTTGATTTTACATGAGCATGGTACATTGACTATAATAGACTGCTTCTTGCTCTATTTTAGTTATTTTAATGTTGAACATGCAAGGTTTGATTTTAAGTATTTCTTTACATTGCCTCATTGAGCATGGTACATTGACTATAATAGACTGCATCTTGCTCTATTTTAGTTATTTTAATGTTGAATTTGCAATGTTTGATTTTAAGTATTCCTTTGCATTGTCTCATTTAAACATATTTTTGATTTCATTATTTTTTCTCTATTGTTATTTATTCAATTTATGTTTATGCTATTGTTATTTATGTAATTTATGAGAAGTCTAACACAGCAAAAATGTTTTTGGGGTATACACAAATTTTTTGTTTAAGTCTGGGAATAATATATTTGTTTTCATTCTGCATGTATTTTCCATCTGTTAATGTTTAGTATTTCAAAGGAGATTAAAATTTTTGTTTAGCTTATAAAGGTTAAGAGTTAGAATACTCATTTATTTGTTCTCTTTTATTCTATTTATACTCTCCATCTATTAATGTGTTTCTATTTCAAAGGAGATTACTGATTTGTCTTTATTCTGTTATTGCCTGATATAATTTAATTTGAAGTTTTCCCCAAAGTGTTTATTCATAAATTTGTGTTAGTTTAGCTTATAAAGCTTAAGAGTTAGATTACTCATGTATTTGTTCTCTTTTATTCTCTTTATGTTCCCCATTTATTAATGTTTTGTATTTCAAAGGGGATTAAAACTTTTATTTAGCTTATAAAGGTTAAAAGTTAGAATATTTATTTATTTGTTCTCTTTATATTCTCCATTTATTAATGTTTTGTATTTCAAAGGAGATTAAAACTTTTATTTAGCTTATAAAGGTTAAGAGTTAGAATACTCATTTATTTGTTCTCTTTCATTCTATTTATATTCTCCATCTATTAATGTTTTGTATTTCAAAGGAGATTAAAATTTTTGTTTTACTGATTTGTCTTTATTCTATTATTGCATGATATAATTTAATTTGAATTTTTCTTCAAAGTGTTTATTCATAAATTTTTGTTAGTTTAGCTTATAAAGCTTAAGAGTTAGATAACTCAGTAAATTTTTCTCTCTATATTCTTCATTTATTAATGTTTTGTATTTCAAAGGAGATTAAAATTTTTGTTTAGCTTGTAAAGGTTAAGAGTTAGAATACTCATTTATTTGTTCTCTTTCATTCTATTTGTATTCTCCATCTATTAATGTTTTGTATTTCAAAGGAGATTAAATTTTTTGTTTTACTGGTTTTTCTTTATTCTATTATTGCATGATATAATTTAATTTGATTTTTTTCCAAAGTGTTTATGCATAAATTTTTGTTAGTTTAGCTTATAAAGCATAAGAGTCAAATTACTCATTTATTCATCTTCTTTATAGTCTCCATCTGTTAATGTGTTGACTGTTGTATTTCAAAGGAGGTTGAAATTTTTGTTTTATGTATTTCTCTTTATTCTATTATTGCCTGATATGATTTAATTTCATTTTTTCCCAAAAGTATTTATTCATAAATTTTTGTTAGTTTAGCTTATTCATTTATTTGTTCTCTTTCATTCTATTTGTATTCTCTATCTATTAATGCTTTGTGTTTCAAAAGAGATTAACATTTTTGTTTAGCTTATAACAGTTAAGAGTTAGAATACTCATTTATTTGTTCTCTTTCATTCTATTTATGCTCTCCATCTATTGATGTTTTGTATTTCAAAGGAGATTTATCTCTTACCTCTCATAGGTATATTTTTTTTTCTTCCAGGAAGTTAAATATTTGTATTATATATATTCCTCCATTATATTGAAATTTCTAGTCATGTAAATCCTTCATCCGGCTTTATTGCATTTAAAAAAATGTATTTAATCTAGCCCAAGTAGATAGTATCTTCATTCTTTTGATGTTATTCACATGCATGAAAGTATATTTTTAAATGACTATGCATGTTTTTATAGGTTTGTTATTTAATTTTATGTAAAAAAAAAGTAAAAATTTGTATGTCATGATAGCCTTGGAATTTAAGAAACGCTTTAATATCTGCCTATAACAAAAATATTAATCAATGTTATAAAAATGTTTGTTCCTAAAAATTATTTTTTGTATTGTCTTTATTAACTTTTCCTGAAAAATACATAAATGGTATATGTGAAAATTAAGTATTTATACACAAATATGCCTGTAAATTTATACATTGAACTCTGAAATGCCTTGATATCCTAACCCATTCTCTTACATTATTCTTCTCTGTAAGATTCCATTAAACCTCAAGTGAGAATTTCATTCATACATATTTTAATTTATTTTAATTCAGAAAGTTGTCATTTTCTTACATACATAATTTTCTGACATAATTGTTTTTCTCCTTTATGTTATTTATACTGTATTCATGAAATGTATATTCCTCCTAAAACTCAGTTTTTGTTATCTGTATCTTTCACATCTGTGTATATGTATATATATATGAATGCTCGACATTTGTGTGTTTGTGACAAAGGTCTACACTCGACCATCACTGTTTGTACTTTTCTGTCAACTTTGTGATAGATCACTTATTTATTAAGGAAAAAAAGTCCATATCAAATAATTATAAATATTTACCTTTTTTTCATGAGCTTATGATGGTTGTAGCAATTTTTATTTGCAATATTATTTTAAACAACTCTTGAAATAAAACTGTGATGAAATGTTAGATATGATACTTATCTTGTCAACTCATAATTTGGATTATTGTAAAAAATGTAAATTTTTGAGACATAAAGCATTTTTTGAAAGTAAGTTTGAGTATTTTTTTTTTTATTATCTCTTTAAACTTAAGTTGTGAGTAAAACTGTTACTTTTTGTTATGTTCTAATATTTCATAATAGCTTATAGGGCTACTTGATACACACAATACTTACAAGCAGTTTGAAATTCAATGTTACAACTTTAAATATTACACATTCTGTAAAACAAGTATTAACTATCTTAAGATAAAAATTCATATATAGCATTAAAAGTAATTAAAACCATTAAAAAATTATTTTTCAGAATTAAATATATTCAGAATTAAATATATTGTTTTTGAATTTTAAAGATTACCATATTTTGAACACTTTTTCAACCATTTCTTTGGCATTAAAAGAAGGTGGTGCTAAAAATATGTGCATTATTTAAAAAAAAAGTATTTATTGATATTAAATTTCTTTGGAGAAAAATTTAAGATAATTAAAGAAAAGCTTCTCTTTTAGATAATTATAACATTTTATAAATGATAAAAAATAAATTACAGTTGCAGCAGTTATTTAAGTGTTATTTTTAAACAGGGTGAACACTAGAGGCAAGAAATAGTTACTTTTTTAAAAATAGGTTACATTGTTGCTCAGTACACTCTAAAAAAAAAATCCGTGAAAATACAAGAGATTTTCCATAAAATTTTATGGAGAAGTTCCATTTTTCCAAAATTTCAGTACAATTTCCATAAATGACATTAGTTCCGTTAAAGAGATTTCATTCCATAAATATGCAGAAAGTTTTCCGTAAATTTAATGAATTTTTTCTGTATTTCTTTCAAAACAGTACAATGTCCGTATTTCTTCCAAAACAGTGCTATTTCTGTAAATGGTGTTTAAAGGTTGAGTACAGAATTCGCCTTTTTTGAAATTCTAATTAAGATTGTTGTACTTACTAGAGTTCTTCTAGGATACAGGCCTGGCCCGGCTCGACCCGCTGGCCCATTCTAACCGAGGCCATGTCAATTTATTGTGAAAATAATAGTAATATTTATATTTTTTAATGAAATATTTAGAAACTTATTTTATTTTTATAAATTACAGAATTTTTTTTTTTTAATCTACTTATTTTTTTTTATTTATTTTTTTTTTTTTGATAGTATTTCAAAATTATGATTTTTTTTTTCACTAATTTTTCTTTAATTTATCTTTCTTAATGTGAGGCAATATTGTGTTATTTAAAGGTTTCATAACATAATATCTCTGCAAATTATAGCTATGCAAATTGGTATTAAACTAAACTGATTTAGCTTATAAATTTATGAATTACGCTAAAATTTATTATTTTATAAATTATTTTACAAAATTTACAATTTTTTCCTTAAATTTATAAAATTAGTTAATATTTTTTCTTTACTTTTATAAAAATCAAGTTTTTAATTTTATAACGTTTTTAATTTATTTCGTTAGTTCATATTTTTATAAATTAAACTAATTTAATTTAAATTAAATCAGTTAGTCCATATTTAAACTTACCAATCCCAAAGTCATTAATTTCAAATTTTTTTCTCTTTTAATATTTTTAAAACTATTCAGTTTAACAGAACCGTACGCAAAAGCTCTCAGCATAGCTGAAATATAATAATTTAATTTATTATAAAATTGTTTGTTTGCATAAGTTTTTTTTAAATAACAGATTTTTAAAAAAATTAACAGCATGTAATAAACAATTCTGATTAAGATAATCGTTGTTTTTATTGGAATTAAAAATTAGATAATCAGGCAAATAATTAAAAAAAAGTATATGTTCGAAAAAAGAAAATGTTGGTACCAGTGTTGAATTCAGGGGGTGGCCCGGAGGGGACATAATCTGAACATTGAAATGTCTCCCGGAAGATTTGAGATTTTATACTTTTAATGGTCAAAAAGTGCAATCCCCCCCCCCCCACACACACACACACATGGAACTCGATAATGTCCCCTCTGGAGCCACATAAATCTCTCCCGGAGAAAAATGTCTGAATTCCACACTGGTTGGTACTATTACAAAAAGCAATTATTCCTCTTAATGCAGTGTTTTATGCATATAATACATAATGAATTAAAATTTATCTGTTATAAGGCACCAAATAATACAGCAAATTAATGAAAATTATGAAAAGAAAATACATTAAAAACATTGGAAAAATCCATCTACAGATAAAACCAAGTTTTTCCATCATAAAAAGGGATTCAAATAAGTAGCAGCATTTGAGCGAATACCACAACAGGTCATAAAGGCGGTGGTTTAAGTCATCAGATTAGTACACAGGATATTGCAGGTTCGGTTCCCGCTCGCAGCAGGGGTTGGTTAATTTCTCTAAACTCACTCAGGAATGAAAAAAATAAGCAGAAATGTATCTGTCCATTATAAGGTTGTCCTCGCAAGGTAACTTTTTTTTTTTTATCGTATAAATGTTATTTTAATGACATAAAAATTTCTAAAAAATACGGAAGATATCTGTTATAAAACGGATATTTCAAAATTCACGGAAAATTTCCTGGAATTTACGGAATTTTTTTTCCATTAAAATACGGAAATAGTACTGGCGTCTCGATTGCCAGTACAATTTCCGTTTTCTTCAGGAAATTTTTTTTACAGTGTAACACTGGTGTATTAAGTTTCAATAACCTATTATTTTTTAACATATAACTTTAACAACAGAATGTTTGAAATAATTTTGGGAAGTATAGACCTTGTTTCTTGTTAAGATGAATCCACACTATTAAAATCTATTTACACAGTAAAAATTCTATTTTTGCACTACAAAACTTACCCTGTTTTGATACTTTGAATTTCATGAATTTTCAGAATTTTTTTACACTAAAATCATGTTTTTCATTTTTTAGTGACAGAAGATGCCAAATATTCATAAAATTCTAAGTGTCATAACTTGGTAAGTTTTGGTCATAGAAGAATGACTTTTTACTCTTTTACTTGTTGGAACACAGATAAAGTTTTCTAAAAAAAAAACTTATAAGACCCAGGAACTGTATAATAATTTTAATTTCATAACTATTTTAAAAGTAACTAGTTTGACATAAATCAATTTACATATGATTAAGAACAACATTCGAGACATTTTTGCAATTGAAACTGTATCTCAAATAGGAATTAACTATTGGTGAATGGTAAGAAGGGATGCCCTGTATGAAAAAAAAATGTTGCTGAAAATAAAAAGCATTTTTAACAATGAGATTTGAAATTTGATAGGAATATTTTACCGTAAAATCCTAATTGTAAGACCCCCCTCGAATGTAAGCCCTCCTCTCTCTTTTAAGCAAGTTTGAATTTCTATTCCATTCCCAAATATAAACCCTTCCTCCCCCCCACACACAAAAAAAAAATCGGTTTGCATAAAAATTGATTTTATTGCAATGGAGAAAATTTTGAATATGTTGATTTTTTTTGGCAGATTTCCACTTATGTTTTTATATAATGTTAATGAAATGCCCTCCTCCCATATGAAATGTCCACTACCCTTCTCTGTCCTCAACACAAAAAGTTTCAAATCATGATAATCTTAAATTCTTGTGTCCTTCTTGTAATGTAACAATAAGTAAAAAATCATTCCTCTAAACTACATTCTTCCCCTCTATCCAAAATTTATACTTCTCCCTCCTCTGTCAGCATACAAAGTTTAAAATCTTAAAAACTCTTTATAAAAAAAAAATTATGCTCTATTTTTTGCTCTCTAGCAATAAATAAATAATCAGCCATTTAAATAATCTCTCCACCCCCAAAACGTCTGCTTCTCCCCTTTGCTCTCCCAGCAAAAAAATCTTTATATTTAAAAAAATTCTTCTGTCCTATTTGTTGATCTCTAGTAGCAATACGTAAATAATCAATCATCTAAATTACCTCCCTCCTCTCCCTCTGAAACTTACTCTTCTCCTTTCCTCTCTCTCTTCTCAGGATACAAAGTTTAAAATCTTTAAAACTCTTTATTAAAAAATATATGCTCTGTTTGTTGCTGTCTAATAACAATAAATAAATAATCAACCATTTTAATTATCTCTACCCCTGAAATGTCTGCTTCTCCTTCTTTGACACCTACTAGCCAAAAAAAAAAAAAAAAAAAAACCTTAAAACCATGTATAAAAAAAATCTTCTGTCCTATTTGTTACCCTCTATTAACAATAAATAAATAACTAATCATCTAAATTAAAAACGCCTTCCTTCTAAATTCACATTTCCCCATCATCCCCCCAGAATACAAAGTTTAAAATTTATAAAACTCTTATTTAAAGTAATCTTCTGCCTATTTGTTGCTCTCTAGTAAAAATAAATGGATGTCACCTAAATTTTCTCTCTACTCCAAAAATTTCTGCCTCCGCACCCCACACACACATACAAAATTTAAAATCTCTCAAACTCTATTTTAAAAAAATCTGCTGTATTTGTTCGCTTTAGTTTCTTATAAATGAATAATTAGTCATCTAAATTACACTCCTTTTTCCCAAAAGTTCTACTTCACCCTCTGTCTCCCCCACCCAGCAAACAGTTTAAAATCTTTAACATTAATTTTAAAAAATATCCTTTCTTATTTTGTAGTAAGGTAATTCATCTCATCTACATCATCTCACATAAGTATAACTCATCTAAAATCATCATCCCCTTTGAAATTTTTGCTGTATTTTTCTCGCAAGGGGGAGGGCAGTGTTGGATTTCTAAATATGCGAGAGGAAAGCAAAAATTTTCATATTTTTTCCAAGTTACCCATGAATTGTGTATATATATATATGTTTTAAAATAAATATGTTCTTTACAATCCTCCTCCCATTAACAAAATATTAGCCCTGAGAACAGCCAAACTGCAAAAAAAAAAACTAAAATCTTCTCTTTGCCCTTACCCCTTCATGTTTAGAAATTCACCCTTTTTTCTAAGGGTAAGGAATGGAAATTTAAGGGGAGAGTTAGATGATCATTTGTTTATTGTTGCTACAAAGTAACAATACAACATAAAAATCTTTAAAAAAATAGTTTTAGATATTAAAATTTGTGGAAGGGAATTTTGGGAGGGAAAGGGTGAAGCAGGATTTTTTTGTGTGCAGGGAGGGAAATAATTTAGATAATTGTTTAATTGTTATTGCAAAAAGTTATAAATAGAGCAAAAAAAAACTTTTTTAAAGATTTTAAAGTGTGTGCTGGGGACCGGGGGGGGGGGGGGGGGGCAAAGAAAAAAAGAGGACTTTTTTTTTGGGGGGGGGGGGTAATTTAGATGGTTAATATTTTTCCAACTTTACAAATAGAGCAGAAAACTAAGAATTTTAAATTTTAGGAGATTCATTTGGAGCAGGGAGAGTCTTCATGTGATGATGTTGGGGGAGATTTTAGGAGAAGGGAGTAATTTAGGTGGTAGATTAGTTTTATTTATTGTTATTATAGAGTATTAAATAAGTCGAAAAATAATTTTTAAATTGAAGAGTTCTAAAGGTTCAACTATGCACTTTTAATACCAGGGGTAGGGGCAAAGGGGGTAGCAGGAATTTTGACAGGGATTTAGAGGATTGATTATTTAGTGTCGCAATAAATAACAAATAAAAAAAAATATTTAAAATTTTATGTGGGGACAGGATTTTAGGGGGTGGATTTAGATGATTCTTTCTTTATTTTTTTTAAGCAAAAATCTGCCGAAATATGGAAGATTCTCGCACCTTTTCTTCTTCTAAATTAATGATGAAAACAGGTTTATAAATATATATTTTTAAAATCTCGATTATAAGCCCCCCTCCCAAATTTATCGTTTTTGCTTTTGAAAAAGGGGGGCTTACAATCGGATTTTACGGTACTGTAATAAAAATGATTAATTATTAAAAAATAACATATTCTTTCCATTTTTTGTTTTTAAGATGCAAGTAATGCTTAATTATTAAAAGCAATAGATTGTTGGATGGCATCTGTCAATATGTTTTTTTAAATCACTTATAGTAATCTGAAAAATTAAACATGCACGAAA
Organism: Maratus michaelseni; assembly: GCA_963931845.1. Classification (NCBI taxonomy): domain Eukaryota; kingdom Metazoa; phylum Arthropoda; class Arachnida; order Araneae; family Salticidae; genus Maratus; species Maratus michaelseni. The sequence goes on along the minus strand of OZ007586.1, from coordinate 437,399,116 downwards.
GTCATGAATTCTTTTTTTTTTTTGTAACTGTAAAATATTTCCAGAGAATGCTAGTTCTTGCCTTTTAGGTAGATTTCGTAAGAAGTACTACCTATTACATTCTCCCCTAAGTTGGAATTTTGAAAATTTTTTGCAGATCTATGCCGATTATGACTCTCAGAACCCAAAACTACCCCCAGTTCAAAACTTTATATATATGTCTATCTATCTATCTATCTTTTTATCTAACTATGTCACTTTTTTATAGACACGATAACTCCAATAATTCTGCACAAATCTCTTCCAAACTCATACATAAAATCAAGGGGCATAAAATCTTGGTCAAGTTTGTTAATAGAGAAAATCAAACCAGGGGGGGGGGGGAATGGGGTGCTTTTTGTGAAAACAGAAAAACCCCATAACATCTTAATTATGATATGTATTGAATCCGTTTAAAGTTATTATTACTTCTTGGAAAAGAGCCGAAAATTTATGTATAACAGATTTTTGATATTAAAAATGGCCCCAAGGGGGTGTTTAGAAGAAAAAAATTCATAACTTCGTCAATTCACAGGATATCAAATCTGCTTAAATTTATTATAAATCTCTTATCTAAAACTTTTATATTGACAAGTTTCTTATAGGACCAACCATTATAGCAAAAAAAAAAAAAAAACCTGCCGGCCCCGCCTGCAAACAAGTTAGATTTTGAAGTGAGCGGTCCCAGCTGCCTCATCATGGCAAAAGGTCATTTCTTCTGCAATTCCCAATAAACAGGCGCCCCACGGTCTGCGTGTTCGAAATCTACCTGTGCCTGTAGGCCGAGCCGTCAGAGATTTTTTATTTTGATTCTCATTAAACTAAATATGAGAATTATTTGGAAAAAAATATCGTAAAATATTAAATTCCAACCCAACACAAAAGATAAAACTAACTGTAAATAGAATAAACTAACTTACATACACGTAGCTAACTACACGTTCAACTGACTGATAAAGCAACTTTTATAATCAGTTGACCAATCCGTAAATTTCTTTAATACTCCTCAATATAAACACCTGCTAATTCCTTTTCCCTCCATATATTTAAACAGATCATTATCACCAAAGAAAAAAAAATTCTTTCACAAGAACACCAAAAGATTATTTTAACCAAATGCCATTTATCTATACAAACAGATTTATCTGGTTGAATGTATCGCTCAGCAAAATTTTGTTTAAAATGCATCTGTTGCATCCAAAAATCTTACAAAATAAACAAAGTTATATTAACCTCGGAAAAGTCGAACACAAAAAGGATTGTGAAGACTATATCGTCCAGTAACTATAATTATTCTTATAGCTTAGTCAACAAGGTCAACGTTGCTAAAAATTTCTCTTGGTACGTTTTGATTAGCAGAACTTACTTTATTCAACAGCTGTAATAAAATATATAAAGGTTGTTTTAGGGAATTCTCTGCAGTTTTGAATTTCTGTTTTCAATTCAAATCAATCCAAGGTTCAATGTATACACATCTTAGATGTGCTAATCAATTTTAAAAATATGTATTCATGCATTTTGTTTGAATGTAGCAAAATAATGTTTTGTTATTTTTGAAAGAGTTTTTCAATCCAAAATTGAGAACCAATTTTTTAAAATGGCGAATCAATTATAAAAATTATAAATAAAAGCATTTTACTTAAATGTGGCAAAAATGGATATTTAATAAAATGATTTTACACTTTTGATTTTGCTGTATTTTATTTTTTGGGAAGAAAAATTTGTTTTTCTCTTTTATGTAAGATAAATGTCAAATATTTGTCAAGCAATGACTTCCATTGTATGAGATAGAATTTCTTTTCTGAAGGATAGGGAGGGGGGGGGGGGATAGTTTATATAAACAAATCCATGCATTTCAAGATCTTTAAAACTGCAGTGATTTAAATGTCTCTCTTTAGCAGGTGCTTTGTTTTTTTCAGTTGGATGGCTGTGAATTTATGATTGTTTATTGAAGGCGTGTCCATCATATAAGGTAATTTTGGGTATTACCTTTATTCTGTCATATCAGATTTTTAGTTTCTCGCCGAAAGTTATGACTAAAAGAAAAATGTATTTAACTTAAAGTGAGATTAGTGAATTAATGAATCAGTCTGAAAGTGAAGTGAGTGAAACTAGTAAAGTACTTAGTGTTTTTTAAAATTCTTAATCATCTGACACAGAGAATGTAAAACCTGTTGCATTAGGGGATTAGATTACATATTGAGTGTTTTGAAAATTATCATACATGAAAATATTTCTATTTTTTTTTTTTTTTTACCATGGATATAACTAAATAATTTCGAGTGTTTTTCAAATGTAAATATATATTTTGGATTTTCATTTCTTTTTTTTTAAATCAATGCTAGTTATTCAAGCTTATATTATAATTCATTCATAAAATGAAATTGTAATGTTTGCAATGCTGTTTATATTGAGAAAGATTTAATGTAAATGTGTTATTTTTTGTTATAGCGCTCAGATATATAACTTTGCTTTCATTGCTGCGCAAAAAAATAAATACGCTATAATATTTATAATAATTATATATAATATTTAACTGCATTTTTTATGTAACTATGTATAAATGTTGATTGTATTACGTATATCTCTATTAATTTTGCTAATTATAATATGTGTATAAACTAGGGATATTCAATCTGTGACCCATGGGCCACCAATCTACCATTATAATAGAATAGAATAATCTTCCTTATTTAATGATAAAAGTTTTTCCTTAAATGACATTCAGACAAAAAGATTGTGCAACCTTCGATAAATTAACATTTTGGAGACACACAAAATATTTTCTTGTATATTATTTTTCTTAATTTTTTTAATGCCCTTGATTAATATCACACTTATTTAAATTGTATTTCGACAGGCGAAAAAATAACAGATTAAAACAGATGCAATATAGTGAAGAGTCACTGTATTAATTTGTGTTCTTGATTTCAAGTTTATATTGAATCATTTGACAAAATCTAACAGTAAGAAAGTAGAGATTACTTCTTAAAAGTAGTTAGTACTCACTACTTTCTAAAACAAACAATTGTAGTTAAGTATATTTTTGATAAAGTAGTTGTAGTTCACTGCTAAAAAAAATTGTTTTTCTAACCACTAGTCCTTGAGTACTATAAATTATATTTAAGAAAATGTGCTCAAGTACAACTTGTAATTTACATTGTCTACGTTTCTCCAACAGGAAAAAAATTAAAGCCTGTTTATATCTTTTTAGGACACCCTGTATATATATATATATATATATATATTATGTGTGTGTGTGCACTGTATCATATCATGGAATGATATGTCAATGAATGTTTAAAATTAAGGTACTGAAAAATTGAAAGCAGCTTCCCATGAAAAATTGTATATCATTGATGGAGTATGATCCATTATAATACAATTAGGAAGATAGGGGAATAGTAGTTATGAGTCCAGATTCTTTACAATCAATCCCTGAGTTTGAATTAATGTGGAATGGGTAAAAATAAAAAATAAAACTGCATTTGATGATGGTTAGAGCTAAGACTTCTGGATAGCTTTTATGTTTTATCAAACATTTTATCACAAAATCATATATATTATTTCTGTTGTCTACATCCCTTTTTCTAGGAATTTATGAAATGCACAACAACGAATGAGGTAGCATTCGAAAGGTTTTTGAAGTGGCTTCTGACATGGTATACTCATATTTCATAAAAACATGTTTTTTGATTAAAAATTGCTGTTAATTAAAAGTTAAATCGGCATTTTTTTCATAAATGAAATGAAAGGTTTCCCTCAAATTAGTGTTGCTACAAAAATTAAATACCACATTATATGATGCTCAACAATGATTCTAAAAAAATAAATAGTACAAAAAATTATGATTTCTCCACGCAAGTTTATTTTACATTTATGGTTAAAAAGCAAAATTGAAATTGAAATGTTAGAAGAAAAAGACTCGTTTGATCGAAGCAGTGGTATTTCACGTGTAGAATAAAAGGTATGCTTTGTTATATTCGATTAAATTGTATTTTAAATGCATTAAATTTATGTTTCTTTGTTTCTTGTTTTTCAAGAAGTGGATGACGTCATCTTCTAATGCAGTTAAAATACGATTGTTCATTTTTTTTTCTTGCGCATGCCTTTTGCTATCTTCAATCAGTTTTTACTGTAACTTTGATGGAAAATAAATGAATTAGTCAAAACGACATTAGTCAAGCCATAATATTATGGCTTGACTAATGTCGTTTGCATATATTTTTATTCTTAATTTTTCTTTAGAAGTTTAAGCCTGCATCTAAAAAATGTTAGATATTGCTAAAAATGATTTGACTGCAGTGTGAAATCCCCGAGCAGGTCCGCTGGTATTTTTTAAGATTATAAATTATGAAACATTTTGCTTAATTAAAAATTTTAAAGCTTATTGCCTTTTAAAAATACAGTCTAATTTGGTTATAACAAGCTCAAATGAAACAAGAACTCTATTTTAATGAGGAATTAAAAACATATATATTCCAGGAAGGTTATTTTTGCACTTATAATAAGAAAAGAGAAATTAAAAAGAAATCGGCAAATTCCCCAAAAATCCTTTTTTTAACTAGCGCAAGAACTGAAATTATGCTGTATTTAACAGATTTGCCATTTAATTTTATGATAAAGAAAGGTATTCTCCATAATTTTGTTTCAATTTCAGTATTTCATTACTCAGAAGTTATTGTTTTCGCTTTCTTTTTCTGTGAAGTAATTCAGTAATGATTCCTTCAGGAATGTTCTGTTACTCATTTAAGATGCGATACATGAGTGAGGTATTTTTGCAGCACCTCTGAGTGCAATTATTTTGGAAAAAGTAAACTCTCAAGTTCTAACTTTTTCAGAAAGCAATCCCTCCACTTTTTTTTTTTACACCACATTAAATCATAAAGAAAATTTTATATGTATAAATATTAAATATTTTAATTATATATTGACCATTTTTGTCAATATATTTTGTCATTGTGTTGACAGTTTGATTCAATATGTATCCTTATTTTATTTTTATTGCCTTCAACTGAGCTTTTAGAAGGAATGCAATGTTTTATTAAACATCACACACTTTTGGCTATATTGCTATAGGCAAGATGCCTTCAAGGAAGATTGTTTTTTGGACAGTGATCTGAATTCTAGTTTTTGTATAACCCTGAATGCCTTGCACAGTGTGCAGGTACCAAGCTCAAACCCGCTAGCATCTACACATATTCTTCATTTTGTGGCCAGTATGCTAACAACTGGGCTAAATGGGCCTTATAAAACGGGATATACTAATACTTTTAGCATCAAAATTGTCTTAAATTTTGTTAGCCAATTTTTGAACTGGTGTGCTATTAACACAGCTTCTTTATACTTTTCATATAACTTTTTTCTTTTGTACTTGGATAGCATTCTTGCCGTTTATGGTATAAAAAAGCAAATTCTGAAAATACTTTTATTTATTTATTTATTTTACTTCTGACATGACATCTCCTGCTACCCAAAACAAAACCCGTGCACAGAATCAAAATAATAATAATCTATATGGATAATATTCTTGCTTTGGGTTCAAGGCTAGAAAAATTTGTCTCTTTCAGAATAATACCTAGAATTGTACAGTTGAAAAACACTGTGTTTAGAAAATTTATGCTTATATTTTATCTTTATATCGAGTTTTAGACCTTTCGGGAACATGTATAGATTATATATGAATTCTTTTCTCTGTTTTAAGGCAACTTCATGCATAAAATGAATATTATGTAAAAAATTTAAATTACTAATTTTTAATTAATAAGCATATATGAATTTTATAATATGTATTTATCGAATAGCAATTCATACAAAATAAATCTGAAGTATTTTGTGCATGCATTTACATGTATTTATGCTGAAACAAGTGATGAAATATATAAACAAACCCTGTAGCCGCTACTTTTACACCATGTGATTCTCACTGTGACATCACATGAATATTGTCCATTATATTATAAAGCAAAAATATGTCCGTCACTAACTCTGACGTCATAATGACAGTGACAATAACCTACGCTACCACTTTTGCTTTTATCGCACATATGCAAGCATGCCACTTTTCCTCAGAAACATGGAATTCTGCTTTTTCGGCACTGAATTTTATTATTCTTGGGATCAATGTAAATATGCATTAAAATTTTTTACCTTTTTTTTTTGGGGGGGGGGGGGGGGCGGTGGTGGCAAGCGGATGAAATACAACAAAAACGGGAGAACGAATAGTGGCCGCCAAATTGAGTTTGTTTTCGCTTTCCTCCGATATTCTCTTTTCCCTGCCCTCTCTTACACTTGCCTGATCGCCCGCACCAAAGCAATTAACCATGCCGCGGGCGCGCTATAGCGCGTAAATTACGCGAAAAATTGTAGTTGGGATGCAAAAAAAATAGTTCTTACACGTCACATGGGACGCGTAAATTCTTCGAAGAATCACAAAATAAAGGCAAATTCCGTAAAAAGGACAGCGAAAAAACGGCGAATTTCATCAAAGGATCGCTAAAAAACACTAATTTCGTCGAGGAATCGAAAAAAAAAAAAAATCCAAATTTCGTAGTCGAAAGAAAGAAATAGAAGAAAAAAAATAAGAATAGAAGTAAAAGAAGACAAATTTCGTCAAAGGGCCGCAGAAGAAAAGACGAATTTCGTCAAACGGTCGAGAAAAAACGGCAAATTTTGTCGAAGAATCCGGAAAAACGAAGAAAACGGCAAAATTAATCGAAGAATCGCGAAAAAACCTCGCGAATTTCGTCCAACGTCCGAGGAAAGAACGCGAAATTCATTAAAGAATCGCGAAAAATGGCTAATTTAATTGACAGATCGCGAAAAAAGCGCAAATTTCGTCAAAGGGCCGTGGGAAAACTTGCATTTCGTCAAAAGGCCGTCAAAAACATGAGTTTCGTTGAAGGATGGCGGAAAAATGCAAATTTCACCGAAGGGCCACGGAGAAAACACCAACTTCGTCGAAGGATCGTGGAAAAAAACTACTAATTTCGTCGAAGAATCACAGAAAAACGGCCAATTTCGTCGAAGAAACGGCAAATTTCGTCGTGGGATAGCTAAAAACGACGAATTCTGTCGAAGGATCGTAAAAAAACGGCAAATTTCGTCGCAAGATCGCCAAAAAATGACAAATTTCGTCGAAGGATCTCGAAAAAACGTCAAATTTCGTCAAAGAATCTCGAAAAAACAGTAAATTTCGTCGAAGGATCTCGAAAAAAACGGCAAATTTTGTCGAAGGATTTCGAAAAAATGGCAAATCTTGTCAAAGGATGGCGAAAAAACGGCAAATTTTGTCAAAAGATCTCGAAAAAACGGCAAATTTCGTCGAAGGATCGCGGAAAAAACGTAAATTTCGTCCAAAGGCCAAGGAAAAAACGCGAAACTCATCAAAGGATCTCTGGGAAAATGGCTAATTTCGTTGACACATCGCGAAAACTCAAATTTCGTCAAAGGGCCGCGGAAAAACGTTAATTTCGTCAAAAGACCGTCAACGGGGGTTGCGTGAGGGCGTGTAAGTTCAGCTTTTTTTTGGTGAGCTTGTACCATGTTTGCATATGGTATTTGTTTCAATATATTGCATAATTTCAATTTTTGCACTCTCAAATAGAACCAAAAAGGGCCTTTGAAAACAGTACTCAATATACTGATTTCTTAAATAATTTCCAAGTATGTGTTTTTTTAAAAATCTGTCAAGAATAAATATTTGTTTGCTACAATAATATAAATATGTAAAGTAACATTTGCAGTAATATAAGTAAATACCCAAACTAAGCAGATAGTGTTGCCAGGGGTGGATCCAGAGTATCCTTTGGGGGGGGGGGGGGTATATATAGTATAGTAAAACCTTGGAAACGGGTCTTGTCTTTAATGGAATTATGTCTTAAATGGAAAAAAAATGTGGCTCCGACGGAAGGAACACCATACAAATATACCTTCTAAGACGAAAATCTGTTTAAAACGGATTTTTTTTTTTGCGATTTTTTTTTTTACGGATTTTACTGTATTTAAAACATCATAAGGAGTTCCTGTTTACAATTATATATATGTTATAATTCCTGTTGGTTAATTCCATTGTTAATCATGAATAAAACCTTTGAGAACGGGTTCTGCCTATACAAGAATTCCATCTTAAATGGATAAATGTTATAGTTCTGGTAGAAGGAATACTATACAAATCTATCTTCTAAAACGAAAACCTGTAGAAGACATAATTTATTTTACAGTTCCTTATCGAATCAGTTTTCCCAGGTTTTACTATAATGTGTAGTTTAATATTAATGTTAAATTAATAGAAAACTAATACTACTATGTGTATTTCCAATTATTTACAAACAAAAGTAGAGTAAATGTGTGAAAACAAAAATGCTGGAGACGGGAAAAAAATCAGTTTTAGACAGGTTTATGTCTTAGCAAGTAGGTTATTATGGTATTCTTTCTGCGGGGACCGTGAAATGTTCCCGTTTAAGAGAGAATTCCGTTATAGACAGGTCGCGTTCCCACATGTAGGAAGGAATATCATAGAATTATACCTGTTAAAACAGAACTATTCTTTAGTCTTTCGCGATTTTGTCTTAGCAAGTTTTACTGTATTTTATTACCATTAAAATACATTATTATGAAATAATTTTAGTTCTTCTAAAAATTGAAGAATAATGCTGCCGACGACTTATGTAGAGCTAAAAGTGTTTTTCCAAATATTTCAAAGCAAGCAATATAATAACTTTAATTTTCGAAAGTTCTTCGTAGTACTTATAGAGTAAAAAGTGTGAAATGGAATCTGTGTACAATGAAATTCTGTCTTAAATGGAAAATTTTCTTGGTCCCGGTAAAAGGAATTCCATACCTCTCTAAAACTTTTTTTTTCTGTCTTTAGCAATTCTGTTTTCACAGGTTTTACTGTGTCATAACTATTTTATTAAAATTAGAATTCCTCTTTATAAAATAATTTTATTTCTCTAAAAATAGAAAATTTATACTGTGAATTTGCATAGAGCTAATAGTATTTCTCGAATTACAGTAAAACCTGTGAAAATGGAAAATGCCTATAAAGGACTCCTGTCTTAACCAGAAATATTTCACAGTCCCGGCAAAAGGAATACCATGTAATTATACCTGCTAAGACAGAAACCTGTCTGAAACAGAATTTTTCTTGGTCCCTAGTGATTCTGTCTTGGCAGGTTTTATTGTAATTATATTGGCGTACCGATTTACAAGTTAAAAGATCAATTTTAAACTGATAGGTTAAAAAATTCTTATATTATGATGCTTAAAAACAATGAAATAAAAGCAAAATTAGCTAAAAAATTTGCATCATTGTTTCAAGGCTTCCTAAAAAAGAACCTTTTCTGTGCAAAATATAGTATAAAAGATAATGGGAAGTAGAAGCGGTACATTACTTCGCTGCTATGGATTTTCATTCTTTCTTTTTTTTTTCTTTTTCATTTTGCTTTAAAAGAAAGAGGAGCTCCTTTATGAAATTGTGAAACAGATTCAATCTCATGATCTAGCTGCAAGCCTAATGTATTTGACCGTGTGTTTTACTTAATATTACACATCAGCACAAAACCTGTGAAAACGGAATCATTAGGTACCGATTAGAGTAAAAAAAAATACTTAGCGGATATAATTGTATGGCATTCCATCTGTTGGGACCATGGAATAATTCCGTTTGAGACAGGCAGAGCCGGCACAACGTGTCGAGGGGCCCTGGCAAAGCACTTAGTGGCACCCAAGAAAGGCCATTCTATTTTGGTCACGTGCAGAAACGCAAGCATATTTACATGGCTTAAACTTTTTAATCAGTTTTTAAGCTTTAAATTTGGCACTGATGATGGAGCTTTAGAAGCTCCGAAACAGCTGCTTACCATTTTATATATTTTTATTTGTGCTATTTTTGCGTTGTTCCCTTATTTTAAAGGGGCATTTCCCTAAAAATTACGGCAGGAATTCACGGAAAATTCCCGTGAATTTACAATTTTTTTTTTCAGTGTCCAATCTTAATGAGAATTTGACCTTAGCAGATATGACTATGTAGTTTTAACTACATAGTCATATCTGCTAAGATCAAATTCTCATTAAGATTGGTGATGTTTGGTATGGTGAAGTTGTTAGCTGGAGTAGTATAGCAAAGAAGATAGTCCGACAAAGATATATGATGAATGCTGAAACGTGTGGCCGTAAATTTAAATATAACTTCGTATAGTGTTCGTCGTGTCGTAATACCTCATCTAATCTGAGTATTTTTCCGGCTAAGCTATCATATTCGCCCGCAGTCCGCCATCTTGTTTTTTAAATCAAAACATATTAAACTTTTATTATTAAATATAAGTAAATTAGTCAATAAAATTAAATAACGTGTTTATAATAAGTAAATATGGATGAAAATTATTTTGGAAATGAGAAACAAAACAAATATATCATCATTTAAAAAACATTTTTAATCAATCCTGTTTGTTTACATTAATGCGTTATGATCACTCTATATTAAAATAGACTGATCCATTTATCCAATTGCTTATTTCATGCGCAAAGGCACTGATACTTCTTCAACAATTATTTAATTGTAATGTAAATTATCCCCAGTTTAAATTTTTGTTACAGTAGATTATAACTTTATCCTCTAAGTTAACTATTACTTCTTTTCCTGCAGATATAAAAAACATATAATTTTGTAATTCAATCTATCACGGCCATCGCTAAGATGAGGGGGGAAGAGGACCTTAAATTGCTAAGTCAAATTTCAGTATTTGCCTACTCATTGAGAAGCAAAAATAAATAGTTCTCGCCAATTCAACAAGTTTTGCCAACTAGATTTATAATTTTGCCACGTTACCACAATTAGAAAATGTAATATAGTTCTTATTTGTAAAAAGTTTGGTTCGTGTCGGAATTTCCGATTCGTACAGTGCTGTACTCTAACCTGTATTACAATATTTTCATCCTTCTGTTTCTGCTTGCTGTTCCGAAAATTGAACAACCGAACCCACTAAAGCTGAATCTAGTGGTACATTTGTTACATAAAATTACATCATGACTCTCATCGTCATCTCAAATCTAAAGTTCAATAAATGTATAAATGTAATTAACTAAAGTCAATATTCAATTTTCCAGCATAATTTTCTCGGCAATGTCAAAATATAGAGTCGCCATCTGCAGGTGAATACTTTAACTACATGTTACCAACTTTTATGATTCGTTTAATGGCTATTCAAAAAGGAATAAGAATAGAATCATGATATTTTAGGGTCCTATTTTTATCTGTTGCAATACAACATATTGTGCTTGCTATCTTCATTATTTTTATATCTGAATTATATAATAGAACAAACCAGTATACACTAAAACATACTCATATTGGATATTGCATCGAATTGAAACAGGGAATCTATGTTGCTCAATCCACGGGGCATTTCTCACATTTTTTCATTTAAATTAACCTTGTACTAAAGGGCTCAAACTTGTAAATTAAATATTTATCTATCGTAATGCAGCAGCATCGATTTTTAAAATCTCATTTTTAACACTTTCCAACATAGTTGAAAATTGTTATTAGGCATGCCTGACCATCCACGCTGTAACTCACGTAAATATACTAGGATTTCCATGTAATTTATATAGGTTATCAAGGTTTACCATGACATATTCGGTATTGAAAATGAAGTGTAGCTATTATAGTTTTTTTTACAGGGGCACTCAAAAGAATTCCGTTTCATTATTGCCTATGGGGGAAAAAGTTTGCAGTGTATTTTAATGATGTTACACTATTTCAAAGATATTGAAATTGATATACATCACTGAGCTGCACTTCAAGATGCTTGCTATAAAACAAGATATGCATAGTGTGCAGGGTGTGCATTTATCGTTTATTTTCAAGAGACACACAAAAAAAATTCGGTTACAGTACTGTCTATGAGCAATAATTGCTGGAAGTGCGTTTTCAATTGTGGTATGCGTTTTTAAATTTAACTATTTTTTGCATAGTAGTTGCTGTGTATAAATTCTATAGATCATATACATGGCTGCACAAAAGAATTCGAGTGCATTTCCGCTTACTGACGGAAATTGTTGAAGGGGAATTTTCAACTATGTTATGCGTTTCCTAACTGAATTAAATCTTTGCATACTATGTAGTATATATACAAATCTATAGATCATATACAGGGCTGCACAATATAATTTGAATGTTTTTTTTAACTATAGACGCTTAATTGCTGAATTGGTTTTTCAAATGTTTTATGCGTTTTCCAAATTGTTTTTTTAATACATCATCTTTCACCTTATTAAACGGCGAAGTTTTGTTACACTATTCTGAATGTATTGGAAAGCGTTTCCTAATCTATTCTTTATGCTTATTTTTCTTTCTTGTTATATCTAAAAAGGAAAATTTTCATTTCCGAAAATAAATGTATTTTTTAAGCATGAAAATAATATTTTAGAAAATCGTCGCTGCTTTATTAAGGCAAACTCACATACCCATACGATATACATAAGATAAACATACCCATTTAGTAGAAAGCTATTTTAGTTGTAAAAGTGCGAGACATGTCCACATCAGTACGCATGAATTTGGTGTTATATTACAGCTAGAGGTGTGCACGGCCTGGGCAATTTTCATTTACAAGACTCGGGCTGGGCCAATAAAATTATTGTATAGGCCGAGTCGGGCTCGGACCGAATTTTTAACTTTGATACCATGCCAGACCCCCAAAAAATTGTACGTTTCAGGCCGGGCTCGTGCAGACTTCTATATTACACCAATCGGATAGTGAATAATTATTACCAACTCATCGGGGTGAATTTTTACGAATTGCTAAAACTTGAATCACTTTCTGTTTTTACGAGTTTTCTTCGAAAATAAACAAATTGCCTAAATGGAAAAACGCGTTGCTAAATTGCCGAGGGTCAATATTTTATTAAACACTAGCTGAACCACCGGGCGTTGCCCGAAACATGTTTTCTTCTAGCTATGTTTTGTTTTCGCATCGAGTCCTTTAATATAACAATAAAAACAAAACAAAAATAATTCTTATCATCCGAACCTGCTGAAATTTTAATCAGCTAAACATATAACTGTGCCCTCTTTAATATTGCGTGAAAAAATATGCATATTTAGAAGTATGAAAACTTAAGCCGAAGCGGCGCCGAAAAACCTCGCTTTTTAGTGTTTTCATCAAAAATTTCTCAGATTTTTTTTTTTTTTTTTTTTAAACACAATCTACTCGTCTGAACATAATTCGAAATTTTTGTAGGTGATGTAAATCCGGTCTGCCGAAATGCTTTTAAAAGATTGTGTCGAAATAAGGACGTTCAGTTACTTTTAGCGTAGAAAGAGTTAAAATTCGTATTTTTGAAAAACAATTGCACCGTCGAAAAGAAGAAGTAAGGTCTCAGCTTCAAATAGTATTTTTTTAATCGGTACCTCAGAAATTCAGCCCCAAGGGAGCGTTGCCGAAAGGGTCAAAACGTCAACCGCGAAAACTACCTTTATTTATTTTTTTTTCAATGGGTTAACTACAATATTTTTTCGAATTGATTACGGCGTTTAAGATGCAAAAGTACGAAATTTAAGAATATGGCTTCCCCTTTTTCCGTATCCCGAACGGCTCGGCCTTCTATATATTTAAAACGAAAAGCGCATTCTGTCAAATTTTCCACACGAATGTCGTCTCTTTGCGCATGCACCAACGTTTTTTGAAGGTTTCTCCCCTCAGAAAGGGGAAACACGATTGATTAGCCCTCATCTGTTTAGCCTAGGGGATTGAAAAGGGTTGATTGAAAACGGATGTGGAGTCACCATTGCATTGAAAGCATAGAGCTTCTAATATATTTTTGCTCTAAAGTTTTGCTCTATATTTTTCGCTAAAGCTTTTTTTATAAGAACTCGTGTTTCCACTACTAAATATGATATTTTTGCGCAAAATTTTAAAGAGAACTTGGATATAGTTATATATTTATAACGGATTAAAATCTCAGAGAGTTCGGAAGATGAGAAATTTTTTTTTGTTGCGGCTCCTTTAGGAGCCGACGCGAAAACAAACAAAAAAGCTAGAAGAAAACATTTCTTTTACAACTAGATAACAATATTTTTTCACGAAATTTTTACACGGGCTGTAAAACCGTTTTATTTATCATCAATAAAGATTTCAAAGAGTTCGGACAAAAAGAACTTTTTATTTTAATATGAAACGACCCTATGCAAAAAACAAAACAAAAAAATGAGCACTTTTATCACTAAATGTCAATATTTTTTCGCGAATTTTTCCTTTTAAAATATAATTTCATACAAAATCCGGTTAAAGGTATAAAATAATAAAAACTTGATGTTTCTTTTTAAATTTATTATCACGGGCCCGGGCAACGCTGGGCGGGGGTCAGCTAGTAGTACGTTAAGACAAACCGCCAAAGAAATACAGCATGTGGTTCTTCCCTTCTACGCGTTCGGGAAAGAAGGCACTGAGTATGCGCGAGCCCGCCTCAGCTGATTTGCAATAAATACATAAATAAATAATAATAATAATAAAATCGCCTTTTCGGTGAATTTTTAATAAATATTTCGGCTAATTATCAAACAATTAAAAATCGGAGCCTCAGGTGTATCAGAACTTGCCTTGGACTATCCTCATCCAAATTTTCAGACTTCTACGTGCAGTAGATTTCACTAGTCATCGTCAACAGACAGATAGATACACACGCACAGAGCTAATTTTTCTTTTATTAATATATATAGATCTCAGGATATACATGTGCGTAAAATTATTATTCTCCGAATCTCTATATAAATCTTAAGTAGTTTCTTGCATTTTTTGAGTGAAAAAAATAAATACTTAAACTACATTATTTTTAATAACATTAATAATGTTGTAAAGTTAATACTTTAATTTTTTGATGCATTCATCATTTCTACGGAATACGATGAAATTTCAAACTTTTTTGAAAAAATACAAATGTTAACTTACTCGTTCTTTAATGACTTTTCTCATAATCTTTATACAGCGTCATTCATAATTCCCTCCGGGGTTTCGAAACGTTATAGTAAAAAAACGAAGACGAATATGAAAAAAAGAAACATATGAAATTATTCCGAAACTATTCAAGTTTTACTTACATACATTACAGGTGTTCTATGTGTGAACCCTTGGTCACACGGCATACATCCATGCGATAGTCCAGTTCCTGCCATACTCCGTTTCTTTAAATTTCCGGTACCACACATGAATTGTTTTGTCAATTGATCCCTGTTTTCGATATTTATTACGAAAGGCCCGTTGAACTGACACCACTGATGCAGATTTAAAGAAACGGAGTATGGCAGGAACTTGACTATCGCATGGATGTATGCCGTGTGACCAAGGGTTCACACATAGAACACCTGTAATGTATGTAAGTAAAACTTGAATAGTTTCGGAATAATTTCATATGTTTCTTTTTTTCATATTCGTCTTCGTTTTTTTACTATAACGTTTCGAAACCCCGGAGGGAATTATGAATGACCCTGTATTGTTACAATCAAAATCTACTGATACAGCCTTTCTGAAACACAGTTCATTTAAAAACACTAAACAGTCTAAAAAAAAAAAAGAAAAATTTTAGCGTATGATTGGAAAACAGCGAAAATAATAATAATTATTATTTTTAATATTCAACATCACCAATATATGACCTCATATTTTAAGGACATTAATCTGCGATTATGCAAAGTTGTGCATGGGACTTTTATTTTTTGGATTTTGGCCAACATTGTGAGACATCACTAATGACATTTAAAGATTTTTTTTGCCTTTAAAATATTTAGGACTTTACAAATGTTTTTTGAACACGCGCTTCTTTAAAGGTCCGTTTATATGCTTGCTAAGAAAGTCTTGCTATGAGAGTCGTAAATCTTTCGACTGGCCATTCTTTTCCAAAGGTTTTGTGGTCATCAACAAAAGAAAGGGGTGGTGATATACCTGTCAGTGAAGTCCCCTGCTGACCTCTGACCTTTAGACATGCTAGAAAAGTCATAAAGGTTCGAACAGACTAGTTTTCAAATTGTGGTCATTCACTCTCTTTTATGTTTTATGTTAGGACTTTATAAATGTTTTTTGAGCACGCACTTCTTTAAAAGTCAGTTTATATGCTTGCTAAGAAAGTCGTAAATCTTTCGACTGGCCATTCTTTTCCAAAGGCTCCTGTGGTCATCAGCAAAAGAAAGGGGCTGTGATATACCTGTCAGGACCACAGCCTTTTGGATGTGGTCCGATGTCTGCCAAGGGTCTGAAGAATATCATGGAGAAATTTGAAGAGACGGGTAGTTTTGAAGTGAAATCTGGAAGATGCCGCTTACAGCGCCATCTATTGATACACTTTGGAACTTTTCTTTCATATGCCATACCGTATCCCCCTTCTTCCAATATATTCAGTTCAAATTTGAAGTCATTCCTTTTTCACAGCATTTTGAAAGTGGGACTTTAATCATAATCACCCTGTATATTTAATTTTATTTGAAGTGTTAAAATCTTACTCACAGCTCGTCAGCTTTTCTAAGAATTTAACACAAATTATTAAATAAAGCATATATTTTAGAAATATTTTGTCAAATAAAAAAGAAAGAGACATCCTTTCAGAAGAATACACAGAAAAAAAAATTAAAAATATTAATTATTCGAGGATATACTTTTAAAATACGAATGCATTACACGCCCATAGGTTGGGGAGGGGAATTGGAGACCTGACTAACCAACTCTCTTTACTTAATGGAAAAATTTAACAAGAAAAAAAATCACGTGTCAAGCATAGATTATGAAACACTTTCCAACAGTTCCAGAATACTTTAACAAAGCTTCACTATTTAATAAGGTGAATAAAATACCTATGTAAGCATTTTAGAAAACGCATAATACATTTGAAAACAAGATTTCACCAGTTACTGTCCATATAGACAGAAAAGCCTGTATTTGATCAATAAATTTGTATATATTCTACATTGTGTGCTAAAATTTAGTTTAGTAAGAAAGCACATAATAGGTTGAAAATTCACTTTCAGCAATTTTCAGTAATAAACAGAAACATACTTAAATTCTTTTGTATATTACTTGCAGATTTTTATACACGTCACATATTAAGCTAAAATTTAATTCAGGGTAAAACACCGGTGTTTTTAATAGGTTTGCAGTCCTCCCAAAAAACATTGATATCTAAAAATCGCAACAATATGCGGAACATAAAAAAAAAAT
Organism: Maratus michaelseni; assembly: GCA_963931845.1. NCBI lineage: Eukaryota > Metazoa > Arthropoda > Arachnida > Araneae > Salticidae > Maratus > Maratus michaelseni. The sequence goes on along the minus strand of OZ007586.1, from coordinate 437,381,888 downwards.
GTCTTCAAAACTATAACCAATACGATTATAATTCAAAAATGGTTCGACAAACCCCGACACAGCTTTAAAAATCTTTGAATATATTAGATAATATATTTTAATAAACATATTTCAATAAATTAGATCTAAAAAGGATTAATATTAACCCATTTTCAATTAAAATTATTTTTTATTATATGAAAAGTAAAATTATTTAAATGCACATGTCAAAGCATACATTTAAACACACTATCAAAGCTGAAACATAACAAAAAAGTACGTCTTCTCACAAAGAAACTTTCATTTCAACTGAGGCTAGGAGCCGCCGGATATGACTTATACTCCTGAAATACACATAAATTGACGCACCAGTTAGTCAACTATTATAAAATAGGCTTTTTACAATTGTTGAGCAAATTTTAATTTATGCCTTTTTGGCCAGGATTTTGCATCAAATACTCCACTGTGGGGCGCCTAAATGGTGCTTCTGAAAGTTTTAGTAAAGATGAATTCAATTGGAGAGACTCAGAAAAAGCTTCAAAATAACTAGTAAATCTGCAGATCAGGAGCCTCAACGTCAGCTCTAAAAGTCATTGTTTTCTAATCTCACTTTTCATATTCTTTAGCATCTTACAATTCGCAATTTAATGTTTTTTTGTTAGATACATATTTATAGGCATATAAAATACTTCGGAGGTTTCAGAAACTAAAAGCGTTAAATTAAACACGGTTTATGGAATGATATTTAGAAATTCTTATAAACTTCTTATTCTTGTTATTTTTTAGATTAAAAAATGCATTTCTTATTTTGATATTCTTCGAAATATGGTTGCTAAGCAACTAATAAAATAAAGAGGAAAGAAAAAGAAATCCATTTTAAAATTTGTAAAAAAATAGGAAAAAATCAACCAATTTATCAATTTACAATATAAATCATTTTAATTTATGTTTCCCGAACAGTTGCAAAAAATTTTCCAATAATTTAAACAATTAATTTCTAAATTCTAATAGATGTATCGGCAAATTTTCAAGGCTATTGCATAGATTTAAGACCTCCATATCGAAAATTTAGTATCCTTAATTTACGTTTAAATCCATTATTCAAATATGTGATTTTCATTTCAGTTAAAAATGAAATTTGAAAATCGTCTGCGTTCCCATAGGAAAGCATTGTGACTTAAAAGGAAATGTTCTATATTTTTTCGAACGAATGAACCAAATGTAACTAAAAACTATACAGCTAAATCCGGGTACCTCACCAACATACCCACCAAAAATCAACTTAATCGGGCGCTTTTTACGGCAGTTATCGCGGAACAGACAAACAAACAGACAGACAAACAGACGGAAACCAAAAACTTTTCGTATCTCCACAGTGATCCTTCACTGACGTTTCGGCAATTAAAATTTTAAACCTTAATATTTAATGTATGGTGTGGTTACATTGATCAAATGCATTATTTTCCTGAGAAATATATTTTGATTACCTACAAAAGAATATATCCAATCACCTAAAGGTGGATTCTCTCGAAGAGATGTTAATTTAATATGAAATAAAATTACGGCAAGTTTGAGATTTTTTTCTTAGGATAGATTGGAAATTAACACAGTACCCTGAAAAGTAACATTACATAATTAATGCACTTAAAATTGAAAAGTGTTTCATAATTCATGCATAGCATGAGAATTTTTTTTTCTTTAAAAGACGCCAAAACATTTTTCTTACACACTTTAGAAAATCTCATCACATATAATGCAATTTTTAAAATTTGATTTTCACAAGAATTTTTAAAAATGCAAATATTTGTGGATATTGTTATATAAGTAAAAATTTTAAAATGTATTCATTTTTTTTTTCCAAATCCTTAAGGACACAATTATTGAAAACATAGTACGTCAAGTTTGGGCGTCAACCGAAAAACGTATGGTGAGAAAAGTATATTTGGAAAATGTACTAGAGAACGACTAATCCTGTTCCTTAATTTTCCATTGACTATGAGATTTTGAGATCTTCAAAGATCGCAAAAGTCTTAAATACACCATAAAAGTATAGAACAAGCAACTCGTTTCGAATTAATAAATTTTTCTTCGCGTGAAGCTCGTGTAGCTATTACTACAAGAACAGGAGTAGAGGTCTTGTTTCTACTATAATTTTGCTTCTACAAGTAAAACCTGCTAAGTTGGACTCACCAGATACCCAAGACTGTAGACAGAGAGGGGTGTGGGAGAGAGAAAGGGGTAAGGTGTGCAGTTCACCCCTCTAAAATTTTACAAACCTATGTTTATTTATCGAAAATTTTTGAATTACTTCATTTTTAGAAATGTTCACTACATTAAATATACTATACTAAAATTATTACAGTGAATATAGTATCTTATAATTAATTGTACGGTGCGGAACTGAAGGGACCGGAAGATATTTCTATTTAAACGGATTTTTGCTTTAGCAGGAAAATTCACCTGCTATAATTTCATTGTATTCTTGTCACCGGGACCATGAAACTTTTCGCCGATTTTGACGCGCATAAAACGATAATATATTACAATTTTTAATGCACCAAAAGAAAAAAACTATACACGATACGACGGCTATTTTAAAAACGTAAGGTATTAAAGTGTACCTTAAAACCATATTAAAAATCCGTGACGATTGATAAATTTTTACTAAAACCTATAAATAAATTTTTAAAAAAAGGACAAGAAAACAGACAGAGAGACAAACAAATGCATCATTTTTTAATCCTAATTAAATTGAAAGGGGACCACCAGCATTAATTTTTCGAAAAAAGAAAGAAAGAAAAATTATGAAAAGCGGAACACCCGTTCAAGAGTTAAGAGTCGTACAATAAGAATCCGTTCAAGAATTGTGGACATACATTAAAAGAAAAAAAAAATTACAAACGAATTGTTTAATTTCCTTCATTGGAAGTCAATTAAAAAAAAATCTTGGAGGCACAGACTGTTGTTGCTGAAACTTTTCTAACAGGAATAAACTCTGTATGGATCAGGCATTGATTAAAATTGGTGAGTGAATGTTTGGAGTCAAATGTTTTCACCTCTCCTTTTTTAGGTGCGTTCGTAATTATATAAATACGTAGCCACCTATAGTGGTCGTCTAGTTCGTCCGTCTGTCCGCAAAACTACCCAATCGAATGGTTTGCAATTTAATATATAGAATCATTGTAGAATTTTCTCGAGTCATTTCAAATTTTATGAAAATCGAATATAAACTTAAAAATATATTAATAAAAGTTTTTTTCATTCTATTAAATCCTATCATACGTAATTAATTCAATGACATCCCGTGAAAGGTAATGATTCTAGGTTGCCACGGTGATTACGTCCTATTTAAGATGGAGTCATATTATTTCCGTATTACTAAATTTAAAAACCGAATTTGTATACTAAAATTGTTTAATTATAGCAATCATATAATCTACTGACAGTTTTTTGGATGGATGTTTCCAGAGAAATAGATATAAAAAGAGTCTAAATATGGATTTCAAGTTCTGAAATTTTCAAAGCTAGGCTTAAGTTTTCCATTGCAATTTTCAGTAAATTTCAGCAAAAGATAAAATGTTGTCAACTTAAAATGTACTTATTTTATTACGGAAATTAATCACATAATAACAGACGATATAATTCATTTCACTGAAATAATAACAATAATTTTTTTTACATTGTTTTGTATTGGATATTTGCGCATAGTATAATTTTAATGTAACAGAATTGTAATTAATTGTTTGTAAAAGTGTATTGAAACTTAATTTCATAAAATAAAATTAATATCTATAATATGAAAATTTGCACATAAAATAAATTTTGTATTCATGCATTTTGCATAAGAGTGCAACAGCTATTGCACCAAAATCTGGATATTTATAAAACTAGTTATAGTACGAACGCACCCCATTTGTCACGTTTGACGTACAATTTCCAACTTGTTTTATTATTATTATTATTATTTATTTTGATTGCTGTACATGTTACTGAAAAAAAGATATTCTATATACTAAAATATATTCTTAAATTTTTAGGTTAGTTAGATCTATCGTATTGCTATGGTGGGAACCTAATTTTGTATCCAAACATGTAATATAAAGATTATTGTCTAGCGTTATTTAACCCTTTCAGGGGCTAATAATTCTTTTGCTGTAATGTTTGCTGTAAAACACCAGAATTTTCGAACAGTTTAATTTAAAACTAAATTACTAATGTAATTTTTATTTATTTATTTATTTTTCATAAATTATGAAACAGAATTTTATTCGAAAATTCTCCTACAAATTTTGTTTAAAATTAAGTGGTATAAATAGTACACCGCCGTCCTTCAAAGAGTGAATAAACTGATGATCTACATTACTATATTTGACCACTGATATCATAATATTGCACATTTATCATAATATTTACATCAAATATGTTTCACACGTTAGATGCAAGCGTAAAAAATTATACATGTTTTTTCATTTCAAATCTATTTATTTGACCAGAATGAGGAAGATAAACAGGTTTCCTTTCAATTTTTCCCTCACCGATGCAAGTGTTGTAAAACTGTTCTTTTTAATTCAAATAAAATTCAGGTGTATATATTTAAATGTAGATAATAATCTGACTTATTCATATTTTGCCTCTTTTTATTTTAAAAAACTAGTAATCTCCCAAAATAACTCATTTAAGGAATTTCTGGGGTTGGTGAACCCTCTTACAAAGTTTATAATTATTTAAGTGCGCGTTGAACCAGCTTTTTTCCATTTATTTTTCTGTAAAGTGCAGTTATTAAAATCATATATACCTTCTCAGCAGTAAATTGAACTCCATGTGTACGTTTTCAATAAGAAGCTAAAACGTGGAGGAGAATCGGTTTCCCAAATTAATCTGAGTTAATTAGTCGGACTGAGAGGTTTGACTGAAAACTAATTAGATAAAATACGGGAAAATATACGCAACTGTTTTTTTTTTTTTTTTTTTTTTGAGAATTATGAATAATGCGTCACATTAGAATCACAGTAACTTAATTAATGGGAATTAAAAGGTAGGTTAGGAAGCAAACAAAAATTTGTTTAGTTAATTTGTTTCGTACGTTTATAATTTGAAAAATCGATTTTTCAAATTTAATCTCATTATTTTGTTTTGTTTTTTTCATTTGTAATCTGGTTTTATATGAGGGGTGCAGACTTTTTATCTGCAGAGCTAATTATAAAAAGTAAATGCGGCAGCTTCCATAGAAGAAAAGCACTCAGGACATTGTTTAGTAATAACAAAATAATACTAATAACGAATAAATAATTTTCTTATTAGAAAATTGTTTTGTAAGCAGAATATTTTCAAGTTCTGTCTTTAGATAGGCATCATTAACTAAATAAATTAAATGTTAGTCTCCATTCAGTAATTATGTCACCACCTTCGAGTTTGTTCTGTAAATTTCTTTTTGCCTGACTTTATTATCCATGACTATATCGATAAAATTGTCACTTATGTTCGGTGCTGTAGTCATAAAAGAACCAGAGTGTATACACCAGAGAGTGTTTTTATCTGCAGAGATAATTATAAAAAGTAAATGCTTCAGCTTCCATAGAAGAAAAAGCACTCAGGACATCGTTTAATAATAACAAAATAATACTAATAACGAATAAATAATTTTCTTATTAGAAAATTGTTTTTGAAGCAGAATATTTTGAAGTTCTGTCTTTAGATAGGCATCATTAACTAAATAAATTAAATATTAGTCTCCATTCAGTAATTATGTCACCACCTTCGAGTTTGTTCTGTAAATTAATCGAGTTTGTTCTGTAATCCTATGATTTACTTGAGAAACAGAGGGCGTACGGAACTTCTTAAAAAAATCCAGAGGGTATATGCGGCGTATACCATCGTATACTCTCTGCTACAGCCACTACTACAGCCATATATCATTATAAATAAAGGATGCCCTTCAAATTTTTTTGTTTCTGGGATGTTAAGGGTAAGAAAACGACAATAAAGAAAACAACAGCAGTATGTTTTAAAAGAGGGGTGTGAGACTGAAATGGGATTTGTTTGTTAAAGTAAGACTCAAAAGAAAAAAAAAACCCTAGCCGAGAGGGGGGGGGGGGTCTTAGGTTATCTGGTTATCTATCCCACATTCCTATTAACTTTGTGGAAAATCCTCCCACATTCTAGAGAGCAAGAATGATCTGACTAGAATTAAATAGGAGGTGAAGCTAAAACTTTCCAGCACCTATGTACCGAGCAGGTGGTTTCCTTAAAGGCTAGAAAAGGCTTCAAAATTTCATATTTAAAGCAGTTTTCTCATATATATATATATATATATATATATTACGTGCGAATAAATTATTACATCATTCGATAATTTCCTAAGTCTGAAAGTATATAATGCTTACACCTACAAATAAATGGGGAAAAAATCTATAAGCTGTTCTTTTTTTTTTCAGCTAAAAGTTCCAGAGAGCATTGCAACGTCCCTTATTCTGCCGGGCAAGATCTCATCAAAATCTAAACAGGGGCAAATTAACTGGGCGTCTTAACACTGTGTAACATACATGTGCAGAGTTGCCAAGTCTCTGGTTTTTTTCATACCAGTATTTTCTTAGAGAAAATGTTGTTATTTTAAATTGGAGAATGCTCCGATTAACTAAAGCAACATTTTCTGTAATAAAATACTGGTATCCAAAAAGCCAGAGACTTGGCAGCTCTGCATGTGAATAAGGAAATAGTTTAAAAATTATGTTTAATGTGAAACGTGTTTGGGGATAAATTGTAACATAATTGGATGTTTTTCTAAATCTGCAGTCGAACCCCGCTATAATGAACCCGGGATATAGTGAACACTCGGATATAGTGAACTTTTTTGCTGGTCCCGTCCGAACTCCCATTTAACTAATGTTATTTTATACGCTTATAGTGGACAGTTGAGATTTTGGTAGTTCGCTTATAGTGGACTCAAATTTTATTTCCCCAGATTTCTTTCTGCACATGATGACATGGCTTTATATTGTGTCAAATTTCACTCTTTCATGCTCATCGCCTAAACAGCACATGCTTCTTCTTCCCCTCCTCTCCCTATTACTGGAACAAACCTCGCTTCTTCGTTTCTCCCAAATTCTAGGAATAAGCTCTGGTGTTCACTTGCTAACTTCGTTCCCGGCCCTCGGTATAATCGGAACAGCCCAAGAATGCCCCTCGTTTTACAGTGTCTCTCTTCATTATTCTTTTGATTGATTTGAGATAAGAAGACGTTTTTTGAAGAGCAGCTAAAAATTTTGTAAAAATGGCGAATTCTTTGAAAATAAAAGCATTTTCGATTGATGATAAGGTTAAAATAATTAAACGTATTGAAGATGGAACAAATCAATCGGCATTGTGCAAGGAATTTTCCTTGTCAAAATTTAGTTTCGAACATTTGGAAAAATCGCAATGCGACTCTTGCTGCACACAATAAAAAATTGGATTCTTCAAAGAAACTACGTCGGGCTGAAAGAGAAAATGTGGAAGGAGCTCTATTAAAATGGTTCGCCATTCAGCGGAATAGAAATCTTCTTGTGACTGGACCCATGCTTCAAATTAAAGCGAATGAGTTTGCCGAAAAATTCGAAGAAAACAGTTTTGTGTGCTCTAATGGATGGCTGGATAGGTTCAAAAAACGTAACAATATTTCTTGTGGAAAGATTGTTGGTGAAGCAGCAAGTGTTTGTGCATCGGATGGGGAAAAGTGGAAAGCTCAAGTGTGGCCGGATGCAATCCAGGGTTATGAAGAGAAGGATATTTTTAAAGCTGACGAAGCTGGATTATTTTACAAAATGACTCCCGATCAGACGTTAAAATTTAAAGGAGAAAAGTGCACTAACGGGAAGCTCTCGAAGTGAGAATAACTGTTCTTGTATGTGCAAATATGAACAGATCAGAAAAGCGAAAATTAACTGTCGTGGGTAAATCCCAAAAACCAAGGTGTTTTAAAAATGTTAAAAAACTGCCCGTCAATTACAAAGATAATCAAAAATCCTGGATGACTTCCAGTTTTTTTTGAAGAACTTCGATAATGAGACAATGATTTGTTGAAGCAAAAACGTAAAATTTTTTTCCTTGTCGACAATTGCACAGCTCATCCCCACTTAGAAAATCTCAAATGCATTAAGCTCGCTTTTTTGCTTCCAAACACGACTTCTGTGCGACAGCCCATGGACCAGGGTGTTATTCGCAGCCTGAAGTCCCACTATAGGAAACAGCTAGTGATGCGTATTTTGGAGAACTATGAAGAGAACAATACTGAATACAACATCTCACTTTTGGAAGCAGTCGTTTTGTTGTAAAAGTCATGGAGACAGGTGACATCAGCAACAATCCGCAACTGTTTCCGACGCACAGGTCTTTCAAAAGATGTGTTGTGGGAAGAAAATGATACCAACGTGCAGGACGAACATGGTGAAGAAATCTTACCAATAGCTCTGTGGCTGGAAAAGCATTATGTGAACATTTTTCAAAGGGACGTTACTGAGTACTTCGAATCTTGCGATAATGAAGTGTATACTTCTGGCACCCCCACAAATGATGACATTGTATCTGAAGTTAAGCAAAAGAATGATGTTGAAGAAGACTTAGAAGACGATATTGAAGAAAAATTTAAAATTTCGGCACCTTCTATCTCGAAAGTGAAATCGGCAGCGAATATCCTGAACATTTTTTTTTCTACAGAAAATGTGGTCCAAAAAATGTTAGATTCTTTACTAATTGTTGATAAGAAAATTGATGAACTCTACTTGAAATCGAACTGCATTCAATCAAAAATCACAAATTTCTTCAATAGAATGTAAAAATAAAATCAAGTTTTAGTAAGTAACTTTTTTCTTTTTATTATTTGATTTATTGTCAATTTAATTAGTTAATGATTTGTAAGTAAATAACGTATTATAGCAATCATTATTTTTAACAATACATCATATACTAAAAAAATCAATAATAACAATCATATGCAAAAAAATATTTTCTTTTTAAAGAATTTGGATATAGTGAACCATCGGTTATAGTGGACATATTTCTGGGTCCGTAGACGGTTCACTATAGCGGGGTTCGACTGTATATATTTTTTCATGTAATAGATAAATGAAAAATGAATTAAATCTATCAACTCTTCCATAATTCAGCTAAGTTACTAAGAGTTTTACATAGAGACTTTCCCATGTTGTGATAAGAACCCTAAATACCGAGTACGCAGTATTTTCTTTAATCTGTAAGAACTGGAGAACATACACAGTTTCATTCGTATACGAAAACATTCAATGCTGTATTTTGCTTATGCAATGTATAATTGTTTAGTTAGTATGCTGTTGTCCAGAAATTAAGGAGCAGTGACCAATTTCAGACATTTCGTCGAATATCTTACTGAAACTCGTGTGGAAATGCCCCCCCCCCCCCCCCTTGAACTTGTACATAATTTTTTCAAAATTATCTGAATATGCGTTTATGGAGACCTTCCTTGTTAGTTCATTAAATATTTTAATTTTCTCAAAAACTGAACACAGGGGACTGGAGAAAATGAATGATATCTCGTTCATAATGCATGAAAAATCTGTTTTAAGTAAAATGTATAATATAAGACTATATAATACTATGTAGTTTTCAGAAATTAAAGTGAAAAATATTACAAATAAATAATAAAAAAAAAATTGAATTGATATTAAAACATTGCGAGCCAGTTCACTTTGCTATTTGATTACATCAAATAAGCATGCATGTTTCGAATCAGAAATTTTATTTGAGAAAACAGTTTAAATGAATACAAACAAAATATAAGTTACATGCTACTAAATAAAATTTCTGGTTATAATTATATTTATATGAAATGTATTAACCTCACTCCTGTGACGAAATAACCACGGAAGTGAGATATTTGTACATATACCCGAATAAAGTCTATTCGGTTGCTCTGCCAATAACATGAATTGTAGTCTAAGATATTCAATCCAATGCTGTTAACTATAGTCATTTAAATATCACTTACTTGTAAAGCCTAAGAAGATGGCACAGAAGTGAGATCTAAACAAGTAGGTAAGTGTGATCGAAGATCGCACAAAGGGTTTCGTTTAATATTCCTTTCAAAACACTTTATCCTTTCTTTAATAAATCCAAATAAATTTCATTTTCCAGAAAAAAGGTCATTTTTTTATAAAGTAAAAATATTACTAATATATATTATAAATATTACTAAAAATAAATATTACTAAAATATTAATTTTTTTTTCAATTGTTGAAACTTTTTATTTCATTTTCATTTTTCACGTGGAAATCTTTGAATAGCAAATTAATTATTGTAGAAAGAATTTTATTGTGGATTTTTAATTGTTAGCAACTGCTATAACGAAAAATGTTTAAATTTAATAGGAAAAGGCAGATTTTTTTTATCTCTCTATATTAAAGTAATACGATTTTTTTTTTAATTTTATGATTTTCAGCTTCATAGTAGGTATTCAGCTATAAGTACACAAAATTTCAAGTCTGTAAGTTATATAGTTTCTGAGAACCGGCTCTGTGACGGACAGACAACGTAGCGGGACGAATAGGGTTTCGTGAGATGAATGAAACTCAAAAAACAGACTCTATTTTGAAGACTTATTTTTTATAAATAACTAGGTGGAATAAGTTTGAGCTATTGTCGTACTCGGGATACCTTGGTAGAAACAAGCAGTACTAACACACACGTTATGGTTGTGCTAAAAATGCACTTTCCCGCTTAGCGGTAAGTTTAAATTTTATGGGGAGATGGAGAACAAAAGTTTAGGGAGGGAGGGATTTTATTAAGCATATATAAGAATTATAGCCATATTGCTATAGGTGGCATGCCTTCAGGAGGGGACTTTTGAAGATAAAATTACCCGAATTATCGTTCTCGTACAAGGAAAATGCTGAAAAACCTTGCACAGTCTCAGATCTAACTAGTTACGAACTGGCGAACTAAAGCTCAAGCTCCTCATTTAACGGCTAGCTTGCTAACCACTGCAATGATTAGATACACCTATTACGGAATTTATCTGAAGATTATCTATTATCTATTATTTATTTATCTATTTGACACTAGCTGATTTTTCCGAAAATAAATTATGCTAGTAAGTAGCGTTAGATTAGGTGTAAAACAGATGGCGTCAAATTTGGCGGACAAAAATAGCGAGTTAGACAGAATTATATGTCAAAGTAATTTTTTCAGACTTTGGGACAGCCACGGGAGTGAGATATTGGCGTTTTAAATGGATTTGTCTCTCCGAAATTGAGTTGATTCTTTGTGTTTATTTTGGGAAATAGTAAAGCCTCAAGTTTTCTTTCATTTTGCAAAAAGAAAAAAAAAAAAAACGCATTGGAGAGTCAAAATTGTTTTGGGACTTAAATTTGCAAGTTTGTGAAGAATAACCCAAATATATATGCTGCTCCTTAACAAAATTAGACTGTAGCAAGGAGAATAGAAAATCATTAAAAAGGAATTTGTGTTTAACTATAGCTTTCTTTATCATTTTTTCTGCGACTTTTCGAAACAGAATCCTAGGATCGGATTTTTTTTTTCTTTTACATGCGTTGTGTTTTCTTCTTTCTTTTCCATGTTTTTTTTTTTTCTGAAATGCATTGAAGTAATGTATTTGGATGAACTTGCGTAGAATTTTTAAATGCTACTTTAGAATTAGAACGCGAATTTGTTTTCGGTGCATAAATTTAAAATTATCAGTTGTTGAAATCTGACATTATTTCATTTTAAACAGTCAGTTTTTTCTACTTTTAGGATATTTTGAAGTCTAAAATTCGCACGAATATTTTATTTTGTTTTATTTTAACTGAGCAATAGGAAATTCTAAGATAACATGAACACAACTATTCTTCTTCCTTTGTAAACTTGACAATGACTCACAATATTTCCTTAGGCGTGCCTTGACAAGCAACCTTCAAATGAAGTTTATGTGACAAGGTTGTTTCGAGCAGACGAAAGTCAAAATGTTCTGCAAGAAAATACTTATTTGTATTTTATTTCAGTGACATATTTATACATGATGTAGCGCAAAGGTTAAAACCGATTTAAAATTCTTTCGTATTAAAAGTAGATACTATATAGTATTAGGCAAAAAATAAGATTGAAAAAATAGATATAATTGAAAAAAGAGAAGCTCTTTTTACCGAGATAAGATAGACATAAGTGAAATAAAAGTAAATTAATTTGTAAATATAATATATTTTACAAGTCATAAAAGAGTTACTGAATGTAAAACAATGGAAAAAATTCCCTATAATGTCGGTAAAAATATTTCACTTGATCCTTATGCTTTCCTATTTTACAAATATATTTTCTTCACTAAACAATAACGATCTAGTAAAACACACGTACAACATTATTCCATCAAATTTTTATATATAAAAAAAAAAAACTTCTTAGATTTTGATTGCCACCTATATTTCTGTATAAACATATGAAAACAGCACCAAAGACATTCATTCATATGGATTTGGATCAAGATCACTAGGTGGTCTGCAGAAAAAAATTGTACTTGGTTGTCTTTAATTCGAAACTATGAAAGCTGACGTAAATAGTTGGTTGGTTCTATTATTTTTGGCGCTGGGTGGCTAGACCTATGATTTAGGACATGTGCCAAGCACATGGCAAGCGATAGCAAATTTGTATTGAATCGTCCTTTTGATAAAATATCCAATCATTTTATGCTCTCAGGGAAGATATTATTAAAATATTATCTGTTTCAGTTTGCAGTTATGGAAATTAATGTATCTCGATATGAATGCAATAATAGAGGTGTCAATATGAGCAAATGAATAACATGTAATGAAAGGATGCATTATAAACCTATAACCAACTCTCTCGCTTTTATTATTATTATTATTAATTACCATTGCTTTTTAATTATCTATACAACACCCATGCCTCTCCTCCATACTCTAACATATACCCTCCCAACTGCCCTTATATTAATATATTATTTTTAATCCTTTGCCCATTTTGAATTTTGAAAATCTCTCCTCGAACTTGTGGCCCCTCTCCCTCAAGTAATCTTAACCTTATTTTTCTTCGATTAATTAAGGCGAAGGATAACATAGTCAAATAGTGGTACTCAAATTCAAGGGACCGTATAGATTCTGGAAAAAATCCGTCTACGGCAGCCGCCATTTTTGTGTCAGCGCGTAGACCTTTCAGGAGGCATTGCATATAATCTAAATTATCTAAAGTATAATAAAGTAAAAATGTTTAAAATATCGAAATAAAATTAAATATAAACGAATAAATTTGTGAACTGTTTGAATTTTTTTTTTTAATGATGTGCCTGGCGTAATCTGTTTTGCAGCACCAAAACTACGATATTACTATCAGTAATAAAAGTTATTTGTGCATTAACTATTTTGAAATAAATAATGCTTAAATGTGCTTTGATTTCATATTCTTTGAATAATAAATTAACAAAAATTATTTTTATTATTATACATTTTATTTTTCTAAAATATTTTAAGTTTCAATTCAAGACTATCTTAATTTTTAAAATTTAGTTACAGAATGTTTTTGTCATGCTTTTCAAGGATTTTTATTTCTTATATATATATACAGGGTGATTTTTTTAAAAGTTGTGAAAGTAAAACCCTATAACGAAAGAACCACTGATCCAAATGACCGGAAATTTCACCAGTATGCTCCCAAAGCAATGGGGATTTTTTAGGCATGGTTAAAAAAAAAACTTAAAATCTCACCGACAGATGGCGCTGTATATGCAGTAAAGACGGGAGAGGAGCTTGTGCAAGACACACGCACAGTGGATACTCTTCACTCTGTTGTGGAACATGCGGTTTCACGTTTCCAACTCGTAGCTGAAAACATTGGACAGCACACTGAAAATCGTATGGGTTAGTTGCGCAGTTCTGTACGAATGTTTTACTCCATATTTTTATTTAGTTCTGTTTCTGCTGTTGTTTGCAGTTCTTTTTCCCAATTACTGCATTCTGTATGAGTATCCACTGTGCGTGTGTCTTGCACAAGCTCCTCTCCCGACTTTACTGCATATACAGCGTCGAGTGGCGCACCCAGGATTTCGCTTTGGGGGGGAGGGGGGGGGGCTAATGCATTTTAGAGGTCTGCACAGGCCCGGCTCGGCCCGTATCCGGCAAAATGAAGAAAAACTTTAAAACAGGCCGGGCCGCCAGAATTAGAAGATTTTTGATAGGCCGTGCCGGGCCGACTGACAAAATAAACGGGCTAACAAAAAAATTTAATGGGGCCCGGTACGGGTCTCGGACCCATGATGACTTGTAGATTTTTACTTGTTGAAACTTCAGTTGTTTTCATGCATCCTCAGAATCAGAATATTTGAAAGATATACGTTTAACACTCTTTTTTTGTCTTTGAATAAAAATCAGTTCATCACTGTCACTATCACTACCAATTTAAAAATTAATTTTATGTTTAACCGGCCCGATATAAAAATTTAAACGAAGCCGGTAAAATGTGATGATAACGTTCGCGAGAATAAGTATAAATCTGCTTCATGAAGTGACGCTAGTTTAGCGACATCATCAGTAGAGTAATATAACATGTCAAGCGTAGAGATTGGCATCGGATGTTTACATCGTGTCTGAGTCCAAGTTTTGTTGTTTTAGCAGACTCGGGCTGAGCCGAGATCAGGCCTAAATTATTTCATATACAGTCGAGCCGGGTCAGAACTGGACTTAATTGTGCCCAAACAGTTTGTTTTGTCAAAATAGTAATAGAAATAATAAGTTGCTGTTAACGGATTCAGTGAAAATATGCCTTAAGTGAGTCTCAAATTCCCAGTTTAACAACATGAAACTCTCCGAAACATTTTTTGACTTTTATTTTTAACTGTAAAGGCATAAAATTGACAGGTCTGACTTTCGAAGCGATTTGGAATCGAGTACTGTTTTCCATTTTTTGATAAATAAATAACCTATTGAGATATAAGTATTCCTTTCTTGTGACGATAGGTTTTTCTTCTTTACCGTGCTATCGCGTCTGGAAATTTAATTCGAAACGCCAATTCTGATAGTGTTTTCTGAAAGATTTTTTGCATTTATCAGAAAAAGGAAAACGCTATTCGATTACATACTTTCTGAATAAAAACACCTGTCAATTTTATGCATTCCTGAAGAAAACTGATTTCATAAATGTGTCAGAAAGCAGCGCCATTCGATTTGAGAAGAGCCTTAATAAATTACGAAGAAATATTTTCA
The DNA here is from genome assembly GCA_963931845.1 of Maratus michaelseni. Lineage (NCBI taxonomy): Eukaryota > Metazoa > Arthropoda > Arachnida > Araneae > Salticidae > Maratus > Maratus michaelseni. Next base: position 437,366,693 of record OZ007586.1, on the reverse strand, counting down.
AAAATCTACTTTTTTATACAGCTTAAAAGTTAGGATTTTTTAACCCTCTTTTTCTCTTTTATTCTAAACTACATTAATTCTTAGATTGAATCTTTATTTGAAGGCTGAAAAATCTGAGTAATCATTAATGTTGCTATTCTGTTTTTTTTTCTATCTTGTAAGCATATAATACGTTAAAATATATTGTAAAATTTATCCAAAAATATGTATGCAATATTCTTTAAAAGAATCTTAATTTTATGTTGAGTAAAATCGGAATTTTTCTTAATACAAATTGAGCGGACTGGATAGGCCATGATTTAACTGATTTTGTCACTGGCCGGGTCGGGTCTGTTTTCTTTGATTTTTGTACTTGCCGGGCCAAATTTTTAACTTTTGCAACGGGCAAGATAGATTTCGTTCGGGCCTGGTCTCGAAATTCTGGCCTGTGCAGACCTCTAATGCATTTGTATGACACTCACGAGTCGGTGATCAAGTGACCATCTGCATTTGCGCACTGCAACAGTAGCTGAAATTTACTATAATCACTTCTGATATCCATCAGTGATACAAAATTTGTTAATTATTTATGGATATGTGCAGATTTTTTCCTTTATACTTTACGATTACTGAAAAATGTTACAAAAATGCTTTATTTTATGATATAAAGCTGACATATTCTGTAATATAATATTTTATGTAATGTAATAGTACGGTATTCGTTGTAGTGCAGCAACGTAATGAAATTACGATGACTGGTCTTGTGCATCTCTGCTTTATCATCAGTAATTCGATATCGCTTGAATTTGAACATATGCTAAAACGTATATTATTTATCATAAATGAACAGAATGAAACATTTTGTGAAGAAAACAGAGGAATATAATTTTATAATAAAATAGTTAGCCTGTTACTATAAATAGAACTTTGATATGAATGACAGAAAATGTTATCTACTTATTTATTTTTCCGTATCAACGGTTTTTTGCTGCTGTGTATTTACAGGGGGAAAACTATTCTTCTATTAATTAAGTAATATTATGAACATTCAATTCATTTTTTAAACTTTTTTTTAATTTAAAAAAAAGAAAAGAAAAGTGCTTTGTTAAACTGATGGCATTGACCTCACGGGGCTATTCACACTGATTGCGTATATTATACTCTTATTTCAAAGAATAATTCTGCATGATATTCCCATTTAGCTAAGTTAAGGGGGGGGGATTATCTCCCCAATTCCCACCCTTTATACTTAACCAATGAACTTCCAATCTAATATCAGAATGAACAGGTATACCAAATTTGCAGCAAATCGAATAATTCTGCATGAAAAATCCATTTATATAAATTAAGGGGGAGGGATTAGTCCCTGTTCCCTCCCCCTTTATACTTAACCAATGAACTCCCAAAACTAATCAGGAAAGCGCCTTATCAGAATGAACCTATATTCAAAATTTAAAGCAAATCAGATATTTCTATCAAGAGTTATCGCGTTACGTACATACAGAACCTGTGGGCACATTAGCTCTCAGGCTTTGATCGCTTGTGAGCTAATAAATAAAGAGAAAACTGCCCAGTTAAACTGAGGGCATTGAACTCACAGGCTATTCACACTAATTGTATGTTATACTCTTATTTCAAAGAATTTGAAATAAACCCTCGAAAAATAAAGAAATTGACAATATATTGACAGGGGGATCATCCCCCGTACCCTCTTTTAATTAACTAATGAACCCCCAAAACTAATCAGGGAAGCGTTTTATCACAATGAACCTATAAACAAAATTTGAGGCAAAGCGGTTAGTTCTATCAAGAGTTATCACGTTACGTACATACAGAACCGGCGGCCATTAGCTCTCAGGCTTTGATAGCCTGTGAGCTAAAAACCGTTAACATGACAATTTACATCTATTGTGAATAGGAAAACAAGTCAATTTTATAATATGGAGTCTTCTTTGGCTTGGATACAATGAATACAAAAACAGTAAAAAATGCTAATACGGAATTGCAATAAATCGGTGAGAAATTCGAATTAGAAAATTAGACAGGTTTTCGTCTTAGCTGGTAAACTGTAAAGGTGTTTCTTTCGATGGGACCATGGAATGTTTGCGATTAAGATAATATTCCGTTATAGACAGGTTTCATTTACATTCGTTAAACTGTATACGTAAAACTTGTGTAAATAACCCCATACTATTTAACTTGTGTAAATGAAACATAGGTCTATAACGTAATATTGTCTTGATCGCAAACATTCCATGGTCTCAGCAAAAGAAACACCTTGAAAGTTTACCTGCTAAAGCAAAAACCTGTATAAAACGGAATTCTTCACCGATTCATTGCAATTTTGTCTTAGGATTTTTTATTTTTGTTTGTGTCCATGATTCAGTAAATTAGTACCTTCTTCGGCACAGGAGGGAAGGGCAGCCCGCGGGATATGCCCTCTCTTGGCTATTAATAAATTTGAAACTTTATGCTTACGAATATACTAGTGTAATTATCCTTAGAAAGAAATTAATATGTATGCTTACCATTCTAGTGATGAAGTGCTGGTGAATTATTCTAATGATTTTCTCGAGCTTTGATGATATTCTCCAAATATAAAATTTAAAACTATGGCTATTTTTTTATACGTTGAGTTAAATGTTTTAACACGAATGATGCTAAAAAAAAAAGTGTATAACCAGAAGAACTAATAAAATAGAGGTGCATTTCGCCAGCCCCCCTCCCCCCCCCACCACCACCACTCACATTTTTTTGAAAATATTACAAATCGTTTATACCTCGCTTGTATCTCATTTGTACTAGAGTAATAAAAGGTTTTTATTACTCTATCCGTTTTACAAAACGGATAGTGCCAAACGTTTATACCTCGTTTGTACCCGTTTGTACCAACAATCATTTCGTTTGTACCTCGTTTGTACTAGGGTAATAAAAGGTTTTTAGTAGGGGGGGGGGGGGCTGGAGAAAAGGCAGCTCCCCAACTCAATGTTTTACGAAATGGATAGTTCTAATCGTTTATACCTCGTTTGTACCAACAATCTTTTCGTTCGTACCTCATTTGTACTAGAGTAATAAAAGGTTTTTAGTGGGGGGGGGGGGGGGGGGGCTGGTGAAATGGCCAGTCCCCCCCCTCCACTTCAATGTTTTACAAAACGGATAGTGCCAAACGTTTATACCTTGTTTGTACCCGTTTGTACCTAATTTTCACTAGGGTAATAAAAGTTTTTTTGGTGGGGGGGGGGGGGGGCTGGAGAAAAGGCAGCTCCCCAACTCAATGTTTTACGAAATGGATAGTGCCAATCATTTATACCCCGTTTGTACCAACAATCTTTTCGTTTGCACCTCATTTGTATTAGAGTAATAAAAAGATTTTAGTGTGGGGCTGCCATTTCTCCAGCCCCCCCCCCTCCCACTTCAGTGTTTTACAAAATGGATAAGGCCAATCGTTTATACCTCGTTTGTACCAACAATCTTTTAGTTTGTACCTCATTTGTACTAGAGTAATAAAAGGTTTTTAGTGTGGGGCTGCCATTTCTCCAGTACCCCACTTTAATGTTTTACAAAATGGATAGTGCCAATCGTTTATTGACCTTGAATGGGTCGTATTGTCCATTACACAGATGTACAACGTAGACGAAATACCTCCCTCGTTTGGACTTGAATCCGCTTGACCGTGCTAAAAATATGGATGATGGATGTGTACTCAGAGCTGAGAGAATCAGAGTACCGCTATAAGTCTTTACGCTTAACGTATGTCGAAAACGATTTGAGAATAAAGATGAAATGAGATACAAAGGTGTTAAACATTTTCTAAAGACCTTAAAAAAAAAAAAACATTTTTATAATTTTATAGAAAACTTTATACAGTTACTTCATTATTAAGTTTCAGGGTGTGTGTGTGTGGGGTGGGGGGGGGGGGGGCTTCAGCCCCCTTAGCCCCCCCCCGTGGGTGCGCCAATGACAGCGTCATCTGTCGGTGAGATTTTAAGTTTTTTTTTAACCATGCCTAAAAAATTCCCATTGCTTTGGGAGCATACTAGTTGTTGTGTGTTTTTGGGGTTCTTTCTAAAATAATTTACTTAAACTTAATAGACTCATTTACAACTCAGTCTTCACTTGACAATTAAATATTTAAAAAAAAATAAGTATACCCTGATGAGCTCTACTGAAATCTGTTGCCATGGAAAAGGGAGCAAATTATATTAAACTAATCAAAATATCAAAACTTAAGAGTCCGAATAGGTTAATATAACAATGATAATTTTGAACTCATCATTTTAAGACAATATTAAATGTAGTAAGGGGCAACAGATTTCTAAATCAAGTAGCATACTGGATTGCCTAAAGAACACCCAACTCCACTTCAACCCGATCAAGCTCAAATCTCCATATACATCAAATTAACAAAAGTGAAATCATGATATAATTTGGAAAAATGCAGACAACCTGAAATTCCTCCAATATGAGGACCAAAAGGAGAAGGAGTTAAATCCGTTAATAGAATAGGGATATGATGATGTACTAAAATTTTAGGACAACCATGGAGATTCTGAACAAGATCAGATCGGTTAACCAAGAATCGTATAGTGGTATAAAATAACTGAATACTTTTTATTTTATTTTATTTTTTTTTTACTTTGTTAAAAAACAACCATTTTGTTGTTTGTTTTGAATAATACTTCAAAGAAAGGATAATTAAAAATTAAATTAATCAATTATGAAATTAGACTTAATTCTACTTTAGCATCAATTATCAGTATATCCAATACTGAGATATGAACAAAAATTACATCTAATAACCTTACGTAAACCTCAATTAATTTTCAAATAAACTATTACTATGAATTTTAGATTTAAGAAATTTAAAAGTATTAATTTAGTAAAATTATAGCTTTCATATTTTTAGTCACACTTACTGAGAGGTTAATCCCTTCTTATAGGTTTGTTGTAATTATAAAAATATTAATTATTTAAAAATTATATATACAGAAAAACATACCATATTTGAGAATAAACAAAAATTTTCTTTATTTGAATAATTAAAATTATAAAAGTAAGGTAGTTCTCAAACAAAATATAATAATGATACAATAATAAAGTTGATAAAAAAAATACTGAAATTAACTATTATAACACTTTACATTAAACAGCAAAGTTCCTAAAATTACCACAATATCATGATTTAAAGATGGATCAACTTTTCAAAATTTAATTATTGATTAATTTTCAATTAAATATCATAAATCTTAAACTACTAACAAACTAACAATTCAAATGTGGTCTTTAGCTGACAAAACATCCCTCCCTTGCTGTCTGCTTTTCGTATTTGAAAAACAGGAAGCTACGTTAGACTATGAAAGTTGAAATTGCTTTGCTTAAAAGAAATGGAAAGAAGAGGAAAAAAAAAACTGCTTTTATTATTAATATTACAATTACATTTATTTATATATTTATTTAAAACAGAAACAAAAAGAAAACTTCTAAATAAATGTTGAGAGAGTGATTTAAGGTAATTAATGTAGATTAAAAAAAAAAAAATTGGTTGAAACCAACCGTAACAAGATTGCTCCCCCCGGCTAATTAAAAAAATTTTTTTTGAGAAAACAAATTATTTTTTTGAAAGGTAACTGGGTACCACATGGCATGCTAGGACCTCAACACTGAAAAAACTGACCCACAAACACAAATCATACATCGATCCGGGACGGGATCCAGAGAGTTCACCGCTGAAATACCACCCTGACAATATATTCCGGATATATACAACCAGAGCTCGCACATCCGTAGAAACCATTACCTAAAATATTACCTGAAACATGACCATAAAAGAGTACTACCAGAGGAGGGACCACAAGGCTGATTTTACCACTAAAATGACCAAGATATTTTCTGCACCTGTAAAAGAACACATGTTCCACCTGACTGTGAAACCTCACTTCCCTACTACTGTCATTCCTACGCATAACTGCATCCTACCTGAAATTTCTGGTAACAGAACTGTAAATAATACATAAATTGAATTTTGAAAAAAAAATTAGCCGAAAAAGAAGAGAAGTGCCCACTGATTAATTGTCATTATACTGCTTATATACATAACTTCAATAATTGGCATCACAGTATATTACAACACTATCTATTAATGTAAATAAGTACTAGTAATATCATAGTTACAACACTGTAAATGTCAATGAAATTTGTAAAACACATATTAATTCTATTATACAAAAATACACAAGAGCAACTGGCGACATAAAAATAAAAATATATACATACTGTAATAGAAGGTTATACATATAGAAAATTAAGAGCAAGACACACAATTTGGTAATTATAGACCATGTTATAGAATCACGTATACATTTGTTCATGAAGTTATGTTTGTATTTGAAGAAAGTTCTTAGAACCGTGTAACTGTGTAGATTTTACAAATGCACTTACAAGTAATGTGCATGGGAAAGAGTATCTCTGCCTCTGTGCTACTTATAGCAAAAGCAGTTTCGGGCTTTTGAGTACTACAGGGAAAACATTCCACAAAATAAAATAAAAAACAGGGGTGGTGACATATATCACCAGGAAGGAAAAACACACACTCCACCAAAAATAGGAAGTAAAATTAAGAAAATACTTAATTCTAGTAATTTGAGCCATACACAACCACATCCAGGTATGTACATGAGAACGTATGTACAAGAAAGAGAAAAAAAAATAAAGGTCCACAATCCTTAAAGTTAAAGTTCAAATAAACCCACAAATTGCATAGTAAATAATAAATCTATCTAGTTAAAATGCAGAAATTAAAGTAAACACATACATAAAAAGTTATATACAAAACACTGATGCATTAAAAAAACTGAACTAAACAGATCTACCTCGGCAAAAGGGCATACAAAACACAACATCCTAAAAAAAATTTAAAGTAACAAAAATTACATTCGTTTTTTTTTTTGCAAAAATACACCCAAAATCTACGAAAACGGGGTGCGGACGGGTATATACCACATAATCTACCATAAAACAGACAAAAACCTTAAGTATAGGCATAAAAAGGGTTAAAAATGCCTACATGAAAGTATCAACACACAACCAAAACAAACCTTTAATACGCTAGAAAAACTAAGTTCCGTTTTAAAAATGTCAAAAAAAATAATTAAATATACATACACATTAACTAAACTATAAATAAATACAAATAAACAAGGTAAAATTGAATAAAAATGCTTGAATAACGAAAAAAGGTAGTTAGTATTTATAACTCGGACGGTCTCGTCTATCCCGTAGCGAATAGTCGGTTCTAGAAATCGATATTGAACGACTACTTCTATTCGATTTAGCAGCTGGACGAATCGATGAACGAGACCTGCGCGAATCGCTGTGCTCAGCAGTTGAACTGCTTTCTGCCGTGGCTGAATTTTTACCTACGCGCATTTCGCTGCCTTCTGCCGTTGCTAAATTTTTATTTACGCACATCTCGTTATTCTCTGCCGCTGCAATCTCTGGAGAAATGGGAGGTGGGGGAGAGGGGTTTATGATTTCAGTCGCGTCGCTGTCTGTTTCCTCCACTTCCGGCGCTACCGGAGTTCCGTTATTGTTGACGTTCACTACTGCTGGTGCGCGGTTACTATCATATGGTGCCCAGGGAATGAATCGGTTGCGTTTACACCTGCGTACAGGAGGAGAATCGCGCGGTTGGTGTGGTGAATCGATGGTCACGTTTTCAGTCGATCCCAGGCCAATTGTTTGTTTTGGTTCACTGGACCAGATGGGGAGTCTGTCTTTGAAAGAAGACAACCTGTCAACATGGACAACCTGACAATTTTTGGGATTAGCAACTAGCGCTATTTTAAAATTAACCTCATTTAGCTTCTCAATTATAGTAAAAGGACCATTATTTTGCTTGCTTAATTTTTTTGTATTACCAGGGGCGACTGTGGGTGTAAATAACCACACAAGATCTCCTATTTTAAAATTTTTAACAACAGCTGTCCTTTCACGGTATTTTTCCTGCTGCTCAGAAACTTTAATTAAATTACTATGTACTTCAGTGTATACTTTTTGAAGAGCTGGGATTAAGAGTTCGCAAAAAGAGGGTGCATCATTATAATTAAAAGAAGGTGGCTGGGAAAAGAGATTATATGGTAGATTCATATTTCTGCCATACATAACTGCAGCTGGGCTAAGTTTAGTTGAAGAGTGGACAGCTGAACGCATAGCTAGTAGTGCAAATTTGAGTTTAGTGTCCCAGTCAGATTGATTTTGATTGACTATGTGACAAAGTGCATTTTTAAGAGTACGATTCTGTCTCTCCACTTGCGAGTTGCCAGCCGGGTGATAAGATGAGGTCTTAATATGTTTAATACCAAACATTTTATACACGTGTTCAATCGCATCTGAAATTAGATTCTTCGCGTTGTCCGTCGTAATAAAACAGGGCGCTCCGTAGCGTGAGATGAAATCAGCTAAAGTGTCCGCAATGACATCTGAAGTGGTTGAACTAACCGCATATGCTTCTGGCCACTTAGTAAATGAATCTATATATGCGACAATATACTTATTTCCCGAAAAAGTTTGCGGTAAGGGTCCAATGAGATCCAAATGAACCTTGTTCATTGGAAACTGGGGGGTCGGCATACGTTGCAGAGGGGCGAGCTGGTTCGCTCTATAAGCTCTCTTCTGCTGGCAACTAATACATGACTCCACTAGATGCTTGACATCTGACGACATTCCTGGCCAATAGAAGTGCTCACGAATGCGATCAATGGTCTTTTGAAAGGCTTGATGACAAGCCGCTAGGGACTCATGTGTTAGTGCAAAAACTTGAGTAACCAATTCTTTTGGCACGACTAACTTTACAGATTTATTCAAAATAGCTGACTCCCTTGTATCCTCACAAACTAAAATGTCATCTCTAAAAAAAAATTTCATGTATTTAGGAGCAATTTCTACACCTTGGTCTAGTTTTCTTGCAATCTCGCAGCATTTCTTGTCTGATTTTTGCAATTCACCAATTTTTTCAAGTAGATTGGAATGAGGCATAAATGTAACTTCCTTTTCGACTTGTATACAAAAATTACAATTAACAGTATCATTGGAGTTATCATTGTTGACATACCTCGAAAGGAAATCTGCGACACTGTTACACTTACCTTTAACAAACTTTATTGTAAAATTAAAGTCTGAGAGCGTGCAGATCCATTTAGCCATGCGTGATGTGGGGTCGTGAATTTTTAACATAAATGTTAGAGGCGCATGGTCTGTATAGATGAAAAAATGGGTATTAGCAATGTAACATTTAAAGTGGGCAGTTGCCCAAACTAAGGCTAATAATTCCCTTTCAGTGGTGGAGTAGCGGGTCTCAGCATCTTTCAATTTTCTGCTGGCAAAGGCAACAGGATGGAGCATGTTATTTTCATCTAATTGTGATAACACTGCCCCTAATGCTTCGCCACTGGCATCACTATATAAATGGAATTCTTTCTCAAAATCAGGGAGTGCAAGACATGGTTTTGAAATAAGAGCCATTTTAAGGTCTTCAAATTCTTTCTGTGCATCTTCATTCCACGAAAATTTTCCTGTCTCTTTAGTTAGATTGATTAAATTTTTGGCCCTCTTAGTAAAATCTGGTATAAATCTCCTATAAAAAGATAGAGTTCTAATGAATGACCTAACAGCCTTTCAGGTAGTTGGAGGTTTAAAATTTTCTATTACGGCAATATTTTTATTGATAGGTGATACTTGGCCACTACAAATCTCAAAACCTAGATATTGTATTTTATTCGAAAGGAAAGTGCATTTACTAGGCTTAAGTTTAAGTTTATGCAGTCTTAACCTATCAAAGACCATGTTAAGCTTCTCAAAATGAGAATTAACATCACAGGAGGCAATTACAATGTCGTCGATATAAACAAGAATTCCAAGATTGCCTAAATCACCGAAAATAGCATTCATAAGTCTTTGGAAACTGTTACCTGAATTTGAGAGCCCAAAACAGTTACGGGTCCACTCAAAAAGTCCTTTGTGGGTGATTATAGCAGTTTTATGCCTATCCTCTGGGCGAATAACCTGTTGAAAAAAACCACTAGTTAAATCTAGCGTTGAAAAAAATTTAGCCCCACTTAAAGCATCAACAGAGTCGGTAATGTTAGGTATTGGATAAGCATCTTTAACAAGATTTTTATTTAGTCTTCTGTAGTCAACAGCAAGTCGATAGGAACCGTCTGATTTCCGAACCAGAATAACCGGAGAAGCAAATTCAGACATGGAAGGGGAAATTATGTCCGCCTGTAATAAAGTATTAAGTTGGTCTTCCATTTCTTGACGTAATTTGTAGGGGACTCTATAAGCTTTGCCTTTAACTGGTTTATTTGAAGTTAAGTTTATTTCATGCGGGATTGTATCACAGCCGGGTAAATCTAAGACCGATGCTGCAAAGATCTAAATTAATTTCAGAGCTCCAAGTGAGATCAGCGTGATCAAAGTCACCAATTGGAGGGGACAAATTTACATTACAAGTAAGGTTATTTTTAGTTACGGGTACATTTGACTTGTCTACACATTTTTGAATTTTGGCAACAAAGGTTCCTTTATTTAAATGAATACTATTGTCTGAAAAATTTGCAAATGAGATATATAGGCCATGTTCTTTAGTGCAAATGGCTCTGGAGGTAAGGAGACCTTGATTTAAATTTTTCGCCAAAGGTTCTAACATAACAATATCATTTTCCTTAATAAAATTTTCCTTATAACTTTTAACCTGGGCTAACATTTTTGACTGCGGGGGAATTGAAATTTTGCTACATAACACAGCGAAACTTATACTTTTACTTTTATTGGTTCTATCACTACTGCTATCTTCATTGCTCTCCTCCTCGACTTCAGGTACCTTATCCTCTATACTTACCAAATCTTCACTTTCATCAATATTACAAATTTCAGTAGTATCTTCAGCTAAATTACCCTGGGTTACCTGACTCGCTGCTGATAGATTATTGTCGACATTTTGACTACTTGAAAAATTTGCAGTATTATTACCCTCAGAGCTACCGCCTGATATTGTTTGCATGCAAAAGTTCTGCGCAACCCTTTCAACTTCCTTATCTGACTCAGTTTGAATGATTATCTCAACATCCTTTCCCATATTAGTCAACTGCGGGTCCTGAACTACCATATTTTCACTACTATTATTCCCATTTTCAATATTAACTGAGTCATGAACTTTCTCACATGCACAATTTTCAGGAGGGCTATTGGCATTACTACTTTTTGAATTCTCCCCTACTTTGTTGACACATTTTATATTTACAGAATTATTTTTAACAATATCATTATTCACACAATTATTATTAGAATTTACACTATATACAGAATTAGAAATATTTACAGAATTAGTAGCAAGACAAGTATTAGACCCTGAAGTATTACTTGGGGTTTCTACGCTTTGTTTACTTTGGCCTGCAACTGGCACTTTAAGAGCGACAGCATTTGTATCACAATTTATACTTGGCCGGTACTCTTTCAAAAATGGCATTCCCAAAATCATATTAAATTCCTCTGCTAATTTACCTTCCACTACATAGAATTCAGCTTGACATTGAACATTATCAAAAATAAAATTTAAAAATATCTTCCTATTTAGGTGCACTTTCTCACCGGTGACAGTCATAATGGGGGTATTGCAATTCTCCATTTCAAAATTCTCTAAATAGTTACAATCAGTACCACTCAGGAGATTAATTGCCGAACCAGTGTCACATAATGCATTCAGGCAAACTTTATTTATGTAAATTCTTGCAGTTGGTAATGTATATGATTGGGGGTGAAAAACGCTATATACAGCTGGGGGGGTCCAGGGGCCTGTTGGGGATCGACATGACCATATCTGATCCGGCCACTAATAGTTTAAAGCCTCACTTTCATTGTTAGCTACTGGGGTGTTATTTACCGCCTGCTCCTCATTTCTGTTCGCAGCTGTATTCCTACTGTTTTGGTCATAACCACCTCTTCTTCCCCTGTATCCGCCTCGCTGATTGTGGTTCCCTCTAGGATTTTCACCTCTGTTTCTATAATTTTGCCCACGGCTCCTGAAATTTTGACCACCTCCCTTTCTAAAATTATAGTCGACAAAATTTAGTGGACAATCTCTGGCATAGTGGCCCTGTACGGAACACCTATAGCAGGTTACGGGTCTTACTTCCTGGTTTTTCTCCTGTACATCCCGAGCCCTAAGATCAACTAAACTATCTATCTTAGCTGCTAAAACATCAATTTGAGATTTTAGTTGGTGTATCTCCTTCTTTTGTGAGCTGTCTTGCTGAAAAACAGCAGCACAGGGTAGGTTTTGGGTCAAATTAGGGTTGAGAATTTCCTCGCGGTGGTTGTAAAAAGGGTTAATGCTCCTATAAGCCTTTTCCTCAAGAAGCGCAATTTTGAGAACTTCTTCTGGGGATTGTGGATTTCTCGCAATTACCCCCTTTCGCACTTCTGGTGTAAGGTTGCTCAAAAGCATGGAGTGGAGTAGAGCCGTTCGGCTTTTATCGACTACTTCACCCTGGATACCTTCAATTACAAGGGCTCTTAATGACATATCATATGCCTTGTCATAAAACTCCTGAACACTCATATTGGGTGGCTGTTTAAAATTTAAAAAATGATTGAGGGCAACATCTGGTATGGCCTGTGAAATATAACTCTCTTTTAAGATTTTTAATAGCTCATCAGATGTTTTTGCTTTGTGAATTTTTATTCGCCTAGAAGCAGCTCCTGATAATCTAGCTAACAAAACGAATTTTTTCTCCTCCTCATTCCAGTAGAATAATTTGGCAAAACTCTCAAATTTCTCAGAAAAATCTGAGAAGCAGACTGAGCTGGCCTCTCCATTGAATGGGGGAATATTAGACAAATTATCCACTAAAGCATTTTTCCGCTGAATAGTGGCAATTGCTTCCGAGTGCTTATCAGCCATAGTTAGAGTTAGAAAATGACAAACAAACCAAAAAAATGAAAAATGGGGGGGGGGGGGCAGCTTAAAAATGAGAAACAGAGAGGGGAAAGGAAAACCTTATAAATACATAAAACTTAAGTACAGGACTATGCTTTTAGTAACTAAGCTAAAGTTATGTACACAAAACATAATTTTGACTGGGGATTGTAATTAATAGCACAGAGAGAGAGCCTAGACCTCTTTTTACACTTGAACATATAATAAAATTTTAATTGCAAAAACACCCAGTTGCTCTTTGATACATAAATACATACAAGTAAAAAAAAATCAATAACCCAGAGACCGAATTGTTACGGCTCCATTTGTTGTGGGTTTGGGGGTTCTTTCTAAAATAATTTACTTAAACTTAATAGACTCATTTACAACTCAGTCTTCACTTGACAATTAAATATTTAAAAAAAAATAAGTATACCCTGATTAGCTCTACTGAAATCTGTTGCCATGGAAAAGGGAGCAAATTATATTAAACTAATCAAAATATCAAAACTTAAGAGTCCGAATAGGTTAATATAACAATGATAATTTTGAACTCATCATTTTAAGACAATATTAAATGTAGTAAGGGGCAACAGATTTCTAAATCAAGTAGCATACTGGATTGCCTAAAGAACACCCAACTCCACTCCAACCCGATCAAGCTCAAATCTCCATATACATCAAATTAACAAAAGTGAAATCATCATATAATTTGGAAAAATACAGACAACCTGAAATTCCTCCAATATGAGGACCACAAGGAGAAGGAGTTAAATCCGTTAATAGAATAGGGATATGATGATGTACTAAAATTTTAGGACAACCATGGAGATTCTGAACAAGATCAGATCGGTTAACCAAGAATCGTATAGTGGTATAAAATAACTGAATACTTTTTTTTTTTTTTTTTTTTTTTTTTTTTTTTTTTACTTTGTTAAAAAACAACCATTTTGTTGTTTGTTTTGAATAATACTTCAAAGAAAGGATAATTAAAAATTAAATTAATCAATTATGAAATTAGACTTAATTCTACTTTAGCATCAATTATCAGTATATCCAATACTGAGATATGAACAAAAATTACATCTAATAACCTTACGTAAACCTCAATTAATTTTCAAATAAACTATTACTATGAATTTTAGATTTAAGAAATTTAAAAGTATTAATTTAGTAAAATTATAGCTTTCATATTTTTAGTCACACTTACTGAGAGGTTAATCCCTTCTTATAGGTTTGTTGTAATTATAAAAATATTAATTATTTAAAAATTATATATACAGAAAAACATACCATATTTGAGAATAAACAAAAATTTTCTTTATTTGAATAATTAAAATTATAAAAGTAAGGTAGTTCTCAAACAAAATATAATAATGACACAATAATAAAGTTGATCAAAAAAAATACTAAAATTAACTATTATAACACTTTACATTAAACAGCAAAGTTCCTAAAATTACCACAATATCATAATTTAAAGATGGATCAACTTTTCAAAATTTAATTATTGATTAATTTTCAATTAAATATCATAAATCTTAAACTACTAACAAACTAACAATTCAAATGTCGTTCAATCATAAAAAAAAGTTACATGTTAATCATCTTAAAATACCAATAATTATATTTTTTGTTTCTCCAGGTATTTATAAATATTACAACAGTAGATAACATGTAATAAAGAAGAAATATGGGTTACTTACAATATACTTTAATATTTACTACCGTCAGTGTGGGCACACTTCTTTGCATACGTACTAGTCTGCCATAGTCCCTTTTTTTTTTTTATCAACCTATTCTTTTCAGCTGCCTCTAAGCGTAGTATATTTCGCTTGTGGAACAGTATAATAACACATCACGGGTGGGTTCTTTTCTCTTAGTCTTTCCTACTCCAACACCGTTACTCCATACATCACTTGGAGATTTTGATTTATTCACGATTCAAGACGTCCTCACATCACCGATACCTTGTAAAGCGGGCAAGTCTACTCAGCTAGTCACGCCAACCTTCTTAGTCTAGGATTAATAATGCCCCATCTCCAGAAATGATGCTCGTCTAATCATTAATTCATTTTTCATCAAGGCATCAATAACAACCGCCGCTTAAGAAGTCAATACAAGATAATACTTTTTCTAGGAACGCCGCTACTACATGATGGGTCAAACATATTTTCTTTTCATTCGCCCTCTATCAGATACAGATCCTTAACTCGAAAATGCCCTTATAGCCTCTTTTCATCATAACACCATGATTTAGGATAGTTAGTGTAGGGCCATCAATGCCCCACTTTCAATAATCTTTCAGAAACTTGTCCGCCTTCAACAGCTTCGCGATCCAGCCCACAGGCCAGTTTTCGAGCCCCGTAACAAGTCCAATTTTTACGAGCCAAACGACAGGTATCTCGGCCAAGCAACAACTACTGTCGTAAACATTCACTCTCCCGCGCCGTTTGAAAACGGGACCGATCCACTCTGCCAAAGGGGGTACGGGAATGGAAACAAAAGGAAAAAAAGGACTCTTCCTGAAGACTCCAGCTTGTCGCTCCACTCTGCCGGCCGCTTCATGGGGGAAGGCAGCCATGCTTCACCCCCATGGCGTGTGCTGAAGGGGGTCCTGTGAGCCTCTGTTTACATGGGCGCCAGCTATCCGCCTGATAGCAGAGCCAATTGAAGCCTGTCGTAAACTTACAAAGCCTAATTGCGTGTATAGTACACTCATAAGATAACGTAATTCTTATACAGGGCGGTCGGTCATTCTTATATCAAAGTCAGACTAGATGACTCCAAATTTTCCACCTGTGCGGTCTTTAACTGACAAAACATCCCTCCCTTGCTGTCTGCTTTTCGTATTTGAAAAACAGGAAGCTACGTTAGACTATGAAAGTTGAAATTGCTTTGCTTAAAAGAAATGGAAAGAAGAGGAAACAAAAAAAAACTGCTTTTATTATTAATATTACAATTACATTTATTTATATATTTATTTAAAACAGAAACAAAAAGAAAACTTCTAAATAAATGTTGAGAGAGTGATTTAAGGTAATTAATGTAGATTAAAAAAAAAAAAATTGGTTGAAACCAACCGTAACATAGTGAAATTACCGGTCATTTGGATCAGTGGTTCTTTCGTTATAGGGTTTTACTTTCACAACTTTAAAAAATCACCCTGTATATATATAAAGCTAAACACTACCATAGGTATGTAGGTAGTTAAATTACTTAATTAGCCATTTACTCACTGATATTGTCTTACGTACATCTATATTGTAAACGAAATTATACATGATGCATAATTTTGTTCAGGAGCTAAATGTAATTGAATGGCTATTCTTCTATAGATGTCGTTTACTTTTGCTATTCTGGTGATCTCGCCTTATTTTAACATAAAATGAAGCGATTAGATTTCATCTTAATTACCGCTTGAAGAACTTTTATCGCACCGTTGATTAGAATGAGGATTTATGGGAGTGCACACATCGGTAATTGTGCGTACTCCCGTATATCCTCGTACTAATTGATGATCCGATTAAACTATTGCTTGATACAAAAAAAAAAAAAAAAAAAATCTGCATTGTACGCTTTTGAAAAAATGTAGGATAGTCCGACCAGTAAGTGATCAGCAGTAATGAACAATGAACAATTAATAAATATGAATAGAATGAACAATTAGTAAATATTTTAATAGAATAAGGTTTGAAAAACTCTCCACTAGATAATTATCATACTGGGTTTAAAAAACCGTAATTCAGTAAATACGTGTTATAAGTTATTTGAACCAGTTGTAAAATAAATAACATAGTATGAAAATTAAGTGGTTTTAAATTGCTGCCAGTTCATTCACTGGAAAATTTTGCGTTCATTCACTGGTAAGAACTGTTCATTTACTTGGTTTTTGTATAGCTTTTTAATAAGACACTCCTAACATCCCAAACATACGAAATATAAATTTCCTTTTATTATTTTTTAATCATTTGTATACCAACACATGTATTTGCACCAAAAGGCACTGTTTGTTAAAATATTAACAATCTTTTTTTTTTTTAATGTGGTTAAGTGTTCATTTACTGGTCGGACTCTCTACATCTATAAATCGATAACAATTTATCGATGTTATGTATTTAAAAAAAAAAAAAAAAAAAAAAAAAAAGAGAGAGAGAGAGAGAGAGAGAGAGAGAGATGATGATGATGATGATGTGAAAAATGATAATTAGACGAAAAACCTCAAATAAGTTCACTTTTCATTATATAAAACAATCTCATAAACAATATCTTATAAACAATTATACAAAATCTTATAAACAATTTGTCGTGCGATTCTACATTTTCTTTCTGATAAAAATATAATTTTAAGCTTATTTTTATTTAATTTTTTAAATAATAATCATTTCAAAAAAAAAAGAAAATAAAGAAAATATTTTTTTTTAGCTTTCTACCTGTTAATATTTCTCGCATTCAATATATTTTTTTTGTTCTAGGCTGTAAGTGCTCCGGTTAGGGGATTAATGAGTCTCACAAATATAACCCTTTTCAGCGATTAATGAATAGCGATTAGGATTTTTTATGTTTTTGGCGTAAAGCGGAAAACAGAAAAAAGTAAAAGAAATAATGTAAGTCGTTTTTTTTTTCATTTCCACACTTTCTTTTTTTTTAATATCGACAGTACTAGTAAAAAAGTGAAATGCGCAGATGATTTAACTAACATACAATTAAGATATTAGATTAACATCTTAATTAGATAATAACTCGGCAACGCCTTTTTTTTTTCCAGATTTTCTTCTGATCTATGTCCCAATTTTTCTGTTTTCGCCCTCTCTTTTCTCTTCAAAACAACCCTAAATTAAACTACAAATCATATACATAGAAACATTAGACAATTTTTCACAAGTAAATCTTTAAGCCACCTTACTCCCTTTTCTCGTTAAAACGTAACAATTTTTATAATTTATTGTGAGAGCCAGTTTAGGGGACCGCTTCACTGAAACTCCCCGATCGCGAAATCCTATTGATTAACCTATGGGAAAACTTAAAAGCGCGATTACTCATTATCTAATTTTGTTATACAGGGTGATTCATAAAAGATGGGCAGAACTTTAAGGGGTTATAGTACACTTAAAGGCAAATAATATTAAATAGGAGACTAAGGGTCCCAGACGTATTCCCAAGGAGATAGGGGGCATTAAAGTTTAGGGTCCGAAATTTCAAATGATTATAAAACATGGAAAAATTGGTCGATTCGTTTGCGGTTTTTGCAAAAAATTTTCTTTATGCCAGTATTTTCTTGAAATAAAATTTTAAAGTTCAATTTCAAAAAATGCCGATAGGGGGCGCTTTAGACTTTGGAGTAACAAACAACTATTTTTTAACGTTATTTTTTGTATTTCTTTAAATGATTTCGAAAGCTTAGACTTAAACTTAAATTTTGATCTAAAAATCTGAGTCCTAACGAGTAGTTAAGTAGCGTAAACTGAAATTTGAAATTTGAAACCCTTCTCCCCCCAGAACAAAAATCAGTTATTCCCGATCTTTGTGTCGTAGATTAGGCTCTAACTACTGCCGCGTTTTGCTAAAATTATTCTTTATGTCAGTATTTTCTTGAAAATAAATTTTAAAGAAAATTTTCAAAAAATTCCGATAGAGGGCGCTTTAGACTTTGGAGTAACGAACAACTATTTTATACCGTTATTTTTTGTGTCTCATTAAATGCTTTCTAAAGCTTAGACTTAAATTTTCAGCCCAAAATCTGAATCGTTAGACGTGGTTAAGTTTCTGGGGAGAGGGGTTTGAAATTTCTACTCCTGAGCACAGTTCAGTTTACCATGTCCACACATTGTGTGCTGTGATACGAGGTAAAAAGACACAAATTAGGATTATGTTACCAAAGCATATTTATTAACATGTAATCACAATAAATGTTCAAAATTGTGAC
The DNA here is from genome assembly GCA_963931845.1 of Maratus michaelseni. NCBI lineage: Eukaryota > Metazoa > Arthropoda > Arachnida > Araneae > Salticidae > Maratus > Maratus michaelseni. Next base: position 437,347,815 of record OZ007586.1, on the reverse strand, counting down.
CACCAGAGGTTATGCACGCAGAACAACGGCGACGAATGGAACGGCGAACATTCGCGAAAACATCAGGCTTTTCGAGCACTTCCCCTACAGCGGCGGAAAGTCTGGCGACCAGTTCCTCGGGGGATTCAATGGGTGTCTCATACATAAGAGCCTTCAATCGTCCCCAAAAAAAGAAATCGAGGGGTGAAAGATCTGGCGAGCGAGCAGGCCAAGCAACAGGACCACCTCGACCAATCCATCTGTTCGGAAATGTGATGTCCAGATAGTTGCGGACGTCTCGTACGTAATGGGCTGGCGCTCCATCGTGCTGGAACCACATGACCCGCCGGATGCGTGGAGGAACAACGTTTAACAGGTCTGGCAGCACATGTTGCAGAAATGTGAGGTATGTTTTACCGTTGAGGCGTTCAGGAAGAAGGTACGGTCCGATTAGGTGGTCTCCGAGGATTCCTGCCCAAACATTGATGGAAAAGCGTCTCTGATGAGCATGTGGATACGTAGCATGTGGATTGACATCCGCCCATACATGTGCATTGTGTGTGTTAAATGTACCTTCACGTGTGAAGGTACATTCATCGGTGAAAAGCACAGTTCGTCCAAAATGTGGATTTAGCGCGTTCTGCTGCAGAAACCAGCGGGCGAATTCAATACGATTTGGATAATCCCCTGGAGACAGTTTCTGGACTCGTTGCACATGAAACGGGAGCAAATGTTCATCCTTCAGTACCCTCCAAGTCGTGGACTGTGAGGTATCCACCTGGCTAGCCACTGTTCGTGTACTTGTACTTGGCTGCGCCGCTACTACATCCAGAATGGCTTCTGCAACAACTACTGATTCGTCCTTTTTTGCACGACCTGCATTCGACCGGGAAGCGAGAAATGATCCCGTCTCACACAACTGTCTGTGCAAGCGCTCGAAAGTTTTGCGGTTAGGCAACCGCCTGTTAGGAAATCGCTCTCCGTACATTCGTTGTGCCTCTGCACCATTTCCATCTGCCGCTCCGTAAATTAAATGCATCTCAGCCTTTTCCTTATTCGTGAAGGGCACCATCTTCCGATTCATTACTACAGCGACTTACACTTGACTCACCGTTCAGTGGTTTTTATGCCTGAATCGTGTTGAAATTTTGCATACGTGTTCTTCTTCTTCCCCATTTGACATTTGCATACTTTCTGTTTCCTTCTTCACCCGGTGACTAGCGTCAGGAATGGAGCTTTAACGTTTGCATGAGCGACGTTTCCAACTGTGCCAGTGCCTTTATGAGTGAATTCCGACTATGCAGTCCTTGACGAAAGTTGTATTTTTGCCTCGTATCACAGCACAGAATCGTTGGGCATGGTTAAGTAGTGCAAACTGAACTATGTTCAGAAGTTGAAATTTGAACCCCCTCCCCTCGCTACTGAACCACGCTCAGCGATTCAGATTTTGAGCTGAAAATTTAAGTTTAAGTCTAAGCTTTAGAAAGCATTTAATGAGACACAAAAAATAACGGTATAAAATAGTTGTTCGTTACTCCAAAGTCTAAAGCGCCCTCTATCGGAATTTTTTGAAAATTTTCTTTAAAATTTATTTTCAAGAAAATACTGACATAAAGAATAATTTTAGCAAAACGCGGCAGTAGTTAGAGCCTAATCTACGACACAAAGATCGGGAATAACTGATTTTTGTTCTGGGGGGAGAAGGGTTTCAAATTTCAAATTTCAGTTTACGCTACTTAACTACTCGTTAGGACTCAGATTTTTAGATCAAAATTTAAGTTTAAGTCTAAGCTTTCGAAATCATTTAAAGAAATACAAAAAATAACGTTAAAAAATAGTTGTTTGTTACTCCAAAGTCTAAAGCGCCCCCTATCGGCATTTTTTGAAATTGAACTTTAAAATTTTATTTCAAGAAAATACTGGCATAAAGAAAATTTTTTGCAAAAACCGCAAACGAATCGACCAATTTTTCCATGTTTTATAATCATTTGAAATTTCGGACCCTAAACTTTAATGCCCCCTATCTCCTTGGGAATACGTCTGGGACCCTTAGTCTCCTATTTAATATTATTTGTCTTTAAGTGTACTATAACCCCTTAAAGTTCTGCCCATCTTTTATGAATCACCCTGTATATGTCAAACTACGATTTTCAACCCCATAAAATAAGGCGTCTGATGCCGACGAGGTGGGTTTTTAAAAATTGTCTCCTTAAATTTTAAGTATTTTTAAGACGATAAAATTTCATAAAATGGAAATTTTAAAGTTTATAGGGATTTTTTAAATACTTAAAATGAATGGAGAGAGTTTTTGAAAAACGCACCTCGTCGACATCTGACGTCTACTTTTTGACGGTAAAACCGTATTTTTATAATTATATTAGGTAATGAGTAATCGTGTTTTTAAGTTTTCCCATAGGTTAAAATGGGATTTCGTGATCGGGGAGTTTCAGTGAAGCGTCCCCTTAAGGCATGGATGGGCACACCACACTGGCACAGGCACAGGCATAGTATTAAAAGTTTATAACTTAAACTATAATGTTACTAATATCACTATTAGTGTCACTAATGCTAGAACGCCTCTGCAAATTTAAAGGCCCTCCAAGTTCGTATATAGAGTAAAAAACTGAAGTCTAGTTTCATTATTTACATAGTTTTATATTATACAAGATGTAAATACCAGATCAGTAAAATAATTGTTTTATTTAAAATTTTTATGCATTTTTCAAACCTTTAAATTGATTCAGCTTTAACGGTATTATCCAATCGTATCAACAGTATAGTGTCAAATCTGATCAATTTAGATAACTCGCCAAAGGTGGGATATAAAAGGCATTTACCGTAATTTCCGGTATATAAGCCGCGGGTAAAATAAGTCTTTTTCAAACCAGAAATATGTTTAAAGAAATAAATTCAAATAAGTGCCAAGATGTAACACGTTACATTTCATTAAATACAATTTCCAGTCCGAAACAGATTTATTTGAGCCGCGGCATATACGCCGGAAATTACGGTACTCCAGTTTCAATTTTATTATGAATCTATCCTCTCACTGCATACTTGCACTATCATACAAAGTGTTATTTTGAAAATAAAATGTTTCTCCAATTTTTTTTTCTTCAAGAATATGTTAAATGAAATATTATGAATCTATCCTGTTACTGCATACTTGCACCATCATACAAAATCTGACAGTCTGTTATTTTTATAATAAAATATTTCTCCGATTTTTTTCTTCAAGAATATGTTAAATGAAATATATTTTTAGAGCTATACAACAATAATTTAGTCTATTGTTTAAAGGTATGCGGGCATTATTTAATACAGTAGGATAAATAACATTGTTATTGTGTTGGAACCTGTTACCGCATAAATACGTTACTTGAAAGTCCCTATTAATTAACTAACAATTGACGGGGAAGAGCCCGCAACGTCTAAGGCTGCCGTATCCGGAAATTCGGTTCCAAACCATTCTTTGACTTTATCTAAAATACAAAACGCTATTCGATTTCATAATTTCTGAGGAAGAACGCCGTTTCCAGAATATTTCAAATCCAATACTTACATTTTTTACATGTGATACATTGATCAATTTAAAATAAATAAATAAATAAATAAACAATATCGTAAACATTTCATAAAACCTAAGCAATTTTAAAATAATAAGAATTGGATAAAATAAAAACTGAGGGTTACATAAAATAAAAACTGAGGGCTCTAAATACAGAGGGTTATCGCACATTTTTGTAACGATTTTGACTTTCTCTATGATTTAAATTTAAATAAAAAAAACTATATGGCACCAATTCAGGATAGGGTATAATTATCGTTTACTGTATCGGCTGTAGACCCTATGAGCGTATGGGGATTTTTCTGCATTTTCATACGAATGCTTCTAAACCCAGGATATACATATTTTTTAATTGCAATTTAATACTATGATATTTTTCATATCCCTTCATTCAATATACTTTTTGAGGCATCATTTTGTTAAAAATATTTTTGTCTACAGCCATTTTACTTTTGTTTCTGGAAAAGGAAAAACATGGGCCAGACGGTTACAGGGTTAAAAGTACTCTTAGCTTTAAAATGTCGCTGTAAAATAAACAATGGATCGAAGGCTATGTATTTGCGCTTTACAAAGAGAAACACTCTTATTCGATTATTTAAAAGAGGTATGAAAAGCATGTTTCTAATATTTCTACACATAAAATAAGTGACATAATTACTAAAAAAGGAAAGAAACGTCAAAGTTTACACTTGACTTGGAAAAGGGTAAAAAAAAAAATGCATACCCAACAAAGGTACGTTCACCGCTTATTATATCTAAAAACGCATTTCATGTTTTAAAAGAAAATCCAACCCCCCCCCCCCCCAAATCTATCGCAAAATCTTTAAACATCTCTGTAGGAACTGTAAATAAAATTATAAAATCTGATTTATAGCTAATCAAAACAAAAAACATTATGTAGTATTATATTATTATTATTATTATATTATTATTATATATTATTATTAATATTATAGTACACCGCCTAATGTGAAAACATGTTTATCAGCGTAAGACTACGTGCAGATTGTTATATGAAAATATTTGACAGGTGAAAAATGGAAATATGTAGCTACAATTGATGAGGCTTGGATATATTTATCTGATTTCAATAGAAAAATGTCGATTTACTACCGAAAAAGACCTAAAATGTTGGTTGAGAGAAAACAAGGAAAGTTTTACGAAAGGTTTTATGGTTATTGCTGGATTCTCTTATGACGGAAAACTTAAAATAAATAAAGGAAGTAGAAAAAAAATGTCAAAATTAACTTGGATTACTATCACAAATATGTTTAAATACTTGCTTTCAAAGAAGACATTCCATCACTTTATCCGTACAATCTTCATTATGTTAAGCTCCATCAGGAAAAGGCCACCATCCATACCCATACCTCTAAATGTATTGTTATATTTTTGAACAAAAATGATAACTGTAACCGGAATTGAAGCTATTATTTTTAAATACATTCCACCAAAGTCCCTCGACGTCTCTCCTATGAATTACAGTGCATTTGAAAATTTAAAACAAGATCTTTATGAGAGGCATCCCAAAACATTGGATGGACTCTGGAAGATTGTGACCGAAGAGTGGAACAGAATCAACTTTGATATTTTAAGAAAAGCTCTTTTGTCGTGGAAATCAAGATGTGATATGATAGTTCAACAAAAAGCCTATCGGATTGAGCATATTAGAAAATGAAATTCTTATCATCGTTTAATTTCTTTTTCCAAAATCGCTACAAAAATGTTTGATAGTCTGTACATTTAAATATTTCGTTCACTACAGAAAACCAGGTGACAAGTGCTTGAAACAGTAGATGTAGTTTGCTTTCTAGTAAAAGTAGGTCACTGAAAATTTTCAGAAATTTACTTTAGGATTGTTTTGGTCTAAAAAGTCTCAAACGAACTTTTTTTCGAATTTCGAAATTTTTGTAATACAATAATTCTTGAACGTTTTTAATTCTTGAACGTTTATTTGTTTTTAATGAATTATTTCTGTTTCTGCAATATACAATGTTAATAAAAGTTCTCAGTTATTCGATTAAAATACACATGTGATCATATACAGGGTGTCCGAAAAGTCTAGAAACGGTCAAATAACACGAGAAATATACATCGGATTTAAAAACGGCAAAATGCATGTTCAATATTTTTGAAAAATCTATTTAGGGATATGAAAGTTTCTCCCCCAACTTTGCCCCCCCTCCGGGGGGAAAGGGGTCAACGTTGATATCTTAAATGATGACCCCATTTTTATTGCAGATTCGGCTTCTACGGGGAAAAATACGTAACTTTTGTATTGAACATTTTCTTTGAAACATTCTAGATGGCGCTGTAATCGAATGCAATGCTGTGAGAATCGTTACCATTGCAATGTCTGGAAACGCTCGAATAACTCGAGACATATACATCGTATTGAAAAACGGAAAAATGCATGTTCAATAGTTTTGAAAAATCTATTTAGGGATATCAAATTTGCCATTTTTTAAAAAATATTAAACACGTATTTTTCCGTTTTTCAATCTGATGTATATTTCTGGAGTTATTGGAGTGTTTCCAGACTTTGCAATGGTAACGATTCTCACAGCATTGCACTCGATTACAGCGCCATTTACAATGTTTCGAAGAAAATGTTCAATACAAAAGTTACGTATTTTTTCCCGTTGAATCTGAATCTGCAATAAAAAATGGGGGTCATCATTTAAGATTTCAAAGTTTCTCAAATAGACATACCGATAGTCACATGTTACGCCATTTTTGGATCTAGGGTGAAAAAATTTCCGGACTTAATTGTAATTTTCAACAAGACAATGCTTCAATTCACAATGCAAAAGACAACGAAGTGGTTTGAAGATTCCCCCCCCCCCCCGGGGGGGGGAAACTTTCATATCCCTAAATAGATTTTTCAAAAATATTGAACATGCATTTTGCCGTTTTTCAATTCGATGTATGTTTCTCGAGTTATTTGACCGTTTCCAGACTTTTCGGACACCCTGTATATAATTATAATTATATTGATCCACATATAAACCATATAAATTGATTTTATCAAATTAACTAGGCAATAAAGAAAATATTGCACATCAATTGTTATTATTACAATATAATAAATTACATTTTCACTGGATATGCATAGGAGCACAAAGATAAGAACGGAATAGATTTTTCTAAATTATAGAAATATTACGTGTCATTTTTGCTTCCTTTTTGTTTAATAATTTGAACGTAGCATTGTGGCATAGAGTTTACAAGCTTTCGAACTTGTCGAGGTGTGACAAAACACGCCATACCTCACAAATGGCAGATTTTAATTCTGCTTTCGAGTTTTACTGGACCATTTGACCTTTTTTTTGATAGATATTGCGCACTATGATGCCCCAAACGCTCTCCCTGGGATTTATGTCCGGACTATTGGCCGGTTACTCAAGTGTGGGAATCTTCAAACCACTTCGTTGTCTTTTGCATTGTGAATTGAAGCATTGTCTTGTTGAAAATTACAATTAAGTCCGGAAATTTTCTCACCCTATTTCCAAAAATGGCGTAACATGTGACTATAGGTATGTCTATTTTGTCGGTTTCCAGAAAAGCAATTCTAGACTTACCTCCTGGGAAAAAAACAGCCCAAACCATTAGCGAACCTTCACTTAGTTGACGCATGGAATATACGTCCTTTTCCTTTCAAAGGTTATGCCAATATGAATGAATACCATCCGGAACATCGAAAATAAACTTCTTTTCATCACTGAAAATAATTTTAGACCAATTCGTTTGTTGCTTCAGATGTTGCTCTGCAAACTAAATGCGGGTCTTTTTTATGGACGCGGACACCGATGTGGTTTTACATATTTAAGGATTCCTGACCTTTTTATTGCTCTTCGTATAGTCAGTCCATACTGATGCTGGCGTCTTTATCTGACCTCCGATTTCCTTTGCTGTCAATATTTTGCTTGCGACCGTGGGAACAATCGAACTTTTGGATCGGTTCGAAAGAATTTTCGGTCTTCCTGTAGATTTTGCAGTGTCATAAGTAGTTGGATTCTATAAGAAATTAAAAATTATACTCTTTTAACGTTTAATTTTATCAGCAATTCTTTGAAGTGATATTCCGATATTGTTATAAACTAGAATTTGGCCTCTTTCGAATTTAGAAAGCATTTTTGTCTCCCCCTCCTCAAAAAAGTTTTGCGAAGTAAACGAATGCTCGTGTGTGTGTGTGTGGTTATATATATATATATATATATATATATATATATATATATATGCATATTTTATCTTAAAAACGGCTCTAACGATTTTGACGAAATTTTGTATCCTACCGTTTTGGGGTACCAGAAAACCATTGGGCTAGGTCACATGTTCGAGAAAATTCGATTAGTGGGTCATTTTGGGTCACTATGGCTCAGGGTCAAGCTAATTGTATCTAAAAAACGGCACAAACGATTTTGACTAAATTTTGTATCCTACCATTTTCGGGCACGAGAATACTATATGTCTGGGTCACATGTACAAGAACTTTCGATTAGTGCGTCATTTTTTGGTCAACGCGGGTCAAGTTAATTTTATCGAAAAAACGGCTCTAACAATTTGATTAAATTTTGTATCCTACGAGTTTCGGTCACGAGAAAATCATTGGGCTAGGTCACATGTCCGAGAAAATACGATTAATGGATCAGTTTTGGGTCACTGTGGGTCAAGCTAATTTTATCTAAAAAACGGCTCAGACTATTTAGAATAAATTTTGCATCCTATGGTTTTCGGGCACGAGAAGACTGTTGGGCTAGGTCACATGTTCGAGAAAATTCGATTAGTGGTTCCTTTTTGTCCTGGGTCATTATGGGTCAAGCTATTTTTATCTTAAAAATGGCTCAGAGGATTTGAACTAAATTTAGTATCCTACAGTTTTAGGGAACGAGAAGATTATTGGTCTAGGTCACATGTTCGAGACAATCCGATTAGTGGGTCATTTTGGGGTCACTGTGGGTCAAGCTAATTTTATCTAGAAAACGGCTCAGACTATTTTGACTAAATTTTATATCCTACGGGTGTCGGGCACGAGAAGACAATTGGGCCTGATCACATGTTCGAGAAAATTTGATTAGTGGGTCATTTTGGTCATGATATTTGAACTCAAAGTTAATTTTGACCGAGCATAGCTTGGTCTACCCTGCTCGTGCTTTATTAAATGGTATGCGAAAATATTCACCAATCACGCTACAGGTTCGAAATATTTACGGAGTTTTTATCATTTTGATCCAGCGTAAATGTAGCAAAATACATATTTTAAAATAGATTAAAAATACATATATATATATATATATATATATATATATATATATATAATTTTTGCAAACGATTGCTTTAATATTAATTGGACTATCATTTATTTAATTTTAACACAAAGCTTTGTGCATTTGCATAACAAATGCGAAATGACTTCTTTGTTTTTGTGTCGTTCATATCATTTTGCACCCCGCTGATGGTTGCAATATCCAACATAAAAACGAAGAGACAGAACGAAAGAGCAGGAAAAAAGCTTAATAAATGTCATTGACATATATTTAAAGTTTTGAGAGCTTGTTCAATTAGCATCAAATTACTGTCATTAGCATTTATTTAAAGCTTTAAGGCTATAAGAGAACGGGAAAAAAAGGGCTTAGTGTTAAGTGTTATAAGTATCGTTGATATCATTTAAAACGCATCCTAATCATGAAAAGAGTCCCTAATTCGATTCTACAATCTACATTGGTGCCTGTCATTATATTTCATGAATAAAAATATAGATTGCTTGTCTCGATTTAAAAATAACCAGACTTACCTTATGTCACTTTATATTTCCTCGGTTGCGAGCTTTTACGTTGTTTAAACAATTTGTATTGCTGTAACTAATCATATATTATAATACGAGCTAATGCCGTGTGTGTGTGGATATGCAAATTTTATCTAAAAAACGGCTCTAACGATTTTGACAAAATTTTGTATCCCACCGTTTTGGGGTACGAGGACTAAATTTTGTTTCCTACCATTTTGAGGTACGAAAAGACCATTGGGCTAGGTCACATGGTCGGGAAAATTCAATTAGTGGGTCATTTTGAGGTCACTACGGGTCAAGCTAATTTTAATTAAAAAACGGCTCTAACAAGTTTGACTAAATTTCCTATCCTTCCGTTTTGGGCTACGAGAAGACTATTGGGCTAGGTCACATGTTCGGGAAAATTCGATTAGTGGGACATTTTGTGTCAGTAAGGGTCAAGCTAATTTTATCTAAAAATCGGATCGAACGATTTTGACGAAATTTTGTATCCTACAATCCAACCGTTTTGGATTACGAGAAGACCATTAAGCTAGATCACATGTTCCAGAAAATTCAATTAGTGGATCATTTTAGGATCATTACCGGTTAGAGTCAAGCTAATTTTACCTAAAAAACAGCTCTAACAACTTTGACTAAATTTTGTATTTTACCGTTTTGGGGTATGAAAAGACTATTGGGCTACGTCACATGTTCGAAAAAATTCGATTAGTGGGTCATTTTGGGGTCACTATGGGTCAAGCTAATTTTATCTAAAAACGGCTCTAACGATTTTGACTAAACTCTGTATTTTACCGTTTTGGGATACAAGAAGAACATTGGGCTACGTCACGTGTTCGGGAAGAATTAGATTAATGGGTCATTTTGGGGTCACTACGTGTCAATGCATTTCAATGGGAATGGAGGTTGAAATAGTTGTTTAGTTGTTGAACAGTTGGAAGTAAAAAAAGTCGCGAAGTTGGCACCATTTCGCCAACTTTGGCGGGAAAATCGACTTTCTAGATTACCACAATGCCAAAACACATGCTTGGCGCAGAATGAAAAAATCTCGCCACGTTTGCGACTTTACGCCAAATTTTGGCCACATTTGGCAGAAAAATTTGCTTTCAGAATCTGAAGGAATTTTCTAGAAAGTCCCAACAGGAGCTAAGATACATGATTCAACCAATCAGAGTCCATAGTCCTTTATGCACGGAATGCTGTACGTTGCTTTCTCACGTGTAAAAAGGCGTCCAGGCTTAAAAGTTATGCAACCAAAAGAATGTGTGTAACGAAATAAAAATGTAGTTTGGAAGGATGCTCATTCTTTGTAATTATGTAAGTAATGTAAAATTTAGAAATATGTACATAGTTTTAATATTGAATTTTCTGTAAATAATACTGTTATAAAATAACGTGTTTTATAGCAATAATACAGTAAAATTTTATTGTTACATCGAGTTGAACACAAAGCTAATTTAACAGAACTTATCTAGGTCTTCCCCGCTGGTTTAATAAAAAAAAGAAAAAAGTAAAGGCGAAAACTGAAAAAAAGCTTCATAAATGGTGGAATCCTAATTCAGCTAAAATCTCCCGTGGTGTAAATTTCTGCATCATTATCAATCAAGTACTTGATCTATCCCTAAGGAAGTGTTTTCATTCGATGTATTTTAGTATTAAAAAACTAAACCGCCATTTTGATGCTTGGAATCTTAACTACTTGAAACCACCCTCGTAATCATAATCCATTAGTGAATGCAATTAGGAAGTAAACAATCATTAAAGAGTTATAACGTTTCAAATCAACAATCGATCTTTTCTGTGACTTAATCTTCAAGTAAAATGCTACTTATACTAGATGATTATATATCAGTATCCTTTAGTGCAGCCATGTATATGAATAATACAGCAAAATTTGGTTGCGCTAAAAAACGTGTAAACTGGTTAAAAGTGCATTTTCCGGAAACCTTTCCATAGATGTTAATATGATTTTTTTAGGGGAGGGGCGGTGGGGGGTGGTAAACCTGTATCTTATACGCTTTATACACATCATGTAACATACTAATATTTAATGCAGCTTGAAAACTCAAACCTGAAAATGCACTTATACAGCAATTACCATCTATAGGTGGCAATACATCTAATTTCTTTTACTCAGCCTTACGAATATATTTCTATTCTACAAACATCTTTTAGTACAATAAAATATAATTCAGCTGGAAATGCCTAACACGGTTAAACACACGTTACGAATTCACTCCCATAAACTTAAATGCTTATGATTTCTTTCGTACAGCTCTGCATATGATCTATAGAATTCATACTCACCACGTAATGCACTAAAATTTAGTTACATTTAAAAATGCATACAAGAGCTGAAAACGCACTTCCATCAATTATGGTTGATAGATCTGTGAACGAACTACACATATGCTAATTACTTCATACTCTATAGAAAGTATACTGTAGCCCACCTCAGAGACACATACCAATTTCATCATATTTGATCTTTAATAACATCACTAAAATGTGCTGCAAATGATTTTTTCCCATAGACCATAATGTAATCGAAAACCTTTGTCTATCCCTGTACACGAGCTATAACAGCTACCTACCTCATTTTGAATATCAATAGGGAATATGTAGCCTCGATAACGTATATCTAAATTGTGGATATTCAAGTCTATTTACGAGAGTCAGAGTGCGGACAAACTGCCAAAAAGACGGACGGACAAAGATAAGTCATAAATACTTTTAAACTATGTTGGAAAGTGTGAAAAACTATATGGATTATATTTTTCTTTTTTGAACTTTATATTATCAAACATTACCTAATAGTCCTTGAAACACAATATTATAAGTTTTGCTAACAAGATTAGTTAATTTTTTCATAAAACAGTTAAATTTGGTTTCCAAAAACAGTTACACAGTTACATCATACGAGCAGGGAAGACCGAGCTATGCTCGGTCAAAATTAAATTTGAGTTCAAATATCATGACCCATGACCAAAATGACCTATTTTAAGATGAGCTAATTTAAGATAAAATAGCTTGACCCCCTAATGACCCATGACCAAAATGACCCACTAATTGAATTTTCTTAAACATGTGACCTAGCCCAACAGTCTTCTCGTGCCCGAGAACCATAGGATGCAAAACTTAGTGTAAATAGTCTGAGCAGTTTTTAAGATAAAATAGCTTGACCCATAATGACCCATGACCAAAATGACACACTAATTGAATTTTCTCGAACATGGGACCTAGCTCAACAGTCTTCTCGTGTTCAAAAACCATAGGATGCAAAATTTAGTGTAAATAGTCTGAGCCGTTTTTAAGATAAAATAGTTTGACCCCTAATGACCCATGACCAAAATGACCCACTAATTGAATTTTCTAGAACATGTGACCTAGCCCAACAGTCTTCCCGTGCCCGAAAACCATAGGATGCAAAACTTAGTGTAAATAGTCTGAGCCGCTTTTTAGATAAAACAGCTTGACCCATAATGACCCATTACCAAAATGACCCACTAATCGAATTTTCTTGGACATGTGACCTAGCCCAATGATTTTCTCGTGCCCGAAACTCGTAGGATACAAAATTTAATCAAAATCGTTAGAGCCGTTTTTTAGATAAAATTAATTTGACCTGCGTTGACCCAAAAATGACCCACTAATCGAAAATTCTCGAACATGTGACCCAGCCCAATAGTCTTCTCGTGCCCGAAAAGGGTCGGACACAAAATTTCGTCAAAATCGTTTGAACCGTTTTTTAGATACAATTAGCTTGACCATGACCCAAAATGACCCACTAATTGAATTTTCTCGAACATGTGACCTAGCCCAATCGTTTTCTGGTTCCCCAAAACGGTAGGATGCAAAATTTCGTCAAAATTGTTAGAGCCGTTTTTAATATAAAATTTGCATAACCACACACACACACACACACACACACACACAAGATTTGCTTGTATTAGAATATATATGATAAGCTATAACTCTAAACAGTTTCAAATCTTATTTGCTTTAGTAAGCAACATAAAAAAATACATAGTATACCAAGACTTTAATGCTTCAACAAGTTAAATTACATTTATATAACAGTAATAATAATAAAAAAACTTAAATTATAGAGGATGGCGAATGTTGAAACTAATATTCTTTTTTTTGATTTAAAAGTCATGTCATGGGCCTCTATAAGCCACAGCTGGCATTACACATTTCCCGCATACATAGAGCATTTTGAAATAAAGTATGAAATATTTCTGGACAAAAAAAGCTTATTTCATAAGGAATTAATTTTGTTAAATTTTCCATATTTCTAAATATCTAAAATTAATGATTATTATAAGGCGGTTTTAAAAAGAATATTTCTTCCGCTCAACAACGCGAAACTCTCTGACACATTTTCCTATTTATTTTTAACATACTTGCATAACAATATTTGTAAGTATGATTATTAAAGTGATTTGTAATCGAACAGTTTTTTAATTTTCCGATAAATGAATTATATCTTGAGTTATAAGCTAGTATTCTTCAAGGACGGCAGATGTTTTCTTTCCTACGTTGTCGCGTTCTGAAATTCGGTTCAAAATGACCACTTTGACAGCATTTCCTAAAAAATCTTCTGTCTTTATCGAAAAAGGAAAAAAAAGGTCGATTATATAGTTTCTTAATAAGAGCACCTGCCAATTTCATACATTTGCGAACAAAAATTAATTTAAAAACGTTTCCGAAGAATCCAGTTTGGATTTGAGTACAAACTTCATAAAAACCATGCTCCTAAAAGTACACAGATATATGTATTCATTTTCATGTATATCAATTATTACTTTAAATTATAGATATATTTTCTTTAAATTTGGCGACCTTTCTTCATATTTCTCCTTAATATTGCATTTGATAATCATGACTTTTATTTGATAATTATTCCTTGTGTTTCATATGGATACCCATTTATTATTATTTTTTTTAAATTAACATACTTGAGAAATTTGAAAGGAGGTGAGGAAAAAATAATTCATAAGGAACACTTTAATAATTGGGGATTTTTATAACTATATAAAATTAGTAACATTTAATTGATAATTTGATCGGATTTAAATTACACTTTAAAAGGTTTATGATGAATCCAGATAATTTATGAATACAAAAATTTAAATCAAACACTGATTTTAATTTGTTTATTTCTATTGAAATGTTTAATTTTACACATTTTCAAGGTTGTCTCCCCCTTAAAGATCCAATAAAAATATTATTCATACTTTTAAAATATTAAATACAAAATTTTATACAATTTATATTATCTTGGCGAAAGAATGAAGAAAAAATATGTCAAGTTTCAGATACTTCTATCTCGATTTCACCAATATTAACGGATACTATATAAGTAATAATACTTCATCTGAAAATAATTTAAATTAAATAATCACAGCTCATCCTGTATAAAATTTAAAATATTTATAATTTAAACATTATTAGTAACAGCTATGCCTTATGTTAAAAAAAATAAATAAATAAACTGCTCTACTCAATGAAACCTTGACAATCTTTATCAAGAATCTTTTAATTTATAATAATAAATAAAGATTCAATGCAATTTCATTGAGATAATTTATTTTCCCACAGCTATTGAAAACATTTTTCTTGAAATCCTTACTATCTACGATATCTGATTTTTCTGTCAATGCTCTAAATGAGCAATTATGTTCGTTTCTGACAAAATAAAAAATTTCGAAAAAAAAAAACATTTTATATATATTTTTTGAATGATTTGACATTTGATTTTAGCAGTTGAGTATTTACCCCATCTTTGGACAAGTATTACTGTGTATTGTCATTTGACACTTCTCCTCCAAAACTGACAGGTTTTCAAAATAAGCGACAGAAAAATAAGCAGAAAAATACCAGCTTAATAGACTCTACTGAAAATATTGATCTTGCGATACGCCGTAGCTTTACAAAAAGTTGCTAGAAATAGCCACTTCCCGCACCCAAACAGCAGGTACGGACACTCCACACTGAATATTAGTTGCTATTGTATGTTGTATCACTGATTGAATTATTGTGCTTTTCCAGCATTTTTCCTGATTTAGATTTCAAACAAAGCAAGTCTTGCTTCATATTTTCAATACAGCATCTTCACTATTATTAAATATTTAATAAAAAATTCTTCCTTTTTTTTCTAATAAAATTATTTAGACGCTTTTCTATAAATTTCCCTAAATACCAATAAATGTATAAATATTGAGGCGCCTGAAAAGTGCCCCCATGAAAAGTTCCCCCATACGTCATTTTTACGTCACAGCAGATGGGGGTAGATTTCCAGTCATAGAGAATTTTACTTTCGTCGAAAATTAGAAAACTTCCCCCTGAAAAGTTCCCCCAAATCAGAAGGGGGAGTTTTCCAGTGAGATGGGATTTTCTTTTCACTGAGATCTTGAAAACTTCCCCCATGAAAAGTATCCCCGTAGCCATTTTGACGTCACCACAGATGGGGGCAGATTTCCAGTCCTAGAGAGTTTTACTTTCGTCGAAAATTGGAAAACTTCCCCCATGAAAAGTTCCCCCAAACTAAAAGGGGGAAGTTTTCCAGTGCCAGGCAATTTCTTTTTCACTGAGATCTTGAAAAGTCGAAAATTGGAAAACTTCCCCCATGAAAAGTATCCCCATACTTCATTCTGACGTCATAGTAGATGGGGATACATATCAAGGGGGAACTTTTCCAGTGCTAGAGAATTTTCCTTTTACTGAGAGCTTGAAATCCCTCCCCATGAAAAGTGTCCCCATATCTCATTTTGACGTCACAATATAGGGTCACATATCCAATGCTATAACATTTTACTTGTTTCGAGAGCTGAATTGGCACTCGAAATGTGTTTCTCTTTTATGTCTAGTTACTATTGTTACTGTGAATTATTATTATACGGACTTGAAGAAATGCGCAGAAGAGATTTAGTGCGTAATGTAAAAGTATCTTGCTTACTTTTCATATTCGGTTATCAAACACATACTAGGCGGTCAAAAAGGATTTAAGTATTAATGTTATATAATGTTGCTCAAAGCATAATCTGTTAGAAGGCTCATGGAAACTCATCGAAAACAAAGATTTTTGTATTAGCGGAAAGTGTGTGCATATGATATTTGTTGTTGAGTAGAGCATCAAATGTGAATCTTTAATGAAAAATTCCCATTAGTTATTATTATTATTATTATTATTATTATTATTATTATTTTGAAAATTAGAATTTGCTCTTTTTTTTAATTTTTTGTTAATATTCCCAATCAAATATCCAATATTAATAATTTGACACAGTAATGATCACTTTAACTTTTCTACTATTATATAAAAAAAACCAAGTCATTAAATATCCATCATCAATCTATAACGTTAATAACTAGAAATTAAAAATTAATTTTTTGAAGGTATTTCATGTTTTTGGCAAACATTTCCGTAATAATTTGACATCGAATTCCACTATAAAAAATATACAGATTTTTTACGCTTGGTAGAAATCACAAACAAGCGATTTTTTTCAAAAATACATAGTTTTTTTTAAAAATCTTTTTTAAGGTAATGCAACTAAAAAGAAAAAAATAAACATTATTTAATTTCTTATTTTAGAATTTAAAATTTGATTTCTCAACGCATAATCGTAAATTAATTAAAATTAAATTACTATTTCATAAAAAGCTTTTTTTTTTTTTTTTTTTTTTTTAGAATATAAGTAACTTTTATGGATAGTACCAGATTTACAGGTATATTAATAAGAAAGAAAGGGGGTGCTTCAACTAACTCATTAACCACATGGTTTCCAAAAATAATAAACAGATTAAGAACTCTTAACTTTTATGCAAATTTTGTGCCAGTGATAATCCTTTTACAACCAAAAGGTGTTGATATTAATTATCACATGTTTTCTTTGCTTTAGCAATTAAAAATAATTATTTTAACTTCCGTAAAGGTGCGCCTGTTGTCTTTCTATTTAATTTGCTATATTTCTTTTTTATAGAATTTCTTCTAAACACGAGCATTTAAATAAAAACAAAGTCTAAATTAATCTACTTTAAAGCATTATATTTACATTATTTTTTATACATTATTATTAAGAGTGAATGGAATTGGGCTTCAGTACCAAGCGTGAATACTGCCTTTAAGATTTCACACAGTTTTCATGTATCCAATTATTTATCTCATGTTTAATATTTTCTTACGTTTTTGTGGCTATAATTTGAGAATATGTAATGTGCTAAGTAGAATAATTTAATTAAAAGTAAATTATTTCTGTGAAATACTTCATTTGGAAATAGCATATTTTGCCGTAATAATTCAGAGGAAAACAAACATCGCGAATATAACAGTTTAGAAATTGTTACATAATGTATGCTTAGTTTTATTATTATTATTATTATTATTATTATTATTATTATTATATTATTATGCTTTCGTTTTATTTTATCTATCTCGTGCTTTTAATGTGCATATAGTATGTATAGCACTTATACAGCAGGTATGTCAAACTCGTTTACCGCCGCGGACCAAATTAAGCGTTATATACAAAGCCAAAAAAAAAAAAAAAGATAATATTATTACCATTGCACAGAATAAAATTTGTTCGTATAAAACACATCCATGTTAAAGAAATGTGCATGTAAAGTTCAAAAGTAAATAAAATTCATAGCTTGTTTTATCTTATTTTTCGAAAAAATACTCGAAATTGCTTTCTATCAACCGAATCAACTGAATTTAATTTATTTTTTTTCTAATTTGTATTTATTTTGCAATTTGGTTGTGCACGATGACCTGTTAATCTTTTACCTAGCAAAGAAATAGCTGCCAATCTTCCGTATTTTTTTCCAGTGAAAAAGAAAACATATTTCGAATCAAAAAATTTCTTTAAAAATTTGTGTTTTGTATCTATGCTCTACTTATTCTTTTTTATTTTCATTTATTAAATACATTTTCTGGTTTAACGTATGTTGACTTGAAAAATAACAAAAGGTTGGCCGCTATACGCAAAGAAGCCGTACAAAAGCGCGCTTGTTCAAAAAATGTCCACTCCGATGTTTTTCTAATAATGTTTGGCAACATATAAAATAAAATACATTTTCTTTTTGAAAGTTGTTTTGTCAAAATAATAAATTCTATTTGAAAATGCTAATCATGGCCGGATTAAGGGGGGGGGGGGCTACGGGGCTGAAGCCAAATCCGTCGGGAGCCCTCGTCAACAGCTTAAGTTTTATCAAAATTTTGTTTTAAAAATTACTTAAATTTCTAAAAGAAAGAAAGAAAAAAGAAAATTTTTGCTTCTAAAATGAAAAAACTTTTTCTGAAATAACGAGATAAAATCGGGTTTCAAGCGTCATCACTTTTTCCTTTTGCAATTCCAAAACTTCGAAGTATGATTTAAGGGTAGTCGTCACTCCCTTGAAAACACCCGATAGTTATTGTTAAACCTATGGCCAGGTTGCTTTCAAATTTCTCGTTTAAATTTAAATACTTTTAAAAGATTTTTTTTTTGCATAAGATAGCTGAGGTCGATCCGTAATATGACGATTTTTTATTTTTTCGATTTCAGTTGCAGATCTGTTTAGTAAAGGTATTTTCACTTTCGGAACCGGTTTTGAAAGTGAAAGTACCTTTATTAAAAAAATCTGCAACTAAAATATCAACCTCAGCTATCTTATGCAAAAAAAAAAAAAAAAAAAACTTTTCAAAATATTCAAATTTAAATGAGAAATTCGAAAACAACATGGCCATACGTTTAACATTAGCGAGCGGGTGTTTTCATATTCTTTTACTATTTTTACCCTACTTTTGCCCGATAACAAAAGAAGAAAACATCTTTACTATTTTCCGCTTCTACCACCTAATCTCAAAAAACATGTGCACGCTCAGGGGAAGAATCTTGAATTGTAAGGTCTATGTGTGCACGGCATACGATTTCTTAGAAATTAGTACAAGGTCAGGACCCCCCCCCCCCCAATGCCTAACATCCGACACTTCCCAAGGGCAACCCCCTCCCCAATGACATGACCAGTATCTTTCAACAGTATTTTGCGTAAGAACTGAGAACCATTGGCCAGTGCATTGAGAATCATCTCTGTCTGCCTCTCCTGCATAAAAGTCTATGGGGGAAAAAAAAACAAAAAACAGACAGATAATCAAAAAGAATGTTTTGTTCGTAAACTTTTATTTTAATATGATAAGAAGTAAATTTTAGGAAGTGTGTTTGTTTCCCTTTTCCTTTATCTTTAATGTTTTTATTTAATACTAAGTAAAGAAAAGCGTTTATTTAATTGAGAAAAATGCTTATCCTTGAGTATGAGTACATTTAACTTGTAGAAAACCATTGTTTTTACTGCATGTGTTTAGGTGGCTTAAAAAAAAAGAAAGAGAAAAAAAAGGTTAAATAATATTACACCTCTTATGGGTTCGATTGTTTGTGAAATATTTTTTATCGCCATCTTTTATCTTATCAATTTAAGTTAAGTTGATTAATTATGACTTTCATTATTTAAATGGCTTTACACACATCCTTATTTTATTAAAATTCCCATATTCGTATATAAATTGTTTCTTTTGTGCAATTTACTAAAAATCAATACGTATGGGTTAAATTCTTTAATATACTCAGATTAATTTGTTTAAGGCGGTTCTCAAATTCCCTGCTCAACAACGCGAAACTACCTGACGTGTTTTCTAACTCATTTTTAAATGTAAAGGCATACAATTGGAAAATCTGACTATTGGAGGGATTTAGGATCGAAAAGCGTTTTAATTTTTTTGATAAATACATTAAGTTATAAGAGATTCTTGTCAAGTGACGACAAGTTTTAATTTTTTCTCGTGCTGCTGCGTCCGGAAATTTGATTTAAAATGCCATCTTTGACAGTATTTTCTAAATGAGCTTCTGCCTTTTCCAAAATATGTAAATCGCCATTCGATTACATAGTTTCTGAATAAGAACACTTGCCAATTTCATGCGTTTCCGAACAAAAATGAATCAGAAATGTGTCACAAAGTAACTCCTTTGGATTTGAGAACAGCCTTAATAAAATTAATCATATTTTGCACATAAATTGACATATTTCAGTCAAACTGGAAAATTTTAGCATATATATTTATATTTAGATATTTTAATTCATTCTCAAGATATAGATTCCACTAGAAAAGTAAATTTTTTTAAAAGTTTGAGGTGTTGCATTTTTTTTAATCAGAAAAAAATTGCTTTTTGTACTAAAAGTTTTATCTCACATTTATATTTTCTAACAAAACTAGTGGGCTCTGCTCCCTTCGAGCTACGCTCGCCAACTCCCGTGCATACCCCGCAGAATCGAAAAACACGTTAATTGGTCTAAAAACACGCTAATTTTTTCTATTTTAAAAAGATTATCCGATTACGGAAGACTGATTGCAATGAATTTATTTAATAAAATTTCATATATTTTGCACAAAAATTGACTTGTTTTAGTCAAACTGAAAAATTTTAGCATGCATATTTATAACATTTTGCTCATTGTCAAGATATAAATTTAACTTAAAAAGTAAATTTCCTAAAAAGTTTGAAGTGGTGCCATTTTTTAAAATCAGAATTTTTTTTTTTTTTTTTTTTTTTTTTGTAATAAAAGTTTAACTCACAGTTACATTTTCTAACAAAACTAGGAATTTCCGCCCCCAACGAGCTACACTTCCCAAGACTTCACAGGCTCTACAAACACAATGATATAATCTGTTTTAAAAAGATTACTTGATTACGAAAGATTGGATGATATTAACACGACCAGTAGTGATCTTTTATAATCGGGTATCTATTCATTTCCCTTTGACTTGAACATTCCCAGGGCCGCATCCACCGCTGTCGCAACTGCTGACGGTCTAACTGCTGGAAGATTTTTTTCTTTTAGACGCTATAAGAAAATAGTTTTAAATAAATAAATAAATATATATATATATATATATATATATATATATATATATATATATATATATATATATATATATATATATATGTGTGTGTGTATGTATATATGTATATATATATCAATCATAATCTTTACCACTGAATGCTTTCCGCACATAAAAATGTAATTATTTGAAAGTTTTCTTTCTCTTTTAATATTCACGTGTAAATATTTTTTCGAATTGAAAAATATTTGGAAATATTATTATTTGGAGTTTTTAAATACAATGCAAATTTCTTCATTAAATGCTTTACACACATAATAACTTAATTGTTTTAAATTTTCCTGTCATTTTTAATATTCGCGTGTAAGTATATTTTGCAAATGGAAAATGTTTAGAAATATTACTTGGGCTTTATAAACATCTAGCACCAGAGGTAAAAAACGGCTTTTTGGAGAAAAGAAATAAATATCCATTCAAGTAATAAAATTTTGGATTAAGGGAAAAAAAAACATAAACATAAAATTAGACACTATATATATATATATATATATATATATATAACCATAAATGAAACATTATCATAACACCAACTTAAACCATGAAATAATTAAGTATGAAATAATTAGTTGACAATGAAAGATTCCCCAACACACTTAATATGGAATCAAAAAACATTGAAAGAATAAGAAATTAAATAAAAATTGAATCAATGGAATTAAATGAAATGAAATTTGTGGAATTTAGACAGAATTATCAAGTCCCAATTGCCTAAATACCACAAATAAAATGAGATGTTTCATCTTCATATTAGCCAAACATTGCTAAAAAATATGATATTGGGACAACATCTCAAATACAATGATTCAAATCAGTGATAAAATAAAAAAGAAAATACAATATAAAAAAGGAAAGAAACCATACAATAAAAAAAAAATCCATAAAGATGAATAAAGATATAAATAAGATACCTTGCAGTTCATGAACCATCATGAAAACTCCAACATGACTGGGGAATGAATTGCATAAAAAATCATATCATGTTGCCAATTTTAGAAATATAAATTGCTTAGAAATATAAATTGCTTTGCAATGATGCCAGAAATAATGTTAAAATATAATGGATCATAAAATAAACAGGAACATTAGTGCTGCCATCTATTAGTAGAAAAAAAATGGATATAATCTGAATCGAAGGAATAGGATGGAAATAAATGTTTCATAAATCAACCAAATTACTAACTTAATTGATACCAATTAGTTAAATAATAAATAAATGAGATTAATTAATAAATAGAAAATCGAATTACATTAAAGGATGTATTAATGAATAATACTATGTTATAAATAAGTATTAAGATGTAAAAATTAATAATAAAAAACAACTTAAAATAGTGCTGCCCTCTAGTGGTAAAAGTAAATATAAAGTATGGATGGAAATTAGTTTTTAATAATTAAACCAAATTACTATCTTAATGATAGCCATTAGTTAAATAATAAATAAATGAAATTAATTAATACTTTGAAAGTTGAATAATATCTAAGTAATGGATGTATAAATTAATAATACTATGTTATAAATAAGTAGTAATATGGAAAAATTAATAATTAATGCAACATTAAAAATGTACCATTAAACAACGATTAAATAACTGTACTAAAAATGCAACATCATTTAAAATAAATTAAATTAAAATACTAAAGATTTGAATTAAGAATCAAAGAATTTAAAATTAATATTGAGTAAATATTGAAATGATTTAGTCACAAAAATGTGGCTTTAAACAAAGTTAAATTAAATAAAAACACTAAATAAAATTAAAACATATTATATCAACACTGTATAAAAGTAAACATTATCTTAGAAGTAGATATGATATTGTCCACCAAAGGTATTAATCTAAATCATTAGATCAAATACATTCTTAATAATAATGAATATAAATTCATTTAAAATAATTAAATAATGAATAAGTAAATCTAACTAAATTAATATACATAAGAATAACACATCGCAGTCCATTATAAAATGTGTATGATCAAACAATTGTGTAAATCAAAATGCCCCCATTTTTTTTTAAATATATAAATTAACCATGCGTATTTTTCCATACAACGCCGCCACACACCTCCTCAATCCAACGTCTACCCACCCAACCGTCCTATTATAATTTTTTTTTTTTTTTTTTTTTTTTTTTTTTTTTTTTTTTTTTTTTTTTTTAAATGAAATAAATGAATTTTTTTGGAAAACCATGTTGTAATGCGTCAAAGATAAGTTTTTAATATTTTTGTTAATAAGTTGAGAGGAACATAAACTTTTTATTCTATAAATATGATTAAGGAGTATATTACGATATACAGAATTATGAAGACATGATTTAAAATTAGTAAATGAATTAACTTTAAATTTAAATTCTTTACGTTTATCAAATAGATCTATTATTGTTTTGTTTTCTTTTAGTGTAATATTAAGATCTAAAAAGTTAATAGTATTGTTAGAAAGGAGGTTTTCCGTTAATTCTAAATTAGTAGGATAATCAACTGGAAATATAGAAATATTAGTGTGATCAGTAGCAATTAAAATAATGTCATCAATATAACGATATAAATGTATATTACAATTAATAAATGTACTTTCATAATGATACAAGTATAAGTCTGAAATTATACTAGATGTACATCCCCCTTGTGGTATATCGACTTTCTGTAAATATAACGTGTTATCATGCATTATATAATTATCATATATAATGAAATTTGTTAAAGTTTTAAAATAAGCTGTATCTATATGAATTGGTAAATTAAGTGAATGTTGATACTTATAAAATAATGCATTTATAATATTATGTAGATCTAATAAATCTATATTATTAAATAGATCTTTGAAATCATATGTCATTATATTGTTAACACATTTAAGATTTTTCAAAATATTGACGAGTTGATAGCTATTTTTTATACAATGTGTGTTATCAGTGGATGTTGTCAGTGTATAAATTTGATTGAGAATTTTTAATAGATATTTATTGGATATATATATATATATATATATATAACCATTAATGAAACATTACCGTAACACCATATATATATATATATATATATATATATATATATATTCGACACAGCATTTCATAATCTAATCACGTAATATATATATATATATATATATATATATATATGCCTTCAAAAGAAGGTTAAATTGCTGTGCATAGTTTTTAATCCTATAAAATTTATGTAACTGAATTATATTCACCGATTTCAACATTAAACAGAGGCACTTAAAATAATTATTCGATTTTAAAACTCTATGCTTCACCATGTTTATCATACATTTCTCTATAAAACTATCATTTTTCATGTTTTTCTGTCAATTACAATACTCAAACATTATAGATAAAGATTCTCTAGACGCTTAACATTTTATTACGAGGATCTTGGCGATATTTTAAAAATAGAAATGAAATATTTCTCGGAATGTATTAGAAATGTAGATATCCAATGCTGTCAAGATGCTGTTAATCAATGATAAACAATTAATATCTGTTTTCCCAAATGTACTGCATATTGCAATTATAGTATATAGTAGTACTGCTTACAAACTTTGAAGCAGAATGATCATTTTCCAAACTAAAATTAATAAAGAACAGACTATGATCGTTTATGCTGGAGCCCAAACTTAGCGGTTTAACACTAATGTCACTAGATAATGACATAACAGAACTGTTTGCATTTCATGATGCCCTGCAATCACTTGGAAATTTAAATACAAGGATTTTTTTTTTCAATTAACTTAATTTTTAGTAATGAAAATCTAATAATAATAAAAAAAAGCTTAAACATGTAATTAAATTTATTTATATCAATAAACAGATGTATTGAAATTATTTTTAATGTATTCAGTTTTTATACGCCTGGAATATTTCTATTTTTTTTAATGTTTATAAAGTATTTGTTAATTGTATATGTTTAAACAAACTAATTAAGAGTACTATTGAAGATAACAAACAAACAAACAAAAAAACGCTCTTGATTAACAATATAAATATTTCCATTTTTAAAATTTGTATTTCAGGATTAAAAAAAAAAAATAATAAAAGGTGTGTGTGGGGGGGAGGGGGGATAAATATTCAGTATCGTGGGAAGGGGCACAAAATTTCCAGTAGCAGGGGAAGAGGGGGGGGCAAAATATCCAAAATAGCCCCGGGCCAAAGAAATGCTTAATCCGGCTCTGATGCTAATACTATCAAATGACATGATGAAATTATGAAATTTGCCCTGAGGGTGAAGTTTACTCAGGTGCTTTTATTAAAAATGAAAACTCCAAGTACTTTGTCTATTGGTGGTCTTTTAATAATTCACATTCATAATTTGTCAATTTAAAATGAAAATGCTTACCTTGTTTAACATTTCGTAATTAACAGTTAAACTTTTATGATGGAAAGCCGTCAAATTTTTGTATAAGAAGGTAGATCTGGTTATATTCGTTACCAATATTATCAAGATATTTTCTAAATTGACGATGATTAAGCATGTGCGTACGAATATGATATAAGTTTATAAACATGTATCCGGCTTTTATAAATCGATCCGGCTATACAAAATACTTTTTAGCAATGGTACTTTTGCTTATAGTATTTTCAAACTTCTTTAACTGTTCTGCGCATCCTTTCTTCCATTTCCTAGTAAATGATTTTGAATCACGGGATATTTAATGCAATAATTATTTTATAAAGTAAATGTATTTTCTCCAATAGGCTTGGTGAAAGCACTCTCTTTTAAGAAGTGTCAATTTCAATTCTGACAGTTTTTCTTTCTGATGTTTGGCCAGATTTTTAATGATTTGTCCTGTAGCATCTCTTAATGTTCCATTCTTTCGAAACTCCAACAATGTTTGGATATCAACATATAATTTCAGTTTTTCTTTTAATATAATGGTATTGTGAATCAACTTAATTTTTTTTTTAATGTTTATTTTCCGTCAATCATATATATTCATACTGGTAGAGTTTAAACTTTAAAAAAAATTCCTAGGTTGTTTATCAGTATGTTATTAAAATATGTGTAAATCGGTAAAAAAAAAAAAATAAAAAAAAAATAAAAAAAAGAAAAGAAAAGGAAAGAAAGAAAGATCAAGCAGGTTTCATTAACAATGACACATTTACTAACCTAAGTAATGTAAATAATTAAAGAACTTAAATCCAAAATATTTTTGTAAAACAAGAGTGGAGAAACTAGATGACATGACGTATTCGGGGGTTTTGCTTCAAGCACAAAAGTGATAACTTATGTCATTTCGAAAGCAAATCATTTAAAAGCCACTTAATTTTATACTTTGATTTTAAAAAAAGTTGTAACTGTTCTTAATTAGCCCGAATTTTATTAATTTTACTATACATTTCTTATTATTTAATAAATATAGCATGTGTAAAATTGAAGAGAGTCGTAAAACAAGTTGGAAATTGTACGTCAAACGTTACAAACGAGGTGCGTTCGTACTATAAAAAAAGTTATAGTTCTATAAAAGTTATAGTTCTATAAATATTCAGATCTTGATGATTTTTAATTCTGTGAAATGAATTATATCGTCTGCAGATTAATTTCTGTAATAAAATAAGTTTCTCGGTCGCTTGGCGATCAAACTTCGAAAGCTCCTATAAAAAGAAAGCACCGATTTAAAAAAAAAAATCAAATTTCTTAATAAATGTTTTTATTAATATTTTCTAAAGTTTTGATTCAATTTTTTAAAAAATTGAAATGTCGCGATAAAATTCTGCAAAGATAATATATCTTAAATTTCAAACCATTCGGTTGGGTAGTTTTTGCGTTGCTATATGCAGACGGACGGACCAGACGACGACAATAGGTGCTACGTATTTATATAATTACGAACGCACCTAATAAAGCAATAGTTTCGTCATAAAACACATAAATATTATAAGAAAAATACTGTAAAAAAATTACGAATCTTTAAATTTTTAGACTCGAGATTTCGCACTTTGTTACATTCCGATTAGTTAACTGTGTATCTGCAATTTCTTGGAGCTAAAATTTAAAACTTTAAAACTGACCTACATCTGTCTATATACCTCAGTTATGCCAAATGAGCGGATTTTTTTTTTCTTTTTTTTTTCTACCACATTTTGAAGAAAAATATTTCCCTTAATTATTGACGAAATAAATAAGACAAAAATTACTATTAAAAAAAGTGGTAGCAATTGTGAATAAAAAAAGCAACTGGCAATACTTACATACATATGTTTGCCATCTCTAAGACTATTTGGTGTAAGTGAGTTCCTCAAAAGTGTATTTTCAGCATGCGTGTTCGAGCAACTGAATAAATGACAAAATAAATGCACAGGTAAAATGCCAAAGGCTTGGCGGGCCACAGAGAAGTTGTCGGCGGGCCAGTTGTGGCCCGTGGGCCACGTGTTTGACATACCTGCTTTACAGGGACACTCAAAAGAATTCCATTACAAAACGGTCTATGGGGAGAAATCGTTTGCGGTTTATTTTATAATGTTTCAATATTTGAAACATACTGAAACAGATATATATCACTGAGGTGCATTACAAGAGGCTTACTATAGAATATTGTGTGTATAGTATTCCTCCTTCATTTACAGGGTCACATAAAATTATTTTGTTAAAGTACTGTCTGTTAATAATAATGGTTGGAAATGCGTTTTCAGTTGCGTTTTTAAATGGAACTTTTTTCCCCCTATTATACTTGATGTGTATAAATCCTATAGGTTATATACAGGGCAGCACAAAACATCTCGAATGCATTTGCGTTTATTGACGGAAATTGCCGATGGGCTATTTTCAACTGTGCTATGCGTATCCTAACTGAACTAAATTTTTGCATTCTATGTAGTATATATAAAAATCAGTAGATCATACACTGGGCTGCGCAAAATAGTTAGGATCGTTTTCCGAATATTGTTGGTAATTTCTAAAATTGGATTTTTAAATGTGTTATGCGTTTTCCAAATTGTTAACTTTAGCATCAGACTTAGACATTCTTAAACGGTAAAGATTTCTATAAAAGCATTTTGGAAGTGTTGAAAAGTTTTACATATTCCATACTTAACGCATGATTTTTTGTTCTTGTTTTTTTTTTTTTTTTTTTTTTTTACTAGGAGACAGCAATTTAAAACCTCTGTCCCCCCACCAAAACAGGAAAAATCTTACGAGCTTCATCTGGTGACAACTTATTAGAAATATTTCCAAATTTTTTAAATGTTTTTAATTAGTTGTTTGCTGAGACACAAAAACGAATCTAACCATTCGTTCTATTAATTTTTGGGTTTAATTTAACAATTTAGATTTCTTTATTATTAGTTTTTTAGAGTTTAACGTGTCTGAAAAAAGTAATAGAAATAGAATCTTATTTTAAACTCAAAAGGTCACTAATTCAAGAGATAGAAAAATGGTTTTCTAGTTTAAAAAATTGGAAAATTGTTTGAAAAATTCTTTTTTAGTTTCTAAACTAAAACTTTTATAGATTGTCAGAAATCATATGGTTAAAATAGACGTATCAGATAAAAAATAAGAAGTTGAAATTTATTTTCTATTTTTCTATTGAATAAGTTTCCATAAAATGTTATTATTAAAAAAAAAAAAAAAAAAAAAAAAAAAAAAGCATGTACTAAGTTTCACATATGCTTTTTTTTTTCTACAGATAATATTTGAGTTATTTTAAGATACATTATGGTTGATGTAGCTACATTGCTAAGCTAAACAAATGTTTATTTTTGTTATTTTTTAGTAAGTTTTATATTAATTTCTGTACAAAATATTTTACAATTATTCTTTATTCGGGACTCAAACTCTTCCATGAATATCTTACTTCTTTCTTTCTGTATCACCTTTTTTTTACTGTATAAATTTGACATAAAGAAAAACGAAATATAAAAAGTGCTTAATGTGATATTTATAATTCAGGAGAAAGGAAAAAGAAGCACATAGAAAGGACTAGCAATTTGAAGCCAAAACGAAGGGTTGACTTGATAATGTGTTAAAAAAATAAGACAATATCGTTAACTTTATAGTTCCAGATTTTTCGGAAAACGCAAATTAATAAATATAAAATAATGAATCAAGAGTATGAAGTATTGTTTTATTTTCCTAATTTTTTTATTTCCTTAATTTTAATTATTTTACGAGCATCCTGATTTGATTACTTTTATAATTTAAAAGAAAACTAAAATAACTCCATATTTATTTATTTATTTATTTATTTATTTTTTGAATTGCCTTTCTTGATTAAAGTGGTTATCAAATTCCCGGCTCAATAACGCCAAACTTTCTTACTTCTTTCAAAACGTCATGGCATAAAATTGGCAGGCCTGACTGCTGAATGAACTGCGATTTGGAATCGAATGGCGTTTTCATTTTTTGATAAATAAATTACTTATTGAGTTAAAAGCAATTGCTGTCACGTGATGATAAATTTTTTATCCTTTCGTGCGCCCGGAAATTATGTACAAAACATCAACTTTGACAGTATTTTCTGAAAGATCACCTGCCTTTACTAAAACATTGAAAACACCACTCGATTACATAATTTCTGAATAAAGAACACCTGCCCATTTCATGCGTTTCCGAACAAAAATTAATTCAGAAATTTATCAAAATGTAGCTCCTTTGGATTTGAAAACAGCCATAATGCTATGCAATAAAGGGCTAATTTGTAAAACAAGTAACTAAAAAAATGCCATTACGAGATATTCAGGATTAAAGTTTTATAATAAAGTAAAGAAAAATATAAACTATACTATTGTGATTGCTTCCTCTAAAATAGCTTATTTGTTAAAGACTGTATCCTCAGTTAACGTAGTGCAGCATATTTTGAATAATATTTTTTATTTTATTGAATTTACGGAGTCTTCGTTTATAAAATTCACATCCCTGAATATCATGGCATATAGTGATTAAAAAATAAAACTTGCACGTTTTAAAGGTTGTCAGGCCAGGATGCAGTTTACATGAAAATGAGAAAAACATTTAAAAGTACAGTTACCATCGCCGCGGTGGACAGCCCTGCTCAAAGGCACCCACTCTGTCTGTATTAGATTACACATTTCAAAAATCTTAAAGATAATATTCTTTACTGAAAACTGAATAAAATATTTCGATAAATTCATAATATAGCCGATCTGGTTCGTTGCTCACATAAATAAGAAATAGAAAATGAATTAATGTTTTTCATGCTTTCATGTGTATGTTCCGTTCAGATATTCTTTTATATTTCTCAACTCTTTTACTGCAAATACGGTATTTTTTAAATATTTTCTTCCTTTTTTTTCTTTCGAAGAAAATTATATGACCGTTTAATTTTATAATTAAAAATAATTATAATTAAAAATATCTTATTACTTTATAGTGATGTTTCACTTTATTTATATCATATAGTATTTAAAAATGCATTTAATAATTGATGCATCTTTTATACATAAAGTTTGAGATACTAGCGAAAAAAAGATAAGAAAGACAGAAAACAAGGGGGGGAAATCGTTTCATATAATTCATAGGATTCACAGTTAATTATTCACATTAAATATTCATATCTTATATAAGAATATATATAAAAAGTTTGCATTATTTTGATAATATCGAAAAATCCATATTAAATAGAGTTTGAGTTTCAACCCAAAAAAAATTCATGGTTAAGCTGTTTCGCTAAGTACTGACTTGCAAATAGACTGTTTTCTACCCCGCCCGAGGCGAGGCATCTGTTTGCTTCACACAGCCCGTTCAGCGTCTTTTGTTAATGACTTATTGAGTGACCAGGCTATATTTCCGCTAACAATTCAAACGTATACAGAAGATGAAGAGTGGAAAACGGGTTTAGTACTCTGTACATTCTTCCTTTTATAGTGATTTTTCTCGGAACTAGAGCTCCTATTATAGGAGTCTTACTCGGAACGGTATTTCTACCAAAATTTTCACTTTTCATTCAGAAGAATAAATGAAAAAAAATTTATTCATTCAATTTTAAACAAGAACGAAAAATCATGCGTCAAGCATAGATTCTGTAACACTTTACAACACTTCTAAAATAATTTTACAAATCTTTACCATGTAACAACATTAAAAGAAAAATAAATACATTAATTCAGAAAATTATTTCATTCCCGATAATTAAAAACGTTAATAATTAACTAACTATTTATCTTATTTCATAGGAGACAATACGGTATTTTTTATTATAGGGACCTTGACATAACCCAGTCTTAAAAAAGTGAAATTTTTTGCCAAATAATCGCGAAAATAAAATTGCAACTGTTGTGGGTTTGGGGTTCCTTTAAAACACAACTTACTTAAACTTAAAAAGCTCATTTATTACTCAATCTTCACTTGACAATTAAATATTTTAAAAAAAATAAGTATACCCTGATTAGCTCCACTGAAATCTGTTGCCATGGAAAAGGGAGCAAATTATATTAAACTAATCAAAATATCAAAACTTAAGAATCCGAATAGGTTAATACAACAATGATAATTTTGAACTCATCATTTTAAGACAACATTAAATGTAGTAAGGGGCAACAGATTTCTAAATCAAGTAGCATACTGGATTGCATAAAGAACACCCAACTCCACTCCAACCCGACCAAGCTCAAATCTCCATATACATTAAATTAACAAAAGTGTAATCATCATATAATTTGGAAAAATGCAGACAACCTGAAATTCCTCCAATATGAGGACCAAAAGGGGAAAGAGTTAAATCTGTTAATAGAATAGGGATATGATGATGTACCAAAATTTTAGAACAACTATGGAGATTCTGAACAAGATCAGATCGGTTAACCAAGAATCGTAGAGTGGCTTATAAACAAGGAATACAATCTCTTTTTTTTTTTTTTTTTTTTTTTTTTTTTTACTTTTTAAAATAAAGCATTTTAGGTGTTTATTTTAGAAAACAATATTTCTGAGAGAGGAGGGTTAAAGCTTAATTTAAACAATTATGAAATTAGATTTAATATTACTGTTTCACTTATTAATCTATCCATCCTTAAATCAAGATCAAAAATACGATTGTATAACATTGAGTGAACTTCAATTAATGTTCATTAAAACAGTCAGTTATGAATTTAAACTTAAGAAATTTTAAAGTCCTAATTTAATAAAGTTGGATTTTATCTTTTTTTTTTTTTTTTTTTTTTTTTTTTTTATCACTCACAGAAAGGTTAAGCCTTTCTTATAGGTCTACTGTGAATATAAAAAAAATTAATTATTTAGAGATTTATACAAAGAAAAACATACCATCTTTAAGAACAAATAAATCTTTTATTCAAACACTTAAAGTTATAACAACGGAGTTACTTCAAATTATTATAAAAACACAATCTAAACGTTGATCTGTAATATGGGGATTAATTACTTAAATATATTTTAAACCAAACAACACATTTCTAAAATTATCACACTATCATGCTTTTAAGGTTGATCAACTTTGCTGAAATCACTTATTATTTTAATTGCAACTAGGCACAGAGAATCTTAAAAATGTAACATTACATTAAAGCTTAACAGTCTAAAGTTTAACAGTCCATCAATTGTAAAAACATTATATAATAGTGTTTTAAAATACACACTTATCATTCTTAATCTCTCCAAATAGCCATAGATAATTTAAAGTGGGAGAACATACATTTATGAGGAAATAAAAAACTACTTACAAAGTTAGCAGGTTTAATCGAATCATCAGTGGACAGACTCTATTTCCCTTCCCTCTTGAGAAGAAACAAAACTGTGGACGAGCACCATCTGACGTAATTAGACCTCAGGGGGATGGTTTCCTAAATCACCAGAGCATCAGTCAAACTTCACTCTTTCTCAGCATTTCTTGTAACATCCGCGAGCATTTGAGTTGAGTCTTTTGCTTGCCAACTTTGCGATTCAACCGAACACCTCATATATCTCCCGACGACGGAGGTTTCTCGGACTACCCATATCTTCACAAATCCAGCTCCAACACACACAGCGATCAGTCTTCCTTATTATAAACAAGACAATATTAACGTCTCATAGATAGTTGAGACCTCTCTGGACTGCACAAGGAAAAAAAAACTTAACCTCTACGCATCTGGAATCGTTGACGCTCTTTCACTGACTATCATTTTCATTTCTTTGACCAGCAGCTTTTCGCTCATTATCACAAGTACCGCTACGCAACGTCCACTAATTTTTCGAACCAAACGACAGGTATATCCGCCAAACAGCAAGTGTCGTAAACATTCATTCTCCCGCGCTGCTTGAAAAAAACGGGACCGATCCACTCTGCCAGGGGTACGGGAATGGAAACAAAAGGAAAAATGGACTCTTCCTGAAGACTACAGCTTGCCGCTCCACTCGGCCGGCCGCTTCATGGGGGAAGGCAGCCATGCTTCACCCCCATGGTGTGTGCTGAAGGGGGGTCCTGTGAGCCTCTGTTTACATGGGCGCCAGCTATCCGCCTGATAGCAGAGCCAATTGAAGTCTGTCGTAAACTTACAAAGCCTAATTGCGTATATAGTACACTCATAAGATAACGTAATTCTTATACAGGGCGGACGGTCTTTCTTTTAACCAAATCCAGACTAGGTGACTACAAACACATGATTCAAGGGTATGGGAGAAAACGTACACGACTGCCCAATACAATATGTGTGGTCTTTTACTGAGAAACCTCCCTCCCTGCTATATATCTTTCGTATTTGAAAACAGGAAGCAAAGCTAGACTATAAACGTTGAATTTACTTTGCAAAAAGAAAAAGAAAGAAGAAAAAATAAAAACTGATTTTATTATTATTATTACAATTACTTTTATTTATTTAAATTTTTATTAGAAACAGAAAAAAAGAGTGCTTTTAAATAAATGTTGAGAAAGTGATTTAAATAATTAATGTAGATTAAAAAAAAAAAATTGGTTGAAACCAACCGTAACAAGATTGCTCCCCCCGGCTAAATAAAAAAAATTTTTTTTGAGAAAACAAATTATTTTTTTTGAAAGGTAACTGGGTACCACATGGCATGCTGGGACCTCATTACTGAAAAAACTGACCCACAAACACAAATCATACATCGATCCGGGACGGGATCCAGAGAGTTCACCGCTGAAATACCACCCTGACAATATATTCCGGATATATACAACCAGAGCTCGCACATCCGTAGAAACCATTACCTAAAATATTACCTGAAACAATACCATAAAAGAGTACTACCAGAGGAGGGACCACAAGGCTGATTTTACCACTAAAATGACCAAGATATTTTCTGCACCTGTAAAAGAACACATGTTCCACCTGACTGTGAAACCTCACTTCCCTACTACTGTCATTCCTACGCATAACTGCATCCTACCTGAAATTTCTGGTAACAGAACTGTAAATAATACATAAATTGAATTTTGAAAAAAAAATTAGCCGAAAAAGAAGAGAAGTGCCCACTGATTAATTGTCATTATACTGCTTATATACATAACTTCAATAATTGGCATCACAGTATATTACAACACTATCTATTAATGTAAATAAGTACTAGTAATATCATAGTTACAACACTGTAAATGTCAATGAAATTTGTAAAACACATATTAATTCTATTATACAAAAATACACAAGAGCAACTGGCGACATAAAAATAAAAATATATACATACTGTAATAGAAGGTTATACATATAGAAAATTAAGAGCAAGACACACAATTTGGTAATTATAGACCATGTTATAGAATCACGTATACATTTGTTCGTGAAGTTATGTTTGTATTTGAAGAAAGTTCTTAGAACCGTGTAACTGTGTAGATTTTACAAATGCACTTACAAGTAATGTGCATGGGAAAGAGTATCTCTGCCTCTGTCCTACTTATAGCAAAAGCAGTTTCGGGCTTTTGGGTACTACAGGGAAAACATTCCACAAAAACTTAAAAAAAAAAAAAGGGTGGTGAAGTACATCACCAGGAGGGAAAACACACACTCCACAAAAATAGGAAGTAGAATAAAGAAAATAGTTAATTTTAGCACTTTTAGCCACACACAACAACATACAGGCATGTACATGAGACAGTATGTACAAGAAAAAGAAAAAGGGCCCACACTCCTTAAAGTTTAAGCTCAAATAAAACCACAAACTGTATAGTAAATAATAAATCTATCTAGTTAAAATGTAGAAATTAAAGTAAACACATACTTAAAAAGTTATATACAAAACACTGATGCATTAAAAAAAACTGAACTAAACAGATCTACCTCGGCAAAAGGGCATACAAAACACAACATCCTAAAAAAATTTTAAAGTAACAAAAATTACATTCGTTTTTTTTTTTGCAAAAATACACCCAAAATCTACGAAAACGGGGTGCGGACGGGTATATACCACATAATCTACCATAAAACAGACAAAAACCTTAAGTATAGGCATAAAAAGGGTTAAAAATGCCTACATGAAAGTATCAACACACAACCAAAACAAACCTTTAATACGCTAGAAAAACTAAGTTCCGTTTTAAAAATGTCAAAAAAAAATAATTAAATATACATACACATTAACTAAACTATAAATAAATACAAATAAACAAGGTAAAATTGAATAAAAATGCTTGAATAACGAAAAAAGGTAGTTAGTATTTATAACTCGGACGGTCTCGTCTATCCCGTAGCGAATAGTCGGTTCTAGAAATCGATATTGAACGACTACTTCTATTCGATTTAGCAGCTGGACGAATCGATGAACGAGACCTGCGCGAATCGCTGTGCTCAGCAGTTGAACTGCTTTCTGCCGTGGCTGAATTTTTACCTACGCGCATTTCGCTGCTTTCTGCCGTTGCTAAATTTTTATTTACGCACATCTCGTTATTCTCTGCCGCTGCAATCTCCGGAGAAATGGGAGGTGGGGGAGAGGGATTTATGATTTCAGTCGCGTCGCTGTCTGTTTCCTCCACTTCCGGCGCTACCGGAGTTTCGTTATTGTTGACGTTCACTACTGCTGGTGCGCGGTTACTATCATATGGTGCCCAGGGAATGAATCGGTTGTGTTTACACCTGCGTACAGGAGGAGAATCGCGCGGTTGGTGTGGGGAATCGATGGTCACGTTTTCAGTCGATCCCAGGCCAATTGTTTGTTTTGGTTCACTGGACCAGATGGGGAGTCTGTCTTTGAAGGAAGACAACCTGTCAACATGGACAACCTGACAATTTTTGGGATTAGCAACTAGCGCTATTTTAAAATTAACCTCATTTAGCTTCTCAATTATAGTAAAAGGACCATTATTTTGCTTGCTTAATTTTTTTGTATTACCAGGGGCGACTGTGGGTGTAAATAACCACACAAGATCTCCTATTTTAAAATTTTTATCAACAGCTGTCTTTTCACGGTATTTTTCCTGCTGCTCAGAAACCTTAATTAAATTACTATGTACTTCAGTGTATACTTTTTGAAGAGCTGGGATTAAGAGTTCGCAAAAAGAGGGTGCATCATTATAATTAAAAGAAGGTGGTTGAGAAAAGAGATTATATGGTAGATTCATATTTCTGCCATACATAACTGCAGCTGGGCTAAGTTTAGTTGAAGAGTGGACAGCTGAACGCATAGCTAGTAGTGCAAATTTGAGTTTAGTGTCCCAGTCAGATTGATTTTGGTTGACTATGTGACAAAGTGCATTTTTAAGAGTACGATTCTGTCTCTCCACTTGCGAGTTGCCAGCCGGGTGATAAGATGAGGTCTTAATATGTTTAATACCAAACATTTTATATACATGCTCTATCGCATATGAAATTAGATTCTTCGCATTGTCCGTCGTAATAAAACAGGGTGCTCCGTAGCGTGAGATGAAGTCAGCTAAAGTGTCCGCAATGACATCTGAAGTGGTTGAACTAACCGCATATGCTTCTGGCCACTTAGTAAATGAATCTATATATGCGACAATATACTTATTTCCCGAAAAAGTTTGCGGTAAGGGTCCAATGAGATCCAAATGAACCTTGTTCATGGGAAACTGGGGGGTCGGCATACGTTGCAGAGGGGCGAGCTGGTTCGCTCTATAAGCTCTCTTCTGCTGGCAACTAATACATGACTCCACTAGATGCTTGACATCTGACGACATTCCTGGCCAATAGAAGTGCTCACGAATGCGATCAATGGTCTTTTGAAAGGCTTGATGACAAGCCGCTAGGGACTCATGTGTAAGTGCAAAAACTTGAGTAACCA
This sequence comes from Maratus michaelseni, assembly GCA_963931845.1. Lineage (NCBI taxonomy): Eukaryota > Metazoa > Arthropoda > Arachnida > Araneae > Salticidae > Maratus > Maratus michaelseni. The sequence goes on along the minus strand of OZ007586.1, from coordinate 437,310,399 downwards.
ATTCTTTTGGCACGACTAACTTTACAGATTTATTCAAAATAGCTGACTCCCTTGTATCCTCACAATCTAAAATGTCATCTCTAAAAAAAATTTTCATGTATTTAGGAGCAATTTCTACACCTTGGTCTAGTTTTCTTGCAATCTCGCAGCATTTCTTGTCTGATTTTTGGAATTCACCAATTTTTTCAAGTAGATTGGAATGAGGCATAAAAGTAACTTCCTTTTCGACTTGTATACAAAAATTACAATTAACAGTATCATTGGAGTTATCATTGTTGACATACCTCGAAAGGAAATCTGCGACACTGTTACACTTACCTTTAACAAACTTGATTGTAAAATTAAAGTCTGAGAGAGTGCAGATCCATTTAGCCATGCGAGATGTAGGGTCGTGAATTTTTAACATAAATGTTAGAGTCGCATGGTCTGTATAGATGAAAAAATGGGTATTGGCAATGTAACATTTAAAGTGGGCAGTTGCCCAAACTAAAGCTAGTAATTCCCTTTCAGTGGTGGAGTAGCGGTTCTCAGCATCTTTCAATTTTCTGCTGGCAAAGGCAACAGTATGGAGCATGTTATTTTCATCTAATTGTGATAACACTGCCCCTAATGCTTCGCCACTGGCATCACTATATAAGTGGAATTCTTTCTCAAAATCAGGGAGTGCCAGACATGGTTTTGAAATAAGAGCCATTTTAAGGTCTTCAAATTCTTTCTGTGCATCTTCATTCCACGAAAATTTTCCTGTCTCTTTAGTTAGATTGATTAAATTTTTGGCCCTCTTAGTAAAATCTGGTATAAATCTCCTATAAAAAGATAGAGTTCCAATAAATGACCTAACAGCCTTTCGGGTAGTTGGAGTTTTAAAATTTTCTATTACCGCAATATTTTTATTAATAGGTGATACTTGGCCACTACAAATCTCAAAACCTAGATATTGTATTTTATTCGAAAGGAAAGTGCATTTACTGGGCTTAAGTTTAAGTTTATGCAGTCTTAACCTTTCAAAGACCATGCTAAGCTTCTCAAAATGAGAATTAACATCACTGGAGGCAATTACAATGTCGTCGATATAAACAAGAATTCCAAGATTGCCTAAATCACCGAAAATAGCATTCATAAGTCTCTGGAAACTGTTACCTGAATTTGAGAGCCCAAAACAGTTACGGGTCCACTCAAAAAGTCCCTTGTGGGTGATTATAGCAGTTTTATGCCTATCCTCTGGGCGAATAACCTGCTGAAAAAAACCACTAGTTAAATCTAGCGTTGAAAAAAATTTAGCCCCACTTAAAGCATCAACAGAGTCGGTAATGTTAGGTATTGGATAAGCATCTTTAACAAGATTTTTATTTAGTCTTCTGTAGTCAACAGCAAGTCGATAGGAACCGTCTGATTTCCGAACCAGAATAACCGGAGAAGCAAATTCAGACATGGAAGGGGAAATTATGTCCGCCTGTAATAAAGTATTAAGTTGGTCTTCCATTTCCTGACGTAGTTTGTAGGGGACTCTATAAGCTTTGCCTTTAACTGGTTTATTTGAAGTTAGGTTAATTTCATGCGGGATTGTATCACAGCCGGGTAAATCTAAGACCGATGCTGCAAATACATCTTTGTTTTTGTCTAGAAAATTTTGCATTTTAATTTTTAATGGGGGTTCTAAATGATCTAAATTAATTTCAGAGCTCCAAGTGAGATCAGCGTGATCAAAGTCACCAATTGGAGGGGCCAAATTTACATTACAAGTAAGGTTATTTTTAGTTACGGGTACATTTGATTTGTCTACACATTTTTGAATTTTGGCAACAAAGGTTCCTTTATTTAAATGAATACTATTGTCTGAAAAATTTGCAAATGAGATATATAGGCCATGTTCTTTAGTGCAAATGGCTCTGGAGGTAAGGAGACCTTGATTTAAATTTTTCGCCAAAGGTTCTAACATAACAATATCATTTTCCTTAATAAAATTTTCCTTATAACTTTTAACCTGGGCTAACATTTTTGACTGCGGGGGAATTGAAATTTTGCTACATAACACAGCGAAACTTATATTTTTATTTTTATTGGTTCTATCACTACTGCTATCTTCATTGCTCTCCTCCTCGACTTCAGGTACCTTATCCTCTATACTTACCAAATCTTCACTTTCATCAATATTACAAATTTCAGTAGTATCTTCAGCTAAATTTCCCTGGGTTACCTGATTCGCTGCTGATAGATTATTGTCGACATTTTGAATACTTGAAAAATTTTCAGTATTATTACCTTCAGAGCTACCACCTGATATTGTTTGCATGCAAAAGTTCTGCGCAACACTTTCAACTTCCTTATCTGACTCAGTTTGAATGACTATCTCAACATCTTTTCCCATATTACTCAACTGCGCGTCCTGAACTACCATATTTTCACTACTATTATTCCCATTTTCAACACTGACTGAGTCATGAACATTAATACATGCAAAACTTTCAGAGGGGCTATTGGCATTACTACTTTTTGAATTCTCCCCTACTTTGTTGACACATTTTATATTTACAGAATTATTTTTAACAATATCATTATTCATACAATTATTATTAGAATTTACACTATATACAGAATTAGAAATATTTACAGAATTAGTAGCAAGACAAGTATTAGACCCTGAAGTATTACTTGGGGTTTCTACGCTTTGTTTACTTTGGCCTGTAACTGGCACTTAAAGAGCGATAGCATTTGTATCACAATTTATACTTGCCCGGTACTCTTTCAAAAATGGCATTCCCAAAATCATATTAAATTCCTCTGCTAATTTACCTTCCACTACATAGAATTCAGCTTGACATTGAACATTATCAAAAATAAAATTTAAGAATTTCTTCCTATTTAGGTGCACTTTCTCACCGGTGACAGTCATAATGGGGATATTGCAATTCTCCATTTCAAAATTCTCTAAACAGTTAACATCAGTACCACTCAGGAGATTAATTGCAGAACCCGTGTCACATAATGCATTTAGGCAAACTTTATTTATGTAAATTCTTGCAGTTGGTAATGTATATGATTGGGGCTGAAACATACTATACACAGTTGGGGGGTCCAGGGGCCTGTGGGGGATCGAGTTGACCACATTTGATCCGGCCACTAATAGTTTAAAGCCTCACTTTCACTGTTAGCTACTGGGGTGTTATTTACCGCCTGCACTTCATTTCTGTTCGCAGCTGTGCTCCTATTGTTTTGGTAATAACCACCTCTTCTTCCCCTATATCCGCCTCGCTGATTGTGGTTCCCTCTAGGATTTTCACCTCTGTTTCTATAATTTTGCCCACGGCTCCTGAAATTTTGACCACCTCCCCTTCTAAAATTATAGTCGACAAAATTTAGTGGACAATCTCTGGCATAGTGGCCCTGTACGGAACACCTATAGCAGGTTACGGGTCTTACCTCTTGGTTTTTCTCCTGCATATCCCTAGCCCTGAGATCAACTAAACTGTCTATCTTAGCTGCTAAAACATCAATTTGAGATTTTAGTTGGTCTATCTCCTTCTTTTGTGAGCTATCTTGCTGAAAAACAGCAGCACAGGGTAGGTTTTGGGTCAAATTTGGGTTGAGAATTTCCTCGCGGTGGTTGTAGAAAGGGTTAATGCTCCTATAAGCTTTTTCCTCAAGAAGCGCAATTTTGAGGACTTCTTCTGGGGATTGTGGATTTCTCGCAATTACCCCCTTTCGCACTTCAGGTGTAAGGTTGCTCAAAAGCATGGAGTGGAGTAGAGCCGTTCGGCTTTTATCGACTACTTCACCCTGGATACCTTCAATTACAAGGGCTCTTAATGACATATCATATGCCTTGTCATAAAACTCCTGAACACTCATATTGGGTGGCTGTTTAAAATTTAGAAAGTGACTGAGTGCAACATCTGGTGTGGCCTGTGAAGTGTAACTCTCTTTTAGTATTTTCAATAACTCATCAGATTTTTTCGCTTTGTGAATTTTTATCCGCCTAGATGCAGCTCCTGATAATCTAGCTAACAAAACGAATTTTTTCTCCTCCTCCTTCCAGTCGAATAATTTGGCAAAACTCTCAAATTTCTCAGAAAAATCTGAGAAGCAGACTGAGCTGGCCTCTCCATTGAATGGGGGAATATTAGACAAATTATCCACTAAAGCATTTTTCCGCTGAATAGTGGCAATTGCTTCCGAGTGCTTATCAGCCATAGTTAGAGTTAGAAAATGACAAACAAACCAAAAAAAATGAAAAATGGGGGGGCAACTTAAAAATGAGAAAAAGAGAGGGGAAAGGAAAACCTTATAAATACATAAAACTTACGTACAGGACTATGCTTTTAGTAACTAAGCTAAAGTTATGTACACAAAACATAATTTTGACTGGGGATTGTAACTACTAGCACAGAGAGAGAGCCTAGACCTCTTTTTACACTTGAACATATAAATAAAATTTTAATTGCAAAAACACCCAGTTGCTCTTTGATACATAAATACATACAAGTAAAAAAAAAATCAATAACCCAGAGACCGAATTGTTACGGCTCCATTTGTTGTGGGTTTGGGGTTCCTTTAAAACACAACTTACTTAAACTTAAAAAGCTCATTTATTACTCAATCTTCACTTGACAATTAAATATTTAAAAAAAAATAAGTATACCCTGATTAGCTCCACTGAAATCTGTTGCCATGGAAAAGGGAGCAAATTATATTAAACTAATCAAAATATCAAAACTTAAGAATCCGAATAGGTTAATACAACAATGATAATTTTGAACTCATCATTTTAAGACAATATTAAATGTAGTAAGGGGCAACAGATTTCTAAATCAAGTAGCATACTGGATTGCATAAAGAACACCCAACTCCACTCCAACCCGACCAAGCTCAAATCTCCATATACATTAAATTAACAAAAGTGTAATCATCATATAATTTGGAAAAATGCAGACAACCTGAAATTCCTCCAATATGAGGACCAAAAGGGGAAAGAGTTAAATCTGTTAATAGAATAGGGATATGATGATGTACCAAAATTTTAGAACAACTATGGAGATTCTGAACAAGATCAGATCGGTTAACCAAGAATCGTATAGTGGCTTATAAACAAGGAATACAATCTCTTTTTTTTTTTTTTTTTTTTTTTTTTCTTTTTTAAATAAAGCATTTTAGGTGTTTATTTTAGAAAACAATATTTCTGAGAGAGGAGGGTTAAAGCTTAATTTAAACAATTATGAAATTAGATTTAATATTACTGTTTCACTTATTAATCTATCCATCCTTAAATCAAGATCAAAAATACGATTGTATAACATTGAGTGAACTTCAATTAATGTTCATTAAAACAGTCAGTTATGAATTTAAACTTAAGAAATTTTAAAGTCCTAATTTAATAAAGTTGGATTTTATCTTTTTTTTTTTTTTTTTTTTTTTTTTTTTTTTATCACTCACAGAAAGGTTAAGCCTTTCTTATAGGTCTACTCTGAATATAAAAAAAATTAATTATTTAGAGATTTATACAAAGAAAAACATACCATCTTTAAGAACAAATAAATCTTTTATTCAAACACTTAAAGTTATAACAACGGAGTTACTTCAAATTATTATAAAAACACAATCTAAACGTTGATCTGTAATATGGGGATTAATTACTTAAATATATTTTAAACCAAACAACACATTTCTAAAATTATCACACTATCATGCTTTTAAGGTTGATCAACTTTGCTGAAATCACTTATTATTTTAATTGCAACTAGGCACAGAGAATCTTAAAAATGTAACATTACATTAAAGCTTAACAGTCTAAAGTTTAACAGTCCATCAATTGTAAAAACATTATATAATAGTGTTTTAAAATACACACTTATCATTCTTAATCTCTCCAAATAGCCATAGATAATTTAAAGTGGGAGAACATACATTTATGAGGAAATAAAAAACTACTTACAAAGTTAGCAGGTTTAATCGAATCATCAGTGGACAGACTCTATTTCCCTTCCCTCTTGAGAAGAAACAAAACTGTGGACGAGCACCATCTGACGTAATTAGACCTCAGGGGGATGGTTTCCTAAATCACCAGAGCATCAGTCAAACTTCACTCTTTCTCAGCATTTCTTGTAACATCCGCGAGCATTTGAGTTGAGTCTTTTGCTTGCCAACTTTGCGATTCAACCGAACACCTCATATATCTCCCGACGACGGAGGTTTCTCGGACTACCCATATCTTCACAAATCCAGCTCCAACACACACAGCGATCAGTCTTCCTTATTATAAACAAGACAATATTAACGTCTCATAGATAGTTGAGACCTCTCTGGACTGCACAAGGAAAAAAAAAACTTAACCTCTACGCATCTGGAATCGTTGACGCTCTTTCACTGACTATCATTTTCATTTCTTTGACCAGCAGCTTTTCGCTCATTATCACAAGTACCGCTACGCAACGTCCACTAATTTTTCGAACCAAACGACAGGTATATCCGCCAAGCAGCAAGTGTCGTAAACATTCATTCTCCCGCGCTGCTTGAAAAAAACGGGACCGATCCACTCTGCCAGAGGTACGGGAATGGAAACAAAAGGAAAAATGGACTCTTCCTGAAGACTACAGCTTGCCGCTCCACTCTGCCGGCCGCTTCATGGGGGAAGGCAGCCATGCTTCACCCCCATGGCGTGTGCTGAAGGGGGGTCCTGTGAGCCTCTATTTACATGGGCGCCAGCTATCCGCCTGATAGCAGAGCCAATTGAAGTCTGTCGTAAACTTACAAAGCCTAATTGCGTATATAGTACACTCATAAGATAACGTAATTCTTATACAGGGCGGACGGTCTTTCTTTTAACCAAAGCCAGACTAGGTGACTACAAACACATGATTCAAGGGTATGGGAGAAAACGTACACGACTGCCCAATACAATATGTGTGGTCTTTTACTGAGAAACCTCCCTGCCTGCTATATATCTTTCGTATTTGAAAACAGGAAGCAAAGCTAGATTATAAACGTTGAATTTACTTTGCAAAAAGAAAAAGAAAGAAGAAAAAATAAAAACTGATTTTATTATTATTATTACAATTACTTTTATTTATTTAAATTTTTATTAGAAACAGAAAAAAAGAGTGCTTTTAAATAAATGTTGAGAAAGTGATTTAAATAATTAATGTAGATTAAAAAAAAAAAATGGTTGAAACCAACCGTAACACAACCAATGCAATAAGGAGGGCCAAATAAAATCGTGGAAATAGACGAATTGGGTAAAAACAAATATCAATTTTACCTGATAAAAAATTTTACTTTTAAGTCTTTGTGAAACGTTTTAACATCCTTCAAAAAAACCTTAATTGGAAATAGTATATGCTTTTTCTTTAAATTCAATTCTGCCTCCTTGGTTTAATGTATAGTTGAAACAAATCTTGTTTTCTAAATGACAGTATGTTGACAGGCACTTTTTGTTCTCCAGAATAAATTGATTCATGAAGTTTGTATATGTGAAAATATGTTTTTGTTTTTCGGAAAATTTACTGAAATCAATTCAGTTTTAATGAGAAAATGGTGTAAAAAATATACTAATATGTTTTATTTCTCCTTTTTTATACACAAATATGGAGTAATTTCCTTTCCGTTTTTAGATAAACTTCGTTAAAATTTACAAAAAAAAAAAAAAAAAAAAAAAAAAAAAAAAGAAAAAAAGAAAAAAGAAAGAAAAAAAGAAAAGAAAGTAAAAGAAAAAAAATCCTGGAATATAATTTAATTTTTTAAATTCTGAGAGTTTGTGCGACATCCTCGGATCAAGTAAATCGAGTTGCGTTCAATAATCTAAGAGTAGTTGCGAAATACAAAAACACGGTCAGATTTTAATATAATAGATTCGTGTTCATTTTCCTTTTCTTAAAATTATGATGTGATTTTTAGCAGAAAACTCTCATCTGTATATAACGGATACTCATGCTTAATAATCAGTATAGATAACAAAACATTTAAATTTTTCGTTATAAATATGGCGTGAAACTCATCTACTTTCTATACTGACTGATCCTTGTATTATTAATGTAAGGAATTAATTCACACTCATTTTAAAACATATTGGAAAATTCCCGTTTTATTTCAAATATGAAGTCTCTTTTTCACCAGAGAAATCCCTTTTTAATGACATAATTCTTGTTAATTTTCTTTTCCAGGCAATTAATTTCAATACTGGCATAGGAGAAATTAAGTCATTTTAACGAAATAATATTAAATCTTTAGGTTTTATCAACAAAAATGGAACTGTTAACATTCGTCATTTTTTTAGGTAATCGAGTTATTTCTTAATAGTTTTAAGAAATAGTTTTAAGAATGAAATAACTATTTCTCGCTATCCATGACATCATTTTCGACATGGATAATTTTGCGGAGCATATTAATGACATTTGCTAACCATTTTCTTTTGAAACTTCTTTTTACTTTTTAAAAATTTAAATAAAAAATACGGTTTAGTTATATTAGCCGTGCGCAGACGGTAAAACGTCAAGTATTGTTACCATACAAAAGAAAAAAAAAAGAAAAAAAGTGAAGAAAAAACCCAAGATCATTTTATTTCCCCACTTTATTTTAGATGAATATCCGCTTTATTTTAGATGAATGACGTCATATTCGCCTGTTTCATATGGTTACGCATATTGAGACCTTGTATTATTATCAAAAACTAAAAAAAGTACGTTTTATTTCTAATAATATTATTTTATCTTATTTTTAATTCTTTAATTTTTTTATTTCATTTTTATTTTTCATTGAAAAATTTTCAGTTGAAACTAAATTGTTGAGTAAAAATTATTATTCCGGGTTTTGAATTAGTTTTCGCAACGATAAAGTACTAGCAACGGTAAAGTAAATTTAACCATTTTAAAATATTATACGAAAAAAATTCCATTTATTCTCTATGAAAATAATGACATTTTGAATTATTAAGAAAAATATTTGAATAAAATAAACAAAAAACAGCCTATGTTCATTTGAGGGTTATTATCAACCTATACGCAAAGATACAGGATCATTAAATGTTCCATTTTGACGCTGGCTTCAGCCTAACATTTGAACACAATCAGATTTATAATATTATTAGGATGAAAATAATGAAATTTTGAATTATTAAGAAAAATATTTGAATAAAATAAACAAAAACCAGCCTATGTTCATTTGAGGGTTATTATCAACCTATACGCAAAGAGACAGGATCATTAAATGTTCCATTTTGACGCTGGCTTCAGCCTAACATTTGAACGCAATCATATTTATAATATTATTAGGATTAGGATAGGATGTAAAGAAAACATATTTTTAATTTCCAGTTATAGATGTTATAAATTTATGATGGATATTTAATGACTTGGTTTTATGTAATAGTAGAAAAGTTAAAGTTCAGTTTACTATTTAAATTCGTTTCAATGGGTTATTAGTAGTTCGAAATAATTTATCCTTTTAAAATAAAAATTCAAAACCGTGAAAATTCATTATGATCCAGACAACTGTGAGAGGTTGGGATCTTAGACCAAGACCCCGATTGTTAACAGGTTAACGCGGCACTGCATCCAATGTCTGCTTTGCTAATAAATTGTAGTATTTATGAGGATTTTATTTTAATGTGTCTCGATTTTTTTTTCAAGAATTACAGCTGTTGAGAATAGGCTCTTCGTTTTCGTAAAATGTTAAAAATGAAAAAAAAAATTAATAATAATAACGATTTGTTCCTAGTCGCTTTAAATTGAAACAAGAACGAAAAATCATGCGTCAAGCATAGATTATGTAGCACTTTCCAACGCTTCCAAAATAATTTTACAAAACATACCGTTTAATAAGCTAAAAGATAACATCTAAGTAAACAATTTGGAAAACGCATAACATATTTAAAAACATAATTTCAGGAATTTCCAACAGATACAATATTCGGAAAAATATCCGAATACTTTTATTCAGCCCTGTATATGATCTATAGATCTGTATATGCTAGGATGCTAAATTTTAGTTTAGTTAGGAAACGCGTAGCACAGTTTAAAATTATCTTTCTGGAGTTTCTGTCAATAAACGGAAATGTGTTCGCGAACTTTTGTGCTGCCCTGTATAGGATCTACAGAATTTATACACACCACGTAATAGACAAAAAGCGAGTTAAAATTAAAATAGCGTTTAGTAACTTAAAACGCACTTCCAGGAATTAGTGTTAACAGACAGTAGAGAATTCTTTTGTGTGTCCCTGTAAATGAACGATGACTGCTATACACACACTATTCTGTAGTAAGCCTCTTGTAATGCACCTTAGTTATATATATATATAAATTTCAATGCGTTTAAAATAGTGAAACATTATTTAAATAAACCGCAGACGATTTTTCTCCATAGACGTCATGTAACGGAATTCTTTTGACTGTCCCTGTAAAGTAACTATAAGTGCTATGCACACCCTATTCCATATTAAGCTTCTTCTAATGCACCTTAGTGATATATATAAATTTCAATGCGTTTAAAATACTGAAACATTATTTAAATAAACCGCAAATGATTTTTCCCCATAGACCGCAATGTAACGGAATTCTTTTGAGTGTCCCTGTAATAAAACTATAAGTGCTACACACTTCCGTTGAAATAGGGAACATGCTATAGATAACGACAATAACATATAAAAATTGCAGAGCAATCCGAGCATATTTACGGGAGTTAGAGCACGGACAGACGGCAGACGGCAGACGGCAGACGGCAGACGGCCATACGGCCAGACAAACCGAAGTCATAAGCACTTTTCAACTAGGTTGGAAAGTGCTAAAAAAAAAAAAAGCAAAGCCCTGAAAAAAATTGCTTTTGCCTCAACAATAGTAGAACAATTTGGTAAAAATAGTTTTTCTTAAACTATAAATAGGCTTAAAATTACACAATGTGCTAAATACTTAAAAGATGACAGAAATATTGAAAGAAATTTTTTATAATTATTTTAATTCACAGTACTTTCAGGCATAAACATAGCCGCCGTCAGAGAATACAATAAACCAATTAAATTGTTTAAAAAATATTTTTATCATCTTTTAATTAATCAGCACATTCTATAATTTTAAGTCTAACTTTTAAAGATGAATTTAGCATTCTATTTATTTATCTATTTGCTCATATAAATGGGGTATCACAGATTAATCAATTAAAAAAAAATAGTAATTTTGTTACAAATTCTGTTCAAAAATCAGATTTCTTATGTATTTTATGGTCTACTAAAAGTTAAAATTCCATTTATATTTTTGAAGCTAATGTTCGTTTACAACAATATAATTATTTATTTGTACGTTTGTTGTACACTAATGACATAGTATCTTTTTTAGTTTGTTCTTAAGATTTGTTTACCTTTCAATTAATATGGTTATTTTTTTAAAAAACACAATTTTAAAGATAATAATAAAGAAGTTGATAGTTGATTTCAATTCTAAATTCTGATCTGCTGATTCAAGAATTATTTGTTTTTGTGTCAAATTATTGATATTGGATATTTGATTTGGAATATTAACAAAAAAAAAAAAAAAAAAGAGCAAATTCTTATTTTTCCAAAAAAAAAAAGCAAATTCTTATTTTTCCAAAAAATTAAAAAAAAATTTAAAAAAAAAGTAAATAACTTATGTGAATTTTTCATTAAAGATTCACATTTGATGCTCTACTCAACAACAAATATCACATGGACACACTTTCCGCTAACATAACAAAAATCTTTGTTTTCGTCGAGTTTCCATGAACCTTCTAACAGATTATGCTTTGAGCAATATTATATCACATTAATACTTAAATCCTTTTTGTCCGCCTAGTATGTGTTTGATAACCGAATATGAAAAGTAAGCAAGATACTTTTACATTACGCACTAAATCTCTTCTGCGCATTTCTTCAAGTCCATATAATAATAATTCACAATAACAATAGTAACTAGACATAAAAGAGAAACACATTTCGAGTGCCAGATATTCAGCTCTCGAAACAAGTAAAATATTCTAGCATTGGATATGTGACCCTATATTGTGACGTCAAAATGTGGTATGGGGACACTTTTCATGGGGATGGATTTCAAGTTCTCAGTAAAAAGAAAATTCTCTAGCACTGGAAAAGTTCCCCCATGATATGTATCCCCATCTGCTATGACACCAGAATGACGTATGGGGACACTTTTCATGGGGGAAGTTTTCAAGATCTCAGTGAAAAAGAAAATTATCTGGTACTGGAAAACTTCCCCCTTCTGGTTTAGGGGAACTTTTCATGGGGGAACTTTTCCAATTTTCGACGAAAGTAAAATTCTCTATGACTGGAAATCTACCCCCATCTGCTGTGACGTAAAAATGACGTATGGGGGAACTTTTCATGGGGGTAGTTTTCAGCGCTCCCTAAATATTAGTAATTCGGAAACTTTTTATTGTTATTATTATGTGATGTAATATAAATGATAAATTATATTAAAATGTTTACTTGATAATAAGCACTAATTCAAACTTCAAAGTATTCATACATAAAAACTACTATTTTAAAAATAACGTTAAATATTTTATTAGCCGTGTATAAAATGTTCAGTATGCTTAAAAATACGTATTTCTTATAGTAAATATGAAACGCACATAAAATATCACAGTAAGGACGATTTTCGGATTTCTTTTTTTTTTTTTCCAGAAACATGTCCATAAATAGGATTATTTTCAGCGTTTATTTAATTTGAAGAAAATAATAACAATAATAATATTTATATTAAAAATCAATTTAGGCATTAAATATGAGATATACCAATATTTCTTAAATCTTTTAGCAAACTAGATTATTACTTATTGATTATTAATTGTCAGAAAGTTATATCAATTTCTGACCTATCTTGGAAATAAAGCGCCATAAAATACATGCATTTAAATTATAAAAATTTTTTGTATTTCTATAAAATAATTATGTTTGCAGGATAAAAGGAACTTGTAACGCTTTTTTTTACTGAAAAGTACAAATTCCGGGAATAAATAACTGATGACAAACTCTCTTTGATCACTTAATGTTTTTCTAGATTTGGCATAGGACATCATTAAATGTTTGTAATTAACAGCCACATGTGTTACCATTGTGTGAGCCATATTAAAAGCCATAGTGTTTTTGAGGGGCGAATCTTTATGTGCATCTTGCTCAAAAACGACGTATTATTGGAGATCACTTTTTGAGTGATTTCAATCCGCTGTACTTGCCATATCGATTATCTACCGTTGGTTCGTAGGGGTCACAGTAGGAGACTTTAGACGAAACCAGATATAATCCTTGGAAATAAAGCACATAAAATACAAGCATTTAAATTATATATTTTTTTTTCTATAAAAAAATTATGTTTGCAGGATAAAAGGAACTTGTAACGCTTTGTTTTTGCTGAAAAGTAGAAATTCCGGGACGAATCCGGATATAATCGTTTATTATTAGTTGTTTATTCTCGGAACTTGTACTTTTCAACAACAAAAAAAAAAAAAGCGCTACAAGTTCTTTTTATCCTGCAAACATAATTCTTTTATAGAAATACAAAAATTTATAATTTAAATGCATGTATTTTATGGTGCTTTATTTCCAAGATAGGTCAGAAATTGGTATAATTTTCTGACTATTAATAATCAATTAGTAACAACCTAGTTTGCTAAAAGAATCAAGAAATATTGGTATCTCGCATTTTTTATGCATAAATTGATTTTTAATATAATTATTATTATTGTTATTATTTTCTTCAGATTAAATAAATGCTGAAAAGAATCATATTTATGGACATGTTTCTAGAAAAAAAAAAAAAAATCCAAAAATCGTCCTTACTGTGATATTTTATGTGTGTTTCATATTTACTATAAGAAATACGTATTTTTAAGCTTACTGAACATTTTATACACAGCTAATAAAATATTTAATGATGGAATTATTTTTAAAATAGTAATTTTTATGAGTACCTACTTTGAAGTTTGAATTAGTGCTTATTATCAAGTAAACATTTTAATATAATTTATCATTTGTATTACATCGCATAATAATAATAATAAAAACATGGCATTAATTATAATAATAAAATATGTCATAAAATAATTTAAAAGAACGCAAATTCCAGGTAAAACTAGGCGTTCTATCTAAATGTTATCTATCTACTTACATATTAGGGTGATTAGGCTGTAATTGAGCAGAGGCCAATAATTGAGTTGTGAAACAGAAAACAGCCGAAAACAAGGATAGGTTTGAGTTTATTTTTGTTTGTTTGTTTGTTGAAAAATATATCTAAATCCAAAGAAATACTGATCTGCACTGTTTCAAATAAAGATATGGGTGGATCTCAACTTGGAACAAATATATATATATATATATATATATATATATATATATATATATATATATATATATATATATATATATATAAACTTATTGTAAAAATGTAAAAATTAACCATTGAAACAGAAGCAACTGACCATATACAATGAGATTACTACACCATATAGCACTGTTAATTACAAATTATAAAACATAGTCCTAATATATATTATGAAGTATTATTTATTCAAAAAGTGAAACAAAAGTATAAACACAAATGTAGGCTTATAATGTAATTCACTTTTTCAAGGGCAGGGAAACCACATTATAAGCAATATATATTTGATTTTTCATATTTTGAATTCTACAATGGAAAAGATGATCGGTTATTGTCGAAATCTCATTTTGAAACAATTACTGTAGATATAAATAATGTAGAAAAGAAAATAGGAAAAAGTTTCCGAATTACTGATCTTCATACATTTATTGGTATTTAGGGAAATTTATAGAAAAGTGTCTAAATAAGTTTATTAGAAGAAAAATCCATGAAGAAATTTTTATTAAATAGTTAATAATAGTGAAGATATTGTACTGAAAATATGAAACAAGTCTTGCTAAGTCAGGAAAAATGCTGCAAAAGAACAATAATTCAGTCAGTGATACAACATACAATTCCATATTCAGTGTGGAGTGTCCGTACCAGTTGTTTGGGCGCGGAAAGTGGAAATTTCTAGCACTTTCCAAGATGTTATCGAATTTCGCACAAAGCAAGTAAAGTCTCATTCTCTTGAAATTTCAATTTAAATATTTTCTCTTTTCTAAGTTCTTTCTAAGTCTACTTTTCTAAGTGAGGTGATATAGAGAATACATTTTTTGGGAAATGAAACATTATTTTTAAAAATGTAAAATTACTGACACAGTGAAATCTGTATCGGCTGCTTTCTGGCATATTGAATAAATTATTGCTATTTTTAATTGCACGAAATATACATCTTTATTATTCATAAACTAAGAAATCGAATAGTGCTGGTGATTTGCAGACAGCTCCTACTAAAGACCGGTTACCACTGTCAATAAAAGACTATCACTACACATAAAGAAAATAAGGTGTGGGGTGCACCTTTACCATTACTCATTAATTATCTATAGGGGCTTCTGATTACAGAAGACTCCGTGATCGTTACCTAATTAGATACTAGAGAATTATTACTAAAGAAAATTAATCGTTGCGTTGTGTGTAGAGTATCTAATATATGGCAGTTAGATTTTGGGAATGGAATGTATAGAGTTCCATAAAATAATTACCCAAAACAACCCTAAAGATAATTTTAAATAAAAACATTCCAAGATTTAAGTTAAGAAAATTCTAGAGAAATATTTAGGTTAAAAGAATTAATTATGCAACCATTAAATTAAGACAACATTTTTTTTAAACTAAAAACAATTACTTTATTTACATTAAACACAATAAAAACATATATATAAAAAAAAAAAACATAATAAGGAGATATAAATCAATCCTTTTTAAAATATGCAGCACAGTAAACATAGTAAGTATATATATCAATCCTCTTTCTACAATTTAATTTATTCATTAAAAAAAATATCATTTACCAAATGATTCGTTCTCACAATTAAAATTAAGCCTTACACATTTTTAATCTCTATATGAACAAGTTCTCCTGCCGAACAAAAATTATAATTCAATTCGAGCGGTACAAACAGAAGAGGGTTGGTAATTATAATATAAAATCTCATACCTGAGTCGTTACAGATCGACTCAATTCCTTATGGGGAATTCCCGGGTCCCAGGTTGGACCCTGATGCAGGCTGGGGAGAGTGACTCCTTATGGGCATACCCTCATTTACAAGACCGGTGGTATCTTCTTTCAGTAACTAATTTGCAGCACTCTCTCATAATATTTTTTTTCAACTACTTCTTTTTCGACCGCACACTTTCAACTTTTTTCCATCGACTGCTTTCTTCTCTAAGATCTGGCTTTCTTTTTCGTTGGTGGTGGCCCCTCCCCTCTACTTGACTATTTATCAACCTTGTGCCTAAATGGGCCAATGTGTCAATGACCACACCTAACTTCGTCGCTCATAGGCGAACTGACCAGCCAATGATCACACGCTGTCTGGCCCCCTAAAATTAACCAGGCACCAATGTGTCTGGTCTGAGTTTTCTAACTTCGAACGCCCGGTACCACACACGAAGTGTGATTGACATTCCTCGTAAATTTAAAGTCATAAAAGCTTCACAGTCTGGCTCCAGTGTACTTTTCTTCGCCAGACAGCGCTCATAAAACTGTCTATCACCTTGTTAGCTAACTTGCTATCAACCATTGTACCGCTCTTGATATGTAAATAATTATATATATAAAAATGCATAAACATGTATATAAAAGACAACACAGTAATTACTAATTAATTATAGAATTAAAAAAAAACAATAACACACGTTTCGAAGAGTGTAACACAAAAGCCAAAAGGTGGTGCATCCTTTCCACCATCTTCTTCCCCCGAATGCAAATCAGTTGAAAGTCCACGTACAACGTGGAAAATTTCAACTGTAGAACCCCCTCCCTCTCGAAAGTCCACGTAGTCACACCACTCCCACAAGTAGTACTTTACTCGGCTAGATCCTGCTCTAGAGATATAGAAGGGTTCTTGCATCATGAAGAAAAGTTTATTTTACTTTCGCTTGAGAAAGTTCAGAGGGAAAATACAGACCCTCATGAAGAAAAGTTTATTTTACTTTCGCTTGAGAAAGTCCAGCGGCAAAATACAGACCCTCATGAAGAAAAGTTTATTTTACTTTCGCTGAGAATGTCCAGAGGGAAAATACAGACTCTTAGTATTTTGTAGCATAATGTTCACAGATCAGGAACTGTACACAGAAAAAAAATTATTTTTGTCGTAGTATAAGGATATCCTTTGATGCCAGTTCATAATTCAAGGGTGTTGCCTTGATCTAATTTGTCTGCCAAAATGTCAGATAACTTGACAGTTTCGTTAAGTCCTCTGGATCTCCATTGTGGAATCCAGCTCCTTGTCATTTGATTACCAACCTTTATGTATTGTACCAATAGTTAATATTTTTTTTAGAAATTTTTTGTTATTCAAAAAAAAATGTTCCATAAGTATAGAACTAAATTCTTTAATTCCAAAAAGAAAAGAAAAGCCACAAAACAAAAAACAAAAATCCTACCATAACAGCAAAGATTAATACATTTTTCTTACACACAACAAGAGTTCAGTCATGACTTACAAAATATTTACTCTGGATACAAAAAGTACGAACAATATACACTAAATTTACATACTATTTAACATCCCTTAAAATCCACAGTATAGTACACAAAACTGATGTGGTCATATTCAGCATGACTCTCTGAATTGTTACAGTTACAATGTATCACCCTTGACAAATATCAGAAGAGATTTACTTCTCTGCCTTTGATAGTTTTAATGAATTATTTATACATTTCAATCTTCAAACACTTGTTCTTAGTACACATGGGACAGACACCCATATTTTGAACAAAAAAATCTATATACATAAATAGTAAAATTTCCTTCAATTTAGGACATTGAACTTTAAAGAATTTTTTTTTTCTTTTCTCTTATTAATTATTATTCTTATTATTTACTTTGCTTATATATATACATATTAATTAATAACATGTACATGACCTCCAACTAACAAGAAAAAGAAATATATATAAACCAAGACCCAGTCTTCATCTTGAGGTTTCCAAAAATATCAATATTACAATGAAAACAATATTACTTAGAAAAAAGAAGAAATTTTATAAAGTACAGTCTTCAGTACATTTTAATCCTGTAAATTTTTTTTTCTAATTTCGTTTCTATCTGCATTACATTGTATAAACATAAGATTCAATGCGAGCTTTCCTTGGTTCCACATACAGTGAAGTGAACAAACCATACCGTAACCCGCTCTATTTACTCCCGAGAACAGCTGAGAAATCCGAAAAAGAGAAAGAAATAAAAAGAAAAAGAAGAAAAAAAAACAAAACGTGTCACTTTCCCTCTCTGAAAAACCAGTTAGCAAGCTGAATTACTGCACATCACCCCTCGCTAATGGGATTTTAAACGATCCCATTAAGAGGGGTGGGAGGAAAAGAAAGAAATCCCCAGTTTCTGTCGTAGATAAGCGTCGCTAGAACTGTTGCTAGAATCCATAAAACGAGGTAAGCCTATATTCCTCATTCAAATATAATCTACTGATAGTTACATGCTATGAAATTTATCATAATAAAACCCGTGTGCAAAATGCAACCCATACACATAAAAATTAAAAAATGCTGTACACTAATAGTGTAATTACGCGAAAAAGAAAATCCAGACACGTGGAATATTTCTGTTGGCGTTTGATACTGTCATTGCGATGCCTCTCGTTAACCGAAATACATGCCAGTGGCATCTAGTGAGATGCGTCCCCACGGCGTAAATTTAATTTATATCTGTTTCCACTCTTACTTTACATTTCCATCTTTTGATAAGGACAAAAAAACTGTCATGCTGTCCAAGTTGGCGCTTTAAGCCGATTTTTGGGATTCTATAGCCCAGGAAAAGTCGTCTTGAGACAGCAATGAATTTTAATTCAGTATGATATACAGTTATCGAAAATGCGAAATACTATTCGATTTCAAATTACATCAATAGTCAAAATATGACTGCAAATTCCATGCATTTATTCAAAAAATGGAGTTCGTTATTTAAAATGCCAGTGAAATGTCAGTGAATATGCCAGTTTTTATTTGCTGAGTTGGGGGGGGGGGGGTATTTTTGTAAAGGCCTTAAATGTTATAGTATTGCATAGACTTTCAAATTTTAGTGCAATGCAATTGAAAAAAAAGTGGCATATACTAACATATTGCTGATATAGCAATATGCAAATATGCAAATATGGTTACTGTACAAATATTCTATTATCAAAATTGTTTCGTCTATAATAATGGTATTACTAAAAGTGTAATATTTTAATAGTAACAGAATCCGGCCTAAGATTGCTAATTTCATTCATATGCTGCTAATTATTAGAAAGTACCTCATACTTTATGCTCAATATAATTTTAATATTTTAAAAATAAAATCAATTTTTTTAGAACAACTCTAATACAATACCCCCCCCCCTCTTTTTTTTTTTTTTTTTTTTTTTTTGCTAATTTAAGAGTTTCAAATTATTGGATACAAATAATTTCCATTTTTAACACTTTATTTCAGCAGTCAACATGAAACATGGTGAGTCTAGGTCATGATTGTTATGCATATATTGGATGAAAATTAGCATGTTTTTCATGAACATATCTGATGCCCTAAAGAGTCTATCTTAAAACATGGTCAACGCATATAAATATGTGAAACTAACAAAAAATAAAACAGATAAAAAATATTCAATATTTAGCATAAAATATTTTCATTAAAAAAAATGCGGATTATTTGCAGGAATTAATAATATGACAAAATGATCTTGAATATTTTGGTCAAGTTAAAAGAAAATTTTCTCGATTAGGTACATTAACTTTTAAAATTTGAAAAAATAGTACGCAAAGTATGAAGTTGAATAAGAGGCTATTTAAAAATTGGATGCCAGATACAGCATTACAATAATACCAGTCTAACTTTTCTATTACTTGCTTACTTTAATGGCCAAAAATGTTGACTTGGAAATCAATGAAAAAAGCAAAATCACAAAAAGTATCGAAATATGAAAAAATTCTTTACCAAGTACAAATACTCAGATTTCTATGAAAAAGTTAACCAATAAAGATAGTCTTGAAGATGAATTTATTTATAATTTTGAGGTAATGCTTAGGTCACGAAGAAAATATTGAAATGTTCAGTGAACAATTTTCCACTGCAAAAGTTACTGAGCTCAAGATAGACAAAATCTATTATTGGTGTGGGCTTCTATAAGCAAATTATACAAGAGATATGCGTAAAATTTCTCTTTTTAATTTTTTTAATTATAATTCTGTTGAATAAGCAGCTATTTTCTTTTAAATATAATATGTAACAAGATATATTTAAGTGCTCTTGAACACAATCGAATTCCAATATCTTGAACCCAAAATAAAATATGGTTAAAAATAAGGTTTTCTTGAGGAACAAATTTTTTATAAAAAATGTCTAAAAATATATAATGTTATTAATTGGGAATTTAATTATATAAAAGATTTATGTATTACAACAAAGCTCAGAGAAAAAACCCGTTTATTAAGTCTGATGTCTGTTGAAATGTTTTAGTGCATGACAACTTTTTGTAAAGCAACCGCGTATCTCAACGTCAATATTTTCAGTAGTGTCTATTAAGCTGGTAAAATGTATTTTTCTGCTTATTTTACTGTCGCTTATTTTGAAAGCCTGTCAGTTTCGTAGGAGAAGTGTCAAATGACAATACACAGTAGTACTTGTCCAAAGAAGGGGTAAAGACTCAACTGCTAAAATCAAATGTCAAATCATTCCACAAAAAATATATAAAAGGTTTTCTTTTGAAATTTTTAATATAATCAGAAACGAACATAATTGCTCATTTAAAGCATTATGACAGAAAAATCGGTTCTCGTATATAGTAAGGATTTCAAGAAAAATATTTTGAATAGCTGTGGGAGAATAAATTATATTAATGAAACTGCATTGAATATTTATTTATTATTATAAATTAAAAGCTGACTGATAAAGATAGTCAAGGTTTTATTGAGTAGAGCAGTTTTTTTTTTTTTTTTTTAAACCTAAGATGTTGCTGTTACTGATAATGTTTAAATAATAAATATTTTAAATTTTATACAGAACGAGCTGTTATTATTTAATTTAAATTATTTTCAGATGAAGTATTATTACTTATATAGTATCCGATAATATAAGAGAATTCGAGACAGAAGTACCTGAAACTTGATATATTTTTTCTTCATTCTTTCATCAAGATACTACGATTTGTATAAAAAATTGTATTTAATATTTTAAAAGTATTAATGATATTTTTATTTGGTCTTTAAGGGGAAGACAACCTTGAAAATGTGTAATATTAAAAACGTTTCAACTGAAATAAACAAATTAAAATCAGTGTTTGATTTAAATTTTTATACATAGAGGCTTCTAGAGGCCATGGCATGACTTTTAAATAAAAAAGGAAAATTAATTTCAACATTCACCATCCTCTATAATTTAAGTTTTTTTATTACTATTATTTAAACGTAATTTAACTTGTTAAAGCATGAAAGTCTTGATATACTATGTATTTTTTTTTAATTGCTTACTAAAGTAAATAAGATTTGAAACTGTTTAGAGTTAAAGCTTATACGATGCAACTGGTGTAACTGTTTTTGAAAACTAAATTAAATTGTTTTAGGGAAAAATTAATTAATCTTGTGAATGAAACTTATAATATTGTGTTCCAAGAACCATTAGGTAATGCTTGAAATTATAAAGTTTAAAAAAGAAATATAATCCATATAGTTTTTAAAATTTTCCAACATAGTTTTAAAGTATATATGACTTATTTTGTCGTCTGTCTTTTTGGGAGTTTGTCGACACTCTGACTCTCGTAAATAGACTTGAATTTCCACGATATAGATACGATTTCCACGATGTTATCGATGCTCACTGTAACATATTCCCTATTGATATTGAAAATAAAGTAGGCAGCTGTTATAGCTCGTTTACATTGATAGACAAAAGTTTTCCATTGCATTATATAGTCTATGGAAAAAAATCATTTGCAATACATTTTCTTGATGTTATGATACATCAAACATGTTGAAATTGGTGTGTGTCCAATTCCGGATTGGTGTTGGTGGGCTACAGTATGCTTTCTATAGAATATGAAGCATAAGTAGCATATATGTAGTTCGTTTATGTTATGGGACTATGAACCATAATTGCTAGAAGTGCGTTTTCAGCTCTGGTATACATTTTTAAATTTAACTAAATTTTAGTGCACTACGTGGTGAGTATGAATTCTATAGATCATATACAGAGCTGCACGAAAGAAATCATAAGCATTTCAATTTATGGGAGTGAATTCCTAAAGTGTGTTTTTAACTGTGTTAGGCATTTCCAGCTGAACTATATTTTATTGTACTAAAAGATGCCTGTAGAATAGAAATATATTTGTATGGCTGCGTAAAAGAAATTAGATATATTGCTGCCTACGGATGGTAATTGATGTAAGTGCATTTTAGGTTAGATTTCGTAATAAATACTGCCTATTACATTCAACCCTATGTTGGAATTTCTGGAAATTTTTTTATCATGACTCCCAGAACCCAAAACCACCCACAGTTCAAAACTTTATCAATCAATCTACCTATCTATCTATCTATATCACTTTTTTATGGACATTTATTGAATAATTCTGCACAAATCTCTTCCAAATTGATACATAAAATCAAGGGGCATAAAATCTTGGTCAAGTTCGTTAATGGGCAAAATTGAACCAAGGAGTGAAAACAGAAAAAACCCATAACTTCTTAATTGTGATACGAATCGAATCCGTTTAAAGTTATTATCACTTCTATGAAAAGGCCGAAAATTTATGTGTGACAGATTTTTGATATAATTAAAAATGGCCTCAAGGGGCGGAGAGGAAATAGGGGTATAATAAAAAAAAAAATCACAACTTTGTCAATTCACAATATATCAAATCCGCTTAAATTTATTATAAATCCTCTTAATATTATCTACAACTTTTATATTTGGCAAGTTTTGTATAGTACCAACCCTTACAGAAAAAAACCCCTGCCGGCTCCACCTACAGACGCAGGTAGATTTCGAAGTGGGCGGTCCCAACTGCCGCATCATGGCAAAAAGGTCATTTCTTCTGCAATTCCCAATAAACAGGTGCCCCGCGGTCTGCGTCTTCGAAATCTACCTGTGCCTGTAGTCCGAGCCGTCAGGGATTTTTTTAGCTTTCAGTTTTCAAGCTGAATTAAATATTAGTATATTACGGGATATGTATAAAGCGTATAAGATACAGGTTTACCCCCCGCCCCATGTTATTTTGACATTTAAGGATAATATCGAGTTTTAATTCTTAAGCTGAAATTATACCGTGCATCCTAAAATGCATCACAGCAAAAATTTCTGAGACATTTCCAATGAGTACCTTAGATAGAGGGTTTCTTTTTCTTTTCTTTTCTTTTTTTTTTTTTTTTACAAACTTCTATCAGTTGTTGTCATCCTGAATGAAGACTTTAAATATATTTATCTGAATCGTTTCCATAACCCCCACCATTTTAAAAATTCTTTGAAAGCCCAGGGCTTTGACAATTTTTTATTAAATTTGTTTGAAATTTTCTTCTAATGGAATCATACATAAAAGATATAATGGTCATGCGCTCAATATTTTTAAACATTCCCTTGAAAACATGAAATGTGTAAATTATGATTTTCCCTCTATTTTTTTTTCGTATTTGGTTGAACATTTAAAATTTCGTTTAGATATTAAAATTTTTAAGTATTTAATTTACACTCTAAAATTGGGAGGAGTGAGAAGTTGACTCTTTGGAAGAGTGAGAGGCATTTTCACTCTTTTTGGAGTGAATTTTATAAAAATACACTCCTTAAAGAGTGGAATTTTCCACTCTCTAGAAAGGAGTGAAATATGTCACTCCATTGTCGAGAGTGACTGTCTCACTCCTTTGACAAGAGTGAAATATTTCACTCCGTTGAAGAGTGAAAGCCTGGCATTATATAATTTTGTCCAGATTTATTTATTGAGAGAAACGAAATTATCACTTTTTCTTTTTCTTTTTAGGTAGATTTCGTAAGAAATACTACCTATTACATTCTCCCCTATGTTGGAATATCTGAAAATTTTTGCAGACCTACGCCGATCATGACCCATAGAACCCCCCCCCCCCCAGTTCAAAACTTTATCTATCTATCTGTCTATATAGCTATATAATTTTTTATGGACACGATAACTTCAATAATTCTGCACAAATCTCTTCCAAACTGATACATATAATCAAGGGACATAAAATCTCGATCAAGTTCGTTAATGGGCAAAATCGAAATGGGGGGGGGGGGGGAGTTGTGAAAACAGAAAAAAAACCCACACTGCAAATAGAGACGTCTTAAATTCAGACACATATGTGTCTGAAAATGTATTTCAGACACTCTAAGTGTCTGAAAAAATAATTCAGACACTTTAAGTTAAATTTCAGACATCAGAGATGTCTGAATTTAAGGCACACGAGAGTCTTACTATGGACATAGTATAAACGAACTGAGAAAAATGTCTGAATATTGATGATATGTCTGAAAATACGACATTTAGAAAGTTAGACCCTCAAGTGTCTTAATTTGCATGTGATGACTGTGATGCGATTGTATCACTATATATGCTAGCATTATAACCTTCAGAGAATGTTTTCTAATTGATGAAAGGTGCTAAGATTCTTTTTCATCTACTAACTAATATTACTTTGTAGAAGATTTAACAAAAGTAGTATGTCAAAAATTTTCAAGTCTGCGTACAAATCTTGAAAACAAGTTATTTTTGTGCATTAATTAAATAATTCTTTTCGCAAAAATATAAAGCGCTGCAAAAATTACTTGCGTTCATGGACGTACGCAGGAGGAGGGGGTGCAATGAAGGACACCCCTTCCTAAAATATTTGAAAATAGTAAGATATGTATCTTTTAATACAATGAGAAGTGAGCGCTGGCAGAAAGAAATGTGGGGAGGAACAAGCTTTTGCAAAAGATATGCCTCTGGTCCACAGCCTACACCGATTTTTAAAAATGCAGATTATAAACTTAAAAATGTAGATTATAAGCTAAACATAAAATATTTTGTCAAACCGCATCCACATGATCATTTTTAAACATACCAACTTAAAAAAACAATATAAAAATTTACAATTAAAAATATTAAATACTTAAAAATAAATTTCTAATAACAATTTTGAAAATGCAGTTTTATAAGTGCAAATTAGCAGGTTTAAAAAAAAATCATTGGACTCTGGTTACCCGAACAATCCGTTTAAGATAAATTTAACGCACATGGGCGTAACAGATTTTTTTTTTTTTTACGATAAAGTTCAGGGGGGGGGGGGGGGGTCTGACGAAAACTTCTCAGATCCTTTTCTTTTAAGGTTTAATTATTCCATAATCACTTGGAAGTGTAAATTTTATTTATTTTTTAATAATCAGAGAAACAAAAATTAATTTATTAAATTTCAAAATCTAGGGAGGGGCAATGCCCTTCACTGCCTCACCTCCTGGCGGGAATTATGCTAAAAGAATATACCAACTACACATCTCATCTCCCTCCCACAGACACATCTAAATTTGAAGTATAAAAATTGCTTTTTAATTTATCAAAATTCGAGTAATTATTTAAATGTGAGACGACAAACTATTTATTTTTTCCCTGTTTTCATTCTGTTTTAAAGCACCATAATTGATAATTGTAACACTTAAAAAAAATACGAAATAAAGAAAAGAAAAAATTCCGTTTGTATACCCCCACAAACCGCTGATAAAAACCTAATGATCTGAAGTCAACTGATGAAATCGAATATGAGTCAGACATCGCTAACGGAAATGCTGACATGCATTTTTTTTTCTTTTGTGTGTGTGTTCTGTGTTCGTTGGTAAGATCGACTGTTGGCTCATTACTATTTAAATGTTCTTTCAACGAGTGTTCTTTTTGCGAGAAGTGACGACAAGTGATTTTTTTAGTTTCATTTATACTGTGAAATGCTAAAAAGAAAAACATTTTATTACAATATCGAAGGACCTATTTGGATATGAATTAGCATAGTACTTATAACAGTATGCGTGTTCTTACAGCAATGCCTGGGCTTGTTGAATTTCATATTTAGCTACAATATAGCTCGTTGGTTTTTTTTTTCCATTATTCTACAGCATATTTAAAGAATCATAGTATAAAGACTGTGGAAACGCCGTGCAAATAATATTTTAAAAACATATATATGTTTTAAAAATGGCGTTTAATCGCTTTATTGTGGAATACTATATTTTCTTTTACATTTTCAGCAACTTGGATTATTATGGAGGTAAGGTTGGGTTTGTGTATGATATAGGTTTGTGTATATATGAATTCAATTTCAATCAGGAATACAGGAAAATATTAAACTTTACTACATAGTGTACACTGTTATTTATTCAGCATTTAAGTTATTTTTATTAGAGTAATTTGTATTTTATATAGTTACGTGCTTTTTTTTTTATATCCAATAAAGATGTTTAGTTTTTATATATATCTGTGTGTTCATTTGTGTGTTTTCAATAAATGCGTACAATTTTCAGTATTAATGAATTTTTAATATTTCTTTAGACCTATATTTTGTATAAAATGGAATATTTTTTAATAGTTGTTTTCAAACCATGGTATATTATTATGTGAAACTTAATTTGATAAGATTTCAGATTAGTTTTAATGGCAATTTTAATTGAAGAATGCAAAATTTCAAAATAAATTTTAATTGCATTGTGTATTATAGATCGTACGAACCACGGAGAAAGAATCACGAACTATATAAATGACTCATATAAGAAGTAAATCGTTGTGACTTAGTAATTGTTTAACTTAATGAATATTCCAATTTTCTATTTTTAATAGTTAATTTTATTAATAATATATTTTTTTTACAACTAAAATTTGATTTCATGTAAATAAATTAATATATGAATCATTATTTACCTTTGCTTTACTGCTTAAAATTGTTGCTTTACGTTATAAGAAACTGGAGAAGATGTAAAATAATTTTAATATTGATTTTTTATTCCTTTTTTTTTTTTTTTTTTTTTTTTTTTTTAAATAAAAAATGGAAATTAGAAAAGCTACAATTTAATATATTTACTTTCATCAAGTTAAGATGTATATTTAAGACATGATTAGTTTTGAAACTAGAATTATTTTTATCGATCTGTTATTAAAAAAGAATACATACATTTTTTTAAGGATAGATAAAGAGTTATTACGATTATCATCTTATCTGTATATAAAAACAAATTGCCCATATGGTCATCTTAATAACAAAAATATAAAATTTTTAATTAATATTGCATTATTAAGTTCTTTCCTTGCAATTTCCAGTTACATTGCATTATTGATATATTTTCAGTTTTAGTGACAGATCAGTAATTCTATTGCAAATTATATTTTCGAAGCCAATGGTTTCAAGTTAAACAAAATTATATTTATGTGGGGAAACTTTCCTGAACATTGTTGTTATTAGACCAAGAAAACGAATCACAAAAGCATCGGAATCTCTGTTGAATTCAGGGGGAGGGGGGGGGGTGACATTCTCCCCTGGAACATATAAATGTCCCCCCCCCCCGAAAATGCGATTTTATGACTTTTAATGGTCAAAAAGCGAAATTTCCCTCCCGAAACTCTATAAACGTCTCCCCATGGAGATAGAAATCCCTCCCAAAGAAAAATGTCTGAATTCAACACTGATCGGAATCAAGTTATCGTGAAATTCTGAATATTTTATAAATAAATTTTCAATATTTCCTATGGGAATGGATTTTTTTTTAAATATTTCCTTATGAAAACTTGCTCAAAACACAAAAACTGCATTTAGATATATTTGCTGTGTTCCATCTGAATAATACAATTAAATTCCAAGATATACAGCCATTAGCATTAAATTGAATAATATTCTAAGTAAAAAATCAATATAATGTGAAACGTCGTGGTGGTGTGCATGTGTGTGTGTGTGTGGGGGGGGGGGGGGGTGAGTAGATAAGACCCATGTTTTTCAGATGGCAGAGCTAATTGGTTCTTTTGTTTTGCTTTAGACTATTTAAGTATGCTAAGTACAAGATAAAAAATATAAGTTGTTTAGCAAATTTTAATATACTTTGACTTTTTTTTTTTTTTTTTTTTGAAATAAGAAGGGTTTATAACACCAGCCTTGGTTTTTAAAGATGTTAATATTTGAATGATAATGTAAAACATTCAGGGAAAGAAAATATCTTTATTTATTATTATTATTATTATTATTATTATTATTATTATTATTACTGAATAATTCTATTCAAATGTTAAACTAATTCAAAGCATACTTCAAGCAAAGAAACTTGTACTTTCTACTAAGAAAATGAACTGCAAAAATGAAACTTCTCAATAGCGGATACCTCGGGACTGCGGTGTTTGTCTTCTGTTTACCTCTATTTAGCGAACTGGGTTGGGTTTGCTTCCTGATTATGCAGGGGCAAATTGTTCCAGGGCTCAAACCCCCGCCCCTGGATTTTAGATGCCTTCCAAATTCGGTAAGCAATTTCCGTAAAGCTGATATTTTAAATCTCTTTCGACGTTGTACTGATTGATTATTTTAAATATTTTTAACTTGTAGAGTAGGATAAAATTAAAAACAAAAATTATATTTACCCAAATACTATTAAATAAATATATTTTGTTTTTAATCTTACTCTTTGAAAGTTCAAAATATTGAATATAATCAGAACAATGTCGAAAGAAATTTAAAATATCAGCTTTACGGAAATTGCATACCAAATTTGGGGCCCCCTAAAATCATGGGGGAGGGAGTGTTATGTCCATGATCCAGTTTGCCCATGCTTTAATCAGGTTCTGCTTCTGTAACAATCCTCAACTCTGCTTTATGGGCAAATATTTTACCATTTATTGAGGATTCAATGTGGTCAAACATGGCTGCATTTAATGCTTAAGAAAAAAATAAAGTGTGGTTAGAAATGGCTGCTTATTGCTCACAAATCAGAGCAAAAAATGGCCGCGATTCAGACGTTTCAAGTGTCTGAAATTCAGACACAATTAAGTGCGTCTTAAATTTTTAAGACACTTTAAAGTGTCTCTTTTTTTAACCATCCGTCTCAGACACTTAGTGTCTGAATTTCAGACATTTCAGTTTACAGTGCATAACTTCTTAATTATGATACGTATCAAATCCGTTTAAAGTTATTATTACTTCTAGGAAAAGGACCGAAAATTTATGTATGACAGATTTTTGAAATCATTAAAAATGGCCTCAAGGGGGGAAGGGGGGATAAGAGTTTAAGAAGAAAAAAATTCATAACTTCGTCAATTCCCAAGATAAACATCCGCTTCTTGGAAAACATGAAAAAAAAAATTGAATGCACTTAAAATAAAATTTAATATAACAAAGCATACCTTTTATTATACACGTGAAATACTACTGCTTCGACCGATCGATGGTGTCTTTTTTTTCTTTTAAACATTTCAATATCAATTTTGCTTTTTAATCATAAATATAAAATAAACCTATGTGGAGAAATGATATTTTATCTTTTTTGTACTACTATTTATTTTTTTATAATCATTGTTCAGCACTATATAATGCGGTTATTTTATTTTTGTGGCAACACTAATTTGAGGAAAAATCTTGCATTTCATTTATAAAAACAATGCCGATTTAATTTTTAATTAATAGCAATATTTAATCAAAAACCATGTTTTAACGAAATGTGGGCGTAGTACTATGTCAAAAGCTGCTTCAAAAACCTTTCGAAGGAGAATACCTCGTTTGTTGTTGTATGTATTGTAAATTCATAGAAAAAGGGATGTTGACAACAGAAATAATATGTATGATTTTAGAATAATAGGACTTTGCGAAATAGCGCTAGTTTACTGAAAAGTACGGTCAAAAGATAAGAGTTTATATTTAAAACAAAAATTAAAGTGAAATCACACATTGTTAGTCATAGAATATCCATCTATTAAATAGTTATTAATAAAACTTAAAAAAAAACTAAAATACAATAAACAATAATGTTTGATTAGATTTAAATTCATTAGCAATTAATACAGAGATCTAAAGATTTAAAATTTGAATTACACATGAAAAAAAAATAATAATAACGTACATCACAGGAATTATTAAAATACTAAATACAACTTAATGGGTACTTGAAAAAGAAAGAAATAATATTAACTTATTAAGATTTTGGTTAATTACTTGCCCTTATGAGCATTTTAAAACTATCATATCATTATAAGGCATGCAATGAAAGCAAACACAATAGTGATAAGCTTGGAATAAAATATTTTAGTTTATTTCTGTCAGTAATCTAATTTAATTCATTATGTAACTCTAATTTAATTTTTCCTTAAGAGTTCAATTACTGTTACAAACTATGAATTAAATAAATATTGCTAATAAAGTATTTTATTCCAATCTTTACCACGCTTGTGTCTATTTTCATTGCATGCTCTAAAATATGTGATTCTTTTAAAATGCCCATAAAAGAAACATAAAAAAATAATAATAATTCACTCCTTAAAAAGTGAACATTCACTCCTATGAAAGAGTGGCTTTTCACTTCTGTCAGGAGTGAGAATTCCACTCCTTTTGCAAGAGTGAATAGTCACTCCTGTGAAAGAGTGGATAGCCACTCCTATGAAAGAGTGACTATTCACTCCTATCAGGGTGAAAAAACCCACTCTTTTTACAAGAGTGGATAGTCACTCTTCTGAAAGAGTGAGTATCCACCCCTGTTTAGAGTGAATATTCACTTCTCGGGAGTGAGTATTCACTCTTTCAGAGAGTGAACAATTTCACTTTTGCCTAGAGTGAATAGTCACTCTAAAGAGGTTGGGCAAATTTTGACTCTGCGATAGAGTGAATATCCACTCCTCCGGAGTGAATAGTCACTCTTTCTTATTTAGAGTGTAAGTGTGTTTGTGCACTCGATTTTAGGGAGAGGGCTATAATTTTTTTACAAAAAGGCCTCGAGACTCCCCCCTCCCTGTTTTAAAGCCCAGTTTCGTCTATACCTACATCGTTTTTCTTTTTCTATAAAAACAAATTTCCTTTCACAAAATAGTATCAAAGTCGATTTTCGATCGATTCTAACTCAAGATGGAATAAATTTATCGATAACTGAAAATTGCTATTTGGTTCCAAATCACTTGGATAATTACGTCTGTAAATTTCATGCTTTTACTTATAAAAAGGAAAACAGTGAACGTATAAGAAAATTTAGCATTGTTGAGAAGGAAAAATATTTGTAATAAGTAAAGCTTTATTTTACTTCATGTAATTGACTATTTTTATGTTAAAAATTCTTAACTGTATTTTACTTCAAAACCAATAAAAGCAGTTTCGGCTTTTTATTATTATTCTTTATATAAATTGTTAAAGAGAAATGCGAAGTCCTTTTTACAGGAAGAACAAGTCAGAGAAAAGATTGATTGTTGATTTGAAACTCTATACCTATCTAATGGCTGTTTACTTCGTAATTTCATCCACTAATGGATTATGATTACGGGGGCCGGTTTCAAGTAGTTAAGATTCCAAGCATCAAAATGTCGGTTTGGTTTTTTAATACTAAAAGACATCGAAGGAAAACACTTCCTTAGGGATCCCTTACAAATATTTCTTATAGAATTCTATAATAAATATTTATAGAAAACGCATTATAGAATCCTATAGAATTATGGCCCGTTTTTCTATAAGCTTGTTTAACCAAAAGCTATAGAAATATCTGTAGAAGTTCAAGAGAAATGTCTGTAGAGCTTCTATAAAAATTTCTGTAGAAAAAATATACAGCTTCTATAAAAATACGTATAGAATTTTATATAGAATCCACGTGGTCACCCTCCCAAGTACTAACCATTCTCGATGCTGCTTGACTTCGACGATCGGACGAAGAACGAGTACTTTCAGCATAACACAACCATTAACATTCTGTAAATTCTTATTGCACTATTTCAACTTTATTTCTTTTGTGATTTGCATTCCCAATCATAATAGTCGTGTAAAAATATTTTAGTCTAATAAATTATTATTTGTTAAAACTGAAACAATTGTTTAAATATTTATATTTCAGATTAAAATATTTGAATAAAAATTACAATATTATTAGTGAACAAAATTTATTAAATTAGATGGATGGTTTTATAAATTTAACAGCAAATTAATAAATGATTATAAAATTAACCAACAAATTAATGAATTATAAACAAATTAATTAATCATAATTTAATCCAGTAGTTTGACGGATATAATATAACATTGACAATTTAATCACAATGTATTAGAATTGAATTAAATTATACATATATAATCATATTAAATCTATGGAGTGCAATTATATACTAAACTGATGTATTACAAAATTAATTATTATTTTTTAATTTTAATATATAGTTATAAATAAATTACTACACACATAAATTTTAAAAGAACAAGAAATATTTTTTTTTAATAAAAAAAAAATCTATAGAATTATTAGTCTACAGAATTCAATTCTATAAGATGTATAGTACCCTATAGAAAAACTGTTCTATAAAAAAAAAAAAAAAAAAAAAAAAAAAAAAAAAATCTATATAATTTCTAAGAATTTTATAGAATCATTTTCTTTAGAAAAAATACTCTATAGAACTCTTTAAAGTTCTATAGAAATAGTATTCTATAGAATGGCTATTCTACAGAACTTGTAAAGAATAGCGTTCAATACAGCTCTATGAACTATTTTCGTAAGGGATGGATTAAGTACTTGATTGATAATGATGGAGAACACCACGGGAGATTTTAGCTGAATTAGGTTTCAACCGTCCAAGGAAAACCCTGAAAAAATCCCCTATAATTTTAGTACACATCCATTCCGTTTGCAGAATCATATCTGCGAACTTTAGATTCGAGCTATTTATATTTGAATCCTGCCCAGTCGACTCATTACGTCCAAATTTAAAAGGCGTTAAGAAATTATAGTTTTTTTTTTTTTTTTTTTTTTTTTTTCAAATACATACTCATGTTTTTATTTATCTTACATGACCTCATATTGAAAAAAAAAAAAAAAAAAGGAAAGATAACAATCAATAACAAAACTTGGTCTATCTGTGGTTATATTGGTTTATCATCTATTGGTTTATCTATCTGTGGTTATTTTCTATGTCATAAATGGGGAATTTGCTATGTGTCAAATGAGTCATGCTTTTGGCGTCGTGAAGTGTGATGAGCTTATGATAATATTATTTTTAATTTTGAACTTGATAAAAACACAGCGTATTTTGAATTGGCTATAAACTTTCCATCCTTCAAATAAGATACATTTTCCGATTAATAGGACAAGAAAAAAAATATTTCTTAAGTAGCGGAATTGTTTTCTAATTATATTTTAGTTTCCTATTTGTAAATATACTTATATATGAAATTGCTTGGGTTTAACGAGAATACTATTTCTTTCAGATCTATGAGGTCAAACGGAAAACTCGAAAATAACCATATTTTAAATATGTTATTTCTTATGAATTGCAAAACAGATATGTACTATTAACAGGATTTTTTTCTGTGTTTTATAACGAGGCTCTGACTCACTCCTGAACTATCCCAAGGATATTTTCAATTATAATTTAGCTTCCAATTTATAATTTACTATACAATTATTATTATTATTATTATTATTATTATTAAAGCGAGAGATTTGTATAGAGCGTTTAAAAAAAGAAAGAAAAGAGTTATTGAACTGCACTGAAAGAAAAAAAATACCGGCAAATACAGCGAAATTTGCTGTTAATTTATGCATCCAAATTGACAGTATTTTTTGCTGTAAATTATAGGGATGAGATTTCCCCGACTTTTTGCATACCAGTATAATCTTGGAGAACATGTTTTTCTGTTAAATTGCAGAATGTTCAGATTAAATAATAATAATAAAAAATTCTCTAAGATTATACTGGTATGCAAAAAGTCGGAAAAATCTCATCCTTGAAATTAACAATGGGATATCCTTTAAATATATATATATATATTAATTTTAGAGCAAAAAATGCTGCAACCATGAAAAGTTTATTGCAGGAATGACTATAATCACACTAAATTTTACAGCAAAAATGTAGCAATTTGAGCACAAAAAATTGCAGCAAATTTTGCTATAATTTTTCTCGTTTTTTTTTCTTATAATATGTAATTTCCATTTTGTACTATGTACCGAATTTTTATTAAGCAGGTGAACATGCTTTGCTTCAAATGAAGCATTTTTTGCAACATGAAATATGAAACACATAGTATTGTTATTATTTTTTTTTCATTTTAAGTTAAGTTTATCAGATGCTCCCAATTTTCGGGCATATACAGTCCCTGGCCAAATTATTAGACGCAGTTGTTTTTATTATAATTTATTAAATATCTGGAAAGATACATGAGGAATTATCCTGAAACTTCAGGAGTGTAAACAACATGATAAACATCATATATTTCCGCGAAGATTTTTTCCCGAAACCCCATAAGGGGCCGTCAACAAATTTAAGAAAAACGAATATCTTTTGGATAACCCTGTAAAAACTAATATTGCAAAAAGCATTCAAACTGTAGATTATGATTAAGTGGCTTATTGTAATAATTTGAGTTCATTTTTATGAAGATAGCATGTATACTAGAAGAGTTGGGTTGGGTTGATTATTGACGGCCAATTATCTACACTTGGGATATAGGCCCGGGGGGAGTGCCCTTCGTGGGGGTCTTTCTAAGGGAATCTAACCCGTATTTACGCATGGATAAATCCACGGCTCGAAGAAAACCACGAAAACTCCGAACGATTAGGCCGACGGGCGCGATTGGGATCGAACCCAGCACCTCCCGTCTACCAGCTTCGAGAGCACAACCTCTCAACCACTGGTGGGGCCTGTATACTAGAAGAGAAATTCACGTTTTTATAAAAACAGTCCCAAATTTTACCAAGTTTTTTGCTTATAATTTGCAGAGTTTTAAATATATTAACAATTTTTTTTTCAGAAAATGTGACAAACAATATTATACACAATACCCTGCAATCAGAATTAAAAAATAATAAAAATTGTGTGAAAAATGAGCAGGTTTATTAAATATTGTTTCACTGCGCATGCGCGAATTCAATCAAAATATACTGTGCATAATATATTAGCTAAATGTATAGACCAACTTTTATGAAAGTCTCAAAAACATAGCTTGAAAATTCTGAGAGTAATCGTCTATAGAATGAGTTCGAATTTCGCTGTTCCCAAAAGAAAGCAAAAAGATGAGGGGTTGTATCAAATACAGAATGAGAGACACTTCATTCTTATTATGTCAACTTTCATAAGCTAGTATATTTGGATACAACCCCTCATCTTTTTGCTTCCTTTTGGGAACGGCGAAATTCGAGTTTATTCTATCGACGATTACTATCAGAATTTTCAAGCTATGTTTTTAAGACTTTCATAAAAGTTTGTTTATACATTTAGCTAATATATTATGCACAGTATATTTTGATTGGCTTTGTGCATGCGCAGTGAAGCAATATTTAGTAAACCTGCTCATTTTTCATACAATTTTTATTATTTTTTAATTCTGATTGCAAGGTATTGTGTACAATTGTGTTTGTCATATTTTCTGAAAATAACTTGTTTTTATATTAAAAACTCTGCAAATTATAAGCAAAAAACTTGGTAAAATTTGGGACTGTTTTTATAAAAACGTGAATTTCTCTTCGAGTACACATGCTATCTTCATAAAAATGAACCCAAATTATTACAATAAGCCACTTAATCATAATCTACAGTTTGAATGCTTTTTGCAATATTAGTTTTTACAGGGTTATCCATAAGATATTCGTTTTTCTTCAATTTGTTGACGGCCCCTTATGGGGTTTCGGGAAAAAATCTTCGCGGAAATATATGATGTTTATCATGTTGTTTACACTCCTGAAGTTTCAGGATAAGTCCTCATGTATCTTTCCAGATATTTAATAAATTATAATAAAAACAACTGCGTCTAATAATTTGGCCAGGGACTGTAGTTCAGTTTATAGGCTATTCCTTGCATTTTTTTGTTTAAATGCAATTTATTTTTAAGACTATGATAACCTTATGAAGTTTTAAAAAGGGTAAAGCTTAAAAATTCATAAAGTTTTTAAAACTTTGAAGTTGAGAAGTTTTTGAAATTTAGATATCTTTGTTTTAAGTAAAACATACACAGCTTATTTTTAATAAAGAAATACACATTTTTCATGCTTCAAATGTGATGCTTCTTATGATAAGTAGAACGGATCGGAAAGAGAAAAACAAATAATAAAATAGCAGGATTCTACCTTACTCTTGAACTCTTTCAAAGCTATTTTCAAATTATACTTTTGTTTCCTGTTTATAAATTTTCTCATGAAATTGCTGGTGTTTCACCAGGCTACTGTGAGTTTCAGATCTATAAGGAAAATGAAATACAAAATTTAAAAAATGCAGCTCTGCACATTAATTACTAATAACTGATAGCTTAACAGGAATACACAAATTTGAAATAAATTTTGAATAATTCATCTGAAAGTGCTATTTTATTTTCATTATTACTCTTTTATTTATATTCTAATACTCTTATGCTTTAATTTGTGAGCCTTACCGTTATTATTCCGCAATACGTATATCTTTATTAGTATATTAAATAGTTATTACATAAGTATGCTAATTAAGTGTGCGAATAGCTTTGCCAAGTGTTCCGAATTTCAGGGTTTCAGAAATATATCCTGCGATAAGGCCGCATGGGACGCCATAAATCCAGATTTTTAATAATGCAAATGCATTTTTTGTTTCAATTAACCCATGCTATACATTTAATTGCAGAAAACTATCAAAATATTATAAAATCTAAAATAATAATAATAATAATAATAATAATAATAATAATAATAATAATACATCAGTACTGTTTTAATATTTTATATTATATTTTTAATATTTCTTCGTAGACTTCAGCGTAGAATTTTTATGGCCGATTTTTCATTATGATGACTGTATTTTTTAAAGAATGGAAAATATGATTTATGATTAAGGAAGTTCGCTACTTTTTCATTTTGCTCGCTTGAAAAGACGACAACTGGGACAATTGCAAAATCTGTTTCATTCCAGCATTCGTAAAATTATCAAATACTTTTATTCGGGTGCCCCAAAGTCTGTTAGTGTTTTATCCCCTTTAAATATCATACATGATTAACTACAGTCGATTATTGCATTCAGACCATATTTTCGTGATGGTCAGGTCCCGAAAATCAGTTTAAAACATCAGCAATTATGACAATATGCTCTTGGCGATAACTTTTACTCAAACATTTAAAAAAGTTGTTAGATTATTAAGAAATTGAATAATGGCTTAAAATTTTATGCATTTCTTATGATATTGACTACATCAGAAAGTAGCGAATTTGCATTTGATAACAGTCTTTTGTAACTACTATAACTACTCCAATTATATTTTGTCATTTAAAATTCACGTAGAAGTGTTGAATATTATAATATTGTGGATTAGCAGAAAATTTTCCAATGATTGAGGAAAATGTTTGCATTTTGTGTATGACAGGCTCCTGTGTAATGTGTTCTTAAATGTAATACTTTTTATGTTTCATTTATAATCGACATACATTACTGATAATTATTCCAAACACTTGCTATATTAAATTAACTTTCCATTGTGTCCCTTTAAAAATGTTGATCCAGTTAATATAAAACTAGAAGTAATTCTTCCGTTTTTTTCCAATCCAAGTCCTGCTGTTTACGACGCAGGATTTGGGAACATTATGCATGAATGGTGGTGTGTGTGTCTGTGTGAGTATTAAACTTTTTGTAAGGTATAAGATGTGTGATTATTTTATATCAGATTTTATAATAGCCTTATTAATTAAATCAATTGGCATTAATCGAACAGGCACTTACATGAATTTAAAGATAAACAAATTAAATAGGCACTTCCAAGAAAGATACCACAACACAAGCATGTGCAAACATACATTATAACCGAAAAAGAAACAGTACATTGAAAGCATTTAAGTTTATTGCAAGCAAATCGGGAGGATGCAATGGGAACGAAGCGTTTTGAATAATAGCTCCCAGCGTCAAATTTTTGACAATATCTTGACTCATTTAATTCTGGCTCATACCTTCTGGCCAGATTAAGAAAAAACATGTTCTGAAATAGTTTCCTATTTTCAGTTTTAAAGTATAAAAATTATTTACACCCTTCTGACTAAACAGTTTTAAATTGTTTAGTCAAAAAAGGAATTTTAAACTAAATTAAAATAAATAAATAAATAAAATAACTTCCTAGAAAAAAGAACAAATAAACATTAATATTAATGTTAAAATATAAAATATGCTTCAAATTGAAGTTCAGAGGTTAAAGTTACAACTCGTGTAAAAAATGAAAGTGCTTTCCGAAACAATCAGCATATAAAAGATTTCTTTACGGAAAACTAATTTATATTCGACTTTTATTTGGATTAAACTCTGATTATTGTGGCAAGTATATCATTGTATCATACAACACATTTATAGTGGTTATATTTTATTTTAAATATCTATCACAATGAAGAACGTAGCCGAAATTCTTTTAGGGGGAAGGGTGGGCAATTTTATAGATTTTAAGGTACCATGCTTTTCTTTTAAATGAAAGTATATGAATGGACCCTTTTCAAATAATTCGGGGAAGAGACCCCCTCCCCCCCTCACACTGGCCACGCGGCCTTGGATACAATGCTGATGACATTAAAAAATCTAAAAAAAGATAAATGATTATTATTTTCAATAAACAAAATATAGAAAAATTAAATTATAAAACAAGGACGTTATTTCTTATTGAACGAATATATCCATCTATGATTGTTGTTTTCGCATCACCCTTGAAGGATACAGTTTATTTATTTATTTATTTTAATGAAAAATAATGTTTAATGCTTGTTAAAATTGAAATTAATTTGATAAATTTTAAGTTTTACCTGAAGAGTTCTTTTCAGGTCAAGGGACAGCGAAATATGTAGCTGTTGAAGACGAAAAATGCCGCTTCATAGGGCGGCCCTGAACAATTGTAGCAAACGTCCGGCTTTAGTAATCCCCCTTCCCCCCTCAAAGCTAGACGTATTGTTTTCATAAGTGCGTCTTAGAATCAGTAATTAGAATTACTGGTTAACAGCATAAAATTATCTAATATTTATTCATTCGTTATACTCTATCTTCGCATCGATGGACTTACAGTCTTTACATGTCCTTGGAAATGTTTTTCCCCCTTATCTTTTTCTCGGTCATTGTGCATTCTGCTGAAAAAATGCGTAGGATGTAGTCAGATATGGGCCTGACTCATTCATTCATTTGTGAAAACAGCGTTAATAAAAGGCCGGCTTCCTCAAGTGAAACCGTTAGACGAGGGGCAATTTATTTTTATGCAGTTTGATGGTCGAGCCAGTGATTGTTGGACAAATGATTTTTTTTCCTTTCTGATATTATGTGTAATTATTTCATTCTTACTGTTCTAAAAAATAATAAATGAACTCAAGGGTACTTTATCACGGAAATTATTTAGAGGGTTTCCAAAAGGGTTTTCAGGTTATTGTCCTGCATGCATTTGACTTGTGAGAAATCTGAATAAAATTCAGAAAGTCCTTTTGTATGTTACTTATCTCGACCGTCGAACTGAGCTCGAGCCGTAGCTTATTCCGGAATAGTTATTAAATTTCTTCTTAGCGTAGAAATAAGTAAATAGATTGTTCATCAACTATATGCCTGAATTCTTTTTTTTTTTTTTTTTTTTTTTTTTTTTTGTTTTGGTAACCGTTTAATCTTTTTAAGGGCGGTGGTATGTTTATGAAACCACTTAATTTTAATTCCCAAATGCAACAATGACACCAGAATTGTAGTATAAAAAATTCCGTTTATTATGTATGTGAAATATACCTTTTTCTTATTTCCAAATTAATTTGTTCTTAAATTCCGGTGTCATTCATTCATTTCAACATTTTAGCAATGTAAGTGCTTTGCCCCTGAAAGGGTTAACCAAACCATAGAAATATCATTTTCGTTTTTGCAGCATAATTTCTCGAAACACGCTGTAACCACGTTGTATTTAAATTTACGTGTTTCTGTATTGGATAATTTTTATTAATAGTTGAAAATTTTAATATACTAAGATATGTCGAATTATCCAACTTGCCCTTATTTACAGCCTGTCTGGATAGGAACCTCGATATTTTCCTAATTTTTCACCTAATTCATATTAAAAATTACAATACCGCAAAGAATTCGCATAGAATTTGTGATACTTTACAGA
Source organism: Maratus michaelseni (assembly GCA_963931845.1). Classification (NCBI taxonomy): domain Eukaryota; kingdom Metazoa; phylum Arthropoda; class Arachnida; order Araneae; family Salticidae; genus Maratus; species Maratus michaelseni. Next base: position 437,270,079 of record OZ007586.1, on the reverse strand, counting down.
GAAAAAAAATTGCTCGAAGTTTTAGGATTAACTTCTTATTATTTTACGTCTCAAGCGTGTCACAGAGTTAAATTTTGGAAAATTCTCTCTGGTTCGGTTCCAGGCGGGTAGCTCAAGCTTTCTGGCGTTTTAAGATTTATATTGGTGATATTCTGAATTCGGACCAGCTTTCGGTAACAGTGCCGAACTCTATTTGACGCCTGGTGCGAAACATTTTGTTGATTTCTACCAATCACTCATGCATCAGAAATAACAATTAATGATGCTGCCTTGGCGCCTGGTGGCTGTGGCACCGCCCGCATCAGCCTTGCTACATTTAGATTTGTCGTAATTCAATCCAATCAGTTTCATTTCTCTGTCCAAGTTCTTCCACTCCCAAATAAAGTCCTTGTCTATTTGGAAGTTGATTTCCATTTCATTTAGTACATTTGTTGTAACTGCCCATTGTTTTACTTCAGGACTTGAAAAACAGCTACCAATGTCAATATATGTAATTTATTTGCAATAATCAAATTTTCTTTACTCTGTTTTTTGATACACCAGAATACACATTAATCATATCTGCCAAACCTTTCGATTTTTTTCGCTTCAACATACACTGTTAAAAATTTGCAGCAAACTGTCCAATCATTTGACCGTTTTTATAAAAAACGGTTACATAACTGTAATTTAACTCTATTCTGACCATATTATTGCCCACATAATGGTCAGAAAAAAGTTAAATTACGGTTATGTAATCGTATTTTATAAAAACGGTTAAATGACTGGACAGTTTGCTGCAAATTTTTAACAGTGTAAGTTGAACCATACAAATTATTTAATAAAATGAATCCTGTTTGTTTCATTAACTTTATTTGTTTAATGAAATTTCTGGCCTTATTTCATGTAAAATTTAAAATAAATTAAAAACGTCTGGCTGGTAGCAATAACCTTAATTAATTTAAAATGCAAGACATTTTTCTTTTACATTTTTATTAATTTTTAAGGTATTAGCAATGACAAAAGTAATTAATAGTGCCGTAATCGGTAAAATCCTTTCAGTGTTACTCTACAGAAGTCCCAGCTTTAAAATTGATTTTTCGAATATATACGTATATTTATCATGGGATATGACACCAATATCAGCACTATTTGGGAATCTCGGTACGATCGCCCCCTCCCCCCGTTGTTTAGCAATCGTCTGTACAACGGCAGAGAAATTTGATGATGCTAATCAAACGCCTATCCAAGTTTTCGCCTGGTGCCGGGTCATCGACTGCAAGGTCCTTAGCTGTGTCTCAGCAAATGCTAAGGAGACTCTGAAATATAAAAAAGAAAAAAAAAACCCTTAGATTTTCTTTATCTTGTTCTTCTTTATTTAAGAAAAAGATATAAACACTAATGGAATTTCATGAGCAACTGTATATTATACATATATTCAACAATTCAACTATATAAAATTGGGGTGAACGGCCCATTCTGTAAAGCACAGGCTCCCACCTGAACACTGAAGTGAAACAGCATTGAGTATGGTCAGTATTTTAGCTGGTGACTGTCTGCGCTCTTATTGGCTTCGTTCGCATTTATATACAACACGTATAATCACTGGCATGTTGAGTCCGTTTGCTGGGAGATTGAACCTCCTTTACATGTCTAGAAAAGAGCAACTAGACTAGTGAATAGGTTTGGTTCTAGAACATTTTCAAAATTACAATTATAGCCTAATCTCTGCCATTTAATCTTAAACTTTTAAGTGAAATTATTGTAAACATACCTGAATTATAAAACTAAATCAGAGGGATTTTTTATAACAAAGTGTTTTTGATGTTGATGCTTCTGTTCCCAGACTTGTAAATAAATACCAGTTAAACTTTTTTTACAGAGACCTTGGTTATCTACAACCTTTTCACACTGAAACAAGGAGAAACATATTATAAACATATCATATAAATTAGATAATTCTAAGAAAATAATGTTAGATTTTATAAAATGAAAATGCATTTTATACTCAAATTACCCCTCTATACCCAAATTACCTCGATTGGAGAAAAACATTTCTACAAAATTTTACTTTAATATTCTCGAATTTTCTGCCATTAAATTAGAACGCTGCATCTTATATGAGAGGTATAACTTTTACATTTTTGCCTAATAAAAACAGGGTGCGCGTTATATACATATGCGCAAATACGAAATTTTTTATTGTTGTTTAGTGAAAAATAGCTTTTTTTCTGGTGATCGATGTCATTAATGGTGAATGTAATTAAAAGCTAATTCTCAAGAAAAAAAAAAAAAACAGAAAAATATGAAAACCCTATTATTTATTTAAAAACATATGTTAAACCTTGTTTTACTTCAATTTAACAAGTACATATTTTCAAGACTTTACATTTTAAATGATTTTTCTTTCCCGAATTGTCTTGATAAAAATCACAAAATAATTTTACAGTAAATCATAGTAAAAATGTGTTTCGGCATATTATATATGTAGAAAAAGAACTACTGATGCGATGAGGATTCTTTCAATGTTGGAATCAACCATATTTTGTATTCGGTCGCATATGAAGAATTAAACAAGTCATGTTACTCTTGTCTTGCTTAATCTACTTGTGTAAGTACTTTGCTGTTATTACTAAAATTATTTTGAAAATGTGTTTTCAATTTATATTTATTGCTTTTTAGTATTGTTTAGTTTTACTTTCAAAGAGCAAGCTATGTTTTTGTGGCATCATGACATGAAAAAGAAACTAATTCTTCATCAAATTTTAAGATGACCTTATGAATCCAGTTAAATTACATAGGTACTGGAAATAAACATAAGGGGGAAAAACTTTCATTCAGTTAATGCAAAATGATTTGAAAATAAAAGAAAATTTCCCCGAATGTTTCGGGTCACGTTCGAATCAAATAAGTCTGAATAATTTAAAATTTTCAAAATTAAGCAGTTGTATTTAATTTCTATAATTTTTCTTTCTTTCATTCATTTTTTTCGACAAAAGAATACTTTTGCGCCATGGTAAAGACGTATTGGGTGGTCCAAGTTCCCAATTTGTGCTATCCTTTAAAATAATTAGAATTCTGCAATTTAACCCTAGAATGGAAGAATAAATCTTATCCGCTTCATTGGAAGTATTAAGAGTCATTTTGACTCCTCCTTGAAAACGGCCTTTTTCCATATACTAGCTTGTTTATAGATTGCTTCAACAAATTCCAGGTACTTTAAAGAGAGACTGCACCGGGGAAATGCTTCAGGATAATTTTCCTCCTTAATTTAACCCGACAAGGAGTCAATATGACTCATCCTTCCATTCCCGGGTTAAATGGACTTGTCTCTCACTACTTTGTCTGGTTTGTGAGACGATAAAATCTTATAGTTTATAGAAACATACGCATGATGTTTACACGTGCGTTTTAATTGTGTAAATTCTTATATTTCATCAGCCGATACCACTTGCATGCAAAATGTTAACCCTTCGAAAATAGTATTAAAAATGGGAAGAAATATTCCTATCTTATATCTTTAATAAGTATAACCAAAGCTAATCATGTTAAATTAACATTAAGCTATCTTAAAATTTACACGACAAACTATAAAGACACAAGCCACATACGCACATACAGAGATTAAAACGTAATGATGTATAAGATTTTCCCCTTCAGATCAACGTACCCTCCTATCAAAAAAACTTTCCTATGGCAGCAGGAGCAAATACGGTTAACTCTTTTCTTCTTAGGAAGACTTCCTTTCTTATACCATTTCCGAACTACAAACAGGTATGATTTATAAATTTTTTCGATTATCAGTATATCTATTAGGCTGTGGACACAACGACAGCGACGAATCGGAGTTCTTTGTCGGTTTGTTTGATGGGGTCGTAATGACGTCAAATGCGACACCTCGTGACTATCGCAGAGGAAGGTCAGTGAGATGCTTATCATATTCACTTATGGGGTTTTAATTTTGTTAATTTAAAAATTTTTAATTTTGCTTTGAAACATTTGAAGAGCAATAAAAAAGTTACAACTGACCACAGTCTTTGGAAAAGAAAAGTCCCCAAAATGTTTTCGATTTTTGTCGCAGCATCCAGTCTACTCGCAAACTTTAGGGTTTTTTCCGTCATTTTGCAGAATTTTGCCTGCAGTTACGATACTTCCAAAGAAACCCATTCAAACTCTAGACAGGCAGGCCAACTCATCCTCGACAAACGCTTCAACACTGTGCTACTAATATAATTAGCAGTATTTATACCAAACTGTCTTTTGTTTAAAAAAAAATACATTAAATACTATACCTTAAAAAATAACTTTTATTTGATAACGAAGGAAAATTGTCTTTCTTTTCAGCGTTTGCTTTTATCGTTATTTCCAACAAGTAGATGTTTACGCTAAACCGAATAATTAAGAGCATATTTATGATTTCCTGTTGCACAAACCATTTCTAGTCTGATGACTCAACCTCTCTACCCACCCACCTGTGGACTTTTTTTATGTGTAGATTCGAAATGTTTAAAAAGATTTTTGAAACACTATAGCTTTCGCTGATGTTGAAACCAGAGATCTTAAACAGAAACCTGTTTTAGCAGGGGCGCAACAAATCGTGATCTCGACCTCGGAAGTAAAGTTTTGTTTGTTTTTACTAACTTTTTCTGAAAGGAAGCGAGAACAACGGATGAAGGTGCTTTGTTTTGGCATAGTTTAAATGGCAAAACTTATTTTTCTTCTTTTACCGTTAAAAAATGCTGCTCTACCTATGATCATGAAATTTAATCCGTGCGTCCCTCTCCCCCGAATCTCGGATGATCCTCTTTTTTCTACACATCGTTCTCAGAATATTATTTTGTCAAATCAGAAATCTTAATATGTAAAATAATAAAATCGGAATGTAGATATAGGGAGCGGAACAAATTTAACCCGGGAACACTCGCGCACACAAAGGCTGCGTAAAGTATTTATTTTGCCACCAATATTTAAAAAAAAAATTCGTTACCTTATTTAATCGCAAACAATTATTACAAAATTCCGCGAAAAAATAAATCGAATATTACTTTTCGAAAAATAGTAATGACAAATGTAAAAACCGTCGCGAGTGTTGCCGGGTTAAAAATCCATTTACATATATTCAGGCTTTTATTTCTATGTAACAGAGGTTGCAAACAGGGTTGTGCACGGGGGGGGAATAAGAGGGTACAGTTATACCGGACCTGAGTATATAATACATCATGTTATCGGCTCAGGAGAAATGCATTTATCGAGGCGTCTACGAAAGATGTGGGCAAATAGGGTGATCTGCTCGCAGCATTTAAAGAATAGGCGTACAACGTACAATTTTTATTATGATGAGACCCCCATGAGATGCCTATTTTATCTCTATATTCCAAGTAAAATAAAGAAAGAAGTTTGTGTGTGTGGACTGTGTTCTGAAGAGACCACTGCACTCAGAGCTACACAATTTGGTGGGAAGGTACCTCTATGTATGTAGTTTTGCACCTCGAAGTCCGATTTTGGAATTTTTGGTTATATTTTTTTATTGAATTTTTTATGCAATTTTTAGCGTTTTTTTTCACGTTTCGCTGCGATTTTTTCACATTTGTAACAGGAATCCGGTTACAATCTTTTAGCCCAATATAGTAAATTTTGTCTTTTTTTCAATAAAGTTTATTCGGAAGGCGTACAGCTATTTTTAAATTTTTGGCGATTTTTTACTTCGCCACCAAGAAAATTTCCCCAGAATGCTTGATTGGTTTTTCGGTTGCCTCCATTTCGGCCTCAGTTATGACCAAAATTGTCATTTTGTTTCTCTTTTTAGCTTGGAGAGAGTTGGTAATTCTTTAAGGATAAAAAATCGTGATTTTGAAAGGGAAGGGTGGGTTATTAATTATCCGGATTTGGATTTTTTTATTAGATTTTTTAAAATTTCGTTTTTTATGCGTTTTTTTATATTTTGCAGCGATTTTTGTACATTATTAAAATGCATCCATTTTCAATCTTTTAGCCCAATACAGGGTAGTTTCAAATGACGTCACAAATCACCCATTGGAGGTCAAACAACGTTGGAGGGCAGTTGTGATTGATAGCTAAGAGTATTGTAGGCACGGCTGCGGGTCAACCGGGTAGTTGTGATTGGCGGATGAAAAGGTCATCAGCTCATTGCAACTTCCCTATAGTACATTTTGTCCTCTTTTCAATAAAAAGTATTCTAAATTCGATCAGAGATTTGTGAATCTTTCGCGATTTATTTTATGAGAGTTTTAGAGTTTTTCCATGTACGTGACTTCATTTATGTATTTGATTTCAGAAATTGGCAACGATAACTGATTGTATTTGTATGTCAATACAAAAAAAAAGTGCCATTTTGTTTCTGTTTCAATCGCGCCATTTTGTTTCTGTTTCAAAAGTTAACGATAATTCATAATGGTAAAGATCCTTGGTTTAATTTTAATGGGGGTGGGGTTACCCGGTCGTAATTTGATATCGCGTTAATGCTCTGATCGAAACTCCCTCCTTCCCCCTGCCTTACAAATCAGAACTTTTTTAATATTGGTCCGATTCAAATGAAACCTTTCTAACATTCTTCTCAAGTCCCCCTGTTACTAAATAAACTTCGGTATCATTTTTTCAGCCCTTGGTTACTACTATTTCTGAACATTAATCTCCAGGGGGGTGATTTATTTTTTCGGGTTCTATGGGCCCGATTTCAACGAGAATTGGTTCATTCAACTTAACACAACCTAATTAAAATACAGATAACTAATTGAGATAGAGATTTGGCGTCCCCTGGTGATAGAAGAACTAAAAGATTTTGCAGTCTGCTATGCGGTGTCGTAGGCAGTGGGGACAATTGCCGGGGTTTCGTTCGGAAAGAGGTTTGTTTAGAATAGAGTGCGCCCCTGTCGGAGAAAAGTGGAACTAAAAGATTTTGCATTAAAAATCAGTCCGATTCAAACGAAATCTTTTCTAGCATTCTTCCCGGGTCTCCCAAGTAATAAACAACGGTATCATTTTTCCAGCCCTTGGTTACCACCGTTTATGATGGGAGGGGGACTTATTTTCTCGGGTTCTACGGGCCCGATTTCAACGGGAATTGATTAATTCAACTTAACAGAACTAATTAAGATATAGATAACTAATTAAGACATCGATTTGGTGCCCCCTGACGGTGGAAAGTGGCACTAAAAGATTTTGAGCACGTGCACAGCACGCCTGCTATATGGTGCTTTAAGCAGCGGTGACAGGTGCCGGAGTTTTGTTCGGAAAGAGGTTTGTTTAGAACAGAATGCGCACCGAAAATGGCTATTTTTATCGAAACCGCAAAAGAAAATTACCGATTTGATAATCCCAGGCAACGAAATATTCTCATTTTCGCTCATCCTCGAGTATTAAGAAAACTATTGGAGGTATTGATTCGAAACTCACAGTATGTACGTAGTTTATTTTTTTATTCCGAAAATGCAAATTTTGTGAAAATCGGACGGTATCTTTTTTAAAATTTTGACCAAAAACTGACCCATTTTGAATCAAATTATCCAGACATTCGAGGGGGTGGTTTTCAATTTCCTTCCGCTTCGGGGTCCATTTCTCTGTTTAATTTTCGAAAGACGAAAGGCTTACTAGAGTAACAGTTTCGTGCATCGATTTTTAGAGTGCTTTCATGTTTCATACTATTTTTCGATGGGACCGGGCAACACCGCGCCGGGTTTGATCAGCTAGTATTAAATACAATCAAACTTTTTAATACAGGCATGGTTAAAACGAGGACACGGTTCAAACGAGAAATTTGCACTTTAAGAATGGTTCATCATTTAAACTATATTAAGTTATTCATGCTTTTTATGCGCTACAAAAGCAGGATCACGGCTAATACGAGTAAAACATCTGTTCATTTCAATGTGATTTTTGGCGAAAATTTGGATAGAATCAGGAAAAAAATCTATTTTTATCAAACACTGTTCTCTCTCAACGATAATATTTCCACATAACTGTCTGTGAATAATAATTTACTAATGTTACCAGACAGAATTTCAACCTTCAAGGAGATCCCCCACCAAAGAAAATGCAAAGAAATGTCCTGAGGTCTTGAAAGAAAGAAAGAAAGAAAGGGAAGATAAAGATATTTGAAATACCATAACTTTGTAAGATTTACAACTGAGCCATAAGAAGGAAAGAGCATAGAAAAAAATCTTTATTTGTATATTTCTTTAAATCCGGACAATGATCATATTAACACGTCTCTTCATGTCTCTTATTGCACTATTAAATGAAAAGGATACGTGAAATAAATAGCTCGAAATTTGTAGCGACTATTGCAATGTTAGCCCAGTTTTCACGGGGAAAATGAAAGTGATCAGTTTCATTACTGTACGTTACTCATGTCCATTGGAATTACTATAGTTCTTTTGGGGGTTTGACTGCAGAAATCTTTTTGAACTCAATATTTTGTCCTAATAAAAGACCCGTCTAAAAAAATTACACTCACAAAGGTAAAACTGACTATTTAATGTTAATTTCATCATAAAGTAATTTTATCATTGGGATAATTAAAAAAAATAATAGGAGTAATTAGTTTAATTATGTGTGTTTTTAAGATTTTTATTATCTTCATGGGTATTACGGGCAACGGTCAATACGAGGACTTGTATAATTTCCTTGCTTCCCCTATTAACCACGAGTTCACCTCTACACTGTAAAAAAAAAAAAGACTCAGAAGCGTTTTGGCACAAGGCGGAAAGGTTTCCTGAAATTTATAGTAAACTTTGTGTTCTCCTCAGTTACTTGTTGTTTCGGAATCGTTACACATATTTTCGGGAAAATATTCGAAGCGGTGAATACTCTGAACAAATCAGAAACGTTACATTCCATAGCGGAAAAATTTCCGAATAGGTAGTGTAAAATGTTGGTTACTGAAAAATTCGGAAATGTTGCAATCATTCCGTGTAAAGTTTAAAAATGGAATTTGAAATGAAGTAATATTTGAGCATGCTCATCTACTCTGACCTACTGCACATGTCATTATCACGTGATTTGTATTGTTCTTGAGAGGAAAGACATAGCTTAAAATAGATGCAGATACAACGTATTTGGATGACCAGTAAGTATTCTGTTTTATAATTTATTTTATTTGAGAGAACGATATGTTTTTTTTTAAATAATTAATATTATCCGATTCAATTTTATTGCATATTAATATTAAATTTGCAGCTAATCTTTTGTTGTACATGCACAGTTAAATAACTCGTTCGATAGTTTCTTTACACTCTTGTTCCATCAATCTATAATAAATATTGGATATTTGATTGATGAATAATAATGTAGTACTAGTATTAATGAAATACAGATAGCACCGTTTATACGTCTTTAACATCATTTATATGACAGAACAAATTCCTAATTTCACTTATACTATACGTTTTTCCTTCATTTTTTATGAATCAGATATTTATAAATAAATATCATTGAAAATTTGATTTATAAATCTATAAATATTTCTTTTTTAAAATCCGGTCTCGTGAATTCCATTCTGTAAATAGATACATATACATTAGGAAAATGCTTTATTTCCCAAAATAGATGTATTATTTTTAATGCCTTTAAATAAATATATTTTTTAATCTTGTAAGTAGAGATATTATGTCAAAAGATTTCGTATCTATAAATAATTATTTACTTCATAAACTGTATACTTATAAAAATATATATTTTTTCTCAGGTTATCTCAGCACTTCTCAAGTTATACGAATAAAATAATACCTTTAAATGAATATATTTAGAAGCATGATAATTGTAAAACATTATATTAAAACTATTTACAAATCGACAAAACATTTTTAACAATATATCTATTTATAAGTGTACAAATCGTGAAAATAAAATAATTACCACAGATATAAAATATTTTGGAATAGTATATCTATTTACAGGATTAAAAAAAAAATGTTGAAAGGTATTACTAAAATCTATCTATTTACAAGTATAGGGAAATTAAACATTTTCATAATGTATCTATTTAGAGGATGGAACTCATGAGGCTGCATTAAAAAAAAGAATTATTTATAGATCTATAAATCAAATTTTCAACGTTATTTATTTACAAATATCTAATTCATAATAAATGAGTGAAAAACGTATAGTATAAATGAAATTAGGAATTTGTTCTGTCATATAAATGATACATTTCATCATTAGAAAAGTTATGAATCGGAACCAATCTCAAAACGAAAAGATGATAAAGGCGTATAAACGGTGCTATCTGTACTTCATTAATACTATTACTATAATATTATCCATCAATCAAATATCTAATATTTATTATAGATTCATGGAACAAGAGTATAAAGAAACTGTCGAACGAGTTATTTAACTTTGTATGTAAAACAAAAGATTAACTGCAAATTTAATATTAATATGCAATAAAATTGAATCGGATAATATTAACTCTTTTAAAAAAATGTATAGTTCTCCTAAATAAAAGAAAGTATGATACAGAAATACACAGAAACATTTCCGATACATACACAAACATTTCCAAAATATACGGAAACGTTACTAAATGCTTTTCCGAAATATACAGAAACATTAGTAAATACTTTTCCGAAATATACAGAAACGTTACTAAATATTTTTCCGAAATATGCGGAAACATAACAGAACCGTTGGGCCACATTGCTGCCCCACCAGATAGAGTAACCTTTCCGAGTTTTTTTTTTTTTTTTTTTTTTTTTTAGAGTGTATAAAGGGCGTGTAAACAGCTCGAAAATGTAATCTGTACCGGGGCTCATAATTTCTGTGAACTACCCTGTTAAGTAATGTCAATAATCGTATAATATATAAAAACTGTCATAATAATAGCTTTACTGAAAACCAGAAGTGTCATCAAAATGCTTTAAAATGCTAAAATTATTTTTAAAAACAATATTTTCCTAAGAACATATTCCCCTAAGAACTTTCTTATTTATATTTAGTTGGAGATTTTACATGAAATTTGCTTGATCTCACCCTCCAACTGATCGAATAAGTTTATTTATATCGCATACACCCGATGTCGCAGAGTTACTTACCTTTTTATAAATCAGACACATACTTTATGTTGTTACCCATTTTTAAATAAACATTTAATTGCATTCACATAATTTTCAATATTTAAATTTTTCTGTGAACATTTGTGTAAGATATAATTTCTCAGTATTACGTTGTTGAACTGGAGTCCTTATATAAACAAGTTTTGTTGGCCTTTGTTTATCTTAGTCTTTAATTTAAGAATCTTTAAATATTTTTTTTTCCTGAACATGCCGTTAAAGAACCTCAGAATCTTTTCTCGCGGAAAAAGGCAGTAATCCATTAGATATAATTACAAAAAGATAGATTACAATTAATAAGAAGCTGAAAAAAAAAGATCCATCATGATTTCAATTATACACTACTGAAAACAAAATCATTTGTAAAGAATGTATATATATATATATATATATACATTCGTGTATATATATATATATATATATGTGTGTGTGTGTGTATATATATATATATATATATATATATATATATATATGTAACCTGCATCAGTTATAGATTTTACTTCCAGAGAGAAATACGTGATAGTTTGTTTTCATAACATAAGATGCGCGCACTCCTTGAAATTTCCAAGGAGTCTGGCACAACTATTTAAAATTAGAAAATTTCTAATTAATATTTAAATAATGGAATTTGGAATATTTTTCTGCAAATTAATAAGGTGAGAAATTCTATTCTATTTCAAATTCTATCTAACCCTGACAACATAGCCAAATTTTGTTGAAATTTGTCTATAAAATAGCTTCGAAATAATATTTAAGAAAAAGTTGAAAAACAAATGGATATAACACACAGTTCAATTTTTTGTTGAACTCTATACCGGAACTTAATATTAGCATTGCCTATGCTCAAGCTGTAGTCGTAAATAAACCAGAGGGTATACCCAGAGAGTATACACCATAGTTTTATTTGAGAAAGAGTGGTTATACGGAGTTTCTTTAAAAAATCCTAAAGGTATACGACGTATATACTCTCCACTACACCCCTGCCTATGCTAAGTATTATGCCAGTAAGTACTTCTAGGGATATGGCCCGTTAATACCGAGCATTTTTTCCGTTTAAAAATACGTTTCGGCTACATTTTGAATTCCAATTAATATGACACTCTGCCTAGCGCAATATTCAGCTTATGAAAGTCCATCATTCTTGGCCTTTTTTTTTTCATTTTTGGATATCGTGTAATTATCGTACTGTCTATCTAAACAGTTACTGGTCGTGGACTTTGCCGCGTTTTTAGCAGAATCATGCCTAACTGGCGGAATGAAGACTTTTGAATTACAAACATGATTTTTATCAAGTTTTCATGAAGATCTGTTAAGGTTTACAAATGACATTTGATCCTAAAGTTATCTGTTATTATTTTGTTTAATTCAACACAATATCAGATCCTTTGCTCAACCCATGATGCAATATACTTTTTCCGAAGAACTCGACACTAGAGGTCTTCATGTGGGGCTCGGTCCAATTTACTTTCATTAGACTCGGGCCGGGACGGGCCCGGATTTCATCTTTCTGGGCCGCGTCTGGTCGCGTTTTTTTCTTTTTGTGAAAATAATAATGAAATTGTACATTTATTTAATGAAATCTTTAGAATTTTATTTTGGTTCAATGAATAAGAGATAAATGTTTTTTAAATTAATTATTTTTCTTTATTGAGATTCAAAATTGTGATTTTTTTTAAAGAATTTTAATTGTAGAGTAATGTTGGTTAAAAAATACCTTCACTTTTTGTAAAATCTCACTCAGGCCGGTCCGAGTTTGGCCTAATTTCATTGATTTCTGCCCGTGCTGGGTCAGGGCATGATAATTTTGTTTGGGCCAAATTGTATCAAATTTTTTGCCAGTGCAATCTCTACCCGGTACAATTCATTTATTTTAGGTTTGGAGGGGTGGAGGTACGACGCAAATTCATAAGGCTCACAAAATATTTGTTTCCCGTTCAATAACGCGAATCTTCTGACATATTCGTGTAGACACTTTTATACGTAAAAACATGACATTACTATTCAAATACTTTGGAATCGAATAGCGGTTTTTGTTTCTTATTATGTTATATCTTGAGTTGTAATTGGTAAGTTTTGGTCGCACAAAAAGGGATTTTTTATTGATATTTTTGTTCGAACACGGAGAAAGTTTTTTTAAATATTACTTATAGTACCCAGGGACCATATAAAAAATTCAATTTTGTAACTTTTATAAAGTAACTATTTTGACGTAGGGGAGAGTAACGTAAAACCGGGTAGGCGAAACAAACCAGGTACCCTGTTTTCTCGCTGATGGGTGCTGCCCTGTAGATAGCACCCGTCTTAACTACATCCCTTAGCGTCACCTATCAGTGTGCCATCGGTTTTTGAAGTAAGTTTGTCTCTGTTCCCGTGCAGTGCTAATGAAAAGAAATTCACCGGAAAAGTTTTAATTTTGCGCCGTCTTTTTAACACTTTCCAACATAGTTGAAAATTGTTTATGACGTTGGTTTGTCTGTCGTCTGCAGTCTGTCCGTGCTCTAACTATCGTAAATATACTCGGATTGTCCTGAGATTTTTGTATTTGATTGGCATTTACTAAAGCATGATCCCTATTGAAAATGAAGTGTGTAGCATTTATAGTTTATTTATAGGGGCAGTAAAAAGTATTCAGTTACACTGGCCTCCAAAAGTTAAGGTACAACCAGTTTTTTGACGCTCACTATTAAAAGAATGAAAATAAAGGTAAAAAATATGGTTTATATGAATGATCATAAGTAACTTCAACAAATCTTATGAAAAGATTATACCCATCTCAATTATTTTAACATATTGGATACTTAAATGTTTGTCAGGGGGAACTGTGAATATCCCACTTTCGGAATTTGTGTGAAATTTTTTTTTTTATGGTTGATGATCTTGAATTGTTGGAACTAAAATAGTGTTGTCCATGTCTAGCAGATGTCGTTTACTTGATTCGTTAATATGGCGGGCAATTTGATAGATGGAAATGAGGTTATCACAAGCTGGTGCTGCTATACTTCTTAATGTGTCTCGTAGTGTGGTCCAAAGGCTCTGAGATCAATTTGAATCCAAAAATTCAGTATCAAGAAGACTTGTTTCAGACCGCTCATAGGTTACAACCCCTGTACAAGATCTTTTTCTAGCTCTTTTGGACTGAAGGAGGAGCATCACTACCGTGTCTCAGCTCATTTCAGATCATCGTAAGACAACAGGGAGGACAATACCTGCGATTACGATACACAGACGTCTTCACAATTTAGGACTCTATGAAAGACGACCCGTTGTGTGTGGCCCTCTTAATCGACAACACAGAAGTGCCCGTTTATGTTGACCAAGAGAGCACGTTACCTGGAACGCACAACAATGGACTTCCGTCATAGTCCAGACACATGACTTATTAAAATCCGTTGAGTTAATTTTTTTTTCACAAAAAACTGCTATTTATTTTTTTATCAAACAGTGAACTTTTAACAAAAAAATGCAATTTTTTATTTCTAAATCATGTTTGATGTTAAAATTAAGTAAAATTCGATAAATAATTGTTTAAAGCACAATTCTTCGAAATTTCCTGTTTTTATCTTCATTTGTTTTCAAATTAGACTAAAAAGACTGGTTGTACCTTAACTTTTGGAGTTTGATTCAAAATTTATTACAATAAAGCTTTTTGTTACTGGAAGTGTAAAAATTTAATTTTTGATTAGTACCCTGTTTTACCCTAATACATTCGGAACTATTTCATATGGTCATAGAAAACGCTTTTTCTCAAATAGACAAAATTTTCTTGTGGCAACAGAAGCGTTTTTTCAATAGCCCAGATGTCCCCAACACTGTTGTGGGGTGTTTCGAGTTTTCCGCTCTTGTAGACTTTTGTCAACAATGGAAATCCGTTAGGTACCCGGTTTTACCCTACTCTGCACTAAATAGATTTCCATATGATAAAGAACAACATTTGAAACATTTTTTACAATTGAGGGGGTTAGAATGACAGTGGAGTAAGTCAATATTTAGCAATTTGAGAAATGAAGGGTTTTGTGAAACTTGTCGTATTGCCGTTTCATTAAGTGGTCCAACTTGTTTTGCCCTCTAGTGACTCCCTAAGTGAACCATGACTTATTTGACTGTCGCACTGAACAGAAATTAGTATACGTTCAGTAAAAATATGGTTATCTAGATTTTTCAAATTTTTGGCTTACTCCACTGTCATTTTAACCCTCCTCCCCCAATTGTAAACGTGCCTGTAAAATAAAGATTTAAATAATTATCTATTGATGAACAATAAGAAGAGGCACTCTGTATATTCAAAAAATGAAAAGAATTCGAAGGGCTCCGCAAATAATTCGAATGCTTTGCCATCTATGGGCGGTAATTACTGAAAATATAGGTTTTCAGCAGTATTATATGTTTACTAAATTATTTATTTATCCTCTTGAGTCCTGGGTACTCAAATGGGTACCTAGATTCTTTTACTCATAAAAACTAAAATGATTAATATTTTTATATTTTAACTTCACTTCAATAAAGGTGAATGCTTTTGCTTTAAAATGAAACCAATAAATGGCTGCACCGATGTCGATTTCCTTATAAAATAAATGTTATTTTAACCTGAGTTTGCAAAATGCTTTCGAAGCAGTGCATCCAAGAAAGTAGGTAATTTTCACAATTCTTTAACTTAAAAACTTCATAATAAAAAAAATTAAGAATTTGCAGATTATTCATTTATTTAAAGCTGTTATTTTTTTTATTGTATAATTTTAGGTTATTGATAATTAAATTGATTTTTTTTGGGGGGGGGCTAGTAATTTTATGTTCATATTTGTGAACCTAAATTACAAGCCCCCCTAAAACAATAGAATATTTTTTGTCATCTATGATGTCATTTTGTTTGTTTAAAAGCAAATAATGAGTATTTGTACTATTATTTTAACTTCAGGTCTTAAAAGGTTAAATATCTCCTTTCCTTGTATGAATTTTTTTTTAACGATTTTCTGATAGCGTTGGCAAGTGTTTCAAAATCTATGTGTAATGCGTGATTTTTATACAAAACAATAAACAAAACAATAGATATCAAAAATATATATTTTTTGTCATCTATGATGTCATTTTGTTTGTTTAAAAGCAAATAATGAGTATTTGTACTATTATTTTAACTTCAGTTCTTAAAAGGTTAAATATCTCCTTTCCTTGTATGAAATTTTTTTTAACGATTTTCTGATAGCGTTGGCAAGTGTTTCAAAATCTATGTGTAATGCGTGATTTTTATACAAAACAATAAACAAAACAATAGATATCAAATATATATTTTTTTTGTCATCTATGATGTCATTTTGTTTGTTTAAAAGCAAATAATGAGTATTTGTACTATTATTTTAACTTCAGGTCTTAAAAGGTTAAATATCTCCTTTCCTTGTATGAATTTTTTTTAACGATTTTCTGATAGCGTTGGCAAGTGTTTCAAAATCTATGTGTAATGCGTGATTTTTATACAAAACAATAGATATCAAAAATATATATTTTTTGTCATCTATGATGTCATTTTGTTTGTTTAAAAGCAAATAATGAGTATTTGTACTATTATTTTAACTTCAGGTCTTAAAAGGTTAAATATCTCCTTTCCTTGTATGAAATTTTTTTTAACGATTTTCTGATAGCGTTGGCAAGTGTTTCAAAATCTATGTGTAATGCGTGATTTTTATACAAAACAATAAACAAAACAATAGATATCAAATATATATTTTTTTTGTCATCTATGATGTCATTTTGTTTGTTTAAAAGCAAATAATGAGTATTTGTACTATTATTTTAACTTCAGGTCTTAAAAGGTTAAATATCTCCTTTCCTTGTATGAATTTGTTTTTAACGATTTTCTGATAGCGTTGGCAAGTGTTTCAAAATCTATGTGTAATGCGTGATTTTTATACAAAACAATAAACAAAACAATAGATATCAAAAATATATATTTTTTGTCATCTATGATGTCATTTTGTTTGTTTAAAAGCAAATAATGAGTATTTGTACTATTATTTTAACTTCAGGTCTTAAAAGGTTAAATATCTCCTTTCCTTGTATGAAATTTTTTTTAACGATTTTCTGATAGCGTTGGCAAGTGTTTCAAAATCTATGTGTAATGCGTGATTTTTCTTTCTTGCTTATTTTTAGATTTGAAACATCTAACTCAGCATTTTTAAAAGAAGACTAATAGTTTAATATTTCTCCACCTACAAAATTTTACTGATCAGGTCGTATTCTGAACAAATGAAATATGCGCTAATTTAGAACAGTAATTTTCTCAGATACATAAGGCAAAAATACTATTCTAAATTACTGGTAGGAGCTTTAATATGTTGCACATGTTCAGAATATGGCTCTGCTACTGATAATCTGGCCTCCCGATTATCTAACGATTTTCATTATCTCACATACCCTTAGCCCTGTGAATGTTGGATATAATCAGAAATCTACTGCAATCTTTTGCAGCTTTAATTAGATAAGAACAAGAACACTCATATAATAATTATATACAATCAATAATTCAATTTGCTTTTGGTCCGCTAATTGCCTTCGTGGTTAAACATTCGCTGAAAAATATGATGTCAAACATGTTCTTTATATTCCTGAAGTTCCAGGATGATTCGTCAAGTATTTCGCTAGATATTTGACAAAATGTCCAAAATCGAAATTGTGCGTTGACTTTTAGCCATATGGTGTATGTATGCACACGCATTTACAACATTTCAATTTATAATTACTATTCAGCATAAATTAATAATAAACTATTATCTTTGAACACAACCTTCTCTTGGAAATGATATATTTTATATATAAATATTAATGCATTTGTTTATATAATGAATTCAAATATTAACATCAAACTCGATATGTACAAGTAACAATCAGCTAATAAAATGGTATGAAAAGAAAAACTCAAAACAATCTCCAAATCATCTGTCCAACGTATTGTTCATATATCAGATTCTTTTCAATGTTCGTAAGAGTCATGAGCAGAAAAATACGTCTGCCGTTGCTGATAATCACAGGCAGCGCATTGGATATGCACGGTTAAGTAACACTAGATGGCATTGTACTTCCTCTCCCAAGTACTGGAGAGTTAGGCAGGCCGCACACCGAGGCAATAAGCGCGATTCAGGAGACAAATTCTGGAATTAAAACCTGTTTCTTCTTTGTTCCAAACATGTTAACATTGTTTGGATTTGACATGGCGCGGACGAAACGGGTTGTCGTTTCTGCAATAAGAAGTACACTATTTGTTGGCAAAGATATTATACTAGGCACACTGTTTCTGCTGTCTGTTGTTTTATTGTTGAGTTTTGGTAAGTGAACGGAAACTGTGAGATGAGAATCCAAGACAGTATCACTAATCTGAAAGGTTTGACATCCGATCATCAATACTGATTGATGTTTCTTTTCCGTTCACAGAAATAAGAAAATTTTCAATTTCCTCTATAAGACTTTAAAAGTGTTATGTTTGCTGAAGTGATTTTTCCACGTCGTCAGGTTTTTTCATAAATGTCATCATATCCATCAAAGACATGTCAACAGTTTAGTGCTTTGAATTTAGTATGTGCAGATACTAGTGCAGGGGATAAGACGTGCATACTTATGATAAATGTTTCAACAGGTTTGGTGGATTCTTAATGATCATTGTGGGGTGTAATGAATTCACCAGGTAAGTTTAAAGTGCAATCATAAACCAGTGCTGCTGTGGTACACTCTAAGTCATTTTTTATGGACGGACGATGTTCCAAGAGGAGCAGTGGCAAAGTTTCTGCTCATCTGAGGTTATTATGGCACACAAGAACTTGCTTTAAGGATCGGTAAAATCGTTTCACCAATGCATTAATGACAGTATGGTATGACGTAGTGCGTATTTGTTTGGTGACCAGCAAATACATTAGTAATGTAAAGAGTGTTCACTGGAATTTCCAACCCTGGTTAATTACAATGATGTCTTCAGGTCATCTCGTATATCTGTTGAAGCACGAAGAGGTAGCAACAGCCATCGGAAGATGATATGTTTCCCACTAGATCATGGACGGCGAATGCGTGTGTCATAAGGCCAATTGCCACTACTATTTCGGAAAAGTGTCCTTCGACTTACTTAATGAAAGAAATTCTGAGATTAAATAAGGCGAAAAAACTATCCAGGAAAAATTATGACAATTGGCCTTCAGGCATAAGGGTTCGCCGTTCCTACACTAAATCAATATGAACATGATTGAATCTAGCAGATTGAAAATTAAATAGTTGAAATGCAGTATGGGTATGATGGGACACTTTAGATTTATGGCAATCTAAACAGAAGCGGGTCCATTCAACGAGGTCCTTGCTTATCGATGGCCAAAAATAACGACCAAGGATAAATTTCTTGTGTGCATGGAATCGTGCGTGAGAGAAGTAAAAAAAGTAGAAGATTTGTTTTCGAAACTCCGCTGGCTCATAAGGTCTGATTTTATTGGTGCTGAAATCACTCAAACTGTGCAAGTTATTATATACAGCTTTAAACTATGGAATATCAGTGTACACGGGAAATCATTGAAGAGTAATTTCAATTCATTGTTATTTTTTTAGCTTTGACGATAGCTGTAAGGTCGATCGGTAATATAATGTTGACTTCTTCAACACTTGACAATGTGTCAGCGACAACATTGCCGCGCTAGATAGGGGAAAGTGGGTTCAAAAGCTTTATACATATTGATCAAAAGTGCGTGCGTCCTGGAAACTTGATTACTTTTCTGAAAAGTCTCTTAATAGGAGTTTTGATGATGCGCGGGTTAAAACCGGGTACTCACAAAAATTCGATTCAATAGCTGTATAATTATAATTCTTTAATTTTTAATGAAACAGAAAAATTTACATTAAATTTAGGAGTTTACATATATCTTTTTTACAAGTTTAATCTAAAATTTATCTTCACAATATTACAGAAATCACAAACGAAATCTTCATATTTCTCTCCTTGTCCACTACACTTCTCATTGTGCATTGTCGACATATAGAGCACTATATCCCCCCCCATACACAGCAGCTGAAGAAAAAAAAGAAAAGGAATAAGATATAGAAAATGCATTCAATAAAAAATAATATAAAATTATTAAATATTTAATATTTTTAGCACTTGTTTCTGTCAACAGTTCATTGCAGAAAGTGCAGGCATCTATGGTGTCACTTTCTTCTTCTGAGGATGATGAATTCTCCATCTCATGTTTTGTGCCTCTTTTTCTATAATGTTTTTTATTTCTTCGTGCTGTCAAAAAAGTTTTTTATTTAGTGTTATCGTCAGCCTTTACAAACTGATAAATGTGCTCTAACCTCTAAAATACGGTACAAAGCCATGGAGAATAGCCAAAAAGCTTGGGGCACAAGTGACTATTGACGAACAGCATTCTGCAAACCAAAGGTATTTACTCAATATATACCAAACAAATCAAATACATTTGGAATAAAATTGTGGCTAACATCTGACATCAGCACCAGATACATTACAAATGGATTTCCATATTTGGGAAAAAATGAAAACCAAGAATCTCCAATTACACTTGGAGAATTTCTTGTCCTCAAAGTAATAAAACCATTTACAGAATATGAAAGGACAACCATTACGGATATATTTTTATGAGCACATCAATAGAATAAAATTTACTAGATAAAAGAACTCGCTAATGTTGAAACCATCTGTGAGGATAAAAGACAATTACTGTAATGCGCAAAGGAAGTCGAAGTTGTATGCCTCGCTTCTCAATAAAACTGTATAAATTTAGTCATTGTACACTTACAGTTTATAAAGGTAAGCGAAATAAAATAATGCATTAACTAAGCTCAAAGCTACAACAAATAAAACAAGAAAGAAAAATCATGCTTCAAGCATAGATTATGAAACACTTTTAGACATTTCCAAAATACTTTACAAAACTTCACCGTTTAATAAGGTAAAGAAGACACCTAATTAAACAATTTAGAAAACACCTAACACATTTGAAAACTAAATTTCAGCATGTACCGTCCATAGACGGAAAGGTTCTCAAATTCATTTGTACATCCCCGTATATGATATATAGATTTGTATATATTCCACATAGTATGCTAAAATGTAGTTCAGTTGAGAATTCCCCTTCAGCATTTTTTGCCAACAGACATAAATGTACTCAACTTCTTTTGTACAGCCTGTATTTTATCTACAGATTTTTATACAAGCCACTTATTAAGCTAAAATTTAATTCAGTCAAAAAACTCTTAAAACTACTAAAATCACACTTCCAGAAATTACCATCTACAGTAGGCAATACAGTTCTTTGCGTTACAGTTCTTTTTGTTCTGTATATGAATTTACTTATATTCTATAAACATCTCTTAGTCTACAAAAAATAATTCAGCTTGAAAATGCATAAATCAATTAAAAACATCTTTAAGTAATTCCCGCCCATCCTCAGTAATGTTTACGAATTCTTTTGTGTAGCCCAGTATATGATCTATAGAATTTATGCACATCACGTAGCATGCAAAAAAATTACTTAAATGTTTAAACGCATACTGTAACTGAAAATGCATTTAGAACAATTATCGCTAATAGGCAGTACTGTATCCGATATCTTCTGTGTGTCCCTGTAAATGAACAATAAATGCTATGCACATCATATACTACAGCAAGCATCTTGTAGTGAACCTCAGTAATGAATATCAGTTTTATTATGTTTGAAATAGTGTAACAAAATTAAAATACGCTGCCAATAGTTTTTCCTCGTGGATCATTATGTAACCAAATTCTTTTGTGTGGCTCTATAAATGAATGATAAACGCTTTGCACTCCTATATTTTACAGAAAGCATGTTTTAGAAATTTTTATCAGAAATTCATGTCAATTTCATTATGTTTGTAATGAAGTAACGTCATTAAAATAACTGCAAAAGATTTCTCTCCATACATCATAATGTAACGGAATTCTTTTGAGTGTCCCTGTGAACGAACTATAAATGATACACACTTCATTTTCAACAGCGAACATGTCATAGTAAACATCCTTGACATATCAGTTACATGGCAATCCAAGCAAATTTACGAGAGTTAGTGTACGGACAGACGGCAGACGGCAGACAGACAAACCGAAGTCATAAACACTTCTCAATTATGTGAGAAAGGGTCAAAAGTGACACTTGTCTACCTGAAAAGATCAGCACAAAATTCGATGTGAACATGAAGGAAACAAAATACACCGTGAAATCGAAATACACCGCTCAGGTTTTCTTCAATATCCCTGATCTAGGTGGAATAAACTTGTAAGGTGTTACATAAAGATAATTAGGTAGCAACTTTTATTCAAATTATCTGAAGATTTTCAAGATGCGCGCGACTGAAGGAACATGAAGTTGTACAGCCCTGGAAAAAAATAATAACTATTAACTCATCCGCAAACCATCGTATAAAAATGTGACTGGTACCAACCGATTACGATTAGTAATACTGTCTACTGATTAATGCTATAGTAAAATTTTGCTTAGGGCGTCGTCTACATATAGAAATTGTAACAAACTTTAAATTTTTCAATACATAACTTCTAATTTTGACATCGTATTTAGATTCTTCGGTAATTCTTCGTTGCAAAACAGATTGAAATGCAAGTAGTTTTTTAAGTATAACTTAAAAATGAACTACACTTTTGGATTCGCATATTTAAAGCTTTTAGAAATCGTTTTCTGTTAAAATATTTATTGGTTACAATTCAATTTTTTTTTTTCGAATATTAATTTCAAAATATAGGGGAGAGTCGTATAAAGTGAGACAGTGTACACAGTGAAACAGAGACTCTTTTGAAATGAAATTTGTGTTTGTAGCACTTGATGTTAGCCTGTTCAGCAATGCATTGTTCGGAGTATTCGTCGACCATTTTTTATGAGTAGATGTTGTTTCGTTAGGAAGTTACGAAAAGAAAGTACTGTTTTGGACCTAGAAGTTACACATTTAATCTTGTTGAAGATCTTATATTTTCAGTTCGAATATCATGCATATGTCCACGGCTCGGAAAAACTACTATTTTATTGTAGCAAACTACAACTTCAACTACTTTATCAAAAATGTAGTTAACTACAACTACAACTACTTGTTTAAAAAAGTAGCGACTACAAACTACTTTTCAAAAGTAGTCACTACTTCGCTACTTTCACATTTTTGTGAAAAGGTTCTATTTACACTAGAAATGGAAGACACGGATTAAATAATAAAGCGATGCCTCGTTATATCGCGTTTGCCGTGATATAATTAAATAAATTCGACATAACCGAGAGTATTAACAATTTAAGAAAGATAAGATACAAGAAAATGTTTTGTGTTTGTCTCCGAAATGTTAATTTATACAAAAATTAAAAATTTTGTAGCAAAATTAAGAAAGGTATTTATAATCTAGAACTTGATTTTAGAAGCGTGTCAATGGGAAAAAAAATCTATGACGTCATGCGATGCGTTGCTATACACTATAGCTGGGACTTGCTGCTGAGAATAGCAAATTGTTGAGAAGAACAAATTTTGCGCAAAAGAAGCAAGTTTCGGCCACGTGATTTGCAGAATGGCACCCCCCCCCTGAAGTAGCCTTAAAAGTAGCGTCAGGTTTCGCTACAAACTACTGTTTTTTGTATTGCGCTATTCGCTACACTGCATTGTTCAAAATATAGCGCTCTACACTACAAACTACAGTAAAAAGTAACGACTTCTGTAGTTTCGATACTTGTAGCGCGCTACTTCCGACCCTGCATATGCCTATTTCTGTACCTAATACAAAAGAACTAACTCTAACAAAGCTGAAAGAAGAAATGCATAACTGTTTCTTTGAACAAATCGACGTAGTATACAATGAGACATGGAACACTGGTACACAGTGAAACAGTGCCTAACTGAATAGCATTGAAATTATATTTATTTTATAATTAACATGTATTAATTGGTAATTTAACATGCTTTTATGTCTTTAAGACATAGGCATCCATACATAGTGGTCACTATTCTCACCTTCTTCTTCTTCACCTTCTCTTCCTCCTTCTTATTCTTCTTCTTCATAGCAGCTACAAATTCCAGCAGATCGATTTATCAGTTTTTGGACTCTTTAAAGTTTTTTCAAATGCTACTGTTGATACATGGATTCTCAGAAATCCAAATACAACAACGTCATGTATCAGGTTGCTGAATGTGTCGATGAAATACATAAAACATCAACACTGCCTTGCTATTTACGGGTGTGGTACACAGTGAGACGAATTTATAGTGATTTTTAAAGTGTTTTTCCCTGTTTCTAGCCATGTGTATTTCTAACTTTCTTATGTAAGATGGTCACAATAAGCAGATTTATATTTGCAAATGGCTAAAATTTCTTCAGTCTATAGCATATTTCTTCATATGTAGCTCTTGATTAAAGTTTTAAAAAATACTGTCGCACTTTGTACGATTTTCCTCTATATATTTTCGAAATTAATTTTCGAATAAAATACGAAATGTAAATCTATGAATTTTTTTAAACAGAAATAGATTTTTAGAAGCTTCAAATATGTAAATCCAAAGTTACAGCTCATTTCGCCAAGTAGTTTTTGAGTTATGTTTAAAAAAACTACCCGCATTGCAGCCTGTTTTACAGCTATTAAAAATAAATTTAACATTAGGCGTTTTAAACGTTAAACATGCATAATTCCTAAGATACTGGACTGAATGACTTCTCGTTTGATATCCGGTGGTTAAATTTACCGAAGAATTCAAATATGATGTCAAAATTAGGAGTTAGTATATAAAATTTTGAAATTTGTTTCAATTTCTATCTGTAGACGACCCCCTAAGCAAAATTTAAGCATAGCAATTCCTAATAGACGTTATTACTAATCGATTGGCACTAGTTACATTTTTATACGATGATTTGCGAAAGAGTTAATTGTGGATGGTGCATTTTTTTTCCATTGCTGGACATGAAACTTCAATAAATTTAGATTTAGTTTCAGATGAAAGAAAAAACATGCGTCAGACATAGATTATGAAACACTCTTCAACACGAATTCTTCTTTTCATATGGTGACTTGGCTTCACGCACTCGTGAGGAGCCAACCTTTAGATACAGGAACCAGCCGCACGAGAAAAATAAGAAAACGCATAACATAGTTGAAAATCCATTTTCACCAATTACCACCCACAGTCGCTAAGGTTTTCAAATTTATTTGTGCAGTACTGTGTATGATCCTGTGTATGGCCTTTATACACACCACATACAGAGTCAAAACACAATTTAACTAGAAAATGCATAACACTGTTGAAAATTTACTTTCATCAATATATCCATTCATAGATTCCAATTCATTCGTATTGTTTTGTGCAACCCTGTATATATAACCTATAAATATTTATCTATACCACAGAATATGTTAAAATTTAATTCACCTTTAAAATGCATAGCATAAATAGAAGCGCATTTTGGACAATTACCACGCATGGAGATGTGTCCATAATTTCTATTGTCCAGCTCTATATATAATTTTATTTATACTTTACAAACATCCCTTAGTATTACTGAAATATATCTCAGCGATAAATGCTTAGTACAGTTAAAACAAGAACGAAACATCATGCATCAAGCATAGATTATGAAACACTTTCCAACACAGCCAGAAAACTGTAACGAAACTTCAACGTTAAATAAGGTGCAAGAAGATATGTAAGTAAATAGTTTAGAAAACATATAACACATTGAAAAATACAGTTTTCGAAATTACCTTCCAGTGTCAAAAAAGTAGTCGAATTATTTTGTGCAGCTCTGTATATGATCAATAGATGTGGAGATATAGTATGATAAAATTTAGTTCAGTTAGAATATTCACATTTAGCAATTTTCGCCAGTCGATGGAAATGCACTCGAAATCTTTTGTACAGCCCTGTATATTATCTGAAGACTTTTGTACACACCACCTATTAAGCTAAAAGACAACTTAAAACTCACTCGCAGCAATTGCCAAACGTAAACGGCAATGTATCTTTATGCGTAGCCCTGTATATGAATTTATTTATATTCCACAAACTTCTATTAGTCTACTAAATATCAGCTTGAAAATCCGTAAACACAATTAAAAACTACCCTTAAGCAATTCTCTCTCATAGTCTGTAATATTTATGAATTCCCATGTGTAGCCCTGTATATGATAAACCGAGTTTATAAACACACACGTGCTATGAAAAAAATATTGTTAAATTTAAAAACGCAAACCAAAGTTGAAAACGCACTTATCGCACATAAACTGTAATTATCGCTCATGTACTGTAACCAATATATTTTGTGTGTCCCTGTAAATAAACGCAATGCACACAAGAGAGCAATTTATAGTACACCTCAATAATGCATATAATTTTCATTATGTTTGAAATAGTAAAATATCACTAAATTACACTCCAGACGATTTTTCCCCATAGGACGGTGTGTAACACAGTTCTTTTGTTTGAACCTGTAAATAAATAATAAATGCTTTGCACCCCATATTCTACAAAAAGCATGTTTTAATGCGCTTCATAATTATACATAAATTTCATTGTGTTTTAAATGACGTAGCGTCATCAAAATGAACTTGAAACGATTATTCCCCATTGACCGTAATGTAACGGAAAACTTTTGACTGTCCCTGTAAAAAAAACTATAAGTGCTACACACTTCAGTTAAAATAGGGAACATGCTATTGATTACGACAATAACATATAAAAATTTCAGAGCAATCCGAGCATATTTACGGGAGTTAGAGCACGGACAGACGGCCAGACGGCAGACAAACCGAAGTCATAAACACTTTTCAACTAGGTTGGAAAGTGTTAAAAAACACTAAGTATGTTGTGCCAATAGATGGCAATTCTTACAAATTCTTTTGTGCAGTTCTGTATATAATCTATAGAATTTATACGCACTACATAAGGTATTGAAATTTAGCTAAGTTTAAAATAGTATACCACAGCTGAAAGCGCATTCCAAGAAATTATCTGAGACAGCGCTTTATAGACAGCGCTATAACCGAATTATTTTGTGTATTCTTGTAAATGAAAAATGCATGCTATGCAATCTATGTTATACAGTAAGAATCTTGTAGAGCACCTCCGTAATGCATAACAATTTCATAAATAACATCATTAAAATACACTGCAAACGATTTCCCTAATAGACCTTAATGTAACAGGACTTTTTGTGTTTTTCTGAAAACGAATGATAAATACTATGCACACCATATTTTATAGAAAGCATTTTGTATTGTGGTGTGCCTCAATTTCGCATATCAATTTCATTGTATGTTTGAAGTAGTGTAACATCATTATATACACAGCAAACAATTTTTCCCCGTCAATCAAAATGTAATGTAGCTCTTTTGTGTGTCCCTATAAATGAACTAATAATGCTACATACTCCAATTTCAATTGGAAATATTAGTGAACATCAATAACATATACAGTGGTGGAAAAAATTATAAAGCCACTTGAAAATATGATATAATTAAAAATCAAAATATAGAACATTTATGAAATTTCATACATATATATTATATGCTACAAGGAAGTAAAGAAAAAAATAAATTCATTAATAACTACATTAATAAAAGATTAATAGACTTAAGAAAATTTTATGTACAAAGAAAGTTGGAAATAATTATAAAGTCGATACATGTATTTCATCAATAATCGATGTGAGACCTATTTTTAGCACTTTCCAACCTAGTTGAAAAGTGCTTAGGACTTCGGTTTGTCTGGCCGTCTGCCGTCTGGCCGTGCTCTAACTCCCGTAAATATGCTCGGATTGCTCTGCAATTTTTATATGTTATTGTCGTTATCTATAGCATGTTCCCTATTTCAACGGAAGTGTGTAGCACTTATAGTTTTTTTACAGGGACACTCAAAAGAATTCCGTTACATTGCGGTCTATGGGGAAAAATCATTTGCGGTTTATTTAAATAATGTTTCACTATTTTAAACGCATTGTAATTTATATATATTACTAAGGTGCATTAGAAGAAGCTTAATATGGAACAGGGTGTGCATAGCACTTATAGTTACTTTACAGGGACAGTCAAAATAATTCCGTTACATTACGTCTATGGAGAAAAATCGTCTGCGGTTTATTTAAATAATGTTTCACTATTTTAAACGCATTGAAATTTATATAGATCACTAAGGTGCATTACAAGAGACTTACTACGGAATATTGTGTGTATAGCAGTCATCGTTCATTTACAGGGACACGCAAAAGAATTCTCTACTGTCTGTTAACAATAATTCCTGGAAGTGCGTTTTAAGTTATTGAACGCGATTTTAATTTTAACTTGCTTTTTGTCTATTACGTGGTGTGTATAAATTCTGTAGATCCTATACAGGGCAGCACAAAAGTTCGCGAACACATTTCTGTTTATTGACAAACTCCAGACGGAGAATTTTAAACTGTGCTACGCGTTTCCTAACTGAACTAAAATTATCATTCTATGTAGTATATATACAAATCTATACATCCTATACAGGGCTGAATAAAAGTATTCGGATATTTTTCCGAATATTGTATATGTTGGAAATTCATGAAATTATGTTTTTAAATATGTTATGCGTTTTCTAAATTGTTTACTTAGATGTTAGCTTTTAGCTTATTAAACAGTATGATTTGTAAAATTATTTTGGAAGCGTTGGAAAGTGCTATATAATCTATGCTTGACGCATGATTTTTCGTTCTTGTTTTCGATGACTTTGACTAGTCTTTTGTTCATTGAATCTATCAGATCACACAAAGTACTTGCATCAGTATTATTCCAGCAGTTTCTAAAAACATTCATCAAATTTAACTTTAAATTGAATTTTCGTCCATTTTTGTAAACATTTCGAGCTAAAATTCCCCAATGATTTTCTATTACATTCATATCGGGTCTATGAGCTGGCCATTGAAGGCATTTCACTTGATTAGGTTCCAGCCAAGATTTAGTTGACTTCGAAACATGAACGGAAGCGTTGTCCTGCTGAAATGTCCAGTCTCCTGAAGTTATAAGAGGCGCAAATGGGTAATAAATTATCTCCTAACATTTCTTGATACATAACCCAATTCTTTTTGTTATGCATGAAAACAATTGGAGTGGTTCCACAGGCACCTAATGCAGCCCAAACCATATCCGAGCCACCTCCAAATTGACGCTTTGAAAAAATATCAGGTTCCTGTCGTAAATCATGCCAAAAATATTTATAGCCGTCGGGTCCCTCGAAATTAAATTTATTTTCATCGGAAAAGACAACATCTCTCCAATTTGTGCCTTCGGTTACATGTTTTCGTGTAAAGTCTAAGCGAGTATTTTTGTGGTACTTAGAAAGAGGTGGTTTTCCTTTAATTTTTTTAAATTGAACTATGGGATTGTTACTTAAAACATTTCTTACCGTTCGGCTTGTACATGGTAATTGTAACTGTTCTTGAATTTGGGCATACGACATTTTTTGTCTGTAAACTAGCTTCCGGATTTGTCTTGATTGCCTTACAGTTAAGGATTTCGGTCTTCCTGTATGCTTCTTACTGCCGTAATTTTCTGGATTTCTGAAAAAACTGTTTACTGCAGCCTTGGACCTTCCTATTTTTCTTGCAATATTAGAACCAAACATTCCAACTTCATTTAAAGTTAATATTTTAATTTGTTGACCATCGGATAACTTTTTTCCTCTTGGCATTGTATTAAACAAACCAAATACAAAATGAATGCACGTAACGCGTTTACATTTACCTAAACTTTTATGGCGACCTATTTTCTTAAGTCTGGCATTATGCCAAATGAAGCTAGAACCCTCGGCTTTATACTTTTTTCCAAGTTGTTTTTCATTGGTTGTAAGAAATTAGCATAATTTATGTTCCCCCTTCCGTTTTTCAAAATAAAGTTTATGTGTATTATTGCAATGTTGATTATGCAAATGAAAATAGAATTTGCGTTATCAACAATTCCATTACTTTTTGAATTTTGTAAGTTTTTCTATCGGCTTTATAATTTTTTCCAGCACTGTACTAATTACGTGAAAATCCAAGTATATTTACGTGACTTGGAGCGCCGAAGTCATAAATATTTTTTAACTGTGTTGGAAAAAGTTAAAAACCTAACAAGGCATTGCATGAAAAACAAAACTACAAAATACAAAACTACAAAATATAGTTCAAATGCAAAAAATATGTGTGATGGGGCAAATGCGCCTTCCAGGAACCAATCACCAGGATAGGGATAGCGAGCCAGTGGACCAGTTGTCACCATTATATCCAAATAATAATCTTTGCCTTATTTCGTGACAAAAATTATACGATTAATTAAGATGAAAATTATTATTTTAAAATATTGGTGACATTAGAAACGTTGGCACTCGAGTTTGCCACCCACGGACTAGGGAAATTTTCTAGGGACACTCCTGGTCCTAGAGGGACCTTGGACTAGAGTATGCGCTTTCATTAAAGGGGGGTGTTAAAAAAAAGGGAAATCGGTTCATCCGTTGCCGAAATATTTCTGGTATCGATTTAAAAAACATTGTTTCGAGAAAATCGCGTTTAAATATCTTTTTAATAATTATTTACATAGAGAACACCTGAGACAGTTTTAGTCTAGCGTAATTATAGGATTTCCTTTGTGCGGTTTGTTTTTAAGATGCCCAGAAAATATTGCTCTTTCATATATTTTATTTTTTTCGAAACATCGAATACTTTTTAAGGATTTAACAATCTTATGCCCCCCCCCCCAAGAAGAATATCAGCTCTGGGGACAAATTAGCAATATTAGTCAAAGTTAATTGAAATAATATGAAGTTCGAATTAATGCTTTATTATTGATCTAGTCTGATAAGGCAGCTGAGTTTTCAAAAAGGAAAAGAAAAAATTGTCATTCACAGTGTAAAAATTAAATTAATGACTAAGATAGAATGTTTTAGCAGATGAAAATGTTACTGCCGAGGCAGATCGATACTCTAATTAATGGGAAAATTAAATCAAGTAAAACCGTGGATACAGAAGCAGAAAATTTGATAACGGTTTTAGATAAAATTTGAAAATGAAATTGAAACTAGCCAAGAATACTCTGATAAGATTACGTCTTCAAGCTGATATTATGCTTGAAAAACGTGTTAGATAACTGAGAGTTTAACTAAGTTGTATCGATAAAAAGGGAAAATTCACAAACAAATATAAAACAATCAAAACTCTAATTCTATTATCTTACTTTCTTTAAAGTATTCATCGTTTTCATTAAAGTCTTTAATAAATAAGTTATGTAACTAGTTCATTTGTCACTTTATTTATTCCTCCTTAACTCTAAATTTACGAAACCTGTCAAATTGACGGTTTCCGATTTTATGCTTAAACATTTCGAAAATATAAATATTTTTTTTGGTACTTCTCTATTATCCCGTCGACCGCTTTTCATAACACAAAACTATCGCCAAACTGTAAGATTAAAGGCCAAAAATGCAGTCCCATTTACTTGATGTCAGAAGCATTATACGTATTTGTTATGTCATCAAGTGGTTTTTAATTCGACATTTGCGTGTATTTTTCATTATGTTTTACTGATTTATTAGTTATTTCATTAATTAAAATAACAATTGTGTCCTTAAATTCTTATATTTTATTTATTTATTTATTTTGATATTCCAATGGCAACGTTCTCCCGTTTATTTTGCGTTATAGTTTGGCGATAGTTTTTTGTTATGAAAAGAGGTCGATGGGATAATAGAAAAGTACCTTTTTTTATTTTTAGAAATATGACTTAATATTTTTAGAAATATTTTTAGAAAAATAATAAATATTTTAGTTATTTTTTAGAAATATACCTTAACATGAGCGCATTCAAAATATTATTTGAATTAACACTTCTTCTAAAATTATTATTATATTGTTTTGCAGAGCCAATTATTCAATAATCAAGCAGGGCGGTCGCTCTGCCAAGCCAAGCTTTAAAAAAAACGCCACACAAACAACGCCAACAACTGGAATAAAAACCGCTACTGCTTACTTACAGAAAGCAAATTCGCAATGTTAAATCGACAAAACATGCCAGATTAAAATATCAGATATCACATAAATTAAGCGTCGCAGAAAAAAAAACGAAAACTAGAAGAATCTAAGGAAGAAATTCTTCAATTTAAAACCAAACTCATCTTCATAAGTGATTTATAAACAGAGATATAGATTTTTTTTTAAAAAGTCGAGTTACTTAAAATGATCACTTTTTTCTTCGTCAAACTTTTTTTTTCAAACAACCTACAGGCCTTAATATTGGCTAGAATAAAAAAAGGATTGCATTTTTGGACAAGTAATTACGTAATCTATGTGCTTTTATAAAATCCAGTGTAAAAAAAATATTTTCTATCCTTAATTAGCAAAAAACTGTTAATTAACTTGGCGATTAAAAAATTATGCCAAAACAGAGATAAAACCCACCAACGACCATGTACCATCTGTATTATAATAGCACTAGCACAAATCAGTTACAGGTTATAACCACATCAAATTTCATTTGCAAGTCAGCCATTTTCTTCTAAAGATATTTTTTTTTAAAATAAAACTTCATAATTATAAGAACACACGTTTTATCAGACAATTAAATATGACTGCAAACTGTGGCAGATGACTGTTTCCAACATGAATAAGTATGAGAAATTGCCGCGCAAGGATATCGGTCTTGCTAGCTGTTGGAAATCTGGACAAAATCTTGTCCCCCTTTCTCTGCCAAGTGGTTTGTTCGGGAGTAAAATCGTTCCGAACCGGTTTTTCTTTTTGCATTTCGGTCGTAAAGGCACTCTCTTTTAACTGTAACTGTATGCATATTTTATTCTAGTTTGAGGTACGGAGTAAGTATATATCTAGGGTGAAACAACTCCATGGAAGGTGTGGTGATGTGATGGAAGGACAGTTAACCCCCTTTCTGAATGTTTATTTGCTATAATGTGATACCAAAGTTCCCAGCAATGGCTGGAGGTCTATGTATATATCTTTATTTAAGTTTAACATTCAAGTTGAATGAATAAATATAATTCTGATTTCTACATAAACTGTTTCTTCAATGTGCTATATACTTAGTCACACCACAGACCTTAACCACTGTGCTTTACAACTCTGCTCAATCTTTAACATGGTTATGGGCCATGTTATGCTAAAGGTCAAATAGATGCAGTGTGGTGTGTTTTAGATGAAATATATATAGCTTAAAAAGTATAATGGCACAAGTTCCAGAGTTAACTTATTCTTTCCCGAAATTGTCGGATTATAACTACTCTTCTTGGAAGCTCGACGTCAAATGTGTACTGATAGATCGGAATTGCTGGGAGTTTATTACGAATCCCGATATTGCATGTAAAGAGGATGCATCTGATAGAGAGAAAAGTGATTTTGGATGGCGTAAACGCAGAGCTTATACCACGATTTATCAATCCATCGAAAGGAAATTCCAGATATTAATCGCTCAGACCGAAAGCGGAAAAGTTGCCTGGGATATCCTAAAGTTAAACTTCGAACCAACGTCACGGGCACGTTTAGCTGCATTAGTGGATGATTTTTTTGAAATGAAGTTAAACTCGCAAGAGGAAACCATCGGTTTATTTTGCAAGAGAATTGAAGAAAAAAGGTTTCAAATCAAAGATGAAGGTTTTGATATGCCAGAATTGTTAGTATGCTTCCTGTTAATCCGTCGTTTACCCGAAGAATATGATAATCTCGTTCAAATGTTATACAGGTTAGATGATACAGAATTTAAATTGGAAAATGTTTCTAAACAGTTAATTAGTGAATATGGAAGAATTTGTTTAAAGCGTAAGGACGAAAGTAAAGAGGTTATCAGTGTAGGTGATGCTTATACAACCAAGTTTAAGAATCCTACCGATAGACCAACCATTCCAAAGAAGAATTTCGTAACCAGTAAAAAGCCATGGTTTTCAAGTAGTGGAAGCGACCTGGAACCCTCTCGATGCTCTAGTACTTCACCAGCTACTCGTATGGGGCCGAGTTTAATATGCAGTTACTGCAAACGACCTGGTCACACAGATACAAGGTGTTTCAAAAAGAGAAACTATAGAGGGAAGAAGCAAGTTTTCTACAGTGAAACTACAAGGCAATCGGAATCCGCCCTAATGTCTTCAAATGAGAAAATTGTTGAATTTCTTCTGGACTCAGCAGCTACTTCTCACTTTACGAATGACAGGAGTTTATTTGTAACCTACAAGGACCTCCCCCCCCCCCCAACAAGTGCTGATTGGAGACAAGGACTGTTCGTCGGAAGTATTGGGTATAGGTGATATTGACTTCACCATACAAGATGTAAAAGGTAATGTAGAAATAACTTTAAAAAATGTTTTATATGCTCCAAATATGAGAAGAAATTTAATTGGTAGATCCAACATCGATATTGCAGGAAACCACATTCAATGGGGAAAAAATAAAATGATTGTGTATGATAAATTTAATCGATATTGTTTTACTGTACCTAGAGTAGATAAATTGTATATTGTTAAAGGTTATGCTTCAAAATGTGAAAATTTTGCCTTTTCGACTAGTTTAAATGCAGAAATTATACATCGTAGATTTTGTCATACAAATTTGCCTTTACTTGAAAAAATGAGTAAAAATAATTGTGTTAAAGGTATTGAAAATATTAACTGTAAAAACAAAAATAAGATGTGTGAATCTTGTGTAATTGCAAAATCTAATAGACATTCGTTTAAAAGGAATTATCAGTATAAACGCATTTCTAGTAAAATTCTTGATAGAGTGTATATGGATTTGTGGGGTCCTAGCCCAGTTAACTCGTTAGGAGGGGGGAAATACTTTTTGTCAATAATTGACGATTATTCTAGAAGGACTGAAGTGTATATACTTAAGGATAAAACGGAAGTTTTTGAATACTTTAAAAGGTTTTTAGCGAAAGCTGAAAGACAAACTGGTAAAAAATTAAAGAGTGTACGAACTGATAATGGGTTAGAATTTATTCATAAATTATTTGAGAAATTG
Organism: Maratus michaelseni; assembly: GCA_963931845.1. Classification (NCBI taxonomy): domain Eukaryota; kingdom Metazoa; phylum Arthropoda; class Arachnida; order Araneae; family Salticidae; genus Maratus; species Maratus michaelseni. The sequence continues at coordinate 437,235,051 of OZ007586.1, read as the reverse complement.
TTAACTGATTTGGGTATACAAATAGAAAGATCCTCCATTTATACGCCAGAACAGGTGGGTGTTGCTGAAAATTTCAATAAAGTAGCAATGAATGCAGTTCGAGCAATGTTACATGATAGCGGATTAAAACCATCATTCTGGGGGGAAGCTCTTTTAGCGTTTGTTCATACAAAAAATAGAACCGAACACAGTTTAACCCAAGGTCTTACACCCCAAGAATTATGGACAGGATTCAAACCTTCGGTAAAACATTTAAGAATTTTTGGTTCTTTAGCATTTGTTAATGTTCCTAAAGTTAAACGAAATAAACTACAACCTAAAGCTTTACCCGGTATTTTAGTTTGTTATGCCATGAAAACAAAAGGATATAGGATGTATATGCCAAAAGAAAGGCGAATTGTAGAAACTATTCATGTGCGTATAGATGAATCCAAAAAGGGGGTAGAAACATTATTTGGAGTAAATAAGTATAAGGATATTGTATTGAATTTTAATGAATCTCAAGTTGAATCAAATGGCTTAAGTAACGCAACTCTAGATCTTAATCATAAACTACCAGGAGTAAGTTTAAATGAAGACGAAGAGAAAAGGGGGAGTAAAATAACTTTAACTTCTATAAATATTTCAGAATGGAAAAGAATCAAAAAACCTAGAACTAAAAGTAACAGGATTGACGTGTATTATTATACCCCGATAACAAATAAGAGACTGAGATCATTAAATGATGTTAAAAAATATTGTCAAGAAAATAAAATCGCTTATGAACCGGATAAATTTGACTTTAAACCTAAAACTACTCATCCCAATCTAGAAACTTTAAATGAACCTTCAACTAGCGATTCGGATGATTCATATTTAAGTGAGATATTCCAACATGAAACTTACAATACTGAAATCCCTAAATCGTTTGAGGATGCACAAGTTAACCCAGAAAGAGGGAAATGGAACGCCGCGATGAGGGAAGAACTTGAAATCATGAGTAAAAGAAAGGTCTGGCGGTTGGTTGATCCACCCAAAAACGCCACAATAGTAGGAAGCAGATGGGTTTATAATATTAAAAACACAGAAAAAAATGGGAAAAAGTACAAAGCACGTCTCGTAGCTCAAGGTTTTAAACAGAAACAAGGTATCGATTTTAATGATATATTTTCACCAGTTGTAAATTTTTCAATTATAAAACTAATGTTTATTTTATTAGTTTCTATGTTAAATTGGTATCATATTCAATTAGATGTAAAATCAGCTTACTTATATGGGTCTTTAAAAGAAACTGTATTTATGAAACAACCACCAGGATTTGTCATGAAAGGTGCCGAAAATAAAGTTTGTTTGTTAAATAAATCTATTTATGGTTTACGGCAAAGTGGCCGAGAATGGAATTTTGAATTGGACAATATACTACATAATTTAGGATTTTGTAAGTTAAAATGGTGTAACTGTGTATATAAACTAAAAAGTAATGCAATTTTAGTTGTCTATGTAGATGATTTAGTTTTGTTTGCTGAAAATGAAAATATACTGCAATCTGTAACTAATATGTTAAAAAATAGCTTAGAAATTACTGAAATAGGTTTAACGAAATATTTGTTAGGTGTTAACTTTGAACTTATTGCTGATTCATTATTTATTCATCAAAAAACTTACATTGAAAGATTAGAATTAAAATATAAAGGTTTACCTAAAAGTTATGTTAAATTACCCTTTAAAATTGGCTGTATCTTACCAGATAAGGTTAACGAAAATGAAATTGTGGAAAATGAATTGATGAAAAAATATCCATACCGATCATTAATCGGTTGTTTGTCATTTTTATCAAATAGATCGAGACCTGATATTAGTTTTTCTGTAAATATAATGTCACAATTTTGTAATGGTTATACATATAAACATTGGTTGATATTGGCAGATATAATGAATTACGTTTTTGCTACAAAAAGTTATAAAATAAACCTGTCTAATGTAAAATCCTCAAGTTTATATGCATATTCTGATACTAACTGGGGATGTAACCTTACTAAAAGACATTCAAGTAGTGGTTATATAATTTACTTTAGTAACGTTTCGTTTGCTTGGAAATCATCAAAGCAGAAATGCATTGCACTTAGTTCTATGGAGTCAGAGTTTATCTCATTAACTGAAAGTGTAAAAGAACTAACGTGGTATGCAAATGTCTTAAATGAACTTAATTTATGTGATAAAATAAAACCAGTTCAGTACTGTGATAATGAATCTGCTATTTATTTTTCTAAAAATAGTCAAGAAAACTTTAAAACTAAGCATATTGACATAAGGTGTAAATTTATTCGTCAATTAATAAATGAAAATGTTTTTGAGTTAAAACATGTAAGTTCTAAAGTTAATAAGGCTGATTTTCTAACAAAACCTCTACTGTATATAAAATTTCAGAGAGCCATTTGTAACATTTTTGATTTTGACTATGAAAAGAAAGAGGAAGTTTTTACGACCGATGGGGCCGCATGTTGGAAATCTGGACAAAATCTTGTCCCCCTTTCTCTGCCAAGTGGTTTGTTCGGGAGTAAAATCGTTCCGAACCGGTTTTTCTTTTTGCATTTCGGTCGTAAAGGCACTCTCTTTTAACTGTAACTGTATGCATATTTTATTCTAGTTTGAGGTACGGAGTAAGTATATATCTAGGGTGAAACAACTCCATGGAAGGTGTGGTGATGTGATGGAAGGACAGTTAACCCCCTTTCTGAATGTTTATTTGCTATAATGTGATACCAAAGTTCCCAGCAATGGCTGGAGGTCTATGTATATATCTTTATTTAAGTTTAACATTCAAGTTGAATGAATAAATATAATTCTGATTTCTACATAAACTGTTTCTTCAATGTGCTATATACTTAGTCACACCACAGACCTTAACCACTGTGCTTTACAACTCTGCTCAATCTTTAACACTAGCTCAGTCGCAGCGCGTCAGTACGGCGCGCACAAGGTCCCAGGTTCGAGTCCAGGCCCCGGTCAATTTTTCCCTTATGTTTGTTTAGTGCATTTAATTGTCTGATAAAATGCGTGTTCTTATAATATTGTAAAATAAAGTAATCAGACGTAGTGTTTATGCTTTAAAAAATATTTTAAATATATAATTTACGTTTTTAGAGAGATCTTTAAAAATAAATTAGTTTTTGAGGGAAGATGTACCTTGTAAAATGTATACATTAAGAGTTATCGGCATTTAAAAAAATTTTCCAAACGTAAACAAAATTTTTGAAAATAATTAAATGTGATTCATTTATTTCTAAAAAAAAAAAAAAAAAAAAAAAAAAAAACATGGTAAAGGACAGGCATTTCGTTCGCAGGAATACCTTTCACGTCATTTTCCTATAAATTAATGAAATCCAGTTGTTAAATTATTTTTGTTTTAGAAGTGAAGTTTCCATTTAAATTTGTTGTAACAGTACAATGTTTAATTGAATAAAATAATGTAAATCTAAGAAATTGCTAAGAAATTCCAAACATACAACAGGACAACGCAAAAAGTAAATAAATAAACAAAAATCAAATAAATAGATAAATAAATAAAAATCAGCTTTCAAAAATTCTAAAAATTGTTCGTATATCTTAATTACAAGCTAAAGGAGGGTGCATTTTTATATTATTCTATATATAATAGTAATTTCAGCAAATATATTAAATTCCAATGCGATCTGTTTTAAACTTTAAAATAGTTTATAACACATGATAAAATAATTATAAAAAAAGAATGGCGCGTCACATTTCGGGGAGGGGATGGGGAGGGGCGTGAACAAAATTAGGAAGTATAATAAGGCTATCTGTTTGAAACTTTACGATATTTTATAACACATAACATAAATTTTAAAAATAAAGCTGCGTCGAAAATTATAGGGAGGGGCGGAGCGCGTTTTGCCTACACAAGGGGGGGGGGACACTTTTCTAAATTTTAAAGATATACGTCATGTCATATATCGTTACAAAGGGCTGTGACCACTTATTCATGTTATGCATCACAGGTGTCACCCCCACATTTTGCGCGCCCCCCGACACTACTCATGTGATATATTGTTCGAAAGGCCTGTGACCGCTTATTTATATTATGTATCTTCGGGGTCCATCCTCCCACTTTCACCCCCCCCAAAGGGGGCACTTTTCTAAATTTTACCGACACCTCTAATGTGATATATCGTTGGAAAGGTCTGTGAACGCTTAATCATATTATGCAGGGGGGGGGGGGTATTTTCTAAATTTTTCACGTACCCCTCATGTGATACATCGTTGGAAAGGTCTGTGACTGCTTAATCCTATTATGCATATCCGGTGTTCATCCCCCCACTTTGCCTCCCAAACGCGATTAGCTTTCACCACCAGGGGGCGCTTTCCTATCTCTGTTTCTATGGGTCGGATCACGACGGGGTATGGCTCATTCGACTCGACATCGATAGAGCTTTCTGATTTTAGCTCGTTTTTCACCACCAGGGGGCACTTTTCTATCTCTGGTTCTATGGGCTGGATCACGACGGGGTATAGCTCATTCGACTCGACATCTATAGCCTTAACGATTTCAGAGCCCGAGGTTCATATAGAACAGATTGCGCTACCTGGTGGTGGAAGATGGAACTTGAGCGTGCGTAGCTCGACTGCTGTACGGTGCCGAAGGCAGCGGGGACCCGGAGGTTCGTTTGGTTAGAGGTTTATACTATTCGATGTGCAAAGTAAGCTATTATCCGGTGCCGAAGGCAGCGGGGAACCAGGTCGGAGGTTCGTTCGGTTCGAGGTTTATCTTATTCGAGGTTTTACAAGATTCGAGGCCCCGATGTAAATTAGGGGCCCGCTAGCGGGCGAAGCCAGCTAGTGCTAATAATAAAAGAGCGTGATATCACGTTTGATATCAAATGCAGCACTGACACGCTATGTACGTATTCCATTTTTATTCATTTCATGGATATGTCATTGATATTTTTTAACGGAGGATAACAAGTATTATAAGAAGCCACATTTAGTATGTTGTTTTTAAGAGTGTAATTAGTTTAATTATAAAATCTACTGGTATTTCTAGTTAACCCTTTAAACAATGACTGAAAGTAAAATGTAATTTTAAATTATTTCTCATGTTTAGATTATTTAAAAAAAAAGAAATGATATCTACAAAAATAACTTTTCAAAAGTAAAAAAAGCCAAGCGAAAAAAAAAGTTGTGGCTAAAAAATGGTGTGATATCAAATTTCCAAGCTATTATATTACTTATTTAACTTTTTTCCATTAAATAAGTTATCATATATATAAGTCGAGTGCCTACGTATATGTTAATAGAAATCGTTTTCTCCTGTACTAAATACATCCTAACGAGTTTCTGAAAATTCAATTTTTTTTTTCAAATTATGCATGATGGGCTTGGCGGCCATCTTTCCATATTTCTAAGCATCCAAATTTCTAAAGTAAAAGCGTAATATGTTTGCAATGTAATATGTTTATAACAATTTCGAACTTCAGATTTTAACTACGGACAGATAAATTAGATAAGACTGATACTTTGAGAAATTGATTTTTACTAGTTTGAAATTATTAATTACTCTAAAAAATAAATCATAAGATGAATTTTTAAGATAAGTCATCATTATCTTAAGCCACAATTTTCAGAGCATATAAGTCTATATCTGAAACGCTTAAAATATTTGCTTAAATAACAATTTTGAACTTCGGATTTTAACTACGGATTTGAGTGCTTAGAATATTGTGAATAATATGCAAAGATGGCCGCCAAGCCCATCATGCATAATTTGAAAAAAAAAAAATTGAATTTTCAGAAACTCGTTAGGATGTATTTAGTACAGGAGAAAACGATTTCTATTAACATATACGTAGGCACTCGACTTATATATATGATAACTTATTTAATGGAAAAAAGTTAAATAAGTAATATAATAGCTTGGAAATTTGATATCACACCATTTTTTAGCCACAACTTTTTTTTACGCTTGGCTTTTTCTTACTTTTGAAAAGTTATTTTTGTAGATAGTAATAATTACAATTTAAGGCAGCCTTTCTGAACTGTATATGTAACAATATTACGAAATGATGTTTTTAACAATATTACGATTCAAATAATACCTTAATCCATTTTCTCAGCCAGCCTCCTAATTTCGCGCGAATGCATAAAATGAACAAAAGTGATTACGAAAGTTTGCATTTTAATGTACCCGTCGAAATGATGTATTTTAGTAATAATAAGTATACATTCAATGCCCGTAAATCTAATTGTAAACTCATGAGCGCACTCAAAATATTATTTGAATTAACGCTTCTTCTAAAATTATTATTATATTGTTTTGCAGAGCCAATTATTCAATAATAGTAATAATTACAATTTAAAGCGGTCTTTCTGAACTGGTGTGACGCGACAAAATATGTGTTATGGGTGTACTACAGGTGCTTCGCGAATATATTAAATTGTTTTTACTTACCCATCATACGTAGTATAGGGTAAGTCTTGTAATCGTTTTAAAAATCGAAAAAAAAACAAAAATTGACGGATTTACGCGTTTCAGACACTGGCGATTCCGAAAAACATATTAAAAAAAAAAAAAAAAAAATGCCGTTCGTCTGTCTCTGTGTGTGTCTGTAAATGCTCAACTCCCGAACAAATTGAGATAGAGACTTGAAATTTGGTATGTACTTAGTATGTAATAATGAGAAAAAGCCTATTAAATTCCAGTAACCTCGATTATCCGGAACTTTTTCTGACTGTTGACATATTCGTTCTGATAAAATGTATATAAAATTTTTCGAAATTGTTTATTTTAAGGAGTGAATATAAAAAACAGTAAAAAAACATAAATTTTGAAAAAAGAATGAAGTCAATCGAATAATTAGTTGCCGAGATATTTGTAATCGTATTTTCCACACTCTTCGATTTTTCGTGACACTGTATTCCGTTCAAATTTCAATTCAAAGATATATTTTAATTGGAAATGAGACGCTTAATCGGACGCAGTTCTGTTAGTTAATATGATTATCATTTTTGGAGTTATAAGGATGTTTCTGTTACGCAATTCACTATATTATATATAAGATTATATGTTATATACTGTCTATTATTGTTGTTCATTTGTTTAAATATTTGTTTAGAAATCGAATGTTTGGTGATTTTTAAGTGTACAGATTTGTATAATTATTTAAACGAAATTTAAAAAAATAAAATAAAAATACGTTTAAATTTTATTTTGGAATTGCAATGCATTTTATAAATAGTTTACACATGTTTTATTTTCATATTTTATATTATGCATATCCATGATGGGTAAGTATTACGGTGGCCCCCAACGACTGTTAAGATTTGTATTAGCTGATTTTTATTGTTAAATTTAGACTTCTTCACGTGAGACGGATTTTTAAATTTCCGGAAATTATTGTGGCGTTCCGGGAGGGGGAAAATACCTTCCTCAAAAAGTGATTGTGTATAGCAGTGTAGCGTCTATTTTCTTCGAGAAACTTCCCAACCTTCTTTAAACCTTAGTCATTGGAAATAGAGTATTCATCTGTGGGTGAAATTAAAATCAATTAATGCGAGAGTATCTGGCTGCGGCACAAATTTTCGAAGCTTTTCTGTCTGATATTCATTTATGAATAAAAAATTACGTGAACAACATTAAAAGCAAATATTACTCTTTAATCATTTATGCGGCTGGTTGCGGTTTTATCCTTTTATGTTTCTGGAATAAATAAATTTATTATTTTGGCTTTATTTTATTACATTTCCTATTATTACTTCTCTTTTTAAATAACAGAAACCTATGTGAATTAGAAAAAAAATTATTCTAAAATTTATGGTGCTTCGTGGATAGCTTATAATATTCAAATTGTGACATCAATCCAAAACGCTTGAGAAATTCAGATTTAATATATCGTTTCCCTGCATAGTCATACAAGAATCATGATCATTAGCATTATGTTTTCTGTAGCAACTCTAATTGGCGCCTTGTGCTTATTTTAATTATTTACTTATTTATATGTTTATTTATTTTTAACTGATATCTGGTGGCTTTCACTAATAAAGATTTGGCGCCTGTCTCCAGGCACCGCCCGCATCACCCTTGTTGTGGATTTGAGTGATGCGGGAAATGTTGAAAATAACGTATTTTCAACGTTACTTAAAAAGTTGAAAATACATTTAATTTTGAAAATGTTTAAATTCCATCATTAATATTTAACGACTGTTTTGTGATTTGCTTCTTGAATTTTACAATACGCCCTATGGTGCTTCCTTTTTAACACTTTCCAACCTAGTTGAAAAGTGTTCATGACTTCGGTTTGTCTGGCGTCTGGCCGCCTGTCCGTGCTCTAACTCGCGTATACTCGGATAACCCTGAAATTTTTTTATGTTATTGTCGTTTACGATAGCATGATCCCTATTGAAAATGAAGTATGTAGCACTTATAGTTTTTTTTTTTTTTTTTTTTTTTTTTTTTACAGAGGGACAGTCAAAAGTATTCCGATACGTTACAGTCAATGGGAAACAATCGTTTCAAGTGCATTTTGATGATGCTACGCCATTTGAAACATGATGAAATTGATATACAATTATGAAGCGCATTAAAACATGCTTTTTATAGAATATGGGGTGCAAAGCATCTTTATTCATTTACAGGGTCAAACAAAAGAATTCTGTTACACATTGTTCTACAGGGGGAAATCGTTTAGAGTGTAATTTAATGATGTTTCAGTATTTCAAACTTAATGAACATTATATGCATTACTGAGGTGCACGATAAATTGCTCGCTTAAAAGTAGGGTGTGCATTGCATTTATAGTTCATTTACAGGAACACACAAAAGGTATCGGTTACAGTATAGATGAGATAATTACAGCCTATGTGTGATAAGTGTGTTTTTAACTTTGATTTGCATTTTTAAGCTTAACTTAATTTTTTCATAGTATGTGGTGTGTAAAAATTTGATTGATCATATACAGGACTACACAAGGGCGTTCGTAAGCATTACAGACAATGGCAGTGAATTGCTTATGGGTAGTTTTTAATTGTGTTACGCATTTTCCTGCTGAACTGTATTCATTAGACTAATAGAAGTTTGTGGAATATAAATAAATTCATATACAAGGATACGCAAGAACAAGATACATCGTCGTTTACGGTTTGTAATTGCTGGAAGTGAGTTTTAAGTTGCCTTATGAGTTTTTTACCTTTTAGCTTAATTGCTCAAAAGTCTTCAGGGCTGATAATATACAGGGCTGCACAAAAGATTTCGAGTGCGCATTTCCATCGATTGGCGAAATTTTCTAACTGTGAATTTTCTAAATGAACTAAATTTTATCATGCTATGTAATATTCAGATCTATAGATCATATACAGGGCTGCACAAAATAATTCGACTACTTTTTTGACAATGGAAGGTAATTTCAAAAACTGTATTTTGCAATGTGTTATATGTTCTAAACTGATTACTTACACATCTTCTTTCACCTTATTTATCTTTGAAGTTTTGTTACCGTGTTCTGGATGTGTTGGAAAGTGTTTCATAATCTGTGCTTGACGCATGATTTTTCGTTCTTATTTTTTAATGGTTCTCAATAATCGACATCAATAATCTTTTTCATCATCATTTTGAAATATTTCAGTACAATATGAATCTACTGATAAAATTATTGAAAAGGCGAAATATTTCCAGTGTTAAAATAATAAAATAAAAAATGATAAGTGATGTGAAAGTGATAAAGGAATAAATATGGAAAAACTCGATCAGATTAGACTCGCGTGGATCGGGTGTGATCTGCAGGATAGATTTCTTGACCAGTGGATCCATCTGAGGCTTTCGCACTGCATTTTTTGTGATTATTTGCTGATGCGTTCTTATCATTATACTTTAATTAACTGCAATTTTAAATCAAATAACTTGTTTTAACGAAATGTGAGTGTACTATATGAAAGGCCTTTACAAAAACCTTTTGAATGATACCTCATACATCGTTGTTCGTTTTGTATATGCATAGAAAAAGTGATGATGACATCAGAAATAAGATATACCAGTGGACTCCTGCGAGGATTGCGCACTGCAGTCTAATTTGTTTAGCAATATCTAATATTTATTAGATGCAGGTTTAAACTTCTAAATAAAAATTAAAGATAATATTATCTGGAAACAACATTATTCAAGTCAGAGTATCATATCATTTATTCCATCAAACTTACAGTAAAAACTGGTCGAAGATAGCAAAAGGCACGCGTGAAATAAAGAAAAATTAACAATCGTATTTTAATTGCATTAGAGGATGACGTCATCCGCTTCACGAAAAACACGGAGCAAAGAAAAATAAATTGAATGCATATAAAATACAATTTCATTTAATATAACAAAGCATACATTTTATGCTACACGTGAAATTCCAGTGTTTCGATAGATGGTTGGGTTGGGTTGGGTTGATTATTGACGGCCAATTATCTACACTTGGGATATAGGCCCGGGGGGAGTGCCCTTCGTGGGGGTCTTTCTAAGGGAACCTAACCCGTATTTACGCATTCGATAGATGGATGGTTGTCTTTTCTTCTAAACATCTGGATTTGAATTTCGCTTTTTAATCATAATTGTAAAATAAGCCCGTGCGGAGACGTTCCACTTTATCTTTTTTGTAACTATTTTTTTATAATCATTGTTGAGCACGATATAATGCGGTATTTTGTTTTTGTGGCAACACTGATTTGAGAAAAACTTTTTATTTCATTTATGAAAATAATGCTGATTTAATATTTAATTAACTGCAATTTTTAATCAAATAACATGTTTTAACGAAATGTGAGTGTGTATATCAAAGGCTTGTTCAAAAAACTTTCTATGATACCTCATACATCATTGTGCGTTTTGTATATGTATAGAAAAAGTGATGTAGACATCAGAAATAGTATAATGATATCCACAACCAATCTAGAATATTACAAATGGAGACACGAGTCTCTCCTGCTAGCCAAAATAAAATAATGTTATATATTCTAAGTGTGGGAAGTATCAGAAAAATATACAGTCTGTCTCAAAAAGCATTGACACACTTTAGAATTTAATATAAAAAAAGCACATAAGATAGGATTTTGATTTTTTTTTGTTTTAATGTAAAGTCAATAAATTTTGATATGTGCCCACGAAGAACATTGAACTTCATAACACGTACGCTCCTAAATGATTTCCGTAACACATGTAATTTCCGCAATTGAATCGCTCCATGCAAAAAGGGCTTCACTCACCAAATTGCCAAAATTGAGTTAACCACGGATTTTTGTTCTTATAAGGTACACCCATGTTTCTATGCAACACAACTCATTTTTAACACTTTCCAACCTAGTTGAAAAGTGTTTATGACTTCGGTTTGTCTGCCGTCTGGCCGTCTATCCGTGCTCTAACTCCCGTAAATATACTCGGATTGCCCTGAACTTTTTATATGTTATTGTAGCTATCTATAGCATGTTCCCTATTTCAACTGAAGTGTGTAGAACTCATAGTTTTTTCACAGGGACAGTCAAAAGTATTCAGTTACATTACAGTCAATGGAGAATAATCGTTTGAAGAGCATTTTGATGATGCTACGTCATTTAAAACATGATGAAATTGATATATAATTAAGAAGCGCATTAAAACATGCTTTTCGTAGAATATGGGGTGCAAAGCATTTATTATTCATTTACAGAGTAAAAAAAAAAAGAATTCTGTTACACATCGTTCCATGGGGGAAAATCGGTTGCAGTGTAATTTAGGGATATTTCACTATTTCAAACATAATGAAAATTATATGCATTACTGAGGTGCACTATAAATTGTTCTCTTGTGTTTATTGCGTTTATTTACAGGGACACACAAAATATATTGGTTATAGTACATGTGCGATATTTACAGTATACCTGTGATAAAGGTGTTTTCAACTTTGGTTTGCGTTTTTAAGTTTAACTAAATTTTTTCATTGTACGTGGGTGTGTATAAATTCGGTTCATCATATACAGGGCTACACAAGGGAATTCGTAAGTGTTACAGACTATGGAAGCGAATTTCTTAAGCGTAGTTTTTAATTGTGCTTACGCATTTTCCTGCTGAACTACATTTAGTAGACTAATAGAAGTTTGTGGAATATAAATAAATTCCTATACAGGGTTACGCAAAACAGATACATTGTCGTTTACGTTTGGTAATTGCTGCACGTGAGTTTTAAGTTGCCTTTTAGCTAAATAGGTGGTGGTGCACAAAAGTCTTCAGATAATATACAGGGCTGTATAAAAGATTTCGAGTGCATTTCCATTGATTGGCGAAAATTGCTATATGTGAATATTCTAACTGAACTAAATTTTATCGTACTATATATACACATCTATTGATCATATACAGGACTGCACAAAATAATTTGACTACTTTTTCGACAGTGGAAGGTAATTTCGAAAACTGTATTTTTCAATGTGTCACATGTTTTTTAAACTGTTTACTTACAGATCTTCTTTCACCTAATTTAACGGTGAAGTTTCGTTACAGTTTTCTCGCTGTGTTGGAAAGTATTCTTGTTTCATAATCTATGCTTGACGCGTGATTTTTCGTTCTTGTTTAATATTCTATGCAGAAAGGGCTTCAGTCAGTGACTGAAGTCCTTTCTGTTTGGAACAATAAATGCTTGGAAAATTAAACTTTGTTCTCTATGTAGTGACAACAGCTGTTGATTTCATTTCTTTTGTTTGTAAACCTGCAATTTTCTTTGTTTATGTCCAAGTGGTGATTGTGAGATTATGTCTCTGAAGTTTGGTGGATATTACTGTTTCTAACAATATAAGTTTATTTTCTGTTGACAAATAATTAAGTGTTTTATTTCAATGATATAATGGTTAGTGATTCCGAAAATGAAAGTGACCGAGATAAAGTTATTGGGAAGAAAAGGATGAGACATGAATCTAAATGGAAAAGAAATGTCAAGAAAAATTCACGTTGCAAAGGTTTAGAGTACAAAGACTACAAGGGCAGTACTGTCCCTGTAAAAACAACAGAATCTGCATGCAAGTAAGGGTTTTTCAAGTTTTTTTAGTTTTAAGAGAACTTGACTTTTTATTGTCTTGTTAACGTATTATAGGCTACATTATTTAAAGCTTCTTGTTTTTTTTTCAGCTGCAAGAGATGGACTGTCTGAATTGGATAAAGTTGATGTGCTGCAACGTATTTTAAACCTCCCATCCAAAAATGAACAGAACTTGTTCATTCAAAGCCGGATCGAGATACATGACGTAAAGAAACGTCCAATCTCGTCCAAGTCGAGAAGAAGATGTACGTTGTGTTGATAAAATGTATACATACTTCCTCATGGTTGTTAACCAAAGAACACATGTATGTTACAAAGCATTTTTGTCTTTGCTCTCTATTAGTGACAAACGTGTTAAAATGCTGAAAGCCCTTGCTAAAGAAGGTAAAAGCCCTATTGATAGAAGAGGAAAGTCACAGAGCGCTAAGAAAATGAGTGTCGAAAATCAAGAAATTTTAAGAGACCATATTAAGAGTTTCCCGACCATGCTCAGCCATTATGCTGATAAAACTAGAAAATATTTGGATGCCAGACTTTGTACTTAGGCTTTATATCGCCTTTTGGTCTCTAAACACACATGAATATGTAGTGCTGCATAATTCTATGAATTTTTCAATGAGAACTATAACCTCAGGTTTGGAAGGCCACAAATTGACTGTTGTCGTACGTGTGAGGAGCTTAACGTAAAGCTTAAAAGCCCCCACTTAAATGACGTTGCCAAAAGAGTAGCAACTGCCGAGTTATTGGTACATAAGAGGCGTGCCAAAAATTTTTATAACAAATTACAGGAAGAAGCTACCTCTATGAATGAGCCAAGTGTCCTTTCATTGTGTATGGATTTTATGCAAAATTTATGCATAACTCAGATCCCTGTACAAGAAACATTTTACCTGAGACAGATTACAGTGAACTTGTTTTCGATTCACGATATCAAGAAAAAAACAGCAAAGGTATATGTATACCACGAAGGAACAACAAACAAGACGCCTAATGAAGTTTTCTCATTCTTGTATGACTACCTCAAAAACGTACCACAGGAAATTACTGAATTACGACTGTTTGCAGATAATTGCAGTAGTCAAAATAAGAATCACGCATTGTCCAGATTTTAAAGTTACTGACAGACACTGGTCGATTTGAGGAAATAAAAATGTTTTTTCCAGTAAGGGACCATTCCTATTTGCCCTGCGATCGAGACTGAGGAACAATAAAGCGCCATATCAACAAGTTTGATAGCATTTACACTGTTGACTAAATAAAAGTACTTATAGAAAACAGAAGCTGCAACAAGTTTTTTGTTAAAGTAATTCAAACCAAAGACATTTTGGATTTCCAATCATTTTGGAAGACTTATAAAAAACAGGTTTTATATCACAAGAAACACGCTCCAAGAGTGTTCCAAAAGCAAACAAAATTCGATTTGAAATAAGCAGTTACATGCAGTTGTCCTTTTATAAAGAGAAGTTTGGTACAATATTCGCAAGTAAAACCATTGGCAGTATAGTGACACACTCATTTAAAATGTTCAAAGATGAACAACAAAAACCGAAGTTGCCACCACCTGCAGCTTATGAAGCCAATAAAGTTCTGATCAAGAGAGCGAAAATCAATGACGTTAGGAACCGTCTGCCATATATTCCTAACGAGCACAAAGACTTTTATGAGTTGATCTTGAATTGGCCTACAGTTGACCAGATCGAGCCAGAAGTCCAAGACGAGTAATTAGTAATTTTTAATTGAAAAGAACAAAACCTGTAATTAAATAATTCAATACAGTGCATATAGTAATAGTTGTAATCAATAAATATCTTTTTATTTTCATTTGGAGTTAATTTTTATACCTAAAACAGCTTTTAAAATAGTCCAAAAGAGTCTTAGTGTACAATGTAAGGGTTGAAAAACCACAAAAAAGGTATCAAATTAAATTATACGCATAAAGGGCTTCATTTTTTATTTACGAACAAAAAGGGCTTCAGTACACCATTAAAAAAAAATTTTGTAGCCATGACAATGTCAAACATTTTTTTTTTCTTAACGGTGTTTGATTAGTATAATTTTTGTCTATAAAGAGAAAAAAATTCAATTTGATTGGTTTAATATTTTTAAAACAGCAGTATTTTTTTTCAGTTTTCTCAAAACTAGGTTTAGTTGACTAAAGCCTTTTTTGCATGGAGCCATTCAGTTATATGTTTTTTTAATCTATTTGAAACAAAAAAGATTATACAATAATTTTGTATATACAGAACTGTGAACTCTCCAGATTTTTGACTACCACTATCTTTTAAAAGAAATTTCCCTTTATTTAATGAAGATTCTGTGGTTAAATAAGACAAATGCTAACTAAACTCTGTGGCTCTACGATCCGTAGGGATCATTGCCTACAGTGCCAAACTTTGTTTTCTTGACAGTGGTCCCTGGTCTACTCTACAGTATATGTCCCGGCCAGACGGTCAACCTAACGCGGAACCCCTAGTGGTTAGTTCCCAAGAAAGCTTGGTACTCATTTTATTTACCTTGAAGTGATGAAAGGTTAAGTGAACCTTGCCCATCTTGGAGTCGAACTCTGGACCTATACCGTGGTGGCGGGACGCGCATCGACAGACTACTATTAGAAAATAAATGTAGTAAAAAATCCGGAGAGTTGGCTGCTCTGTATACATATAATGTATGGCTTCGAATTGAACGGATACTCCGATTTTTTTTTTTTTTTTTGAAAGGTGGATTGGGTAGTGGTCCCGTTAGGAAGCCAAAAATGATATATTTGTCCGTGTGTCTGTTTTCGTATACTTTTTTTAGGGTTCACGTATCTCAAAAGGAACAAGTTGGAAATTGTACGTTAAACGTGACGAATGAGGTACGTTCACTATAACTAGTTTCACAATGTGAAAAAATCATTGCTATTATTTCACTGAAATGGATTACATTATATCGTCTATTATGAGGAAATGAGCATGCCTTTTCTCTTATTATGCGTGCCACATTTACAGATGCACTTTTTTTTCGACACCAGACAGCGATGCAAAATTCACCATGGAGATCTTGCTTTGCGAATGATTACCTCCATGGTTTAATATTTTTATGACTCATGATGAACGAATCTCTTATGTTTCTTTACTTTAGTGGATTGAGATATTGGATGTCAACCTAATTTCAACTGAATATATACATATTTGAATGTAACTCATCTCTCAAACAAACAAATTTTTCGAACGATCTTTCTAAAAATGTAATTTTATGCAATTTTATTCGAAAAAATAATTTTTGAATAAAAATGGCCTCTTGGCACATGAAAAAAGAAATGGTCAGTTTGTTTTTTCTCAGCCACATGACTTGCGTTTGTATTATGTATGATAGGATTTAATAGAATGAAGAAAACTTTTATTAATATCTTTTTAAATTTTGATTCGATTTTCATAAAAATTGATAAAATACTGCAACGATTCTATATATTAAATTTCAAACCATTCGGTTGGGTAGTTTTTGCGCTGTTATTGGACCAGACGACGAATACAGGTGCTACGTATTTATATAATTACGAACGCACCTAAAAAAACGGAACCCTTATAGAATCGCTTTGTTGTCCGTCTGTCTGTCAAGACCGTTTTATTTTTCAGGAACGGCTGAAGGTATCAAGTTGAAATTAATATCAAATTATAAGGTGTATGGTCTTGTTGTTCGAGCTAAAGTGTGCCTCATCTAGTGAATCACCCTCATAGGCAAAAGACGGACTAACGACCATAGAACAAGCCCCACCCCATTAGTGCGCCAAATTTTCAAATAGCCATTTAAGTTGCACACAAAGCCTAGTAGTGATAACTGCCATTAGGATTCAATGGACTGATTGCATTTAGCGCATTCACGAAGAAATAAAAATGATAAATACCCCAGTGCAATGAAGCAAGGGACGAAAAGTTAAAAATTTATAAGAGACAAAATGCAACAGTGTGCAACTACAAATATAGTGACAACCACCAGCGACAAAACTCGCAATGTGACAAATTACCGAAAGTGACAAAAAAATCAGCGAAAAATTCGTAATATGACCAATACCAAGAAAGTGATAAACATTACCAGTACAAGATAGTAACAACAAGATAAAGACAATGACGAAAATAGCCCAATAGGGGTGAGCCCATAAAAGCGGCAAAAAAACCTTAACAGAAAGTAAACAAATACAAAAAAGAGACTAGCCCATAAAAGCGGCAATAACCCATGACAACGACAAACCACCATGATAGAGACAAGCCAATATAAACGGTAAAAATCCAATATTGTAAATAAAGGGCAGGCAATGTCGCACGAAAGGTGGTGAAAACACCAGCGATATTCTAAATAACAATGTCAGTAGGTATAGAATAACTGAAGGTACAAGTAAATAATGAAGGTAATTTTTTAGAATTAGAAATAAATTAAAGTTTGTAGTTAAGGAATAAAATCCAAGTTCATTCCCCCTGTAAATGTCAGCTAACTTTAGTATCCCCTCTGATCTTTAATTTTTAGTACGTATATTAGTTAACCCATTTTCTTCTTCCCCCAACCCAAAGTCATAAACATTATATAAGTAACATATTTAGTTAGTATATAGTCATTTGTCCCTCCCCTCCCATCTTTAGATTTGTCTAAGTTATATAAATTATATATATTAAATTATATATAGAAATATATAGCCGATGGTCCAACCCGTTTCTTAATATAGTAAATCATTCATGTAATGTCCCCCCTATAGGAATTAGCATAATAATCATAGGGTAGAACTATAGGTAAATTACGACAAACAACCAAGTAAAGTAATAGTACTTAATGTCTATAAGTACAACCTAGTTTCTAGTATTAAAAGTGTTATAAAATGTCCAACCCCATTCCTTTTCAGGCGCGGCGATCATGTGCGTTAATGGCGCTCGGTGCATGTAAGATTCGTCGGGGGTGCAAAGTCCTTCAAGTTTCCTGTGAATTATACTTCTGGAGGTGCCTAGTCAGATGAAAATCTCGTCACCTGATCAAGGTGCTAAATTACGAGACCAACTCGAGTAGCGATGACCTGACGTATGGTTGTGCGATGCAGCGAGGAATTAGAAAATACTCCAGCATCTCACATCCGTTCGGCATGACTTCGCTACACTGTGCAGTGCTGAACCGTCTCATCCAAACATCAATTAGCAACCGGCCAACTAAGGAAAAGCAAATTAGGCAACAAGATGCACTGAAACCACGTCGCCCTAGTTTATCAAGCAGATCTTCGCTGTGTGGAGATCAGGCGAATTACTCGCCCCGTTGCCAGGCATCAACCCGTTAAGTTGGGCAAAAGCCCGGCAGGAAGAAACCTGGTCAGTGGTCAAAAAAAAAAGAAAAAAAAAGAAACATTTCGAGCTTCTAACTCAATGCAATAAAAAGTTACTGCCTTAAAACAGCTTTTTAAGACCGAGTCAAATGAGTTTGTCACGTAATAAATCGACATAGAATTATAAATTAATGATTTTTGGATTTTTTCGTCATCGAGTTACGAGATGAAATTGGTGCCAAATTAAAGGTTAAATATAGTATTTTTAAAATATTTTGTTTTTCCTGGGTATATCCTGGTAGGACCCCGGGCAGACTAAGATTTATGACAGAAAAATACGTCATGCAGTACAATTGAGACCCAGTAAACATAATATTTAACATTACACTGCTCTATGTACTACTATGCCATCGACTTTCAAGATGAACTAATGGTAAAGGAAAAGTTTACTAACAGTACGTGAAAGAATAAATGATCTGACTCAGCATATCTTGGTAAAATGCAAGAAGAACGAGGCGCCAATTCGTCATTTCGGCAGTCATGTTATTGAGTTACGGCCTGAAATTTTAAGAGATTCAAGATGCCGATTAATACAAAACAAATATTTCAGTCTGCCTCTTCATATCTTAGTACAAGATGAGTAGAGCAGGGCTCCAATTCCCCATTTTGACGGTACTATATTGGAACGAGATGAGTAGAGCGGGGCGCCAATTCCTCATTTTAACAGTACTATAACATCATCGAGTTACGGCCTGAAATTTTAACACATTCAAGATACCGATTATTGCAATACAAATATTTCAGTCTGCCTTGCCATATCTTGGTACAATATGAGTAGAGCGGGGCGCAAATTTCCCATTTTTGTGGTAATATCACGTCATCGTGTTTCGGCATGAAGTTTTAACCCTTTGAGGGGCGGTGGTATATATTATATACCACCTAATTTTAATCCGATTCAAACCAGAAACTTTTAATTACATTTTACTTTTTTAACTTTGACGAGAACAAGTTGAAAAATTGCTTATTCTTATTTTGAACTAAATTCTTTCCTAAATTCCGGTGGGAATTCAACGTTAGAGGAGCACAAGTGCTTGCCCCTGAAAGGGTTAACACATTCTAGATATCGATTAGTACAATACAAATATTTCGGTCTGTCTCGTGATATCCTGGTGCGATCAGAACGGTTGAATGTATCGTTGATCAGAACGGTTGAATGTATAGATTGTAAGTTAACTTTCATGACATTGAGTTTCGAAATTAAATTGGTGTGAAATTAAAGCTTAAACAGCGTAATTTTGAAAATATTTTGTCTTCTTACCAATATTGTCAGAATTCCATCCGATATTTTTAAAGTGTTCAAATTTCAGGGCGTAATTCGATGACGTTATAGTACCATCAAAATGAAGAATTGATAATCTGGTTTTATTCATCTCATACCAAGATATGACGAGGCAGACTGAAATATTTGCATTGTACTAATCGGTATCTTGAATGTGTTAAAATTTCAGGCCGTATCTCAATAACATGATAGTACTGCCAAAATGGCGAATTTGACGCCCTGTTCTTCTCATATTTTATCAAGATATGCCGAGTCAGGTCATTTATTCCTTCACGTACTGTTAATAAACTTTTCCTTTACCATTAGTTCATCTTGAAAGTCGATGGCGTAGTAGTATATAAGGCAGTGTAATGTAAAATATTATGTTTACTGTGTCTCAATTGTACTGGGTGACGACTTTTTCTGTAATAAATTTTAGTCTGCTGGGGGGTTCCTACCTACCACACTGTTAAAAATTTGCAGTAAACTGTCCAGTCATTTGACCGTTTTTAGAGAAAACGGCCACATAACCGTAATTTAACTCTATCCTGACTATATTATTGCTGTCAGAATAGAGTTAAATTATGGTTATGCGACCGTTTTTTTTATAAAAACGGTCAAATGACTGGACCGTTTGCTGCAAATTTTTAACAGTGCAGGATATGCCCTGGCAGACCAAAATATTTTTAAAATTCTATATTTAACCTTTAATTTGGCACCAGTTTCATCTCATAACTCGATGACGTTATATTAACACCAAAATCACGAATTGGCGCCCTCTGCTGCTCATATCCTAGCAAGATATGACGAGGCAAACCAGTCATTCTTTAATCTACTCCTAATAATCTTGTTCTACATCATGATTTGATCCCATAATTCGATGACGCAGTAATTTTTGTCGCTCTAGTTGTCTAAGTTTTAGTGCATATCTAAATTAAATGAATTGCATTCGATCGTATAAAAGCACTGATTTATGAACATGATGAGTTTGCGACGTTTTATTGTGCATCCATTAGGAATTAATAATATTTGTTTGAATATTAAACATAGTTTTATGAAGATGACGAAGTATAGAAGTTTCAGTGTATACCATTAAAGTATAAATCACCTTGATAAATATAAATACCGTATACGAGTGTAACAATTTATCAAGGTTTTAGTGAATTTCTATCGAATTTATAATAGTCGATTGTATAAAAACGTAGATATATCAAAGTGACATTTTTCCAGATTTAGTACACACGTTGAATTATTATTTTTTTGCATGAAAACACAGACAATTAGATTGACCATTTATCGAAGTTTTTTTTTCGTTAATTCATATAGAACACTTTTGGTGCAAATGCAAAAGCATTTTCCGATGAATGGAAATATAGAATTTTAAGCATGACGAGTTATCGAAATTTGAGTGCATGTCATGAAACTAATGGTGATATTCATTGTTAAAAGAAATCAGAGTTAAGAGAATGACGAGCTATTGAGATCTAACGTGTAATTAAAGTTAATTATTTAAATTGGATTTCTTAAACACTTTGATTATGTGTGTGAAGAGTTATGGAAGATTGGGATCATATCTATAATGATATTCGAATAATACAATAATGATATTCGAATGAATATGAATATAGATTTAAAATGGCGGCGAACGATTAAGGCTATATTACTCGGAATAGATATTTGATAGTTTTAAAATGTGAATTTATTTGGTTGACGAATTGTAGAAGTTTATTGTATGTCGTCAGTAATGGTTTTAGAGGCATATAAATACTGTGTAAGCGTGTGACGAGTTACAGAAGTTTCAATGCATATCTATAATGAATTAGTTATATTCGTTTTTAAAAAAACTCTGATTTATGTGTGAGGCGAATGACCGAAGTTAATGGTATATCTAATAATAAAATAATGATATAGGAATTAAAGAAAAAAAAACCCTAGATTTACAAGAGTGACGAGATATGAAGGTGTTATAGCAAATTCATACGGAATTTATATTTTACTGGAAGCATAAATTTAAGCGGTTGAAGAAGCATATAGGATTTCGCATACATCGTTAAAATATTAATGGTATTTGATGAATATAATGTCAGTTTAATAGTTTCACGATTTATCCAAGTTTTAATTCATATATATAATGATTTAATGATATTCCCTTGTATAAATCGCATAATTATTTGAGTGATGAGTTATCGACATTTGGGTAAATATATAAAATGGGTATCGATTATTCGACACCCATCGTATCGATCGTAATGACATTCTATTGAATAAAAGCATAGATTAATGAGGAAGAGGACTTATCGGCATATTGAGAAAATACATAAGCAATTTATTGAAAGAAAAGATAAATTTATTGGGATGGCTAAGCAACGATTTTTTTCGTATATAAAAATTATTCAAGAGGATAACGAGCTTTGAGCTTTTATTCCAGATCTAAAGTAAATTAATTACATGATGTATATATATATATATATATATTTATGATATATATATATATATATAACTATTAAATAAACGTTACAACCACCAACAAAAACTGTGAAATTATGAATAAAGTTAAAATAACTAATTAATAAAACATTTAAACATATATAACGAGATATGTTAATTGAAATAATGCGATGATAATAATGCAACATTTAATGGAATGTCCTATGAAGAGGTATCAAATAACTACATAGTAGAAATCAAATTAATAATACACTAAGATTATGCACAATTGCAGCAGTGATCTAAGCGTATAATATTTAAAATATTGCTAAAAACGTTTACATATCATGTTTTCATATATTTAAAAATATATTAGATACCATAATGCATAAGAAAATAGTTCAAAGTGAATTGTTGAAATTCAATATGAAAAGATATCATAATATTAAAGCATCAAAAATGTATTTCATTCATAATTGCATGCGCATATGCAGCATAATAATTTGAGTGCTAATATATAACCATTAAATAAACGTTACAACCACTAACAAAAACTGTGAAATTATGAATAAAATTAAAATAACTTATTAATAAAATATTTAAACATATATAACGAGATATGTTAATTGAAATAATGCGATGATAATAATGCAACATTTAATGGAAAGTCCTATGAAGAGGTATCAAATAACTACAGAGTAAAAATCAAATTAATAATACACTAAGATTATGCGCAATTGCAGCAGTGATCTAAGCGTATAATATTTAAAAGATTGCTAAAAACATTTAGCTACCATGTATATATTTAAAAATATATATAACATATCATAATGCATAAGAAAATAGTTGAAAGTGAATTGTTGAAATTCAATAGGAAAAGGTATCATAATATTAAAACATCAAAAATGTCTTACATTCATAATTACATGCGCGTTTGCAGCATAATAATTTGAATGCTAATATATAACCATTAAATAATTGTTACAACCACCAACAAAATCTGTGAAATTATGAATAAAATTAAAATAACTAATTAATAAAACACACACACACACACACACACATATATATATATATATATATATATATATATATATATATATATATATAAGCACTGATATGTAATGATGACAAGTTATAGAGGCTATAAGCGTATAACCATAATAATTAATGATATTTGTTGATATTTGTTTATCACTAGAACGGCTGAAAATTTTCCTCAAGTCATTTAAAATAATTTTAACCAGAAGTTGTATTAACACCATCTAACTTATTTCTGTTATTTTATTTTTCTTTTCCTGGCTAGTCTTTTGAAAGAATTTTTGGTTCAAATCGAAAGATATTTATTTACTCCTGGTCAAAATAACCGCAATGACCGTTCTAGTGTTAAATAAAAAGACAGATTTACATTGGTGACGAATTATCGAAGTTTTAGTACACAACTTGTATTAATTATATTCAACGTATAATAACAAACAAATTAATAAATAGGAAAACAAAGGGAAATATAAATTTTTAAGGAAAAAAATGTGATTTCTTAATGATTTTTGTACTATAAGAGAGTATTGAAGCTATAAGATGAAGTTAACTTAATTTTAAATTTTTAACGACCAACACCTTAATTAGTATTAATAATTAAGCAAAACAAAGGGAAAATATTAATTTTTAAGGAAATAAAGATGATTTTAAAATGAATTTTAAAATCATCTAACATTCGGAGTTGTGTATATCTATTACATATTTTTTATCAAATGAATATTTTTGTATTAATATGCTGAATATGATGTTTTCCACAAACAAAGCTACTAATGATGAGCTAACAGTAAACAATCACACAGTTTTACTGTATTGAATAAGGACCTGCTTTTTTATAGACCTGCTGTTTTATTCCTAGAACTGCATAGTACTGGATTTATTATTCATATACGGCAATTTAAAGGTGATTCGAATAAACCAACATATACCCGCCAGAAATAACAAAAGATACTTTAACACGGTATGATTTCTACAAAAAAATATATTAACTTTGATACTATTTATCTACATAGGTGACCAACTTTTTGCTTTTTTGTTACCACTAAAATTTAACAGAAATTTTTTACTTATGTAATCATACGATTTTGGCTATTTAAAAAGATAACATTTGTTATCAAATTTTAATAGTAGGAAATAAGCGTAAAAGTTGGCAGCTATGTATCTAACATCTTTGTTTCTAGCGAACAGTAATATTATAGCATTAAATTGTGCTTGTGAAATATATATGCAGAATGTAAATGCATGAAAATCATTAAAAAAACTGAACGAAATTCAACTTGGAATTTTAAAACATTTAATTCCAGAATTAAACGATTCGATTATTAAATTTATGTATTTAGAATATTAACCCAACCTAATTACAGAAGAATACAGAGTTGTCGCTAGATCTCCAAAAAGGGAAAATTGGATGACGACTCAGCTAATTATACGGATTGGACATGACTTTATATGTATGTTTAATAGAACATTTAAATGTTAAGGATGCCGAGAACCGTGAAAAATATCAGCAATAGGTAGAGAAGTATTAATGCTAACAAACATACATACTGTTGTAAAGAATTTTTTAGATCACATAGATTTTGTTACCCATGACTTTCTAATTGATATTAGTGAAGACATTATTCACAATGTATTGTTCAAACGACTGTAATAAATATTTTTTCATCTATACATATCTGTGTGTTTATTTTTATAAAGCCTATTTCATTATTGCTTTATATTTTAAGATTTTTAGCTTTAAATTTTCACATGCTATCTAATAGCTGATTTTACTTTATGGAAGGCTTGGAAGGCTCTTAACTTTTAACGAAAATAAAATTTTCACCGATGAATAATCGATTTACCAGCATACATATAAAAATTAGCGTTTGATAATACCAAGCCACCAATTTCTAAACTTGTTTTAAAAAATTTTAAAGTTTTAAAAAATTACAAAAAAAATTTTAAATTACAAAATTAAAAAAAAAATACAAAAGGTTTTTAAAAAATTACAAAAGAAATTACAAAAATTACAAAAAGTTTTTAAAAAATTACAAAAAGTTTAAAAATATTTGTAAATTAAAAAAATATTTACAAAATTTTACAAAAATCCTAAAAAAATTCACAAGTAAACAAAAAAAATTACAAGTTATAGAAAACATTTTCAATGTTTTCTAAAAATGTTAAAAATTTTAACAGACGAATTAAAAATATATACAAGTTAGTAAAAAAAATTCAAAGTTTTCTAAAAATATTTACAAATTAACAAAAATTGTAAAAAAAATGTTCTAAAAAATTAAAGAAATCTCTATCTCTATAAAAGATTAAGTGTCTGTCTGCCTGCCTGCCCGCGGATTTCTTCGTAATTATAACACCTAGGAGTCAGAAATTTTTGTCATGTGTAGATGTTGTCACCGGACAGTATACCTCGCGGCCGGATTTTTAAATTTTAATTTAGATTTTTTTTTTAATTAAAACGTGTATATGGAATTTTGGGTTCGAGGCTATTTCAAGCTCCTCCCATGAAATAGCCTCGGCAACGCCATCCATGGCAACGAAGCAGCTTGCCAATGAGAGCAGTGTAACGACCGAAGAAATCTATGGCCTAGCCTGACTCGTGAGTTGCTGGCCTAGAGTTGTCCAGTTTTTGTCCATGGTTTTGTCGCCTAGCTTCGGAGGTTGACTGCCGTGTAAGCCGTGTAATCGAATCGAAAGGACAGTTTTCGATATGCAAAGAGACTGCAAGAGATGTTAGTTGGCAGGTCAAAAAAAAGTGAACCGAGCTAAGCTAAGAGAGATGCAGAGAGAGTTGAACAGACGATGGTGAGCGGAAAATGATGTGTTCGCGTGAACAGTATATGATGGTTGTGTACGCTGGGGTTTTGATGGCAGAGTGTAATGTTTTTTAATTGTTCATCTTATTTTAACTTGTGTATCAACGATGCCTAATAAAAAGTGCTGGATGTTAATCATCACCTTGGATCACTGGAGTTCGTTAAGTCATTACAGTATGGCTCTTTCCACCCGACATCAATAGAGCTTACTGTATTTAGTTCGGATTTTCACTACAGGGGGCGCTTTCGTATCTTTGGTTCTATGGGCTGGATCATGACGGTGTATGCCTCATTCGACTCGACATCGATAACCTTAATGAATTCAGTTAGGTTCGTATAGAACATATTGTGCCCCCTGGCGGTGGAAGGTGTAACTAAAGGATTTTGCAGCTAACTCGGGTTCTATGGGTCACATCACGACACGGTTTGGCTCATTCGACACAACATCAATAGAGCTTACCTATTTTAGTTCTGAATTTCACCACCAAGGGGTGCTTTCCTATCTCTGTTTCTATGGGCTGCATCACAATGGGGTATGGCTCTTTCTACTTGACATCGATAGAGCTGACTGATTTTAGTTCGGATTTTCACCACAAGGGGTGCTTTCCTATATCTGGTTCTATAGGCTGGATCACGACGGGGTATGGCTCATTCGACTCTACATAGATAGAGCTTTTCGATTTTCACCACCAGGGGTGCTTTTCTATCTCTGGTTCTATGGCCTGGATCATGAAGGGGTATGGCTCTTTCGACTCGACTTACGATAATATAGGGGAGTGTGTATGGCACGCCCAGTGTTTGCTGTCTAAGGTAGTGGGGCGCCCAACATTAGATTTGTTTAAAAATAAAAAAAAAATGTTCAACACTGATTTCAGGTACATTTAAGGTTGTTGGCACGGGCAACGCCGGGCGGGTAAGCTAGTTAACAATAAAGGACTAGATCGACAAACAAAATTGTTGAAGATCAAGTAAAAAAATGTGATGGAAAGAAGAAAGACTGTAGAGATAGCAGTCTCGGTGTAGAAAATTGTTGATAGTGTTTCTTAAAATCATTCTACCAATGATTACTACACCAAGATAATATATCACCGAACAAGTTCTTGTTAAAGAGGGTAATTGTTTCATTTCGATGATTCTCCTCACAGTAACTTGATAAATATATTAATTTTTTATCGAGTTGGATTTATTTTTCATTCATCTGTTAATTTTTTTTTAGAAAATAATAAAAGTTGTTTTAACTAACTTATAATTTTTTTTAAATATTTGTTAATTTGAAATTTTTTTAAACTTTTTTCTGAACTTGAGGTATTTTTAAAAACATTTTTGTAAACTTTTTGTTAATTTGTAAATATTTTTAGAAAACTTTGAAATTTTTTTACTAACTGGTACACTTTTTCATTCATCTGTTAATTTTTAAAACTTTTTTAGAAAACAGTGAAAATTGTTTCACTAACTTGTAATTTTTTGTTAACTTGTAAATTTTTTAGAGATTTTTTGTAAATTTTAGTAAAATTTTTTAGAAAACTCTTGAATTTTTTTACTAACTTGTATAATTTTTTCATTCGTCTGTTAATTTTTTCAACTTTTTTAAACATTGAAATTTTTTTCATTAACTTGTAATTTTTTTATTAACTTGTGAAAGTTTGAAATATATATACATATATTTTAATTTGTGTAAATATTTTGGTTAACTTGTAAGTATTTAAATTTTTTGTAATGTTTTAAAAACTTTTTGTATTTTTTTTAAACTTTTGTATTTTTTGTATTTTTTTTTTAAACTTTTGTATTTTTTGTAAACTTTTGTATTTTTTGTAATTTTTTTGTAATTGTTTTAAAATTTTTTGTATTTTTTTTTTAATTTTTTAATTTTTAAGACTTTTTAATTTTATTAACAAGTTTGGAAATTTGTTGCTTGATATTATCAAAAGCTAATTTTTATACGTTTGGTGGTAAATCTGTTATTCGTCGGTGAAAATATTGTTTTGTTAAAAAGTTAAGAGATATATTCCAAGTCTTCCGTAAAGTAAATTCAGCAATTAGCTAGTATGTGAAAATTTAAAGTTAAAAATCTTAAAATATATTGCAGTAATGAAATAGGCTTTATAAAAATAAACACACACATATGTATAAATCAGGAAATATTTGTTGTAGTCGTTTGAACAATACATTGTGAATAATATCTACATTCATATCAATTAGAAAATCATGGCTACCAAAATCTATGTGATCTAAAAAATTCTTAAAACAGTATATATATTTGTTAGCATTAGTACTTCTCGACCTAAATGTTGATATTTTTCACGGTTGGTAAAAGTTATACACATGTGATTGAAGAGGTTAATATCATAAACTCGCAATCCTTCACATTGAAATGTTCTATTAAACATACTTATCAAATCACGTTCAATTCATATAATTAGCTGTGTCTTCATTCAATTTTCACTTTTGAAGATCTAGTGACAACTCTGTACTCTTCTGTAATTAGGTTAGGTAGATATTCTAAATGCATAAATTTAATAGTCGGATCGTTTAATTCTGGAATTAAATGTTTTAAAATTGCAATTTGACTTTCGATAAGTTCTATTTTAGATGATTTACACATGCATTATGCATTTACATTTTGTATATATAGTATTTCACAATCAGAATTTAGTAGTATAATATTATTATTCACTACAAACGAAGACGTTGGATGTATCAAAGTTAATAATTTTCATGTAGAAATCATGTTAAAATACCCATTGTTATTTCTTGGCTTGATAGGATTATGTTGATTTTATTCGCATCATGTTTAAATTGCCGTATATGAATCATTAATCCAGTATTATGCAGGTCTAGGGATAAAAACAGCAAGTCTATAAGTTCCTTCTTCAATACAGTAAAACTGGGTGATTGTTTACAGTTAGCAGTATGGATGGAAGTCAATGTATCTTGTTTACTGTCGTTTATATATATCATCTTTTTGAAAAGATTATGCGCTGATGAAGTAGAAGTGGAGTCTGTGCGATGGGTAGATGCAAACTTTTTCTTGCTTGTGTCTTCAGTGTGGATTGAATCCAGATCGGTTTTGTAATAAGAAGGTGCGAAAACATCATTCATAGCTGATGGTTTGGTTGTGGAAAACATCATATGCACTATATTAATACTAAAATATTAATTTAATAAAAATATGTAACATATATACACAATTCCGAATATTAGATAAAAAAGTTACTTGGCAAGTTACTTTATTTAGAAAAAGTTACTTTGGAAATTAACTAATGTAAAATTTAACGCATGCGATTATTGCAAAATACAAAGAAGTGTGTGGATTCTTATATTTTGTGTTATGTTAATGATATTACTGGTTACAGTTGCAGTTAAAAATTTCTTTAGAGTAAACATTAGATTATTATATTTTGAGAAGTGATAGTTGCAATGGTGGTTGTGGTAGCTATTAAACTTGTAAATTTATTTCAAACTTATTTGGAAAATGTTAAATTTTCTCACTAACTTGTAATTTTTTCAAAATTTTTGTGAATTTTTTTTTTACTTTTTGTACTTAAAAAAATTGTAAATTTTTTAAACTTTTTATAATTTTTTTAAATTTTTATAATTTTTTTTTTATTTTGTATTTAATTTTTTTGTAATATTTTAAAACTTTTGTAATTTTTAAAAAAAAATTGTTAGTACATTTTTTGTTAATTTGTAAATATTTCTAGAATAGTTGTATATACTACTAACTTGTATATATTTTCATTCATTTGTTAATTTTTAAAATCTTTTTCAGTAACTTGTCTATCTTTTCGTTCAATAGTTGAAATTTGTACATTATATATGCAATTTTCATGTAATAGTTATTAATTACTTTAATTATTATTAGTATTTTCATTCAGTTTTAAGTTTCAGCCGCAGGCTTATTTAATGTATATAACTTTTTTAGTAACTTGTATATATTTTCGATTGATAGAAAATATCGCTAATATTTACTTCTTGAATGGTTAATTCTTAAAGTGTGTCTAAATATATATGTAAAGTACAGTGTTTAGATACTGGCAATTTTTTTCACTGACATGCAATTTTTTAAAACTGTTTTGATAAATTGCAATTTTTTTTTACATTTGAAATTTTTTAACTTTTTGTAAATTTTTTAACTTTTTGTAATTTTTTAAAAACTTATTGTAATTTTTTTTAAAATTTTTGTTAACTTTTTATATTTTTTTTTCATTTAATAGTTTTTTATGTTTGATACTTTTAGATGGTTACAATTATTTAGTCTTAAATATTTATTTTAATTGATGTATTTTTATTTAGTGGTCAATTTGAAGTATAGGGTTATTTAATATTAAAAATTTAATGTATATTTAATTTTCTTTACAGTGTTATAATATGTTATGCGTCTGAGGAATACATAAATGATAAATGTTAGAATATATTGGTAAAATATTGTTGAAAATATACCGTGTAAATCGCTATTAAATTGACAAATTCAATAAATTGTGCTTAAACAGAATAATTGTTCTTTTAAGTTCATATAATATCTATTAAAAGTTCACGTAAAAGTAACCTAAAAGTGAATATCTACTATTTCTAAAAGCAATGGGTTAAATACTATCGTATGATCTAGGTTATAATGAAAACAGATATGTGAACAATACTTAAGGTGGTGTTAAAATGCTGTCTTATTTGCTACTATGAATTGTAAAATCTACATAGCTCGGTTATATAAATTAGGTTATTTTAAAACTGTGAAAAGTAATAAACTTAAAAGATAGTATTTAAATTAATTTAGGAAAACAATAGGGTCTGCTATCATGTTGTTCATAGAAAAGAAGTCTGGACTTATGTTCCAGGGTAGGTAGGTTTTTTCTTGCGCAAAATCTAGAATTCAGGCTACTTTCTGTTCAAAAGTCCACTCTGAAAGCAGTTCTTCTATAACTTATGATAAAACAGTAAAACATTTTCCTTATATGGAAAACTTTCCTAAAAGTTTCGGAATTAATAAATAAAATTATCTTGTTAAGTCTATCAAAATATAAATTAAAATTCAAACAGTATATGAATAATTCTTAAAATAACTATTCGTTAAAATTAGTAATGTTAGCTAAAAATGGAAATTATGTAGAAAATCAGTCTGAACACGGGTTTTGTAAACATTTCAAACTGTCGGCTTTCTGCATTCCTGTAAACATGATCATCAAAATCAGTCTTTTCAATCCCTCGCCTACACCCTACGAACGGGAGGGAGCATGTTTCCCTATGTCTGCGTAAGAAAATGAATGTGTATTTATTTCATGAAAGAAAAAAAAAATGTTGTCATATTTCCTAACTTTTATTTGAACGATGATGCCGTATTATAAATATGTAGGGGAATGATTCATTAAATAGTAATGGTAGACACGTGGGAAGTGTCAAAACGCTATAAAAATCCTTCTGATGATGATAAAATTATCGAATGCAAGCTAAAAATTACCTATTTACTTAGTAAATCCTTAATTTTATATTTAAATTCATGAAAATAGAAATAAATTTTGGGAGAATAAAGTATAAAAATTAAAATGTTCATGAATTTTAACAACGTTTCAAAGCGTTGTGTAGAAAACATAACACATCATTATTCAAATATTAAGCTATAATATGTCTTATGTGATGGCTCTAAGACGTGAAATAATCAAGGTCAACTTGTCCTATCTAAAAATAAAGTAGAAATCTCCATACCTATATTTAAAAATGGGCATGATCTTCGCAAAAAATTAATTTTAATTCTGAGATATACTGTTATATAGCGTTAAAAAGTCGACCAAATTAAATATGGTAAATTAAAACATAGAAAAGTCAATTAAATTTAATTAATTCCCTAGAATTTCCACTATAAATATTATCTAAATTTGAGTATTTCTCTGTATTATGGTCGTCTAACAGTTAAAGTCATACAAACTAATTTCTTACAGTACAATCAAACCTGGAAACATGTGTAAAATTCATTTAAATCATCTTTTTAATTAAAAAATTACATTTTCCCTTTGTTTTGTTTAATTATTAATACTAATTATGGTGTTGATCGTTCAAAAATTAAAATATAAGTTTAACAGTCATCTTATAGCCTGATTACTCTCTTATAGTACAAAAAGTATTAAAAAATCACCCTTTTTCCTTAAAAAATGATATTTTCCTTTGATTTCCCTAATTATGAATATTAATTATGGTGTTGGTCGTTCAAAAATTAAAATATAAATTTAACCTTCATCTTATAGCTTGATTACTCTCTTATGTATAAAAATTAACCTTTTCCTTGAAAATTGATATTTTCCTTTGTTTTGCTTAATTATTAATACTAATTAAAGTGTTGGTTTTACAAAAATTTAAATATGTTTAATCTTCATCTTATAGCTTGACAACCTCATCTTATAGTACGAAAATCATTAAGAAATCGGCTTTTTTAGCGAAAAAGTGCCATTTTTCCCGCTAGGGACGTTCGATTCTATCTTGGAGGGTGCACGGAAGGGTTAAGGCGGTTCACGTCCGGAGGTGGCACGGTGCTTCAGTGCCTCTGCCTAATGAGCCCGTACTCTCATTTCTCCACTACTTTGCAATGCTATTTTTGGGGATGAACATTATGGATGTATCTGAGTTTCTATTGGGCAGAAATGTACCAAATTTTATAGTTGAAGTTATGCACTACGTAATTGTTGGTGTGTAGCAACATTATTTATATCTAATATATTACAATAACGTAAATTGTAGAAAAAATATTTGTGATCTCACGTCATAATACTTTTATCTTGAAAAAGAAAAACGGCTTATGCTTTAAATGGCTATATGCTAAATAGAGAAATTCTGATATCTTTTATCTATTCTATGTTTTGTAAAATAATCTTATCTTTTCAAAAATATAAAACGTTATTAAATCAAACTCCGTTATTTTCCCCCTCTGGAAAACCTTCAATGCATTGAGTGAGATGAGATAAAACAACAGTACCAAATTCTCGGAGTGACTTTATTTAGAAAAAGCTACAGTAATTTCCAGGTGAGCTTAACTTTTATCTATGCATGTACAAATGAGTTTTAAAGCGTTTCAAGGGGTACACGCATGAAAATGCATGTACCTCTTGAAAATTCTAAAACAGATAGACGAGTTTTAGTGCTGGAAAGCTTCGAAATTTCATAAAATTCAAAGTGTCATATCTCAGTATGTTTGGTCGTAGATGAATGGAATTTTTACTGTTTTTCTTTTCAGATCACGGGGAAAATTTTTTCACCCATAACTTGTAGGACCCGTGGACCGTATTAAAATTTAAGCTTTGTATTTTAATATTCATACAGAAACTTGCAAAATAAATACCATATCTAAAAGCTATACTGATAAGTATACTATTTTGAAACTGGAAGTATGTTTCTATCACCAGCAGTTTAAGACATAATCGCATAACCTCTATTTTGAATCACCCAGTATTAGATTACTGCATCGGGTCGTGTAACCCAATTTTATCAGCAACCGACCCGACCCGTGAGTCGTGTCGAGTTGGCGCTAATTGTTTTCGTTGCGGGTCAAATTCAGGTCTGGTTGACTAATTGTTTTGAATTCGGGTCGATTTCGGATTGCATTTTGATTCTTGCGGTCGGGTTAACCCGATTTTTGAAAAGGATGTCCAGAAGTTTTGTTTCAGGGGAAAAGAAGATATTTGAATACGAATACGTTTTTCCACGTTCATTTTTCTACATAACAAATAAAATTGATATTAGAGAAATTGTTGTTTTTCCAATAACTGCATTAAATTGGGAATAAATTTTCTTTATTTTCGAGTAGACTTGGAATAGAATTTGAGGGCTTAACCCGACCCGCGCAAGATTCGTATATACATTTTTGTGGAATCTGCAGTAATTTGGGCCCGTTGATTCTGCTACAGTTCCACAAATAATTCCTTAATTCACGTTTTTTTTCTTCACTCCAATTTGTTTTATCTTATCTTGGTCATATATATTTTTTTTAGGGATATCATTCAAACAGGTATGTATTTATATTTCTTTTTTTTTTATTCCCCCATTTTTGTTTGATGTTTGATGTTTCTGTGTTTCCTTTTAACGGTTATATAAATATATATAACTTATTTTATGTATATATATTATTATATATATACAGGGTGTCTCAAAAAAAAATAGCGACAAACTTTTAGGAGAGGTGCAGGACACTGTAACAATCATTTATTGTATAGGAAACGGGTCAGAAAGCCGTTTATTTAGTCAAAATTACATGACGTCTCAATCAAATCCGAAGTCTCGTTTTCGTTCACAACTTTAATAGTAGTGAAGATACTTTAATGAAATCCTTACAATTCATACAAAGATGAGTCTGTTGCGAATTTTGTTAAAATATCTTCACTACTGTTAAAGTTATGCACGAAAACACGACTTCTGATTGGAGTGAGACGCCTTGTAATTTTTACTAAATAAATGGATTTCTGTCCCTGGTTTCCTATTCAACAAATGACTGTAACAGTGTCCTGTAACCCCCTAAAAGTTTGTCGCTATGTTTCTGGGACACCATGTATATATATATATATATACGTACTGTATGTATTTATGTATGTATATTTTCACATTCATATTAATATTAGAGGTGAAATTGTAGACTATTTTTCCATAATCCTAATAATATTATAAATCTGATTGTGTGTGTAAATGTTTGGCTGAAGTAAACGTCCAAACGGAGGAATTTATGGCCCAATATCTTTGCATATAGATGGATTATAACCCAGAAATGAATATAGGCTAGATTTTACTTACTTTTTTCAAATACTTTTCTTAATTAAAAATTTCATTATTTTCATAGAGAATCAATGAAGATTTTCCCCGTAAAATTTAATTAACCATTTTACGTTGCTAAGCATTACCGTTGCCAATAAATACAAAACCTGGAATAATAATTTTCCCTCAACAATTATTTTTCAATTGAACGATTTCCGTGTAAAAAATGAAAATTAAAAAGAATTCAAAAGAAGGTGAATTGCCATGATATTTGAAAGCAAATATGGAGTATTTGTTATTATACGTGAAGTATGAGTATCGGTTACGTTGCGAAAACATTTTCTGTCAAAAACTGCGTTATAATTAGAAGAAAAAATGGACAATACTTATATTATTAGGAAAAGATTTAGGAGATATATACTTATATTATTAGGAAAAGATCCTCCTTGGCTTAGACAAATATGACGTCATAAATTAATCATGTATTTTCATATATTCGTAATAATACAAGGAGCATGAATATCAGTATATAATGAAAGTAGATAGATAATGGACGTCCTATTTAAGATGAAAAACTGAAATATTTTTTATCGATACTGATTAATAATAAGCTCGAATATTAGTTGCATACAGATGTGAGTTTTCTGCTAAAATTTACGTCACTATTGCCAGGAAAAGAAAATTAACAAGAATTATATCAATACAAAGGATATGAATTATCACTTTACTACACAGCGTACAACCACGAATTTGAGAATTATATCATTAAAAAGAGATTTCTCTGTGGAAAAAGTGACGTCATATTTGAAATAAAACGAGAATTTTCAAATATATTTTAAAAGGAGCGTGAATCAATTCCGTACATTAATAATACAAGGATCAGTAAGTATAGAAAGTAAATGAGTTTCATGCCATATTTAAAACGAAAACTGTAATTTTTTTTAAATCTATACTGGTTATTAAGCATGGGTATTAGTTATATACAGATGAGAGTTTTGTGCTAAAAATCACATCACAATTTTAAGAAAAGAAAGAGGAACACGAATCTATTATTATAATAAAAAGAAAACTGCCCAGTTAAACTGAGTGCATTGAGCTCACAGGCTATTCACACTAATTGTATATTATACTCTTATTTCAAAGAATTTGAAATAAGAGAAAAATAAAGAAATCAACAATATATTAAGGGGGGGTCATACCCCCGTTACCCCCCCCCCCCCCCGCTCATAGTTAACTAATGAACACCTTAAACTAATCAGGGAAGTCTCTAATTACAATAAATGTATATACAAAATTTGAAGAAAATCGTATAATTCGTGTAATGCATGAAAAACCCATTTATCTAAATTAAAGGGGGTATTAGCCCCCCCTCTCCCCCCTTTATACTTAACCAATAAATCCCTAAAACTAATCAGGGAAGCGTCTTAACCCAATATACCGATAAACACATTTTGAAGCAAATGGGATAATTCTGCATGAAAAACCCATTTATATAAATTAAGGGGGGATTAGGCCCCCCCGCTCCCCCCCTTTATACTTAACCAATCAATCCCGAAAAATAATCTGGGAAGCGTCTTAACCCAATGAACCTATAAACAAATTTTGAAGCAAATGGGATAATTCTGCATGAAAAACCCATTTATATAAATTAAGGGGGATTAGCCCCCCCCCCATTCCCCCCTTTATACTTAACCAATCAATCCCGAAAACTAATCAGGGAAGCGCCTTAACACAGTGAACCTATAAACAAAATTTGAAGGAAAACGGAATAGTTCTGCATGAAAAACCTATTTATATAAATGAAGGGGGGGATTAGCCCCCCCCCGTTCTCCCCCTCTATACTTAACCAATCAATCCCGAAAAATAATCTGGGAAGCGCCTTAACACAGTGAACCTATAAACAAAATTTGAAGGAAAACGGAATAGTTCTGCATGAAAAACCTATTTATATAAATTAAGGGGGATTAGCCCCCCCCCCCGTTCCCCCCCCCTTTATACTCAACCAATCAATCCCGAAAACTAATCAGGGAAGCGCCTTAACACAGTGAACCTATAAACAAAATTTGAAGGTAAACGGATATTTCTATGAAGAGTTATCGCGTTACGTACATACATACATACGTACGTACATACAGAACCGGCGGGCACATAAGCTCTCAGGCTTTGATAGCCTGTGAGCTAAAAAAGAAAACTACCCAGTTAAACTGAGGGCATTGAGCTCACAGGCTATTCACACTAATTGTATATTATACTCTTATTTCAAAGAATTTGAAATAAGAGAAAAATAAAGAAATCAACAATATATTAAGGGGGGGGGGTCATACCCCCGTTACCCCCCCCGCTCATAGTTAACTAATGAACCCCTTAAACTAATCAGGGAAGTCTCTAATTACAATAAATATATATACTAAATTTGAAGAAAATCGTATAATTCGTGTAATGCATGAAAAACCCATTTATCTAAATTAAAGGGGGTATTAGCCCCCCCCTCCCCCCCTTTATACTTAACCAATCAATCCCTAAAACTAATCAGGGAAGCGTCTTAACCCAATATACCTATAAACACATTTTGAAGCAAATGGGATAATTCTGCATGAAAAACCCATTTATATAAATTAAGGGGGGATTAGCCCCCCTCCCGTTCCCCCCTTTATACTTAACCAATCAATCCCGAAAACTAATCAGGGCAGCGCCTTAACACAGTGAACCTATAAACAAAATTTGAAGGAAAACGGAATAGTTCTGCATGAAAAACCTATTTATATAAATTAAGGGGGGGGGGGAAATTAGCCCCCCGTTCCCCCCCTTATACTTAACCAATCAATCCCGAAAAATAATCTGGGAAGCGTCTTAACCCAATGAACCTATAAACAAATTTTGAAGCAAATGGGATAATTCTGCATGAAAAACCTATTTATATAAATTAAGGGGGATTAGCCCTCCCCATTCCCCCCCTTTATACTTAACCAATCAATCCCGAAAACTAATCAGGGAAGCGCCTTAACACAGTGAACCTATAAACAAAATTTGAAGGAAAACGGAATAGTTCTGCATGAAAAACCTATTTATATAAATGAAGGGGGGGATTAGCCCCCCCAGTTCCCCCCCTCTATACTTAACCAATCAATCCCGAAAAATAATCTGGGAAGCGCCTTAACACAGTGAACCTATAAACAAAATTTGAAGGAAAACGGAATAGTTCTGCATGAAAAACCTATTTATATAAATTAAGGGGGATTAGCCCCCCCGTTCCCCCCTTTATACTCAACCAATCAATCCCAAAAACTAATCAGGGAAGCGCCTTAACACAGTGAACCTATAAACAAAATTTGAAGGAAAACGGATATTTCTATGAAGAGTTATCGCGTTAAGTACATACATACATACGTACGTACATACAGAACCGGCGGGCACATAAGCTCTCAGGCTTTGATAGCCTGTGAGCTAAAAATCTGACCGTTTGTTTGTATTTCGCAACTACTCCTCTTAGACTATCAAACGCAACGCGATTTACTTAACATCGGTTATCATTGATCCTAGGATGTCACATAAACTCTCAGAATTAAAAAAATTGAATTAGATTTCGAGATATTATTATTATTATTATTATTATTATTATTATTATTATTACTATTATTTTGTAAATTCTAAAAAAGTTTCTCTAAAAACGGCAAGTAAATTACTCCATATTTATGGATGAAAAGGAGAAATAAAACAGATCAATATAT
This sequence comes from Maratus michaelseni, assembly GCA_963931845.1. Lineage (NCBI taxonomy): Eukaryota > Metazoa > Arthropoda > Arachnida > Araneae > Salticidae > Maratus > Maratus michaelseni. Next base: position 437,196,700 of record OZ007586.1, on the reverse strand, counting down.
TTTTACGGCATTTTCTCATTAAAACTGAAAACAGAATTTATTTTCAATTTGAATAGATGGTGACAACAAAATCTTGATTTCAGTAAATTATCAAAAAAATAAAAATAAAAATAAAAATAAATAAAAACATATTTTCACATATTCAAACTTCACGAATAAAATTTTTCTGCAGAACAAAAATCGTCTGCCAGCATATTGTCATTTAGAAAACAAGATTTGTTTCAGCTATAAATTAAACCAAGGAGGCATCGTCGATTTCCACGATTTTATTTGGCTCTCCTTTTTTCATTGGTTGCATTTTCATTTTCGCGATTATATGGTACAAAATTTCACTTTTTTAAGACTGAGTTATGTCAAGGTCCCTTTAACAAAGAAATGCGGTATTGTCTCCTATGAAATGTGATAAAGAGTTAGTTAATTATTTACGTTTTTAATTATCGGAAGTGAAATATTTTTCTTAATTAATGCATTTATTCTTCTTTTAATGTTGCGTGAACGAAGTCACGGGTAGCAGCTAGTTCTATATAAAAAAGAATGAATTTCCTTTCTTTCGGATTTCGGGTCCAAGTGTGTCGGTTTCGGATTGACTTGAAGTAGAATCTTCGTGTTCGGGTTGAATATAACCCGATTCATGCAGGACTGTCCTATGCTCTGAGAACCATCATCATGGAAATTGTTTTCTCTAAGGCCTTCATACATTCTACGGTATGGTCTTGCATTTCCTCTCATCCTGAAAAAGGGGAAAATTTTCGAAAAATTCCTTTTATTTTTCTTAGGTTCTGATGCACATCATCATGAAAAAAAAAAAATCCTCTCTAAAGCTCTGATAGATTCTGAGACATATTTTTTGTTCCCAAGAGCAGTAGAGATGCGGGTGATTTAGAAAATTCCTTATTGTATTTATCTTATATTCCAAGAAACAACATCATACAAAATTTCACCTCTACCACTCTGATAGTTTCCGAGATCAGTTTAGCTCTCACCACGAGAACGGCGGAGAGAATTTCATAGAACTACCTCCTGACTCACTCTTTCATACTCACCAACGTGTATAATTATATTTACAAAGTCCTAACTGAATGTGAGGTATTAATTTCCTTTTTGTTTATTTTGTCCATCTCTCTCCTATCAGTCTGAAGACATAATTTTCGAAAAATTCCTTAATTTACTTTGACTATGTTCCAAGAAGACCCATAATCGTGCAAAATTTGACACTATTGCCTTATGTCATAGGTTATCACGGGCCCAACTTTTCAGGCTTGTGCTCGACCCGGATCGAATGAAAGCTGCCCTTGGCCTGACTTGGCCCGGCCCGCTCTATTAGCTAAAAGTTCTGCCCGGCTCGTTTATTTTTTCGCTGTACATGGCCAGGCCAGACACAATCAAAAATCAATAAAAACAAGCCTGACCTGGCCCGGCTCCTGTTCTACGAAAAATGCCATCAGTTATTTACCAACATTATCCTAAAATTAAAATTGTTTTAAAAGAATATTATATACATATTTATGCGAAAACATTAAAGTACAACATTTTCAGATTGTATATTGGAAAGGATTCAGTGTGGGATTACAGCATTAATAATCATTTTTAGACAATTGCTTTCAAATAGAAACAGTAAAATAATAATAATTATAATAATAATTATAATAATAATAATAATAATATAATTTAGAAAGAAAGAAAAAATGGTTTAAAAATCACAATTTAGAAGCTCTAAATGGAGAAAAATATTTTTCAATTTATTTTTTAAATTATTTCTCATTATTTTTTTTTAAATAAAAAATAAATTTCTAAAGATTCCATTAACAAATGTATGCAATATAACTATTATTTAAATAATAATAATAATAATAATAATAATAATAATAATAATAATAATAATAAAATGAAAGAAAGAAAGAAAAAAAATGTTTTGCTTATTTTTGGCTCCGCATTCTATTTGTCCATATATAATGTATAGGTATATCTCTTTTTTACATTTTCTCTTCATCGTAATTTAAGTGTACCACGGAAGTTTAGTTATGGGTCCAAGTATGACTCGGAAGGGGCTCTATGGGTTCAAGTATAACGCAAAGAAAAAAATAAGCTGAAAATCTTTGACTTGGATTTTTAGGACATAATTTCTCATTCGTATATAAAAAGATGTCATTTGAACAAGCATTATATGTAACTTCAGAATCCACACATAGGATAAAAAGCCTGCATCAAATAATAAAGCTATTAGGTATTGCTTTCAGCCTCTACAGGCTATCGCAGGGTTTTTCCTGCTGAAACAGGACGCTGCGGTAGTTTGCTCAGACACTTGGCTTGCACGTCTTGCCGCTGCCCATCGGACCGCCCAACATGCCAGTTCTGCTAATCTTAGATGATATTGTGAAAACTTCGGCTCTCAGGAAGGCATGCCAACTCTCGCCCCACCCTGTATTTGTGCCTTTGCACTTTATTTGTTCTACTTATTAGATAATAATTGTTCTGCTAATAGGAGCTACATCTAGATAAACGCTCCTATGTACATCCATTGGGGTGGTATGGTCGCCACACGAGAGCGGCGTTTATTCACATGTTGGACTTAGATTTGCCGATAAATATAATAGGACAATATATCTTGGTTACAAACATATATATACACAGTTCACATTTATTACAATTACAATATTTACATAAATCTTCGCCAGTTTCCTTGATTCTAGATCATATTCTAGATCATGTGACCTAGAGCAATGGTCTTCTTGTGCCCGAAAACAATAAAATACAAAATTTAGTCAAAATCGTTACAAACGTTTTTAAATAAAATTAGCTTGACCCACAGTGACCCCAAAATGACCCACTAATCGAATTTTCTCGAACATGTGACCTAACGCAATGGACTTCCCGTGTCCGAAAATGGTAGGATGCAAAATTTTGTCAAAATCGTTTGAGCCGTTTTTTAGATATAATTAGCTTGACCTTGACCAATAGTGACCCAAAATGACCCGCAAATCAAATTTTCTCGAACATGTGACCTAGCCCAATGGTTTTCTGGTACCCAAAACGGTAGGATACAAAATTTCGTCAAAATCGTTAAAGCCGTTTTTAAGATAAAATTTACATACAGCCAGACTGACAGCCAGACTGACAGACAGACAGACAGACACACAAGATTTGCTCATTTTATAATATATGATATAATTGTATGTTGATTTCTCCCCCCCCCCTCTCCAATTCAATACAAAATATTCGATTAAAGCCACGCGAAAACAAAATGCTGTTTTTGGTTATTTGTAACTTTTTTAAAGGATATTTATACACAAGGTAGCCATAATTAAACTGACGCAGTAACTCAGCGTGTTTTGTAGCGTGATCTAATTGCGAGAATGGAGCCAAATTTTGTAGGATGATTAAACAAGACCGGGGACGAAGGATTCCGCGAAAAAATTAGTTCCAAATGTACTCGCTAGTGCAATATGTGTCTCTGTTCTTTTTTTGTTTTTTTTTTTGTTTTTTTTGTGGAATCCTTCGTCCCCCGTCTTGTTTAATCATTCTACAAAATTTGGCTCCATTCTCGCATTTACATCCACTATAGAACACGCTGAATACTGTCCGTTTAATTATAGTCACCTTGAGGTGGCCATCCAATATGGCTTTATTTTTAGAGCATTTTCCGTATTTTTTTTTTTTTTTTTGTTTATTTGTTTAAATAATACGCATAGAAAAAAATTTTTGGCATTGAAATTATTCTACATTCATCTAAGTGTTTGAATATTGTCATATAAAAATGTTCATATTTTACTAATATATGGAAACGCCTCCAAAGTTCAGTACGCTAGCAGTGCATTGTAAATCGGTGCATGTGATTGCGCTCTTAATAATAATCTGAAACAAATAAATCACACGGATTCTTAAATCATTTTTCATTTCAAAGCTGTTAAAAAAAATCGAAAATCTTATTATTATTATTAAAAATTTTAATTTTTTGGAATGTTTTTCCTCTAATAAAAAAAAAATGTTTAATTTTTGCAAAAAACAGAACGTCGATAGCTTGAACTATGTAACCGTGAAAACGTACACCGATTCAGAAAAACTTGCTTCAAGAAAAAAGTGTTTAAAGTTTTGATCAACTCTTTTATCAGCCGTGACATCGGTCCGTTTAACTGGTTGTCACGACTTAAATTTTGGATTGAACAACAACAAAAAAAAAAAACTGTTTTGATAGCATATTCTAGAACTTTAATGTAGGGGTGCACACCCGCTAATCAGCAGACTTACAAGCAACCACTATTTTTGGAAAGAATATTTTGCCTTATTAAACGACAGAAGCTTTAAGATTAAGTAAGACAATAGACAAAGATTACATTTTGGGAACTGTAATAGCAAAGAATTTCCAAGCAAAAAGGTTGTCCAGCTTTATTTTAAGGGTTCAAAAAATGCAAAAAAAGAAGAAAATATATTTTTTAAGTTTTCCGAGAGAGAACTTCCCTATTAAATAATGCATTTCCTGCACCATTTGTGTTTGTTAGCAACTTTCTTTCCCCGTGGTATCGCGAACTCCTTCAAGATCATTGGAGAAGTTATCGTGAAAGGGCAGTTCGTCGTTATTTTATATCTTCCCAGATTAGGACACATTTGTCATTTTTTACAGTGCACCTTTAAAGAAATGTATGTGCCTGTGCGATTGATGCCAACTGATTTCATTAAGAAGACTCTTAAAAAATATAATATAAAATGATCCTCACAAATCTTTTATTTTGCAAAAAAAGAATTAATTAACACGTACACTATCATTCACGTATAGTGTTGTCAGATTCCGTGTCGCAAATAGCGGCCTTGAGTGTTTAAAAAAAGAGAACAACTTCTTCTAAACAGGCATATAAAAATATCAAGAAATTTTCTTTCATTGTATTAAATTCATCTAAATTCCTAAAAAGAGACAATGGAAAGTAAATTAAACATAGCATCATACCATGTCCTTGAAACAATTATCAATGTATTGTATGCCGATGATTTAATGTTCATAAATGAAACTTAATCAGTATTACATATTTAAGAACATATCACACTGGTGTCTATCATACACGAAACTCAGACACTTTCTTCAAACAATGGGAAACGTTTCTGATAATCAACAGTATTATTATAAACAAAATTTAACACTTCTATATGAATTTCAAATAATAAGATACAATTTGGGCAGTTGTAGTGTTACATTAGACAATTCTCAAATCGAGATTCTATACTTTCTGACACCGTCAATTTCATTCGTACATGCATTGAAATTTAATTATTCAAAATCCTATTAATCTATTATATATACTATATATAGAGAGAGAGATAGATAGATAGATAGATAGATAGATAAAAGTTATAGTTTAAAACATACTGTCGAAGTTACTGTTTTAAACTGATTTTCGTGACCCTGATTATCACAAAAATGTCCTTTCAGGTAGTAATCGACTTTAGTAATGTTGTATCATATTTATAGAAGAAAAAACGCTGATAGACTTTCTGGCGCCTGTATAAGATTATTTAAAAATTTTACGCAAGCTGGAATGAAAAGGATGTTATAATTGTTCCAGTTCTGGTGTTTTGGAGCGGGAAAAAGAAAAACTAATTTAGTGAGATAACGCCGTTAGTCATTAATCATATCTTCTCTTTAAAAAAATAGGTATCATAATGAAAATTGCCATAAAAATTCGACTTTTAAGCCTACAAAGATTATTTCTTTATAAATTAAAAACTTGTACTACTGATTTTTCTTAGATTTTATAAACTTTTGAGAGTTTCCTGCAATTAAATGAATTGCATGGAGCAAGTCAAAATTTAAAAATCCCTTTGTATTATTAAAAATCCGGAATTATGGAGTCCCGTGCAGTGGTTCCGCGGGACGAGTTTCTGGAAACCTGAAAATCGGGAAAGTTGGGCAACACTATTCATACACCTAAGTAGCATATTTATGCAATAACCTTTCAATATACTTTTCGAGATATACATACGTATTGAAGAATATTAAAAATAAGACTGACTAAAAGTAGAATAAATAAAAATAATAAATACGTTTAGACTATCCTCTTCTGATGAATTATTCTAAATTTATTTCAAATTAGTGTATTTCTGGAAAGTCCATGGACTAATTTTTCACAAAGAAAACGGGGCAAGTGCCTGGAAGCTCAAGGGGGTCCCCAAATTAAACTAACTAACTAAATAAAATGTAAAAGTAATATGTATGTTTAAAAATCTATTTCAAAAATCAACAATTTCTTTACGGAAAATTTTACGGATGTTATATAACTTGTGGCTCATCAACATATTCATTTGCAGACTGTGCAACAGTTAGTAATTTTGGATGTTTTTCTTTGTATGTAAGCACAAAATGAAGCTCATTTAGAAACACTTTCATTCAACACACACTTTTATTGACAACTAGCTCATGCTTAACTTTGCCACCATATAAATCTTCAATTACATTTTAATTCTCCGTTGATTACATTATATTAACTCTTTGCACCTTTTTAGTTGACAAAATTATTATAATATTTAAATATCCCTGAAATGATGCAAATATTAAAAAGCAATATTAAAAAATTTCCAATTTTTTCTGTTAAAATTTTAAATAATAATTATTGATTGGAATTCATTCTCGTTTACAAATTGTATGCATCTGGGAGCAAATCACTCTATTTATGTTTAACTTCGTACACTGGCCTCCAAAAGTTAAGGTACAACATGTTTTTCGAAGCTCACCAGACAAAAAATGGCAGTCAGATTAAACTTCATAGTTTATATGAATGACAATAATAAGCTTTAAAAAAAATTACGCAAAAATTACAGCTACCACTTTTATTTTATAGAAAAGAATAGGTATTTGTGAATGAGAGAAAAATACGCAATTACGAAGCTTTCGTAATTTCGCGTGTAAGTTTTGTTGTATTCGAACTATTGTTGTCAGTTTTGTTCACAACAGCCAGTAGAGTCTAGAAATGTCTAGAAGAAGTCGTTTGTCCGATTCATTAAGGTGGCGGGCGGTAGGATGGATGGAAATGGGGTTGTCACAGGCCGATACTGCTAGACGGCTCAATGTGTCTCGCAGTGTAGTCCAACGACTCTGGGATCAGTATGAATCCGAAGATTCTGTGTCCAGAAGACATGTTCCAAGCCGCCCACGTGTTACAACACCTGCAGAAGACCGGTTTCTAGCTCTTTCGGCCCGAAGGAGAAAACGCACTACTGTGCCGCAACTCATTGCAGACCACTTTGCAGCATCAGGGAGAAGAATCTCCGCTACTACGGTGCGAAGACGTCTTCACAATGCAGGTCTCTATGCAAGGCGACTAGTTGTGTGTGTCACCCTCAACAGATGACAGAGAAGGGCCCGCTTATGTTGGGCAAGAGAACATGTTTCCTGGACCAGACAACAGTGGGCTTCTGTACTCTTCACAGACGAGTCCATATTCACACTGGAGAGCGATTCAGGACGTCTTCTGATCTGGAGAGAACAATGCACTCGATACCATCAATCAAAGACTGTCGAAACACACAGGTACAGAAACGCTGGAATCATGGTTTGGGCAGGGATCTCACTCGGAGGCTACACTGACCTCATGTATTCCATGGAGGAACTGTGACTGCTGTGCGAGATATCGGGATGAGATCCTTGATACATATGTGCGACCAAATGCCGGTGCTATTGGCAATGGTTTCATTCTAATGGATGATAATGCGAGACCACACCGAGCTGTGGTTGTTGAGGATTATCTTGAGGATCACGGTTTGGCGATGGAATGGCCAGCTCACTCTCCAGACTTGAATCCGATAGAACATCTTTGGGACTATCTTGGAAGACTACCTATTTCGGTGTCCGACAATTTAATTGAGAGCATGGAAAGTCGATGCCGCCAATGCATTCAAGTCCGGGGTGGACATATTCCGTATTAGAACCAGTTTTTTAATGTTTCTGTCACATTTTACTGCATAATGCTGCTATGACCAGTAATCACCAGTAATTAATGAAATTACAACAAAAATGTACTCGTGGTGGAAAGTTCCATTCTTGGAGAAATCTACTGATTTCTCCAAGAATGGAACTTTCCACCACGAGTACATTTTTGTTGTAATTTCATTTATACGATTAACTTAGGTAAATTTCTATGTCGCCTTTAATAAATAAAAGTTTAGCGCACATTTCCTCCAAATTTGTTGTTTCTATATTCATTCATTTGCAAATTAGACGTAAAAAACCGGTTGTACCTTAACTTTTGGAGGCCAGTGTACATTGATAAGTAAAGTAGACTCCGATGAATGCTATTGCTCGGTGACCATTACCTCTCTATTGCAGAGACAGATACCATAATGTCTGTAAGTCAGTCCCTGAGAAAATTAATTAACTATTAGTGATAAATATTTAGATCGGCATTTTTCTTGTATTCCGTTTCCCATTATAGATCTGAAACGCATAGTAGCTTTCTGAAACCGAAGCAATTTCATGGGAAAATTTACAGAAATTAAACTAGGTAAAACCGCATACCTTATTATTTGTTGCTTCTTCAAGACGTAAGTTCAAACAGAATTTAATTTAACCTTGTGTACATGCTATCATTATGCCATAATATCATTTTAAGTATATAATTAGTTTATCACGCTTTTATTAATACAGAATGGCTACTAAATACTGTTACAAATGTTGAGTAATTTTATTTTTACAGATATAAAAATATAAAATGATAAATAAATCGACATGATGAACATCAGAAATGAAAGTTTACCTTGAAATAATTTTATTCGAATCGACCACTATCTTTATCAATTACCAAAGATAATCTCTTACGCCATTATCCGACTGCGGCACGAATCATTTTGAGAGGTAATCTGTCCCATTCACGCAATGTGGAAGCTTTGAGCGAGTCCAAATTCTGCGTTGTTTAGCACTTACTTTAGCTTCTAAAATCCCCAAGATGCAGTAGTCCAAATAAGCTAATGGATGTGGAGAGCATAAAGGAACGAGAGGTATAATGATCTAGAAGCCAGCGCAGTTGTCCGATGTATTAAACGCCCCAGCCTGCCCGTATACGTGGTCGATGTTTTAAACGTATTGATTTTAGCTTTTAAATTTCTCTGGTAGCATCTTCCGTGATCCGGTCTGTTACCGTTCCAGACAGTGTTAAAAGGAAGGTCCCGAACCGCCTCGCGCCGCTTTTTTTTTTAAACCGGCGACCAAGACCCTACCTGCCAGGTTTCTCTTGCTTAACGGGTTTAGTGCCTGGCACCGGGGCGCGTAGCTCCACCGAAGGCATGCGGAGGACCTTCACCTGATTAGGCACCCCCAGAGGTATAATTCACAGTGAACTTGGAGGACTTTACACCCACGAGGGATTTTACATGCACCGGGCGTCATTAGCGTACATGATGAAAAAGAGAAAAATATAAAAAAAAAACAAAAGCAAAAGCCTGAAACGGAAGGGGGTTAATACATGTTTGTTTAACTTTACAAAAAAATAGAAAAAAAATTGAATACTTTTACCTGTGTTGGATTTTTTTAACTTTTCTACTGTACTTGCACTGTTAAAAATTTGCAGCAAACTGTCTAAGTCATTTGACCGTTTTTGTAGAAAACGGTTACATAACCGTAATTTAACTATATTCTGAACATAAAATGAGTAATAATACGGTCAGAATATAGTTAAATTACGGTTATGTAACCGTTTTCTACAAAAACGTTCAAATGACTGGAGAATTTGCCGCAAATTTTTAACAGTGTACGGTTACCTGTTGTTTTTCTTTTGCTGCTTGATTTTTGTTGCATTTTTCCTCGTCGTATTTAGGTTTGTTACGTTGCTTTTTGGTTTCTCATTTGTTGCAGTTGTTTTTGGTTTCTTATTTGCTGCAGGTTTCTCATTTTTCGCTGTTGATTTTATACTCTGCTTGCATCACTGGTAACCGTTGAATTTGTTGTCATGAATGCGCTGTAATGGCAATCAGTCCATAAAAACCTTAGGGCTGTTATCATGAACTTGATGAAGCTATTTGAAGACTTGGTGCGCTGTGGGGTGGGGATTATTCCTTGGCCATTAGTCCGTTAATTAGTTCATTAACTTCCACCCTCTTAGACGCTGAAAGATCGATTTTTTGTCGCAGGAAAGAGGTTTCCTACGTTGGAAACTGCTATTTTACACTGGTATTTTTACACTGCTATTTTTATTATATTTTTTTCCCTGATAAGTTAGACAGAGGTTGATATAGAAGTTGATATAGAAGTTACCCTTTGAATATAGAAGTAAGGTGGCTGCTGGGACTTTTATGTTTTTGTTTATTTTTGTTGTTTTAATTTATGTTTGTCTCTGTCATGTTGTCTACATTGTTCATTAGCCATCTGATCACTGCCCTACCTTTATTTTGTACATCTTTGTTGTTTTCAAGTTGTCTATGCCCTAATTTTTTGTTATTAACTGTGATGTTGACCAAATGGTGTGGTTGTATGAGCGGGCATGACGTGAGGTAGTGTTTTGGGAACCCCAATTCCCAGCATATGCATTCTGGAGAACTAAATTTGGTAAATCTATGTAAGTATTGTGGGAATGCTCCGTGTTCTGTGTAGATTTGGTTCAGTAATCTACAGCTCATGTCTTTTTGTTTCTACCTTTGGGAAGTATTCATGGGTTGTCCTACTCGTGTTCCCGTAGTCCCACTCGAACGTTTTATTGTTAGTTCTTTTATAGAACGTTTTATTGTTTTATTGTTAGTTCTTTTAATATACGTTTAAGGTTAGAGATTGGTCTTTCTATGTGGTAGGGTATATATATATACATATATATATATATATATATATACATATATATATATATATATATATCCGCTTCCTTTGCTAATTCGTCGTCATCCTCGTTTCCTTGGATGTCAACGTGTGCCTTAACCCAATTAATTTTAAATTTGTTGTTTGATTTTCTTATTTTGTTTTGTATGTCTGCAATTAGTTTTACTGAGTTTAATCCCTTAACTGTGTATCCCGAACTCAGTTCGGGCAAGAACAGTTTGCTTGTTTTGTTACTAAAAGCTTTTGCGCACCAGTAATTATTTAACGCAACCTTCGCTTTATTAATCGGCAGACCATTTTCGATTACACAAAGCAAATATTTTAGTACGGAAAAAGTGGTGTATTGTGCCTATTTTTAGTTTGTGGTGTCAAAATGCCTCCCACAGTTAAGGGGTTAATGGTTTGCTGAATGTTAGTATTGCTGATAGGCAGTCTGAGCGAATCCATCCCTGTTTCGTTTCCCCATTCTGCTGCCTTTAGTATTGACCGTAGTTCGCCTTGGAAGACGCTGTTATGTTTTCGCAATGGTGTTGACCATAGTTTAATTTTTTGTCGTTTATGTAATAGTTTCATTTTTTTGTAATTTTTTTGTCGTCGCTCCGATCCCGTAGCGCCTTATTCCAATTTTCAGCCATTTGTATAAATTATTATATCTGTTTTATTGTAGCTTATCGTTGGTTATATTGTTTCTGCTGGATGCGTTTCCCATATGTTTATTTTGATATCGTAATCTTTTGGTTGAAATGTATTACTATATAATTTACATGTTTCTATTAACGTTGTTATTGTTCCATATGTTGCTACATATTTGACCTGTAGGTGTATTGGAATCAGGCCCGCCAGTACCTGAAGGGCCGCTGTTGGGGCAGTTTTGTATGCCTTGACAATGGTCAGCAGAAAGTGTCTTTGGCAAGGGGTTAGGACCTCTTTGCTTCTGACATTTAATTTGTGTCCCCAGATTGGGGCTGCATATGTTAGCGCTTTTTCCACTACTGTTCGATACCAAATTTTTATGATGTCTGGTTTTATTCCCCAACTTCTTTCTGCCACTTGTCCCAGCATGCTGAATGATTTTCGTACTTTGGTTGTTTGGTGTTGGCAATGTGGTAGCCAGTTTAGGTTACAGTGTATTATGACTGCTACGTATTTGATTTGGTCTTTACCTTCTAGTTCCTTGTCCTGTAATTTGATTCCCTCTATCTTTCCCAAGACTTGATCTGGGAGGTTGTGTAGGCGTGGTCTGTTTAGGTACAGTAGTTCTGTTTTTTCCCTGTTTAGCGTAAAATTGTTGCTTTTTATCCAGTTGTTGAAATCTTCTATTATTTTATTTGCAAAGATATCGAGTTGTTCTTTAGTTTTAGCTTTGAGTATCAGGATGAAATTGTCGGCAAATGCTTGGATTTTAACCTTCCCCCCAGTTATTTTTTAAGGCTATGTCTGCTATTAGCAAGCAAAGTATCGGCCCGAGACAACTTCCTTGCGGGCAGCCGCCAAAGGTTTGTCTTGATTCTTTTATTCCGTTTTCCTCTAGTGTGACAAATCTGTTTTGAAGGAAACTAATTATCCAGTTTGTTAAATACGTTGGGTTCGGGGAGTTTTATTAGCTCACAGGCTATCAAAGCCTGAGAGCTTATGTGCCCGCCCGTTCTGTATGTATGTATGTATGTATGTACGTATGTACGTACGTAACGCGATAACTCTTGACAGAAATAACCGTTTTGCTTCCAATTGTGTTTATAGGTTCCTTGTGATAAGGCGCTTCCCTGATTAGTTTTGGGGATTGATTGTTTAACTATAAAGGGGGAAACGGGGGGGGGCTAACCCCCCTTAATTAAGATAAATGGTTTTTTCATGCAGAATTGTCCAATTTTCTTCAAATTTTGTATATAGGTTCATTGTGATAAGGTTCTTTCCTGATTAGTTTTGGGGTTCATAGGTTAAATATAAAGGGGCTAACGGGGGGGGGATCCTCCCCCTTAATTTAGATAAATGAATTTTCCATGCAGAGTTATCGGATTTTATTCCAATTTTGTTTATAGGTTCCTTGTGATAAGGCGCTTCCCTGATTAGTTTTGGGGATTGATTGGTTAACTATAAAGGGGGGGGAACGGGGTGCTAACCCCCCTTAATTTGGATAAATGGTTTTTTCATGCAGAATTATCCAATTTTCTTCAAATTTTGTATATATGTTCATTGTGATAAGGTTCTTTCCTGATTAGTTTTGGGGGTTCATAGGTTAAGTATAAAGGGGGTAACGGGGGGGGTTAATCCTCCCCCCTTATTTTAGATAATTTTTTTTTTCATGCAGAGTTATCCGATTTTCTTCAAATTTTGTATATAGGTTCATTGTGATAAGGTTCTTTCCTGATTAGTTTTGGGGGTTCATAGGTTAAGTATAAAGGGGGTAACGGGGGGGGGAATCCTCCCCCTTAATTTAGATAAATGAATTTTCCATGCAGAGTTATCCGATTTTCTTCCAATTTTGTTTATAGGTTCCTTGTGATAAGGCGCTTCCCTGATTAGTTTTGAGGATTGATTGGTTAACTATAAAGGGGGGCGAACGGGGTGCTAACCCCCCTTAATTTGGATAAATGGTTTTTTCATGCAGAATTATCCAATTTTCTTCAAATTTTGTATATAGGTTCATTTTGATAAGGTTCTTTCCTGATTAGTTTTGGGGGTTCATAGGTTAAGTATAAAGGGGGTAACGGGGGGGTTAATCCTCCCCCCTTATTTTAGATAAATTATTTTTTTTCATGCAGAGTTATCCGATTTTCTTCAAATTTTGTATATAGGTTCATTGTGATAAGGTTCTTTCCTGATTAGTTTTGGGGGTTCATAGGTTAAGTATAAAGGGGGTAACGGGGGGGGAATCCTCCCCCTTAATTTAGATAAATGAATTTTTCATGCAGAGTTATCCGATTTTCTTCCAATTTTGTTTATAGGTTCCTTGTGATAAGGCGCTTCCCTGATTAGTTTTGGGGATTGATTGGTTAACTATAAAGGGGGGGGGAAACGGGGGCTAACCCCCCTTAATTTGGATAAATGATTTTTTCATGCAGAATTATCCAATTTTCTTCAAATTTTGTATATAGGTTCATTGTGATAAGGTTCTTTCCTGATTAGTTTTGGGGGTTCATAGGTTAAGTATAAAGGGGGTAACGGGGGGGTTAATCCTCCCCCCTTATTTTAGATAAATGATTTTTTTCATGCAGAGTTATCCGATTTTCTTCAAACTTTCTATATGGGATCATTGTGGTAAGGGGCTTCCCTGATTAGTTTTGGGGGTTCATTGGTGAAGTGTAAAGGAGGGAAACGGGGGCTACCCCCCCCCCTTAATTTTCATAAATGGGTTTTTCATGCAGAATTATCCAATTTACTCCAAATTTTGTATATAGGCTCATTGTGGTAAGGCACTTCCCTGATTAGTTTTGGGGGTTCACTGGTAAAGTATAAAGGGGGGAACGGGGGGGACTATCCCCCCTTGATATAGATAAATGGGTTTTTTAAGCAGAATTATCCGATTTTCTTCAAATTTTATATATATGTTCATTGTGACAAGGCGCTTCTCTGATTAGTTTTGGGGGTTCTTTGGTTAAGTATAAAGGGGGGACGGGGGGCTAACCCCCCCTTAATTTAGATAAATGGATTTTTCATGCAGAATTATCCGATTTTTTCAAATTTTGTATATAGGTTCATTGTGGTAAGGCGCTTCTCTGATTAGTTTTATGGGTTCATTGGTTAATTATAAGAAGGAGAAACGGGGGATGGTTCCCCCCTCTTAATATATTGTCGATTTCTTCATTTTTCGAGGGCTTATTTCAAATTCTTTGAAATAAGAATATAATTTACAGTTAGTGTGAATAGCCTGTGAGCTCAATGCCGTCAGTTTAACTGGGCAGTTTTCTTTTATAGTATATTTGCTATTATTGACCATCTGATATTGTCAAAGGCTCCTTTAGTATCTATTGCTACTAGTAGTGTTTGGAATTTATCTTTTTAGCTCACAGGCTATCAAAGCCTGAGAGCTTATGTGCCCGCCCGTTCTGTATGTATGTATGTATGTATGTATGTACGTAACGCGATAACTCTTGACAGAAATAACCGTTTTGCTTCCAATTTTGTTTATAGGTTCCTTGTGATAAGGCGCTTCCCTGATTAGTTTTGGGGATTGATTGTTTAACTATAAAGGGGGGAACGGGGGGGCTAACCCCCCTTAATTAAGATAAATGGTTTTTTCATGCAGAATTGTCCAATTTTCTTCAAATTTTGTATATAGGTTCATTGTGATAAGGTTCTTTCCTGATTAGTTTTGGGGGTTCATAGGTTAAGTATAAAGGGGCTAACGGGGGGGGGGAATCCTCCCCCTTAATTTAGATAAATGAATTTTTCATGCAGAGTTATCCGATTTTCTTCCACTTTTGTTTATAGGTTCCTTGTGATAAGGCGCTTCCCTGATTAGTTTTGGGGATTGATTGGTTAACTATAAAGGGGGGGGAACGGGGTGCTAACCCCCCTTAATTTGGATAAATGGTTTTTTCATGCAGAATTATCCAATTTTCTTCAAATTTTGTATATAGGTTCATTGTGATAAGGTTCTTTCCTGATTAGTTTTGTGGGTTCATAGGTTAAGTATAAAGGGGTAACGGGGGGGTTAATCCTCCCCCCTTATTTTAGATAAATTATTTTTTTCATTCAGAGTTATCCGATTTTCTTCAAATTTTGTATATAGGTTCATTGTGATAAGGATCTTTCCTGATTAGTTTTGGGGGTTCATAGGTTAAGTATAAAGGGGGTAACGGGGGGGGTTAATCCTCCCCCCTTATTTTAGATAAATGATTTTTTTCATGCAGAGTTATCCGATTTCCTTCAAACTTTCTATATGGGCTCATTCTGGTAAGGGGCTTCCCTGATTAGTTTTGGGGGTTCATTGGTGAAGTGTAAAGGAGGGAAACGGGGGCTACCCCCCCTTAATTTTGATAAATGGATTTTTCATGCAGAATTATCCAATTTACTCCAAATTTTGTATATAGGCTCATTGTGGTAAGGCACTTCCCTGATTAGTTTTGGGGGTTCACTGGTAAAGTATAAAGGGGGGAAAGGGGGGGGGGACTAACCCCCCTTGATATGGATAAATGGGTTTTTTAAGCAGAATTATCCGATTTTCTTCAAATTTTATATATATGTTCATTGTGATAAGGCGCTTCTCTGATTAGTTTTGGGGGTTCTTTGGTTAAGTATAAAGGGGGAACGGGGGGCTAATCCCCCCCTTAATTTAGATAAATGGATTTTTCATGCAGAATTATCCGATTTTTTGAAATTTTGTATATAGGTTCATTGTGGTAAGGCGCTTCTCTGATTAGTTTTATGGGTTCATTGGTTAATTATAAGAAGGAGAAACGGGGGATGGTTCCCCCCTCTTAATATATTGTCGATTTCTTCATTTTTCGAGGGCTTATTTCAAATTCTTTGAAATAAGAATATAATTTACAGTTAGTGTGAATAGCCTGTGAGCTCAATGCCGTCAGTTTAACTGGGCAGTTTTCTTTTTTTATCTTGTTTTATCGTTTTTATTGGGTTGTTTAGTGCGTATTCTGTTGAGATACCTTATTTAAATCCATATTGCTTTTTGCTACAATATCTGTTTAATGTCAGATAATGCATTATTCTACCGTATATTATTCTTTCTAAGATTTTACTGAAGACCGGTAGCAGGCATATTGGTCTATAGTTTTTGGGGTCATGGGGGATTTTTGCCCTCTTTGTATAACAGGACTGATGTACATATTTTGAATGTTTTTGGGAAGTGTTTTAGCTTTAAGCATGCGTTGAATAACGAGAGCATTAATTGTGACGTCACTTTATGTATTTTTTTAACTAAATTGTAGTCTATGTAATCGAATCCTGGAGTAATTTGCTTTATATTTTTTATTATTCTGCTGAGTTCTGGTTTTGTTTGGTGGGTTAATGTCTCTGAATTTTGGTGGCGCCGGTGTGAGTTTATGAGTGGCGATCAGTGAAAAAGATGAAGAAGCCGGCCAATCTTCTTGCATGATAAACTTAGGGTAATTTGCATAGAGCCAAGCCTGTGTTGATTTGGCTCGGTGCGAAGGTGCAAAATCTTGCTAAAATATTCAATTACTTTTCAGATACAATCTGTCAGTATGTGGCAATACATGTGTATTTCATATGTCCTGTTTATAATATTCCGCACTGATTTTTATCCCTTTATCGATGGCAATGTTCCATTCTTTGACACTGCAGCTCAAACCGTATCAGAATTCTTGTTCTGTAAGCGTTTAACTGTTCGAAGGTTTTCAGGTATATCCTCGAAAGTTGCTGAGTATACGACATCATTTTTAGCATTACAACATTGTTCAGTGCAAAATAGCTTTTCATCAGAACATATTATTCTGTCAACACGTTTGCGACCACTTGCACTTCAACAGTTTCTTGCATATTTGTAAACTTTTTATTATTTGTACGGCAGTCAAACCTTGAACTTTTCTTTTGCAATAAGGGCGAAAATCCAGGTCTTCTTTTATGATATCTTGCATAGTTCTATCAAAGAACTCTAGCGTAAGGTCTTTGGCTCTATGATTCACGCTCTCATCTGTAGCCATTTTATTTACAGAACGCTGTGGATTTCTTTATATTTTTTCAAGAATTCTTTTGATGCGATCTTTTGTACGAATTGAACGTAGAAAACCAGACCTAGGTCGATTTTTACAGATATTAGTATTCAATAATCGATTTATAGTTCTATATATAAATGTCTTATTAAAACCAAGGCATTTTAATTACTTAAAGATTTTGCATGAAACAACAGGTCAAAAAGCTGTTTAACCATCATCCTTTTGGCTTCCATCTTTAAAATAATCACAAATTTTTGCTTTATACAAAAATCGTCTGCACTAATAGAAATTGTAAATCTCAGAAATAGAGAGATAAATTGTTTCACCAAACGATTAAAATTAATTCTTATTTTTGCAGTTTTGACTTCCTTTTGTTCAAACATTGTTTACAGGCTTTTCAATTACTCTTTTCCAATATCCTTTTCTATTCCCCGTAAGATATCCGGTTTTATCCCAATAAAATGAGGACCGGAAACCAAACCGCAAAAAATGTCATTTTAAATGCCCCAACAATTTTAGGGTGGGAAATAAATCCTTATTAAATATGCTACACATAATAATATAAAAATTTCCAGTAACTTTACGTGTGTTCATGTTTTAGAATTTCTAAAACTAGGAAAAAAAATTTAAACAAAAAAATGATATGTAAAAAATACTTTTAAACATAGAAACAACATAGATGCCAGTATGGAGATATTGTAATGGCCGTCTTAAAGTATTTCAACCATTTCCCACTAGCAGACTGTTCAAATTGGGTCAAAAGTGAAATATATGTTTTTATCCAACCATACGATTTTACCCTACTGTCTTCTATAATTAGAAAATAGCTTTTGAAAGATTTTAAGAACAAGGAAGAATCCTGTAATTTAAATTTTCTTTCCGTTCCACTAGTCGCAAGAGGCATCGCATTTGAGGCATGGAAAATTTTATCTATTAAAAATAAGCTGGTTTTTTTTTTTTTTTTTTTTTTTTTTTTTTTTTTTTCTTACAATTATGGTGACCAAATTTCAAAATTTTCCCAACGACAAAGCTTCAAAAACTTTAATATTTATATTTTTTAATATTTATCTTTTTTTTTAAATATCATACATGTATCGATTGCTTAAAAAATCAGATAGTATTTAGACAAAAATGTGAGAAATATCCTTTATTCGTGAATTCTGTCCCCGACAATTGGGAACATCTGATATACTCGCTTAAAATGAAAATAACAATAATAATACTGTGTGCTTCCTATTGCACTTGCAGGAAAAAAAAAACATATTATTTCTCTAACCGGTGACAAAATATATTGAATCAGCATTTACTTTTCCCAAAGAGCAATGAAATGTAAGAAATTTTATGTAAAGTTCTTAAGATAATGAAACTTCGTTATTAAAGATTCATAAACATGTCTAAAATACAGACTCATAATAAATAACAAAATGACTATACAATCTACTATATATATAAAACACAAACGGAAATTTCATTCCGTTCCCTTATAACTCGAGTTCTGCCGAATGGATTTTGATGGAACTTACACTGTTCGAGAGATAATTTTTCAGGGAAGGTTTTAGTATATAACACAACGTTCTACGTATTTTAGTTATAGAATTATGGTAGAAAGTCCTGTTATTTTGGCCGAAAAGGTTACCATTGCTAATTTTTTGGCGATCATTACTGTTGCAGAAAAAAATGAAAAAGCCATACATACATGTCGAAAAATAAAAGAAAAACAGTTACTAATTTTATTTTTAAAAAAAGGAAAAAGAAAAAAAAAAAGAAAGAGAAAAGAAAAAGAATTTTGATGAGAGAATATTATAAAACGAAAATATTTAATTTAAACATGATTGGGAATGTTCGTAATGCTTAAAAAATTATTCAAGGGGTAAGATTTCCATATTGAAACAATATTTGGCGAAGTATCTTTTGTTTTTGGCGATTTTGATTTTACTTTTGACCCCAAACAATTTGATTTTAAGCCAAAAGGTGTCTTTTTTTGTTGCAGGAAGAACTGAAATGGCTATACATCTGGAAAAATAAAAGAAAAAACTGTTACTAATTTTATTTAAAACAAGTTGGAAATTGTACGTCAAACGTTACAAACGAGGTGCGTTCGTACGCACGTTTTAGAATTAAATTCATGATCTCCCGTGCGTCTTTTTCTACATATTACATAGATACATTGGGTTGTACTGATTTTTATTTTTAATATTTCTTTTAGAATTAAATTCATGATCTCCCGTGCGTAGAACGGGTTAAACAGCTAGTTAAGTATATATTTTATGACACTGTTCATACAAATATCTTAACTAGTTATATAAATATTCAGATATATGTATCAGCTAGCTATATAAATATTAAGATCTTGATGATTTCTAATTCTGTGAAATGAATTATATCGTCTGCAGATTAATTTCTGTAATAAAATAAGCATCTCGGTCGCTTGACGATTAAACTTCTAAAGCTCCTATAAAATGAAAGCACCGATTTAAAAAAAATCAAATTTCTTAATAAATGTTTTTATTAATATTTTCTAAAGTTTTGATTCGATTTTTAAAAAATTTGAAATGTCTCGACAAAATTCTGCAAAGATAATATATCTTAAATTTTAAACCATTCGGTTGGGTAGTTTTTGCGTTGTTATATGCGGACGGACGGACAGGTGGACGGACAGACAGGTGGACGGACAGACAGACGGACGGACGGGCAGACGGACGGACCAGACGACGACAATAGGTGCTACGTATTTGTATAATTACGAACGCACCTAAAAAGAAAGAAAAGAAAGAAAAACAGTTTTGATGAGAGATTTTAAGCCAAAAGGTGTTTTTTTTTAAGTGTACGACTGCATTTTTGCAGTATTTTTTTTGGTACTTTTCGGTTAGACGGGCGCCCAGAGATATATATATACATGTATATATATACATATATATCTACACAAATACATGTATATACATACATATATCTACACAAATACATGTATATACAAACATATATACACACTTATATGTATGAATATATACACATATATATATATATATATGTACATATATCACTGGCGCCCGGCTAACCGAAAAGTACCTTTTTTTTATTCAAATGTTTTTTTTTAAATTATAATTTCTATATTAATGGCAATATACTTCGATTTACTTCTACATATATGAAATTTCGTTCCGGCTGCTTATAACTCGACTTCTGCTGAATGGATTTTCGTAGAGCTTAAACTGTAAGATAATTTTTCAGGGAAGGTTTTATTGTATAACATATTGTTCTATGTAGCTTAGTTATAGAATTATTCTGGGAAGTTCTATAATCAGATCAATCCGATTATGAAATATTAGCCTTTTTAAAAGATTTTGCCGAATGGATTTCGATGGAACCTACACTGTTAGATAATTTTCTAGGGAAAGATTTATTATATAACATATCATTCTACGTTGCATAGTTCTAGAATTATGGGGGGGGGGGAATTCGAAAATCGGGTGACCATTTTTTTAATCAAATATTAGCCTTTTCAATATTTGATTCCGATTATGAAAGATTAGCCTTCTGAAAAAGTTCTACTGGACGGATTTTGATGAGAATTGTATTGTTAGTTAGATGCTATTTCAGGAATGGTTTTAATGTACTACATATTGTTCTACGTTGCTTAGTCAAACAGTTATGTGTGAAGGTTATATAGTCAGGTGAACCCGATTCCGAAAGGTTAGCCTTTTTGAAAGTTTTTACTGGGCGCATTTTTTGCGACTTGCATTGTTAAGTAGATAATTTTTAAGGATGGTTTTAGAATATTACATATCGTTCTATGTTAGTTTTAGAATTATGTGAAAAAGTTCTATAATCAGATGAACCCGATTATCAAAGATTAGTCTTTATACAAACTTCTACTGAATGGATTTTGTTAGTTAATTTGTTTGCATTGTTAGTTCGATAATTTTTAGTAATGGTTTTAATATATTGCATATAGTTTTATCGTTCTTTACCAAACCCTGACTGTAAATGACCAAATAAAAGAGTTGGTGCTTAACAGCTAAAATTTTGACTGCACATTAGAAAATATAACATCGCAATGGCGTTATTTTTCAGTAATGTGGAAGGATATTCCAGGTAAATATACAGATTGCTTTCAAATACAATGTCAAATTAAACGATATATTTCGTTCGATTCAAGGTTCATTTATAGAAACCGACCAGCGCAGCGGGCGTAGCTTGCTAGTTATTTTATATAATTCTATTTCTCCAAATGGTGTTGGAAAAATATGGAATCCCGTTCTATATATTCGAGAAAAAAGTTTTGAAAATTTGATCAAAATATATGGTAATATATCGTGTTACCACCTATTGCCTTGATTTGTCATCATCATTAAACTTAACAAGGTCCTCGCACTTTTTTGGATCGATGGATACCCATACTTTTTGCATGAAATCCTTCAGTTCCTATGTTGACTTTGGTTGGAGCTTAAATACCATTTTGTTTTTCAAAATATACACTATATTTTTGATAGGATTGATATTTGAACTGCACGCTGGCTACTTCTTTTAAGGGACATTATTTTCAGAAACAACATTTTTCACTGCCGGGTAAGGAGTATTGTCATCCATAAATATAACACCATTATCTCCGAATTGATCTTCTAAAATAGGAATCAGAAAAATTTCTAATATTTAAACATATTTGTTTGACTTCCATTCACTAAACGTAGTCTTCCTTCCAGCCCCCGTTAGAAAACATGCAGCCCCAAAATCATGATTGAATCAGATAACTTAACATTATTTAAGATTAGTTAAGATTATTATTTGTCACTCTCGTTTTCATTTTTGCGACCTCCAAACGCATTTTCCTCTATTATCACCTCCACCAATATAAATTCTTGATTCATCGCGAAACACCACTTTACTCCAGTCATGACGTCATGAGCATACCAGTCCTTGTGTTTTTTGGCCATCGTAATCTAGCTTGTTTGAACCGTATATTCTCAGCTTGAATTTTCTCCCTTGGCTTTGCAAAATCGATATCCAGCTTCTTTTAACCCCGGTATGCTATAGTAACCTGGCATAGTTCTTGATCGTGGTAAAGTGGATTTGATACGATAAGTATTTCGATAACTAAAAATCATTATTACCTTCCAATAAATCTATAAATTTAGGAGAAATGAGAATAGGCACATTTGGAAGAACAGGCAGACATAAGTAGATGAAAGTATTTTAATTAATCCCAGGTTCTATATATAATTGCACAAGTACAGGAAACGTTCCATGGCTACGGCTGCCCACGGCAGCGCAGGGGCGCCTGGGCCCGTAACACAAATTCGAGAGAAAATTACATGTTGGTGGGTTGATGGTCAGAGATAAAATTCCATGTTATATGACATGAACTCGAATGAATTTAAATTTTCGCCACAGGGTTACAATACGGCGATGATTTCTCCAAACAGAGCATAAAGAAAATTAAAAATTTAGAGGACAGAGCCATTTTTGGCATAAATCATCCTAACAAATTTTTCGGCGGTAGCCAACATGTGTGGGAATGCAAAAACCACACATGGGGCTCGAGAGAGTTTTCGCATTCTTGAACCCGCGAATCTTAGAATTTGTTATGACTTCGATATGTACGTTGGATATTTTTGGACCAGAGTTATTCAGATGCGCTTGGGAATCATTGTAATTAAAAAGGGTGTGTATGAAGAAATCAGTTTGTAACAGATCTGTGTGACCAAATAAGGAGATGGCAGATGGGCATCTTATGCTGGCTATTTGAAAGGGTAGATGTAATGGTTTTCATTTACATTATCAGCACAGTATAGAAATATTTTTAGTGTAACTGAATTAAAAGGATATTAGAATAAACGTAATTAAATTTGTTGCATTGAATTTAACAAAAGGATGGGAAAGGAAAATGAAAAAGTATTTTTGTAGAATAGTGATCGTTAAAATAATGAAAAAGGAAAACAAATTTAGAAAAGGAATTAAATGAGAGGGGAATAATTGCAAAAATTGAATAATATATGATGCAACATCACATATTTCATTTCTCCAAACAGAGCATAAAGATAATTAAAAATTTAGAGGACAGAGCCATTTTTGGCATAAATCAGCCTAACAAATTTTTCGGCGGTAGACAACATGTGTGGGAATGCAAAAACCACACATGGGGCTCGAGAGAGTTTTCGCATTCTTGAACCCGCGAACCTTAGAATTTGTTATGACTTCGATATACGTTGGATATTTTTGGACCAGAGTTATTCAGATGTGCTTGGGAATCATTGTAATTAAAAAGGGTGTGTATGAAGAAATCAGTTAGTAACAAATCTGTGTGACCAAATAAGGAGATGGCAGATGGGCATCTTATGCTGGCTATTTGAAAGGGTTTATGTAATGGTTTTCATTTACATTATCAGCACAGTATAGAAATATTTTCAGTGTAACTGAATTAAAAGGATATTAGAATAAACGGAATTAAATTTGTTGCATTGAATTTAACAAAAGGGTGGGAAAGGAAAATGAAAAAGTATTTTTGTAGAACAGTGAGCGTTAAAATAATGAAAAAGGAAAACAAATTTGGAAAAGGAATTAAATGAGAGGGGAATAATTGCAAAAATTGAATAATATATGATGCGACATCATACCCGGGTATTTTGTACCCGGCTTCAAATGTATTTTACTGTAGTGATCGATATACTCATGCAAGGGTTAATCTGTTGCGCAACGTTCTCTGATATATTCGTCTTGGACGCTTTCTTTCATTTAGTATTCATATTATTGGACGTTTTTCATCATATATTCTTGAATGTTTTCTATAAAATACTATCCTGGCGTGCTGATGCAGTTCGTGGTCTGTCAGAAAGGCAGCAGTTTTTAAGCTCTCATGAACTTTTTTGAAATTTCAGAAACATTACATTGTGAGCATGACAATGTCTGCTGCATTTCTCTACGATTTTTCTTGCTTTAGCAGCTTAACACACCTATCTGTTTTTCGAATGTTATAGGTCTTCCATCCACTCACTTGAAATTATTGAGAAAAAAAAGCCTAATATATTTATACCAACATCCAGCAAACTGCTCATAACCCTAACGTAACAAAGCGAAAAAGCTGATCACCAGACATTAAAATTTGCATTAAAAAGCGAGTGAGTCCAACGTGTCTACCCGAATTGACGTGATTCCAAACTTTTTTCCACATACAAGTTTTAAAAATATATATAAATAATTATTCAGTGCTTGTTTTATAATTTCTTTTGATCCTGTGTATCGCACTAATGTTCATGATCGTTCATTAGAAACAGAAAGATTACAGCTTTCAATTTTAATTAAAATGCGTATATTTTACTGTTAGTTGTCGTATAGAGAGTGTTGATTCGATACTTTTTGCCATGGGTTAGTAATTCTTTCAGTAGTGTTGAATTTAGACATTTTTCTCAAGAAGGGAATTTTGCAGCTCCTGGGGGGGGGGGGGGCAATATGGAGTACCAGGAGGAAAATTACACTTTTTAAACATTACCAAAAAGAAAATCTGAAATCTTCAGGGGACGACATTTTGATGATCTCGGGCAGTGGTCGAAAGTAGCGAAAGGAGAGTAGATGCTACTTTTTACAATAACTTGTAGTGTAGCGAACTACATTCACAATGTAGTGTAGCAAGTAGCGCGATACAAAAAATCAGTAGTTTGTAGCGAGAACCGACGCTTACATTTCACGCTACTTCAGGGGAAAAAATGCACCATTCTACAAATCACGTTGCTGTAACTTTCTTCTTTTTTCTAGATTATAAAATCAGACAACTCAATATAATTTACTCTAAATAGAACTCAATACAAATAACATTTTAAGAGAGTATTGGAGAGTTAAGTAAACAAATCTAATGGTAAATACATGTAAACAATAATTTTATATCCCAATGAAATAAGAATAGTAAATAATATCTATGCAGTTCTATGATTGTGCATAAATATGTTATATACAAGAGTAGCCTATCGTTATAACGCTCATTAATATACAGGGTGTCCACGTATAACCTGACCGACCTTTATTTTCGCAACCGTTGGTCCTAGATGCATACTTCCAATTACAAAAATGGTTTAAATAAGGTAAAGAATTTTTTTAAGTGATTTGGGTCAAGAAAAACATTTATTAAAAAAATACGAAAGTTAAATTTTTATACGGTCCCCCGGTCCTATAAGTGATATTTAGTAAAAATTTACTGTGACACTAACAAGTAAGACAAAAAAGGTCCCATTCATCTAACATTAAAATTGACCGAGTTATGAAACTTTGAAATGCATGACTTATACCACTTTTTTGCATCTCAAAACAGATGATTTCAGCCATGCTTTCAGGGGTCGTATGTCGTATATAAAGTACTTAAACTTATTTCAAGGTATCTGCGCCTTGAAAGAAATCGTACAACTATTACGATTGAGTTAATTTTTATTAGTTAAGTTTCAGATTAATTAAAATAATTGTATTTTAACATATTTTTTATTTTGAAAGGATTTGAGGCTATGATTTCTTTTAACAAAAATTATGTTATTTTCATAAGGTTTTATTTAACTTGCAACGATCGTCTTTCCAGTTTAAAATTTGTACTCGAAGTTTAACTCACTTTCAAATGTCCGATCGAAGTTAAATTTTACATACTGACTTAAATCCGATGACAATGTAATATTATTATGATTTTCGACGCTTACTATCTTATACATATTTATATTAGAAGATAACACAAAAAAAATTCGGATATGTGGTGATGAAGATCTTGGGCTGAAATATTTTTAATGCAAAACGCATGATTTTAAATAATTTGTGATCCGTATATTCGTACTTTCGCGTTGCAGACAATTACCCAAAGGTTCTATATCCAGGAAGGCAGACACGGGAATATCCAATGAAAAACGAATCTCAGCTGAAGTTATTTATTGATATATAGCAAGTATAAGATGTAAGAATGGGGTGGTCTCAGATATTAGAGGCTTACAACAGTTGTTTACCGCACAAGAGCTAGGAGTGATCTGCCCTTTGGGCAGTAGATTGTCTCGCCAAGATTCGATATTACATTGAGCTAACAAACCGCAGACGCGCAGATGAATTTATATGTACGTTATGGATAATTAATATAAATGTTTTGGGCGGATGTAATGAATAGGCTACCACATTTCGCGAAATCGTATTTTTTGTGAATTTTAGAGGACACATGCGGGCAACCCGGTGGGAAAGGAATTTTAGTCAAAGGAAAGAGTTAAACTTTGTATCTGGGAAATTACATTACTTGCACAATTTGTTTATGAACAGAAAAAGGTTGGGCGCCCAAGCAGCTGTCAATGAATGTCCGGAACACATAACATTACATCTGTTATAACCGCATTGGGATTAAAATAGATTTATAACGTATGTCGGATTCCACTTCTCCGTCCACACAACTTCGAAATAAATCCGGTCTTTTGATATGCTGCCACCACCGATATGAATACGTGATATCGGGCACGATACTTGATGTATATTCAAGAAAACTTAACTCTTTCTATTACACTTAAACAAACACTTTATTAACAATATTTACACTTAAACTCGGAGGTAAAGAATCCGGTTTAATATTAAATCAAAATAATTACATAAACGCTTTACGTGTACCGTTAGACTACGTTGCTTCACTCAGAACCGAGATTTCTCTTAATCTCACACACGCTATCTCTCTTCCTTTAGAGAGATGCCGTTCCATACACGTGCTCAGAGCTGCTCTCTGAAAAACCAACCTTCACACCTCGCTGCCACGCTAGAACTACCTTCCTCTCTGGTCATTCCCCAGAGCACCTTTTTGTCTACGGGGCTACTGCTCTGTTTCCAAGGTGTCGCTTGACAACCGTTCCTCCCTCTTGACTGATCTGTCTTCTTAAATAAAAGGGTGCACTCTCTTTCTTATCTATCAAAGGCCGCATTGCAATGGAAATACTTCTTTCACGTCGTTCCCCTTCGGATTAAGATTTTTCTTATAAAGCCTTCAACGGTACACAATAGATACATATACAATACGCTAATCCCTTAAGAATAGCTTTCAACTCTTGCAACTGTAAGAGAAGAACCTGACACCCCCCACCTTAGCGGAAAATATGCCTTTTAGGGGCTAATTTTCCTCAAACTATGTAATGTGTGAGAAGAGTTCAACAGTTCCTTGATAGGTTTCTTCATTACTACAATTACATAAATATTTCAAGGTGTCTGAAAATTTAACTACTGACATCTCTAATGAACCATATACTAATGTGATAACTACAGAAAAAATACACAATATGCTAATACACTTTTAGAAACACATGATGCAAATACAATTATAAATACACAAAAAAAAATAAAGTTACACTAGTATTATGTCATTTCAATGTCAGTCCTTAGGCTGAGATTGCTGGAGGCGGAACTTTTTCCTTCCAGTGCTTCCTCGTTAACTTAATTGGTACATCCCTTTCCACAATGCACCCACTTGAATGGCTAACTTCTGCCTCTGATGTCCCAATTAAATCTTCCTCTAACCAATCAGGCACTTGCCTGTCCAAGTCCTCTTTGTACGTAATAAAGACATTGTACAATTTCTGCCTTATCTTACCCCTCTCCGGTTTACGACCAATCCGATTTTTCTCCATTTCTACCAGTTCGATAGGACCCATAAATAATACCTTATTTTTCCTTAAGATTGATTTTATGTCCCCAACTTGAATATTGGTTAACCCTTTTATTTCGAATCCCTTCCTGTCTTTATTTTCCAGTTGTTCTCGGTCTAACAACAGATCTTTCCTACAGTCTTCAAACTCCCCGTCACTATCCAAGACAATATCGACTACTTTATTTTTAGCCATAAATGCTCTCATTTCATCTTGATACACCAGTTTCTTACTCCCGTCCCCTAACTCAACTATAACTGCAGGTCGACATATTTCCTCTTTCTCCTTATTACTCACATTCATTTCCCTCGTTAATCGACATTCTACACATGATTCATAATATATTTTAGCTTCCTTCGCCATATTTTCCCAATAAAATGAATGCTCGATTCTTTCTAACGTTTTCTTAACCGTCTGATGTTCTCCATATAAGGAGGTATGCGCTAGTTTTAGAATTTCCTCCCTTCTAACTTTAGGTAATACTAATTGAGCTACCGTTCCATCTACCAATTTCTCTTTATGATATAATAACCCATTAACAAGATAGTAAGACCCTTTATCATTTTCAGCTAATTCCCACGCTTTCTCTAAATCTTTACAATTCATTTGGGATTCCTGAAATACATTTAGACTACTTTCCGTAACTTGATTAATCTTACTTTTCTCTACCTCGGCTTTTTCCTTCTCATGACTTTGTAAATTTTCCGATCTCGTTTCTACGACATAACGGTTATTATTACCATTTCTAATCCCTTCCCCTTCTTTCACTTTATTCCTACTATCTTCCTTACATTTCCTTTCTACCGATTGTCTTAATGATTTCTCTTGGTTTAACCCTGACAATTCATTAGCCACGTCAGGATGTAAAATTACCTGTTCCTTACTATTATCAATTATCGCGCAAAGTACATCCTGATGAATTACATTAGTCTGACCACGTTTTGGAATAGCTAAAGGTAATTGAATTAACGGCGATTTCACTGCCTTACCAAATATCCCCTGTAAATAGATGCTACCAGCCCCTCTTAGTTTCTCTGCCGGTACTAAATCTTTATGAACAACGCTAATTTGGCAACCAGAATCTACCAATCCTTTCGCTTTTTGTCCATTTACACTAACTTCCACTTTCTCGAGATTATTTAACTTCTCTCCAATAACTTTAGCTCTCCAATTCCCTCTTGCTCCGATTCTTGCCATACTCGCTCCCCTTGGTAATTCTTTAATTCCTCGCACTGAGACATTATTGATACTAGCCCTTGATTCTTGTCGGTTATTAATTTGATTACTTCCCTCATTATTTCCTTTTGTACAAAATCGCTGAACATGTCCTCGTTGAGAACACTTGAAACAGATAGGCGTCGTATCATTAGGTTTCTTATATTCCGGTTTTCTACCCAAAAATGGACTAACTTCATTATTCCCATTTTGTCTCCAATTACTACTAAATCCCTCCTCTTTTGCCCTTCTAGCATCTTCATTATTCACATACCTTTCTTTACCTTTATAACCCTTATAAGTTACCGCATAAGATTTTTGTTTAGCATCAAAGAAATTATCACATTCCTTAGCAATTTTAGAAACTTCTAACCAATTACTGTGCTGAGTTAATCCAATATGCGTCGCGGTTTCGTCATCTAACGTAGTTAACAACTTATCTGTGACAATTAACTGATTAACCTTCTCATACGTATCTGCACCTCTAATCTTACAGTAATTTTCCCACGTTGCTATTAAACGTGACACAAATAATACATGAGTTTCATTTTGATTCCTTCTAGCCTTCTTGAAATTTTCCAAACACGCCTTCGGTGTCGGCTCGTGTTCCCTTAGAACTAATTCCTTTAACTTCTCATAACTCTCAATTTTTTCTCTAGTCGTGTATATTAGCAAATTATCGGCCTTATCCCCTAGCATATTTAGTAAAATTTCGGCCTGCTGGGTTTCCGGTACATTTTTTGTTTGGAATGCTCGTTCTAAACTGCTAAAAAACAGATTCCATCCCTCAGTCCCTTCTGGAACTTTGATAGACAAAGTTTTAACACTTTTAATCAATTTCTCTAGGCTACTCTCATGACTAGATTCTCTAGTCCCATTAGCGTTATTAGCCGAACTTTGAATCTTTATCCTTTCCAACTCTAATTCATGTTCCAATCTCAATTTTTCAGCCCTTTCTTCTCTATCTAACTTCTCACGGTCTAACTCCCTTTCTAACTTTTCTCGTTCTAACTTTTCCTCCCTTTCTAACTTTTCTCGTTGTAACTTTTCCACCCTTTCTAACTTTTCCCGTTCTACTACTAACGCTTCTTGTTCTAAGCGTTCCGTAACAATAGTGCTAGATAATTCCATAACGGCTCCCTCTTCATATTCGTCGCTCTCCACTATCTTTTTCTTAAGCTTAAACCTGGTATCATCTTCCGAGACCTCAATTCCTAACTCTCCACATATCGCCTGAAGATCCACCCTTTTTAATTTTAGTAAGAAAGCCATACTTTCTACTGATAACTATTACCACCCTACAATAATACTTAATCACAATATCAAATTAATACTTCCTCAAATCCTACCCTCATAAGTTACCTCCACATATTATACTATTTAACATATTTCAAATAAGTAATAATACAATAATAAATTTCCTTAAACAATGATACCCCACCATTTGCTTCCAATAACAACGAAAAAAAATAATTCCAATTTGGTTACTATGCAATACAGATTTTAAATTTATACCATTAAATACTAAAATACAATTTACACAATAATACTGATACGTTGCAATTTGAATAAAACACTGATGCCAATCACTACATAAAAATATCCACCTAACAAAAATTTGCATGAAATACACATAAATTCCTAAATTTAATCTCAATAAAATATTTCAATTTCAAAATTAGTTCTCACATTAAAAAGTAAATCACAGCACTTTTTTTTTTTTTTCTCTGGGCCTTCAGTTCTTCCTTGAAGGTTATTTCAATTTAATTTAAATTCTACACAAATTTGCTTTCCTCATTTACTATCAATATTTCAAACTTAAAGCAAACAATATCACTTAATTTAAATATTACTTTAATAATAATTTAAATTTAAGAAATTTCAATTATTCCTTCCAACTATTAACACAATGCATTAATTTTAATCATTAATCTTATCCATTTAAAACAATTAGAAAATCACTTCTAGTAATTAATATAAGATCCTTTTCTTAAAACAATAGTGTAAAATGGTTGTTAATATCTCATTTGATTTAGACCAATTATTATATTGCACATAAATTAACATAAATTATACACAATAAAAAACAGTAGGTTCGAGAATGTCAGTAGAGTAAAATGATCAAAACACCTTACCTCGTACTTCATTCGTTGGGGCAATTCTCTGCTCACTTTTCCACAGGGTAAATCTTGCACTTTCGGGCCACAATCACTGAACCTTGCTTCACAATGCACAAAAAACACTACGCACAACACTACACTAACACCACCACTAATTCACTTCACTGTAATGACGATAGGCTAGCTGGCACTGGTTGTCTACGACAATAGGGCACAAACACTTCCGCTGGGTGATCCGGCACAAACTCTCTGTAACACGGCTATCTGGCACTAGTCTACAACGATAGGGCACGAACACTTCCGCTAGACGATCCGGCACAAACTCTCAGTAACACGGCTAACTGGCACTAGTCTACAACGATAGGGCACGAACACTTCCGCTAGACGATCCGGCACAAACTCTCAGTAACACGGCTAACTGGCACTGGTCTTCGGTGATTCCATCCCACCGCTGCCACCATTGTCGGATTCCACTTCTCCGTCCACACAACTTCGAAATAAATCCGGTCTTTTGATATGCTGCCACCACCGATATGAATACGTGATATCGGGCACGATACTTGATGTATATTCAAGAAAACTTAACTCTTTCTATTACACTTAAACAAACACTTTATTAACAATATTTACACTTAAACTCGGAGGTAAAGTATCCGGTTTAATATTAAATCAAAATAATTACATAAACGCTTTACGTGTACCGTTAGACTACGTTGCTTCACTCAGAACCGAGATTTCTCTTAATCTCACACACGCTATCTCTCTTCCTTTAGAGAGATGCCGTTCCATACACGTGCTCAGAGCTGCTCTCTGAAAAACCAACCTTCACACCTCGCTGCCACGCTAGAACTACCTTCCTCTCTGGTCATTCCCCAGAGCACCTTTTTGTCTACGGGGCTACTGCTCTGTTTCCAAGGTGTCGCTTGACAACCGTTCCTCCCTCTTGACTGATCTGTCTTCTTAAATAAAAGGGTGCACTCTCTTTCTTATCTATCAAAGGCCGCATTGCAATGGAAATACTTCTTTCACGTCGTTCCCCTTCGGATTAAGATTTTTCTTATAAAGCCTTGAACGGTACACAATAGATACATATACAATACGCTAATCCCTTAAGAATAGCTTTCAACTCTTGCAACTGTAAGAGAAGAACCTGACAACGTACATGCTGCATTTAGTAAAGATAGTCTTTCATATGAGAAAAGGAAGTAACATTTGAGGTTTTAGAATAAGATATTTTAGCGAAGAGAATATTAATTAATATATTAAAATTAAGTTATGAAGATAATAATTTCGAATAAATGATTCTATATCATAGGATAGATTATCGTCAACAAGTTTAAGAAAGAGTTTTAGATTAGATAACATAAACCTGCGATGGTTGTGTTTTTTAACTTTTATAATTACGTTTTATGTATTTTTTAACGCTAAATAAAAAAAAAATTACCTTCACTTTTAACCATCATATCAGGATTTTTCGCAAATCGTGAATTTCAAGGTTAAAAAATAGCGAAAAATCTGATATTATAAAATAGATGTAAGACTTTTTTTATTCAGTTTAATTTTATTTAATTCAATAGCTTATTCAAATTTTTGGCTTATACTGGGTTTCTTACAGCTAAACAGCTCAGGGGTCCGATGAGGTTGGGAGGGGAGGAGGGATTGATTATAACTTTGAAATTTGCGATTTGAGGAAAATCCTAACGTGATGGTTTAAAATGAAGGTCATTTTCGGATTCAGCACTAAAAAATACATCAGAATCAAATTTCAAAAGATAAAAAACATGGCACAACCCAAAATTTGAAAGACAGTGTAATCTAACAGCATTTTAAAATCTGTATCATTTTGTAAAGAATTGAGGCTGTTGTTTTTCATCCTTTTATTTAACAAAAATTCTGTGATTTTTATCCTCTTATATGTACAGTACAAATTGTATAATTTGCATTAATATGTCAGGATGATTATAGATTTCACAATTATATTAGATTGCAATGTTAATTTTTCTCTCAACTATTTTTTTTTATATATCTGACGAGTATTTATATTTCTACTACATTTGTGAATGACCCCTATTTCGCAGCAAAAAATATACTCCAACTTAAAACAGCTATTATTCGGTCAATTTTAATGTTAGATGAATGGGACTTTTTTTGTCTTACTTGTTAGTGTCACAGTAAATTTTTACTAAATACCACTTATAGGACCGGAGGACCGTATAAAAATTTAACTTTCGTAATTTTTAATAAATGTTTTTCTTGACCCAAATCACTTTAAAAATAATTCTTTACCTTATTTAAATCATTTTTGTAATTGGAAGTATGCATCTAGGACCAACGGTTGCGAAAATAAAGGTCGGTCAGGTTATACATGGACACCCTGTGTATATAGCTTTGTTTTCATGCCTCCCGAAAAAATAAGCTGCAGTTTAATCGCATTTTTACTTTCCGTACACATACAGCGTAAGGAAAGTAATGCAAATATGATAAAAAACCGATTACAGAAATATTGGTATATTTTTACATTTTAAGGGTCTCTGAATCCGTTTTAGCTATTTTTACAATGATTTCATATATATGTGTGGATGCATGCGTGTATATTAAAATTTCCTCACGTTTTCAACTCCACAGAGCTCACCTTTGTAAAATAGTATCTAAGTTTTTATTTATTGTTATATTACTATTTATTTAAACCAACAGTATTTTGGAAAGTCACGTGGAGTCACTCCAGATTAAAAAAAATTAACTGTATTTAAATATTGATTGTATTATATATATATATATACTGGCTGACCCGCCCGGCGTCGCCCGAGCCCTTGTAATAAACTTAAATCTCTTAAAAAACGGAACTCTGGCCACGGTCTACGATGGCTTCGGAACCGTATACCAGGCATGCTCGTACGCTCTAGAAAATCTTTTATTTCCCCCTACCACCGCCAGGGGAGCATTCTGTTCTAAACAAACCTCTTTCCGAACGAACTTCTGAGACAGGTCCCCGCTGCCTACGTTACTGTATAGTAGGCGCACTACAAAATTGAGCTGGTTTCGAGAAGATTGGAACATTATTAGCCCAGTTATTGCAATAAGGCACAGTTAGAGAAAATAACCTTGAGTGAGGTGCCGAAGGGAGGAGATGTTCGAGTGTCCTTCAGAAAATGACTAATTAGGAGGCCCACTATGCATGCATAAATATTCGTTCGTTTTGTTAAGCTAGGAACTTAATTACAAAGTTGGCTTAAACTCTTATTTGTAAATAGTGGTAACCGCTACTCATAAATTTAATTTAATGTTATAAAGGGTGACTATTAAGTTAAATATAATGTTTGGAATCACTTGCGTTGAAATCAGAAAGATAGTTGCTGATATATAGAAACGGGGCATAGTTAGAGAAAAACCTTGAATGAGGGGCCGGGGGGGGAGGGTTGTTCAAGTACCCTTCAGCAAATGACTAATTAAGAGGAGCACTATGCATCTTTCGAAATTCGTTCGTTTGCTTAAGCTAGGAACTTAATTACAAATTTGGCTTACCCAATTATTCGGAAATAGTGGTAACCGCTACTCATAAATTTAGTTTAATGTTATAAAGAGTGACATTTAAGTTAATTATAATGTTTGGAATCACTTGTGTTGAAATCGGAAAGATAGTTGCTGAGATATGAAAATGGAGCATAGTTAGAGAAAAAAACCTTGAAAGGAGTGCCGGGGGGGGGGAGGGGTTGTTCAAGTGTCCTTCAGCAAATGACTAATTAGGAGGACCACTATGCATCTTTCAAAAATCGTTCGTTTGCTTAAGCTTTGAACTTAATTGCAAATTTGGCTTAAACTATTATTCGTAAATAGTGGTAACCGTTACTCATAATTTTAGTTTAATGTTATAAAGAGTGACAATAAGTTAATTATAATGTTTGGAATCACTTGTGTTGAAATCGGAAAGATAGTTGCTGAGATATGGAAACGGAGCATAGTTAGAAAAAAAACCTTGAAGGATGGGCCGGGAGGGGTGGGGGGGGGGGTTGTTCAAGTGGCCTTCAGCAAATAACTAATTAGGAGGACCACTATGCATCTTTCAAAATTCGTTCGTTTCCTTAAGCTTTTAATTTAATTACAAATTTGGCTTAAACTGTTATTCGTAAATAGTGGTAACCGCTACTCATAAATTTAATTTAATGTTATAAATGGTGACTATTAAATTAATTATAATGTTTGAAATCACTTGCGTTGAAATCGGAAAGATAGTTGCTGATATATATTTAAACGGAGCAGAGTTAGAGAAAAAACCTTGAAGGACGGTCCGGGAGGGGTGGGGGGTGGGGGTTGTTTAAGTGGCTTTCAGCAAATAACTAATTAGGAGGATCACAATACATCTTTAATGATTGATTCATTTGGTTAAGCTAGGAACTTAATTTAATAATAATAACGTGAAAAATACTTTGTTTTTATAAATAATTCTTTAAATTTTGGAAATGTATTGGTTTCTAGGGATTCAAAATACAATGGAACACCCTATTCGGGATTTCGGATAACTCAGAAGATTATATTATATTTTCGTTAGTGGTTATAGTACATTTTCATAAAATAAGAAACATTGGTCATTTTTTACAGTGTAGCTCTCAATACAAAAAAGTATAAAGCTAGTTCGGAGGAAAGCAGTTCCGGAAAATTTCGATATATTTTCACCGATCATGACCCCCAGACCCCAAAACCACCCTCCGTTGTTGATTTATATATATATATATATATATATATATATATATCTGAGCTATGTCATACGATAACGCTCGTATTTATAAATCAATTTTGATGAAACTAATTGTGTGTATTAAGCTCACCAATGTCTCGACCGAGTTCGTTGGCCAGCTTGGTCCGCCATTTTATTTCAAGATGGCGGCCATTTTAAAATTTAAAACTAAAATAAATTTACAAAAAAGTTAAAAATTCAAATTTATTTTTTAATTTAGTGTTAGGCCTTGATACGAGGAATCCAGAGCATTTTTTGGTTTACCTCTATCTTAAAAAATGGCTGAGATAGAGCAGTTTGAAATTCTAGGGTGGCTGACATTTTGAAACAAAACAGCACATTTTAACGCGATTACTCGCAAATTATTTTCTTTCATTGTTGTAATAATTTTCCCAATCATACGCATAAAACTATATATTCATATCCGTTAGCGCCAAAATTGGCGACATTGCGACAAAATTGACAAAATTGGCGACATTTGGCGAAATATCGCCAAATTTGGCGACCAAAAGAAGTCTTCATAAATTAAGCCAATTTGGCTATTGCTCAATAATTTGGCGAATTTCTTATTCAAATTCAGTATAAACGAATCTTTTGTAAACGTTTCTTTGCATTTTAACTTGCTGTTTTCGTGTAACATTAGCTAAAATTTTAAAACGAAGATATAGGAAAGCTACCTTTTCCTCCCGGTACAGGCCGGAAGGACTTTTTCTTTTACACGCACACACACACAAAACGTGCATTCTCATTAGTAAAAGTGAGGGGGTTTGTTATGATTTGCGTCAAAGTAACTTTATTTTCTTCTGTTTGTCGTTTTAACGATTTATGGGGGCGATTGCACAGAGTTCCGTTATTGTGATCGCAGTATTTTAGGATATTACATCTCTGTTATTTTATCCAGAAGGCCTCCTATGGTTAACAGGGGCAACACCAGGCTGGTCTGCTAATTAGTTATAATTGAAGCTGTATCACAAATATAAGAAGATGAAAAATATTGTACGATTTTTTAGCGCTTCATTTTTTTGCATTAATAAGTCTTTTCTTCATTAAGAATGCATCACTGTATAGAAAGTTCCTTCGTTTAGAGGTGATCATGATCTCCGTGACGTCCCTTTTTGATCCGACCGTGAGTCCAATAAAGCTTCTTTATTTAAATATTAGTATGACATTCAACTTAGAAAGCAACAATTTTCAGTTTTGAAATAAATAAATTTTTGTGCTGAAAACATTTCTATGAAATGGTATTTTCTTCATCAAAAAATCTTCACATTGCGGTCTCAGAGACCGCACCTCCTCAGTTACGGTTTAAATGCTACTGTGGCATTTTTTTTAGAAATGATATTGAACTACTTTATGCCACAAGATAAACAGGATAGGAGATACAATGAGGCAGTCAAACTCAGCTCCTGTGATACGGTACTAATACTATAGATTTTGTCATAACCAAAGTGTTTTGAGCGAGATCTGTGAGTTGCGGTAGCGTGCAAAACACGGGGCACAGTTCAATTATTGAAACAGTTAGATTTATTAAACTGAAGAGTTACAGATTATAGCTAAATACTAGCCGTTAGAAACTTTTACAGTTGTGGGTACGAGCGGTTTGCAGAACAGGAGCTGGTGACAAAAAAATTTTCGTATAGTTCATTCAAATCCTTTAAATCAGTTGCTTGGCAGGATTGCGGCCACTTCACGGCACTTCGCCTCTCTCAACTAAAATCTCCTAGAAGCCAGGGAGAAGGGGCTCCCTCTCTTCACTCTCCAAACCAGAATGAATCTCCTCTCTTCTCAATCTCCGTCCTGTTTTTCAAGGGAGGGGGGACATGGGCGATGAACTCCGTAACATTTTGGTCCTATGAGAGCGAGCTCTCGACTCCATTGGGTCACGTCAATTTCATTATGACCTCGACTGCGTCTGCGACCCAAATGCTGCAATCGTGAAAATTGGGGAGTATGTGTCATCCATTTAAGTCATATCAGGTCGCCACGATGTCTAGCTCAATCAAACTAGTAATCGAAATTGTCACTAGAAAAAGACCGATGGGTTCCTTTGATCTGCCGTCAGCTTGTGCTGGAACATTCGCGAAAGCCAAACTTTTAGTTTCAGAAGTTGTTTTTTGTTCTTTCCCCAACCCTTGTTCTACATTTTTATTTACTCTGAGATCGATTTTACTCTTGGGGATTTTAAACTAAACTTTCGCCTTCGGCTCCGGCTCGCTATTTTTTCTAACTTTTTAAGCATCATATTGTTTTCACTTTTCTGTCAAAATTTCGGTCCTTGCGGGGTTTTTTTGTTCCAACTGACTTGACTGCCTATTCTCGAACAATTTAATCATATCCTTCGCATTAGAATTAGGTATTTTTTCACCATCCGGGTTTATCATATGTAAGCGTATCTAATTTTCGTATGCCCCAGGTTTCCTGAATTTCGTTAATTCGTTCACTGTATCGAGATCTTTCGCCTCTTCTTCTTTGAGCTTCCCCTTTTCTTCCGGACTTAATTTTAACTCTCCCTGCCCTATTTCAAAAGGTAATACTATTTGAATAGAGTCAGTTCTGCCGCGCATTATTTCTTTCTGCCGACTGACCTTGTAACGGGAATTATAGAAGGCAAGTTCCCTGAATATGCGTCTTTTAAAAGCAAATGATAAACCGTCGGCTATCCGCGTCTCCCATGATTTTCCTTTCCTGGAGCTCGTTAGACCCCTTCTACCTCTTCCTCTTGTTCTTTCGTCTGAAAATAAAAAGACAGATTCTCTGGCTAAATTTGTTCTAGGGGAAATTTACAATGCGCTTCTTCGCCGCTTTGACTGAAGGGGGGGCATAACAAAATCCTTTCTTTTCTGGATATCAGTGTTAGTATTTTCTATATTCTCAGATTTGGGTGTAATTTATTTCCTTTTTTTTCTTTCTTTTTCATACGAAGTTTGCTGTGGGGATTTTTGTCGTAAACTGAAGCTACCTGACCTGCGGTGTCAGGGGAAATATACTTCACTGTTCATGCATCTGCAAGGCAATTAGAATAGCTTTCTCTGCACTCGTTCTGTTGTGGTACGCCTGCATTGCCAACAGGCGGATTCGATTTCATTTTGTCTAATAAATTTTGCCTTTCGTTCCGTAATAAATAATAATCCATTTCTACCTCCGCATTAACTACTCCAGCTTAAATAGGGCCGGAACATTTCATTTAATTCATCGAGGTCTGCTAATCGATTCAGCACTTCGGGTTTTCATTCGTCTTTTTTAGTTCTGGGCAGAAATTTCGGAGGTGAGAAAATTTCCGCATTGGAAACAAGACTTGTCTCTTCGCCTGTCGAATTTCACAGTTCGTGGTGCTTCTGTCTTATTCCTAAGCATGTGTGGACGCTGCCGTGTGATATATACAACTGGATGCACAGGCTTTCTACAAACAATTATTAAAACTTACATGATGGATAAAACTCGCGATTAAAGACGCCTTTGGTCGAAGAAAAATAATAGGTGCTCGCCACGGGGGTCATTCAATTTCAGAAAGAGCTCAAGTATTGCTATTTTTCGGGTCTACAGTTTTAAGAGTAGGGCAGAAATACACGAATAGTAGAAAAGAAAGAAGTAATTTGGTAAAAAGTAAATAAAAAGACATACTTGAATGAACCTGATTTTTGAAGACTCAGCCCTTTCATATGCAGTCAGCGATACCAAACCTTTGTTCATATGACCACGCAACTGAATGAGGGACCCATACACAGTTAGTCAGTAGACCAAGAGCGGCTCGTCAGAAGAGGCAAGAGAGACTAAGCCTCCTTTCTAAAAACAAAAGCCAAATTAAAATAGTTCCAATATAAATAAAATTTAAGATCATAATTTCGAACTGTTCATCAATATAATACTTTAAAAAATTCTGCCATTAGCCTATAACGAATAACAGAATTATTCATATATCTTTTTCGTAGACGGAAGCTGAAAATGTTTTATCCGCCTGTAATTCTGATTACAAGGGAACGAATTTGTAGTCTTCAATAATGTTTTTCTTAAAAAGTTCTACATGTAGATAGATCTTGATTACTTAAAAGTATTAAATGAATTTGTAATTCTTTGATCTTTCAGTAAGATGCAGACTGATTTCTTATTTCAAAAGTTCTTGCTCTACAAACAGATATGTGGTACTTCGATAGATCTGTAAAAAGCTTAAATTATTGATATTTGCACGGAAATGCTTTTCTCAAAACTACAATATTCATTTAGAAAATTTAAATTCATCTATTTATCAATATCTTTCCGTAGCCAGAGAATCTTTAAAAATTGGTATTACCAAATTTTATATTCTGCCCCTCTCCCCGTGATTTATATTGAGCACATCTTAAATTGCACAATTTGAATGTTTTTGGTATGTTGAGATGAAGAATTACTATAAGCTTCACTCATTTATTAGATTTCATATTTAAAAGATTTAACTCAAGTAGATTTATTCTACAAGCGTATTAATTTGTAGCATCTTTCTAGATATTTTTATTTAAAAACATTTTTATATGTTTTATTAAAAAGAACAATGAAAATATGCAATCAGTTTTCTTATTCAGATGCTTTTTTGTTTTTTTATTATTCATAAAATATGTTTTCCAAATAAATTATGTATATTTTATACATAACATAACATCTTATTTCAATAACACATGCCTTTAAATTACAACTGGTAGTTTCGAAAACTAAATCGAGGTTCGGAATGGAAGAGGGCTGGAGGTTGTCGATCTCAGCATCCTCCCTACATTGTTCACAAGCCACCACTGCAGTAGGCAGACTGTGGAACACTCGTTTCACCGAGTGGACTTCGGGAACCGAAGACGCACGAGAGTACCACTTTTCAATGCATGCCACCGCACCCAACGTCTTGCATGGGCAAGAGAATACCGTGATTGGATCATTGATGGTTATATGCAAGTGCATGGAATTATGAATCTCTATTCCGACTGCATCATAGTACTTATGGTAGGCTAAAAGTATGGCGCCAAATTCATGGAACCATAGATCTAGACAGGGCTAGCTTTAGAAGGGGCAAAAGTCGGGTGATCGTCTTGGACTAAGCAGCGAAAAATATGATTAAAATTGGTTTAAACTTATAGTTTCTATAAAAGATATCATTGTTATGGCGCTGAAAAAACTCTCGCTCAGGTGGCCTTAGTTATTAAAGCCGCCCCTGGATCAGCATGCCAAGTTGGAAGTGTACAAGGTTATAGCAGTTCGGCAATTATTAGATGTGTTTCTTCTTAAC
Source organism: Maratus michaelseni (assembly GCA_963931845.1). Classification (NCBI taxonomy): domain Eukaryota; kingdom Metazoa; phylum Arthropoda; class Arachnida; order Araneae; family Salticidae; genus Maratus; species Maratus michaelseni. Next base: position 437,155,345 of record OZ007586.1, on the reverse strand, counting down.
AAAGTTTGTGACCTTTGGCATTCGTACAAAGCACTCTCTTTGCATCTAAGTACGTAGCTAGTTATCTGGGCGATCACTTACATCATTTTTATGAAGTTTTGCCACCCGGATAGAAATGGAATTAGAGGCTGGAAAACTTTTTCTCTCACAAGTTCTGTTGACAATCGCCTGGTTCGAGGAGAATTCCAATGCGGTCTCCTTATTGAAACGACGATGGATAAGCTTGGATTTAAATTCCATTCAACACCATTTACATACTCTGGAATATGGCGTGCAAGCACACCAACCCACAACAGCATTTTAAACTTATTTATATGAAGCTCTAGCAGATTTTTGACATGCCCTACCTCCTAAACACTTCTGTAGATTTGTTGAATCCATATCTGGCCATGTCGGAAGTCATTATCAAGGCCAGAGAAGCAACAACTTGTTACTAATCAGATATCCCTAATTCAGAGCCAGTTAGTTCACTATATATAAGAGAGAGACCGAATACAAACGTTGACCGCAAAAAAATGTAGAAGGTAAAACATAAATAACGAAGTAAACATTAACTTCACTAGTTTTGGGTGTAAGGTGGCTATATTAAATCGTATGGTGGGAATGAAATTGAAAATACCTGACAATAAACAATAAATGCCCAGAAGAAAGGCAACTAAACTGCGTGATTGATGAACACCAAACACAGAATAATAACAAAGGTTCCTGAATTTAGTTCCAGGACCAGACACGCAAAGTCTCTGGTAAAATAAATAAATGAATAAATAGACTATGTTATTACGTTTGGTCATTGTGTCGTTGAGTTGACTTCCGACAACATTTAGTTAAATCAGGAGATCTTAACATGGAACCTACAAACTCCTTGGCCTTCTTTGCTCAAATTGGTTTGCCCCCGGAGATTCGCGGCGAGATTTCGGGGTTCCGTGAGATTGGATAAGAAAATCAACTCATTATTTTATTTTTAAGAACTATACAAATAATACGAATTAAGTCTTGCATTTCCTATTTTTTATAAATGTTTACAGCAAATTACAGTGATATACAGCCATCAGTTATAGAAATCATGGTTTAATAGATTAAATAACTTTGAATTTTTGGTAGCAAAAAAGTTTTCTCTGCGGTTTTATTTCTTATCAGTTTTTCTGATTACAGCTATTTTTAAATCATTCTGGTTTTATAAACGATTCATTTTTCATCTTTGTATAACGAATTTTGTAATTCAGGACGTAGATGACGTTAAAAATGTTTGGTTTATTGAAAAATTTCATATTATATTATAGTTTCATGTTTGATTTGTGGCCAATCAAAAATCCCCATAGTTCAAAAATTGTGAGTAAATGTTCATGATTTTCATTATTTGATGCAGCTGGTGCGTAGTAGAGTCTGTGCTGATCTCCTGAAGAAACCCACATATGTTCACAACGAGGCAAAAAGAGAACCGCGGACCACAAGACTATCATGCGATACGGCTGACGAACTTTCTGTTAACTCATCAGAAATATTCACTACGTCACCATATGATGAAGTATTGTTTTCTCAGATTAGATGCTCAATGATTGAATTACTTAACATTTTAAATAGTACACCTCGTAATACGTGCCACATGTGCAAACTTCTAGCATTATTTCATAAGGTGAAAGTATGTCTATTCTGATATACTGGTGAAAGTTTTCACATCTTACGAGTATTCAGAATACGACTGTGAGTACACTCTTATACAATTTTTTTTGTGACCCAGAGAATATGCCCGTATATCTATGTTTCTATACTTTACTGCATCAGGACTGAAATCGTATTTTACGATAACGTAGCGAGAAATTAAACGTAGTTTACTAAAAGTGTAAAACAATGTGACTTTGTAAAAAGCAATTGATATACCCTTCACATGGACGAAGTGTACCTTTTAATTTTTTTAAAAAATTTTGTTTGCTTTGAAGAGTTCAAATTACGTATATTTCTTCGAGAAATAATGTCATAATTTCACTTTCAATATCTACCGCTGGAATGCAATCGTAGCGCAGTATTGCAGTGTAGTCTTTAAAAAATATCACTCACACGATACTCGATGCTACGAAATGATGCGCTCCTGAAATGGTTAACATTCTGCATCAACATTATAGCAATCTATCTGTTCAGAAAGATGGCTCACTTTCATATATTGTTAGAGTTTAATACGACTGACTTAATCTTATAATTCAAATTTTGTCTTTTATAGACTTTTTAACACAAATACTGACTACAAGTGGAAGTCAGATATGTTCACACACGTCTCGAGGCTTGGAAAACAGTTCAAATGTGCAAAAGAAGTTTACTAGCAAGACCACAGAATATGCCCGATTTGTTAGCACCTCTGCAAATAATCCCTTTTAAAGAAACTGTTACCTGTTTTAGCTACATTCTACTTCTTCGTAGTTTGTGGCATTTATCCTCTCTTTTTTCTATTTATATCTCTGCAAATGTGATATCTGATCTCTTCAGCACTATGTTCAAGAACATAAATTCACGGAAATCCTTGTAATGTAGTAGACATGTATGCAATCTGTTTACAAGTCTGTAGTTTCATGCAATGGACATCCATATTTTTCTATTAATATATTTTTGCTTATTACGTCTATGTGACGTTAAAACTTTTATTCTTCGAATAGTGGAATGTAGTAATTACAAACTGTAGTTGAATATGAAGGTTCTCTTTATCACAGAAATGCGGTAGCTGTCATAAAATCATGTCTTGAAACGTTTATTTAAAATGTAAACATAGAGGACTCATTTTGCCATGAAAACGAAATTGCATTGTCGGAGCATAAAAAAGACTTTATCAGTGAGTTGGATAATCTGGTTGATATTTTAAAGATGGAAATAAGATAAAGATGTATCAGAAATAATATAAAATTTCTGACGAAATTAACAGAATGGAAGTCCTCCAATCTCTTGAAGAAACCAATATCTGATATTTAAAGAAGCATTTCTGAAGAAAAAATTTATTTTGCTGTCCATTTAAAAAAAGAAAGAAAGAAAGAAAGAAAGAACAATGATGCGCCAGAGATAGATTATGAAATACTTTCCAACACATTCAGAATGCGGTAACAAAACTTCCCCGTTTAATAGGCTGAAAGATGATATCTAAGTAAACAATTTGGAAAACGCATAACACATATGAAACAGAATTTTAGCATTTATCATCTATAATCGGTAAACTGTCCGAATTCTTATTTGCAGCCCTATATACGATCTATAAATTTGTATATACAACAAAGTATGCTAAAATTTAGTTCAGTTAGGAAACGCATAAAACAGTTGAAATTCCCCTTCAGCAATTTTCATCAATAAAAGGGAATGTACTCGAGTTATTTTGTGCAGCCCTGTATATGATATATCAAATTTATACACATCAAGTAATATACAAAAAATTACCTAACTTTAAAAACGCATACCACAATTGAAAATTCCCTTCCAGCAATTACAGCTTATAGACTGTACTGTAACCGAATTCTCTTGTGTGTACCAGTAAATAACGATGAATGCTATGCACACTATTTTCTACAGTAAGTAGCTTGTAGCCCACCTCACTGATGTCTATCAATTTCAATATGTTTGAAATAGTGTAACATCGTTAAAATTAATTACAAACGATTTTTCTCAATAGACCATAATGTAACGGGATTATTTTAAGTGCCCCTGTAAACGAATTAAAAATGCTACACACTTCAATTTCAACACCAATCATGAAAAAAGGAACGGTTTTTTGGAATCGCGTATGACTGGGAAGAGGTTATATTATATTTCCGTCAAATCTTGCTAGATCGAGAAACTCTTTTTTAAAGTGTAAGGTGATCCTCATGGGTGACTTCCGTGCAAAGTTCATCATTTTGGAGCAAATATCAATGGATCCCAGAAGTAGAACCTCTCTCTTCTACAACACGAAAGCAAATCTTGATATCATTACCAACCCGGAATGGTTTCCGACCTTCTTTCGATTACAAAGGAAGAGATTAAACGATACGTTGTGAAAACTACATCGCTGACTGGAAAATCTGTGATTCGGTAACACTTAGTGATCACAATGCCCTGACATGGGCCTATATGGTTAGGCAAGCTTCAAGGCTTTCAAGGTGCGCCAACAGTAGCTGGAGAACAAGGGAGTTTAGTTTAGGACAAGTTTATCCACGATCTGCAGACGACAGATCTGGCTGCGTACAATCACCATCCCTCGACTTGGGAATTGAGCAACTTGTATCGGCTTTGAAGATGCTTTGTAAAAACCTAACAAGCGCAAACATGCTATTTTCTAGGATGTGTGAAGGAGGACGGTTTCGCTGAAACGTTTCTACCAGCGAACGCTGTAGCCGTATCTTACACTATATGAGGGGGTTAGAATGACAGTGGAGTAAGTTAAAATTTTGAAAAATCTAGATAACCATATTTTTGATGAACGTATATTAATTTCTATTCAGTGTGACAGTCAAATAAGTCATAGTTCACTTAAGGTGTCGCGTGTCGCCATAGGGCAAAACCAGTTGGGCCGCTTAATGCAAACGTAATGCGACAAGTTTCACAAAACCTTCGTTTCTCAAATTACTAAATATTGACTTACTCCACTGCCATTCTAACCCGTCATATGGCAAAAGATGACTGGTCACTTGCGATTTTAGACGTTTTTTTAAATATCTAGAAAAATACATGAGGAATTATCCTGAAACTTCAGACGTGTAAACAACATAGTAGATGTCATATATTTCCACAAAGATTTTTTTCCAGAAATCCCATAGGGGACCGCCAGCAAATTGAAGAAAAACAAATATATTTTGGATAACCCTGTAAAAACTAATGTCGCAACAGCGTTGAAACTTTAGCACATGATTAGGAGGCTTCTTGTAATAAACTGTGTTAATTTTTATGAGGATATCATGTATACCCGTGAAAAAATTAAGCTTTTTATAAAAACAATCCCAGATTTCACCAAGTACTTTGCTTATAATTCGCAGAGTTCTTAATATAAAAGAATGTTTTTTTAGGGAACCATGACAAACGACATTATACAGAATACCCTGCAATCAGAATTAAAAAATAATAAATATTGGATGAAAAATGAGCAGGTTCACTAAATAATGTTTTATGCGCATCTGCTAATGCAATCAAAATATAATGTGCATAGTGTATTAGCTAATTGTATCGAGCAACTTTTGTGAAAGTCTCAGAAATATAGCTTGAAAATTCTGAAAGTGATCATCCATACAATAAGCTCGAAATCCGTTGTTTCCAAAAGGAAGCAAACAGATGAGGGGCTGTATAAAAATGTAGCAGTACGTGCAATATAGTGTATGCTATATTGGCACTAATCAACGAACACCCTCTGAAATGAAAGTAGAATCGTCCTAACGTCATCAATGACGTTCGTATGGGGATAAAAGGAAGGTCACTGCTCGTGAGACGTTTATAGAACCTGTAGAAGTAAAAATGAGTGGATGGCACGAGTTAAGCGAAGGCGAAAGGGGCATGATCATTGCAGCCCACCGTTTCGGGCATTCGAATCGACAAATTTCCTCCAAGTTCCAGATCCCACAGGTCACAGTTAGTGATGTTGCGGTTTAGTGGAGAAGAGAAAAAGCCCTGAAAGCGCAACCCCGACGACGGATGCAACGAAAAATATCGGAGAAGGACTGGCGATGTCTCAGACGTGTTGTGAAGTCAATTTGCCAGCATAGCCGCGCAGTTCCGTGTGGCATCTGTAAGTGAGAACAGCAACCGAACAATTCGTCGAGAGCTGCATGCTGTGAGATTTCATGGCCAAGCTGCAGTCCATAAGCCCAGGATCACAGCCATTAACGCGCGCCGACGATTACAGTGATGTACAACACGGCGCAAGTGGACAATGGACGAGTGGCAGAGCATAATGTAGCGTGATGAATCACGCTTCACATCCTGGCATTCCGACGGACGCGTCTGGACCTGGCGAATGCCTGGTGAGAGCTATTTGCCGCAGTGCAATGTTCCCCCTGTTAAATTTGGAGGCGGCGGAATCATGGTTTGGTCTTGCTTTACGTGGTTTAGACTCGGTCCATTGGTCTTAGTGTCTGCAACCCTGAATGCCGAACGCTATGAAGCATTCTAGACAATTATGCGCTTCCTACCCTTTGGCAAATGTTCGACAGTGGACCGTATGTATTCCAGCATGATAATGTCAGTGTACATACAGCGCACGTTATAAAACAGTGGTTTGGGGACATGGGTGTCCAAGAGCTCGATTGGACAGCCCAAAGTCCTGATATAAATTCAATTGAACATCTTTGGGAAGAGTTGAAACGCCGGTTGAGGGCTCGACCGCAACGCCCCACCACCAAAACCGAACTCTTCGCCATATTGCAGGACGAATGGAGGGCAATTTCGGAGTCAACCTACTGCACACTCGTAGAAAGTCGGCCTAGATCGAGGCTGTGATTACAACGAAAGGCGAGCCAATGCCATACTAACAGCGTCAACAGCGAACAGTTGATACTGGTGTATCCTTTTCAATTGTAAAATTGCAATTATATTTTCTTTTACATGTAAAGATTGTACATGTGGTTTAGTTCATTTATATTTGTAACAGATATGTAAACTATCACTAAAAACATAATTATTCAAAATGTAACTCATTGTATGTACTGTTTGAGTGCTTTAAAACATGCAGTGAAAGAAATATTACAAATTTACCCATTTACTCGCCACTCGGAATTTTTTTATAACATATACTATTAGGCTGTATCAAAGGTATTTTCGTTTTTGAATGCCTTCATAACAAAGCCTGGGCTGGCACTTTATCACCCCTGTTGTTGAACATAAGATGTTATTTAAGAGGATACGTGTCCTTCTAAATTCTATAATCATACAGGCTTTTTTCTTTCATTTTTAGGTTACATAAAGAGCGATACAAATGTCGAAATTTTATGCATCTTAAGGCAAGATTTTAAACTAGGCCTTAAAACCAATGAAGCTGTCTTCAAAACTCGTGCAGTTGGAGGCTAGGATAAGAATAGTGTCCGGACAGTTTAAAACAAATCCAAACGTTTCAAGAAAGGGGACCACAGCCTTGAAATCAAAACCAGAAGTGGCAGGCGAATTTTGATCAGTAGAAGAAAAAAAGAGGAGAATCCATACTCCTCAGTCAATTTTGAGGCTAAAGATTAACAGAACTACACATTAAACAATTATTAATGTTTGAATGTTGTTATGCATCAATGTATTAATGTTACAATGTCGTTTGTCATAGTTCCTGAAAAGAACATTCTTTTACATTAAGAACTCTGCAAATGATAAGCAAAACACTTGGTGAAATTTGGGATTGTTTTTATAAAAACCTTAATTTCTCTACGAGTATACGTGGAAAAAATGAACACAGTTTATTACAAGAATCCTCCTAATCATGTGCTAAAGTTTCAACGCTGTTGCGACATTAGTTTTTACAGGGTTATCCAAAATATATTCGTTTTTCTTCAATTTGTTTACGGTCCCCTATGGTGTTTCGAGAAAAAATCTTCACGGAAATATATGACGTCTACTATGCTGTTTACACGGCTGAAGTTTCAGAATAATTCCTCATGTATTTTTCTAGATATTTAACAAAACGTCTAAAATCACAAGTGACCGGTTATAATTGGCCATATAATGTATATGGAGAAGGAAACTTGAACCTTTCTTTAAGTCATACGTTCCTAAACTGAGGTCTGTGGGCTCTTTAGACGTCTGCAAAAAGGTTTCTGGGGGATCTGTGAGCTAGAGTCACAAACAATAAACCCATTGCATTTATGTTGGGAGTCTCTTGACCAGAGTAGGGCCTTGATTTGATTGGCAAAGGTAACCTTGGAACAAAAATGTTTAAGAAATTCTGTTTAATAAGGTAGTGGACGTAATATACGAAATGTGTGTTAAATGTATTGTCCATGTTTTATTTATTTTTATTATTAGCCTCTCATCTTTAATTCTCGTGATATGCATTTTTATAAGATGTAACGTGAATAAGAAATTGTGTTTACTGTTTGAATATTTTTTGTAGAAAAGGATAGAAATTTTTACTGCTGAATAAATTAATAGTATATTTTGAAAGCTTATGAGGTTAAATGACTTCTTTCCGTATGCTTTAAGTTATTAATTGTCGTCCGCATTATATTTTGAAAGATGAGGTGTTAAAATAAAATCTTTTTAAACGCTATAAGTAACATTTTTGGCGTCCGCCGCGACGAGACGAGATTTATTGAAGAAAATGTTTCAATCCGTGAAATATTTTTAAGAAGCCGGTTTAAAGTTTGTAGTAGAAGTGCTTGGTGAAACAATTCCGCAAGATTATACGATCGGAACACTAAAGAAAATTATTTTGAATAGTAAGGAATATAAACAAGATCCTGAGTTTGTACAAGGTATTTTATCAACTGCCGTTGCTGGAAGAAAAGAAAAAAATGCTGAGAAAAAGGATAGAGAAAGACTTGAAATAGAAAAAGAGAAGTCAGGGATAGAAAAGAAGTTAGATCAAGATGTAGAGTTAAAAAAACTGGAATTAAACCATCAATTAGAATTAGCAAGAATCCAGTCACAAAGGCAAATTCAAGGTGAGTACATTTAAAATGTTAATGAAACTAATGATTCTAAATGGAAATTTACGTTAACTAAGTTGTAATTTCGTCAATTTGATGGTGATGTAAAAGAGTGGCTACCATTCTTGAGTCAATTTGAACAGATTCATACTGATGAGAATAGTGTGCCCGAAAATAAATTCCAGTATTTGATTCAAGTAACAGTAGCTGGATCTAGAGCGAGAGAAGTTGCAGATAGTTTTCCACCAACTGGCGCTAACTATGTTAAAGTATTTAAGAGCTCTTGAGACATTTGAAAGCACAACAGATAAATGTGATTCAATATTATATCCAATGGTATAATCTTTTTTTATTGCTAAATTTTTGAAAGCGTGGAATAGGACACACACAGCTTCTGCTATTTCTGATCCATAAGAATGCCTGGATAATTTAAAGAAGTTTATCAAAAGTGAAGTTGAAGGAGATGAAATAATTAATTTAGCAGTGACAGATTTTGACTTGGTGAAAAAAGATGACGATAGGAACTTTAGAAAAAGGAAAGGTTAAACCGATGTTTCTAAACATTTACCAACTGCTTCTACTCTATTAACAACTTCTTCAAAGCAAGACTTAAGGAAAAATTGTGTTTTTTTTTGCAATGGGAGACATCTGAGTTCAGAATCAATCAAGACTCAATTTGAACAGATTCATACTGATGAGTGAAAGTTTATCAAAAGTGAAGTTGAAGGAGATGAAATAATTAATTTAGCAGTGACAGATTTTGACTTGGTGAAAAAAGATGACGATAGGAACTTTAGAAAAAGGAAAGGTTAAACCGATGTTTCTAAACATTTACCAACTGCTTCTACTCTATTAACAACTTCTTCAAAGCAAGACTTAAGGAAAAATTGTGTTTTTTTTGCAATGGGAGACATCTGAGTTCAGAATCAATCAAGACTCAATTTGAACAGATTCATACTGATGAGAATAGTGTGCCCGAAAATAAAGCCCGGAAGATGACGGAAGATGACGGAAGATAAGTTTTACTGAGAAGCAGAACATATTGAAGGACAAAAGATGTTGTTTTTATGTTTAGCTTCAGGCCACATAACGAAACAATCTAAAGCTATCCTGAGGTGTTAAAATAACATCTTTTTGAACGCTTTAAGATTTTTGGCATCCGCGACAGGATCTGAAGTGTTACATTTGTGATAAAAAACATGCGTCTATGATGTATCAAATGCTCGATAAAAACAAAGTAAATGAGAGGACAGAGGAAGAAAAGTCGCCTGGAAATGAAGTAAACATGGCTAATTTCTGTAGACATCCTAAGGTCTTTCTTCAGACGCTCAAGGCAAAAACCATTTCTGACAGTAAAAAGAAAGTTGTTCGACTGATTTTAGACTCAGGTTCTCAGAGATCGTATATTTCAAATCATTTAGCCGAAGAAATGAAATATTTGCCTCTTCAAGAAGAAAAAGTTGCTCATTCTCTTTTTGGCGGAGTCATAACAAAGGAATATAATCATAACTACTACAAGATAAGATTAAGTGATTTGAAAGAAAATTCTAAATGAAATTTTGAGGTTTTGGATCAAAACATTATCTGCGAAAATGTTATGCCTGTAGGGAAAGGGTCCTGGTTTAAAGAATTATCGGAAAAAGACGTCACTCTGACGGATATTCACAAACGTCACTCTGAATAGATTCAGGAATCTGAGACTCCTGAATCTATTCAAGTGTTGATTGGAGCCGATATAATTGGAAAATTACTGACAGGTCGTAAGATATGTTATCGTTTGGACTAGTAACAATGGAAACACATTTAGTGGACCTTAATATGAAAATTGCCTCAAGATAACTCATCTAAATAAAAGTTAGCTCTATCAGTGATATCTATCTATGTTCGTAAAAGAAACAGATATTATAGATTTATCGAAATTAGATTTACGTGGAATAAATGATCCAATTGAAAAAAAATCTAAAATGGAGATTGATTGTCAGGTAAAGGAACATTTTTTAAGACCGTAAAAATGAATGAAGCATCGTTATGAATATTTTTTTTGCCATGGGTGGAAGGTATACTAACTTTACCCGATAATTTGAGCTTAACCAAGAAAAGATTAACTAATGTAACAACCAAGTTGCTTGCCAACAACCTTTAACAAAAGTATGAAAAAGTGCTTTTAGGGTGGCTTGATGATAAAATTATTGAGGAAATTTCCGAGTTTGAAATGAATCTTTATGGAAACTATTTGCCTCCTTGACCAGTAATAAAAAAAAGCAGTACAGCTCATTCATTCAGTTTTTAATGCATCAGCTAGAATTCAGAACCATCCATCGTTGAATCAGTGTTTGCATTGTAGACCAAATCTCACTGAATTAATTCCTGACATTCTCTTACGATTTAGAGAAAAGAAATTTTGTGTTGTAGCTGATATCAAAAAAGCATTTTTTAAAATAGCTGTTAGCAAAGAAGATCGGGACTTTTTGTGTTTCTTGTGGTGAACTAATTCAGAAGAAAGAAATATTAGAAAGTTTTGACATACTAAAGTCGAGTTTGGATTCAGAATTTCCCCGTTTCTTCTGGCTTCCGTCATAGAATATCACATTAAAAACAATGAAGAATACGACCCCAATCTTAAACAGCAATTACTGAGAAGCTTTTATGTTGACAATGTCGTTGCTAGTATCCCTACGCAGAAAGAATTGGAAAGGTTTATTGCTGATTCTAAGTGTTTTGTGGCTAAAGGTTGATTTGATTTGAGAGGATGGGAACACACAGAAGAAAGAAAGAATAAGGAAGATGGCGAAGAAACTGTTGAACTGGGATTACAATGGAACAGATTTCTAGACGTTTTAAAAGTTAATGTAAGATGGACGAAACATATAAATTTAGAGAAAAATTTAGAGAAAATAACCAAACGAATCATGCTATCAGTTGGGCATAAAGTTTTTGATTCAATTGGTTTTACTTCTCCTGTTATAATTTGTCCCAAGGTGATGTTACAGAAAACACGGAAAGAAGGTATCACCTTGAATGAAGAAATATACAAATAATCTAAACGATGAGTTTATTGAATGGTTTTGCAAATTAAATATTTTACAAGAAATTCAGATTCCTAGATATATTCAGTTCACATCAGATAATTTGAAACGTTGTACTCTACACACATTTTATGATGAAAGTCAGTATGCGTATTCTGCTATTATATTTTTGAGGATAGCAAGTGAAGATCGTGTAGAATTATTCATTTTCCTCCTATACCGCATCGGTTCTTTAAAATGCTCAACTATACCCAGAATGGGACTTTTAGCTGCTTTGATTGCTGCCAGATCGGCTAAATCAGTAATTGACGCATTGGGCTAAATATATATGGAGAGACATTTTTGGAGCTATTCCACGACGGTGCTTGCACGAATATCGAGAAGAGAGAACTGGTCTGTTTTTGTTCGAAACAAAGTTCAAAAAATAAAAAAAAAATTGAGTAATCCTAATTTATGGAAACATTACCTGATGAAATTAATCCAGCAGATCTGCCATCTAGAGGCTGTAATACCCTGTTCACATCGGACATTTAAGATATCTTAGATCGCCATTTTTGAGGTGGTACCTCCCCGGAATTGAATACCTGTCCACACCGCCAAATGCATTTAAGATAACTCACTCAACATCACCGTGTCCAGTGCGCATGCGCATATGTTAAAAGCAAACTCAACAGCCAATCAGCCTCCAGAGCCAATCAGAGTGAGCGGTACTGACTGTATCTAGCAATGAAAAGTTCGAACTCACTAAGTGAGTTTCTGGAACTCACTCAGTGAGTTCAGCGGTCTAAGATATCTTAACTATCCGATCTGAACGTAGTATAAAGCAAAGCAACTGGTATCTCTCAAATGGTAGGAGGGCTTCAAGGGTGGGTCACATTTGCTTAGAGGTCCTGAAGAATATTATATATATGAATTTCACGTGTCAAAACATAAACGAAGTAGAAATTGAAAAAGAAAAATTGAAGTCTACAAAATTACTGTTAAATGTTGATGAATGTCCAGAAAAAACCTGGTACTACCGGTATTTTTCCAGTTATAAAAAATCGTGCGTCTTTTTGGTTGTATACTCCGTTTCAGACATAATTATTGTAATCCAAAGGAACAAATTAAAGAAGAATTGACAAGTCATGAATTTAAGAAAGCAGAAATGAAGATAATTTGTATATACAAAAGGAATGTTTTGCCATGAAAGCGATGAGAGATTAAAAATTCTTGAGGCGTTTAAAGATGAACAAGACATAATATGTATAAAGACTAAATCATATATTGACAAGACAATATGTATTTCCTTACACCAGGACTCCCAAATGTTCCGCTTTTTGAATACCAGTATTTTCTAAGGAAAAATTTATTTTTAGATTTTTCTTGCAAATTTCGTAGAAACATACCCTAAAGGTTATTTCTATTGCAAATGTTGTAGAAACCTACCACGAAAAGTTTTCTTAGAATATACTGGTATTCAAAACGCGGACCATTTGGAGCCCGTTACACGTATGGTTGTTCCTTCAAATCATGAACTTATCAAACTATTAATTTTACATTGTCACCTCAAAAACTGTCATGCAGGTCCTCAGATTCTTTTAAATTTGCTCAGAGAAAAATACTGGATTCTGAATGGAAGAAGAACTGTTACCTCTGTTTTATCCAAATGTTTCATTTTTAAAAAGATTTAATTCTAGTAATTTGGAATCATCTTCTGTTTCTCTGCCAGAAAATCGAGTAAAAGATTCAGCAGTATTTTAAGTTATCGGCATTGATATGGCTGGCCCCCTGTTTCTTAAAAATAATCAAAAGAGTTTGTTTATCATATTTACATGCGCTATCTACAGAGCTGTGCATTTTGAACTTGTTACTTCAGCATCTACAGCGGCTTTTTTATGGCTTTAAGAGGATTTGTATCCCGCAAAGGAAGATGTTCTATATTGCGACAAGGGTTCTAATTTTATCGGTGCAGCTGATCTTTTGAAAATATTGAAGTGGAGTCGCATACAGAAGTATGGAGCAATCAATCTAATTGAATGGAAATTCAACTCACTGACTGCTGCATGGTGGGAGAAGCTCATCAGACTGATGAAAGATCTATTGAAAAGAGTCTTCGGTCAAGCCTGTTTGAACTATGAAGAGATGATAACTGTATTAGCTGACTGTGAAAGCATTATAAATTCTCGACCACTAACTTACATGTCAGAGAAAGAATCTATCCAACCCATATCTCCGGACATATTTTTGAAAGATATTCATGGGTGTGGTTTACCAGACGTTGATGCAGTCGAGGAAAATTCTCTGGCTAGAAGACAAATATAGGCAAGAACTGCAATTGGGTTTTCTTATCCAACGGCCTTATGGGAGAAGATTTCAGCGTTCAGTTGCTGTAAGAAATATAGTCTTAGTGGGAGCAGATAACAAGAAAAGGATTAATTGGCCATTAGAACTTGTTACAGAGCTCATTCGTGGCAAAGATGGAAAAGTTCGTCTTTTGGAGTTACAAACGTCTCATTCGCAGATACTTTGGCCTGTTCAAAGAATTTATCCTCTGTAAATGTCACCGAGTGATTGTACCAAATGTATTTTTCCTAAACCAACTTTGAATGAAACTTAGGTTGAGCTTTCAAAGGACGAGTCACAAGTTAAAAAGAGTAGATCTGGTAGAATAATAAAAATGCCAGAGAGACTCAGTTTATAATGTTCATGTAAATGTATTTATTTAATGTTAAGTTTTCATTATAAGACATAATCAAAAGTTGGGAGGATGTTCAATCTATTGTCCTTGTTTTATTTTTTATTATTATTATTATCCTCTCATCTTTAATTCTCGTGATATGTATTTTTATAAGATGTAACGTGAATAAGAAATTGTTTTTATTGTTTGAATATTTTTTTGTAGAAAAGGATAAAAAATTTTACCTTTGAATAAATTATTATTATTTTGAAAGCTTAAGAGGTTAAATGTCTTCTTTCCGTATACTTTAAGTTATTAATTGACGTCTGCATTATATTTTGAAAGATTAATTCTCGTGATATGTATTTTTATAAGATGTAACGTGAATAAGAAATTGTTTTTATTGTTTGAATATTTTTTTGTAGAAAAGGATAAAAAATTTTACCTTTGAATAAATTATTATTATTTTGAAAGCTTAAGAGGTTAAATGTCTTCTTTCCGTATACTTTAAGTTATTAATTGACGTCTGCATTATATTTTGAAAGATGAGGAGTGAAAATAACATCTTTTTGAATGCTTTAAGTAACATTTTGCATACCGAAATAGCGTCATTCCGGAGATTCTTATCTGACGAACTCGCTATGGACAGATTAGGTAAGGGCAGCTGTGAGTTGATACATGGTAAGAGGAGGTGGGAAGGACTGTTTGTTCCCCAGGTAGACCAACGATATTGCCCAATATCAAAATGTAATATCGGCCAATATCAAATTTTGATATTGGCCAACGTTAAATACCCCCCCCCCCCCCAAAAAAAAAAAAAAAAATAATATTCAGGAATACTACTTTTTGATATCTGCCAATGTTGGCCAATATTTTCCGACATCTCTGAATTTCATTTTTTGACATTAAGTGATATCATTTCCAACCATTGCTAAATAAATATCTCCATTTGACATCAAGCGATATATTTTTCTAACATTCCTGAATAACATTTTTATATATTAAAGACGTATTTTTTTCATTGCTGAATAATATTTTGAAATATCAAAGAATTTATTTTTCGCACCCAAATGCCGTGCACAGAAACCCTCCCTGCACAAGGTGAGATATCAGCTCAAGCAAGAGAAATCTAGTCTCGCTATGTAAGAAGACCATGGTAAACCCTGGTTCTTACAACTTATTTTGTAAGAAATTATTTTAAAGCACGTAAGAAATTTGAAACTTAGAAAATTATAGCAAATAAGAAATTTTAAAGCTTGCTGTCTTAAAATTCATGTGTTCCTCTTGCATAAAACTATAAAGAAAGGTTTTAACAACCCCATACTTTGAATGTTGCTTTTTAAGAAATTAAATATATATTTTCCATTAATTTTAAGTCATAAATATGTGTACATTTTTTTAAAAAAAAATTGATGCACACATACAAGTTAGCACACACATAAATTAGCCCTAAAATCTTATTATTATTATTTTATATATTATAATTATTACTCAGATGAATAGTGTCTAATTAAAAAAAACAATTAACTACTTTTGAAACTAAACTTGTGTTCTTTCAATAATGAAAAGTAAAATTCTTATAAAAGTCGAAAATTCGAAAGCATTAAAAAAAAAAATAAACAAGCATACATTTAAGAATTACATAGATTTTTTTTCATATAAAAAAAATATTAAAAAAAGTATAAAAAACATAGTGTAAAAATAGTATAGAAAAATCTTTATTTTTTTTTTATAAAACTGACAATTTTCCAAATGCTTTTTTTTAATATATAAATAACTATAAATTCCTACAGAAAATATTTATATAGGCATTTTCTTTCTGTGCAACTTTCACGACAGACGCCTCCTTCAAATGCACTTCAGCGAAAAATATACAAATGGGCGGTCCTTTAGAATTTCCCGTTCATTTCACTCGAGATTACAAAATTCGTCAGGTAGGCTGAATGTCGAAAGATATCTTGAAATGTCCGAAAAATGATATTGTTTTTCACGAATGTTGATAGATATTTCTGAATGTTGTAATTGTAATATCATTTTTACGACATTGACCAATGTAAACCAAATATTAAAAATAAGAAATTAAAGAATCAAGTTTTTTGAAAACGGCAAACTTATTAAATTTTATCGTTTAGAATTCTATTTCTGTATTAAAATGTTATAAGAAACGCAAAAAACTCGTTTGAATGCTTTCTTTTAAAAACTATTTTTAAGTTATGTCTGTGAATATCGGCAGATGGTGTATATTTGAGGTATGACATTCAGCGACTTTCGAAATATTGGCCAATATTGCGGTGGATATTGGCCAATATCGCTGTGCTACCTGGGTCTGGCACAAACCTCGGAAGGCGAAGGGTTATTTTCCACCTGGAAAGGTACTCAGGCGCACTTGCATGATAACACTCCCGCCAAGCTGATAATGTCTCACAAATCTCAATAATCAGCACTTCTTATTCAGATCTGTTTGAAATTGAGGAGCTGGAGTTTGTAATATATTCTCAGGTGCGACATGTGCCTCGCATTCTCATGTGCAGTTTCAGACATGCAGACATGCATTCTCAGGTGCAGTTCAGGTGCGACATGTGCCTATATATGGTCATACCAAGGCAACACTAGATACCGGGCTTGCTCATTCACTCTCATAACTTCACAAATAGTGGCTGACCGTGACCAGCGATTGGTACAAAGCGACGCGTCCATCGTTTTGTGTCACCACCAAATAAGTCACCCAGCCACGATGAACTCAGTCTCGAAATCATCCTTGAGGTCCTTTGGCACCTCTCAATGTGATTGCTTTCCTGATACAATCACTGCCTCGAGAATCTTGTTTCCCACTGAATTTCAGTTTCTTCCTTTGAAATAAATCGATAATTTTGAACTCTGGGGATCGATAATTTTGAACTACTTCAATGTCGGTGTTTAACAAGGATCGTTTCTATGTCCAGTCCTACGGTTGGTTCTTGTAAAAAGTTTGCACAAATGGTCTGGAGAATATGAGGCATGGACTACCCAATTTTTTTCCAATGATATTTCTTAAAGCACAAAGCCCGACTGTCTACAGCTTTGCATACATCGTTCCGCCCTATTCTCTCTAAACTCCATCGGTGGGCCACTGAATGCAGCTTGCAGTTCAGGTGCGACATGTGCCTATATATGGTCATACTAAGGCAACACTACATACCGGGCTTGCTCATTCACTCTCATAACTTCACAAATAGTGGCTGACCGTGACCAGCGATTGGTACAAAGCGACGCGTCCATCGTTTTGTGTCAATCGCTGTATGTCTTTTGTCGTGGCGAACCACCTTTTGTGACATCATGTTAATGAATGAGCAAGCCCGATATCTAGTGTAGCCCTGGTCATACCCTCACAGAGAAAGATCAAACACATGCCCTTGCGGATCATCTCGATCAATGGTCATAAAATAACACTTGTTCTCCGATGAAATACACCAGTGTAATGATCTCTTCAGATTACAGTCGGATGCCTCTCCTGAACTGCATCCAAAAGGCAATTAGCGTACAATACAAGCTTAGCCGACTTACAGCAGCCACATAGTTCTGAGTAGAGTTGCAAAGGCTAGAAAAAACCCGGTTTGAACCTGGGAATAAACCGGGTTTTTTGGGAATAAACTTGTTTTTTTTGGGGGGGAATAAACCAGGTCTTTTGGCAATAAACCTGGGAATAAACCGGGTCTATTGGAAATAAACCTGGGAATAAACCGGCATGTTACACCGGCATGTTATGGGCATGTTTACAATCAAACACGTCCGTCAACCAATCTACCATTACATTGTGGTCGTAGGAACATTGCAGGAACCATCCTAGCGACCTTGGACAATTATATCATAGTCCTGTTAAAGGTAGACAATCAAATGGTCAGGACTCAAGTGCACAGTAGTAGTCATAAAAAACGACAGTTAACAGTTGCAGTTAGCTATAAAGCAAACAAACAAATCCGATTTCCCAACCACGTGATCACTTTACCCAACAAAATTCTCCAGGTAATGTGGGTTGCCGAAATCTGGGTAATTTCCGGCTCTGGACACTATGGGTAACCCGCAAAAAGTCAAGTGAAAAAGTGGTGCAAAAAGTCACGTCTCTGAACGATTCGGGTTACCCATGTGTTATCCTATGTAACTCGAGGTGCGGTCTGTGGACGCGCCCTTTGTCACATGACGATTTCTCGGGCTTGTTTTTTCCCCGAAAATATCCCAATTTCCCCCCCAAAATTAGCGGAAATTTCCCTTGTTCCAAAATTTCTGCGATTTTTGCAGTTCTATCCATATGTCACTAATGGCTACTTTCTTATGTATAAAGCGACTCTAGTTTACACTATTGCTTAAAAAATGGTACAGTTTTACGTTTTTCCTCCCCCTTCGAGATGTATATATACTTTACTAAAAGTAGTGTTCAGACTGAAAATAAAGTCCATTTTAAGAACAACTAATTGATAATGAGTAAACTGGAAAAAGTTTTTTCAATACAAAAAAGTGATTTTGAGTAAAATAAGAAGTTAAGTAGGATTATCTAAACAAATAATGAATTTTAATTAGAAAGTACTGATCAATAAAGGAGCAGGTTCTAAAGATTAATTACGACAGAATAGTAATTAATTGTAATCGATTTAAGAGGGTTTTTGCTAAAATGTATCGAGTTAGTAAGTTTCTTTCTCACTGAATTTAACATTATACACACCATGTGAATAATAAATGACGAGTTATCACAGTCTCATTGAGCGCGTTCAGAGACCGAAACGCGTGTTACTTGTATAATTGGGGAATGACGTCATCTGATTTTCTCAGGGTAAAGTTGGATTAAAACGGCTGTGAACGCTTTTGGGTAAAGTTATGGGCATGTTTACAATCAAACACATCCGTCAACCAATCTACCATTACATTTTGATTGTACGAACATTGCAGAAACCATCCTAGCCGACGTTGGTCAATTATATAATAGTCCTGTTAAAGGTAGACGAATCAAATGGTCAGGACTCATGTGTACAGTAGTACAGTAGGAGTCATAAAGAACAACAATTAACAGTTGCAGTTAGCTATAAAGCAAACAAGCAAATCAGATTTCCCAACCACGTGATCACTTTACCCAACAAAATTGTCCAGGTAATGTGGGTTACCCGAAGTCTGGGGGTAATTTCCGGCTCTGAACGCTACGGGAAACCCGCAGCAGAAAACTTGAGTGTGACTTTACTATGTATTACTGATGTATTACTAATGAACTAACGTGACTTTTTGTCACATGATATCGGTCTCTGAACGCTTCGGATTACCCATGTGTTGCCCTATGTAACTCGGGGTTCGGTCTGTGAACGCGCCCATTGTATAAAGAATGTGACCCAAGCGAATTTTACACTGCTTAGTGGGATTTTTTTTCATGTACAATCCTCTTGTTTGAAAAACTGATTGCTGCATTTTTGGATTCAATTCTAACATACAATGCTAAAATGTTATGAGCTTCATTCATATAAAGTCAGACGGAGACGGGGCTAACGAAAATGCAGATTGCCACACTACGTTACATGTGACCTCTTGAGTCACACGATGCTCTTTTCGTAATTAGAGTTGCAAAAAGCCGGTTTATTCTCCGGTTTATTTCCAATAGACCTGGTTTATTCCCCCAAAAATCGGTTTATTCCCAGGTTTAAACCGTGTTTTTTCTAGCTTTTGCAACTCTATTCGTAATGCAAGTGCTGGAAAAGCGCTAATTCAGGTGTACGAAAACAGCATCACACGTGATTCTAGCGATACGAAGGGAGACGAACGCGAAACGCAGCGCGGCAGCCTGTCTTTTTCGTCAACCTCGAGACGCGGGCACATGGGGTAGTTGCGAATGATGTAATGAAATCAACCGTGAAGGCCAGAAACAAATGGTTGTCACGCTTACGTATTAAATAAAACAATTGCGATTGATGCCTGAGAGTAACGTGGAGAGTATATTCAATAGATCAGTTTCAAATGACGGCACACTCTAACAATAAACTTAACAGCCTGGTGGGCATTTTGTTTGCCCACTGGTTTTTGACGATTTTGATTGGTTGGGAGGTAATACTGGCTAACAAACTGACGATTTCTGTTGGTTGGATACAAACTGAAGGATTGTAATCAAGTGGTTGAAACTGATTCATGATTACTATGTTGATATCTAGGGTGCCTTTGTATGAGAGTGGCGATATACGCACAGGGCACATGCATAGCCTGTGCTTAGACAGACGTTTTCGTCCGAACAATGGCAAACCTACATTCCAGAACTTAGCGATACTCGTCTGGACGAGTTCGATTAGAGAAATGAGACTAGGGTGCCTCTATATTAAAGTGGTTACATATAGGATATAAAATTTTATTGGTTGAGAGGATTTCGGACAAATCGGATCGCCAAATATCTTGGCGAGCCCGCCATTATCGCCAAACTAATGTTTGTTAACTCATTCATCTAATCGAACTCGTCTAGGCGAGTATTGCCATGTTCTGGAAATAGTTTAGACAAAAGCTTTCGTCGGAGTACAATTTGAGCATGCGCTCTGCGCGTATGTCTCCATTCTCATACAGATGCATCCTAGTAAGACAAGTTAACAAGCATAGCTTGGCGATAATGGCAAGTTCGCCAAGATGCTTGGCAATTTTTTTGTCGAACCCGCATGTTGCCACTCTAATATAGAGGCACCCCATTGACATCAGCACGCACCTTCCGAGGCTAACGAAAAAGAAAGGCTACCGCGGTGCTTTACGCATATATTTTTTTACAGACCGCCGGAGTCATGTGATGCTTGAATACACCAATGAAGGTGTACGAAAAGAGCATCACGTCACTCTAGCGGTCTGTAAAAAAAGGTAAGTGGAATGCACCGCGGTAGCCTGTCTTTTTCGTTAGCCTCGGCACCTTCCCAAGTAAACAAGTAACATGTGAAGAATTTTGCTTTGCCGTCTTTTAGAGTTGCAAAGGCTAGAAAAAACCCGGTTTAAACCTGGGAATAAACCGGTTTTTTTGGGAATAAACCATGTCTTTTGGCAATAAACCTGGGAATAAACCGGGTCTATTGGAAATAAACCGGCTTTTTGCAACTCTAGCCGTCGTCCAACATTCAATACACAGTACTTTTCAGAATATACAGGTATAGCACTCGTATATACCACTGAGCGACTTCTGTGTTACATAGTAATACATTAAAACCTGTTGAGTCGGAATCGTAAGGGAACGGGGAAAATATCGTGTTAGATAGGTTTGTCTTAGAAAGTACATTTTTTATGAATAAATTAACCCTTTTCGCCGAGACCAAGAAAATTTTCCATTTAAGACAGGAAAAAACTCCATTATATACAGTCTATGTTCACTGTATTATTATGTAGTTCAGTATTATTATGTTATCAGTGGTCTATATCCGCAGTGCAAGGGCTATTGTCAATCGTGGATGTTTATTGTTCTTTTGTGCGAATTTTGGGGAAAAAAAATGCATGAATATATTCGCTAACTGAGTAGAATCTTGTAACATCTTTTACTGCTTTCGCCCTCCCCCTCCTCTTAAATAATTAGTATGATGACACTAAATGTTAAAAATAATTTGAAAGCTCTACTAGAGTAGACTGAGTTTTTCTTCCTTTGTATATACAAAGAAAAAATCCTCCCTTTTCTCTCTAAATATATTTGTACAGTACAGTTTTTGCAAATATATTTACACATTAGTTTCTCTGTAAGTTTATTTACAGAGAAAAGAAACTTTCGCTTTGAAAATGTACTTTTTTTTTTTTTTTTTTTTTTTTTTTAAGGGACATATTTTCTCACTAGCTTTCTACCTCATCAGAAAAGAAAATTTTTGGTTTTTCAAATTTATTGCAAAAATCATAAAATGTAAAATTTTAAAACTTTGGATTTTAAGGATTTTTTTTTCTATTTTTTTCTTTCATTAGTTTCGTTTTCTTTCTTTCATTGCAACTTGTCTTGGTTCCCCCATTCTTCTTAAATGAGATGGCAATGGATACGAACTACGGTGCAGAATTGAAAAACGTAGTATATATATATTTTCTGAAATTGAAATTATCATCCGAAATGAAAATCCAGAGCATACCATACAGTTACGCTGCAAAAAATAATTCCTTTAAAATGCCAGAACACATAAAAAAAAAAAAAATTCTTCTTTCTTCCGAATAAAGTTTTATTATAAAGTGTTTTCAAACTTTACTTGCATCTTTAAAAAAAACTGTTTTGAAATTTGTGAAAACTATCTTTAGAATTTTCTTTGTGCGTTAATTGCGCTAATACTTGAATCAATATCCCCCCCCTTTTTTTCCTCTAAAAGTTGCCGGTTGAAGATGATAAATATGATAACAAAAGAGGGGAAGAGAAGGTATTTGATAGATCTGATATGTCAGCAGATCAATTCTTCATTCTCCCCCCCCCCCCCTAACTTTATAAATTAGCCCCTGAAGCACAAGTAGAAAAGGAGAGGTTATGTGGGCAATATCTTAAATATATT
This sequence comes from Maratus michaelseni, assembly GCA_963931845.1. Classification (NCBI taxonomy): domain Eukaryota; kingdom Metazoa; phylum Arthropoda; class Arachnida; order Araneae; family Salticidae; genus Maratus; species Maratus michaelseni. The sequence continues at coordinate 437,132,613 of OZ007586.1, read as the reverse complement.
CAGCCGTGATTTTTCGAAAGTGACATCTTCAATAGTTTAACAACGAGTAAAAGTAGATATGATCATTTTGTTAATGATAATGAATAATGATTGATCTTGACATTGATTAATTTTCTTTTTCAATATATTTTAATCTTAAAAAAAATGAAGTTTATGAATTATATTTACTAAATAAAGATTATTAAAAAATTGTCTATAGATTATATAAATAAAAATAAAATACTTCGTTTTGTTTTTTTGCTTTTAATGCCGAATTTATTCAGCACCTGCTTCTTCCGGAACAGAATATTTGGAATCTCAATGGCAGATGCTACAGCTTACTTCATTGGCTGCTAATGCGAAGACGTCCAATAACAACAACGCTTTCATCTTAACAAAGGCTGTTCCGAACACATCAGAGTTGGCTATCCTAAAAAAATATTGGGTATTATTTGGTGTGAGGTTTTATTTTCGAAATCCCGTTGTATTATCAGAAATTATTAATAAATCCTAATTAGTCGTAACATCCATAAATCGTTTATTTGCAGGTTAGCTACAATACGCTTAACGAATGTTGGTAATACTTGTTTTGGCATGCGAGTTTTGTTTTGCTGTCAACTGAAGTTTTATCGGTAAGTTTTTTGTTTTTATGTTTCAACCGCATTTTATACATGGCAAATGCATAATTATTTTGTTTAGGAATGTCGTGACAGTTATTTGAAAGCATTTTATGAAGAATTTTATTAGTGTTTTACACTATTCCACATTAATTTATCTGAAAATGTTTTCTGTTTACACTTTTTGAATATTAACCCTGAATGATAAATCGATGTAAAAACACTTAAATTTTCCATTATTAGTATTAATCTAACATATTAAAAACTTTCTGTAGTGTTTCGGAAACTGGAAATGTGTTGTTTATTTTGTCAAGTTAAAAAATGTGACAGTAGTTCGCGTTTTTGTGTGTGGTGCCCTGAAAAAATCACTTTTTCTATTAAGAAACGATTTTATTAATAACCTTTGTGACAAGCCCTGTTGGTCAACAATTCATTAGTGCTCGTTAATTTAAGTAATCTCCTCGCATTTATGTATAAATGTGTATTTACGAATGGTTTTTTTTTTTTGAGTGAAGTTATATCTCGGTATTAATTTTTATGTAAACAATGAATGTCATAACTTTTGCTATATGATTCTTAATTTAACTTACAATGTTTCTGTAACTCCTAAGTTAATGCTTCTTTTCCCTGCTTCTCTTTTCTTGTTTGAATTTATTTATGTTATCACTGCATATCAATAATCAAATATTTAAATATATTTGAAGTTTCATTATTTTTAAATTCTAGATAATTTCGAGATTTATCTTTAGTATTACAATGGATATTGTTGTAATTTTGAGTTTTATATAACTATTCACACAACATTTAATCAATTTTAATTTTAAGCTTTTGCAGTCAAAGTAATGGAGGTTTGCATTTCACTTACAATTTTACAAGCCAGCTTTATTTGCTGATTTTGATACTGTGTGTTGGTGAACATGAAAATGCCAGTCAGTTGAAAAAAATCAATGAGTCTGTTTTTGACAAAAAAAAAAAAAAAAAAAAAAATCTCTTTTATTAAACCATTGTCATGTTGCACTCATATTAGTGGCTTCTGTAATTGGAGACTATCACTAGCAGTTACCATAAATAAATGTTATGAAAACTGAGATATCGCATTTGTTTATCTATTTTTTTTTGTTCCTTCAAAACAGTTTATGCTTTTTATGGAAAACTGGCGAGTTTTCTCATATAAATAACAATCAAAAGCATAAATACAATTAAATTTTTCTAATGAACAAAGGCAGGGTAGGCTATTGAGGATGAATATATGAAAATTGCAAAAGGTCAATTCTTTATAACAAATTGCAATTGAATTTATCAAAAACTTTTCCATCTGAATCTGAGCAACTAAAACAATCCACATCCAGTATTTCAGAGTTGCTTTTATTCCTGGTAAAATGGTAACAAGAATGGGTTAAGGGAGAGCACACAATAACATTGATATATTTTCAAAAGCTAATTTATTTTGGGTGGGGGGTGGAGTCGGTTGTTTAATAGTTATAAAATTTGGAGTCGTCTCATTTTGCGATTGTTCTGGGATTAACTATTAAAGTGTTGTGAATGCAAACCTTGAATTATTGTTAATAATGTTAACTTATTCAGAGTTCTCTTATCATTGTTCAATAGAGCTAATTCATAAGCAGTTAGCTTTAAAGGTATAGTTACAATTAAAAAAAAAAAATGTTTCAACTGTTGTTCTTCAACATCAAAAGCCATTTATGTATAAATAGTTTTTTTTTTTTTTTTTTTTTTTTTACACAATTTTGATTTTTATATGCAGTATGTGGTCCTTGGATCTTAGAGCATAAAAAGTTTTTCTAAATATAACAAATAAAACAGTAAAAAGTCCATTCTTCTATGACCAAATCTTAGTTATGATGCTTTTAATTTTATGAATTTTCAGTGTTTTCTGGCACTAAATGCATTTACCATTTTTAGTAATTTAATTTAATTAAAATAGTGATTGGTCTTTATGTAATCCTTATGTGCAAAAACTGGTTGATGTGACAGCAAACTGAACCAACCAACCATCACACACACATATATATATATATATATATATATATATATATATAGAGAGAGAGAGAGAGAGAGAGTAAATACACTAATTATCTAGCTCAGATTATTTTTAATTTGTGATTTTAATCAATTTTTTTTTTAAATCTCAAATTTCCTTAATTTTAAAATATGGAAAAAAACCCTATTAAAATGTAAGACAAACATAATTTGCAATGTTTCTAAAGAAATTTTGTCTATTAAATGAGAGAAGCTTTTAAAATTTTCTTAAACTTGTAAACAGTAAAGTGCAATAAGCTTGTAAATAACAAGGTTTTATCGGTCATTAAAAACATTTCATTTAAATATTAATATTTAATTAGATCTATTATAATTCATATTGTCATAACTTCCTTAAGTAATCAAATTATTTACTCATTTATGTAAAATAAACACAATAACCATAATAAGTTTCTCTAGGAAGAAGAATGATTCTCTTATTTTCACATTCTACTGTTATAAATAAATATATATTATATAACAACAAATTGGAGAATAATATCTGCTCAACAGCTATTTGGGAAGAATGTATAAGGAGGGAAGGACAAACTAATTAGTATCAATGTTAAACATAGCAAGAGCTACGACTTCATTAGAAGTTGAAAGAATATTTCCTATTTTTGGACTAATGTTAAAATAAAAAAATGAATAAATAAAAAAATCCGGAACAGATGTGTTACACTCACGCTAAAATGTAAACAAAAGATTGGCGACTGTTTGGTTGGTGCGATTTCCAAGACTGCGCCAAGCTACTATTTTCCGTTGCCATTTTGGAAACATAAAAAACAGAACATTTATAAATAACGTATTCGAAAACACAGAAAATCGTATTTCTACACAACAAATAAAATAAACCAAAAATACATTTTTAAAACATAAATTTAATGGAAAATGTTAATTACGTCATTTCAATCTTTTGAAGTGCACTACTATATTACAGTAATCCTTCGCTGATGCTAATTTTAATTTCACACAAACTTTTAGTTAAAATCATTACGTCATTTCAATCTTTTAAAGTGCCCTACTATATCAGTGTAAACATTCGATTATTTAGTTTCTAATTTCATGACAAACACAACATTTATAAATAATGACGTATTAGTAAAACCAGAAAGTAAATATCAAAATAAACGAAAAATAAAATTTTTTAACAAATTTAATAGAAAATACGGCTATGGTTAATATGCGACTCTGCAACCAATAACGTGCAATAGAACGTTCTTCTACAACCAATCACGTTTTCTCTACTTTTCATCATCAATGACGTAATACAGACATGCGCAAACATTTCCCTTAACATCCACGCAAATACGGATTACAATAACAAATTTCAACACCAGTAACTAAATACAAGCTTAATAGCCGGGTTGCCATAAAAGAAAAAATGGTCCCCAAGGTTTGGCGACTTTTTTCTTTTTTTTAACCGATTAATTTTTTTTTTTTTTTTTAGCGTGAGTGTAAAGCATCTAAGCCAAAAATCCAGTTAGATATGGGGGTGGTTTTTAGAGTCTTCCACTGATTTGGAGACTTTTTTTAAGAAATGATAATTGCTTCAAATATGGCAACCTTGTCATAAGTGTGCCATAGAGAAGATTTTGCTGGGATGAAAGTTCTCATAATTTTTGCACATGTTCAGATTGTTTTATTTTTTCCGGCTTTTTGACCGGATGCGAGAGAAGGATTTGCCAAAAAGGAGCAACACAATTTTTGATTCGAAATTGACATTAGATCCGTTGAGTAAAGCAAAATTGTATTGCTATTAAGTTCTTTTAGTGTGGAAACACTGGTTTTAGCAGTATTTCCCCCAGCTTAGAATATTTTGTGTGTAGGTATAGTAGAGGTAGTATTTCTGCAGTTTTACTTGTCTATTATTCTGAATAACTATTGTTTTAAAGCTAAAAAATGCAGCTTTGATAATAATTTCAATGCATTTTGGTTTCTAACCATAATGATGTATAGGTAATGTGCACATATGACGCATAATGTGCAAAAAAGACTTACTTCTCAACTGGGTGTAGGCAGAAAGTAACAATTCTCGCAGAGCTAGTAATTTATAATATATTACTTCCTACACATAATATGATATATTATAACTATGTGCAAATTAAGAGCACTTTAGCAAAACTTCGAGCAATTTAGCTGAATTTTTCTATGGTAAGTTGAGTAGACATGCAACAAGCCAGTTTGTTGACAAACATGCACATTATCTATTGAATATTATTGTTAGGTATGAAAGTTCATTGTTACTTTGACAAATGGCTAAATTTAGTTAAATGAAAACCGATTGAATATATTTGTTTGTAAATTGTTTTATAATTGTGGTTGTTTTCAGCAGTAATTAGCTTAGGCTGGGGGGGACAAAACAATCTTTTTCTCAGAAAAAATATGGAAATTTTTGTAAAAGTTTTTTTTTTTTGTCTCAATTTTAGAACTTATTACAAAAAGTTATTTTTTAAATATCTATATTAATTTAATAGCTATTTATATATTTAAAAACTCTTTTGTATATTATATTTTTTGTAGCTTCTGGGGAGTTGCAACTGCAGGAGAGAGGACACAAAATTGCGCCAAGTTGGCGAATTTTGAATATCTTACTAAGCAGTGGGAATGTTCTAAAATTTCACCAGGGATCAAAAAGGCAGCAAAACTACTCCCCCCCCCCCCCCCTTGTCATTCAAAGCACTAAATGTTAATAATGGTCACTGAGTGGGTAATAATGATAATATTTAATATTTTGAGAAGTATACATAATTACAAATGTGACTGGTCATTCTTATGTACTTTTCATAATTTTTTTGGTGAGCAAAGCGAAAGCACATATCATATCTAGGCTTAGATTTATGCAATGACAGTAATTTTATAATGTACAAGTGCCATGATATTTGATTTGTTGTTTGTGCTATCAACTATTCAAATTACGAATTTGCAGTTTTTATTATTTCTATTATTACTAATTATAATTTTATTAATAAAGCATAAGCATATAGATTATGCTCTTTAATTTATGATCTAATTTGTAATTTAATTGTTTTGGAAATTTACAATTCTTGGTAGGCATTCAATACTTCAACACAGGAAAAAAAAATCCTACAATCTAATTTAAATTAAAAAAAGAATTTTAAATAATTTTTTTTACACGCTAACATAGATAAAAAGTACACATCACAAGTACTAGGAAGATCTGTTTCATTCATCTATTTATGAATTTTTTTTTCAGGAGAGGGAGGGAGAGGACGCTTTTATTTTTAGATGATTTATTAATTTGAAATTCTGTTTGAAATGCTGATTTCCTATATTATCTCTGTAAGAAGTATTTAAAAAATGATGATCAGAGATACATTAGCATTTTAAAAAGCAAACTTACATGTTTCAGTACAATGTACAACACAATTTTCTAACTATGGTTAATCTATCACATAACAAAGTTACATTCTCTGATTAGTCTATTACCTTCTTTAAATTAAACAACACGTAATATAGAAAATCTCCTCCTCCCCTTCTAACAACAACAACCAAAAAAAAATTAAGACGATTGGTGCTTGTTTCATCAATATTTTTTTAGAAGGGGGGGGGGGGGCAGGGAAGGGTGCATATAGTTTTGTTAAGCTTCTGCTTCATAAACTTCTAGATGCTACGTTAATGCTATGTCATTGTTTTAAAAGTAATAGTTTAAATATTAGTTATGTTATTGGATAAATATGTAACATTATGATACGTAATCCACCTTATCAGAGTTTTCATTAATATTTAGTTTTGTTTAAAATGCGACATTTCTTTCACTATTGATAATATCAATAGACATTAAATTGTTGTTGTGCTTAGTCTATAACTAATTTTTATTTTTTGTTTATAGCTATCTCCATGAAGGTGTTGGTACACACTGAGAAGTTTTCTTGCTATCGCTGTTTGTTATGATTTTATTAAATTTCAATATCTGAATTTGCCTGGATGAAAATTTGGCATGTTTCATGATGGTAATTCTGATATGGCCTGTAAAGTTCCATACTATTACAGCGAATTAAAAAAAGGTGTGCCACCAACAGAAAATGAAAAAAACAATTTGAATAAAGTGGAAAATCCTTATGAGAAAGGACATGGATTTGATAATCCTTTATTAGCTATTGAGCCTGATGTTAGTACTTGTGACATTCCCGAAAAAGCTTCTACTTTCCAGAAAAAAAAGAAAAAGAAAAAATCCTTTGTAACTCCTGTATATCGTCGTTCAAATTCTTTAATAACGAATGGACTTCGAATGTCTCCAAGAACAAATTATGCTCGAAAGGAGGTTGTGTCTGCGGGAGAGGGTTCCACTAGTATTCCGCGTAAAACTGCTGAACAGTGCCACAAAAGACGTAGTTCAGAACCAAATATTTATGAAGAAATCCCTGAGCAGTGCCATGAAGATTCGTGTTATTCTGGTAGTGTTAAAGGTTTTTCAGTTGTACCTAGGTGGCCTCAAGGTACAAGATCTCGAGATGCTGATAGATCTTCTGCATATTCATCTAAAGTTGTTTTAGATGAAGTGGAGAAGGTTCAACAGAGACATGCTCAAATTCTCGAGAACTTAAATTTAGATGTAGAAGCAATGTTAATGCCTGAAGATACTGCCTGCTCTGATGATTTGCGTGCAGAATCTAATAAACCCACTGAACACAGTTCAACATTAGAAGCTAAAGCTTCTCATGTTTTAAGTCCTGGCACACCACCTTTGTATTTTGCATCTTCAAGATGGCAAGGAGGTAGTGGTGAAAGAAGTGGTACCCTTCCAAAGCCAGCTACCGCAAGCCTCGGACGGCGTGTTATGAACGAGTATATTTTACAACAATCTGATTTTTGCCCAGGATCCAAGACATCTGGACGTGGGCAGAAAAGTAAGTTTAGTTTTTTGTTTTTTTTTTTATTTATATTCGTTTTAATATACGTATTTATGGATTTTGATTGTAAATTTATTAATTTTTTCAATGAAATTGAAATATCTTAAAGTAAATTCAAATTCAGTTAATTCTTTCAGAAAATAATTGAATAAGTGATATATCCCAGTACAATTCTTAAGAACAAATTGTAAAATATTATTGAAACGCAGGGTTGTAATTCTGACTTGTCAAAACTAATTTTAACCAGAACAGCGTAGTGAAAACTGGTAACCAGCTAAAACTTAAACCACTTAAAAGTGGTTGAATATTAAGTAACTTTAGCTTACATATATTGTTCAAACTGTATATTTATGTGAATACTAATTATTATATTATATATTTAAATAATTATTGATGTTTTAAGTAATTATTAAATATAGACGAAACACTTTTGCCATATGTTGTAATGGTATTTCCAGCAGAAACATGTATTTCTTAAATCTTTATTATCCTGAAAGTGTAACTTATACATTACAACTTGAAATTTGGTTAGCAGCAATAAAATTTTTTGAAAATATGTATTTGAAATTTCAAGGGCTAAATTTCAGGGTGGCGTGGCAGATTTTTGTCAAAATTTGTGAAATCCTTTCTTTGAAAAATGTCAGATCAGGAGACTCTTGCTTGCTTTAGGAAGCATCTGTCGATCTAAAAAAATATGAAAGTCACAAAAAAAAGTTGCAATTGGAGTTATTTTGTAATCAAAGTAACAAAAAGAAAAAAAAAATCACAAATTTACTCAATAGATCCAGACAAAGTTCAGAATTTTGGCAACTGACATGAAGGCTTAGACTGTTCAACCTATCTCCATCCACAACATGAATATCAGTAATTACATTACATTTTTTAAAATAAAATCTAAAATGTTAGAGGAAATAAAACTGCACTATACTTCTTGTATATCTTTTGGTTGATTTCTTTAGAAATCGACCTATTGGAATCACTTTCTTTATGTATAATATGTAAATCTTGTCATCATAATAATGTCTGAAATTCTGAATCAATTCGAATCTAATTAGAGCAGTGTAATTGATCTTGCAAGTATCTTTGAGTTCGTTAATGAAGATTGTAGCTCTTTTAGTTCATTTACAGGGACACACAAAAGGTAACTTGTCATCACGATAATGTCCGAAATACTAAACCAAATCAAACCTAATTGTGAATTTGTTAATCAGGTATAGCTATAGCTCATTTACAGGGACACTCAAAAATTTTAATGGCATTCATTGAATGGTTTGGACACTCAAGCACATTGCAGCCTATGGGCAATTTTTACATGTTTGATATAATTTCCTTATATCCATTTAATTACATTTGGTAAGCCTAGTTAAAAAAAATCCTGCAAATTGCCTTTCTTGCCGAAATTTTTCGAACTTGGAATGAATGCTATTAATTTGTATTAAATCAAATGTATGTACCTTAAAACTGATTATTTAAACTGAGCCTGAATGACTTTTTATATTTTTATAGATGGTAAATGAATACTTGAATTCATAATTACTGAAGTCATTGTGTATTGTTTTACTGATTCAATTTTTTGATTATTAAAAGTGTATTTTTTTCATGCATGATTAAAAAAAGCGTTAAAAGTGTAGGGAATTTTGAAATGTTTAAGGTTGGAATATTGAGTGTATTTAATCTATGAACATGAATTTAGCACCCAGAAGAATTGCAAGTTAATTAGGAATTTATTAAGTAAGCAGAATTTAAATAATTTGATGCCTATTTTAGAAAAAGATACTGAAAAATTGCTAGATGTAAGAATTCTAGGATCCTGTAACATTTGGCATTAAAATAAAAAAATAAAATTGTTTGACATGTGAAAACGGCAAAGAAAAGCCTAGTATTGCTACTTTCTCTCCTTACCAAGTATCTGTGATCCCCCACCATTTACAAATATTGGAAGGTAGTCTCCCTCCACTTAAAAAATTGAATTTTATCCCCTAAATTTTTAGATTTCATAACTCACCTGATGAATTGTTGTGTAGAGTCCTCATAAACTAAGAAGGACAATGACAAAGTCAAGACATTTTGATCAAAGTTATAATGTACAGTGGCGTAGCTAAGATTTTTGGCACTCGGAACAAAGAGTAATTTTGTACCTCTCTTAAATACAACCCGATTACACCTCCCACTTCATTCTACAAAAATAACAGAAAAAAGAAAGATTATGTAAAAAAAAATTGTTCCACCTTAGTTGAAAAGTTTTAAAGAATTCTGTTTGTCTTTCTTCATACGGATGAGCCTGAATATTAATATGACTATACAAATAAGGATGACTGAAATTGTTCATTGACACCTATTGAAATTAACTCTTATGCTTTAATGAAGAATTTTTTGAATGTTTTAAATTCAAGTGTCTATTTTCTTTTCTGTTAATTTGTTATGTACGGCTGTTTACTCAGAGTTCTCAATTTTTAAACTTTCTTTGCATGTTTTCAAGGATTTTTATCTAGGAATTTTGGTCTGTCTATTTACATTTACACTTTTTAATGTACCCTGAGATGAAAAAAGTTAATATTGAGATTATGCAAATTTCTTGATTGGAGTATTTCTTTGCAAATATGTCTGCGATTGTTTTTATAATGTCTTTTATTTTCACTGTTAGTTTATTATAATGTACTAAAGTAAAAAGAACAAACATGAAGCAAATTACTTCCCATAAAGCATCTCAACATTTTAAACACGCATCTTCTGGGGTTCGTAATGAAATTTGGTCTTCCTTTTTTAATTTACATGTTTTGGAAAGCTTTGGAATGAATGGCTTTTAAATCAAAATTATGCTAATTACTTGACTAAAATTCATTTTTCACAATTTTGATGTCGGCCATTCCTTTTGTGATGTCCAAATGGTATACATTCAGTATTTGCATTATAAGACAACTGTTACCTACTAGGATACAAAGCAGGAACATTAAGCAAATGACTTGAATGGATTCAAAATTTTCAACATTTCACACATGTCTGTTGGTGTGTTCGTTGTTTTGTCTGCTTTTTTTTGTTTACATATTTCGGAATGTCTTGAAACAAATGACATTAAGTAAAGAATGATCTGATCAAATGGTTTGAGTAGAGATTTGAGAGTCCACTTTTTGGCACTTTCAATGACATCTGCTATCCCTTTCGTAATATCCATATAATCTGTCTTTACATTTTTTGTTATTAGACAACTGTTATCTTCTAGAGTTCAAAGCACAAACATTAATAAATGCTTTATTTGCCTTTCTATTTTTACATACTTATATAAATTTTTACACATGTTTGTCTTCAAGTGAACCCGTAGGCTGACTAGCATTTTCTTGTATAACCACTCAAGTGCGATGTTTTATACATTACAGGGCTTGAAATTAAATTTTTCCTAGGAGGGGAGTCTCCTCCCAAATTGTATAAATGGAGGGGAGTTGAACTGTTTGAAAAAATATCATTAAACCCTAATATTATTTTACATACTATTTAAAGAATTACATTAAAACAGGCATGACAAAATACCATTGAAAAAATTTAAATCGGCAACTCAGAATAATTATGCAAAAGGTTTATTTTTATTTAAAAGAAGAAAAAGTATTTATACTATATACAACATCTGTTTTTCAACTTTCAACAAATGTTATGGACTCTTAACAGTTGGGTTGTTAAATGAGTTTCTAAATTTAAGAGTTTATTTGATTTCGGATACTGAAGCTTCTTTTACAAGGTAAGCTTGTGACAGGCAGCACAATAACAACTTTTATAACTTGGGAAAATATTAGAATCTTATGGCTATCCTTTCTTTAAAAAAAAAATCTGGAAAACTTTGCCAAATCTGATGTGCTTTCATTGTTAACTACTTGCATGAACAATGTATATTTTAGCTGGTGGCATTATAAATATCCATTTTTGAACAGACTTGCATAAGCCAAAATACGAACGAAATAAAGCCAAAACTGGAATCCCTGGTATTTCTTTTGATTGAAAAGGTTCTATGCATTGAATTTTTAAATCCATGTCCAAAGTTTGAAAGGAATACCGTTGATTCATTTCTTTTATTACATGATAAATGTATGTTTACTTTAAAATGTCAAGTCCAAATTTCTGTGAATTGGAAGTATCAATTAGTTTGTTGTTTCTAAATATGCTTCCTTGTAGTTCGGGAAAAAAAATTCTTCATGTGCACTACAAGATTTTTGCAGTTCTAATCTCTTTTTGTTTAGTGCAGACTCTAAGCCAATTTGGCAGAGTGCAACGCCTGGAGGCCCTTACTGCCCTTTTGGTTTGTTTCCTTTTTCGATCGCAGGAATAAAAATCGCAAAATACATCAATCGGTTGTAAGGAAAAAAATTATGAAATTCATCGATCGTTCTTGGAAAAAAAAAGCATCAATTTCATCAATCTGTCGCAGGAAAATTTTTTTTTACTAAAATTGGTTGTGGTAAAATTCGTCTATCGGTTGCAGATAAAAAACTCTCGAAGTTTGCCAATTGGTCGCTGGAAAATATTGCGAAATTTGTCAGTCAGTTGTCGAAGAACATTGTGAAACATATTGAGTTGGACGCAAGAAAAAAAATCCTGAGTTTTGTCAATCTGTTGTAAGAAGAAACCAAGAAATTTGCAGAAAATATGGCGAAATTTGTCAAATTCTATAGCATGACTTTATCAGAGTATACAATTAGTAGCATTTAGAGTTTAGTTTACAAATGACTTGTGCAGAGTTTCCCCCAGGTCTAAAAAAGCGCAGGGTGCTGCTTGTGAGAAAAGAGCACTTTTTTATTCTTAAGGGCACTTTTTGAATTCTCGAAAAAACTTTTCAGATTCTTAAGGGCACTTTTTTAATTGTTAAAGGTATTCTTTTGTTTTTAAAGCCATATATCATGAAATTTGTCAATTGGTTGTGGTAAAAATCGTCTATCAGTTGCAGATAAAAAACTCTCGAAGTTTGCCAATTGGTCGCTGGAAAATATTGCGAAATTTGTCAGTCGGTTGTCGAAGAACATTGTGAAACATATTGAGTTGAACGCAAGAAAAAAATCCTGAATTTTGTCAATCTGTTGTAAGAAGAAACCAAGAAATTTGCAGAAAATATGGCGAAATTTGTCAATTGGTTGGGGGGGGGAGAATGTGAAATTCGTCAGTCTGTCGCAGGAAAAAAACAGCAAAATTCGTTGATCGGTGACGAAAAAATATCGTGATATTCGTCAGTCGGTCGCCGGACTTGTTTGTCGTTTAAAAATAAATAAATTCTCTGGAAAAAAAAAAAGAATTTTTTTGGGAGGGATTCCAAAATTTCGGGCATGAACTCGCCATCCTGCCCTAAAATTCAAGCCCTGCATTATAACTTTGATCAAATGCTTTAACTTTTTTGTGCTTTCTTTTATTGAACTAGGTTCTATGCATTGAATTTTTAAATCTATGTCCAAAGTTTGAAAGGAAATCTTAGTCACTTAGTAGAAAGGTTATTTTCAGTTTTGTCTGATCCAGAATAAACTAGCAAAACTTGTTACTTGTGACCATGTTTTCAACCTTAAGTAAAATTTAAGTTTTTTTAAATGCAATTTAGTTTTATTTCACTTCTTTTATAAAATTAAATATGTAATCAAATAATTAAAAATGTTTAAATACTTTGAATAATTGCTTATTTTTAGAAATTTTTGCACTGTTAAATTATAAAGTAATGAAAATTAAAGTATAGTTCTTACTCTTTTCCCTGTCAAAATGGGTTTTGATAACTGATGGTCCAAACATATAGGATACAAAACATATATAAGGATAGTTCAGTTTTTTTTCTATGGTTTAAACTACCCCTGGTTAAGTACAACATTGCTGAAAAGTATTGCAAGAGTAAATAAAATGAGTAGCATTGAATTATTTTTCTTAATATTGTCTTTGTAAAAATGCTTGAAGTACACTATCTGATGTATTGCTATTAATTAGAAAATATTTTTAGATGAAAAGGAAATGTTTGTCAATTTTAGAAAATATTGTGTTTTAGGTTATAATTGTAAGATATTTTCTCTACTGGAAAATTTTCTGCAAATCACATTCTTTGTATTTTAGCTGATTATTTGGACATGGATATTTTAATTTTAATGAAACTTTTATTTAGGGAAATTTAGAAAATACTTTTAATAATTTCATGTTTCCTTTGCTTATTAGTTTTTTTTTTTCTTTTAAGCTGTTATTTGCAATTTTTTATAAATAAAAAAGTAATATGGTTTCTTTTATTTTGACATATGATTTTCAGGAGTTTTAAAAATGGCCCTAGTGCTCTTCCACATTATTAAAATAAGATCTAAATCAAGGGTTTTTGCATATGCCTGATTACTGCAATCCTTCCTAAAATTATCATGAATTATCAGCTGTGTTAAAATTTAATAGTCTCCTTCTGTAACAGTTTTTTTCCTTCATGCTGTGGTAGATACAAAGGAATATTAACCCTAGAGATGTTAACAGGATGTACTACATCCACGGAAAAGTTTAAAATTGCTGCCATTTTCTTAATCACAAAACACTAACAAATTCTCCAATTTTTATGTTTCTCTTTTAAATATGTATATATGATAAAATGTGTCCATTAAAAAACATATATATATATATATATATATATATATTTAAAAAAAAATAAATATTTGATTAAAAAAAAAAAAGAAATTTTGCATCTCATGGGTTGGCAATCATTATTATTCATAAAAGGAGCAATTTCATTGTTTCACATCTTCATAAAACAGGTTTTAATACATGATATGTAAAATTGACTTAAGAAACACTATAAGGCAAAACAAAATGTTCAGCATTAGCAGTTCAAGGTTTCAAAAAGGAGTCCCTTCTTTAATTTTCAGACCAAAAGCAATCCACATATATTGTAATCCACATATATTGTAAACAATATGTAATACACTAAAAATTACATAAAATTGTATATCACAGCAGAAAGAGCACTTCTAGCAATTGCCAATCATATTCAGTCCTGTAACCGGATTCTCTTGTGCGTCTCTGTACATGACCGATAAACCCTACACACTCCATATTGAAAACTATGTTCTGAGAAAATTATGGTGACAATATAAAAATCTCTTTAATATTCAAGATATAGTCATAAAATAGGAGACGAAAAATGTCTTTCTTATCCATTTTTAAAAAATTTCAGGTCACTGAACAATTTAAATGACCTTTTCTAAAATGTACTTTTGTGATTTACAGAAGGAAAGGGTACATGTTTATTCTTTTTTCAATGTATAAAGATTTAAGGAATATTAAAAAATATTTTCATGCAGATTGGTCTGTCCATTAAAGAGGTAAAAAAATTTAACTGAAAAAGTGGTCTACTGTGTACCAGTCTCCCCTAACTTTCACTTCACACATTTTTTAATTTGTTTTATTTGTTGTAACATGGTCCAAATATGCCTAGACCAAATCATTATATTACTCATAAAAAAAAAAAAAATTAATGTAATAGCAATTTTTCATTAAAGCTCTGAATTAAGGAGACAAAGATAAATAATATCTGAAACTTTGTCTTCTAGAGAATAGCAGTATTTCTATGATGTGTAATGCAGGTGCTTCTTAACTGTAAAATTCATTGTTCACACCTGAGAAGTTGTGTGCTATATAGAGAATTGCATTTGTTACAGTTACTGATCATTTCGAGCCTTTTATGATGCAGTATGATCGTATATATATATATATATATTTAATTCAATTTGTTGTTGGTCTCCTAATTGCCTTCATGACTAAATCTTCATTGAAAAATTTGAGTTGAAACATTCTTTACATCCATCAAGTCTTGCAGTTCAACTTTTTCTCTAGAAATTTGACAAAATGTCTACAATCGAAAATGCCTGGTGAATTTTGGCCATATAATGTATGTAATAGCAGTATTATATATCACATATTGGTTAAATCAAGATTCTGAAACCGAAACTACTTCTAGGATTTTTGGAATCTGATCTAAGATGTCTTTATATTTCTTCACTCTTCGGTATTTTTTACAGCTTTTTTTTTAAAGTATGTAAAGATATATGGAAAACTTCACAAATAAGACTAAACAGTGTTAATAAATAAAAACCATAAAAAATAAATATCTCATTAATATTCAAGATATAGTCATAAAATAGGAGACAAAAAATGTCTTATCCATTTTTAGAAAATTTTAGGTCACTGAATAATTTAAATGACCTTTTCTAAAATGTACTTTTGTGATTTATAGAAGGAAAGGGTACATGTTTATTCTTTTTTCAATGTTAGTTTTACTGTTCTTGCCAACTCTTATAGAAAACAGTCTATATAGTTTTTACTGCATATTGTTTCATTATCTTTCTGAAATTTCATTGTTCTGTGATGTATTTTATGATGTGTGATTTCTGTTATTTAAAAATTTTATAAGGTAATAAATATTACCTTAATTGTGTTTTAAGATTATCTTAGCTTCCAGGTTAGGTATTCTAAATAAGTTTTTGCTCAATATCCTGTAGAAACATGTAAGTGTTCTGAAAGCTTCAACTGATGTTCAGCTTGAACAAATAAAATGAGCATTATTTTATTTAAAACATCGAATTTCTCCTAATACATTTTATGGAGTGAATTATATGCAAATAAGTAAAATGCATTAATACTGTAAAAATAATTATCTAATTTTTTTTTTTTTTTTTTTTTTTTTTTGTGCGAGAAAGATTTAATGTTTTTGCATTGAAATGTATGATACATCAAATTAATTTTCATTCAGTCATATTTTTCTTATCAGGGATTTGTTTAATCTTTTAGTTTATAAGAAACTTAAATTTTACCATAATTGTTTTTACCAATTTGTTTCAATATTTTACTAAACTTATGTATGAAAGTCTCGTAGCATGTATATTTCTTGAAGTCTAAAGTGCATGATTTTTTTCCTTCATTGATAATCTTTTATCTTTAAAACAAATTATTTTCCTCTTGAATGAATACTTTTTCTGTAAAAGACAAATTCAAATCTGGAAAATTAAAATGATTCTAGAAATTTTTCTTTTTTTGTTTTTTTTTTTTCCAGTTTTGATTCTAAATAGAAATTTTTTGCTAATAATACTTGACACAGCTTTACTGTATATATGAGATTGTAGTGTTTATATTTATTTATGTATAAGTTTAACAATGTATTAAGTACATTATTCTTATTCTTTTATTTTAGTATTTTAAATGAGGCAAGTATGTAAAATTTTGTTGAAAATTTTTAGCGTATTATACATAGGATGTACCAGTTATAAAAATAGCATTTAAAGATCTGTTTTCTCTGTCATTGTACAGTAATGTTCTTCCCTGTCTTCATTTTGCTTTTTAATTACATTTTTTTTAAACTCAAATTTCTGATTAAAAAATATACTTATATGCTTCTTTTGATCTATTTAATCTAGCACATGAACTTCCTCCAAACTTTAATTTCAAAATTTGCATGTTATATTTCCCTTTATGCTTCCTGCCATGAAGAGAAATATGAGCTAATAAAAGAAAGAATGAGGAATTATTGCTGTAGTAAAAAATTTTAAAGATTACTCCAGTGTTATCTGTTTGTAATTTTATAACCTAAGAATTATTATGCTTTTATTACCAATTTTAATTTATTCAGTAGGCTGCAATTTTTTATTCTTCCTCTTTGTATTCTTGTTGACAAAATCATTCGTGCTGGTAACTTCGTTTCAGTCGATGTTTTTAATTCCAGCAGCCCAGAGGTTGAATGAATCAACATATGCTGGAAAATCAAATGAAGAACCATTATACATGCTTTATGATGACACCCATAGGCAACAGTGTTCTTCCCGAGGTTGGTGGTGGAAGCTATCTTTCATGCCTTCTATTACTTTTAACACTTAATTTGCATGCTTTAACATATTTTCTAATTCTGTATTTTCATTCTAGCTTTTTATTCTGTGCTTGTATATTGCATGTATTTTTCTTGGCTTTCTAACTCATCGCATGAAATCTCTACATTTTTTTATCATTTAGATTCAAAAAATACCTTTTTCCAAAGTTGATTTTATAGTTTCCAATATTTTGGTTGTTTTTGTTTTTTCTTATTTTATTTTGTCTGCAGATTATTTGTGTATGTATAGATCACTAAAGCAGTATTTTCAAATACTGTTTATTGACTGTGATGTGTTAGAAAGCACTCATGAAAATAATCATTTGTAGACTTTTTTTCCCCCTCACTTTGGTTCAAGTTGTTTCTTTTAATTTCTGTTGGTATTCTATTTGTATTCTTTTAATTTTTAAAGCCTTTTATTAATAATTCAAGCTGTGAAATATATGTGTTGTATTATATTAAAATATTTTCTTGTTATACAAGTGATCATAAAATATTTCTGAAATATTTATTTCTATTATGGTGTAAAATCCAGGTTTGTAGTTTATTTTTGCTTTGTCATAGTTTAGATACTAATGAATAAAAATTAAATTACTGTATTTTGTTCTCCTCCCTTTTCCCCCTTTTTAAATTATTTAATCTTTGATGCAGCTTCTAGGCATTTTACAGTTTTCTCGATATGCTTTCCCCCCCTTTGCTTTTATGTCTCTTTTCCATCAAATTCCACTGAGAGCTACAACTTCTTTTAAAATTTAGAAACGGTTTTATGAAATTGATTTTTTAATAACCTCTTATTTCTCTCCTCTCTTTTTGTTTTGTTATGCACCTTCACTTTTTTTATATTCTGTACAACATTTGGCTAATTTTTATCATTTAGGCTGATATGTAGTCAGGGACAAGCACATGTGCAAGATTTTCAAAAGGGAGGGGTTAAGTATTTTCTCAACTTTAGATTTTTATAAAAGATATCTGTAA
Organism: Maratus michaelseni; assembly: GCA_963931845.1. Taxonomy (NCBI): domain Eukaryota; kingdom Metazoa; phylum Arthropoda; class Arachnida; order Araneae; family Salticidae; genus Maratus; species Maratus michaelseni. The sequence continues at coordinate 437,114,293 of OZ007586.1, read as the reverse complement.
TTTATGTTAATCATAAATTAAGCTTTAAATTTGTTGTATATTGATTTACACTTATTCCCAGTAACAGAAACCATGCAGCATGGCAGCGGGCACTGCAGATTTTTATATTTTTCAGATTAATTTAACAGCTTAAAGGAAAAAAAAAGTTCAGATAACTTTTTACTATACTTTTACTAAGAGTAAGTAAATAATATAATAAAATATTTTGAAAGATTCATTAGTGTTTGTTATTTTGGTTAACTTTATGTATGAATTTATTACCCTTTTGCTACTTTAATATATTTTATATAATTACAAATTCAATTTTGAATGCAGTCATTTTTTCTGTGTATTGATAACATCTGTCAGATATTCTTAAATGCATATTTTACTTATATGTGTTAGTATAATTTTGTATATAGTATATAACAATAGTAGCATAGGTCCAGTGTTATTGAGGTCACAGATAAACTTTGGTGCTGCAGACTGATACAAGAAATTCTGTTATTGGGCACTTATTACGTATTAATTTATCCTACCTGCTTATCAAAATATCTATAATGTACAATAAGGGTGCACAACCTTGTTAAGCAAAGGGCCACTTACAAAAATGACTGGGTTATCGAGGACCACCATCAGTAGCGCAGAGAGAATTTTGTTTCGAGGAGTTGTGAGGGAGGGGAAGGAAATCTAAGCCAATAAATCATATTAAAACATTGATTTCGGAAGGGTAGTTTTAACCCCCTAGGTTCTCTCCTTTCCATTCAACATATCCAGTTCTGTTGGCAAGGATATATCAACAGTTTTTGTTTCTATTTATAAGAGATATAGCTAGGATTATTTTCAAGGAGTAAAAATATTCCTTGACTTTATTCGGAGGTGTTTGTGATTTTTACTCATTCGACTGGCGAAATTCACGATTTTTACACTCTCAATTGGTGAAATTCACGATTTTTACAAGCCTGATCGACAAAATTTGCAATTTTTACATGTCCGACTGGCGAAATTTGTGATTTTTATGCTCCTGATTGTCGAAATTTGTGATTTTTACGCACCTGATCAGTGAAATTTGTGATTTTTATTTTATGCTCCCGATTGGCAGAATTCATGATTTTATATGATCCCGATTGGTGAAATTCGTGATTTTTACGAGCCTGATCGATGAATTTTGTGATTTTATGCACCCAATCATCAAAATTCTCGATTTTTATGCACCCGATCGACGAAATTCATGATTTTTATGTGACAGATCGATGAAATTCGGGATTTTTACGTGCCTGATTGGTGAAATTCATGATGTTTTTCTGTGACCTATTGACAAAATTTGCAATTTCTGGAGATGTTGTCATCTAGGGTCTCCGCAGGCCACAGGTTGTGCATCCTTAATATACAACCTATTATTACTCGAGGAGAAAATCACAGTTACTATTTAAATCTGATAACAAGTAAAAACTAGTCCAAATTATCAGGTATTAGATCACCTAAATAAATGGAAGTGGTAGTTCATCTTTCTTTGGAAATTTGCCTACATAAATAACAAAGTAGTTTTATGATCATTAGTCTCATAAAAATCATTAAAGCAAAAGCTAAACTAAAACTTGACATTATATCAATAATAAATATTCACCAAATGCACAAAAATAAATGAAAAAATATCTTTACAATTTTATTTTTTGTCAAGTTCAATCAAGCTCAAAATATTTTAGATGTTAAAAATTGCATTAAACAACAACTGCAAGAAAAAAAAAAGTGAATGGGAGATGTTAAACCCTCCAAAACAATCCCTTGTGCAATGGCCTGGTCGTAGGAGTAGGTAGTGCAATTCTTAACGTACCTTTTCAGCTCTCATTTTTCAGTAAGTAGTGTTAGTATGAAATGAAAATGCAAGCCTGTAAAATATGTAAATTTGGATTTTCTCTTTGGTTTAAATAGTTTAGGCAGTTAAGATTTTAATAAATTTAAGATATATGGAGAAATTGAAAGTTTCTGCATGCAAACAACTAACTTTGACAACATTTGTGTTAGTTTTAATCATATTGAAGTTTTTTTTCTCTTTTGTGCATTACATAACAAGCCTTGCTGGACAAATTACATGAAAGAGCTAAGATTTTTTTTCTTTTCTGCATCAAAATTTCCTTTTTATTTTGGCTCATTCATAACAGATCATTTTAATAGTAGATTTTATCTTTAATATTATCTTCAAAACTACTGACTAAATTATAAGCTTCATTTTGCAGTAGCTCATTGTGTTTAAATAAAACATTCAGCTTAATATGCATTATCCATTTGACTTCCCTCTTTGTTTTAGTGTGGTTGCTCAAAAGCTGCCAACAATTACAAATTTAACACCTTTTTCAATTTTTTTTTTTTTGAAAGATCAGGTAATTTACCAATGTCTCTTAAACTTTTCTTTTTTGTTAGACACAGTATAACTTTTGATGCAAACATTTATAATCTAAAATTGTTTATTTTCAAGAATTATTTCTGTTATTAAAAAAAGCTAAAATGGAATAATTATTTAAAAAAATTAAGCTTTTCTCTTTTAATCAGTGTTGATCACTCTAGGTGTATGTTGGTTAAATCATATGTACAAGCAAATGTACTGGGGAAACTTATTTGATTCATACAGCAGCCAATGTGTTAATCCAACCTTTAATTTCCCTATTGTATTAATATTACATATACAAATATTAGACTATAAATTAATTTGACCCTTAATTCATTAGATAAATTAAAATGTCTTCATTTTGTACTGAAATCAACCCAAAAATATACACATGTATTCACACAACTCAAAAATGAAGTTTTTCAAAAAAGCATAAAACATTTTCAAGCATGAGAACTTTTTAAAAAAATTCACAGTAGAGGAAATAATGAAATTTTTTTATATCTAAGAATCAGAAGTAGATTTACTTTAACATGAATAATTTGAGACATGTTACATTTAGAAAATTTATAGACAGTAAGGTTACATCATATGCAGAAAATGATAAGAAAAGTTTCAATTTTGTCATTTTTAAAGATATTTAAACAAGTTTTTAATAGACAGGTTAAGTATGGTTTTAATTCACTCATATTGATACCTCAACAATCACATTCTCTTTAGTTGTCACTTTATGAATAAGAGAAGATTTTTCAGTCCTTTGTTATGTGGTAGTCATGCAGTTCATTTCTTAAAATTTATACACAAATAATTTTAAACAGCCTCCCCTCTCTATTTGAACAAAATATCTGTTTCAATGAAAATTTGAAATTGAAAAATTTATACATGAGTCAAGATGTGTAGGAGGAAAAATATAGAAGCTGATATGAAATTGAATGTTAATGTTTATTTAAATTTCCCTTTTTATAGTCTTTGCTTTTATAAATCTGTGTTCTTTTGTGAATGTTTTCTAATCTAGCACTGCAAGCTTCTGAAGATAATATATATGAAGAAGTTGACTTGCAACAGATCCAAGCTGATGATTTTGGTGATAATATCAGCTGGGTTGAATCAGAAGTTGGTCTTGACCAGTCAGCTAGTTCTGCAAGTGAAGAAGTAGAAGAGGAGACTGGTGCATCAAAGCTTGCTGCTCGTTTTATTGGAAAAAAGAAAAAGAGTTCAAAGAAAGGGAAAGAAAATGAAGTATGTTTAATGAAATTTTGTTACACAATTTTTCATTAACTCTTTTTGGATTATTAATTATACTTAAGAAAATTTTGAATTGCTTATGTTCAGAATGATTTGTTTCAAGGTATATTTCTGAACTATTAACAGACAATTGCATCAGAAACACCTATGGATACACACTCACCAATCTTCTTTCTTGTGTCCATGAGGCTTTTATGTAATTATGTATGTAAATGGATATACTTTGCACCCATGGGAAACTATAGTAAATATTTATTTTGAGGGAAATAAAGAAAAGATTTTCAAACTGAACGTTATTTTCTTAAAAATGAAATCTGCTGTGAGCTAAATATTTAGAATAAGAATCATTTTGAGCTGAAAAACATAGCTTTTTTAGCATTCTTTCATTCTAGTATTCCTGATAGTTGTATTAAAGTTCTTTTTCTTATTACACTTAAAAGTTTTCATAAATATATATCTCCATATTTGTGTATATTGGATATGTGTGTGTGTGTGGGGGGGGGGGGGGGGATATTCCTACCAAACTTATTACAATTTTTTTTTGATGCATTCAAGACACAGTGGCAGTAAAATGGCTGATGAGAAGACAATTTTTTGTGGGAAACCATGGTTATAATCTACTTTTTCAGTCAAACATGCAAGATATCTTGCTCCAAGTTGTACCCAGATTTTTGTACACAAGTTAAACAATAATGAAGATACACTTACTTATATTACTTGATAAATATACAATGATGAAGATACCAAAATTTTCTACAAATTAAATTTGCTTTGTGTGCAATGCGATTTTACAGGATGTGCTACAAGTGTACTGTAATTTGGTTAGTAATACCATATGTACTGTCAGCTACATTCTGAATTATGGAGTATTTAACTGAGTATTGTTTGGATGCAAATGGTATCCTTTTCCAGCAACATCACATTTCACAGAAAGTAAAGAATGTCTGTTGTATAAATATCATTACAATATCTTCATTATTTGTAAAGTTATGAATGAAATCAAAATTCAGCTTGGAGTAAGCCATCTTGTATTTTTGACTGGATAAGTAGATTGTGACTATGGTTTCCTATGTAAAAGATTTTTGTTTTGATGTCTATTGTAACCCCTTAATTGTTTGTGGTTGGTAATAATTTTGAGATTCCCTGTATGAAGAATTTTAAAAATAAGCTTTTTCCACAGTTGTCACTTCAAGTAATGCAACAGAAGTTTTATCTCCCTTCAGTTGTGCAGAAAAGGATTCAAAGGAATGCTTCTGTTGAAATTAACTAGAATTAATCCACTTAAAACTACACAGTTCCCTCAATTAAATACTGCTTTTTTTATTTAAAAAAACATTGGCATTTAGAATTTATGCACATTGAATACAATATGCACATTGATTATAATATATTGATATTGCTTGATTTTTTATTAATGTAAACACATTTTCAATATCCACACACAAATTCTTTTGTTTTTAGATTCCTAATCGCCTGCAGCTGTCCGATAGTTAAGATTGCTAAAGTGTAGCCTTCCAATGAAATGAGCATGAAAATTTTCTTTTATGGTCGTCTTCATGCTAATTATCTTCTTGGGTCTCTAATTTTTAAATTTTAAACTTAATAGCTACAACTTAATTGGCGAAAACATTCCACAATATCTGCTGAAAACATGCATTTTGAGCATATTTTTAAAAACAATTTGAATTTTAAGTATAAGTTATTGCATCATTAAAAAACAATTTTATGAAGAATTTAAAATTGTTTACTGATTTAAAATAAGAGTTATTTGAAAAATTATGAAAGAAAAATTAATCCTAAATACAACTAACTTACCTACCTATCAATATCAGTCTACCTACTCATCAATTTACCTATCTAATTTTATTTTGAATCTAAGAATTATTTGTAGTTTACAAGAATTGTATATGAACTTTTCTTTCCATTTTTTTTCATGCATAACATTTACATTGTTATTTTAAGTCTTAAATTTATAGAGAATTCAATCCTTTTCACCTTGATATTAACTTCAGCATTAATTTTTAAAATAACACAAGAATAAAGATGTACAAAAAACATGCTTTTATAAAGTGCTTCTGAATTCATCCAGGATAGGTATGTGAGCACTAAATATCCCTTTTTATGAAATTAAACCAAAAAATTCATATGTATGTAATAATAAACTGGTTATACTTATATTTAAAAAATATTTTAAAGCATATTCAGGAGAAAAAAACTGAGTAGCACAGGTATGAGAATCTTCCACATTACAGCAGATTTCTGCTTTAAAAAAAAACTTAGTTCCCCTCTCTTAAAATTTCAATTTGTCCATTTGCACACAAATTAAAAATATTTTTAAAACTCTTTAATTTGTAACATTTTTCTGCTTTATAGTTATTTTATTGAATAAGTAATCAATTATCTAAATTCCTTCCAAATTCTGTTCCTCCTTGAAACTCCGTAGATAAAAAGTGGAGAGATTTCTGAATATGGAGGGATAAAGCAAAAAAGTTTTATCTTTTTTACAGTTTGGCTGTTCTCTTTCCTGGAAACAGGGGTAAAGAAATACTGCTTTTCACTAAGTTTATACTACAAGGATACTATGTGTGTGTATGTATATATATTTATATATATATGTATTAGTGATGCAACAAATAGTGGTTTGGCCAAATAACCAAATATCAATTATTCAGCCAAGTTATAGTTGAATATTCAGCTTATTTGGCCGCCAAATAATGAACTCATTTTTGTCTAAAAACAAAATATAGTATGCGCTATATGCACAATTCGTGTATATTTCACAATTAAAATGTATTTTCTTTTTAAAAAATTATTTAAATGTAAAATTTTAATTTTTTAAAGCATTATTTTATTCTGAAAAAATATTCTGCTATGTTCAGCCTGAAAATTGCCTTAATATATAATTAAAAAAAAAAACTTAGCAAAAGTTCCTTATCAAGTACTGTCTAGTTACATTTCAATAGATATTATGTATGTTGCTGTTACATTTTTAAATAATGACAAAATTTTAAAGTACTAGAAAACAAATTTCAACTGTCAGATGAAATAAAATAAAAAATAAGAAATCTTAATATCTTAAGAAAAACCACTAATAGAAAGGAATATCCTCTAAAATGGTGGAAAGAAATCAGTGTAGACTTTATAAGTCCAAAATACTGGTAATAATAAGCATGAGAAAGATTAATATGAAACTATTAACAGAATCTGAACAAAATATTTCCAACATAATATAGGTGCAGATTCACGGTCGCCAGTCGCCACGTGGCGACTAAAGTTTTTGCTTTGGCGACTAACTTTCTATGTCTAAGTCGCCATGTGTTTACATGGATGTCCCTTTTTCGCCGAAGGCAGATTTCAACTTTTTTCTTTTAATATGAAATCCGGGTATTCTCCTCCATAATTCAGCAATATTTAGCTCTTTTTTTTCTTTTTTCTATTGTCCATAATTTAAAAATATGATTGAAAATAAATGCCACATTTCCACTAATTCGCAAATTTCCTGTTTATTTATATTTTTAAAAATTTGCAATGTCTGCAGAATCGGAAAACAAAATCCTGTTGATATGCGTCCGAATGAACTCTGTGCATAATAAGCCCCAATAATGTACCAGTAATGTGTAATAATATGCCACAATAAGCCCGCGACACAGTAAAATTTGTGCCGAGAAGAGAATAAATTTGTAGCTCTGGGATTTTTCAGACAAGTTCTTACAGGTACATACAGATATTGGCATGCGATTCTTCCATGAATTAGCAAAACTCCTAGAATTATCATTATTTATTTATTTCTTAAATTTTCGCAAATCAATTCGCCAATCTGTCATGAAAAGAAATCTAAAATTTCTTCAGTCGGTCGCGATTTTCGTGAAATCGGTCACTGAAAAATTTTGCAAATTTTGTCAACTGCTCGCCAAATAAAAACACGAATTTCATCAATTGCTGAGGAAATAAAACCGCGAATTTCGCCAATTGGTCGCAAAATAAAACTGCGAATTTCCTCAATTAGTCTCGGAAAAAAAAAAAAAACGTGAATTTCATCAATTAATCTTGAAAAAACCGCGAAGTTCATCAATCGATTGCAGAAAAAAAATTGTGAATTTCGTCAAGGAGTTGTGATAATAAAACATGAAAATCAGCGATCGGTCACAAAAATTAAAATTTTTTTTTTGTCTCCATAGGGATTTAAAAACTTCTTTAATAAATCCTTAAAAAAATCCCCTTGCAACAAAAGTTGCAATGAGGCTTATAGCATTCGATCTTTCTCCATCATTCTTGAAAATGTCAGAAATTGTTTATTAAAATCTAAAACCTAAAAGAAAAAAATCTTCTCCGTATTTTTTTCATATATATTTATTTTTAATTTGGTTTTTATAGACATATTTTCTTATGCAAGTTTCCAAAGTTGAGCATTTATATTCAGCTATGAAAAATCCTCTTATTGGGGGGGGGGGGGGGGGAAGTTTATTTATAGATAAAAAAATCTTTAGAGAATCGTTTATTCACAAAATATTCAGGTCTTAATTTACAAAATTTATTCCTACAAACTGTATGCAATTATGTTGGGAAGATTCAATATTGCACTGTCCAAATTTAATTGAGAAAAAAATATTGTTTTTATGTGTTTGTTTCACAATGTGGCCACTGGATTTTTTGGGTTTTGGAGCCACTGGCTCCTTCCAGATTTTGGGAATCTGCACCTATACAACATAACCATTCCAGCTTCTCAAATTCCAAATTTTTTGTGGGCATGCTTTAATGAAATTGCAAACCAATTGCAAAGTAAAGCCTCTATAGAAAATTCCCCTCAATGTGAGGAAATAAAATAAATTAGTAATTTTCTTTCCCAGCCACTACTAAAAAGAAAACAGTATCTTTTGCAGTTGTGGGTGAAAATTTTGAAAGACTTTCCAAAACTTTCCCAATTAGCTAAAAAGTACCTTTCTGCACCTGAAAGTATCATATATAGTAAGCTATTATTTTCGGAAGCAGGTAAAATTTATGAAAAAAAAAAAAAATAGACTATCACCTGAAAATGCTGAATTATTATTTCTGCATCACAATCTATGTTTATTAAAACCATTTTAACTTTGTTTTTTAAGGCAAATATAAATTTAAACATCACAATGATGTTTTTGAAAATATTATGTAAAACATACATACTAATTAAAAGAATTTAGTATTTACATTTCTTTCTTTATTTAATCAGAAATAGTAACACACTTAAAAAAATAACTTAACTTATATTTAACTTTTAAGCATATTAAACAAAATAATAAAATAAAATAACCCAAGTATTGCAGCATATCTATCTTAAATATCTATGTTATACATACAGTACATCTATATCTAATCTATTCTATATATTTATGCTCCTTATAGGTATAATTAAAAATATCATTGAAAGAAATATTTTTTTATGTAACTGGATAAATATTAAACTTTCCATTATGTTTAAAAAAATTAGTTTGCTTGTATGGCTCTATTAGGGCAATTTTGAATAGATTAATTTTAAATTTAACAGATTATGTTCGCTTATTAGATACTTTTTGTACCTATTCATACAGCATAAAAGTTTTAACATGATTCCTACATTACCCTCTTATATAAAAATGGGTAGATAAAACCCATACAGGGTATGAAAGTTAAGGAGAAGAAAGCGTTAGTTAATTTCAAATAAAATTTTCATTATACATGATGAATATAAATTGTCAAATTAAAAGGTTTTACTGTGTAAATAGGTATAAATAAATTTCTTTCAGTATTATTTGGCCAAGGCCGAATAATGGACTTGATATTAGGCCGAAGCTGAATACTCGGTAGATAGGCCGAATATTCAGCTTCGGAGGCATCTCTAATATGTATGTTTGAAAGTAGCAAAACTATATTATTCTCTGTTTATAGTAGTTTGTTGTGTAACATGCTATATTTAAAAAAATGTAATGTAGCGAGTAGTGCAATACTAAAAAATCAGTAGCTTGTAGTGAGCACTGACACTACTTTTAACACTACTTGACACACACAAAAAAAAAGTTGCCATTCTTTAAATCACATGATTGTAAGTTGCTTCTTTTGTGCAAAATGTTTTCTGTGTAACAATTTGCAAATGTCAACGACAAATTAATGCAAAAAATAGTAAATAAAATTTACGCAGTGTATGGTTATACATAAATATGTTATGTACAATAATAGTCCGTTGTTACATCTTTTGTTCAGATATATAGCTATGCTTCTGTGTCTCCCAAAAAAATGAAGTAAGCTATAGTTTAACTGCATTTTTATGTAACTATATACACTGGCTGGCCAAAAAAAATTTGCATTGTAGATTTGCACATGCAAATAGTTAAATTTGAATGATCGGTTAAGCATTTTGTTAATTTGCATAATCTTGTGTGCCAAGCAACCTTTAAATAGTGCTGAATCAGGATGCAGTTGATCATTTTGAAGCAAACATGAGTGTTAACGTTGCATGTGGTCGCCATAAAGATGTTTCAGAGTTCAAAAAGGCCAAATTATTGGCCTGCATCAAGCACAGAAATGTTGTAAAGGGATCAGTGAAATAATTGGTACAGGTTTGCGAACTGTTACTCAACATATTCAATCTTGGAAAGACTGGAAACTATTGACAACTTCATGGAGTATGTGTGGTCGAAAATCAATCTTAAGTGATCGTGATAGAAGATCTGTAAAGTGATTAGTGAAATCCAATCACAAGAACTCTGCCTTGGAACTAACAAAAATGTTCAGTACTGGGAGTAAGACCATTTCTAGTCTCACAATGAGATGGGAACTCAAAGAATTAGGTTTGAACAGTTGTGTTTCAACAAGGAAGCCACTTGTTAGTGACATCGGCAGCATAAAAATAGACTCCCATTTGCCAAGGAACATAAAAATTAGACACTTGAACAATGGGGAAAATCATGTGGTCCAATGAGTCCAGATTTACTCTTTCAAGATGATGGATTCATTAGAGTAAAAGAAGAGAGGCACATAAAACATTGTACCCTTCCTGCACTGTGCCAACTGTTCAAGACTCAGGAGGAAGTGTTATGATCTGGGATGTTTCTGTTCAGTTGGACTAGGTGCAGCAACATTATGTAGCAACAAAATGAAGTCTGCTGATTATGTGGAAGTACTGAATGATCATTTGATTCCATCAATGGATTTTTTTCTTATATGGTGAATGTGTGTTTCAATATGACAATGCCAGAATTCTTTGATCCAAGACAGTGCAAGATTGGTTCCATGAACACAAGTCATCATTCGTACACTTGAATTAGCACTGTAAGTCCTGATCTCAATCCAATTGAGAACATTTAGGATGTACTGAAGAGAGATGTAAGAAGTACTTCTACTCTTACTTCATCCACCAAGGAATCTGGAGAATTGTTGATGAAATTGTGGTCAAAAATATGTGTGGAAACTGTTTATGCTTATTGAAACAATCCCAAGATGGATGCATTCTGCAATTCGAGGAAAAGTTGGTCCAACACATTATTGAACAGTGTGACGTTGGTTTTTTTTGGCCAGTCAGTGTATAAATATTTATAAGATTATGGTCTTTCTTAATTTCACTACTAAAATTATAATGCATGTATAAACTAACATTTTAAAAACAAACACAAAACATTTTCTTTATGTATGTTATCTCTCATAATTTATTAATGCCCTGGGTTATAAATACCTATTTTATTGTATCCTGGCAGATGGGATATAACAAGGGGCCACTGTATTACTTAATCCATATCCGTAATTGCCACGGTATTGCTTTATCCGGTGGTGGTATTGGGTGCACATGTAGTGCTCGTTTCAGGTATACTCGTTTCAGGTTTTTTACTGCATATGAGAATATTTAATTTTCAAAAATGTCAACACACTTAAAAATAGAGTATTTTATTTAATGCTTATTGTTCTACTATTTGAATACATTTTGCTTAAAAAATTATAATTTTCCTTATTTCAGGGTATTACGGGTGGCTTTACAAGGTGGTTTTCTACCAGGAAAAAGGAATACGAGCTAGAAAAGTGTGTGAATAAAATAAATAGGCATTCTCAAGGTGATTAGCTTTTACTGCATGTATACTTCGTAATGTATGGTGTTTTAAATTTGTTAATAGAAGGATGAAAATCTCCTATATCTATTTTTTGCTTTTTTGAATTTATCTTGGTTTTACAAATTCCTTTGTTTTAAAGCTTTTTAAACTTATTTTTAGTTTTTCTATTAATTACTTTTTCTATTAATGAATCTTTTTAAAATTTTAATACATATTTTGATTTTTTTTAATATTTTTGCTTTTTTAATCTGTTATTAGTATATTTATTAGTATTGCTGTTCACATTTTATTTTTTGGTTGTTTTGTTATAATGTGAAATGTTAGTACAATTCTTTAAAGTTCAGTGGCTTTTTGGTTTTTCTCCTCCCTCACCAAGTACTGTAAATTCAGACCAGTCCATTGTCTGAAGCACTTTACTTTTAAGTGGATCTGAAATTTATACATCTTCATGAAAATTAGTTTTCCATTAGCACTAAAATAATAAACTATTTCAACCTACAAACTAAAATACTTGAAATTGATGTACTCCCTTATTTGATATTAATTTAAAATATGAATGCCATCATGTTTTAAGAATCAAAATGATGATGAAACAAACTACAGATTAAAATAGCAATTGTAATGTTTCATTAAGTATATGTAATGGTATGGTAAATGTATACTTTTATATTAAATTAAAAGAAGAAATGAATTTATAGTTGAAAGATTAATTAGACTCGAGTTCTCATAATGCTGGAAAACTAACAATCCTAAATAATATTGATACAATTTATTATACAAAAATACACCTTTTTAATCATAGCTTTTAAATTGTTTTTGAATATCCCATGCATTTTTCTTAGATTTATCAATATATTGGTTTTCTTAAACTTGTTTATGGCTATTTTCATAAAGGGAAATTGGAGATCATATATTTATTTAGATTCAATCCATTTAAGTTCTGTAGTGAGTTTTGTGTATATCTGTAGGATGCTGACAGAATAGTGAAATTTCAGTATGCTCACTGATGCTGCTAGGCTTTTGAAATCCCGTGTCCCTAGAGCCCAGACACTTCCAAAAAATTGGGTCTTTTTATACAAAAGGGATATTTTCTCTATAATACTCTTTTAGAAATAAGACAGATTTAATGTATTTTATACAACACTAGCTGACCCGCCTGGTGTTATATCCGGTCCTGTATAATAACCTTAAATCTCTTTAAAAAACGGAGTTCTGGCTTGGATCCTCTCTGGTGAAGTCATTTATCCCTCCTCCTTTCCCCATTCCCGAAAATATAAAAAATAAACAGTTTAAGAAAACCTCGATGTAAATTAGGTGCCCAATAGCAGGCGAAGCCTTTTATTCTGCTCTATCATAATATGTCATCTGGTCAAAATGCTATATTTAATAAAAAGTAGTTACCCTCCCACCTCCCCATATAACAAATACAAATTTTTCTTTATTAATTATTGCGCTGATAGCAGACGCAGCCCACAAGTCTCTATTGTAATATGTGTCATGTTGACTAAATGCGATACTTAATAAAAAGTCGTCCCCTCCGCATCCCCGCAAATATAAAAAATGCAAACGTATCTTTAATTATTACAGCCATTGTCAATTAAGATTTTTATAAAATAAAAAATTTGCCAATGTATTTTTTCGATTTTTAGCAAATCTTAATTAGCATATTAATTTGCACCTATATTCAAATTTTGAAATCAATATCTTTATATACATTTAGAAATATGTATGTACCTTAAAATCTATGAATTAAAATTGCTGAATTGAAAACTGGCAGCCCATGTTTCTGGCAACCCTTGACTTGCTTCATCATTGAATGACAGCCGTGCTTTTGACTTTAAAAAGATTAATTTTCATTTATTTTTGTGCAATCAATTTAATCAAACATTAATTGGTATCTGACGTTCTAATTATCGGATCTTTATGAAAATGACATTTTTGGAATTGGTGTTAAGAAATACGCATAGATGTATAATTTTTAAATCGATAAATGCAATATTTAAAAAAATAATAATAGAGTTTTAAATGACTCAGTACTTTAAAATTCTGTGGCTTCGTTCCCGCTGTGAAAATAAAAATTTCGGGGTCCCGCTCGAAGTAATACTACTAAATTTAATTTTTAGGTCCTGCATCTTATTGGTTTGTTGCTAGCCTCGGCTCGAGGTGCAAATTTAAGCAGAAATGTACTTCTTTCTTTGTTCTGATAAAAACAATCCTTTTCTCTAATTTCTGATTGCATTTTTGCAATGTTTGATGAGTTTTTAATTAATATCTAGGGTAGTTGTCAAAATATTAAAATTCTGATTCTCAGGTGCATCAGGAGAGGGTTTGGGCTATACTCACCTAAATTTTCAGACTTAGGTGCATTAGATTTCACTAGCTATCACAGACAGATAGGCACACAGAGCAAAACTTTCCTTTATTAGTATAGATATTCTACTTTTGCGATCATTCAACAAAAAAATTATGCATCCTGAAGGACCCAAAAAAATTATATTAATGCATCCCTTCTCCAATTTTTTGCTTAACCCTTTTAAGCACCATATTCAGTTTAGTGATAGTATGTTGAATACAAGATATATTAAATTTCGTCAAAAGTAGTTTGTCATTATTTTTAATTACATGTGAATTATTTAATTACATGTAATGTAAGGAAATTAAATAAAGGTTTATTTATATTATACAAACAGAAATAAGGTTCAAAGTTTCAATCTTCCTTGTTTGATTCAAATCTATCATCACTATCGTCTATGTTATCAAAATTAGGAACAAAATTGCTGTCCGTGTCTGACATAATTATTCTATAAAATCACTATCTATCAGAGATACAAGCATAAAACCAAAATCAAAACACTACAATTTAAGAATGACACCTTAACAGAATAACCAACTCATAAACAAATGAACGACAAAGAAAGAAACAAAGCAGTGGGAAAACTAATGAGTTTTTTTGGGACATGTAACACCATCTATTGGGTACAAAAACAACCATTGCTATAAAGCTCGTACAAAACCAATCACAATAGCAATTAGTGATGAAAAAAAAAAACTGATACTTAGAATATTGCAGTCTGAACATAAAATGAGGACACATATGCACATTAGAGATGAGTTCGGGCTCTCTTTGCAGAGCCTGGGCCCGCCCGAGCCCGACGATTTTAAATCCGAGCCCGATATGGAAAAAAAATGCATAGTATTAAAAAAAATTAAAGTAGTATCTCTTATTTAAAAAACTTTTTACATGAAAATAACTGTTAATATACAGCACACAATAAAAATTTTATGGGAATTTACATTCAATCTTTTCAAAAGAGAAGTTTGGTATGAAATTAAAAATATACTTCCTTAAAAGATTCTTCTAATTTTCTCATCCATAAAGCAAACCTGATGGACACATTAATGAAGTGTGTTTTATGAATAAATTAATGAAATTTGCAGAAATTACTATTCCTATGTCGTTTTTTCTATTTCCTATAATAGCTGTATTTCGTAAATTATAATGATTCCTTAATTAAAACAATTCGTGTTCCTGAAAATCAGCTTAAATTTAAAATTTGGCACTGTTATCTGAAAGATCCTATGCTTTTATAGGCAAAGTGCAAACACTTTTCGATTGCTTTCTTATCGAAATAACAATACATGACAATTATTATGACTTACGAATGTGAGGGACTTCATAAAGTTCAGAGCAGAACTTTAACATGAGCAGAGTTCATGATGAAAAATAGAATCACTAACGTTATTTTCATACGAAGAGCTATTATGACTCACACGCAATAGAAGACTACAAATTTCCAAATCTTATGCTAGTGCTAATTAACTACAAACAAAAGAAAGTATTCACTTCACTTTAAATTTAGATATCTAAAAATAAATAAACTTTCCAATTAAAAAAATATCCTACTTTTACAAACGAAAATCGAAATTATTCACGCCTTTTACCCATTGGCGCCATATCATCCAGTCGTCTCGTCAGTGCCGCACATAAATCTGCAAATGTAGCATGCTAAAACTGGAAAAGAAAAATAAGATTTCTTCTTCCCCGTTTATTCATTCTGATCAAAATAGCATTAAAATGACTTAAAATGGAATACGTAATTTTTTGGAGGAAAAAAAGTTATTTTTATTTTTTCTATATGAGAATAAATAAAATTATTAGTTTCAGAAAGAATGAGCCCGAGCCTACCTGGGCCCGAAGACTGATATAAAAATAGAGCCCGAGCCCGTGTCGGGCTCGGACTGAGCCTGTCTCAACTCTAATGCACATACGTCTTGGTATTTCAAATAGAAGAATGCATGACGTACACAGGTACGTCATGGTGCTTAAGGGGTTAAATGATGTGCTATAGTGCATCCTCGGCATTATTGATGCTGTGTGAATCAAAATGTTCTATTTCCATACAAGAATATCTTATTCTGTTTTTGTTTTCTGGCCATCTTTTGCTTTAGTCGATCTTTGTTTTATAACAAATGGGAGCAAAATATCAAATATTTTAATTATATATGTAATACTAATTAAAAATATGTTGCATGTTGATAGAAAAATTAAAATTTTAACATAGTATACTCAGCTAGTTTATTCATAAATTATTGTTCTAAATAAAGACATATTAGAATTAGATGCTTATTGTATGCAATTAATGTATATATTATTATGCTGTCAGTATTGTAAATTCATTATCAACAGTGCTCTATGCAGATGAAGATGGTTATGTTGATGTGAAAATACCAAAAAAGCAGCGTCCACCTCTGTCTCTACCTCCAATGCCACCTGGACTAAGTCCTGAAAAAGTAATGATTCTTTCCCTCTTTATATATGTTGTTTAATATTACACAGAAAGCATCAGTTTAAGCATGCTTAAAATATAGTGAGCTAGTTTATTGATGAGGATATTTCATTTTTCAGATGAAAAGAAGATATATTGTTGGAAGCATTGTTGATAGTGAAAACTCCTACTTAAATTCTTTACAAAGATTGATAAGGGTATGTTTTAAATTATCTTATGGCTCTTTAACATTAGAAATTAAAGGGTTATGTGTTTGAATGTATGAGTTTTTGTATTAATGTTTGTTAGACAGTTTTTTTTTTTCAGTAGTATTTTGGTCCCGAGTCATTCATATTTGTAAAACATTTCTTCTGAAAAAAATCCCTAAATTAGAATTCTTAAAATTTTTAAACATTATTCAAACATTATTACAGGTTGAAGTTTCAAATGAAAAACTGCTTATATTTACTCTATAATATCTAGTAGTTACATAGTGATGGATGTCTACTAATCTTGAAAAACATATAAAAGTCAGGAATTTGTTGCTCCACGATGATAGAAAATCTTCACTAACAATATGCTGCTGATTGTACCAATGTTCAATTCATCTGCACACAATAATCAGCATTCTCATTAAACTTATTTTATTAAAATAAAACTTAGAAGTAAAACTGCACTAAAAATCTAATAAATCTGTTTTATTTGATCTTTATAAATTTTTTTTTATATGAATAGTAAAATTGTTGGCTGAATTCATTATTTTTCTTCAATAAATTTGAATGACTGTCTCAGCTCTTTCATGCATGGTGCATAATTGCATTAAGAGTGTACAGAATAGGAATTGAGGGAAGTTTTAAGGTTGGAATAGTTAGTGTTATCTAACCCTTCTTACAAAAAATTAAGCTGTTTTGGCTTTTTTCAAATTAATTCGAGTGCATAATGACTTTTAATTTTTCTATCTATCCATTCTCTGCTGTCTGTCTTAAAATATGTTGAGATATTTACAGAATTTTAATGTGTTTTGGAGGGGGAGGCATCAAAAATAAGTGTTACAAATGTTTATATACTTTGTCTCACAATACTTAAGGTTATTTTCCTAAAACACCTTAACACTAAATTTTAATGACTTTATTTTTCTTTTTAATTCAGCAAACATTGTTTACTTGACTTTATCTAGTGCTTGATTGAGCATAAGCTCTTTAACTTAGGTCATATTAATTTGAAATTTGCAATAATATATGTTTAAATTGCATACAATTAACTGCAAGTGCTAAAATTCAGGGCAAGATGGTAAAACCTAGGATTCTTGCCAAATAGTGTGCGCGATGTGGTTTTATGACATGTTGAATTCATCACTAAACTCATTGAATCTGTGTTGTTATTGTTTTATGTCTCAATAAATTTAAATTACTCTGTCAATAGAGAAAAATCATGTTAGCTTACTAAATAGCATTTTTTTTTGGCATGATGCATAGCAGCATTAAAAGTGTAGGAAATAAAAAAATTGGAATGTTTAAGGGTGGCATTTTGAGTGTGTAACCTGTAAACCTGAATTTGACAACCAAAGTAGAATTTAGAAATCTAAATTAGTTAATTAATCTGAATTAGTTAATTAATCTGAATTAGTTAATTAATCTGAATTAGTTAATTAATCTGAATTTAAATAACCAGGAGTCTGTCCAGACTTTTTTCCCAGGGTCCTGTTTTTGTGAAATTGTGAACAGCTTTTTATATTTGTGAAAAATCTAGTCATAATTTTGTGAATTTGAAATGATCGTTATATTCAGGTTACATTATTAAGAAGATATATGGATGTAAATACATACATTTTCTTTATATGTGTAAAAGTGACAGGTCAGATTTTACTTTTAAATGATTAATTTATGAAATGTTCAGTTTAAAGATGGAAAAATTTTGTGAAAAACCTATTTTTAAGATAAATAGTTTTGTGAAGGGTCCTGTTTTAGGGAAAATAGTTTTGTGAAGGGTCCTGTTTTGAAATAAAAAAAATTGTGAAGGGTCCTTTAAAGGACCCAATTTTTTCCTAAACAGATCCCTGATAACCTAATGCACATTTAAGAAAATGGCTCTGAAAACGGTCAGATGCATAAATTGCAGAAGCCTCTGACATTTGGCATAAAATAAAAAGCATTGTAAAAAAAATTATTTTTCATAGGTCAAATAAAGTTATGTTATTTGTTTTAGTCAACATTTTAAAAGTAATTTTGTTCAGGAAATAAACTATTTGCTGTATTATTTCTGTAACAATATAGTGTTTAGTTATTGGATAAAAAATTGAAATATTGGTGAAATTATCATTCATTGAATCCCAGTATTAAGTCTTAAGGTTGTCCTAAAAAAAATCCCTGTAAAACTTTTTAACATATTTATGGGTGCATTATTTTTAAATGTAAAACTATGAATCTTGCAGACATGACTCTTGAAATAATTTAGAATTGAATAGTTTTTTTCCTTTTTTGATAAATTAAATACACCTTGAGTTAAATGATTGTTGTCCATAATGATCTTATCAAACTGTTGAGTCTAGCAATTTGCTTCAAAATGCCAACTTTGACAGCACTCTCTGAAAGATACTTTGCCATTATCACAAAATTAAACTATTAAATTTCACAGTTTCTGAATAAGAGAACCTCCCAGTCTCATGTGCTTACAAACGAAAATTCAGGAATGTATCATAAAGTAGCCAGTTTCGATTTGAGATCTTTAAGTAATCCCGAAATTCCAGGATTAGAAATTAACCTTAGTATTATATTTAGCATTACTAGTAGCTGAAAGTTTCTGCTCTCAAAGCTGGTAGACTGGAGGTGCTGGGTGGAACCCAGGTCACGCTCATCGGCCTGAGCCTAACTGTTCAGAGTTTTCTTTGAACCTTGCTTAGCTTTCAGAAATACGGGTTAGGCTCCCTTAGAAAGACCCTCCTTGGCCTTATATCCCTTGTGCAGATAGTCGGCTGTAATAAAAAAAAACACAACCTAATTTTACCCATTGACTGGTTATGTATTGCATTTAGTGATTGTATTTCTTTATAATTTAATCCAAGATAAACAGTAAAAATTAGAATTAACTAACATACATAAAATATTTGTATTTAGTATGTCAGTCAGGGATGTAATGGAGGGTATACAGTGGTATAAGCCGTATTGTGGATTTTTTAAAGAAATCTCATATACCCTCTATTTCTCAGAACTATAGCATGCACTCTGAATATAACCTCTACCTATAGCATATACACTCTGTTTTTTATTGACTACAACACTGATGTCAGTACATCAATAAAATAAGTCATGAAAATTTCTCTTGTCATTAATTTTTTTTCAGACTTATTGTAGACATCTTGTAAGGGAATTTCATTCTAGTTGTAGAGCATGTAATTTTTGTATCGCTTAAGTTATCACATTGTTATAGTTTAAAACATTTTTTTTCCAGGATTATAAACATCCCTTAGAAGATTCTGCACCACCAATTGTTAGTTCAAATAAAATAAGCATTATGTTTCACAGAGTAGAACAGATATTGCAATGTCATAATATATTTGGTATAGCTTTAACTCAATGTGTTCGTCAATGGGATCAAGAGGAGAAGATTGGTGATGTTTTTGTTGCATCTGTAAGTTTTATTTATAATATTTCAACTACATTTTTGCATTTTATTTACCCAAATTCTATCCAATCCAATAACTTTCTTTGCAATTAAAAATATTCTTGTTAATTTCAGTTTTCCAAAACTATGGTGTTAGATATATATAGTGATTTCATCAACAATTTCTCCTTGGCTATGGAAACTGCAAAACAGGCTTCAAAGAATAAATCTGCTTTTGCTGACTTTCTGAAGGTAATTTTCCCTACCAATAAGCTTTATTTTTTAAACAAAATCAGTTTAAAATTAAATTTGGAGTTTAATTTGACGTATTAAAAAATTGCATCATATACAAATTACTTTGATTAAATAATGTTTTTCTATGCTGCATATCAATTTTTGTGGAATGAAATACAGTCAAACCTCGTTAACAAGAACACGCTTAACATGAATTACTTTTAACATAAATTGTTTTCATAGTCCCCTATAAAAACGAGTACAAAGATTTGATACCGATAACATGAATTACTGTTAACATGAACAAAATTTTGATTCCCCTTGAGGTTCATGTTAACGAGGTTCGACTGTATAGCACTTGACTTCTATCTCTCACTGGGATTAAAAGGAAATGTGCTATGTTTTGCTCATATGGAAATTAGACTAGAAAATGATTTGAAATTTTAATGACAGGAAAAAAAATATACTCAATTTCATTTGAATTATTGTAATGCTCTTTGTTTGGTGGTACAAAGATTCATGAACCATTGAATTGAATAAAAAACAAATTCTTGATGTTAAAATCAAATTTAAGTATGTTCAGCAACTAATTTGAATGTCGGGTACATTAGTAATTTGTTTTGTTTGCAAATTTTTTGATAAAATGTATCTCTGTGTTTAATTATGTATAAATATATATTTTTATTTTTATCATTATGATATTAATTTATATTTAAAGAAAATGTTCTTATTTTAAAAATATGAGAATATTAGGATAAAAGGAACTAATTTATTTACAAAGTCAGATTAATGGAAAAAAGTCGTAGTAGTAATAACCAGAGTCATAATAAAAAACATATAATTTCAGTTGTGTAGTTTCCTACTATTTTTGAAAAATGCATTATGAAATAAAATTTAAGATAATTATGGTTTTATAAATAAAATTTAATTTTGAAATTAATTTTGTTGCATTTATTTTCTATTTGGTGCTAAAGCATATTATGCTTACACTGTTTTATACTATACTTTAATAGTCTGAAAATATGCTCCTTTAAACCCCCATATTGGCAGCTTTTGTAAAAAATGGCAAATCGATTATTTATATTTTTGGCAAGAAAAATGATAAGTAATTCATTATTTGTAGCATGTTATTTTATCTAAAATAAATTTTACAAATTATACTAGAGAATGGACTGTATACTTTAAATTTTTCAAAAATTTAATTGCGTCTGTGCACTTAGTAATAATTTCTTTAATGCTATGTAGTTTGTTTTTTTAGACGTACGTTGCAAATCTTGATATTACCTTTCTTCTTAAGTCAGCTGTACAAATGAGCAATGCGCAAATATCCATTAATATCCGCAGATTTTTTTTTTATAACTGAACAATAGCAAGTTTCACTTAGGTGCAAGCATATGTGCAGAGACCATATTATGAAAACTTGAGGTAGCCACACACATAAAAGTATGTAATAGAAGTAAGAATAGAAACTTGCTAAAATGCTAGCAGGATAGTTATCAAAAGTTGCCAGGTTGCTTATCTAGTGAAATATCTCTGGAGCAGGGGTCAGAAGTAGCACGTTACAAGTTGCGAAACTACAGTAGTCGCTACTTTTTACAGTAGTTTCTGGTGTACATGCTACATTTTGAACAATGTAGTGTAGAGAGTAGTGCAATATAAATCAGTAGTTTGTAGCGAGAACTGCACTACTTTTAACGTTATTCAGGGAGAAGAATGTGCCATTCTGCAAATCACATGGGTGAAACTGCTTCTATTGTACAAAATTTGATAATCTTAGTGGTAAATCGCAGCTGCAGTGTATAGCTACTCACCGCATGAAGTAACAGATTTTTTTCCCAATTGACACTTGCTGCTAAAATCAACTACTAACCCACCAAATGAATTAATTTTCTTGTTGATAACAGTTGTCTATTTACTGGTTATTACGTCTTCATGCTTTAATGCGAGGTCTCTTATTATTCGAAATTGCTTTATTTACAGATTTATTTATTGTTTGCACTTAGAATTGTTTTCTGTAATTTTCTTATTAATTATTATTCTTAATTATAATATCGCTCTTAATTTTGCTTAGAAATTTATTTAGTGTATAAACTATCAATTTGGATACAAACATGAAACTTTTTTTGTGTGTTATCTTTCTAGAATTTTTAATGACCTCGGTTATGTTGCATTTATTTAATTGTATCCCAGCAGATGTGATATAACGAAAAATTGCTTTATTATTTAATTCGTGTCTTCAATTCCTAGTGTAAATTAAATCCTCTGACAAAATCTGAAAGTAGCGAAGTATAGCTTACAGCACTATACTTTTAAAAAGTAGTTTGTAGTTGCTACTTTTTAAAACAAATAGTTGTAGTTAACTACATTTTCGATAAAGTAGTTTTAGTCCACTACAATAAAAAAGTAGTTTTTCTGACCACTGCTCTAGGCAGAGCATTTTTAATGTGTACAGTACAGGACCCATTATCTGGAAACCTCAGGACCAAAAGCTTTCCGGATTTTGGAATTTTCTGGATTTCAGGTCCTTTTGAAATTTGGAATCCACCCTCACCTCTCCGAATTCCATGTTTTTTTTTTACTTCTGATGAAATTTTATATTTGCTGTGATTGTTTGATAAAATTTGAGATTTTTTTTTTTACCATACCGTTGGATGAAAATCACTATTCTTTCCTCGGCCGATTGACAAAAATTGTGATTTCATTCCACGATGCTTCACGAAATTTGTGATTATTTTCTGCAATTGTCCAATGAAACTCTCGAATTTTTTTCACAACCGAATGATGGAATTCACACTTTCATTCGCGACTGATTGATGAAATTCGCAGTTGCCTATTGCGAGCAATTGACGAAATTCGCGACTTTTTTCTGCACTTATTTGACAAAATTCTTGATTTTTTTTGTTTGGACCAACTGATGAAAATTATGATTTTTCTCTGGAACCAATTGATGAAATTAGCGATTTTTTTTTCTGTGATTGTTTGACAAGATTTGCGATTTTTTTTTTCTGTTATTGTTCGACAAAATTCATGATTTGTTTCCCTGATCATTTTTTTAAATTCTTGATTTTTTTTCTACAATTATTTGAACAAAATTCTCGATTTTTTTTTTTTTTTTTTTTTTTTTTTTTTTTTGGGGGGGGTGAGGGGGTTCCCTGCCTATGCCACTGAATTAACATATTTTAGTAGGTAACACATTGAAACAATGCTCTTAAAGCATTGGGATTCTGCAAAATTTTTGAAAAATTTCAGGTATCTGCAAAAATTTAGTAAAACTTTACCAATTCAGAAAATTTTCTAATGAAATTTTTTTCGGATTTTAGGTCATTTCGTAATTATGGATAATGGGTCCTATAGTATATATAATAACCTCTCACTTGTACATACTCTAATCTTCAGCAATGTAAAAAAAAGGTTACTCTCTATGTATCTTTTGAAAATATATCTTTTTGAGGAAATTTAAATTATTGCATATATTCACAATGTTTTATCATAGGTCAAGCAGATTAACAGTGCTGATAGGTTGTCATTTTTTGGTTTGATGGTGAAGCCTGTTCAGCGATTTCCACAGTTCATCCTAATGCTTCAGGTAAGATGTAACAAGTTTCTGTCAATAAATATTTATCTATTAAAATTTAAGGTTCAGTTTTTTGTTCTTAATCACTCTTCATCAGTTTGGAATGACAGGATAAAGAAAAATACACAAAGTTCTCTCATGCATAAATAGAAAGATTCAGTTTCTTGGGAATGGCATAGCAGTAAATATGAACTGCATATTTGTAAATGCATCATCTTATAAATTTGTAACTTTAAGAGTGTTTCTGAACAAATGTGTTCGTTGGATATGCATGAAAATTTTCTTTAATTTCATGAATTTTTTATATGTAATGCAGAAATATCGGAAACTGTTTCAAAGGGTAATACATATCTGGCAACTGGTAACATTTGCATAAAATTCTTTGTTTGGCTGATATCTGCTTGAAAAAATCATAGAAAAATTAGCTTGCGTCTTCAGTTTAAATAAATGGAGATAAGAAAAAAAAAAGAATATGATAATCTGTGTGGTACAAAAGATCTGTGTGCAATTCTCAATCTGTAATAAGAGGCTTGAAAGAAATTACATTAGTATTGTTAAAATATTTTGTAGTTTTTCAGTTTTATATGAATTGAAAAACCACATACCAATTCATACTGTAAATAGTGGGCCATGTACTAGAGGTCTGCATGGGCAAAGTATAACTTCATCAAGCTGTCAGACACGTGATTGTTAAAAGAAGCTAATAGCTGATATAGTATATAATTAAAAGTTTGTTGATTGATTGCTTTCAAGTGTTTTTATTTAAATGGCTATACTTATTGTATTAGCTTTTTGCTGCACTAGGATATTTTTTTTTTCATTAAAATTTAGTCTTGTTTCTTTGTGTTCTAATCACATGCAAAAAAAATCAGAAAATTAAATAGTTAATATTTTTTCCTTGTGTGCAGAAAACATAATATAAATCAAATTTAATAGTAAGAGTTTTCTGTAACTGGTTCTGCTATAAGTATAGATACAAGTTCACATGAGCACAAATAGAAAACAATAAAATTATTGCTGCCTTCTTTGGCTCTTAAAAGGCTTGTTTTGTAAGAAATTTTATATTTGTTTAAAAATATATAAATCATTATAATAGTAACATTTAAAATAGTTTAAAAAAAAAGCAGTTTTCAACATTCATGAAGACAATGTGATAAAAAATAACTATGCTTTCTACTGACAAACTTTATTAACATCAAAATTCAGTTTTCAAAAGTCAGGCTGCAGGAATAGCGTTAAAAATAAAAGAAACATTATTTTGCTTTGCACCCCCCCCCCCTTTGGTAATTGGAGCATTTGACTGCTTATTTATCATTACTGAAAATGCGAAATAACTAATAGGGCAGAAATTTTTCTAATTTAAAGAATTTTAAAGATTGATAGGGCACAATAAATAGAAGCAGAAACTTTGGTGTGGAGGAAATAGTAATTTAGATTATTATTTTGTTTTATCCCAAAGTAACAACTAGGACGGAAAATATAATGCTGAAAAAGGCAAAGGGGCAGTGGAAATTTTGGCAAGAGGAGGGGGATAAGAGTTTCAAAGACAATTTTTTTAAGCAAAAATCTGCCAAAACATTAAAAATTCTCTCCATGTAAGTTAAAATTTATAAATAGACAGAACCAAGGTATACTTAGAGAAAATGCTATGCACTTCAGCAAAAAAAGCTTTGTTTAATGCCTGCTATTCTCATTGATAGAAATTGTTAAATTTCATAGATTTTTTTCCCTTTACCACTTATATCATTCTGGCACTAAAAATGGATAAACAAATTTTTAGGGCCAGAAAAGGCTAAAAATTGATAAAATTTAATTTGTCATAATTCAGCAAGTTTTAGCCATAGATGTTTGAAATTTTTACTTTTTAACTTGTTAGAATATAGAGAAAGTTTTTCTAAATATATTTTATATGACCCAGGAACTGTATTAAAATGTTGTTACTTAAAAAAAAAAGGTAACTATTTTGATGTAAATGGATTTTCATATGATGAACAACAACATTTGAAATATTTCTGCAATTGGGATATTCTATACCTCAAAAACTAGTGGCTTAGGAATTGGCTATCGGACAACAGTTAGAGGGAACACCCTGTGTATAATCTAAAAAATTACATTGCAGATTGTAGAACATGAGATATTATGTAAAGTGAGTTCAAAATATAACTATTTGCACAACTGAAGTTGGGGCCTCTGATCTGCAGATTTAACTAGTGTGAAATTATATAATGTAACCATCTAAACTTCTAAATACGGTTTCATTATTGTGTATATTTAGTTCTAGAACTATAAAACAAATTGTCTTATGTATGCAATTCACACTAAACTCAAGACTTGAGTGGCTCACTTTTTTTTGAGGGGAGGAGTGGGGGGATGCATCAGAAATTTACTGTGTCCACGACTAGAGCATAGAGAATGGTAACATTTTTCATTTTTCCCAAGAAATATGTTTTGGAACTTTGAATGTTTATTCTGATAGATGTAGGTTGGGACAAGGCAAAAACAATAAATATCTTTTGGAGTTCACCAATATTTTAATGATAATTAAACAGATATCCTTAAGTGACTTGCTATTGGTACATTTACCTTATTTCTAAATTAAACTTTACTAACAAGTTAATTTTTAAATCTTGCTGGCATGTTGGCAGTTATTGTGTGAATAAATTTCCATTTAGAGATTTTTTTTTTCTTTCCAATGTTTAGGATTTATTGAAAGATACTCCTCCTGGTCATCATGATAGGATGTCATTGCAGTTAGCCTTGACACAACTTGAATCTCTGGCTGAAACTTTAAATGAAAGGAAACGAGAAGCTGAGCAGCATCATGCTGTTCGAGAAGTTTTGAAGCACCTTGGAAAGTTTTCTTTTAAGTCATCTGCAGACAGAGATCATTATTTATTAAGACAAGATGATGTTGTTCAGCTTGTGAGTATTCTGTTTATTTCATAATGTTATTCATTCTAATTATATAAGAAAATTGCTCATTCTCATTAAACTAATGCTTAAAGTGATAAAACAGAATACATAAAGGCTTAAAAACCTTTTAATATAAAGATTGACATGTTTTGAATGCACGAATGGCGACATTTTCAAGATCAAAATGATAAATAAACTATTCTTGCAAAAATATTTGAAAATAAACTTTATAAACATAAACCATTAGATCATATGTATAATAAAAGCAGGTGCTTAAAAATGGTCAACTGTAAACATGAAAATTGATATTTTCTTGCTGCTTTTTTAATTTGTAAAGCATCTTGTGCCAAATTTTAGGTAATCCAAAAAAGGCTGATTCATTGCATATGTTCTTGCTATGCATATAGATTGATTCACGGATGATGAATCGGAATTAAAGTCTTGATGGATAAATTATTTTACTATTCTTAAAATTAATTTGTTACTCTATCCTATGTAGTCTGGCCAAAGCTGTAGTTCTGTCATATTTGATATCTGCCATATAATCTTTTATTCTTCTTTTAAACTTTCTGTTTGTCATTCCTATATAATATTGCAATGCTTTATCTGCCCTGGTGAACAGGCATTCATAAACACCTGATAGTTGATATAGCTAGCTACATTAGATCTATTTTCCTACAGGCTATGTTTTAGTAATTTTACGGAAAATTTTGTGATGTGGCCAATATTGAATTTGCTAAGTTTATATTTCAATCTTTTAAAGAACCCAGGGAAATATTGTAAAGTAGATAACTTTGAATTTTGCTTATTGAAGTTTTTCTTGTTCTCCATGCTTGTAATTTTATTAATAGTGCTTTCTTTATATCCGTTATCTCTTGCAGTATCACATATTTTATTTATTTCATTGGTTAACTGATCAGGAGTTCAGTTTACAGTACTTTAATAGTCTGGACTCCTGATCAGTTACAAGCAGTACAGTATTGCTTGTCTTACTTTATCTCAAAAAATGCCAAGCAATATGATAACAGAAATGAAAATAATAAATTGAAATGCATTGATAATTACACATCAAGATAAAATATAATGGCTCTTTTAAAAATGAAATTGGAACAATATGATCGTGCTGCTTGGATCTCAAATGATTATGCAAAATTAATATATAGAAGAAAACTGTTAAATTCTGTAAAAAAAAATTATGTCTGTTATGAATCATGAATATAGCATCATTCTTTTACTTATTTATCTTATAAGTATACATTAATTAAAAATAATATTTAACTTCATTTTTTATTTATTATTTTTTTTAGCAATTGGATCAGAGCGGCCTTGTTGTGAAATCAAAAGAAAGGAGACTGTTCTTATTGAATGACCTTTTAGTATCTGTAGCAGTAACTCCTCGGTAAGTTTTCTATTTCTAAAATATCTACTTTTTATTTATGTATGTATTTTTTTTAATTCAGCAAAAGTTGTCAGGTTCTTTCCTTTTTATTCAAGCTTTAAGCAATTTTTTATTACTTTGCATGATTATTTTTTAAACAAACCCTTCCAAAAAAAAAAAAAAAAAAACTTTTGTAGTTATTAGCAATAACTCTACTTCAGAGAAATGTGATCATTCTTTTTCTTTTTAAAGCCTTTAGCAGTATAAGTCATATCTTCTGCTGATGTAATTCTTAAATTAGTTTAACTAACAAAGAGAGTGCCAAGCATGGTAATCAAAGATTTTGATTATTTTTATATATGTTGTTGGGTAGAAGTCCCTTTGTCTCAGGTTCAATGGATTTTATACAATGCTCCTTAGTTCTCGAGAAATGGGAGGGTCTAATATTACAACACAACTTAAATACTTACTTTGTAATGATATAACTGTGTTGGTTGTAGCTGAGTTGATATGGCGTCTGCTCGTTGATCCGATGGCCCGGGTTCAAGGCTGGAATGCTCAACGTTTGTTTTACTAATTTTTTTTATAAATATACTTGTAATTATAATCTTAATTAAAAATTATAATATTGTGCATTAATTATAATGTTAATCTATTTATTTTTTTATCTGTAACTAAATCGTTGTATAAAACATCATTAAACGGTTAATTAGAAAAAAAAATCACTTTTAAAATGTATTTTATATATGCTTTATCGATGAAACTATGTTGAACAATTGTGTCAATTCGTGATTGTAAAGAAACATCATTTATAAATTGCCGTAACAAGGAAATTCAATGCGATGATAATACTACTCTGTTTTTAAAGTAAGAAGCATAATTATATTAAAAATTAGCATAAGAATTTAATTACAACATATTTGTTTTATTTTATTGTAACTAGAGGGCGCCACAACAGACTTTGGTTATTTCTTTTTTTAGTTTGGTGCAGATAATGGTTTGTGTTTTCAGTCTTCATTGCACAAGTGTGTATCATTCTATAACAGCTTATAATTGTACAAAAATGGAAGAAGCAAGCTGTAGTTCACAAGATCTCTTTAAATGATGAGAAATGTTTAATAATGGTTTAAAAATAAAAAATGCTAAATTAAAATTTGTGTTAACAAAATTTTTAATTGAGATTATTAAATTATAATTATGAGAAAACAAACGCAGCACGTTCTGGCCTCGAACCCGGGCCCTTGGATCAACGAGCAGACGCCATATCAACTGAGCTTCAACCAACGCAGTTATTTCATTACAAAGTAAGTATTTAAGTTGTGTTATAATATTAGACCCCCCCCCCCCATTTCTTGAGAACTAAGGAGCGTTATATAAAATCCATTGAACCTGAGATTAAGGGGCTTCTACCCTACAACATATATAAAAATAATCAAAATCTGTGATTACCAAGCTTGGCACTCTCCTTGTAAGTACATCTTTAAAATTTTAATCTTTGAAATATTTGTATATGAAGTACTTCATTCCATTTGGTTTTCTTGTTCCTGGTCATTCCAGTTGAGTTTTATTTTTTGTTCCTTTTAAAAACTGTTATCATCTGATCTGCCTTTTTCAAGATTTAAAGTTTAGTGAGAAATAGAGTATGCATTTTAAATTGTTTTTATTATAATTCTCATATACCCCCAAAATCTATACTAATAATAGTAACTAAAATTTTATTTCAGAAGCACTGATGGAATTTTGAATGGTGAAAGATTAAATTTAAAATGGGCTGTACCACTTCAAGATGTTGAAGTTCATGATGACATTGCTTTTTCTACCAAAAACTTGATGATTTCATCATCCCGTAACAAAAATTTTGGAAGTAGGAGCTTGGAACGAAATTCAGGTAGCTGAATAATTTGATTAAATTTAGAAGCTTCCATTTTCCTGTAAAGTTTTTTTAAGATTTGTGTTCTGTTACCATTTACCTGTAAAATATCTCTAAATTGTGCAATCTTAGGGATAAATCAGTTTACAGTAATAAAACGATGAAAATA
Source organism: Maratus michaelseni (assembly GCA_963931845.1). Lineage (NCBI taxonomy): Eukaryota > Metazoa > Arthropoda > Arachnida > Araneae > Salticidae > Maratus > Maratus michaelseni. Next base: position 437,084,128 of record OZ007586.1, on the reverse strand, counting down.
TGTAAAATACACAGTGGTAATTTTATAATTTATCTTTCCTATTTTATTAATTTTGGCAAGTTAATGAGAACACTTTTTCTTAGTCTGTTATGACAGTAAGTTAAATAAACTATATAATTGTCAGTTGATTTAACCATTTTGTCAATACTTTGTTTTTATCTTAATAAGTTTAAGTAATTTTTAAACTACCTAATATTCCCCCTCCTTTTTTTGGACTTAACTGAATCCCCATGTGAAATTGTAATATGACTATATAATAAATACTATGACTTTACAGTCACATATATACAGTCTAAACATTAAATCTCATAATGTTCCTCTGATAGTGTTACAAAAGAAAAGTTATTTTATCTTTTTAGCTCACAGGCTATCAAAGCCTGAGAGCTTATGTGCCCGCCGGTTCTGTATGTACGTACGTATGTATGTACGTAACGCGATAACTCTTGATAGAACTAACCGTTTTACTTTAAATTTTGTTTATAGGTTCCTTGTGATAAGGCGCTTCCCTGATTAGTTTTGGAGGTTCATTGGTTAAGCATAAAGGGGGGAAACGGGGGGCTAACCCCCCATAATTTAGATAAATAGGTTTTTCATGCAGAATTATCCCATTTTCTTCAAATTTTGTATATAGGTTCATTTTGATAATGCGCTTCTGTCAATAGTTTTGGGGGTTCATTGGTTAAGTATAAAGGGGGAAAGGGGGGATAACCCCCCCTAATTTAGATAAATGAGTTTTTCATGCAGAATTATCCGATTTTTCTTCAAATTTTGTATATAGGTTCATTGTGATAATGCGCTTCTCTGAAGAGTTTTGGGGGTTCATTGGTTAAGTATAAAGGAGGAAAGGGAGGGGCTAACCCCCCCTTAATTTAGATAAATGGGTTTTTCATGCAGAATTATCCGATTTTCTTCAAATTTTTTATATATATTCATTGTAATTAGAGACATCCCTGATTAGTTTAAGGGGTTCATTAGTTAACTATGAGGGGGGTAACGGGGGGATGACCCCCCTTAATATATTGTTGATTTCTTTATTTTTCGAGGGGCTTATTTCAAATTCTTTGAAATAAGAGTACAATATACAATTGGTGTGAATAGCCTGTGAGCTCAATGCCCTCAGTTTAACTGGGCAGTTTTCTTTTTATTTATATCCTTTTTTAGCTCACAGGCTATCAAAGCCTGAGAGCTTATGTGCCCGCCGGTTCTGTATGTATGTACGTATGTATGTATGTATGTACGTAACGCGATAACTCTTGATAGAACTAACCGTTTTACTTTAAATTTTGTTTATAGGTTCCTTGTGATAAGGCTCTTCCCTGATTAGTTTTGGAGTTTCATTGGTTAAGCATAAAGGGGGGAAACGGGGGGCTAACCCCCCATAATTTAGATAACAGGGTTTTTCATGCAGAATTAACCCATTTTCTTCAAATTTTGTATATACGTTCATTTTGATAATGCGCTTCTCTGAATAGTTTTGGGGGTTCATTGGTTAAGTATAAAGGGGGAAAGGGGGGGGGGGCTAATCTCCCCCTTAATTTAGATAAATGGGGTTTTCATGCAGAATTATCCCATTTTCTTCAAATTTTGTATATAGGTTCATTTTGATAATGCGCTTCTGTCAATAGTTTTGTCGGGTTCATTTGTTAAGTATAAAGGGGGAAAGGGGGGGGCTAATCCCCTTAATTTAGATAAATGGGTTTTTCATGCAGAATTATCCGATTTTCTTCAAATTTTGTATATATATTAATTGTAATTAGATACTTCCCTGGTTAGTTTAAGGGGTTCATTAGTTAACTATGAGGGGGTAACGGGAGGATGACCCCCCCCTTAATATATTGTTGATTTCTTTATTTTTCGAGGGGCTTATTTCAAATTCTTTGAAATAAGAGTATAATATACAATTAGTGTGAATAGCCTGTGAGCTCAATGCCCTCAGTTTAACTGGGCAGTTTTCTTTTTATTTAAATAGCAGCCGTCTGTGATTACATAAGGCGAATATTTTTATAATAAAGTGGTAGCATGGAGCTTAAATTATTTATTAAAGGTTGCATTTTTCTTAATTCATATATGCATCACTGCACAATCTAAGTTTAAACGAGTGTACTACAAAGTCTGCAAATTAAATGTTAAAAAGCTTTTTAGCTCACAGGCTATCAAAGCCTGAAAGCTTATGTGCCCGCCGGTTCTGTATGTACGTACGTACGTATGTATGTATGTACGTAACGCGATAACTCTTGATAGAACTAACCGTTTTACTTTAAATTTTGTTTATAGGTTCCTTGTGATAAGGCGCTTCCCTGATTAGTTTTGGAGGTTCATTGGTTAAGCATAAAGGGGGGAAACGGGGGGCTAACCCCCCATAATTTAGATAACTGGGTTTTTCATGCAGAATTATCCCATTTTGTTCAAATTTTGTATATAGGTTCATTTTGATAATGCGCTTCTGTCAATTGTTTTGGGGGTTCATTTGTTAAGTATAAGGGGGGAAAGGGGGGATACCCCCCCCCTAATGTAGATAAATGAGTTTTTCATGCAGAATTATCCGATTTTCTTCAAATTTTGTATATAGGTTCATTGTGATAATGCACTTCTCTGAATAGTTTTGCGGGTTCATTGGTTAAGTATAAAGGGGGAAAGGGGGGCTAATCCCCCCTTAATTTAGATAAATGGGTTTTTCATGCAGAATTATCTGATTTTCTTCAAATTTTGTATATATATTCATTGTAATTAGAGACTTAAGGGTTTCATTAGTTAACTATGAGGGGGGTAACGGGGGGATGATCCCCCCTTAATATATTGTTGATTTCTTTATTTTTCGAGGGTCTTATTTGAAATTCTTTGAAATAAGAGTATAATATACAATTAGTGTGAATAGCCTGTGAGCTCAATGCCCTCAGTTTAACTGGGCAGTTTTCTTTTATTGTGATGTGTTTCTATAAAGTAACACCCTCAATAGAAGTATACTTGTTTCTTTTTACTATTTTTATTACCGAAATTGTTATAGAATATTTTATTTTACATAGTCATTATCTTTCCCTTTCTTTCAAATAGACTTAATTTGGATAGTTTTTGAATTGCTTAATGTTAAAACCATATTTAAAGAATTAAAAAATTTCAACTACCCAGTAGTAATGTATCATTCCAATTTTTTTTCTATACAAAAATCGAAACTGTACAAAATCACTGTGATAAAAAATATTTAAATGCATCTGATAAATGACGCACAGTTCCTCTTGTGCAGTGAGAGATGTCCAATTAGTGTTTAAAATATTTTGCTATTAAAATGATTAGGGCATTGTATTACATTGATTTTGTTTATGATTTCATACAGTTTTTATTTTAGGATGAATGTAACATACTTGTTTATATTTTTAGCACAACATTTTTTCTACTGGTGTCAAATGACACTTTTTAAAGTTTGATTTATGTTTATTTTACTTGGAATTTTTAAAGCTAATAATAATAAGTATAAAAATAAGTCATCAATGTGTTAAAAATGATTTGTGATTGTTTTAGTCTAAAAATTACAAGTAAAATCACCATAAATCAAAATCTTTTAAAAGGTGTCATTTTGTACTGATAGGAATGCTGTTAAGATGCGACATTTGTAACTTTTGGAGAGTCATAATATTTTACATGGTTGCTAAAATGTACAGTATTGTTTTGAAACATACTTCTGATTTTCTTTTACTAGATACATCTGCAGACAGAACTTTATATGATGAACTCAGAGACCTTGTTCATGACAAAGATATCTTTAGTAGAATTGAATCATTAGTCTCATCACTTAGAGGAGCTTACAATGTATGTTCATTTTTAGTGCATATTTAAAATTATATTCCTTTTTTATTGTGAATTCTTTTCCCATTGTTTTCATTAAAAAATATATATATATTGCTCCTTTTGGATTGAACAATGTCAATTCAGACAACTATATTTTTCATATAACATATTCATAAAACTAATGTACAAACGGTTTTATTAGGAAGGTCTTTATAAATATTTCTGTAATAGATTAGCATTAGATGATGATTTCTTTTTTTTTTAATCTGACAATACTGAGTATTATTCTGTCACATGAATATCAGTTCTAAAGATGACATGTAATCATGAGTGTTGCTTTTGTCTAAATTTTGTGCAAAAATCTCAATATAAAATTTGTTGATAGTAAACATTGTATCAGTAATAACTCATTTAAAAAATGTACCAGTTGATCCATGGTTTATATGTTTTGGAAAACTATGAAAAGTACTTGATTTAAAAGAGAGAGAGAAAAAATTCATTTTCAAATTCTTGAAAGCCTTTGAAAAATGAAATAAGTCCTTGAATTTTCAAATGAAGTTTGGCTATCAAATTTCATTTGATGGCCTTATGGGCATTTTTTGCTATGAAGAACTGAGTGAAAGAAAAAGTTTTTAAAGAAATTATTAGACTTATATATAGATTTTCTTTTTTCTTAAACTATTTGTAGGTTCATATAATGTATTATGATAAGTGGTGAGTAAATGTTTAATAATGAAAAATCTCTAAGTTACTTTTAATTTTAAAGTAATGTTCTTTACAAATGAACCTTTATATACTGGTAAAAATGCAATATCATGAAAAGAAACTTCAACTGAGACTTTACTTTTGTAGTGATATCGCATCTTTTTTTGCTCTTAAAGTAAAAGATAAAGCTGTTTTTTCATAACTTTTTTTGATATATGAAATTTCTTTCCATGGTATAGATGTACCTTACTAAGTTGAAATACTTTATTCTTTAAAAATTCTCTAATATGTTGTTTTTAAAATATCTATTATAAATTTTGTTAAGAATCTGATAAGAATTCTCTAAAATAGACAGGTAATGTGGAGATTCTTTCCCTTATGTATTATGCTGCCACTGGAAGATAAAAGTTGCATACCAATATTACTTTTTTCCTCTGTGATTTATTTTAATCTGATAAAATTTCAGATTGTTGCTATAAGGGAATTTTCTATTTCAGATCTGCTATTACTGCAAAATCTAAATCGCTGTTGAAAACTAAAAATAATTTCCTTCGATTACATTAGTGTGTATTATTAACAACATGTAAAAATTCCAAACATGAAAATGTTGGTGAAGACAACATCAAAAAATGAATATCTTGCTTTTTCATTTTAGAAACTTGGCAAGTCTGAATAATAGCTGATTTTGAGGAAGAGAAAATATTATACCAGCCAATATGGCTGGTATCAGATTTTCTACCAGTTGTAAACCAAAGACTAAGAAGAATACATGAAATAAAACTTTAATATCAGAATACACATAATTGGCATATATATATATATATATATATATATATATATATATATATATATATATATATATATATATAGTGAAGCTTTTTTTTTTCAGTTTTGTAATATTTAATATTTAGCTCATTCATAACATTAAAAGAAATTAAAGAACATATCCTTTTGTTTTATTTCTATATTAAAAATAAAGCAGCATACTTGTGTGCAGTGTTGGACATAAATTATTTATATTTGCAATCCAAATAATTTATTAAAATTTCAATTGTAATTAAAGGTTAATAGGAAACCATCTAAATTTAATTGCAAATAGTATAATTTAGTTGTTTCCTGTAATTAAATCAATTAAGATTACATTTTAATGCTGTTAAACTTAATTGATAAATATAATCTTGATTGATTTAATTGTGCACTTCAATTTGCAATTAATTTAATTGTAATTATTTTATCTATGATGAATTTAATTGCAGGATATAACTAAAATATATTATTTACAATTTAATTTTGTGGCTGTTTGCTATCAACTTTTAATTGCAATTAAATGTATTAAAATTGTTAATAAATTAGTTTTTTTATTGGTAATATAATTGATTGATACCCAACATTGCACACAAGTATGCTGCTTAAGTCTGTTAGTCAACTTCCCAAATCTCTTTGCTAATGTTAAACCTATAGGCATAGAATGCCTTCATATATTTAAAATATCTCGTCAGGAAATTAATATTTTTAATTTCTTTTTTCTGTGTACTTTTCTTAAAATACGTCTTTTTCTTTCTTAGTTGTCAAAATATTTGTAAAATATATACTTAATTTTATGTTAAGCGTTGAAATCTTATGTACAGCTAGTCAGCTTTTAACACATAAAATATTAAATGAAGCATATAAAGCATATATTTTAGAAATATTTTGACAACTAAGAAAAAAAAAGAGATATCCTTCAAAAAGAGTGCAAAGGAAAAATAAGTTAAAAATATTAATTTCTTGAGGAGATATTTTAAATATGAATGTATTCCATGCCCATAGATTTAACATTAGCAAAGGGAATTGGAAAGTTGGCTGACTAACAGCCTTAATAAAAAAAAATGCTAAATTAAATCATTTATAATAGCAATAATTCTTTAGGAAGTTAAATTGTGTCATAAATAAAATTAATCAATTAATAGAATAATATTTATTATAAGAAAATCTTTACTGCAAGGTTTTATTTCTGTATCTGTTAAAAAAAGTTCTCTATTTCCTTTGAGCGTTATGAATCAGTGAAATAAAGACTATTAACCTTGGAAAAAACAACAACATATTTTTCACTAATTTATATGCATTGTGACAGTAAAACCTTTTCAGGAATGTGAAATTTTTCTAATGTTACAGATATATTCAATAACTTTTTTATAAAACGGATTGTGAGAGAATTGTAGTAGGTGAATTAGAGTGATATTTTTTTTAATGTTTTTGACAAAGAGTGCATTTTTTGGTTAAATGTAGTTTTGAAAAAAAAAAATCTTGGAACATCTTTTTAAGGATCTAAATTTGGAAATTGTACAGAATATAACAAGCACAATCCAAGAATCTATACGTCAAAAATGTGAAGAAATAAGTCTCTTGGATAGCTGTTGTTTACAGTTAGCTGTTCCCGTCAAATCTAGGTATGTTATTCTTTCTTGCACATTTTTAAAAATACTGATAAAACAATTTAATTGAAGAAAATTGTATGAATGATTGATTTATTATTATTTTTTTTGTGTCCAATTTCTTAAATTATATCTGTTTTTACAGAATGTATTCACTTATTCAGTCCAAGCTATTGTATAAAAGAGTAACAAAATTTGAAATTTTTGGAAAGAAAGTTTATTTTTTGTTATATTGATTATTTTTAAAACCATACACTTGGCCAAAAAAAAAAAAAGTATTTATGTCATTTAAACACTGGGCTGGATATCTGTTTCTCATGAATGGACCCATTAAAATGTTACCCCCTCCCTCACTCCTGTTATTTCTCCTAGAATCTTGAAAAACAATTGTAGAATGCTGAAAAGTACACTAGCTTTGTGAAATTAATTTTTGCAACAATTGCATTTGGTTGAAAAATAACATGTACAATATGCATTATTACTAAATACTGTTATCTTGTACATTGGTTACACTGTAAATTAGTCTTCACAACATAATTTTGTCTTTTTTATGCAATTAATGGAGATTGTTATTCCTAACGTTTGAGCCAAATAATTTACCACACCATCAATTGTAGGCTTCATTGCTGCATTTTAAAATTCTTAAATAGCAAGGTAGTTTTGTGACAATTTTTCATCCTTGACAGCGGGAAAAATTCTCTTTGTAACTAGGCATATCCATACCTCCCTCTCTCCCAAAATCTACAGAGATCACATTTAATAATGCCATTATTGAAATATGTGGGTCATTCTTTCAGAAACATACATTTTCAGTGTTAAATTTTCAGATTTTTTTTTTTTTAAATAAAAAGCTTTTATATCACTTTAGACTCACCTAACATCATGACAGTATTTTCCCAGATCGTAAGAAGTATTTTAGTAAAATTGTATTTTTACATTACATTGATACTATGTTTGTAACCATGATGTCCAAAAACCTGACTTTTTTTCATAAATTTGTAATAAGCTAAATATTAGACTGGATTGAATGAAGCAGCTGAATTAAGTTTTGTATAATTAATATTACATGTTCTATTTTATTTTATTATTTTATAAGACTTACCTATTTTTATCTTGTTCATGGAACTAATGGTGTGATCTTTATGTTCATAATTTTTTTTCATAGCTATTTTTTAAAATGTATATATTTTACTGAGAACTAAATATATTGCTATGTTTAAAATGATTAACAAGTAAGTTTCTCTTTCACACTAAAGTTTTTTTTTTCTTTTTTGCTGTCATCTATTGAGCTATTTACAAGCTATAAGTTTCTGTCCATGGACATAACTCTTGTCTTGTGACAGATAGTTATTTGATACATAACTAAGATTACCTTTTGAAATTAAACCTGAGTTTAGCTGTACAAAGCAATGTATTGGGAAAATAAGTTTTAAATCAAGTATATTAACCCAGTAAGTGATTTAAATTAAGGCTGTGACAGGCCACTGACATGATTTGTTGGGCTCTGTGTACACATTATATGAAAATTTAAAAATTGGCTTATTTACACATGTTGTTCAGTTTTAAGATACTTTATAGATTTTTTTCAAATACAATTGATTTTTTAATAAATATTCTGTGACAATTTTGTACACCAAAAGAATGGCCTATTTATTATCATTTTTACATATTTTAATATCTGCATAATAAATGCCTTTCATTAAATTGCTCTTTTTTTTGAGAAAAAAATGCCTTTATTTTAAAACTTCAGAGTAATTACAGTTGAGAGTATATTTACCGTGTCAGTTTTGTTTGTAAATAATAATTTCATAGTTTATACAAATTGACTTTTCCTGTCTGCAGGTCAAATAAAGAAAGTATTTGTTTTCAAATGGCTAGCCCATCTGTTAAACGTGACTGGACAACAGATTTAAGGCTTGCCAAACTAGCTTTAGGTAAGTATTGAATTCACTTACTAGTATGTTTAAAGTTTTGTTAATCTTTAAAAATGTCTCTCATATTTAGCATATAAAATATTTACGGACTTTTTTAATGTAGATCCTAATAACACCCCAGCATGGGACATGCCTGAGCAAGAAAAGCGTCCAAGTAGCAAAATGCCTTTATTTGTTAAAACATTTCCTGTATTTCAAGCAAGTACTTCTGCTGAAGTGAGTTTTACTCGTATTTTATTATTGTACATTAAAGGTTTGTACAAAAGATTAGACTTTAAGAAGTTCTTGTATTTCAGCACAAAAAAACCCATTTTCATTTTAAAAACATATGCTGCAGGTAAAATAAGAAAAAATTAGTACAATACAGATTTATTAACCCCTTAAGCACCACGACGTACCTGCGTACATCATGACCTATTGTATTTGCAATACTAGGACATATGTGCATACGTCCTCATTTTAAGTCCAGATTGCAATGTTCTAAGCATCTAGTTTTTTGCGTCGCTAATTGCTATTGGGATTGGTTTTGTATGGGCTTTATAGCAATGATTATTTTTGCAAACAATAGATGGTGTTACGTGTCCAAAAAAAACTCATTAGTTTTCCCGCTGCTTTGTTTCTTTTTTTGTCATTCAATTGTTTATGGGTTGGTCATTCTGTTCAGTTGTCTTTCATAAATTGTAGTATTCCGCTTTCGGTTTTATTTGTATCTCTGATAGATTATGATTTTATAGAATAATTATGTCAGATACGCATAGTGATTATGTTCCTAATTTTGATGATCACATACAGACGATAATGATGATAGTTTTGAATCAAGCGTTAAAGATTGGAACTTTGAACCTTAATTCTATTTGTATAATATAAATGAACTTTTATTTCATATCCTTACATTACATGCAATTAAAAGTAATGACATAAACTACTTCTGATGAAATTTAATATATCTGGTATTCAGCTTACTATCACTAAATTGAATATGGTTCTTAAGGGGTTAAGCATAACAAAATAGCAATTTCAACTGTCAGGATTCAAAGTTTTTGCTATCTTCAGAAATATGTAGCCCACAATTTTGGAGCATTGATTGTATTGTTTCCTGAGCCTTTTTTTGAAGGCGAGATCAACATCAGATGTTGATCTTGTGAGTTGGGGTTATTTAGTAGTTTAATAAGATGAAATTTTTGAGAATAATAATTTAAAGCTGCTGGTACCTTCTAAAGAAATCACCTTAAGAGGCTACTTCACGGACTCTCCCAGATAGAGCAGCTAATGTTATTTCAATGGGAGAAATTTAGAAGTGTCATCTTTTCACATTTTGCTCGAATTTAGTAATTTTTGTAGCTTTCAAAACCTGTACATTTAAATTATGCACGCTCCTTATATAAGTGTGTTATTTTAGGATTATTAAAGATTCATGTTTAGTGTCTTATCACGAAAAATCTGTTTGACATTTTAAAATTTGGTAAAGACACAATTGTAGCATGATTATTTAGCTTTCTAAAAATGCTTTTTATTTTGCTTTTAAAAAAATTTAAAATCTATGCTACAGTCCTAAAAAAATGGTACTATCTTTTTTAAAACAGCCAAAAAGGGTAAAAGATCCACCCCTATAAGTTTCCGCCTTTTTTTCTGGGGGACAGTCAACGGGGAGTATAAATGGAGGTCGTAGTGGTAAGAAGAGTAGAATAAGAAAGACCCCCTAGAGTTCTGTTAATATTGCCTTTGGCTAGTTGTAAACAAGTCATAGATAGGATAAGCAGTACATTTCATTTCAAGAGCCAGTATGTTTTAGAAATTCCTTCCTGAAATTATGTAGAATGCTAAATTCAGAAAATGTGTTTTACTAGTCATTTAATCGTGAAGAAAAAGATTGTTAGATAGCATAATAAATTTAGGATTGAAAAAAAGATGTTTTAATTATCTAAATTTTTCTTTTTTTTAGTTTTCTGCAAAAAAAATTATAAACTTTATTAATTATTATCAAATACATAAATCTTTATAACCATTAGAAAGCAACTTTGAAGGCAATATGTCTAAAAGAAAAATATACATTGAGGAGAATGCGTTAAATTTGACTCCAAGGGAATGTTTTGAAACTCAATATTGCATAGTCATATATACTATACATTTTAAAGATTATATTTAATTAAACAATGAGAAATCACTACACATAAAAAAGGAAACATTTGGTACTTGCTTACTTTTTGTCAACCACTTTCTATAAGAAATACCCCCCTCCAGGGGGGGGGGGGATACCTTCTTTAGGTATTCACAGGCTTCTCAACCCCAGGCACCTGAGCGATTTTTCTCTTTTCTTTTTCCCCTCTGCTATCTCTTGTTTAATCTTTTCTCTTTGTTTCACTCTTATTGTGGTTTCTTCTGAGGTGAGGGCAATTCTGCATAGGCCGATATCATCCTGTTTATATCGACTTACGGAGAATTGTAAACCACACACGTGTTTGCCATGCGCAGTGACCCGTGTCCCTGGAAAGGGGGATCCTGGCAGTTGAGGGTAACCAAGACACTGCTTTGGCCTCTGCTTCAGGTAGATGGGAGGTGCATATTGGTCTCATATGCATTAATCTGCTGGTCAGCTGACTTGTCAGTGGCTGGGGATCAAGTGAGCGGCCACATACTAGTCATCTGATTTAGGGTGGAGATTGATATAGGTGTGTCTTGTGAACATATTGGCCCTGGTTACTACTGGTGCATGAATGTGCATCCCCTTGTTGGACTCTGTAGTCGGTGGTGTAGCTGGGGTTTGAATTGTTTTTTCTTTAATATGGATGGACGTACTTCACTTTTTTCTATTTCTCTCCCATGTAGAGGAGCAACAAACTGTACAGATGATTTCATTCACTCACTTTTTTGTTATTAAACGTACTGACAGTAATTCTGATAGTTCTTTTAAGAGAACTTCACCATTTCTTTATTGCAAAAACATTTCAATCTGTTTTCGAAGACAGTTATTCATTTTAAAAACTACAGTCTGGTGATATACTTATTGAGGTTTCTTCAGACAAGCAGTCAAGATTTCTCTCAAATTGCATAACAATAGGTTCTTTTTCTGTTTCTGTTCAGGCCCATCAAACTGTAAATACAAGCCGTAGTGTAATATCCAAGCCAGAGCTTTTATTCTCTACAAAAGAAGAACTTCTACAAAATTTAAAAGCTGAAAATCCCATAGATGCACGCTGTATTACTATCCGTCTGAATGGGCAAGTGCTTCCTATAAAGCACATCATTCTGAGTTTCAATAGCCCTACTTTGCCAACCAAAAATTAAAATGCCTACTTGAGCTGTCCTGTCCGACCTTAGTTTTTTATCCCTAATCCACTCCATTGTTTTAAATGTCAGCATTATGGTCATACTACTACTACCTGTTGTGGTTCTGTTACCTGCGTACATTGTGTGGAAGTCTGTCACGATGGTGATTCATGCAAAAAAACTGAGCGCTGCATAAACTCTAAGGGTGACCATACAGCATACTCTTGCTTTTGTCCAAACTGGATCCATGAAAAAGAAATTCTTGCGATCAAAATCACTCCAAAACTTTCTTATCCTGAAGCTTGAAAACTTGTTGAATCCAGAACACCATCTGTAGGAGTATCTTATTCTAGTTTGCTCAAGCGACAATCAAAATCCTTAAGACATATAAGCACCAAACTGAATTCTCTTTACTACCTAATGGTTCTTCTATTACACTAACCAGCACTATAAAGAAAAAAAACCCCGTAGTATGTATGTTTCTGCTAGATTAAGACCCCTGCCTGCACTAGAACTTTTGCCATCATCAGAACCTATGAAAATAGAATATTCTAATCGTCGATCTAAACAGTCAACTGAACATGAGTCAGGTCAAACTTCTTTTTTATCTGCAAACAAATTGGAAAAAACTATTTCTCCTACACAAGAAGCAAAACAAAAATCATGTGCACAGAAAGAGAGTAAGAAAACCTTAACACAAGCCTCTTCACAGTGGAAAACTGCGAAGGGGAAAGAACAAGAAACCTTGTCTTGATACATCGCTTCTTACGACAAAGAATTCCAAACAGCTGTTGAACTATGCAGAGGAAGCTATGGATTCAGAGTCTTACAGTTCTGACTCAAATGATGATTTTTTTTGAGATATTCAAACCTACATGATTTGAACTATGTTTCTTTTGGTAATCTATTTTTTAAGTTAAATATATTTTTGCTAGAAACTTCGGACATTTTATTAACTGTTAGTTTAAAAATTGTATATATTTTAATTTTGAAAACTTGTGTTCATTTCTTCTAGACGTGTTATATTTTCATTGTTTGATTTTAATTATATATTTATCATCACGTTACTCTTTTCATTTAACTGTGTTATTTTCATTCATCTTGTTTTTATGACAAAGTTTTAAGTCAATTTTAAATTAACATTCTTATTCTAATCTTGTTTTGGCGCAGCATGTCCCTAAAGGGACTGTGTGCCATAAAACCCCATTCTACCAACCAACCAACTATAAGAAATAACTGTTATAAATACAGTGGAATTTAATGACAAAAATGCATAAGGGTGACGTCAAGTTCGTGATTATCGCTCAATAACCGTGGCCGAATGCCTCATCTGTATTCTGACACTATGGAAAATTGTCAGGAAAGTATTCCACCAAAAATTGTTTAAGTACTAAGCTTGACTCTCATCCTAAAAGTCACAGAATAAAGCTGTTTACATCAAAATTCTTAGTTTATGGTTTTGTATACTACTGTTATAGTTAAGTTTTTTGGAGGGATGTAATAAACTCTAATAATAACGAAAGTTTAGAAGGAACAGATTGCTATTTATTTAGTCAAAAAATGTAAACAGATATTTACAACAATCGTAAATAACATGTTCAACATATAAAATGCACATAAAAATTGGATAAAGCTCTGAAATTATTAGCCAAAAAGTTTTTGAAACCACAAACTACATTCTTTTTTTAATAGATATTCGCTTATCACAGTTTTTAACATTACATTGTCTTTGTTTATCTATTTGCAGAAAAGTCTCTTATCATACCTATTATTGCACAGATTTTTTGATGATAGAACCCCATAATCCTGAAAATAGTATATTGCATCTTGATAACTTTTTTTTCAAACTGACAGAAAACAGAGAAATAGCAGTTAACTTATATCCTTCATTAGAAAAATTAAACTGGCTTATTCACAAAATAAATAATGGAATACATACATCACATGCTAGTACATTTGAAATTAGATGTGATGTCCCGCTTTTGTATTGGTATTAAATCACAATGTTTGACGATTTAAAAACAAAATAGAAAATGGTCAGCTGTAAAGACAAGTACCCATTTTTCTTACATATTGTTATTTACTTTTAAAGTTGATTAAAACTAAATAATTGATATGTATTTAATAAAGGAAGTTATCTGACACAATACTTCAGAATATTCCATTTCATCCATATTTAGTTAGTAATCAGTCAGTTCTGATGATTTATAAAAAAAAAAAAAAAAAAAAATCTGCCTTTTCTGCTACTAAACAATTTCATAACTTATTCCATGTGAATAGATTAAATCATAAAATGATCAAAGTTTAAACAGGTATTAAGAATGAGATAATATTTGAGGAGATTTTAGTACTCGTAAGTATAGAAATACATCGGTCAAGTGGGAGTATAACTCGTGTTCAAAGGGTTTCGTACATTAAATTATTAATTACTACTTATTAATTAACTACTAATACCCTTAATTTTAATTTCAAGTCAGAAATAAAAGGGGGGGGGGCATATTTTTCAGTATACTTTTGATGATATCTCTAAAAATATAATACTTAAATTATAACAAATATATTTTTGGGTTCAATGGTTACAAGATCGTTTGAATGATATACTACACGATATATAAAACAATTTTTTTTTCAAGTAACATAATTAATATCTCAGCTAATTAGCGACAAATTTTTTCGAAAATATTATCAAATATCCTCGAATGATTCTGCGTCGATAGATACCTTGAACGCTGTCAACTGCTCCACTGACTGCTAAAAAAAAAAAGTTTGTGTGTAACGAAAAAAATTTTTTTTTCAAAAACTATGTTACGTAGGAAAATTGTTATAGTTTTCCTGCAAGGTTTAAATGAACTCCTACTATACCTAATTTTTTCATAATTTTATTTTCAGTAGATTCGGAAATAAAGAAATAGAGGGAAAGGGGGGTGGGACATATTTTTGCAGTGCATTTTCGATGATATCTCTGAAAATATAATACCTAAAATTAAAGCAAATATATTTATAAGACAAATATATTTCTTAAAATATATTACAAGATCTTTCACATGATATCCCACACTATATACAAAAAATTTTTTTCTTTTTCAAGTAACTTCCACGAGCCCCCTAAATTTTTCCTAAACATATTTGTGAATGACAAATAATCTGAAAATATATGGGTAAAAAGGTTTTATAACTTTCCCAAGTTTGAACTTTCCACATCCCATAGTTTACAAGATAAAGGGCTCTGACAGATGGATAGACAGACACAGGAGTGATCTTATAATGGTTCAGTTTTTACTTTTTAAGTATGGAACCCCTAAAAGAGAACAACAATAAATCTCAAAATAAAACTTGTTGAAATAAAATTTTGAAAAGTTTGTTGCTATTCAAAAGTTTTTCATGCATATGTTATTCATAATACTATTTTCAATAGTAAGAAATAGTGTTTTTTAGTAAATGACTATGTATGAATTTAAATATTTCTGAGAAAAAGTATGTATTACATATCAGTAGCCCTTAAAATTAATGAAGTAACAAAATATATAACTAAGCATTATTGTCCTAAAAATAAAATATTTAATTATTTAAAGCAGTAAAATTTTTTAATTTTAAAGGCCAATTTAAAGTTTATTTACAATTGCAGCAGTACACCTTTTTTCAAGGTGAACATTTCAGAGTATCTACATTGATCTTTAAAAAGGTGGTAGAAATGTTACAATGTTATGAACATTATCTTAATTTAACTTTACTGACTGCATTAAAAATGCCCAAAAGATTAAAACTGTAGAAAAAGTATATTCATTTTATTTACTTTTTGCAGGTTAAGTGTGGATGTCATTACATAGTTTCCAGTTGTTCTGTTCCTCAACAGTATTTATGGTTATGCTCATCTGATGGTATAAATAGTCATTTAGTTGTAATGGCTGTACATTTGACTCATTTGAGGCAAGTTGCTGTCTATCATCTAAGTGAAACTAGGATAATTGCAATAGAAGCCGTGCCTGTCATGCAATATGCCAAAGGTTGTTCTGATCCTGATAGTTCAAATCTAGCTTTAAACCCAGTACATTCTGTAGAAACTGTTTGGATGGGAACAGATAGTAAAAAGTATGTGTAAATTATATTCACATCTTTAAAAACATTTTATCATATTTCCAAACAAAACATGAAGTTAAGTTAACTCTTTAATCAATTTATTAAGTTCCTATACAGGATAATTAAAAACTTAACACATATCTAATTGCATGTACCTTGCAATACTATAACCTGAAAGTTTTGCTTTTTTATATTTATCCAGGTCTACACATTTTGTATCATTAACTGTATAGTCATCACCCAGTCTTATTTTTGTGCGGACACACACAAGAAATTAATACATGAAGCTAAACTCAGATCTTTCTCAAGCATCATAAGAAAATTTTGTTTAGTTGAAAGTAGTATAGCATCCTTGACTTTTTTTTTTTATAGGACAAGCACAAAGAGATTTGAAGTCATCACCACCTGTAATCAGATGGTGATAATTTTAGGTGCTATACTAATTTTTATGTAATGAATTTTTGCATTTGGCTTGAAAAAAATAGGAGTAATATATTTTGTTAGTCTGTGTGTCCTTTTGTCTATCGACATTCTGGTTTTCTTGCAACTATTCGTATATTATGTTTTTGATTATTCTTCATATTATGTAATTTAAACAGTCATTCTAAAAACAGGCATGTGATTTTTCAGCAAATTAGTGGAATTCAGCGAATTTTTTTTCCTAATTCGCGGAATTCAGCGAATTTTCTTTTTTCCTAATTCGCAGGATTCTGCGAATTGTAATTCTATTAATCTGGTATTTACATCTGTAAATTAAACAACAGCGTGCACAAAAATAATCGAAATTGATCGTTCTTTCTTGCCGAAAAATATTATATTGTGTGCATTGTTTTAAGTCGTTTTTGTATATATTTTTTTAAACAGCATTTAGCTGGTGGCAGATAATTTTAGATATTTTATTTTTGATTATTAATGTTCAACCAACCAGCCAACTATAAAAGGGAAAAAAAAATTCAGCTAATTTCAAATTTTAGCAATCACATGTCTGAAAAAGGTCACTTATCCTAATAATTAGTTTTTCAGGAGACATAAAAAGCATTTTTCTGAGAAAATATAAAGGTACTTTTTAAAAGTGTATACCTTAAGTTACAATACACATTATTTAACGTTAGTTAACATTGTTGAAATTTCTTCATGATCTATAAATGATGTAATAAAATAAAATTGGGGCAAGTGCCTTTCTGTAGTGAAATGAGGATAAATTATAAAAAAAAAAAAAAAAACATAGTTTGACGTAAAACAGATAGAATATGTATTACAAAACTTACAAAAAGATATGTTTAACAAATATTAAGATATATTGAACAAATATTAAGGTACATTGATTGATACATGATGCGAAACATGAAAAAACTATATTGTAATTGCTTTTTTTTATTCATTAGCAGGTTGTTAAACTTCATTCGATTGTCATAACAAAATTTCTTTATAAAATCTTTTAAATTCATCACTAATAGGCCCTGAGGTGATTTAAGTCCTCAATCTTTTTTACATTAATGGAGACTGGTCCTTCATATTCTTTTTCAGTTGACAGCTCAACTTTATCTTTAGACTTAAGTGAGAACAAGTTGCTGTATTCTCTTGTAGCAATGTATTCTCTTGTGACAATGCCCGGACTGTTAAATTAGCCCATTTTTGTGCAGTTTGCCATAATAAATTCTAAAGGGATAAAATTTGGTACAGTTGTTCCTTGATGACTACTGATGACTATTAAAGTCCTGATGGGGATAGGAGGTGAGCGAGGAGAATAAAGTACTTTTTTTTATTTTTTTTACAAATATCTCAAACTGTTGGTTTTCCTGAAAAAATTACTTTGACATAAATTAAAGAACATAAAATTCTCTACAAATGACAAGTATACACAGTGGAACCTCGATTATCCGTCAGTCAGGAGACTGGAGCTTTGACGGGTTTTCCGCAAAAAAATCACTTAATTTCAAATTTATTTACTTAATGTCGCCATAATAAATGCTACAGAGATAAAAATTGGTACAATTGTTCATTGATGGCTACTGATGACTGTGTAAAAAGTCCTAAGGGATAGGAGGTGAGTAAGGGGGGGAGGTGCAAAATAAAGTCCTTTTTTTAGTTTTTTACAAATATCTCAGGAACTGTTGGTTTTCATGAAAAAATTATTCTGACATAAATTAAAGAACATAAAATTCTCTAAAAATGACAGGTATATACAGTGAAACCTTGATTATCCGTAAGTCAGAAGACCGGAGCTTTGACTGATTTTCCACAAAAAAATCACTTTAATTTCAAATTTATTTACTTAATGTCGCCATAATAAATGCTACAGAAATAAAAATTGGTACAGTTGTTCATTGATGACTATGTAAAAAGTCCTGATGGATAGGAGGTAAGCGAGGAGAGGGAGGGGGGAAATTACTTAAAATTAAAATTCTGTACAAATGACAGGTATATACAGTGGATCCTTGATTAGCCGTCAGTAACGGGTTCGGAGACTTGGCAGATTTTCCGCAAAAAAAATCAGTTTAATTTCAAATTTATTTAATTAATATGTATTCAAATTTATTAAATAATGTCACAAAAAAGAAAGAAAGAAAGAAAACAGAAAATGAGAATTTTTTTTTTGAGGGGTGGGGGAGGAGGGGTCTAGTGGTGAGTGTGAAAGAGGGGATGACTGCCCCCCGATTCATGATTATTATGAATCACCTAAACGTGAAACAGGAATCTGTTCATTATTATCTTATTATAGGAATCAGTTCATTATTATCTGAAAAAAAAAACTTTATTTTCAAATTTATTTACTTAACCTTCATACGGGGTGGGGTCTCAGACAGCAACTTTCCGAGAATACATGCAAACTTGGACAGGTACTATCAGAGACCACGTGTAGTCTATTCAAATTTAGTAAATATTGTTACAAAAAAAAGAAAAGGAAACAAAGAAAATAATTTAACTTCTGTTTACACTAAGATGTGCACTGAAGAAGCCGTGGATACTAATTTCAACGAGGACACAGATGTTACCGTCAAGCAAGAAAGCTTCCTTTCAAATGAAAAGAACAAATCAAGATTAATTGCTATGCTTTCTTCCAAATTGAAGGAGAATGAAATATCTTGCCAGGAGAGTACTGTCACTGCAGATACCCTAATCGTAACAACAACCATTGAAAAATCTTCTAATGGCAAAGTGGCAATTGTTGGTGAGGATGTTAATCTTGTTGTCCTCCTAATTGCCCTAACTCCACTCGAACAAGAAAATTTTTTCGATAAGCCAAGCTGTGAAAAAATTGAAAGAAAGGTTTTTTTCCTCACAACAGTTAATTCAAGAAATGAGTGAAAGACGATATTCTAGTTACTCATGCATTCACTGAATGTGATACAACATCAGCTGCATTTAAAAAGGGAAAAACAAAATTTTTCAAACTGTTTCAGCAATGTGAAGATGTACACAAAATTGCTGATGTGTTCAATAACAGGGAATCCGACCATGATGCTGTTGCAGAAGCAGGAAACCAACATTTTTTGAGATTGTATGGAGCACCTCCCACATCCACATCTCTCAACACTTTCCGATACCATTCCTTCGCCAAATCTGTATCAAATGTCAAACCTAACATTTCATCCCTTCCATCAACAAAAGGAGCGGCTAGACAACATTCTTTCTGGGTGTACCATCAAGTACAGCTGTACAGGCTGTTTACAGGCTGTACAGGCTGTTTGTACTGTTTCTGGCTTGGCCAGAAACAACATGCCGAACTCTGGGGCTGGGAACGAAAGCAGAATTGTCTAGTTCCTATTACAACTAAGGACATGATCGCACCTGAGGCTGTC
Source organism: Maratus michaelseni (assembly GCA_963931845.1). Taxonomy (NCBI): domain Eukaryota; kingdom Metazoa; phylum Arthropoda; class Arachnida; order Araneae; family Salticidae; genus Maratus; species Maratus michaelseni. The sequence goes on along the minus strand of OZ007586.1, from coordinate 437,064,145 downwards.
TTAAGTACTATCTTCTGCAAATGCACCAGTGGGTGTGGAGCTAAGTGTGGGTGCAGGAAAGCAGACATTAATTGCACACTCATCTGCAGCACCTGCCATGGTGACTGTCTGAATGCTACACCTATAGCTATAAATACAGATCAACAGGATGAGGAAGATGATAAGGATGCGATTATGGATTCGGTCATGCTGAGAACGCCTTCTAATGCACTGTCCACTTCAAATGAGGATGATGTGTCAAGAAAAAAAAGAACATTATGACTTAGTAAATATTTGCTTAATGATAAATTAGGACTTACATTGTTCTCTATTATGTTTTGTCGCACTTACAAAGTTTCACGTGAAATAACATTTTATCAATCATAAAATGCAGTACCAGGGTGGTAACAACAGGACAAGGAAGATGAGGTGATGATTATGAATCCTAACGACCCATCCACTTTCATAATTACATAATATTTACTTAATCTCTGTTTTATATTCGCAGTTATAATATTTCACATTAATAAACATTTCATTAATGATGAATATTTATCTTTCATAAACTACTTACCTGGCATTATTTCATGCAATATTGCAGCATTGGAATGTTTACTGTTTTCCTTTTTTTTTTCTTCTTCTGCTTGCAACAATATTTAATAAATTTGAATAGACATTAAGTAAATAAATTTGAAATTAAAGTGATTTTTTTTTTTTTTACGGAAAATCCGTCAAGCCTCTGGTCCCCTGACTGATCGACCACTGTATATACCTGTCATTTGTAGAGAATTTTATGTTCTTTAATTTATGTCACAGTAATTTTTTCATGAAAACCAACAATTTCTGAGATATTTGTAAAAAACTAAAAAAAGTACTTCATTTTGCCCCCCACTCCCCTCGCTCACCTACTATCCATCAGGACTTTTTACATAGTCAGTAGCCATCAATGAACAACTGTACCAATTTTTATCTCTATAGCATTTATTATGGCAACATTAAGTAAATAAATTTGAAATTAAAGTGATTTTTTTTGTGTAAAATCTGTTAAAGCTCCGGTCTTCTGACTGACGGATAATCAAGGTTCCACTGTATATACCTGTCATTTGTAGAGAATTTTATGTTCTTTAATTTTTCACAGTAATTTTTTCATGAAAACCAATAGTTCCTGAGATATTTGTAAAAAAACTAAAAAAAAGTACTTTATTTTGCCCCCCCCCCTCCCGCTCACCTCCTATCCATCAGGACTTTTTACATAGTCATTAGTAGCCATCAATGAACAACTGTACCAATTTTTATCTCTTTAGCATTTATTATGGCAAACTTTCCTAATTTGACTGGACTAAATATATATATATTCAAAGTGCATAAAAAGATGCTGGCTGAAATCATACTTTAGCATTTTTTGAGACATTTTTCTCTCTGGATTCTTCTAAAATGCCTCCTTTTGTAGAGGGATGGCCACCAATTAACAAAATTTAATATATCGTCCATTTGAACAGGTCATAGTAAATTTTTTTAATTGTTTGGTGTATTTAATTTTAACAAACCATTTTTTTTAAATTATAAAAAATATATTAAATCAACCTTTTTTATTGCTCTTTTTATAATGCAGAAACATACAATTTGGCGAAGTCATTTCTCAAAGGACACATGTCCACAAGTGCCTTTTCAACACTGAAAGCTGTTTTCCTCTTGCTTTAAAGATAAGAGAAAAAATATCTAGAGACTGGATTAGTACTTTTCATAAGTATCATTCTGCAATAAAACCATTTTTGACAATTTTAGACTAGTGCCCTTTCTAGAATGACTTATTCAACTGTACATTACCTGTGTAAAATGGGCAAAAAATATTTAGAGTTCTTTTCCAGAGTACTTAAAGAATTGAAACAGATTAGAATCTAAACTTTTAATTGCTTGAGGTAAATTTTATTTGTTATATTGGAAATACCAAACATTCTAAATGAAAAACAGGATTGGTGTCATTAAGATTTATTAGAAATGCTCCCTTATATGTTAGTTAATGTTTTATATTAGTTTTCTAAAATAATCATGATTTTCTGATTTTTGTTGGTACCTAAATACAGATTTTCTCCTTATTGTGAATATGATTTGCTTTTGATAATTTATAAACAATGCTAATGTTTTTAACAATTGATAATATCAAATATAAATAGAATGAATTAAATGCCTAGTTGTGGGGCTGGTACTTAAGTGTAAGGAATCATAGAAATTAATATTTTTCTTAGCTCTTAATGGCTGATACAATTACTTTTGTATACTAATTAGAAAAGTTTGACTATGAAGAATGACTAAATCTTTAAGATAGTCCAAATTTACATACTCTACGATAATCTACCTGTCTACAAACTAAGCATCTAGTATTCATTATTTCCCTTCAGGGTGATGCTCAGTTGCACAAAGTTTCCACCTCAAATGGAAAATTAAATTAATCTGATGCATTCCATACAATACTTCTGTGATCATCAGGCTTTACTCCTCTTAAGGTGTTTTTAATGTAGTTTTAACTTTATAAAGCTTTTACTAAGTTTGTGCAAAAAAAATTTAAATTCACATTATAAATCTAATTTCTTCAATACCTAAAATTCTACCAAACACTGTATGAGAAATCATCTGTCATTGGGAAATCCTTTGTTCAAATAAATATAACATTTTATTTTTTTAAAGAAATTGAATCTTTTAAGTTACTTGTTTTTACTATGTATGTTTCTTCATTTACATGCATCACATTTCTTGTTGCAAGAAATTCAAATGTAACATAGCATATTGTTTAGGTACTTTTGAATGAGGTATCTTTGTAATCCATGTGTGCCATGTTCTTTTTTTTTGTTCTTGTTTTGATATTTATGTTAATTCATCTTAATGTACAATTTATTGTCTTCACCTAAAGTTTTGAAAATAATTAATTCATTGAATAAAATTGGTAAAAAACACTTAGTATAAAAAAAAACATTTATAATTAATTTAGCTTATTCTTTTCTTTGCAGAATTCTTGTTTTAGAAGGTTCTTGTCCTGAAAAATGGGAAGAGATAGGTAATGCAACAGTTCCAGCTACAATCATTCAAATAAAATACCATTGGGATCAAGTGTACATAGCTTTGGCAAATGGATCTGTGATAATATTTCAGCGTGATGCTGGTAAGATACTTATGCAGCTCAACTTTATAAAAGTCTTAACAGTCTTATTTTTGTAAATTGACTTCACTGAATGTTATTAACTGAGAATAAAAAGTAGAAAAATATCTAAAAACAAATTGCCTTACCTTTTATAATAGAAATACCTCTTCCACTAATCACCATATTTCTAATATGGTTTGTGATTTTGAAAAAAAAAAGAAGAAAAATATGAATGTTAAGGATCCATTAAAAATCTGAAAAGCTTAAAATCTGAAATTAATATTTTGAACTAAATATCTATTTTTATTAGCTGTATTTATAACATTTATCCCAACAAGTCCCAACAACATTTCTCTCACTAGTTATCAATTTATAAAAAAAATATTACAAAAGTTAAAGAAACTTATCCTAAGGAGAATATGTTAAGCATGTATGTAATTTTTATTCCTACTATATTTTGTTTCTAAAAAAATAATGAGTAACAAAAAATAATTTTACACTCCGATAGGGTGTGAGTGGATACTAATTTCTTCATAACTGAAATACAATTAAGTTAGAAAGGAAAAATAATCATTTGAAATGAGTTATCAAAATATTTTAACAAAATTTAATTTATTAAATTTTTGTCATAAATTTACTTACAATCAAAGCTTATAAAACATTTTTTTAAATTTCTGATGACCACTTCAGTGATCTTATGTTACTTACATTAACTTGTAAAAAAAGAAACTTCTTTTTCAGTATTTTCTAATGTATTGCTATATTTAAATATGGCATTTTCTTAACTTTTTAGATAGTAGCATATTACAAAGCACAAATTCGGTACATGTTTCAAAATCACAAAATCTCGCCAGAAGATTGTGTCCAATGATAAGCACATCTGCTCCAAAATTGTATTGGAATTATTTCAAATGTCATTTATATTTTTCAAAAACTATAACGATAAGTGCTTCATGTCGGCATTGTTCAGCCTTCTTGTCCTTATGAAATCTTTAGCAATCTATGTTCTAAGATAAGCTCTGTGTAATAAGTTTTATGCATATTATTAATCTTTCTTTTGTTTAAGAGTTAAAGAGTATAAATTAAAAAATAAACCACTTGTAGAACTGTTAGTAATGCTTGGCCGTATCTTTGTTAAAAAAATGTAATCTAAACTCTTAAAATGTTATTACTTATCCATTATACGTAGTATGGTAAGTCTTGCAATCGTTTTAAAAATCGAAAAACATTTTTTGATGGATTTACAGTTTTCAGACATTAAAGATTCTGGATTATTTTTTTTTGTCGTCTGTCTTGTCTATGTGTGTGTCTGTAAACACACTATCTGCCAAACAAATTGAGATAGTGTTGAAATTTGGTATGTACTTAGTATGTAATAATGGGAAGAAGCTTATTGAATTTCAGTAACCTCAGTTATCTGGAACTATTTTTTTTTTGGACTCTTGAGATATTCGTTCTGATAAAAGGTATGTAAAAATTTTCGAAATTTTTTTTTCTTTAAGGAGCGCATATATAAGACAATAAAAAAACATTTTGCATGAAGAATGAAGTCGATTGAATAATTAGTTACCGAGATATTTGGAATCCTATTTTTCGTGACCTTGTATTTCATTCAAATTGCAATTCAAAGATATATTTTAATTGAAAATGAGACTCTTAATCTGATGAAGTAAACTATTAGTTAATAGGATTAACATTTTTGGAGTTATGAGGATGTTCTTTTACGCAATTCAGTAATAGAGCATTTAAAGTTTGACGTCATCAAGCCACGATTTTATTCGAATTGCAATGCATTTTATAAATAGTTTACACATGTTTTATTTTCATATTTTATATTATGCATATCCATGATGGGTAAGTATTACAGTGGCCCCCAACGACTAGTTTTTATTTTATTAAGTTGGATGGTTAGTAGCTGTGCAAAACATGAGGAAAATGAATCTAGATTATAACTGATATAATATTTCTTATTCTTCTGGTCTGAACTCATAACTATTATAATGTTTTGATAGATAATAGTTAAAAAAATATATACATTATTTCTTCCTTTTCTGTTTAAATATGTGATACTAAGAAAAGAAGCATTATGAAACACTAAAGGTCCTAAACACAGAATGGCAGAAGGCTACCACCAGTTTAAAATGTCATTAATTATATTTTCATTCATGAAACCAAAAAAAAATTACTATAATTGCTTCACAATGACATAATTTTTCACTGACTTTTTGTTCTGTCATTTTTTGTTTAGGGCTCCAGGACTTCATTCATGTCCAGTGAACATATATTCAGAGCAACTAACCATACATAAGTTTTAAAGATTAAAAGAAAACCATAAATCTTTATTTTATAAATCTGATATGGACATTTAGTTATGTATTGCTACTTACGTACTCAAGAATATAATTTTTACTATCAAAACTTGAAATATACTTTATTAAGTAATTTTTCTTAAATTTTTAATAAGTTTTAAAATTCATTATTGACTAATAATATAAAGCTGTGGCTATCTGTAATGAGTTAATAATTGGCTTTTCATTTCTTCATTTTTTCCTTTCTCACTTAGATGGCCAGTGGCAGCTTCAAGAACCAGTTGTAGTTACACTGGATCAAGAACCCGTCACTTGTCTTTTGCCTTTAGGATTAACCATGTACTGTGCATGTGGATCTAAAATATGGGTTGTCGACTCCCTTACAGCTGAAGTGCAGGTATATTTCTCTATCTTGATGTTTCTGTTTTTATTAATTTTGAACTTAATGGTTGAGAAATTGATGTGATATTTTAACCTGCCTATAGCGGGGAAATTCTATGGGAAGGAGACTTGACAAGAAAATGTTCCAAAAGAAAAGAAAAAGATCCCTTTGAAGATAGTGTTTAATTTCCATTATCATACACACATGTAAGACCTATAAACATAAAGGTGATATTCAATTGATGTACAGTCAACAGGGTGACTTTGTTGTATTTTTTGCCTCTTGTCTTTAAATATCCAAAGCTTATTGAAATTTTCATTTAAACAATTTCTATTTTTTTTTCTAGTTCTAATATATCAATTGTAAATTTAAAAAATCCACTTTTAGTATTTTTAAAGAATAGGTTTTTTAAAATTTATCTTTTTTTAAAGTTAGATAGTCACCCCTAGCTAACGGGTGACTTTGTCTCATAACTAAAAAATCACTGAATAAGCCTTAAAAAACTTGTTAGACAATGCAACCCTACCATTATTATTAAACTAATAAAACATAATTAAAAAATGTCATTTTGTAATTACAAAAATACAAACTTTGTATGAAAATGAACAGAAACTAAATTTTATTAAAAAATGACCATTATGAAAAACATGTAAGAGTAAGAACAATTAACAATTAAGAGGTGGTCAGATTACTGTTTTTCAAGAAAACAAAATTTTCTATATATTCACGTATTTCAGGCACTAAAAAAATGCTTCTAAAAAAAAAAGGGTCTTAGAGAATTAAATTAAAAAAATATTAACCCTCGAAGACCTTTTTAGCCTATTTTTTATGTAGTGATTGGAATTTAATATTTTTCAGAGATTTTCTTTTGGCTTAAGGCGGTATTAAAAAAAAAAAATATTTTTCCATGCTCAACAACTCAAAATTTTGAGACTTTTTAGACTCATTTTTAAAAGTAAAAACATGAAACTTGGTGGCAAGATTTATATGGGACCCTTTTTTTAATTTTTCGTTCAATTAATTAGAAATGGATTTACAAACAATTGTTTTCACAGTACGATATTTTTTTTTTTTTTTTTTGCAACGCTATCGCTTCGGGAAATTAGGTTCAAAATGTCCACTTTGACAGCATCGAAAAATCGAGACATTACGGACATTATAAAAATTTCTGAATAAGAGAATCTGTCAATTGGATGCATTTTAGAGAAAAAATGAATTTAAAAGTGTCTCAAAATAAGCAGTTTGGATTTGAATACACCCTTAATATATGCAGTAGAACATCATCTACCACTTTCTTCAGCGTTTCATCAGTATAATTTTATAATGAAGATTATCTACAGGAGATTTATACATACAAGACATTATTACACTAGTACCTGTAAAAAAATAATAAATATATACTATTACAATGTTTATATTCACAGCAAATGTTTACTTTTATTTATATATTTTCAGAAAAATTAATTAGAATAAATAAACTAATTTTGTGGTAACTTTGTCCTGAGACAATGTAACCCCAAATTGGCATTCAAAATGCCAGTTGTGAAATTTAAAATATCAAATTAATATGTATAAATCTCGTTGATTTGTTAAGAAAACATTAAGAAATAAAAATGTATTTATCACTTTACATCATCAGTTATAAATAACTTTTTCGAGTAAGTTTCTCCTGGTAAAATCATGCACAAAAAAGTAAAAAAAACATTAATGGAAGTGATGCCAAACTTAATTTGTAAAGTGAATTAAATAATTTATGTTTAAGCTATTGCTCTAATCTATCAGAAATTGGCATTGCTAATTAGTTTTATTGTAACAAATTTTATTTATTACATATTTTGTCTATCTGTGTAGTGGGACAAAGTCACCACAGTTGACAGTATGTTAATTCTGCTTTCATTCAGGCCTTAATGCTTCTGTTCGTAAAGCATTAACTCAAATTATCAGTTGATTTTAACTTCGGTGACAACAGATATTTCATTAGCTTTTGAAAATAAGCTACCTCAGACCGAGCTATCCTTTTCTTATATTGGTCTTTTTTATCTGTGTGCAAAAGATGATTGTAGCAAGTGTTGCCAAATGTCTTGATTTTAGGGTACGCATGATGTTAAATATTTCTATTTTCAAAGTGCAAACTTCTCATAATTTTTCACATTTGTGCATGCTTCCTTGGGCTGATTTAAGTTCTTAAAACATTCATATTTTTAAGAAAAAACAACTGAAAGTCTTGAAATTTTAAAGACCTTGATCTTCATAGGATATAATTTGAAATTTTTTATGCCAGATTAACGATTATGAATTATAAAGAGACCTAAATGTAATTAACTGAAATTGTAACAATCGCATGTTTTTTGTGGAAGAACTTATTCTCTTTTTCCCTTCAGTAATATATTTTCTTAGCGCATGTTGATGCTATGGTCAGTAAAAAAAATATATAAAAAGGTACGTGAATTGAACTTTTGAAAGCTAAGTTGCATAAAAAAAACTGTGCTGATATTGATAATTTGTTTTTATTAAGTTCTGTACAAATTTTATTAGGATTTAAAAAAAAAAAAAAAAAAAGGTACTAATTAAGAAATTATCATCCTACTTTTTTCATTTCTCTGTCCCGATGTTTGCTAACTTCGTAACACTAATCAGGCACCACATGAAAATAAATTTTTCCTTGTATCATATGCTAAATTTTATGATAATTGTATTTAAATCATGATTGTCTGCATTCAGGGTTGTTTGATTTAAATCAGCTTGATTTAAATCGCGATTTAAATCATGATTTAAATCAAATGATTTTTTTAAAAAAATCTTTGATTTAAATCAGTTTTTTTAACATTCATATTTACTGGCTGAATAAGGATCAAATTCCTCATTTCAGATTAAAAATTACCTTTTAATAACATTAAATAAAACTTTTATAGATTAAAAATACTATTATATTATGAAAGTAAATGCAACACTGCATTAAAAAAATTATCTATCCATAGTACATTCTCCAAAACTACTGATAAATACTTACTAATTTTTTAAGTTTTTTTTTTCTTAGTCACTTCCATTTTTTGAAAGCAAGATGCTGAAGCTAAAGTTAAATCTATTTAATATAATAGTATTTTCAGTGGAGAGTCACTTTCTCTAAAGCAACTTATACATAATTCACAAGTTTGTTTTACATTTACCTGCAAATTACAATATCGCATATGTTGATGTTGATGTATTGATCATATAATGTGATCAATACATGAACTAATTATAACATAAATATTTGGACTGTTTGTCTAACATAGTATTAATTCCAGTTTCATGTTTCTTCTATAATTGAAAATACTTTAATCCCTGTAACTGTAACTGATTCCTTTCCTCTTTCTTTTCCTAGAATTCATTGCTTATTGCAATGGAAAAAAATAAGAAATGTTATTGTACTAAGCTAAGCACTAAGCAGTCATTCGTATTATCAAATAAGCAAGATTGTTTTCTAAAATTGACCATGGCTGAGTAAGGTTGGGGGGGGGGGGGCAATAACACTGATAATTGATAGCTTCACACTTTTAGTTATAGGATTACCTTGCATTTGGTGCCTTAGAATAGTATAGTGTGAATTTGACTAATGATAAAAAAAAGAAAACCTTACGTTTTGCTAAAGACAAATACAGTTCACATTTTATATCCGTGATAATGAAATTTCAAGGAAAATCAAATCCCTTTTCTGAATTTTTATTTGATGAAGACAACGTAACAAAGATTTCTCCCTTAGACTGGTGGAAAACACACTTTGATTCAGAAATTTGTGTATCAAATTTGTGTATATGTGTGAAATGGTGAGGGGAGCGTAAAGAAAGCCATAGAGCAACTGTTTACAGCAACAGCTACTTCTTCCTCCGTGGAACGGATTTTTTCAACATATGGTTTAGTTCAATCTAAACTTAGAAATAAATTAGGAAATGATAAAGCAGCCAAATTGGTGTTCTTATACAAAACCTTAAATGCATAAATAGTTAAAAACGTTAATATAATTACATTATATGTAAATAATTACAAAATAAAAACCAGATTTTGTAAGAGATTGAATTGTAATCTAATATTAAACTATAATTTTATATTAATGATTTAAACAATTATCTATTTATAGATATTCACCAATGTTAAACTGTTTCTATTTAATATTTTGTCATAACTTAAAAATTAAAGAATTGTTCTTGCATAATGCATAATAAACCCCATATGCATTTAGCATTCTTTGTTGTATTTATTATACGTTGTTATATAAAATATGTGTTATTTGGAGTAATACACGAAAGAAATACATATAACACACATATTTATATGTATAACAATTTAATATTAGAATGTTTTAAATTTTAAATGAATCATCTAAATTTGTTTGCAACAATTTTAAATTTAAATTATTTTGAATTCTTATCTATAAATTGTAATGAAATTAATAGAAATATGTAAATCTATACAGAAAATATAGATAAATATGTGCAGAGTACACAAATATTATATTATAAAAAATATTTAAAAAAATCAAAAAAATCCGATTTAAATAAAAAAAATCTGATTTAAATCAAAAAAATCCGATTTTTTTGATTTTTTTTAAAAAAATCACGATTTTTAACAACCCTGTCTGCATTGCAGAATCACTGTAACAGTGTCTCAGAATGTCGAAGGTTTCTTGTAGTTTTTCATTTGGGAAACAAATTATTTTTTGGAGGGAGTGAGAAAATTATGAACAATATGAAGATAGTTTGGTAGATGTTTCATTTCTGATGCTCACATACAAGTTAGATTATTGTACAGTAAAATCTCAGAATAACAGACATCTCAAGACCATGAAGTTTGTCTGTTATTCAAAGATGTCCATTATTTAGAGGTAAAAGCATACAAGTATATAGCTGTTAAGGATTGAAAAACTGACAAGTTGAAAATTATGTTCTGTCAATTTTATATTGTTTGGTCTGTTATAGAGTCCTGCACATGTCAGGTACAACACTATCCAAACCCGAAAATTCCATTTGAAGTCAACACGACCTGAATCTGACAAAAAAATTTCCTCGGCTCGCAACCTATGAAACCCTAAAAATGGACAAATAATTATTGAATAATATTCAAATATAGTAAAACCTCTAGACACCTTGCGATTATTGAATTGAGTTCTGCATCGGGTCAGGTTGTTTCTAATTTTTTTTTGAGGAGGCGGGGTCAAGGATGACTCTAATTTTCTTTCTGCGTGTCGGGTTCACCCTTAGAATCAGTCTTGTGGATCATATTTATGTGTTTTGCAAGTCTGATTGTTGGGATTTTCTCAAAGTTTGAACAGTAGTGTGTTTCAAAGAAAAATAAATACGTATTTGAATATGAATGAGCATATATTAAATTTACTGCATAAGAAAAAAAATAAAATGTATATAAGAAATGTAATCATAGATTAATCTTTCTTTACGATGCAGTTAAGAACAATTTTTCTTTTCTCAGAATAAGATAAATATTACCAACATTTCATGTATGATACACACAAAAACACACATCGTATTTGAGATACAGTCAAACCTCGTTATACCGCCATTATCCGTTCAAGAAATTTTTGGCGCTATAACGAGTTTGGCGGTATATCGAATTAAAATACAATAAAAATTAATTTTCATACTATTATACTAATATTATTATTATTATAAAAATAAATATCAGTAATGCCATTTTATTAAATTATCCAATGGTATATAGTATATTATAATAGTATAAATTAATATAATATAATTAATATACATAATATAATTAATGCTACATGATTCAAAATTATCCAATTAATGTATGAAATTAACATGCACTTACCTCTTTATATAGTCAATTTTAGATAAAGTAAATAATTATGCACATAACAGACACACACATACATTAAATATCACACTGAATTATTTTACTTTAATTATCTTTTACAGGAAAATATTTTAATATGCTAGTTTGAGTTTTCCTTTCAATATTGATTTTTTCAATATCTTTTTCTACAACTAAAAGATTGTTCATCATTTTTTTATCAGTTGCATGTTTTTCTAAGAAAATTCTTATTTTCCCAATGCAATTTTTAACTTCATCAGATGTAACATGCGGCGTTTCAGCTTCTTCAGCTTCGCTGTCAGATGAATTTTCATTTTCATTTTGATTGGCAACAATTTCTTCGATTGTCAAATCTTCAAATGTTGAAACACTTTTGTCTATATTAATGTACTCAATTGCCGATAGAGGATGCTCAATTTCTGTTAATTTGTGTATTAAGTCTTGTAGTTCCTGAAGTGCTGTGCTGTACTGTTTTGTTTTTTAGTAGATCCTTCAGGTTTAATCAATCCAGTATGTTTCCAGCAGTTAACAATAGTTTCTGATGAAATTTCATCCCATGCTTTTTTTATCATGCGAATAGCATCATGTAAAAGGATTGGAGAAAAATCATCTTTACTGATTTTTTCAATGATATGGCGGACGTGATACTTTCGATAATGAGCTTTGAATGAGTTTATTATACCAGCATCCAAAGGTTGCAAAAATCCAGTACAGTCAGGAGGTAAAAATTCAATGCGGATATTACTCATTGGATATGCTTTGTGACAAGGGGCATTATCCAAAATCAATAAAATATGGCGTTTGCTTCTTTTCATTTCTATGTTGAAATTCGCTAACCATTTTTGAAATAATGCTGAAGTCATCCACGCTTTGTTATTATTCTCATAATCTACATAAAGAGCAGGATTAAAATTTTTAAAACATCGTGGCTTAGCTGATTTTCCAATCACTGTCATAGTTCTTTTATCAGATCCATCACTATTCGTACAGAACACAAGAGACACACGATCTTTTTTTTTTTTTTATCCTTTAGCAGGCCCACTCGAAATTGTTTTATCTGGCTGCAAGCGGTAAAAAAGGCCACTTTCATCCATATTGTAAACGTCCTCTTGTTTATATTCTAAAATCAGCGCACTCAGTTTTTTTGCGACCATTTGACACAATATCTTCATCAACACCTGCAGTTTCACCACTTCGTATGTACTGAGAGAATCCTCGTCGTTTTTTAAATCTGTTCAACCAGCCACTACTGTATTCGAAATCTGTAATATTCATTTGCTGGCCAAGAACTTTTGCCTGCTCTCTGATGACATCTCCGTTGATTGTGGCATTTTTAGCACTCATTTGTTGTATCCATGTGCAAAGGGCATCCTCTAAGTCTTCATGTTTCGCTGTTTCCAGTCTTTTTACAGATGATTGCAGTTCGTTGGTGTTAATCCATTTTTCTGTATTCATCAAAATGTCTCTGATGCAGCGCCTGCTAACAGGCTTTTTCCAGAGTGTAGAAAAATGATTGGAGATGTGTTGCTGCGATACATTCACATTTCTTTCTTTATATTCACAAATTTCCCGCTTTTCTGAAATTGATAAAACTGCTCTTTTCGCCATAATGAGTTAAAATAAAGAGACAGAATGATATTTTACAGATTTAGCTGGTGAATTCTTCGATGTTTCAATCAACGTCCGACCAAAATTTTGAATGAGAGATTTTGCACTGCACACCGTTTTCTTTCTAAGAAATCGACATAAAGTACAGGGAGAAGTTATTTTGTACATTGTTCTCACCTGAGAGAGGAGAGACCCTTTCAGCCAATGGCGTGCCATGCCTTGTTTTCTCCCCGCTCCAGAAGCGGATCGGATCACATGACTCGCCAGTCTGAATCAGAAGTTTTACTTGCTCGGCACTCAGTGCGCGTTATTTTTCTTCTCCCAATGACAAGTAGAATGGGTAGCAGGTGCATTTTGGCAGGTGTTGAGAACAATATAAATTCTTTGCTATTCAATAAAGTTTGAATTGAGCTTGAAAACATCTAGACACATGAAAAGGAAGTGTCCTTTGAAATTCTAACAAAAAATTTAAAAAAGAAAGATATGCAAAGAAAATACAGTAATTTCTAGACATTTTTTTTTGGCGGTATATCGAGTTGGCGCTTTAACGGATACATTACATTGAAATTCCTATTTGACAGGTTTGTTCATAGACGCAATTGGCGGTTAAACGGAATTGGCGCTATTTCGAGATGGCACTAAATCGGGGTTTGACTGTAGTTTATGCACACATACACATGTTATGTGGGTGTAGATTGGGACGTGCAAGCTATTCAAAGGTATAAGCATACAAATATATGTGTTAGGAATTGAAAAGTGTTTGCTAAATAGAAGTGTCCACTTTTTGAGAGTGTCCATTATGGAGGTTTTATTGTGTACTTATATATTTTTGAACTGAAAAAATATTTTGGACATTCTTTTGAAAAAGCAGGTCAACCCGAACCTGACCTGCAAGAGTCAACGCCCAACTGGAAACTAACCTGAAACAATGGAAGTCAGCCAGACCCAAACCCGACCCACACAGCAAAAAAGAAGTCAATCCAACCCAAACTGCAACGAAATAATATAGCACCAACCTGACCTAAACCACAGATCAGGTTGGGTGGGGGTAAAAGCAGATAACTCAACCTGATGCAGGACTCTAGTCTGTTATAACATTTATTTTGAATTATTTCTTTTCATTTTAGCGAAATTACTCTGTTCAGCATGATGCTGATGGTCAAGCTTTTCTATTAGCCCATTCTGGTACTGGCTTGTGGATTGCTTTAAAAAATTCTGCAACTATTTGTTTATATCATACAGAAACATTTCGTCATCTTCAGGATATAAATGTTGCTGCTAATGTCAACCGAATACTTGCCGGTAAGTTTTTAGACATGTATTTAGAAAGATGTAATCTATTCTTAGTTCTTTTGATTATTGACTGTGCATATTCCCTAGAGTAGTAATTATGTTTAATGTTGTTCAAAGTATTTAACATTAATCTTTTGATTTCTTTTTTTGTAAATATGTACTTTTTAAAATTATTATTAGATTATATGTTATCATGATTCACTATAGAATGTTCCAAATTTCAACTCTGTTTTTCACTGTTTGGGATTTGCTTGAATTTTTATCCGATTATCACTTAAAAAGGGCAGTTTTTCTCCTTAAATCAGTACATGGATACCATTCAAAATATTTTTTATTTCAAGTTTACTTTTTTATCTAGTCATATAGTGCACATATGCATTTATTTAAAAATATTTTATGTTTAAAATTCAAATAGAAAATGAAATATTTGTAAGTACCCAAAAGTGAAAATGAATTCCATGCACTTGTGTAGCTGCTACTGCACTTAGAATTTGAAAATTGTTATATATATATAATATATATATATATATATATATATATATATATATATATATATATATAATGAATACTATAATAAGAAATCTCGCTATATTATTAAAAAAAAAAAAAAAAATGATGCTGAAATCAATATTACATTTTTATCATATTTGTGTTACTTTTTGAATAAAATTAAAAAAATAATAATTAAGTTAACAAATTAAAAACCACGTGGATTGGAGTTGAAATAAATATCTACTAAAAAATGTTTGTTCAAGAAAATAATTTCAAAATATCTATGGGCATATTCACTTATTTGTTTTCTTGTTATTAATATTACAGTACAGAGTTTTTCTTATCTTATGTATTGTATAATTTACTTAAAAAATTATGCAAATAGGTGATTTAAAAACTCAAATGCAAGTAAAACTTCTCTCAGGATCCATTTGTGTGATTTTGTGACTGTAGGTTTGTTTTGAAAATAAGCTTTTTAACTTGCATGTGTACCAACCAGTATAAAAAATGTTATTCAAATCAAAGGGTAAATAAATAAAGTTTTACACAGATTATTCACCTACACTTTCTTCTTATTCTAAACTACATTTTAGAAATGTAGATTGTAATGTAGTAATTGACCTTGCATTTTAACCAGAAATTTCATGGGTAAAGAAAAAAAAAAAGAAAAAAAAATATATATATATAACCGTAAAATCCCGATTGTAAGCCCCCCAACCCACTTTTAAGGAATTTTGATTTTCTTTTCCATTCCTTAATATAAGCTTTCCCCCCCCCCCCCCCCCCCCTTCTAATTTTTTTTTTTTTTTTTTTTTTTTTTTTTTTTGCAAAAACTGGATTTAAAAATCCAGGGAAGATAATTTTCCATCTTTTTGATATTTTTGGCAAATTTTACTTATGTTTTTATATAATCTCAATGAAATCCCCCTCTGCATGAAATAGCTGCTTCCCTTCTATGCCCCCCTCCCCCCAATACAAAAAGTTTAAAATCTGCAGAATCTTAAATTCTTCTGTCTTGTTTGTTGTTTGCTAGTAACAATAAAAGTTCGATGATTGTTTATTTATAGTTGTTACAATCTAACATTACAGCATAAAAATCTTAAAAAAATAAAAATAAATAAATGAAGTTTTAAAGATTTTAAAGATTGTGTGCTGGAAAGGCAGAAGCAGAATTCTTTTTTTTTTTTTTTTTTTTTTTTTTTTTTTCGGGGGGGGGGGGGGGGTAATTAGATGATTATTTAATTATTGTTACAAGAAAGTTTTAAATAGAATAAAAACAATTATTTAAGATTTTAAACTGTTTGTGCTTGGAGGAGGGGCGGGGGTGAAAGAAAAAAAGACCTTTTTGAGGGGGGGGGGATAATTTAGATGTTTATTTAACTATTGTTACAACAAAATCACAAAGAGAGCAGAAAATAATTTACAGAATTATACTAAAGATTTTAAACTGCATGAGATGCGGGATGGAGGGTGGGAGTGATTTTCAGGGGAAGAAGGTGGGACAACAAGGGAAAAGAAACAGATTTTGGGATGAGGGGATAATTTAGGCGATAGATTATTTATTTACTATCTATATTATAAAGAACAAATATATCCGTGCGTAACACTGACGTTATTTTGCGAATGGCAACAGTTGACGATGAAATTTTGGTTTTGCAATTTTTATTATTGTGCTTTTAAATTTCTAAACATCTCACATTTTTAATTTTTACGCCTTTATATAGGAAAAAAAATCTACTTTCAAATGTAATTTGTTTGAAAACTGTATCTTAATTGACTGATTTATTATGGCTTTTAAAATAAAAAAGATTATATTTTTCACTTTTTTCAAGCTTAATGGTAGCCATTGTCGTCAGTCCATTCACATTAGAATTTGAAAAAAAATGTTTTTCGCCTACTGTAACCCGGGATGCCCGGGTTCGATTCCCTAGTTACTATAGAGTATTAAATAGGTCAGAAAAGAAATTTAAAATTAGAGTTATAAGGTTAAACTTTGCATGTTTGTACCAGAAGGAGGGAGGCAGAGGGGGAAAGCAGTAATTTCAGGGGGGGGGGCAGGGTTCCCAGCGACATGGAAAGTCAGGGAATTTACAAATATTTCCTAAAAAGTCATGGAAAGGTCTGGGAGAGGGGGGGGGGATTTGAATTTGAAATCATTCTTTTTCAGAAAAGTGTTACTATATTTCTCGCTACATGCCCAGTGGCAGAACTATCTTCAAGTGTCTGCAACGCTAATAATATTTTCAAAAATAGTCTGCAATACACAATATATCATATAAATCTATTCTTGCTGCTCTTGTAGTTGCAGTGCTAATTAAGGCCTCAACATTTATCAGCCTTTCTGAGTAAAAGAAAAATTCAGTAAGGTTACAGCAGAGGGAGGAGGGGAGAAAATCCCCTCTCGGCAATAATTCTTTTTCTTGCAGTTGCAGGTCGGATTAACTCTGCTTTTGATTAGAGTCTATTTCAGGCTGAGTGTAGATTCTTGCAAATTGGGTTCGGTTAACCCGATTTTTCAAAATTCAGTATATTGTTTCAGATTAAAAACTATGCCTATATTAATAAGCATAGAACTTTGTGTGTCTGCTGTTTTCTAAAGGAATGCTGCATCTTTTCCGGGACTATTTCACAAAATTCACGTTTTTTCATGAACCTTTGATGAAATTAGAGTTTATTTTTTCCTCCGTGATCCTTGGAGAAATTCACGTTTTTTTTTTCTTGGCCCTTCGACGAAATTCGCACTTTTTCCGTGATCCTTTGTCGAAATTAGCAGTGTTTCCACGATTCTTTGACAAAATTGGCATTTTTTCTGCGGCTATTTGACGAAATTTGCGTTTTCTCTGTGGCCCTTTGATGAAATTCTCATTTTTACACGATCCTTCAACGAAACTTATGTTTTTTTTACAGTCTTTTGACGAAAATCAAGTTCTTCCGCGCCCCTTTGACGAAATTTGCGTTTTTCTCGCAATCTGTCAACAAAATTGGCCATTTTCCCAGATCGTTTGATGAATTTTGCGTTTCTTCTTTGGCCTTTGGACAAAATTCACGTTTTTTCCACAATCCTCCGACGAAATTTGCCGTTTTTTCGAGATACTTCGACGAAATTTGACGTTCTTTCGAGATACTTCGACAAAATTTTCCATTTTTTTAGATTCTTCGATGTTATTTACCATTTTTTCGAGATCCTTTGACGAAATTTTCCATTTTTTCGAGATCCTTCTACGAAATTTTCCATTTTTTGGCGATCCTTTGACGAAATTTGTCGTTTTTTGGCGATCTGTCGGCATAATTCTCCGTTTTTTCGTGATCCGACGACGAAATTTGCTGCTTCTTCGATGAAATTGACCGTTTTTTCATGATCCTTTGATGAAATTAAGTTTTTTCCATGATCCTTTGGTAAAGTTGGCGTTTTCTCCATAGCCTTTCAGCAAAATTCACATTTTTCTGCGATCCTTCAACGAAACTCATGTTTTTTTGACGAAATTCCACGTTTTTTTCATGGTCTTTTGACTAAATTTGCCTTTTTTTTTATCTGTCAACAAAATTAGCCATTTTTCGCGACCTTTAAATTAATTTCGCATTTTTTCTGCGCTTCTACGACGAAATTTGCCTTTTTTTTCGCGATCCTTTGACGAAGTTTGCCGTTTTTTCACGTAATTAACACGCTATAGCGCGTCCGCGGCATCGCTGTATGTTTTTAGTCTGCAGGTGCCCTAAAAAGTCTGCGACGCCCGTCGCAGTGTCGCGTACATTCTGCCACGGGGGCTACATGGCACCTCTGAAAAATCTCTAGACTCTTGTTGGTTTAAAGATCAAGAAATTCCTTCAAATGCAATTCAGAAAAACCATAATATGGCCAAAATTTTTCTACATTTTTGAGACTTTTTCATGACATTTCACATTCTAGACTTTGTTGTATGGCATTCATTTGAAAACTGGCAAAGATGGAAGTTTTTTTTTGCATTGTAGTGTTTTATAGAATTTCATTTGCAATTTTCTTGAAAGGTGCTTGAATTTTGTCCTGGGAAAAAAGTATGAATCCTGTTATTATGATACAAATTTCTGATTTTTTTTTTTTATGCTGCTTGTTATTTTGTGTTTTTTAAAGTAGATTTTGTGTATGCCCATTTGGTCTTGGAATTTTTTTGGATTTGGTCAGGGAAAATCATGGAAAGTCAGGGAAATTGTCAGACATTTTTTGCTGGGAACCCTGGGGGGGTATAGTTGATTGATTATATTTATTGTTACAAGAAAGCATAAAAAAAAATTCAAAAGAAAAAAATATTTAATTTTTTTAAGAAAATTGGTTAGGGGTTTTTTGTTGGGAGGGGGCGGGGGATATTTTTTGGGTAGAGGCATTTAGATGATTTTTTAAAAGCTGAAATCCATGAAATACGGAAGATTCTCACCCCCTGTAATTAACTTTTTTTACATCTAAATTAATGATAAAAATAGGTTTTTAATGACTTTTTAAAAAAAATCTCTATTATAAGCCAGTCCCCCCTCCCAAATTTAATTGTTTTTGCTTTTCAAAAAAGAGGGGCTTACAATCGGATTTTACTGTATATCTGTAAAGCTTATTTATATTTTTTGCTATTGATACTTTGATATGAAACCATTTTAATTACTGCTTTAATTGGTGTTAGAAAAAATAAGAAAATACCTTTTTTGTTTATTTTTGCTTTTATGGTTTATATTCTATATGCTTTACATAATTGTAAATGTTTATTACTTTAGGTAAAGACAAAGAAAAGTCACCTCATATGATTTATGTTACATCTCTATTGGCAAGTAAAGGACTCTTGTGGGTAGGAACTAATGTTGGTATTATTCTCACTGTTCCTCTTCCACGTTTAGAAGGTGTTCCTATAATTACAGGACGTGTTAGTTTAGCTTTTCATGCACATCAGGGACCAGTGCAATTGTTGCTTAGTTTACAGCCAAAAGCATTAACACTTCCTACTTTAGCATCTCCTACTACAAGAAGACCTGCAAGTGCTGATGGTGATGATGACTCAGTTATTTTATCACCCAGAACACGAGTCATCAAACAAATATCTGATTCTGTACTACCGTCTCCAGTTTCCAACAAAAAATTTCCAGGTTAGTGTATGTTCTT
Organism: Maratus michaelseni; assembly: GCA_963931845.1. Taxonomy (NCBI): domain Eukaryota; kingdom Metazoa; phylum Arthropoda; class Arachnida; order Araneae; family Salticidae; genus Maratus; species Maratus michaelseni. The sequence goes on along the minus strand of OZ007586.1, from coordinate 437,044,004 downwards.
GTTCTTAAAATTTTTACATAGTTAAACATGATACATTAGTGTAATTTTTTAATCCCTTCAACAGCATTTGTTATAACATATTTGCTCATTATTATCAATTTTATTGTGGTATGTGTTTACATCAACTGATTGTGCTATTAAGAAACTAAAGTCACAATATATCAAATGACCTATTTGTGAATTGTGAAATTTTCAGTGTCCATATCTTTAAAGAATAATAATCTAATGTTACATACAAGCCACTGACTGGGCACATTATAGTTTAGAAGCAGGTAAAAATAGTTGTTAAATAATGCTGCAATAAATGTTACTTTTAGGTAGCTTCCATTATAAAAAGTGAAAAGCTACCTATTACAGCAGTCCGGGGGGAAAGCAATTTTTCAGGTCATGACTCCCAAAACCACCCACTGTTCAAATGTTGATTTATGAGTTATGTATGAGTTTATTGATATGAGTTTTGTTATGCTGTGTCACTCGTATTTATGAACTGATTTGGATGCAACTGAGCATATGTACAGGACTTACCAAGGTCTCAATAGAGTTCATTGGCCGGCTTCATCTGCCACCTTGTTTCAAAATTGAGGCCATTGAAAGATCTCAAGTTCAAAAAGCTTTCATCCTTAATTGTTTGGCCTTGATGCAAGGATTCTGGAACATTTTTTTTGTTTAGTCTCTATCTTAAAAAATGGCTGAGACATAGCAGTTTGAAATTCTAGTGGCTGATTTTTCTGTAATCATGTTTTATTTATGAGCTTTAGAAAATATGATTTCTCGAAAATTTACGTTAATTGTAACTATTGTTGCTACTCCCTTAATTTAAAACTGCATAGTCATATCTCCCAGCATCAAATTCTTGCCAAACTTAGTGATACATAGCAAAATATCACCAAGTTTGGCAACCAAAATTAAATTGCCATAAATGAAGCCAAATTGGATATAGCTAACTAATTTGACAAATTCTCATTCAAATTCAGCATTAGCAAAAACTGGGATTGAATCTTCTATAATCAGGCTCCATGTATTTTAGTTTCATATGTCTGAGTAAAATAACTGAATTTTTAGTAAAATTAACTGAATTGAGTAAAATTAACAAAATCATACAAGTTCAACATTTCTAATGTGAGTGAAATGGTGTCCAAGCCAGAAATTGAAGCGACCTTTTGCTAAAGGGCAAAACTGGGAAATTTCTTTAGTGGCTAGTAGTAGCAGTTTTATAAGTGGCCACTTTTTTATTTAAAAGTGCTAAACAGTAGACTTTTGTTAAAATATTAATAAGCATTAATCTAAAATTAAATAACCCAAATGAATATGTTAATATAAAGATGTTTCAACCAGCAAAAGTAGAATCCTTGATGAAATGCAAAAAAATTTTTACTCTTTCTTTGTTGAAAAGTGGCCATAAGGTAGCCGCTGACAGACAATATTTTAATAGCCACTTTTTATCATTTAGTGGGCCAGTGGATAGTGCTGATTTAGCCCTTGACCTTTTGCATACTGTGCAAATGTTGTACCAACTGGACACATGACGGTCACAGTTCACTCAGACAGCTTTTTGACACTGTTGCTAAGCATGCTCCTTATTTTCCTTGGCATATGTTAAACTGCATTTTATGCCTCTTTATAAATTTGGGAAAGTCCAGCACATGCTTGACAAAGATAAACTTTTGATCAAATGACAAGGTCTGTGTTTGCTCCAAGTAATCTATATCTTAGATTCTGTTAATCTGCATAAGCTATTGCTTCTTCAAGGCTTAGTACTCATTATTAAAGCATTTTTCATAGGTATATTTGCATTTTCAAATTAAAACATTAAAAGCTCATATACCTGTCAAACTTTTTTCAAAAATTAGATACAGCTTGTTCTAATAGTAATTTTTGCTACATTATTTCTGTGCTATCCAATGGCATGAGGAAGAAGTCAAACTAGGACTAAAGCAGATTTCTGTTAGCATTACATAAGATTAAATTTCAGCCGAGATTCCTAAAACAGCAGTAACTGGAAGTGTTATAGCTGAAAAATAAGTTTAATAAAAAGCAAATAAAGAAACCCAATAGCGTTGTTGTCAGTGTACCTCTGCATAATGCTACAGATCCCCAGTTTGATTCCAGGCTGTGGGCAGGGCCAAGGTTCACCCAACCTTTCATCCCTTCAGGATCGATAAAATGAGTAACAGGCTTACTCTGGAATTAAACACTGAGGCTCCTGACATATGCTGCCTAGCACCTCAGGGCCCCATGGTCAAGAAAACAGGGCTTGGCACTGTAGGCCAGGATCCTTAATGGATTGTAACACCCAGCTAAAAAGTAGTAACTAAAATCTAAAAAAAGGTTTTTGGCATAAATATATATCTCCCTGTAAAGCAATAAGATCTATATCAATAAGGCTAACAATTTCCTATGAAAATGCCCAATACTCCTTTGTCTGTTAATTAAAAAAATTCTTGAAGTTTTCCAGAAATTAAAAATGTGAAAGATAACATGATCAATTATATAACTAAAAGTTTGTGCAAGTTAACATATTACTTTATATTAAAATATAAATTGTTAAATCTTAACCCTTTATGTACTGAATTATGAATTCATGAAAATTTTTTCTTCTAAAGCATTTTTCATGAATTTTTGAAACTATATTAGAAGATTTCCATAATCATTTAATAAATTTTAGAGGGATTTTAGAAGGCTTGAAGGATTTAAAAGGATTAATTAAATTTTAATTTATAGGGATTTTGTGCAATATTTATAACCCCACTCAAATATTTTTATTTTAAATATTTTTCTTAGTATTTTGTAGAATTGGGAAATGTACAAATACAGTGTTCTTACAATAGAAATATAGAAATATTTTTGAATTGAAAATCCTTCCACCCCCCCCCTCCCAATGCCAACTAAGTTGAAAAGATGCAAAGGCAAAAGAAATCATCCTTTTAAAAATATTTTTGTTTTGTGTAACCAATAACGCTTTTGGAACAAGATAAATTAATGCATCTACAACTCATTCTAAACTGTATTACTACTAATCGATGTATTAAATTAATTTTATAACAAGTTATTTTACTGGTACTAAGGTGTCTAAGAATTCTAAAGTGACCATTGAAAATAACTTTTAATTAATGTGTGTGTACGTTTATTTTTTTTTTAAAAGTATTTAAGTTTATATGTTTTAAAATTCACTCTTATTTTATTGTAGGTCAGAGATCAAATGTTGGAGATATTCATGCATCTGGAGCAAAAACATTACCTAGGGGAATGTCACTTTGCCCCCATATGTCTCCTCAAGATAGCTTAGAAGAGTCCAATGATGTTTATGGTTTATATGCAGATCTTATGAATGTTCAGGATTATGAAAAAGATAGTCAAGAAAAGTTATATGAAAGACTAAATCACAGTGATCCTGAATTAGTTCATTTTCATCTTAATACTTTGGATCGAAGGTAATGTGTTGCATAATATTAGTGATATGATTTTACATATATAGCTAGCATTGCTTTTGCTCTAATAAATATTTATAGACTAATATATGGTGTCAATGATGTTATATGGTTAAAATCAGTGATTTTAAATTATGATTTATTTTAATAAAATTATAAATTTTCTGAACCTTTATAAATTAGGAACAAAAAGCATTTCATTTAAAATTGTTGTTTAATTAAATCTAATTTAATTTGCATTGTCATTGAAACTTCTTTTCAGCAATCAAGTTATTCACTCTTATATAAAGTAAACACAACAAATATGAAGTTTTTTTCTCTTTATAAAAGAATGGTTATCTTATTTTCTCATTCTACTTTTATAAATAAATATATACCAGCAAATTAGAGCTAAAAGAGAATGAAACAAAGCTACATGTTCAACAAAAACATCTGCTCAACAGCTATTGTAAAATAATGTATAGGAGAAAAACAAAAACAAAATATTAAACACAGCAAGAGCTACTTCAGTAGAAGTTGGAAGAATATTTTCTACTTTTAGACTCATATTGTTACATAGCAAATAAAGAAATTAGTTACGGTTACAAAAGGTACTAAATCTTAAAAAATATATAAAAGATCACTAAATGTCATTAATACTCACAGAGTGTGTAATAATGCTGATATTTAATATTTTGAGAAGTTTATGTGGGATTGCCAATATGGTCCCTCTCATTTACTAGAGATCCTACATAAGAGAGAGATTGGACATTGGCAAAATGTCCTCCATGTTTGTTCCAAAATAGAATGATCACCGTAGAATGAAATTTACTTTCTTCAGCATTTAACACTTTTAATTTTATTAAAATTATCGAAAATTCGTTTTATCTACCTTCAGAGAGAGCCATGCAGAACATAAATATAACTGTATTTTCACTTTAATGAATAAGAAATGTCCGCCATTTTAGTTCAATGTCCAATCTCTCTCTTATGTAGGATCTCTATCATTCACATGATTATATTTATTCTCTCTGTGTGTATGAATTAAGAAATGTAATTTTCAAAATTCTTTTGGTTAGTCTACTCATGTGTAAGTTTAGATTAATGCCATTACAGTAATTTTATGAAGTGCAAGTTATTTCTATAATAAATAATTATAATTTTATTAATTAAAGCAGAAAAATTTAGATTATGTTCTTTAATATCAGCTAATTAGAGGTTTAATTGTTCTGGAAACCTAGCATTTTTGGTAGACATTCAATACCTTCACTCAGAAAAAAAATCATAAAGAATAAATTTAAATTAAAAAGAATGGATTTAAAAAATAATAAAAATCTGATTTTATTTATTTATTTTTTTACACTCTCTATAGACTGAAAGTTCATATATTTGGCTTTTAAGCAGTTTATTAACTTCTGAAACAGAGGCAGGTATCCTGGTGTTTAGGAGATGTTTTAGCCACTGCTCTGGCATCCCAAGATCTGTATGTGTAGGCAGCTGATATCAGACAGGTTAACTTTTTAAGTAACTAAAAGAAACTCAGCCCACTTTATGGCATTACATCTTTATGGGGTTCATGTTAAACAGATGGTTGAGAATAAATCTTTGATAATTGGATTCTACTTGATACTATGATATGAGTGAATATGAATTTATAGATTTAAGCAGTCTTAAATATGGGATATTTTGCCCTGATATTCAGGCTACTTGTGATTTTAATTGGGATTTAAAGTAGAGGGGAATTTATGAGACTTTATGGCACTTAACATTGAAAAGAAGCCTTTGTCGGCATCTTAGCTATGAGAAGTATTTTAATTAAGGTTTGACGAAAGACAAATCCCGAGTTTAATATTGAAGAAACAATTTCAAGTTCATTTAATGGAGCATCTCATCTATTTTATAACATACATATTGGGAATGTTCAAAAAGTAATGAGCCGGAGGCCTAGGAACAGAAACTAGTATGTGTATTTCAGAAGTATTATCCCTGGCTGTTGAGGCACTTGTCCCACTGAGACACAAGGCGGTGAATGGCTGTCTCGTAAAATTCCTGGGGCTGTAATGTGAACCAGTTCTGCACATACTGCTTGACGTTGTCGTCCAAGGTGAATCGTTTGCCCCCCTCAGAGCCTTTTTTAGGGGACCAAAAATGGCATAACGAGTCCATCAACCAGCTGGACGATGTCATCGGTAATGCATTTTGGTGTTCCAGACCATGCATCATCGGCTAAGGAAACCTGTCCTTCCCTGAAGCGCTTGTGTCACGCCTTGATCCTTGCAAGGGACATGCAGTGTTCACTGTACATTTGTGACATTCTTCGATGAATGTCCGTTCCCCTTACTCCTTCCGCTGTCAGAAAACGAACAACACCTCTTTGCTCTTCTTTTGACGCCTCCATTTCACTGCTTACAACACGAATGAGCGCTGGACGACTGATGCATGCTTCTGCTAGCTTTGTAGTCATGTGACTTGCACTCATGACCCTCTAGCAGCCGGCATGTAGACTTCTGGGTTCTTGTCAGAAACACTCTTTGTTACTGACGCAACGATATTACCATTCTGTCACCGGTTTGCACATTCCAGACTCCGTTTCGTTTTGAACGTCCCTTATATATAGTATAGAAAAAACAAAAGCTGCATTTTGATTTTAATTAGTACACTAGTTTTTGTTCTCTAATCAAGTGTTTAAAAAAATTCTTATTTTTTATAGAATTTATAGTCATATCCTAAATTTTGCGAAGTTTTATGCATATGAGCATACGTACAGTAGACTCTCTCAAACCTGCCACCCTAAAATCTGCAAATACCTAAAAACTGCACATTGTTTCTGATGTAAACAATGAAACCTACAGTTAAGATGTAAGTGTGAAATTGAAGTTTTTTTTTTTTTAAATTTTATATCATTCAGTATGCATTTTAATATGTAATTCTGGTTAATATGATTGTTATTTTAAGATTTTGATGTGAATTATTAGTGTACATTTATAAGGAGAGTTTCACTGAATAATTCAAGAAAAAATTATCTCATCATTATGCATATTTAGTTATGCATTATTAATTATTTACTTGGCCCTTTTACTTTTAATATTTTAAACATTTTTAAAATTTTTCTTAACTTTTATTTTACTTTATTGTAAGCATTCATTATAATTTCGAGTGCATTATTAAATTCAAATTATTGTTTAAAAAATGTAAGCAAAACAGTGACCAGGAATCAGCAAAATTCTAAAATCTGCACACCCTCTGGTTTTAAGCTATGCAGATTTAAGAGAGTCTGCTGTATTTCATTTTTAGCTTATAACAAAATAATATATATAAATTTTATTTTTAAATATTGGAGCTCTTAGCAAAATAATAGTCCATATTTATGTTACAACATGCTAGAAATTGAAGTAAGATTGCAATTATTATAAGTAAACTTTTCTTTCATCCTTTTAGAGTACAACAAAAATCAGGACGGCCCAGATCTTGGGATTTATCAACCATGGCTGTGTCAGAGGACTCCGATTCATCAGCAGCTTATGACACAGCTTCTACTGCTACATCTACTGCAACAACTGAAATAAGTATGCCATCTCCCGAATCTACTATTGAAGAAGTGCATTCACCTACTCCCAAAATTGGTGATGAATCTCGTAATTTACCTACCCAAGTAACATTGGGGCGAACTGCTTATAAATCTATACCAAAGACTATTTCTGATTCATCTCAGAAAACTGTACTGATGCTAACTGGTGGTTGTGGATATGTCAACTGGCGAAAGCCTGAAAAAGATCATGATTCAAAATCATGCGTGGATGCACATGTTATGATTTGGGAAGTAAAATTGTAAATAATTTAAAGAAAAGCCTTCTGTAAATATTCAAGAGAAGATAATTTTGTTACCTTTTTGCATTTGACTATTGCATTTTAATTAGAAACAAATATGCAATTTATTAAAAGTGAAACATTTTTATCCTTCATAAGCAAGTCATAAAGTTTTTCATAATTTCATCCATTGGACATTTAAAAAATTATTTATAATTTTTTATACAAGTATTTATAGAATTTTTATTGTTAAATTTGTCTTTTACATCTTTGTTGATAAATGCAAAAGAATATAAAAGTAAAACAAGGATTGCAGCTACTTGTTATGAAACATTCATGTAAATGTTCTTATCTTTTTTAAATTTTATATCCGAACGTAGATTTTACTTATTGTATTTTTAAAGAGAAATTTTATGTTAAAATGGGCATTATTTGTGTGTTAGTCATTTTAAAATAGTATTTTCAATTTTTTTTCTATGTATATGAAGCTTAATATTTGAAATAAAAGGTAATGTGAATTGGCTTGTTATGTAGTTGTTGAATTTATCAGAAGTATGTTTCAGCCGGGTTAAGAAAAATAATCTATAGCAGCTGTGTTTGATTTGTATATTTATAATGCAGAATCCATGATAAAACAAGTTTATAATTGTACATTGTAAAGTTTTTTATGCTAATATTTGCAGCTAATTTTATTGAAGTTACTATTTATATAATTTTTATCCTATGTAATCCTTGCAGCTAGTATTGCAGTTTCTGTGTATATGGTAAATTTGAGGGGGTTTTGTTGTAATTATCCCAGTTAGTTTCCATCCAGTTTTTATATGTATAATTAATTTCATAAAAAATATCTCCTTTTTTTATTAATATCGAAACTTCAACAACCATAATTGTTGCTTCTGTTTCTAAATTTCATATTTTATCGACAATAACTTCTATTTATTTATTAAAGCAAAAAATGTATCTTAAGTTGCTTTGTTTAACAGGTAGCTGCAACAGTTTTTTATATTTTTCTGTGCAATTTTGATATTTGTTTCAAAATGTTGTATAATTAGAATTATTTGAGCTACAGCAAATTTTAGTTTTTAGAATATTGCATAGAGTTGTTTTTAATATTTCTAAGATTTTTCTGAATTTTTTGTATCGTATTTAGACAATTTTAATTGAGAAATAAAACAATAAAAATTTGTTTAATGAATAGTAAGAAATATTGCAGTTTTTGATGCTCTGTTTTCTCATTTTTGTATGTAGTTACCAAATAATGAGAGTTATAGGTTACAACTTAAACTGATTGCCTGATAGCAAGATGTCAGTTATTTTAAGTTTGTGCCTTAAAAAGTACTTGAAAGAACATATGTAAATGTTTTTAATTTCTTTAATAATAGGCAAGTATAACTTTAAAAGCTTTCAAAAATTGCAACAATTGTTAACCTTGGAAAAAATTTCCTGCAATTATTTTGTTCACCAATCTTTTATTTTCTAGCTGAAATTATATTATTTTTCTTTATAATTTTAATGTTTCAATAGGGGATTATACATTCCTAAGAAACAAGTTGTAATTTCACCCCTGACTAATGCTTTGAACTAGTATTGTAACTTTTTGGATATGAGACATTTTTACTTTTATCAGTTGAGAACTTCATGTAAATTTGTTTATTTCTTTGCCAAAAACAAAATAACACACTGAGAACTTCTCAAGATTTTGTCTCTGCATTCTTCATTTATTGTTTTCTTCTTTATGGTTTTTGTACCTCCAATCCTGATTGCTAAGTAAATAGTACTTGTAAACAACAAATACACACATTGAAAATATAAATCAACTCTACAAATTCTTTATTATAGATATCATCCTGTTTGTCTTATTTTAGAATGTATGAAAGGTAATATATATTAATCTGATGGAAGTTTCTTGTTAATAGTACTAATAGTTTCTTCTCATAATTGAAGCTTGTTACTTGCATAGATCTATTTTCAATCATACTTTTTTATTCTACCAGACTTGTATTTGACGGGTATTTTTTTTTCTAGTTTAGTTATTCATATTAATCTTATTTGAAGTATTGTTTATGAAATAAAAAGAAATTGAGATTTTAATCCTTTATTAATGCTTCTTTTAAAGTACTTTTAATTGTTTGGATTTTAAGGCCAATTTTGTGTTAATCTCATACCATCTACTATAACTTTGTAATTCAGTGTAAACTTATTATAAGTATGCACTGGTGAATATGAAGAGTATATCACTGCTTAGTTTGCCTTCTGGAGAGAGCAAATTAGCATATTTATGCATTTTTTAAATCCTGACTGTAATTTTTGTATATATAAAACTTGGTGATATAATTTGAAATGTTTCTTATCTCATTGGCCAAGAATTACTTTAAGATTTTAAAAGATTGTGAAAAAATTACTGAATGTTTAGTCACATAGAAAAAAAAATTATTAACATAATGGTAGATAAATGTTCATTTTCATTATTTCACTATTCTGTTTTGCATTTACTTTTATATGCATTGAAATCCTAAAAAAAATATTCTTGCTTAGTTCATACATTTTGCCTCATTGTAATTGATGTAATCAGCATTCAGTGTATTAATTTAAAATAGTAGTACATTTTGGACTTTTTCATATCAACCCGGATCCCTTATTTTAGAGCAGATTATGGATTTTTATTGTGATAATTGAGAAAAAATTCACTTTATCATGCATATTTGTACATTTTCAAGTATTTTTCATTAATAAATGGCTTGTATATTTTTGAAAAGCTATCATTTATACATTATTGGAATCTCATTTGGTTCAAAATAAAATAAATATTAAAGCATTTTATTACAAAATCAAGATTTTCAAGTTGTTTTCTAAAACACCTGCCAGAATTAAAAAATGAAAAGTTTTTATATTCTATTACAAAATAAATTTTTATGTTTGTAAATATATAAGAACTTAAAATAATATGTACTAAAACTAAAATTGGAAGACTGAAAAAAAAAAATTGTATAACAAGTACATGTTTTACAACATGGGAACATTTCATGAAAAGTTGGAATTTAAACAGACAAACTGGTCCAAAATGTTTTGTCAAGCATTTACATCTTAGAAGAAATACACATTCTGCAGCAGTTATTTATTCTCCTTCTATTCTAGTGTATGAAATTCGTACATTTGTGCAATAAAAGTTTTTCAGAAAGTTAGTTTTTTTACCTGTATTATTATTAATCACTGGAGTACTTCATTTTAAACTTTGTTATTATTAGTTGATGTGATGTATTCTTTTAATGACATACAATTTTTAACATCATACAAAGAAAGGTAAGTATGATCATCAATTCTCAAACATTGAGACACATGGAAATTAATGTAAAATACAAGGTTATTTCTCAAACACATTATTTATTAGATCATCTTCCAGTTTGTTTCATTCCTGTTGCTTGTTAAGTGTATATTATTGTTAAGAAATGGGGGAGATTATCTTTTATGTATTGAATTTTTTTTAATCAATTTAAAGTAAACATAAGATTTTTATTCTTTTTATTTTATGATTATGAAGCGAACGAGTATAATTATTGGTTATAGGTGGGATGGGGGACTGAAGAATTTCTTCATATAGTAAACTAAGCCTCTCCAAAAGTAATTCAAATAAATTACGCTATCATTTCTTTCAGTTCATTATAAAAAAAAGCAAAGTTTAACTTTTACAGAGAATGTTGTAGTCATAAATTTTACTTATACTTCCACACGTACTGCATGTAGTTATATGAAGTGTCTCTGTTTTTAATAGAAGCTGGTTTAAATTGTATTTTATAACCAAAATATGTCAATTAAAATAAATTATTTGAATCCATGAACTGTTTATGGAATTATGAATCAAATAAAATTCTTTTACATTTTATTTGAACAGAAGTTTTATGTTTTGCTCATTCTTTGTTTGAAATAACCGTCAAAACTCTTGTTTTCATCCTTAAGGGACTTTTTGTTGTTACTAATACAATTTTGAATCATTGGATATGATAAATTCATTTTGGTTTACACTGTTTGCATTTTGTTGATTTTCTGTGAAGGTAATTGTTAGGATTTTAAGGACATTTCTCATTCCATAGCTTTTTTTTCCTTCAAAGACTATTCAACCACATGCTCTTTTGTTGTTAATTGCACCAAAAATGCATGTGTTGTGTGAAATTATGCATTTTTACAAATAAAATAAAACTTGCAGAATGCAATATTTTTATTGTGTTTGTTCTATTTACATGATTTGTCTAACTATCTTGGATAAAAAAGGCATTCATATTTAAATCTGCATGTAATAACTTAAAAAAAAAAAGTTGTATTTATTCAGAATCTCATACTTTTTTGTGAGATTTTTTTTTAGCAAGCAGTTTTGTACAACATGTATATTGCAAAAATAACATTTAGATAGTTTTTTAATGTGCTATGCAACTATGACGTTGCAAATAGTTGTTTATTTTTGAGGTTTGAAATTTTAAGCTACTGTATAATTTTTCATTTTCTATGATAGTCACATATGAAAGGAGGTGTGGTCATGTTGAGTTAGATGTCCTGTAGATGATGTGGCTGTTTGTTTTATGAGCACATTATCTTCAAGATTGATCATTTTGTCCATCTATGCAATTTCTCATTTAAAAATTATTATAAATTTTTTTAGAAGTTTACTTATGTAGATAACTTCAAAGTTATTTTAGAAATTTACTGTTTATTATCCAAAAAAATAAACGAACAGTTTATAAGGTACATACCTTTTTTCTCTCCTTAGGGTAGAATAGTATGATAAATATTGATCCGCCCTGATGATGCCTTTTAATATATTTATTTTGTTTTATAGTAACTAGTTTTTGCCTTTGTTCTTTTAAATCTAATTTGTTTGTCAATAATTTCCAACGAATACATGTTTGAAATAATGCCTTTTAAATAGGTTTAAAGGATTTTTAAAAGATTCATAAGACAAGCCTAGCAATTTATCACTAGTTCAAATGTTAAACCTTAAAGTGTGTCTAACATTTAAAATTTTAGGAAGATATTTTTAAGGAAAATTCATACAATTTAGCAGGGTAGTTCCAAGTAAATTTTATTGAACAGTTTTATTGAAATATTGTTTCATTTGAAGAAAACAGTGTACAAGTGTTTAAGCTGTTCTGAAATCCAAACTGGCTACTTTCTGACATATTTCTCAATTAATTTTTGTTTACAAGTTTATTAAATTAGCTGGTGCTGTTATTCAAATTTGTGAAATTGAACATTATTTTCCATTTTTTGGTAAAAGCCAACGATTTTTCAGAAAATGTTGTCAGTTTTTTAACTGAATTTGTGCACACAACAGCACAGGAAAGAAAAAAAAAAAGCATCACGAGAAAACTCAAAATGTAATTATTTATCAAAAAATGAAAAAACTGCCCAATTACAAACCACTTCAATAATCATTCTTGCTAGTATAATTTTTTTAAGTTTAAAAATGAGTCCATAAATGTGTAAGAAAGTTTCACGTTCTTGAGTGGTAAAAATATTTATCTGTTAACCTTAATAGCTCAGCAAATTAGTCTAATTTATTTAGAAATTCTTGGAAGCCCTGTTAAATTCTATCCAATTCCCTCCTTTTTCCCCTATCCAATGTTGTTTCTCATAATTGCTGGGATTTTCATTGTGTTGGTTAGTAGTTTAGTTTGATGAGGGAGAAAAAAAAGTAGCTGTGACGTGTTTGATGTGAACTTATTTTCTCTCATGATCAGTATTTCAGTTGTTTGATATCTTAAAATGCATTTGACAATTCAATGTCTTACCAGGATTAACCAATTAAATTGGCCTCTAGCAAAGTTAGTGCCATTTCATTATTCACCAGAGTGCCATGGACTTTTCCATGTGTTAAATGACTGTTAAAGAATGTCAGGTAGTGTGATTGAATCTGCCATGCAATAATGCTTAAATGAGTTCTTTTGTTTCTTAGCATAACAAAATAACTAGCATAACTCTTTCATTAATTTAGTTAATACTTGTTTCGTAATCTCAAGCTATATACTTATAATTTTTAAGTTCTGTTTAATTTGACTCTTATCCTTTAGTAGACACATCTCAGTGTTCTATTAGTAGACATATCTCAGTGCTCGTGATGAATAAATAAAGCAAATTTGGTTATTTTTTTCATTAAATTAGCAATATGAATACATTTTTGCTGCTGTCAGCAGTAAAACATTTATCAAATGCTCTTTTTTAAAAACAATTCTAGACACCAAGTATTTAAATTTAAACTAAACTGTGTAAACAAAAACTTTGTGCACCAGTATAATGTAAGAGTGCAATTAGTTCAACTCTTATACTATATGTATGCATTTTAAGTGCCAAGAAAATGAACATTGTATTGTCTGGCATTCAGATAATTTTAAATTACAAAGGTTATTAGTAAAAAGTTATTGCTGTTTAAATTTCACCATCTTTTAAGCAATATTTATTGCTACGTTTTTGCCCATTATAAGAGAAATGATAAAAACCCACCTCACTTCAGATAGTTTAGTGGCATAACATAAAAGGGTCCACAGGTGATTGCCATGGTCACTAAATTTTTTAAAGGTGTCAGAGAGTTTGTTGCTTAAAAATCTATTTTAGCCTCAAAGGAGGTGACACAATATTGTGAATTGTCATAAAACTCACCTTATGCCACTGAGATAATTTTACTGGTGTCTGAAATTAATCTGTGTGAAAATATGTTAAGTAAAAAGAATAGAATTGTGGTATGAAGAAATATAATCTTTTTGGATCTTCTAGAACCGTCCTGTTTAAAATGTAAGAAAGAAGATAAAACATGTGTATGCAATTTTATTTGATTGTTTGCAGTAAGAGCTAATAAATCTCAGGGTATTTTAATATATGGAAAAGGAAGTCTGAATGCTTAAATAGGTGAGATGTATGTCATTACTTAATATTAAGTAATTTTTCATTGTTGTGAATATATAATTTCTGCCTAGTCATTTGAATATTGTACATTATTCTGTGCTCTCCATATCTATTATTTTGTTTTCCCCTTTACTGTTTTTCATGTCTTATGATTATAATTTTTTTATTAAGATCTCTATATGTTCGTAAGGCTTGAGTTTTAAAAGATCTTATAATTTTTTAACTGTGTATACGCTTTGTTATTCCTTTGTAACTCTTGTATTGCCTGTTTTCAGTCTTTGTTAAACACCTAATTATAATTCCATGCTGTTTTTTCTTTTGTTTCAAAAGTGCTTGGATTTCACCAAAGTTTCTTCTTTAAAGAATTTTATTTATTTTTTTTTCGGGTGAAATCCTGTATATTTGATTCATTTTAATGTATATATATTTTTTTGTTTCAAAGTTACTGATGTGTAAATATCTGTCACATTCTGTGCTATGATTCTGCCATTCACATTTGCAGCATACTATGTTTTCTTTATAAATAACCAGTTTTTCTGTCTATTAATTGAAACGATTTTTATGTTTAAAAATCTTAAGTAATGCTATAATATTGTTATTTTTTTTATGTAGAGTATATATCAAAGCTAAAATTTTATTTATATTGTTGTTTTATATTCTATTTAGTTAGTTTATTTTTGAAAGTTAAATGTATATTTTAGGATGTATTTGCATATTTACGATGCCATGAAGAGATTTTTTTTCCTTTAACTTGTTCTGAAATAGGAAGGATATTACTTTGCATGTATGTAGAGTTTGTACATTGTAGATAATTGTATTGTGAAAAAAAAAAAATGTAAAAGTTTGTATTGAGAGTATGAAGTTCCTTTTTAGACTTGTAAAAATGTGCCTTGTAATTTCATTAAATATCCCTGGTTGAAAACCATTACTGATAATAAAATATGTATTGAACAGCATTATTCACCTATAAGGTGATCTGATGTGATTTTTGTACATTAAAAGTGTATTCATTTCAGTCTTGTACCAAGTATAATAGGCTTTAATGCTTATTGGCTTTTCTGCTTTTTGTTTTTCACTCTTTTAGAAGTAGATGGGGTTTTTTAAGATACATAAAAGAAAAAAAAATCATGCTGTTTTTGAATTTCACGAACTAATTAAAAATCTATGTAAAAAGTGCTAAATTTGAAAAGCTTCTAATTTAATGTTACATTATTAAGAAATTGTCTTTTCATAAGAAAAGTTACTCAAATGTATGTTAATGATTAAAGCAGTATTTTAGAAGTAATGGGTGGTTTGGTGTGAAAGGTACAATTTCTGATTTCATTTTATACCAATTTTTATGTGAATTCATATCACCATGGTATAAAATATATTTTGTTCTTTTTAATTATTTTAATTATATTGTAAATAGCCTCTTGAATGCAGTATTCTTTATCACCAAGTTAAAATAACCTAACATCTTTGTAATAAATTTTGTTATCAGAAACATTAAACTCAAACTCACTAAGCCCTCCCCCCCCCCCCCCCCCCCAAAAAAAAAAAAAAAAACTAGTATATTGATGCATTTCTTTTCTATTTGTTTAAGGTTAGATTTAATCATTAAGTGCAAATCATGCTGAATTGCTGTGAAGATTTACTTGTTCTAATAATAAAAATGCATGCCAATGTAAACTTAAGGTACTGCATTATAATGAATCATATGTTTTTGTAAATTGACTGGATATTGTGATTTTCAATAACAAATATCTTCAATATAACAAACAATGAAGTAATTTCAAATGATCAGAATGGAAATTTAGACTTTAACAAAATTAGAAAACATTGTAAATAAATCTAAGCAAGTCTACTGCAGCTTTCAAAGTAATTGCCAATCACAAGAAAATATACATAAGATCCTCCTGTAATTTTAGTATAAAGCATATTTTAGGATTTAAAAAAAATTTAGTTACGTTTTGGATCTTTTCACCTATAGTAATAAGATAAAATTTGTAATATGTTATTGAAACCAAAGTAGGATGCTGGTATAGGTACTATAAGAAAGAGAAAATATACCACTACATAAACTTATGGATTGTATGTAAGGGTATCTATCAAAAAAGTGAAGAAACCCTACTGAACTTCAGTTGTACAAAAAATATTAAATACATTTTCAGTTTAAGGCATATTGAAGCATCATGCATTTGAGTTAGTGAGTTTTAGGCTTCTTTTTTTAAACATGCAGCTGTTAAAATAAATTGTACTTTATAACTTTTTTTAGTTTCTGATAAAATTATTACTGCTGAGCTGAGAAGCAAAAAGCTTTCTGACATACAAAGCTAAATTTAGGCAATGCAGTTTTTTATTTTAAATGTCTGATGTATTGTAGTACCTTATTTTTTTCCTTATTACAATATCTCATTTTTACTACTGAGTTTAATATGCATAATAATTGTAATTTGGTAAAAATATCTATATAAATACAATGTGCATCATCTTTTTAGAGAGACACTTTAAATGTCCAAATTACTTCTGAAAGCAAAATTTTTATTTAATTTAGTAATATATTTTTTATAGTAATATATTGTTAAACTTTTTTACATATTATTTCCCTATTATATTTACCACTGTTCTCTTAGTTTGGACCTTTCTAACATTCACAGGTAGTTAATTTTTTCTTTCCTTTTCCGTTTTCTTAAACTAAAATTTTGATTAATAGCTCAATAATAGACCTTTTTTTTCAATGATGCTGATTCAGATGTTGAATCATAAGCTGCATTTGTCATTTATTTATGTTGCCTAGCATTCACTAAGTAAAAGTATCTGTTATCGACTTTTGGTTGTAATTGATTAGTATTTGTCTGTCTGGCAGACTTTCCTGAATATATAATTTTGTGGTACTTTATTATTGAAATGAAAACAAAGTTCTTGCAGAAAAGTAAAGGATAGAAAATTTAAGGTGTTAAAATTCTGTTACTCCAAAATGAAACAGATTAATGATAAGTAATGTTTATTAAAGTGTATTTATTAGTATGGTTTAGTATGAGCATGATTGCAGGTTTTTTTTTTTTTTAAGTGTGGAAAAATATTTATGCATAGGATAGTGTTGCCAAGTGTCCCAGTTTAAGTGGGACATATCAATTTTCAAGCGCTCCAAGACCCATCCTGCAGAACCACTATGTGTGATACCAAAAGTCTCAATTTTTCATAATTCAAAAATTTTTTTTAATTTTTGTTCCATGCTATGCTGTTTTTTTCTGCACTTTACATTTTTAAAGGTATTTAAATTCTAAGAAATAAAATTAAGAATGTTAATTCTTATCAGCTAGTCTCACTCTGCATTTTAGTAGACATTTTATAACAAAGATTGTGTTTTCTAAGGAGTCAAAAGTATGGCTTATGATTAAGTGCAAGTTGCATCAACCTAGATCACATTTTATTGTTTAAAATTCACATACAATTTTTTAGTATCATTTCCTATAAATGGAGGTAATTAGCAAAAATCGTGACAATATTTAAATTAAGAGTTTGTTTTTACAATATTGCAGCTACCAGAGTGATATATTCTTAAAAGTAATGTGGTTGAAGTTTCAATAGTATTGTATATTGATGGACATAGCAAACATTATTAATTATTTCAAAGGAGAGCAGTTTTTAACTTACTAACTTTAAACAGTGCCAATCCTATGTCTTTTAATTTACCTTTAAGAAGGGGCACCAGTTTAAATGTAAAAAAAAAAAAAAAAAAAAAAAAACTTTAAGAACTTTTGCATTTTAATAAAAACAAACTGTTGGGGGTGGAGGGTGTGATATTTTAAGTTATGTTTGAAGAGTGTTTCATAATGTTTTTTAAAAAAAAAAAATCCTTTTTCATTCTTGGTATCCATGTGGACAGTGTCCTAAAAATGTAATGTCAGTTAGCTGCTTGCACTGAGCATTCCTGAAACATAAATGAAAAAATAATCTTTTGCAAATTGGCTATGGCATCCTATTTTTCTTTCTTAAAATGCTTGTAAAAGTTGAAAAAATTCTATGTAGTGCCATAGGGAAATCTGTTCTGAATGTTTGTATTAAAATTTAAAGGAAATCTGTCGAGCGGTTTTCGATCAATCCAACTTGGCCAGGTAAAAAATGTCGATTTGAGAAAAATGTACTTAAGTTTGCTTTAGTGGCAATTAGTTATAGTGGCATGTTTCTCACTCTAACTTAAACTATCAGAAAATGAAGAAAAAAAATCAGTTTCTAACTTTGCCCCTTAATGTGATGCAAGAAAAATGAACTAATGAACAAAGGAAAGTTTTTCAACTAGGTAAATCATATTCAATGGTTGGAGTATCTTAGTTGATATTTATTCCAACAGAGTGAAAAATCCCAGAACCAGGACTCGAACCTGGGTACTTTGGCTTGCTGTGCCAACACACTTCCTACTGAGCTATCCCAACAATATCCTGGTTGGCATAATTCATTCTTATTTGTTGAACATGGCTGCAAACTGCAGCAATAATTTTATTCATCAGAGCTCCAACTGTAGCATTTTACATGATTAATGTGATACAACAGGGAAACTACTGTATACCATGTAATTCGGTCATAATGGACAATGGAAAGTTTTTAAACTAGGTAAATCATATTCAATGGTTGGAGAATCGTAGCTGATATTTATTCTAACAAATAAGAGTGGTTTATGTTAACCAGGATATCATTGGGATAGCTCAGTAGGAAGAGCGTTGGCGTGACAAGCCAAAAAGTACCCAGGTTTGAATCCTGGTCCCAGCATTTTTTGCTCTGTTAAAGCCATTAGCTTCTAAATACGATGTCAGGCCAGCAAGCCTAAATGTTTCTTGAAAACTAAGATTAACATTAACTTTTTACAGTTATTGTTATCCAGCATTTTCTGAAGCTACTGCTTTGAAACACTGATCAACTAGGGCCCCCCAATATTTACAGACTGTTTTCAAAAATTATGGTTTCATCTAGATATTTTTAATGTTCTAAAATTTTCTTTTCAATTAACTTGTTCTATTTAGCCAAGTTTCTGAGCTATCTTGCCTAAATAAACACTGAAAATTTTCACATTGTGCATAACTAAATTTTCACTTGTAGTGCCTTCAATATAAAATTTTTAATAATTACTTATATACGGAAGATATTCCTCCAAACTTAAAACAATTGCTAGATATATTTTTCTTTTATTCAGGAAAGTCTCTCTGTTTATTTTTAATCTTTTCATATTTGCACTACTAGTTTAAAAAGTATGAAATACTCTTTACATATAAGTTACTTTTATGAAGATCTTTGAAACAGTGATCACAGGGAGAAAAAGTGTAGGAAAACAATGGGGCAATTATTTTATTCTTCCATGACTATAAGTATGTTAAGACATAAAATATTATTTAAACAAAGTGCTCCCATGTTAAAGGAGAATTTTTTCCCCTCGTCCTTTGTATACCTCATTCTAATTCTGGTATTGAATCTTGTTTAATAATTTACTTTTTAATTAATAATAATATTGACATTTTATTTGTATTAGAATTTAGTTAAACTACATTTTTTTTTTTTAAACTGTTACAGGATTTTTATGAGTCAATGAATAATATATAAATATAATTGATAAAATATGCATAACTGAAATTTGTTTTTAATAGTCTTTATTTAAACAAAGCGTCCATTTTAAAATTTTATCTTACTAAATATAAATAGCATATTTTGCTATTATGTTTTATTGCATTGTGGGTATTTGATGAATCAAGATATTTTGTAGCATAATTTTTTTATATTTCTTAAAAATTCAACCTTTCATAGACTGGATTTGTAATAAAATTTCCATTCCAAATATTAAAGTTTTTCAAATTAATTATTTTTCTTCAAATTAATATGCTTTTGTGTTTCTAAAATTAAAGAAACTTTTATAATATCATTCATTATATAAATTTTAAAATTCATTATCCTGCCAAATTTTCTTGTTCATTGCGTTTTAATTCTTTATTGATCTCTCGCAAAGCAAGGTGGCTTTAGGTCAACCATTGTCGTCAAGTTTTCCCTCCACTTTGGCGCCCTATTTGATTGCTGATATGTACATGACGATTTATGGTTAGATACTACTTAGCCACTTAAGCTGTTAGCTTGATTCATTATCATTAATGGGATTTTTAACATTTGTATATGTCACTTATTTATATTATCTGTGTCTGATATTGAAATTTTTGTGGTGATAAGCACATATTGCAAAATGAGCTCAGTTTTTTAGAATAGATTGTTTATTGGAATGCAAATATAGTCTCATATTTTGCTCCTGTGACATTAAATTGATTTGTAATGTTGCAGTGTCTTTGTGTGTTTTTCAGTAAAAGTAGATATACTCTTAATGGTGTTACCAAGAATTTTAGTATATAAAGATAAATAAAACCAGGGATAAAATCTGTCAGCCTTGTATTTTACAATCATTGCTGCTGAAAATTCAATGTAGCGCCATGAACTTCATGATGTCACTAACACCTCTTGTGAAGGCTCCATTATTTTGTGAACAGCACTTTTAAAGAATGTTGGCACTTGTATAAAAGTGAAATCTCAATAAAAATTGTCTATATCTGTTTCTTTTACTTTTGAAGCATTAGTTCTTGTAAGAAAATAAAATTAGCTTTCTGGTGAGTTGGTGAAAACAAGCTTATTTTTAGATGCATCAACTGATTTTTTTTTTTTTTTTTGTCATTTAAACGTGTGCAGTAAATTGTACATACATTCTTTTATAACAACAAAGCTGCCTCACTATGCTGCGCATAAAAATAGTGCAGGTTATAGTTAAAATTCTCTTTACATGTTTTCTGTGGCATTAAAATATTATTTGGCTAATTTATTTTTTCACTAAATTCACTTTTATATTTTATTGGCAATTTTCATGTTATCTTTTTTTTCCCCCTGCATTGCGGCTATGATCACTTGCTATGTAGTACTTAAGTAGTCATATAATTTACAAATAACAGTAAAAGAAAATTCTGAAAGAAATCTTCAGTTGGCTTTACAGCTAAACATGTCTTCACACTTGACAAGTCTTCACACTTGTCTTGAAATACGAAACTTCATTACATGTCACAGAGCAAACAAACACTAAATAAAAGTAGCAGATGTCCGGCTATTTTTAGGAATTCTGTTCTGCATTAAATTCCATTATAAGATGAGGATGAAATAAACAATTTAATGAAAAAGTGAGATCAAACATTGTCAAGTAGTTTAATTTAAATGAATACATAGTCATTGTCAGGATTTATGTGTTATTACTTGAAATACATATAAAATTTTGAGATTATATTGTGAAAAGTAAATATTTTTTCCTATTTAAATTCCCATAGCGGTTACTTTTTATGAATAATTATTTCCCTTTACTACATACAGGATGATTTACCAAGAAATTCCAACTTTAATGAAGAATAATTTGAGAAAAAACTACGGTCTGGCTCTATAAGTCTGTTTGCCAGAAGCTGAAATATAATCGGTTTTTGATTTGTTGCTGCAATATGGTGAATGTGCAATACAAAAGTGCTCCATTGGCTAACTGGAAAATTATCAACAAAATCTGCACAATTTTGTCTTAGATAGCATGTTGGAAGATATGAAGATTTTCTATTCACACATCATACAATACCAGATCTTTAAGATATCGCCAAGAAAAAGTGTAGCAAAATTAATTCTGGGCACTTGCTAAAAAAAAATATACTGAGATTCCAACATTTTACCTGCATGGATTATTTTTTTTCTTTCAGTTTGATTTTTTTTTTATGCCATCTATGCTGTTTCTTTCTTCTTCATGCTTGTAAGTTTCTCTACCATTGCCCTTTATTTTTTTTTAAATTTGTCGCTTACTTCAAATAAGCATGAGAGAGCTTACAATGATTCTTAAATGACCACTTTTCACAAATGTTCTGGTCACTTTGATAACACCATTGCAAGATGTTTGCCATTTGGATTAGTTTTTCACTAAAAATATACAAATTTTTTAGGTATATCCAAGGCCCAATTTAGAAAATTGGAGGCCTTGAAATAGGCATAGACATTACTGAGGGCCCTATACTCAGCTTGTCTTGCTTGATGTGTCTTGATTCACATGTCTTCAAATAATGTTTGTACAGTAAATCTTTATAACGCAATTCTATGTAACACAATTCTACATATAACGCACAACTTCTCAGATGTAAACAATGAATTTTCAGTTAAGAAACACCTGAATTCCTACATTATAAATAGTTGCTATTCTCTAGAGGACTAAATCCGATACATTAATTTAACTTTATCTCCTTAATTCAGAGCTAATTACTGAAAAAATTGTTATGATTTGATACAGCTATGTTTGGACAATGTTTATAAAGTAAATTTAACAATGTGTGGCAAATATGTAGCAAATTTAACAATGTGTAGCAATCTATATTATGCAAAAAATTATAATGTATAACTCCTGGTAATAAAGAATGCAATATAAAGATACTCTAATGTATTTTGGTACGTTTCACACATATTTGGCCATGTTTTACAAGCTAAATTTAATGATGTGTGAAATGTGATTTATATAACGCACAACCTCATGTTTTTAGGTTTGCGTTATAAAGATCTTCTACTGTATATGTATATACAGGGTGGTCATAAAAAAACTTTCCCGATGTATGAACTCTTAACGGCCTAACCAGTCAAAATGAAATTTCAGATATTGTTATTTATTTGAAGGTATGCGCTCAAGATGATTTAAAACAATAGAGCCCTCATGGTTACAGTGAAAAAATTTTGAAATTTTCGAATGACAACACCCACTTTTTTTCTGCACAGATTCACCAGCGCATTGAAAAACCATAAATGATGTTGGACCTATACACGTATGATGAAAATTGCCGGCTTAAAACATTTGCAAAGAGCATTAAAAGGACAACACAAGAAATAAGAGAGAAAAAAATTAATTGGAATTAGCCATTTACAACATGCTCACCTTTGCAGACAATAACGCATTGCATGCGGGAAATTGTTGACAACAATGACAAACATAACATCACAGGAGGAATCTGCATAACTACGTTTTATAGCCTCTTTCAATTCTGACAAATCTCTTGGATTTGATGTGTACACCTTCGATTTCAGATAACCCAGAACCAGAAATCTATTTGAGTTATATCCGGTGATTGTGGTAGCCATGAAACTGCAAAGTTACAGGAGATGACTCTATCACCAAAGTGCTGTTGCAGCACTTGTCGAACACGTGGTGATGTGTGGAGGAGCACCATCTTGGGCATCCATACAATGTCATTAACGACATTTCGCTTGTGGAATTATGTAATTCTGCAACATTGTTGTATACTGAGCACTTTTAATGGAGCATGTTTTCATACCTGTGGAAGTGACCTTTTCGAAGTAGTACAGACCAAGAACGAATGTGCTTGTGTCACAGCCCAGTGACTGCAGTGCTTGGAGTTTGCTCCCAGTTAAGACGAAATGTACCTTATCCGTCATTTTAGATTCATGTGTGTTTGTGACCCTAAATTACCAGCCCCATAAAGTACGAATTTTAGAAAAATATTTTTTTCTGCCATCTATGGTGTCATTTTGTTGGTGCAAAAGCAATGAATGAGTATTTGTAGTATTTTTAGCTTCGGGTCTCGAGGTTAAAACATATTTTATAAAATTTTTACTGTTTATCATCAGCATTGATTGTACTCTAAATTTATAAATGCCAAGTATGTAGTTAAAAATTTAACTAAAATTATAAATTTTATTCCTACGCACGAGCATAATCGTCATTCTAGTAAAGATCTTTGAGATATGGGACATGAAGATACACCTTATTACACAAACATTTGACAGCTTTCTACTCATAAAGTTTTAACATTTAAATTGAAACTGTTACATCATGTAACCATTTTTATAGAATTAACAAATATTATGAATGTGGATTATTGGTAAAACACTATTTGACTTGAAATATGGTTGTACTTTGAGTTTTTAGTTGATATTGCAAAGCCTCTGAGTAAGCTAAACTTGAATGTAAATTTCATAATGTCGCCATGTTGTTTGACAGTATTGTATTAATACTTTCAAATAGAATTTATTATTTCTTTGGCAAAACAATAATAAAAAAAAATTCCATTTTGTAAGTTGATAGACATTAACAGAATCATCAAAGATAAATTTTTCAGACTACGCTAATGAGATGAAAAAAATATATGTTAAAATATAAATTCAAATGAAGATTTCTAAATTGAAACGGATAAAAATGTGAAATTCAATTTAATCTATCTATTTCTCCACTAATGATTGTTATTGATGTTTAGCGTTTATTATTGCAAGTAATCGTAATTGATTACGATTTCGCATTAGAACTAAAAGGGATATGGGGTTTCCAATTTTGTGTAGTTTTTTATCATTTCGATCGATTTTTCAAAGTATCATTTGGAATTAGGCACATTTTAGCAGTGTCAGATAGTGCCCCTTTGCGTGCACATATCGACTTTACAAAATAATAAAAATACTGAAAGGTCAAGATCAAGACTAGTTGTAGAAGAAACTTTAAAAATAACTTAAACCAATAAATTTCACAAAATTTCGTTGATTTAGATAAAAAACATGGACAAGTGCCTTTTTTTTTTCGGGGGGGGGGGGGGGGGGGGGAAAGCTTAATTTTTGTTTTTTAACGTTACATTATTTTACATGCACTTTATTCTGGATGTATTTTGTAAAAATTAATTTTGCAATATACATCAATAACAACACATACATGCATATAACATATACATACAACAATATACATGCATTCATAGAATATATATATATATGATGTGGCTCACGGACTTGCATTCAATACTTATTTTGGTCCTCGATGGAAAGAGAGTTGGACATGCCTGTTTTAAATCATCACGATACCTTCAAATAACAATATCTGAAATTTTCTTTCTATTGGTTGAGCGGTTAGGCCGCTAGGGGTTCATATATCGAAGAAGTTTTTTTTTGGACCACCTTGTATATAACTAGAAAATTATTTGGCACATCCAAAAACCTATGTGAAAATAAAGTCCTGGGTATATTACTGCATTTTTACAATCACATGTTCATAATCTCCCATCCCGAATGGTTCTGACTGGTCTGCTGGCAAATATCTCTGATTAAAGCATTATATTATTCTTTCTCCAGTTATTCCCAATGGAAATTGTAAGTTCTTTCAGTAAGTACACGGTAGTAGTACCATAAGAGCATTCCCTTAGAATTTTTTGCACAGGATGAACAGCAGTAATTTTCTGGGTTTTACGTGTTCAATGAAACATGATACTTTAATGACGAAAAAAAAATTCTTTAATCTTTCCATTGTACTACTTACAGGTGTTATATCACATAGTAATTATAAAAATATACATCCAGCAATCACACACGCACATGTTTATACAGTAAATGAACTATACATACAAAATAAATTTTATTAGGTGCATTACATTTGTTGTCAAACTCATACATTTACGGTATTAGCTGGAAAGTGCAAAATGCCAAACATTACACCCATGCAATTCGCAATTCAAATTTTTGCTAAGATATGCCATTAAGGGGACTCTCTACCCTTTTAACAATCTTTGTAATTTAAATATTTTACATCATCGTTTTGGCATATTATTAAAGGATTTTATCAATAAAACGGACATGGACAAGTTTGTTAGTACACTTTGAAATATTTTAATTTTTCAACCCATTAAGCACCAAGTCTCCCTTTTTGGGAAACATCGATTATAATTTTTTTCTCCATGTAATAGTAAGATATATACAAAGAGTTTTTTTGGTATATTAAAGGTACAAAGTATACGGGGAATTTTTTTTCAGAAGGACAACTTTAATTTTTTTTTTAACAGTCGTGTGAATACGAGCAAAATTTATAAATTCAACTTTCATTAGTAAAAAAATACAGAAAAAAATTATGTGAGTGACTTGCTTTCTACGAAAAATGAATAGCAATAACACTCTAAATGCTGCATTTCAAAAGGCAATCAAATGAAATATTTTAACATTGATTTCTAAGCATTTATTTTGAAAGGTCTTAAAATGGGAGATTTGGCGGCTTCTAAATAGTCACTCTTCTTGTTGGGGATTTATATTGGTACAAATCTGAAGACTGCAATCATACTTTCATATGGAATTCAATAAGGAGACAGTAATTCACAGATGTAAAAAAGTTTTTTTTGTGTGATCACATTTCAATCTATAAATTTGATATAAAAAATTAGGAGTTTTATTGGACTTTTTTACCAAAAAAGTGCAACATTCGGAATATTTTCAGTGTCTATTGATAAAGAAATGATTCCTTACACAGGAAGACATTCCAAAAAAATGTATATGAGAGGAAAACATAAAATTTTGTTATAAATTGTAGGTTCTTTCTTCTTCTCAAGGATATCCACTCAATTTGCAAGTTTATGTTGGAAAAGAAAGCAAAAACTCTGAAAATAATATGTCTCTTGGAACAAGATTTATTGTATATTTAACTGAATGCGTTGAAAATCCTAGAAAACACAAAGTTTTCGTTGATAACTTTTTTTTTTAACTCGTTTCAATTACACTGGAAAATAATGGTTTTGTCCCAGAACTGAAATTAGTTGATCCAAGATCAATTTCTTGCGCTGATTCCGATTATACTTTCTGGTTTTCTCTAGTTCATCCAGTTTTTGAGAAATTTGCATATTTAACACTATAATTACCGGAAATTTTACTCAAGTTTTTTAAAACTTTCACATCAGAAATTTTATTTAAAACTACTTAACTTATTCATTTAACGTATTTCTGTGAGTTTTAATGTTTAATTTATTTTAAAAAGAAATTTCTGGTTCGAATCATAATATATTCATTTGGTAACCGTCAAAATGACGGCTCATGGTAGTTCTAGTGTTAAGTTAATGCAAATTTAAACTTTTTTGTGCAATTTTATGGAAATTTTAGGCACATTCAATGTCGGATTGAATTGCCTTTTTTAGATTATGATTGCTGGACAATTTGCTTGAGATAAATGTCGCAGTCTGCATTTAACATTTGCCTGTCAGTTACTAAGCCTAATTTGCGTATTTTTCAACAGTGTGATGTTTACATTACTTTCAACTTTAAAGCAGTTACTACAGAATTGATGTAATGTTTTTCTAGACTAGAGTTTTATGTTGATTTCGAATCTGCAATCCGTTTCTTTATATCACGTCTAGATTTTGAGTAAAATGAATTTCTACCTTTGTATTGTATTGGCACACGTTTGATATAAAATGTTTTTAGGGGTGTCTAGCTCATTGTCAAAAAGGGGAACAGTGTCGGATTCCTATCAGGGACATAATCACCAATGTGTAAAATCGAAAAAAGTGGTAGAATCTATCCTAATTAGCTGAAGTAGATAAAAAAGTAGCATAAAAAGCATTTTCTGGCTTTTTTTGACCAAAAAATATTTTTCATGTTTTTCAAAAACTGGACATGATAGAAGAAAACGGACACCAGATTTGAAATCGGCGTAAAAAACTGGTTTAGAAACATATTAACGTACTCATACGGCAGAAATATTTGGACGTCAAGAAACGTTATTAGAAAAAAATTAAAAAAAATGTAAAATAGGCACAATATTTCTCGGTCACATGTCAGTATAATTTCAGACACAACATTTTTGTAAAGTAAACTGGCCAGTAATCATAACATAAAATAAAAAATCCAGCCTGATAAAGCTTTATGCCTTAAATTTTCATATAATTGTACAAAAATTGCATAAATCCAAATATGCAAATATCTCAAAAACTGAACGTGCTGGAGAAAATCTAAAACTTTCGGAATCAGCGCAAAAATCTGAATACGAAACAACTAATTTTGGTTTTGGGACAAAGAAAAGTTCAAATTTGTTGTCCAGTTTTATTAGAAGAAATGCAATCAAGAGAATTTCGGATAACAGGAACTATAAAAGAAAATAGGCTACAAAAATTGCATCCTGACTGGTAGCAAGGTTTTGGAAAAAAAAGGAAAAGGTTTTTGTAATTTATTGCAACAAAGAGTTTTACTATAGTTAACTAAATAATTAATAAAGTTTAATAATAAGTAAATAATTAATAAAGTTTTGTGCTTAGGGAGCAATTTTGAGGGAATGGGGCCCATGGGGCAAGCAAGCCATTCATCTTTAGTAGAAAAAAGAAAATCGATGATGCCACAACCTGCCATAGTTGACTCATACAAGAGAAACAAGAGAGGGGCGGGGGGGGGGGGGGTAGATGTAGGCCCCTTACATACCTGCCAACTTTCAACTAAACTTCCGTACAATGAGAGTTCATTTGATCCAGGTTAAAGACTTTTCTAACCAGAAAAAATAATATATATTTAGTTTCATGTTCTTGCGTGGAACATATTTGAATGCATTTCTTTAAAAAAAAATTCTGGTTTGAAACGTGTTTAACCTCGGTTAAATTGACCTACATTGTACGGAAGTTTAGTGCAATGTTGGCAGGTATGCCTTAGATAAATTTTTGAGCTTTTAAATAGACCAAGAATAAAAAGTCAAAAATAGTGGTGGTACTTTTTTACCGACACATTAAACATGGTTTTTGTAGCAGCATGGTAAATACATAGAGAAATGAAAGGAGAAAACGTTCCAGTTAAAATTCTACGTCATATTGTTATTGCATTGATGAAAACAAAAAAAGCTGAATCGAAACATACAGTTTGTTTAGTACCACGAGCACCAAAGAATATAGATATTTGTTTTGATCACGAATCATTTTATTTTATAAGCTGGAAAACAATCTAAAGGCAAAACCAGAAAAAACAATCTCTTGTACGTTGCGAAAAATGTACAGTAATGCTACGTAAAAAACTATTCTTATATTTTTGATACAAGACTGTCAAATAGACTCGATAAAAATATGGTTTAAAACAGGTAAATATATTTCATCTGTTAAGTTATTAATAAAATATTTCCATTTTCTGTGTGATGTCTGATGTATATTTAAAAAAAAAATTATACATGATAAAAATAACAAATGATATTTAAAATATGGATATTAAATTTCATAAATAATATAAAATATTCGTTTCAGGAGGTTTTAACTTGCTTGAATTTAGCGTAACATACGGCTTGGATTGGATGTTCATATGCGGAAGAAACAAGCGTTACGTTACCCCCATTAGGCACCAAGTCTCCCATTTTGGGACCCTATCGTAAATTCTTATATGAATGCAGATTTTTTAAAATTTTAAACTACACATCAATTGTGATACAATTGAGTACATTAAGTAATGTACTTAAAAAAAGTGATTCTACATTCAACATTCTATTTAGATGTTGCGGTTCATATAGCGGCGTTTAATGGGTTAAATAAAATGAAAGACATTTTTAAAACCCTTCTAGAGATATAGGTATTTAGCAGTATTTTTTTTAATGCTACTCTTAGCTGTGTTTTACCTATAACTTTAAGGGTTAGATTACTAAAAAATTTAACTAATTTAGAGAAATAAAATGCTATCACGTATGTAAAAATAGAGCAAAACGACTATTTTACTTAACATTTTTTAAAGATAAACTATTTATATTATTGCAAATCTGATCCTTAATTTCACAAAACACACCATAAGGAATATTAATAAATAAAAACAAGTAAGTTGGAGAACATATGGTGAAATTTTATCATTTTATTGAGAAAACACAAACTGAGAAAAAAAAAAAGTAAATAATTGTAACTTTATGAATCCTTTAAAGGGAAATAGATGCAGTAAAAAACCTTTTTTACATATTTATAAATATCTGATATTTTCGTAACTTTTCCAAAAATAAACTAGGGATGTCTAAATGCATTTTAAGCAAAAATATTAGAAAATTGATGCTTTCGTCATTTTTGTATAAAATGAAGGTTGGCGAGCATCCTTAACCTTTAAAGACGCGGACGGCGGTTGGGAATATCAAATAATTACGTGATTAACATCTGAGCTTCCCTTACCCTCATTCTAAAGACCCTTCAGTGTGTAAAGTTGAAGTTTGCAATTTTTTTTTCTGCTCTTTTATTATTTTTATCGGTAAGTCACTGGCGTACGGAATACACCGCCCGTGTATTTGTGTAATTTATTCTATTCACTTTCTTGATTAAGTTTTTATAGGGTAGATGTGCCAGTAATGGACCGCCTTCCAGTAATGGGCCACCTTCAACATTTTTGGTTTATAAAAAAAATAACCAATAAAAATTCAGCTTTTTTTATTTCATTAATGTGTTTTCTTTAAATTCTAGTTTTAAATACAATCATAATATCAATTATCTATTACTTTTTGTGGGGTGTCCATTACTGGAATTTAGGGTGTTTTGATTTATTTCTGTTATTTACAATTAAATTTCGATTCACATTGGGAAATGTGACTATGAGCATGGTTAAATATTGTTGGTAGTTTAATATAATATTAAAAAATGTGGAATATAACAATTATAACTATTAATTAAAAAATAATTTTTAAAGAAATTCCTCAAGGGTGTCCATTACTGGCACATCTACCCTATATATATATAAATGTGATGTCTATTACTTTTGTACTATTACTAGACATTAGGCGCTATTCTTCTTTAGCATCAAAAGTTGCTATTTTATTTTCAAAAGGCACTGGCACATGGAGTACGCCGCCCGTGTCTTTGTTACTATACAAACCGTGCGTGTTATAGTAATTCTAATTACTATATCACTTTTTTTTAAAATAGTCTTTTTTTTTTCTTTTTAAAATTTGATGTTTATTACTTTTATACTGCTACTGGACATTCCATTAAATAAGGATATAATTTTAAAAGTTTAGTTAAGCTTAAAAATGCCTTGGTGCATACAGCACGCTGCCCGTGTCTGTATGTTACTGCAAATCGTCCCTGTCTTTAAAGGATAAAGTAATATTTCCAGAAAAATCTCTGCTACAGTAATAGAAGTTGTAGGTCTGAAAACAGATTGCCACTGATTCTTGTGAGTAGCTACTTTCTATTTTCCCGTGGCTGAAATTCCCTTCAGGATGTCTGTGTAAAACCCTGAACTTTCTCTGCTGTAGAATTTTAAAAAATTAAATACTTCTAAAATTCTTGCATTGCACATTTCAGTTTTTGTAATTTTATTAAACAATATTGTAAACTGCACACTAATGGACAAATCTTAACTATCACTGATGTTTAACAATAACAGTCATAAAATCAGATGCAGCAATATGTTGAAATTTGCAAGAATTTCGATAATAATTGTGGAATTTCGTATATTGGGGATCATGGAGAAGAAGCCAGATAGCCAGAGTAAGAGGTTCAGAGGCTACTATTCAGAGACTGTTTAACAATAACAGTAATAAAATCAGATGCAGCAATATGTTGAAATTTGCAAGAATTTCGATAATAATTGTGGAATTTCGTATATTGGGGATCATGGAGAAGAAGCCAGATAGCCAGAGTAAGAGGTTCAGAGGCTGAAGCCCCTTCCAAAATTTTAGAGAAATATTGCAAAATTATCACTAATAAAAATCGTTATTACCACTTTGAATTAATTCTTTTGGCCAAAATTAGGTGCACTTTTTGTTCCAAAATTATAAATTTACTTCTTTGTTAATTTCCGCTTATTTTCTAGTATTTTAAAACCACTTTCCTTTTGAATAGTTTGCCGTGTTCACATTTTAGTACATCTGAGCAGTGCTGCAGTTTCAAAACTGAGGGTATACGCTATAGGGAGAGGGTATATGTTTGAGAATATACGCTATACCTTTACCTGAAAATCGGAGGGTATATGGCGGTTCTTCAAAAAATCGAGAAGGTATACGGCGTATACCACCGTATATACCACCCTCCACTACATCCCTGCATCAGAGGTTCTGTTACATGCCTTACTATATGCGATACTTTCATTTAGACACCTATATCTGAAATTGATAAAATGTGTTTCATAATAATTCTGCAATTTGAAATTCATTTAAAATCTAACTTACATTGCTGAACCGATGTTAACAATGTTAGAGCAGAAAGCATAATTATTAACACTTTTATTACACAAAGAAAAAAAGTGTTTATTAGGTTATGGACTTTTTCTTGGCGAAAGACAAGTCACTATTTTAGTATTTCAACAAGGTACATTTTCGAACGTATGAATACCAATTTACATTTAAAGAAATAGAAACCAAGTATACACATTAATAAGCAGAAAACGTATAAATTATCCGTCCAATCGGGACAGGAATCCGTTAAAAATATTTTGAGAGAAAGGAAAGAGTTTGCCAGAAAGAAGTCTGTGATAGCTATCATATTTGATATTGAAAAAAATATGATTACTGTAGTAGGAAAAGCCCAAATAACGTTCCACCAAGAAAAATTTTTAATTTTGAAAATTAAAATAGCACTTTAAAAAGGCCCAAAATCAATTTATGCTCCTTACCAACGGAAGCTAATATGGTAATTGAGCAGAATTGTGTCCTTACCTCTCAGTAAGCAAAAACGAAAGTAACCCAAGTTTTGGAATTTTGAAGAAGGGTTCTTCATTCCATCCACTTTCTTAAACTTACAAGTCATACATTATTTGAAATGGGAAACATTCGTATATGATAGTTCGCAGGTAACTACCATAGCGAAATTTATTTTCTTCGAACTTTAGTTGTTTCATCTGGTGCTCTTTAAGTTGATGTTTTTCATCTTGTTAAGTTTAATGACTCTTTTGGAAAGATCCTGTCCAAAAAAAAAAAAGTATCAATTTTAGCAGAGATGGAATTCTGGATTGTAAAAAGTCTATGATTTTTTATTTTTGGGGACTGATCACTGTTGGTTGATTATTTTGTAGGATTGTAGGGGTAAGAATTAAGTATTAAAATCATGTTGACCGTTTCTGTCCAAACAATGAAACTCAGAAGCCATGGAGAGTTTTAAACGTGACAAATATGCTAAAATCCACAAATATCAATCATGTAGTGCTAAAAAACGTACTTTGAGGCATCAGAATAATATTCTGAATTTAAGTAAAAAGTATTAAGAGCTTATGCATGCTCAAGCTTCTATTGAAAACTTCTGTGCTCTTTCCATCTCAGTTATTGCTTGATTGACACATACAGAAGTGTTTCAAAAGCTTGCCAAGAGGTAGCAGTAATATCCATAAAAGTTAATAAAGGGGACGAATTTGGGTTGCGGGAGGGATTTGGTAATTTTATTCTACTTGCAAAACGATCAGTAATCCCCAAAAAGATAATGTGTACTAAATTAGTTAAGTATTTGGTTTTTTGCGACTTAATAATTTTTATGTAGTTCATATTGCGATTGTGTGGCTCATTTTAACATTAGTTACTTATTACTTGCATATACTGTTTCCTGTATTATTTAATGTAAATTAGTTTTTACATGTTCGAAGACCCTACTTGCCAGTCTCTTACTGTTTTACCTTTTCTCGGTTAAAAATTGCTGCCCTCGATAGAGAGACATCCTGTCCTCGATTTTGAGCACTCTTAATGAAGCACCTTTTTTATACCAGTGTGCACTTCCATGCAATATAATATACTATTTTGTTGAAATTTTCTTTGTTCATGAGGTTAATCATGACTCTTACTTGGACCTGCCTTTCGCCGTCGAACAAAATGAACAAATGAGCCCCCATCCTAAAGAAAATTCTGACTAAGTGCGTCTGTGGATAAGAAATTTCAATTATTCGGCACACTGAACGAAATGTAACTTGAAATCTAAACGGATAGGGATACATTTGGTTATTTTGAAGGTGTGACCATACGTACATTATAATATTACCAAAAATCACCGAGTACTTTCACTTTTACACGTTTTGTCGAATATCTAAAGAAATGGCAAATTCTTCTGGTTGTTCAGGAATATAAAGAAAATGTTTGATCTTATATATTTCAGTGGAGGTTTGATCACGAGGGCAATTTAGGGACCAAAAACAAACTGAAGATTAAAAATAATATTTACGATCATCCTGCAAAGTAAAATATATAATCAGTCCCTGCAGAACACAACTATGTGGATCTCGTACGACATTTGTGTTCATTTGTGTAAGAATAGCACGTATATTCTTGGAGATATTCTTTAAAAAAAAAAAGAAATTTTCGCTTGTTTTTTGTTTATAGCATGCATGGTTTTCAACCAAATTTAACGTCACTTTCAGAAAATGTGACAAATTATTACAATAACAATGTACTACAGTTAGAATATAAATATATTAAATATTTGGTGAAATATAAGTATTTGTATGAAATGCTTTTTAACTGAACATGCGCTAAAGACATAGCTGCCAACTTTTGCGCTTTTTTGTTACCACTAAAATTTAACAGAAATTTTTTACTTATGTAAGCTCACGATTTTGGTGATTTAAAAAGATAAAATTTATTATAAAATTTTAGTGGTAGGAAATAATCGTAAAAGTTGGCAGCTATGGCTAAAGATAACAAAAACGTTTATGAATAATTCAGCATTCAAGTATATAGGGAAACTCATATAAACAGAGCAGTCGAGTATCTTAAAAATTCAGAAAGATTTCGGTGATATAGTGAGTGAAATTTCAGTTACTTTCTAAAAGTAGCTGGATGATAACAGATTTTATAGAAATTGTCATTTGTTTATTAACTGACTTCCAACAAAGGACTTAGTATTTGAGGTATGTTTACGCGTAGCTTTGGGACGGATGCTTCAATTTTGAGGATAATATTTTTGTTGGAATGGGCTCGTTCTGATTATTCTTCGAAGCATCTATAAAAATGAAAATGAAAAAATATGTTATATAAGTTTGTGGAAAATCCCTTATCATCCAACTACTTTTAGAAAGCAACTGAAATTCAACTCACTATATCGCCAAAATCTTTCTGAATTTTTACGATACTCGACTGGCCTTTTTATATGTGTTGCTGTATATTAGTTGATTATTGAATTATGTAGAAATCTTTTTTGTTATCGTTAGTGCTACGCAATTAAAAATTATTTCATACATGCTCATGTTTCATGAAATATTTAATACATATATATTCTAATTGTAGTATGTTATTTCTAGTGTACTATGTCAAGTTTCCTGAAAGTGGCATTAAATTTGGTTAAAAACCCTGCATGCTATAAACAAAAAGCATGCATTTTTTTTTTAAATTTCTAAAGAAACCTTTATATCTACGTGCCTTATTCTTTTGACTGACATAATATTAAACGTGCTATTCTTACACAAATTTTGTACAAGACCCACATAGCCATGTGCTGTAGCTACAGAACATTTCGAGTATTTCATTTTACAGAATTACCGCAAATATGT
Organism: Maratus michaelseni; assembly: GCA_963931845.1. Classification (NCBI taxonomy): domain Eukaryota; kingdom Metazoa; phylum Arthropoda; class Arachnida; order Araneae; family Salticidae; genus Maratus; species Maratus michaelseni. Next base: position 437,008,683 of record OZ007586.1, on the reverse strand, counting down.
TTTTCTTTCAATTTGTTGTTGGTCTCCTGATTACCTTCGTGATAACACCTTCACTGAAAAATATGAGGTCAAACATGTTCCTTATATTCCTGAAGTTCCAGAAGAATTCGTTAAGTATTTCTCCAGATATTTGGAAAAATGAGTAAAAATCGAAAGTGTTCGGAGATTTTTGGCTATATAGTGTATCTTGCAGACATCATTTAGACCATTGTGGTCCAACTGCTTCCCGCGTGTAACCACTCGTTTCTTATAGAAAGTTTTGTCGTATTTAATCGCAGAAATTTTGAGATTAATTAAGGCGAAAATTTCTATCAGAAAATAGTGGTTTCACGCGGGCCGCAGTTGGACTCTAGAGCCACAATATGTGGGTCTAGGTTGGACTACACTGATTTAAATATTGTACACGTGGGTGTATAATAGGAAAACTGAATAATAGGTGATGAATTGCATTTTGTCAGAAAAACTGACATTGGCCGCAGCGTTTCTCGGCTGTATGCAGTATTTCAAACAAGTGAAATCGGAATGTGTTGCAGGTGCAAGTGAGGGAAGTTGAGTACATTTAGAGATTCTAAATAAAAGAGAGATTGGACATTGACGAAATATCCGCCATTTTTGTTCAAAAACAGATGAATCGCCATAGAACGCAATACATTTTCATCAGCCTTAACACTTTTTATTCTATTAAAATCATAGAAAATTCTTTCTATACGCCTTTAGAGAGTCATGCAGAACATAAATATAAATGTATTTTCACTTTAGTGAATAAGAATTCTTAGAAAATTAATTTTTTAAGAATTATAAGTCAGTAAAGTGAAAATGTACTTATATTTATGTTCTGCGTAACTTTCTGAAGGCATATAAAACGAATTTTTACCTGATATTAACATAATAAAAGATGTCAGAAGCTGGAAAAAATATTTTTTTGAAAAGAAAGGGCGGACATTTCGTCAATGTAAAATCTCTGAGTATATTTTGTTCCAACAGCTGAAAGGTACTGGAGAAACAGCAAATAATGTGGCAAGTCATTTTCCATGCAGTCCTAGTAATTGGGCTATCGAGAAAACTATTGCAAGGCGCTTGGAAAATGCAAGACTACACGCCGAAAGACATATTGTGTGTACTTCCCAGTTTCGAGAATGGAACATAGCATCCGTTTTCAGTGATGTATGCATCGTAATTTTGATTTAGGACGATTGAGCCATTATGTTCTCAGATAAGAGTAGTTTCAGTCTTTAGTTTAGTTGTACATACTGAAACTGATATGAGTGAAATTAGTCGTTAATATATATATGTATTTGGGAAACGGCATGGTACTGGTAGTAACGTAATATGGGCAGGAAAAACGGTCAAAGGCCTGCATGCTTTGGCACTGGTGTTCAAAATTAAAGTTGCAAACACAAAACGTGCGATATCTCAAAATTATTTTATTCTATTGAAATTTTGTACACAAATATTCAGACTTTGAGATATACAACAGTAGCATAATATAATAAACAGGAATAGAATTTGCTTAGGTATTATAAATTTGACCAAAACATGCCACTTGACATTTCCCGAATAACCCGGCTATTAAGGAGTATGACCACTCCGTGCAGCTTGGCATGTCTCATTGTGGACGATCATACTATAAATATGAAGTTGTCTATCATTCCTTATGGCAACAAATTCCCCTCTACTAAAGGCAAGGATTTTAAATACTGTAGTATCCTGTCCTGTAAAGCGGACATAATTTTAGTTTCAGTAGATTCGGAAATAGAGGGAGGGGGGGGGGGAGGGACATACTTTTGCAGTGCATTTTTGACGATATCTCTGAAAATATAATACCTAAAATTAAACAATTATATTTTTGAGTTTGGTATTACGAGATCTTTCACACGATAGCCCACACGATATACAAAAAGAAAACTTTTTTCAAGTAACTTAATTAGCCCCCTAATTTTTTTTAAACATATTTGTGAATGGCTAATAATCTGAAAATATCTGGGTCAAAAGGCTAAAAAATTACCAGGTATGATAACCTTTGGATTGAACCCTGTACACGGACTTCTTTGAACGATTTAAAAGTACAGCGATTTCTGAAACACACCGACCTTCCGATTTCAACATACATATCTTACAAGGAGAGGGCCGCCAAGCTTGGTAATCATAGATTTTGATTATTTATATATATGTTTAGGGTAGAAGCTCCTTAGTCTCCGGTTCAACGGATTTTATACAACGCTTCTTGGTTCTTGAGAAATAGGGGGTCTAATATTTTAACACAACTTAAATACTTACTTTGTAACGAAATTTCTGCGTTGGTCATAGCTCAGTTGTAATGGCGTCTGCTTGTTGATCCGCGAGCCCGGGTTCGAGACCAGAACGCGCTACGTTTGTTTTTCTCATTTTTTGTTTTATAAATATACTTGTAATTATTATTTAATAATGCTAATTAAAAATTATAATATTGTGCATTAATTATAATGTAAAGCTATTATTATTATTTTTTTGTAACTAAATCGTTGTATCATTAAACAGTTATTTTTTAAAATCCCTTTTAAAAGGTATTTCATATATGCTTTATCGATGCAATGGTATTGAACAATTGTTTCAATTCGTTATTTTAAAGAATATATTGCCTTAACAAGGGAAGTTAATGCGATGAAAATACTACTCTGTTTTTAAAGTAAGAAGCAAAATTATATTAAAAATTAGCATAAGAATTAAATTACAACATATTATTTTGCATATTAAAGATTTTTAAATTTGATACGTATGCTTGCGCTTTGAATTAATTTATAATTAATAAAATAAGGTATGATTTTGTAACGATTTTGGAATTTTTACTAGTCAATAATGGATCTATTAAAAAAATCTTTAAATGATGAGAAACGTTTAATAACGGATTAAAATCAAAAAATTCAAATTTACATTTGTTAACATTATAATTAATGTACGATATTAATTTTTTTTAGATTATTAAATTATAATTACAAGTATAATATAAAACAAAAAATGAAAAAAACAAACGTGGTGCGTTCCGGTCTCGAACCCCGGCCCGCGGATCAACGTAGGAATTTCGTTACAAAATGAGTATTTAAGTTGTGAGTAGAGAGAAAATGAGAGTCCGACCTCAGGAGGAGGTGTGAGGTGCGAGGAGGGCTCCTCCTCCTCCTCCTCCTCCTCCCAAAGTGCTCTCCTCCTCCCGAAGTGGCCTCCTCCTCCCGAAGTGGCCTCCTCCTCCTGAAGTGCCCACCTCCTCCCGAAGTGCCCACCTCCACCACCTAAGATAAGGGGATTAGTGTTAATTAATTTTAATTAGGAGTGCCCTCCTCCTCCTCCTCCCAAAGTGTGCACCTTCTCCTCCTCCCAAAGTGCGCACCTCCTCCCAAAGTGCAGCACCTCCTCCCGAAGTGCAGCACCTCCTCCCGAAGTGCCCTCCTCCACCACCTAAGATAAGGGGATTAATTAAGGATTAGTGTTAATTAATTTTAATTAGGGAACTTAGAAATTTTTTTGAAGCAATTTTTTTTTTCGCGGAGAATTTCCTACTAGAATACGAGGTGTGTTTCAAGGGATTTATTTTAGCGAATTAGAAATTTAATTAATTTTAATTGGAGAACTTAGAAATTTTTCGAAGCAATTTTTTTTTTTCGCGGAGATCTATTACAGTACAAGGTGAATTTTAAAGAATTACAAATTTAATTAATTTTAATTGGGGAACTTGGAATTTTTTCGAAGCAATTTTTTTTTCAACGAGAGTATACAGTTTGAATAGGAGTATATGCAGTAGAAGTGAATGAATAATAATTAAAAAGGGTCATTCATTAATTTTAATTAGGGAACTTAGAAATTTTTTTGCGATTTTTTTTTTTCAACTAGAGTATGCTATTCAATATATATGTTAGAAATAATGATTCATGCATTAAAAAAGGTATTAAGATTTTTTTTTCTTTTAAACCAAAAATAGAATTTAGAGTTAAAATAGAATTTTTAGTTTAAAAAATTGCCAAAAGTAGGATTTTCAACTGAAAGTAATCTAAGATATAAACTCTCAACTGAAATGAATTTTGCCTTAAGGTGTGAGCTTTTGGCTAGAAGTGACCTAGAGTCAAAACTTCCTGGTCCCAGGAATCACCACGGGGAGGTAGATCACACAATCGATTCCCAAAAATTTGTTTGGAAGATTTTGATATCTTCCTTCTTTTTTTAATGAATTCGATATAGGTTGTGGTAAAAAATACAGGGTCCCGCATGAATTATACTGTACTCAATTGAATGACTCCCCCCTCCCCCTTCCCCTCGCCAGTTTTTTTACCCAGAGGGCCCCTTCGATAGACTAACAATACACACTTCCAAAAGTATAGAGTACTATAAAAAGAATTTTAGCGTATATGTAAATAAACAAGTATGTAAAATCAGGCATAGTAGCATAATTCATGAATCACTTCCCAACATTATCGAAATGTTATGTGAACAAAATATAATTTTACCATCTAGTGCATTAGTTAATTAAAATAGTGAACAGTTACAGATCCCCTTTTTAATAAAAAGGCCTAAGGCCCTTCACAAAAAATCCAAAGGATTCAAGAAAAAACTTTACCCTACTGATAGCCAAAACATATAGGATTCTTAAATGGATTGAAGTATACAAATAGGTTCTACAGGAATACATTTATTTAGATTAGCATGCAAAAATAGTTAAAAGTTATAGGGAAGCCTTCGAATGGAGTGATTATACGTTTTGGGGACCCTTCAAAAGAAACTGGAAACAGTTATAGATATTGAACCCTTCAGAAAAAATTGGACAAATCCCCTTTTTAATAAAAAGGGACCCTTCACAAAAATTCCAAAGAATTCAAATTATGCATAAATACTAGAACCCTTCATACATTCAGTTCATCGATCCCCCCTTTTTTTTTACCCTTCGAAGTGTGAACTCGCATTATACTAAAGGGCCCCTTCATAAATTAAATGAGATACGTGCCCTATTCAAATAAAAACCACCCTTCACAAAAACTGTAGGGATTCCCTTTTGGAATAAAAAGTTGTCCTTCACAAAAATCCAATTATGCATAAGACCCCTTCCTAAAATCAGGTAATTTATACCTTACCCTTTTTTTTTTCAATTCAAGTTAGGCTAAAAGTACAACTTACACATCGATATGTACAAAATATAGAAATCCTTGGAAAGAAACTTGAAAAGTTATAGATATTAAGCTACCTTCACAAAATAATAAAACCGTATTCGAATCCCAGCGCCCTTCACAAAATAAATCCAATAGATTCACGTTATTTTATGGCGACAGAAATACGAGAGACCTTTCATAAAAATGCAAGGTCCGCTGTTTGAATGAAAAGCCCTCCCCCCCCCTTCACAATATACCCTGTAAAAATATTATGATTCCACAGATATTTTAAGAAATAGAGTACTAATCTCAAATGAATACGAATTCATGCAATGTAAAAAATAGGTTTTACACGAATACATTTTTAGTATAACGTTCAAAATATAGATTTTAGAAAACACATTCATGTGTTACCAAATTTATCATACAAGTCTGTAAAATAGGGTAGATCGTTTCATGAAAAATAATTGAATTTTCGAATGATTATGCTTTAAAATACATATTTGTAACTGCAACTAAGATTTGAGTGTTAGACCCTTAACATGCATATCGCTGAATCATAATGAGTCATATTATCAGACAAGCGAAGATCTTACTTTGATTTCACCCCGTATGCGATAATGAGTCACTCCGCGATAAGAAATACCTGAGACTCGTAATATCTGACACATTTTTTGTAGGTAAATGAACTATTTAAAACCGTCAATGTATACGAATTATTTCGTGTAGTCCTATATAATTATTAATCCGTTAAGTTTTAAAATGCTTCAATGAAAAATAAGAACTAGTCATTAAGCGATACCCTTAAGAATTTTGAGGCAAACAAATGTTTAAATGAATTTGAACCTGTTTAAATGTACCTGTGTTTAAATGAATTTGACGCATGTTATGGTAAAAAAAAATACAGGGTCCCTATAAGATATATGAATTAAACTTTAAATATTTTAAAATTACATTAGTCTATGCTTTTTTTGTATAGAAAAATTATACTAAATTGTGTTTTTAGTATTTTAACTTAATAATTTCTTTTGAGGAATGAATATAATAACTAAGCTTTGTTTTTATAAAATATATATTGTACTAAATAGTTAGGGTATTATTTAAAAAAATTTTGTTTTTAATATTGAAAAAAAAAGTTATCTTACCTAAATATTTAAACCATAATGTACTGTGGACTTCATCCAAATTCGACTGCATGCATGCCTTACAACAACTAAACGGTATAACGTGTTCGCTTATCTCTTAAAATTACGGGATATCGTGACGTCATGGATAAAGCATAGGGTAGAATACAGAATGAATAGGTATTATAAAGCAGAATCATAAATTTTGCATACTTTACACTTGTAGTATGTGAAATGATTGCTACTATTGCCTATATGAGAAAATGAATCATCAACGAATCTTAGTGTATGTTATATTTAACCAACAGGCTTGAAATGCGTGAATTTTGACTAGAATTAATCATTGAATGTAAAAATGATTTATTTTTAGATCTAATATGTATTTCGTTTAACATTTAAAAATATATACATAAATTAATCTTACCTTATTCACAAACTTGCAATCCCGTCTTCAATATATGACTACAGCATGAAAAAACATGCGTGCTACTTGTATAGTAACTAAGACCAGAAATGATTTCAATACAAGTCCATTATCTTATTGTTAATCTATAGATTAGTAACATCACGTGACTGATTGCGATAACATTCTATACAAGATTTACCGATAAGAATACATTTCAATTCATTTCTCCCAAAAGCAAGTGTATGAGTTGGTTGTAAGATCTAGGTAAGTATCCTTACTTTATATGTTTAAAGTTATAATATATGAATAGATATAATATTAATGTATTTTTTCAATATGTATGGTAGGCAAAAAGGAATAGGTAAGCAAAAAAGAATAGGTATTATTGCATGTTTCCTCTAATTTATTTTAAAAATAATTATTTTAAAAATACATACTAACAATTTATGCGATGAGTCACACAGCATGATCGAACGATATATGAAATTTATTTTTATATTATACAAGCTCCTATATACAATTCATATGCGTGAGCAAGATTATTTTTAGACTAGAATTATTCACTGAATGTAAAAAAAAAAAATGATTTATATTTAGATCTAATATTTATATCGTTTAACATTTTAAAATCCTATTAAAAGTATATACATTAGTATGCTTGTGAAAGGCCTATTGTTAATACGAAACGTTGTGTGAAGTGTCCTGTTTTAGGGTTAAAAGTTTCGTGAAGGGGTCTGTTTGAAGGAGCCTGTTTCGAAATGACTTAAGAACGAACAATTTATTCCTAAACATTCAACTCGATTCGTTATATATGCTTTATTAAGTATTCAATAAAAAATAATAACTAAGAAATAAAATTAAAAATAGTAATTAAGAGATACCCTTAAGAATTATTGCGATATCTAATTCGATACAAGTCTTGTTAAAACAGAGATTATAGTTAAAATACACATTAATTATACAGTATTACACTGTATTACACAATGCGCTACCTCACCTATATTATCACAGAAATACCTTCGATAAAATTTAGACTAACAATACACACCTAAAAAAAATATATACAGAGTACCCAGAACATGATAGGAATGAATGAAAAATTTTAACGTAAATTATAAAATAGGATCTACAATAAGTGACAATAAATAAATATGAAGGAAAAATCATGAGTCATGGTATACTTTATGAAACACTTTCCAATGCTATGTGACTATCGTTAAGAATTTGAAATAAGTGAATTAGATTTAATAATTCATACTGGAAATGTATTTAAAAAAAATTAGTAGCTTCGCCTACTTTTAAATCATTCAAGACATATGATGAAGGCTTGGCTGCTGTAGAAAAGCTTAATACTTGTATCTTAATGAATCGACCTATTTATGTCGGATTCACAATTTTAGAATGATCTAAATTAGTTATGTATGATTTTCATTACAATTTTATAAAGAAAACATACAAAGATCGTGCAGTTATACTCTTTACGGATATAGATTCCTTAACTTATCATATTCAAACACATAATATTTATAAGGATATGGAGTACCATCATGATTTTTTCGACTTTTCTGAATACTCGAAATCCCATCGTCTAAACCGCACAAGTTTCGAACCCACAAACATATAATCAGACTTGTCATTTTATAACCAGGACGCTAACCACAGGGCTAAGTGAGCCCCCGCTTATTTTATAGTCACCACGCTGACTATTGGGCTTAGTAAGCCCCAGGCTAATTTATATCCACCACGCTAACTATTGGGCTTAGTGAGCCCCAGGCTAACTTATACCCACCACGCTAACTTTTGGGCCTAGTGAACCCCCGCTTATTTTATAGCCACCATACTAACCACAGGGCTAAGTGAGCCCCCGCTTGTTTTACAGTCACCATGCTAAGTATTCGGCTGAGTGAGCCCCAGGCTATTTTATAGCTACTACGATAACCCCAGGGCTAGGTGAGCCTCCCGCTTATTTTATAGTCACCACGTTTACTACTGGGCTGAGTGAGCCCCAGGCTATTTTATACCCACTATGCTAACTAATGGGCTGAGTGAGCCCCAGGCTATTTTCTAACCACCACGTTTACTGGGCTTAGTGTGCCCCCCCGCTTATTTTATAGCTACCACGATAACCACAGGGCTAAGTGAGCCCCCACTTATTATATAGTCAACACGCTAACTACTGGACTGATTAAGCCCCAGGTAGCACATGTACCTTGTTTTACGAAATAATAGAAAAATCATGTATTAATTTATCTATATATATTATACAAATCAATTAAAGGTAAATTGTTAATTGCAATTAGCAATTGTTTCTTTTATGACCTAGTCACGTGATCTCTGACGTCATTGGTGACGTATTGAATGATACCACATGGTCACGTGATATCACTTAAACAGTGACGTCACATGTCACGTGATCAAGTCTTATCAGTGATTATATTAGCTGATAAGGCCCTGAACAAGCATTCACTTTTCTCAGAGCCTTGGTGTGAGACGGTTGGGTGCTTAGCTAGCTGGCGTGTTAGGTAAGAATAGTAATTGTATATATATATTTTTTTAATATGACTTTAAATTAATTTGATACCTACTATGTAAAACGATATGAATATGTTTTGAATATTAGAACTAAAAAATAATACTTTGAAATAATAGACTTACTAAACAGTAAAATTTAAAGCTGTGTAGATAAATTTCCTAAAACTAAGTTGAAATGAAAATGGTAAAGGTTTAGTCAGTCTCATGTTAGTGTTTATCATATTAAATCTACAAAAGAAATTTTTAAGTGGGAATACTAATAATCCAAGTTACCATATAGATATTATAAGTTAGTAGATTCATAAACTAATGAGAATGTATATAATTTTAATAAACTATGCTAATTTCTGCAGATATTTAATAAAATACAAGTGAGTTTTCGAGGTACATAGTTTACCAATTTACTTCCTAGCTTTATCTTACCATAGGCAATGGTCTAAATCAAGTTAGGACATATACCTTGGAAATCATATTCATGCGACTAAATAACCTGGGGCTCACTCAGCCCAGTAGTTAGCGTGATGGTTATAAAATACCTGGGGCTTAATCAGTCCAGTAGTTAGCGTGTTGACTATATAATAAGTGGGGGCTCACTTAGCCCTGTGGTTATCGTGGTAGCTATAAAATAAGCGGGGGGGCACACTAAGCCCAGTAAACGTGGTGGTTAGAAAATAGCCTGGGGCTCACTCAGCCCATTAGTTAGCATAGTGGGTATAAAATAGCCTGGGGCTCACTCAGCCCAGTAGTAAACGTGGTGACTATAAAATAAGCGGGAGGCTCACCTAGCCCTGGGGTTATCGTAGTAGCTATAAAATAGCCTGGGGCTCACTCAGCCGAATACTTAGCATGGTGACTGTAAAACAAGCGGGGGCTCACTTAGCCCTGTGGTTAGTATGGTGGCTATAAAATAAGCGGGGGTTCACTAGGCCCAAAAGTTAGCGTGGTGGGTATAAGTTAGCCTGGGGCTCACTAAGCCCAATAGTTAGCGTGGTGGATATAAATTAGCCTGGGGCTTACTAAGCCCAATAGTCAGCGTGGTGACTATAAAATAAGCGGGGGCTCACTTAGCCCTGTGGTTAGCGTCCTGGTTATAAAATGACAAGTCTGATTATATGTTTGTGGGTTCGAAACTTGTGCGGTTTAGACGATGGGATTTCGAGTATTCAGAAAAGTCGAAAAAATCATGATGGTACTCCATATCCTTATAAATATTATGTGTTTGAATATGATAAGTTAAGGAATCTATATCCGTAAAGAGTATAACTGCACGATCTTTGTATGTTTTCTTTATAAAATTGTAATGAAAATCATACATAACTAATTTAGATAATTCTAAAATTGTGAATCCGACATAAATAGGTCGATTCATTAAGATACAAGTATTAAGCTTTTCTACAGCAGCCAAGCCTTCATCATATGTCTTGAATGATTTAAAAGTAGGCGAAGCTACTAATTTTTTTTAAATACATTTCCAGTATGAATTATTAAATCTAATTCACTTATTTCAAATTCTTAACGATAGTCACATAGCATTGGAAAGTGTTTCATAAAGTATACCATGACTCATGATTTTTCCTTCATATTTATTTATTGTCACTTATTGTAGATCCTATTTTATAATTTACGTTAAAATTTTTCATTCATTCCTATCATGTTCTGGGTACTCTGTATATATTTTTTTTAGGTGTGTATTGTTAGTCTAAATTTTATCGAAGGTATTTCTGTGATAATATAGGTGAGGTAGCGCATTGTGTAATACAGTGTAATACTGTATAATTAATGTGTATTTTAACTATAATCTCTGTTTTAACAAGACTTGTATCGAATTAGATATCGCAATAATTCTTAAGGGTATCTCTTAATTACTATTTTTAATTTTATTTCTTAGTTATTATTTTTTATTGAATACTTAATAAAGCATATATAACGAATCGAGTTGAATGTTTAGGAATAAATTGTTCGTTCTTAAGTCATTTCGAAACAGGCTCCTTCAAACAGACCCCTTCACGAAACTTTTAACCCTAAAACAGGACACTTCACACAACGTTTCGTATTAACAATAGGCCTTTCACAAGCATACTAATGTATATACTTTTAATAGGATTTTAAAATGTTAAACGATATAAATATTAGATCTAAATATAAATCATTTTTTTTTTTACATTCAGTGAATAATTCTAGTCTAAAAATAATCTTGCTCACGCATATGAATTGTATATAGGAGCTTGTATAATATAAAAATAAATTTCATATATCGTTCGATCATGCTGTGTGACTCATCGCATAAATTGTTAGTATGTATTTTTAAAATAATTATTTTTAAAATAAATTAGAGGAAACATGCAATAATACCTATTCTCTTTTGCTTACCTATTCCTTTTTGCCTACCATACATATTGAAAAAATACATTAATATTATATCTATTCATATATTATAACTTTAAACATATAAAGTAAGGATACTTACCTAGATCTTACAACCAACTCATACACTTGCTTTTGGGAGAAATGAATTGAAATGTATTCTTATCGGTAAATCTTGTATAGAATGTTATCGCAATCAGTCACGTGATGTTACTAATCTATAGATTAACAATAAGATAATGGACTTGTATTGAAATCATTTCTGGTCTTAGTTGCTATACAAGTAGCACGCATGTTTTTTCATGCTGTAGTCATATATTGAAGACGGGATTGCAAGTTTGTGAATAAGGTAAGATTAATTTATGTATATATTTTTAAATGTTAAACGAAATACATATTAGATCTAAAAATAAATCATTTTTACATTCAATGATTAATTCTAGTCAAAATTCACGCATTTCAAGCCTGTTGGTTAAATATAACATACACTAAGATTCGTTGATGATTCATTTTCTCATATAGGCAATAGTAGCAATCATTTCACATACTACAAGTGTAAAGTATGCAAAATTTATGATTCTGCTTTATAATACCTATTCATTCTGTATTCTACCCTATGCTTTATCCATGACGTCACGATATCCCGTAATTTTAAGAGATAAGCGAACACGTTATACCGTTTAGTTGTTGTAAGGCATGCATGCAGTCGAATTTGGATGAAGTCCACAGTACATTATGGTTTAAATATTTAGGTAAGATAACTTTTTTTTTCAATATTAAAAACAAAATTTTTTTAAATAATACCCTAACTATTTAGTACAATATATATTTTATAAAAACAAAGCTTAGTTATTATATTCATTCCTCAAAAGAAATTTTTAAGTTAAAATACTAAAAACACAATTTAGTATAATTTTTCTATACAAAAAAAGCATAGACTAATGTAATTTTAAAATATTTAAAGTTTAATTCATATATCTTATAGGGACCCTGTATTTTTTTTTACCATAACATGCGTCAAATTCATTTAAACACAGGTACATTTAAACAGGTTCAAATTCATTTAAACATTTGTTTGCCTCAAAATTCTTAAGGGTATCGCTTAATGACTAGTTCTTATTTTTCATTGAAGCATTTTAAAACTTAACGGATTAATAATTATATAGGACTACACGAAATAATTCGTATACATTGACGGTTTTAAATAGTTCATTTACCTACAAAAAATGTGTCAGAAATTACGAGTCTCAGGTATTTCTTATCGCGGAGTGACTCATTATCGCATACGGGGTGAAATCAAAGTAAGATCTTCGCTTGTCTGATAATATGACTCATTATGATTCAGCGATATGCATGTTAAGGGTCTAACACTCAAATCTTAGTTGCAGTTATAAATATGTATTTTAAAGCATAATCATTCGAAAATTCAATTATTTTTCATGAAACGATCTACCCTATTTTACAGACTTGTATGATAAATTTGGTAACACATGAATCTGTTTTCTAAAATCTATATTTTGAACGTTATACTAAAAATGTATTCGTGTAAAACCTATTTTTTACATTGCATGAATTCGTATTCATTTGAGATTAGTACTCTATTTCTTAAAATATCTGTGGAATCATAATATTTTTACAGGGTATATTGTGAAGGGGGGGGGGGGGGGCTTTTCATTCAAACAGCGGACCTTGCATTTTTATGAAAGGTCTCTCGTATTTCTGTCGCCATAAAATAACGTGAATCTATTGGATTTATTTTGTGAAGGGCGCTGGGATTCGAATACGGTTTTATTATTTTGTGAAGGTAGCTTAATATCTATAACTTTTCAAGTTTCTTTCCAAGGATTTCTATATTTTGTACATATCGATGTGTAAGTTGTACTTTTAGCCTAACTTGAATTGAAAAAAAAAGGGTAAGGTATAAATTACCTGATTTTAGGAAGGGTTCTTATGCATAATTGGATTTTTGTGAAGGACAACTTTTTATTCCAAAAGGGAATCCCTACAGTTTTTGTGAAGGGTGGTTTTTATTTGAATAGGGCACGTATCTCATTTATTTTATGAAGGGGCCCTTTAGTATAATGCGAGTTCACACTTCGAAGGGTAAAAAAAAAGGGGGGATCGATGAACTGAATGTATGAAGGGTTCTAGTATTTATGCATAATTTGAATTCTTTGGAATTTTTGTGAAGGGTCCCTTTTTATTAAAAAGGGGATTTGTCCAATTTTTTCTGAAGGGTTCAATATCTATAACTGTTTCCAGTTTCTTTTGAAGGGTCCCCAAAACGTATAATCACTCCATTCGAAGGCTTCCCTATAACTTTTAACTATTTTTGCATGCTAATCTAAATAAATGTATTCCTGTAGAACCTATTTGTATACTTCAATCCATTTAAGAATCCTATATGTTTTGGCTATCAGTAGGGTAAAGTTTTTTCTTGAATCCTTTGGATTTTTTGTGAAGGGCCTTAGGCCTTTTTATTAAAAAGGGGATCTGTAACTGTTCACTATTTTAATTAACTAATGCACTAGATGGTAAAATTATATTTTGTTCACATAACATTTCGATAATGTTGGGAAGTGATTCATGAATTATGCTACTATGCCTGATTTTACATACTTGTTTATTTACATATACGCTAAAATTCTTTTTATAGTACTCTATACTTTTGGAAGTGTGTATTGTTAGTCTATCGAAGGGGCCCTCTGGGTAAAAAAACTGGCGAGGGGAAGGGGGAGGGGGGAGTCATTCAATTGAGTACAGTATAATTCATGCGGGACCCTGTATTTTTTACCACAACCTATATCGAATTCATTAAAAAAAGAAGGAAGATATCAAAATCTTCCAAACAAATTTTTGGGAATCGATTGTGTGATCTACCTCCCCGTGGTGATTCCTGGGACCAGGAAGTTTTGACTCTAGGTCACTTCTAGCCAAAAGCTCACACCTTAAGGCAAAATTCATTTCAGTTGAGAGTTTATATCTTAGATTACTTTCAGTTGAAAATCCTACTTTTGGCAATTTTTTAAACTAAAAATTCTATTTTAACTCTAAATTCTATTTTTGGTTTAAAAGAAAAAAAAATCTTAATACCTTTTTTAATGCATGAATCATTATTTCTAACATATATATTGAATAGCATACTCTAGTTGAAAAAAAAAAATCGCAAAAAAATTTCTAAGTTCCCTAATTAAAATTAATGAATGACCCTTTTTAATTATTATTCATTCACTTCTACTGCATATACTCCTATTCAAACTGTATACTCTCGTTGAAAAAAAAATTGCTTCGAAAAAATTCCAAGTTCCCCAATTAAAATTAATTAAATTTCTAATTCGCTAAAATAAATCCCTTGAAACACACCTCGTATTCTAGTAGGAAATTCTCCGCGAAAAAAAAAAATTGCTTCAAAAAAATTTCTAAGTTCCCTAATTAAAATTAATTAACACTAATCCTTAATTAATCCCCTTATCTTAGGTGGTGGAGGAGGGCACTTCGGGAGGAGGTGCTGCACTTTGGGAGGAGGTGCGCACTTTGGGAGGAGGAGAAGGTGCACACTTTGGGAGGAGGAGGAGGAGGGCACTCCTAATTAAAATTAATTAACACTAATCCCCTTATCTTAGGTGGTGGAGGTGGGCACTTCGGGAGGAGGTGGGCACTTCAGGAGGAGGAGGCCACTTCGGGAGGAGGAGGCCACTTCGGGAGGAGGAGGCCACTTCGGGAGGAGGAGAGCACTTTGGGAGGAGGAGGAGGAGGAGGAGCCCTCCTCCCTCCTCGCACCTCACACCTCCTCCTGAGGTCGGACTCTCATTTTCTCTCTACTGTTGTGTTAAAATATTAAACCCTCCTATTTTTAGAGATCCAAGGAGCGTTGTATAAAATCCGTTGAACCTGAGACTAAGGGATTTCTACCCTACAACATATATAAAAATAATCAAAATCTGTGATTACCAAGCTTGGCTCTCTCCTTGTTAGTTATATGTTCGGTTTGAATTTCCTTAGTTTCTGGCATTTTGAATAACTGAAGTTATAGCAAAGTGAACTTAAATACCTGAAGTTAGGAGGATAAAATAAAAGAAGTAGACATATCACTCTTCCCCTGTAGAAAGTTATGAAGCAAAAACACGAGTCCCTCTCTCCTGCGTCCCCCATATTTGATTTTGACCGATAGCAGTCCAATCAGCAGCCTCTAGTACAAGCTACAGCCAAATATGGCGGACGCAGGAGAGAGGTGGGACCGGCTGCAAGTGATATCATTTATAGCAACTCTATCTATTGTATCTTGTATCCTCCTAGTCCTGAAGCTTGTGACATCATTCATTTCTAATTTCCATTTTTTGCGACTTTTAAGATTCGTCTTAAATTTATTCTAACAATTTAAGATTCTGTGTTATGCTAAAGTATGTTTAGTTGCAAAAACTGAATATTTTAGCAGATTTAAAGACATTTATGGGCTATTTCTTTCCAAACATCTTTAAAAACGGGAATTATACATTTTTTGTAGCATAACATTTTGTTTCAATTATTTGGGGACTAATGTGATCATTGTCTAAATTTTTGTTTCGCTGTGTCGTCGACGTGTAGCTCTGTAGACGTAAAAAGACAGAAATTGTGATCCACTTGGATTAGAATGATTCGCAATGCAATATCTTCTAAAAAATAAATACTAAAATGTTACAGATAAAAAATTGGTTGCTTGGATGAAAATTCAATTTTTAAAACAAAAATATAAATATATTATGAAACTACACATTTAGATTCAAGAAACTAGAGTAAAATATCTATGCTCTCTTTCATGAGGCTGTTTATAAGCCCCCCCCCCCTAGCGTTAAAATTAGAAATTAACGTGTCTATTTCGAAAACTATACGAGATACGGGAAAATAGTCAGGTACACAATTATAGAGTAGCATCGATTTAGTGGGAAGAAGACACCTTGTGCACATAAATGATAAGAATAGAACGGATAAAATACCCATTTGTGTTGCGTTATATCGTTGGAAATCTCGAATAAACAAACATTTTGCGAGTCCTATTCTTAGCATTTATGTGCGCAAGGTGTGTTTTTGTACTAAATCGATGCTACTCTACAACTGTGTATTTGAATATTTTTCCGTATCTCGTATAATTTTCGAAATCGGCCCGTGAACTTCTAATGTTGACACTAGAGAGCGCTCAGAACTAGAGGTTTGGACGGGTTTAGACTACTAGTTGACTATTAGTGAAAATATTGTATTTTTGTGCGATTTTTATGAACCTATTTTAAAATAAGATAATTATTTTTTGAGAGCTTGTTTTGAAATCAAATTATAATTAATCAATTTATTTATTATATTTTTGGTCCGAACTCTCACACCGCGTGAGCTACGAGAGTGCTGCGATCTACCTTTATTTTTTAATATGTATTTTCCCAAGGTTTTCAGAATAAATGCTGGAATCGCATTTTTAGAACTTAGAGATTTTTTTTGTGTGTAGTCTATTAGCTGTAATATTTTTAATATAAAAAAATAAAAGAGAAAATAGTTTTTTACTAGATAAAAAAAACTATAAGTTGACTATTGAAGAAAATTGTTATATTTTGTGTATTTATTATGAATCTACTTTAAAATAAGATGATTATGTTTTTTGAAAGATTTTTTTAATCAAATGGGATTAATTTGCTTATTATTCTTTTGGCCAGCCTAGAACCGGGTTTCGCCCATCTGTTCAGTGGTTTCATTAAAGTTAAACCGTCTATATCGGAAACATTCATAAAAAATAATATGATTATCGTATAACCTTCGATCATCTATCCAAAATTTATCCTCATATGAAACTACAAGATAGACGCGAGAAGGCCGTCTTGTACTTTTAGTATTTCTTGTAAGGTAAAGCTAGGAGAGTCTGCGCACAATTCAAAAGAATAACAATAAAAAATCTAAATATATATATATTTTTTTGCTAAACTATCCATGAATAATTTTGACATCTTTTGAAGTTTTTTATGCATTCCCATTGCTATTTTGTTGTTATGTTGAAATTTAATAGAACAGTTGTAATAAAACCAAGAAAGCTATTTTGCGAAATATGCCCTTACAGGGTTAGCGTGATTGCGCACATGGGTAGGAGAGATTGTTACTAATAATAACTACAATTAAATTGTTAACAATAATAATTACACTTAAATGAGATTGTTGTAAGGTTTTTGTGAACAAATATTATTGTATTAGGAGTGAATATTTCAACCTAATGATTAAGGAATCAGAAAAAAGAAATAATTTTAAAGAACGATTAAAAAATTTTTATTAAAGGGAAAATTTAAAGAATGAGAAAAAGCAAGTCCAGATAAGATTACAAAATAACATTTAGTTACTTGATAACACGTTTAACTTAAAATTAGTCCATTTTAATTTTTCATTTTTTTAGGCAAATTTACCAATAAGCTGCGTAATCTCTCCTAGCATGGAAACAATGCGCCATCTCTCCTAAGTAGCAGATGCGCAAACTCTCCAATTTCGGTAGGAGAGATTGCGCGGTCTTTTATATAAACATGGGCGCTACTAAAACGAACCATTGATGTTCACATTGTTAGTCTAGATTAGTAGCTTATGAGAAATCGTTTAAGTTTAAAATATTTTGTACTACTAACATTGTACAGAAATTCTGATGAATAGCTATGAAAATTCAAGCATTTACTTTGGGAAAACAAAACAAAATAGCAATGCTTTATCTTAGACACTAAAAACAATCAATGTGCACTTTCAAGTAGACACTCCACTATTGCTGCTGTACAACTACTTGGAGTCGCTGCACGCTCACTCTACTCCTCCCCCCGAACCTCTATGTGCGCAATCTCTCCGACCGCGCTATCTCTCCTGGCTTTACCTTATGACTTTGAAGTTAAAAAATGATATTTAAGAAAATTGCATTTTTTCCGAACATTTTAATGATGTCAGTATTTTTAAATTTTATATATTTTCGAAAGACATTAAGATATGTTCTAACGAAAATAAAAATTGAATATAACATATTATTAGTTTTATTTTAATATTCAAAGTAAACGAAAATTCGAAATGTTTACTACTTAATTCGTGCTATATTGATGCCAATTTTGTTATTAAATCAAATTTTGTTATATTATTTTAGTTGTTTAAGAAAATTTCGCTTATTTTCGTTAGACTATATAGTTAATTTAATAACATAGTGTAACTGGATGCTATAAACTATGATTATTGATTCTCAGACATATCTAAATATTTCATTTTCCAAGACATTTCGTATGAAAAATAGCGTTTTTGCTGAGTTATCCATCTATTTCGAATAAATAAATAAATCATGCTGCTCTACACTTTACAGTAGGAAATTTTCCTTCATAAAGAAAGTTGAATAATTCATTTTTCTCTGATGTTTGCATACGTTTTATGGAATAATTTACTTAGAAGCTGAGAAATTTTCATATTTCCAAATGTCTTATTACATAGGACTTGCATCTTTAAACGTCTACCAAAAAGTGAAATATTTGTTTATTATTTTTTATATATATTTTAGAAAGAGCTAATAAATATTATTTAGTTAGGAATAAACGGTTTTTACATCATTTTATGTTCTATGACTTTACAAGAATAAGATACGTTAAAATATTTTATCTATCTAATCTAGATTTTTTTTTTTTTAAACCGTTCACTTTTGTTGTGAATCACAAAGAAGGACATCAGAAAATTTGAACATGAAAGAGAAGAAAAAAAGAGATATGAAGGTCTGATAAAATTACTTTGGGTAATCGGCGTTGTTGCTATAGTCAAGAATGTCGTGGTGTAGTCATGATATAGTGAAGTGAAAGCAGAAGGGTAGGGTGATATAAGTTTTCTGACATGGTATGCTAAATGAATTGCCGCATGAACAATTATAGGTAAAAGTAACTATAAGCCAGAATTTTGACTCCTGTACAAAAAATTGCGAACACTGTGATCAAAAGGCAAACGCCGTATAAGGTTTCTAGATAGTATTCATACTAATAAAAATTAGGAAGTGAATTATAAAAATGCATCTCTCACGTTACTTTTCATGTAAATTTCCACTAAGTTCCCAATGTTTATTCATTTTAGATACACAGAGCCTGATTATCCAAAAGGCACGTGAAGAATAAACTTCCGCGCGCTAAAATGTAAGAGCCCCCCCCCCCCCTCCCCCAAATAACTGTAAAATGCCGCATCAAATTCTCATATTTATTTTTTTTTGCATTGAATTTTTAATTTTCTAAAGGGGTAAGTTTCCCTAATGCAAAAGAAAATCTACACTATTGCAGAAAACTTATCTAAGCGGGTAATCTGAATGTAGTAAATAGACTGTTAACCAGTCTTAAGGCATCCTAATGTGGTGATTAGAAACCGCCCAGGTAACTGAACATACAGAAATTCTATATATATATTAGAAATATTACTCTATCTATATGATAGAAGTATATATAGATAGTCTATAGTACATACAGGGAACATAAAAAAATGTTGTTTCATGAAATATGTGAACATATAGTTAAGCCAATCCTGATGGGAACAATATTTGTTGCATTGATGAATTTCCAAGTATAGAATATTTAGAAAACTTTTCCGAATGAAAGCCCTCTCACCACTCAAAAAAAAAATGATATTGTGCTTCTCCTAATTTCAGAAGTTAATCGGGCTCCGAACATACCAGGGAAACAAGCTTAAGATTATTAGGGCCGACTGAAAAATGATACTTTTTGGGCGCAATTTTACTTGAAATTGCACAATTTTCATTTCCAGTTTCAAACAGCTTTTTGCCTACTTTACACACAGATTTTTCATACACTGTTAATGTTTCATACACTGTCAATGTTTCACGGAAACATGGTGCTAAAATAGTTGCCACCATAAGATGGTGAAACCTTGTTTCAATACTTGGTGTTCCGGTTGAACCATAAATTGATAAAATGTTGACCCATAAATTAGTAAATTGTTCAACCATAAAGTGGTAACATGTTGAACCATAATTTGGTAAATTGTTGAAGCATGACATGTAATAAGTTGATATGTTGAACCATAATTTGGATTTATATTAACTCGTATATGATTTCAACTAATTCAATCAATAAATCCAATTTATAAATTGGATTTATTGATTAATGGAATTACTTTTAACCATCACAATATTTATTTATCAACTAGATTTATGTCGAACTAAATATTTAGCATTGTAAATTAAATATTTAGAATTGTTTATGTATTTTTTATAGAAGAAAAATGTATTCATTCCTGTTGAAACTGAATTCAAGTAATATTGATCAGTAATAATAAAACTCAATGGTGTCTTACAGAAATAGTTAAATTGTTTTAGACTTTCAATAGACTTCCTATTTCATTTAGTAATCTCTTTATTTGATTTGAAATTAAATATCAATTATAACTTCTTGAAACATTAAAGATTTATGTACAGAATTAAACACCTTTTAAGTCAAACTGGTGTGTTGGATTATGTATCTGATAGGCATTTCTTTCCTTTCTTATACATTTCACTTAGAGATATAAATAATTATACAACTTTTTATATTTTAAAAGATATGCTTGAATATTTGTTTAAATTTCCACCCACGTTTTTTTTAATATACATAAACTACACACCGTAACATTATCGGAGTTCAAGGAACTCTGTGAGATATGTTCTTCTTCAAGTGTAATCAATCTTTTTCAAACTTCTCTATCATTTTTAACACTTTATAACATAGTTAAAAAGGGTTTATGACTTCGGTTTGTCTGTCTGCCGTCTTGCCCGTATTCCAACTCTCGTAAATATACTCGGAATACCATGTAATCTATATATGTTATTGAGAATTGCTATGGCATCTTCTCTATTGTAAATGGAGAATGTAGCTTTTATAGTTCGTTTACAGAACACTCAAAATAATCGCGTTACATTATGGTCTATGAGGAAAAATCGTTTGCGGTGTATTTTAATGATGTTCCACTATTTCAAACAATGAAATTGATTCGCTTTTTTGAGGTGCACTAAAACATGTTTTCTGTAGAATATGGAGTGCAAAGCATTTATCATTCATTTACAAGGTCACAAAAGGTCACAAAATTCAGTAACATAATGATCTACAGGGAAAAATTGTTTGCAGCGTATTTTAATTATGTTATACTACTTAAAATATAAATAAATTTATATACATTATTGAGGTGCACTACAAGATGCTTGCTGTAGAAAAGGCAAGTCAAACAAATGGCCTGCCGAGAACTTATCTGTAACCCGCCAAGCCTTAAGAATTTTACATGTGTTTAATTCTGTTGTTCGTACACACATGCAGAAAGTAAGCTTTCCACGAACCCACTTGCACCAACTGCGGTCTTCGAGATAGTAAACATAAAGTATATACAAGTCAGTGCTACCAATCGGGCGTTTTTAAAAATTCAGAATGCTACCTCTATTTTTGAATAACAGAATGCTCCTTATTTAATTCTTCATTAAATAATGCGAATATTACTCTTAAAAAAACTGGTACAAGTCTGAAATAAACTTAAAAAACCGCTGAACCTGTGACACTCATGTATACAGACAGACCTGACCCTATTCTAAAATAAATCTACAAAAATTTGTGGCTACAGAGATAACCAATCTGAACGTGGCAAAGTGGCATCGTGAGTCCGAAAATTTAAAGAGTTGTAAAATTTATATAGTATTTTTCTTCTAATTTTTTTATGTTTTATATCGAAACCAATACTTTATTTTACTACTCTTTTCAATTTTACATCATATTATGAAATAATATCCTGTATTTATTAAATTCTAAAAAAAAATGTATAGAAAATTAATAAAATACGGCGCTAATTAAGAACATTTAAAAATATCAAAATTCAAAATACAAAACTGCATAATTTTTAATTGAGTATAGCATTGAAAGTGACATAAATTATGGCTTTCGTGCAAGAAAATCCTCGAACATACCATCTAGGCTTTTCACTTTCGCCTTTGTCGAAAATATGGATTTTAGTTTTAAGATATTTAATTATTTTAATTATTTAGGTTAATTTACACGCGTGATTGTTAATGAATCTTGCATGATCAATGATAATGAATCTTTCCCTTTTTATTAACACTTTCCAACCTAGTTGAAAAGTGTTTATGACTTCGGTTTGTCTGCCGTATGGCCGTCTGGCCGTCTGCCGTCTGTCCGTGCTCTAACTCCCGTAAATATGCTCGGATTGCCCTGCAATTTTTATATGTTATTAACGTTATCTATAGCATGTTCTCTATTTCAACTGAAGTGTGTAGCACTTATAGTTTTTTTACAGGGACACTCAAAAGAATTTCGTTACATTATCGTCTATGGTGTTAAATCATTTGCGGTTTATTTTATTGATGTTACACAACTTCAAACACATTGTAATTGATATATATCACTAAGGTGCATTACAAGAAGCTTAATATGGAATAGGGTGTGCATAGCACTTATAGTTACTTTACAGGGACAGTCAAAATAATTCCGTTACATTACGTCTATGGAGAAAAATCGTTTGCGGTTTAATTCAATAATGTGTCACTATTTTAAACGCATTGAAATTTATATATATCACTAAGGTGCATTACAAGAGGCTTACTACAAAACATTGTGTGTTTAGCAGTCATCGTTCATTTACAGGGACACACAAAATAATTCTCTACTGTCTGTTAACAATAATTCCTGGAAGTGCGTTTTAAGTTGCTGAACGCAATTTTAAATTTAACTCACTTTTTGTTTATTACTTGGTGTGTATAAATTCTATAGATCATATACAGGGCAGCACAAAAGTTCGCGAACACATTTCCGTTTATTGACAGAAACTCCAGGAGGAGAATTTGAAACTGTGCTACGCGTTTCCTAACTAAACTAAATTTTAGCATCCTATGTAGTATATATACAAATCTATAGATCCCATACAGGGCTGAATAAAAGTATTCGGATATTTTTACGAATATTGTATATGTTGGAAATATATGTTGGAAATTCCTGAAATTACGTTTTTAAATATGTTATGCGTTTTCCAAATTGTTTACTTAGATGTTATCTTTCAGCTTATTAAACGGTAATGATTTGTAAAATTATTTTGGAAGAGTTGGAAAGTGTTACATAATCTATGCTTGACGCATGATTTTTCGTTCTTGTTTATTGGTTATATTCTTACTCACACATAACTCGTTATTTATAAAAGCTATTTTATAGTTCTCTAGCAATAAGAATAAATATATTAACTGAAGATGAACAATGTAGATTTTTTAAAAATTGATTTATAATACTCGAAAAACTGAAATTTTGTGTTTAATATGTAGAAACTCGGTTGGAGTTTGTAAAGAATTCAACATTACTTGGCATTATAGCACAAAGTGTAAGATGTGGCCAAAAATATGGACAAGCATCGGAAAGATAAACTGTAGTTGTACTTGAAACTGATACTTCCTAAAAAAATTTATTAATTAAAAAAAAAAAAAAAGCCTTTTACTAAGCCTATTGAAAGAAATACAGTTGCTTTAATACAATGAATTGCCCGAAGGTTTATCAATCAATACGAAATGAAAGAAATAATACCCAGAGCAGTTAAAATTTTTGAAAACACTATAAGCATAACGGTCATTGCTAGAAAGATTTATATATAATCGGGAATTTTAAGAATCAACTGAAATCTATAATTTCAATATTTGATGCCTGACACATTGTAATTTATGAAAGTACAGATGCACGGAATTCCACTTAGCTGGTTGTTTTTAACTTAAAACTAAGTAAGGAGTTTCTGAAAAATTTTCCTTTGCTCGGTACAACTACTGTAGCCGATATTTTTGACTTACTTGTCAACATTTTGATTGAATGCAGTTTTTCATTTAAAAAAAGTTTTCATTGTATGTGTAAGTACTCCTGACAAATCTGATTTTATAAAAAAGAGAATTACAGAATTAAAAGGAAATGCATCTCAAAAAATGTGAAAATCAATCATTTATTCTATTTACATCACCTATTGTGATATATCATTGTGTTATGAACTGAAATGTATGTGTGATGGATAATTGATGTTGAAATTGTTTATTAGAATTTATTTTGGCATCCAATCGAAACTCAGAGTGAAGAATAATATGCGGATATCGGGTTTTCCAATATCTGTAATTATTTATCAGTCGCCTGATTGTCTAAATATGATCTGTGATTACGCGTATATTACCTATGTTCGGTAACGCACATAGGAACTAACGCTGTTGCTTGCCGTAAATAAATTTATTTTGTCTGGGGCTCTTTCTCGGCTTATAACACACGGGCTGATAAGTTCCCGGTCTAATAAAGAAAACACAACTTTTTAACAAAGCTTTATAACTTTATGACTTTATAACTTTATAACTTTAATAAATAACATAACTTTAATAATAAATAATAATAATTTAATAATAATAATAATAATTCAAAAATAATAATTTAATAATAATAATTTTAAAAATAATTTAATAATAATAATTTAATAATAATAATTTAATAAATGATTAATAATAATAATTTAATAATAAATAACATAATTTTATTACGAAAAAGCTCCAAACAGTGCTCAGAACTCGTTGTTGTTTTTGGTCAAAAGTCAACACGCGCGGCAGCCACCAAAAAAGCTGTTGTACCATGTGCATGTAATAACTGCCAGGCACGCTGACGCGTGTATCCACATGCCTCGCTTATTTCCGCCGTGCTCATTTGTGGATTTAAAAGAGCGAATGCCAGCACTTGCTCCGGTGTCACTCGAACATTACACCTTGCGTGTCTACTTGGTCTGGGTCGTGGTGCAAAAGAGCTGGTCTCTCTAAGACAGTGCAATGCATCAGTTATTGTTTCATGCGTTGGATGCGATCTCTAGGAAAACGCTCTGAATAAACCATCGCAGCTGCTCTGGCATTCCTTTGACATTCACCATAAATCAGTATTATTTCGGTATATTGCGTGTACGTATAGCCTGATATCACAATCTCTGCGCTGACTAGCATGACCACTGCTAGTGGCTCGTATTTTATCCCGAACACATTGTGCTGCAGTAGTATTGTAATTTGCATAATCTTGATTTTCATGCTCGTCATATTTCGGTTGGTTGTTTGCATTCCGTTGCCATTTACCAAGTTTTTAGTGAGTATATTTTATTTTACTGATGTCGATTCTATTGTTCGTTTTTGAAAACCGCGCCTAGCACTCTGGGACGATTCTACAATCGAAAGGGGTGTTACGCTGATATGAGTATTTTCCGAAATTCTAGTTTGCGTTCTCTTGTAAGCGGTCACTAAGATTGGCACTCAGCCAAAAGCAGCTAAATAAACTCGACTCAACCCTATTTTGATAAAATAAAAACAGACTGGACGCATTCGCAAAAGAGCGGAAGGTTTTATTTTCCGATAACAAACAATACCTACTTTCAGTGTTGAATTCAGACACTTTTCTCCGGCGGGAAAACATTATAGAGTTCCGGGAAGAAATTGCACTTTTTGACCATTGAAAACACAAAATCTCACATTTTCCGGGAAGGACATTTCATTGCTCCGGGGCGAAAGGGGGCCCTCCCGGGCCATCCCCTGAATTCAACACTGCCTAATTTGACGTTTGAACGTTGTTTGACCCCTAAAAGTTAGCTTAAATTTTTAGATGAAAAAACCTCTTTGGTGATACCGGTTAAAGGTGGTTTCGCCTGCTATGCTCCAACGTGTCCAGGACTCAGTGCTGTCACGCATTCAATTGTGCATTGCCACCAATGGAGAACACTTTGAGCAGTATCTCTAGTAGATTCCGGCATTTGATGTATTCTTTTTTCATAGCAGACCGTTTTCTAATATGATAATAAATTGATATTTATTATTCTGTTTAATTTCAAAATTTCATTCTTCGCTTTGTATACGGCCCCTCAATGTCAGCTCAAATTTTTAGATGAAATAACCCTGTTTGGTGATACACCGATTTAGCGATGCCGGCTAAAGGTAGTTTTGCCGTAAAAAGGACATTGCACCCTGATTTCGATCTAGAATTACTCTAATTCTCTTTTTAACTGATCCCTGAATAAAATACAAAATCATGTGAAAAAATCTCAAACTTTGAAATTTAATAACTGTGTCAATTTTTGTCGTACAGAAGTCAAACTTTTTGTGTTGTATTTGTTATGATATATGCAAACATTTACTAAATATAACTATAGGGACCGGGGGACCGTATAAAAAGTTAGATTTCGCAATTTTTATAAAATTGATTTTTTACTTTAATTAACGCCACAACATGAATATTTACCTCATTTTAAACGCTTTTGTAATTGGAACTATATGTCTACAACCAACGGTTGAGAAATTAAAGTTCGGCGATAGATAACATTTTGCACCCTGTATATATCTGAAAAAGTCACATATCAAGTTAGTGCCATATTTTAGGTCATAGAACTCACGTGTGTATTACATGTGTGTAAATAGATATATAGAAGTCGAAAACGCGGACACATAGACACAAAAAGTACACAGCATCTACTGCTTGTCCAAGTAATAGGTTAAAATAATCAGCTGTTTTTTAATATTTAAATTTACAAGAACGAAAATAAATATATGTTAGTTAATAAGAAATCCTCCATTTATTGAGTTCATTGTTCAAAACCACGCACACAACACAGCCGTTTTAAATTCTTCATATAAAATGCGGAAACTACGCTCAGAAGGTTAAGAATGAATACACCAATTGATTCATAGGAGTTGATCCAGATAACTGGTCTCAAATAAAGCACTTAATGCTTAATTACATTATCGTTGTAAGGATAGCACTTTGAATGGAAAGAAAATAGTTGTTACAGGCTCGAAGCAGAAAAAAAAACATTGGTTCTTGCCTATATGTTTATATGTTGAACTACTGGCCCTGGCAAAAACCTCAGCACAAATGAGTAAAGGAATGGAAGTATGATATGTAGTTCACCATTAAAAACGCTAAATTCTTGCTTGATATTGACCATCAAATGATTTGTAAGAGAAAATATAATCATTTACAGGCGTAAAACGTACATAGTGGCTCTGAATGACCAGAGGAAGCCTTTCTTAATCTGCTTTGTGTGTAATCTTAAAATGTCGACTGTATTTAAGCACACATATTTAAGCATAAAAAATAAAATGTTAAAATATTATGAAGAGTTTGGTAAATGCAGTCAAAGAAAACTACAAATCACTCACTCAAAACTGAATTAACATTTTTATTTAAATTTTGACTTTCAATTAGAGTAATTGTAAATTATATCTACATTAAAATTAAAATTACGACCAGTAGTGAGGAAAGTTGTGAATATTCGTTAAAAAAATTGCCATTTAATTTTTGCAATAGTATAAGAAAAAAAAAGATTTTTAAAAAATGCATTAAAGAAGTTTCGGAATGAAAAAGACAGAGAAAGAGTTATTGAAAAGAGTAATAGCATACTAAAACCAAATAAACCTTGAAAAATTCTACAAATTCTTGAGAAAAAGCTTCTGAGCTGAAAGAAAACGGTATACATGAACTAAAGGATGAATAAAGTTTTTAAAAATAAGGAAAATACCATAAATAAATTTAGATAATATAAAATATTCCACAGACGTGAAAAGATTTTTGAAAATTGTGATAAAATAGTATGAATCTAGCTCATTGAGCTTTTTAAAATTTTAATATTTTATCAGATACACGATTATGTAAGCATATTTGTAAAAAAAAAAAAAAATAGTAATGTAAATTAAAATTGAATAAATATTTTAATTTTCTTAATTTAAAATTATTTTCCGTATATTGATTATTAAATTAATTAGTAGTTATTCTGTACTATATAAACTTAATGGTGATATCCTGAATGGCGTTGCAAATAAAGGGGTTTAAAATACAGTCCTCCTACACTCAAATAACTTTTGACAGGATAAAGTTAGAGTTGTGGAATAAGTGTATACATAACTGTGAAACAAGAATGTGCTATCACATGAGAGAGGCTGAAGTGCCTTCTATAATGGCAAAATTTGGACGTTATCGATTCTATCGCAAAAACTATGGGAGATAGCGGAAAAGGTTAGTTATACAAGTGTAGAGCGTTCTCGATTTAGAATGAAATGATGTCTTACATGTAAAGATAACTTTATTAGAATCTCTCAAATGCAAGTTTTGATATTCGAGTACAATCATCAGCTTAAATACGTCACTAATCGCGTGCAAAAGTGTGGAATGATTTTTTTTATACATATACATGTTTTACTATAGGTAGATACTTGTTCCACGCCTCTAACTTTATCCACTCAAAAGTTATTTGAACGTATTCTAACACAACTTTGCACCCTGTACACATATCTCTGTTTACTAAATATAGCTGCTTAACAATTTCAGTAAGCTGATAGCTCAAATTAAAAGCATAAATTCACTTTTTTTTCAAACAATTCAAATTAGTAACCAGGAGCATTTAAAAATTGCTGTCATATCTTTTTTAGGGAAGGTCAAAAGTAATGAAACCATTCAATGTTGGTTCAATGATTGATAAGGTAAGTGTGGTAAAAAAGAATAAAGTAAGCGCATTTACGAATTTCTATTTCAGAATGGTATTTCTTGTTAGGAAAATAGCAAGACTGAGTAAGTTTATTTAGAATATGTTTCCAAAAGCGTTTGAACATGTTCTAGGACGAAGAGCTATCGACGAACAAACTGGATATTCAAGCGGACGTCTCTCTATGCTTACAACTCTCACAAAATGTGTACTCAAATTATAGCACCCATTCCAAACAAACACATCACCAGGACGTCTGGTTAAGATAATTCAAGGTCCATAACAGCTGTGGAGGATCATTAGATATTATTAAACATTCGATTCCATAGAGAGAATATGGCTAGAGATCTCGCTGACAAATTTAAAGTTAAATCTTCCCCAAATTTAAAGTTAAAATAATGGGTTATAATCATCTGATGACATCAACGAAAGGCGAGTCACCACTTGAGCATATTTAAAACAGAATAATTTCTAATAGTGTTATCAAGAGCAAACACACATATACAGGGGTGTGAAGCTTCTAAAGGTAGAACCAAAACCGGTGTATGAGTCACAGATCAAAAAACATGTTTAGAACCAGAAATTTTATTCAATAAATATAACTTATTTTTGTGCCGTACATATTTCACTTATTTTATTAGGTACTAGCGGCCCTCCCTCGCTTTGCTTCGGGTTAACCTTGAAAACCTTCATCTCTTTGTGTTTTCTGTAGACCTTTTTAATGTGTACAATAATTAGTACATTATTTTGATAAATCTTGTAGGGTTCAGCCTGCGTTTGCAATGTATAAGCGGAAAAAATGAAATTATTTACGACATCACATTAAAAACCTCAAAAATAACAGTATTTCTCCACTATTTAATGGATGTTATTATACATATAAACCTTCCTCTTGAATCACTCTATCTATTAAAAAAAACCGCATCAAAATCCGTTGCGTAGTTTTAAAGATTTAAGCGTACATAGGGATATAGGGACAGAAAAAGCGACTTTGTTTTATACTATGTTAAGAAGATGCCTGATTCAAACTAAGTCTGTTAAAACTGTTAAAAAGTAAGCTTAGAGGACCGTCTTCACATTAAAATTGTAACAAACTTTGAAAATTTTAATATAAACAACTAATTTTGACATCATATTTGGACATTTCGCTGAATTTTGCCTTCAGATACCAAATGGAAAATCACTTGGTGAAGAAGTTTAGGAATTTACAAAAATAACTTTTAAAAAGTAAAAAATAAATAAATAAATAAATAAATAAATAGTAATAATAATAATAATAAAAAATGGTTGAAAGTTGTGTCTAAAAAATGGCATGAATAAAGTTAATGTAGTTAAAGTTATGTAAAATATTTCAATATTTTGCAAAACTTTCTAAGCACACAAGTGCGTAGTTAAAATTGAGATTGTTGTTATTAGAAATAACATTTTGCGATTTTGTATATTTTTTTAAGATGGCTGCCAAACCCATTTTTAAAATTTTAATGTTCAGAAACACGTTATGGTGTATTTAGTACAAGAGAGAAGGATTTCTATCAATATATCATACGTAGGTACTTGACTTAGTTTTTATATGTAAATAAGTTATTAGAAAATGTTAAAATGAGTACCAGAATATAAGCTTGGAAAATTGATATAATATAACTTTTGAGACACAATTTTAAATTTTGTTTAAGCTTAGGCTTTTTAAAAAAATACTTTAAAAATAATTTTTGTGGATTTTATTTTTTTAAACAGTTTATATAATTTATATAATCTACTCACTTAAATTAACACGAGCTTTCGAATAATCTTGAAATGAATTATTTTTAATGAATACATACAGTCGTGACCCAATGAAGGCATAGCAGGACCCAGGGCTCATTTCATTTTGTGCCACCTTACCTATGCTATCGCAAGAAATTAAACATTTTCATATTTTTCTTTCTAGGTACACACTGATGTTATAATTTCAGTTTTGCAGTTATTATTTTATCAATTCTGCATGTTGTTAACAAACAATTTAACTATTAGAAAAATATCAAATTAGCAAATGCCAAAAGTATATGGAAAGTAGAAAATTAGTGCACTAGAATATATATTGCGTGAAATAACCATTTACGAATATTTTCAGTTGCTTTTAGAAGTAGATGTTTCTCGAAGAAATGTATTTTAAAACTTAACCAGAAACACCCGTAGATTAAGAAAAATTTTAAACTATTTAAACTTTAAAAAAAATGTATGTTAAATTTAGTACACTCACCTCCTCTCTTTGTCAGCATATACTTTATTCAGGTCTTACATAGAGTTATAATATGCTTACAGTGCTTGTCAAAAGTATATGGACAGACGATTTTTTGAAATAACAGTTCAAAAAATGAAGCAATAATCACGAAAAAAATAATAAGCATATGAAATAATAACATAAGTTACAACAAAGAAACACGGTATAAGTTTTATAGAATTTTTGTAAAAAAAAAATCAGAACCAAAATAGGCTGTCCTAAAAATATATAGATCTTTCGAGTATTTTGTATTTAAATTCAAATTTTGGATCCATTCCTTTGAATTATCTTGAAAATCCTATCAGGCATGTTTCGAACTAGTCGTTGGAGAATGTGAAAAGAGCACCAATCTACTTGTTGCTTTAATTCCTGAATAGTCGAAAACTGGCGACCATGGGCACGTCCACCTCTTGTGCAAGTACTCCTCAAAGGTTTTCAATTGAATTCCGGTCTGGGCTGATGTCTGGCCAGTCTATAACAGTCACTTGATTGTGTGTAAACCAAGCTGCCGTTGAGTGGAAGGTGTGAATTGACGCATTGTCCTGTTAGAATTTCCAGTTTTCCCGTCCTAAAATTTTCCCAATTGGAAGAATATTGGTTTTGAGGACATTTTTATAATCCTCAATACATTGTCGATCATTGAGAAAAGCATCCGTTCCGTTGAAACAGAACGCGCTCCACACAATGCTAGAGAATCCTCTCTTTGTTGTCCAATAAAGAATTTGCGAGATTCTTGTTGTAGATCATGCCAATAGTATGCGCAGCCATCAAGGCCATACAAATTGAATTTTATTTAGTCACTGAAGAAAATATTTAACCATTCATCTGTTCAATACATGTGTTTTTTAGCCCAAATAACGCGAATCTTTCTATGGTGCAATTTCAGTATAGTTGTCCGACACATTCTGCGATATTTATGATTTTCGCTATTTATGAAATCGATATTTATGAAATCTGCTTGCCTGTATGCATCGGTCAACAGTAGATCTCGAAATAGGAAACTCTAAAGTCCTCTAGATTTCACAAATAGACGTCTTTTGGCTTGAAACTGCTCGCAAAATCTCCCTATCTTATCGCTGAGATATGCGATGAGCCTTTCCATGCGATGAGCCTTTGCGATGCCTAATGTCAAAGCCGTATTCCTTGAGTCGTTCTATCCATCTGGCTACCTGGCCCTCTGGGCTCTTAAAATTCACCAGCCACGTTAGGGATGCGTGATCAGTACGAAGGAGAAATTTCCTGCCATAGAGATAGTGATGGAAGTGTTCTATGGCTTTCACAATAGCTAGTAACTCCTTACGAGTGACGCAGTATTTCCTCTCTGGTTTCGACAAACATTTGCTCCAGTAGGCTACGACTCGTTCTTGGCCATCTATTTCTTGGCAAAGTACTGCGCCGACACTTTCATGACTGGCATCCGTGTCCACAATAAATTGTTTGTCGGGGTGCGGGTAGGTAAGAACTGGAGAGGATGTGAGAGCTTTTTTCAGCCGGTGGAAGCGGAATCCTCGCATTCTTGCGTCCATAGAAACTTATGCTTGCTTTTAGTGAGCCTATGCAATGGCCTTGCGATGTTGGAGAACTCCTAGACGAACTTTCTGTAATAAGTGCATAGTCCCAGAAAGCTTCATGGACATTTCCGGACGCTTCCAGTTCTTTACTGTGGATACTTTTCTGGATCTGTTCGCACACCTTCAGCTGAGATGATGTGTCCTAGATAATTTACTTCACGTTGGAAGAACTTGCATTTCAGAAGGTTCAGCTTTAAATTCGCCACTCTTAGCTTCGTTAACACTTTTCGAATATTTTCTAGATGTTCTTCGAACATGCGGCCACCAATGATGACGTCATCCAGGTAGATGAGACAAGCTTCAAAAGTCAGGCCTTTTAACACTGTCTCCATGAGGCGCTCGAACGTTGCTGGAGCATTGCAGAGCCCGAACGGCATAATTTTAAATTGCCAAAGTCCTTGTCCAGTAGTAAATGCGGTCTTCTCTTTGTCATCAGGATGGATCTCTACTTGCCAATATCCACTCTTCAAATCCAGTGTGGAAAACCATTTATGACCTGAAAGAGTATCAAACGTGTCGTCTATTCTTGGTAGAAGATAGCTGTCCTTCTTCGTGATATCGTTAAGTTTACGATAATCCACACAAAATCTTGTGGAGCCATCTTTTTTTCGGACCAAACCGATGGGAGAGGCCTACGGACTTGATGACGGTTCGATGATGTCACTATCCTGCATCTCTTGTAAGAGCTTAGCAACTTTTGCCTGTTTTGCGAATGGCAAGCGTCTTAGATGCTGTTTAATCGGTGGATGGTCGGCAGTATCAATTCTACGACGTGTCAGTGAAGTGCGACCAATATCACTCTCGTTTTGAGAAAATCCCTGGAAAATCCCTTAACATCCCTGGAACAGTCTTTCTGCGGCATATCTCTGTTCAGGAGATAAATTTTCATTTCGTCCAATTTCAGGTGTTAAACATTTAGGCGGCTCCGACAACCTCAAGCTCGGATCTTTGCAAACACAGGTGACTGGAGCACAGGTTGCAAGCACTTCACCCTTCTGGATAATTCTAGATTTTTCACTTACGTTCGCAATTATCACGGATATGACATCTCTCAACAGATCCACCAGCGCTGATGCTATTAAAGCTCTCTTTGGGCTCTTCTCAGAATATACAAGCAAGCTACACTGGAAACTTCTTTCGTTCTCAGTTAATCCAGGTATCATCATTTCGGACCGAGGAGGGATGATAACATCTGCCTTGGCTGTGATCTGTTGAATAGATTCGGACTCATTTCCAAGTTTGAAAATAGTGACATCTTCTTGAGCAGAGCGTAACTCATCATTCTTAAAGTCCAGTGTAAATCCATGGTCTTTTAAAAAGTACAGTCCGAGTATGAAAGGGTCTGAAATATCAGCCACATAGACTGTATGACGGTAAGCGGCGTTCCCAAACTTTATTTTCAATTTCATTCTTCCCTGTATGTCGATCTTATCCCCGGTCACGGTTTGAAGGATAACATGGGGCGGGGTCCAGAAGAGTTTTTCTTTTAGCCGCTGAGCCAGATCTTTCCGAATGATGGTCACATTGGCTTCTGTATCGATGATCATATTACAGGGCAAGTCATTCACACGTCCGACTATAAAAACTTCGTTCTCGCCGCAACTTCTTGCAGAAATTTGACACACTTGAAAATGGGGATTCTCAAAATCTGGCAACCTTCACCCCGCGAGATGGCCATTAATTAGTTTTCCTGCTCCTCCGTTCGTGAGGAGCTATTACCTTCTGTGCTGGGTCATTTTAGGCAGTTTCTTTGGATATGGCTTTCTCCACCGCATTTCCATCACTTGATCTTTCTGTCAGGTTTGCTGTTCATTAAGAAGTTCATCTGTCTCACCATGTTCTTCATCTACTGCTGTAAACGCTTCACAGCTCTATCCGACGTATCAGGCATGTTAGCTGCTCGCACAAATTGCCGATCTTTCCTTGTAGCTTGATCGGCTGCCTCTAATTTCAGGGCATAAACTAAAGCCCCTTTTAAATCACTGAGATCTGCAATCCGGAGTGCTTTCTGGATCCCAGGGTCACTCACACCATCGATAAAATGTTGCAGAGCTAACTTTCTCTAATTTCAGTCGGACAGTCCGGATAAGTGAAATGGGAAAGTCTCTTCGACATCCGTAGCAAGTTCTTGTAGGGATTCAGTGGATTTCTGCTGTCGAGATTTGAGCTGGAGTCTGCTGTATTCTTTCATGCATTTTTCGCCAAAGCGCAATTCTAAGGCACTGACGAGCGTTTGAAAATCCATCGGTTCATTTTCAGGCAAAGTCTGTAGAATGTCGGCAGCATCAGCTCGTAGAGAAGCAGCTAATTGGCAAGCCTTTGTCTGGGAATTCCATCCATTGGCGTTCGCTACAATTCCAAATTGCGTCTTGAAAACTTGCCATGAGGATTTTCCGTCATAGGTCGAGAGTTTAATACAGGCCCGTTGAAGCAAAGCTTCCAAAGACTTGACATCTTCGGAATAGTTTCCGGCGGTTATCTTTTATTTCTTAACCTTTTCCAAATCCTTTTTTACACTCTCTATCCTTTCTTCTACGGTTTTGGCGATCTTTTGAACTTTTTCTTCAACTCTTTTTTCTATTTCTTGAAATCTTCCTTCAAATTTGTTTTCCACGCAGTCAATTCTTTCATTTATGGACGTTATTTTGTCC
Source organism: Maratus michaelseni (assembly GCA_963931845.1). Taxonomy (NCBI): domain Eukaryota; kingdom Metazoa; phylum Arthropoda; class Arachnida; order Araneae; family Salticidae; genus Maratus; species Maratus michaelseni. The sequence continues at coordinate 436,973,168 of OZ007586.1, read as the reverse complement.
TCTATCAATTCTTTCATTTCGTTCTTCATTTCATCCTGGTTTGCAGTGATTTCTCCTAGGTTGGCCGACATCTCCTTAATTTCTTCTTTCAACTCGCCAAGGTTGGTTGACATCTTTTCATTCATCTGTTCCAGGTTGGCGGACATATCCTTCTTCATTTCCGCCTGGTTCGTAGTCATTTTCTCATCCATCACTCCTAATTTCTCCAATAATTTACTCAGTTTCTCCCCCATTGCTCTGGTAATCGGCATTCATCTCACTTCTGACACCAAAATTTGTTGTGAGCTCGGGGTTCGAAAGGATTGATGCCAAAATGTAAAAAAAATCAACAAGCTTTATTCACTGTAAACAGTTCGATGAGAACACAGGTATCTTCACAAAAAAACAAATATTCAGCAATCTGGAAATAAAATCAAAACACAGCAAATTTTCACACAGAACAATACGTTCAATCCGGCGTATCGAATACAAAATTCCTCAGCGAAACGCAATCTCAATACAAATGCCTCTAGTGTGGATTCAATCGCAACTGACAGTGAACTAGCTCGCTGATACCCGGCTCGCCCTTTTATAGGTTTTTAGAATTCTCCAGAATTTTCGAGAACATTCGGAAGTCCAGAAATTTCGAGGAGGCACAGGTATAAGTGGGGGGGGGGGGCCTCACACAAAATGTCGCCAAAGCCGTCTTAACTTGGCAGCATTTGGCGATATATCGCCAAATTTTGCGACAAAAAATAAGTCACCAAAACCATCGCCAACTTGGCGATAAACCCATTCCTTGGCGATTTTCCCATAGACCTCCATTGTAAAGACGGTGCTGTAAGGTTGCTTTTCTTGCAAAGAACCCGAGGCTTTTTGCATTGAGTTACATAATTCTCGACAGGAAATACATTAAATAATGCTGCAATTTCGCAATAAAAACTAGTCGTTGGGGGCCACCGTAATACTTACCCATCATGGATATGCATAATGTAAAATATTAAAATAAAAAATGTGTAAACTACTTATAAAATGCATTGCAATTCAAATAAAATCGAGGCTTGACGACGTCCCAAACTTTAAAGGCTCGATTATTGAATAGCTTGAAAGAAACATTCTTATAACTCCAAAAATAATAATCCTATTAACTAGCGGTTTATTGCATCTGATTAAGCGTCAAATTTCCAATTAAAATATATCTTTGAAGTGAAATTTGGATGAAATACAGGGTCATGAAAAATCGAAGAGTGTGGGAAATAGGATTCCAAATATCTCGGCAACTAATTATCCGATCGACTTCATGCTTTATGCAACATTTATGTTTTTTTATTGTCTTTTATATTCATTTCTTAAAATAACCAATTTCGAAAATTTTTATATACCTTTTATCAGAACGAATATTTCGAGAGTCCGAAAAAAATAGTTCCGGTTAATCGAGGTTATTGAAATGAAATAGGCTTCTTCCCATTATTACATACTAAGTACATACCAAATTGCAAGTCGCTATCTCAAATTTTTCGGGAGATAGAGCGTTTACAGACACACAGACACACAGACACACAGACACACACACAGACACACAGACACACAGACGGAAGGCAATTTTTTTTTCTTAAAATATGTTTTTCTGAATCTCCAGTGTCTGAAACGTGTAAATCCGTCAAAATTTTTTTTCAATTTTCAAAACGATTACAAGACTTACCCTATACTACGTATGATGGGTAAGTAAAATGGAATATTTACAAATGTACATAACAATATAATTAATTTGAACTCACTGCTAGTTGAAGAGACGTTCTTTTTCAAGAAAATACGATTTCATAACGATATCTGCAACTAATTAACGTAAGATAGCAAAAATAACCATTAGATTTTTATTTTAAAATGATCTTCGTATTACGTGGTTGTTTGGTGGTTTTATCGCTCTTTTGGCGTACTTTTGTTAATTTTAGCATTAATTAATAGTTCTTTGCTAATTAAAGAAAGAATTATCAATTTTTCAAAACAGAACTTTATAAAAACACACAGCTTATATAATTACCTTTCTAAAAATCCAATCCTTACTTTTTTCTGTACATTATGTAAGTCTCTGTGCTGTTTTAAAAATTGAACTGACTAAGAAAGCGAAAAGTCGATTTTCAGCATCTTAATATGTTTTCTAAAAGTCTGTATTTCTGTTTATAATTCACGAGCAGGGAAGACCGAGCTATGCTCGGTCAAAATTAAATTTGAGTTCAAATATCATAACCCATGACCAAAATGACCCACTAATTGAATTTTCCCGAACATGTGACTTAGCCCAACAGTCTTCTCGTGCCGGAAAACCATAGGATGCAAAATTTAGTGTAAATTGAGCCGCTTTTTAGATATTGACCCACAATCACCCAGAAATGACCCACTAATCGAATTTCTCGAACATGTGACCTAGTCTAATGATTTTCGCGTGCCAGAAACTGGTAAAATACAAAATTTAATCAAAATCGTTAGAGCCGTTTTTTAGATAAAATTAATTTGACCCGCTTTGACCCAAAAATGACCCCCTAATTGAAAGTTCTCGAACATGTGACCCAGCCCAATAGTCTTCTCGTGCCCGAAAATAGTCGGATACAAAATTTCGTCAAAATTGTTTGGACCGCTTTTTAGATACAATTAGCTTGACCATGACCCAAAATGACCCAAAATGACCCACTAATTGAATTTTCTCGAACATGTGACCTAGCTCAACAGTCTTCTCGTTCCCGGAAACCATTGGATGCAAAATTTAGTGTACATTGAGCAGCTTTTTAGATCTTGGACCCAAAATGACCCAGAAATGACCCACTAATCGAATTTTCTCGGACATGCGACCTAGCCCAATGCTTTTATCGTGCTCGAAACTCGTAGGACACAAAATTTAATCAAAATCGTTAGAGCCGTTCTTTAGATAAAATTAATTTTACTCGCGTTGACCCTAAAATGACCCACTAATCGAAAGTTCTCGAACATGTGACCCAGCCCAATTGACTTCTCATGCCCGAAAATGGTCGGATACAAAATTTCGTCAAAATCGTTTGAACCGTTTTTTAGATACAATTAGCTTGACCATGACCCAAAATGACCCACTAATTGAATTTTCTCGAACATGTGACCTAGCCCAACAGTCTTCTCGTGCCCGAAAACCATTGGATGCAAAATTTAGTGTAAATTGAGCCGCTTTTTAGATCTTGACCCACAATGACCCAGAAATGACCCACTAATCGAATTTTCTCGGACATGCGACCTAGCCCAATGCTTTTATCGTGCTCGAAACTCGTAAGACACAAAATTTAATCAAAATCGTTAGAGCCGTTTTTTAGATAAAATTAATTTGACCCGCGTTGACCCAAAAATGACCCACTAATCGAAAGTTCTCGAACATGTGACTCAGCCCAATTGACTTCTCATGCCCGAAAATGGTCGGATACAAAAATTTCGTCAAAATCGTTTGAACCGTTTTTTAGATACAATTAGCTAGACCATGACCCAAAATGACCCAAAATGACCCACTAATCGAATTTTCTCGAGCATGTGACCTAGCCCAATGGTTTTCTGGTGCCCCAAAACGGTAGGATACGAAATTTCGTCAAAATCGTTAGAGCCGTTTTTAAGATAATTTTTGCATATATATATATATATATATATATATATATATATATATATAACCACCCACAAGATTTGCTCGTATTAGAATATATGATTTATAAAGATATGTTTGATCTCAAAATATCGAAATTCTTTACTTGATTATTCTACCTTTTGTTTTAATTTTCTGCGATGCTTGGTTCTTTTGATATCTGATATTTTACGTTGACATCTTTAGTCGAATTAGTATGGGGAGTTCTATCCTGTAAGTTAGCAGTAAGAAGTCTGATCTTTGCTTCTTATCATTCGTTCGTTTAGCGGGCTTACTATTTTATTAAGCTATGCTTGGCAAAACAACGGTCTTGCTTGATTATGCAGATGTAAAGTTCTGAACTCCTAATGTTAAATTCATTTTTAACACTCTCCAACCTAGTTGAAAAGTATTTATGACTTCGGTTTGTCTGGCCGTCTGTCCATGCTCTAACTCCCGTAAATATGCTCGGATTGCTCTGCAATTTTTATATGTTATTGTCGTCTTCCATAGCATGTTCCCTATTTCAACTGAAGTGTGTAGCACTTATAGTTTTTTACAGGGACACTCAAACGAATTCCGTTACATTACGGTCTATGGGGAAAAATCATTTGCCGTTTATTTTAATGATGTTACACAATTTCAAATACATTGTAATTGATATATATCACTAAGGTGCATTACAAGAAGCTTAATATGGAATATGGTGTGCATAACACTTATAGTTACTTTACAGGGACAGTCAAAATAATTCCGTTACATTACATCTATGGAGAAAAATCGTTTGCGATTTAATTAAATAATGTTTCACTATTTTAAACGCATTGAAATTTATATGTATCACAAAGGTGCAATACAAGAGGCTTACTACAGCATATTGTGTGCATAACAGTCATCGTTCATTTACAAGGACACACAAAAGAATTTTCTACTATCTGTTAACAATAATTCCTGGAAGTGCGTTTTAAGTTGCTGAACGCGATTTTAAATTTAACTCACTTTTTGTCTATTACTTGGTGTGTACAAATTCTGTATTTCATATACAGGGCAGTACAAAAGTTCGCGAACACATTTCCGTGTATTGACAGAAATTCCAGAAGGAGAATTTTAAACTGTGCTACGCGTTTCCTAACTAAACTAAAATTTAGCATCCTATGTAGTATATATACAAATCTATAGATCATATACAGGGCTGAATAAAAGTATTCGGATATTTTTCCGAATATTGTATATGCTGGAAATATATGTTGTAAATTCCTGAAATTACGTTTTTAAATATGTTATGCGTTTTCCAAATTGTTTACTGAGATGTTATCTTTCTGCTTATTAAACGGTAATGATTTGTAAAATTATTTTGGAAGCGTTGGAAAGTGTTACATAATCTATGCTTGACGCATGATTTTTTGTTCTTGTTTATAGCTGCAAACCAAGGTGCAATGTGTGTAGTTTTTTAAAAGTAACACAAAAATTACTTGACCGAATGAGCTCAAATTTTGGATTCGTACATTTGAAGCTTCTACAAATAGACTTCTAATAAAATTTAATAGGTTAAAATACATTTTTTTCGAATATTAATTTCCAAATTTATATATTAGAAAATGAATATTCGAAAATAAAGTATTGTAAACTATAAAAATTTTAAATGGAATCAATATTTAGAAGCTTCAAATACTTAACACAAAATTTCATATTGTAGTTTTTAACACTTTCCAACCTAGTTGAAAAGTGTTTATGACTTCGGTTTGTCTGCCGTCTGCCGTCTGTCCGTCTGTCCGTGCTCTAACTCCCGTAAATATGCGCGGATTGCACTGAAATTTTTGTATGTTGTTGTCGTTTAGTATAGCATGTTCCCTATTTCAATTGAAGTGTGTAGCACTTATAGTTTTTTTACAGGAACAGTCAAAAGTATTTCGTTACATTACAGTCAATGGGAAATAATTAACACTTTCCAACCTAGTTGAAAAGTGTTTATGACTTCGGTTTGTCTGCCGTCTGCCGTCTGGTCGTCTGTCCGTGCTCTAACTCCCGTAAATATGCTCGGATTGCACTGATATTTTTGTATGTTATTGTCGTTTAGTATAGCATGTTCCCTATTTCAATTGAAGTGTGTAGTACTTATAGTTTTTTTACAGGGACAGTCAAAAGTATTTCGTTACATTACAGTCAATGGGAAATAATTAACACTTTCCAACCTAGTTGAAAAGTGTTTATGACTTCGGTTTGTCTGCCGTCTGCCGTCTGTTCGTCTGTCCGTGCTCTAACTCCCGTAAATATGCTCGGATTGCACTGATATTTTTGTATGTTATTGTCGTTTAGTATAGCATGTTCCCTATTTCAACTGAAGTGTGTAGCACTTATAGTTTTTTACAGGGACACTCAAACGAATTCCGTTACATTACGGTCTATGGGGAAAAATCATTTGCCGTTTATTTTAATGATGTTACACAATTTCAAATACATTGTAATTGATATATATCACTAAGGTGCATTACAAGAAGCTTAATATGGAATATGGTGTGCATAACACTTATAGTTACTTTACAGGGACAGTCAAAATAATTCCGTTACATTACATCTATGGAGAAAAATCGTTTGCGATTTAATTAAATAATGTTTCACTATTTTAAACGCATTGAAATTTATATGTATCACAAAGGTGCAATACAAGAGGCTTACTACAGCATATTGTGTGCATAACAGTCATCGTTCATTTACAAGGACACACAAAAGAATTTTCTACTATCTGTTAACAATAATTCCTGGAAGTGCGTTTTAAGTTGCTGAACGCGATTTTAAATTTAACTCACTTTTTGTCTATTACTTGGTGTGTACAAATTCTGTATTTCATATACAGGGCAGTACAAAAGTTCGCGAACACATTTCCGTGTATTGACAGAAATTCCAGAAGGAGAATTTTAAACTGTGCTACGCGTTTCCTAACTAAACTAAAATTTAGCATCCTATGTAGTATATATACAAATCTATAGATCATATACAGGGCTGAATAAAAGTATTCGGATATTTTTCCGAATATTGTATATGCTGGAAATATATGTTGTAAATTCCTGAAATTACGTTTTTAAATATGTTATGCGTTTTCCAAATTGTTTACTGAGATGTTATCTTTCTGCTTATTAAACGGTAATGATTTGTAAAATTATTTTGGAAGCGTTGGAAAGTGTTACATAATCTATGCTTGACGCATGATTTTTTGTTCTTGTTTATAGCTGCAAACCAAGGTGCAATGTGTGTAGTTTTTTAAAAGTAACACAAAAATTACTTGACCGAATGAGCTCAAATTTTGGATTCGTACATTTGAAGCTTCTACAAATAGACTTCTAATAAAATTTAATAGGTTAAAATACATTTTTTTCGAATATTAATTTCCAAATTTATATATTAGAAAATGAATATTCGAAAATAAAGTATTGTAAACTATAAAAATTTTAAATGGAATCAATATTTAGAAGCTTCAAATACTTAACACAAAATTTCATATTGTAGTTTTTAACACTTTCCAACCTAGTTGAAAAGTGTTTATGACTTCGGTTTGTCTGCCGTCTGCCGTCTGTCCGTCTGTCCGTGCTCTAACTCCCGTAAATATGCGCGGATTGCACTGAAATTTTTGTATGTTGTTGTCGTTTAGTATAGCATGTTCCCTATTTCAATTGAAGTGTGTAGCACTTATAGTTTTTTTACAGGAACAGTCAAAAGTATTTCGTTACATTACAGTCAATGGGAAATAATTAACACTTTCCAACCTAGTTGAAAAGTGTTTATGACTTCGGTTTGTCTGCCGTCTGCCGTCTGGTCGTCTGTCCGTGCTCTAACTCCCGTAAATATGCTCGGATTGCACTGATATTTTTGTATGTTATTGTCGTTTAGTATAGCATGTTCCCTATTTCAATTGAAGTGTGTAGTACTTATAGTTTTTTTACAGGGACAGTCAAAAGTATTTCGTTACATTACAGTCAATGGGAAATAATTAACACTTTCCAACCTAGTTGAAAAGTGTTTATGACTTCGGTTTGTCTGCCGTCTGCCGTCTGTTCGTCTGTCCGTGCTCTAACTCCCGTAAATATGCTCGGATTGCACTGATATTTTTGTATGTTATTGTCGTTTAGTATAGCATGTTCCCTATTTCAACTGAAGTGTGTAGCACTTATAGTTTTTTACAGGGACACTCAAACGAATTCCGTTACATTACGGTCTATGGGGAAAAATCATTTGCCGTTTATTTTAATGATGTTACACAATTTCAAATACATTGTAATTGATATATATCACTAAGGTGCATTACAAGAAGCTTAATATGGAATATGGTGTGCATAACACTTATAGTTACTTTACAGGGACAGTCAAAATAATTCCGTTACATTACATCTATGGAGAAAAATCGTTTGCGATTTAATTAAATAATGTTTCACTATTTTAAACGCATTGAAATTTATATGTATCACAAAGGTGCAATACAAGAGGCTTACTACAGCATATTGTGTGCATAACAGTCATCGTTCATTTACAAGGACACACAAAAGAATTTTCTACTATCTGTTAACAATAATTCCTGGAAGTGCGTTTTAAGTTGCTGAACGCGATTTTAAATTTAACTCACTTTTTGTCTATTACTTGGTGTGTACAAATTCTGTATTTCATATACAGGGCAGTACAAAAGTTCGCGAACACATTTCCGTGTATTGACAGAAATTCCAGAAGGAGAATTTTAAACTGTGCTACGCGTTTCCTAACTAAACTAAAATTTAGCATCCTATGTAGTATATATACAAATCTATAGATCATATACAGGGCTGAATAAAAGTATTCGGATATTTTTCCGAATATTGTATATGCTGGAAATATATGTTGTAAATTCCTGAAATTACGTTTTTAAATATGTTATGCGTTTTCCAAATTGTTTACTGAGATGTTATCTTTCTGCTTATTAAACGGTAATGATTTGTAAAATTATTTTGGAAGCGTTGGAAAGTGTTACATAATCTATGCTTGACGCATGATTTTTTGTTCTTGTTTATAGCTGCAAACCAAGGTGCAATGTGTGTAGTTTTTTAAAAGTAACACAAAAATTACTTGACCGAATGAGCTCAAATTTTGGATTCGTACATTTGAAGCTTCTACAAATAGACTTCTAATAAAATTTAATAGGTTAAAATACATTTTTTTCGAATATTAATTTCCAAATTTATATATTAGAAAATGAATATTCGAAAATAAAGTATTGTAAACTATAAAAATTTTAAACGGAATCAATATTTAGAAGCTTCAAATACTTAACACAAAATTTCATATTGTAGTTTTTAACACTTTCCAACCTAGTTGAAAAGTGTTTATGACTTCGGTTTGTCTGCCGTCTGCCGTCTGTCCGTCTGTCCGTGCTCTAACTCCCGTAAATATGCGCGGATTGCACTGAAATTTTTGTATGTTGTTGTCGTTTAGTATAGCATGTTCCCTATTTCAATTGAAGTGTGTAGCACTTATAGTTTTTTTACAGGAACAGTCAAAAGTATTTCGTTACATTACAGTCAATGGGAAATAATTAACACTTTCCAACCTAGTTGAAAAGTGTTTATGACTTCGGTTTGTCTGCCGTCTGCCGTCTGGTCGTCTGTCCGTGCTCTAACTCCCGTAAATATGCTCGGATTGCACTGATATTTTTGTATGTTATTGTCGTTTAGTATAGCATGTTCCCTATTTCAATTGAAGTGTGTAGTACTTATAGTTTTTTTACAGGGACAGTCAAAAGTATTTCGTTACATTACAGTCAATGGGAAATAATTAACACTTTCCAACCTAGTTGAAAAGTGTTTATGACTTCGGTTTGTCTGCCGTCTGCCGTCTGTTCGTCTGTCCGTGCTCTAACTCCCGTAAATATGCTCGGATTGCACTGATATTTTTGTATGTTATTGTCGTTTAGTATAGCATGTTCCCTATTTCAATTGAAGTGTGTAGCACTTATAGTTTTTTTTACAGGGACAGTCAAAAGTATTTCGTTACATTACAGTCAATGGGAAATAATCATTTCAAGTGCATTTTGATCATGCCACGTCATTTAAAACATAATGAAATTGATTTAAAATTATGAAGCGCATTAAAACATGATTTTTGTAGAATATGGGGTGCACAGCATTTATTATTCATTTACAGGGTCAAACAAAAGAATTCCGTTACATATCGTTCTATGGGGAAAAATGGTTTGCACTGTAATTTAGTGATATTTCAACTATTTCAAACATAATGAAAATTATATGCATTACTGAAGTTCACTATAAATTGCTCTCTTGTGTGCATTGCGTTTATTTACAGGGACACCGAAAATATATTCATTACAGTACATGTGCGATATTTACAGTCTATATGTGATAAGTGCGTTTTCAACTTTGGTTTGCGTTTTTAACTTTTTTGTTAAAATTTTTTGATAAGGGCTACACAGGGGAATTCGTAAGTATTACAGACTATGGGAGTGAATTGCTTAAGGGTAGTTTTTAAATGTGTTTACGCATTTTCCTGCTGAACAATATTTAGTAGACTAATCGAAGTTTGTGGGATATAAATAAATTCATATACAGGGCTACGCAAAGAAAAAGATACATTGTCGTTTACGGTTGTTAATTGCTGCGAGTGAGTCTTAGTTCCCTTTTAGCTTAATATGCTGTGGGTACAAAAGTCTTCAGTTAATATACAAGGCTTTACAAAAGATTTCTAGTGCATTTCCATCAATTTGCGAAAATTGCTAAATGTGAATATTCTAACTAAACTAAATTTTATCATACTATATATTCACATCTATTGGTCATATACAGGGCTGCACAAAATAATTTGGCATTTTTTTTGACACTGGAAGGTAATTTCGAAAACTGTATTTTTAAATGTGGTGTATGTTTTCTAAACTGTTTACTTTCATATATTCTTTCACCCTATTTAACGGTGAAGTTTCGTTACAGTTTTCTGGCTGTGTTGGAAAGTGTTTCTTAATCTATGCTTGACGCATGATTTTTCTTTCTTGTTAAGTTATACTTAAGAAACTACCCACACTGGTTTTGCAACTGTTAAAAATGAACTTAACAGTAGGAGTTCAAAATTTTACATCTGCATAATTCCTAAACCTCTTTACCAAATGACTTCCCATTCGGCATCCGAAGGAAAAATTTACCGAAAAATCGAATTATGATGTCAAAATTAGGTGTTCGTGTTGAAAATTTTAAAATTTGTTACAATTTCTGTATTAAGACGGAACAGATCCTAAGCCTTTATTTTATTTATATATTTTTTTTTTTAACACAGATTGAAAGAGCACATAATTCCCAATCGAATGGCTATTTTCGATTTCTGCGTCTATTTGGAAATAACTGACAAAATATGTGGTATTTCCTTTTTTTCTTTCTTTTTTTAATCGACTTTACTTAAATTTTCAAGAATATATACTCCTTCGACACATTTTCTTTGGATTAGATGAGAAACACTTTTCAGTATGTATGCATGCACCGTAGCACAGCAAATTTAAATCTTGCAAAAATGAAATGAGATAAAATAAATACAGAGCTTTCTAAAAAAAGAAATGGTAGAGCTTTGCAATAAAAACAAATTCAACAGCGGATATCATACGAGTATATTATAATACCAGCAAATGTTGTGTGCCTGTCTGTGTGTATACAAATTTTATCTTAAAAACGGCTCTAACGATTTTGACAAAATTGCACGGGAAGTCCATTGCGCTAGGTCATATGTTCGAGAAATTTCGATTAGTGGGTCTTTTTTGGGTCACTGTGAGTCAAGCTAATTTTACCCAAAAACGGCTCTAACGATTTTCACTAAATTTTGTATTCTATGTTTCTGGATTACGAGAAGACCATTGGGCTAGGTCACATGCTCGAGAAAATTCGATTTGTGGGTCACGTTTGGGTCACTGCAGGTCAAGCTAATTTTATCTAAAAAAATTGCTGTAATAATTTTGACTAAATTTTGTATCTTACCGTTTTCGGGCGCGGGAAGTCCATTGCGCTAGGTCATATGTTCGAGAAATTTCGATTAGTGGGTCATTTTTGGGTCACTGTGAGTCAAGCTAATTTTATCAAAAAATGGCTCTAATGATTTTGACTAAATTTTGTATTCTACCGTTCTGGATTACGAGAAGACCACTGGGCTGCGTCACATGCTAAAGAAAATTCGATTAGTGGGTCACGTTTAGGTCACTGAGGGTCAAGCTAATTTTATCCAAAAAAAGGCTCTAACAATTTTGACCAAATTTTGTATCCTGCCGTTTTGGATTACGAGAAGACCATTGGGTTGGATCACACTTTTGAGAAAATTCGATTAGTGGATCATTTTTGGGTCGCTATACGGGTCAAGCTAATTTCATGTACAAAATGGCTCAAACCATTTTGACTAAATTTTGTATCCTGCTATTTTCGGGCACGAGAAGACTATTGGACTAGGTCACATGAAAGAGAAAAATTTATTGGTGGGTCATTTTAGGTCACTATGGGTCAGAGTCAAGCTAATTTTATATAAAAAACGGCTGAAACGATTTTGACTAAATTTTTTATCCTACCGTTTTCGGGCACGAGAGGAACATTGGACTAGGTTACATAGTCGAGAAAATTCTATTGGTGGGTTATTTTGGGTCTCTACGAGTCAGGGTCAAGCTAATTTTATGTAAAAACGGTAGAAACGATTTTGACTAAATTTTGTATCCTACCATTTTGGATTACAAGAAGACCTTTGGTCTAGGTCACGTGTTTTAGAAAATTCGATTAGTGGGTGATTTTGGGTCACTACGGGTCAAGCTAATTTTATCTAAAAAACGGTTCTAATGCTTTTTGCGAAATTTAGTATCATACCGTTTGGGGTACGGTATGCTATGTACCGTTTGGGGTACCATGTTCTAGAAAACTCGATTAGTGGGCCATTTTGGGGTCACTACGGGTCAATGCATTTCAAAGTGAATCAGAGGCGGATCCAGCCCTCCATTTAGAGGGGGGTCATGACTTTTGTTTTCAGCGGGGGTGTCACATGTCTTCATTAACATTCTTTATACCTTAAATCCAAATTGACTATTTTCTGACATATACCAGAATTCATTTTCTTTCATAAGTGCATGAAATTTGCAGGTATATTCGTAAATATACAAAATATATTTTATCCAGATACCAAGAAATCAGTTTCCCATTTCTTATAAATGCAAAGAACCTTGCAGAAAGTTTTCTCAAAGTTTGCCTTTTAAATCGATTTTCGAGGCTCGACAATCATGGAAATATCGTCTTGAGGAAGCAATCAAATGCAATTCGAAATCTACCATATTTATAAGAAAATTAAAAACGATTTCGGATCTTTAGTGCTTAAACAATAATGCCTATTTTCAAGCATTTCTATTTAAAAATATGTCTATGAATGTATCATAAAGATTAAAATTTTTAAGCAGTAAAAAAAGAAAGAAATGTATTGTCCTACAGAAATGTTTTCCGTTTAGAGGGGGGCCATGCCCCATGACCTCCCCCTTGGATCCGCGCTTATGTGAATGCATGAACGTTGAAACAGTCATTAAGTTGTTGTAGTGTTGGCAGTAAACGAAGTCGCTAAGTTGACAACATTTCGCCAAATATCACCAAATATCACCAAACGCATTCTTGGCGCCAAATGAAAAAAGTGCCAAGTTTACGCATTTTCACAAAATTTTGGTGAATTTGGCAAAAAAATTGGCTTTTAGAATCCGAGGGAATTTTCTAGAAATTCGCAATAGGAGCCGAGAGACATGATTCAACAAATCAGCACCTATAGAACGTTCTCAAAAACATAATTCAACCTATCAGGATACATAGAACTGATTATTATATGTTGTACTGAGAATTTATTGTTATATTGAGTTGAACACAAAGCTAATTTTAACCGAGCGTAGCTTGGTCTTCCCGCTAGATATAGTCTACTAGTTCTCAGTTGTAAATTTGGAAACATTATTTAAGAAATCTGCCGTTCTCAACATTACGTGTGTGGAAAGTGAGCTCTTTTTGATGAAAAATATGAAAACCAACATAGGTTTCGATTAGATCATTAGAAGAATATTAAGGAGAATACCTATCCAAAAAATTCGATTTTGCAAAAAAGATATTAACGACAACAACAAAATTAATAAACGCGAAGCTTATCTATGTGATTAAATGTTCATGTATAGTAGAAAGAAAAGTAAAAAATATAATAATCTACCCTATATATATAAAATCCTAATGAAACGAATTTTTGAAACGATTTTATGAAACGAATTTATGAAACGATTTTATGAAACGACTGATTAAACGACTGATTATGTTTCAGGGCTATTGTTAATAAAATATTAAACGCTTGATGGTGAAATTAATACCAATTGTCCATAAAAATCCGCGGATGTCAAAACTGGTAATATAATTTTGAAATTGGAATTAGTTTTCGAGATATTAATTTTTTTCTAATTTTAATGACATTTTTGTAATGATGGCAACTAATTACACAGTTTTTTTGTGACAAAAAAGGGAAAAAAATTGAAAAGGATCCCGATAGGGATTATTGATTTCTTTTTATTCGTCTTTCAAATTGAAATTGAATTTATCTTTTATTTCAATCGATAATGAAGACAAGATTGTGATTAAATTATGTTTTTCAGGAAAATTTGAAAAAAAAAATCACATTTCTATCATCAGGATTCAATCGTCTGTCAGCATTTAATTTGATTTATAAACTGAAAACATTTTGAATAAATTCTTCCAAATGACGTCATTTATGTAAACGCAAAAGAAAGGGGGGGGGGGAAGGAATTAATAGTAATTATTATTTATTGATATTATTTTGTTATTTTTTGTAAAATTTAACTAAACGAATTTATAAAATCACTAATTCGGATATTTGAAACGAATATATAAAATAATAATTGCCCAACTGAACGCAAGGAGAATAAAATATCCTGCTTGGTTTTCTTTCCAATTTTAATGAGAATATGACATCAATTGTGGTAAAATGACATTTACCCCTTTCTCTCTTTTATTGGCAGCAAGGAAAAAAATGCTCCCTATATATTAGAGAAATGCTATTAAAGTTTAAAACAAATGAATATTTCAGTAGCATTACTTTTTAAATAATTAATTATATGTTTACACATAAATAACAAAGAGAACAAAAAACTACAAATTATTAAATTACTATACTCGAAACACACTTAAGGTGTAAATTACGTTATGTATTAAAATGATTTTTCGTTACTTTTCCAATTTAGGGGCCTTCGCGAGATACAGAAAGTGACCTTGGGGATGAATTGAAATTTGGCAACATGTTTTCTAACAATCTATTCGCTTTTTGATATACACAAGCAATTATTTCGATATTTATACAATTTATTTAATATAAAGAAGCCATTTATCTATTTTTATGTACAGAAAAAGGTAAATTGAAAGACAATTATAAATAAATTGTATATATACATATAAATACATGTATAAACAAGTATAAAAGTTCGGTGCTTTTCCAGTATATGGGGCCTTGACGAAACAGAGAAAATAGCCTTGGCGGAAAAGGAAATTTGGCAACATACTTTCTGTCAACCTATTCACTTTGTCATTTCGTATACAGAAGCATTTTTTCAATATTTATACAATTTGTGTAGCGTAAAATGTCATTTATCCTATTTTATATATAATCAGAAGTAATTAGTATAGAAAAAACAATAATAATATACGTATAATTAAAATACGCATATAAACAAAAAAATCGTCGAATTTGTTTCCATGGCTGTTTATGTCATTTGGCACCAAATCTCACTTTCTGATGTCCGAATTGCGCCAAGCTTTTTAAAAAAAGCGTCAAGACCCCTATAATAGAAAAGCACCAAAAGTTCATTGGGTTTGTTTGCATAACTTTTGGCAACAAATCTATGTATATTAACGAATCTATCCCTTTTTGAAGCTCGAATTACGCCAAACCTAAAAGCAAAGGATCCTATACTGGAAAAGTACCCGATTTTCTTATGGACAATATTCAAGTGACATAAACAAGGTATAAAATTATCGCGGATAGCAAATTTGTTTAAATATCTCATCAATTGATGCCGAATAAATGCAGGCATGCATGCACAAAATATTTAATTAATTTTGTATGATAAATAATTATTAGAAAATTCGTATATACATATTAATTAAAATAAATAATTTACATATTTAAAATAACATGAAAATATGCATGATGGTGCACTAAAATAGAGAAAAAATTGAAACCTGTTACTGAAAATGTCTATAACATAGTACTTTTCAATACCGTGGTTCTTAATGTTATTCACAAGCAGATGGAATTTTTCTCATCCTTAAACACAAAGGAAGAATAGAATACAGATCGTTGTTATTTTATACAAGCTGGTTTTCAAGGTGTAATTGATTTTACTTATCAATCCTGAAAACAGTCGTCAGTTGTCGCAACAGCTGTGTATGAGGCCATGATAATCAAAAAATGCCCCATTAAAACGTTAAAAGCAGGCAACCCAATAACAGATTTACCAATATTTTTAAAACAAAGCACGCTGTCATGCTTTTAGAGGCCTCGAAGTCTGAGCGGGGGTTGGCGAGCGTAGCTAGCAGGGGGTAGGCCCCTAGTAATATTTTAAAGATTTTTCTCTGTTTAGTTTCTTTTCTTTTATTTCTTTTTATGTTACAAATTATAAAAAGTCGTCTTGCATGGTTTTTGCTGTGATCAAGCATTTTGTTGTGTTGATAAATAAATATATATTCCCTTCGTCTTTTTCAATCATTCTAATTTAAATATGTCTATGAAGTTTAACTGTGAGTTTAAGTGTGCCGCAGTAGATTAAATATGGGCTCAAATGTCCTATGAAATTAAAAAAAAAATGTTAAAAAACGCTGCTTTTAGATAAAAATTGAAAATCTCTTCCCTACTGTTTTATGTAGTTGTATAAATATTTACAAGTCAATGATATAGTTATGGATTTACAGATGAGCATCTTTAAACTCCTTAACAAATCTTTATTTTAATAGTTTTAGTCACAGTATTACTCAATCTTCAAAATGCGTGTTTCTTTATTGGCAGGCACAGTCCTCGAACACATTTTAAGTATTATTTATCAGGTTTTTCAAGATAGAACAATGAAAATTTAGAGTAATTTCGGCATAACAAATCGAATAAAAGAAAAAAAAATATAGAATATTTTTCGTCTACGAATTTCAACTTCCTTAAGTTTTAGACAAGTGTAGGGTAAAGTGCCCAAATATGAACCATTTTTTGTTGATGTAATTTTTTGATTATTTTCAAATGCTCTTTTTTGACCACAAAATTACCAGTTGTAGATCTATTTCCTCCCTATAACATTCTGGGGTCAATTTTGTTCAAAAATTAATTCAGTCTGAACAAAATTTGTCTGGTGTGTCATTTACAGGTTTCAGCGAAAGGGGTTCTTAATATGGTATAAGGTAAAGCCAGGAGAGATGGCGCAGTCGGATAGATTGCGCACATAGAGTTTCGGGGGGAAGGAGTAGAGTGAGCGTGCAGCGATTCCAGGTAGTTGTACAACAACAGTAGTGGAGTGTCTACTTGAAAGTGCACGTTCATTGCTTTGAGCGTCTAAGATAAAGTATTGCTATTTTGTTTTATTTTCCCAAAGTAAGTGCTTGAATTTTCATAGCTATTCATCAGAATTTCTATACAATGTCAATAGTACAAAATATTTTAAACTTAAACGATTTCTCATCATTTACTAATCTAGACTAACAATGTGAACATCAACGGTTCGTTTTAGAAGAGATCATATTTAAATAAAATGCCGCGCAATCTCTCCTACCGAAATTGAAGAGTTTGCGCATCTGCTACTTAGGAGAGATGGCGCAGTGTTTCCATTAGTTTCCATGCTAGGAGAGATTACGCAGCTTATTGGTAAATTTGTATAAAAAATGAAAAATGAAAATGGACTAATTTTAAGTTAAACGTGTTATTAAGTAACATAATTTTATTTTGTAATCTTATCTGGACTTGCTTTTTCTGATTCTTCAATTTTTTTTCCATTAATTAAAATTTTTTAATCGTTTTTAAAATTATTTCCTTTTTCTGATTCTTTAATCTTTAGGTTGAAATATTCACTCCTAATGCAATAATATTTGTTCACAAAAACCTTGCAGCAATGTCATTTAAGTGTAATTATTATTGCTAACAATTTAATTGTAGTTATTATTAGTAGCAATCTCTCCTACCCATATGCGCAATCACACCAACCCTGTAAGGACAGATTGCGCAAAATAGCTTTCTTGGGTTTATTACAACTGTTCTATTAAATTGAAACATAACAACAAAATAGCAATGGAAATGCATAAAAAACAAATGTAGTAAAAATTATTCATGAATAGTTTAGCAAAAAATTAATATTTAGATTTTTTATTGCTACTCTTTTGAATTGTGCGCAGACTATCCTAGCTTTACCTTACACTGGGTCCCTAATATGGAATCCAGTGCCATATTCGGCCCCCACACCAAAAATGTCAAAGAAAATCAAGATTTCGGGTATTAAAATAAAACGACACATCTTTCACGTAAAATAAATTTATTAGACTAGAATATTTAATCACAAAAATGTATTTTTCTCGAATATAAAAAAAAAAGCTGGTGCAAAGAATTCCATAAAAAATTTCCTAACTTAAGATAACTAGTCTAAGATAGGTAATCAAAAATATTCAAATAAGTAGTTATGAAGAAATAAAAGTAAGCAGAAGAAAACAAATAATTGACATAAAAGTAAAAAAAGAATAGAAAAAAAATGAGATAAAAGAAATTTCACAACATGGGATGCACAGAGATAAGTCCCCACAATCCTCGTGAGACCACCTAATACACTGGGTGCATCTAGCCCACTCATGCAATCCCATGCAATTATCAGAGAATTCTGATGCACACTCAACGTCTTCTGTTTCACTGAACGATTCCGGGTCCATGCCAGAATGTGTGTCGATCAGCGGAAGGTCATCCTCATCGAGACTATCATCAGATGATTCAATATGAATAGCTTTTCGGCCTCTTTTCCGAGTCATTTTCTTAGCCTTAGAAATACGATTTTTTGCTGCAGATTTTCCTGAAATTGATGTTTTAGAGGTTGATGGCCTTTCTTCATTGGTGGGAACACTTACTGCCAGTTTTTTCTTAGCCTTCTCTTTCTTCTTTTGTTCTTTAGCAGTTTTGGCATCCATTTTTTGGCTTAACATCCTCTTGTAGGGAGATGATGTAATAATGTGAGGCTTTCCCTGATCTTGATGACGAATAGGAAGCAAGTCTTGAAGACACAGGTGAGATGTCGTTAGGTGACACGAAAGTTTGAGTATGTTGTACTGTGGTAGCAGGATTCAAACCATTAGTGGAAGAAAGATCCTGATCACGCACTCCAAGAGAAATTGATGAAGCCTGGGGAAGAACATCATATAAAGCATCATTAGAATCATTTCTGTTTAAAGACTCCTCGGTATTATTACTTGGCATGAAATCAATATCCTTGAAAATATGTCTGTTACAAGGGAATAGTCCAGTCTTCTTAAATGCATTGATTGAAGTGAACATTGTCGCAGTTCTATTGTATGCCTTCCCAAACAGTTCACCAACCTGATTGCTTGTCACAACCCTTTCAGAGTTGTTCCTCAGCCATGTCTCAATCTCTTGACCATAGTAACACTTGAGGGGAGCCATGAACCCTATCTCGAGGGGGTGCATCTTGTGAGTTGAGTGAGGAGGTAATGATATAATAGACACATGATTTTCACGCGCCATGTCTATTATATCCACATTTCGAGTATGACTGTAGTGGTCATCTAATATTAACAGAACGGGGTTAAAAGCAGTTGGCTTAACTGAATGAAATTGTTTAACCACTTTACAAAAATATCTCCTTGAACCCATTCAGAAGGGTGACAAGTCCAAACGGATCCAGCTGGTGTTCCATCCATCAAGTTTAGTGACATATTTTTCCTAGGAAAAATCAAAAGAGAGGGACACAAGTGTCACAAGCATTCATGCAAGAAATGACAGTCATGAGCTTGCCTCTTTCTGCAGAAGTTATAGTACAAACACTTTTCTTCCCTTTCAGACTGATAACTTTGCTTCGGTCGCTTTATACAATCGTTATACCAGTCTCATATGCATTGAACAACCTTTGAGGATCATTATTTATTTTCTCTACTTCTTTTTCGAAAATGTCGAAGAATTCAGAGACGCTTTCAGAGGAAAAACTTTTGGCCCTTGACATTGATAAAGCTTCTGGCGTCCTCATTGACAGCTCACGATGCCTCTTCATAAATAATCGAAGCCACTTTTTGCCAGAAACTTGCTTTTCTCGGGAAAAAGGGTGCTTCAACCCATTTCGCATTGCAAGTTGGAATGAAAGGCATCTAACGTCGCAGCTCCTCAACCCGTAAAAACGTTTCTCAATGTCGATGCAATAAGTTACTAGCTGAGCTTCAAGATCAGGTGGAAATACAGTCTTTCTAACTAATTTTGTTTCAATCACTTCCTCTGTTGACCGAGGGTCTTTGACATACCTTATAAGTGTTCTCTTTGGAACATTATATGTTTCAGATGCTTTTAATTAGCCCATCTTCTTTTGTTTGACAACACACACACACACTCCACACACTTCACAGCTTCCGTCATGGCCATCATGTCCCAAGCTTTTCTTTTTTTGGATGTCATCTGTTGGTCTGACATCTAAACATCTAACTAACTCACTGACTGCTAACTCTTCTCCGCTTCCATATATATGGGAGCGAGAGTATGTTCGAGAACATTCTACGATTTTCTAATGCTAGAATTTTCTGGAATCCTCTTGAAAAACATGGAAAGGCATTTAATGCATCTCCATACCTATAAGGATGGTTACCATGGAGGGGGGCAGTTCTGTCGCCAAATGTCGCCAACTTGGCGTTCAAAATTAATCGCCAAAAGGTACGCCAACTTGGCGATATCTCTAATATTTCACCAAATTCCCACAGACTTCTATTGTAATCAAATAGGGTTTACTTGCTTGCGGAAAATCAACAAATTGAGATATTTTAATGCAACGAAAACTAATATTAGCTTATGAATAGAGCTTGATTGAACTATTTACATTATTTATGAGCACAAACACTAACTATTTACAAAATCCGTAACAATATGTAAAGATAAAGTAAATAGGTTATACACGAAAAAAAAGGAGGTTCAAATATGACACTATACACATATTTGAGAATCCCATATTGGGAACTCCACATGGATTGCTAATACTAGTTACTGACAAAAAGAAGATGAATTTCAACCCAAACCAATAATTAGCAAACATTAATATAAGTAAACTGAAATTAAAGATATGTTCAAACGTTTTAAAACTACTTACCTTCTTCGAAAAAGTTACTCTTGAAAATGTAACCTTAAAAATATTCAACACTTGGAAACACAACTGGTGGAGTATCAATACTAAAATCGATAGAATGCATGCGAACGCACTGCACCCTGTTGAGTAAACTTGAAAAACTATTGTTTGAGAACTTTCTCACTAGAGTGCGACTTTTCCTTTACAAGATATAAGGTAGTGCCATATTAGGCAACTATACCATATTTGGTCACTTTACCCTATAGTTGTATGTAGAATTTAAAAATTAGATATACAGTTATCAATATTAATGACAGAGATAAATGATTCCTAGGGAATTATCAGAATGTGTCATAATCAATTTTTGTGCCTTTATATATTTTTTATTCATAAAGTATATAAAACTGTACAAAAATTGATTAAGTAACTATACTTTAATTATAAAATAAATATTTTGAAATAGATTTTATTATTAATTTCGACATTAATACTGGATTAACTCGATAAACTCTAAGCTTTTTAATATCAGATTCTCTAAAAACAATGTAAATCGAATTTAAGTCCGAGGAATTGACTTAAAAAAAAATATTTTTCTTGTGGACGCTGCCAAAATGGCATTTTTACGTCGAATCAGAGTTAGTATTATTTCTGACAACTAAATCGGCTTTTTATTTCAGAGAAAAGGAAATGAAAAACATAACTAGTTGATTTTTCTTTCATTTCCCCTTGGCTCAGTATTTTTGGCGGATTACGTTCTTTTATGTCTCAAAGTTAAAATTACCTTATTTTAACGAATTTCATGCTCTCTTTTTCAAACGGAAGAAAGGGGTTATAGATTTCTATAAAATTTACGTTTGCCAGAAATAAAATTTGAAGAATATAAAGTCTATTATAATATTTTCCCAATAAAACAATATCAGTTTTCAATCCGTAATTTATGCTCATTCCATGTAAAATTAACAGGTGGACTTGCCGCAGCATTTTTGAGTTTTGATGAAATTAAGTAGGTGATATTTATCAATTTTAGGAATCTCGAAACTGCATTTTGTTTAATTAAAAAATTTTTGTACCTGAGACATAGCCCTTTGTTTACATCCTGGATAAACACAAAAACATATTTTTATCTTTTATGTGATAGTTTGTGAAAATGCTTATTGCAGTTAATTGAAACTTTATAACTATATATGTACAAAAAAAAAATAATGAAAATTGTTGTCCCATTAGAATAGGAATCTTCAGCCTGCGGCGCTAGGGTCACCAATCTATCACTATTTTAGTATAGAAAAATTTGTCTTATTTAATGACAGAAACTTTGCGAATAGATAAGTTGAAGATTACCTTTCGGAATTTGTGATTGTTAACGATTTTCAGGCAAAAAGGTTGAAGACCCCTATATTAGAACAATAAAACTGGGCTATGGTGGATTTTTCTCGGAGATTCACGCACTGGACATGTTGACAAAAAAAAAAATATCTATTCCTTCAGTAGAATTTGAATGCAAAATTAAAGATGTAGAAATGAAGAACTATATACAGGGTGATTATAATTAACGTTACACTTTTATAGTGGTTTGCAGAATTTATATATTGTAATTTATTTATAATCTGAAAATTGTCTTTTAAGCAGCGTTGATTCTCATTTTTAATCGTTATACCGAGTGAGAGAATTGCGCGATAAATTATTAGCAGCATTATTATATGCACTACAACCAATAGTTACAGTACAAAATTTTATCGAATTTTTTTGAAATTTTGATATGAAACGAGGTATGGAAGTTTTTACATTTAAGTTTTCATAATTTATGATAATTTAATAATTTTATATTATTAATTTCAATTTTTAATGATGTTTTGTTAAAAATATTACTGGTATTAATAGCATTGGAGTTATTATTTATAGCATTCTTTTCAAGTTATGGCATAATTGTTCGGGGATTTATCTACATAAGTGATGATAAATGTATTTTGTAGATTCTTGAGTTAATGATTCTAAATATATTTAGATTTCCTAGAGCAGGTATTTCCTAGATTTTAGAGCAGGTATTATTTATTAAGATGTTTTCCATATATATATATATTACTATAAAACTCAATGTAAAGTATAATAACATGTCATATTTAAATCAGAGACACGGTCATTTTTGTTATTCGAACTTGTAGGTTGTTTTTTGATTTCAAAGGTATAATATTTAAATATATCGTCGCTACCATGTCAAACTGTCGAAAGTGAAAAAGTGCATTTGTCATTACTTTTAAAAATGGGTCGATTGTCACCATTAACTTTTAATAGTATTCTTCACCAGGGTTGCCAGTTTTGCCTCCTTTTTCATTCAGAAATTTCGAATCGAAATTTTTGCTTTATTTAATGACAGGCATTTCGTAATTACTTGAAGTGAACATTTTTTTAATCAAAATTTCTAGTATGAATTTGGCATATCTGAACAAAAAAAAAAAAAAAAAAAAAAAAAAACACCAAATTAGTAACCCTGTTCTCCAAAGAAATTATATTAATATTAATATTTTTACTAGGCGAAGAATTATAATAAAATTTAGTTGTGACAATCGACCCATTTTTAAAAATAATGAAAAGTGCATTTTTTTTTCATATTCGATAGTTTGACATGGTAGCGACGATATATGCAGCGATTCCAAATGGTGGGTTTTAAGAATACCAGCATTTCATAAGAAAATTATTCGTTGTAGGTTTCTACAAAGTTTGCAAGAAAAATTTCAAAAGAAGACTTTTGTTTGAAAAATTTAGTATTAAAAGATGGATCATTTGGAAGACCTATATACATACATACACACACACACACACACACGCATATATAATACTTTTTTGAAAGAAAGGAATAGCTAAAAGGTTCGTATAACAAAATTAATCCAATCTCTTATTTAAAGATGGCATTTAATAATATGTTACATTAATTGCTATACATACATATATATATATATATATATATATATATATATATATATATATATATACATATATATATATATATATATATGTGTGTGTGTGTGTGTGTGTGTGTGTATAGCATCTAAATAAAATAAAACCTAGCAGTAAATATCAATATATTCAGAATCGTAAACATATTTTAACGATAGATGATGCCAAACAAAAAATGAAATAAAAATTATTTAATCAGAAATTGGAACAGAAATGGAACGCAGAAATATGATGATGGAAAATGGAAAACTAAGCGACATATGAGTGCTTAATCATAAGTAGGCAAGAACATTCACGCGTCGCAAACAATGCATTATTTCATATGGACTGGCGAATAGCCAAGAAGTCTATCACTGCCATTATAATGCATTGAATTTAAGTAAAAATGAAGGAAATAATAAAAATACTTAAGGAAAATTAAAAGGAAATCGAATTTAATAATAAAAAAGAAAGT
The DNA here is from genome assembly GCA_963931845.1 of Maratus michaelseni. Lineage (NCBI taxonomy): Eukaryota > Metazoa > Arthropoda > Arachnida > Araneae > Salticidae > Maratus > Maratus michaelseni. The sequence goes on along the minus strand of OZ007586.1, from coordinate 436,948,793 downwards.
AAAAGTCATGTGTCAAGCATAGATTATGAAACACTTTCCAACACATTCAGAATTCTGCAATAAAACTTTACAGTTTAATAAGGTGAAAGATGATGTTTGGAAAACGCATAACACATTTGAAAAAACAATTTTCGAAATTACCATCTATAGTCGAAAAAATATCCCAATGTTATTGTGCAGCCCTATATATGATCTATCGATTTGTGAATATGCTACATATTATGTAAAAATTTAGTTCAGTTAAGAAACGCATCACACAGTTAAAAATTCACCTTAAGCAATATCTGTCAATAAGCAGAAATATACTCGAATTCTTTAGTGCAGACGTGTATATGATCTATAGAATTTATACACACCACGTACTATAGGCAAAAATTTAGTTAAACTTAAAAACGCAAGCAATGTTGAAAACGCACTTCCAACAATTATCACTCATAGAAAGTACAGTAACCGAATTATTTTGTGTGTCAATGTAAATGAACGATAAATGCAATGCACACCACATTTTTCATTAAGCAACTTATATTGTATTTCAAAGTTTAAAGACTGTAGACTTGTGGCATCAATATATATCGCGAAAAAAAAAAAAGAAAAACGAAAAAAGAAAAAAAAAGTTATTGTTGTCATCTATTAACGAAATCATACATTTAATTTAATTACGAGTTATTTAATTATAATGTCAAACATTAACAATAAATTTTAATTAAAACATTTAAGTCAATGTTCTACCAAATTAAACAACCCATTTATTTTTAATTATTAATAATAGTAATTATCATGCGTGAATTTATATGAAATAACAATAAATATATTATATTATTAACTTATATTCATTTGTTCCAAATAAAATTAATCGATTTATTTATATTATAATAATTATAATTAAGTTACATAATTTGTAACTTGTGTCTAATTTCATTAATTAATTTTAATAAAAGAAAAATTTATATCAATTTGTTATTAATATTTATATTTATGTATAAATCCCATTGTGATGTATATGATAATTCATAAAAACAATAAATTTAATAAACAAAAAAAAATAATAATGAATTATTATGAAATGACCACATTTATTTTTCATGATTAATTAAACAAGTTAATATCGTATATCATGATATTTTTTATTAATATATATGTCAAATATGGCCGATTCACGGAAGGTTTCCTCTCAGAAATTAGGGTTTAAATAGTTTAGAAAATCTAAATTGTTGAGAGAGTTGTAACAGCAGTATTAAAATAATTTGACTCGGGACCTCACTTCTTGAATTAACTTAGTTTATTATACAGTTCGAAGATACATTGTAGTCACGAGTGTGCCGGAGGCCACGAAAAAGCTTCAGATCATTCCCACATTATGGGGTCTAAAATCTTTAAAAAACAGAACTTTTCGTGAGAGCACAGGTTTAGGAGTTTTGTTAAGAATTTGGTATATTTTTCAGCAGGGTGCGAAACTGTCAAACTGGGAGGATAATTTCACTTTATTGGTTAATTAGCTCTTGATTGATTTCGGGGTTTTATGACGAAACAAGGCTTGGCTGCTTGGTTAATACCTGGATGCCACTAACCACAAACGCTTGCAAGACGCGTAAACTCAGCACATTTTAAATTAAAGTTAGTTCAAATTTGAGTTATGAAGGTAATAAATGTTGGGCTGAGAAACAAAGTTACAAGGGGTAAAAAGGGGTTTGAAGATAAGATTTAAAGTTAGAAAAAGGAGACTATGGATTTTAATTTTAATTTTGAATTTAATAAAGTTTGTATTTTCTTATCATTATATATATATATATATATCGTATATACAGTATGCCCACTAAAGTCCCTTGCCACCCACTTAACTACGGAGTGGTTGCTGCTACATTCATAAAAGTGGCGTCTAGGTATAGTAAAGTAGCCATGCGCTATTGACTGAAAACGCCTACGGCGCCACCTGGTAGAAAACTGTGGAGTACATTCCTATCTCGAAAACGGAAAGAGATAGGGGAAAAAATGATTTACAAAGTTGTAGAGCATCATCGATTTAGTACGAAAAGACACCTACGAGAGACATTAATGCGAAGAATAGAACGGTTAAAACGCGCAGTTGTTTTTCGTGATTTCCTACACTGTGGCGTGACAAAATGATCTTAGAAAGAAAAAAACAACTAATTATAACAATATACCTTTATTTGAGATGTTAAAACTTCTCACCGTCAGCTGCAATGCACATTTGGATCTTTGTTTGAATTTCACGTTGCACACGTTGGACCATAGAGAGTAGCACGTTGGCACAAGCGTCCGTAATGCGTCGTTTAAGGTCCTGCAATATTTGTGGAGGGGTCACATACACCTGCTGTTTCAGGTATCCCCACTGGAAAAAGTCCAGTGTAGTCAGATCAGGCGAACGTGAAGGCCAATCTTCGAAATCACCATACCCAATTATTTTGTTCTCGGATTCCTTGACGAGGTACTACTTCACTGGAGATGTCTTGTGAGCAGGCGCGCCGTCATGTTGAAACCATAGATTCCGAAGATTAAACAAAGGTAGGTTCTCCACAAAATCGGGTATTACACTCTGTAGCAGTTGCAAATATCGTCCGCCTGTTAACGTGCCATCGTAAGATATTGGGCTGATCAGCTTGTTAGTGTAAATTGCACACCAAATGTTAATAGCAAACCGCATTTGATGTCGAACGCCGGTAAAACATCTAGGATTTTTCAGCGCCCATTAATGGGTGCTCTGGCTATTGTACATGCCATTCCGTGAAAAGCATGTCTCATCCGTCCACACTATACCTGCCAAGAGTGTTGGCTGGACCTGTATCTGGTTTATGACGAAGTTGCGCTATGCATAGCGTCGCTCGGCATCCCGTCCAGTAAAATCTGTTGAGGTGTTGGTCGATATAGATGAGCGCCTAATTCGCTTACGATTTTCCAAATCTGACTTTTTGAGAAGCCACAGTGTTCACTCATCTCTCTTGTGCTGCATTTTGGTTATGCGTGGGCGTATGCTAATACGTCAGCCGATTGAACTTGCCATCTTGCCTTAGCTGGTATGCTACATCGAGCTCGACTAGTCACGCAGCCTGTCATCCCTTAAAACTTTTACAACAGTTAGGATGGTTTGATGAGAAGGATACGAGCCTGCAAGGAAACGTTGCCGGTACAACCTTGCTGTTGATTGTGCCTTGCGTCTACATTCACCGTAAAGTAAAACCATCTTGAAATACCCAGTTTTGGAAAATTGCTCCATGACCAAGAAGATGTCTCTTTTATAAACGTCTCAGGTGAACAGGCGTGACGTTTCTTACGCATTTACATACTGCAAAAATTTCGAACACCATGCGCAAGTTGCGTTTAGTTGATAGGATACCATTTTACACGATCTACATATTGTCTACTCTGTTTATAAAGACAATCAGTACAAGGATGCAACTCTCGGGGGTTCGAACCGCAGTCCTTTTGATTGGGAATCACAAGTGATACCACTGTGCCACATTGCGGTGTCGTTTTTGGTCCGAAAGATAATCATTTCTCCTTCCGTTCAAGTTTCGTGCGGTCACAGTGTAGGAAATCACGAAGAAACAAATATACGTTTAACCCTTTCTATTCTTCGCATTAATGTCCACTATGTATCTTTTCGTACTAAATCGATGATGCCCTACAACTTTGTAAATAACTTTTTTCCCTATCTCTTTCCGTTTTCGTGATAGGAACGATAACTCCACAATTTTCCACAAGGTGGCGCTGTATGTGGTTTCATTCAGTAGCGCATGGCTACTTTACAATACCTAGACACCACTTTTATGAATATAGCAGCAGCCGTTCCGAAGTTAAGAGGGTGGCAAGTGACTTTAGTGGACATAGTGTATATAATAATAAGCCATATATTATAAATAAATAAATAAGTATATATATGAGGTGGGTGAGCCAAAGGTGGTCAATGTTCCTAAGGTAGCCCATCCCTCAAAAATAGAATTAATTTAATTTTTAATCACAAAATGGTGCTACTGCATTGTCAATCATGTATCTGCAGTGCACGTGGCTGAATTTAAAGAGATCACCTTGATCCTCCGACATTTTATACAGTCATTTCACTTTTGAGGCATAGTCGTTCTAATTTCCAGGTAAGAAGATATTTTAATTTACACGTGTTTAAATTCTTAGAACTTTGAGTAATGATACGTTTTCTGAAAGTTTAATTCTTTCTCTTTAACGATATTTACTTCAATTCTAAGAAATTTATCAGATTAATACTCTTACGTCGTGCAAATGGCGACCATACGCAAGTACCCACGGTGGCCACCTTAGAAAACAAATGTTGAAAACAATGTAGTAAGGGAGATTTTCAAAATTTCTACATAAATATCTGATAAACTTATTACCATTTATTGTTAACACCAGAGATCACTCAAAACAAGTCAGTAACTCCCAGAAGAAATTTCCTGAACTACCGTGCACAAAAAGTGCTTTAAGGTCTTTTCGTGTCATAAGATAAGAAGATTAAAAAGAAAAACTTGAAATATATCAAAAGAAAGAAAAGATCATCAGAGCAGAATAGCAAGCAAAATAGTTTGTCGAGTATTTTTTCACCTTTTAAAAACTGATTTCAATACATGGGCCATCTTTGGAACATTATGCGCCAAAGGTGGCCCAGAAGCTACAATTTTGAAATTCTATTATAAAGGTAATTAAATTTTATTTTACAAAGAAAAGTATAATTTATATGTGTTAGAGATAAGTGTAAAATTTACAAACAAAAATTCAGCCACACACACCTAACCAGAAAGTTATAAAAAATGATCAAACTTTTCTATGGCCACTTTTGACTCACCTACCTTATTATAAACCATACGAACCCAACCTCCACTAATTTTTATATATTTTTGTAAATAAATACCAAATTATTTAAATAAATTAATTATTCAGTTTACCATGTAGTTTGGATAACCACGTAATTTTCATGATCACTGATAAATTTAATATTTTTATTTTTACTCTTATCTGCGCATAAATATTTTATTCTGCGTAGGTAACTGAGTAAAATATTTTTATAAATAGCTTTATGTAAGCATGAATTATAATGCGAAAAACTATTTACTCTCAAAGGAAAAAGGAAAATCAGTTCTTTTATCATAAATGTCAAACATTATTTTATTTTATTATCAAGCTTTTTTTTAAGTCAAGAAAGTTCATTACATTGTTAGTCATATCATTTTGACTTAATGTAAGCTGTGTGAGGTATTGAGTAGATAACGATGCGGTATTAAAATCATTAAAATAAAAAATAATTATATCGTCTATATAACGATAGTAAACATAATCATTGTTATTACGTAATGAATTCGTTTCATAATAATATAAATAAATATTAGAAAGTATACTTGATGCTGTTCTGAATTGAGGAATTCCTTGCCATTGTTTATAAATATTAATATTATAAATAATATAATTATGGTGCAATGCAAAGTACAATAATGTTTTAAAGAATGTAACAGAAATGTAATCTTTTAAATTTAATTTAGATTTGTACTCTTAAAAAAATAAACACATACTTTTATGTAAATCTTTTATATCTATTTTTTTAAAATAAATCCTTAAAATCAAATGTTTTACTTAATTTGCAGAATTTATATTTTGTAATTTATTTATAAGATGAAAATTGATTTTTAAACATTGTTGATTCTAATTTTTAATCGTTATATTGTATATCTGAGTGAGAATATTCAGCAATAAATTACTAGCAGCATTATTATATGCATTACAATCAATAGTTACAGTACAAAGTTTTCTCAGATTTTCATGAAATTTTGGTGTTATAACCAGATATGGATTTTATATTTAAAATTTAATAATTTCTGAAAATTTTAAAATTTTCTATTATTATATTTAAAATTTTAATGGTGTTTTGTTAAAATAATACTAGTATTAATCGCTTTGTGGAGTAATTGTTTATAGTTTTCTTTACAATTAATAGTATAATTCTTTGATAATTTATCTACATGTGTGATGAAAAATTATTTTTTAGATTCTTGATGTAGTTGTTTATGTTTTTAATATCTACATTTTGAATGTATTGTATATTTTTTTTAAGTGTGTTCTGTTCGTTTTTTAAGTGTAAATTGCCAGACATTAAAAAGCTCAATATGCTTATTATAAACTATTGCAATTTTTTGTAAATAAATAAATCTACATCTTTAATAAACTGTTTTAATATAGTTTTAATGTTGCTTTTGTATGGAAGGCGGAATGTTGTACCTTCATACATTAGTTTTTTAAAGTTATTTTGTTCTCTATTATTAAGATCACCAGTAATAATGTGTCCATATGTGATGTTTATATATTTTTTTATACCGTGGGTCATTACAAGGGAAATTATGTGGAGAGTTTATTTGTTTTGTAAAGTATTATAATTAAAAAAATTACGTCCTAAAGTAAGATTAGACTTGTAAGTTTTTTCAATAACATTCAGTATTGGAAATGTTTTACATTTGTTATTAATAACATGTTGTAAATTTATTTTATTCATAATTGGATTAGAGAAATTTATTAATAGCTGAGTAGTGTTAGTCTTGTAATTAGGTTTAGTAGAATGTTTTTCATTAAGTGTATTTGCTCTATAATGAGGAAGATCATAATAAGTGTCACGAAAATGGGATGGAATAAGTTTTCATTTTCTTTTTGGAATGTTATCATCTTCTGTTTTTCGATGTTTTTTCTCTTCCTTTATTTTGCAATCAGTGCATTTAGCAATATTGTATATATATTTTCTATTCTATTCTTATCTTGTGATTTTAAAGTTTTATTAAATGCAGAAAGTTTTAGTATATATTTTTATGTATATGAATATAATATATATATATATATATATATATATATATATATATATATATATATATATATATATATATTCGACGAAATAACATATCTGTACTATGAATTGTGCTTATGAAGCTCATCTGAAGAATCCATAACACATTCATAGTTTATTATTTTTGAATTTTCACTCTCCTGTTTTTAAAAGTTTTGCATTTTCTTTTCCATTTGCTCTTACACATGTGATTTCATTTCAATTATATATAAAACTATGAATATCTTTATATATATATATTACCCACTTAAATTATTACTTATTTATTATTAATTTTATTATATAATCATCTCTTATTTTATATATTTAAAATTTTTTAGCTATATTATTTTATATATTATCTTTTTTATCTATTCCATTTTTAGTAATTACCTACATTTTTCGTTCAATATTATTTATTACTATTAATTGTATTGTTTACTACATTATTATCTTCTTTTACTCTTTCTATCTTAAATAATAACTTAATCTTTAGAATATTGCTACTCTTTCTGGTGACAAATGGCAGCACCACTATTTGTTCTTATTTTTCCATGAGTTTGAGACGAATCAGCAAATCTCTTTGTAGTGTGTGGGTTTTTTCTGCACCTAGTTGAATCATTCCTACATCTTTCTTTTTTTTTTGCCGGTGAGTTGTGTGAACTATTTTTTTTTGGTTGATTAACTATTGCTTCTGAATAATTACTTATTTTTTTGGATTTCTTTTTGTTTTAACATTTCTTGGGTTTAATTTTGATATGTTATAAGGGGCATAATATTGTCAGTTTTAGGCTTAATGCTGACAATATTTGAGGAAATAATATATCTTTACTGTGAATTATACTTATGATGCTCCTCTGATGAATCCATAAGTTATTTATAGTATTTCATATCTGATTTTCATCTTATTAGGTTTAATTTTATAGTAACATTTCATTTGAATTTTATAATGTCTCTTTCTTAGTTTTTCACACATGTGATTTCATTTTAACTATATATATATATATATATATATATATATATATATATATATATATATATATATATATCTTACTTATAATAAAATCCGAAGGCAAGAAAGTGTCTGTAACGGCTCCGGGCTCGACCACTCTGATCTGCGAATCGACCATAGTTAAACGCCATGTTAGGCTTAATGAAAAAGCTATGCTTCATCCGATTCTGCTGTTAAAATATTTGTAAAAGCATATTAGAGCTTTTAAATATTTTAATTTTGTTTAAAACCTTCAAAAACTATTTCATTTAAAACACGTATATCAACATTTCTGTATATTTTTTTTTGTCAGCACTTTTCTTTTCAGAAATAGCGGTGAATTCTTTCGTACGGAGGATTTGAGTGATCACATTGGCGCCATCTACTGGCGTATTCTGAAATTTTGCTTCCATCTTAAATACAGTACAGGACCTATTATGCGAAATCCTCTGGACCAAAGGCTTTCCGAGTTTTGGAATTTTCCGGATTTTGGGTCCTCCCGAAGTTCACGATTATTTGACAAAATTCATGCTTTTTTTTTCGTGATTCTTTGACAAAATTTGCATTTTTCTGCGATTCTTTGAGGAAATTTACGTTTTTTGCTATTCTTTGACGAAATTTACCTTTTATTTACGATCCTTTGACAAAATTCGAGTTTTTTTTTTGAGATTCTTTGACGAAATTAGCGGGTTTTTTTTTTTCGTGATCCTTTGACGGAATTCACATTTTTTCTGTGATATTTTGACAAAATTTGTGTTTTATTTTCTTCGATACTTTGACGAAATTCCACTTTTTTCGCGATCCCTTAACGAAATTAGAAATTTTTTTGCAGTGCTTTGAAGAAATTTGCGTTTTTTTCGCGATCCTTTGCAGAAATTCATGTTTTTCCGCGATTATTTGACGAAATTCGCGTTTTTTTCTGATCTTTTAACCAAATTTGTGTTTTTTTTGTGATCCCTTGAAGAAATTTTACATTTTTTCGGAGTCCTTGGAAGAAATTTGCGTTTTCTTCGCAAGCCTTTGTCGGAAATCGCGTATTTTCTGCGATTTGTTAACAAAATTAGCGGTTTTTCGCAATTCTGCGACCAAATTTGCGTTTTTTTTTCAATCCTTTGACAAAATTCAAGTTGTTTCCGCAATCCTTTGAAGAAATTGTCTACTTTTTCTTCGAACGATAGACATAATTGTTTTTTTCGGCGACGATCGCTCAAAATTCGAGATTTTGTTATGTTGGAATCTTTGGACTGAAGACTAAAATTTTCGAAACCGAATGCCTTAAATTTTTAGGAAAATTCGGAACAGAATCACCCTTGATGAAATAAATATATAACTATTTTTTGTTTCAAACGAATCGTAATATAAATTAATTTTAAACTAAAATTTGAGAGAAAAATGATTTGTTTCTAATTTTGGGAAGAAGGGGCGGGGGCGTGTTCACCCGCTACCGAAGTAACAATATTTTAGTGATTACACACTGGAACACAATGGACTGAAAAAAAATTAGAAATCGGTAAAATTTTCGAAAAATTTCAAAAATTCTAAAATTTTTGTAAAAATATACAAATTTAGAAAATTTTCGAAATTTTTTTGCTGACTTCGGGTTTTTTCGGATTTTGGAATTCCGGAAAAGGGGTCATATACTGTAAAATGATTCTTTCTTATCAAACGAAATTATAAGGAATACATAGTACAACGTAATTTGCATTTAATTTTGCTCTTGTAATCAAACAATGAGTTATGTGGTGAGTCATTCGACTTAGAAACTCATTGATAACACTTTTTTACAAAAACTTTCGCACATGGATTATTTGTTAATATTTAATCTGAATGTTTTGTCCAATCGTTGAACTACTTCCGAAATTTAATACTGAGTAAAAAAAAAAAAAAAAAAAAATATATATATATATATATATATATCCTCATCATTTTTATTTGTAGAAATCATTTGTCATTTTTAAAATGCACTTTTTTACAGTACAAACCTTTCAATAATAAAGTCTTCATGCTGTTTGTTTGTATGAAGTCTTATGAAAAAGAAACGCAGATCAACAATCTGTCATTTTTGACGGGGTTATATACTAGTATATATATATACACTAGATGGCCATAATTGACGGGAACTTTCAGTTTTAGACATTTTTTCGAATATTTTAAAATGTACATGTTAGATTCTTTTGGAATTTTAGGATTAAAAAGAACAGGTTTGACTTCATATTTATCAACGTCGATTTGATAAGGAGGACAATTAGGGGACCAACAAAAAATTAAAGAAAATAAATAATACTTGGGATCACCCTGTAAAATAAAATGCACGAAATGATCTATCGCTACAGAATATACATAGGCAGACATTGTATAATATCTGTATTCATTTGTGTAAGAATAGCATGCATATTAATAGAAATATAGCGATTTAAAAAAAAAATTCTTGCAAGTTTTTTGCTTATAAAATACAGGGTTTTTAACCAAATTTAACGTCAGTTTCAGAAAAATTGACAAAATGCAGTAGAAATCATATAGTGTAATTGAAATATAAATATATTAAATATTTAAGGAAATATGGGCAGTTGTATAAAATATTTTTATCTGCGCATGCGCGAACGATAACAAGGAACTTTTTGCATAATTTAATAGCCAACACTATCGAGCAACTTATTAAAAAAAATCAGTCAAATATCGTAAAAATTCAGAGATAGCGGCGTTAGAGTGAGCTGTTTTTTAGTTTATGACTAAAACTTGCTGAATGATAAGGGATTGTCCACAAATTGTTATTTTTAATTTATCTGGCAGCGTTCGGAGCAAATTTTTAGAAAAAACTATTTAATTATAATTTACGCTTATGTTTAAGAAGATTTTGACTCTAAACTGCGATGAAAAGGAAAATATAGTGCATACAATGATTACATTTAGGTAAATTGAGGAGTTTATGGTAAAATTTTGTGAAATTTAGCCCAATACGCAAAACACTCTACAGTAAATTCTATCGCATATATATGTATTTTCTATATACACGTAATTTGTATGCCAGTAGTAAAGATGATAAACTAAAATCTAAGATATATTATATATTTTTCATAAGTTATGAGCAAGTTATGAGCAAGTTATTTAATAACTTGCAATTCAATTTTTATAGTGATATTTCAATAGCTTTTTGAGAAATTACGTTTTGCGTATTAGTCCAGTCAAATTAGGAAAGTTTAGCATAATAAATGCTAAAGAGATAAAAATTGGTACAGTTGTTCATTGATGGCTACTGATGACTATGTAAAAAGTCCTGATGGATAGGAGGTGAGCGAGGGGTTAAAATAAATTACTTTTTTTATTTTTTACAAAAATCTCAGAAACTGTTGGTTTTCATGAAAAAAATTCCTTTGATATAAATTAAAGAACATAAACTTCTCTACAAATGACAGTTATATACAGTGGAGCCTCGATTATCCTTCAGCCAGAAAACCGGAGCTTTGTCGGATTTTCCGCAAAAAATTCACTTTAATTTCAATTTTATTTACTTAATGTCACCATAATAAATGCTACAGAGATAAAAAAAAAATGGTACAGTTGTTCAGTGATGGCTACTGATGACTATGTAAAAAGTCCTGATGGATAGGAGGTGAACGCAGGGAGGGAGGGGGGGGGGGAAATACTTTTTTAGTTTTTTACAAATATCTCCGAAACTGTTGGTTTTCATGAAAAAATTACTCTTACATAAATTAAAGAACATAAAATTCTCTACAATCACAGGTATATAAAGTGGAATCTAGATTATCCGTCAGTCAGGAGAACGGAGCTTTGACGGGTTTTCCGCAAAAAATCACTATAATTTCAAATTTATTTACTTAATGTCGCCATAATAAATGCTACAGAGATTAAAAATTGGTACAGTTGTTCATTGATGGCTACTGATGACTTCGTAAAAAGTCCTGAAGGATAGAAGTGAGCGAGGGGAAAGGGGGGGGGGTGGGGCAAACTAAAGTACTTTTTTTTAGTTTTATACAAATATCTCTGAAAGTGATGGTTTTCATGAAAAAATTACTCTAACATAAATTAAAGAACGTTAAATTCTCTACAAATGACAGGTATATACAGTGAACCTCGATTATCCGTCAGTCACGAGATCAGAGCCTTGACGGATTTTCCGCAAAAAACATCACTTCAATTTCAAATTTATTTATTTAATATATATTCAAATTTATTAAATACCAATGGATCCGCGCGAAAATTTCGCACTGCGGTCTAATATTTTTTAACAATATCTAATATTTTTTAGACTCAGGTTTAATTTTCTAAAGGAAAATTAAGGACTAAAAATATCTGCAAACAACATTAGTCAAGCCAGAATATCATCTAATTTATTACACCAAAGTTACTATTGAAACAGCCCATTGATTTCCAAAACTGTGATATTATTATGGATGGTGGTTTCTTTCTTCACAAAGTCCCTTGGTCAACAGGTTTCACTTTTATTTCAATTTGTGAATGTTACAACAAATATATCTCTTCCCATTATAAAGGAAAAAGCTGCACAGTGGTTTTTCATGGCTACTCCGACATTGCCAATAGCACGAAATCAGCAGAGCAACACCGAAGATGTGCACTGAAGAAGTCCATGGATATTAATTTAAAAGGGGACACAGAGGTTTCCGTCAAGCAAGAAAGCTTCCTTTCAAATGAAAAGAACAAATCAAAATTAATTGCTGTGCTTTCTTCCAAATTGAAGGAGAATGGACTATCTTAGCGGGAGAGTACTGGCGATGCGGATACCCTAATCGTAACATCAGCCATTGAAATATCTTCTTCTAACTTAATGATAAATTAGTACTTTCATTGTTCTCAATTATGTTTTGTCGCGCTTATAAAATTTCACATGAAATAAAATTTTATTAATGATAAATATAAATATTTGTCTTCAGTACCAGGGTGATAACAACAGGACAAGGAAGAAGATGAGGTGATGATTATTATTAATCCTAACGATCCATCTACTTTCATAATTACATAATATTTACGTAATTATAAATTAATATGTACCTACTTTTAGTTTTCTGCATGTTTGATATTCGCAATTATAATATTTCACATTAATGAACATTTCATTAATGATAAATATTTATCGTTCAAAAACAACTTACCTGGCCTTATTTCATGAAATATTGCAGTATTGGAGTGTTTACTGTTTGCTTTTTTTTCAACAATATTTAATAAATTTGAATAGACATTAAGTAAATAGTAAATATGAAATTAAAGTGATTTTTTTCCGGAAAATCCGTCAAGGCTCAGGTTTCCTAAATGACGGATAATCGAGGTTCTACTGTAAATACCTGTCATTTGTAGAGAATTTTGTGTCTTTTAATTTATGTCAGAGTAATTTTTTTCATGAAAACCGACAGTTTCTGAGATATTTGTAAAAAACTAAAAAAGTATTTTGCCCCTCCCTCCCCTCGTTCACCTCCTATCCATCAAGACTTTTTACATAGTCATCAGTAGCCATCAATGAACAATTGTACCAATTTTTATCTCCTTAGCATTTATTATGGCAAACTTTCCTAATTTGACTGGATTAATACGCAAAATGTAATTTCTCAAAAAGCTATTGAAATATCACTATAAAAATTAAATTGCAAGTTATTGACCCATAACTTATGAAAAATATATAATATATCTTAGATTTTAGTTTATCATCTTCACTACTAACATACAAATTACGTGTATACAGAAAATACATTTATATGCGATAGAATTTACTGTAGAGTGTTTTGCGTATTGGGCTAAATTTCACAAAATTTTACCATAAACTCTTCAATTTACCTAAATCTAATCAATGTATGGACTATATTTTCCTTTTCGTCGTAGTTTAGAGTCAAAATCTTCCTAAACATAAGCGTAAATTATAATTAAATAGTTTTTTCTAAAAATTTGCTCCGAACGCTGCCAGATAAATAAAAAATAACAATTTGTGGACAATCCCTTATCCTTCAGTGAGTTTTAGTCAGAAACTAAAAAACAACTCACTCTAACGCTGATATCTCTCTGAATTTTTACGATATTTGACTGATTTTTCTTTAAGAAGTTGCTCCATAGAGTTGACTATTAAATTATGCAAAAAGTTTCTTGTTATCGTTCGCACACACACACACACACACACACACACACATATATAGTATGTCATGCCCACTAAAGTCCCTTGCCACCCTTTTAACTTCGGATATGCTGCTGCTATATTCATAAAAGTGGTGTCTAGGTATAGTAAAGTAGTCATGCGCTACTGAATGGGAAAAACTGCGGAGTAAGCATTCCTATATTGAAAACGGATAGGGGATAAGAGATAGGGGAAAAAGTGACTTACAAAGTTGTAGAGCATCATCGATTTAGTATGAAAAGACACCATCTAGACATTAATGCGAAGAATAGAACGGTTAAAACGCGCATTAGTTTTTGTGATTTCCTACACTGTGACGATACGAAACTTGAACTGAAGGAGAAATGATTGTGTTTCGGACAAAACACAACACCGCAATGTGGCACAGTGGTATCGCCTGTGATCCCCAATCAAAAGGACTGCAGTTCAAACCCGAGGGTTGCATCCTTGTACTGATTGTCTTTATAAACAGAGTAGATGTAGATCGTGTAAAATAATATCCTATCAACTGAACGCAACTTGCGCTTGGTGTTCGAAAGTTTTGCAGTATGTAAATACGCAAGAAACGTCAAGGTTGATCGTCTGAGACAACTATAAAAAAGACATACTATAGGAGAGACTTTACTATACCTAGACACCACTTTTATTTATATAGCAGCAGCCACTCCGAAGTTAAGACGGTGGCAAGGGACATTAGTGGGCATACTGTATATCTATCTATTACAGTATGTCCACTAAACTCCCTTGCCACCCTCTTAACTTCGGAACGGCTGCTGCTATATTCATATTAGTGGTGTCTAGGTATAGTAAAGTAGCCATGCGCTACTGAATGATACCGCCTACGGCGCCACCTGGTGGAAAACCTGCGGAGTTAGCCTTCCTATCTCGAAAAAGGAAAGATATAGGGAAAACAAGTGATTTACAAAGTTGTAGAGCATCATCGATTTAGTACAAAAAACACCTTGTGGACATTAATGCGAAGAATAGAACGGTTAAACGTGTATTTGTTGTTTCGTGATTTCCTACACTGTGACGTGACAAAACAATCTTATAAAGAAAGAAACAACCAGTTATGAAACAGCAGGTGCATGCGACCCCTCCACAAACATTGCAGGACCTTAAACGACGCATTATACGGACGCTTGTGCCAACGTGTCACCATTTATGCTCCAGCGTGTGCAATGTGAAATTCAAACAAGGATCCAAATATGCATTGCAGCTGACGGTGAGAAGTTTGAACATCTAAAATAAAGGTATATTATAATAACTAGTTGTTTTTTTCTTTCTAAGATCGTTTTGTCACGTCACAGTGTAGGAAATCACGAAAAACAAATGCGCGTTTTAACCGTTCTATTCTTCGCATTAATGTACACAAGGTGTCTTTTCGGACTAAATCGATGATGCTCTACAACTTTGTAAATCCCTTTTTTTCTCTTTCCGTTTTCGAGATAGGAATGCTAACTCCGCAGCAGGCCACCAGGTGGCGCCGTAGGCGGTTTCAGTGAGTAGCGCATGGCTTCTTTACTACACCTAGACACTACTTTTATGAATATAGCAGCAAAAGTTCCGAAGTTAAGAGGGTGGCAAGGGACTTTAGTGGGCATACTGTGTGTTTAAAATATCAGATTTAATAAACGACATTTGTATAAGAAAATAATTTTAAAAATTCTATTCACAATTTACTGAAAATAGTAGATCATCCGATCCTCTTCTCTTTTTTTTCTTAAATCTTAAAATAATTCCATTTCGAGATTTTCTTCACTTAGAATGTTCTTGTGGCTAAGTGCTTAAAATTCGTATAATTTGCGACATTCAGTGCAACAAAAAAAGGTACCGGGAGGAAAAGGTAGCTTTCCTATATCTTCGTTTTAAAATTTTAGCTAATGTTACACGAAAACAGCAAGTTAAAATGCAAAGAAACGTTTACAAAAGATTCGTTAATACTGAATTTGAATAAGAAATTCGCCAAATTATTGAGCAATAGCCAAATTGGCTTCATTTATGAAGACTTATTTTGGTCGCCAAATTTGGCGATATTTCACCAAATGTCGCCAATTTTGGCGAGAATTTGGCGCTAACGGATATGAATATATAGTTTTATGCGTATGATTGGGAAAATTATTACAACAATGAAAGAAAATAATCTGCGAGTAATCGCGTTAATGTGCTGTTTTGTTTCAAAATGTCAGCCACCCTAGAATTTCAAACTGCTCTATCTCAGCCATTTTTTAAGATAGAGGTAAACCAAAAAATGCTCTGGAATCCTTGTATCAAGGCCTAACACGTAAATAAAAAATAAATTTGAATTTTTAACTTTTTTGTATGTTTATTTTAGTTTTAAATTTTTAAATGGCCGCCATCTTGAAACAAAATGGCGGACCAAGCTGGCCAACGAACTCGGTCGAGACATTGGTGAGATTAATACACACAATTAGTTTAATCAAAATTGATTTATAAATACGAGCATTATCGTATGACATAGGTCAGATATATATATATGTATATATATATATATATATAAATCAACATTTGAACGGAGGGTGGTTTTGGGGTCTGGGGGTCATGATCGGTGAAAATATATCGAAATTTTCCGGAACTGCTTTCCTTCGAACGGCTGCAATAGGTAGCTTTATACTTTTTTGTATTGAAAGCTACCTAATACAACAACAGAAAATAAGTTTCTTCTGTAAGGTATTAACCTTAAGAAGAAAGGTTAACCTTAAAGATACATCCCAGAGGTTATAAGAGGGTTCCTACACTTTCAGGCTATATACCAGTTTTTTCTTATAGAAAAACTCGACTTATGTAATATTGCGATTGTATAAGACAATTTTTTCTCTAAGTAAATACTGGTGTTATTCTGATATAAAGTCAGGAAAACTTCCTGACCTGTTGGAACCCTGTATAAACCAAGTTATTTAATCCCAGATAGAAATGCAAACGTTATGAGAAATTTGAATGGAGTATGCACGGATAAGTTATTGCGATAACCTTTGCAGGCTTAAAGAAGTATGTTGAAACAAAATTTATCCCATGCTGAGTAAAAAATTCCCTGCCGGCTCGGCCTACAGGCACAGGTAGATTTCGAAGACGCAGAACGTGTGGTGCCTGCTTGTTGAGAATTGCGGAAGAAATTTCCTTTTTGCCATGATGCGGTAGTTGGAACCGCCCACTTTGAAACCTAACTTGTTTGAAGGAGGAGCCTGCAGGGGTTTTTCTTTGTTTTTTATTTATTTATTTATTTATTTTTTTGCTATAAGGGTTGGTTCTATAAAAAATTTGTCAGTATAAAAGTTTTAGATAATATTAAGAGGATTTATAATAAAGCTAAGCGGATTTGATATCTCGTGAACTGACGAAGTTATGAATTTTTTTGTTCTAAAACCCCCTTTTTTCCCCGCCCCTTGGGGCCATTTTTAATGATATCAAAAATCTGTCATGCATAAATTTTCGGCCCTTTTACTAGAAGTTATAATAATTTTAAACGGTTTCGATACGTGTCATAACTAAGAAATTATGGTTATTTTTGTTTTCACATTCCCCCCCCCCCCCCCCCTTGTTCGATTTTGCCTATTAACGAACTTGACCGAGATTTTATGGCCCTTGATTTTATGTATCAGTTTGGAAGAGATTTGTGCAGGATTATTGCAGTTATCGTGTCCATAAAGCAGTGACATAGATAGATACATAGATAGATAGATAGATAAAGTTTTGAACTGGGGGTGGTTTTGGGTTCTGTGAGTCATAATCGGCGTAGATCTGCAAAAATTTTTCACAAATTCCAGCTTAGGTGAGAATGTAATAGGTAGTATTTCTTACGAAATCTACCTAAAATTGGAATTTTAGAAATATTGCAGACTTTCACAAATACTTTTCAAGTATGATAATGTGTATATGCGAAAATCTTCATCGTTTTCAACACAGTGCCTTGAGTAGAAGTCTATCAATGGTTTAGGGGATGGGGAATCTGTTGATCTACTTATTCTAGATTTTTTTTTTTTTTTTTTTTTTTTTTTTTAAGGGAAGTGAAAAGTGAAAAAAATTAACTCTGTTATCTACGACCGAAATTGTTTATATTTATTCTCATTATATTATTAAGATTTGGCAACATTAATAGCACCACTGAAATAGAAAGTGGATTATGGGTTCACTGGAATGCGGATCGGTTTGACAATTTTTATTTTCGTCGCAGGTTAGTTTCGGGTCAGACTGATTTTAAATGTTTCGGTTTCGGGTCGAGTTTTTATCTTTCGGACCAAATTTTTCTGGGAAAAAAAAGTAATGAATATTTTTCAAGTGAAAAAAAACTTTATATTTGATTATTAATAGGTGTATATATGTTCATTTTTATACAAAAAATATAAAATTGATATCACAGATATAATTGTAGACTACTTTTCCATAATTGTATTAAAATGTGGATTAATTTTCTTTCACGTCGAGCTCGGCTGTGTGAATTGTAGACTACTTTTCCATAATTGTATTAAAATGTGGATTAATTTTCTTTCACGTCGGGCTCGGCTGTGTGAATTGTAGACCACTTTTCCATAATTGTATTAAAATGTGGATTAATTTTCTTTCACGTCGGGCTCGCGTTTGAATATTTAGGATTCGGGTCGGGTTTCTGCTTGACTTCAAGCAAAATTTTCAGGTTTTATGATTCTATCCCCTACCTACGTAGTAAAAAAATAAAATAAAAATAAAAAAAACCTTTACAGAACAATACTTTTTTTAAATAGAAATTTGCCTATTATTTAAAATATGCTTCAATAAGAGGTCTGTAAACATATGCCCAGTCTGCAGTCACATTTTCTGAGAGCTGAATCTGCCTCTGTGGATCCAGCTCTCTTATTATGGTAAAGTTGAAGCTGACATAATATATATAATAACTATAATGCGGAAAAAATATTTACGCTGAAAGGAAAAAAGGAAAAAAAGTTATTTTATCATAAATGTAAAATATTAATTTATTTTTATTATCAAGCTTTATTTTTAAATCAAGAAAGTTTATTATATTGCTAGTCATATCATTTTGAATTAATGTAAGCTGTGTGGGATATTGAGTAGGTAACGATACGAGAGTCATTAAAATTAAAAATAATTCTATCGCCTACATAACGATAGTATACCCTAAATAATTACATTTTCATCTGCATTTACTATTTAGAAATATGTTACCTAAAATTTTAAATAATCAGTTAAAAAAAAAAAAAAAAAGACAATTTTTTACGAATACAGTTGACAACTATAATTTCTCATAGTGTATATTTGTACTCAATGGAATAACTAGAGTGTTTATTTTGTCATCTACTGATTAAAGATGCATGACAGTTGTTTATTCTTCGACAACAGAGACAACTAAAACAAAAGTCGTAAATCGTCCGGGACAAATGTTGATAAAAATCAATATTCGTTAGAAAATTCATTACTATTATACGGTTTTGTTCTGTATTTACTTGGTGCTGAACTCACCTTGATGAGTGGCAGAGGTGAAATGACGTCATGCTATGAACGCAATCGGCACTGTGACGTTGCAGACCCCTCCTAAACAAATATGCTCAGATGCTGAGAGCGCAGGAGGCACGGCTCAAGCATGCGCGGTACGCAATTGATCCCTCCAACATCCAGATGGAAGCAGGGCTGTTAGAAGCATCCCTATAGCGCGATGCCGGCGATGAATGAACTTGAAAAGAAAGGTTGCCGATTAACGATCACAACAATGTTGCAATCTTGTTGATGTATTTCTTTGAGATATACATGTGATATAACAAAATTGTTACATTACCTAATGATGCATCGATTTTCCATTCATGGCGTGATAGTATCTTAGAAAATAAGGATATTTATTAATTAATTTAAGTATTTTCTTTAAAAATTTTAATTTACAACCTGTACAGCTCTGAAAGTTAAAAAAAAAATAAACACTGAATTAATTCTAGCGTTTTAAAATAAAAATTACATAAAAGAAGCAAACAATAACAACAACAACAACAAAAAACATTACATTTATTTTATATGTTTATTTACATTAAATTTCTTTTTAATTTAATTATTATTATTATTATTTTTAATTACTACAAAAACTTTAAGTGCCTGAAATGTCAAAATTTTCAAAATGCGGATCACGAATGATTCACGAATGAATAATTCTAGCTTTAAATAAAATTAAAAAATGAAAAATTTAACCATGATTATTATTTATTTATATATTTTTTTATTTGTATACAATTATTATTATTATTTTCAATTTTAGTAACAAAGAATGTCATATTTTACAAAATGTCAAGTTTTGAAAATTCAATTAAAAGAAACACCATTGTATGAATTATAGTGTTTTAAAATAACAATTACTAATGAAAAAATACCCACGAAATTTATTTTATCTATTTATTTAAATAAAATTTCTTTTTAACATACTTTTCTTTTAACTTTTTGTTACTACAAATAAATACATAAAGAAAAAAAAAAAAGTAAATAAATACATAAATAAATAAGTAGAAAAAATAGTGCCTGAAATGTCCCATTTTCCAAATTGCGGATCAAGAAAACATTGAAAGAATAAAGGCAGTTTTAAATAAAATTTCAAAATGAAAGATTTAACCATGAATTATATATATATATATATATATATATATATATATATATATATATATATATATATATATATATATATATATATATATATATATATATATATATATATATATATGTGTGTGTGTGTGTGTGTGTGTGTGTGTTACGGTCATTATGATTAATCCGGACATTATTAATAATAACCGGTTATTATTAATAATGACCGGATTAATCACATTGAATGTAACATATATATTTATTTATTTATTTATTATTTACATACAATTACTTCTTTTTAAATTGTGTAGCAAAGAACATTATTATAGTTTACAAAATGTAGAGTTTTGACAATTCTCAGAAAAAACAGTATTATACTGTTTTAAAATAAAATTTACATATTAAAAAACAAATAACAATGAAATTTATTCTTTTTTATTTATTTAAATTATGTTTTTAACTTTAAAGAACAGATAAAAAAAAAAGATTTTACAGTACTAGATGTCAAAATTTTCAAAATGCGGAATCCACATCAATGAATAAAGTATAAGAAGTTAAAAATAAAATTAAAAATGAGAACAAAAATAACCATAAATTTTCTTTAAAAAATTATTTACTTATAATTATTTTTTATAACATATTTTAAATTTAAAGAAAAGTGAAGTTTGAAAATGGAGACAAAAATGTTCAGCTCTTATACCTTTAACAATATTGCGTAGAGTTGAGCCAACAATATTGGGATATGGATTGACCACTATGTTACTATTACACTGACTTCTTTTTAATATGATAAACTGTAAAAAAAGGACAAAATGTTTTTTAACCTACGAAAATATAATATACGGTGAAGGAAAATATACAATAACCTCTTTCAAGCTACCCACGATTCCGAAAAGCGTTCTCTATCATTCGAAACTTCAAACACTAATATATTTTCGAGATTTAAAGAAACATTTATAAAAACAAAGTTTATTTTGCTGCCGCAGATTTTCGGAAATGTTTTCGCGTAGTTTTTATAGTATGTTAATCAGTTTTCAACCGGAATATCGGTTTTTAGGATGCTATTTATTCTCAATTAAACATTTTCAGCTGCGTAACTAAATTTATGTATGGAAGACTAACAAAATAATATTAATTTTAATGTTAATGTTAATGTTGTTGATTTATCATGTTTGTCTGCAAAACATCTTTGTTGAACATGAAAATGTTTATTTGAGAATTGTTAACATCCGAAAAACCTATATTCAGATTTGAGAAAACTTACTAATACACTATAAAAATTACTCGGAAAAGTTTCCGAAAATCTGTGGCAGCAAAAACTGATTTTTAGGAATCATTAGTAACCCAGATACATTTGTACATTTTCCCAAATGAAGAAACATCTGTCATTTTTACAGTATATCGGTCCCTTTTTTGTCTGCTGCCCCTCATTTTTAGCTCACAGGCTATCAAAGCCTGAGAGCTTATGTGCCCGCCGGTTCTGTATGTATGTATGTACGTAACGCGATAACTCTTGATAGAACTAACCGTTTTTCTTTAAATTTTGTTTATAGGTTCCTTGTGATAAGGCGCTTCCCTGATTAGTTTTGGAGGTTCATTGGTTAATCATAAAGGGGGAAACGGGGGCTAACCCCCCATAATTTAGATAAATAGGTTTTTCATGCAGAATTATCTCATTTTCTTCAAATTTTGTAAATAGGTTCATTTTGATAATGCGCTTCTCTGAAGAGTTTTGGGGGTTCATTGGTTAAGTATAAAGGGGGAAAGCGGGGGTAATCCCCCCTTAATTTAGATAAATGGGTTTTTCATGCAGAATTATCCGATTTTCTTTAAACTTTGTATATAGGCTCATTGTGATAAGGCACTTCCCTAATTAATTTTGGATGTTCATTGGGTAAGTATAAAGGGGGGTAAACGGGGGGCTAATACCCCTTAATTTAGATAAATGGGTTTTTCATGCAGAATTATCCGATTTTCTTCAAATTTTGTATATAGATTCATTGTGGTAAGGCGTTTGCCTGATTAGTTTTGGGTTTTCATTTGTTAAATATAAAGGGGGGAACGGGGGGGGGCTTACCTCCCTTAATTTAGATAAATGGGTTTTTCAAGCAAAAATATCCGATTTTTTCAAATTTTGTGTATAAATTAATTGTGGTAAGGCGCTTGCCTGATTAGATTTTGGGGGTTTATTGGTTAAGTATAAAGGGTGGGAACGGGTGCTTATCCCCCCCCTTAATATATTGTCAATTTCTTTATTTTTCGAGTGGCATTATTCTTTGAAAAAATAGCATAATATACAATTAGTGTGAATAGCCTGTGAGCTCAATGCCCTCAGTTTAACTGGGCAGTTTTCTTTATTTTGCGTGTTGTTAATAGTTTTCTGTTAAAATTTTTGCATATTCCTGCCATGGGCGCCGAAGTTACGTAAAGCATAAAAGGCAAACAGGTATACCTAAATCACAAATTTTGAAAAGTTTATTTTTGTCTGAATTAATCACTCGGATTTATTAAGATAAAAATAACATTTTAAAATTAGTGATGTAAGTTTGCCTGCTTGCTCCCGTTGCCTCGGCTGAGTTGGCGCCTATGATTTCTGCATAGCTAAGTTATATATGGAACAAACGGCTATAGAAAACTCATGTATTTCTTATTTTTTCTAAGCCCATTTCTTCTAGTCCGTTTTATTAATTATTATTCATTTATAATGTTTAAGAAAGTTTCCGTTATAGAGAAGTTTCGTATTAGATGGTTTTACTATATTCAGCAAATAATGAGCATTTATCTTGAACAAAACTGGTTTAATTAATCGATTATTCATTTATAATTCATTTATTATAATATTTAATCATTTATCGTTTAACTGAAGATTTTGTTATAAGTACGTTCCGTAATCACTGGTTTTACTATATTTAATAAATAATAAGTATTTATAGTACATAATAGTATTTTAATTAGACATTTGGTACCGATTTATTTAATTTTTTAAACGTGAATAATTTTCTTTTTAACGCTGGACTCCGTTATAGACAAGTTTCGTTCTCGCAGGTTTTATTAAATTTAATAAATAATACAGTAATAATATAGTAATACCCATTCAAGGCGAAATTTCTAGTGATAGAAATATTTTTCCAAATTTGACACATTTCCTAATTATACCATGATAGTTCGTGATGTAGTCGTAAAACAAACAGAGCGTTATAAGCAACTAGTGAATATACGCTATAGCTACGGAGTATATACGCAGTTATCCAGAAGGTATACACCGCATACAACCATATACCCTCCACTACATCCCTGCTGAAAGTTTTAAGAACTTATACTTCTTGATTTATAATGCATTGTAATATTATATTACATTGTAGTTCATTACATAATATTATACAATGCATTATAATTTGTACTATACAATGTAGTATAATAATTATAATAGTGTATAATATTATATTATAATACATTATAATAGTAGTAAATAATAATAATTTTATTATATACTTTTTCTAATTGAGAATATTTTGATGGATGACATTCTTGGAATGATGCACATTGTAAAATCTTGTATGTTAACGTATCATCACATTATTATTGACACACTGCATCATACTATAATGTCTAGGCCTGCACACTCACAAAGCAAGACAAAAAATTACAAAGCAGACTTATTAAGTGTTTTTCCAAAGGTCTAACAAAGAAAATTTTCCACTTTTTACTGTGCTTATCTTTTTAAATGCAGTGTTAATTGGTAAATAAAGTGTTCATTTTTGCCGTTGATGTGTCAGTATTTATTGGAACTTAGACTACGTTCACATTAGCGGATTTTGGATGCTTATAAACAACATAAAAACATGCTGAAAAAATAAATCCATGCAAATAATCTGGAACAGTCAGTCACAGCTTTAGTTTCGTTGATTTCAGAGGAGAGAGACGTATTTCAAGGTTGACAAGAAACGAAATGAGTGTGACCACACTTACTTCCAAATATAGCTCTAACATTTCTTTTCTGACTATTATCATATGTTGTTTTCTAATAAATCGTGATTTTATTCTTTTTAACACTTTCCAACATAGTTGAAAAGCGTTTATGAATTCGGTTTGTCTGGCCGTCTGTCTGTCTGTCTGTCTGTTCGTCTGTCTCTCTGTCTGGCCGTCTGGCCGTGCTCACTCACGTAAATATACTCGGGATTGCAATGCAATTAATATATGTTATTGAAAAATGCAATGACATGTTCGGTATTGAAAATGAAGTATGTAGCAATTATACTACATTTACAGGGGTACTCAAAATAATGACGTTACATTATGGTCTATGGAGAAAATCCTTTGCAGTGTATTTTAATGATGTTACACTACTTCAAATATATACAACTATTTCAAATATATAAATACACTATTTCATATATTGAAACTGATATTACATCACTGAAGTGCCCTACAAGATGCTTACTATCGAATATGGTACGTATAGTGCTTATAATTACTTTACAGGGAAACTCAAAAGAATTCCGTTATATTATGGTCTATGGGGAAAATCGTTTGCGGTACATTTTAATCACGTTACACTATTAGAAATACGAGAAGGAAATACCGAGCTATGCTCGGTTAAAATAAGCTTTGAGTTCAAATATCATGACCCATGGCCAAAATGACCCACTAATCAAATTTTCTTGAACATGTGACCCAGCCCAATTGTCTTCTCGTGCCCGAAACCCGTAGGGTATAAAATTTATTCAAAATAGTCTGAGCCGTTTTTTAGATAAAAATAGCTTGACCCATGACCAAAATGACCCACTAATCGAATTTTCTCGAACATGTGACCTAGCCAAACAGTCTTCTCGTGCCCGAAAACCATAGGATGCAAAATTTAATCTAAATAGTCTGAGCCGTTTTTTAGATAAAATTAGCTTCACTCTGACCCAAATCATAGTGACCCAAAATGACCCACCAATAATTTTTTCTCGATCATGTGACCTAGCCCAATGGTCTTGTCGTGCCCGAAAACAGTAGGATACAAAATTTAGTCAAAATGGTTTGAGCCATTTTGTACATGAAATTAGCTTGACCCGTATAGCGACCCAAAACTGATCCACTAATCGAATTTTCTCGAACATGTGATCCAACCCAGTGGTCTTCTCGTAATCCAAAACGGCAGGATACAAAATTTGGTCAAAATCGTTTGAGCCTTTTTTTTTTTGGATAAAATTAGCTTGACCCGCAGTGATCCAAACGTGACCCACTAATCGAATTTTCTTGAACATGTGACACAGCCCAATGGTCTTCTCGTAATCCAGAACGGTAGAATACAAAATTTAGTCAAAATCGTTAGAGCTTTTTTTTGATAAAATTAGCTTGACCCACAGTGACACCAAAATGACCCACTAATCGGATTTTCTAGAGCATGTGACCTAGCCCAATGATTTTCTCGTGCCCCAAAACCATAGGATACAAAATTTAGTTTAAATCGTCTGAGCCGTTTTTAAGATAAAAATAGCTTGACCCATAATGACCCACTAATCCAATTTTCTCGAACATGTGACCTAAGCCAAACAGTCTTCTCGTGCCCGAAAACCATAGGATGCAAAATTTAGTCTAAATAGTCTGAGCCGTTTTTTAGATAAAATTAGCTTGACCCACAGTGACCCAAAAATTACCCACTAATCGAATTTTCTCGGACATGTGACCTAGCCCCATGATTTTCTCGTGCCCGAAACTCGTAGGATTCAAAATTTAATCAAAATCGTTAGGACCGTTTTTTAGATAAAATTAACTTGACGCGCGTTGACCCAAAAGTGACCCACTAATCGAAAGTTCTCGAACATGTGAACCAGCCCAACAGTTTTCTCGTGCCCGAAAATGGTAGGATACAAAATTTAGTCAAAATCGTTTGAACCGTCTTTTAGATACAATTAGCTTGAACCTGACCCATGGTGACCCAAAATGGTCCACTAATCGAATTTTCTCGAACTGTAACCTAGCCCAATGCTTTTCTGGTGCCCCAAAACGGTAGGATACAAAAATTTCGTCAAAATCGTTAAAGCCGTTTTTAAGATAAAATTTGCATATATATAACCACACACACACAAGCTTTGCTCGTATTAGAATATATGATAATGATATTTATATCAATTTGTGAGGACCACTGAAACATGTTTTCTGTATAATATGTCGTGCATAGCATTAATCGTTCATTTACAGGTACACACGAAAGCTTTGGGATACAGGTACTGTCTATAAGCGATAATTGCTACAAGTGCGCTTTCAGTTACGTATGCATTGAACAAAATTTTTTCATATTATGTGGTATGTATAAATGCTATAAATTATATACAGGGCTATACAAAATAATTCGTATGCATTACTGTTTATCAGTGTATGTAGGAGATTTGAGAATAGACGATTTGGATTGTGAATTTTTATTATTTTTGCATTATACATTTTATTACAGTTCCACATTATGTACGGGGTTTTTGATGAATTTTTATTTAATTTATTTTCCATTTCCGTGTTGGACTGATTTTGTTTTATGCAAACAAATTAACTTTTATAAACTAATTAATTTTTCAGAAGAGCTGAAAATACGCTGTAAATTAATGAAAGACAAAGGATGTGAATTATCACTTTACTAAACAGTTTACAACCATTAGAATGAAAAAATGACTAGATGAATGCTAGACTGGATGTCGTCTGGATGGCTTAATTGGTAAAACACTTGGTGCGCTATACCAAGGGATCGAACCCCTGTCTGGACATTTTTTCACTCTAATGGTTGTACGCTGTTTAGTAAAGTGATAATTCACATACTTTGTATTTAAAATTAACATTATATTTTCTATTATCTCGGCTGGGACCTTTAAATTAGTTCAAATTGGACAAGTTTCCGCTTCATCCACGCGTTACACTTTGGAGAAGTTTTACTGTGTGAAAAACAAAGGAAGAGATATAAAAAGCAATGGAAAAGATACTGCAAGTAAAACTTAATGAAAAGAAAAATAAAGAATGAGTTGGGTTGGATTGATTTATGACGGCCGATTATCTACATGAGGGATATAGGCCGTAGGGGGAGTGCCCTCCGTGGGGGTCTTTCTAAGGGATCCTAACCGGTATTTACGGGAAGGTTCGAAGGAAATCACGGAAAACTCTGAATGGTTAGGTCGACGAGCGTGACAGTGGTTTGAATCCAGCACCTCACGTATTACCAGCTTTGAGAGCAGAACCTCTTAGCCTCTGGTGGAGCAAAAATCAAGAATGAAATACTATGAATATAGTAGATTAATTTTAACACAATTGCCAGGATTCGAACCTGGGATATTTTGGCTGAAGCTGCCATGCTCTGCCAACTGAGCCATCTCGGTCGAATCTGGAGGACCTAATTCATCCAGTTAACCTTATTGATCATGGCAGTTTCAGCCAAGATATCCTAGGTTCGAGTGCTGGCTCGGACATTTTTCGTCCAGTTGGAAAATTACAACTCATATTGTGAATATCTTTTGGACTCTTCAAAGGAGCATCATAAGAATAATTCACAGTAAATATATGTTATTTCCTCAAATATTGTTGGCATTAAGTCTAAAAATGACAATATCATGCCCCTTATAACATCATTTAGAGAAACCAATATGAGATAGATATGTATAAAAATAAAAAATGAGACCCAAAGATCAAATAAATAAATAAATAAATAAATAAACCATAGTAGAACATTGATTTAAAATATACAATAAAGCAATGGATATATCTCACTAGAAAAACAAAGCATGTCTGTGATGAAACTTGATTGAAAATGCTTAGAATCTCAGAAATGGACACTGAAAAACAGAAAAGCTGATTCATTGCAAACTGTAAAAATTTATAATAAAAGAAGAGGAAAAAGTTTGGTGCTGCCATCTATCTATTATTAAATAAAAAAGGAATATAAGAATCTACAAACAGTATTGAGATGAAAAAGTCTGGTGCTGCCATCTATCAGATAAAAGGTGACGCTGGAACTACACAAAGAGTTTGCTTAAAATAAATTACAGACAATGTAGTAATCGGGCCCACCGTGGCTGAGTGCTCAAGGCATCACACCGCTAATCGCTTGCGAGTGTAGGTTGGAGCGGGTTCGAATCCCGCTGGCTCCGTTACACACTCTTTGTGGAGCTCCTGGCTGTATTTCTGTGTGTTGTAAATTTCCTTGTGTGTGCTATCTCGTCCCTTTATATATTGACGATGACTTATAAGTGGGCGCTTGACGCCAAGCATACAGGTCAGATGTATGTTAATAAAATGTCAAACGTAGTAATTAATGTAAATAAAATTTAGAAAGTAATGAAATCTAAAGGATGTAAATAAGATTATTTAAGTAGTTATAAAGAGCAAATGGGAAGATAGTAGTAAATAAAATTTAGCCTTGTATGAGGAAGCATAATGTAGATAAGATTGTGAAGGATGTGAAGGAATTACGAAAAATCAGATCAGTTGATAGCTCTAATATATATACAAATAACTACAGTCAATTTGGGAAATCATGATCTTTTCTTTCTTCTCCTCCATTATTTTTCCTTAAAGAAGTTATACAATACGAAAATAGCTGTAAAATAAATTTCTGCCATGGAAAAAAAAAAATGAAAGCAATATAAACTCAGTTGCGTGCGCTATAATTTTATGCAAATGCTGCAAATTATTCATTTTCTTTTGCGAGATAAACAAGAACGAAAAATCATGCGTCAAGCATAGATTATGTAACACTTTCCAACGCTTCCAAAATAATTTTACGAATCATATTCTTTAATAAGCTAAAAGATAACATCTAAGTAATCCGAATACTTTTATTCAGCCCTGTATAGGATCTATAGATTTGTATATATACTACATAGGATGCTAAATTTTAGTTCAGTTAGGAAACACGTAGCACAGTTTAAAATTCTCCGTCTGGAGTTAAATAATACGGAAATGTGTTCCCGAACTTTTGTGCTTCCCTGTATAGGATCTACAGAATTTATACACACCACGTAATATACAAAAAGCGATTTAAAATTAAAATCGCGTTCAGTAACTTAAAACGCACTTCCAAGAATTATTGTTAACATACAGTAGAGAATTCTTTTGTGTGTCCCTGTAAATGAACGATGACTGCTATACACACAATATTCTGTAGTAAGTCTCTTGTAATGAACCTTATATAAATTTCAATGCGTTTAAAATAGGGAAACATTATTTGAATAAACCGCAGACGATTTTTCTCCATAGACGTAATGTAACGGAATTCTTTTGACTGTCCCTGTAAAGTAAGTATAAGTGCTATGCACACCCTATTCCATATTAAGCTTCTTCTAATGTACTTTAGTGATATATATAAATTTCAGTGCGTTTAAAATAGTGAAACATTATTTAAATAAACCGCAAATGATTTTTCCCCATAGACCGCAATGTAACGGAATTCTTTTGAGTGTCCCTGTAAAAACATTATTTAAATAAACCGCAAATGATTTTTCCCCATAGACCGCAATGTAACGGAATTCTTTTGAGTGTCCCTGTAAAAAAAACTATAAGTGCTACACACTTCCATTGAAATAGGGAACATGCTATAGATAACGATTATAACATATAAAAATTGCAGGGCAATCCGAGCATATTTACGGGAGTTAGAGTACGGACAGACGGCAGACGGCAGACGGCCAGACAAACCGAAGTCATAAACACTTTTCAAATAGGTTGGAAAGTGTTAAAAATGGAAATTAGGATAGGATAACTTTTATTTTGGAAATTTTCGTCTAATATATCTTGTTTGAACTTGTTTTAAAGAAATGAAAGATAACATTTAACAACAAATAAATATATTTTGCACAAGCATTTAAAGATACGCACAGAGAGAGGGAGAGAAGTAGATGAACTCGTGATCCCCTTTTCTGTCTACAAATTCGCTCATATATGAAAACAACAACAAAAACACACCTTTTAACAACAAATAAAAATAATTTGCATAAAACGATTAAAAATAATAAAATGGAATGAAACTGGGTACCTCCGCCCTTTCTATAAATTTGTACATAGTATATGAAATAAACAAAAGACACTTTAACAACAAATACAAATATTTTGCGTAAAAAGAATTTTATAAAATGTAGGTGAAACTGTTTCCCAACCAATATGATATGTACTAGACAGAGGGATAGATAGTTAAAAAATTTTTAAGACGATTGGTTTATTGCATTAGAGCCGATTGGATAGTAATGAGTGAAAATATCGTTTGGGTTTTAACTTTAATCCCCTGCTCCAGTTCTATTTAAAAAGTCATTTAGCTTGTTTAGCGCCACTTTGAAGTGAAAGAAAAGTGGTCATAAGATTTTATTTACACATAACTTGGATGAATCTGCTGCTACTATACTGTGAGATTCTGTACTTCTCTAGTTCACCCCTATTTATCCTTTTCAGTTAGCCAACTAATCTTAAAAATTTGCATAATTACTTATAGTTTTTTTTCATCGGATACAAACTAGCAGAAATTTATATATGTCTAGAAACGTAGATATTAATCAATAGCTTTAATAAAAATAATATAATTACTTCCCTTGTTTACACAGAATATCGCATCTTGCAAATATCTTTTAATACAAATGTTCTTTTATAGGTTTGGCAACTTTTCTAAATAAACTTAGTTTTATTAACAGATATCATTATTAAGAGATACTGATATAAATACTAAAATTGTTGTTTAAGACTGGAATCAAGTGCCTGAGTATTTTCATATGCATGGAGAAAATTATATCTGAAATAAGTATCCCAACGACTATAAGTTGAAGGGGGGGGGGGGGAGGGGGCTATTAAAATTGTCGGAATCCTTTAAATCAGCCTTTTTTTAAATAGAATTATATATATATATATATATATATATATATATATATATATATATATATATATATATATATTGTTTATATAAATGTATTCTTTTTCTTCACGAATTTTGAATTTTTCTATATTTATCGATAAATGAAAATTTTATTCATATAACTAAACAAGAAAAGTTTTGAATATCTGTTATCAAGGGTCCCTTTGCAATATTCTTGAATCTCTTTATACATATTTTTTATCATTTATCTTTAACTGAATTCATTTCTAAAAAAAATTTCTCCAATATTTTCTAAATGCTGGGTTGAAATCTCACTTTCTGTTTTGCAACAGCTGCATGTGTTTTTATCTGAATAAAACTAACGCAGTCCTTTGAAACACGTTGCTATTTCTACAATTCAAGGCTTTTTTTTTATCATGGTCTATTTAAGAGGCTTATTAATGTATTTCTAACAGTATTTTTTAACATTTAATTTACTGAAAACGAGATACTAAAATTCATTTATACTAAAATTAATTTATACTAAAATTGATGATGACTAAAATGATACTAAAATTCATTTCTAAAAAAAAAATTTCTCCAATATTTTCTAAATGCTGGGTTGAAATCTCACTTTCTGTTTTGCAACAGCTGCATGTGTTTTTATCTGAATAAAACTAACGCAGTCCTTTGAAACACGTTGCTATTTCTACAATTCAAGGCTTTTTTTTATCATGGTCTATTTAAGAGGCTTATTAATGTATTTCTAACAGTATTTTTTAACATTTAATTTACTGAAAACGAGATACTAAAATTCATTTATACTAAAATTCATTTATACTAAAATTGATGATGACTAAAATGATACTAAAATTCATTTCTAAAAAAAAATTTCTCCAATATTTTCTAAATGCTGGGTTGAAATCTCACTTTCTGTTTTGCAACAGCTGCATGTGTTTTTATCTGAATAAAACTAACGCAGTCCTTTGAAACACGTTGCTATTTCTACAATTCAAGGCTTTTTTTTTTTTATCATGGTCTATTTAAGAGGCTTATTAATGTATTTCTAACAGTATTTTTTAACATTTAATTTACTGAAAACGAGATACTATGTTTTTTTACGATTGAATTTTGTTAGACGAGAATTAAAACAGTTTTCACCGAAGAACAATGCCTTATCGAGAATAAATGACGGGAACATTTCCTAAATGTAATGAAATCAACTCAGCTTAGACAAAATTAGACAGAACTACGAAAAAAACTAGTTTCTGAATATTTTCATGCTCGTGTGAAAAGTGACTACAGGCATTCATTTCAAGGCATGGTGCGACCGTTTTATTAGTTATTCAGATTTTTACATTTATTTTCACAATAAAAATTCACTTATTAAATTCATATGTTTAAGTTTACGAATGAGAACATCGAGTCACAAAATCGAAAGTGAAAACGTTTATAGCAGGTGATATCTCTACCAATAGCTGATGCTCCCTTAACCTAATTTCAGACATTCTATTATTCTCTCTGTTTCAGCTGTAATTCAGTTCCATGGAATCGATCTCCCTGCATTCCCGCTAAAGAAGTTACTGTCTATAAAAATCTTTCATAAATATAAAGTGCAGTTATGTAGTTTCTGCACGCATCTGTAAGATTCGATCATTTTGCTTCTTCATCAAGCGTTTTGTTAATTTCTGGGTCTTTACATAATTCCATGAAGATTTGTTTTAGCTGGTTTACTACCGTCTACAGAATATTTTCTAAATATCACGCAAATGTCATAAAAAATTAATACAATATTAATAATACACCGTGAATCAGCTATAAAACAAACAGCAAAATATGTTTTTATATAATTAGTAATACTTTTTCTAACAATCTAATGTTTTGGAATTTCGATAATAAAACTTACATGAACTTATACATGTGATAATTTATTTTATCTATACCTAAACGAGACTGTAAAGCTTTGATTATTTTCATATTGAAAACAAAGCAAAACAAAAACAAAACCCGGACTTACGCTGTTCAAAGCCTTTCAAATGTTACAAATAACCACGAGAAAGTCCATATGCAATAACGAAAAAAAAAAAAAACATTTTAATATTTTTTATTTTGTTAGAAAAGGAATAAAATAAAGAATTGTCAATGTCTGAATATATTTTTTAAAGAAATGAGGAAATCAAGTTGTATAAAAGTCGTTAATTTTTAAAATAAAGATTATGGTTACTCCATTCATTTCCGAATGAATGAAATATATGATTTTGAACTACTCAAAATATGAAGACAAAAATAAATTATAAAAAAAGAGAGAGAGAGAGAGAGATTGAATAAATAACATAGGATTTTTTGAATATGTTAAAAAGTAATTTTGAAACCAACAATATTAACGCCATGTTAAGCGAATGTTTCTTAATAAACGACTTGCTTGCAATTGTGTAAAAAACTCATGCTATTAACATTGCCTAGTTTTTAGTTACTTATTGAGCACCAGTTGGCTTATTTCAGCGAGAGTGGTTTGGCACAAGACAGTATTTTTTGCGACAACCACATCCAATTTAGTTTAGGTTGTTTCCATTATGCCATTCGAGTGTCTTTATAAATAAAATAGTGATGGTATACATACATGGCACATGCTCAGATTAGAAGTTTTGTTCAAACTGTTACAACCCACATTCCAGACTTTGGCAATACTCATCTGGACAAGTTCTAGTAAATGAGTTGGACAAGTCAACAAATATTATTTTTGGCGATAATGGCAGGTTCGCCAAGTTTTT
This sequence comes from Maratus michaelseni, assembly GCA_963931845.1. Taxonomy (NCBI): domain Eukaryota; kingdom Metazoa; phylum Arthropoda; class Arachnida; order Araneae; family Salticidae; genus Maratus; species Maratus michaelseni. The sequence goes on along the minus strand of OZ007586.1, from coordinate 436,914,695 downwards.
GTCTAAAGTTCTCTCGATCAATACATTTTTTTTTGCTTGTATGTCGCCCCTATTTTTTATATAAAGGCACTCTGGGTGCTCTGCTCATCGTTCACGACTTCGTCCAAAATCCTTTCGACCAATCAAATTTATTGCTCGTATGCCTCCACGCTCTTATTTATAAACACACTTTAGTTGCTTATTGCTCAAGATTTTATCCAAAAACCTTCCAACCAATCAAGTTTGTTTTTCGTATGCCACCTCTCTCATATTTATAAAAACAATCTATTTCTCATTTCTCAGGTTTGAAACGCAGTAGACAATCATGTTAAAATATTTGACGTGTCCATGATATATATATATATATATATATATATATATATATATATATATATGCATATATATATATATATATACATATTATATATACATATATATATATATAAAGTCGGTATACCACAAGGGGGATGTACATCTAGTATACTTTCAGACTTATACTTGTATCATTATGAACGTACATTTATTAATAGTAATATACATTTATATCGTTATATTGATGACATTATTTTAATTGCCACTGATCACACTAATATTTCTGTATTTCCAGTTGATTATCCTACTAATTTAGAATTAACGGAAAACCTCCTTTCTAACAATACTATTAACTTTTTAGATCTAACTTTTTAGACTAAAAGAAAACAAAACAATAATAGATCTATTTGATAAACGTAAAGAATTTAAATTTAAAGTTAATTCATTTACTAATTTTAAATCATGTCTTCATAATTCTGTATATCGTAATATACTCTTTAATCATATTTATAGAATAAAAAGTTTATGTTCCTCTCAACTTATTAACAAAAATATTAAAAAACTTATCTATGAAGCATTACAACATGGTTTTCCAAAAAAATTCATATATTCCTTAATATATAGTTAGTTCCTATTTGATCTTTACAACCAAATTAACACATGCGTTTCAAAAATGTATAAAAAAATCATATAATCTTATAAATATTTACAAAAAAAAAAAATTATAATAGGACGGTTGGGTGGGTAGACGTTGGATTGAGGAGGTGTGTGGCGGTGTTGTATGGAAAAATACGCATGGTTAATTTATATTAAAAAAAAAAAAAAAAAAAAAGGGGGGGGCATTTTGATTTACACAATTGTTTGATCATACACATTTTATAATGGACTGCGATGTGTTATTTTTATATGTATATTAATTTAGTTAGATTTACTTATTCATTATTTAATTATTTTAAATGAATTTATATTTATTAATATTAAGAATGTATTTGATCTAATGATTTGGATTAATACCTTTGGTGGACAATATCATATTTACTTCTAAGATAATGTTTACTTTTATACAGTGTTAATATAATATGTTTTAATTTTATTAAGTGTTTTTATTTAATTTAACTTTGTTTGAAGCCACATTATTTGTGACTAATTCATTTCAATATTTAATCAATATTAATTTTAAATTCTTTGATTCTTGATTCAAATCTTTAGTATTTTAATTTAATTTATTTTAATTGATGTTGCATTTTTAGTACAGTTATTTAATCGTTGTTGTCATTTAATGGTACATTTTTAATGTTGCATTAATTATTAATTTTTCCATATTACTACTTATTTATAACATAGTATTATTAATTTATACATCCATTACTTAGATATTATTCAACATTCTATTTATTAATTAATTTCATTAATTTATTATTTAACTGATGGCTATCATTAAGATAGTAATTTGGTTTAATTATTAAACACTAATTTCCATCCATTCCTTTATATTTACTTTTACCACTAGAGGGCAGCACTATTTTAAGTTGTTTTTTATTATTAATTTTTCCATCTTAATACTTATTTATAACATAGTATTATTCATTAATACATCCTTTAATGTAATTCGATTTTCTATTTATTAATTAATTTCATTTATTTATTATTTAACTAATTGGTATCAATTAAGATAGTAATTTGGTTGAATTATGAAACATTTATTTCCATCCAATTCCTTCGATTCAGATTATATTCACATTTACTAATAGATGGCAGCACTAATGTTCCTGTTCATTTTATAATCCATTATATTTTAACATTATTTCTGGCATCACTGCAAAGCAATTTATATTTCTAAGCAATTTATATTTCTAAAATTGGCAACATGTTATGATTTTTTATGCAATTCATTCCCCAGTCATGTTAGAGTTTTCATGATGGTTCATGAACTGCAAGGTATCTTATTTATATCTCTTTTCATCTTTATGGATTTTATACTTAATGTCTCTATTAAATGTTCTCTCTGTAATTTATAAGTATGGCTTTTTTCCTTTTTAATATTGTATTTTATTTTTATTTTATCACTGATTTGAATCATTGTATTTGAGATGTAGTCCCAATATCATATTTTTTAGCAATGTATGGCTAATATGATGATGAAACATCTCATTTCATTTTATTTGTGGTATTTAGGCAATTGGGACTTGATAATTCTGTCTAAATTCCACAAATTTCATTTCATTTAATTCCGTTTATTCAATTTTTAGTTAATTTCTTATTCTTTCAATGTTTTTGATTCCACATTAAGTGTGTTGGGGAATCTTTCATTGTCAACTAATTATTTCATACTTAATTATTTCATTGTTTAAGTTGGTGTTAAGATAATGTTTCATTTATGGTTATATATATATATATATATATATATATATATATATATATATATATATATACAGGGTGATTCATAAAAGATGGGCAGAACTTTAAGGGGTTATAGTACACTTAAAGACAAATAATATTAAATAGGAGACTAAGGGTCCCAGACGTATTCCCAAGGAGATAGGGGGCATTAAAGTTTAGGGTCCGAAATTTCAAATGATTATAAAACATGGAAAAATTGGTCGATTCGTTTGCGGTTTTTGCAAAAAATTTTCTTTATGCCAGTATTTTCTTGAAATAAAATTTTAAAGTTCAATTTCAAAAAATGCCGATAGGGGGCGCTTTAGACTTTGGAGTAACAAACAACTATTTTTTAACGTTATTTTTTGTATTTCTTTAAATGATTTCGAAAGCTTAGACTTAAACTTAAATTTTGATCTAAAAATCTGAGTCCTAACGAGTAGTTAAGTAGCGTAAACTGAAATTTGAAATTTGAAACCCTTCTCCCCCCAGAACAAAAATCAGTTATTCCCGATCTTTGTGTCGTAGATTAGGCTCTAACTACTGCCGCGTTTTGCTAAAATTATTCTTTATGTCAGTATTTTCTTGAAAATAAATTTTAAAGAAAATTTTCAAAAAATTCCGATAGAGGGCGCTTTAGACTTTGGAGTAACGAACAACTATTTTATACCGTTATTTTTTGTGTCTCATTAAATGCTTTCTAAAGCTTAGACTTAAATTTTCAGCCCAAAATCTGAATCGTTAGACGTGGTTAAGTTTCTGGGGAGAGGGGTTTGAAATTTCTACTCCTGAGCACAGTTCAGTTTACCATGTCCACACATTGTGTGCTGTGATACGAGGTAAAAAGACACAAATTAGGATTATGTTACCAAAGCATATTTATTAACATGTAATCACAATAAATGTTCAAAATTGTGACCACCAGAGGTTATGCACGCAGAACAACGGCGACGAATGGAACGGCGAACATTCGCGAAAACATCAGGCTTTTCGAGCACTTCCCCTACAGCGGCGGAAAGTCTGGCGACCAGTTCCTCGGGGGATTCAATGGGTGTCTCATACATAAGAGCCTTCAATCGTCCCCAAAAAAAGAAATCGAGGGGTGAAAGATCTGGCGAGCAAGCAGGCCAAGCAACAGGACCACCTCGACCAATCCATCTGTTCGGAAATGTGATGTCCAGATAGTTGCGGACGTCTCGTACGTAATGGGCTGGCGCTCCATCGTGCTGGAACCACATGACCCGCCGGATGCGTGGAGGAACAACGTTTAACAGGTCTGGCAGCACATGTTGCAGAAATGTGAGGTATGTTTTACCGTTGAGGCGTTCAGGAAGAAGGTACGGTCCGATTAGGTGGTCTCCGAGGATTCCTGCCCAAACATTGATGGAAAAGCGTCTCTGATGAGCATGTGGATACGTAGCATGTGGATTGACATCCGCCCATACATGTGCATTGTGTGTGTTAAATGTACCTTCACGTGTGAAGGTACATTCATCGGTGAAAAGCACAGTTCGTCCAAAATGTGGATTTAGCGCGTTCTGCTGCAGAAACCAGCGGGCGAATTCAATACGATTTGGATAATCCCCTGGAGACAGTTTCTGGACTCGTTGCACATGAAACGGGAGCAAATGTTCATCCTTCAGTACCCTCCAAGTCGTGGACTGTGAGGTATCCACCTGGCTAGCCACTGTTCGTGTACTTGTACTTGGCTGCGCCGCTACTACATCCAGAATGGCTTCTGCAACAACTACTGATTCGTCCTTTTTTGCACGACCTGCATTCGACCGGGAAGCGAGAAATGATCCCGTCTCACACAACTGTCTGTGCAAGCGCTCGAAAGTTTTGCGGTTAGGCAACCGCCTGTTAGGAAATCGCTCTCCGTACATTCGTTGTGCCTCTGCACCATTTCCATCTGCCGCTCCGTAAATTAAATGCATCTCAGCCTTTTCCTTATTCGTGAAGGGCACCATCTTCCGATTCATTACTACAGCGACTTACACTTGACTCACCGTTCAGTGGTTTTTATGCCTGAATCGTGTCGAAATTTTGCATACGTGTTCTTCTTCTTCCCCATTTGACATTTGCATACTTTCTGTTTCCTTCTTCACCCGGTGACTAGCGTCAGGAATGGAGCTTTAACGTTTGCATGAGCGACGTTTCCAACTGTGCCAGTGCCTTTATGAGTGAATTCCGACTATGCAGTCCTTGACGAAAGTTGTATTTTTGCCTCGTATCACAGCACAGAATCGTTGGGCATGGTTAAGTAGTGCAAACTGAACTATGTTCAGAAGTTGAAATTTGAACCCCCTCCCCTCGCTACTGAACCACGCTCAGCGATTCAGATTTTGAGCTGAAAATTTAAGTTTAAGTCTAAGCTTTAGAAAGCATTTAATGAGACACAAAAAATAACGGTATAAAATAGTTGTTCGTTACTCCAAAGTCTAAAGCGCCCTCTATCGGAATTTTTTGAAAATTTTCTTTAAAATTTATTTTCAAGAAAATACTGACATAAAGAATAATTTTAGCAAAACGCGGCAGTAGTTAGAGCCTAATCTACGACACAAAGATCGGGAATAACTGATTTTTGTTCTGGGGGGAGAAGGGTTTCAAATTTCAAATTTCAGTTTACGCTACTTAACTACTCGTTAGGACTCAGATTTTTAGATCAAAATTTAAGTTTAAGTCTAAGCTTTCGAAATCATTTAAAGAAATACAAAAAATAACGTTAAAAAATAGTTGTTTGTTACTCCAAAGTCTAAAGCGCCCCCTATCGGCATTTTTTGAAATTGAACTTTAAAATTTTATTTCAAGAAAATACTGGCATAAAGAAAATTTTTTGCAAAAACCGCAAACGAATCGACCAATTTTTCCATGTTTTATAATCATTTGAAATTTCGGACCCTAAACTTTAATGCCCCCTATCTCCTTGGGAATACGTCTGGGACCCTTAGTCTCCTATTTAATATTATTTGTCTTTAAGTGTACTATAACCCCTTAAAGTTCTGCCCATCTTTTATGAATCACCCTGTATATATATATATATATATATACATTGTAATTTCCGGTGTATAATCTATGGATCAAACAATCATGTTTCGACCCAGAAATTTTTTTTAATAATTGAAATCAAGTATTTACAGCGATCTAGTAAGTTACATTTCAGAAAATAAAATTTCTGTGTCGAAACATGATTGTTTCATCCGCGGATTATACACCGGAAATTACGGTATATATATAATACACGATATGATGAATCTTTTAGCTTAAAACCTTTCCTGGTTTTGTAAATTGCAGTTTAAAAGTTTTACACTAGAATTGTAGTCTAAAAGTTACATTCAAATCCGTTCAGTGGTTGTTAGGAAAATTGAGGACATACAAACATACTCACATACATAACGACCAAAAACCAAAACTTCGTTTTTTAAAGTCGCTTAAGAAAATAAATCGCCGTATCTCCTGAAAAATAGAAAAGAAAATGGAAAAGAGAAATTATAAGTTCGAAATAAAATTAAAATCTAAAAAGATTTGCTAGCTACTGAAGGGATATACTAAGATATTTCATCATCCTCTGCATTTTAGTTGTGAAATTTTGATCTTGTATTGCGACGGGTCTTACAATCATTTCATTTTATTCTTTACATGATGAAATATTTCGTCATGCAACATACAACGAATAAAGCTTCGATTGGTACGAAGACGCTCTTCAGAATGAAGCTTCAATATTTTATCGATATGTAACATAAACTTTTATTTATTTTACAATTGAATAGCTATTTTTTTTCGTTTTACGCATATATTAATGTATCGGAACCCCGATTTAACGAATTTTTACTCTATAATTTTCCTGATTTAAAGAAATTTTTCAAGTTTCAATTAAACAACAACAGGAATGAAAAATCGTGCATAAGGAATATATTCTGAAACACTTTCCAACACTAATAGAATATAATTTAGAAATCCTAGTTAAAGTTGCAAACTGAAATATCTTGTTCCTTTCTAAAATAAAATATAAAATGTTTTATTTCCTGTAAAATTAACATATCAATGCGATTTAACCACACCGGATGGGGTGAGACCGAATGATGTGAATTTTTATAAACAATCATTCCTTAATAAAAATGTGATAAACTTATCATATATTTAAAATGATATTATGTTGCAAGGATAAGTGCAAAGTGATTATGCTAAAGTTACATTAAATTCTGTTGGAAATTCAGGCTTAAAGAAGCAACTAATACTACGGTATGCAGTTTATACTACTTTCTCTCCATCACTCTATTACCTAATAGAAATATTCATTTTATTTAATGACAGATCTATCATTAAATTGATGTCAGGTATGTAGATTTTTCGAACTCTAATTTATTGAGCACTGTCCCGCACAATTTCAGTCTTACCTGTTAACAAACATTGAAGTAGTATTTTTCCTGCAAACTTCATACGTAATACATATTATTAAAATTTTCAATATAATAATAAATTGCTTTTATTCCAAGTGCAGAAGCATTTTTATACAAAGTTGTCTGCACATGGGGCACAAATAAAATGCTTGTCATATTTAAACTATATTGTGTCACAATTAAGTCAAATTTGCCACTTTTCAACTCCTAAATCATGTCTTAAGCCTATATTACGATGTTTTTTAAAGATAATTAACAAATTACTCGAAGGAAAAAGATAAAATTTGATGTGTGAAGCATTTGGCATAGCAAGCATTTATGAATCGAATGTAGTAAACTTTTTGATAGGCTATAATTTATATAATAAAATTATGGAAACTAAAAAGATAATATATTTATATTTGCTCATTTAAATTGTATGTTCATTCCAATATTAAGCTTGGTAAGATTATTTTTTTGGAAGATATAAATAATAAAAAATAGAAAAGTAATTTAACATTACAGTTTCAAAATTTTGAACAATTTTATTTCCAAAACTTTCGGCCCAAATGATTTAAAATTAGGCATTGAAGTTTCAATTTAAACACAGAATAAAAACATGTTTTCAAAAGTGAGTGCTTTAATTACAAATGCAAAAGCTTGTTCAAATTTTAATTTGCAGACGGTCTCCAAACCTTTACCCAAGCATACCATTTAATTGTTCACGTTATTGCCGATCGATTGATATAATTTTTATTAGATGATTTTCAGCTGAATGAGAGGGGATGCTTACCTTTTTTTAACAGTACTATACTTTCAGTCAATCGAAATGGGCGTCATTCGTTCGTCCAGAATTCACCGTCGAACACTCCTCCTGTGAAAAATCATTCTATCCTTAAATGCAAGACGAAATATTTCGTCATGTAACGATAAACTAACGACGAAATATTTCGTCATGCAACAGAGGACGAATGGAGCTTCAATTGGGACGAATACGCTTTTCAGTATGAAGCTTCAATCTTTTATCGATATATAACGTAAACTTTTATTTATTTTACAAATAATCGCCATTATTTGTATTAAATAACGCGCATATTAATATAATGGATCCACGATTTAATGAATCTTTACTCTACCAATTCCATGTTAATTTTTTTTTTTTTTAAGTTCCGGAACAAGAAAAAAATCCAAGAGTTAAAATCTCCAATTTAATTTTTATTTACAATGTAAAAGAGTTGTGAGGCGGGAAAACAAATTCACTTCAATATTTAACGAATTCCGCGTATCCTGAATCCCGAATTTTGTCATTTAATATATTTTTTATGTCCCAAAATGAAAGAAGGAAACAACACGAAACCGCTATATGGCGTGTATAATATCCGGATGTCACTACAGAACATTTCTGCATTAGCATTAGTCACGATTTTAAAGTAGAAAAAAAGTTAAAAATTGAAGATATTCAAGTATTTTGTGGTGAAAAGTCAGCAAATGCGAGAAAATCACTGAAAGCAATCCCATTTTCTAATGTAGAATCTGATCTAATTGAATTGTTTAACATTATTTGCTCAAAAGAAAAAAAAGATGCCGTTAGTGCGGATATCTCGTTAAAGAAAAGCTACAGAACTCGTATAGAAAGAACATTTTGTTGTCTCATATATGTAAATTGACTGTTTTAAGAAGGGTAAGAAAGGAAGCAATGAAGTGAACGGAACTTAACTGAATCTAAAGGAAATTTGCTGATTCTAATAATTAAAAGATATTTAACAAACATTTTTAACACCGATGAAACAATTCATCGTAAACTAAAATCCTGGATCAACAACGTTGATATTCCTAACCTTTTTTTATGTAAGATAAATGTTTGTCTTTATTGCAGAGTTTAAATGCTCAACATGCTTACCTGCCAAGTTTCATGTATTTTGAGTAGAGGAAAGTTGGGTAAAATTGTATGGCCAGATAAAACCGGATATCTCAGTTTTGACTGAAATCGAGAGCTCTGTAGCAGGTAATGGTTGATATACTTAGCTTTAAACCAGAAGGTGAAGCGGTTATTATGATATCACCATAGTGGCATTTATGTAGTTGCTGTGCTTAAAAGTTTATTTAATCATTAAAAATTTTTTTGTAGTTTTAAATGTCCTTAAATATGGACACATTTGACGTAACTGAAACTTCTTATATTATCATGTGCGGCATTTTTAATAAGGATTTATTTCCCACAATAACTGTTACTAGAATTAAGGGCATTTTTACGGCTTGATTCAAAATACACATTTCCTTAGGGTAAAACCGGATATCCTAGGTGGAATTGTAAAGGACATTGGAAAAGAATAACTGAAGAGCCCGTAAATAATGTTTGAACAAAGACAATCAAAATTACATGGACAAGAGTGATTTTGATTTTTATAAAGCTGATAAAGAGGTGAACTTCTTTTCTGAATTTTCTCAAATTGTAATGAAGATATTTATCATTTTGTATTTAAATATTAAATCATTAATTTATAATAGAAATATTGTTAATTTAGTTTCTTAATTAAAGTTGCAATATATATATATATATATTGATTTTTTTTTTTTTTTTTTTTTGCAATTCATTCCCTAGTTTGGTTGTGTTTCATGTTGTTTCTTGTGGTGCACAGGTATCTTTTTTAATCATAATGGATTTTATGATTTCTGTCTCTATTTAATGTTTTCTCTGTATATTATAAGGTATGGCTTCTTTCCTTTTTAATATTGTATTTTATTTTTATTTTTTCACAAGTTTGCTTCATTGTTTATGGGCAGGTAGTCCCAAAATCATATTCTTTAGCAATGTATGGCTAATATGATGATGAAACCTCTCATTTCATTTTATTTTTGGTATTTAGGCATTTGGGACTTGATAATTCTGTCTAAATTCCACAAATTTCATTTCATTTCTTTCATTTAATTCCATTTATTCAATTTTTAATTTAATTTCTTATTCTTTTAATATGTTTTTGTTTCCATATTCAGTGTGTTGGGGAATCTTTTATTGTCAACTAATTATTACATACTTAATTATTTCATTGTTTAAGTTGGTGTTATGATAATATTTCATTTATGGTTATATATATATATATATATATATATATATATATCGATCCTCTCGAAAAGAATATATACTTTTTTTTTGGGAGAATATTATATCCATGCTGTTTCACGGCACCAGTGAAGCAAGACCGAATGATTTGACTTTTTATAAATAAATATTCATTAATAACAGTGTGATGGACTAGTAATATATTTAAAATAATATTATGGCTCAAGGATAAGTGTCAAGGATCAAGGTAAGACTTATGCAAAGTTACATTAAATTCTGTTGTAAGTTTTGGCTACCAGAAGCAACTGTCAATAAATTTTACCTTACTTTCCTCAGCATCATTCGCAATTAGAAATATTCATTTTATTAATGACGGATCCATGATTAAATTGATGTCAGACATGTAGATACTTTGAATCCTGGTATATTGAGCACTGTACCACACAATCTCCGTCTTACCACCTAACAAACGTTTTCATATTTCCCCTGCAAACTGCATACATAATAAATATTATTAAAATGTTCGATATAATAATAAATCGCTTTTGTTCCAAGTGCAGAAGCATTTTTATACAAAGTTGTCTGCACATGGGGCACAAATAAAAATGCTTGTTATATTGAAAATATATTGGATCATAATTAAGTCAAATTTGCCACTTTTCAAATCTTAAATCATGTCTTAAGCCTACATTACGATGTTTTTAAAAGATAACTAAAAAATTACTCGAAGGATAAAGATAAAATTTGGTATGTGAAGCATTTGGCATAAGAAACACTTATGAATAGAATGTAGTAAACTTTTTGATAGGCTATAATTCATATAATAAAATTATGGAAACTAAAAAGATAATATATTTATATTTGTTTATTTAAATAGTATGTTCATTCAAAAATTGAGCTCGATAAGATTACTTTTAGAAGATATAAATAAAAAGAAATAGAAAAGAAATTTAACATTACAGGATCAAAACTTTGAACACGTTTATTTCCAAAACATTCGGCCCAAATGATTTGAAATTAAGCATTTAAGTAAAAATTTAAATACCAAATAAAAACATGTTTTCAAAAGTGAGTGTTTCAATTAGAAATGTAAAAGCTTGTTCAAATTTTAATTTGCAGACGGACTCCAAACCTTTACCAATGCATACCATTTAATTGAACACGTTATTCCCTGTCGATTGATATAATTTTTATCAGATTTTTTTCAGCAGAATTAGTGGGATTGTTTACCCCTTTTCGTCCCCTTTTCAGTCAGTGGAAATGGGCGTCAATCATTTGCCCAGAGTTCGCTGTCAAACTCTCCTCCTGAGAAAAATCATACTGTCCTTAAATGCTAATGATTAAATTCAATTGAAAACAAATGCTTTGGAAGCTTTGTTGTATATAAAATAATACTAGGTTTTGTTAGGGGAACAAACAATTTCGAATTGCTTTAACCCTTTCCGGTATGGTGGGTTAAATTCTGTCCCACTTAATATTAATCCGCAAATTCCACAATGCCACCAGTATTTTGGAATTTTTTTCTCGTTTATTATGCACTGGAAGTAAAGCTTTTACTTATTTACAAATAAATTCGTTTGTGAATCCTGGTGTCATTCAGTAATTTGAACATTTTATAAACATAAGTACTTTGTTACAGAAAGGGTTAAAGCAGTAAAATAGCAGTAGTAATCGAATAAATGAAAAATACGCTCTCAAAAAAATATTTCATTAAAAAACGTAAAAAGTACATGCAGCAAGTTGGCGGAACACCCTTGTGACTAAAAGATATTAATTGCAGCTATTTGAAGAATTTCCGTCTTTTAATTGGATAATTTCAGGAGATTTTTAGCTTAGGTTTACGAATTTTTAGTGTTTTGAGGGGGAAAAGGATATGCGTAAAAATTCCGTTTCTAATACGAAAGAATACTAAGCAGCCGCAGTTGCCGGAACACCCGCGTGATTTGACAACAATGCTGCTTTAGATTGGATGATCTCAGGTAATTGTTAAGTTAGATAGGGTATTTTTCTGTCTGTTGGGGGTATGGGATGGTAAAAAAAGGGTAAATTTTCGTATTTTAACGAAATATAATCAACGAAAAAATTCGTTCAGTTCAAGATTTTGTTTTTTAGAGTGCAATGTTGAAGATAAAATCATAATTACAATTTAAGAATAAACTTATTGGGCTAGAATTGCTCCGGACATTGATTTCAATGATTATGCAACCTGTGATAATAACATGGTTATTTGTCAGGAACCCGACAATAACGATTCGGACAATGATATTATCACTTAAGAAAACAGTCAACATACATTCGTTGATGCTCTGAATGAAATTAAAGTCGCAAAAAAATATTTAATGCAGCATGATGTTGATAATAGTGTATTTTCTCCTCTTGCGTAAAATCCAAAGAGAAATTTATTCACTTAAAAGTAAACCCAACAAATAATTTTTTTATGCATTTTATTAATGTCTCTTGGATTTTTTTGTCTTTGAAAAATTAATTGCATATTTGATCACGTATATTTATTTACATATACCTTTATAAAGGAAAAATTGCTCTATGTTATAATATCGCTTCTCATGGTTAATTGTGTTTCTTAACATTTCAACTGTCAAATTTACGTTTAGCGCGTATACTTATACCATTTCCTAGTAATTGTCTTGTATTGAAAAATTGATTGCATATTTCATTAAGTCTATTCACTTATACATTTATAAAGAAAAGAAAAAGGTCTAACTTATGATATTGCTTTTCAAGGTTAATATATTCTTTCTTTTAACATTTCAACTTTCAAATTTCCGTACAGTTTAGGAAACTGTCGCAATCTCAACATATATATATATATATATAATATACCTTTGAAATTACAAAAACTTATAAGTCCGTATAACAAAAAAGACATATTTTCTTATTTAATTATGGCATGTAATAATATTTTACATTAATTGTTATAGTAGAATATATATATACCGTCAATCGGGGTGACTTTGTTCCACCCTGTAGCGAAAGACAAAACATGTAAAAAATAAAATTTATTACAATCCAACTAATTAGTAATGCCGAATTCTGATAGATTGAAGCACTATCTTAATCATAAGATATCAAATTCACCCTTTGTAACACTTTCCAACCTAGTGGAACAAAGTTTATGACTTCGGTTTGTCTGGCCGTCTGCCGTCTGTCCGTGCTCTAACTCCCGTAAATATGCTTGGATTGCACCGAAATTTTTATATGTTATTGTCGTTTACTATAGCATGTTCCCTATTTCAACTGAAATGTGTAGCACTTATAGTTTTTTTACAGGGACAGTCAAAAGTATTCCGTTACATTACAGTCAATGGGAAATAATCGTTTCAAATGCATTTTGATGATGCTACGTCTTTTAAAACATCATAAATTATAATTATGATATATAAATTATTGATATATAATTATGAAGCGCATTAGAACATGCTTTTTGTAGAATATGAGGTGCAAAGCATTAATTATTCATTTACAGGGTCAAACAAAAGAAGTCTGTTACACATTGTTCTATGGGGAAAAATCGTTTGCGGTGTAATTTAGTGATATTTCACTATTTCAAACATAAAGAAAATTATATGCACTACTGAGGTTCACTATAAGTTGCTCTCTTGAAAGTGTGGTGCGCATTGCGTTTATTTACAGGGATACACAAAAAATATCGGTTACATGTTTTGCTGCATGTGCAATATTTGCATTCTATGCACTCTCAAAAATGGATACTCAGATTTCAAGAAATTTTCTTCGTTTTTGACGAAACGGTTTCCTGGGAAATGCTCCGATTAAATATTTCGTCAAATCGAGTAAATTTGCATCCTCAAAATTACGAAGAAATTAGTTTCGTCAAATTGTTTCTCTGAAAGTTCCAAAAAAATAAGTTGGTGGTTCCATCTATCGGAGTTTTTAGAAGCATCTTTAATTGACTAGGAGAAAAATAAGATTACTCTTCCCAAGTCTTCAAGGGGTTTGAACGCGTGACTTTTAGCTTTGCAGACAAATGCTCTGACCACTTAGCGAGAGGGACTTCGGATTTATTTGATTTTAAATGCATTTACGGGATGTTGATGTGTGTTTATATTTTTAGAAAGCACATTTTATTTTTATCGGTGCTGTTATAATGCATGTTTTAATTAATAAGGCTAGATTATTATTATGGTTTTCCTATGGTTAATAAATAATTAGAAAATGGCTTGAGATTAATATAATTTATTATAGAAATTTCCTTTGTTCAATGAATGATTAAAATATGGTCTAGCAAATTTGTTGATCAGAAATAATTAATTTTGAAGTGCATATTTTGGAGGCGAGTTTATCAATTTTAGCGGATAAGATTACTGTTTATAGAGGGGTCAGTTATACATATTTTTATATTTTCATTATATGAATATATTTCTTAAATAAAAAAGAGCTCCTAAAATTGTATTTTTTTTTTTTTTAACATTGGAAAAATGTTGATGCTTTCGGTCGAAAATGGACCAAATGACGTTCGCATTTTACTATTTTAACCGTTTTTAACGAAATTATGTAACTTCAGAAAAGTTTATCTTTGAATAGGCAATAGAAATGCATAAAATCGTTACAAAAAGGATAGACGCAAATTATCAGATATCTTAACATAGTATAAAACAAAGTCGCTTTTTCTGTCCCTATATCCCTATGTACGCTTAAATCTTTAAAACTATGCAACGGATTTTGATGCGGTTTTTTTTTAATAGATAGAGTGATTCAAGAGGAAGGTTTATATGTATAATAACATCCATTAAATAGTGGAGAAATACTGTTATTTTTTAGGTTTAAGTCGCTTTTTCTGTCCCTATATCCCTATGTACGCTTAAATCTTTAAAACTACGCAACGGATTTTGATGCGGTTTTTTTTAATAGATAGAGTGATTCAAGAGGAAGGTTTATATGTATAATAACATCCATTAAATAGTGGAGAAATACTGTTATTTTTGAGGTTTAAGTCGCTTTTTCTGTCCCTATATCCCTATGTACGCTTAAATCTTTAAAACTACGCAACGGATTTTGATGCGGTTTTTTTTAATAGATAGAGTGATTCAAGAGGAAGGTTTATATGTATAATAACATCCATTAAATAGTGGAGAAATACTGTTATTTTTGAGGTTTTTAATGTGATGTCGTAAATAATTTCATTTTTTCCGCTTATACATTGCAAACGCAGGCTGAACCCTACAAGATTTATCAAAATAATGTACTAATTATTGTACACATTAAAAAGGTCTACAGAAAACACAAAGAGATGAAGGTTTTCAAGGTTAACCCAAAGCAAAGCGAGGGAGGGCCGCTAGTAAAAAATAAAGTAGAAATTTGGTACATTCGTGTTATAGCGGCCCCCAAAGATGAAATATTTTTGTTTCTGTTTTCATTGATATATTGTAAATTTAATACTTTCGTGTACTTTTTTTTTTGAACGATTTTGTAACAAAAATAATCTGACCGGGAATGGGGAAACATTTTTGTCAAATATTTGAGATATTCCATTTCATTAAAAATCACTTAATTTTGAGACGAAATGATTGTCAAAAATGACGAAATATAGCTCAAGAATTGCGGAATCGTCAAAAGTGAGAGTTTTATTTTTGACAGCGAGGAAACAGTTTCGTCAAGATATTTGAGGATTCACGTTTCGTCAAAAACCACGTGACTCTGTGACGAAATGATTGTCAAAAATAACGAAATGAGGCCTGAGGATTGCGGAATCGTCAAAATTGAGTGTTTTATTTCTGAGAGTATGTGTGATAAGTGCGTTTTCGACTTAGGTTTGCGTTTTTAAGTTTAACTAAATTTTTTTATAGTACGTGTGTGTATAAACTCGGTTGTTCATATACAGGGCTACACAAGGGAATCCGTAAATAGTACAGACTATGGGAGTGAATTGCTTAAGGGTAGTTTTAAATTCTGTTACGGATTTTCTTGCTGGACTATAATATATTTAGTATACTAATATAAGTTTCTGGAATATAAATAAATTCATATACAGGGCTACGCAAAGAACAAGATACATTGTCGTTTACGGTTGGTAATTGCTGCGAGTGAGTTTTAAGTTGCCTTTTAGTTTAATATGTGGTGTGTACGAAAGTGTTCAGATAATATACAGGGCTGTACAAAGGATTTCGAGTGCATTTCCATCGATCAGAGAAAATTGCTAAATGTGAATATTCTAAGTGAACTAAATTTTAACATGCTATAGATAGCCACATCTATTGATCATATACAGGGCTGCACAAAATAATTCGACTACTTTTTTGACACTGGGAGATAATTTCGAAAACTGGATTTTTTAATGTGGTGTATGTTTTCTAAACTGTTTACTTACATATCTTCTTTCACCTTATTTAACGGTGAAGTTTTGTTACAGTTTTCTTGCTGAGTCGGAAAGTGTTTCATAATCTATGCTTGACGCATGATTTTTCGTTCTTGTTTTAAATTGAGTTTGGCATAATTTCACTTCCTGTTTTGTTTACCTTTCCATGCGTGATTTTACCAGGGGAAAATTTTGATTGGAAAAGTTATTTATACTTGATGCAGTAAAGTGGTAAATGCATTTTTAAATTTTTTAATATGTTTTCTGTACAAATCAATAACATTGATATATACTAATTTGATATTTTCAATTTTACATTGACTTTATTCACAACCGGTATTTTGATTGCCAATTTGGGTGACATTGTCTCGAGACAAAGTCACCACAATTTTGTTTTAATTTATTATATTGAATTTTTCTGAAACTATGAACATAAAAGCAAACATTTACTGCAACTATAAACGTTGTACTAGTATTTATACATTATTTTTTGTACATGTGCTGGTGTAATTGGTGCAATATGCCTCGTACATATAAATATCCTCTAGGTACTCGTAACTATAAAAATTATGCTGATGAATCGCTGTAGAAAGTGGTAGAGGTTGTTCTACAACATTTAGTAATCTGTAAAAAAGCTTCAGAAAAATATTAAATTCCAATCAGTACTTTTAAAGAATAACCTAAATGGTCGTTAAAAAAATTAACCCCCCAAGACGTATTTCTTCGAAAAGAAATGTGTTTTCAGTGAAATAGGTGAATATATCTAAAATTTTGTTTTCTTGATAACAATAATTTTACCATGCCTTAATTGTTTGTATATGTCTTGGATGATAGTCAGTTTTGAATTAAATATCGTTTTTCTGTTCATATATATGTATATTTCTGCAACGGTTCAAAAGTCTTAAAACTTTAATATATAATATTTTTTCAATAGGTTAATAGTCTTAAATTTTTTTTCTTTGTCTATTTTATTTAATTTTAATTAGTAATAACTTGATTAAATTTAAATTCATAAATAACTTAGCTGTTCGTATTATATCGTAAATATAACCATAATAATTAAACATATGGTTTGTTCAATTTGTCTGTTATCTTTAACTGTAGCTTAACTGTTGCATTCATTTATTTCTGATTCGCTATGAAATGCTAAGAGTACAAACTTTTTTTTTAATTTGGATTTTTTAAATATAATTTTTCATGTGTTTTTAAATGATTTTCTTATTTAATGTTTTTCCCTTTTGTACCTTTTTTTTACGCACATTCAATGCACTGTACCGGTAGGGACAAACTCTGAGTAAAAAATGCATTTTTTTCTTTTTGCGACACATGTGTGTTTTTGCCGACTGAACAATCAACATTTACTTGTAAGCTATGTTTTTCAATTTTCCATCATCATATGAAATTTGTATTCCGTTTCTGTTCCAATATATTATTTAAAATTTATTTTGTGCATTTGTTCGAGATTAAATCCCCTTTTTTAATTGTTTGGTATCATCTATCTTTAAAATGTGTTTTTTTTATTCTTTATATATTGAGATTTTCTTGCAGGTTTTATTTTTTAAGATGCTTTCTATATATGTATTTTTTACTATAACAATTCGTGAGAAATACTATTGCATGCCATCTTTAAATAAGAGATTCAAATTTGTTAGTTAATTTTAGATTTAAAAGGTATATTATTTTCTGAAATGGAATTCAGGATTTATCCATACTAAATTTCGATTATTTTCATATGGGCTGTCGCAGGTAATCAGGCAATTTGAACCTAGGACCCGAAATTTAGTATTGAGTTTTCGCAAAGCTGCCATTTGAACCCTGTTTTGAATTGTACTGATTATAATTAATATTTTGTATTTTTAGAGTAGAAAAAAACAAAAAACAAAAAACAAAAACATAATCGTCTAAATAGGTATTTATATATTCACGTGCTCATTCTAAGCCATCGAAAATGTAATTTTTTGTAACAGTATAGGAAGAGGAACCCCAAATGAATACCAGGCCCTTGGCCTCTCTTTGACTTGATAGGGCCCGAAGGCACTGACTCTTTGGCTCCTGAATCACTTTAATGAACCTGAATGACTTTAATGAATATTTAAGATAAAGCAATATAAAGTGAGATGAATTCATGACTTTGTTTTAACGTATATTGTTGATTATGCCTTTTCTATAACCCTGTCAAGCGATTAATATTTGAAAATAACCTGCTTGGGGCTTTTTAGGAACTTTATGGAGACAAAGAGACTTTTTCTTTTATGCTATTTTTAAGAGATCGGAGGTATTAAATATCAGCTTAGAGGGGTGCGTTGACTAAGATGCTATTTTGAAGGTTTCTGGATCTCACAGGTTTATCTTGTCAAACTCTAAGGGCAACAAACCTTTTTGTAGAAAGCGATATATTTATAAAATTTATGATGGATATATGAAACGCCTTATAATATTGCATCATAATCCTGTCTTAAATAAATCACTTTAATGAAAAAATGTTTGGAGAAAAAAATCGATATGCGAAATGCAAAAATATAAAATACACAATTTGTAAAAAGGATCATATATTTATGATCTATACTGTGTAATGATTATATTGTGTAATCTATGAAATTCTTCATCTACATTTTTTCAAATGTTTTTGATGTTGCATAAATAGTTTTTCTTTAATTTAAAAAGTATATATAACTTTTCATAAATTAAAAAAAAAATGTTTTCGTAGCACCAAAAGCGAATTATTACCAAATTTTATCAGTTTAAAGTTATAGATTAATAGGAACATTTAAAATGTTCCATATTTATTGCCTTTAGAAATTGCATTTTTGGAAGGGATATAATTATCATCAGAACAAAAGCATGCTCGCATAAATATATGACGTGTTTCTAGATATTTTGTTCTCTAGATTTGTTACAATTTATACTTTTGACATTATTTCATTTGAAACTAATTCATTGTCATAAAGAGTCGTGCGTTTATTATTAAACTAAAATAAGGAAAACTCTACATTTTTCACAAATCGATAAATATAATCTATTTATTTCTAAACGAAAAAAATTTGCCCTACAATTATTTTTAAATGAGGCTATACTGTATAGTAAGTATTTAAATTAAATTTTACATATTTATATTTGATAGTTATGATACTGAGCATTTTACTATAAAATTTACTAATACAAACCTGTATTACTTTGATTTTTTTTCTCGAAATATATTGTTCACTTTTGGAAGAATTAAATAACACAGGTCCCTTTTGCAGTTATTTAATTCATGTCATCCTTCCTATATGTAATAACATTCTTCAAGAATGTAAACATCAGGAATTTAGCACATTAACATTAAATCACTGACAAACATCGCTGGATAAACAGCACTCATCGCGGGGAATTTAAATTCTGCCGGTTCTGGCGTGCTTTTTGGCGGTTGACTTCTAGACATTGGCGACACTTCGTCTGGCCCTGCCAAGGTCGCAGGCAAACATACGATCGCGGGCAAAACGAGAGTAACAAGGTGCATAGAGAAATCGTCATCTTGAGCTTCACGCGATATTAATTACATAATAAACTGGCGAATCAAAACTATATCAGTATGGAGGACCATCTCCAGATGAGTGAAATGACCCATTTAAATATACCTGAAAGAGACAGGTCACGGAGTGCTTCGCCGGCCGATTCGTTAGCATCGTCGGCTACAGACATTTCTATGCTACCTATATCAGGTCGGACGAGCCACAAAAGAGATGAATTCGTAAGTACTCTTTTAATTATTAATGACTGTATTTCATTTATTTTCTCATAGATAAAAAATGACTTTTCATAAATGAAGTAGAAAATAAATGGTTATGAACAATATCCGATAGATCATATACTTTTTCTATAAAATAGGGAAATTCACACAAAATTATTGTAATTATTTCATTAGATTTTAACTGTAATTGATTGTATATGTTTTCGAGAATAGCATATGATGCTTATATAGTATAATGGAATATAATTATTTAACGTTTGTTCTAAACAAGGCAAAATTTTAAATAGAACATAGTCTTATTTGTCAAAGGTCATTGTTCATTCAAATTTACTTTCTTCATGTTTTCATCCTTCCTTCATCAATTCCTTCATTGTTGATGTTTTCTCTATTCATTAGAAAATTTATTGATAAAATGGTTATAAATAATATGTGATAAATCATATATTTTTTCAATAAAATAGGGATGTTTACAGATAATGATTGCAATTATTTCCTTACATTTTAATTATAGTTGATTATATATTTTTTGTGATTGACATTGGATGCTAATACAATATGATGGAAGATAAATATTTATTATTGCTTCTAAACAAGATACAATTTTAAATAGAACAGAATTTTATTTGTTAAAGGACATTGTTTATTCAAGTTTACTTTCTTCATGTTTCCATCTTTCATTCAAAAATTATTTCATCATTGATTTCTTCTTTCTGCATTACATATTTTTTGATAAAATTGGGATATTCATACAAAATGATTACAATTATTTCGTGAGATTTTAATTGTTGGTTGTAATTGTATTGAAATAGTTTAATTGTTGGTTGTAAATATCTTAGTGAATGTCATGGAATTTTTTTTATTGCATGGCAAATTAGAATTATTTAATTTGTTGCTTATGAAGGAAATACAATGTTTAAATAGAATATAGTAATTTGTTATTGGTCATTGTTCACTCAAGTTGATTTTCTTCAAGTTTTCTTTTTCTTTTATTAATTCTTAAATGGCATTTTCTTTTTCATTACATTTTTTTGTTGATAAAATAGTGATAATCACATAAAATAATTGCAATTGTTTCTTTTAATTTTATTATAGTTGGCTATATATCTGTTTGTGATTGCCATAGAAGGGAATTATTTATTTTTTATTTTTTTGTTTCTATAAACAAACAAAAATTTTTAAACAGAACATTATCAAATATATCCACACTTGTTGTAAATCATTGTTCATTCACGCTTTATTTCCATAATATACAGCTTTAAAATAATATAATGAAGATAAACGTCTGTAATTTTAAATGTTCTTTATTTATATGTTCTTTCACGAAACAACACTTCCACCTTCAAACTGATAAGGAATTACTGTTTAGTTAGTTTTGATTGTTCTTTGTTCACATCTTTTTAGTAAAAAAAAAAACAAAAACAAAAACAAGAACAAGGAATACACAGAAACATATCAAAAACAAAACCTCCAGAATGATACCCCCCCCCCTCCCTCGTCCATCCAGAAACACGAAAAAATAATTATTATTGTCTTTATAATTTGTCAAAGTATTTGTAAAGAATAGTTCAGATTACCAGGCAATCAAAATGTTTAATTTATTTTTTTACTTTTATTTGTTTTAAAGCGCCATTCGTAGTTTAATATTACATTTAACTGTAATAAACATAAAATTACAAATATGACATTCATTGAATAAAAAAGCCATTTCCTTCCTCTTTTCCCACAAATACATTTTTTGTCGTCTTTAATTTTATGTTTAAACAAATCTTAATGTAATGTAATTTATTGAAATATGCTAACATTTGTGATGAAATATTTTATACAAGCATTTCAAATTATGAATAGAACATAAATGTTATTACAAAAGAATATGTTGTGAAAAGGCATTTATGTTAACTTCGAACTTTTTTGTATCTTTATTTTGTACTTTAAAAATACGGGTAAATTAATATTCGGGCTTTATTTGTTTATTTTCGTGAACAACAATAACATTGTACTTAGACATATTTTGTTTATATCGTTGGTGTACAAAATAATAACGTAATATACTTTTAGGATCGTTCTAATATGTATTTAAATATTCCGTAAAAATGTATTCAATTTTTTTATTATTGAAAATGCCCAGTTTCTGCTGCATAAAAGTTTCATATCAGTAAAAAATAAAATGAAATAAACTGTATTTCAGCGCCTTATACATATCGTAACTGTATATTTTAACTATATAATGCACAGAAATATTTAATTACGTTTTAAAAATACATACTGCATGTGATTTATCAAGTGTAAAATTGTAATTACAATGAACAATTGTAGATACAATAAACTATGTAAACGAATTCAAACTGTTAACTGTACTAAAATATGGAATAGGTTTTGGATGTGACATCATCATATCTACTATATTAGATAAATTCCATTTTAACTTAATCAATATCGAAACGCTATTTAAGTCTAGAAAAATTATGCAATAATATTACACATGTATTCATAAGTGTAGTTTTTAATAACACAATTAAAAGAATAAATTCAAATGATTTTTTTTAATGGCAAATAAATAATTTTAAACCATGCGTAGTTTAGACATACATTACAAATAAAAATAAAATTGAAAAAAAGAGCACAACTATTTTAACTACGATTAAAATTTTCAAATAAAATAACGGTTCAGCTAAATGTTTAAAAAATTCCATCACATAATAATATAATCCGGTTTAATTAAATGTTTTTGAAAGTTGCAGTTCTAACATGAAAATTGTAATTTAAATGTCCATTTTCTTTCTAAACATCTAAAATGCTTAAAAAAAAATAATAGGATAGGGTAAATAGTAAGTATATGAAATCAGTAATGTGAAATTAAAAGCAGACATTCAAAATATTCCAAATATATTTAAAAATAAATAATGCAAGACTCATTTTATGTTCTAGAAAAAAAAATTGCAGACAAATAATTGGTATGATAACAAATTCAAAGATTTTTTAAAAATATTTTAAATATAATGCATTACATTAATTATATATATAAATTATTTAATATATATATATATATATATATATATATATATATATATATATATATATATATATATATATATATATATATAAATTATTTAATATATATATATATATATATATATATATATATAAATTATTTAAATATAATACATTACATTCATTAATTCAAGTTAAGAAAGTATGTTGAATAACTTATGTCAATAGTATTATTTCGAAGCTTTTGTAAAAATTGTGTATCATAAAATGTCTTTTTTGTTTCTCCTGAAATAATATTCTATTTTATCATGATAAATATTTTAGAATTTAATTTATTAACATTATTTGTAAAAGGTTTAAAAAAATATCAAATCCTCGCATAAATCTTATTTATTATTGCGACAATTATTACTAGTGACATCACCATAAACATAATAAAAAATAGTCATCATCAATGGTTTAAATTAAACATACATAAAATATATATAACTATAAATAGCACAGTCGTTAAGACTTTAAAAAAAAGCAGCCGTAAATGTCAAGTTGATCCCACTTTATTTGATGCACCGATCTGTCATTGCCTGCAAAACCAGTTTCACTGCATATAACAAAGTCACGAAGGAGATGCTCTTTCACTACAGATATTCGATTGATCTTATCCGCGTATCATTATATTCATACAACGTAACATATTGAACTCTCCACAGCTTTTTACGTAAATATTAGTACTGATCAACTGATTCTAAAAAAATCATAAATTTGAACCACTTCTGATAAATTTGTAAAAGATAAAATACAATAAATGTAACATTATTATTATTATCATCATATATTTTGTCTCTTTCCCTCAAAATAGTGTTTGTATTAAATGGTATATGTATGATAATGCTTTATATATGTATTATCAACTTTTTTTTCTGTTGATTAACGCCTGTTAATTATGCAGTATTTCTAGATGATTATTTTCATTGAATTATAATAATAACAATAAAAATAGTAACGATTTACATGGTGAATCGAGAATACATACATACATACATACATATATAATATATATTTCTACCTACTTTATCATATTTTTGAGATAAATACAGATATTTTGTTGATATTTAGAAACATAAGTACATTGAATAATGTCTATTAAACTAAAACAAACTTCGGATAAAAATTGAATAGAATATAAGTTTTTCTTTTAATCCTGTTCAAATATCACTACATTTATTACTACTTTCTAGGATATGAATTATTTTAAGAAATGGATTCGTCAATACTCTTATATATATATACACGAATATTCTCTTAATTTATTTCTTAGACTCTTTTTAATTTTACATAAAATTATTTTATTCGTTATGCGTGAAATATCGTGTAAGATACTGACAGTTTTTGAAAATGTCAGTTCTGAGGTTTTTACAAAAGAAAAAAAAAGTCAGTGTAAATATTGGTTTTGATTTAATAATTTTTTAAAGACGATATGAAGATGAATGATAGTGAATATTTAAATGAAATGAATGATAGTAAATAGAATAAATGAAAAATAATGCATAAATACTTAGAATAATAATAATACAAAAATATCTGGAATAATGATAATATATGTATATCTGGTTATATCAACAGACATTTGCACTACCATGACATAAAACGTATTAATACGAGATACCATAACACGCTGTATTTTATGCACAAAGAAAATAATAAGAAATGGAAAGCCGAAATGCAATGTTGAATTAGTCTCTTTTGATGGTGTCAAAATTTTCTGACTATTTTTTTAAAACAGAATTAAAACATAAATTACAATAATTAGAAAATATTTTAAATACATTCTACAAGTGATTTTTTGTATTTTTTAATTGGAATTTTAATAATCAGAATCCTGATTAGCATTATTACAGCATTTACTTATAGTCTGATTATTGTATCGTGTCACACATTCTCTCTCAATAAAAATAATATACATATTAAAAGGTTTTAATGTGAGGAAAATGAAACTGAGTACCTGTACATTGTTGATATAGTGTATCATTAAAGTTTATGTAATTATAATGTAGTATGAAGCGAGATAGTGTTTTGAAATACTTAATAGAAATAGGAGAGTTTAATTTTAAGCTATTATTATTTTCTTTGAATAACAAATTAATAATTTTAAATAAATATTTTTTATCAATATTGTTAAACAAATCATAAAAATCAAAACTTTTAACGTAATTTATGTTATTTAAATTTTTAATAAAAACTATTTTTAATGCAATATTTGTTGTCATATTGTATAGTGATATCATACAATTTAGCAAGTATAGTTAATAGTAAATTGCTAGTTTTATTGTTATAAGTATTACACCTAATTGCACAGTGCGGAATTTTATCGAATTTTTATTAAATTTATCTATAACTACAATATAAGAATAATGATAGTTGTGGGATTTTATTTTTAAGAGTTTATAAAAATTAAGGAGTTGTCTATTATTAATTACTGTAGTGAGATTTGTTTTTTTTAATATAGTACTTGAGTTAATTGCATTAGAAATCAGTTGTTTGTAAAAATATTTGCAAATAAATGCATAATTATACAGTGATTTGTCAACATAAGTAATAATAAATTTATTTTGTAAACTTTGAATATTACTATTTAACTGTTTTATATTTAAGTTATGATTATTATGAAAATGTTTGTAAAGTTCTATGTTTAGTTTGTTTAATATATTAAATTTCCACTCATTAAAATATTCAAGTGGTTTGTTATAGTCAAATGAAATTTTGTAAATAAAAATATCTAAATTCAGATGAAATTGTTTTAATATTGAATTAATAGTGCATTTGGAAAAAGTATAAAACTTTGTACCATAAGACATTAGCTTATGACCAGGAAAATTGTTAACAAACTTATTATACAGTACAAAAATAATGTGGACAATCATTAGAAGTTAAAGATTTGGCAAAGTTATTATAATTAAAAATACGACGCCCTAGTGTAACATTGTATTTGTAAGTTTTATGTATAGTGAAATGTTTAATAGGAAATAAATGACTGTCATTAATAATATTCTGATGATTAGTTTTATTAAGTACTAGATTGAAAAAAAAATAATTGACTATTGTTTGCTTTATTGTCTGGGTTTTTTGAAAGTTTTACATTAAGAAGAGCAGATCGATAATGAAGTAAATCAAAGAAAACATAACTAAAATGTGAAGAAAATTTAAAGATGAAAACTTTGTAATAAAGATAAAGATATTTCTTTTTTATAGAAAAAATAAGTTTTCTGATATCAAACCAACTATATGAACTGCTAACATTTACATCCAGATTTGCTAATTCTTTGCTAATGTGTTTTCTTGAAATGTATTGAGTATTTTTTTTTTTTTTTTTTACTTCTTTGCGACCTAGTAGTTTTTTTTTCTTAACTAAATGATTTAATTCAGAATAAATATTTCTATATAGGTCAAAAGTAGAATTAATATATACATGGTGTGTTCGATTAAAAACATTAGAATTCAGTCCATATGGGTAAAGAGAGTTACGCGATTTAATAAAAATTGATTCATAAAACAATCTATCATTTAAATTTTTATGCATGCTTAAAATTTTAATAGTAATATTTTGAAAGTCATGATGTTGAAAATGTAAATATTCAACATTATTTGAACAATTGTATTTGAATATCTGTTCTGTGTTGATTAATTCTAATATACACACACATATATATATATGTATATATATATATATATATATATATAGCGATATGACTTAATTTTTGGCATTAAGCTGGTGTCATATACAGAAAACAATCATTCTTTGCTTATAAATGTAGTTTCCCTGTCCTTGAAAAGGTGAATTACATTATAAGCTTCCATATGTGTTTATACTCTTCCCCCCCCCCTTTTTTTCATTTGAATTAATAATATTTCATTTATTAAGACTACATATTTTATTTTGTAATTTGACACTGCTATATGGTATAGTGATTTCATTGTGTTTGGTCAGTTTCTTATGTTTCAATGGTTAAATTTTACAATAAGTTTATATATATATATATATATAAGAAAAAAATATAATAAGGAAAGAAATATATATAAGAAAAAAAAACGAATAAAAAATATATAAATTAAAAAAAAAAAATCTAAATTTTGTGTCCTGGACCACATTAAGGGGGTAACACCAGATTGCCACCCTGAAATTTAAGAATTTTTCGAGATTTAAAAAAAAAGGAAAGAAAAATAAATGCGAAGTGTTTATAAAAATCAATTTACACTAAATTATTATACACAAAGTAGAAAACAGTATTTTTTTAAGTTGATATATAAAAAAAAAAATAGCGGTTTGACAGCTGATAGGCGGGAGCGTTTCGAAAAAACAGTTTCAAGTGGTGGACACGATAACCTAGAACAGTGTGAACCAACTGCGGCCCGCGTAGAACCAATACTTTTTACAGAAATTTTCACCTTATTCAACTACATAATTTCTGAGATTAAACAAGACAAAATTTTCGGTATAAGATTATTGGTTCCACGCGGGCCGCAGTTGGACCAAACTGACCTAAAACAATGCGAGACAGAGAATATTAGTTTGTTTAGTCCAAACGCTAGTGAAATACGTAGCCGTTTTTAAAAAATGTGCATTTTTAGTGAAATGGCACCAATTTAAAATAAAATGTTAATTTTCAGGCACAAATTTCGGCATTTAAAGTTACACAGAAAAACGAGATATTAATATTTTTAAAAAAATCCTACGTATTTCAATAGGAAAATATGTAGCCATTAGATTTAAAAGAATCAAATTGATTGATTGGTAACTGGCGGGGGTAAGAGTGTCCATCGATTTGAAAAATGCTATTAGGAAAAAAAAAAAAAAAAAAAAAAAAAAAAAAAAAAAAAAAAAAACGCTTAAAGTTTTCGTTAATGTTTACTGACTGTGACGCACTCTAGTTGTATAGCTCTAAAATTGTCCTTTTACTTTCGATATAAATTTCCAAGTAATTAAATATGATTTTCGTGTGTATAAAGAGTACTTTAAGCGATAAAAAAAATCAGGACAAGAGCAAGTAAGACTCGCACTCTGAAGTTTCTGTACCGTTATGTTATATTACCGTTACAAAAAGTTCTGTTCGTTACAATGCGTTAATTTGGCGTTAGTACTGATTATGGAAATTCATGAGTTTGTCATATAATAAATCTACATAGATTTATAAATTAATTTTCAGATTTTTTCCTTTACATGTGCTGTAAGACCTTCCTTCGTTCCAAATTTCAAGGTAGTGCGAAGGAAGGTTTTATAACACATGTAAAGGAAAAAATCCGAACATCATTAATTTATAATTTGTTTCCCCGATTATAGGAATTCACGAGTTTGTACCGTAATACATCGACATAGATTTATAAATTAATGATTTTCAGATTTTTTTCAATTTATAAGGTATTTCCGGTTGGCCTAGAACCTTGAAATTTGGTACGAAGGAAGGTCTTATAGCACATGTAAGAGACACAAAAATCCGAAAATCCTTAATTTATAGTTCAATGTCGATTTATTACATGATTTTCTATAATCGGGATTTCCAAAGCGAGACTGTAAGTTTTAGTTTTATTTTTTTTTTCCTTTTCAGGTCCAGAAACCTAAAAAACATTAAAAAAAAAAAAAAAAAAAGAATCCAAATTTTGAACAGTTTATAGTAGCGTTATCGTTTAAATACGTTACACTATCGATTTTCTTTATGAGCTCTTTATAATGACGGTTATTAGTCATCGAGTGGTTTGATTGATGGAATTTACATGGGTCGAGAAATCCTTTTCTTGAATAAAGATCGATTTTTTTTTCTTTTGGTCTCTCTTGTTCACTTATAATTATTTATTTCGTTTGGTTATTACAAGATTACATAAAGAATAAATAGTTTCAATAAAGTTCGCAAAAATAAATTAACTTCAAAATAAAATTGATTTCAGCATCTGTAAGTAGCATCGAATTAGTGGGGGGAGGGGGGGAACAGTTTAAAACTTCAAAAATAGCTATTTTTATTTTATTTTTTCATTTTCTGATAGCTAATAGTGCCTAGAATATAGTCCGAAAACGATTTTTTTTTTTAATTCGAAGTACTACAAAAGTTACAGCTACATGTTTTTCGCTGTGACAAATTGCTGCTAAACCAAACTCTAAGCTTTAAACACATTTTTCTTAAAAACGAGATTTGTTTTTACCAGTTGCTTGGATTACTCCAGAACCATTCGACTGATTTGCTTTAAATTTTAATACAAACGTTCATAACTGAATTCGGTATGGCACTACGTAGTACTTTTATTTCAGTTTTCGATTTTTTTACAAGCATTTTAAGACAAAGTTTAAGACAAAATTGATTTTTTTTTTTTCATTTGAAAATGCCGCTATTTTCAAACATATTTAAAATTTCAAAAAATCCTACGCTAAAGATTAATTGCATTACTTTTATATTTCTTTCTTTAATTTTGATGCTTCAGGAACTTGGTGCAAGCGGCTAGAAGATACTGCATTTTCAGGAGACTCTGGTTTATATGTATACCAAGGACGAAGTATGAAAAATTTTTAAATAAAAAAAATTACGAAACTCTCTCCAAACATTACTTAAAATACTTTTCTAAAGTATGACCCCTTTTTCGACGTTAAAACTGTTGACCCCCCTCATAATCTGCAACTACGTATTTACTTTGTCAATAAACTTATTTAATTTAAAAGTAAATGATTGGAAATGAGAGTAATCTCCGAAAAGGAAATTTGTCTCGCTTAATCTAACTTACATAGTCCTCGTCTAAGTACCGTTTTAATTGTTATAAAATTTCACGTCTCTAACTGCATTTATTTTACACATGTCGACAAGTGTCTTCGTCGTTTTTTTTTTTCTTCTAGGTTATTGGCTCTTGAGTAAAAGTTATCCAATGATTTAATTGATTAGATTTTTGATAGCTAATTAGCCCTTTAAACTTCCCAAGTGTAAATTGTTTTAAATGGATGAGAAAAAATTTTAACATTAAAAATAGAGTTAAAATGGATTATTAAGAACAAACAATGTTGAATTTTTAAAAATCTTTATAAAACATTAATGTGACGTTTCCAAATACTAAAAAATTATTACTAAGAGTTATTAAATACTTTTTTGTGGTAATTTAAATTTAAAACACACTGCCGCGGGCTAAAATTTAAAAAAAATGGTGATGTTTTGTTTAAATCCAAATGTAGAATTTCTTTCTGAAAATCTTCTGTTGTGAAGAAATGAAAAAAATGTTGTTAAACGTTTGATTGTCCAACTAAATAGTCTAAAAGGAAATGGCTCTGCTATCTATTGCCGTATTTAAAATCCATTTTTGAACTTTATATCATGTTTATATGTGATACAGTATTAAAATATAAAATATGCACAGTTCGCTGGAGATTATCATATGAAGTTTCCATACACTGTGAAAAAGGCAAACCTTTCTTTAATCTGGGAAAATATAATATAGCCATGAACGAAAATATATAATAACCTCTCCCGAGTTAACAGTGATTCCAAAAAACATTATTTATCTTTAAACACCCCAGAACACAGGAACGCTGAACGTAGGTTTTCGGATGCTATCAATTCTCAAGTAAATGGTATCTTCATGGTCAACAAACATATTTTACAGACAAACATGATAAATCAACAACATTAACATTAACATTAAAGTTAATATTATTTTGTTACTCTTGCATATGTAAATTTAGTGTTAAAATGCTTAATTGAGAATTAATAGCATCCTAAAAACGGATATTCTGGGTTGAGAAAACTGATTAACACGTTATAAAAACTGCTCGGAAACGTTTCTGAAAATCAATGGCAGCTAAAAGAACTTTGTTTTTATAAATTATTCTTTGAATCTCGAAAATGTATTAGTTTCTGAGTTTTCTAAAGATAAAGCACGCTTTTTGGAATCGTGGGTATCTCGAAAGATGTTATTGTATATTTTCGTTCGTGATTTTAGTATTATATTTTCGTAGATTCAGAAACATTTGTCTTCTTTTACAGTGTATATTACAATATGATATGAAGTATAAATATAGAAAAAAGTATATATTTGTATATTGGGTGATTCAAAATAAAACTGTAATGGCGACTTAGTCTTGTACAGTTGATGATAGAAACATACTTCCAATACCAAGAAGTTGTGAAATTTCTATACGGCTGGTCTTTTCCTATATATTATACTTAGAAAAAAAAATGTCCTACGTCATATAAGCAAATTTTTAAAAATTTCATTCTTTTAATACCAAAATTTACAGAGTTATAATACGGTGGATTTTATTAATTTCGTGTATTTTCTGTCATTAGAAAAGAATTTTGCATTGTAATCATAGATACGGATTTTACTTCCGATGTTCTACCATCTAAGCTACACTGTTAAAAATTTTGCGCTGGGTTGAACCAACTTTTGGTGCAGCAGTAGCTGCATCTCTAAGATGGTGAAATCTCGTTCCAACATTTGGAGCTCCGGTTGAAACGTAGCTCCAAATGTTGGAATAAGATTTCACCATCATATGGTTGCAGCTGCTGTAGCACCAAAAGATGGTCCGACATAGCATAAAATTTTTAACATTGTATCCAGGACAACTCTTGCTGATACAAATGAATGGCGGACTAGACAGCTCTGGCGTTGAATTGTGTCCGCTGGAGTTGTCTAAGATAGATTCGTTTTTTAAAGCGTTGGCAGGTTAAGCTAAAGAGTCTGACTTCGACTCCCGGTCTAGACACTTCTTCATTCAGTTGAAAAAATTCTTGTACTAACTAGGTACACTGGTAGTAAAGAATATTCTTTATTTTTCGAACGCATATTTATTTTTATAAAGTGATCATTTTTTAATTCGTGTAACCATGTGGCAAGAGACTTTGCAGTTTATTTAAGTAAAAATCATAAAAAAAATCATCTGTGTCATTAAAGCACTTAAGCATTATCTAAATATTAAAGCATGCAGTTTATACATCTAAAGTATACCTTTCAATTTCTATATAAAACAATTGTCATTTTTCTAATTGTTTTCAGTTATTTAGCCTCTAAGTAAGACAAACACCGTATATTCCGGCGTATAATGTTCTCCGGTGTGTAACGCGCACGTAGACTTTCAGACATAATTTTTCTATTTTCAGGTATATTCGCCGTATAACGCGCACTTCTGAAAAGAAGTCTTCATGAGATACATAGCAAAAAATAAAATAAAGGTTACTGTAAAGTGTAATAACTACTACTTTTCATGTAATCTGATAGCAAAAAAAAAAAAATTTTTTTAAATAATAATAATAACAATAATAATAAAAAAAAATAAAAAAATAAAAGCATGTTTATCAAATTAGAAATCATATTTCAAATGAGGATTCCCCCCCCCCCCCCTTAATTTAATCTTTCATTTTTATAACCGGCATATAATGCTCAGCTGTAATTTTCGATGAATTTTCTTGCATATTCAAAAATGCGTGTCATACACTACTATATTACGGTATATGCGATTTTAATGTTTCTTTTCATTTTAATGGTTCTTATATTACCGAACACTGCAGTATACATTAGATACTGGAGCTTTAATAGCTTGACAATTTTCACACATAAAATTTCTAAAACCATGATGAAAAAAAATCGGTATTCCCCTTTTACGAGTCATGGTAACCACAACCTTAGGCAACGTCGAAGTGTCGCGAGTCAAAAGAGAACGAGGAAGTTTTAAAAATTAAAAAAGCATCTGATTATAACAGCAAGTGTTGATTAGATATCAACACAGTCATTATTTCCCCACGAAACCAATAGATGGACCTGAACTTTACTGCGGAAATTTTTTTATGAATTACGGAGAAAAAAAAAGGAGGTGCACCATGGAAGATACATTAGGAATTGGAAGATTGAATATTTTTGAATCAGAGCAGAATTTGTAAACCACCAACAGTTAAAATATAATTTTTTCATTTCTTTTGAAACAGCCAGTATTTTTAGCATCAGCATTTTTTGGTAGAATTTAGATTTTGTATTTTTGCACTCAGATTTTTTTGTAAAAAGAAGGTAGTGAATATTTTTCAAATTAGAAAATAAAACTTAATTATACTAATATTCTGTTACAACTTCATTATATTACCTGGCAAAGGAATTGGCAATTGAAGAAAGACGGACAACCAGCGTAAGTTCACCTTTTTTTTCTATAAGCAATGCATAGAAAAGCTTATTTTCTTCTTAGAAAGTAAAAGCGCGGGCTTTTCACAGAAGCTTATAAAAACTCAATGGACCAACTGCTATTGTAGTCGTTTGACTTAAAGAAATATTCAAGAAAGAATGCTACTAACATGCAATTAGTGCTAGTTTCAAAATGTCTAACTGCCTATTTAATCCCTATAAGAAGCCAGTGTGAGTAATTTTGTTTACTGTCAGATAAAATCCATAATGCGGATTTAATATTAAGAAACCCCTATTTAAAAATAGTGTCGCGTTTCTTAGCGGTTGGTTCCATATGCATTTTTTAACAAATTGCACTTATAATTGTTTGTGCTCACCTGTACAAAGGTTAGATTTTCACAATATAAATTGGGCAAGATTATTTTACCCAGCTATAAAATTTTTAGAACTGTAGTAAAATAGCTTACGTTTGAAAAATTTAATTAAAAAATGCATTCAAATTGAAATGAAATATACTAATATTTTGTAAAATAGTCTGTACAACTTAAAAACATATTAGAAATAATGAAATCTAAAAAAATAAAAAGAGACACATTATCTGTCCAAAAAATTGACAGCTGAAGAAAGACGGACAACCAGTGTAAGTTCACTTTTTATCTATAAGCAATGCAAAGAAAGGCTTATTTTCTTCTTAGAAAATAAAAACTCCGGCTTTTCACACAAGCTTATAAAAGCTCATTGGACCAATTGCATGCTATTACAGTCGTTTGATTTAAAGAAAAAATCAATCACGGATGCTATTAACATGCAATTAATGCTAGTTTCAAAATGTCAAACTGCCTATTTAATCCCTATAAGAAACAGTTTGAGTAATTTTGCTTACTGGCAGAGAAAATCAATAAAACAGAGCAAAGACTCTCCTTTTTGAAAAGGTTGTCGCGTTTATAGCGGTTGGCCCATACACATATTTTAATAAATTATACTTACAATTGTTTGTGTTCACCTGCACAAAAGCTAGAATTTCACGATGTATATTGGACAAGATTATTTTTCTCTGCTATTAAAATTTTAGAACTGTAGTAAAATGGCTTTCGTTTGAAAAAAATAATTAAAACTGAAACGCAGACGTTTTGGTTTGTTACATAATTTACTCATGCTTTGAGTAAAATATCTCGAGCATAATAAAATTAAGTAAAATGTGTTAATGTTTTCGGAAATATCAATTTTTACTTTGAAAAACTCAAATTTCTCATTAAAGTTTTATGAGATTTAAAAATATGCATTCAAATTGAAGTGAGACAATCTATTGTAAAATGTTTCGTTCAACTTGAAAAACATATTAAAAATTTTGAAAATAAAAAAAAATAAAGAGATATTTATCAAAGAAATTGGCAGTTGAAGAAAGACGGCCAACCAGTGTAAGTTCACTTTTTAACACTTTCCAACCTAGTTGAAAAGTGTTTGACTTCGGTTTGTCTGCCGTATGGCCGTCTGTCCGTGCTCTAACTCCCGTAAATATGCTCGGATTGCCCTGCAATTTTTATATGTTATTGTCGTTATCTATAGAATGTTTCCTATTTCAATTGAAGTGTGTAGCACTTATAGTTTTTTTACAGGGACACTCAAAAGAATTCCGTTACATTACGGTCTATGGGGAAAAATCATTTGCGGTTTATTTTAATGATGTTACACAATTTCAAACACATTGTAATTGATATATATCACTAAGGTGCATTACCAAAAGCTTAATATGGAATAGGGTGTGCATAGCACTTATAGTTACTTTACAGGGACAGTCAAAAGAATTCCGTTACATTACGTCTATAGAGAAAAATCGTTTGCTGTTTAATTAAATAATGTTTCACTATTTTAAACGCATTGAAATTGATATATATATCACTAAGGTGCATTACAAGAGGCTTACTACAGAATATTGTGTGTATAGCAGTCATCGTTCACTTACAGGGACACACAAAAGCATTCTCTACTGTCTGTTAAAAATAATTTCTGGAAGTGCGTTTTCAGTTGCTGAACGCGATTTTAAATTTAACTCACTTTTTGTCTGTTACTTGGTGTGTATAAATTCTGTAGATCATATACAGGGCAGCACAAAAGTTCGCGAACACATTTCCGTTTATTGACAGAAACTCCAGAAGGAGAATTTTAAACTGTGCTACGCGTTTCCTAACTAAACTAAAATGTAGCATCCTATGTAGTACATATACAAATCTATAGATCATATACAGGGCTGAATAAAAGTATTCGGATATTTTTCCGAATATTGTATATGTTGGAAATATATGTTTGAAATTCCTGAAATTGCGTTTTTAAATATGTTATGCGTTTTCCAAATTGTTTACTTAGATTAAAGTAAAAATAAAATACAACGTTAAAACACCAGTATAATTGAATCTACAGTATACCAGTTTCGGTAGCATATAGCATACCCTCCTCAGTGCTGAAGAAAATGGAAATTTGCTCATATATATAGAAATGATAGAGGATTCAAGTGACAAGTTTATTAACCAATAGGAAAACGGAGGGTTCCAGGCAAACAGCCAATAGGAAAATAGATAGGAAATGGAATAATGGAGTATTCAAGTGACAGATTTATTAGCCAATAGGAAAACGGAGGGTTCTAGGCAACATCCAATAGGAAAATGGATAGCAAATTGAAACGCTATGTTTTGAAATAGTTAGTCTTAAATTTCGTATTAAAGAACATAAACAACATATTGAAAAACAAGAAATCAAAAAATCCTCTATTGCAAAACATTGCTGGGAGATGAATCACGTTTTCGACTTCAGTTCTGTTAAAATAATATCTAAACCTACTTCTGTACACTAACTTAATTTCCTTGAAGCATTCCATATTCATAAAAATCTTGGAAATCTTGTTAATTGTGAATTTGCTATTCCACCATTATCAGACTGCTGGAAATATTACATTAAAACCAATTTTTCTTAACTTTTTAAACTATTTCTCAACATAGCGTTTCAATTTCCTATCGATTTTCCTATTGGATGTTGCCTAGAACCCTCCGTTTTCCTATTGGCTAATAAATCTGTCACTTGAATCCTCCATTATTCCATTTCCTATCTATTTTCCTATTGGCTGTTTGCCTGGAACCCTCCGTTTTCCTATTGGTTAATAAACTTGTCACTTGAATCCTCTATCATTTCTATATATATGAGCAAATTTCCATTTTCTTCAGCACTGAGGAGGGTATGCTATATGCTACCGAAACCGGTATGCTGTAGATTCAATTATACTGGTGTTTTAACGTTGTATTTTATTTTTACTTTAATTATATCGCACCAAGCTCCAAATTAATATTTATTGTTTACTTAGATGTTATTTTTCAGCTTATTAAACGGTACTGATTTGTAAAATTTTGTAAATTATTTTGGAAGCGTTGGAAAGTGTTACATAATCTATGCTTGACGCATGATTTTTCGTTCTTGTTATCTATAAGCTTATTTTCTTCTTAGAAAGTAAAAGCGTGGGCTTTTCACATACGCTTATGAACAACTGTTATTATGGTCGTTTGACTTAAAGAAAAATTCAAGCAAGAATGCTATTAACATGCAATTAGTGCTAGTTTCAAAATGTCAAACAGCCTATTTAATCTCTATAAGAAAGTAGTGAGTAATTTTGCTTACTGACAGAGAAAATCAATAAAATAGAGCAGACTCTTCTTTTTGAAAAGGTTGTCGCGTTTCTAGGGGTTGGACCATTATGCATTTTCTAACAAATTGCACTTACGTTTATTTGTGTTCACCTGCACAAATGCTAGAATTTCACGATATATATTGGACAAGAGTATTTTACTCTGCTATTAAAATTTCAGAACTGTAGTAAAATAGCTTTCGTTTGAAAATTTTAATTAAAACTGAAACGCAGTCATTCTGGTATGTCGTATAATTATCTCGTGCTCTGATTAAAATATTTTGAATTTATGATAAAATAAAGTAAAATGCCTTAATATGTTCAGAAATATCATTTCTGACTTTTAAGAACGCGAATTTTTTATTAAATTTTATGAGATTTTAAAGAAATGCGTTCAACTTGAAGTAAAATAATCTGTTGTAAAAGCTTTCGTTCAATTTGAGAAACATATAAAATTTCTTTTTAAACTAAAAAATTAAAAAGAGACATATTGGTGTCATAATTAGTAAACTAGCGTTAAATATTTTTTAAACGTAAATTAGCTTTGAACTATTATGTATAATTAATGCCAATATAAAAGATAATGATTAAAAGAATAACTAAATGATGCGATATATTTATTGATAGATTTTAAAGACAATTACGCTTATATATATGCGTTGACTGATTTAATTAAATAAACATTCTTCTTCCTCTAATGTTAGCTTTTAATCTTTAATTGATTATTAAATACTCGTCATGTTCCACAATACCTAATTTAATTATCATTCGTTTTTGTCAAGCTGTCACATAATTAGCACGTTTAGAGGTTTTTAATTATTTATATTCATAAATATATATTTATTTATTTTTACTAGTATTATTGCAAAATACGAAGATGCTGAATTTAGATATATGTTACCGCTGAATTACAACAAAGAAATTCTCAACATTGCTGTTTATGTAATAATCTGAAGATGTAATATCGATCTGTGATTTTGAGTGCAAACTGTGGTGGAAAACTGCTTGGTAATGGATTCGGCTTATAATTGAAGAATCTAATTTTATATTCCTTATAAAAAATATTTTGGGGAGGAATTAAAACTGCATAAATGTATATTCATAAAAGCATGAAATGAAGAGATGTTATTCATGAATTTTATATTATGTCGTTTTAATTTTTTGCAAAGGGAGAAAGTAAAAACATAATAAAAAGTATGAATAGAAAAGGCTTTAAGAATAATAAATGACTCATAAGATTGCCATTTTGAAGAAATTTTAATGCTCAAAAATTTAATGTTTATATTGAAAAGCTTTTTAAATTTTAAATTATGTGTAAAAGCACTCTGATTAAGGGTATGGAAAAGATGAAATAGTTATCAAACAAAGAGATTTTTCATTGATTAAGTCAGCTATAAAAACAGGATTAGAAAAAAAAAAGAGTAAAAAAATTTCATTGAAAATTTTGAAATTTATCTGGAAATTTTGTATTTTTTATTTCATAAATCTTTGAAAATCGTCCAACTTCTTAATAGGATTATCCAATAATCACGCACGTATAACAGATAGAAAAGGAAGGAAAAAAATCGATTTTTTTCTTCCTTTTTTTAAAGCAGACTACAGTGATATTTCTCTTAATGCATCTTGCTCGTTTAACTGAAAATCATTCGACCGTTACTGTTGCTATCATGAAATTAACATCAGCAACGACTTAGTTGTTATAGTATACTTGCTTAGAGTACGGTAATTTCGTAGCCGAAGTTTTCGGATTACTGTTCTGCGCAGTGTCGCCAGTCCGATACTTTTTTTTTTTTAATTCAGATTTCTTGATTGCTACAGCTTTTAGGTAGATTTCGTAAGAAATACTACCTATTACACTCTCCCCTAAGTTGGAATTTTTGAAAAATGTTTGCAGATCTACGCCGATCATGACTCCCAGAACCCAAAACCACCCTCAGTTCAAAACTTTATCTATCTATCTATCTATCTATGTCACTTTTTTATGGACACGATAACTCGAATAATTCTTCACAAATCTCTTCCAAACTGATACATGAAATCAAGGAGCATAAAATTTCGGTCAAGTTCGTTAATGGGCAAAATCGAACCAAGAGGTGGGGGGGGGGGGAATGGGGGGCTTTTTGTGAAAACAGAAAAAAACCCATAACGTCTTAATTATGATACGTATCGAATCCGTTTAAAGTTATTATTACTTCGAAGAAAAGGGCCGAAAATTTATGTATAACAGATTTTTGATATCATTAAAAATGGCTCCAAGGGGGGGGGGGCAAGGGGGGTTTTAGAAGAAAAAAATTCATAACTTCGTCAATTTACAAGATATCAAATCCGCTTAAATTTCTTATAAATCCTCTTACTATTATCTAAAACTTTTATATTGACAATTTTTTTTATAGGACCAATCCTTATAGCAAAAAAAAAAAAAAATCCCTGCCGTTATGGAACCCAACTGCGGCATCATGGCAAAAAGGTCATTTCTTCAGCAATTCCCAACAAACAGACGCCCCACGGTCTGCGTCTTCGAAATCTACCTGCGCCTGTAGGCCGAGCCGTCAGGGATTTTTTTTTAAATAGCATAATTCCCTTTATTTAGTCTGTCATTAAATAAGACAAATATTACTAATTTAAAAAAGAGATGAATTTGAAAAAAAGTAGTGAACTAGCAACACTGGTTCTCTGAAACCTTAGCAGAGTGACTATATAAAAATTTTACGGTTTCTCTTGGACGAAAAAAATGAAATGAAATAATAATAATAAAATAAATAAATAAACTCTCTTTAGAAATATTTCCCTGAAGAAATTATCTTCATGGCAGTATAATTGTTGACTGATGTAACTCTATTTCAGGTCATATTCATAGCTATCAAATAAAAAGATGTTTCATTGATTAAGTCAGCTATAAAAACAGGGTTAGAAACAGCTACATAATCTGGTAAAAATACAGTCAAAACTTAGAAATTTGAGGGGAAATATATATATATTTTGATATTCAGAGCTGTCGACCCTCCGGATTTTTGGGTACCTTTATTTGCGAATAGAAATATTATCTTTATTTAATTCAGAAATTCTGCGATTAAATAAAACAAATATTAATTACTATTTGAAAACAGCTATACTAAAAAATACGGAGGGATGGCAATTCTGGATATTAAATAAATCATTTTCGAAGCGTTTTGATAGGATTTTTCAACAATCATATACTATAAATGATATTTAAATGAGAAAATCTATTGTTTTTGTAGCAAAGTAAGAGGAAATTCATCTTCGTGCATTATGCTCGTTTAACTGGTGATCATTCAACCGTTACTATTGCTAATGACAATAAAAAGAGTAATGACTTAACTTAGTTGTTCATTTCGAACAGAATCTGTTCGTTGCATTTCGAATCTGTTTTCTAAAAATATGGTGATAGTGTAGCGGAAGTTTTCGGTGTGATTTTGTGTAGTTCCAGGGTAGTTACTGTATAAATATTTTAAAGTTTCGTTTGGTCAAAAAAAAAAAGGGATAACAATGCATAAAGTTAAAAAATTTTGTCCGTTTTATGTTAACACATGTAACAGGCTTTAAATCTTGAATGTAATATTTCAAGATGATAGAAGCAGTAGTATTCTTTTCAATTATAAGTATTGTGGAATTTAAAATATGCTATAATAATGCATATAAGGAAAAAAAACGGTCGATAAGAGTATGAAAGTGGTCCATTTAAATAGGGAACAGTTTCTTGCAATATTTTTTATTATAATATTTTATACTTTTTATTATATCTTTTCAATATTATATAATATTTAGGTCCACTGCAATTATTAAACAAATCACTTTTGTATCCAAACTTGAGTACTTTTACAATTTTTGCTACATTTTTTTCCATTTTATCTATTTATTACACACAAGGCAGACAAAATCTATTTGAATTTGACATATGTTTACATTAGGTATAAGGATTTATAAAACATTAAAATAAAACTTTTTCTCCATTTTGCTCATACGTGAAAAAAAAAAAAAAAAACTTTTTCGTTTACAAGATAAATTAAGTTTATTATATATATATATATATATATATATATATATATATATAGATAGATAGATAGATAGATAGATAGATATTATAATTCTTTTATAGTTATGTATAATTATGTTTTTGTAATATCATTAAATAAATTATATTTCTGTAAGTTCAATAACTAAAATATTTAAAAATAGTCCCAATTTATGTTAATCGAACTCGGTATCCTTTGAACTATTATATTTAATTGAATATTTTATATCATTTTGACTTTAAATGGTGTTATGAAGGAAAGTGATTCAATCAAGAGGAAATTCAACTTATGAGGTATAATTTGTAAAATTTAATAAAATTTTAAAGCTATATTTCTTCTATAATTTTGAATGTTTTGAAACATTTTTGCCTACTTTTCTAATACATTATCTGTTCAAAAGTATCCGGACACTTTCTATTTTAGACATTTTATCAAAAATCTAGATAAAATTTGAATAATAATTGTTCTTTAACTTCAGGGATATAAAGAATGAATTTGGTCTCATATTTTTCAGTGAAGATTTATTCAGGAAGGCAATTCGGGGACCAACAAAAAATTGAACAGAAAAAAAAAAAAAAAACATTGCGATCATAATGTATCATACATCTGTAGCTGTAGCAAATGGTTATAGAGATCATTTGTTCAAAAATTAGCGCGTATACGCATGAACATATAAACATTTATTTTTTAAATTCCAAAAAATTCTGCAAGGTTTTCAACCAAACTGAACGCTATTTTTAGTGCTGGGAAAAACATTATACTGTAATTAGAAAATTAATATATAGAATGTTTAATAAAATATAAGCATTTGAATAAAATGGTTTTTAGCTGCGCATGCTCGAATAATAGATTTTCTTCTTTCATAATTTAGTAGGACAAAAAGGACAACTTATATGAAAAACCGGTCAAATATCTTTAAAATTCAGAGAGGTTATCGGTGATGAAGTAGGATATATTTCCGTTACTTTCAAAAAATGACTTGATGATAAGGGATTTTCTACAAATTGCTATTTTCATCATAATTTACAGGATAATTACACTGAATTACATAAAATTTATTAATGCTCTAAATCCACATACATATTTATAAATTAAGAAAAATACATCACATAAATATAATTTTATAAATTACATTATTTTATGTCATGTAAATTGTAGCTGTGGATAATCTTTTATAATCAAGTTAGTTTTAGAAGATAACTAAAATTTAGCTCACACTACATTGCCAATAACTTCCTGAAATTTTACGATATTTGATTGGCCTTTTTATATAAATCATCCTATATAGTTGACTACTAATAAGGTATCGAATACTATCTTCACAGAAAGAACACAAATTATATCTTTCTTGCATGCGCAGTTAAAATTATTTCATACAAATGCTGAGAAATAATAAAATTTTCATTATATTCATTTTTTAATTGCAATGTAATACTTCTCCAGTAATTCGTCAAATTTTCTGAGAATGGCATTAAATTTAAAAAACAAAAAACAAAAAAACGAAACAAAACAAAACATGCGAATACATTTTTTAATTTTTAAAAGAAATGTTTATATCTGCATGCATATTCGTGATGTTATCACATAAATGCATACACATGTTGTACAGGATCTATATAAATATTTGTTATATTTCGAGCTTTTCATGATACAGTGCGATCGCAGATATTCTTTTTTTTTTCAATTTGTTGTTGATCCCCTTATTGTTCTCGTGACTGAAAAATATAAAATCAAATATACCCTTTACATCTCCAAAGTTCAGGTGCACTTCGTTGAGTATTTCTCTAGATTTTTCAAAAAAGTCTAGAATTGAAAGTTTCTGGATATTTTTGACCAGATAGTGTAAGTGTGCTTTATAACTGTCAGGATCAGACATTGGAAAAGTAAATTAGTTTAAGAAAAAATAAACAAAATATCAGGACATAAGTAAAAATACAGTAAGAATGACTATTTACCTTTTTTTAATAAATTGTTTTTATTACTAAAAATCCAATCCTTCATTTTATCAAATGTTCTTTAACCCTCCAACGCTCATTGTCAATTCCAGATGACATCTCTTTGAAAGGACCTCTAGGATTATATTTTAAGTGAATATGTACCGTGGTGCCTTTATCGAGACTTATAAGAGTTTAGCTAATCATAGAAAAAAGTCCCACACCTCTCGGATTTCCTGATACGATGCTACCACCTTCCCAAATTTTGTACCTCCTCCAAACAAACAAATAATCAAGTAATTGAGTTGGTCTTCTTTTTTTGGGATAAAAATGTCTCTCTCTCTCTTTTTGCCTGAATGTTAAAGTTAACTAAATGTTGAACTGATATTTGTAGGATTTCAAATGTTGGATTAATTTTTGTTGCTGTGATACGATCTTGAATTTGTGTGCCATTTACTTGACAACATGCACTTTTTGTTAAAATTTGTTTTTTATTATTTTTTTAGAGAAAACAGTACAATACAACCAATTAATTTGAAAAAAAATGAGCGATGAAGT
Organism: Maratus michaelseni; assembly: GCA_963931845.1. NCBI lineage: Eukaryota > Metazoa > Arthropoda > Arachnida > Araneae > Salticidae > Maratus > Maratus michaelseni. The sequence goes on along the minus strand of OZ007586.1, from coordinate 436,871,209 downwards.
GTTAAGGATCGTCCATTAAAAATGGCGAGTCATTTGAAAAGTTCATGTTCAAGTTTTGTCACTTTGAACATACTGATATATTGAAAAAATATAAAGAAAAATGAATTAAAAGATTGAATCCCTATATCATTTAAAGATAAATAAATACAGTAAAAGGCCTTTTTCGCATAATTTGAATTATCGAACATAGAAAATTGATATTTTTTTTATTTATCACAAAATAAAGGGTTTCGAACCGAGTTCCCTTAAGCCAAGTAATAACTATTATATATTAATTATTTTACGTTATTTAAATAATTTTTCATTTGATATTATTAGTTAATAATTATTCTATGACAGGGAACCTTTTCATATCAGCGTGCTAAATTTTTTCAAAGGAGATTTTAAGTGACCATGACGTGCCAACAACCAAAAATAAATTAATTAATTAAAGCATCAAAATTACTTGAATTTTTGTTTATTAGGATTAAAAAATATGTGGGTAACATACATGTAGGTGTTACACTTTAATAATTATAGTATTAATTATATAGTAGAAAGTAATAAAAAAGTAAATGCTATTTCTCTTATTGCATCTTAGGTGCCAAGTACGGGATCATACCTAGTTACTTTTAAAAGTATGCACATTGAACTGGATCATTTGACAAGTGATTTCTATTTGATATTTCATATGAATCATTTCCAAAAATAATGATTCGCAGACATAAATAGAGAGAAAATTCGTCAAAATGGCAACTTTCATGTGAAGTCATCATTATTTCATCATATAGACATTTTTGCTTATATTGCCTGATGATACTTCTTTTCGATATTCTCCAAAATCTGCTCTTTCCATACCTGCCAATCTTCCGTTTTTTTTTCAAGTTCTAAAAATATAATTCGAAGCAGCATTTTTTTTAAATGAAGTGTTTCTTGTTTTAATGTGGTTATTTAATGATACCTTTTGTTAAATATAATTTCTGGTTTTATTTAATTTGAAAAAAGAAAAAATCTCGGAAGGTTATTGGCAGATATGTGTGAATGTGATAAATTATTGAGCACATATTGAAATAAATTGAAATTCAGTAAGTTGCATTGCAATTTATTTAATTTCAGAAAAAAAATCTCAGCTTGTTAAAATTTCGTGTATTTTGTTATAGAACCTCAATCAACGCCGTTCCAAAAGTAATCTGTTGCGTGCCACTTATCGCACGCGTGTCATAGGATCGTCTTCTCTGTCCTATGATATAGTACTTTAAAATTTACACGAATGTCACAGCGGCCACTTTTATGGTCTTATCGGCCCCGCTGCTTTGACAGCTGTGTAATTTTTTTTTCTTCATAGTTTTAATTGCTTTTCTGGAAACTATGGCATTAAACCAAATCCAATATTTAAATTTGTTTACTACTTATATTACTATTGACAATACATAAAAGACTGAAGCGAAAATAAAATAGGATATTTAGGGCAAAAAATAATTTAACAATTTAAAATTATCTGTTAATTTTTTTTTAAAACTTTCATTTAATAATAACGAAAAGTAAATTTTAATCATCATCATTATCATCATCATTATTAATATTATTATGCTAATATAAATAATTGGTACTGAGTCCTCTTAGTAAAAAATAACTCAAATCCTTTTTTGCGTAAGGGAAATTCAGAAATTTCTACGTATTCATCCCTCTTGAGACGGACAGAGGCTCGAACCAATGAACTTTTTTTGTGGGTATAAGATTATCAAAAGTAATTTTGAGATGTTAAAATTTAATAAATACTATTTACAACTCCCTTTTGTTTAAATTTTGATTATTAGTAAATTAGATGGCAACTAAATAGACCCAAAGAAAACGATTCAACAATATTAAATCGCGTGATCTCAGTAGCCAAATGACATAACCATTTTTTGAAATTACACGTCGGTAAAAACCAGAAAGCATTAGAACAATGTTTTTGTGTGTTGTGTGTTCAACCATATTGATGAAAGCTAAAAAAGAAAAAAAAGAGAGAGAGAAAGAAGGGAAAAGAAACGCTAAATTCTACCAAGTTCACGAAAGAAACAGCTCCATTGAGCATTTTTGAATAATGTTTAGAACTGCTTATTGCCAGCATCGTATAACACCGTTAAACAACTTTCTTTTGAACTGTTTGATTGACGTAGAACATATTAATAATCAAAATTTAAAATACAAAAAAATTATAATAATTATATTTGATTAAAATTATAAATTATTTGATTAATTATAATAATTGCATATAATAATTTTATTGGATTCAAATTTATTACCACAAAGGTACTTTTGGCCAAGTCTTTATTAGGCCGATAAAGTCAAATGCTTGCACTTTATTATTCATTTATCACCACTTATTATTCAACTTATGTGGTAGTTTATTCTGTAACCAGATGTGAGGCTTCATTCTCATTTATTTATTTATTTGTTTGTTTATTACATTTGTCACTACTATAATTTATTATTTTCACCTATACTTCTAGTATATTTTTCCCCATCATTAATGTTTATCGTACAATTTCTTAAAGAATAAATGATTTACGAATTAAATACCGTGAGTTAGATGTAAAATAAAATCACAATCTCAACGCACGTATATATATATATATATATATATATATATATATATATATATATATATATACATATGCAGAATTGTATAAATAAAATAATAAATTCAATGCATATTATTAAATTTTTATTCAGGGAGAATACGATGAAAAAACAAATTTGATATATTTTTCACAGTTTGATTGTTTTTTCCTTAATTTTGTTTTAGGATAGGAAAAATAAAATCACAAAATTAAGCTACATTTTCAATAGAAACTCAATGTGTAACCTCTAAACATTTAAAAAGCTAAATCGTTTAAAATCGCTCTCTAAATCTTTTTGGCTAAATAAAAACATTAAAGGAAAGGATTTAAGCAAAGCTAAAATTCCCAGTTGCCGGCGAGAATCAAATAAAACAAAGTAATACATATTGTGACTCACGTTCAAATGTCTGACATCGTTTTTCACTATAAATAGCCCAAAAACTTTACGGCAGAGCAGGGATGAATAATAAGCCAATCGATGAAGTGCTAAGCTTTCCAACCGCTTTCTGCAGCAAATGGAATCGGTTGGTAAAGGATTAAAAACCTTCAAATAAACAACTAACAGGCTTAAAACAGAAAACTAATCTCGAGATTTTACAATGAATCTTGTTTGCTAATTACTTAAGAGTGAAAAGTGTTTTATTAAGTATAAGATATTTTTTTCGCGTACGATTCTTATATAAAGGATTTTTTAAGCAGAGATAATTTACTATCAAGTAAAAACTATTTAGGTTATTACAGTGAGAATATCTATAGCCCTGAGAATATATATAAGGTGGGGAATTACATCATTCTACTCGCCACAAGTGAGTGGATTTTCTGATTGGATGAGTGAAATTTTTAGGCACTCTTAAAACCTACAGGGTAGAAAATATACCAAAAAGTTTATATTTTTACTTGATAGCCATATTTTGCAACTTTCCCAATTGCTAAAATCTAAACATAGCACCAAGTTCTATTCTAAACTAAACTTTCTCTATTGTACATATTTCTTAAGTTAAAAAAAAGAAAGATTGAAAAAAAAAAAAAAAGAAAATGTTAGTACGAAAATGCATTGCAGTAATGAATTATTTTTTAAGTCGTGTAAATTTTGTCATAACTTTTTTCCCTCTATGTTGTATCTAGCTGGCTGGTAAAATAAATTCTTGGTTGGCAAGATATTCTGAAAATTCCCCACCACTGAGGGCGAATGATACATCTAAGTCAAAACTTTCTTGGAGGGGGGGAAGGGGTGGCTGATGCCGGGGCCATCATTTAAGTAAAAAATTGGAGAAGGGTTGTATAACTTTTTTTTAATGGTACCTTCAGGATGCACAATTTCTCCTTGAAACATCACAAAATAGGCATTTTTTGTATTAAATACATTGAATCTGTCTTATTTCTAAAGGAAGACCAAGGATCCAGTTTTTTTGGAAGTGCCTGGTTCCAAGGACCTAGGATTTCAAAAGCCCATCGACATCATTGGAGGGGGGGAGGGCTCAAAGTTCTCTTTGAAAGGGGCCGAAATGTTTTTGATCTTGTGCGCACAACTGAGAGGCAATTGATACATTTTTTTTTTTTTAAATCTGACCTGTGAACCTGTGATTACAGATACTCTCTGAAATATCAAATTCCATGAAGGGTGATCCAGGGGAATTTCCTTCCTGGAATAATAATGTTAAATTGCATCTTATCTTAAAAAATATATATAACTATTAAGCACATTCATACGATGACATAATTATATTTTCAACGGACGTTCTAAAAAACCCCTTCATCTAGTTATCATTATCAATTTTATTTAGCTCTATCTTAATTTTGTTATCATTATCACATGTGAATGGATTAACTGTGTAATATATTATTAATTTTTTTTTCAAGAGCCAAGTGTAAACATATATTAACAAAAAACAGACAAACCGAAATTTATTTAAATTTTTTTTACGAAAGTCTATATTATAAAGCAAAAGCATGTCCATGAATAACGCTGACGTCATATCGACGGGACGGGGGCAACAATTTAAGCAATCTGTAAAAATCGCATAATTTAAAATTTCACGATGTCGAATAGGGAATCAAATGCAATTTATTTGAAAACTGGGCATAATCCTATTTGATTCCACCACTTGGCGGTTTTTAAAGAAAATGCCAATTTGGCGATTTCTTAATTGTTTGTTTACATTCATAATACTGTAACCCCATTCAACAAATGGAATAATGCTACCATTCCGGATTTTTAACTATTTAGAGATGGGGAAATTAATGGATTTAGAGATAAAAACATCATTTAAGAATGAAATGCTAAGATTAATTTAAGAATTTAAATGAAGACATTAAATTAAACCACAAAGAAATAGATTTTTCTACATATTGCATTTATGAATAAAATATAAATATTTTATTTCAAAAATTTATTAAGATGCATATAAAACAATAATAATAAGTAGTATGCACATTTCTTCAATATTACGTAAATGTTAACAATAATTTCAAAGTTAAGAAAAAACTAAAATACAATAAATTTGGTAATACCAAGATCAATTTAACGCCTGTATGAGCGGTTTGCGTACCTGAAAACAATAACAACAACAAAACATTACTGGATTCAGCAACTTCCTTTTAATAATAAGCCAATGGATGAAATGCTAAGTTTCCCAACAGGTTTCTTCAGCAGATAGAATCGGTTGCTAAAGAATTAAAAAGCTTCAAATCAGCAATTAACAGGCTTAAAAGTGACAACTAAATTCGGGATTTTACGAATAATCTTGTTTGCTAATTACTTAAGAGTGAAAAATTGTTTTATTAAGTAAGATAAACCCTATTTATTGTGTGTGTACAATTCGTATGTAAGGAAGTTTTTAAGTAGAGGTTAATTTACTAAGTAAGAAACAAAAGCTATTGGAATATAAAATTAAATAACTGAATAATAAAATGAAATTTGATTTTAGCTAAAAATTTATGAAGATAAAACAGTTTGATACGATAAAGAATGCTTGTTTTCAATGGACTTTGTAAACCGAATCCTAACACCTTTTTTTCTTTTTCATTATTTTTATAGGGTACTACATGGTAATACACCGGAATAACATATTACAATTTCATGAAGACACGATAATTTTTGCAGAAATTAACAAAAGTTAGACAAACAAATCGAAATTTAAAAATCTTTCAGCTACTACATTGTTTTCAGCAACATTTGAATAACAGTAATATGTAATCAGAAGAAAATAAATTGTTTCTTAGTAGAAAAGCGTTAATAATTATTTTAAAAGTAAATGATATTTAAAAGTAAATATGATATATATCCCCTAAAAGCATTATTTTATCTTTATCAAATTTAAGAAAAAAGTCTTTAGTGGTCCATGATAGTGCTTTATTGAGCGAAAGTGAAGGAAAAGAGAACGTTTTTAATTAAGCTTAATAAAATTGTGCTATTTCAATTTAAAACAATGGAGACTATGAAAAATCCTTTATAATGCTTGAAATGAATTTAAAATAATGATAATCTGGAATTAATTTCCATATATAGAGAGAAAGTATTGTTTTTTAAAATGCATAGCATGGTGTTTCAAATAAATAAACTGTTTGATTCTAGAAGAGTCAAGTAATATATAATATATATATACACGAAAAAGGCACGAAAACATCGTAGATCGCGCCCTGAAAAAATTAAAAAATAGGCTTATGAAATGAAAAGAAATATTCAAAATGGAATAAATTTAATACGGGAAAGCTAAGATATCCGGCGTAGAATAACGGAATTTTGAGATGAGGAATAGAAAAATAAAAGTATTTTAAGGTAAAAATAAGTAAATTAAATTGAAAAAATATAGAATTTTAACACTACACATACCGGTAAAATTGCTCAAGTTTTATAAAAATATTTCACACAAGAATTTTTATTTAAAACTCTTTAACTTTTTTATTTAACTTATTTATATGTAATTTATATTTTATTTATTTTATTTCATGAAGAAATTTCTAGTTAAAATTGACATATTTCCAGTTGGTATCGGTCAAATGACCGGTTGTTGGTATGTTTAGTTTTGAAATATATTATCTATCTATATATTTATATACAAAAGTCGTAATAACTAATCTTCAAAATCAAAAACACACAAAAAACTAAATGAATAATAACAGCTTAGATACCATTCAATCTAAAATAAATAACTATGAATGTTTCGATCCGAAATATATTCATATCTTTCATCGGTTTGGGGAAAAAAAATGCATGTTGTCACGCACACTTTCGAATCGAAACAACAACAACAAGAGCAATATTAATAACAAAAGTTAGATAAAATTCGAAATGTATCCAACAATTTTTATATCCATGGAACTGCGCCAAAGTACAGAACATCCACCTATAAGAAAGGATGAAAAATTGATGGTTACTCTAAAAGAAACTAAAGCAAAAGAAACAAGAACGAAAAATGATGCATCAAGCATAGATTATGACCCACTTTTCAACACATTCAGACTACTGTAACAAAACTTCGTAGTTTACTAAGCAAACAATTTAGAAAACGCATAACGCATTTGAAAATTCCATTTCAGCAATTACTAGCAATAGTCAAACAAAATATCCGATTTCTTTTGTGCATCTCTGTATAGGATCTATAGATTTGTATGTATACTACACAGTATGCTAAAATTTATTTCAGTTAGGAAATATATAGCACAACTGAAAATTCCCCTTTAGCTATTTCCGTCAATAAATGAACCTGTTACGTAAGATCTTTTGAACAGCCCTGTGTGTGATCTATAGAACTTATATGCACCAATTAATAAACAAAAAATTAATTACATTTAAAAACGTGTACCACAACTGAAAACGAGCTACCAGCAATTATTGTTCACAGACAGTACTGTAACCATATTCTTTTGAGTGTCCCAGAAAATGAACGATACATTCTATGCATACCGTATTTTACAGTAAACGTCTTGTGGTGCACCTGAGTGATATGTATCAATTTGAATATGTTTAAAATAGTGAAACATCATTAAAATACGCTGCAAATTATTTTTCCCCCATAGACCGTAATGTAACGGAATTCTTTTGAGTGTCCCTGTGAATGAATGATACACTCTACTATGCCCACCATGTTCTACAGTAAGTGCCTTGTAGTACACCTCAGCGATATGTATCAATTTAATTATGCTTAAAATAGTGTAACACCATTCAAATACGTCGCAAACGATTTTTCCCCCTAGACCGTAATGTAACGAAATTCTTTTGAGTGCCCTGTAAAAGAACGATAATTACTACACATTTCATTTTCAATATCAAACATGCCATAATAAATCCCAATAACATATATCAATTTCAAGGTAATCCAAGTATATTTATGCGAGTTAGAGCACGGGCAGAAGGAAAACAGACATACAGACAAACAAACCAAATTCATAAGCACTTTTCAACTATGTTGGAAAGTGTTAAAAAAAAGAATTCCAGCTGAACTCAACCTGTGATGGGCCCCCAACCGACCCTTTCTTTATGTGCGGTTCGATGCGCACAATCATTAATCCATATTTATAAAATTTCTCTATTGATTTACAATTGTCACTATTGACTTTCAGTATTGTTTTACATATTTTTATAAGAAAAAAATTTCGTGTTATTTATAATTAATTTATAATTTTTTTAAAATATCCGAAATGTCATGGCCGTAGTCAAAAGGTCTTTTTGACGTAGTCCAATTTCCGTCACAGTGGTATGTAAAGCGGTATTTCAAACTTTCACACTAATCAAACTTTTTAATAATTAATAATTAAATTTGCGCGATATATTTTTATATTTAAAAATATAAAAATGTTTTGCATTTAGAAAAAGTCTGATTTTTTAAATCAAAATCTCCTGATTTCTTCTTATTAGAGCTTGGAGTTTCTCCATTATTATATTGCATTTTATGCTTATTTATATAGCTAATATTGAATATATTAATTCTGTCATACTGATTTACTGTACTAATTTAATTATATTTGTAATTATATTACTTGTTTACATTATTTATAAGTATATAGTGTGTTGCGGCTCACCTAATGCAACAAACATGTGCTTGCGTTAACGCAAAAAAAGAAACGTTGAGTATGACTGAATTATATAGAAAAGAAACACAAAAACTTTAACAGAAGCAAAAGAAAAATAAACCCATTATCAATATGCATTATATCAAGAATTTTTTTTCTTACTTATTAATTGAACTGCTGCAATTAAAATTAATCAACTATTTCTCTTTTGTCTTTTTAAAACACCTTGTCCAACTATCGCTTTTCTACCCCCTCCCTTTTTTTTACATCAAAATACAAGCTTTCAAAATATAAATAAAATATTAATATTTTCAAAAAATAATGCAAATAAGGAAATTTACATATTAAATAAAATATTATAATAACTGCAAGCATTGCTTACAGAATTTTCGGTAAATTTTATTATAAAATGATAATAATCCTAAATATTCGGATTAGTAGTCAGGATAAAGAATGATGATTATCCACTTTAATCCAGCCATACGCAGCCATACCAAAACTCAGTGAGTTATGATACTTTGAATTTGATGAAATTTCGGAGCCTTCCGGCACTAAAAAGGCGTTTTCTGTTTTTAGGTGCGTTCGTAATTATATAAATACGTAGCACCTATAGTCGTCGTCTAGTCCGTCCGTCTGTCCGGATATAACATTGAAAAAAATACCCAACCGAATGGCTTGAAATTTAATATATATAATCGCTGAAGAACTTTGTCGAGTCATTTCAAATTTTATGAAAATCGAATCAAAACTTAAAAAGATATTAATAAAAGTTTTCTTCATTCTATTAAATCCTTTCATACGTAATTAATGCAATGATATTCCATCATAGGTAATGATTCTAGGTTGCCATGGTGATTACGTCATATTTAAGACGGAGTCATATTATTTCGCATTACTGAATTTAAAAACCGAATTCGTATACTAACTAGTCGTTGGGGGCCACCGTAATACTTACCCATCATGGATATGCATAATGTAAAATATTAAAATAAAAATGTGTAAACTACTTATAAAATGCATTGCAATTCAAATAAAATCGTGGTTTGATGACGTCACAAACTTTAAAGGCTCCATTACTGAATTGCTTGAAAGAGGTTTTTCCTTATAACTCCAAAAATAATAATCCTATTAACTAGCGGTTTATTGCATCTGATTAAGCGTCAAATTTCCAATTAATATATATCTTTGAAGTGAAATTTGGATGAAATACAGGGTCATGAAAAATCGAAGAGTGTCGAAAATAGGATTCCAAATATCTCGGCAACTAATTATCCGATCGACTTCATGCTTTATTCAAAATTTATGTTTTTTTATTGTCTTTTATATTCATTTCTTAAAATAAACAATTTCGAAAAGTTTTATATACCTTTCATCAGAACGAATATTTCGAGAGTCCGAAAAAAATTGTTCCGGTTAATCGAGGTTATTGAAATGAAATAGGCTTCTTCCCATTATTACATACTAAGTACATACCAAATTGCAAGTCTCTATCTCAATTTTTTCGGGAGATAGAGCGTTTACAGACACACACACACACAGACACACAGACGGACGGCAAAATTTTTTTTCTAAAAATATGTTTTTCGGAATCTCCAGTGTCTGAAACGTGTAAATCCGTCAAAAAAAAATTTTCGATTTTCAAAACGATTACAAGACTTACCCTATACTACGTATGATGGGTAAGTAAAATTGTTTAATTATTAGCAATCATATAATCTACCGACAGTCTTTTGGATAGATGTTTCCTGAGAAATAGATATTACATGGAAAAAGGGTCTAAATATGGATTTCAAGTTCTGAAATTTTCAAAGTTAAGCTTAAATTTCCCGTTGGAATTTTCAGTAAATGTCAGCAAAAGATAAAATGTTGCCGACTTAAAATGTACTTATGTTATTACGGAAATTAATCATATCATAATAACAGACGATATAATGCATTTCACTGAAACTAGTTATAGTACGAACGCACCTCATTTGTCCCGTTTGACATAGAATTTCGAACTTGTTAGTGCTGGGAAGCTCCGATATTTCATAAAAACTAGCGCATCACAACGTGGTGAGTTTTGGTCGAAGAGCAATGAAATTTTTGCTGTTTTACTTGTCAGAGCACAGAGAAAAATATAATTTACAAGTCCTAGGGTCCTTATAAAAATTTAAAAAGCATAACTTTTTGAAATGTAATAGAAGGACTACTTGATAAACATAATCTTGATTTCTACCTTATTTTGAACACTTTTTCAATTTACATTGCCTGCGTATCTCCAACAGATATAAAAATTAAAATCCGTTTCCAACTTTTTGGTGCACCATGTATAATGCAATGTAATATATAAAAAGTTATTAAAATCACAAAGGTAATTAAAGTAGTCAGGTAACAAAAAAGTATAACTAACCAATAAAAATTACTCTAAACACTATTAGCTATATAATAATTATAAAACGTAATATAATTCAACATTTTCATGTTCAATATAAGATCAAGATATTTTCTTTAAGAAATTACGCCTTTTTTCGGTATTTTTTTTAAATATAAAAAATTCACTGTGCAAATATAATTAATTTTATATAATGTTTGATTAGTGATGAATATTTTTTTAAATATACATAGCACTATGCACGCTAATTAGGACTACATGTAAAACACTGTCTAAGTAAATGACATTTAGGATGTTTTAACAGAATTTTAAATTATGAACAACAGGGAAAATTTCATTTTACCTCAAAAATATATAAAACAATAATTAAGGCCTTTAACCTTCTCACCGCCGCGACCTGATATATCCGTTCACTATGCTGTAGGTTTCACAGCAATACAAGGTTTGTTTAAATTAATATAATTCTAAAAATATAATGCATGTTTATAACATCAAGTAATGATTGATACTCTCAAGGATTATACTTATATACGTAATTAAGTTTTTTATCTGAAGTTTGAAAATTCAGATTTTTTAAGCATTTTAAAAAAATTACAGAGAAAACAACATTACAAATTTTCCCTTTTGCTCGGCGGTCAGGAGATTAATGCGAATCTCAAGTTTTTTAAATATGTGGATTAAGGATTGTGTTTTCGAGGGGCTCACATAAGAGACCGGTGGGCCACAGGTTGGGTATGGCTGCTTTAATCAATGAAAATTAATTAGGATAAGAAATAAGAAAGGAAAACATGTGGTAGGTATCGCAACTCATATACATTAAGGAACACTGTCGGTGCTTATGAACATATTACGATAAATAAGCAACATTATACGCATGCTGCCATTGAACATTTTCCTTCCAGAATACCCTAAATTTGATTAAATTAGACTAATAATATTATTATTTTTAAATTAAAAATATATTCCGTAAAATAATGACTCATAACCGATAAAGCAGCATTTAAAAAAGTTAAGTGTTTAAAAAAGTAATGGGATGGGGGACAGTCCGGCTACAGTGTTGCTAGAATTTTTTTTGGCATGTAATTGTAACTATTATTAATTACATACAATTAAATTGTAATTACATTGCAGATAATTGCAATTACCAATTTACCCAACTCTGCGAAACACCAATGTATTTATTTTTTACATGTTCTGCTATAAAAGAAATCGATAATAAGATATATAGAAATTTCGCCAAGTAATGGGATGGGGGGTTATCCGGCTACAGTGCTGCCAGAATTTTTTACGGCACGTAATTGTAACTATAATTAATTACATACAATTAAATTGTAATTACATTGCAGATAATTGCAATTACCAATTTGCCCAACTTTTGGGTTGCTGTCTCAGCCACATTAGGACTTCAAGTTGAACCTTTTCATCATCTGTGAACATCATCTTGCTTCCAAGATGGTTTTTTAGTGGACTAAACAGATGAAAATCGCTTGGGGCGAAGTCGAAGTTGTATGGTGGATGTTGAAGAAGTTGCCAACCAAACTTTTGAATTGTCTCCTCTGTTCAACTTGAAGTCCTAATGTGGCTGAGACAGCAACCCAAAGAATGTTATGTAGCTGGTGTTGGGGCACTGATAAAACGGTGATATAAGTGCATAAATATTGGTGGAGAATATGTTGAGAAATAAAATTAGTTTTGAAGTGAATATCATTGTAAGTTATTATTTAATTATCTTTTGTGACTTACTTAATGACTTTCCCTCGTAGTAATTACAAAATTACTTTTTAGTTACTTTTAAATGTACGTTTGAATTTGAATTTATAGTTGATCCCTTCACTAAAACAACCCCTACATATTTTAATCTTATTTTTTGGGAAGCAAAATGTTCTTTTCTTGTATCATCCAGAGCTTAAGATATCGTAAGAGTTCATTTTTCCCCTTTAGCGCCAATGCTATTAATCATCTCAGAGGAAAGCTGTTGGTGCTCCTTGAAGGAGAACATCCTTACATTTCCGAAGACATTGATTCGAGTTGACTTTACACGGATATCTAAACAAAGATGATATTATTTATACGGCAATGGATTGAATAAACATTACACGTAGCTATAAGGAAGTAATGGAAAAGAAAGACAAATCAAACATTGTGCATTACTTATTAGAAGTAATTTTGTATCAAACTATTAATAAATAGAGTACGTGAGTATTAAGGTTAGACATTTTTAATATATTGCGTTGGAAGGTACGATTTCAGGGAGGACTTTTGAAGGGGAATTGAAAAAAATTCCTTATATACGTGGAAAGAAAATTCTGAAAACAGAAAATCCAAATTACGACATAGCAACCTACACTGTACTAGGGCTTGAAACAATTAGGAGCCCTGTGTCTAGTAATTTGGGGCTCACAAATTTGCATTCAATTTTCGCAAAGCTCATATTTTAAATCTGTTTTGATCTTGTATTGATAATAGTAACAAATATTTTATACTTTCTGAGTAAGATAAGAATGAAAACAAAATGTATCTTTATCTAAATACATATTTATATATGTATTTTAAGGCATTAAAAACGTATAATTTTTTTGCGACAGCATAGGAAGGGCTACTTGGATAAACATCAGACCCTGGTCATTTCTTTCGCTTGATGGGGCCCTGAATTTAACCATTGATAATCGAATTCCCGAACTTTGGCAGATTCGGATGAGCCCACAAAACCAATAAAGAAATCGAATAAAATAGCTTGATAAAAAAGAAATGAAAAGTTTTTTTTTTTTTTTTTTTTTTTTTTTTTTTTTTGTATTTGATTATTTAGATGAGCATCAATTAGGGGGACTTATACCTTTTAAAATCTTTAAAAAAGAAAAATCGAAAAAAGAAATTATTCCGGATTTTTGTTCTGCAAAGGGTTCTGAGCCGATATTAAAAAATCGCAATAGAAGAGGAGATATAACCAAAACTTAGAACTATCTGTTTTACTACTTAAGTAAAATCAAACTTTATTTATGCTTCATTTTCTGATCACTATAATTTTTATGAGTATGATTTTCACGTAAGATTTTTAAAAAAAATCATTACAATGAGCAGGCCTAAAATTTTTCCTGGGTGAATATGATTGTATTAACCCTAAAATGAACTCATATAATTCAGATAATTAAATAGTTAGATTATTTTAATGATTAATTATTTGTAATTTCAGTGTATTTTTCCGTTTTCGAATTTGAATGAGTTTTAAAGTACTTTTACGCAAAGGATATCTATATCATTAGTTGATTCTACAGAATACGGTTTTCGGATCATTTTAATACAAGCCTGATGTAAATATTACATTCATTTTGAACTAAGTTATCTTACGAATAGCGATACAACATAAAAAAAAAATTCTTATATTTTTGTGTTATATATGTTTTATATTTTATTCTACTAAGATTGCTTATTCTATAATTTTCTATGAATAAAAACTGGATTTGGATATCAACTATCTCAGTGTTTTTCACTAACTACAATGAAATGTAATGTAAACTTCAAAATTCCGATTCATTCAATCCCTTAGGTTTAGAATTTTGCTCACTCCAAATAGCATATAGTGCAGACGATTTTACCTTCCCATAATTTTTAATGAGTTTTTACATGTGCCTATACTATATCCTTTTCATAAAGCTGCGGTTTAAATTTTAAGTTGCACATAAAGCTGTTTGTCATGTTCATAATGCAATTTTCTTGAGAAAATGCCCCAATATGGCCTGTGTGCCCCGTATCCCACGTAGTGTTGATCAGGTACTGAAAGAGGCTATGCAAATTATGCAATGGGCATATCAATCGAGCTATCTTTTAAATATGTTGTGTCCAACGTTTGGCCCGCGGACAGCAGAGCTACCACTATTTCTAATGGTAAAATTTGCCTTATTTAATGATAAAGTTTTACAATTAAATAAAAAGCTAAATAAACTAGTCGGAATATCTTACATATATTTTGTGTAATTTTAATAAGTATTTAAAAACATGTGGTAAATAGAAACAAACACATTTTTGAAAAAGTGGTGGCAGGTGAAGCGAAGGTAGAAAATTTGGACATCTCTGCGTTAAAGCATTATTTGTGCTCGTGCTGCATAAAATGGCAATTTGTGAGATTATCAGTGAAAACTAATAAAAATTATTTGGTAAGAAAAACTAGGCAGTTTTAACTTTTTGGTTGACAGTTTTTGTTCTTTCTTTTTATCTTCTACAACAAAGCGGTTGATTTCCTAGCCAATAAGGTTACATTGTCAAACATATCATATATTGAGCTTTCAATTGAAAATTAATCAATTTCTCTAAGGTAAGACTTGCTTGGGTTTGATTAGATTGTTTATGTTCCAATTTTATGATGATGACAACAAATAATATAATTTTTGGTGATTTAAATTTATAACAGCTTGCTTTGTTATAAAAGAAATAGTAATACAATCGCTAACAGCAAAGTAGTAAATGAACCAACTCTTCGATATTGGCGCAAGCAAAAATTGTGTTAACATAATTAACACATAACTAACATAATTAAAACATAATTAACAATGTGTTAATTATGCATGTCTATCTTTAATTAGGGAACTTGATGCATTTTAACCCCGTAACCACTTTTTCCATTATTTTTTCCCATTTTTATTATTAGTATATATACGTCACTTTTATGCAACTTCATAATACTTCTTCTGTCAAAAGATTTCTCTCTTTTAATTTTCAAAGTTAAAAGAAATGTTTTTATTTACAATATGTTTTGCATACAAATCTCTCCCATTCTTAACAAAACTGAAACAAGTGAAGAACCTCCAACTACGTCTTTAAGGTCGCTACCACGTTTTCTGGCTGCCTGCCAGCTAGTTTTAACACTTTTCCCACCCCACATTATTACAATCGGAAGTCTTTAGTCCTCGAATTTGGATAAGTAGGGCCTGAAAATAGGGTCCTATAGGTCACAGGTTTGCAGAGACAAGATCATCGAAACTGGTGTGACTCCATTTTTTAACTTATGCACATTCCGTCCAGGGTTGAGCAAGACTTGACTCACTTAAGTTCTTCTATCGCAAATAGAAAATGAAATGTCGCCCCTCCTTGGATTATATCCAACATCGAATTCAATGTTTTGTCTGTCGATCACTTGCAACGGTGTGGCGGGAGGATGTTTTACTTTTTCTCTAGTATCTACGATTCAACGCTTCAAGCGTAGCTTTTTGTTCTTGTCAAATTACTTTGAAATAGAAATAATACTCAAAGGTAGATTTATGAATTAGGGGTGAGGCATTTCACTTGAAATTTTAGGAGGCCTTCACCTCAAGATATGGTTTATGTTTAACATTTGTAATTAATTACCAGAAATTTAACTACAACATCATCATGATATATAAAAAAAGCCTATTTTTTATATGGGGATATGCCACATTAAACGAACTGGAGGTGCGTATGGGCGAAATATGTTTCTAGATGATATCACTGCTATCAGTGTCTATATACAAACATGTTGTCATGTTTTCTGTGTGTATAAAAAGAGCAACTTAGAACAGTACACAAACAAAACTTCTGGGTTGTGTTTAAAGAGTTTCTTCCAACCATTGTTTACAACGAAGTAGTTGTCATTTATAATCGGGTCATTCTTTTTTAAATATTTTGTAATCTTATTATTTAAGACGTATATTTTCAAGAATATAGAGCCAGATTTAAATTATTTTAACCTTTTTTTTAATTCACATTGATACCGGGACTCGAATTCAGAAACTCCAGCATGGCCGAACACTATGCCAGAATACATAACTGCCAATCTGTGTCACTTTGACACATTCAATGAACATGTTTTGAACCATAAAATTTATTTATAACATGTGTCTTGTTACTATGTGGTACACATTTGGTTTAATTTATTAAATAAAATTTCTGGTTGAAACATGCAAAAATACAAACAGTAATATAGATTGTATTACGTTTCTACTCCAAATTATTGAGAAACTTAATACTCTACAGCTTGTAGAAAGATTTGAGGCAGTAGTGCAGTGGTGTCTAAAAGTTAATCTGCAAATGGTTTCTAAAAGTTAAGCTACAAACAATTTTTCTGTCAAAGTAATAAACAAATTAATATAACAACATGAAATCTGGTGCATTAGTATCTTATACTATGAGACACCATACATCAATATAAAGATAAACTCTTATAATACAGACAGTAGACCAAGAATGGTAGAAACATGACGCATTATATCTCCAGAACATGCCGGCTAATATGGAATGTAGATATCCCGCACAGCCAGATGTATAACGCATCGTCATACTGTTATTGGTGTTGATGATAATTTGAAGCAATAAATCATACTCATAATTTTATGTCGTAGAGAATCCTGGGAGGAGGTTGACATTGCAGCACGGCTCTTCCTAAGCATCTAAAGAATTGCTCAATGGTCGAGCAATCTTGCGAGTCAGTCCATACGACAAGTATCCTCTTCCTTAAGAAAGTCATCAAAATGTTGTGCTCTGCATGACCTCACATTTTCATCCATAAAACGAAGTTTGGACAATTAGCCACCGGGAAAAGTGTTACGTGAGATCAAAGACCTCATCAATAAATTGCTCTACAGTTACAGTATTCCCATGCAGAACAGAACCCGTCTTTCGGACAGCCAAACGCATGGATATTGGACACAGCCAGATCGGAGCCACGTCATCTTCAATGATGAGTTCAGATTAAGTTCATAAACTGATTCTCAATGAATCTTCATTATTAAAGATCTTGATGCCATTCTATCATCCGCCAACATACGGAAAAATGACAATGTTGGCAGTGATGGAATCCTTGTTTTGGACAGCATTATGTTGAACAGCATAATACATCTTTTCGTCTTCGATACGGATACCGTAACCGCACAGCTGTATAGTATAGGTTTGAAGTCCTTGAACCTCATGTGACACTTTTCCGGAGAGCTGTTGTTTTAGACTTCATTTTATAAACGATATTGAGAGGCCACACAGAGCACAATTTGTCGATGTTTTTCTTGAGAGGAAGAATATTTGTCGTATGGATTGGCTTCAGGACCGCATTCTGAAAACGTGCAACATGGGCAAGCTTCCACTAGTAATTTAGAATTATAATTTTTGCTTTATTTAATGAGATGGAGGTACAGAAATGGTTTTCTTATTTGTGCACTTCCTTTGTTATTTCTCATGTTTGTTTGATGTATATTTCGCTTTTGCTAGGACTAAATTAAAAAATGCAAAGAAAAAAGAACTAGTTTCATTGACTAACATTAAACAGGACAAGTGTGAGTAGAATTGGCATCCTTGCGGTTCCATACCGTTATGTCATATTACCACAAAGTTTAGCAAGTACCTAGTTTCTGGACAAATACCGAAAATCTTTAATTTATAATTTTATGTCGATTTATTACGTGACAAACTCATGAATTTCTACAATGGGGAATACCGATCACGTAACAAATCGACATAGAACTTTAAATTAATGATTTTCGGTATTTTTCCTTTACATGCTCTATAAGACCTTCTTTCATGCCAAATTTCAAGATTCTAGGTCATTAGGAAATATCTTATATGTTTTACTCTCAAAACCCAGAGGGTACTTCCCATTGAGCTAAAACTTTGAAATTTAGCACGAAGGAAGGTCTTAAAGAACATGTAAAAAAAAATCCGACAATCATTTATTAATTTATAATTCTATGTCGATTTATTACGTGTTTTCCAGAATTGGGATTTCTAAAAACGCTATTTTAAGGCCGTAACTTTTTATTGCATTAAGTTACAAGCTCGAAATTTTTACACAACAATGGGATCATGGACGTTAGCCGTTCCTGAGAAAAACGGTCTTGACAAACAGACAGACAAAAAGGCGAGACTATAAGGGTTCCGTATTTTTCCTTTTGATGTACTGAACCCTAATAATTTATATAGGTAGTATATTTAATTTTAGAAAATGAATACTTTCATAGATTAATTCTAATAATTAGTATGTGTTACTGAAGTTCTAACAAAATTTGTTTTAAATATAAGTTTAGTAGATATTATTATTGCATTTAAATAAATTTTCATTTTAATGTGTATTGAATTAAAAATTAGGTATTAACATTATTTTACTTTAATGTTTTTTCTAAAAAATATGCTAAATTTAGGTGCGTCGTATATACTGGAAAATACCCTAATTAATTGCCAGAGGGAGTATGCATATTGACTGACAAAATGTGTCTGTGGTCGATGGTAATAAAAATAGTAAAATTTTTTATTTATTAACCAATTTTAGGCCAAGGTCAGAAAAAAATAAAAAACTCAATTTTTTTATTAGTTATTTTTTATTTGACATGTCTTTATGAGTACATACAATATTTTTACGAATTACAGTCAATATTAATCAAAATAGAGCCACTGGGGTCGTGAACGACCCCAAATATTTTTTTACTAGTTCCATAAAGCTCTGACCTTTATATTCAATCGATCTATATTTTTCTGCATTCTTAGATAACCCCTCTCGCATTAGGAATGTTCTGCTATCTAAACAAATCGTAATTAATTTATGAAAATCACCCTGAAAATCATTCTATGTAAATCCGAAAAAGAACTTTTATTTGGTGTATTTCTCTTCATTGAGTAAGTACTATAGTTAAAGTTTATGAAGACATTTTTCTAGTTTTTCTCAACATGCCTTTAAAAGACAGATATCATTATAGAACCAAAATAAAACAATTCAACGAAGAAGAAATTCAAAGTCATAGTTTGTATAAGACCGCCCGGCCTAAAATAGGTTAAAAGCAAGTCCTTTTCCTTGATTACTCTTACCTGCTTAAAAAGAATTATCTCGATTATATATATTTTAAAAATATATATCACGAGTTAACTAAGTGCCATCAGATAATGGACAGACTTTTTTTTTAAATTTCGAATTAATTCAATGTATTTTGTCACTGTACAGAAAGACCTTCATTCATTGTGTAAATATATATATATATATTTTTTTTTTTTGAAAACATATTTGTAGAATCGTTTATGACTTTCTGCTCTTATTCAGTCACCTTGTTGTACTTGTCCAGTATCTTTCTTTTTAGATCTACAATTTTCGTCTCATTTTAACTCCTCTGATGATAGCTAGTGTTTAGCTGAAAGCGCTCAGGATATTTTTGACATCTGTGTTTCTAAATGGTTTTAAAGTTTTAAAACTTTATATCGTATTTGCACCTATTTTAGCAACGATTAAATAATGAAATCAGTGTATTTACGTTGTATATTTTAACTTTCCAATACAGTTAAAAATTGTTTATGAATTCAGCTTGTATAATTTATAGTTCGTTTACAGGGCCACACAAAAGAGTTACTTTACATTATGGTCTATTCGAAAAAATTTCTCATGGTGCATTTTATTAATATTACGATATTTGAAACATAATGCGATTGATATTAATCACTGAGGTGACCTAAAACATGCTTTCGCATGCGTATATACAATAAGTAGAATTTATAGTTCGTTTACAGGGAGGCACAAAAATTCCAGTAATTTATGATTTAGGGGGGGGGGGAGTTTGCGGTGCATTTTAATGATCATATGATAATTCAAACATTTTTAAATTAAAAAAGATAGCTGAGGTACATAATTACTGCATGTTTTCTGTATAATATGAAGCGGTTATCATTCATTTACAGAGCCACACAACAGAATTCTGTTAGAGGATATTGTCGATAATTGCTGGAAGTGCGTTTTCTGATGTGGTGTGCATTTTTAAGCTTATCTAATCGTTAGTGTGCATAAATTGTGTAGATCATATGCAGGGCTCACGAAAGAATTACTTTATATGGACAACAGTTGCTGAAAATGGATTTTTCTGAGTTATATGTTTTTTAAATTGCTTATTTAGATATCTCATTTCATTCATCATCATGAGTTTTCATCATGAATATAATGCTGAATATTTCAAATAAATTAGTGTATAAAAAGGGCAATTTCATTTGTTAAATATATTATTTTGATGCAATTTCTTTTTAACTTTTACAATATTAAGGATAAATAAAATGCAATATTTGATACTTACCAAAAATGTCCCCGTGACAAAAATTAATGATAGTTTTCTCATTTTTAAAAATAAATATATACTTTATATGACTAAGGATGTAATGAACTACAATCTAAGCCATAAAATTAAACTTCCAGAGAACTAATCATTTAAAATATCATTTTGGGGAATTTTGCATGTGTTTCCTGTATCTTTATACATAAAAATAGCTGTAAATTTTTTTAGGAAATTCTCAGATATTTAAGCCAATAGTTTGTCACACTCGGAACATCACATAAATTGTAGGCGATTAGCCTTATATAAATATAACTTTAAATTTCCTAAAGGGAACGTTTTTCATAACTGATTGTTCACAAAATCACGTTTTTTGCAAAACTTATTAATTTTTTTATTTCTAAAGATCTATTAGAAATATTCACCCCAAATACTTAAAATTTTCAGTTTTATATGTTGTACCATCCTTAATCTCAATATTAGTAGATATTTCATTCGTAAGGTTATTTAAATAGACAATTACGTGACTTAAATACACAATTCCGGTGACCTAAATACACGTTTGCGGTTATTTAAATATACACTTCTGGTTACTTAATACACATTTCAGGTTATTTAAATACACACTTCCGGTTACTTAAATACACATATCCGGGAATTAAAATACACACTTCCGGTTTGAGAGCCGAAACAGAAACAGCCATACTACGCTTCCACTGATCGCACGAAAAAAGCTAAAATCAATTTGGGATAGCTAATTGTACAGTCTTTCAAATAAAACAAACATTTCTGTGATGTTTGCTGAAAACTGACTATTTAAATGTAGTGGGATACTTTAAGAAGAGCCTTAATTTAACTCAATGGAACTGCCGAATTACTAAGTGCAGTGATAAATTAAGGTAATGGTCTGGGGATGAGCAAAGAGGAGGGATTTATAAGAGGGATTTATATTAGTGATTTATAGAGGAGGGATTTATATTAGATGGCTATGGGGATGATTTCCTTTCCCCTATGCAAAAATGTCCTCAAAATTTAACTTATTGCTTATAGTATGACGAGACAGTCATTTTTCTGAGATTTCAGTCTCTCACAATGCTGTAGTCGTAAAACAACCATAGGGTATACGCTATTATAGGCAGAGCGTATACGTTAGACAGTATACACTATAAGGCTTACTTTAGAAACAGAGAGTATACGGAGTCTCTTTTAAAAAATCCAGAAGGTATACTGCGTATACCCCTGTGTACCCTGACCGCCCTGACCCTCCACTATAACCCTGGTCTCTTCCCCACCAAGAGAGTAAAAATCCCTTACGAGAGGATGGAGAGACAACTAAGAAGAGACCAGGGTAGAGACAACTAAATTTGTAAAATGTAGACTGATTGTAATTGTACACTTCGAGCGTTACAAAATTATATGCAAACAAAATTGTAAGGTTAATAACTAGGTTTAAAAATTAGTCTTCCAGAACCAGAATTAAAAAAAATAATAATAAAACAAAATAAAAATGTATGAATTGTTGCGGCAGCCACTGAATAAGAAATGGTCCCCGAAACTCATTACAATATAAGTAATATATTACTTAACCTTCTAAGATGGATGACAGAAAATATACTACCAAACTTTATTATTATTAATTTTAATGAACGATCATTTTATGCGTTAATTAAAGTCTTGATGGTAGGGTTGATAGATACTGAACAATTTTTGGCGAAAACAGCAAAAGAAATATGGATATTTAAACGTAAAGCTGTAATTTAAATCTGAAATAAAACCAGTAATTAATATTTTCTCCACTTTTCCATTTTTCATTGACAACGAAAATATTACTTATTTGCCATAAAAAAAAATTATATTTAATTTTTTTTAAGACTTAGGGAAGTCTTAAACTGCTGAAATACCAAATTAATTTCGATGTAACAAATCTGTTATAGCGAAATATATCTAAATATATGTTTTATCTTTTTATTATTTTCGTTTCATTTAGCCTAAAATAAAAGAAATAAACGAAAAACTTAAACGAAAATAATGGAATTTGTGAGGTTTTCAAACCGTCGAGAACATAAGAAAAGACTTTAAAACGATAAATACGCAAACACGATTTGAATCTTATCGATCAGTGGTAACCTTTAAAATGTGTAGAATTTTTGGCATCTATAAATGTATAAAAGATTTCTTTACATATTTCTTTTATGTTCCAAGATAAAAGATGGCGCCACATGTTGATTTCATATCGACTGAAACTGATAAGTACCATGAAAAATTAAACCATAAACAGAAATATCACAACTTTTACAAACGTTTGTAATTCCTTGTCTAGACAGAGGCGGTATTTGCCTAATATTATTTGTAATGAAAGGAGCAATTCTATTGGAAGAGTAAAAGACTTCGATCTTCCCCGGGAAAATTTCTGAAAGGCGCTTAGAACCCTCTGGAAAAATTGAATTTTATCAATAATTGTTTTTATTTTGAATGCTGCAGGCAGTGTTTTTTTTAAGCCTGGAATTCACACATACATTTCTCGGGGAGAGAGATTTTTACAGCTCCAAGGAATATTATGGAGTTGCGGGAGAGAGGGGGGGGGGGGATATGCATGTCTAGACTTTTAATAAGCAAAAAACTGGAAATTTTCCTGGGGATTCTTATTCTTCCGGGGGTGGAGACATTCCGATGTTTCGGGAGGGAATGTCTTTACCTCCCCCCCCCCCCCCAATTCATCCCATGCTAAATTATTTTGCGTATTTGTGTTTTTCTTTACGTTGGCATTTACATAACACACATTCATCAAGATATAATGATTTTGTGTTTATTTTGCTTTTAACCCATTTTTTTGCTTTGGCTACGATATCAGATTTTAAGAATTTGGTATCTGTGATTGTTTAAAAATAATATTGCTTATGAAAAGTTTGAAAAGAGATGATTCAAACTAGCTGATCTGTTTTTCAGATATTTTTTTAGAATGCAACAGGCTTAAAAAGAAATCCGGTAAAAACTGTCAAACTCACTTATTACAGATACTATAAATCATAAGCAATATTTTGTACAAAATATGCCAAAATAAAAAAAATTCTGCATTTAAAAAAAAGTAAAAATCTAATTATGGCCGGATAGAGAGAGGAAAAAGTTTTATGATAACATATGTTTTCTTTTTTATTAGCTCACAGGCTATCAAAGCCTGAGAGGTTATGTGCCCGCCGGTTCTGTATGTACGTACGTATGTATGTATGTACGTAACGCGATAACTCTTGATAAAACTAACCGTTTTACTTTAAATTTTGTTTATAGGTTCCTTGTGATAAGGCGTTTCCCTGATTAGTTTTGGAGGTTCATTGGTTAAGCATAAAGGGGGGAAACGGGGGGCTAACCCCCCATAATTTAGATAAATGGGTTTTTCATGCAGAATTATTCGATTTTCTTCAAATTTCGTATATAGGTTTATTTTTATAATGTGCTTCTGTCAATAGTTTTGGGGGTTCATTGGTTTAGTATAAAGGGGGAAAGGGGGGGCATACCCCCCTAATTTAGATAAATGAGTTTTTCATGCAGAATTATCCCATTTTCTTCAAATTTTGTATATAGGTTCATTTTGATAATGTGCTTCTGTCAATAGTTTTGGGGGTTCATTGGTTAAGTATAAAGGGGGAAAGGGGGGTAACCCCCCTAATTTAGATAAATGAGTTTTTCATGCAGAATTATCCGATTTTCTTCAAATTTTGTATATAGGTTCATTGTGATAGTGCGCTTCTCTGAATAGTTTTGGGGGTTCATTGGTTAAGTATAAAGGGGGAAAGGGGAGCTAATCCCCCCTTAATTTAGATAAATGGGTTTTTCATGCAGAATTATCCCATTTTCTTTAAATTTTGTATATAGGTTCATTTTGATAATGCGCTTCTGTCAATAGTTTTGGGGGTTCATTGGTTGAGTATAAAGGGGGAAAGGGGGATAACCCCCCCTAATTTAGATAAATGGGTTTTTCATGCAGAATTATCCGATTTTCTTCAAATTTTGTATATAGGTTGATTGTGATAATGCGCTTCTCTGAAAAGTTTTGGGGGTTCATTGGTTAAGTATAAAGGGGGAAAGGGGGGCTATTCCCCCTTTAATTTGGATAAATGAGTTTTTCATGCAGAATTATCCGATTTTCTTCATATTTTGTATGTATATTCATTGTAATTAGAGACTTCCCTGATTAGTTTAAGGGGTTCATTAGTTAACTATGAGGGGGGTAACGGGGGGATGACCTCCCTTAATATATTGTTGATTTCTTTATTTTTCGAGGGGCATATTTCAAATTCTTTAAAATAAGAGTACAATATACAATGAGTGTGAATAGCCTGTGAGCTCAATGCCCTCAGTTTAACTGGGCAGTTTTCTTTTTTATTATTTCTTTCATCAATTTGAGGAATTTAAATACAGTAAAATCTGCTAAGACGGAAATACCATGGACCGGAGTAAAATTCCGTTTAAGAAAGGTTTTCGTCTTAGCAAGTACCCCGTCTTTTATAAATGAATTATATGTTATTCGTTGGGGATATTATAACTTTCCGTTTAAGACAGGATTTCCTTATAAAAAGGTTCAGTTTTGACATGTTGTGCTGTAATAATAAAATAAAACTTGAAAATTGATGTTACATTTGAATGTTAAACGGCGAAATTTCATTTATTCTCGAAAAGAAAAATGGATGCGGTATTTCAGATTATTCCGAATTTAAAAATTTCTTATGAGGAAAAAAACTTAAAAAGTTACAATTTATTTATATAAATAAAACTATTTATTCTAGATGTAATGTTATGTAATTTTCATCGCAAAGAGATATTTATTAGGCCATGTATTTTTATTTCTTCATTTGTGATTATATTCATTTATTTTTTATGCCTATTTTTTCACCTTAATAATTAGTCTGCAAGGATAGCACCATGAAAATACGCTTTCATTAAAGTATTTCTGTGAACTTACTCATTAACGTTTGGTTCCAAATATAACGTATCATTGTTTTTGACATACTTAACTTGGGTGTAACCAGTTTTTTGGGGGGTGGTGGAAAGAAAACGATCCGGCTCTTAAATAATCAAACATTTTTGTTTATGACTAAATAATGATAGGTAGTTGTTGAATGCGCGGAAGAGAGACTCCTGTGTATTGACATTCATTGAATATACAGTACATATTTTCTTTTATGTAAAATATGCGCATAATATAGTTGGGGGTAATTAAAATACCTCATATTAGCTATGCTTATGCTATTTATTCTAATGATATGGCTAATTCTCATATAAATACACACATTGCAGTTTTTGTACTGCAAAATGTATTGATTGAGATGTATTAATTTAAAATTTACACACATTCGGTAACTTTTAAGGGGTATAGTTGTACGAAAACGAAACTGTGGACTGTCTACAAAATCAAAACTAAAAAATATTTCCTAGAATCACATAAATGATCAATCGGTACACTTTTAAGTCAACTGAGCATGGATGATCAATCGGTACACTTTTAAGTCGCCTGAACATGGATGATGGCAGAGATAGCTTTAGAGGGAGTTGAAGCTCTTCATCCGCCCGGTGTGATGAAAATCAAAGGGTGGAATATAATAATAATAATAATAATAATAATAATAATAATAATAATAATAATAATAATAATAATAATAATAATAATAATAATAATAATAACAAATAACAATAGATTATTTAGAAGCGATCATTCTAAAGGGCAACGATAAAGTTTCGCCCAGGGAGGATTCCCTATAAGGATTTTGTCAGTGAGATCAGAAATTCCCCTCGATAGTGTTAAACCTATGGGCGTGGACTGCATTCTTATTTTTAAAATATCTTCTTAGAAAATGAATACTTGTAACTTCTTTTTTCAGTATATTCTTCTCAAAAATATCTCTTTCTTTTTTAGGTGACAAAATACTTCTGAAATGTATGCTTAATTTAATATTTTATGTGTTAAAAAATGACGATCTGAGAGTAAAATTTCAACACGTCAAATAAAATTAAGCATATATTTAAAAAATATTTTGTAAATTAAAAAAGGAAAGAGACATCTTTTAAAAAGAGTACACAGTAAAAAGAAGTTTAAAATATTAATTTTCCTGATGCGATATTTTAAAAATAAGAATGCATTCCACGCCTATAGGTTTAACATTATCGAGTTGAATTTGAGATCTCAGTGACCAACACCCTAGATGACGACTACGGATTTTAGTCCAGGCATTGAATGATTTATACATTGAATCAATTTCATTCAAGCACTGGCGTATAACAAACATTTTAAATGCTTCAAGCCAGGGCTGTAACTAGTCAGCAAAGTCAGAGGGGTCTTTGAAATGTTTGGATGGGGCTAATTCACAGCTTGTATTTTTCCCTCTAAATTTATATATATATATATATATATATATATATAAAGACAGAAGTATAAATTAAGTCCCCACTGTCATAAAACTTTTTTTATAAAGTTTTAAAATTCTTAAATGTAATAAATTATGTTATTCGTTAAAGATTATGAAGTCTTAGAGGGGGGAGGGGAGCTCAAGAAGTTTCTAGGGGGTTCATCCCACCCTGCCCCCCATCTGGTTACGGCGCTGCTTCAAACAAACAAACAAAAAAAGAAAATTCGCAACTTGACTTCCATGTAAAATACATTTCGTTCACGCGAAATTTTACTATATGTTCATTCATTTAATTAATTTATATATTTGAACCAGTATGTATTTATAAGTCCCTTGTGATTTTGCTAGGATCCGATGATGGATAGGTTCTCTCTCAATTCACTTTTCTTTTCATCCATGTCCCAACGTTAATAAAAATAACTTATTGCCGTGAAATTTGAATGCTGCGATGTGGGGTATTGCCCCCTTCCTCCCCTAAATTTCGAAAACAGTTATATCGTATTGTAAATATTTATTTATTTTTGGAGAGAATGTTTCTTATGCAATGATTCTAAGCTGGAATAATTTTATCGTGGAATTCGATGTTTAGAGTCAAGAGAAGAGGCAAAGTGTAAAGCAGAAAATGTGAGACAAAAAGAAGTTTGTCATGCCATGGACAGTGGTAATGCTATGGGTTTCGAAGACAGATGTACAAGTATTAAAGCCTGAAAATGCCGAAGTTATAGAAAAGGCGTTTTCAACTGGTGGCCCCAATTCTTCTACCTGCTGCAAGTTGTTAATTTATTCTTATGTATACTTTTTTCTCTGAAAATGAAACGTGTGTTTAATTGCAAGAAAATAAAACTTCTTACAAATTTAATGATGTTCATTGAATAATACATTAAAAAACTTCCTTTTCTAATCAATTAAACCCCATATCCATCCAAATGTGTATATATATTTCTAAGACTTACATAAAACTTAATGTTGCATTTCAAAAGAAAGTGACTCAACAATGACGAAACAAGCGGCACTTCCGAAGTAAAAAAGTGAAATGGATTAAAAACAAAGAATAATTTAATGATATATGTTTTCCTAATTCAGTAATTTTATTCAGGAAACCTGTTCACACAAGAAATGAAAGTAAAATTTTTACGCACATTCTCAGTTATGAAACCTGTTTTTAGTTGATTTTTTTGTTATGAATTTATAGTAATACTTTACATAAATCATGTCTAGTATATGTGTTTAAAAAAACAACTTGCGAAAGAAAATATTGCCAAAACACTTAACGAATATACTTCATTATTTCATAAGGTGAAAGACGATATCTTCAGTACAATTTAGAAAGCTCATAACAACTGAAAACGTACTTTCAGAAATAACCATCTATAGACGGCAATGTATCCAACTCTTTGCGTAGCTCTGTATATGGATATATTTATATTTTACGAACGTCTCTTGGTATAACTAAATACAGTTTACTGAAAAATGCATAACTCAATTAAAAAACACTTTTAAGCAATTCACGCTCACACACAGTAATGCTTACGAATTATATTGTGTAGTCCTGTATATAATCTATAGAATTTATACACACCACCTAGTACGCATAAAATTAGTTATATTTTAAAACGCATACAAAAAATGAAATCGCACTTCCAGCATTTATCGCTGATAGACAGTACTATAACCGAAATTTTGTGTGTGTCCCTTGTAAATAATGAAAAAGAAAAAAAATATGCACGTCATATTCCAAAGTAAGCATCATGTTCTAGTGCACCTCAATAATGTATACAAATTTCATTATGTTTCAAATAGTGTAACATTATTAAAATGCAAATAATTTTTCTCGTAGACACTTATGTAACGGAATTCTTTTTCTGACCCTATAAAGGAATGGTAAATGCTTTGCACGCCATATTTTACAGTAAGCCTGTTTTAGTGCATCTCATATATTCATAATAAATTTCATTATGCTTGAAATAGTATAATATCATTAAAATAAACCTCAAATGATTTTTTTCTCCGTAAACCATAGTGTAACGGGATTCTTTTGGGTGTTCCTGTAAACGAACTATAAATGCTACAGGCTCCATTTTCAATAGAAAACATGCCATAATAACCACATATATCAATTAAATGGCAATGCGAGTCTATTTACGAGATTTAGAGCACGGACAAACGAAAGACGGCAGACTTAACAAATCGAAGTCATAAACAATTTTCAACTGTGTTGGAAAATGTTAAAAAGTTAATATCGTTTAATCAATAAATACGACAAAATTACTAATAAACAAGAACGAAAAATCATGCATTCGGCATAGCTTATGAAACATCTTCCAACAGTATCAGAATATTATTAAGAAATTTAATTTTTTCATACAATGAAATGATATACAGCGTGTCCACGTATAACCTGACCGACCTTTATTTTCGCAACCGTTGGTCCTAGAGGCATACTTCCAATTACAAAAATGGTTTAAATAAGGTAAAGAATTACTTTCAAAGCAATTTGGGTCAAGAAAAGCAGTTATTTAAAAATTACGAAATTTAAATTTTTATACGGTTTCCCGGTCCTATTAGTGATATTTAGTAAAAATTTACTGTGGCACTAACAAGTAAGACAAAAAAAGTCCCATTCATCTAACATTAAAATTGACTGAGTTATGAAACTTTGAAATGCATGACTTATACCACTTTTTTGCATCTGAAAACAAATGATTTCGGCCTTGCTTTCAGGGGTCGTATATGAGTACTTAAAGTTATTTCAAGGTATCTGCGCTTTGAAAGAAATCATACAACTATTACGATTGAGTTAACTTTTATTAATTAAGTTTCAGATTAGTTAAAATACTTGTATTTTAACATATGTTTTATTTTGAAAGGATTTGAGGCTATGATTTCTTTTAACAAAAATTATGTTATTTTCATAAGGTTTTATTTAACTTGCAACGATCGTCTTTCCAGTTTAAAATTTGTACTCGATCTTTAAGTTACTTTCAAGTGTCCGATCAAAGTTAAATTTTACATACTGACTTAAATCCGATGACAATGTAATATTATTATAATTTTCGACGCTTACCTTCTTATACATACTTATATCAGAGGATAACACAAAAGAAATCGGATAGATCACCCTCAACAAGTTTAAGAAAGAATTTTAGATTAAATAACATAAACCTGCGATGGTTGTGTTTTTTAACTTTGATAATTACGTTTTATGTATTTTTTAACGCTGAATAAAAAAATTACCTTTACTTTTAACCATCATGTTAGGATTTTTCGAAAATCGTAAATTTCAAGGTTAAAAAATAGCGAAAAATCTGATACTATAAATTAGATGTAAGACTTTTTATTCAGTTTAACTTTATTTAATTCAATAATTTATTCAAATTTTTGGCTTATACTGGGTTTCTTACAGCTAAACAGCTCAAGGGTCTGATGAGGTTGGGAGGGGAGGGGGGATCAATTTGAACTTTGAGCTTTATATCTTTGAAATTTTCGATTTGAGAAAAATCCTGACGTGATGGTTTAAAACGAAGGTCATTTTCGGATTCTGCACTAAAAAATACATAAGAATCAATTTTTAACAATTTAAAAAACATGGTACAATCAAAAATTTGAAAGACAGTGTAATCTAACAGCATTTTAAAATCTGTATCATTTTGTAAAGAATTGAGGCTGTAGTTTTCATCCTTTTATTTAACAAAAATTCTGTTATTTTTATCCTTTTATATGTTCAGTACAAATGGTATATTTTGCATTAATATGTCAGAATGATTATAGATTTCACATTTATATTAGATTGCCATGTTAATTTTGCTCTCAACTATTTTTTTAATATATCTGACGATTATTTATATTTCTACTACATTTGTGAATGACCCCTATTTCGCAGCAAAAAATATACTCCAACTTTAAACAGCTATTACTCGGTCAATTTTAATGCTAGATGAATGGGACTTTTTTTGTCTTACTTGTTAGTGTCACAGTAAATTTTTACTAAATATCACTAATAGGACCGGGGGACCGTATAAAAATTTAAATTTCGTAATTTTTTAATAACTGTTTTTCTTGCCCCAAATTGCTTTGAAAGTAATTCTTTACCTTATTTAAACCATTTTTGTAATTGGAAGTATGCCTCTAGGACCAACGGTTGCAAAAATAAAATGGTCAGGTTAACTATCGGTCAGGTTATACGTGGACACGCTGTATATAAATAAGCAATTAAAAAGATACATAACTCAGAAAAAATCCATTTTCAGTAATCGCTGCCCGTATTCGAAGTCTTTTGTGCAGCACTGTATATGATCTGCAGAATTTGTAAACAACACTTAGTACACTAAATATTACATAAAATTGCATATCACAGCGGAAAGAGCACTTCTAGCAATTCCAGATCATAGTCAGTCCGTTAACCGAATTACTTCTCTGTATATGAACGATAAATACTACTCACTTTATAATATATAGAAAATAAACTGTTTTGCAAATTAGTGATCCTTTTAAATTTCAGTAAATTTCAAGTATCATAACATGTTCAAAATGCACTTCAAACGGTTTTTCCGCATATATCATAATGTAAAGGAATTATTTTGCACTATACATTGCTACTAATTGTATACTCCGGTAAAAGCATGCTGTATAGTCCACCTCCGTAATGCGCATTAATTTCATTATGTTTGAAATATCATAACATCAATAAAATGCGTCGCAAATGATTTTTATCCATAGGTCATAATGTAATAGAATTCTTTTGTGTGTTCCTGTAAATGAACTACACTGCCCAAAACAATTAAAGGATATTTGAAGTTTTATATAAAATAAAGATATAAACGAAATTTTTTTTGCCGAAAATAGAAGAAGAGAATCACAAATGCAAATTTTTCTGGTTTTCAAACTGTGGAGTATGCAAATTTTGAGTTCGACGTCAAAAACGTCGCTTCAGCGGCAGCGAATGAAATTTGACTTTCAACTGGATAAAAGAGAATGAAGACAAGGATGATCGGCATTCAGTGATTGCTTTGTTTCGATGAGTACGATGTCTCAGCGAAGTCATTTGACAGATTCAGAAGCTTGGAGAATTGTTGGTAGGTTAGAAGGGGGCCAAACTCAAGCCGAAGTAGCGCAAGCCATTGGAGTGTCACAAAGTGTCATTTACAGGATCTGGAACCGTTTTTTGGAGAGTGGATGTGCAGGCCGAAGACCAGGGCAAGGTCGTAGACGGGCAACAACGCCCAATGAAGATCGGTATTTAGCGTTAACAGCTCGGAGACACCAAAACATGAACGCTACTCTTCTCCAACAACACCTTCGCTCGGCTACAGGCACCACGATTTCAACTCAGACTGTCCGAAACCGGCTCCATGCTGTAGGTCTGTATGCTTGCCGACCGATGGTATGTGTTAGATTAACATCAAGGCATCGTCGCGACCGCAGGGAGTGGTCAACCGAGCATGTCAACTGGAGGAGAAATGAATGGAGCAATATTCTGTTTTCTGACGAGTCCCGTTTTTCTGTGCATCCGGATAATAGGCGTATTTTCATCTGGAGGGACCGTGGCAGTAGGAATAATCCTGCGTTCGTGCACGAAAGTGTCAGATTTGGCGGTGGAGGAGTGTTGGTGTATGGTGGCATCTCCATTGACGGGCGCACTGACCTCTACATCATTCGAGATGGAGCTCTGACTGGTCGCCGATATAGGGATGAGATCCTCAGACCTATTGTAGTCCCTTACGCTGCAGCAATCGGAGATAACTTCATTTTAATGTACGATAACTACAGGCCACATCGTGCAAACTTGGTGGAGGATTTCCTTTTCGAGGAAGGAATCGTTCGAATGGAATGGCCAGCGTGTTCTCCAGACATGAATCCAATCGAGCACGTTTGGGACGCTCTAGGAAGACGAGTTTCTGGCCGCCAACAACCCCCACAAACTCTCCAAGAACTGGAAAGAGCTCTTCTGGAAGAGTCGGGCAGAATACCCCAACTCGTCATTAATAGCCTCATTGAGTCCATGCCTCAAAGGTGTTCAACGTTGCTGGCCGCCCGTGGAAACCATAACCCCTACTGAAAATGATTTTCTTTGAAGAAAACACCTTTTCTTATTCTTTTTTTCTCATATGCACAAATTGTGTTTTTTTCCTTTTGTACACAAATGCGCAATAAAATGCATTTTTTTCTGCCAAACATGTGTAATTTATTCTCATATAACCTACTATGTCTGTCGACCATGTATCAATCAGCTAAAAAGTTTCCCATATACAAAATCCACCTAAAACTGCAATATCCTTTAATTGTTTTGAGCAGTGTATTAATGCTACGCACTTCATTTTCAATGCCGAACATTCTATAGTAAAATTCTATATTGTATAAAAATGACATGACAATCGGAGTTAGAGCACGGACAGACAGACAGACAGACAGACAAACTGAATTCCTATACACTTTTCAACTATGTTGGAAAGTGCTAAAAAGTAACGAAATACGAAATTTTCCTATTTACAGAGCCCTTTTTACGTCTTTTGTGTTACAGAAATCTTTCATCTTCTGTGTAGCAGCTGTCCTATTTCAGCTATGCAACGACATTCACAAGCTAAAGTTAAAGCAATGAAAACGTTCTTTACAAAGTTCTAGTTTGTATTTCAATATTTTTAAATGTTTCTTTTTGCATATAGTGGTCGATGTCTAATGTTATTTTTTTTAATTTTTCGATTTTGGTTGTAATTTCATTCTGTGGACACTTTTAATTTTAGAAACAAATTGGTTGTTTGGCTCCAACATTTGTGGAAGTGTCTTCAAAATGACACTGCAACCAAAATAAAAAAAAAGTACAAAAGTACAGCGTTAGACATAGATTTCAGATATCCTATGCAAAAAAAGTATCATTTAAAAATATCGAAATACAAACGAGCTGTTTGTAAAGAAAGCTTCCATTGAGATTTGATGAAATCAGTCCTAATATATAAAATTTGGAGCTCCAGGAACAAATACTTTTGGGGGAGCATACTTTGTCTTATGCAATCAGTTTACTGACTGATACGACGTTTTACGACGTTAAATTATGCATGCTTACTCACGTACAGAGCATATATATAGTGAGAAAGGGATATGTGTGTGTGTGTATAGGAGTATGCAAAGGACGAAACAAAGGAGACAGTTGTAACGGGCCTTAAACTGCAGGCGGTCCCGTGATGAGATCATCTATATGTCTCACAATTTCTGTGAATGTGAATATATATGTGTGTGTATCTGTAATTCTGTGCAACAAAAATTGATAAAGTTAATGCTCCCGATATAAAAATGCTCAATTCTTAATGAATTCGGTGTGCTTAACATGAATATGACCGTAAGAAAGCTGAATTGGCTAAGGATTTTTTTCTAATATATACAACTATATGTACGCCTTATCCCTTCTATCGCTCTCTATATATTGCGTATATTGCGTGCATTACATTAGACTTATTAGTCAATAAACTCAATCAGAAACAGTAAATGTAAATGAATTTATCAAAAACAATAACTGTAATAGAGATATAATTAAATTATTTAGTGTGATATATATATTTTTTAACACTTTCCAACCTAGTTGAAAAGTGTTTATGACTTCGGTTTGTCTGCCGTATGGCAGACAAACCGAAGTCAGGGACAACCGAAGTCAGGGACAGTCAAAAGAATTCCGTTACATTACCTCTATGGAGAAAAATCGTCTGCGGTTTAATTAAATAATGTTTCACTATTTTAAACGCATTGAAATTTATATATATCACTAAGGTGCACTACAAAAGGCTTACTACAGAATAGTGTGGGTATTCTTCAGTCATCGTTCATTTACAGGGACACACAAAATAATTCTCTACTGTCTGTTAACAATAATTCCTGGAAGTGCGTTTTAAGTTGCTGAACGCGATTTTAAATTTAACTCACTTTATGTCTATTACTTGTATGTATAAATTCTGTAGATCATATACAGGGCAGCACAAAAGTTCGCAAACACATTTCCGTTTATTCACAGAAACTCTAGAAGGAGAATTTTAAACTGTGCTACGCGTTTCCTAACTAAACTAAAATTTAGCATCCTATGTAGTACATATACAAATCTATAGATCATATACAGGGCTGAATAAAAGTATTCGGATATTTTTCCGAATACTGCATATGTTGGAAATTCCTGAAATTACGTTTTTAAACGGTAATGATTTGTAAAATTATTTTGGAAGCGTTTGAAAGTGTTACATAATCTATGCTTGACGCATGATTTTTCGTTCTTGTTTACATTTCCATTAAATTTTGCTTTGAGTTAGGTACACTCTCATAAATTAAAAAAAGAGAGTGAGAGAAAGCGCAACATATTTTTAAATCACAAAATTGTCACAGTGAGAAACGAAAATAGCCATTCGATTGGGAATTGTGTTTTCTTCCAGTTTATGCTAAAACAAAAAAGCTTAGGTGGCTGTCTCCATTTTGGAGTTGTAACAAACTTTGAAATTCTTAGTATTAAGACCCAATTTTTACATCATATTTTTTTTTTCGGTAAATTTTACCTTCGGATATCAAATGGGGAATTCAGCGGAGTGGTTTAGGAATTATGCAGATGCCAAGTTTCGAACTTCTTCCTTTTCAATAGTTGCAAAACAAGCTGCAATACGCGGTTAGTTTCTTAAGCATAAATCAAACACTACTTGGCGGAATAAGGGCCTACGCAGTGTGTTGTTGTTGTTTTGTTTTGTTTCTTTTGAGGACAGTTTTATATTCGGAGCCGGTTCCGAAAGTGAAAGAATCCTGATAAAAATAAAAGAAAACTACAACCAAAATTGAAAAAGTACAAAAGTACAACTTCAGACTTCAACCTCAGATATCCTATGCAAAAAAAAAAAAAAAAAAAAAAAAAAAGCTTAACAATATTAGAATGTAAACGAGATTTTCGAAAAGAACGCTGCCAATGGTTTAACATTATATTGCAAGTACCTTCGTGTGACTAGCGTAGGCTCTTAAAAGGGGGGGGGGGATCACAATTAGCAGCTCGATATTACGTGATTTTACACTAAAATTCAAAATTTTATGAGCCTGTAAATATTCCACCAACGTAAATAGTTTTAAAAATTAAATTGTACAAGTGTTTGTTAAACCATGCCTATAAAAATATTTAATGAAATGCAAATTGAGTTAATTTTAATTGATATTAACTAATTAAGGATTTTTCCACGTCAGTTTTGACGTACATGTCTTGCGCGCAAGATTATAAAAAACTATCACTCATATTTGCCTAATATATATACTTTCTTAAGATGTAGTACTTAAACTTCCACCTAAAATAATAATCAATTTTACAGTTAAATACATATTTTTCAGTCAATTTATAGCATTAAAGGTAAAAGTTCTGAAAAAAAAAATCATTGGAAATTAAGAAACAAAGTTATATATGTATATAGCTCTCTAGAAATAGGTTTAGGTTCCATCATATAAAATTTACAGATTGTATGTTAATTACTTTTGAAATTAGAATGCGCGCAATATCAAAAATCATACTTTGGAGAATAGTGAATATAAAGTTGAAAATCTCTTTAAATATATATATATATAAATTATCTTGCGTTAATTAGTCATAACTTTGGTTCAAATTGGAATAAAGTCATAATTCTTCTGAAAAAAAAAATCGTAAAATGTTATTTAAAAAAAAACAGATAGTACTTTTTTTTTTCACTTTTTTTTATATTTTCAATGTGATCTCCCCTTCTAAGGAATTTACCATGCTAGAAAATCCAATATTTCAAAGTTTCACTGTAATTTATTGGTCAATACAAAACAAACAGACATGAAAAAATTTTAATAACTATTCTTACGTTTGTAAATTTCCTGCAGCCCGTCTGTTTCGTCGAAACTTTTGATAATTTTAGAAATATTTCGCAGATTACTTGCAACAGGTTTCTGAAGAAGCGAAAGTAGTTTCAGGGGACCAGAAAGGATTGAAATGACGAAATTTGACTGAAGTTTGATCGTGGATTACGAAGCCTTTAATTAATTAAGACTATTACATTTTTTTACTTATTTTTATTTATAAATATTAATTAATTAATTTTTTTTGTTAAATTGTAGAAAACAATAACTAAAGTTTTAATATTGTACGACAAAACTAATCTTGCAAAACTATTTTTGCCACGATTGTGAAATCCAGGTTCCCTATTTTTGAGTCATTATTTCCTCTTTATGCTGCTTATTACTTTGTCTCTCAATTATACCTGAAACTAAAAAACGAAAAACAAATGCAAAAAATGCAAATACATATATATATATAAATAAAAAATTCAAAATACATAAAATTGATCCTATTTTTTTATTATAACTTGAAAAAAAAAATGTTTGTTTGTTTTTCAGGTAATAGTTTGTAGAGACTTTAATTTCTTTTTGTTTAAAAACAGAAACATGTAAATTCGTTAACTTGTTCAAAAGTTATCGTGGCAAAACCACTGAAAACAGTGTTTACAGATAACTGATTTTAAAGTTTTGATCTTCGCAGGTATCCTTGTCGATTTTCGGCTTAAAGTTTACGGCTCGTCTGACCGTAATTTTAGGAAATTTTTTATCGGACCCACTGTGCGACATTCTTACAGGTTCAATCACTATATAAAAAAAATTATAATAATGCATTTTTTCGTCATTTCAAACCTTTCTGTCACCCTTAAAAGCAGCAATCAAGTTCAGGATTCTGCGCAGATAATAATAATAATAATAATAATAATAAGCAAAATTCTCGGGAAAACAAGAAAAGTAATTAACCTCTAAACAGGGTAGAGTTTTTAATTATTGTTTATTTTACATTTAAAAAATCGTATAAAAATGGTTGATTATTTTAAATTAAAGCGTAAATATTGCTTAAAGTGATTAAAACATAACACTAAAGGTGTAAAAATACCTTTTACTATATAGATAACATATGTTTCATGCGCTCTAACGGTGACTTCTTCAAGATCAGAATGATAAATAAACTATTTTCGCAAAGTTTTTGAAAATGTTAAACACAAAATTTGCTTTTTTAATTTGTAAATCATCACGTGCTAAATTTTAGGTAATTCAAAATTAAAAATGCAATAAAATAATAAATATCACGTTTTCTAGTTTGGCCAATTTAAGCGCCTGCTTAGATTAGACATGTGATCTCGTGATTTGTATTTATCATACAACACAATCCGGACTACAGTCCTGCACGAGTCCGGTTGTATCCGACCCAAACCCGAAAATTCTGCTTAACTCGACCCGAAACCCGATCAAAACCCAACAAAATAATTCGTCAACCCGAAACTGACCCGAACCTGCCACACTTCAACCCGAAACCCAACCCAAACCTGACACACTTCAACCCGAAACTGACCGGAACCCGAAATACTCAAACCTAAACCCGAAGAGAAAGAAAATTAATCCATATTTTAATACAATTTTGGAAAAGTAGGCTACAATTGTATCTCTAATATCAATTATATATTTTTTTATAAAAAGGAACGCATATGCACTCATCAATATTCAAATATATAGTTTTTCATAAAAAAAAATATTCAGGACATTCTTTCCGAACCCGACCCACACCAAAAAAAAAAAAAAAAAATAGAATCAACCCGATCCGAAGCAGTACTCTAATCCTGATTACTCTGCGTCACCGTGCTTGGAGAAAAATATTTTCTATTTAACGAAATTGTTTCAATACATGTAGTATGCATGTTTATAAAATGTCATGATTGATTTCCAAAAGCCACTCTAGTGTACTTTCAAAATAACTATAACAGCAAATGCGTTTCTGTCAAATTTCAACTTCTTGTTTTTCTTAAGATATCTAACACATACCGAAGGAATTCACCTTGCAATTAATCTTTTGCTTTTCTCTAGTCAGCATTCACTGCGATGGATTGAAATGCTGAAATTCCAAAGAAAAAATTTCATATGAAATTAATCTTTTATTTTCCCCTGTCAACGTAAACGGATTCTAAAGTTGAAATTCCAAACAATTCAATTTTTCTCAATCAGTTTCTAACAAAAGAAAAGTATAGCTCTTCTAAGACATTTTCCTTACAACTTCATTTACCTACGTATTACTTTCTGTTCACAAATTGAAGATTTACTGTAAAATTTATCATATTAATATCAGTGAACGAATAGAATAAAAAAACTCTGCGAGATTTAAAAGGTTTGGTAAAAGAACAATTTGAAGGTATGAAGCAATTTTCAGACATAGGCCAAGCAATGTATAGTCTAAAACGAAAATTACACTAAAGGAGAAAAAGAAAACACAACAATATTATAATAAATTGATATAGCATTTTCATATAAGATAATAATTCCTGTTGTAAAATAACGTATTTATAATGGTTTTAGCAGCGTTTTAAAAATGTAATATGTTTTTCCTCATACAACTATTTATTGAGCAATAATAAGAGTGTATACGATTATTTTATTTTTAACCATCTAAGTGTTTTGTCCGTATTTTTCCGTTTCCCAAAGACAACTTAAATCGGCTCTAGGCAAAAATATTTTTAACAAAATTGTATTTTAAGATATATGTAAAATAAAGAGATATAAAGTGTATTTTAGAAACAAACGGGGTAAGAAAATTTAAATTATTTTAAGTTTTACAAATATTTTTATGAAAATGCAGGAAAGCCCTCAGACGCTCGGAGGGTTTTAAACGTTAACATGCTACGTAAATTTGATGACTGTTGTAAAGTAATTAAAATGGATACTTAATTCAATAGAGCGTTATGTGCTTTTGCAACTTGATTAATGGACCCCATAATTCTTTTATCCGAAATATACAGTCGAAAAAAAAAAAAAGTTGCTGCTGAGAGATTTAGTAGTTACCATTCGACAGAGTACTGTGTGTCCGCTGCCTTCTTTAAATTTATATTAAAAAACAAATTTAGGAGACTGTTGCTATATTGAAAGACGGACGAACTTTAAAATGTTTCCTTTCAAATTTACCTTAGCTTATCGGCAGAATACGAATCTAGACCCTCAAATTTGCCAGGGGTTTGCAGGGTACTGTTTTTGTGAAATTGTGAACAGTTTTTAAAAATATCTTATCAAAAATGTGTAAATCTAAATGTTTAGGTTCAAGTTTCTGCTTAGAAATTTTTAACAAGGATATAAATGTCTAAGCAGAACTAAAAAAAGAAAAACAAATGTAAAAAAAATATCTATAAAAAATTCAAAATCCATAAAAATTGATCCTATTTTTTATTATAACTTGAAAAAAAAAAATGTTTGTTTGTTTTTCAGGTAATAGTTTGTAAGGACTTTAATCTCTTTTTGTTTAAAAAAAGAAACATGTAAATCCGTTAACTTGTTCAAAAGTTATCGTGGGGAAACCGCTGAAAACAGCGTTTAGAGGTAACTGATTTTAACGTTTTGATCTTCGTAGGTATCCCCGTCAGTTTTCGGCTCAAAATTTACGGCTTGTCTCACCGTAATTTTAGGAAATTTCTTATTGGACCAACTGTGCGACACTCTTAAAGGTTCAATCACTATTAAAAAAATATATGTATTTTCCTAACGTTACACAACTCAAAAAATGAAGCTTTTTAGAAAAGCCGGAAAACGTTGTTAATCATACAAACAAATTGATTTTTATTTAAAATGAATGGAAAAATAAATCAAAGTTTTTATATCTGGAGTAAAATGAATCGTATTTACTTCAGTATAAGCCACGTTACATTTGATTACATAAAGATTTCTAGACAGTAGGATTGTAGTACAACATCATAAGAAAACTAGTCGGATGTGCCAATCCCAAAACTTTCTTCTATCTTACACAGGTTTCGCATACACTAAAAAGAATCAGCACCAATTTATATCAAGGTCTAACCGAATCTAAAGTTTTATTAAATTCCGTGCGTTAGTTCTTGAGATATGACTATTGCTAAAATCGTGTAAATCCTGCAAAATGTAGCATAGCAGCGCCACCTGTTGGGAGATTTAGACCAAAACCTAATCAACAACAACTTATGTCAACGTCTAACTAAATCTGAAGTTTGATGAAAATCCGTGCATTAGTTCTTGAGATATAGGTGATAATAATGAAAAATGTAGCATTGCAGTACCACCCGTTGGGTTTTTTACACCAAAACGTAAGCAGCATCTATTTATGTCAAGGTCTAACAGAATCTGAAGTTTGATGAAATTCCGTGCATTAGTTCTTGAAATATAGCTATCGTAAAAATCATGAAAAAAGTGGTATAGCAGTGCCACCTGTCGGGATATCTACACCAAAACGTAATCAGCGTCTAGTTATGTTAAGATCTAAAGGAATCTGAACTTTTATGAAAATAATTGCATTAGTTCTTGAGATAGAGCTATTGCGGAAA
This sequence comes from Maratus michaelseni, assembly GCA_963931845.1. Lineage (NCBI taxonomy): Eukaryota > Metazoa > Arthropoda > Arachnida > Araneae > Salticidae > Maratus > Maratus michaelseni. Next base: position 436,829,494 of record OZ007586.1, on the reverse strand, counting down.
TCGCGAAAAATGTAGCATAGCAGCACCAACTATTGGGCGATTTTCACCAAAAATTAATCAGCACCAATTTATATCAGGGACTAACTTAATATAAAGTTTTATTAAATTTGGGGCATTAGTTCTTGAGATAGAGCGCCCACAAAATTTTTGTCACATATAGACAAACAGACAGACAGAGTCACAGAGTCACAGACAGACATTTTCTAAAAAATAGTCAAATCGTGTTCAGGACCTTCTAAAACGCATAAATCCGTCGAAAACCGGAAGTCGAAAATTTTCATGAATCGAATACTTTCTTCTTGTAAAGATAGAAGAAAGTAAAAATGATAAAAATGCTCCAATTTGATCATTTTAAATGGTATTTAAGAATGCGTTCAATGTCAGATGAAAAAATATGTTTGTTGGTCTCTTTCACACACAAACATATATATATATATATATGTGTGTGTGTGTGTTTGGAGTTGTGTCAGTTTAGAGAAAAAAGCGCGCGCGTAGTTTCGTCATTCCTCATTATGCGTTTTGTATGGGCATAGAAAAGGATGTTAAAGCCAGCGATGATATGTATGAATACACCAATATCATTAATAAGCTCTTCGTAGAGAATATTTGCAATAAAATAATAGTGATGAGAAAATATAGGCTCTGTGTTGAAATATTTGAAATGTTATAACAAATATGCATTTCATTTATATCCAGATATTTCACCATAGTGTTGTCATTTCATTGTAAAACAACTTAACGTTTTGTTAAACTTTCATTAATATTACGAAAATAATAATTTGAAATGTTCCAATTTGTAAAGCATCCTAATACTATTTGTGAAATACTGCATTATATTGTCCAAGTATTTCGCCGTGATCAAGCCATTGTTATATTCATTTAGTATTTGGATATTTGCATTTGATTTGCATATACAGTAGAACCTGGATAATACGAACCCGGTTAAATCAAAGTATAGGATAAATCGGTAAAAACACAGTATTTACTCCAGTATTTCAACGTGCCTATAAGGAATACTGCAAAATATGAATATCGTATTGGTATATGACGAAGTTTTGTACCAAACTGTACCATAAAAAGGAGTCTCCTCGGAAGCCAATTTTCAGATTGATCACCGGTATATGAGACACTTTTAACTGAAGAGGAATTCATAATCGGCATAATAGATCGAGTAAAATATCAAAATGTACTTGAATCAAATGATCATGAAAATATTATTGTAGAAAAAAATTAAAATTATAATACGGTTGACTATTTGAAGAAATTTGAAATGCATCTTACATCCATAAATCTTTCAGCACTAGCCTTATATGTAAGGTGAACAGATAAAAGGGAATGAAAATCGTGGAAATGTTGTTGTCCCCCCCCCCCCCCCTCCTCTAAAAGAACAGCAGATTTTATTATTTAACAGCGTTCTAATGCTTATACAAATTCGAAATTTACATTGATTAATGATTTCCATAAACATTTTTTTCTAAATTTGCTGTTCATTCAGTAACGCAGCCAGGATCCCCTGGAAAGGTTTTTAAACATTGTTACTCATAAAATGAACAATTTCATTGTAGTTACATGCCCATAAGGTAATGTTTAGTAAATACGTGACGCATAAAAATCGACGTAATGAAAAGCAAATACAGCCATAATAAATTTAGAATGTATTTGTTTAAAGGTTTCATAAAAGAGGATCTCCTTTAATCTCAGAGAAAAAAAAAAAACGAAGAGAGAGAGAAATAGTAGTAAAGACCAGTAACGGTAACATATATGCTACTTTACTGCCATTTTTCCTAATTGTTTCTTTCATTAATTTTGGTGGTGTTCTTCGAACCTTGGGTAATATTGCGTAAATACGGGTTAGATTCCCTTAGAAAGACCCCCATGGAGGGCATCCCCCACCCTTGACCTATATCTCTCGAGTAGATAATCGGCCGTAAAAAACAACACCAACCCCAACACCATTAATTTTGTGTTGAAATAGAGTTTCTTATTATAAAGTCTCGAAACAGTTGAATGGTAAAATTATTTTCTTTACTCTGGCTTTTACACATCATATTTTTATCTTAATACACGGCGTTTTGTATGCATCGTATCAGTTTTAACCCCAAAATCCCCCAGCTTAACTGCGCCAATGGTTCATTTATTCTTAAGATATGTAGATTGTATATCGATTTAAACTGTATCTCTCAGTTTAAATTTACACTTTTATTTCTTCGTACTTTTCTACTGAAGGTGTATATATTCATATAAATAGAGAGAGGAGTTTTTAAATATTTTGTCAATAAAGAAGTGGAATTTGGTTTCTTCCTACAATTCTTTTCAAAGATTCAAAGTTCATTCAGTTTTTTTCAAAGCTGAGTTCATGGAAACCAGGACAATTTAAGGATTATTTTGAAACGTAGTAAACAAGTATCAGTTTACCGGAAGGTTAAGTGTAAAACCAGAACATTTGGTCACCTTACTTAATTGATATTAAAAAATTCGTTAAAACTGCCGTGTAGCAAATTCTAAAAAGGAAATTTAACTGCCTTCTTATTTTAAAACTACTCAAGATTTAAAGATTTTGCTGAGATAAAAATGAACTTTCAAAAAATTAAGATATATGATTTTTAATGTTAATTAAATAATCTCTACAAAATTTTATATGCTTAATTTACTGATTCGTTTTAAAGTGAAAATCGGTACTTCTCTGTTAATGGGAAATCAGTATAATTAATATTAAATATAATTAGTATTAACATATAATTAGCATTAAATAATATACCTTAAAATATAATTAAGTAAGTCTAATAACAATTTAAAAATCATTATGGATATTAAATTGTTGTTTTAGAACTAAGCATTTTTTAAAACCCTGTCTGTTCGACTAAGGCCCTATTAACAAAAACGCAATTAAATTTCTTAATAAAGTTATTAATGTTGTAAAGAAATAGATTATAACGAAATTTGCGTATAAAAAATAAGTTTCATCCTCACTTCATCTTCATTAAAGCGGATTCTACTGAATTAATATTACATTAGATAAAAAAAAATCCTTCTCCATTAGAGTTATATAAATAAATTAGACCAAATTTTATAAAATACGAATATTCTTCAAACACTTCAAATAAGCTATTGATTGAAATTTTATCTTATTTCTTAATTATTTTAATTTTATTTAAATTTATTTGGAGTCATCCAATTTTTATTTTCATCACGTTTTATGATTAGCACGGAAACTGTGAATTGTCCCTCAAAGTTGGAGAGAAATCGGATAAATGATGCTGATCTTCTAGCTTCCAGCTCCCGTCGGGATGAACTGATCGCAAAAACTCGCAACTAGCGCCATCTAGCCATAAAAAGGGTTATTATTGAATATTTTAAATGTATTATACATAATTAAAAAAAATAATAATAATCGGAGCGATAAAATTCAAACCGTCATTTTTAATTGTTTTCCGAGTTAGGAATAATGGTTTAAATGCAATTTGAATGCGTTTTGACCTTTTTGGCGCAAGTAAAACTTGCAATATGGAAAGTCCAGAATGACGTACTGTTAGCGAATTTCAATCAATATTTCGAAAAATGCGCATTTTAATGATTTTTTCTTTCTTTTGCACTTTATGTGCTTTGAGCAATAGAGGTTATGCTAGCATTAGCTATAGCTTTTAATTAAACATTAACGTGAATTTAGTTTTTATAGCTTTTAGTTCAATATTATATTAGCGTGAACTTGAACTTGAACTTGAAAAATGCAATCAGATTTCTGCAGCTTCTAAGAGTTTCGATGTTTTTCTTGGAGATCTGTTTTTTTTTTTTTTTTTAACCACAACACGCACACAGAGAAAAAAAAGAGAGGGATAAAATAGCAATATGTTTAAAAAGTATCGTAACGCTGAAATTAGATTCTGACATAATTTTATAGTTTGTGACCCAAAATTCACGAAAAGAAAAAAGGGGGGGGGGGGGGGTTGCAGAGCAGAAACTTTGATTTTTTTCACTCGGGCAAGCATGAACTTTGGTGCCCCCCCCCTTCCTTCTCTTTTACAAAATAAATTAATAAAGAGAAATTTTCAATCCATTTTTATTTTAAATATAAATAATAGTTAGGAAGTTTATTAATTTTAAGACTTTTAGGTTGATTTCCTTAGAAATCAACCTTTTGCAATCAATTCGTTTTCATATATATCTGTCTATATATATAATGAAAATCTTCTCATCACGATAACATCCGAAATGCTTAACCAATTCAACCTAATTGGAACAGTGTATTGATATTGCAAGTATCTTGAATGAATTTGTTAATCAAATATATAGATCTTATAGTTTGTTTACAAGAACACTAAAAAACAAACCATTCTAAACTTGTCATCACGATAATGTCTGAAATATTGAACCAATTCAAAACTAATTGGGACATTATATTGATCATGTAAGAATCTTGGATGAATTCGTTAATCAAGTATTGTTCTGGGGTTCCTAGGAGGTCACCGAATGGAAAAACTGGCTCTGTTCAACAGTTCAAAGCAAAGAGGATAAAATTGAAGAATACATCTTTCACTTTGGGTGGTCCGATTCCATGACATTTCTGGCTTAAATTTCGTTATTTGTTTTTTGTACGGAATGATGAACCAAATCTTCTTTTGGCGCCCTCTTCTATTCTGGCGCCCAGGGCATATGCCGGCTCACTCACCAGTAGTTGCCGCCCTAGAGATGTGTGTGTGTGTGGGGGGGGGGGGGGGGAGTGTCACCTCTCTTCATGAGGCACTGGTAAGAGATCAAACACTACTGTTATGCTTAAAAAGGAAAATCAAATTATATATGTTTACATTACTCGCAAAGTCAATGGAAATAAACTTTACTGTAAATAAATGTTGTAGAAAATCTCTAGCATTTTGCATATGGTAAAAATAATAATAATAATAATAATAACAAAATAACAGGATTCACGAGGAATTTACTGAGATTAATTCAGAAAAGTTTAAATACTTGTTATGAGATCAAAACAGTCATGATTCAACAATGGCTTGAAGAATTCAGAGTGCTCAAAAGCTGAGTGTTGTTATGAAATACCTGTTCGTTAGTTAGGACAGGGGTTTTCAACCGGTGTGCCAAACGACGTTTTATTGAAAAACAAAAAGTTTTAAAACAATACTATATCCTCAAAATAATATAAAGATGGATGAATGTCCTTGTATATATGTCAAGTGTATTAAGAAACATGAAATATTTAGATACAAAACAAATGATTTTTTAGTCTATTTCACACAAAATAAAATATAATTGTACAAAAAACACCTTTAAAAAAAAAAAAAAAAACCCTTTTCATCAAGAGCACATTGAATTTTTTACGTTTTTCTAGAATTTATCACCAGAGGTGTATGTCTAGATCATATTTAAAATTATCACTCTCTTTAATTAACAAAGAAAAACATGATTTTCAGCCGTTGACATATTTGGGTGCTAATGAAAAACAATAAAAAAAAAAGTTTAAAAAAAATTATCCAATACAACAGTAAAATAGAAAATCATTCAGCTTGAATGAAATATTGTAATGCATCACATACATGAATATGTTGTAAACATATGAACATAGATTTTCTTTTAATTAATTATTTTTTTAATACATAAAATATAAATCTTGGAAAAAATCGAAATGTAATCTAACCAAAAATCTTCAAAAATTCTTCTTGTCTTTCATAAAGACCAGAAGGGTGTACAGTAATGAGTTTTCTTAATATAACTCAAACCATAAATAAGTTTTTTAATATATATAACCATTAATGAAACATTACCGAAACACCAACAAAAACTATGAAATTATGAATTAGAATGTAATAATTAATTGACAACAATAGTGTTCCCCCAACACTCTGAATATAGATTCCATATACATAGTAAAAAAAAAAATTAAAAATAAGAAGAAGAAATTAAATTAAAAATTGAAAAAATGAAATTTGTGGAATTTAGACAGAATTTTCAGGTCCCAAATGCCTAAATTACCACAAATGAAATGTGTGGTTTCATCATCATATTAGCCATAACATCGCTAAAGAATATGATTTTGGGACTACCACACCAAAATAGAGAAATAAACTGTGAAAAAATCATAAAGTTAAAAAAATAAAAACAATATTTAAAAAAAGAAACCTTACCCATAAAAAAAGAGAAAAAAACTGTGAAATATAATCATAAAGTTCAAAATAAAACAAGATTAAAAAGGATACAGGGAAAAGAAAACAATAGTTACCAGATAGAATACATGATTCAAACAGGAGTCAACACATAACACAGGCAATGAATTGGAAAAAATCATTACATGTTGCCAAAATAAGTTTTAAAAGATGATTGACCAAGGAATATTATTGTACCAGCAAAGCCAAACACAAACCAATATAGAATCAGCTCCCTCTGTAGAAAATTTAAAATAGAACTCAAAACATGTTTTCAAATGAATTAATAAGGTGCTGCCATCTATGGAAAAATTAGTGAATATTTTATGATTTAATAAAAGCATTTGTTTACTATTATTAGTTAAAGATTAAAACGAATACTGTCTAAAGAATGATAACTGATAGTTAAATAATAAATAAATATAATTAAATAATAAATAAAATTGTTGATAAATTATTCAATTACATTAAAAAAAAGTAATAGATGTATTAATGAAAAATTCTATGTAAAAAATGATATGTAAAATGGTGACATTAATAATTATTGATTAATGCTTCTGATAAATATTTGTACCTAGCAATGACATAGCCACAATTAAATAGCTTTGCCAGAAATGCAACATCACGTAAATTAATTTATAATCAAATTTAAATAAAAAATTATAAGAATTAAGATGCTAAGGATTTAAAATTAATATTAATTAAATATGGAAATTAATTAGTTACATTTAATGTTTCTACAAACATTGTTAAAAATTAAGTATACATGATTTAAGTGGAGAGGGTAGAACATTTAATAAAAATTGATGCAATGTATTATATTAGTATTTAAGAAAGTATACATTGTATTAGAAGTTAATATGATATTGTCCACAGTGGGCATTAATCTAAATACAATTAATCGATAACATTATTAAATATTAATGAATATGAATACATTAAAATTATGTAAATATAACTACATAAATTTGTATATAAAAGTATCAAATCATAGTCCATTATAAAATGTGTATTAGCAAACGTATTTTTAAATCGAAATGCCCCTTTTTGTTTCTTTATATGTATGTATATATATATATATATATATATATATATATATATATATATATATATATATATATATATATATATATATATATATATATATATATATGGGATGGGACAGCCCGGTATAAATGTGGTCATGAGACAGCAATGACAGACTAAAGATGTAATACATTTATCAATAAATGAAAAACGCTATTCGATTCCAAATCAGTTCAATAAACTTGTCTGCCATTTTCAAAATTTATGTATCAAAATGACTCCGTGAATTTCGAATTATTGAGCAAAGAAAAATATTTTTTTATATAAAATTAAATTAAATAAAATCTTTAAAAGTTTTAAATAAACCTTAAATAAAGCGCCAAATTTTCAAACTTATTTTTTATACAATTTAAACGAAATTATATATTTATATACACATATTAATAAAATTATCAAGCTCTCAGAAGACATTGCATGATAAAACCGTGTAAAATGCTTTTTTTGAATAATAAAAGAAATTAATACTTTAACAAATCATTATTTTAAATAGGCATTCAAATCAGTCTTCTTCTCTCTCAGGAAGTAAGCTCCACTTTTCCCAATTGTGTTTCCTCTTTACCTCCTCTGCGTTAAAAAAGCATAAACGCATCTGATTGATTTATGCCATAGACAAAAGTTGGTCCCTCCCAGATCAGCTTTCACTTAGACTTCACTAACGACTGTCAAATTACTTATTTCCGGTAAGTTTGTAAAGATCATTTTTTTTAAATGGCTGAGAAGAAATTCTTTCTCTTATTAAATGGCTTTATATTTTTTGAGGCAATAAAGTGCTATTGTACTATGATATTGTTAAGAAAAAAATAAAATCGACTTTCTGTAGCTCTGTTGACGTTAATTATGAAATTCCGGAGGAAGTTAGATTTACACTTCTAGATTATTAAAAGCTTTAAATTTTCCAAATCTTCCGGGAAGGGGCGTTTAAATCTCTCCCCCCCCCCCCCGGGCTACCCCTTGAATTCATCACTTTTTTTTAAATTGAATTTTAGCCGGATTTAGATTAGATTTAAAGGGATCCAGATAATTTATTGAAGGAATGTTTAAGTTGAACTAGGGCTGACCATAAGCAGAGTGCAGCAGGTTCAATGCACACGTGCCTCACGCTTATAGAGGCCTCGAACGAGATTCAATCTCACCACTTTTTAACATTTGAAAAAACAACAACAAATAACAGGTCTTCAAAAATTTTGCATTCGGCCCACAATTGGGCTTTATGCTTGTTGGGGCCTCCAATCAGGACCCGATCGCCTTGGGGTAAAGATTGCTGAAAAAAGGGTGGAAATTGCTGAAAATGAGTTTTCAACTGTGTTTTGTGTTTACTATCTGAATTAAATTTCAGCGTATTGTGGAGTGTTCATAAAAATTTATAAATCTTTTACAGAGCAGAACAAAATACTTCGAACATCTTGCCAACTATGGGTGGTAATTGCTGAAGGTGATTTTAACTGTGTTACGCGTTTTTTAAATTGTTTATTTAAATATCTCCTTTCACCATAACCAAAGATGAAGTTTCGTAAAAATATCCTGGTAGTGTTGGAAAGTTTTTCAATAATCTATGAGTGACGCACGTTTTTTCTTTCTTGTTTTTAATGTATCTTTTTTAAATATGTGGATTCTCCTTTATCTTTTGTCGACGAAATGATATAAAATAGTTTCTATGTGTCAAGTGTAAACAGTAAAACAGCCAATGACGTATTTCCCTCTTCAACTTAACTCATTTCACGGAGTAAAATTTTCCATATCTCAGTTCGTTCAGGAAGGTCGGATTCTCTTTGAATGAACCGGCAAGGTCATTCTAATTCAAAAATTCTCTTAAAATGAATAACAAGACTTTATTGGTTGGAAAATCAAACAGAACTGATTGAAGAATTATTACTTTTTGTGTTAATACATTTTTTCTCCGATCGATACCGGGAACTTTTGAAGACTATGGTTCTCAAAGTTCCCAGTATCTGATCGTGCGATATTCCGTAGATCGCAGATTTCGAAAGATAATATATTCGACGGTTGATTTCTTTTAACTTACGGAAATTATGCTAACTTTCAATAAATTGACTTTTTCTTTTACCAATGGTGGCTTTATGTAACGATAGTTCGATATAAATTATTTCCTCACATAAACCGTAAAAAAAAGACAAATGTTTCTTAATCTCTTAATTTCTGTGCTCTTATCTTTCTTAAGATTTATAAAAATATAATATATGTTCTTCCGAGTTACCCACGATTCCGAGAAGCGTTCTTTTATTTTTAAAGGTCTCTGAAACCAATGGATTTCCAAGATTTGAAGAAGCGTTTTGAAACGAGTCTCGTTTGCTGTCCATAATATTCAGAAACATTTCCTAGCAGATTTTACAGTGTATTAATCGGTTTTCTCTACCCGGAGTATTGGTTTTTCAATTATTATCAAATCTAAAGTACCGTAATTTTCGGTCTATAATCCGCGGATAAAAACAATCCTGTTTCAACGCAGAAATCTTATTTAATAATTGAAGTCAAATATTTACAGCGATAAGTTACATTTTATAAAATAAAATTTCTGGGTTGAAACATGATTGTTTGATCAGCGGATCATAGGCGTAACAGAATTTATACATGCAAGAGTAACTAAATAATGTTAATGTTAATGCTGCTAATTTTATCACGTTTGTTGAATATTTAAATGTTTGCTTGAGAATTGATAGCATCCGAAAAAACAATATTTCGGGTTGAAAAAACTCATTAACACTTTATAAAAACTACTCGAAAACGTTTTCGAAAATTACGGGCAGCAAAAGAGATTTTTGTTTCAGAAAGGCTTCTTTAAATCTCGGAAATCTACTGGTTTCAGAGGTTTCGGAAGAAAATGAAAAACTTTTCCGAATCGTTGGTAACTTAGAAGAGGTTATATTACATTTTCTTAAGGCTGCTCGTCAGTAAACTTCCCGATTCCCCTCGCTAATGTTATTCCTATGGGCATAGGATGCATTCGTATTTTTAAAATATCTCTCCAGGAAATCAATATTTTTAACTTATGTTTCCTGTGTACTGTTCTTAAAGAATGTCTCTTTTTTTCTTAGTTATCAAAATATTTCTAAACTATGTGCTTAATTTATATTTTTATGTGTTAAAATCTTAGCGAAACTGAATAAGATTTTAACATTTCATATAAAAATCAGTATATATTTTAGAAAAAAATTGACAACTAAGAAAAAAAGAGACATTCTTTAAGAACAGTACAAAGAAAACAGAAGTTACAAATATTAATTTTCCGAGGAGATATTTTAAAAATACGAATGCATCCTACGCCCATAGGAATAACATTATCGCGGGGAATCGGGAAGTTTAATGACGAGCAGCCTTAAACTTTAAGAATTGTGAAAAGCTTAGATTAAGAAACTTTTGATTATTATTTTTTTTTTTACAGTGTAGGGGACAGTGGCACAATATGATATGGATGGAAAATAGGAAACATACAAAATTCACACATACTGTAAGGATTGTAATCGATTTGTATTCGTGTGTATGAGTGAACACTCCCAAACGATATTTATGATTGAGCTCCCATTTCGTGGATATGTTATAGTCAACTGTTACGAGAACTGTAAAAATGTTCGCAAAAATTTGCCGACGTATTATGTATTCCTTCTTAAATCATTTTTAAACCATTTTGCGACCAATTATATAGGAAAAATCATCAAAAAAATTGTAGCGAATAGGTGATAAATATTGCGCAAATGTAATTAAGCATTAGTGACTTTGAGGTATTGTCGATAATTTCAAAACAGGAAATCAAAAGTGTTCGAATCCAGCCGCTTCCATTGTGTCAGTAATTTATAAAAATTCCTTTTTTTTTTACATTTTCCGTATATGTTACGCCAATGTTAGGAAAGTCGACTGGAGTCCCTCAGATATCCAATTTTTTATTTATTTATTTTTTACAACTATTTTTACATCTTATATACAGGGTGTCCGAAAATGGACTGAACGGTTTAAACATTTAATTATAACTAAATAGTGACAGCTATTGAAGCTGTTCTTACAGAAGAGTAATGGTGTAAAGTCAGGAATTTTGCTAGGCTTCCTTGTTTTAGTTCTAAATATCACGAATAATCACGAAAATATCACGGTTCTGCGCTGTTGTGTTTCAAACTGCAATATTGCTCAAAATAACTTTCCAATTTCAAAACAGAAACCATTTTTTTTCTCGTTTTCTGGCGTTTTAATAGTTAAACAGAATAACGGTTAAAAGCTAAGTGAACGTTAACCTATTTTTTACGAAATATATACACGGCAAAAATGAAAAATAAATTGTTGATTTTACAGTATAATACTGGCACCCCAGATGCCAGTCTTATACCGTGAAATTAACAGTAATAAATAGTAAAATAAGCAGAAGTACGCAGCCGCGCATTGTAAAATCAACACTTTTTTTGCTGTGTATTGTCAAAATAATCGTATAATGTAAACAAATCATAAGAGTATCAGATGTGTCATTCAGTTAGTAATTTACTTTTGTCCATTTTGTTGCTTTTTCTGCAATACATATTAAAATAATATTTTCTTTTGGTGATTTAAAATTAGTTTTCAAAATTTTTGTTTATTATTAAATTGATGTCATTTTTATAGTGTCTTTTGGTTTATTATCTTTGGAATTTTAAATTTGTACAACTATTCTGACGTACAGAAATTTGCATGTATTTCCACATATTGATATTTATACAGGGTGTCCCCTCTTATTAATGTCCAATAGCTAATTCCTAAACCTTTAGTTTGAAAGGTATAGTTTCAAATTGCAAAATGGTTTTAAATGCTGTTTGCCATTATGTTAAATGTCATTTTCGTAAAAATAGTTATTTTTGTAAAAGTTACTAAACTGAAATTTTTATACGGTCTATGGGTCTTATAAGTTATATTTATAAAGAATTTCCCCATGCTCAAACAAGTAAAACAGAAAAAAAAAATCATTCTTTTACGACAGAAACTTACCGAGTTATAATACTTTGAATTGTATTAAATTTCAGCGTTTTCCATCACTAAAAATGTGTTTACCGTTTTCAGCGCCTGAGAATTTTGTTCAAATTCCTTCAAATTTAAAGAAAGTATCATACCTCGGTCAGTTTTGGTCGTAGGAAAATGATTTCTTTTTTCACTTGTTAGAGCTACATGAAAGTTTTCTAAATATAAATACGTTAAAGACTCAAGGACCGTATACAAATTTAAATTTCTTAACTTTTACAAAATTAATTATTTTCACAAAAAATACTTTTTATATGATGAAGAACAACATTTCAAACATTTTTTTTTTTTGCAATTGGAACTAGTAAAATTTGCAATTGGAACTAGTTGAAATTAGACTGATGTTATATCGCTAAGGAAACTTTAATATTTAAGCACAAATATGTTGCCAGACTAAAAGAAAATTTAGGCAATAGTAAACTGAGTTTTGGTTACATTAACAGTTTCGAATTTTTTTTATATATTTGAGAAATTAAAGGTTTATTTTAAGTACTTAATTAAAGCACCAATTTCATCACAGGTTTCAAATTTGTTTATGTAAGATCGCACGGGATTGCAAAAGCAATAAAAAATTATAAAATAATCGACATACTCTTTGAAGAAAAAAACAACTAGAAACCTGAAAATATACGAGAGGTAAATTAATTGCTTAGATTTAAAACTTTATTGCTTAAATTAAAATCTTAAGTTAGAAACATAAAAAAATATCATCTTATATTTTCTAATTATATTAATTTCTGATAACGATCCATTACTAATAATGAATTTACAGTTTTTTTTAATGGAATGAACAAATATAAATAATAAAAATATAGAAGCGATATATATAGTTTAAACAATGAATGGAAGTTACAAAAGATATTAGCATTATCACAATTGTTGCCGACACCAGCGAAGCCTACTCATAGTATTAAAATTATTGAAGACAAGGATTCATCAAGATAAATCGTTTTTTTCTACAATAAAATGTTAGACTTAATGTAATATATTTGAAAATCCCGAATGTGGGTGTTCGTAAATTTCAACATTATTGTTATTTCTTCTTACAGCCATTGCTGTTCCATTCAACAGATCAACTTAGACAGAATAACATTTACCCCCGAGTCTAATTTCTAAGGTTTCCTTCGATGCAGCTTTGTAACTGAAAATGTGACTGTTTTAAAGATAACTTTCTGTATCTAAATTTATATTTCTCTTGAAAATATTTCATGTGGATTTTTGCATTGTGCTTATTATAAATAATCATAAATTTGAAACAGCTGAAAGAAATATTATTTTTGCTTATTCTGTCTTATCTGTCTTATCTGTCCAAAATGCCATTTTAAGTAAATGAGAATTATTTAGAAAATGCATAAGTGTTTCTCTTTGTATTTATTTATTATTAAATTACTATATATTTAAATTGAATGGTGAAACTAAATTGAATTTTGGCCATTTTCCCCCCTAAAAGATGGAAAGGCTCGCCGGAAAATACTAAAAATTCATAAAATTAAAAAAATCATAACTTGGTAAATTTTGGTCGTAAAATAATGAGATGTTTTTAATGTCCATTTTAGGAGCAAAACATCATTTTAAAAATATAGGTTATAGGAAAAGAGGGTTGTGTAAAAATTAAATTTCATGTTTTAATATGTATATGGTCCCTTGTAGAAAAAATGCCATATCTAAAATCCGTACTTGATTTGTATGGTTTTTGCGATTGAAAATATGTTTCTATCATCAGCTGTTTAAGAAATAATCACCATTACATCTATTTTGAATCACCCGGTATATTCTTTTTCATTGGAAAAAATAATTGAAATTAAAGGTTTACCATTCACTCTGGTTACCGATTGTTTACTATCTAAGGCTGACAAAAAGATAAAGCAAACTTTCAGTTGATTACTAACATGCTTTGTTCAAGGAATCAACCTTCTCCGAATTAAATGATAATCTATAAATGAAAACTATTAAGTTAACTTTAATAAAACTTGCATTTTTAAGCTTTACTTAAAAAACTTTTACAGTTATAAAAAAAAATTATATGTTAGTTATATTTTATGCTTTATATATTACGTACTACTGAGAAAATTCCCGAACTTACAAACTCTAGTTTTAGTATTTTAATTTGCCTTTCGACAAAAAATTCATTATAACATAAATATCGGCATTTTTTCTAGAACTTTATAAAATCAGTCGGATTATGAGAGTAATAGAAAAGAGTACATAAGTTACATATTTATGCTAAATCTATATAACTTTAATACATATAATAATATTAGAGGTTCGGAATTTTTAGATATAACTTATGTATGTCAATTTTTATTTTCCTTTTGATTGTCTTACTATAAATAGAAATAACGTTAAAATTTAAAATCCTAACTAACCAAAATATTATACCAAAATTACCAAAGTACCGAAATGATGGTACAATTATTAATAATGTATTCCGAAGTAGTATCCACAATAGTGGATAAGTATTGCATATTTGTGAATCATTTTAACATTGGCATTCAATGGTATTTGAGATGTATTGTTTTTATCCAAAGATTTTCTGAGAGTTTTATAATGAAGAATATTACGGTGAACTCCCGTTGGTGCGGGCTTCCAAGAGAGGCCATTTTTTGCCTGCACTAGCCAAAGACCGTATTACATTTGAATGGTGTAAAATAAACCCTTTCGTTAAGTAAATTGAATTCAATTTTTTACAGAAATTAACTACTTTACCAACTTAATGCTAATATAAACAATTTTTTTCTTTAATTTTGTAATTTTAGCTAGTGACAATTTGTTAATTACAAAGAATAAATTACTGAAGACAAACAAAATATAAAAGAAAAAAAATTGCCGTATTTACATAATTTAACTTTAACCCTGAACGTCTCGAAATTTTACTCAACCTTCATGAAAACATTTTACACCAGATTTTTAAAAAAATTCTTTAACTTATTTATCTTTAGTTTTCTATGGGTTACATTTAACTTATTTTATGAAATAAATTCTGGTTCGAATAGTCCTTTTATATACCTGTCCAGTCCATTGAACCCGTCTGGTAGGCGGAGGGTTAAATGGAGTAATCTCTCATTTTTCTTTGGGATAATTCAACAAATGATCTTTTTAGTACATCATTTTCCACTCGAAAATTTATTCGGTTATATCACATTTTGATTGGTAATATCGGCGAACAGCCTTTTACAATTTTTGAACCTCACACGTTTTTGATGGTAGAAATTTTTATTTCTCTTCATTATTGTCACTGACAATTTTTTGATCTCTCAGTAACCAAAAATGCATCAAAGTTTCTTTTGCAAAAATAAAAGCGGAAACGCATTAACGTGAGTACACTGTACTTATCTACTTGGAGCTTTTTAAAAAAATAATTTATAAAGTGTTATAATTTATAAAGCATGCTGTTGTAAGCGTTCCTCTAATTGTGCTATGAAGCAAATAGTTAACACGTTCACTGCCGGGTTAAAACTACCGGAATTTTATTTTATTTAGAAAATTCGAATTCATGCCAGAAAATACTAATAGCAATATTTACTTTTTTTAATTACAGACATTTCCTGAAAACTTAAAATAAAAATTCTTCTTTCGAAATTTCCGGTACGATTTCGTAATTTTAGATTGAAAAACCACGAGTATACTCGTGGTTGGCAGCGAATGGGTTAAACGGACAAACTTAGCTATTCGTGCCTGATGAATATGATAATTCCAAAAATGTATAGTGTGAGATTAAGTCCTCTGTTAAATTACGTTGCCAATTAATCATCTTGTGTAAAAATCCGTATTTTGTGCTTTTCGGCTGTAACTTATGTATGTTATTTTTTCCTATTTTGATCGTCTTATCATAAATAGAAATAATTGTTATAATTAAAAAATCCTAGCTAACCGATATTATACCAAATTTAATGGAGTATCAAAATTATAGTAAAATTATTCTTACGAGCACATGTAACATCTCGATGGTTAAAATGAAGCAATTTTAACGAACAGTTTAAGAGCATGTATTTCATAAAAAGACAAATCTGTAAACTTTAATCTTTTATCCCTTAAAGTATACATATTTTAGTATGTATATAATATTAAAAATAATTATTATTTACAAATGTTTATTAAACACAGCTGCTTACATTCGACATACTTTTGATAGATTGATTTTCATACTGTGACCGATTGGTACACTTTACTAGAAAACCCATCACTTTCAAATTTTTTATGATCATTAGAAACATGTCATTTAATAATAACAGGAAAAATAACAGATGTCAGTACCTGAATATTGAAGTATCAAAAGAATATTCTGTATTTTTATGATTTTCAAAATATTTTGCTATTTTTTAAATTTATTTTTAAACAAAACACAAACTGTTTTCTGTTATTATTAAATGGCATGTTTCTAATGGCCATAAAATTTTTGAAAGTGATTGGATTTGAAGTTTTGTAGTAAAATGTACCAAACAAGACACAGTATGAAAATCAATTAATCTAAAGTATATTGAAGCTAAAGCAACTGTATTTAACTGTAAATAATAATTACTTTTCATGTTAGATATATTACTACAGTATGGATACTTTAAGAGGTAAAAGTTTGAAGTTTGCAGATTTGCTTTTTTATGAAATTCATACTCTTAATCTTTGCATTAAAATTGCTTTATTTTAGTAATAGAGATGCCACATGTGTTTTTACTGTATACATAAGTAGCACCCAATATTGGATAAGTATTGTATACTTGTAAATTATTTTAATATGGAGACTCAGTGGTATTTGAGATGTGTTGTTTTTTTCAAGAATTTTCTGAAATTTTAAATATATATATATATATATATATAAACTTATTGCAAAAATTAACCATTGAAACAGAAGCAACTGACCAAATTATATATATACATATATAAATGATTTTTCAACATGTTAAAAATTTGTTATATAAATTTTGAATATAAAAATTTGTTGTATGTTCGTAATTTGTAAAGAATATTTTACTACTCTGTAAAAAGAAAAAAATACGTTCATTGTCAGTGCAATTTCCGTATTTTTACAGAAATTTTTTTACGATGAAAATGATTGCATGAATGTTTAAAAAAATATGGATTTGAGAATATCTTGAGCAGATAATGCTACAATTTTATTATTTTTTAAAGCTGTGGGATTTATTTTTATTATTACACTGCAAAAGAAAAAAATCCTGGAAAATCTGGAAATTGTACTGTCAAAATACGAAAATTCTTTTGAGAGGGTAAAAATATAAAAAAATCCCTGACGGCTCGGCCTACAGGCACAGGTAGATTTCGAAGACGCAGACCGTGGGGCGCCTGTTTGTCGGGAATTGCGGAAGAAATGACCTTTTTACGATGATGCGGCAGTTGGAACCGCCTACTTCGAAACCTAACTTGTTTGCAGCGGAATCGGCAGGGATTTTTTTGTTTTTAATTTTTTTTTTTGCTATAACGGTTGGTCCTATAAAAAACTTGTAAATATAAAAGTTTTAAATAATATTAAGAGGATTAATAATAAATTTAAGCGGATTTGAAATCTTGAGAATTGGCGAAGTTATGAATTTTTTTCTTCTAAACCCCCCTCCCCCCCCCTTAAGGCAATTTTTAATTATATCAAAAATCTGTCATACATAAATTTTCGGCCCTTCTCCTAGAAGTAATAATAACTTCAAACGGATTCGATACGTATCATAAGTAAGAAATTATGGGGTTTTTTCTGTTTTCACAAAAAGCCCCCCATCCCCCCCCCTTGGTTCGATTTTGTCCATTAACGAACTTGACCGAGATTTTATTCCCCTTGATTTTATGTATCAGTTTCGAAAAGATGCGGGAGTTGGAACCGCCTACTTCGAAAAATAACTTGTTTGCAGGCGGAGCCGGCAGGGATTTTTTTGTTTTTTATTTTTTTTTTTGCTATAACGGTTGGTCCTATAAAAAACTTGTCAATATAAAAGTTTTAGATAATATTAAGAGGATTAATAATAAATTTACGCGAATTTGATATCTTGGGAATTGACGAAACTATGATTTTTTTTCTCTTAAAACCACCCTTTTTCCCCCCCTTGGGGCCATTTTTAATTATATCAAAAATCTGTGATACATACATTTTCGACCCTTCTCCTAGAAGTAATAATAACTTTAAACGGATTCAATACGTACCATAATTAAGAAATTATGGGGTTTTTTCTGTTTTCACAAAAAGCCCCCCCCCCCCCACCCTCCCCCCCTTGGTTCGATTTTGCCCATTAACGAACTTGACCGAGATTTTATGCCCCTTGATTTTATGTATGAGTTTGTAAAAGATTAATGCAGAATTTTTCCAGTTATCGTGGTCAGAAAAAAGTGACATAGATAGATAGATAGATAGATAGATAGATAGATAGATAGATATATAAAGTTTTGAACTGGGGGTGGTTTTGGGTTCTGGGAGTCATGATCGGCGTAGATCTGCAAAAATTTTTCAAAATTTCCAACTTAGGTGAGAATGTAATAGGTAGTATTTCTTACGAAATCTACCTAAAAATCCCAAAGCCTTAGCGAAAACTACGAATTAACTATAGACTTTTAGCACTATTATCTGTCAAGTATATTCTTAAATATACTTATTCGCTAATTCCTGATACATTCACAAAATTATTTCATCGAAGAAAAAAAACCTCGTAAAAATACGGAAAATATGCTGTCAAAATACGAAATTATTTTAATAGCGTAAAAATATAAGCAATCCCAAAGCCCTAGCGGAAACGACAAATTAGCTGCAGACTTTTAGCATTATTATCTGTCAAGGATACTATTAAACACTTCTTCGCAAATTGCTGATATATTCACAAAATTATTTCATCGGAGAAACCCCCCCCCCCCCCCCCCCATAAAATTACGGAAATTGTACTGGCAATGAACAGAATTTGTTTTTACAGTGTACGGCATTCGTCTAATTGTGCTAGGAAGTAAACTGTTAAGCAGACACACTTAGCTATTAGCGTCTGATGAATATGAGAATTCTGAAAATGTAATGTGTGAGATTTGTTAAGGTGCGTTGCCAACTAATTATCTGGTGTTGTCGGAAAGGAAAAGCTTTGTGTTTTTAAATAACCTGCAGGAGGCCAAGATCAGATACATGATTGTTGCTGGTTCATTTCCAGATGTAAATAGTCTAAAAAATACTAATGATAAGTGTAATGACATAGAATAGCTATCATATAATTTTTTAGCAGTTATTTTTCTCATTAGATTCATGATTTAATAAAATGAAAATATGTAAGATATGAATTATATTTGGGTATCATTTCAGCATAGAGAGAATTCGGGAGAAGTAACTTTTGTTATATGTGCATGTGTATTTTGTAAAACCTATCTAAAGATAAAGTTTGGATTCAAAATAGAAATATTGATGTAATTTCGTAGCTTTAATTGACAAACTTTGTGCCTGATTAATAAAAATAATGGATTTCTGTTGCATTTAGCGGCTAATATTGAATAAATTCTTCTATTGAAAAACTGAAGCTATCTTTTGAATTGGCATTTACCAAAGTTGAAAAGTTGTTACCTGTAGTATTATTTAACTATTGCATATTGTATTACGTTTTGTGAATGCATTATATTTCATACTATGTATACTTTACGCTGTTCAGTACTTATACTTTTTACAGTGTGATAAAATTACATAACACCCATCGTTTTGGAAACAAGGTATAACATAACAAAAGAGCATGTTAGAAACAAATTAAAATTTCCCTTGATAATTAATTTAGTTAGATATCGATAAGTTACAAAATTGATGTAAATCTGTAATTAGTATATCATTAAAATAATTGTATCGATGCATTTATCTTGCTAAATGTGTTACATTTATATATTTTTCTCAGATGTTAGAAAATACTAAGCCAGTAATTGACCGAACTTATCAACTTCATTTAAATATTTTTAATATGATCACACTGGTTGGTAAAGAAATTATACGAGTTTTAATTTTTCCAGCTGAGTGAAAAAGTGCCATGGCCTGGACATGTTTTCACTAACCTGTAAATATTACAACTCGTATTTATAAACGTCTCCAAAAATCAAAGCTTTCAAACTATAGATAACAAGCGAAAATTCGAAATACGATTTATTCATGTTCCCTGCTATAGAAATCATTTTAAGAAAAGAGCATGAAATTGGTTGAATTCGACAATAGCTAACTTCAATTGAAAAGAGACCACACCCACGCCTTTTTCAAAATGACGTCAACGATAGCATTTGAAACTCATAAGTGACAAATTCAAAAAAATATGCTTTTGGTTGAGATAAGTTAGATTTGTCATATAAGTATTGCTTTAGAAATATATCTAACCAAAGGCTAAACGTTTATTATAGAAGACACTATTACTAAATTAGTCTCACAAAGCAAATATTTCAAAACAAAAATTATGTCATTGAACAATTTTCGCTTCGGTGATAAGGTTTTGAACTTATAAGACTTCAAGATTAACATACGCTTTAAGCTTGGGATATTGAAGAAATAACTACGTTTTATTTTTAAATATTTGTGTATAAAATCTTGTACCTGTTACTATTTATTTGCCGAGTAACTACGTCCCCATGCATAGTTTTATTAACAGATTTGTACGATTTTGTAACAAATTAAAATACAGTGGAACTCAGTTAATACGTACGTGAGCTATTGATTTCACATAATCTTTTCGTTTTAATAGTGCCATAAGAGAAAGTAAGGGAATTGTAAAAGTCCTCGTATTAACTGCTACTCGTAATACCCAAGAAGATAATAAAAATCTTTAAAACACACTCATAATTAAGCTAATTACTACTATTAATTGCTCTAATTATCTCAATATTAAGATTATCTTAATATCATAAAGTTAATATAAAATATTCAGTCTTATCTTTGTGAGTGTCATTTTTTTAGACGGGTCGTTTCTTTAGATAAAAACACAGTAAAAAAGTCAAAGCCTCAAAAGAACTAATAATTCCAAAGGACATGAGCGACCTATAGTAACCTTGCAGCAATGCAACTGATCGCTTCACCTTTTTCACAAAAAACTTCGGCTAACATTGCAATAGTTACTGCAGTTTGCGAGCTATTGATTTCACATAATCTTTTCGTTTTAACAGTGCCAAAAGAAAAATCGGGGTTTTCTTGAAGGTTGAAATCCTGTCTGGTAAAACTGATATGTTGCTATATTTTGATTGACAGTTGTAATGTAGAAATATTATTGCTGAGAGAGAACAGTGTTTGATAATAAAGGGATTTCTTTCCTAATTCTACCTTACTTTTTACAAAAAATCACATTAAAATGAACAGATGTTTTGATCGTATTAGCCGTGATCCTTCTTTTGTAGTTCATAAAAAACATGAAAATGTTAATATAGTTTCAATGATGAAGCCTTTTTAACGTACAACTGCTCGTATTAATGGTGTTCTACGTTTTAGCTGTGTTCGTATTAAGCGAGTTCGACTGTAATAATAATAATGTGAAGAGTTTCATATTTTCTACTTCCTTACCAAATTTGATTTTATCTCCATCTGATTTATTTGTCGCCAAAATATCAATTTCGGATTAGATTCAACAGCTATATATACAAAAGTGGCCAAGTTTACGTCACTTGACAAAATAAACCCAATTTGTATTATAGATTTTGATAAAAGCAGCAAATTTAAATAGTTTTTGTTTAAAATCGTAAAATTATATACATTATTTTGTTTCCATCATCACCATCATCGGAAATTCACCTGTTCGGAAAATACTTTACTTTTACAACCTTAAGTGGATTGGAAAAACCAAGCCACTTAAAGTTACCCCAAGAGATACTCAGATGCCATTTCGATTGTAAAGGCTAAACTCGGTCACATAAGATCAAATTTGCTATGAAAAAAATCTATATTCTGTTATCCTTGAAAATATTTTTTTTTACTTTTTTAATACGAATTATTTAGGTTTGTTGTATTACGGCTAGTCTATCGGGAAATTTGGCGGGGGTTATAGGGGAGGGGTTGAAGAGGCCTTGAGCAGACGGTTTTTATTGGAATACAGACCCGTATTCAGGTTGTCTTCAAAGAAAACTCCTCAAAACATAAAAGATCTAAATAGACCTGACCGGGGCAAATTTCTCTGTTTTTAGCACTTAGAAGCTGTATCAGTACGTTATATTATATAACTGATAAAATAAGTCAGAATATAATTTTTTCATATTTTATTGATCATAAGTCGATGTTAACCATACTAGGTATGTCTAATTAATAAATCGTGAAATCTGGTGCCAAATTAATCTTTTATTAAATTAATAAATATTCGTTGAATTTCTTAAAAATTGGATTTTTTTTTCACGTACGCCTGTGAAAAATTTATTGCTTTAAACTATATTTTGGCGGGAAAATATATGCGGATAAATGATACTCTAATCTGATGATACTATAAATGTATGATAATACTCTAAAATGATACTATATATCTGATTAAAAAACATATCATCTGATAAGAATGGTATCTATTAATTAATCTATAAGAATTTTGACCTTAATTAAGGCTTTTTCAGAATTCTCAAAATTTAGTTGCTGAACATTATTTTTGCAGAATGCATGTTTAAACTTCTAGGGACCATTGTAAATGATGTCGAATATTTTCCGACATTTAAAAAAATATATCATTACTAAGACAGGGTACTCAGAAAAAATACGTTAATAAGAATAAGTTATTTTATTAATGATATAATAAGAATACAATAATAATAAAATTATTATTAGCTACTATAAATAATAATTATATAATTTTAATCTAAAGTAGCAGAAAAATTAATCATATATTTATGTTTTCATTCAATAAGTAGATTATCTTACATATAACTTTTTTCTTGGATATAGCATAGATGCTGCCAGTAAGATGATCTATTACATAACAGTGTGCAACAAAAATCGATTAAGTTAATGGTTCCGATATAAAAAATACTTAATTCTTAACGAATTCGACTTACTTAACATGAACATGACCATAAAAAGCTCAATTGGCTACTTTTTTTCTTCTTAATATACAACTACTTGTACGTCTTACTACCTCTATCGCTCTATACATTCCGTATATTGCGAGCCTTATTTCAGTATATTACATTAGACTTCTTAGTAAATTAATTCAATCAGAAGCAATAAATGCAACTGAATTTATGAAAATCAATAACTGTAATAATGACATGATTAAAATTATGTAGTGAAATACTTTTTCTTTCTTTTTAACATTTCTATTAAATTTAGCTTTGAGATATGTAGAGATATGTGATTGAGAGAGAGAGAGAGAGATTTTTTTATCACAAGATTGTCTCAGTGAAAAACGAAAATAATCATTCGAATGGGATTTATGTCTTCTTTCAGTTTATGTTAAAAAAAATAAATAAAATAAAATAAAAAATAATAAAGCCTAGGAGTCCGTTTCCATATTGAAATTCTAACAAAACCTTAAAATTTTAGTAAACGATTGGAATTACTAATGTTAAATTCCTTTTTAATATAGTTGCAAGACAAACTATAATCCGGGTAGTTTTTTAAACATAACTCAAAAACTACTTGACGGAATTAGTTGTAATTTTGGATTTGCATGTTTGAAGCTTCTAGAATTTGATTTCTGTTTTTAAAAATTATAGATTACATTTGATATTTTTTTTTAATATTAATTTCAAATGTTTATTTTGAAAAAAAAATTCACTTTGCACATCTGTATTTCCAAAACACGAGCCAATGAAGGTTTTTATGGTGGTATCCGTATTCAGTGGGTTAATTTCATACATAATTACACACTTTTACTTCAGAAGCAATTTCATTGTTGTACAGTGTAATTATTTAAACACTCTTTCCCCTATTATAGAATAACATTTGATAATTTTCGATTAGGTTAAATCTGATTAGATTAAATACAAAAAAAAAATGATCATTAACCCTTCTGGGTACGATATTTATTTATTTATTTTTATTTTATTTTTATTTTTTTTTGGGGGGGGGATAATTTAGGTTTAAAAATTTAAAATTAGCTATCCAAATGACAAAAAATAAGGTTTACTGAAATTTAAAGAATATGTCATTTAGTAAAAATCTAACGAATAGTTATTTTACGTACTATTAATATGAAAATAGGCTATGGAACAATTTATGACGACGTTTGAAAAATCACCCATTACGACAGAATTAAACAAACATAACAACTTTCCAGTATTTTTATTTATTATTATTTTTTTAATTATTGGTTTGGACAAGTACACTGTTAAAAATTTTGTGCTGGGTCGAACCAACTTTTGTTGCTGCAGTAGCTGCAATCATTAAGATGGTGAAATCTCGTTTCAATATTTTGAGCTATGGTTCAACCGGTACTACACATGTTGGAATGAGATTTCATTATATTAATGGTTGCAGGGTCGAACCAACTTTTGTTGCTGCAGTAGCTGCAATCATTAAGATGGTGAAATCTCGTTTCAATATTTTGAGCTATGGTTCAACCGGTACTACACATGTTGGAATGAGATTTCATTATATTAATGGTTGCAGCTACTGCAGAACCAAAAGTTGGTTCAAACCAGCACAACATAGTTAACAATGTAGCCATATTTTTTAATTCAAAGAATGAAACACTTGTTTGAAAAGAAAAAAGATTCAGCAAGGGTGTAAAGAGATTTAGTATGTATCATACTTTATATATATCATACTTAAAAAAAAACTGAATGTCGAAACATAAATGAAGTGATAATAGTAAATGTATAGATATATAATATCAATACTACATCCAAACAAGAACGAAAAATCATGCTTCAAGCATAGATTATGTAACACTTTCCAACGCTTCTAAAATAATTTTACAAATCATACCGTTTAATAAGCTAAAAGATAACATCTAAGTAATCCGAATACTTTTATTCAGCCCTGTATAGGATCTATAGATTTGTATATATACTACATAGGATAATAAATTTTAGTTCAGTTAGGAAACGCGTAGCACAGTTTAAAATTCTCCGTCTGGAGTTAAATCATACGGAAATGTGTTCGCGAACTTTTGTGCTTCCCTGTATAGGATCTACATAATTTATACACACCACGTAATAGACAAAAAGCGAGTTAAAATTAAAATCGCTTTCAGTAACTTAAAACGCACTTCGAGGAATTATTGTTAACAGACAGTAGATAATTCTTTTGTGTGTCCCTGTAAATGAACGATAACTGCTATACACACGATATTCTGTAGTAAGCCTCTTGTAATGCACCTCATATAAATTTCAATGCGTTTTAAATAGGGAAACATTATTTAAATAAACCGCAGACGATTTTTCTCCATAGACGTAATGTAACGGAATTCTTTTGACTGTCCCTGTACAGTAAGTATAAGTGCTATGCACACCCTATTCCATGTTAAGCTTCTTCTAATACACCTTAGTGATATATATAAATTTCAATGCGTTTAAAATAGTGAAACATTATTCAAATAAACCGCAAATGATTTTCCCCCATAGACCGCAATGTAATGGAATTCTTTTGAGTGCCCCTGTAAAAAAACTATAAGTGCTACACACTTCCGTTGAAATAGGGAACATGCTATAGATAACGACTATAACATATAAAAATTGCAGAGCAATCCGAGCATATTTACGAGAGTTAGAGCACGGACAGACGGCCAGACGGCAGACGGCAGACGGCCAGACAAACCGAAGTCATAAACACTTTTCAACTAGGTTGGAAAGTGTTAAAAACGTAATTTCAGGAATTTTCAATAAATACAATATTCGGAAAAATATCCGAATACTTTTATGTAGCCCTGTATATGACCTATAGATTTGTATATATACATAGGATGCTAAATTTTAGTTTAGTTAGGAAACGCGTAGCACAGTTTAAATTCTCCTTCTGGAGTTTCTGTCAATAAACGGAAATGTGTTCGCGAACTTTTGTGCTGCCCTGTATTGGATCTACAGAATTTATACACACCACGTAATAGACAAAAAGCTAGTTAAGATTAAAATCGCGTTCAGTAACTTAAAACGCACTTCCAGGAATTATTGTTAACAGACAGTAGAGAATTCTTTTGCGTGTCCCTGTAAATGAACGATGACTGCTATACACACACTATTCTGTAGTAAGCCTCTTGTAATGGACCTTAGTAATATATATAAACTTCAATGCGTTTAAAATAGTGGAACATTATTTAAATATGCCGCAGACGATTTTTCTCCATAGACGTAATGTAACGGAATTATTTTGACTGTCCCTGTAAAGTAACTCTAAGTGCTATGCACACCCTATTTTATATTAAGCTTCTTCTAATGCATCTTAGTGATCTATATAAATTTCAATGCGTTTACAATAGTGAAACATTTTTAAAATAAACCGCAAATGATTTTTCCCCATAGACCGCAATGTAACGGAATTCTTTTGAGTGTCCCTGTAAGAAAACTATAAGTGCTACACACTTCAGTTGAAATAGGGAACGTGCCATAGATAACGACAGTAACATATAAAAATTGCAGAGCAATCCGAGCATATTTACGGGAGTTAGAGCACGGACAGACGGCCAGACGGCCATCCGGCCATACGGCCAGACAAACCGAAGTCATAAGCACTTTTCAACTAGGTTGGAAAGTGCTAAAAATAAAGCGATTATTAAGACAAAATAATAGTCAATTTAAAGACATGTCCTATTATTATGTTACCAGGCTCAAGCGTGTTCTCAATATGTGTTCATCGTAGGCTCAATTTGTGTTCTTAAGTAGTTAAACATTAAAGTATAATAGTGTTTCACTCGAAGAATTTTTATTGGAATAAAAAAATGCATTCTTTTCAATAATGATTAATGAAAAGATTTAGTTACAGTGCTATTTTTAGAATTTTCCAGTAAAATTTTCTCAAGAACTAAACGGTTTTCAAAATACTTATACCATATTAAAGCTTTTAAACATGATCAATATTATTTTCATCTTTAACTATGCATGGCCAAAAATCTTATTTAATTAAATTTTAGTTCTCTGAATACTGATAAGAAAAATATAAATTTTACATATTAGAATAATTGCATATTTTTTAAATTTTTTATTCCTCATAGCTTTTCCCCCCTTGTTACAGCTTACATAACATCTATCTGACAAGAATAAATAAATAAATAAAAATGGTGAAGTTACTTAACTTAAACTGACAATTTTATCTTCAAAAATTTCTTCAGCTAAATCATTTCACTTTATTTTTTTAACAACTTTTTTTTTCTGCTCTGTTTTTAGTTATTTAAAGCTGGTAATTTTTTCACATCAAATGCAGAAAATAACAGTTATTAGATATTCTTGTTATTTGAAAGCTGCATTAAATGAGATTTAGAAATAGCGTATAATTAAGAAAAGACATTTTTAGAAGGCTGTGAATTGTCACGTATGAAATGAGCAAAAAATGCTACTTTAAAGATAAATATATTTATAACCCTTATATAACTCCTTAGCTACAAGTTCAATTAAATAATATTTTTCTTTCATTCTGAATGAAAAGTTTTTGATGAAGTTTTGAGTTATTTTACTGCTCCTCTATTAAGAAAAATACAGAGATCGTGAAAGTTTTAAGTATTGTTGAAAAGGTTAGTTTTGAAATATATATTATGCTGCTATTTTAAGAGCTGCAGTGTGCGGATAATTTAGCAAGATGTAAAATGCATCAGCAGTTTTTTTCTTTTTCTTTTCTTTTTTTTTTAGTTAACAAGGTTTTAGATCTAGTACTCTTTCTTATTTATTTTTAGCCTTCTGGAACTAATGTAATCAACCGATTGAGATGTTTTAGATTATTCAATAGTGCGTTTCATGCAAATATAGATCAATTTCTGCTTATTATACGTAAGAGATCAGAGATCTGCAAAAGAGTTTATCGAATTTTACCCTTTTTGTATAGCTATAGATATGTTTTTCAAGACAGAGCAATGAAAATCTTTAATTAGTGTAAAATAAAAAAATACAAATATTTTTACAAAAATGAAAATATTTTACGAAAAGTGGCGCTCAGGTATAATGTATGTCAACGAATTTTGGATGAAAAGATTTTGATGACGTTTTGATTTATTTTAATGCTATTCTATTTAAAAAACATAGATAAATCGTGAAAGTTTTAATTATTGTTGAAAAGGTTCTTTTTGAAATGTGTACTATTGTAACAGTTGCAAGATGTGTGGATAATTTTGCAAGCAGTAAAATACATGAACAGTTATTTTTTCTTTTTATTTTCTTATTTTATTTAACAACTTTTTATGTTCAGTATTCTTTCTTACTTATTTTTAATCTTCTAGAACTAATGTAATCAACCTATTGAGATATTTTGCAATACTCAGTAGTAAATTTTATGCAAATATACATCAATTTCTGCTTATTATACATAAGAGGTCATGGAATTGTGAAAGAGTTAAGCTGCTACTGACCCTTTCTGTATAGCTACACTGTCAAAAAAGGACAAATGATTCTGAATATACAAAAATATAATATAACGACGAACGAAAATATGCAATTCCGAGTTACTAACAATTCCAAAAAAGCGTTCTTTATCTTTAGATACCTCGGACACTAATCTACGAGTTTTAAAGAAGCATTTATAAAAACAAAGTTTGTTTTGCTGCAACTAAATTTCAGAAATGATAGTATTTTTATAGTATATTAATCAGTTTTCTCAACTTGGAATATTGGTTTTTTCGATGCTATCAATTCTCAAGTAAACATTTTCATTTTCAACAAATATGACTTACAGACAAACATAATAAATTAACAGCATTAAAATAAATATTACAATTAATATTATTTTGTTGTTCTTGCATATATAAATTCAATTAAGCAGCTCAAAATGGTTATTTAAGAATTAATGCCATCCTAAAAACCGATAGGTTTGAGAAATATGATTAATACACTATAAAAGTACTCGTAAACTTTCCGAAAATCAGTGGCAGCAAAAGGAACTTTTTTTAAATATATAAATGATTCATTGAATCTCGAAAATATATTGGTTTTTGAGGTTTGCAAAGATAAAAAACGCTTTTCTTGAATCGTTAGTAACTCAGAAGAGGTTGTTTTACCGTAATTTCCGGCCTATAATCCATATTTATAACTGTATATAATTATTAGAATTTTCAACATTCCCCAGCATTTTGCTAATCTAGAAGTAGTTAATTTTATTAGTCTGAGGAGGGGGAGGGGAGCTTCTTGTAAGAGTACAATAAAAAGATAATAAAAAGAATCTACTACCTAAACCTTACTATGTATGTCTGAACTTAGGTTTTCCCTGAATTTTGTTTATGTCTTTTTTGACTAAAAACAGCCTAGAAATATACTTACTTCTGTCTTCAGTTAATCCGTTGTCCAAATAAATAGTAATAAAAAAATAACAATGTTCATAAAAAGTAACAGTGCTTATTATATTTAATTTAAAATTGTAGGGACACGTTGGTTGAGGTTGAGAAACATTAATCTAGGATTTTTTGGACTCATAAAAGCAAATTTAACCTATCGTCATTTGACAAAATTCCACTAGGCTAACGAAAAAGACAGGCTGCCACATTGTGTTATACGTTCGTCTCTTTTTGGACCGCTTGCGTCATGCGATGCTCTTTTCTTGACACAGGTGCAGGAAAAGCACGAATGCATGTGCACTTAAAAGAGCATCATGTGAGTTTAGTGGTCCGAAGGGAGACGAACGCAAAACATAGTTCGCCAGCCTGTCTTCTTTTTTGTTAGTCTCAACAGAATTCAAAATGAATATCCAATACGAAATGATACCTGCCAGCTTTCCAGTATTCTTACGTAAAAAGTGGGTTAATTTGTCTCTAGTTAAGCACGATTATTCGAACAAGATTTTTTTTTTTCGAAATAAAATCAAATAAGCTCCACGTGGAAACATGAAATTAAATAAATAAAAATATATTAAATAAATGTTCTGGTTCGAAACGTGTTTAACTTGGGCCAAATTAAACCACACTTTACGGAAGAATAGTTGGGGGTTGGCAAGTTTGCCAAATGGTCATCATCAAACACGAAAGCAATAATATTAAAGCTTGTAGGTATTTTAGCATAATGGAGCTGTACTCCTAGATAGAATCAAAATAAATATGAATCTATTTATGTATAAGAACGTTCATTACTACAATGCTACTGCATTGTAACACGAAAATGCCATCTTAATATTAGTCTCAGCACAATAACGATCCAAAGCACTAGCCCAAGCACATTACTGAATTCATGAAGCATATAAAGCTCGAGCTTCTAGCGTGATCAAATGAAAACATTAATTTAAGCTCTATATAAAATCTCTGATAGAAATTAGGCCACATAGAATACGATTATAACATTCGCAAAAGAAAGATTTATTTTTAAAAATTTCATTTAATTATAAAAACATTATTAATTTAATATTCAATCAATTCGATCCCAGTTCCCTGCAATGCGATGAAAGGACTCACTGATATGCCACCAAATGCTAATTTATTTAAAAATAAAGATAATGTTTTACTATTAGAAAATTTTACTAATCACAGTTTTTAAATAGAACATTTAGTCTAACATTTTATTTTTCATTTTTTTTTTTTTTTTTTTTTTTTTGTATTTTGCTTTCTTCTTCTTTTTTTTTTTTTTAATTAAACAGTAATTCCTTTTAAAAAGTGTGTGCAAAATTAAATTAATTGCGATATAATGTTTCTTGATACGTGTTCTTTCTAGTTAATATAACTCAATTGTTCTTTTTGACAAATATTATCTCTAAGTGTCACTTTACATAAAATATATTTATTTTTGTAAAAATATTTTTATTTTATATTTTTTACAAAATAATTTTTTTATTGCTTAGTCTTGAAAAACATGTCTATAAACTCTAAAAAAAGACAAATATTTCTTAATCTAGGAATATATAATCTATCTACGAACGACAATGTACCGCAATTTTCGGCCTATAATCCACGGATCAAACAATCATGTTTCGACCCAGAAATTTTATTTAATAATTGAAGTCAAATATTTACAGCAATCTATAAGTTACATTTTATAAAATAAAATTTCTGGGTTATACAACATGATTGTTTGATATTTGATGATTTGATGATTTGAATTCTGTCGAGACTAACGAAAAAGACAGGCTGGCGCACTATGTTTTGCGTTCCTCTCCCTTCGGATCACTAGACTCACGTGATGCTATTTTCGTGCACATGCATTCGTGCTTTTCATGCACATGTGTCAAGAAAAGAGCATCACAAGACGCAAGCGGTCCGAAAAGAGACGGCCGTATAACGCAGTGTGGCAGCTTGTCTTTTTCATTAACCTAGCGGAATTTTGTCAAATGACGATAAATTAAATTTGCTTTTATGAGTCCACAAAATCCTAGATTAATGTTTCTCAACCAACGTGTCCCTACAATTTTAAATTATTAAATATAATAAGCACTGTTATTTTTTGTAAGCATTGCTATTTTTTTATTATTATTTATTTGGACAACGGATTAACTGAAGACAGAAGTAAATATATTTCTATGCTGTTTTTAGTCAAAAAAAAAGGACTTAAACAAATGTCAAGGAAAACTCAAGTTCAGACATACATAGAAAGGTTTAGGTAGTAGATTCATTTTATTCTCTTTTTACTGTACTCTTTCAAGAAGCTCCCATCCTCAGACTAATATAATAAACTACTTCTAGATTAGCAAAAAGCTGGGGAATGTTGAGATTTCTAATAATTAAATACAGGGATGAAAGCGCTGCGTCACAGTGCAAAAAAAAAGTCACCACTAAATTGGCCAGTCAAGTAGCAAGTCACTTAAAAATTGTCACCACTAAACTTTAATAATATTCTTCGCCTTATTAAATCTGAGAAGTTCTGGTATTAAGTAAGCCCAAAGATACTTTTAAAATTTAGTGGTGACAATCGGCCAACTGAGGCGCAGCCGCTTTCATCCCTGCTAAATACCCCACTGTTATAAGAAGCTTGTATGTGGTCAGATGCTTGAGTAAGTTAGCATTTCTTAACTCCAATTCTAAAAATCTAAAATATCAAGATTAAATTGAGTATATACGTTTAATATATATATATATATTTTTTTTTTGCAATAAGTTTTTATATATATATATATATATATATATATATATATATATATATATATTTAAGCTATGACATTTAGATTTTATTTTTGAATTATTTTAATATATTTGCTGCTCTATTGCTTTTTTCTTACGTACACTGGAATAGAAGTGAAATGTGGTTATTTTAATATTAAAAATCATGACGTGCCATCTGAATTCTTATTAAATTTACAGTGCCTAATTAAATTAATTTAAATTTACAATATCTATAAACAAAAAAATTGAGAAATAGTACGTTAAATTATACATAATTTGTGTTTTTTTAATAATGAAATTCGGAACCTTATGTTACTTAAAGATGAATGGCGTTTTTATCGATCAATGTCCGTGTAATCCATATGATTACAGAGGGGGCGGGGATCACAAATGAAGCGTGAATATTTGTGAGGTAATTTTCTTTGATTTCGTTTTCATTCGTACCGTCAAATTTATGGATATCACTGGTCTTTTTATCCTGCGAATAACCATGGGAGATTTTTCTTTTCGGACGGCTTCTTTGGATATTATGTTTGATAGTCTTCCATTTATTGAATTCTTTGTTTTATTGCGTTTTATTGATTAAGTTGTAACTGTCGATGTAACTTAAAAGTATGTGCAAATTCTGCTTGTACCAGCCTTTAACCCTTTATATCCTGAATTAATTTTCCAGCTACTTTTTAATTGTTTTTTTGCATCATTGGATAAGTTTTGGCGCAGAATAAACATAGGAAAGAGGAAAATAATTTTTATAGTGTTTTAGTGGTTAGTTATGCAACCGTAACCACCATAAATTTTTTACCCTGTGATATAAAATAAAATAGTAAATTTCAAATAGTAAACTTCAAATAAAATATAGGAAATGTTCACCTGTGGAGTATAGAAAACAATAGAAAATAATAGTACTGAATAACCGGTAATAAACCACTAAAATTACTCAAATGAAGAACAACATGCATATCAATTCTATTGCAAAATGGATTTCGAATGTAGCGTGGCAAATGTAAAATCCCTACAATGCAAAGAAAGTGGATATGTGCTTGAATTTGCCATCTCCTGCCTGCTGTCAGAAATACACTCTTTGTGCCATTGTGAATACCGTTAGGAAAAACGGTCATATTACGAATATATAGGTGTTTTATTAACCCCTTGGGGACGAGCGACACGTATACGTGGCGCATAAGGTGCTCAGAATCCTCGTTTATTCCCACCAGTAACTTTTTATTGTAAACTTTGCCTTATTTAATGACAGCATTTCTGAGATTCAATTAGGCAAAAATTTCTGTTTTGAAAAACCGGTGGCACAAAGATTAAAAATTCTGTAAAGGACGCTCGTCGCAAAGGGGTTAAAGTGGTACTTAATAAGTACCGTCAGGATAAAAAGGGTTAAGTAAGGACTCTTAAAATATCATCTGTTACTGAATTTTCTGCTTTAATGAATGTCTATACTGAAATGTTTATTTTTTAACATGTTAAAATAGTCACATTTATAAAAATAATGAAAACAATGCAGCAAAAGACGTTTTAGATAATTTGAACAAAATAACCTACCAAAATACATTTAAACGCAAGATAAGCAGGACTTTCATTTCACAGATACACGCAAAAAGAAAAAAAAAGAGGTGTATTGCTCACTTTAGGCTGTAGACACAGACACATCACACTAAAGGGTATTCAAAATACTTTTTTTTTTAAGAATGTAATATCACGAATAATAATAATGATTTTTTTTCTTGTCAAAATACTTTTGAGCGTTATCTACTGCTTTAACGCTAAATCTACCACTATTCCCAGTAACTCAATTCTACCGCAAGGAGCACAGCGGTATTATTAAAAAAACTCCATATTTAAAATTAGTTGAAAAAGAATTGAAATAAATTATGTAGGAAACAATGTTCACAAAATAAAAATAAGAAAATAGTACTGCGTACAAATTTTTAAAAGCTGTCGTGAAAACTTTGGTGTTAAGACTCTTAAAAACAATATTTTGTAAATATTATTCAGTTTTAATATTCACGTCGTTTTTCTAGAAAACTGTACATATCGCTCACTTATTCGTAAAGTGACAAACTAAAAAAAAAAAATGTTATTTTTGCAATGTTAACATGAATGAATCATAAACTCACCTCATTTATTATTAAAATTAAGTTAAAATATCTTTAAAAACGATCGAATTAGAGAAGTTTTATCATTTTTCATTTTTAATGCTATACAAACTATACTGTTTAAAGATCTTTATACAACCGGATGCAATATGGTTCACAATGAAGCTATTTTGACTCTAGATATAAAAGTTTTGAATTATTTCTAGATCAAATAAAAAATAATAATAATTTGTTTTAATGTTAGAAAAGTGTTTCTCTCATTTTTTGAGTTCTATCACTTTACGAATAAGCATATGCGATAACGCCAAAATGCAGGTGTACATAATTTTAATAAAACAGTTGCTCTCCATAGTTAATAAATATACTCTCATGTTCATATATAAAAGAATTTTTAGCTATTATATTTTACCAGCTTGTAGGTGGACATTTGCATATCTTACAGTTGTACAAATGATGGTCTTCCATTCTTTTTCCTAGAATAAACACTATCTACATCATATAAAAAAAGGTTCCATGGCATTCACTTGTTAGCGTGGTAATAATAAAATATCAGATCAAATAAAAAAGGGAAATAATGTAAAACGTAATAAAAATATGGTTATGAAATATTTCCAGGTGCAAAGTATTTTACAAATCATAAAAAAGGGTTTTTAATATAGAAAGTTGAAAAACATTATGCAATCATTTAAAATATATCTTCTGTTATGGATTTAGGATTGTTTATTTTTAAATAATTTTGCTCAAGACATTTTGTTGAATCTAATTGGAACAAAGAATTTTCATTTAGTA
This sequence comes from Maratus michaelseni, assembly GCA_963931845.1. Taxonomy (NCBI): domain Eukaryota; kingdom Metazoa; phylum Arthropoda; class Arachnida; order Araneae; family Salticidae; genus Maratus; species Maratus michaelseni. The sequence goes on along the minus strand of OZ007586.1, from coordinate 436,794,328 downwards.
ATAATATTAATTCACTTTTTTAAGATAAAATATTAAAATATTATGCAGAAAATTAAGAAAAGCAAACGAAGAAACATGCTTAAATAAAGGTGGAATTTTAAGAATCAAATGTTAAAAAAACTAGTCGCTGGGGGCCACCGTAATACTCACCCATCATGGATAAGTATAATATAAAATATTAAAATAAAACATGTGTAAACTATTTATAAAATGCATTGCAATTCGAATGAAATCGTGGCTTGATGACATCATAAACTTTAAATGCTCTATTACTAAATTGCGTAAAAGAAACATCATTATAACTCCAAAATTGATAATCATATTAAATAACGGTTTACTGCGTCGGATTAAGCGTCTCATTTCCAATTAAAATATATCTTTGAATTGAAATTTGAAAGAAATACAGGGTCACGAATAATCGAAGCGTGTGGAAAATAGGATTACAAATATCTCGGCAACTAATTATCCGATCGACTTCATTCTTTATTCAAAATTTATGTTTTTTATTGTCTTTTATATTCACACCTTAAAATAAACAATTTCGAATTTTTTATATATCTTTTATCAGAATGAATATTTTGAAAGTACGAAAAAAATAGTTCCGTATAATCGAGGTTACTGAAATTCGATAAGCTTCTTCCCATTATTATGTACAAAGTACATGCCAAATTTCAAATCTCTATCTCAATTTGTTCGGGAGATAGGTCGTTTACAGACACACACACAGACAGATGGACGGCGAATTTTTTTTTCTAAAAATATGTTTTTGGAATCTCCAGTGTCTAAAACGTGTAAATCCGTCAATTTTTTTTTTCGATTTTCAAAACGATTACAAGACTTACCCTATACTACATATGATGGGTAATAAATCGTGACTTGATGACGTCAAAAACTTGAAATGCTCTATTGCTGAATTGCGCAAAAGAAACATCCTTATAATTCGAAAATTGATAATCATATTAAGTAACGGTTTACTGCGTCGGATTAAGCGTCTCATTTCCAATTAAAATATATCTTTGAATTGAAATTTGAATGAAATACAGGGTCATAAATCATCAAAGCGTGTGGAAAATATGATTACAAATATCTCGGCAGCTAATTATCCGATCGACTTCATTCTTCATTCAAAATTTATGTTTTTTTTTAATTTTCTTTTATATTCACTCCTTAAAATAAACAATTTTGAATTTTTTTTTTATATATCTTTTATTAGAATGAATATTTCGTGAGTCCGAAAAAAATAGTTCCGTATAATCGAGGTTACTGAAATTCAATAAACTTCTTCCCATTATTATGTACTAAGTACATGCCAAATTTCAAATCTCTATCTCAATTTGCTCGAGAGATAGATCATTTACAGACACACACACAGACAGACGGACAGCAATTTTTTTTTTCTAAAAATATGTTTTTCGGAATCTCCAGTGCCTGAAACGTGTAAATCTGTCATTTTTTTTTTCGATTTTCAAAACGATTACAAGACTCACCCTATACTACGGTATGATGGATAAGTAAAAAAGCTTCAAATAATAATAAAAAAAATATATATAAATAAAACACAAAGAAATGTGATTATTGGATTGTTTATTTTTTCTACTTATTCATCTATATGACATTCTAGAGCTAATATAAGAATAAAATGATATTAATAGGTACTATTAATACTGAAAAATACAAAAAAAGGAAAAATAAAGAAAAAATAAATGAAGAATCCGGTTTCATTAGACAATAAATGATTTTTTAATTACAAATATTATTTCGTTTGTATTGTTATCTCAAATCAGGCTCAAATAAACTCTGTGAAAAAATATGTATCCGAAAAGAGAGATTATGAAAAGGAAAACATTAATTTATTTTCTGAGACAATTATGACAATCTTCTATTCGTTTATCATTCTGAATTGAAATAAATCTTAAGGGGAAAATCTAGCCCCTAAATGAGAGGTGCCGTGTTCGACTATGGATTCTGACTTGGATGTACTTAGAGGTTTGAAATGTCTTTTAAGCTGGAGATTCCGTTCTAATTAACTCACGTTAACCCAAAAATGACAAAAAGAAGCATGGTGTCATCATACTATTGAATAGATGAACTCAATGAAAAATAAAGTCAGACTTCTTAATAAACCTATGTCTTTAACATAAGGATGTGCGAAATTCTTATATGTAGCGAAAACTACTGAAACTTAAAATGCAGAAAAATACGGCAATATATTTATTTACAAACATTTCATATAAAGATTTTCTAAATAAATATTTTGCCACATATATTTTTTATATTCGTCTACAACATTGGTCACCCACCACGCGCCCGCGGGCGGACACGCCCATCGCCCTATTTTCTTCCGCACACGAAGTCTTTATGAACTTTAATGTGTAAATACTGCTTTTCATGGAAATAAATAAAAGGTTCTCAGCCTGTACGGATTTTCTGCAGATAAAGTTGTTGTAAACTAAATATTTGAAGCCTCCCTCCCCCCTCGCACTGGAAAGGTGTAGCATATTTAAATTTTCATTTTGCTATTTGTATAATAGTAATGACAAACCTTTGTTAGAATGCATATGAAGCATTTCATAAATATACATATCTATATTGATCCACCATTTATACGTATGACTTTGTACATTTATGCATTCTGTACCCCACACATGTACAGATAAATAAATATGTGTATGTAGGGAGGGGTGCGCCTATGGAGACGTTTATCAATTTCAAATGCGTCCATGGTAGTAAAAAGGTTGATGACCCCTGATCTGCAGTTTTCATTTTGCGTAAGAAAATTTCGCCCATTTTTTATTCTTGAACACGTGTTTATAAATTAATGCCTTTTTAATATGATAATTTTCACTTACAAAACAACTCTGATCTTAGCATTTTTTATTTGTTTTTATAAAGCAAGGAATTGAACACAAATAAGCCTTGTTGGACCAATTTTATCTTTTCCTCTTAAGAACCTGTCTGACTTGATTAAAATCCTACAACAGTTAAGAGATAAACATGCACTGTTACGAAATAATGCTTCTAGTTTTCCAAACGATGATGCAAGATCTAATCCAGAGCAGAAAGAGCTGATGCAACTGAGCTTGGAATTTTTTCAGAAAGTTGAAATTTGAGAAAGGAAGAATTATCAACCCATTTGAATCTTAAGCGTGCATTTCATGAATTTCTTTTTTATTCAGAAATTCCGAATTCATATCAGAAATTTTGAATAATAATTTTGGCTTTATTTAATGACAGATGTTTCGTGATTACAAAAAGTAAAAATTCTTCTTTCGGAATTTCCGGTATGGATTCGAAAATTCTGAATTTTAAAAAAAACCCTAAAATGGACGCATATATGCGCTAATGATGCAAATGGGTTGAACAAAAATAAATGCATTTCAGAAATCAGAAACTGCTCAAGAAATTAAAAAATATTCTTTTTTCTAAATTTCAACGATGACATCAAGCGTTTAAAATAAAAGGAAATTATCGGTAATTGATATTTGTAATTTAATTTAAATAAACAAAGAAATATCCTTCACAATATTTATAAAAGATGCAAAAATGCAGGATCGTTTTAATTTCCAAAGCATTTTCCCTTCTAATATAGCAAAACGAGAAAAAATAGCAATTAATTTTAATTGCTTAACTTTTCTAATTATATTTAAACAGAAACAAAACCTTTTTCTATTTTTTGGAGAAAATGAAATCAATGTATCCCATTTATTATCACGGGGCATTCGAGATAAATAGCTGTTTTAAATTTCATAAACTATTAATTACAACACTTTTTAGTTTTGAATATAACAATTACACTTTCATACTTGTGAATTATTCATGAAGTCTTAAATGATAGCTGTTGTGTGTGAAATATTTTTAGAAAAATGTAGTTTATAATCGTGAGTAAAGGAGCTTTTTGGACTAAAGGTTTTGTTACTTCAATTTTTACATCTTATCCAGTTATTTGAATGAAAACGCATAATTCTGTTTATAAAACATATTTAATAAATAGACACTTTTATTAATTGAAAAAAAAAGATTCTGACATTAATTAATTACAAGTACTTCCCTATACAGCGATCTGGTTATTTTAGTTCAACGAAAATCTTTAAATATTCAGGTTCAGTTTTCTAACTAGATGCTCAAGGGGGAAAAAAAATTCTTCTTCAGATTTTGTGTAGTAACAAGCCTTTGTGTTAGTCATAGAAATTATTTCATATGATAACTAAATGATTTAAATAATTTAGTTTTTTGTTAAGTGGTTATTTAAAACAAAATAATGATAAAAGGTAAAATCAGCCATATTTATTTTCAAATATATTAAATTTAACTTTCTATATTGTTGAAGATGTAATTTAAAATTTTAATGTTATTTTTAACCTCAAACCAACCAACATTTGCAATTAAAAGATACTACAAAACAGCAAAGGATGCTACTGGATATCAAATATATTTAAACAATAAAAATATGCTCATTAACTCCCTGGTTTTTATTTATTTTTAACTCTGGAGCGACTCCGCTGGACTTCCCGAATACTTTATATAATACTTTTCATTCAGATATCAGGTAATCAAAAAGTAACTGAAAAAAATATGTAACCCAATATATGCAATTTATTCTACTAAAATACTTCAATTATAGAGCTAATCTTCCGTAATCGGATCCACAGTCAAAGGCAGAGTCAAGCATGAGCAATCCTAACAACAATTAGGTTCAAGTGTATGACAATTAAAAAATTTTAATTAATTTTGTGCTAAACCTGCGATAAGCAACCTGTGATAAACAGCTATTTCCGTATACAAATCAGCTAGTCTTGCGATCTAGGGAAGAGTTAAGAACTAAGTGTAGAGTAGTTACTTTCGAACCATTGGGACAGCAGCTTATGCGATCTATAATCGCTCTTTCCCGTTTTTGTGTTATCCTATAGTGGGACACACGTGTCCCGTTAGTAGTCTAAGGGTACATTTCAGTGAATATATTCGATATTGGAAATGATCTAATATCTTAAAATAATGTTTCAGCTTTATTCTTTTGAAAATGTTGCTTTATTTATGGAGAATTACGAAACGTATAGGGGAAAAAAATCCAATGCACTAACTGCAACTTGAGTGAAATGATGAATTTACATACTTGAATGACCAAGTTATTTAATTCATAAAAATTAATTAACACTGAATGAGCAGTTTTAAACAGAATATTTTTCTGTAATTGCACTCGAAAACTACCACAACGTTTAGAGTTTAACTTGTTAATGCATGCATAAACTTTTAATGAGAAGAGTTTGAAGGACACTGAGCAAAATGTTTTTTGAAGGTTTAAAAAGTTGAATTAATAATGCAAAGACTACGAGATGTTACTAGAAGTTACTAGAAGTGTTGTTACGAGAAGATGTTACGAGAAGACACTTTCACTTTCGAAACTGGTTCCGAAAGTAAAAGTGTCCTCTTAAAAGAAAGTAGGAAAGTACCCGGTTAGACATCGACCTCAGATATCCTATATAAAAAATCATTGAAAAATATGAAAATACAAACGAGAAATTTGAAAAGATCGTTGCCATCGTTTTAACATAGCTTGCGAGTGTCTTCCCGTTACTACACTGTTAAAAATTTGCAGCAAACTGTCCAGTCATTTGACCGTTTTTATAGAAAACGGTTACATAATCGTAATTAAACTCTGTTCTGACCATATTATTGCCCATATTATGGTCAGAATAGTGTTAACACTAGAACTACCATGAGCCGTCATTTTGACGGTTACCAAATGAATATATTCCGATTCGAACCAGAAATTTCTTTTTAAAATAAATTAAATATAAAACTCACAGAAATACGTTAAATCAGAGTTGCTAAGACTCCCCAGATTTTTGCACACCAGTAATATTTTAGAGAAAATGTTGTTCTCTTAAATCGCAAAATGCTCTGATTAAACACAGCAAAATTTTTTGTACTAAATTACTGGTATCCAAAAGGCAGGAGACTTGGCAGGTCTGGTTAAATGAAGAGGTTAAGTAGTTTAGAATAAAATTTCTGGTGTGAAGAAATAGTTTTAAAAAACTTGAGTAAAATTTCCAGTAGTTCTAGTGTTAATTTATGTAACCGTTTTCTATAAAAACGATCGAATGACTGGACAGTTTGCTGCAAATTTTTAACAGTGTATCGTAGGCTCTTAAGAGCCTATACTAGTCACGGGGAAAAAACGTTCAAGCTTATCTTAAGTCTATGGGAAGGTTCTAGCTCGCATTTTAATATTTTTAAATGCTTTTTTTTGCATACGATAGCTAAGGTCAATCTCCAACGTTGTTAGTTTTTACTTTTTCGATTTTTGTTGCAGTTTTTTATAAGTGGGCATTTTCAATTTTGGAACCGTTTCTGATTATTCTTATCGAGATTATTCTTATTCGGTCGAGATTATTCTTATTACACTACATAAAGTACAGACTACATAAACTACTACAAAAAAGTACATCATAAACGCACACAAAAATCAACTTGCCTTGCAGGTGAGATTTTCTTCATCAGGCTGAAAATTTTTAATGTGTTTGTATGGTGCATTAATAAGTTTGTACTTTATGTAGTGTGAGTTGCAACAGTTATTTATCTATTTTTTCGGTAGTTTTCTTACTGCAATAATACTTATATATGAATGTATGTGGTCGGAAATAAGTTAAACGACAAAAATAGTAAAAAGTATCTAACTAAAGCAATAATACATGAAAAATTTGTATGAGATAGAGATCTGATTATTTGCATCGGAAAAGAAGAACCTAAATATACCTATGTCTTCTTGCAGCGTTTTTGAAAAGCAGAATATTTGCACGTATACATTTCACTAAAAAGTAAAAGTGTTAGCTATCGTTTATACTCAAGCATTCTAATAACTTAAAATAGGGCATGCACTTCATAAATTCAGTTTAATGACTTTCCTTCAATTTTTTTTTCTATAATGATAAGTTGTCCGTTTTACCATAATGCGTTTTTCTTTATAAAAAGATCGTTTCATAAAAGTGTTGTTTCACAGAAATATTTCAATAAAGCTTAATTAAGATATCCAATTATATGATTCACGAAGTTTCAATTAGCGTACTTTAATTAAGAAAATACAATATTGTAGAAACGAAGTAAAATTTAGCAATTTTTTTAAAGACCAGCATTTCTTTTTAAGCTATTAGATTAATCTACAAGGTCTAAAATAATCAATCTGTAGCGCCCGATGACATGCTGCATAGTTTCTTCTACATATATATATATATATATAAAAATGTGAAAACTAAAAATTTCGTAATTCATTTATAGTAAATTTCATCTTGAGTTGTGTCGATGAGGATCCTGAGTTTTAGATTTTTGTCCCCCTGCACTCCTTTTTTAAATTTTTTTCTTTATTTTTTTATAGAGATAATGTCTGTAGAGAGCGTGGCTAACAGCGAAGAGAATAGCAGTGTGCACAATTTTTTAACAGAATTTTTCGTTTTATTTATTTATTTATTTTTTATTGAAGAAAAATATTAGAAATTCTGTGTATAAATGAGGCGATTACGATTTCTGTCATTTAAAAATTCAATAGAAATTTTCTTATCATAAATAGTGGATCAGACTACTTTGAAATTCCAAGGAGTGTATACACCTTTGAATAGTTTTTAACGCATCTGTTGCTTTTTAACCCTTTCCGGCGCGGAGTAAATCTCTTTCTAAAATGATGAAATAATGGACTGACACCAAAATTTATAAAAGAATTCCTTATTTAATAAAAACTTGCTTATATTACCGTATTTAATAAAAGGGAAAATTTTATTAAATATTCTTGGTGCCGTTTGTCAGTTTTGGAATTAAAATTAGGTGTCCTTTTTTGTGGACACCGTCCACTAAAGGGTTAAAATAGCACAATACTTATTTGAAAAAAATATGCAAATTTAATGTATTTTAAATACAACAAAATTTAGTTAAAATGTTTATTCAACAATACTATAATATATTTAATGTTGCTGCCATTACAGAGCGATTAAGGTAATGATTAAAATTTTAAATTCAAATATGTATCTTATCAAAGTAAGATTATTAATTAAGTATAATCTTCGAAAATACTCCAAAAATATATAGAAATGGGAATTTCATTTTGAAAAAAAAAAAAAATAATACTGTTTTTTAAGCTGAGGCACGCGCAACTATGACAATAGCAGAAGCTGGGCATATGTCTTGCTTTTGCTTCAGTTTGCGCCAGCTTTTGTATTTATTTTGCTGTAAGTGAAAATTAAAAAATTTCTTTGAAAATCACTTAAAATTTTTACCTCACCCAACTAACTCCGAAAAGATATTTTTTGTTCCTTAATCTATTTTTCATTACATCTCAGATTTCTTTCTTTTCTTACAGAGAAGAATAAATAATTGTCTTTATAAGACGTGCCACACACGCATATAACAAGCGTCACGGACTACTGATTTTTTCTACACACTATTACGCTGAAATCATTACGTCACTTCACGTCATTCACATAAAACTTCCAAACCTTTTGTCAAATATTTTTATTCTTTTTGGCGAAATTGGACTCAGTATTGGCGAGTGACAAGGTTGTCACTGGCAACCATATGACTTGAACTTATTGTAGCAGCGGGTAGTTTGGTTATCATTCAGTGTTATAATACTAATGAATATGATGGTCTAGCAATAGATGCTGTACACACATTCGCAACGTAGTAACTTCAAAGAAGAATATTCCTGAACGTGACGAGGTTAAAAAGTTCTGGGTCACAGTTCAACAAACAAATATGAGAACTTGCAAGGTAATGAGTGCTGTTTTTTTTTTTTTTTTTTTAATTAATTTATATTTCAAACTTTATACGTATGTGATTTATTTTTTATTTATTTATTTATTTATTGTAACACATAAAAATATGTTTTTAAAGAGTACCATGAAATTAGAGAAAAATTAATTATTATTATTATTTAATTTTTTTACTTATCACACTGAGCTGCTCATTTAATTTTTTTTCCCATATTTTTTTTATTGAATTATTTCTTTTTTTTTTTTTTTTTTTTTTTTTTTTTTTTTAATAAAACATAAATAATTTTTTCATGCAGATTTGCTCTTTTTACATAAAGAATTTTTTTTTAAATCATCATTTACAAATTCATTTCATAATATATAAAAAGTATGACTTCGAACAGGATTATGATAGATAGTCAAATAGTCTCAACCTCTTAATATTTACCAGACTGAAAATCGAAAATTTCTTTTTCTATTTTTTCTTTGAGTTATATTTCTTCATTTCTATCTTTTAGATACATAATAAATATTTTTACACATAGATTTACGTTATTATGATATGAAAATTTTATTAATGAAATTAATTTTTTCTTTTGAAATATACAAATGAATTCAGGATGTAAAGTTATATATTCGTCAATAAGCATTTTTTTTCTTCGTTTGAAAATGATCTACAAAAATTTCTTACTAACAAAATATATAAGTAAATTAAGATAAGCCATGTTTTGAAACTAAAAGAAATATCTAAATATATTTAGCTACATTCTTGCAAATTTTTCATTAAAGAAGGCCATGAAAGCCCATTTTGAAAATTCTTATTTTAAAATATGTATAATATTTTATATTTAACAGTATCCAATCATTATTTTTTTCAAATGTTTTTACTACATAGAATTTGTAAAACAGTTCCTCATGCACAAATTTTTAAGCATAATTTTCTGTTTTGAAAAAAAAAAAAAAAAAAAAAAAAAAAAAGTACATGATGTAGAGAAATTTTTCATCAGCTAATATTTTTTTTTCGCTTGAAAATACATTTCATAAACTGTTTAAACGTACCGTAATCCAGAGCTATTTTGCACTTTGCACCTACAGGGATTACATTGCACAAATCATCAAAAGGAATTCAGCGCTTGCTTAAACACAGTTTTAATAAATATTTCCAAATAGTTTTGATTCTTCGCTATAGGTAATATAGTACTTCTTGTCAACTCATGGATTTAAGTTGTTAATGTATCCATCGCCAACGTTTTGGATATGGTTTGCTAAAAATATCTGTGCTGCTTGATTTTTGTTGGAAATTTTCTGAAGAAAAAGTTATATTTTCTGTTAGAAAACGACTTAAATTAGAAGGAAATAGTCATTTATTTATGAGCAGAAGCTAATTAATATTTAAATCATGCCTATAAAATCTTAATTAACTGACTATTTATCATTATATGACTGATAGAAATTTAAAGCTTGTGTTCTGAACAAAACTGGGCCGATTTTGCATAACTTTTTAAGTGGTACAAAGTCACTTGGAAAAAGAAGTTAAGCCTTCACCTCTCAGTTTAGCTTTCATCGATACCCTATAGCCAACAAGAATTGCATGTAAAACAAAGCAAAAGCTTACGAAAGCCTTTGCCAAATTTCATTCATGGTAGTTGCTATGGATACATATTAAATACGATGAATTGAATTTTATGAATTTGTATTATTTTTTCTCTTTAATATTAAAACTTTCACTTGCTGTAAGTTTCATGTGATGCTATAGAAAATAGCAATAAATGTTAGGTAAGGCTGCATTGCGCCAAAGATATTATTTTGCTTTAAAATAGGTGGTGCAAAGTAACTCGATCCTATGGTATTAATGTAAGTGCTTAACAAAGTTGCTTGTATTTATATTTTTCAAAATTCAATTTCGGTTCTTTTTATACATCTTCACGCTGTTTATTAAATTAAAAAAAAAATTAATGAGAAATACTTTAAAATTTGTCAATCTTGGTGGTTTTCTACAGCTATGAATTTTATTTAATGTTCTCCTTTATATATATACAATGCGTACATACATCCATCCATACATATATAATAATTTTGAAACGTAATATCCAAAAATTAGCCCAAAATTTATATATATATATATATGTGTATGTACATAAGGGTTTGGGTTCGTACGCCTCAGGGGATTGGAGTACCAGATTTTTCGTAAAGAAATATTTGCTTATTTAATGAAGAAACTCTGTGTTTAAATATGGTGACCAGTACTTCCCGAAAAATCTGGTATTCAAATCTCCTGATGCGTAAGAATCATGCTATATATATATATATAGATATATATTTATACAATATATGCATTTTAAAATTGTTTAAAATTGATCTTGCATGCATAAAATAACATATTTATTTAAATATTGCAGAAATGTTAAACTTCGGAAGACTAAAAATTATTAGAAAGTATTTTAATTCATTTTAATTTTTTATTTTCGACAGTATTTCTTATCTTGAAGATAAAAAAACTATTGCATTCATACCAAAACTAACTGCCGCCGTACCTAAACAGTGCTGAAAAAATTATTTCCATATTTTACGATAATTTATGTCTTGTTTGGACCATTAGAGATGTAATTGCGTTGTTGAGTGCCTGCGTGTATCAATATATATATATATATATACATATATATATATATATATATATATATATATATATATATATATATATATATATATATATATATATATATATATATATATATATATATAATTAGGAAAAATATTTATTTATACGTTATGATGTTGTAAGAATATGTTTCAATGCAAATCAAAAGTATCTAAAGTAAGAAAAAAAAATCCCAGATAGCTTACACTATATTAGCATAACACATAACTATTAAAGTGTTATATTACGATTTCGGACATTTAGTATTTACAGTATTACGTAACTAATACACGTGACCCAATTTTGCCCCATCACCATGTATATTGAGGGAGAAGTACTTTAAGGTTTCGCTGGAAGAATCTCATAACTCCTTCAAACTGAACTTTAAATAACTACAACCTAAATTCGAAGTTTGTATAATTAATAAGAAATTTCTAGATATTTTGTCTGTTTACAGATGGACCTAGTTTACCATAAACGAATTTATAGATTATGAAAATAATCACCATGTATCGCTAAATACCACCACTATCTCATTTTCGATTATTCAAATAAAAGAAACATTCTTTTGGTTTTAATGTGAACCTTTCAGGCAGAACTGTTTAGTCTTAAAACTAAATATATGTATTGTAGCATTTGTAAAATTGAGTAACTGATTAGAAATTTACTATGAAATTAAATAAGTTGAATGTTAGTCGAACTTTTTTTGTGAAAATAAACTATACCACCCTGATATATTTTGTTAACATATGAAATTAATAACAGAAATGTATGATACTCCTTGGTGTTGTTTATAAAATTGCCTGTTTCATTTCCTAATATTCTTATGTATTTAAATATCAATGAAATTCCTATGCATTTTGGATGTAAACTCTAATCTGAAAATGAAGAATCCAAATAGCCTTGAATTGTATTTTAGTTTAAAATTTTAGTTATCTATTGCCTATATATATATATATTTTTTTTTTAACTGATTTGGAACAAAGTTTTTTTTTTCTTTTAAGTTTCATTATGATTTAGAAGTAGCACTAATGCATTTAACAATTTTAGTCAAAATATAATCATAGCAAATAAAACAGTTCTTGTCTAGATCACGACTAATTATCAGACAAAACTTGTTTTGGAATTTACTCTTTAATGTCCTTATACTTATGTATTAACAGAGTTTTGTCTGTTACTGATTCAGACGAATAATATTGAAAATTATTTTTTAATCAAGATCGTCTGATTGTTACAAACAAATTGTTTTCAATGTCGCAAAATGTAAATATGTGACATTTTTAGCATTAATCTGTGAAATTAAAATTTAGAAATAGATGCATAATTTAATAAGTCGAATAATACAATTAAAATTTAGTGGTACAAGTCGGTCCACTATGGCGCAGCGCTTTCATTCCTGGATATAGGCAAGCACTTCTTACATGGCTTCTATGGAACGGAACCAACGCAGTTTAGCCATACGATATATAAAAAAAGTTCAGAAAAACCAAAGGTTAAACTGTATATAATGGTTTGATCGTTTGCCAGTTTAATATCAAAATATTTTTTAATTTTATGGCTGAAAGACCTTGACTCCTTGAATATTGATCGTACAATTCCTTAGGAATTCTCTCTACAACCTGTTGACACTTCTGCCTACGTGCTTTGTCCCTGTTTAACAAATAGGGGATCCGTAAACAGAAAACGAATAAAATTGATTGAGCCCGCATTATTATTTTCTACGCGGAATACCTTTTCCGTATTTAGAGTTGAGTAAAAAATGTTAAAATAATAATAAAAAAAAACAAGCCAAGGATTACTTTCAAGTTCAAAATGTTAATCCTACAAGTTTATATTTTCCACTAAAATATTATGTATATTCTAAAAGATATAGGTGAGATAATAAAGAAGATAAGAAATTATAACAAAGACAGTTTAACCTTATGTTTTGCATTGATTAAATCTCAAATTAAAAATTATTCAGACAAAAACATTTCTTGAAGATGTCAAAATTTGATACGGGGAAAAAAATATCATCTTTATAAATTATCGTAAATACTATCGTTCTAAATAATAATAATAATAATAATAATAATAATAATAATAATAATAATAATAATAATAATTATATATGCGATATCATCAGCATAATATTAATTTTTATTTTAAATGTATATTTTTTTTGGTCAGGAAATTGCGGCAATAATGCGTAACTTAATTTCGGTTTGAACACTTTTCTTTATCGTCTATCTGAGCAGCTTGCTTTTTAAGATTTTTATAAAGATTTTTAAAGTTGTAATAATCATAAAAGGATCTGTGACAAGATGATCTTTCATCATATGTATAATATAAAGAACCACTTCTGAGCCTGAATCTAAGATATTTCCAAAATATTACAATTATTTTCTCATTTTGCTCATCACAAGATGGAGTGTCCTTTAAAAAGTTTGTAGATGCATAGTAGACACCCTTTAATAAGTTTTTCTATTTTTACATTTACTTTGAAATTAGTTTAAATATTTAAAAATTATATTAAATTGAATAATTATATTTAAATTTCTTTCACACATACTTCAAGTAATTTTTTTTTTAAATCTAATGTTTGCACAAATTTTATTTTTCCATTTATTATTAAAGTGTTTTAGTTTTTAAAATAAAAAATTATGGAAAACTTATAAACTATAAGAACAAATAATTTAACATTTCGCAAAAAAAGGGAAATAATGACAACTTTAAATAAAAGATTTAAATAAAAAGAAATGTAATTGACAAAGATTTTTATTTAAGTGCCAATAAAATGCATAGACCAATAAAGTGCATATCTCGTAAGAAAATGTCTTAAGTGAACTTTTGTCGCCATCGGTCTTCACATTTAGTGCTGTTAATCGTTATTATCAAGGATATTTAATTTAAAACAATGTATTAAGAGTCAATCACATTTTTTGGCATTAAAACAAAAAACTTTTCTTTGAAGTGTGGAGTTAATCATTCTAGCCTCCAAACGACTAAATTGTGACCTTCAGAGATTATACATTTTATCTTTTAAACTAAGGCTCTGTTTGTTTCTCTGATGAGAACATATGGTTGTGTGGTACATCTCAATACTTTGACTTATTGTAAAGAGAATGTATAAATTATCAAAATTTATCCTCTTTTATTTTCAAAATTTGAATTTTTATTAACTTTAACAGTTCTCGCAACTCTAAACTTTTCATTCTTTTCAAACTGTAGATTGCAACTCTCAGGAAAGTTTGTTTCCTCTGTTTCATTTTTTATCTTTAACTCTTTTGAATTTACTGTTGTAGCCTCAACACTTTCATTTTCATTTATGAAATTACAAGGAATTCAAAATTTTGTTGCATAACATCCAATATTATTCTTTTAGCAACGGTCATAAGTTCAAGCACATATTTAGTTTCATTGCTTTAGATAACATTACTCTGAAAACTAAACTAAAAACTTTTTGTAAAATGTTTAGGTAAGTTAAAAATAGGATTTTTTAACTATGCAAGTTCTTGTGTTGGGCAAAAATATCAGAATTAGGTAATATTAGATTTCGAATGTGTTAAAGAATATTTTTAAATAACCATCATATTTAAACGCATGAAATAATAGGGAATTAGTGAAAATCATAAAAAATAAATATTGTAAGTATTATAACTAATACAATACATAATAATAACTATTATAAATAACATTATAACGAAGCTGAAAGGAACGTTCTATCTTTCTATTTTTCATTCTTTTTATTTTTTAGTAACGTATGGTGGATTCAAATTTATGAAAATTTAATTTCTTAAAGTTTGTTGAAAGTGCAATATGTTTAATTGTAAAAATGTTTCAAACAGGAAAGACCTGTATATTTACATAGCTGATTTATTTTAATGATTTATTATCTCGTCCAAGAAAAGAAAGGGAAAAAAACACTCTGTAAGCTACCTCTCTAGAAATTTACGGTAAAAAATCTGAAAAGAAATAAAGTAGTTTGTAAATTTTCTGATTTAAAGAACATTGCTGCTAAGTTACACATTTTCCACAAAAATCTAATCGCTAAAATCAAAGACTTGAATGGAAATTCATGAAATTAAAAGTACTCGTTCAGAAAGCATGAAGATTTAATTTCTGTATTCCCTTGATAAAATTAAGTTGATTACTGAAAACACTGGAATGGAATGTTCTTCGTTATTTCTACCAATTTTGCGATTATAATAATAAATTTATTATTATTAGCCCATATGTTTATTATTGGTTCATTAATTTTGTAGCAGCCGTGTATTCAAATTCAGATAAACTACAGTCGAACGTTTCAGTTATAACAAGGACGACTGCTCGGTACAACCAAGTTATCGCAATAAACGAGTTCAATTTCTGTTTATTTATCCTGTATGGAATTAAGATGGATACATGAAAGTTTAATTAAATCAGAAAAAGAAAAATAACTGAATTATCACACTAGTAAAGGTAATTTTACGATTTTTAATTAAAGGTATGAAATCAAACTATTAATTATAGCCCAGTATTTATTTTTATCTTTGTACTATTTTATATGCTTAGTTGAATAAGAAAAAAAATATAAGAAAGAAAAAAAGAAATCTTTATTATCATTTATTAAATATTATCAGATTCCTTTTAAAGCCGAGTTCTAGTTATAACTGAGCTCGCTATAACGGAGTTCGACTGTATTAGTTTAATCATTGGCTTAGGGGAAAATATGCGATATTCTAGCATTAAAACATCTTTAAGTTATTAAAATTAGAAGGACATATTTTAAATACTAAGATAGATTTATTATATTGTATTATAGATATTACTTAATTATAAATTATCTATAATTTGTAATATATTTCATTATATTATAAATAAAATGTAATTATAAATTTGTTCATAATATAATAAACTTAATTATATTATAAATAAAATGTAATTATAAATTTGTTCATAATATAATAAACTTAATATTATTATAAATAATCTGATCTGCTGGAGATCACATGAAATAATTGGAATGGAGAAAAAAAATGAAGCACATTAAAATTTATGAACGGTACTTTTTAAAATATTCTTATGTAATGTTATATTTCAAATTGAGTAAGATTATCAAAATGAAATAAGTGGAAAAAAATAAATGAAGAAATAGTATATCTATATTTATTATAGAATATATAACTAAAAATTAGTACTATTTTGTAGTTTGCTTCTTTTTAAATTTTGGAGTATTATTGTTGATATGTTATTATACGAGTAGTTATTTGTTATTATATATAGGAGTGTTATTATATTCCAAATTACTTTTCTCGGGTGCTTTTGCCCTACACTCTTTAAAAAAGCTCATGTGAACATAAAAATTTATAAATTGAAAAATAAATAATGAAACTTTTTTTTTCATCAAAACATCAAGAATACACTCAGAAAAAGAAACTGATTAAAACTACAAAACATATTTTTTGAGTACATTTTGTTGTTTTAGCAAAATTGGAGTAAAATTGAGCCATTTTACTTCAATTAACAAAACATTTTTGCTGACGATACAAATTTTTTTTTTGGAATTATAAAAAAAATTTTTTTTGTTGATTCAAACAAAATTTTTATTGACCCATATTTAAACAAAAATTTTGTTTAAATATAGGTCAATGGAAATTTTGTTTGAATCAACAAAAAATTTTTTTTGTTGAAAACCACTTTTTTTTTTGCAATTCAAAAAAAAAAAAAAAAAAAAAAAAAAAAAAAATTGTATCGTCAGCAAAAATGTTTTGTTAATTGAAGTAAAATGGTTCAATTTTACTCCAATTTTGCTAAAACAACCAAAATGTACTGAACAAAAATGTTTTGTAGTTTTAATCAATTCCTTTTTCTGAGTGTATGGTGAAAAGTATAAATACATAAGTAAGATTAAAAAAATTTCACGACATTTTTCTCATTTCTTTGTTTTTTGAGAAAGTTAAAAATCTTAGGCTTGAATGATAGTCTTCATCTTCAAACTTTTCTTTTAATTCACATAACCTCTAGGAAGAAAACTAGAACGATTGCGTAAGTCTTCTTTAATGTCAAAACTTTTGATTAAGTGATATGGAAGAAACGCCCATAATAGCTGTGAACAATTATGATGCCAATCTGAAAGCTAAATATCTTCCGGATTGTTTTCTTTCTCTTTTTCTTTTAATTTTAACAAGTATTTTACTCCTTCAATTATATGACATTTAAAAACTATGTTTAACTATTTTTCTTCTTTTTAAATATGCATATAGTTTATAAATTTAAAGAAAACTTTCTTTATTTAATTAAACAAAAGGTGAATAAGGCATTTACGCATACTCATACAATTACAACGATACAATGTCAAATTGTATTTAAGCATAAAAGTTATTACGATACACAAATATTCATATAAAAATATGGTAGTCTTTTTAATCTGAAGTGGGCCAGAAATCTTTAATGATATTTCTGAAAACACTTTAACTACCAATTATACTTTCATCTGTACAGTAGCATGATATACACCATAAATAGAAAAAAAGTTTTAAATATAGTATGCGCTTGGATGCACAATAATCATGCGCGTATTTTAAAGTGTAATTATATTTATAAGATTCTTTATAACTGAAGCACTATTGAAATAGGACATTTTAAAATTATTTTTCATTAATTAAAAAGCAATAATGTTAAATTTATAACTTTTTATCAAAGTACTAAAAAAGAACAGAAAATAAAAATTCTGGTATTGAGTAAAAATTTCTCGAATGCTTGTGCTCATAACATACACAGAAACATGATAAAACATTACTAAATTAATTTAAAAACATGGTTTTCATCTTACTTGTCTATAAATGTTTCGTTTTCGAAGTCAATAATACATTATGATAAATATTACATTTTACTGTCGACATATTTATAAATTTCTTTTCTGTAATATCCTATTCCAATATACCAATTAGGTTTTTATTATTAAAACGTGCAATACACTTCTTAACATTCAAATTAGCTTATTCCCGGCACAAAAACTGTTTTGAATCTTCTGTTGTTTCAAAAGCAATATTTTCGCTCTTGTCAAGATTTACGATATTCGAATAATGCAAACGTGTATGTATGCAATTGCCACGGTAGGTATTGCAGAAGTCAGTGACCATGATTGTCATTGACTTTCTTTGAAATGCCTTTTTATTCTATTCATGCTGACAATGAATATTGAGAAATAATTAGTATTAGTTTAATAAATAGAGAAAACTGTTGTTTTATGAAACTTTTCTTTGGATGAGTTAATCTGCACATACCTTTTTAAAAATTTTATTCGTATTTTTCAACATATATATTTCAATTTAAACTACTTTCATGCCCATAATTTTTAAACCATTTAACACTCTATTACTCATGCTAGCATGTTTCTAAACTTCCAGGTATTTTTCAAATTAGTATTTTCAAATTAGAGTGCCGATTGACATCTTTAAAGAATTATCAAGTATAGTATGGCATAGATACAAGATATATATTAATTACTTTTGAAAATTCAAGGAAATTTGAGCAAACATAATGTAGGTTAAATAATTTATAAATATTTTGTAAAATCAAACCGTACATTTCAAAAGTTAAAAATATAATTATAAATTAAATGAATCAAAATGTTATTCGTTAATTTAGCATAGACATTTCTTTGTATTAATTATTAAAAGTATGTTTATAAATAGGTCCTTAAAATGCTTGGCTTTACTTTCAATACACGATTTTATAAAAGAACAAAAAAAAAAAAAAAAAAAATGTTGATAATTTCAAAGTAAGCGAAGCTTATTTATAGAAGCAAGTCAACTAACTCTGTTCAATCCTGTACCATTACGATGTCTGACTTTATCTAACCTAGTTATTAAACTTATTTTATGAGTTACGCAATACATTATTACATTTTTTAATTTTATGAAGAATTTCAGTTTTATTCGAATTAGAACGCTGATGATATCTTTAATTGCATAACCACAATATATAATTTTTATTTCATTAAAAAAATAGTGTGATTCATGCAATCAAGGTCATCTTTTAATTGTTTATAAATTTTCCTCATTACTAAAGCATACATTTTAAAAATTAAATCAGATTTCAATTAAAAATAGATATGTAAAATAAGCGAATCAAAATGATTTTCTTTAAAATAACACCGGAATTAGTTTTGTATTAATTATTTATAATGCCTTGAAATATGTCCTAAAAATGAAAGTTTTTAATTTCAATGTGAGATTTCACAAAAGAAGAAAAAAGAGTTTGTAGTTTCAAAGTATGAGCGACGTTCATTTATACAAGAAAATCAAATAACTTTTTTTGTTGTTATATATATATATATATATATATATATATATATATTGACTTTCAAGAGTTATTTATCGCGTTTAATGAACCCTTAATGTTTTCATTGACCTTAACTCGATGTAATGTTTGTACACTTATTTAGAAATAATGTCTCTGACACGGTCACTATTGAAATGACACGGAACGTCGATTTTTGAGGCTGTAAACTGACTCATGCAGATCTCATTTCCAATGTTCCTGTTACTCTTGTTTTTCAAGTCCACCTTTTCTATGAAATCAAACTTATCTCGCTTGAATCTCCACGAAAAGAAGCAAGAGAAATATAAAAGAGAAAAATAACTTTACAAAAAGTAAATTTTCTTAGGGCGATTTTAATTCAGTGTTATTTTATTAATCAATATATTGTGAGTCACGTCATTTTGATCTGGATAAGGGAGAATTCAGGCAAATGTAACAGAAAAAAAGTAAAATAAATAAATAAAATAAATAAATATATGCTTTAATTATTGTTGTTAGCCATTTAGGCTGGTTTTGCTATGTTTGTGTCAAAAACTTATCATTTGCGTTTGTATACTAAATTTTGCGTTCTTCTATTACATTGATTTACGTTGCAAAATAATGAATAGATATTTTTTTAATTTTAATCATAAAAAAATATAAATTATTAGCAAGCACTCTTAAAAATTTAATTCAAAGTTAAAATATTCTGTAGTGTAAAGTAATTAGAATAACCGCAATATCTAACTTTCAAAAAATTCATTTCATGGTTCAAACTTCAATTTTCTTCAAAAAATGGAGCTATTCAACAGCCAATCAGAATAAATAGTTCTATGTAATCTCAATATATTGCTTTAGAGCACAATGATATCCGTTTGCTTATCTACTGTTTGGACTGCTGGCTAAAAGCAAGATATTAAGGTTCAAATCCAGCAACATGTTTGAAAGTTCGTAGCATGTCTAAGTCTGCTTTAAAGAGAGACCCAAGTGTAATTATTTCTTGCTTGCAATGTTTAATCGTAGCTATTCTATGGTTCGACATTCTACTAGTTTATGACTCAACATTTTACTAGTTCTCGGTTCACTGTTTTACTAGTTCATTGTTCAACCTATACAAGTTTATTGTTCAATTGTAGCATGAAATTGTGGAACATGGTGAACTTTTCGCACCATGTTTTTATGAAATGATAAACCCAATTTTTAGCACTTTTATAAATAAGCAATGTTTATCTAAAATATTTTATTCGTTTTATGCGATACAATTTTACAAGGGAACAAACATTTATATAAATTAGTGAATCAGTTACGTCAATGCGTCACAAAATAAATCTACCAACAGTTTTTTTTATCGAACCATTTAAGTTATAAGTTTCTAAAGTGTTTGTCAAGAAAAACGTTTCTCTCTCAGTGTAAGTTACGAATTTTCCACATAATATTTTTATTGTTGCTGTTCTTGTTGTATACCATTTAATGTTCACAAATATTTTTATCTGTTTTAATACCTTTGAACAAAACACTAACTGCCCCCCCCCTACGCCCTTATAGTATTAAAAACATTTAACCCTTCAACTACCGAAAAAAGACTATAAAAGAATTAAAAAAGAATTAACAGTCGGTCCCATTGAATTCATATGTAAATATACAAAAAAATACAAAAGAGCTACTGATTTACAATGAGTAGACTTATAAATAACACAATGTAATCAATACAAAATAGGCAGAAAAAAATATAGTAATGATAGATACTATTTTTTATATATTCAATTACTGTGTACATGACGTACAAATGAACAAAGATTGTTTTCAGGTCCAATGCACCTGTCTTGGTTGTGCGAAAGTTAAATATGCGTTTTGAATACCCCAAAATCTCGTTAAATATGTGTTATAATAATTGAGATTATATATACGCAGCATAGTCTTTAAAATTAGAGAAGGAAAATAATTTATTCAAAATCATTCTTCCACAATGTTTAACTATAAAATTTATACGTAACACTTATGTATTTAATGTAACATGTCAATGTTCATAATTTACATGTAACACTATATAATACGTATGGAATTTTTATGCAACATTTTCGCGCCAAACATTTAGGTTAATCAAGATTATATGCCTACTTTTAGTATGATAACATGGAAAGTCAAAAAAGGTTTTTCTCCACATACATTATTTATATCTAGCAAAATAAGATTATAGGTAACTGAAACAGTAAACAAGTACATTAATGTCATTTCAGATTCATTCTCTTTGCCGATGGCATATCTGATAATTAGCCTTTGTAATTCTATGAAATATTTTTCTATGTCCGATCATTTAAGACTAGAGTTGCAAAAAACCGGTTTATTCCCAAGTTTATTTCCAATAGACCCGGTTTATTCCCAGGTTTATTCCCAAAAGACCCAGTTTATTCCCAAAAAACCCGGTTTATTCCCAAAAAACCCGGTTTATTCCCAGGTTTAAACCGGGTTTTTTCTAGCCTTTGCAACTCTATTTAAGACGTACACTATCTGGCCAAAAGTAACCGGACACTTTCAATTTTAGACATTTTATCGAAAATATAGAGAAATACATGACACTATTGAACTTCGGGGATGTAAAGAACAGGTTTGACCTCTTATTTTTTCAGCTAAGATTTAGTCACGTGAAAAATTAGAGGAATCTACAATAAATTGAATTAAAAAATATGTGTGCGACCATCCTGTATCAGAAAAAGCTTGAAAAGGTCTGTAGCTGCGGCGCATGACTATGTGGGTTCTGCATAACATTTGTGTTCATTTGTGTAAGAATAGCTCATATATTCATTGAGATATATAGGTTTAATTAAAAAAATTCCAGTAATTTCCACAAGATTTTTGTCTGTAGCATGCAGGGTGTTCAATTACATTTAACGCCACTTTCAAGAAACTTCACAAGGTACAGTAAGAACACTATACTCCAATTAGAAATATATTAAATATTTGATGAAATATGAACGTTTGCATGAAGTAATTATTTACAGCGCATGCGCGATCTGTAACCAATTTGTTTTCTTTATATCGTTTAGTACTTAACTATATAATTCAATTCATAAAGTGAAAAGTGTAAAAATTATTGGAGTTATAGTGAGCCGAATTTCAGTGGCTTTCTAAAAGTAGCTAGATGATAAAGAATTTTTCACAAATTGTCATTTTTTATAAACTTATTTACAATAGTGTAGTGTATTTTATGTGTCGACGAGTAGTTTTTGGGCGGCTGCTTTGATTTTAAGAATTATTTTTTTGTTCGAATGGGCTTGTTTTGATGGTTCTTCTAAAAATAACTAAAGCATCAATAAAATATCACAATAAAAAATGAAAATTTGTGGAAAATCCCTTATCTTCCAGCTACTTTTAGAAATCAACTGAAATTTAGCCCACTATGTCACCGATATCCTTCTGAATTTTCACGATATTCGACCGGCCTTTTTATATTAGTTGTCCAATATAAATTACTACCAAATTATGAAAAAATATTTTTGTTATTGTCCATGCATGCGCAGGTAAAAATTATTTCAAACAAATATTCATATTTCATGAAATATTTAATATATTTATAGTATAATTGCAGTATGTTGTTTCAACGTTACTATGTCAAATTTATTGAAAATAGCGTTAAATTTAGTTGAGAACCCTGCATGCTAAAATAGAAAACTTGTAGAAATTATTTGAATTTTTTAAAGAAACCTTTATATCTTCATGAATATACGTACTATTACACAAATTAACACAAATGTTGTACGGAACCCATAGAATCATGTGCTACAGATACAGATTATTTCGAGCTTTTTATGAGACAGGGTGATCGCACACATTAAATTTTTATTAAATTTGTTTTTGATCCCCTAATTTCTTACATGATTAAATCTTCGCTGAAAAATGGTGAGGTCAAACATTTTCTTCACATTCCCGAAGTTCAAGAACAATTCAAGAATCTCTCTAGATTTTCGACAAAATGTCTAAAATCAAAAGCATCTGTATATTTTTGACCAGATTGTGTAAGTACCAACTCTGACGATTTTTGTTAGCAATAATTTTAATAGTAATGTTTTATTTATATAATTGCAGAATTTTGGGATTGGATAATGCAAAAATTATTATTAAAAATTAGTGGTAAGTAAAAAACGTAAAATTTGGCAATTATGATTTAAGATGTCTGCTGCATAAACATTTGTCAAAGAAAACGTTTCCCCTTGGAGTAAATTACAAATTTTTAATACATGCCGTTTATGATATTGTTGATCTTGTAAAGCAAAAAAAGAAAATTACAGCTAACAATCTGTTCATAAATGTTTCTTTTTGCATTAGTGCATTTGAATAAAAGCACTGAGCCTTAAAAATGTCTTGATTTTATAAAAGTCATTTAGGTATGTATTTCAGATCACCCCAGTTCTTGTTAAATAATAATAATTGGGGTTTATATGTGTGCCATAATTTTTAGAATTTTAAATTATAATTTTTAGATTTATAGATTTAAAAAAAAAATTAAAACCATCCCTCTGCAGTCTCTAACTATAAATTATATTTTATGTAATGCTTCCATTTATATTTTCAATTAAAACTATATGTTTAGATTTAGCATCGTAAGTGAAAAAATGTTTTTCTCCGCATACATTATTTACATCTCGCAAAACGAGATTAATAGGTAAGTGAAACGGTAAACAAGTACATTCAGATTCACTCTCTTGTCCGATGACATTCGAGATAGTAGACTTTATAATTCTCTGAAATATTTTTCTTTTCCCAGCTTCTTAAACGTCTATCAAAGAAAACGTTTCACTTTTGGAGTACAAATTTTTATTTTAAGTCGTTTGTGCTACTGTTGTTATTTTTCTAGAACAAACAGAAACTAATAGTAAACAATGTTTTTAAACGTGTTTCTATTTGTTTTAGTGACTTTGAACAAAAGGGGTGAATCTTAAAAATGTAGGGTTTTTGCAAAGTCATTATGCATTTTATGCCACCTGAGATATTGTTAATATATATGTTATTATAGAGTTTTTATATATGTGTAAGTATACATGTATAATAGAATTAATCGAACCGATTAACTCGATTAAAAAATTGATCATGACTAAACATTAATCGATTAATCGTTCCGATTAATCGATTAACCGGCACAGATCTAATTAACAGGTAAATGAAACAGTAAACAAGAGCATTGATGTCGTTCCTGATAATAGACTATTTTTCTTTTCTCAATCGTTTAAGATATGAGCTTTTAAACGTCTGTCAAAGAAACGTTTTCCGCTTGGTGTAAATACAATTTTCTTATGTAAGCCTCTTGTGCAATTGTTGTTTTTCTTGAAGACAAAATCTATATTATAACATAAAAACGTGTCCGTGAGTAACGCTCATTTAATATTGACGATGGTAAAACATGGCCAATAAATTCGGCTTTTACTGCAATTTTTTTTTACTTCTAAACATCGCAAAATTTCAAAATTTTCGCCACCGAATAGGGGAACCTGATTACGAAAGATTAACCCTTTCCGGCACAAACGAATTCTGTTCGTAAAATGAGAAATTTCTAACTGACACCGGAACTTACGAACGACTTTTTTAGAAAATAAGAATTCCTTATTTTAAGATTTCATTATAGAAACAAAATTGTATTAAAATATTCTTGGTGCCGGTTGCAAGTTTGGAATTAAAATTAGGTGTGCCCGGAGTGGGACCACTGTGCCGGAAAGGGTTAACCCATTTGCACTTACGACAATATAAATATTTTGGTGTTTGTTTCCGTCTAATATTCCATACCGAAATTAAAAATCCATGAATAAATAAATAAAATAATAAAATAATATAAATAAAACACAATTTTAAAAGACATGTAATCGAACTAGGCGCTTAAACCACAGAAATTTTCAGAATCAAAAAGGCTGTTGTGAGTAGCGATCTTTCGCGATTTCTTTGGCTATTCACTTTTGGCATGCGGCTAATACTTTATACGTATCGCTTTTAATAAATTTGAAAACTTTATTTTAATACATTATTAATATTTTTCATATAAGCTTAATAATGCTTGTTGGTGTTATTAGTGGGCAATCTAAATATATATATATTAATTGTAAAAAATCTATTGGAGTTTTCAATAAAGAAAACGGTTTTTACCTGTGTTCTGTAACCCGGGTATCCCGGGTTAGATCCCCTAGTAAAATTTAATAAAAAATATTATTTTTTGTTTTAGTGCCTTTGAAAAAATAGCTGAACCTTAAATGGTCTTGCTTTTGTTAAAATCATTTAAAAATGCGTTTTAGATAACTCAAAAACGTATGTTATAGTGAGTATGTGTTCCATACTCTTAAGTTATAGAAAAAAAAATTAACCAAACTTTTCTGTAATTTCTACCTATAGGTAGAATCTTTTGGTAGTAAAACTTCTACCTATAGGTAGAAATTGCAGAAGATCTGATAGCTTAAGTGGCGTCCTTTCATTTGACAATATGGGTCGATGCAAAAATGAAGATAATCTTTTGAAAAAACACAATAGAAGATAGGTATACAGGGGAAAGAACGCTGAAAGTCTTTTGAAAAACACAGTTGAAGATAAGTATAAAAAGGGAAAGAATGATGAAAGTCGACGCCCACCATCTAACAATCTGGTGACTATCGTCACTTTTTAACCCTTCAATTTACATTTTATGTTGCATTTTATATATCATTTAGATTTTATACAAATAAACTTATATTTTCAGTAAAATAATATGCTTATTTTTAGTATGATAACACTGGGAAGTCGAATAATGTTTTTCTCCGCATACATTATTTACATCTCGCAAAATGAGATTAATAGATAAGTGAAACGGTAAACAAGTACATTGATGTTGTTTCAAATCCATTCTCTTGTCCGATGCCATTTCTGATAATAGACTTTGCATACTATTTTTGCTACTTAAAAGAATTTTATTCATTACATGAATTGAGATCTTTAGAAGTACTTTTTTTTTAATTGCCCTTCAGAATAACTAATATTTTTACATGTACTGCGGATTTAGAATTCGTTATTAGATTTAAAGTTATCAATAGTTTTCTACGGAAAATTATATTTAGCTTCAACTTCTATTGCCGAACAAATATTAGGAAAGACAATAAATGAAAATTAATTAAAACACCCTCTTTCTTTTAATACTATTTTTTACCGTAGTCAACGGTAATTTAAACATTCGCGCACAACTTTTTAAAACATTGACTGTTTTAATATTAGAAGTTTCAAGATTTCATTTTTGACCGTTTACAGCTTTCTTGTGTTTAACGAGAAATTTAATTTAATAAAATGCAGTTTATTTCTATGTGGTATCTATTTGATTTAATTTATTAACGAAACTTTCAGATTCAAAACATGGAAAACGGAAAACGGTCAAAAATGACCTCTTAGTCTAAAGATTACTGAACATAAGGAAAAGGTTTCCAAAGCTATGAATAACTATGCGATCCCACCAAAACCTTGTAAAAGAAAAAAAATCTATATCCGGAAACTTTCTAAAATTTCTTCCAGTGAAGCGAAAATGATGCTTTCTGCATATAGTAAAAAAACGTAAATTGTATTCACGAGCAACATGTCTAAAATGTAAGAAACATTTTACACTTTCGATCTATTTCTACTTTAATTTATTATACCAAAAGTTCTATCAAAAATTAAAGACAGCAACACCTTTTGCTTATATTCGTAATCACTCAAATTTAACAAGTGGCTTTGCCAGAAAACGTGACTGGTAGACAAATATGACAGATGCTGAAGCCCTTTATTTCTTCCTAATGCATGTTTATTGTGGATATACTTGTATTTATGGGGATATACTTGAATATAAAATCATTGCATCACGACTACTCCAACTTTCTTTAGATGTAGTAATATTATATTTCAGCATTTATCGTTTAAATTAAAGGAAAGTAACATTTAAATAATTAAAAAAAAATTGATATGTCTTTCCTGCTTTTGTATGTTTCAAAATTAGCTGAGGAAAAATGCAAGACTCACCATTTATTAGATAAGCATCCAGGACTTTACAAATTAAAAAAAAAAAAATATGGTAGCCAGCAAAAGTTTCTGCTCTCCAGTAAAAAATATTCACCTCTCCACACGGTTGTCAGTTTTTCCCCACCTTTTTAAATTTAATCATGTACTTTTCAAGAAACACTAACATTATTTTAGGAATGAATCAAAAAAGTATAATCATAAGCATAGTAATAATAATCTTGAATTGCCTTAACTCTTCAACTCTATAAGTTAATTTAGAATGTTAATATAAATTAAGTTTTCGACAAAATTTATAAAAATTATAATTCTAGAAAAGTGAAAGTTGAAGTTTGACTGAATAAAGTATGCAACACCATAAGATAATCAATTGTTTATTAATAAAATATTTTTCTTTATAAGAAAATTATTTTGTAAGAAATTACTTAGGCATACCTCTAAATTTCGTCAGATTTAGACATTTTACCTTATAAAAGGAATTTTACAATAATTCTTCAAAATCTTCATTTTAAAAATTAAATTTCTTCATTTTTTGCTTTTTAACTACTGGCATATGCTTTTGTGTTTTGTACTTTTATTTAAATCCAAAGTACCACCTATCTACAGTTTTCTCTAGTTTATAGATATTAAGTAAACCATGCAAATTAATCATAATTAGATCATTAAATGTTGATGCTTCCAGTCGCAATTTAAAATAGTTTGGATGTCAATGGCGACCTGGCGACCTGGCGACCACATTTGTTGAGCCCTGAGCATCAATATATTTCCTTATTGCATATGTCTAATTTTTGCAAGAGGACACTTTAGAATACTACTTTACATAGGATTAAATTATAGGAACGAACAGTGGTAGCGTCGCATAGTGGTCTAGATTGTGTTTCATAGTGCGAAAACATTATTGCAAGTGCTTTTTCTTGGACGTACGTTGTCCTACCGATAATTTTGCGATATAGTAATTGGATCTGATGCCATTACAACATAATGGAATGATCTTCGTTCGGCGTAATAATAAAATAATGTCCAACTATCTGATTTTATTTCAGTCATTTTGGAAAAAAAAACTAGACAAAGTTTACTTTGCATATTTTTAAAATTAACTCATTTATTCTTCAGATAGCAATGCCATGCACTTCAAAATTTGAAATTGAATTCTTTATGCTCTTAAGAATACCATATATAAATATGAATATTTTAAGATACGTGCAATTTTTGTACATCAATATAAACCTACAGAATTATAATTCCACAGGTAGGCAACTAACAGACATTATAAAAATGTACTTATAATTTTAATTAAAAAAATATTTTTTGAACTTATTTTAATGAGCAATTCAGTTGAATAAAATATTTTTATAAATATTAATTGTGGAAATAGCAACTTAATGAACAACAATAAATTACTAACTGAATGACACGTCAGATACTATTATGCAATGTTTATTTACATATATTATTAATTTGAGAAATCTGTATATAATATCCATCTATCTGTATCTATATATATATATATTATGATACCTTTTAAACTGACAAATTATACGTAAAAATGGCCCTAATATGGATTACAATAACTAAATTAACTTTTGGATATGAATTTTAAAAAACATATTATAACAGTTAATGTTCTGAAAAAAAAAATGTCTAGATCATATGAAGTTTTTTATTTAATTTGAAATTTAATGTTTTTTTAATACATGAATTCACCTTATATGTCTTGCGCGCAGGATCTCTGATAATTGAATTGACACAGTGAGCTATTTTCAGCACTTTCCAACCTAGTTGAAAAGTGCTTATGACTTCGGTTTGTCTGGCCGTCTGCCGTCTGGCCGTCTGTCCGTGCTCTAACTCCCGTAAATATGCTCGGATTGCTCTGCAATTTTTATATGTTATTGTCGTTATCTATAGCATGTTCCCTATTTCAACGGAAGTGTGTAGCACTTATAGTTTTATTACAGGGATACTCAAAAGAATTACGTTACATTGCGGTCTATGGTGAAAAATCATTTGCGGTTTATTTAAATAATGTTTCACTATTTTAAACGCATTGAAATTTATATATATCACTAAGGTGCATTAGAAGAAGCTTAATATGGAATAGGGTGTGCATAGCACTTATAGTTACTTTACAGGGACAGTCAAAAGAATTCCGTTACATGACGTCTATGGAGAAAAATCGTCTGCGTTTTATTTAAATAATGTTTCACTATTTTAAACGCATTGAAATTTATATATATATATCTAAGGTGCATTACAAGAGGCTTACTACAGAATAGTGTGTGTATAGCAGTCATCATTCATTTACAGGGACACACAAAAGAATTCTCTACTGTCTAATTAACACTAATTCCTGGAAGTGCGTTTTAAGTTACTAAACGCGATTTTAATTTTAACTCGCTTTTTGTCTATTACGTGGTGTGTATAAATTCCGTAGTTCCTATACAGGGCAGCACAAAAGTTCGCGAACACATTTCCGTTTATTGACAGAAACTCCAGAAAGATAATTTTAAACTGTGCTACGCGTTTCCTAACTAAACTAAAATTTAGCATCCTAGCATATACAAATCTATAGATCATATACAGGGCTGAATAAAAGTATTCGGATATTTTTCCGAATATTGTATCTGTTGGAAATTCCTGAAATTATGTTTTTAAATATGTTATGCGTTTTCCAAATTGTTTACTTAGATGTTATCTTTTAGCTTATTAAACGGTATGTTTTGTAAAATTATTTTGGAAGCGTTGGAAAGTGCTACATAATCTATGCTTGACGCATGATTTTTCGTTCTTGTTTTTTTATTGAGTAGAGACATAATATCTGTTTAAAATGACTATACTGGAAAAAAATATAATGATTAGTTCTTGTGAAAGAAAAAGCCCCCATTTTTAGCACTTTCCAACCTAGTTGAAAAGTGCTTATGACTTCGGTTTGTCTGGCCGTATGGCCGTCTGCCGTCTGGCCGTCTGCCGTCTGCCGTCTGCCGTCTGGCCGTCTGTCCGTGCTCTAACTCCCGTAAATATGCTCGGATTGCCCTGCAATTTTTATATGTTATTGTCGCCATCTATAGTATGTTCCCTATTTCAACGGAAGTGTGTAGCACTTATAGTTATTTTACTGGGACACTCAAAAGAATTCCGTTATATTGCGTTCTATGGGGAAAGATCATTTGCGGTTTATTTAAATAATGTTTCACTAATTTAAACGCATTGAAATTTATATATATCACTAAGGTGCATTAGAAGAAGCTTAATATGGAATAGGGTGTGCATAGCACTTATAATTACTTTACAGGGACAGTCAAAAGAATTCCGTTACATTACGTCTATGAAGAAAAATCGTCTGCGGTTTATTTAAGTAATGTTTCACTATTTTAAACGCACTGAAATTTACATATATCACTAATGTGCATTACAAGAGGCTTACTACAGAATATTGTGTACATAGCAGTCATCGTTCATTTACAGGGACACACAAAAGAATTCTCTTCTGCCTGTTAACAATAATTCGTGGAAGTGTATTTTAAGTTACTGAACGCGATTTTAAATTTAACTCACTGTTTGTTTATTACGTGGTGTGTATAAATTCTGTAGATCATATACAAGGAAGCACAAAAGTTCGCGAACACATTTCCGTTTATTGACAAACTCCAGATGGAGAATTTTAAACTGTGCTACGCGTTTCCTAACTGAACTAAAATTTAGCATTCTATGTAGTATATATACAAACCTATAGATCCTATACAGGGCTGAATAAAAGTATTCGGATATTTTTCCGAATATTGTATATTTTGGAAATTCCTGAAATTATAATTTTAAATATGTTATGCGTTTTCCAAATTGTTTACTTAGATGTTATATTTTAGCTTATTAAACGGTATGATTTGTAAAATTATTTTGGAAGCGTTGGAAAGTGCTACATAATCTATGCTTGACGCATTATTTTTCGTTCTTGTTTTTAAAATAAAAATAATTTCTAAATTTCTTTGTTGATAAACATAATAGTAGGTCATTTTGTTTACCTATAATGTTTATACCTTCAGTCAAAATTTCAAGAAATTCCATCCTGTCATTTCTTAGAAATCGTAACCAAAATCACCGTTTTCAGAAAATTGACTTTAAAGCTAGAATTTCCCCTTGATCATATATAAAGATCTTAAACTGTTTTGGATATAACTTCCCCTCTAAAGCGAATTTTTGGATGGGGGTTTCTTTTAAAATGTTCCCAAAGAATCAAATTTTATTTAAGCTATTAAAAAATGATTTTTTTTTTTTTTTTTTTACACTTTAAAAGGTGTCTGATCCCTTAATGAAAAAGCACAAAATATTTGGCATAATTTTTTTTTTAAATTTTTGTTTGTTTTTCGCGATTAATATTGAAACAGAACCAGGGTGCGTCGTATTTTTAAATTCGTTGGGATTCAATTTTATTTGTACATTTTTAAAAATTAATTAGGTTTTCGGATTTTTACAAAACTTGTATTATTATTTGTCTGTTTGAAAATTTCCTTCTGTTTGTTCCTGATATCTAATCTCTAAGGCAAATTTCCGCACACATTTTGCTATTTAAAGTATGTTTATTGTCATGAATTTAAAGTTCAAAATTATTTTTATAAACATTTTTGCTAGCCTTGAGTGTAATAAAAAAAATATATTTTATGTAAAATTAGAAAAATTGGGGATAAAAATGGTCCAATTAATATTTCAGTTATTATTCAATTATTATTTCTCATAAGCAGACTAATTTAATTTGTAATTTCAATTTAAAAAAAGTTTAGCTTTAAAAATAATTTTTAATTTCTCGTCATTTTTTTTTTAAATTCCTCATTAATATCCGATATATTTACAATTTTTTATAACTCATCGCACGAATCCAACCCAAGCAAAAAACAAAAGAAATGAGCAAAGTAGGATGTAATTAATTTCTGAAATCCCTGCCTAAAACTAGCGGTTGCTTTCAGCGAATTTCCTTTTTAAAAAGCATTTTATTAACTAGAATTTTTTACGTGTTGATATTTCGTAGCCCAGATCGAAGTTTTGTTGAAGATAAAGAAAAACACAATGATTATAAGAAATACAACATATAACTGCTTCAAGGCTACAGAAAGGAGCCTCTTCATTATTGCATAATGAAGAGGTTACATTATGGTGTACATTATGGTGTACATTGGGAAAAATCATTTGCGGTGTATTTTATTTAAATTGCTTATTTAGACATCTCATTTCATTGCATGAAAAAATAAAAGTTCTTAATAACATTTTGTTAGCGTTGAAAAGTTTTTCAGATGTATGATTTTTCGTTCTTGTTTGATTACTTTACGTCTCATTGTTTAAAATAAAATTTTTACTCTATACAATTTTACCCTTCATTTAATATGTTGTCAGAAACATACAATTTTCTTGTGATCTGCGAGAACTTTTTTAGCATTTACAAATAATCTCCAAGCAAAATGTAAAATATGAAAGCTGAGAACGATGCTATAGAGGGCAGTGTCTACCAGATGGTTGGATGTAAGATTATTGAATTTTCTAAAATTAGCCTTTTAATCCTCTGTCGCACCCCTTTATCAAGCAACAAGGTTAATCAAGGTTTACAGAATCTTCTTTACAGCAAGAACATGAATTTCAATTAGGGTTTTAAAAAGCTTAAATAAAATATCGATCAACTTTAACTAACTAAAGAAAAGAAGAGTGTTTGATCAAATCGACTGCTTTATGTATGTACGGTATAGAGATAAGACGGACCAATATCGGGCCCGAGTCCAAGAGCACGGGCCCGACATGGGCTCGGGTTCAATTTTTATATCAGTTTTCGGGCTCGGGCTCATTCTTTCTAAAACTAAAAAATTGATTTATTCATGCATAGAAAAAGAAAAAGAACTTTTATCATTATTTTTTAATTACTTTTTCCATTTAAAGTTATTTTAATGCTATTTTGATAAGAATGAAGGGGAAACATGAATCGCGTTTTTCTATTCCAGTCTTAGAATGCTATTTTAAAAGAAAATTTGTGATATTTGCATATTTATGTCTGGCATTGAAGGCTACGACCTGTTGATATGGCGCTTGTTTTAAGTTTGATTTTTGTTTGTGACAAAGGATGTTTTTTAATTGAATCGTTTATTTTTTTTTTTTATCTAACGCGAAGAGAATATTTTCTTCTGTTTTTACTCAACCAGCGTTAGCTAGAGGTTTGCGAATTTTTCAGTACGATTCATAGTAATTCTTCATATGAAAATAACGTGGTTATATTTGTTTTTCATCATGAATTCGGCTCATGCTCAGGCTGTACTCTGCACTTTTTCGAAGTCGTTTTCATTCATTGCCACACTCAGAAAAAGAAACTGATTAAAACTACAAAACATATTTTTGAGTACATTTTGTTGTTTTAGCAAAATTGGAGTAAATTGGAGTAAAATTGAACCATTTTACTTCAATTAACAAAACATTTTTGCTGACGATACAAATTTTTTTTTTGGAATTGCAAAAAAAAAAAAATTTTTGTTGATTCAAACAAAATTTTTATTGACCCATATTTAAACAAAAATTTTGTTTAAATATAGGTCAATGGAAATTTTGTTTGAATCAACAAAAAAAATTTTTTTTGTTGAAAACCACTTTTTTTTGCAATTCCAAAAAAAAAAAAAATTGTATCGTCAGCAAAAATGTTTTGTTAATTGAAGTAAAATGGTTCAATTTTACTCCAATTTTGCTAAAACAACCAAAATGTACTCAACAAAAATGTTTTGTAGTTTTAATCAATTCCTTTTTCTGAGTGCATGTATTGTAATTCCGAAAGAAAGCAATCGAGCAGTGTTTCCTCTTTTCCTTTAAAAGCATCGGATCTTTCAGATAACGGTGTCAAATTTTTAATTAAAACTGATTTTTAGGGACACAATAATCACAAAAGATTGTTATGAGGAAGGAATCGATTATAGTTAAAAATGTATATCTTTTATAGGAAATTGAAAAACGTTATTCGATTCTTCGACCTATAAATACACTGACGGAAAAAAAAATCCCAACACCAAGAAAAAATTATTGTAGAGTAATGAAATTTGGACAATACATTTGTCTAGTTAACATGTTTAATTGATTAGATTTTCAAGATCACAGATTAATTTAAACTCAGGAAAATGCATTTCAAATGTGAAATACTGTTACATTAACAGCAGGTGTAACCTTCAGAATTTTTAGTGCAAGCCTGCAAACATGCATGCATTGTGTCATACAGGTGCCGAATGTCACTTTGTGGTATGGAGTTCCATGCTTGTTGTACTTGTTGTGTCAATATTGGGACGGTCAGTGCTGGCTGTGGATGATGCTGGAGTCGTCGTCCAATGATATCCCATACGTGCTCAATTGGAGAAAGATCTGGTGATCTCGCAAGCCAAGCTAACATGTCGACACTCTGTAGAGCACGTTGCGTTACAACAGCGGTAGAAGGGCGAGCGTTATCCTGTTGGAAAACTCCTTCTTGAATGCTGTTCAAGAGTGGCAGCACTACTGGTTGAATTACCAGACTTACGTACAAATTTGCAGTCAGTGTGTTGGGGATAACCACGAGAGTGCTCCTGCTGTCATAGGAAATTGCTCCCCAGACCATGACTCCAGGTGTAGGTCCAGTGTGTCTAGGCCGCAGACAGTTTGGTTGCAGGCGTTTCCCTGGCCTCCCCCTGACCAACACACGGCCATCACTGGCACCAAGGCAGATCCTGCTTTCATCAGAAAACACAACAGATCTCCACTCCGTCCTCCAATGAGCTCTGGCTTGACACCACTGGCGACGCAAACGGTAATGGTTTGTAGTCAGTGGAATACATGTTACAGGGCGCCTGGCTCGGAGCTGTCCTTGAAGTAACCGATTTCTAAGAGTTCGTTATATCACAGGGGTACCAACTGCAGCTCGAATTTCTGCCGCAGACGCAGTACGATGCGACACAGCCGTATGCTGAATACGGCGGTATTCCCTCTCAGTAGTGCCACGTGGCCGGCCGGAACCCAGTCTTCTTGAAGCAGTACCATCTCTTGACCACTGTTCCCAACAATCATGCACAGTGGATACATTCCGGCCAAGTCTTTCTGCAATATCGCGGAAAGAAAATCCAGCTTCTCGTAGCCCTATTGTACGACCTCGTTCAACCTCGGTGAGCTGTTGATAATGGCTTCTTCATCTTCTTAAAGGCATTCTTGGCTAACATCAACTCAATACGCCAAATTTCGAAGATAAATAACACTCACGAACTTTACAGCACGCATTTAAAGCAAATCTGATTTGCAAGTTCTGAGTGGCGCTGCCAGCGCCACACTTATGCGCGAAGCGCGAAATGTGAATCGATGTCATCTTTCAGATGTATAAACACGCCTACCAAATTTCGTTTATCTAACACAAGTCTTTCTTGATGTTGGGATTTTCTTTTCCGTCAGTGTAGCAATTTCTGCAAATTTCATGCATTTATTCATAAAACGCACTTCGTTAATTTGTCCATCAGATTGGCTTACTGAGGGAGAGAAATATATGAGAATCCTTTTAAGTATGAAGTATATTTTATATGATACCAAACTTTTCTTTTGATAAGGTTGAATATAAATTTTCATTTAATAGTTATTTCTGTGCAAGATTTTTTTTTTTTTAAATGAGATATTACTTTTAAAAGAATTCTTAAATATTATGCAATTTTTTTTTTATATCGCATAATTTCGGTATCGGGATCGGGCTCTGATGACACAACATTTTTCGGGCTCGGATTTAAAGTCGTCGGACTCGGGCGGGCCCGGCTCCGAAAAGAGAGACCGAATTCATCTCCAGTACAGTATAGTCGGTTGATTAAAAAAAATACACTCGCCTTTATTCACGGATCTTTTACAATAAAACTACGGCAAGGATGTCATTAGACTCGGAATAATTGTCTGCTTTCCGAATAATTGTGATTTTTTTTTTAAATAGGGGTCTCCATGTATCAACAATTTTTCTTAAATTTTTCGAATGGTAACACTCACTATTGGCACGTTATTTGAGTTCCATGTATCAAATAAATCCGGAAAATTAGATAGTTTATGCACTTTTCGTAAATCTTCATAGATTTATAAAAGGAAATTGGTTATAGGTTCATCCATGAATTTAGAAAAATAGAATTAAAATATTATAGGATACAATTAATAACCAGAATTTTCATTTTAGAAATTCTAAACATTAAATAAGCTAAATTTTTATAAAAGAAAATTTCATGGAATTTTTTCCGGATACTGCATAAGAATTTTTCGTTTTTTCTCCCCGAGCAAACGATAACTGAAGACGGTTTTCTTTAGAATATTGAAAAGTAAACATTTTCTATATCTTAAAAATTAATTATGGGAATGAGCTGTAAAAGCCCATAGCCATGTTTTTCACCTATTCTATATATGTAAAAATTAATGTAGGTTATAATTCATAATTTTACAATGTGAATTTATTAACTATTTTCTTAATTGAAAATATGTTTTTGAATCGAAAAGGTGCCAAGATTATGTTTGGGTCCATTTATTATATTTTATTAAAAAAGAAACAGTTCAATCAGATAATTTTTTGTGAAGATATAAATTAAAGTTTGTCTCGTGAATTTAATATTGGCATCCTGAAAGTTTGACCACTTTTAACTAAAATGTAAAAAAATAAAAATACGAATTGCATGCTTTTTCGGGATGCTTTGATCTAAGGAACTGTAATAAAGTGACAAAAGTGGGTTTTACCATTTGTAGAATGAAAGTTGATACAATTTTTAATATGTAGACCACCCCGATTTCAAAATTGTATTCATATTTTGAAAGAAAACATTATCCCTCATCTAATGAAACCTGTTGTGATTTTATTGTAAGCGGTCTCTGCAAATAGGCTAATGTATATATATATATTAACGGATTGTACGCGTTTTCAAGAAAGTAATTGTTTTCTACATTTTGTGGCGCGACAGTCATTTTTTGGTTCACGAGAGGCTAAACAGACTGTGGTCACTAACTGTAACTCGATTTCGAATAACTATGAACATCCAAGTCGAAACAGCGATTCGAACCATGCACTTCAAAACTAATAACCTTGTTCTAAACCCTAAAGTAGATGATAAACCCTGAATGGCTTCGGAATGGATAAACCGATTTCGATAAATATTTTTTCCTTCTTTTTTTAATGGTACGTTTTTTACATGATCTCGTAAATATTTTAAGCATTGCAGGATGAAGAAAAACTATGACGTACATATTCAGTTTCAAACTTTCTACACTAGGAGTACGTTCAATAATTTGATCAAAATATCATGCTAGAAAATGCTTTTGTTATTGAATGTGATTGCCATACGCGTACGCTCCCTCTTGTACACAGAATGCTAATTACGAAAATGAAGATGAATGACCTCGATAGGTTAATTTAGCTTAGATAGAGACACCTGCGCGTTAAACCGTCAACAGCAGGCTGAAGAGCGCAAGTTATTTGCTTATAGTATCCACTTTCCTTCTTTCATCTTCCTTAATGAATTCGCCTTACAACACTAGATTTGGCTTCTTATCGCTCTTGTTATTCAATTCATATGAAGAAGCGAGAATTTTATCAGCTGTTAAAGACACATTTACTATTGTTAAACTATTTCATGTACTTCACCTTTTTGAAAAGAAAAAGAAAATAAATTATGGACTTCTTTAATATTCTGTAATTATTTTTCTACTCCCAGAAAAAGGAATTGATTAAAACTACAAAACATGTTTTGTTGAGTACATTTTGGTTGTTTAAGCAAAATTCAAGTAAAATTGAAACATTTTACTTGAATTAACAAAACATTTTTTGCTGACGATACAAAAAATTTTTTGGGAATTGCAAAAAAAAAAATTTTTTTGTTGATTCAAACAAAATTTCCATTGACCTATATTTAAACAAAAAGTTTTGTTGGGTCAACCAAATTTTTGTTGATTCAACAAAACTTTTTTCTGGGTGTAGCAATTTAAAAATCTATAAATGTAACAGCTCAGTTATATTAATTAACCATGAAGATTTTTTTTTTCCTTTCTGAACAGAGCTCTCACGTATGCTTACTTTTGAATACATTTATTTCTGAATAGTAGTATTCAAAAGTAAGCCCCCGTAGTAACCCTCTCTGAATTATTTTCACTTGGTGTTACCTAAGGTGAACAAATTTTATAACGGGACACAAAATTAAAGCTTTCAAATTTGTAAGTTTTTAAGTTTTAATTTTTTTAAGACGCCCCAAATTTATCAACTTTTTAAAAATTTAATAAGATTTTTATATCAATAACTGCAAATACTACTTGAGTTTAGTCCCCAAAATTTCAGCCAAATTCGGGGACATTTGGTCACTTTACCAGGAAACCACGCTTTAGTGTAATAATGAAAAAAAATCTAAGTAAGCAGCAATCGAAAGAGCATAGTGAAATGTGTTTTTTGACACATAAATCATTTGCCCTCGTCTTTCCGTTATCGAGATATTAGTACATATATTCTTATATAGTCTTAAAGTTGGCGAATTTATTTATTTAATTTAGGGAGAAAAGGCGTGGTTCTGATTCAGAAATTTTAATAATCAAATAAATATAAAATACAAAACATATCTAGATATAGTAATTATAAAAATGAAAAAAAAATGCTATTGACAAATATGGTACTGAACCAAAAAATGATTGAAGCATAGAAAATCGTGGCACCAAGAACATTTCATGAACTTAAATCTAGTGCAATGATTATTAATGGTCAACTTCTTGCTAAAAACAAAATTGCAAGGGCGTTTCAAATGAAAGTGGCGAGTTTGCTCTAACAGAGACTTGTATCAAGCATAGTTAATCATGTCGGAGTATTGCGGCGCACTAAACTGGAAATGGACATGTGACTGGAGTTTGATGATGTTGTTAAGTTGAAAAATATCGACCCCTCCATCCATCCTATTAAATAAATAAATTAGCAAATTTTAAGACTTTATATCTCGATAACGGGGAGACGAGGGCAGATGATTTATACGTCGAAAAACACGTTTCACTATGCTCTTTCGATTGCTGTTTATTTAGATTTTTCATTATTACACTAACAGCGTGGTTCCCTGGTTAGTATTGTTAACATGGATTGTCGGCAGTTAGGCCATTGCTACCATGTTGTCATGGATAATATAGCTTCGAGACAGCATTTTTTTTTAAACAAAAAACGATCCGCATTTACAATAACAGTAAAAAATTCCTCAAAACTTGTAAAAATAACCCGCTAAGTCCACTTCCGTTAAAACAATACGACCTTTGAGTACAGAGCTTTACAAATTTTTGATAGAGAACGTGATAAAGCAAAGGGCTAAATGGATTCTTCGAAACAGAATAAAAATGAAGCGTGATCATGCCGCTGGGAATATTTCGACTGAACTTTCCCAAAGGCCAATAGTACTGATGCGTTAAAAAGAAAATTTTTTGAGTACATTATATTGCTTAAAATAAAGTAAAAAAGCAATATTATCCAAGCTTGGTTATATTTTTCTCTTATAAGAAGATAATTTGAGGATATCCAGAATTAAAATTTTGAGACATAAATCCTCGAATGAATTAAGGTACTAAAATTTCTTAAATTTTACTAATACCCAATTTTTAAAATGCAAAATTTCTTTAAAACATCATAAAAGCTATGAAACCACTTTTGAAAAAATAAATTCTTCCGGCTAAAATGCACTAAATTGCTAAGAAACGAATTAACTTTGAAGAATTCAGCGTCTGTTCTAGTATATGTGTTTAGTCTGTAGAAGGATTCACTTATTTCAAATACTCAGCTCTTCTTTCTTTTATAATGTTTAATGTTTTTATTTTTACAATTGTGTTTCGCAGTAGTTTTTAAATAGAGCATTCACAAATGATTATAAAAGTTTCGAGATTTTTACATTTTTATGGCTGTAGTGTTAAATATATGTTAATTGCGTTTTATGATAAAGTCAAATCATCTCAACAATTACCTCAATTTCTATTTGCGGGCGTGAGTTGATAGTTGTTCCTTTGAATGTCATTAAAACTGCAGGACAAAGGAAAATAGCAGTGTGAATTTTTACTATTAGGATGGTTTTAGCTCCATTTTCACCGCAAACGCAAGATTGAAAAAAACCACTTTGGTTTTTTTTCGTCTAGAAGTATTTAGAAGAGACGATGGTTTTGTGTCATTTACGAACTGTTTCAACAGACCGGTGGTATTGCATTATCATTGTTTTTTTTTAACCCTGAATTCTCTTCCCGCGTTTTTTTTTTTTTTTTTTCAGTAAATTTATTTTTATGCTTAAAATATTAAAAGTAGCTATCAAAATCACAAAAGTTATGGTTTACTGAAATTTAACGAATATAGTTATTTTCCGTATTGTTAATAGGATATTAGATAAAGGAAGTATTTTTGAAGGCGTTTGAAAAACGTCATATTACAATAGGATTAAATACACTTAACAGGTTTTCAGTGTTTTATTTTTGTTTTTTTTAATCATAATTTTTTTTGTTTGGAAAAGTATCTCCAATTTTGAAGAATGAAACATTATGTTTAAAATAAAATAATCACCAACCGTGCAAAGAGATTTAAGCGAACGTTTTATCTTTGTTTTATTGACAAATGCTGAAATTTAAATGAAGTGATAATAATAAATTTATAGACCTATACTATCATTACTACATGCAGATAATAACAAAAATAAGTATTAAGACAAAATAATATTCAATTTGAAATTACCGATACTTTTAAGTACCGTTAATCTTTAAAGGGTTATATTGACAAAGTCACGTTAAATCGTTTGTGGGACGAACTTGGTTAAAACATCTCTTAAGGAACACATATAACGCCAAAAAATGTGCGCTTCTCTCAAAAACAGCATTTTTTTTTTTTTTGTCATATGTTAAATAACATTACTG
Organism: Maratus michaelseni; assembly: GCA_963931845.1. NCBI lineage: Eukaryota > Metazoa > Arthropoda > Arachnida > Araneae > Salticidae > Maratus > Maratus michaelseni. Next base: position 436,752,811 of record OZ007586.1, on the reverse strand, counting down.
TATGTATAATCATAAAAACCCTGATATCATAATTTGTAGATATCCTGTAATATTTTGCTGTATCCTTAATTCACTCTTAAAATTCTCTTTAATCATAACATTGACATCCATGAATGAAAACCTAAAATTAAACTCATAAATTCCCTATATATAGCCCCCTTACTCTTCTAGTTTGTTCTGTCTGCGTATTTAACACATTTATTTATTTGTCTACGTCATAACTTCTTATGGCCTCATGGGTTGCGGAATTTTTCTGGCTTCGATTTTAGTGATTTAACTCACGTGGGAGTTGAAACTGTAACATTTTGGTGGGGAGACTGAATTAGTCACACACTCTTAGACGCAATTTCTCCAATTGTATAGCAGGAGTTTCATCATGCTCAAAGAAGCCTAATCAATGAATAGTTAGTAATGAATATCTCATTGAGTTGCAAAACTACAGTAATTATTTCTCGAACAAAAGATTCACTCAAGAAAAAGAAAACAATTGCGCTTGTAAATTTGGGATTTGCGCATAGAGTAAAAGCTTAAAAAGAGAATGGAGAAAGAAACCGTGTAAGACATGACGATAAAGTTTTAAGGTCATAAAATTGCTGTAAGCATAAAGATTTGTCGAAGCAAAATTTATTTCTGAAGTTGTTTCATTGTGAAGCACTTAAAAGCTGAAACTTGTTTCAGAAATTTTTTAGAATTCAAATGTTTGATTATTTTTAAAGTTTCTAATCTGGTATGAAATTAATAAGATGGAAAACAAAGAAAGAGTAACTGACATCGGAAAGATCTGAGCAATTCAATGTTATATTTTTATTTTTAATTTTAACATTCAGTGGTATCTTTTGATCTTTTATTTTAACTTGATTTATGATATGAGCATCTTAATATGATAAAAACTTGACGTTGTTAGAATAATGAAAACAATTGTGCGACAAATATTTAAGTGAACATAACTTAAAGCGTAAAAATAATCTTATGAAAAGAGGAAACGTTGCTTATTTTCCATTAATTTGGGTACTTTTTCAACATCGTTTGCAAGGAATATTGTTATAGTATTTGAATTTTATTTACATAGAAATTCTATAAATGACTTGATGAATGGCAGTATATTATAAACGTATAGTTTGCTCAATAAACAGGAAAATTTTAATGCTTGTACATCATTAATTATAAATAACAGTAACAGTTATTTTAAATTTTTTTGTTTATTTTTCATAAATTTTAAGAGACATACAACAAGAACAAGACCCCTTTAACCTTTTGCACTCCACTGACACCTATACGATGACATACTAAGTTTAACATGAAATGATTGATTGATACCAGAATTTAAAAACAAATTTATTTGGAAATTAGTAAAAGATTTTATTCACGTAAAAGGAAAATTTTCATTCCAAAATTCTGCTGTCAATCAATCATTTCATGTTAAACTTAGTATGTCACCGTATAGGTGTCAGCGGAGTGCAAAAGTGATGAAATATATTTCCTTATAAAAACATCTCCAAGTTAAGGCTCTACAAAAACTATTTATTTTATTGTTTTTTCTTTTGTAAATTTCAATTTTCAGGAGGAAGATTTTTACACCCACAACACCCATTACGTAGAAATGCCAAGTTTAACCTCGCCAAAAATGCCAAGCTTCGACCTTTAATTGAATCATTTGTTTTATTTATATACAAATTCCATAGTGGCTTGATACATTTTTAATGACAGTATATTAATCTATATTGCACGGGTGTTTTATAAATAGGATAACTATATTAAACGTCTTTGAAATGAAAATAACAAAAGAAGTTAAATAAACCTCTTCATAACAGTTTTGAAATAGATCTTAGGGCAAAAAAGTGGTCTGAAATATTTAATTTTTAATTTTTAAAATGACACTTTAAAAATATGTAATCTTTTAGTCATTATTATATAAATATTTTTTTCAAGGCAAACACATACATTTTTTTATTCTTGAAAGAAAGAGATAGCATAAATATTTGCATAAATAAAAAATATACAAGAAAAAAGTTATATTTTATAAGCATTTTAATTAATACCAAATAAGTACAAATTAATAATAACATAAATAAAATTTAATAAATAAAAAACAAAATTTTTTTTTTTTTTTATATTTGTTTATTATCTATTATTGATATATTTCATGTTTTTTAAAAAGTTTATGGTATTTTTTACGAGTGATCCAATATGAGTCCAAAAGCATAGTTTGTGTAATAAATGATCGAAAGTTTATGTTTCTATATAAATTAATTATTTAAAAACATATGTTTTTGAACTTTTTTATTATTACTTCTGTCGTCTTCAACATAGTACGGGGCACAAAATTCTAAAGAAAATTCACATTTTTAGTATTTTTGCCTTAAAAACTACGTTCGATTTTTTTAGAATTAACTGATGTTATGAGACATTGTACAATTTTCCGTTATCGTTTAAATTTTTTTCAGGATTTTTTATTTTTAGGGAAAATTTTGAAAATATGATTTTTATAGTAAAAAGCACTCATATAAAATGACTTTTTTCTTTAAATTCATTGCATTTTTTTTGAATGAATATTTTTGTAAACTTTAAAGACAAATTAATATTCTTTTCTGTACTCAAAAGTGAAAAAAATATGCAAAAAGTGTTATTCGTTCAAGAGATATAACAATTTTAAATATTGTTAGTATTAATAATTTTAAATTAAAAAAATTTAAAATAATTTTTTCTTAAAAAAAATTAATTAATTTTTGAAAAATAATTTAGAGTTGAAAAGAAATATATAGGTTGAGAAAAAAGTAAGTTTTGTGTTCCAGACCACCTAAGTTACCAAAAAGCCTTAAAAATTTTTCCCCGAACATCATTCTTCCTAGAAGCGTGGCAGACATATGGGTATGTCTACAAAAGCTATTTGTTGTTATTAACTTCTCTTCTGCAAGTTTACGTTTTGCGGAGGAAAGTTTCTTTTCTTTTCTGAATTTTTACACCCACAACATTCTCCGATGCCAGGATTTCCTTCATCATCAATCTGCTCAAACCTCAACAAATTTGAACTTGTGTGTTACGTGTGAAAACCCACTTTCGATGTTAGTGTATTTGAAGGAATAGAGCTTAGTAGTTGGGAAGCTCGGCTCTCGGGCAACCAATCAGAGTCCGCAAATGGTAAAGCTTCACGAAAGATTTGCCAACGTAGGATAAATAGGAAAAATGGTTCTGTAGTAAAATTTGGAAATTTTAATAATTCTTTAGAAATTAAGTTGTTGAAAATTTAATTTAACCCATTAAAAATATTTAACTAAATTTTATTTTTCACCCAGAAAAAAGTTTTGTTGAATCAACAAAAATTTGGTTGACCCAACAAAACTTTTTTTTTTTAAATATAGGTCAATGGAAATTTTGTTTGAATCAACAAAAAAAATTTTTTTTTGCAATTAAAAAAAAAAAAAAAATTGTATTGTCAGCAAAAAAATGTTTTGTTAATTCAAGTAAAATGGTTCAATTTTACTTGAATTTTGCTAAAACAATCAAAATGTACTCAACAAAACATGCTTTGTAATTTTAATCAATTCCTTTTTCTGGGTGTTCTCTTATGAGTTTGGAAAGGAAATACAAGGCGCCCAAATGGTCCGCTTTTTGAATACCGGTATTTTCTTAGAACAAAATTATTTTTAGATTTTCTTGCAAATTTTGCAGAAACCACCTTCGGAAATAATTTTTTGTGGAAATGTTGTAGAAATCTACCATGAAATTTTCTGTTAAAAAATATTGGTATTCAGTTGGCGGACCATTTGGGAGCCCTGGAAATAGTAAAATTTTTTCGAAAGAATAAATTTTATTATTTTCAAGTGATTTAAAATAATTAAACACTAAGCGAAATAAGAACTACGAATTTTTCGTCAAGGAGCCCCTGGACTCTTCGTGGTTGTCAATTTTTGTTCGATTTTTTTTCTTTACGTTCATGCGTTTAAAATCTATCTTAAATTTGGGATTCAGGAGTGGAGACCGAGGCTCCCTGTTGAAAAAAGAAATTACTGTTTCAATTCTCCTTTTTGAAAAACGCTGGTAGAATCTCATTATTATATTTATTTTAGTATTTAATATTCTTTTAATTGTTAAATCTCTTTATTGCTTTTTATGTTGATATGTATAAAAAATTGTCTTGCACGGAGGGTGGGGTGGGGGTACTGACAAAAATTTGTTAGTGTGCGCTCAGACAATGGAACGCTCAAGCTCGGAGCACGGAGCTGGATTTTTGTTTTTCGGTGCATTGGTGAAAACTATCCTCTGGTTCCATGTGATTGGTTGCTCACCAGCCGAGCTTCCCAACTACTAACGTCTAGTATTTGGAGGTGTGCGAGAACATCACCGAATGAGGAAATTGGGGCTTGACACTCAGAACCCTTTGACTCCAAAACAAACGTTAGTTGCTAAAACAACTAACATTTAATTTTAATTAACACATTTCAGGCTATGACAGAGAAAAAATCTTATAGTATTAATATTAATAAAATTATAACAAATTATTGATCTGTCAATGTGTGGCAATTAATCTGTATTTTTATTAATTAGTTTGTCAATGTTTTTCTATGGTTTGTTTTTAAGTGAATTTATGATTTAACGGACAGCTCAGCTTTTTGAATTTTTAAATCCCATGCACATCGGATATACGTTTCTGCTATCGTATGACATCAATGACCGAACAATGTATGTTTTTGAAATGATTTTTAGTTTGATGAAATATACAGTATTATTCCGCTTTTAAGTTCCCGAAATTCACGTTTTCCCGAAATTTATACTTTTTAAAATCTTTTTTGAAATGTGTAAACTATGCCAAATTACCACAGAGGCAATCTTCCGCTAGTGTTTCAGTATAGAAATTTTCGCCTCATTGAAGCACAAAACTTTTTGTTTATCTTGAATAAAGCAAAAATTTCTCTTATAAAATACTGGTGGAAGTTTTCTCCTGCGGTGTAAAAGCGGGGTTCTACTACTTTCTCTTTTACCGCCTTTGAAAAGTGTAAAAGCGGGGTTCTACTGTAGTTTAATTAATGATTTTAACGTTATAGTTTACGTTTTCCGAAGGAAGGTATTTTTTACACCCACAACAGATTCTCCGTAAACGTAAAATGCCACACATTACTTCATGAGCAATGCAAGCCTCATCAGTTACACTTTCTCTGTTATCTTTCTTGAAAAGTGTAAAAACAGAGTTCTACTTTAGTTTAATTAATGATTGTACTGTTATAGTTTACGTTTTGATGAGGAAGGTATTTTTTACACCCACGACAGATTCTACGCAAACGTATACTGCCACAATTCCTTCATGAGCAATGTCAAACCTCAGCAGTTACACTTTCTCTGTTATCTTCTTGAAAAGTATAAAAGCGGGGTTCTACTGTAGCTTAATTAACCCATTCGGGACCATGGGTGCATATATGCACCCTCAAAAAGAGCTTACAGAAATTGTTTTAGGCGCCAGTAAAAAATAAAAGTAATATTTGCTTTCTCTAATTAGAGTATTTTTGTGATAGTTTAAGTAAAGGTAGCTTTTTTAAAAAAAGTGGTGCCAGCCGAATAAAATTTGTGTAAAAGCCGCCGGTCCCGAAAGGGTTAATGTTTATATAATTTTACGGTTTACGTTTCGCAGAGGAAGGTATTTTTTACATCCACAACAGATTCTCCGTAAACGTAAAATGTCACACTTTCCTTCATCTGCAATGTCAAACCTCAGCAGTTACACTTTCTCTGTTATCTTTTTTGAAAATCGTAAAAGCTGAGTTATACTTTAGTTTAATTAATGCTTAATGTTATAGTTTACGTTTAGCAGAGGAAGGTATTTTTTACAGCCACAACAAATTCTCCGTAAACGTAAAATGCCACACTTCTTTCATCAGCAATGTAAAACCTCAGCCGTTTTTAACTTTGGAGATAGGCGTGGAAACCCACTTTCGACGTCTGTGTATTTGGAGGTGTGCGAGAACTTCCAACGAATGAGGAAATGGAGGCTCGACACTAATAATTGAACGTAACATTTTAAATCCCGATCCCCTTGACCCATTTAGTAGAAACGGAGACATGTGAGCCATTATTTTCCATTTAGTTACTCGATTGCCTTCTGTGAATGAAGAGTTAAATCTCATTTGAAACCTAGAAATTAAATTCCTCGAGCGGATTTTGCAGGAAGTGTTCTAATTGTGCGCTTAAATATTTAATTAAACCGATTTTGAAATTTTCAGCGCGAGTTTGGTAGAAATCAAAAACCACTATTTTCATTTTTACAAACTGGAGGCGGAAAATTCTTTCAGTGAACAAATCTAGTTACACAACAAACGGGTATTTTTGAAACAAAAAGACAGCTATAATGATGCAAAAGCCATATCTGGTCAATGTTCGAAGCGTGAGGTGTGAGTTTTGCTATTACTGGGGGATATAAAAATAGTAAATAAATAGAAGAATCGTTTATTTAAAGTTAAACATAAATAGTAGTTACATTTAATAATAATATTTTTAAATTCATATTTAAAAAATATTTTTTAATCAATATTAAAGTTCTTTATTGATTAAAAAAATCGAACATTGATAGTTGTCAGAGAGAAAAATGAGTGTACTTAAAGACGCTTCGGTCCGACCATGTGTAGAAAACGTCCCAGCCTGCCCTTGTCTGTCCCCGCTTTGATGATTTTACTTAACGAATATTTCTTTTAAAATTTCCGGTGGTTTGATTACCTCCGTGGTCGAGGTTCCCCTCAAATGCGCACGAGGATATTCCTGGGTGGTTATTGACGTCGCGAGCAATTAGTGGGGTCGAATCGTATGTAAAAAATGCCCCAGATCGCCCTCGCTTTACTTACTTTTATTTAACAAATATATATATATATATATATATATATATATATATATATTAGAATTTTATAGTGATATTGACGTAGTCGAGGTACCATTGACGCTTCCGAAGAACTGAATGAAGAGTTTCGGCATTAAATAAATCTTATTTGAAACATAGAAATTAAATTCATTAAGCGGATTTTGCAGGAAGTGTTTCAATTGTGTGCTGGGGTATTTAACTAAACCGATTTTGAAATTTCAGAGCGAATTTGTTAGAAATCAAAATGCACTATTTTCGTTACTTTTACCAAGAATTTGATGTGGTAAATGTTTTCAGTGAATGATTCGAGTTACATAACATACGGGTATATTTGAAAGAGACGAAGATAATGATGCAAACACCAAATCTGGTCAACGTTCCTAAGCGCAGTTATTTTTTGTATTAATGGGGGGGGGGGGAGTAAAAAAGAGTAAATAAAATGATAATTTATTTAACGTCGTTGAGACGAGCGTCACGTATATGTGCCTGTATAGGGTGCGTACGAGTCTTATTTTTTAATACCCTAATTCTGAGTAGTAATTTCAGCTTTATATCATCACAGAATTCCTGCAATTAAATAATTATTGAAGATTACTATTCGAATATAGCTGTGCTAAAATATATAAAATTTATACGGGAGGCTCGTTACGAAGAGGTTAAAGTCAGGCATAATTAGTGGTTACATATAATAATAACATTTTAAAATTCGATTTTGAAAATATTTCATATTAACACTAGAATGGTGTTACACCATTTTTAGAAGAAGATAATAAATATTATGTTAAATCATTTTATTTATACTATTTTTTATGCTTTCCACTCATCAGCTGCAATCATGTAGTTTTTTTTAAATAATAGGATAATGTAATTTTGATTTTAATTATCGCTAAAAACAAACGTTTAACTTTAATTAATAACACATTTCATACTATGATATAAAAAAATACTTCGACAAATCTTATATTACTATTTATAAAATTATGGTAAATTATTAATCTGTCATTGTATGATAATTAATCAGTATGTTTTTAAAATAGTTTGTCAATGTTTTGTTTTTATGCAAATTAATTATTTAAAGGATAGTTCAGATTTTAGATTTTTAAACCCATTGCTCATCAGATATATGTAGAGTTGCAAAGGCTAGAAAAAACCCGGTTTAAACCTGGGAATAAACCGGATTTTTTGGTAATAAACCAGGTTTTTTGGGAATAAACCAGGTCGTTTGGGAATGAACCTGGGAATAAACCGGGTCTATTGGAAATAAACCTGGGAATAAACCGGTATTTTGCAACTCTAGATATATGTTTCTATCATCGCATGACATGAATGACAGAAATGCTTTTGGAATGATAGGTAGTTTAATGCAAAGTTATATTATAAGCTATACACCTGTGGGAAAAGCCTTAAATGGTGGACTTAGATCTTGTTTATCTTAATATTAGCCAAAATTTTTCTATAGAAGTTTGGCCTCTGAAGTGAGTATATATTTTGCTTCTGCTTTGTTGTTTTTCTTTTCTTTATGTATTTTGCAATGAAGAAACAGCTTTTCTATTTTTCAATCTCGTAACCAGAATGTTATTTTTATCCTACTTATCTGAGCTAATTTTTAGATTGGTTTTATTTTCTAAGTATTTAAAGAAGCACATATCCATCCGTTCGCTTACAGTGTAAAAGATTTCCGTTCAACGTTGAACGGTGCATAAAAAGTAGAAGCATCGAAACATGGTTCACTTGATTTTTCAAAAATCCTGATTATGGTGAGACTTTAATAATGGCTCAACTTTTCATCTTTCTATGGCAATGTGGAACAGCCTGCCAGAACAAATAATTCTATGTGCTCTAAATATGCTGCTTTAGAGGACGATGACACTTGAGGGCGCTTGTCAAAATCAACAGGTGTCCAGTTCGTACTCCGTTTCAAGCTTGATTGCCCGAGGTGCGACGGATTCCACTTTAACCCGTGAACTCCACATTAGTACGAATTCGCGCCGATAAAAATTCCAAATAACGGCGTTTTTTGAAAACATGCTTTCACTGATTTGCATTTTTCATTAATAAAATGAAATTTTTGATAAAAATAAGTATCCCAGTTCCATTCCTCATTATATTTCAATTAGGAATCATACGTTTTATTTTATTATATCACTATATTGCCGATAAAGTGATACGCAGTTAAAGTTACGGAATCCGAAATCGCACTAGTGTGAAGTTCGCGGGTGCTGAACCGAAGTGTGGAGTTCACGGGTTAAATAGATCCTTCTGTTTTCTCACAGTGTAAAAAAAATTCGTTCTCCGTTGAACGGTGCATAAAAAGTAGAAGAAGCAAAATGTGGTTCACTTAATTTTTCAACACTCCTGATTAGAGTTGCAAAAAACCGGTTTATTCCCAGGTTTATTTCCAATAGACCCGGTTTATTCCCAAAAGACCCTGTTTATTCCCAAAAGACTCGGTTTATTCCCAAAAGACCCGGTTTATTCCCAGGTTTAAACCGGGTTTTTTCTAGCCTTTGCAACTCTACTCCTGATTATGGTGAACCTTCAATACTAGTTAAACTTTTCATCCTATCTTATGGCAATATGTAACAGCCAATCAGAACAAATAATTCTATGCACTCTCAATAGATTGTTTTAGAGCACAATGACATCCGCCTGTTTCTTTAATGATTAGGACGTTGGCTAAAATCAACAGGTACTCAGTTTGTATCACAGTACAAGCTTGGCTGCCCGATGTGCGTCGGATTCCAAATTAAATACCGGCCCCGGTTTCATTAATCATTTGCAAAAGGCAATATGTTTCAACATTTTACCAGTTTAATGTTCAACATTTTAACAGTTTCTTGTTTAAATTTTCACCAGTTCTCGGTTCACAAAATTTTATCAGATCACGGTTCAACATACACAATTTTATGATTCAATCGAAGCACTAAATATTGGAACAAGATTTCTCCATCCTTTGGTGACAACTCTTTCAGCCCGATGTTTTGGTGATATGTTGAACCAAATTTTTAACAGTACCAATGCAGCGAAAAGTGCTGGTTTTCTGAGCTCCAGAAATTTTTGATAAAGGGGAAAAACCAGCGATAAATTTTTAATTTAAATCAAGAAATGGAAATATTGGTTAGTTTTTATTTCATCATTTAATTTCAGCATGGTGTGTTAAAGTTATTTCTTGATCAAACTGCTTTAAATAACAGCTGTATATTTTTCACACAAATTTCTCTTTTTGAAAAATTAATATATGTAAACAGTGCGAAAATATTTTGCAATGCAACAATATAAGCTTCGCACTCCATTTACTTGCCTCACTTTATATAGGATAATGAAACAATGTTGCCATTTTCTACAATTTTGAAAAAAATGTATGAAAATTTTGCGGCCTGTAAATGTAACGGTCCAAATAATGTCATTACGTTAAAAAAAAAAAAAAAAAAAAAAAGATAACGGAAATTAACGATAAAAAATACACTTCATAATCCATTAAAATATTAGTGTTTTAAATAGCAGCTATATATATTTTACGGACAAATTGTGCATTTTTATAAAAATATAAAAGAAGTGCAAAAATATTTTGGAATTCACCAATATAACCTTCGCACTCCATTTACACTACTGCTTCACCTCACATATGATAAAAAACGTAAAAAGAGAAATACATGAAAAGCTACTCCTTAAAAAGTTTCTCGCGTCTTAGAATTCTACTGCGTTTTTTCTGTAAAAAAAAAGGAAAGTTTCTTTTTAAAAACATGCTTGTCTTTTCTACCTTCCCTCTACAGGACATTTCTCTCGTTCTTCCTAAGTATTAAACAAATGAATAAATGGAAAGATTTCCTCACAGTCACGTACGTTTCATCATCTTTTCCGGCAAAGAGAAAACTCCTTTACACGTAGCATCTTTTGGCTCAAAGCCAAGAATATCTTCCAAGAGGAGGAAAGTCTCCTCACACCGGTTGCGATTCGAACCATCAATCGATCTGATGCCCTTTCTCTGATATATCTCAAGGTGACCTTCAACCGCGCACACCTCAGACACACCCACGTTTCTGGCCGAGAATGGACCAATGAGAGAGCAGCGCCGGCTCCGACGCAGACCCACAAAATCTTTTGGAAAAGCCCGATATACAGGTTCTGGTCTGTGACACGCGTCGTGCAGGAAAAGCACCATCACACCACTTTTTAAAGAATGATTTTTATCGAGGGACTCAGTAAAAAATGCTGATGAATGGGGAGTTTAATCACACTTGCCGTGGGGTACGATACGACATGGAAGTCACACAGCTTTAGATTTCTAATGGATATTTTTGAAATATACAAAGTTGGTGTCTCTTTTCAAGAATTATCTTTGTTTGAATCGTTAGTAAAGAAACTGTTACATGGGAAAAGATTATTTCTGCACTTTTATGACAGTCATAGAATCAAAAAGAGAAAACGGAACTAACTGAGATTTGTACATATTTCTGATACATTGTCATAAAATGGTAAATAACGCTTTATCTTTTTTTTTTCAATTAAAATATTTTTAAAAACATTTTAACAGGTTTAGGAGTTAACTGCAGAATAATATGGTAATGAACCAATTTAATGTATACAGAGTGCGTTTTAAACATACATTATTCTATTATGATTTTATCTTTATGACAGTTATAGAATCAAAAAGAGAAAAAGAAATCGATTCAGATCTATATATAATTTCATTTTATTTTCTAACTTATATTCTATTTAAATAAAATAGAAAAAATTCTTTGAATTTGCCAACGAAACGTTTAGAAAGATTTTTGATTAAACTACAAAATAAATACGTATCGAATTATTTTCATGTTAGCAGATTTTCTTTAAATTATTATTTGCTTTATTGTGTTAAAATTTTATTTTTATATTAGTCATAGAATCAGAAAGAGGAAAATGAACTAACTGACACTTTTCCATGATCTAATAGATTGTCATAAAATGATAAATAATGCTTTATCATTATTTACTTCTATTTATTATTATTTTTTTTTTTTAGTATACCAACAAAATAAAAAATAAAATAAATTGAAAAATTTAGGTATAAAATAATTTGGCAATGAACCAATTAATTGCACACAGAATATGTTTTAAATATGTATTAATTTGTTATGGTTTTATTTGTATGGCAGTTGCATAATTAAAAAGAGAAAAAGGACCTAAATGACATTTGTACATAATCTGATACATTTTTATAAAATTCTATATAGCCTTTTATTGTTATTTAATTTACAAAAAAAAAAAAAAAATTTTTTGAATTTGCAAACGGAAGGTTTTGAAAAGTTAAGAAAACTATTGAATGTTTAGGAAATCAACCAATTTAATCTATAGAGAATATGTTTTAAATATGTATTAGTCTGTTAAATTTTATTTATTAATTATTATTATTATTATTATTGGAGAGTCATCAAACATAAAAAAAAACCAGTCGGGATTTGTACATTTCATAATACAATATCGTAAAATGTAAATAACTGTTTATCATTTTTAAATTTAAACAAAAGTCTTTGAATTTCGCAACTGAATATTTCAAAAGTTTGTAAGTAAATTATATAATAATTTGGTAAGCCAATGCAATGTATGCAGAATAGATTTTAAAACTGTGCTTTTCCTGATAATTTAAACATTTTCTTTTAGCATTATTAAAAATATATACATTTAAATAGTTGTAATTTTAATATGTCGAATTATTTTTTTATTAAAAAAATATTTATTTTACTTACATTTTATTGAGGGACTCTATAAAAAAAAGGGCTCATGAATGGGGAAGTTCAATGACACACATGTACTAAGGTCAATACGAGATAGAAATCACAGATCTTTGAATTTCAAATGGATAGTTTCAATATTATAATAAATAATATAATATAATAAACAATATTGATGTATATGTTCAAGAATCATCTTTGTTTTAACCGTTAGTAAAAACTGTTACATGGAATTTTTTTTTATTATTCAGTTTTATAAGAGCCATAGAAGCAAAAAGTGTAAAACTAATTGAGATTTGTACATATTCTGATACATTTTAAAAAAATAATAATAAAACGCTTTATCTTTATTTGAATAGAAATATTTTTCTTTGAATTTGTCAACACAATATTTTGAATGGTTTAGGAGTAAACTATAGAATAATTGGGTAATGATTTAATTTTACGTAAACACGCTACGTTTTGAATATATATTCTGTTATGATTTTATTTTTACGACAGTTATCATAGGATTTAAAAGAGAAAAGGAATTAAGTGGACATTTGTACATACTCAGATGCAATGTTAAATAATGCTTTATCGTTGTTAGAATAATAATAAAATATACGTTGAATTTGTGAACAAAATATTTTGAAAGTTTTATGTATGATATAATTCTGGTATGAACTGATTTAATATGTAAAAAACATGTTTTAAATATATATTATTTTGTCATGATTTAATTTTTAAGTCAGTTATAGAATATTAAAGAGAAAAAAGAACTAATAGACAGTTATACACATTCTGATATATTTTCCTAAAATGGTTACACAAATGCTTTATCGCTGTTTCACTAATAAAAAAATTCTTTGAATTTGCCAACAAAATATTTTGAAAGTTTTAGGTATGAAATAATTTTGTAATGAAGTAATTTTATAAATAAAGAATATGTTTTAAATATATATTATTCTGTCATGATTTTATTTTTGTGACAGTTATAGAATTAAAATGAGAAAAGAGAACTGTCTAACGTTTGTATATAATATGATAATTTTCCATGAAATGTTAAATATCCGGTTATTGTCTTTTAGATGTAAGGAAAAAGTTCTTTGAGTTTGTAAACGGAACTTTTAAAAAAGTGCAAGAATAAATTATAGAGTAATTTGTTAAAATATCATTTTAATGTATGCAAAACATGTTTTAAACCTGCATTTTTCTGTATATTTTATTCAATCGTGTATTACTATTAGTATTATTTTGTACAGTTATACAGTCAAAAAGATGAAACTAATTGAGATTTATATATATTCTAATACATTTTCATAAAATAGCGATAATAATTTATCATAATTTGAATAATAATAATAAAAAAATCTTAGCAAAGGTTTTGGAGTAAATTACAGAAAAATTCTTTAAATATGATTTTTTTTTTGTTTTATTAATGATGTAAAAGTTTTTTCAGCAGTACTTAAAAGAAAAATATTCAAATTGCTGTAATTTTAATTTGTCCAATTATGATTTTTAGGTTTTTTTAGAATTATTTAGATATTTTGTTATACATACACATTAATACAAGCATAACAAGTATATAATTGTATTTTGTTAAAAAAATATATATAGTAATGTACACACATGTTAAAACTTAATGGGGAAACAAAAATTACATATAGCAAAATACTGTACATATACACTGACATATATGAATGATGTTTATTTATAAATATTTAATATAAAGACTTGTAAATAAATATTTTACCATTATTTGTGGTGTATTTAAAGTATTTTTCTCGTATGTAAAAATATCAAATATCAGCCGTCCTTAAGTTTTGAACACTTTAACTGAGTTCTGAAATATATCGAAAATATGTTTATAATTTATTGTTATGAATAAATCCCGAAATCATCCTAAATTGTGCCATTAATAGAAATAATTTTGATTTATCTAAAATCATTCATGAAATATAATATTTAAATGACTAAACTCGAAAACATTGTCTAATTTCATCCACGATAAAATAATTACGAATATAAAATAGTCTGTAAATAGATAAAATTTCCTTCAGTGTAAATTATTATTATTATTATTATTATTATTATATTTTAAAAATTGAAATTTTTAAAACACTGAAATCATTCCTGTATAAATCTTCCAAAATAAATAACTTTTGGCTATTTATCATCAGGTTAAAAAAAGAAATCAATAGTGCATTATATATACTATATTCATTTTCCTTATTAAATTGTTTTTTCTTTCTGTTTTTTGAATTTTTATTCATATAGCACTATTGGAACGAAGTTATTTTCTAACGTATTCTAATACTTATAGAATATTTTAATGTCGATTTTATGTTATGATTTAGTCGTCCTTTTATTTACAAAATGTTTGGTATATGCGTATATATATATTGAAATAAAGGTTATAAAGTTTAATAACAGAAAGAAAAAATATACACAGCTATATTACCAGTAAATTGGCTAAGAAAATTAAAGCATAGAATCTTTATAATATCAATAAATATTAATATTTACATGCTTTTTAAAATTTGAATTCCAAAACTAAAAATATAAATATAAAAATAAAAAATATATAAAATTTTTGAAAAGTAGAATAAAAAACAAACAACTGATTTTCACTCGGAAAATAACGCCTAATTTTATCCGCCATAAAATATTTAAGGACATAAAATAGTTTTCCGTCAGTATGAATTATTATTTCTTTTGATTTTGAAAAATTAAAAAGGACTAAACGGTGAAATTTATTCCTATGTTTGAAAATAGACAAAGTATTTTTAAATAACTAACAAATATTATTACTCGAAATAAGTATTAAAATAATTTATTCTAAATACTTGCTAAACATGTGTAAATGAATGTGCCAGAAATAAACAGCAAATATTGAATGCTTGATTAACCAAAAGAGGCGGTTAATGTATAATCATTTGTTACTTCTTACTAAGTAAGGGGGCCAAATGTCCTCGAAATTCGAGGGCGTCCTCAACTTTGGTGACTGTAGTTCCCGCAGTTTATAATTAAAAAAACTTTTAAGAGGCGATTTTAAGAAGGATATAAATTTGTGGGAAAATATTTATATCAACCTTAAAAGTTACAAATTTTAAACTTATGAAACTTTTAAAAAATCCCATCGTAAAACCGTTATGAAATTAGGTCAATATATTACTAAACCATGAATGCGTAGCGTTTTAAATTGAGCAACGTTTATATTTTCTTTATGACGCCAATTTCTAGAAACCTTACTATTAAAGAGAGAAATTGTACTTTTTTCAGATGATTTTGTTGCATTTTAACGGGTATATATAATTAAGTGATTTCGAAATCTGTTTACATTTATTAAAATGCATTCAAAATCCTTTAAAGGCAATTGTGACTTCCAAACCTGTAGTTTCAAATGCAGTTCATTTTGTGTGTGTATTTGTTGAAGTTCTGGGTGTTGTCTAAAAATAAAATGAATAATTTTATATTAAAATATTTTTATATATATTCTTTGATACTCTGTGGCAGTGCTGCAACAACTCCATTTGGTGCCCTGTAAGACAATAGGTTCTGTTTTTCTGTCGATCGCTGGTGCGGCATTAGTAATAATTAGCGGTACCATGGGGCTGTTATGGATCATGTGGATCTAAAGTCTATTCCACTTGGTGCCTAGTGCGGGGGCACCATTCACACCACCCTTGCTCTGGCTCTGTTTTGTGACTGTGTGTGAAATTTGCACTTTATTTTTTTTTCCAAAAAAATGATCTAATAACCTTTTCTGGAATCTTTTGGCATTTCGTTATGGTACATGAAAGTTTTGTACTACTTTGTTTATTTTTAAAGCGTTAGTCTAATAACCTTTTCAGTCATCCTTTGATATTTTGTGGTTGTACGCGGAAGATTCCTTGGAAGTCACTCTAACTTTCGGACTTGGCAAGCATCCACCAATACTTTAAGCTGCCGCCGCGCCGTGCCGGTAGCAGCACCCCCAATGCTATTTCCAGAACGTTGTGAGACGGAAAAGGCAAATTTTGCTTTGTTTATTTTCTCAAAAGAGAAAGGAAAAGTTGAGATTCTTATAAGCGGAAGTATCTTCATTAACAGCGGAAGAGAATGGATGCGCATATTGTTTATCAAAAAGTGTAAACAACACAATAATAAACAACTTTAAGATTCAACTCTATTCCTAAATGGGAAAAGCATTTTAATTTCAAGGCCTAATATCGTTTTTATCAAAATGTATGCAACAATATTTTCATTAATAAAAGAAGAAGATATTAGTCATAAATAATAATAAACACTTGTCTAAACTGCAATTCTATCTTTTATGTAGAAAAATAAACATTTAAAAACTCATTCATATTAAAATATAGTTTTTCACCTGAACAATGTTCTAGAATTTCTTTTGAAAAATCGGGTTAAACTGAATCCGATCCATAAGTATAAGAACTCAACCCGAAACCAAAACAATTACAGTCAACCCAACTCGATCCAAACCGCGGGTCGAGTCGGATTCGCTTAAAATTTGATTACCTGGCCCGATCCAGGACTCTAGTGTGTGTGTGTGTGTTTGTCTCTCTATCTCTTATTTTGTATCTCCAACTTGTGTTTTTAATGCATTTTAATGATATTTTGATTGAAATTCATTTTAGGCATGAATTGCATCTAAAGTCGGAATGAAGTAAAGTGTCGCTTTTAAACACGATTTTGCGAATTCATGGAGAAGTCCTTATTTATTTCTGCAGATATTTTTATCATTGAAGGGAAAATAGAGAAAATATGAAATGAGATCTCTGTATATCCTAAATAAGTTACATTGTGGTCAGAATTTATCTCGCAGACGTCTTCAATACCTTATTTCATTGGCATTACTGCGTTATAATATGTCCTATTTTTGGCAATCTATCCTTCTGAATGAACTTCATCTTAGAAAAAGTGCCTTAGGCTAAATAAAGTTTGTAAGAATGAAGTAAGCTAAGTATATCTTAGTTGTGAATGAGAGGAGGATTTTTTTTTCTTTTTTTTTTTTAATACGCTATTATTTTAAACTCAATTTTCCTTTGTTGATTGCCTTTAACTATCTGCAATAGAATTTACCATTGAAAAAAAAAACCCGAATCAATCAGTCAATTGTGATATTTAAGATTGTAAAATTGCGCACTGTTTGGCTTCAAAGTAACTGATTGTTTCAATATAATTGTTTGTTTCAAAATGTAAAAAATGCGTTTCATGTTGTAAATTTCTTTCAAAGCACTTAGGCATATAAAGCCTCCGCCAGTATGGTATAATTTCAGTTTCTACTGTTTTAATAAAATCAGTGAATCGATAATGTAATTAGATGTGATGTATATACAGTGCTTCATAAGGGCCTCCCTAACTGTAAAATTCAACAATTCACTATCTATAATAAATATGAAGATGAAACAAGTGACATGTTTATAAGGTAACAGTTTTATGCTACAATTTAAAAAAAAGTTGAGAATTTCGTCAGTAGATGACACCGTTGTCTTAAACTGTAAGAAAATGTTGAAACTAACGTGTAAAACTACACCAAAGGTCTCACAGTTTTTAAATTTTATCCTATTTAGCTAATCAAATGAAAAAAAAAAAGGTTTCTATATTAAAATTTTAAAGTTAATTTGAATGTTATTACAGTTTGAGACAGCACAGCGCCATCTATTGACGCAAATTCGAATTATTCTTCTAAATTACTGTATACAGAATTTATACTACCTGATAAACATGCGACCTATTTCATCTTAATATTTATTATAGTTAATGAATTATTTAATTTTTAAATTAAGGAGTCTTTTATGAAACACCTTGTACATTGTATAGTAAGAATTAAATCTCATTATAGACATGTATCTAAATTAAAGAACTATAAATTAAGAATTACAATAACATCTAATGAAACTTTGAGTTCGAATTTAGCTGTTTACTTTAGGATTCTTTTGTTTTGCAATTCGACAATTGAGTAACAGCATATTTGTCTCATCATCTCCATTCTGTCTTCCTTAAAATATGAGTTAATCGTAACTTTAGCTTGACATTTATTAATTGTGTTTTTAGCTTGATCTTTATTAATTGTGTCTTGAATTTGTTTTTTGTGTTTACAAAACTTTTCTTAAGATGATTAATCATGAAGCGAGACACTTCACATGCAGGGTGATAGTTTCAAAGAAGACGAAAATACCGAAAATATTACCTTTATTAAAATGTTTAATTAAGTTTTTCATCTTCTGCACGGTTTGAAAATTATTTTCAAATTTTTATTTCAAATGTAATTTATTTCAAAAATTTTGCCAGAAATAGGAATAGCTAAGTTTAACTTTACATTAATATTTCGTATAAAAAAAAGTTAAATAATTATGCTACATTTTGTGTTTTAACCTTTTTTGGTCCCAAATTATCAATTAATGAAAATGTCACCTTCTAATTTTCCTGGTGTTTTATGTTAGATTCCTGCAATCAATAAATAAATTTTAGAAAAAATTTGCCTACAAAATTTAATAAAAGAAAACGGTATTTATAAGACTCTGTGCATAATTTACAACTCTGCTCAAATAGTTTCTTTAACCCTTACAAGGATAAGTATCTGAGTTTCTGTAATGTAAAATTCATACCAGAATTTTCGAAAAATATTATTTGAAAATGAGGAAATACAATTTTTACAGCTTTGTTTCACAAATCTTGATTAAAATTAAGTAGTAGAGTGTTGTCAGTCCGCTACTTTTAAAAAATTCAGATTGCTTGATTGCCACTTTTTTGAAATAGTATAATTCGTCTCATTTTCGATTTTTTAAAAATGTCATTAAATAAAGTGAATTTTACTACTTCAAAAAATTGGTGGGAATAAAGCAATCTGAATTAAGAAAAAATTGCGGATTGGCAACACTATAGAGTGTAAAAAATATCCCATCGCCATTCAAGGAGTTCAAATATTATTTTTAGTGTTTTGCGAAATTAGAAAATGTATAAATATAAATTTCTTAGGATATAAATATAGAAAATTTTCAGAAATGAAACTTTCCACTCATATCTTTTATCATCAAGAAGGCAGAACAGGAAAGAAAATTGTCCATTTAGAAAAAAATTTATTTTGTTAATTTTTTTGCAAGTTTAAAAAAAACTTGCATTATGTTTTTTTACAGTTGGGGCATAAAGGATTAATATCATCCACTGATCAATAAATCTGTGCATCCACAAAACGCTAAATCTTAGCTGTCGAGTTTCCTGGATGGAACCAAATAGTACCAAATTTTGGTGCTGAAGTAGCTGCAACCATAAATGGTGAAATCTCGTCCTAGCATTTGGAATTATGGTTCAACTAGAGCTCCAAATGCTGGAACGAGATTTCACCATCTTATGGTTGTAGCTACTGCAGCACCAAAAGTTGGTTCAACCCAACACAAAATTTTTAATAGTGTACAGAGCCTGATTACCGCAGAGGAAAACTTCCACTGAATTGTTATAGTCACTGTTTCTGAATTGTTATAGTCATCTTATTTAAACGCAGAATTAGGACTGTGCATATATAACGTTATCACTTTAGGGGGGAGGGGGGTTCAGGCACTTGATATCATAAGATATCTCTAGGGGGAAAGGGGGTTGTCTTTTGATATCGTTATCAATTTTCATCCAACCAAAATTTTCTGTCTTTTTTTTTTTTTTTTTTTTTTTGTGTGTGTGTGTGTGTGTAACTTTTTTACATCAAAATAGACTGTTTTTTTAACTTGTATTTTCATGAAAATGCAAAGTTGTTATTAAAATTGTTAAATGATTATAAAATTATTTCATTCCAAAACATGGAATACCTCAACGTTTGACACTCCTATTCATCTGCTGTTAGAAACCAGGTGCGAAGTATGTTTGAAATGATACTCGTGTTTACTAGAAAGAAAAAAGAAAGAATGTTGTCCACCTGTTTTGTTTATAAGAAATTCTGTTTGCTTCTACCCATGCAAGGGCAAGTGAAAGAAGACAATATTACTGTTGAATGCATTATGCAACAAAAAGCTATTATTAAATATTTTTAAATAGTAACTATTTATTTTAAGTATTAGATGGTATAAAGTTATTTCATATATGATAGAGAGATATTTTATAGATTTCTTCTCTTCATTTGAATCAGTGAGTAATCAGCAAATGTAAAACCATATCTGTATATCACTGCAAATATATATAAAAAAATTTGTAAAAATAAAAAGAGTTTTTAGACATTGATATCGATATCATTGGGGAGGAGGATCGGTGATTGATAACGTATGATATCGTAAGGAAGGGAAGGGTTTCGAAATTACCAAAGAGTTGATATCGTTATATATGTACAGCCCCATTGCTGTGATAATAAGACGAAAATTACTATTTAGAAAAAGGGGTAGAAATTTGTTCCTGCGGTAGTCGGGTGCTGTGAACATAGATTTTAAAGTAAAAATACTAGTTAGATTACTTTATTTCAAATTATAAAATAGTTTTAGCAATGTCGTACTTTATATTTGTATAATATATGTAATTCTTGAAAAATACACTAATTTCTCTCTTTTTTTACAGGGTCTAACAGGCCATCTAGTTTTCGCCATTGCCGCTGCCGCTTTGGGCTCATCATTCCAACACGGTTATAATACAGGAGTCACAAATATTCCTCAACTTGTGAGTACTTCACAAAATATACCTAAGTGTTTATTACAAAACTATTTTAATTTATAGTGTACATTTACACAGATTATATGTTTAAAAATTGGTATAAATATCGAAATTATTATTTTACTTCTGTGATTATTATATTAATGCTATTTGAGTAGAAATACATGACGCTCAGGTAAAGTTTTAAGTAGAACTTCAACAGCTTCAGAAAACTCACTGTTATTTAAATTTGCTTTTAGCTAGTTCTTTTTAAATCTTCCTTTCTAAAGTTTTAAAAGATATGCTCATTATTATTATTTTTAGCCCTCAAGGTTTACACTTCTCAGTAACTTTTCTTGGCCCTTTTAAGATATACATGCGAAAATTTTTACATCGTTAGTCCCATTTTTAATTATTTCTTAAAAAATAGATATATCCAAAAATTTTTATTTAATATAAAATGTTCTAGAACAGTTTATACTACATTGAAAGTCAAATTTTTAAATAATGCTTTTTTTCTAATACTGTTTCGAAATATTAATTTATTGTAAATGTTTATTTTTCCAAAAATATTTGTATCAGAATGATATGTTTTGTCATCGATGTTATTTTGGAGTAGTCTGGATTTCTTTTACCTTAGAAGTAATGGTTTTAGCATTCCCTGTTTTTTTTTTCACATTAGATATCAGTATGACTATTAAATCAAATACGTTTAATTCATGAGTAAATTAAGTATGTTTAATTTATCTTATAAAATTTACATCAATTATTTTTCTATGATTTACATAAATAAGTATTTTAACTCAATGTACGATAAATAATATTATGATATGTATGATTATGTAATATGATATGTATGATTTGATTATTATTATGATTGTTACTTAGATCTTAAGTATCAATAATTTATAACATTTATAACAAAAAATATTGTATTGTACAGTTTACTGTTAGGTGCTTTCGTAATTATATAAATATGTAGCACCTATAATCGTTGTATGGTCCGTCTGTCCGTCCGTCCGCGTATAACAGCGCAAAAACTACCCAACCAATTGGTTTGTAATTTAATATGTATAATCGTTGCACAATTTTGTCAAGTCATTTCAAATTTTATGAAAATCGAATCAAAACTTAAAAAGATATTAATAAAAGTTTCCTTCATTATATTATATCCTATCATAAGTAATTAATTAAATGATATCCCATGATAGATAATGATTCTAGGTGGCTATGGTGATTACGTCATATTTAAGATGGAGTCATATTATTTCCGTATTACTGAATTTAAAAACCAAATTAGATACTAAAATTGTCTAATTATAGCAATCATATATCTACCGACACTTTTTTTGGATGATGTTTCCGGAGAAATAGATATTAAATGGAAAAATAAGTAACCACTTGATATTTAATTTTTTAAAGAAACCTTTATATATCTATGAATATATGCAGTGATCTGAAGTAGCGAAACAACAGTAGTCGCTACTTTTTCTAGTAGTTTGTAGTGTACCACACTTTATTTTGAAAAATGTAATGTAGAGAGTAGCACGATACATAAAAACTAGCAGTTTGTAGTGAGCACTAACACTACCTTTTTAACTCTACTTCCTGAGGAAAAATTGCCGGTCTTGAAATCACGTGATCATAAGTTGCTTCTTTTGTGCAAATTATATTCTGCGCAACAATTCACGAATCTCAGCACCAAATTACTGTAAAAATGGTAAATAAAATTTATGCAGTGTATGGTTATTCATAAATTTTTCAGGTACAGTATAGAAGTCACTCCTTACATAGTTTGTTCAAATATCGTGGCTACCATGTCAAATTATCGAATGTGAAAAAGTGCATTTTTCATTATTTTTAAAAATGGGCCGATTGTCACCACTAAATTTTAATAGTATTCTTCACCAGGGTTGCCATTTTAGCCTACTTTTTTCAATTCAGACATTTTGAATTCATACCAGAAATTTCAAATGAAATTTTTTGTTTATTTAAGGACAGATGTTTCGTGATTAGTTAAAGTAAAAATTGTTTTTTCAAAATTTCTGGTAGGAATTCGGAATTTCTGAATAAAAAAGAAAGCCAAACTGGCAACCCTATTCTTCACAGAAATTTTATTAGTATTTTTACTAGGCGAAGAATTTTAATAAAATTTAGTGGTGATAATCGGCTCATTTTTAAAAGTAATGAAAAATGCATTTTTTCATGTTCGATAGTTTGACATGGTAGCGACGAATATAGCTTTATTTTCGTGTCTCCCAAAAAACTAAATAAGCTATAGCTTAACAGATATTTATGCAACTATATATAAATGTTTATGGTATTACGTATATGGTGTTATCTCTTAGTTTCGCTAAGAAAATTGTAATATGTGTGTAAAAGAACATTATGGAGACAAATGACAGACTTCTATTGTGTATATGTTCTCTCTTAATTTTTTAATGTCCTGGGTTTAATCACATTTATTTCATTGTATCCCGGCAGACGCGGACGAGGGACCACTGTATTACTTATCCCGTATCCTCCATTTAGAGTGTCGGGTTGGGTTGGGTTGATTATTGACGGCCAATTACCTACACTTGGGATATAGGCCCGGGGGGAGTGCCCTTCGTGGGGGTCTTTCTAAGGGAACCTAATCCGTATTTACGCATGGATAAATCCACGGTTCGAAGAAAACCACGAAAACTCCGAACGATTAGGCCGACGGGCGCGATTGGGATCGAACCCAGCACCTCCCGTCTACCAGCTTCGAGAGCAGAACCTCTCAGCCACTCAATTTAGAGTGTCGATTGCATTCGTTTATAAAATCTGAAACTAGCGGAGTAGTGACTACTTTTAAATTGTAGTTTATAGTAGCTATTTTATTAAAAGTAGTTGTAGTTGTTGTTAAATGCATTTTCGATAAAGTAGTTGTTCTCTATAAAATAAAAGTAGTTTCTTCCGGTCACCGAATATACGTACTATTCTTACATAAATAAACACAAATGTTGCACAGAACCCACAGAGTCATGTGCTACAGCTATAACAAATGTATATAACATGTGCTACAAATCATTTCGAGCTTTTTCTGATATAGGGTGATCGCAAATATTAATTTTTTTGTTCAATTTGTTGTTGTTTCCCCCAATTACCTTCATGACTAACTCTTCAGTGAAAAATATGAGGTTAAACATGTTCTTTACCTACTCGAAGTTCAAGAACAATTCATTAAGTATTTCTTTAGTTTTTTTTATCAAAATTCCAAAACGTCCTGATACTTTTGATCAGATAGTATATATATATATATATATAAATGGGTTTCGTGCATTCAACAAAATCATTTACACACCATAAATAATACATTCATCATTTTATTTACACACTGTCTCCTCATACATGGCTAATTATTGTTTACTACCATCTGTCCATTTTATCTTTATAACTATATAAATTTTATTTACGTCCTTTAGTCTTCATCACTTTCTAAATTTTATTTACATCCTTTAATCTTCATCATTTTCTAAATTTTATTTACATTAATTACTACTTTGTTTAAAATTTATTTTATGCCAGCTTTTCCCTTTTTCTTAATATATGGCAGCACCAGATTTTATCCTTTTACTACAGTCTGTAGTTTTAGCTTTTCCTTTTATTTATTAATGGTAGATGGTAGCAACAAACATTTTATTTTTCTTTCATCATATAATTTAATACAATGAATAGCGTTTTAAGCCATTTTGTGTTTCTTGGTGAAATGAAGTGTAGCAGTTATTGCAAAGAACTTCTTATCCTGTTCAATCATCTTTACTCTTCATTTTTTTTTGTGAGTTTTGTCCATTGCTTTATGATCTAATTTCTATTGTTGCTGACCAATGGTTTATTTAGTTATTTCTTTAATTATTTGATCGCTTGTGGTTTTATTTATTTTATTTTGTTTCTCATATATGTTATAAAGAGCTTAATATTGTCGATTTTATGCATAATGCTGACAATATTTGATGAAATAACATATATTTACTATGAATTATTTTTATGAAGCTCCTCTGTAGATTCCATAAGATATTCATAGTATTTCATTTTTGATTTTTTATTTTATTGAGTTTAATTCTTGCAGTATCCTTTCCATTGATTTTTATAATATCTCATCCTTTGTTTTTCACATATGATTTGATTATACACACACATATATATATAATGAAATATATAGGGTGTCCTCTTTTATCACTATAGCTAATTACCGTTATTTTGAAAAACATCCTTCAAATTGGATAAATGTTTCAATTATTTATTTATTTATTTATTTTTGTCATATAAAAAGCTATTTAAGTTAGTAAAGTTATTTTTGTAAAAGTAGCGAAATTTAAATTTTTATACAGTCCCTGGCTCCACATAACTTATATATTTAGAAAAACAATTGTCATACTCTATTAATCAAACTGTTAATAGAAATATTTTGAAAGAATAAAAAGTTTTAATCTTATATCTTTTTATAAAGAATACTCATATTCAAATGTCTTTTAAATTCGAAATCACTCAGAAATATCAAATTCAAATCTTAGAAACAATACTTCATTTTCCACAGGAGGAATTGTAATAAAATTCTGATGAAATAAAAATGACTTCCTTCTGTTTCTAGGGCTTTCATGTATCATACAGGAAATAATATTTCTTAAGTTTAATGAAGTGCCTTTCCTTGAATCGATTGTTTAAGAGAAATCAATACTACTCCTTTAATATTACTATTCTTTACTTATTCAAGGTATCCGTTAATGTCAATCATTATTTTATTCTTCTAAATTTAGACTTGCACGATATTTTTTTCTCTTAACTCGTTTATCATCTTATTTTATTAAGTATTACATGAAAATATTTTATTAAAGATACCGATATATTTTATTCAATATATTAAATATCAATATATTTTAAGTAAAGGAAATGGATAACAGAGCTCCCAAATTAGAATACCAGTTTTTTTCTTAGAAAAATTTAATTTTTAGATTTTTATTGCAAATTTTGCGGAAACCACCTTCGTAGGTAAATATTGGTGAAAATGTTGTAGAAACCTACCATGAAGGTTTCTGTTAAAAAAATATTGGTATTCAGTTGGCGGATCATAGAGTAACAATATTGCATTCCAACAATATATTTTACATATACATTACATATACATTAAATATATTACAACTAATTTATTTTATAAGTAATGTATAAAATATATTGGGAGCCCTGGGATAAGCACCAGTTTTCGTTTGTCCTTCCTCTTTCGATAGGAATTTTCTTCTGTTTACTGAGATGTTTTAATTGTTTTAATGTAATTCGTGATCCATATACAGTCAGTTTGATTGATTTTTGAGTGACGATTTGTTTAAAATAGTTAATAAAAATCAGAAACATAGGTTTATATTTAGCAAATTTGATGTATTTCAATTATATCATTTTGATTTTTTTTTTGTATGAATCGAATCGATTATAACACCATCCTCATTTTTACATATGTCTTACTTTATTTTTCACATATTAAAATATGCAACAACTACGATGGTGTTATGAGCACTTCACATTAAAAAAAAAAATCGACATAATTAATAAACATTGAAATTTGCTAAATAAACATATTTTTCATTTTCTATAACAAATTAAACAAAATCGCGACGAGAGTTTTAAGAGAATTTTTAATCTTTTATCACCGGTTTTTTAAAGTAAAATATTTCCTTAATGCAATCACAGATATTGCATATTATTAACCCCTTGACTGGTAGTAGGATATATTTTATACCACTTAATTTTTATCAAGATTTATACTAAAATTTTTGCTTTTAGAACTTTTGTAAAGAAAAAAAAAGCTGTAAAATTGCATTTTTATATTCTCAAATAAATTTTTTCAAAATTTCTGATGTAAATTCAACATTAGAGAAACACAATTGCTTGCTCCTGAAAGGGTTAAATAAGGCAATTGTTTCAACTAAAAATTACTGGTACGAATAATCGAAAATTCCGAGCACTTTGTGCGTCACTTTCAAACGACGCTCGTCGCGAAGGGGTTAAATAATCTTCAAATAAAAATAAATCAGACAGACAGTAAATACAGATACCAAATTTTATTAAAACAGTCAAAATATTTTAGAAAAAAATAAATTTGACCTTATGGTGTGTGTATGCAAAAAACAATGTCCATCTCCATTAGTATTTTTTTTTTATAAGCATGCGTGTTCAGAATTATCAGATTATTTTATCAGTTCTGAATGAATTCAGTACAAATTATCTCTGTAAAATTTAAGAATTTAAACCTAAATATTCATTTTAGATTCATGGTAGAAAGAAATTCATAATGTTCACACTTGAAAATGAAATCATTAACTGTAAACAGTAACAAACTGTTTTCGATTTTAATATTACTTTTTCAGAAGTGAGTATTTTTGCTGGCACATTAAGAATTTAATTTAATTTTAAAGAAAAAGATAAAATAAAACTCATATTTAAATGCCAGCTAAGGACAAATACATTTTTGTTCCACTCTTCAAAATCACTGAATCATATCACGTCATACATACGTTATCAAATGTATATTTAATATTATTATACGTTACGACGTGAAATACGATGTGAATTCACGAAATGAAAGTTCATCAACGTGATATCAAGTACGTTATCATATCACGTACACATTCATTTTAATTTATTTTTCACATATTAACTCTTAAAACATGTTGCAATGGTGATATGGGCGTTTCATATAAAAACAAACAAATATATCGTATAAAGCAAAAATATGCCCGTGGGTAACGCTGATAGTGACGGTGGCAACCACACATTTACATTTTAGAAGTTAAGGCTTAAAAAAAAAATGCGTAAATTTTTACAACTCCATCAAATTCACTTTTCATTTGTTTTTAACCCCTTAATCGTCGCGCCCTTTATGTGTAGGCTACTTTTTAAAAATTCATATTGCTTGATTACCACCAGTTTTTTAAGTAGAAATGTTCATCTTATTTAATAGACAGATAAAATAATGCAAGAATAAAGCCAATAACACTATTTTAAGAAACTGGTGGGAATCAAACAATCTGAATAAAACAGGCGTAACCTACGCTGCCCGTGAATGTCTCGGGCACGACGATTAAGGGGTTAATCATATCATGTACATCATGTTTCAGAAGGAAAATTCCAGTTCATAAGAGAAATTATAAATTAAAAAAGTATTTAATATAAATTTAATAAAAATAAGAAAATAGAAGAATTTGAAAAAATATTAAGAGAAATAGTAGATATGTATTTAAATATGAAAAATTGCAATTAAAATTATGTATAAAATGCCCCCACAATGTATTATATATACACACACACACACACACACACACACACACACACACACACACACATATATATATATATACATCACGCTTTTATATAAAACGGTAACCGTTTTATAACCGTAATTTAACTCTATTCTGGTCATAATGTGGTCAATAATATGGTCATATATACGCTTCATAATATGGTCAAGTAACCCTTATTATTAAAAACGGTCGAATGACTGGACAGTTTTCTGCAAATTTTTAACAGTGTACATGATCAGAAGCATATGTTTAGTTAGCAATATTTGATGGATTTCAATTATATCAGTTTATTTTTTTTCTCGATGTAATGCCCTTATAACACCATCGCTGTTTTTAAATTCATTTTGATTTATTTTTCACATATTAACTCTTAAAACATGTTGCAATGGTGTTATGGGCGTTTCATATAAAAACAAACAAATCTATCGTATAAAACAAAAATATGTACGTGAGTAACGCTGATAGTGACGGTGGCAACACCTGACAAATAAAATTCGCTTTTGTTGCAATTTGTTTAGCTGCTAAACATAGCAGAATTTCAATTTTAACACCGTCGAATAGTGGGATTTTTTTTCCCAATGCAATTTGTTTGAAAACAGTATCTCAATTTACTAAATTTTCATGTTTTTTAAAATACTTTTCAAGTATGTTTTTTTTTTTATCTAATTCTTATCGCGCGCAGCTTGATTCCAAAAGAATAATAATCTGTTTGCACTTAAAACATTATAAATAGTCAAGCATTTGTTTCCGGTTAATACTCCATAACGAAATTAAAACTTCTGAAATAAGTAAATAAAACAAAAAATAATATAAACACAAATTTAATAGACACGGAATCGAACTACACGCTTAAACCACTGAAATTAAAGATAATAAAACCACTGAATAAAAAAAAACAGACTATTATAAGTAGCGAAATCTTTGGTGATTTCTCCGGCTATTTATTCTTGATATGCAACTAATACGAAAGTATCGCTTTTAATAAATTTCAAAACTTTATTGGAATACATTAGTTACAGTTTCCATATAAAAATGCTTTTTGATGTTGGCAAATCTAAAAAAAATATATATAATATAAAAAAAATCTATTTAAATTTTCAATAAAAAGAAATGGTTTTCACCTATATTCTGTAATCCAGAAAGACCACGTTGGATCGCCCAGTTAGTGTAAATGAAATACATTTAAACTCTCTAAATAACATTATATTTCTGCTCTTGTATAACACATTTAAATAACCTTCAAACAAAAATCAATCACAGAGGCAGTAAATATACATCTTAAATTTTATTAAAAAATATATATATATATCAAAACAATCTTACAAAAAGAAAAGAAAATTGACTCTGTCGGTGGAGGGGTAAAAAATAAATTCAGCTCCCATATATTTTGCCATATATTTTGACTGATATATATACACTGATAAACACAACCTCTCCTTGCCTAAATATACATATGAGAAATCTTCAGCTTTTTCTTTTTTTTTCAACATATTTTGAGAATGCTCTTTAAAGAGACCTTACGTCTCAGGCTATAACATTTTAAATTTTATGTACTGCACACATAATAATAATAATAATAAAACGCTAGTCAAAAACACAACTTCACTGTCAAAAGTCGTAGAATAAAACTGTTTCTCTGAAACTTACTTGTGTATGGTTTTCTATATTTATTATCTTAAGGGACCGTCTCTGTCTATATTTTTGTTCGAACGTTGAAATTTCCATTGCAAGTCCTATATTTTTTGTCTTTCATTTGATTAATCACCATTTCTTAACCCTAACTATAACGTTACACTTCTCTATCTTGAAAAATGCCCTTAATATAAGCTAAAACGTGTTTGCGTACTAAATCAATATTGAGCGATGTATTTTGAAAAATGAATAAAAATGCTGTTATAACTGTTAAAATAATCATATAACCATTATTTTGCATCAAGAGTAAATTGTTTATCTGAAAATTTATAAATATATTACTGATCGCAATTACTTTACCTGAAGTGGTAGGTGGCATTTTGAGCTGTTTATCTAATGTACAAACTCTACCATTGGTGTTTTGGAATAGTTACGCAAAACGTGACGAAAGTCAAAATGAAAGGCTATGCTAATTGTAATTTTGACAATATACATATATGTGTGTATTTATAGTTAAGAATTTTTAATAATCGCATAATTAGATAATAATAAAGCTGCCGACCTTTCTGTTTTTTAAAATCAGATATACATACTATGAACCAGAATATTTTTTAAATAAAATGTTACCTTACTTTAATGTAATAGTTATATATTTTCATTCATTAAATAAAATTTCTGGTTGAAATATGTTTATTTGATTTTGAAAAAAGCGGAAGGTAGCTATGCTAATATTCAAAAAACAATTTTATCCAAAATATGATGGAGTGTTATCTTTGAACTTTTAAAAAGTATTATATATAACAATAAAAGTAGTGAAATACATTAATTATTCTAACATCTATGCTTAAATAAAGGACGTTACTCTATAGTTTTGTGTGGTCTATTGTTCAATATTTTATATTTTACTACACTCATTCAAAATTGATGAAAATTCGCATTTCAATGTTGCTTTTCTTTTGCGTACTGAACTGAAATTATAGTGTTGTCGAGTCCAGAGAAACTCGATTTAGCGCCTAGTGTAATTTTTTCCCCCTCCTACCAATAGCCGATTTATATATAATGATAGTTGATGCTTTAGGACCTGGTGTACGGGCACCGTCTGCAAAATAATTCCTGCAGTTTTAATATTATGTAAATGAACCTTTATAATTAAATAAACTTTATAAAACTATAACGTTAAACTAATAAACTATAAAGAACCTTTTACGAATCACAGTGTTGAACTGTCTTTTTAACTTGAATAGGTTTAAATAGAAGTTGTAGTTTTTATTTGTTATTTTTTAATGCTGTACAAGGCTATCTCATCCACTCAAAAATTATGTTTTGTGAAGGTAACTGTTAAAAATAAAAGAATCACTTAACATACATTAAAAACCTTTTCCACATGTCAAATTTATAGAATCGGCAATTTAAATTTTAAATTACTTGAAGGCATCTATTTAAAATAAAAAAAATAATAAATATTTACTATAAATATAATTAATACTATAAATATTTTCCAATCTCACAAAAAACTAAGAGCGAAGTAAGTACACACCTTTGAATTTCAAAGGAGTATGGCACCACTATTTCTCATTAGAAAATTTCTGTTTAATAGTTTAATCGTAGAATTCGTAGCCGCCTTGTTTGATAGCAAAATTTTTAATCGAATCCCGCGGTTAAGTAAAGCGAAAAATTCAATTAAAAATTGTGGTAAAATAGTACGCACTCTGTGTGAGTGAATTAAAAATTCATTTTATTACATTTCATTTCTTAAAATTAATATATTTAAACTTAGATATCATCAGAAAGTAATATATCAGTCAACGACCTCGAATTACCTAGAAGCCTCCTTCCAATTATTACTTAAAGAAATGAATCTGCTAGTGACTCATGCATAATAACAATGAGATTCTGCTTGAAAAATAATGCCAATTTATTTGAAGGAAACGCTATTGTTTTTCTTTTAAAATATACGAAAAATAAGACAGAAAATGAGGTATTTTTTTTCTTTTTCGAACGGATAAAGGATTTAATTTTGAACATGGCCGGTTCATTAAAAAAAATGTCTAAATAGATTTCATTTTTTTTTAAAATTTATGAAATTGAAATAATATTTGGAAATAGTACTAAAAATTAGTCGGAAAGTCCAGCTCTTTTTTTTTTATCCAAGGCAGAGATCATTCTTCTTTAAAATACTGTTTAAGTGTTAATTTAATACTACACTGAACATCTGGATTTCATGTCCGTATTACTCATTTTATTTCACATAAAATGCAAGGCGAATTGTCAGCATAAAGAGAAACTTTATGCTATATATTCTTATATGGTTTTCTTTCTTTAAACATGATTACTTTTTGTAAGTACGAAAAGTTTAAAGACGAGGATCTAAAGTTCTACGCGATTCGAGCAAAATGACAGTGGTATTTTCAGAACTTTCCTTACACAAATAAACGAATATTCGGATCTCTTCTGGGGAAAAGCCGTCTTCATATAGCAGTATACCCGACACGTGTCGTTGTGGTAGTTATAAGAGGAGATATGGAATGCAAATTTTCAGTTGAAAATCTTAAAAAGGAGTTTGGAAATTCATCATCTTAATTTTATTCTTCAAATTATGGAGATTAAAAAAGATATTGCGATAGAGAATCTAATGAAATATTCGCGACTCCTCAATCACACGACATAAAGTTTTTTTGCACATTCATTTTATATGCTAACAATAATGCTCTTCTTACTTTTCCTCTGTTTAGAAAAGCTGAGAATCCTAAAGATAAATAAAATTATCAACCAATTTTTAATCTCATTTGCACATCCCTCAAAAATTCTGTTCTTACAAAAACTGTAATATCTATAAAAAATTCCGAATTATGTAGATCAAACTGAATAGTAGATATCCACTATTCAAGTTTGATTAATGAACATTTGTTATGCAAAATTAAACGAGTCCATTTTTTGATAAGGTTACAAGTAGAACCTAAAGTAACCAAGAAGTTTTCAGTAAATTTCGTGTTAGCCAACTTATCTCCCCGTAGCTTTTCCCTAACGTAACCTAGTAGTTTTCATTAAATCTTATGTTAGCCAATTTACACTGGCCTCCAAAAGTTAAGGTACAACATGTTTTTCGAAGCTCACCAGACAAAAAATGGCAGTCAGACTAAACTTCATAGTTTATATGAATGACAGTAGTAGAAGAACAAGAGTTAGACTCCAGCAGGCGCTATGTGCGCGGAGCCGGAGCCGGAAGTAGCAGGTGTGGACACCGGAAGTTTGTCGAACGGTGAAGGTCACCGGAAGTCGCAGGTGTGGATAACAGACAGGTTAAGACAGGAAATAAGACAGGAAACCGGAAGGGATTAGAAGATAAGGACAGGATGAGACGTATTTTTTATGGGTTTTAATCAGATTCTTTCTTGACAGGGAAAATTTTTCTACACCAGATGTGCTGATGTCTCAAGGTTAGCGGAAGGGACAGGTGATGATAACAGACATGTTTATACAGGAAGTGATTCCGTAAGTAAGGCCGGAAGGTAATTGGAGATAACATTTGGATGTTCTACAGCAGATGTGCTGACCACGCAAGGTCATAGGAAATGACAGATGTTGATAACACACAGGATGGAACAGTTATCTTTAGACAGGAAGTAATGCCGTAAGTAAGACCGGAAGGGATCAGGAAGTGAAATGTGATAAGACTTTCTGACTTTATAAAAGTTTAATATGAATTTTTTTTTTCTATAAAAAGGGTTTTAATTAGATTCTTTCTTGAGAGGGAAAAAAAATTAGTTTTTTTTTTTTTTTTTTTTTTTTTTTTTTTTTTTTTTTTTTTAAATTTTATAAAAGTTTTTTTTTTCGAGTGGAGTTGAGGGGTAGAAAGCCTGCTTTAAAAATAATAATATTAACAGAATGCACATTTTTTTTTTCTAAAAGATTCTTAGGGTTGGTGGGAAATGTTAAAGTAACAGAATGTCAACAGTGCTAGTAGAGTTGAGGGGTAGGAACCCTGCTATAAATGTAAAAGAAATATATATGTGCTACCTTTCGCGCTCATCGACCTAACTGTTTAGAGTTTAACATGAAATTTACTTATAATTCACCTGTAAAAGAATTTTTTTCCCTTCTTTAAACATTAACTTAAATGTGAATGAGATTAAAATAGATGTGAAGGCTATATTTTTAGAGAGTTAAAATGAAAATTCACTAAGAGTTGCTAAATAAAAGAAGATGATCGACTTTGACAGCATTTTTCTAAAAGTTTATTTATCGAAAAAGGAATCATACGTTTCGATTATATTTGTTAACTATTATAGTTTAACATTAAAAAGCATGTAGACATTTACCTTTCGTGTTCGGAATTTTCTTCGAACCCATTATTTTTGACTTTATAAAAGTTTCATATAAAAAATTATTCTTTAAGTATTAACTGAAATGAGATTAAAATAGATGTAATGGCCAAATTTTTAAGGATTTAAAATGAAAATTGTGATAGCCATGTAAATGAAAGTAATGCGATTACTTTGCTTCATAAAAATCTAACACGAAAAAAGCTGGTAGACGTTTACCTTTCGCACTCGTCGACCTAACCGTTCGGAATTTTGTTTAAACTTCTCTCGAGTTCGTCGACATAACCGTTCAGAGTTTTCGGCGAAATCCGGATATATATTAACTTACAATAGCTAACTTTTTTAAGGGAAGTTTAAATAACATATTTCCCAAAGTGTCTTACAAACATTTAAGAATTTATACACACATAAGAACCTCGCCTACAGGTGCAAGGTTCTGACTTTAAAGCTACTAGATGTTGAAATTTAAACTTCTTGCGCTCGGCGACCTAACCGTTCAGAGTTTTTTTTCAAACCTTGTGTCAATACGAGTTAGGATCCCTTAGAAAGACCTACATAGAGACACTTATCCCTAACGTAGATAATAAACCCTATATTTAACTAACCAGTTACAACACACTAGTATACCTGTAAAAGAAAAATAATACTTACAAAAGGAAAAAAATAATATCTGTAAAAGAAAAATAATACCTACAAAAGGAAAAAATAATATCTGTGAAAGAAAAATAATACCTGTAAAAGAAATATTTTTTTTTTAAGTTTGAAAAAACAGAGATACAATACAGAGTATCGTCTATAAATACTGTTATATCATGGCTTGCTCAGTTAAACCTACCCTAAATTATAAAACCGAAAAATAATTTTGGTTGTGGGTTCGAATTAAAGTTAAAACTTTTAATTATCTCTTAATTCTATTACCCACCGATAGAGGGCGATACAAAAAAAACTATTATTTCATTTTAAAAGGTTCACATCTAAATTCTAATTAAACTCTAAGTCATTTCAAACTTTAACTCGTGACTTTTAAAACATTTGATTTATACAATAATGTGATCGTTTGCTTTTTGAATGCTAATTAAATTTATTGTTTTTAAGTGTAACATTAAGAAATAACTTGAATATTAAATCAATTTAGCCTTAAAAAAGAAACACAATATATTCAATCAGTACCTTTGTGGTGTAATTGACAACGCATTCAGCTGTTAAGTGAAAGGATAATAATTCGATTCCATTCAAATACGACTTTTCAATTTATTTTCCTATGTCCTTTTTCTTATGTAGGGGAAATTTTCAAAAAGTAGTCAAAGTTGTAGTTTATATTTCTCAAATATCTTAAATCTAAACTTCGTGCTCAAAAACCTACTTTAAACTATAATTTTATGACTTGATCAGTAAATATGTTACCAGTGACGTCATGTGTGGGGGAAAACCCCATATATAATTCCTAACATCATGTCTTATCTTGTGAGTGATTAAAAGTAACACATTTTCAATCAATTCTCTTGTAGTTTAAGTAACATATAATAAATACCTCGAGTTTATTTCACCATAAATAAAATTTCCTTTAAAAGTTATGAAATTTTTCATGTTTTATAGCATTTTAACAAATTTATTCCTATTTTGTCTAAGACATTCAAAATGTTTAACAGTTGTTTATTTTAAAAAAGGTGAAAATTTTATAAAGTTTTATTTTTTAATTGAGTGAGATTAAAAATTTCACTATTAAATTCCACTAAGTTGAGTTTTTTACAGGTATGCAATTTCCACTGCTTTGAAAATGTTGTGTTGTTTAAAAAAAAAAACAATGTGATAAGTTATTAATTTTCCTTAGTTGAAAATATTGTATAAGTGTAAAGTTATTATTTTTCTTAGTTTGAAGTATTGTCTAAGTGTAAAATTTACTTAAATTTAATTATTTTCTTTTGTCAATCTAATGAAATATTTATTTGTTGCTAATTTTCTAAAATTTATAACTAACTAGATAGTTTAAAAAAACTCTAACAATGTGTTATGTCTAATTTTTCCTTAGTTTAAAATATTGTCTCAGTGTAAAGTTATTATTTTTTCCTAGTTTGAAGTATTGTCTAAGTGTAAAGTTTACCAAAATTTAATTTTTTTCATTTATCGAAATGTTTATTTTTTAAAATTTGTTACTTTATGTTAAATTTTCAAAAAATTTTAACCAACTATATATTTTTCCAAAATCTCTAACAATGTGTTAAGTCTATTTTTGTTAGATTAAAATATTGTCTCAGTGTAAAGTTATTATTTTTTCTATCTTCCATGTTCCGATATAAAGGTGATAATCCCAAGTTTCCAGTTACAAGTGAAAATACATTAAAATATTGAAATGTTGTAGAAAAATGGGTGATATCTGAAATTTAATAGTTCAAACAGCTTCCGGGTAAAAATCGTCTACACGTGTTAAAAATGGCAATCATTTTCCCAACAGACAGTTCGACACAGGTAAAAATGATTCACTCAAACATGCATATAGCAAGCTGATAACAAGTTTAGATTGGAAACGTAGATAGACTATCTTGAAAAATTTTTAGGTGAGTCAATTTTTATTATAAAACTTTTATCTCATGTTAAAATCTTTCTTTAAATTAACATTTTGTCTAAGTCATTCAAAATACACAACATCAGTTTTAACAGTGTGGGTTAAAGAAAACATTTTTTTCGCAATCAAACTATTTTATTCATCATTTAAAATAACACACATCAAATAATTCTGTCATATTAAGATGTATACAATTCTAATTTCAAAATTTTTGTAATGTCCAATAAGTCACTCGTTCAGTGAAATCTTAAAATCAGTTAAACAACTTGAAAAAGGCATTCTATACATGCACGTTTTGATCTGTTAATTCCACTTCACATATTTCGCATATCATTTTGTCTTTTAATTCACTATAAGTTCGAACTAATCTATAAGCTTCACTATCAGTTCAAATAACAAATCTTTCAAACAGGGTGATTTCGCAATGTTAGGTAAAGCTTTATGAAATGTATCACAATGTTGTAAAAAATCAGATTCACAATTAAATATTTCACAACACTTTGTACATGAATGTTGTTTTGCTAAGTTGTGAGTTTTCTTATCTTTCAATAAGTCTGTCTTTCTTGAAAACAATTCGTTGCAATCACTACACTTGAATTGTTTGGGCGATTTGTGAATCTTTTGCGAAAAAACTTCACCACACACCTCACAGCGAAAACACTTTTCCTTTAGATGATTTTTCATAAAAAACACTAAGTGAACTTTTCGAGAAAATGTTTTGTTACACAACTTGCAGAAATAGGGTACCTTTTTAATTGCTTTAGGTGACATGGCTTTATCCGCTATACAAGATTGCATCGCGCGTTCCATATCAACTTTAATACTTTAATAGACGAAAATCACAACCTTTTACATCAATCACAAAGTATTGTATAGCATTAAACACTTTGTTCGTAAAATAACATTCTCATGTAGGGGGTGCTTGTTTCAAAATACTAGCATTTTATTGGTTAAAAAAAGTCACATGCAAAAAGTTTCTTTTCTTTTTTTCGATAAAGTTTATAAAACTTAGAAATGTATTAAAAAAAAGTTTTAAAATCGTAACGTATTTTCCTTAAAGCACTCTCCTTTTCTAACATTCCTAATTAATTTTTTTTAAATATTGTATACAATTTCCCTTATTTAAATATTGTGCAAAAGTAAAATTTGAATGTTCTGTCAATACTATTTTCAAATTCGAGATAAAATTAATTAAATCAGCAAAATTTATAATTGGACACTTTATATAAATAAAGTAATGTTATCTCTTAAACAAATTTCCTGTTTAAACATATGCATAACGAATCGCGTTTATCAATACCTTATGTGATATTATCTTATCTTGCATCCTATGAAAAGATTTATTCTGTAATACCTTGTAAAATGGTCTTAAATAATTTCCTGATTAAACATATGCATAACGAATCATGTTTATCATTATCTTATTTTGCCTTCTATATGAAAAGATTTCCTCTGTGAACACATGACAACAGAAAAATTGTAGAATTCCAATGGTCTTAATCGCATGTCTATTACTGTGAATGTTGTTATGTTAAAATGCAGCATAATAATAATGTGTGAGTAGTTTATATTTCTTTAATAATAATAAAAAATATGTATGAGTAGTTTATATTTCTTTAATAATAATAAAAAATATGTATTTTATTTAAAGTGACCTATTAAAAATTAATTTAAAGTTAGTGTCATCTACCCAATGCTTAAAAAATTAAAATTCTGTTAGTTATTTTTCAAAAGCAAAAATCTTTCGACTGCTTTTAAAATGTTGTATTGATTTTTCAAATAAAATCAAGTCAAATCACTTATTAACTGAATGTAACGATTATATCTTGTATGTTGTAACTGGTTAGTTAAATATAGGGTTTATTATCTACGTTAGGGATAAGTGTCTCTATGTAGGTCTTTCTAAGGGATCATAACTCGTATTGACACAAGGTTCGAATTTAAAAAAAAATTGTATCTCTGTTTTTTCAAACTTAAAAAAAATATTTCTTTTACAGGTATTATTTTTCTTTCACAGATATTATTTTTTCCTTTTGTAGGTATTATTTTTCTTTTACAGATATTATTTTTTTCCTTTTGTAAGTATTATTTTTCTTTTACAGGTATACTAGTGTGTTGTAACTGGTTAGTTAAATATAGGGTTTATTATCTACGTTAGGGATAAGTGTCTCTATGTAGGTCTTTCTAAGGGATCCTAACTCGTATTGACACAAGGTTTGAAAAAAAACTCTGAACGGTTAGGTCGCCGAGCGCAAGAAGTTTAAATTTCAACATCTAGTAGCTTTAAAGTCAGAACCTTGCACCTGTAGGCGAGGTTCTTATGTGTGTATAAATTCTTAAATGTTTGTAAGACACTTTGGGAAATGTGTTATTTAAACTTCCCTTAAAAAAGTTAGCTATTGTAAGTTAATATATATCCGGATTTCGCCGAAAACTCTGAACGGTTATGTCGACGAACTCGAGAGAAGTTTAAACAAAATTCCGAACGGTTAGGTCGACGAGTGCGAAAGGTAAACGTCTACCAGCTTTTTTCGTGTTAGATTTTTATGAAGCAAAGTAATCGCATTACTTTCATTTACATGGCTATCACAATTTTCATTTTAAATCCTTAAAAATTTGGCCATTACATCTATTTTAATCTCATTTCAGTTAATACTTAAAGAATAATTTTTTATATGAAACTTTTATAAAGTCAAAAATAATGGGTTCGAAGAAAATTCCGAACACGAAAGGTAAATGTCTACATGCTTTTTAATGTTAAACTATAATAGTTAACAAATATAATCGAAACGTATGATTCCTTTTTCGATAAATAAACTTTTAGAAAAATGCTGTCAAAGTCGATCATCTTCTTTTATTTAGCAACTCTTAGTGAATTTTCATTTTAACTCTCTAAAAATATAGCCTTCACATCTATTTTAATCTCATTCACATTTAAGTTAATGTTTAAAGAAGGGAAAAAAATTCTTTCACAGGTGAATTATAAGTAAATTTCATGTTAAACTCTAAACAGTTAGGTCGATGAGCGCGAAAGGTAGCACATATATATTTCTTTTACAGGTATTATTTTTATAGCAGGGTTCCTACCCCTCAACTCCACTAGCACTGTTGACATTCTGTTACTTTAACATTTCCCACCAACCCTAAGAATCTTTTAGAAAAAAAAATGTGCATTCTGTTAATATTATTATTTTTAAAGCAGGCTTTCTACCCCTCAACTCCACTCGAAAAAAAAAAAAAAAAAAAAAAAAAAACTAAATTTTTTACCCTCTCAAGAAAGAATCTAATTAAAACCCTTTTTATAGAAAAAAAAATTCATATTAAACTTTTATAAAGTCAGAAAGTCTTATCACATTTCACTTCCTGATCCCTTCCGGTCTTACTTACGGAATTACTTCCTGTCTAAAGATACCTGTTCCATCCTGTGTGTTATCAACATCTGTCATTTCCTATGACCTTGCGTGGTCAGCACATCTGCTGTAGAACATCCAAACGTTATCTCCAATTACCTTCCGGCCTTACTTACGGAATCACTTCCTGTATAAACATGTCTGTTATCATCACCTGTCCCTTCCGCTAACCTTGAGACATCAGCACATCTGGTGTAGAAAAATTTTCCCTGTCAAGAAAGAATCTGATTAAAACCCATAAAAAATACGTCTCATCCTGTCCTTATCTTCTAATCCCTTCCGGTTTCCTGTCTTATTTCCTGTCTTAACCTGTCTGTTATCCAGACCTGCGACTTCCGGTGACCTTCACCGTTCGACAAACTTCCGGTGTCCACACCTGCTACTTCCGGCTCCGGCTCCGCGCACATAGCGCCTGCTGGAGTCTAACTCTTGTTCTTTTACTACTAATGACAATAATAAGCTTTAAAGAAACTTACTCAAAAATTACAGCTACCACTTTTATTTTATAAAAAAGAATAGGTATTTGTGAATGAGAGAAAAATATACAATTACGAAGCTTTCGTAATTTCGCGTGTAAGTTTTGTTGTATTCAAACTATTGTTGTCAGTTATGTTCACAACAGCCAGTACAGTCTAGAAATGTCTAGAAGAAGTCGTTTGCCCGATTCATTAAAGTGGCGGGCGGTAGGATGGATGGAAATGGGGTTGTCACAGGCCGATACTGCTAGACCAAAGCCATTAAATAATAAGCCCAGTCAGATAGTGTTAAATTTGTTAGCGACACACTAGCGCCAAACCTCTGCTGCGGAAGGAGGACAAAACAGAAGTGGGTCGCAGAGAAACGATACGATTTATTTATATCGATATTTTATACGATTTTTATCGATGTTTTGTTTTTGCACTTCCTTTAAGAGCTTGCTAATTATTGGGATCTTTTACATTAAAGCTAAAACTATAATGAAAAAAAAAAATGTGGAAATTTACTGGATTAATATTTCTATATAAATATAGTGGTGGCGAAGAAGTTGATTTATTTATTAAAAGTTAAATAAAAAATGATGGAAATTTACATCACTATGCAATTAACCCTTTCCGGCACAGACAAATTATGTTCGTAAAATGTGAAATTACTGACTGACACCGGAATTTACAAACGACTTTCTTAGAAAATATGATCTCCTTATTTTAAGCTTTAATTTTAGAAGCAAAATTTTATTAAAATATTCTTGGTGCCGAATGCAGTACTCCCAACCGCTAGATGGCGCTATTTTCAACTTGCGAAAAGTTTCCCATTTATCTGACTGGGCTTATTATTTAATGGCTTTGTGCTAGACGGCTCAATGTGTCTCGCAGTGTAGTCCAACGACTCTGGGATCAGTATGAATCCGAAGATTCTGTGTCCAGAAGACATGTTCCAGGCCACCCACGTGATACAACACCTGCAGAAGACCGGTTTCTAGCTCTTTCGGCTCGAAGGAGAAGACGCACTACTGTGCCGCAACTCATTGCAGATCACTTTGCAGCATCAGAGAGAAGAATCTCCTCTACTACGGTGCGAAGACGTCTTCACAATGCAGGTCTCTATTTAAGGCGACCAGTTGTGTGTGTCCCCCTCAACAGACGACAGAGAAGGGCCCGCTTATGTTGGGCAAGAGAACATGTTTCCTGGACCAGACAACAGTGGGCTTCCGTACTCTTCACAGACGAGTCCAGATTCACACTGGAGAGCGATTCAGGACGTCTTCTGATCTGGAGAGAACAATGCTGGTGAGAGATATCGGGATGAGATCATTGATTCATATGTGTGCCCATATGCCGGTGCTATTGGCAATGGTTTCATTATGATGGATGATAATGCGAGACCACACCGAGCTGTGGTTGTTGAGGATTATCTTGAGGATCACGGTTCGGAGAGAATGTAATGACCAGCTCACTCTCCATACTTGA
Source organism: Maratus michaelseni (assembly GCA_963931845.1). Taxonomy (NCBI): domain Eukaryota; kingdom Metazoa; phylum Arthropoda; class Arachnida; order Araneae; family Salticidae; genus Maratus; species Maratus michaelseni. Next base: position 436,710,475 of record OZ007586.1, on the reverse strand, counting down.
ATCCGATAGAAGATCTTTGGGACTATCTTGGAAGACAGGTTGCGGCTTTAAGTCCTCCTCCAATGTCATTAAATGAGCTGGAACAAGGCTTTCTCCAAGTTTGGCCAGCGTTACCTATTTCGGTGTCCGACAATTTAATTGAGAGCATGGAAAGTCGATGTCGCCAATGCATTCAAGTCCGGGGTGGACATATTCCGTATTAGAACCAGTTTTTTAATGTTTCTGTTACATTTTACTGCATAATACTGCGATGTACTGATTTCTCCAAGAATGGAATTTTCAACCATGAGTGCTCTTTTGTTGTAATATCATTTATACGTTTAACTTAAGTAAATTTCTATGTCGCATTTAATAAATAACAGTTTAGCGCACATTTCCTCCAAATTTGTTGTTTCTATATTGATTCATTTGCAAATTAGACGCAAAAAAACGGTTGTACCTTAACTTTTGGAGGCCAGTGTATTTCCCGGTGGCTTAGTGAATCTTTCAAGATGTACTAAGCTACGGGGCAATTATTCTCTTCATATGCTTTCTTAATGCACTCAGATAATATTAAAAGAATACTGTTGACTTTTTAATCTTCATTCAGCGTGGCCGAAGGAAAAGTATACTTACTCATACTCAGAATTTAAAAGTAGACTTTTTTTATGATGTCGCATTACACAGCTTACGTGGCGTAGTGGTTAGAATATTTAACCTGCTGCAAGCAACAGTTCTAGGTTTATAAGAAAAATACTGTACTTTAGTGTGGCAAATATAAACTCTTCTAAGTTTAATACTCTGTCTTAACTATTCAAAACACAATATATCTGTTAGCGAACAAAAACGATCAACTTCTTATAACTCCTCATTACTAAATCCATTTTAAGAAAATTGTAGCTGTTACAGAGATCATTGTGCTCCGGTACTTTTATTACTACTGTTTCCGAATAGTAATATGTGCTTTATTTAATGACAGAAATCTGAGATTAAATAAGGCTTACTAGTCGGAAATAAAAGCAGTGATACCCCTTAAGCCCCTGATGTTGATACATCAGGGTTGACTTAATGTGTCATTCAAAGCATTTACAGAGTTAAATGGGAGCTTTCGATAAATATTCAAAGATATAATACTGAACAGAGGCCAATATATTTGCTATAGGATTTTACAGGCCGAAAAACAAGCAATGAATAAAATATCATTATTAATGTTTAATATAATGACACTGAAAAGAATTTTTAAGGATTTTGTTAATCTAGTAATGAGAGTACTGATTACTAAGTCTTATTTAAAAATCCACTTAGTCTCCTTCGAAATATTGGGTTCTTAGGAAAGTTCTTTCCGTTTGGGAAAACCAATTCGTACCGGATAATTCTGTCTGTTAATTAGTAGACATTAGATATAGGAATTAATTTCTAACAATTAAATGATAGAATTTTTCGGTACGAATTGGTTTTCCCAAACGGAAGGAACTTTCCGAATAGTTACATTGAAAAGTTATGCTCCATCGTAAACTTTTTTCTTGATATCAACGATAATCACACTGTTGAAAATCATAACTGTCGATCACAGTCGATAACTGTGATCACTATTGACAGTCATAACTTTTGAATTCTCTCAAGAGGTGTGTTACGACCCGTCTGAATGTTTTGGATATTCTCATGTTGATTATATTTAATTTTCATTTTCATATTTGAAAACGAAAGAAGTCAGATGAAATAAATGCTTGTGTCACTTTTCGATATATATTTCGCTGCACTTTTACCTAGTTTAACACAGTACTTTATTGTGTTCATTTCAAGTATACGCACTGTAGGATTAAGATAAGAATCCAGTGCCCAACTTACATGGTGCCCAAGGGCAAATGTCCAGTTGGAGGCCCCTATAACCTATTTTTAGCCATAATTTCTAATCATTTTAAGAAAAATTTTCTATTTTTAACTATGGAAGTCCCTGTTAGAGTTTGGGGCACTGAGCAGCTATCCCGTTTGCCCCTGCGATAATCAGTCCCTGTGTGAATCATTATACAGTGTTATTAGTCTCATTACATTTATAACACACCATGTATTTGTATATCAATATGAAAATAAAGCAAATTTTTAGACTGTATTTAAAAAAATAAATAAATAAAACTGTTAATTGACTAAATGTATTTAAGACTTTTTCCATTTTCTTTTTCAGCTTATTCAAAAGTTCATAAACGAGACATATTATGACAGGTATGAAGTTCCTGCCGGTGACGGTACTGTTACATTCATTTTCTCCATCCTTGTTTCTATATTTTGTGTGGGTGGTATGTGTGGTGCTCTTTTGACAGCCTTTGTTTCTGAAAGATTTGGTAGAAAAGGTGGACTTCTCCTCAACAATGTATTTGTGGTTGTGGCTGCAGTATTCATGGGTTCATCCAAAGCAGCTAAATCTTATGAAATGCTTATAATAGGTCGATTTTTCACTGGAATCAACTCTGGTAAGTTAGTTATCAATATAAAAAAAAATTAATTTGTTATTTTCTTTTAGGAGAATGATCAGCGATTCATATTTATTCATATGTCGCATACCACGCGTTTCAATAAAATGGTCCGAAAATAATAAAAGTTCTATGATTCTTTCTCAAGATAAAGTAAAACATTAAAAAAGATTAGCGAAACGAAGGAAATTTATCTATGATAGTTATTGCCCTCAAAAAGATATTTGGTGGCTGTATAAAAATTAACGTTTTTATATGCCTCTTATCAAAATATTTCAATTAACAACATTGTGACTTTTGTTCACTATAGTTGGAGAAATTTATCCTTAAACATATGAAGACATATTCGACGAGTTATAAATAGTTAAAATGCATGACCTACACAACTTTTTACGTGTTGAAATGGTTAAAATTTGAGTATCTGTGAAGGAGAATAAGGAAAATATCAATAAATTTATTTCTGATGTCTGGCTATAGTTCTTCGAAAAAATTAGGGTAAGTTTAATGACATTGCGAGATAGAAATGATTATTAAGAAGTAATACAAATATAATGATTATTTATTTGCATCGGTAAACAGAGCTAAATTTTTGTACCACAGAACTAAAAATAAACTGATGAAATATTGATAAGTTTCAGTATGTCGTTTACATTTGTGAAAATATATTGAACTATTTAGTAAATAAATGTTATTCCTTTTTTTTTTCTAATTGATATTTCTTCTAATATCATTTTTAATATAAGCTCTTTTCGTCTGGTTTTCATGTTGTGAACCAACGCCAAGTTATGTTTATATACGTATAACAGCTTTACATCAACATTCCTTTTTATTCTATCAGCATAACCGACACGATTTACAATATATATGTTTGGAACTCATAGTTAAAATTTGTTACAGAACTTTTTTCAGCATGTATTAGTTACTGGTTTTAAGTTTTATGAAAGTTAAGAGTTTTTATATGTAAACAGATATATAAATAATAATAACTTCGAATACTTTTCAGCTTGGCTTAGAATATTTTTTTAGGAGCATGCAAAATCTTTTAATTATTGAGATTTTCATATCATTTGAATGATAAAAATTTCCCGTTTATTACTTTGTACTTCAATTATTTATTTTTTGAATAGTAGGTTCTAATACTTTTTCAGAAAAGTTAATGAGGTGATTCTACTTATATAAAGAAAAATTAATTATAGAATTAAATGTCTAATGAGAAGTACCGAAGGGAATAGTTTAATAACACAAAAATGTAAAAATCCAATCACCAATCCTTCATATTAACTTCAAAATTAGTAAATATAGTCAATGTAAAATGTTTTGTATTTAACCCAAAGCAGCTAACACAAATATTGCAGCTACGGAAATGTAAATTTCTTAACAAGCATAACAGCACAATTCTTCAATAATTTTATTTAACTTGTTCGTTAGCATGAAGCATCTCGTATCTGACTTAGCCCATAAGTTAATTTCATTCGATTATTACGAGGAATGTTGTATCACCCCCATCTGTAATGTATAGTGCAGGACCTGAATTACTGCGTAATACTTTTCTTAAATCAATGGAAATAAATTCGAGTACATTCATACACAGGACTCAACAAATGCGGTCGCCAGGTAGTCATTGGCGACCAAAATAGTTTTTTTTTTTTTTTTTTTATACCGCTAACCAGGCCCCTACCTGCCCGGCATGAATGCCTAGCTTAACGGGTTAGTACCTGGGTGCGGGGCGGAAATCGCCTGATCACAGCATGGCTGTGATCCACCTGACTAGAACCAAAATAGTTTAACAGGTGACTGGAAACGTTAACATTGATTGATCTAATGATGTTTCACTTGTACGGATTACTTAATGACTACAAACCAGAGAAAGCTAAATAGGCGGAACTTTGGATTTTAAAAAATTACAGACATACATAAGGACATATGCTAGTAGTTAAGATGCAAAAATTTTTAAAATGCAGATTTTGAAGAAGCATGACAAAAAAGTGTTTGTAAAATTTTTATATAAGGTAAAATATTCTAAAGCTGACACTTTAAAAATATTGGTCAGTGGTTTCCCTAAGTAATTTCTTCCAAAATAATTTTCTTATAACAAAAAATGATTTTAGTAAAAAATAATTGTTTTTCTTATACTGAATACTTTATTCAGTCGAGCTTTATTTATAATGTGCCTATATTTCATTTTTCTTTTAATTATAAGTTTTATAAGTTTTAACGAGAAACTTAATTTATATTAACTTTCTAAAATAATTTATTAATTGAGTTGAAGAGTTAAGGCAATTCAAGATATATCATTACTGTGCTCATGATTATACTTCAATCAATTCATTAAATAATTTTAATGATTTCTGAAAAATCCATGATTAAATTAAAAAAAAAAAAAAATATGCAAAAACTGATAACAGTGGTGAGAGGGTAAATAATTTTTACTGGCGACCAGAAATTTTTGCTGGCTACCAAATTTTTTCCAATTTGTAGAGTCCTGTTGATACATTTGGCTCATAGGATTCGTGTTGTAACTTCTAGTATATTCGATATACGCGGCAAACGTGTTACTAGTTGGTTTATTGATAGACTAAATATTTCAAATTGCCAAGAGAGAAACTTAAACGAATAATTTAAATCTTAAGAACAACATCATACTTTATTATTTCAATGTATCTGTGTTTTACAATGCAGGACCAAAAATACTGCGGGGATCTTTTTCTTAAAATTCTGGAAATGAATTCGAATAATTTCATAATTGACTTATGAGATTCGTATTGTAACTCCTAGTATGCTCTTTGAAACGAATGTGGTATTGGTCAGTTTATTGATAAAGAATTTAAAAATTCAAATTGCCAAGAGAGAAACTTAGGCGAATAATTTAAATCTTAAGAACAACAGCATGCTTTATTATTTCAATGTATCTGTGTTTTACAATGCAGGACCAAACATATTGCGGTAAACTTTTTCTTTAAATTATGGAAATGAATTCTAATAATTTTATATTTGACTTATGATGCTCGTATCCTAGTACAACTCCTAGTACACTCTTCGGAACGAATGTGGTACTGGTCAGTTTATTGATAAAGAATATAAAAATTCAAATTGCTAAATAATAAAATTTGGAGAATAATTTAAATATTAGACAGAAAAAAATATTTTATTATTTCAATTAATCTAATCATCAATTCCCTCCTTTTATTTTTTAGGCTTAAATGCTGGATTGGCTCCTATGTATTTAGCTGAAATTTCCCCGTTGCATCTAAGAGGAGCAGTTGGAACAATATATCAGTTAGTAATCACTATATCTATTTTAGTATCCCAAGTCTTAGGATTGCCTCAGATCTTAGGTACTGAGGACAGATGGCCATTCCTGTTTGGTAAGACCTTACTTCCTATAAGAAGTTAGAAAAATATGTTGTATCGTTAAATATTAAAATTAAAATTTTAATTTGATTTTATAAATAACACAACATAATCTAATGAAAATCCATTAACAAACTATAATAATGATGATGTTTGTAATAATGATGATGATGATGATGATGATGATGTTTGTAATGATGATGATGATGATGATGCTGGTGTTTGTAATGATGATGATAAAATTTCAAATTAGTAAACTCCTTTTTATCAATCAACATCGAAAAAAAAATCTTCCATGTACAAAAAATGATGGTTTTTTTTCCTGCTATAACTGAGAAATTGAATAGTACTCGTAAATGTTCATGCAACTATTAGGGGGATCCGTGATTAATGTCGCTTTCAGATATATTATGGATGCGTGTATTATTTTAGATCTTTAAATAATTGCATAAACTGGGATAGAAAACTTAACAAATAGATGGAGAGAGTCATGGAAACCTACGCTGAACTAAAGCTGATTAAATACTGCTTTTAAAAGACATATTAAACATACATTTCACGGAAAAAAAAGACTTTATTTATGAGTACTCACTAATATATCTGGCATTTTTTCAGCAAAATCTTCCAAACTGCTAACCATAAATAAAGGTTTCCGCTCAGAAACTATAACTTAATATAAAAAAGATTAAATCGATAAACTACACTTGAACATACAGGCAATACTAAGCAAATCAAGATAAGTGTAATATGTAACCTGTTGCATGTTAACCGTTTAACAAATCTAGTTTTCTTGCAAAAATTATAAACTTTTTATGATATAATTCATAAATTAATGGAATTTTTTAATAAGCGAAACAACGCAAAAAATATTAAATTAATATTTTGCCAAAGTGTTTGTATTTTAATATTTTTGTTTGATACAAAATGAATGGTAAATAACTATCTCGTATTCACCATTTTTACTTAAGGGGCCGCTTCACTGAAACTCCCCGATCGTGAAATCCCATGTTAACCTATATGGGAAAACTTCAAAGCGGGATTACTCATTATCTAATGTGATTATTAAAATACAGTTTTCACCACCAGAAAGTAGATTTCAGATGCTGACGATCTGTGTTTTTTAAAATTGTCTCCTTAAATTTTAAGTATTTTTAATTTGATGATAAAATTTCATTAAGTGGACATTTCAAAGTTTATAGGGATTTTTTAAATATTTAAAATTTAAGGAGACATTTTTAAAAAACGCACATCACCGGCATCTGATGTCTACTTTTTGAGGGTGGAAACTATATTTTAATTATTACATTAGGTAATGAGTAATCGCGCTTTGAAGTTTTCCCATAGGTTAACATGGGATTTCACGATCGGGGAGTTTGAGTGAAACGGCCTCTTAAGATTGCATTGTTATCAATTTCCAAACACTAGCATAATCCTTCTTTATAATCTAAAAGAAAAATATATAAAGCAACATATACATTTTAATTTTCTTAAAAAAAAAAATAAATAAATAAATAACATGTATACCGTGCACTGTTAAAAATTTGCAGCAAACTGTCCAGTCATTTGACCGTTTTTGTAGAAAATGTTTCCATAACCGTAACTTAACTCCATTCTTACCATATTATTGCCCGTATTATGGTCAGAATAGAGTTAAATTATTGTTATGTAACCGTTTTCCACAAAAACGGTCAAATGACTGGACAGTTTGCTGCAAATGTTTAACAGTGTGTATCTTCTTCTACTGTTGTCCAATAACTAATTCCTTAATGTTAATTTTAGAGGCATACTTCTACTTGCAAAAATGTTTCAAATGATTTTCTTCCTCTAGCCATTTATGTCAAAATAGTTATTTTTGTAAAAATTACGAAAGGCATCTTAGTGTTTTCTGGTACTAAAAACGCGATTTTACAGCCAGAAAACGCTGAAAATAATAAAATTCAAAACATCGTAACTCGGTAAGTTTTGATCGTACAAAAATAAAACTTTTATCGTTTCAATTAGAGCACGGAGGAAGTTTTTCTAAATTTAACTTATAGGATTCAGAAACCATGTAAAAGTTTTCATTTCGTAATTTTTACAAAAATTACTATTTTGACGCAAAGACGTTTTTATAATGATGAAGGACAAGATTTGAAACATTTTTTTCAATTAGAATTATACCTCTAAAACGTAAGTGTTTAAGAATTAGCTATTGGACAATAATATGCGACAAACTGTATATTAATAAACCAAAATTTTTGAGTGAAAAACAATTTAGATCTCTGATTAGATCTAATTACACTTCTGGCCATTAAAATTGCAACAGGAAGGGATGCAAATAACAGGATGATATTTATTGGACAAAAACATTATAATGGGAAGGACAAGTGCTTACATTTTCAGACAATTTGCAGGTATAGATCCTGAGAAAACTCCTACCCAGAGCAGCCACCCCTGGCCGCAATAACAGCATTTATCTGTCTAGCTATGGAGTCGAACAGTGATTGGATGTCATGTACGGGCACTGCAGTCCATGCAGCTTCAACACTATGCCCAAGTTCATCAACCGAAGTGAAGGGCGAGTGGTGGTAGGTCAATCGCTCAGAAACCATTGACAGGACATTTTCAGTTGGTGAGAAATCAAGAGAACGTGCGGGCCAGGGCAATAGTCGAACATGTTCTGTATCAAGGAAAGTCAGGATGATAGTACGAGCAACATGCGGTCGTGCATTGTACTGCTGAAAAGGAGAGTTCCGGTGGCCCCGAAGATATATCAGAACCACGGGCAGCAACACCTCAGAAATGTAACGGCTGCTGTTCATAATGCCGGAAATGGGAACAAGAAGTTATCTAGACGTGTATTCAATGGCACCCCACACAATCACTGCAGTTTATGGGCCTGTATGATGATGTCGAATGCAAGCTGGCAATATGCATTCTCAAGGATGCCACCAAACATGGATGCGGCCTTCATGATGCTGTATACAGAACTTGGATTCATCTGAAAAGACGAAATGAGACGCCATTCCTGCGTCATATGCAGCATCATGATGCTTGCATCCGTGTTTGCGGCATCGTGGAAAACGCACATTGCCTGCTTGCATTCAACATCGTCATACTGGCATATCACTTTGAGTGACGCTATGAGGTGCCATTCGGATTGGATACACGTCTCGGTACCCTCTTGATCACATTGCCGGCAATTTCAACAGCAGCCGTTGCATTTCTGATGTGTTACGGTCCGTGGTTCTGCTCTATCTTCGATGCCTCTGCAACTCTACTTTTTAGTAGGACAATGCACGACTGCATGTTGGCCGTACTATCCTGATCTTCCTTGATACAGAACATGTTCGACTGTTGCCCTGGCCAGCACGTCCTCCTGATTTCTTACCAATTGAAAATGTCTGGTCAATGGCCGCTGAGCAACTGGCGCGCCACCACTCACCAGTCACTATGGTTGATAAACTGTGGCATAGTGTTGGAGGTGTATGGACTGCTGTATTCGTACATAACATCCAATCTCTGTTCGATTCCATGTCTAGGCAGATAAATGCTGTTATTGCGGCCAGGGGTGGCTACTCTGGGTAGTGTTTTCTCAGTATCTATACCTCCAAATTTTCTGAAAATGTAATCATTTGTCCTTCCCATTATAATGTATTTGTCCAATAAATATCATTCTGTTATTTGCATTCCTTTCTGTTGACGCAATTTTAATGGCCAGCAGTGTGTTTTGGGCCACTTCTGCATAACCGAGTGAACTCAAAATAACTAGTTAAATAGTTACATGTGAATAGAAATTTACATGGGATTCGAATCCTCACTGTGACTGGCAGTAATACCAGATATATCATTATGGTTCTTAAAATACTACGGCGTTATTCTAAGGCAGACTGCTTTTTCATATAATGCATATGTATTTAGAATTTCAAACACTTTAATCTGTAATAGATCATAGATGCTAATACTTTCACATTTTTTGAAGTGGCCATATGAAAAAAGTCGTGGTAGACTGAAATTTGAAGATGGGAGGAATTTCAAAGTTGTAAAAAAAAACTTTTTATTGTACAGTATGTTTTTTCATTTGAATCGAAAATGTTGAATCTTCAGTTCACTGGAAACGATATAAAGTATCTTTTATAAGATCTGCATTTAGAACTTTGAGATTTTTATAATGAAGTAAGTAAAATGTTTCCTTCAAGTTTTCGGGTGATAATAAGGAAAAAACTAAGAAATATACATACATTACCATTGTGTAGAATTGCTTCTGTAATTTCTTTTCGCCTTTTTATGTTACCGTAGGAAACCCCGCCAATAATTTATAGACAGCTTGTAGAGTCTTGAAATTGGAGAAATAACAGCCAACTACGAATAGGAATCACATCTAGAAACAAGAAACAGTTTATTAAATAAATTTTCTGGGTTTAGTTACTTAAAAGTGTAATGAATTACAGAAATATTTTTTTCAAAAGCTTCCTTTTCCTATAAGTTTCTATACACAAAGTATGGGAAAAATAAAAGTTGTGCGGTAAACAAAATAATAATAATAATAAATTAAATTTAGTCGAAATTCTGTGAAATGTCTCAATAGTAATATTCGTTTTATTTAATGGCAGATTGAGGAAGGTGAAAAAAAAGGCGAATTATGCTATTTCAAAAAATTGGTAGCAATCAAGCAATCTTAATAATAATGGGGAAAAATAGCCCAACCATCAACACTGATCCATGCCCCAAAATATATACATTCGATAATCCATGGCTGCCACTGGCGACTAATTTTATATTCCAGCTGTATCATTATTTACAAAAAATCTTTTTTGTGGTAAATTTCTCTTGAAATTGTCTTTGAAGATTACAAAGCCCTTATATATTGTGCCTGCGCATATGAATGGAAGAAATTTAGCAAGTTTGCGCCTTCTAGTGGCCTATTGTACAAAACTTCGCATTTGGTGCCCAGCTATCGTAAAATATTAATTCGTACCAGTAAAATATTAATTCTTGTTAGCCCAATGTTGAAATCAACAAAAAATAATTAAACTAGTCCGGTTATTTAAAATTTTTGTTTTACCTTTTTATTTTCGTTAAAGCTTTAGTAATAATACAAAAGATTTCGGTAATAAGAAAGTTTTTAAAGAGGGAAACACGAAAATAAAATGCTACTTCCAGCTATAGAAAACGAATGAAATACTAGTAGCTGGTTTCGCAAAGAATATAATGGAGAGTATATTCTTTGGTTTTGCAACCGACCACAGGAGAAAAAATTGGTGCTAGTGTGCGCTTAATATAATCACTCTAAAATGTATGGGGAAAAAAATTTCTTTTGAAAGAGAGGTACGAATAGAATAAAAAAATAGTCACCAGTGGAAGCCCTGATAGTCTATCACACACTTCCATAGTTACAAATGCAAAACGAAGCCTGTTTTATTCGATCTGATATACATAAAGGTGCTCAAAATTTATACAAGGCTTTTGAAGTCGAATACGTGCAAAGAGAAGAAAATGTTCACCATTTGTATTGAATTTCAGTTTTGTGTTTTATAAAGTATCGCACATTTAAGATTCCATTTTTGAAAAAAAATAAAAATAAAATAAAAAATCATACTTAAAACCATTATATTGTATGCATTTAAAAATAGTGTTAAAATTCATATGCAGAATAAATAGTCTTTTTCTCGAGATTGCATGGTATGTTAGTTTATTACTTACATTTTATTTCACTTTAAAACAATATTTTATTTATGTATGTTTCAAAATATTTAAAAATTGTATTTTCACGAACGTAATAATTACGGTTGATTTATATCTTAATCAGGGGTGCAAAAAATTATAAATTTTGCGCACTACTATTTACGAATAGCATTTTTTAATAGGTATTTCGCCTTTTTTAATAGGTAAATTTTGAGATTATATAAGACGAAGATTACTATTAGGAAATTGCGGTGCACAAAATTGATAACCATTTGCAACCCCTGAATAATAAACAAATGAAGGAAAGAAAAAACTGTTTTTAATGTACTGGTGACTTTGATTACGCGATTAGTGTAAATTAAAAAATATTTATAATTCCTAAAACTAAATAAGTATTATTTATATATACAAAAATACAAGCGTAATTTGTAGTTAGTTGTAGTAAATATAAAACTTTGATAATGTAATTAATGAAAATAAATGTAAAATATTTATCACACTTAATAAACATACATAAATATGAATGCATATTTAGAAAATGTATGTGTAATTTTCATAAATCTATTTGTAGTAATAATTTAAATTTTCTAATGCTGTTTAAACTGAAGCGTTTCATGTTTCATCGCGAAACATTGGTTCAAAATAACAATTTTTATAACAGAAATCTAGGGAAATTTCCGTATAAAATAAACATTAGTGTTTTTATATAGCTTTTATTGAATTAATTTAAATTTACAGAAATACACATATATAAAGGCAAAAAATATAACCTGCCTTATAACAGGAATATTTGGGTAAAACGGTTCTGCGTCAATTCGTCGCGCAGAATTCATCGCGGAACAATTCATCGCGCACAATTCGTCGCAGCGTCAATTCGTCGCAGCGTCAATTCATCGCGGCGACAATTCGTCGCAGCGTCAATTCATCGCAGCGTCAATTCGTCGCGGCGTCAATTCATCGCAGCGTCAATTCGTCGCGAGTTCAATTCGTTGCGGCTCAATTCGTCGCGACGTCAATTCGTCGCAGCGAAAACGCACAATTCATCGCGGAACAATTCATCGCGCACAATTCGTCGCAGCGTCAATTCGTCGCGGCGTCAATTCGTCGCAGCGAAAACGTCTTTGAAGGTTATTATGATAAAAATAAAGATAATTCAGTAAAATTACTTAATGATAATTTGTTTTTTAGATTTAAAGAATTGTAACTAACATTTTACAGGCAATTTTGGAGGAATCTTTTTTCATATGTGATTTTTGTGAATTTCTCTGATGAGAACATGAAGGTTTAATGAATTAGAACAACTCATTTCTTATTTAAATTAGAGATCGAATAAATATTGTTTTAGATTAGTGAAAAAACGGCGGAAGATTTAGGATAAAATCACCCAGAGCATGAAAAATTGACGAATACAAATGCAAGAAAAAAAAATTAAAGTAAAAAAGTATTTAGAGATGTAAACATAAAAACTTTTTGTGATTGTGATTGAACTGATCGCTTCATGAATGCAATTTCATTATATGATATTTTGGCTTTAAATTTTTTTTCATTCATTTCATCTATACTAATAAAAGAAAGTTGTTTGTTTTTCTGAGTTCTGTGTGTGTGTGCGAAATGACAAGCGAAATCTACCGCACGTAGAAGTCTGAAAATTTGGGTGCGGATAGTCCAAGGCAGTCCCTGAATACCTGAGGCTCAGACTTTTCACATTTTAAGACCCGGGGTCCCTGGGGCCCTTTTAAGATTTTTGCATCTAAATTGTTAATAATTTGGCCCGGTTTTATCCAATCTCCCTTGTTTTCGTGACCATTTCTCCATTAAGCTTTCCCCCCATTTCCACATTGCAGTTAGGGCCCTGGCACCCTGTGGCCCTATGCGTTGTTCACTTGAACCTTTTGTGTGCCATGCATTTTTCACCCTCTCTAATTGTGTCAATCTCTCAATGCATGACTTTTAAGTTGAGTCTTGGACTCCTCTCAATGGGCCACCACCCTCATATTTCTATTGAAGCCCTAGGGCCCTTTCTTAGCATTTCTTTCAAATTTTATTCTAACGATTAATTTATAACCTATGCTTAATTTCGTCTAATTGAAGATGTAGAGCGCTACGTACTAGTATCTTTTAAGATGTTTTCCTCTTAAGGTCTTACTCAAAACTATCAGTTGGCCCCTTTTGGGACCAGTCCCTTAAAAATCGACCGATCCACTAAGCTTTTGTTTACTGATAACTTTTTAGGACTTACAGCTACAAAAGAACGACAAAATTTTCTCGGTCAAGTCCCGACCCTCCTGGACTCTTTAAAATTTTTGTGCCCTAAATTGTTAATAATTAGCCCCATTTTTACCCGATCTCCTTCGTTTTTGGGGCTTTATCTCCATTAAGCTTTTCACCATTTCTACGTTCCAATTAAGACCCTGGCCCCCTGGGACTCAGTATAGGGGAGAAATAGAGGGGGGAGATGAAATAGGGAAGGTGAAAGAAAATTTGCCGAAATCATGTTAACTAAAACTCATAAATTAAACCCGTTTATGGATGAATTCTGCTGTCTTGTTTGAAAATGTCAGCCACCCTAAAATTTCAAACCGCTATACCTCAGCCATTTTTTAAGATAGAGGCAAATTAAAAAATGCTCTAGAATCCTTGGATAAAGACAGAACATTTAACGGAAAAAGTTTTTAGGATTTCTAATTTTATTTTTACAACTTTTTGAAATTGTAATCTTTAAATGGCTATCACAGCGTTTCCTCCAGACGCAATATCTCCAAATTCAACTGGGACCTGCAGGCTATGGTCAAAAACATACACAAAAAATTGGTTCAATTATCTGCATAACTTCATAAAAATTTCGATGATACAATAGTAAAAAGGGAACAAAAATCGCCATCACAGCGCCCTCTTCCGTCGAAATAGCCCCAAATTCAAGTAGGACCTGCTGGTCATAGCCAAAAACACAGAAAAAAATTTTGGTTCATTTTATACACTTTTCATACACTTCATACACTTTTCGATGATACAATGAGCAAAACATCTTAAAGCAAAGCAAAAGCACCTAAGAGCAAAACATCTTAAAAGATCCTAGTACTTAGCGCTTTAGAACTTCAATTAGTCGGAATTAACTATAGGTTATAAATTAATCATTAGAACAAAATTTAAAGAAATGCTTAAAAAAGGGCCCTAAAGGCCCAATAAAAATATAAGCGTGGCGACCCGGGGAGAGTAATCCAAGGCTAAACTTTGCTAAGTCGCTTAGTAAGAGGGTGACAGAATTATGGGGGTGAAAAATGCATAGCACACAAAAAGTTCAAGGGGCCTCGAGTCGGGCCCCAGGGTCCTAACTGGAATGTAGAAATGCAGGAATAACTAAATGGAGAAAAGGCACCAAAAACGAAAAAAAATCGGATTTAAAGGAGCAAGTTATTAAAAATTTAGGGAAAAAAAACTTCAACGGTGCCCCTATACCGAGTCCCACGGGGGCCGGGTCTTAACTGGAACATACAAATGGGAGAAAAGCCTAATGGAGAGAAGGCACCAAAAACGAAGGTGATCTGATAAAAATGGGGAAAATTATTAATAACTTAGGGCACAAACATTTTAAGGTGCCTAGGGGGCCCGGGACTTGTCCGAGAAATTTTTTTGTCGTTCATATAGTAGCTGGAAGTCCAAAAAAGTTATCATTAAAAAAAAAAAAAAACTAGTGGAATGGTCGATTTTTAAGGGAGCTATATTAGAGGTCCCAAAAATGGCCAAATGATAGTTTTGAGTAAGGCCTTAAGAGGAAAACATCTTAAAAGTCCCTAGTACGTAGCGCTTTAGATCTTCAATCAGTCGAAATTAAGCATAGGGTATAAATTAATCATTAGAATAAAATTTGAAAGAAATGCTAAAAAAGGGACCTAGTGCCACAGTAAAAATATCAAGGTGTTGGCCCGGGGAAAGGAGTCGAAGACTCAACTTAAAAGTTACGCATTGAGAGGGTGAAAAATGCATGGCGCACAAAAGGTTCAAGTCAACACCGCATCGGGCCCCAGGGGGCCAGGGTCCTAACTGAAATGTAGAAATGGGCGGGGAATTTAATGGAGAAAGGCCCTCAAAAAGAAGGGAGATCAGATGAAAATGGGGCAAGTTATTAACAATTTAGATGCAAAAACCTTAAAAGGGCCCTAGGGGCCCTGGGTCTTAAAATATTAAAAATCTGAGCGTCAGATCTTTAGGACCTGCCTTGGACTATCCACACCCAAATTTTCAGACTTCTACGTGCGGTAGATTTCGCTTATCATCGCGCACACGTACACAGAGCTCAGACAGACAAACACTTTCCTTTTATTAGTATAGATGAAATAAATAAAAAAACTTATAAAACCAAAATACTACTTAATGAAATTGCATTCATGCAGCAATCAGTTCAATCACAAACACAAAAAGTATTTTATGTTTACATCTCTCAATACTTTTTTTTACTTCCTAATTCTTTCAAGGGTTGTACCCTGTGTACACATATGTCAACTAATAATTTTTGTAAAAAAAATTCTAGCATTTGTATTCGTCATTTTTTCATGATTTGGGTGATTTTATCCTAAATCCTTCGACCATTTTTTCGGTTATCTAAAGCAATATTTATTCTATCTCTAATTTAAATAAGAAATGACTTGCTCTTATTCATTAAACTGTCATGTTCACAATAACGAAATTCCCCAAAAATCACTTATAAAAAAATTCCTCCGAAATCGCCTTTAAAATGGTAGTTATAATTCTGTATATCTAAAAAACAAATTATCATTAAATAATTTTACTAAATTATCCTTATTTTTATCATAATAGCCTTCAAAGACATTTTCGCTGCGACGAATTGACGTCGCGAGGAATTGATACCACGACGAATTGAGCCCGCGACGAATTGACGCTGCGACGAATTGTTCCGCGATGAATTGTGCGTTTTCGCTGCGACGAATTGAGCCGCGACGAATTGAGCTCGCGACGAATTGACGCTGCGACGAGTTGTCGCCGCGATGAATTGACGCTGCGACGAATTGTCGCCGCGATGAATTGACGCTGCGACGAATAAACGCTGCGACGAATTGTGCGCGATGAATTGTTCCGCGATGAATTGTGCGAGATGAATTGACGCGACACCGGGTAAAACTACTTTAATTTTAGCCTTTCAAGATATTTCCCTTCTTTTATTTTATATAAAAGTGGTATACAAAAACCTTTAATATATTTGGTGTAAAAATTTAAAATATAACAGATGCTGCATTTAATAAATAAAATTTTTTACCGTTAATAATTATTTACGAATGAAAAAATCTGTTATTTATACAAACTTTCTTTACCTGTTGTTATAAAAATTGAAAGAAATTTTTATTTTGAAAACAGTATTTAAATCTAAAATTGGAGTGACAGAAGTTATAAAGAAAAATACACGTTTACTACAAAACTTGACGATATTTAGATTCTAAAAATGTGATAAACAAAATCAAATTGGCAACAATTTTTTCTGTAGCAAACGTTTTCTGGAATATAAATTAATAATTCTTTCTGTTGCACGCACTTCTTATTATTTATTCTATTAAATGGAAATTTAATATCATAGGTTACATTTTTCGAGCATAGATTCCGTGGAGTTAAAAAATAATTATTTTAATTAATTAGAACAAATTTATTAAACTATAAAGAATGTTAATTATATTAAAACAGATTAAGATGATATTATCTATAGTGTTAAAAATTATAGTCTATTTAAATTGTGCCTATAAGCATTTAGACAGTTTAATTCTTCAGTTTAAAACAGCTGAAATGGATCTAATTAAGAAAAAAGAATTATAAAATTGAAGAGAAAAATCTTTTAAATTATTAGTTATGGTTTGATAGATGTGGATATTTTTCTCCCGCAAGATGGTGATTAATAACACACAACTATAGTTTCGAGTGTAATTAATTAGCAGCTCTCATCATAAGTGATGATAAGCCAATCTCATCATAAGCCAATAAGAATAAAACACCTTCGGAAGGTGTGAAAGCAGAAGGTGTTTACTCTTTATTATTGCTCACCTGATGTTGAGAGCTGCTAATTAATTGCTCTCGAAACTATAGTCATGTGTTATTAATCACCAACTAGAAGAAAAAGAAGATATACAATACACCTATCTAATTGTCATCTTCCGTTATTTTATTCACCATCTAGAAGAAAAAGAAGATCTATCTAATTCTCATCTTCAGTTATTTTATTCACTAAATAGTTACGATTTTTTACAAAATTACTGAAAAAAAGTTATTGCCTCGTATATATAATGCAAAAAAAAAAATTGTAAAGTTGTTGACATTAAAAGCTCAAATATAATTAGTTTCACCCGTTTTCGAAATTTCTCAATTTTCTAATTCAAACCTTTGTTGAATTGTTTTAAAATGTTCGTTTCTTAATTCACTGGAGAATAAACATTGTATATATTTAAAGTTATGAAAGATATTTGATGCATCGAAATTTCACGTACAATTTCACGTACGAAATTTCACGTACAATTTCACGTACGAAATTTCACGTACACAAGAAAAATTGTTAAATTGCCTGTAAACATTTAAAATTACCCAATGACACTTTAATGAAAGCATAATGACTTTTAAGCAGGAACAAACTTTCGTTAAAAAATTCGTTTCCACTTCATTCTGGAGCATTTAGCAGACTGCGTCGTTACTGTGAGGTTGATAAAGAGAGCGGTATATTTTCGGAAGAGCACTTAAGTAAATTAAAATATTAATGTTCGATACAATTTCGACGGTTTGTTATTCTATTTTTTTTTCGTTAATAAATGGAAACATTGTCTCGGGAACATTCTGCTTTATAGTATCATGAATCATTTTATTATGAAGGCACTTACGATTTTGAAACAAATAGATTACATGCAGAACCTTTTATTAAATATCAATATATTTTTTCATTATTTGCTTTAAACTTTTAAAGACTAAATAAAAGGGATGAAGTTGCTTGTGTAGAGATGGAAGACACTGTACAATTTTAAATGTTGTTTTTGGTATACATATATATCTATTTTTCTGTTTTTGAACCTAAGTGCTGTTTCAATCGTTCGTTTAAGAAAATAATGAGTTGCATACTTGTGAAGGTGACCTTCTGGAAATAATGTGCTGTTGTTGGCTATGTCTAAATAATACATACCAGCACGTAAAACCAGCACTGTGTAGTATCCTCTCGCTGGAAAATCGGGAGATGGGAGAGAGGTACCGATCCGGGAGAGTCGAACCCTCTACCGGTAAGGATAAAAATTGTGTGTATATCTGAGAAATTCAATCTCTTTTGAGATTCTGGCACACCCGCTACCAGGAATGTGCCATTTCACTTCCCTGCCAAAACAACAACAACAAGTTGTATAATAAGCATTACTTGCAATCGCTCTTTTTACTTTCTTCTATCTTTGCAAGAAGAAAGTATTGGATTCATGAAAATTTTCGACTTCCGGTTTTCGACGGATTTATACGTTTTAGAAGGTCCTGAACACGATTTGACTACTTTTAGAAAATGTCTGTCTGTGACTCTGTCTGTCTGTCTGTCTGTCTGTCTGTCCGTCTGTCTGTCTGTCTGTCTGTCTGTCTGTATGTGACAAAAATTTTGTGGGCGCTCTATCTCAAGAACTAATGCTCGGAATTTAATAAAACTTTAGATTCAGTTAGTCCCTAATATAAATTGGTGCTGATTAGTTTTTGGTAAAAATCGCCCGGCAGGTGGCGCTGCTAAGCAGCATTATTTGCGATTTCCGCAATAGCTCTATCTCAAGAACTAATGCCCGGAATTTAATAAAACTTTAGATTCAGTTAGTCCCTGATATAAATTGGTGCTGATTAGGTTTTGGTAAAAATCGCCCGGCAGGTGGCGCTGCTAAGCAGCATTTTTCGCGATTTCCGCAATAGCTCTATCTGAAGAAGTAATGCTCGGAATTTAATAAAACTTTAGATTCAGTTAGTCCCTGATATAAATTGGTGCTGGTTAGTTTTTGGTAAAAATCGCCCGGCAAGTGGCGCTGCTATGCAGCATTTTTCGTGATTTCCGCAAGAGCTCTATCTCAAGAACTAATGCTCGGAATTAAATAAAACTTTATATTCAGTTAGTCTCTGATATAAATGGGTGCTGATTAGTTTTTGGTAAAAATCACCCAGCAGGTGGCGCTGCTATGCAGCATTTTGAAGGATTTACACGATTTTAGCGATAGTCATATCTCAAGAAATATTGCACGGAATTTAATAAAACTTGAGCTTCAGTCAGACATTGATATAAATTGGTGCTGATTCTTTTTAGTGTATGCGAAACCTGTGTGAGATAGAAGAAAGTTTTGGGATTGACGCATCCGACTAGTTTATGTATATTTTTAAGCAATAAGAAGAACAAAATGTATAAATGTACGTGCGAGTATATACAAAAAAAACCTAAAAGTTTTTAATTGCTATAGTTGATTTTTTTCTACGCACTATAGCGTATTATATCAAATGATTTTTAGATTTTTAGATTTTTTTTTTTTTTTTTTTTTTTAAAGGATATGAAATAGAAGCATTGTGATGTTTCTCAAAAAATATTTACCTTTTTATTTTCTTGAAGCACTGATATGCAAGCACGCATGTAGAAATCTCTAAATATACAAATGTAGTGTTTTATGTTGCGCTTGGATAGTAGAATGTTTAAAAGTTCATAGTAAATAATGTGCATTGATACGGATTTAACTTACAATTCTTCAATTATTATTTCTGTATTCTTTTCACTTATTCCTAATAATTAATATAGCTTTTCTGTAATAGTGTGAGCTAGTAACGTTAGAAAATGTTACGCAGTCAGTGAACGTTGCACAATTTTTTCTTCCTTAAAATCTTTATTTTTACACATATATTGAACGGTACACAAATGGAGGACGAAAATTCACTCTAATTTATACGCAAAGCGTAATATGATTTTATTTTTATATGACTATTCCATAATTAAGTAATGTTTTTTCCAAATGTTCACCGCTTTATTTTGACTGCTCAATTTATTTCCATGAGTTTTCGTCAAAGTAAAATGTTTCCTAACAAATAAACAATGGATAATTTTTTTCATGTTATTTTACGTATTTCCACTTTCCATTTACCGAGAATATTTTGCATATTTATTATTTTATAACGAGATTAAAAAGAAAATGAAATATCATTTATCTTGCTGTTACAATGCGAATTGTTGAAATACAGCAACTCAATTTTGAGTGATTGAAAGCTTGAAGCATTCTGCTCTGAAACACAGAAGGCTTTAATTTAAGTATGCCGAAAATTTTATAAATATGTAGTTGATTAGTATAGTTGATATATAGTATAGTAGTATAAGTAGTATAGTTAATTTTAAATAGTTCAATTTATAAATAATGCATTGTAAAAAATGACAAATATTTCTTAATCTAGGAAAATATAATAAAATACAAGAACCTCTTCCGAGTTAATCACCATTCTGAAAAGCGTTCTTTATCTTTAAAAACATAAAAAATAAAAACAATGTATTTTCGAGATTCAAAGAAGTATTTATAAAAATAAAGTTTCTTTTGCTGTCAATGATTTTTGGAAATGTTTCCGAGTAGTTTTTACAGTGTATTAATCAATTTTCTCAACCGGGAACATAGATTTTTCGGATGCTATCAATTCTCAAGTAAACATTTTCATGTTCAACAAACATATTTTATAGACAAACTTGGTAAACTAACAGCATTAACATTAAAATTAATATTATTTTGTTATCCTTGCATGTACAAATTCAATTACGAAGCTTAAAATGTTTAATTGAGAATTGATAGCATTCTTAAAATCAATATTCCGGTTTGAGAAAACTGATTAATACATTATAAAAAATAACTCAGAAACGTTTCCGAAATTTAGTGGCAGCAAAAGAAACTTTGCTTTTATAAATGCCTCTCTAAATCTCGAAAATATATATGTTTCTGAGATTTCTAAAGATAAAGAACCCTTTTCAAAATCGCGGGTAATTCGGAAGTGGTTATTGCATATTTTCGTTCGTGATTACATTATATTTTCGTAGATTAAAAAATATTTGCCTTTTTTTACAGTTTGAAAGGGATGAATGGTGGGCGATTATGCAACAGACTTTCTACTAGTAGTATATATGCTGGCTCTTAAATTTTAAAATGTTGTTTATTATTCGTTATTTTCATTACAGCTATGGTCATGGTGCCATGCGTATTCCAGTTAGTTACATTACCTATGTGTCCTGAATCTCCAAAATTCATTCTGATTAATCAAGG
The DNA here is from genome assembly GCA_963931845.1 of Maratus michaelseni. NCBI lineage: Eukaryota > Metazoa > Arthropoda > Arachnida > Araneae > Salticidae > Maratus > Maratus michaelseni. The sequence continues at coordinate 436,688,739 of OZ007586.1, read as the reverse complement.
AAGGGATGTTTCTGCACAAAAAGGTATTTAATATTTTTGAAATATTTCTTACATATCTAAAAAAATTCACTTCATATTTATTTTACTGTTTTAACGTTAACTTTCTTCATCAGTGATATTTCAAATTCCCCTCGCTAATGTTAAACCTATAAGTGTGTGATGCATTCGTATTTTTAAAATATCTCCTTAGAAAATTAATATTTTTAATTTCTTTTTTCTGTGTACTATTCATAAAGGATTTCTCTTTCTTTCTTAGTTGTCAAAATATTTCTAAAATATATACTAAATTTATAATTTTAGTTTATATTTCTTAGCGAAACTGAGTAATATTTTAACACTTCACATAAAATTAAGTAGGGGAAGTGTGCCTAATATCGCACCCATTTTGAATTTTTGATCTAATTCGGCTTGACTGCACAGCAAATTGAAATTAATTGACGGTATGGATTCATAAAACATTCTAATAAAATATTTTTTGCTTATAATAGTTTCCAATAAAAGAAGCATTTTTTCCTCAACTTTCAAAAAGAGTTCCTAATATCGTACGGGGGGTGCGATATTAGGAAGACAATAAAATTCACTCTTTTCAACATTTTTTGTAAGAAATATGAGTTATAACGTTACTAAAGGAGAAAACTTTTGCCCGGCCAAGAAATTAATTGTCTATAGGAACTTCATAAAGTTTTGAAGCTCGTCCCAAATCCATCTCCTTAGACCGTACTGCCTGAATTGCTTTATTCAAATTCTCGTCTTTCCACAGCTTCCTTTTTTATGGCTTCATCTGAAAAAAAAAAATCAATGATACACAAAATTAATCCTAATATCGCACAGTGCGGTATTTGGAATATTTAGTGGGTGCAATATTAGGAACATATAAACAAAAATATAAGTCGCCGCCATTTGCAACTTCAAGGAAATAATAAGTCAATCAAAACATAAAAAATCGAAAATTGGATCAATAACAAAATTTCCATAATAATTCAAAACTTTTATTACTTACCTTTGTATATTTATAATTTTCTGAAGGTAACGTTAAAAAAATATTTAAATTAAAAAACAATAAAATCTTCACTACTTGGAACAGCACACTAGACTAAAATTACTAATGATCAGTTTAGACAACGACCACAAGAATGCAACAGGTATTTCACTTAGAAATCATGAGATGCGATATTACGAATTGTGCGATATTAGGCACACTTCACCTATATATTATAGAAATATTTTGACAACTAAAAAATAAGAAGACATCCTTCAAGTAGAATACACAGAAAAAAAAGAGTTAAAAATATTAATTTCCCAGGGAGGTATTTTATAAATACGAATCACACGGCCATTAGGTTTAACATTAGCGACGGGAATTTGAAATATCACTAATGAAGAGCCTCAAGATAGCCCAGGACACAAAGTTTTACTTTTTGTTAACACTTTCCAGCATAGTTGAAAAGTGTTTATGAATTCGATTTGTCTGTCTATCTGGCAGCCTGGTCATGCTTTAACTCTCGTAAATGTACTCAGAATGCCGTGTAATTTTTATATGTTATTCAGGTTTACGTATTATAAAATGTTCGGTATTGAAAATAAAGTATCTAGCATTTATAGTTCGTTTACAGGTACAGACAATAGAATTCTGTTACATTACGATCTATTGGGAAAAATCGTTCGCAGTGCATTTTATAGATGTTACAATAATTCAAACCTAATTATATTGATATGCATTACTGGAGTTGACTAGATCATGCTTTCTCGGGAGTATAGAATAAGTAGCATTTATAGTTCGTTTACAGGGATGCACGAAGGAATTCCATTACATTATGTCTATGAAAAAAAATCGGCTGAGGTGCATTTTAAGATGTTATGATAATTCAAACATTTAAATGAATGGATTTCATTCATAATGAAATTTAAAAATATCACATGTGCACTACAACATGTTTTCTATAGAGTATGGAGTGCCTAGCATTTATCGTTCATTTACAGAGACGCACAAAATAATTCGGTTACAGGACTGACTATGATCCATAATTGCTGAAAGCGCGTCTCCCATTGACTTATGCATTTCTAAACTTATCTAATTTTCAGTGTATTTCGTGGGTATGTATAAATTCTATAGATCATACTGGGCTGCATGACAGAATTCGTATACATTACTGCGTGTGGATAGCAATTGCTAAAAATGGATTACAGATTGTGTGTTTTTTGTAATTGCTTATTTAGATATTTCATTTTATTGTATGAAAAAATGAAATGTCTTAATAATATTCTCGTATTGTTGGAAAATGTTCGATATTTTATGCATAATGAATGATTTTTCGGTCTTATTTATTTATAAATAGTATTTGCTGATTTTTTACTTTGAAATGCATCTTTGTATATGTATTCCTTTTCAAATGTAAATTCTTTAAAAAATTAAAAATGGATCTTTTTAATATATATATATATATGTATATATATGTTACGGTCAATATGATTAATCCGGTCATTATTAATAATGACCGGATTAATCATATTGACCGTAACACACACGCTCACACACACACACACACACACACACACACACACACATACATATATATATATATATATATATAATTTTAGCCATATTTAAAATTTGATATATTTTCTGAAAGTAAAACACTTTTTGCAGATTTTTTTTTTTTCATTTTTGAGCACATAAGAATAAATAATAATTTATCTGCAGGATTTACAAACATATTTATTTTTTTTAATGTAATAATCTTTATAAAAAAATGATCTGTTTTATGAGTATTTTTTATTACGATAATCATATTTTCAAAAATTTTCCTTAAAACAAAACATTCCGAATACAATACAAAGAATACACGACTAAAAAAGCATTGTGCGAAATTTCATAGCTTCATCATTCATAGAAATTTAGATTTGGCAATTTAAATATGGCAAATTCTGAAAAAATACATTCTGAGATAAACCTGAAAGGAAGCACGGTAATTACAAACAGTACAACATTAAAAGAGTTATATAGTTTGTAAATACTGTCAAGTATCTATACGAATATTTATTGTTGCAATTATCGCCTATACATTCTGTCTTTTCTTTTAAAAAAGCACAGAGTTATTAGTTCTATTATTATTTTCTTTTTCTTCTTCTATGTCTGATAAATAGAGGTATGACCTAAAACGTTGAAATACGTATCGTATATAATGATTATTAATAAAAAAAAAAACAGTAATTTATCCCCTCAAACCTCCAAGTATGTAACCGGATAATTTCCCAGTTAAACACTTATAATTATCACCTTACGTCACAGGTATTCTAGTTATTAATTAAATAAAACAGAAAACAATTACGGGATCTAAACTCACCTTTCTCGTATAATGTGTCCAGACAAAAGAAATCGTTATCTCGAAAGAAATTATTCAAACGTGCGATTATGATAATTATAATGCCCTTAACTGGGAAATTATCCGGTTACATAATTGGAGGTTCGAGGGAGTGATTTTTTTTTAATTCCAAAATTCCAGATCATACACCTATATTTACCAGAGATAGAAGAAGAAAATAAAAACAGAACTAGTAATTCTGTGCTTTTACAAAAGAAAAGACAGAATGTACAGGTGATAACTGCATCAATAATTATTTGTATAGATGCTCAAATAAATGATGCAAGTTATTGATATACCTGTTGTTATGAAAGATGTGATTTTACTTTGATGATACATTTGATAAAAACATCTTCTTTATAACAAAAATTATTTTTATTATATTTTTATCCTTCTTAAAAGATCTGGCTGTGAAAAGGTATATTATCATGTAAATGGTTCAAGTCAGTAATAAAGCGTGATCAAACGAGTAGTAATCTTCGCTTTCTTAATGACAGAAATTTTGCGATTAATTAAGGCGAAGAATACTATTTCGAAATAGTAGCGACAATTAGCTTTGCCACCCCTTTTCTATGTATTTCGTGGGACACATACGAAACCAAGCTTTATACATTCAAGTATACAGTTTTAATTTATTGTTTAAGGTATCTGTATGACTTCTGAATTTTTTTTTTAATTTTGTAAATTTTAAGTTTAAAATTGCTAATTATTATTAAAAATGTCATAAAAATGTGACATGAACATACAAATAAGTAATATAAATTTAACTATTTTTAAGTAGTTTAAAATTAACCGAAAAGTTGCTATTTTCTTAAAATTATTTAAATTTAAAACTATTCAATATAAATACATTTTATGAATTCCGTAATAAATGTAATAATTTTATACAGAAACTAGATTATTTTTACAACAATAACATGAATATTTTAAAAGTTATAGGTATAATAAGACAAGCGACGCTGAAAATTACTGAAAAAGGTTAATAATTCATAAATTAAAATTGTGTAACTCATAAACTCTTCCATAAATCAGCATTAGAATAGCCTACTTCCTTTGCATGCATGTTTAAAACATAATTTAAAAATTTTCATAGTAATTCAACGATTTTATTTTTGAGTTATGACAATTTTTTCAACACTTCCAATGCTACTTATGGTTTCAAAACTTATGTGTGAGCAATCTTTAAATAGCTGTAACTTTTTTTTTTCTAAATAAGATAAACACAAAATTTCAACGAAAATCGAAAGAAAAATATTGAAATTTTATATTAATTTAAAAAACAGAAAATTTAAATTTGATCGAGATTGACGTTTTAAAAGCATACAGATACCTTAATTCCAACATTCTTCAAAAATAAATGAATGGGGCAGCTATGGATGGAGGCAAAATATTATAATCTAGGTTATGAATAACGTGTTCTTTGTGATGATTTTTTACTCAGCGTGCAAATGAAGTTATTTCAATATATTTAAAATAGAATGTGCATGGTGACAAAAAAAAAAAAAAAAAAAATTAAAAAAAATGTATAATATGGTGCATGTCATTATGGCATTATGATCCCTTAATTATTGTGTCACTACAATTAGCAGGCTACGATTCCAATTGCTGTAATTACTGTTCAAGCAACAGTCTATTTTAGATGATACTATATTTTAATTCTCTGATGTAGTCTCATGAAAAATATGCTATATACCAGGCATGTCCAACCTTTCAGTAAGCAAGGGCACACCTCTGCTCTTCGCAAACAATGAAGGACGCCTTTATACATATGAAACAAACATGCGAAAATGTTATCTCACAGTATTAGTAGCGATACACACAAGTATTATAGGATGCAAATGCATCTCACAGTGGTAAACATAAGATCCCTATGAGTCAGGAGCTCCATGTAATATCAATTAAAAAAAGAAAAAACAACGTAAATCGTTGTAAATATAAATAAAAGCTTTGTCTGCAAGGGGCCTATCTCAAAACTTTTATAGGGGAACGTAGCAGAAACTTTAATCTCGCCTATAATAATAAAACACACACACACACATGGGAATAAGAAATATTGTTAACATCTTTTTAGAGAGTATCATCTTTTTAGAGAGTATACTCATTTTCTTATTTTGGAGAAGTGAATTTAGATTTATAAAAAGTACAAAAACACATACAAGCATGATGGTAACCAATTCATGGGTGGTTCAAGAGAGATAGCTCGGAGCAGAAAGAATTCATATGACACGATTTCACTGATTTTTCTAAACAAAATGAGAAAAATTATTGAAAATTTCATAGGCCTGTAATAGAAAATAGCAAATGGGCCAGTGAAACAAAGGAAAAAAAACTCAACTTTCACAGAGGAAAGGGAGGTGAGTGGGGGAGAAACACTTATTATTCAAAATTTTACTTCTCAACATATTAAAAAGTTACTGCCAACTATTGCAAATATCAACCATTATAATTACACTATACAAAATTTCATAAGGAATAATTACAAACTGTGAAAATAAGCATGATTATATTTTTAAGTATATTTTTGGTTTTTAATGCGTGAAAAGCACTTTCAGAGGTTTTAAAAACATCTCTGATGTAAATACTAATATTTTAAAGAAAGAACATTTTAAAATGGAATTTTATTCTTAAAAAAAGGCTAGTAACAAAAAACCTTCAAAAGGACACCGACAAAACTTTCAAAGGGCGCCATGGCGCCAGCGGGCGCCGCGTGTGCCCTGCTATATACGATACAACGACCATTTTCAATTAAAATGATAACATTTTACGATTGTATTTATAAATATTCTTTACTTGTTTTTTTTCTTCTAACTTTTCTATTTATATGTAAAATTCCTTTTCAAATGTAAATTTATAAAAATAATGTAAAATTTAGGTTTTAAAAATTAAAATTTTGAAATTTTAGCCATGTTTGAAATTTTATGTATCTTCTGAAAAAATATCATTATGTATGCTTTTCTCACTTTTGAATACAGAAGATAATAAATATTAATTTATTATCGAGATTTACAATAATATTTTTTGAAATGATAGTTTTTTAAAATAAAGAACGTCTATTTTGTGTGGCTATTTTTTACTATGAATATCATACATTCAAACTTATCTCTAAAAACAAAAAAATTCGAAAGCAACTTAAAATAATATGTAGCTGATAAACATTGCACAAAGTTTTATAACTTTATATTTGATACAAATTTAGATATATCTGTTTAAATATGACAAATCTTGAAAAAATATACTCTGAGATAACTGCATTTAAATATTAAAATAAGGTTCTTCAACCACATACGCAGTACAACATAAAAACATCATATCATTTTATCCAATTATCGTATTTACATGTAGTTTACGTCATTTTATTCTAAAAATTCTAGCATATATTTTAAGCCATAAGTGTAAAAATTTTATTATTATTTTTTTTTAGATTTTTTCAGACCATCTTAATAAATGTATTATTTAATATTCACATTAATTATTATTATTGATATAGTTCGATATCTACATTAATTGTGTTAAACTAAAAATGTGTTCGATATAATTTTTATTCTTCCAAAATTGATTATTTTTTCCTTAGCTTTAAAACTGCTAAATTTATACAAAGTTAGACAAGGATTATTTGTTTTCTTTTTTTAAGTTAGTTTTGGGAGTTAAAATTTATTTATTTTTTAACAATAAAAGCAACATGATATAACAGAGTTCTGGATTTTTTCGTTACTTTTTAAATTTAAATAACTTGCACATCAATCGTCATTGGTAAAATTAGACAAACGACACAAGAAAATCCAGTGCCCTTTAACACATTTCAACATAGTTGAAAATTGTTTTTTACTTCGGTTGATCCGTCTGTCTGTCTGTCCGCACTCTAAATTTCATAAATACGCACGAATTGCCACGAAATAGATATATGTTATTGAGGTTTACTGTGTCATGGTTCCTACTCAAAATAGTATTTAGTATTTATAGTTAGTTTATAGAGATATTCAAAAGAATTCTGATACATTATGGTCTGTAGGTAATAATTTGATCGGTACTATTACATGTTTCCTATAGAAAATGGCTTGAGTAGCATTTATTTTTAATTTACAGGGGCACACAAAAGAATTCGATAGTGTTACTGTCTATAAGCAGTAATTATTTGAAGTGCGGTTTAACGAAGCTATATACTATTTTTAATGTAATAAAATTGATGTAAATTTTTGAGGTGGGCGATCCCATTTTTTCTATAGAAAATAATGCATTGAACAGAAAATGAACAGTAATGTTCTTCTACAGAACAGCACAAAAGAATTAAGATACAGAATTTCTGGAATTGCGTTTTCAGTTGTGTTATGCATTTACGGGAATAACTGAATTAATTATACAGTTCGGCGTCTGTAGAATATAAATAAATTCATATACAGGCTTGTACAAAGTAATTCAAATGCATTGCCCTCTAGGGGAGAGAAATGTTAAAAGTGCGTTTTCACTTGCGTAACGAGTTTTAGATGAGCTAAATTTTAGTATTTTATGTGATGTGTTCATAATTTAAATAAATTCATACACAGGGCTGCATAAAATAATTTGGATACATTGAAGTCTGTGAATGGTATTTGTCGAAAATGCGTATTTAGTTCTGTTACACTGTAAAAAAAAAGGGTTGATCTACTACACTGTTAAAAATTTGCAGCAAACTGTCCAGTCATTTGGCCTTTTTTATAGAAAATGGTTACATAACCACAATTTAACTCTAATCGGACCATATTATTGCCCATATTATGGTCAGAATAGAGTTAAATAACGGTTATGTGAACATTTTCTATAAAAACGGTCAAATGACTGGACAATTTGCTGCAAATTTTTAACAGTGTAAAAAAATTTTAGTTTTTTTCGTTGATCTTTGCAATTACTAAAAATTTTTTTGTATTCTTACTCAGTTACAAAAAAATCCGTAAGAATTACAAGAAAACAGCTAGCAAGGATTCCGGTTTTTAATACCGATTACTAAAAAATTCTGTGGAATACAAATATACTAAAAAATTTTTAATAACCTTAGGATTTTTTTTTTACAGTGTATGCGTTTTCCAGCAGAATTAAATGTTAGTATATTTTGTGGTATGTATAAAAATCGTTAGATAATATACAGAGCTGCACAAATAAATCCGATATATTATCGTCTATCATCGAGAATAGCTAAAAGTGGATTTTAAACTTTGTTATGCGTTTTCTAAATTGTTTATTTAGATATAGCCTTTCACCGTATGAAAAGATAAAGTTTCGCGACAACATTCTGGTAGGGCTGGAAAGTGGGCGTAATCTATAGGACCTTCCCCTTTGGCGAAAATTTAGTGAAAATGAAAAAATTAACCGGCAAAATTGAAAACATTTTCATGCGTTTGTCTGAAAAATGATACAAATCGTGCATGGATATCGTGCATTTTTTCTAACCCATCGTATTGATTATTTCGGTAGAACATGGCGATTAATTTCTGTCTAATATAATACCATAATAATTTAAACACCAGTTTTACATATGCGTAATTTCGTTGCGTACGCTGGTTTAAATAGTCATTTTAAGATTCGTTATCTTCATACATCAGTTTAAATTAAAGTGAATAAACTTTCGTTTTTCAATAGATTCATGACATATCACGAAATAGCTTTCATATATAGATGCATAACATTTTCAACTACTTTCATTGAGATCTGTATTTTATATACCTATGAAAATAATACATATTTAGTATAGCCTTTCATTAAAAATTTAAGCTTTGGTTTCTAAGATGTTTAAAATATAAATTTTACCAATGCTTCCCCTTTATTGTACATTTATAGCTAAACAAAACTAGTCGTTGGGGGCCACCGTAATACTTACCCATAATGGATATGCATAATGTAAAATATTAAAATAAAAATGTGTAAACTACTTATAAAATGCATTGCAATTCAAATAAAATCGTGGCTTGATGACGTCACAAACTTTAAAGGCTCGATTACTGAATTGCTTGAAAGAAACATCCTTATAACTCCAAAAATAATAATCCTATTAACTAGCAGTTTATTGCATCTGATTAAGCGTCAAATTTCCAATTAAAATATATCTTTGAAGTGAAATTTGGATGAAATACAGGGTCATGAAAAATCGAAGAGTGTGGTAAATAGGATTCCAAATATCTCGGCAACTCATTATCCGATCGACTTCATGCTGTATGCAAAATTTATGTTTTTTATTGTCTTTTATATTCATTTCTTAAAATAACCAATTTCGAAAATTTTTATATACCTTTTATCAGAACGAATATTTCGAGAGTCCGAAAAAAATAGTTCCGGTTAATCGAGGTTATTGAAATGAAATAGGCTTCTTCCCATTATTACATACTAAGTACATACCAAAGTGCAAGTCTCTATCTCAAATTTTTCGGGAGATAGAGCGTTTACAGGCACACAGACACACAGACACACATACACACACAGACGGACGGCAAATTTTTTTTTTCTAAAAATATGTTTTTCAGAATCTCCAGTGTCTGAAACGTGTAAATCCGTCAAAAAAAATTTTTCGATTTTCAAAACGATTACAAGACTTACCCTATACTACGTATGGTGGGTAAGTAATAACAAACTTAATCTTAGATCAGTTTTTTGTATCTAATTACAACACTTGAATGCTTTATGCATGCAATAATGCAAATATTTCATTATTTTAACTCAACGTAAACAGCTGTAGATAACAGAACAATCTTAAGATAATTATTGTTTACAATTTAAAAAAATAAATAACTCAAAATATTTGACTAGTTTTGAATACGCTTCGTATGCAATGCATACGCATTAGAAATACATTTATATGTCCCAGTGTTTTAAAGCATAGTATTTCCCCTTTTCCTTTTACAGATTGTTGACAGCACTCTGTTATTTAATTTAATGAATCGCATGAGTATTATATTTCAATTCACCTGGAGCGAGAAAATCTAAACTTCACTACGGATGAAGCTGAAACCAATTAAATATTTATAAGTAAATGAATTAAAAGGAGTTGACTGCATCAAATGTCAACAATGAAGAAAAAATGCAACATTCATTCACAAGATGCTCATGATAGTGAATGATCGCGTTCTAAATATTTTTTTTTTATTTATGAACTTTCCATTCAGAGTAAAATAGTTGTAAAAATTTATAAATCTTAAAATATTCTAATAAATTCAGAGATTAATTAATAAACAGCCTTTTTCTTAAATGATAAAGCAAAAAGAGATATACATTTTCACTTTAACTATCGCGGTTACAGACTTGACAAAAGCAAAAACAATAACTCCATAAAATATATAATCCTTTTTCTACAAATTTTAATATGTGATATAAATACATGTTTTTTCACAAACTTGTTAACTTATTAATGAAATTTACATTAGCAAATATTTGCAACTTTTTGCTGCATTACAAAATATCAAAAAGTTTTAATTTTACTGCATTAGTTACAAAAACTAAAGTCAAATTAACATACAATATCTCAAGCCCGACATCGAATATGCTGTCGAATACTTGAATTATCATGGTCCTCTATTAAAAAGTGGCGAAGTGATAATTTGAAATGCTTATAATATTATGCATCGATTAGTGTATTATGCTACCTTTAATCGATCCTTTTCACATCATAAAGCGTACAGATATGTTGATTGTCTTATTATGGAGACATATTAATTTATATGAACGTGTTCTTATAATTAAATCAATCAATGCATTTGACAGCTTAAGAGCCTATAAACACTTATAAGCTAATGTTGAACATATGGAAGCGTTCTTTTCAATTTCTCGTTTTAATTTTAATTTTTTTTTTTTTTCATGGAATCGATTAGGTTGATCTCTAAACGGGCCTTTTTTTTTTTTTTTTTCTCATTCTGGTTCAGTTTTTTTTTTTTTTAATGAAGATACTTTCACTTCCGGAACCGGTTGTAAAATATAAAGTGACTTCATAAAAAATAATATCTGCAACCAAAATTGAAAAAGTAACAAGAGCAAAAAATCATACGTCCATCATAGATTAAGTAACACTTGCCAACACTTCGAAAATAATTTTACAAATCTTTACAGTTTAATAAGGTGAAAGATGACATCTAAATAAACAATTTGGAAAACGCATAACATATTTAAAACCCAATTTCAGGAATATTCGGAAAAATATCCGAATTATTTTGCGCAGCCCTGTGTATGATCTACAGATTTGTCTATATACTACAGAGAATGCTAAATTTTAGTTCAGTTAGGAAACGGGTAGCGGTGTAGCACAGTTTAAAATTCTGGAATTTTAAACTGTGGAATTCTTCTGAATTTTCAGTCAATAAACGGAAATGTACTCGAAAACTTTTGTGCTGCCCTGTATAGGGTCTATAGAATTTATACGCACCAAGTAATAGACAAAAAATGAGTTAAATTTAAAAACGCGTTCAGCAACCGAAAACGCACTTCCAGCAATTATTGTTAACAGACGGTACCGAATTCTTTTGTGTGTCCCTGTAAATGAACGATGAATGCTATACACGCAATATTCTATATTAAGCCTCTTGTAATGGTCCTTAGTGATATATATCAATTTCAATATGTTGGAAATGGTGAAACATTATTAAAATAAACCGCATATGATTATTCTCCATAGACCGTAATTTAACGGAATTCTTTTGAGTGTCCCTGTACAGGAACTATAAGTGCTATGCACATCATATGCTATTGCAAGCCATCTCGTAGTGCACCTAAGTGATATATATATCAATTTTTATATGGCTGAAATTGTGTAACATCATTAAAATAAACCGCAAATGATTTTTCCCCATAGACCATAACGTAATGGAATTATTTTGAGTGTGCCTTTAAACAAAAAAAAAAACTATAAGTGCTACACATGTCATTGTCAATACTGAAGTTGCCATAGTAAACCTCAATGACATATATCAATCGCATGAAATTCCGAATATATATTTACGGGAGTTAGAGCACGGACCGACAGACAGACAAACCAAATTCATAAATACTTTTAAACTATGTTGGAAGTGTTAAAAAAGTGCCTGTTTAGAGATTGACCTCAGCTATTATATGCAAAAAAAAAAATATTTAAAAATATTGAACTGCAAATGAGAAATTTGAAAAGAACGCTCCTATAGGTTTAACATTAGCTTGCGAGTGTTTTCGCTTGACTAGTATAGGCTCTTAATAGCAAAAACTGAGAGGTGAATTATCAGTTACAGACAAATATATAGAATAAAAGCTTAAAATAATCAATTACAAAGAAATATAAGTAATGTTAGTCATCAAGAAATATAAATCAGTTTTATGGGAATATTTATTTTCTATTTTTAAGCAGAACAGCGCTTATTTTTTTAATTTATAGAAATATCTTTAGTTTATTATAACATTTCATTTACTGACACTATATATTATATTTTTTGCAATATTATATTTAATTTTATATAAATTAAACATATATGCGAGATTAGAACATGTATTGCATGAATTACAAACAGGTTTGATATTTATCGTGCTGATTATGTCCTTGTTGAGAAGGATCGGGCTACAGCAATCCCGATGTCATTATCAGTTAGTTTCTTATGTATACTTTGAGTAAATTAATACATATAGAATTCACGTGGGTTGATTATGGAAATCTGTACTCACCTAGGTCATATAATACTTCGCTTTATATAGCATGTTTTTGTTGTAACTTAGTCAGATGTCTGATGTCAGTGAACTTGGGGAAAAGGAGTATTAAATAATAAGTTACGTGTTCACATCGATTGACAATTAACACACAACATCCAATATACTAACACGATTACAGTTTGAATTATTATGTTTTCAGAAAAGTCGCCTTTAGATCTGCATAAAAAATATAGATGTATTTTAGCATCATATATGGCGTAGACCGTTTTATAAAAGTTGGCATATATATATATATGATTAGCATTTTTCTAGCCTAAATTCAAATACTTTTCGGATTTTACTAAGAAAGGGGAATGCTTGGACGCTCGACACTTCCTGGATAAATTTATAATTTTAAATGCACATTTTATTTTAAATAATTTTCAAATGTTTTCTTTACATTGATGAAAACGTGTTTAACCAAAATTTACCATCATCGTCTTATATATATAGGTACCTCATATTTATCGAATTTTCACAAGTAACGTCACATATTTTATTTCTGCTCCGCTACTAAAGTAGACTTTAAGATTGATAGTGCCACTTGTAATCATATTAAGTTAATAATTAAACAATTTTAATAATTTTATTTATTTATTTATTTAGATTTTTTTTAAGTTGGCTATTTTTTACAATTTTATCTAACGTGGCTCAGTACGAATGAAAAGGACAGAATGGACATCCATGAATCAATATATTGTTATATAGGAAAACTAAGGAGCATTGGAAGCTAAAATCTTAAGGCGTATAAAACCATGGAAGCAGTCATACGCGCCGACTTAGTGGGGACAATGCGGACAATCAGGAAATCTTCTACCACTAATTTTAAAATGTTATTTTTGTCTTAATAATTCACACAGATAAGTAAGACAAAAAACTTAAAAAAATGTGCGGTGGAGACATGACTGGTAGTCTTTTTCGCGCCCTATGGAAGCAGTATAATTTAGCCGTATGCGCTGTATGTCAAAAGTAGATCCATATGTCAGCGTACAGAATTCTTTGATACAGCAGTTTCTGTTTAAAAATATTTAAAACTCTTTAGTAGCGTTTTCTTTTTATTTAAAAGAAACAAGAAAGCAAAATCAGGCATCGGGCATAGATTATGAAACACTTTCCAACACTAACTTAATATTAATAACAAATTTCATTTTTTCATACAATGAAATGAAAGATCTAAATAAGCAATTTAAATAAAATGCGACGCAAATGATTTTCCCCCATAGATCATAACGTAACGGAATGCTTTTGTGTGTTTCTATAAACAAACCATAAATGCTACACACGTTATTTTCAATAACGAACATTCTTTAGTAAACCTCATTAAATATAAAAATTACATGTCAATCGGAGATTATTTATGCGAGTTAGATCACGGCTAGACGGCCAGACAGACAAGCCGAATTCATGAACACTTTGAACTATATTGGAAAGTGCTAAAAACTATGTTGGAAAGTGTAAAAAATGGATGACTCTTATAACCCTTTCCGGCACAGTGGTCCCACTCCGGGGACACCTAATTTTAATTCCAAACTTGCATTCGGCACCAAGAATATTTTAATAAAATTTTGCTTTTACAATGAAAGCTTAAAATAAGGAGTTCTTATTTTCTAAAAAAGTCGTTTGTAAATCCCGGTGTCAGTGAGTAATTTCGCATTTTACGAACAGAATTTGTCTGTGCCGGAAAGGGTTAAAGCGCTTGCAATGGATAGCACAGGATATTTGGAAAAGATTCCTAGCTGCAATCTTACAGAAATACATTAGACCATTTTCAACAGGTAATGTCCTATGGTAAACCTCACTAATATATACCAAACTCATGGTAATCCAAGTATATTTACAAGAGTTAAAGCACGGACAGATGACCAGACAAACCAAAATCATTAAGGCTTTTCTACTATGTTGGAAAGTATTAAAAATAAGGATTATAATAATAATTTAGAAGGTTATGTACTATATTATGCTTAAAATATATTGTTAATCGGGCGTGTATGAAAATTTATTAAAAAGATAAATTTCGCGTGTGATTGGATTATAATAAAATTACTTTAGGTACAACATGCAATGGTCAAGGAAGGATATCAAATGAAAACATGGTTCCGATAGAAAGAAAATAAAATAGAGCTTCCTTCATATTTTATAAACGTGTGAAGGAATCTAAAAACTTTTTCGAGAAAAAAAAGTACTTGTAATTTAGTTTTATGTGATTACTAAATAAAGTGTTTTTTTTTTTTTTTTTTTTTTTTTTTTTAATGCGCTCATCTTTCATGTTCTAATAACTATCAGAAAAAGAAGTAGATACAGATTGAATAAGCAATGTGGATTTATTTACCAAAACATTTCCACAGACTATGTACAGCCCTCTGAATACTTAGGCCTACGCACTGATAGAAAAATGGCTGCTGTCATAGGCGGATTTTTTTCAGCATTTGTACAGTACTTGAAATTGAATACCAGTAATTTCTAAACGTATTCCCCGCGTTATTTTTCCGAGATTAAATAAAGCAAAGAATAATTTTAGAAAATACTGGTGTCAAAGTGCAAGGGAGCGTGCAAAAGTTGAAAAAAAAATCTGCCTACGATAGAGTGCAGGTCTCGTATTCAGAGAGCTGTGATCTATGTATATTTTTGAAGACTTTGAGCATTATATTATGTTTAATTTATGTTTAGTTTTCATAATCAAACCTTTTTATTTCAGCTTTGACTTGGCTACGGGGTACAATTGAAGTCCATGATGAAATGGATGAAATGCGAGCCGAATATGAAGCTATGAAACTCGTTCCAAAGGTAATATGCATACTGTTGTCAAAAATAATTTTCCCAAAATAATCTTTGGTTCAACAATTTGTGTTATAAATAGAGTGGATGGATGATAATACGGGTTTAGATATATTTTCTGTTTTAAAGGCTAAAAGTTTTATTCGTGTTTAACACTTTTTAACGAATCTCTGATTATGGTAATAATAGCTGAAGGTTATTTTGTCTCAGTTTCCACGTCTCGTAAAAAATATTAATTAAATTGAATCATGGCCGAAAAAAGACCGTATCGTATTGAATTAAAGTTTCTGCAAAAAAATAGATTTTCGTTAGTATGTTTTTTTTTTTTTTTTTTAATTCTAAAACGTCCAGCAAGTGTACACGTAAAGTAAAATAAGTAAACAAATTTTACTTGAGAACAATTACATTATTTTAAGAGGAAAATACTTTAGAGAGAGCTCTGATATCACAAGTAAGTTGTTGACGCTCTATACTGCCAAAAATGCTGAAACCTTTCGTGATATTTAAGAAATGTTTACGAAATTCAATATACCCTCGTAGTTATCGATAAATCTGGAAATATTTCCCTTATTCTCAGAACAGTTAGTTTGAACCTCAGGTACAAATTAGTTTCCGAAATTAACAAACACTTTTTTTTTCGAAATTCACGGGTAATAAATGGTTTCTTTTACATGAGAATTGTTTCTGTGAACCTGTAAAATCTATTGTTTTCTAAGGTTCTTGACTGGTTAATCTCCAAATTGGTTCCAAAAGTAAGAAAAATATTTCAAGAATCGTGGGTAACAAGAAGGTTACAATGAATTTTCGTAAAAGATTCTCAGTGATTTTGTATTTTTTACAGTGTAATCGTTTTTCACTCCTTTATTAATATAACTCTATGACATTTCTCATAAAATCTTTTGTTATTTGTTGCACTGAGTCGAATCTTTCTATTTACCTTTTTACTAATACTTATGCAAAGATGTGATATTGAAGAAACAAAATAAATTTATCATTGCTATTTCCATATGAAGTAACATTTCTGCTACCTACACGGAAATAAAAGAAGTCGCTTAAATAAAAAAGTCGCTTGTTATAAAACAAAGTACCCCGATTGATACCATCCAGTAAATACTGAAACCGAATATTCAACTTTAATTTCCCTTTGGCCAATGTGTTCTAACGTGAAGTAAATAAGATGAACTTTCAGAGCAGAATATTTCCGTGTGTAATGGTTAATAATGAACTGAAAAATGAACCTAAGGATTATAAGGTGATGTTGCCAAAATATATAAATTGTGACATATTGGTTCAGATTGAAATTTCATCTCATTACATATTCATTTGGAAAGAGATAAATAACGTAAAGTTGTTGAAAAACTACATTTATTTAAAAACATACACTGACAAAGCATCTCTTAATATTAATATGACAATAGCTGATTATGATAAAACTCGATCAGCGTAACGCAGTACATGACAAAATACGGAAATTAACAATGCATAATAAATCTTAGATATTCATTAAGTTTAAGAACTTGTATAAGAGCACGATCAAAATTATAAAATAAATACAATAGATCTGTTTCGAATTATATACATCTGATTCTTCATCAGATATAAAGCCGAAGGTTCGAAGACTAACGCGCGAGGCGTTTTATCTGCATTATTTCATGTTTTATCCGAAAATGAACAAACAATAAAAATCTGATGCAAAATATGGTTTATAAAGTACAAACATATTAAATACCCATAAAATCATGGGGAAAACAACGCACTTAAAATAAATCCTTCTTTTATGGGATGACGTATGGTTAGAAGCAGAACTACTTGGTTTGCTTGTGCTCATGTAGTAGTTGTGCTCCCTGAAGAAGATGGATTCACTCCTGAGAAACGCGTTACATTTTCTGTACTTCTATGATGTGTTTCAGACGTTTGTAATTTATTAAAGATAGCCAGACTGATTTAAAATCTAATATGAGAGTAACCCCACCCTTTTCCATAGTAGAAGTTTAAGAACTTTGACAAATTTTATATTTTAATCTGGATTTATGTAGAATTAAACTCATGATTTAAAAAATGCAATTAACCAACACTAAATTACTAAATATATTGTATTCTTCCGTCCACAAAATCTATTACAGATTATTTGTGAAAACTTTGTTTTTAATTAATAAAGTAGCGAAAAACAATTTTCAATATATAATTTTCGGCTGGAATTATTTATAACCTGCATTTAGTTTCATGATCTGGAATTAAACCTATTGTTTTTTACTCATTTCTTTATGTCGTCAGTTTAAATTTCCTCTTTAATTGGTGGTTGCTATATGAAAAAATTTTAAAACATAAATCTACCGTTGTTGGAAAATGTTTGGTATTCCGATAGTTTAAATTGTATATAGAACACAAAATGTTCAAGCAACTTATCTAGGATAATAACTAGAATAACCGCTTATAAAATGATGTAATTCATTTTTTTTTAATATGGACTGGAATATTTTTGGTAACTTCGTTCAATTTAAATTGTTTTAGTATGTTTTAAGAGCCTACGCTAGTCACGGGAAGAAACGCTCAATCTAATGTTAAGTTAATGGGAAGGTTATTTTCAAATTTCTCGCTCGCATTTTAATATTTTAAAATGATTTTTTTGTGCATAGGATAGCTAAGATTCATCTCTAACGTTGGTAGTTTTTACTTTTTTGATTTTGGTTAAAGGAGGGTTTTTTATAAGCGGACATTTTCAATTTTGGAACCGGTTCTGAAAGTGAAAGTACCCTTATATAAAAAAAACTGAAATCAAAATAAAAAAATTAAAACTAACAACGTTAACGATCGACCTCAGCTATCCTATGCAAAAATAATCATTTAAAAATATTAAAATGCGAGAGAGAAATTTGAAAATAACCTTAGACTTAACATTAGCTTGCGCGTTTTTTCGCATGACTAGTGTAGGCTCTTAAGTCTAGCGGAAAACTAATCAATAAGGTTTCTACATATTCTTATGTAATAAGGGATTGATATATTAACTATTACAAAAGTACTTTTATGATTTACATTATAAATTTAAGTACGCTGTAAAAATAGTAGAATCATTTACGAAAGATTTGCTTAACTTCGTACTTACCTACGCTTGTGTAACTCTTTCCCTTATATTCAAAAAGGAAAAGCCAATCAGAAATCTCAGAAATGGATAGGTTTCCAGAAATAATAAAAAACATCTTTTACGAAATTTACAGGCAGGAAAGAGAACATTTTATTTCAGAAATGCTTCTTTAAACCTTGGGAATTTCTGGTTTATTGAGATTTCTGATTTATCCTTCTTCAAATGGTTTCTAAAGATAACGGAAACGTTTCCGGTATAGGTAACTAGGAGGTTATGTTGAATTTAGGCGAACATTTCCGCTATATCAGGAAACTTTTTTTTTTTTTTTTTTTTTTTTTTTTTACGATATACCAAACATTTATTATTATTATTATTCAGTAATATTGAAAATACTTACTACGTACATATATATATGTTACTTTTCAGGTAACTCTACATGAAATGTGGCATAATCCAGTCTTAAGAACTCCACTTTTCATATCAGTTATGGTGATGTTATCGCAACAACTTTCCGGTATCAATGCTGTAAGTATCTCATATTTCCAATACCTATAAAAGTAAAATATAATATAAATAATGGTGCCAAACGAACTTAAAGTATGGAATAAACAATGCAATTCGTATAATAAAAAAAATTCTTCATCTAGTTAAGACACATCTAATTACTATAATCATAATTCCCAATTATGTTATTTAGAATTATTTAGGTAGAATTATTGAAATAAATTCAGTACCTTAAAACATTTTTTATAATTATTATCAGCTTTACTTTTGGTTATTATCAATTGCCAAAACAAAATTATGTTCATGCAAAAAGAAAATACATTTTTTTCTTCAGAAAATATAAATATGTAAATCTTTGTTACAAAATTTATAAAGCTACTTCAATTTTATCATTAATAATATTAATATTATTATAATTATTATTGGTGGTGGTGTTTCGCATCAATTTTGTAATATATTCATCATTGTAAAATATTCAATAAATTTAAGGATCCTATTTCGTTTAATGGTGTAATTTACCAGAAAATAAATTTAAACTAACTATGAGCTAAAACGTAGAAAATATCATAAATACACACTTTTTATATATTTTAATTTATATTTTAATATACGGTAGAATCGCGTTATAATGCGGTTAGATATGCCATGGATTTGGATATAAAGCAGTAGTAAGTATGTCTTTCAAAGAAAAAAAATACGATTCGTAGCTGTTAACAAACGTATCCAATATACCGTGGCCCAATTATAACGCACATATGTATTATGACCATGATCGAACTTCTGAAAATCAGATATCCTTAAATTTTTTAAGTGTTTTGGGGGTAGCTTTGAAGATGTAGCGCCATCTATGAACAATTTTGAAACTATTTTTTTTATTTGCTTAAAGAAAACTTTCGATCACTAGAATCATTTTCGTCTAAACCACACTCTCGTACTACAATTACTTGATATTTTATTGTGTTTTAAAATGTTTCAAGGACTGTTGGCCCACCCTGTACTTATGACAATGTTTCAAATAATCAATGTCTAGTGTTCAAGTTAAACATTGCATGATGTTTAACCACTTTGCGAAGAGCGTTCTTTACAGAGTTTTTAATCTTTTGATTTTTATTACCCGCTGTTCAAAATAGGATTTTTTACCTAATTTAATCGCAGAAATGCTGTGATTAAATAACGCAAAATTTTCAATTAAAAATTTCTGGTAGGAATAATCAAAGATTCTGAGCACTTTTTGCGTCACGTATAATATGACGCTCGTCGCGAAGGGGTTAATTAGAATTTTTTTTAATATTTCACAAGTACGGGTGAAGGAGGGACAAAAATCCTTGACACATTTTAAAACTCAACAAAAATTCAAGTAATTGTTGTACGAGAGTGTTGCTTGGACGAAAATGCTTTTCGTGATCGACAGTTTTGATAAAACAAAATTTCTCATATGTGACGCTACATGAGAAAAATTGCCCCCAAAACCATCAAAAAGATAAGATAAGCCAGCATTTGATCACAGATTATTCCCACATTCAAAATTCCTTTTATGGTTACGCACGTCTTATGGCTTTTTAATTTTTTGATGCTGTTAATCAGAATGATGGGCTTCTACGACAAAAACATAAACTAAGAAGACACAACTTAACAACAGAGGTTGTGTGAATCACGTAGAAATAAATCAGAATAAAAATCAGAATTACTTTTTACGAAAACTTCTTAAAACAGTTAAAAATTCAATTAAAAGATTAAGTATAATATTAATAAAAAATATAGCCGTTACATCGGCTAAAAACTAACTCGATGATTGAGGGGGTCGGGGCAAAAGAGTGATAAGCCACATTTTTGAACTTCTGAGATATTTCAATTTGAAAATTTGATTAAATACTCAAATCAAGATATATAACCTACAATTTTTTTCGCCAATGTCTTAGTAACATTTGAGATATTCTGAGTAACAATATCACATTACTTTATAGATATTACTATTACGTTTTTTGTAAATTAGCTTATCTTCATTGGGGGCATAAACGTCTAGGGCAAAAACGAAACATGGGACATATGCTGCCACCAAGTGACATTAGAAACAAATTCTATGTAGGATTTTATATTTTACAATATTAAGCAACAGATTACAGTGTTAGATTTATTTCACCAAAAATGTGGCTTGGCACTTTCTTGCCACGACCCCCTCAATTTTAAGAGCGTTTAACACTTAACGTGAACACTATACGATCAAAACACATAAACTACAGCACTAGCTGGAATGAAATTGCAGATTCGATAGCATTTCTTCACGTGCATTTTACATCGCGAGGTGTGCCTTTATACATAAGAAGTGTGTGTGTGTGTGGGTGGTGGGCAATGCATGTGGGGGCGACATATGGGCAATGAAATTTGATTACTCGAGACGATTTTACACTAAAACGATTCGCCAATCATGTCAGTTATTTCTATTATCCCCAAGCTAATGTTTGTAGACTTTTCTCTCTCGTCTTTCTTTTAACCTTTCAGGGGACACGCTGTAATTTTTGTTTCACTTATTGGCGGGTGTCGTACTTTTAAACATAGTAGTCACGCCATTACAAATGCAATATATTTCATAATAAGGATAAGAAACACTTTAAAAACACAATTATACATATCTGTAATAAGAAATTTAATTTATTTTCGACGGCACATGGGAGAATAAAATGCACAAAATATCACTTTTATTGTAAAATTTGAGAATGTGTGCTCAAAAGATGGATAAAATTTAAAGCATCATTTTTTTTTACATTCTGTATGTATTTATCTTATGAATTGCTTTACGTTAAACACAACAATACTTTTTTAAAATTTCTTATGCTTTATATGAATTGGGATTAAAATATGTTTTTTAATATTTTTAGGCAATCTTTTTCTCTACTGATATTTTCTTAAGCGCTGGTTTAAGTGATGACGATGCTCTTAACGCCACTTTAGGAATGGGTAGTATCAATGTGCTCATGACTCTTGTTTCATTAGTTTTGGTAGAACGTGCTGGTCGACGTACTCTCCATCTTTTTGGACTTGGTGGCATGATGGTTATGACAGTTCTTTTGACAATATGCCTCGCATTTCAGGTACGTATTAATTTATTGCTGTTGTTTCTCCCTAGTTTCGTCGGTTCTAAATATCAAAATAGAATTAAATATTTCAATTTCTTCGAAAACAGAAATAAAAATAATCCCAAATTTTTTTAAAATAATTATTCAATGTAACTGTTTCAAAATATTAAAAGAGAAAGCGATGGCCAAAATATTAAAAATGAATAATCTGTCATTACAATCTAGCAATACATTTCAATAAAAAGATATACGTAGTAAAAGATATAAAAATATTTACGAACATCCAATATAATCTTTTAGTTAGCCATGAATCAAGAAACCTTTCATTTATCTTCGAAAACTTTAGAAGAACTAATCCAGAACCTCAGAAATCAACAGGTTTCTAAAATTAATAGAAATTTTTTTTCTGATATTTACAGGTAGCAAAAGCACATTTTCGTGTCAGAAATGTTTTCACAAATGTTTTAAACTTATTGTTTTTAGATGTTTCCCATCGTTCCATCTCCAAGTGGTTTCTGAATGTAGGGGGAACGTTTACGGAATCTTTGGTAACTATGAGATTGCACTGGATTTTCACAAACATTTATGCTATATCATGACCATTTTGTGAAAATTTTTAAGTGCCTGGAAGAATGTGAATAACATTAGATCCGTTTCCGTTTTTTTTTTTTTTTTTTTTTTTTTTTTTAACTCCCAACAACATTCATTAAATTATTTCTGATACCAAAAGATATCTCAATAAATATGCCGGATTTATTGTACTTAAGACGTTACTGTATATTTACAAAATGTACATATATTAATAATTACAACGGTTGATATTCCGATTTAAGAATGGAAATCGACATCTGCAGCATATCTCCCACAACTTACTTTGCAGCATTTTTGAGAGAACAGGTCCATAGGCGCCGACTTCACGGTGGCGAAATAGGCAATCAGGCATATTTCTACCACTAATTTTTAATTTTTTCTCTATTTAATCACTGTGATTCATTAACCCTCTGCATCACCGCGTTGTATATCTGAAACATACTCAAAAGTTAATGTTAGTTATACAGTGGGCTTTAGAAGACGATTTTATTTATTGCTGCTATGTTCCAATACAGCAGTTAATATAAATCGTTCATTAAATTCTCAACAGACTGAGTTAATTTTTCATGCCAAAGTTTTATTTGTCATTTGAACAGTTTTACATCGTTATTTCTAAAATGAACTTCGGAAATTTTGTCAAATTAAAAATGCTGGAGAAGTCTAAAAATAGATTTTTTTACAAAGGTAAGTTCGTATACTTTTACAATTTTGTAAATTGACAATATTTATGAGAAGTATGTAATTTTCTGTTGATTGTAGAAGTTAAAAAAGTACCTTTCAGTCAATAATTTTTTATGTTCTAATCTATTTTTTTTTAAATATTTTTTATATGCTTAAAGTGGTGTATTTTAACATCTGAGTAAATATTTTTCAAATTGGAGTTGTTGAGTCACAAAGGGTTAAGACAAAAATAATATTTTAAAATTAGTGGTGGAAGTTTGCGTGATTTGCCAAGGCAGCGCCTATGAACAGGGCTGCAACAATACTGAGAAAGACATGCTGCGCCTATAATACTCGGCATTCTCTAATCAGAACATTTGATCTCTGTAATGATGTAAAAATATTGGGTTGTCCGGAAAGTTCGTGCCGGTTGGGAAAATCAATTCGTACCGGAAAATTCTGCCCATCAATTATTAGACATTAGATATTGGAATCAATGTCTAATAATTAAATGATAGAATTTTCCGGTACGAATTGATTTTCCAACCCGCACGAACTTTCCGCACAACCAAATATTTACAATTTTCTAAATATTTATTAAGGTATTAAATATTAAATCCGCCACTGTTCTTGGGCACATTGTATAAAAAATACGATAAAGGAGTGAAATGCATTTGTTATAATAATAAAGCTAATAATTGCATAGAGTTCGAGCATTTAATATGTAAGAATATGTTGTTATAGGAATCGTTCTTAAAAGAAAATAAAAACGAGCAATTGTTTTATATGTTGGAGGAATATGACTTGTAACTAAGTTTTAATTTTTCTATTGTACACTGATTTTAGCAAAAAACAAGTGCAATTTTGTGCGGTTTGTGTTTTCAATTTGTATATTAATCAACGGTCTAATGTCCATCTTTAATACTTTTATTTAAGAAAATAAAGTTTTACTTTAATATACATGGATGACTCAAAATAACAACGGCAAAATGAAACATACAAATAAAGCGTAATGGAGCAAAAAACAATCACTTAAATAACATAGTATCGCAATCTATTTATTCACACCAAGTCGAAGCGGTATATTAGTTAATAACTTTGACATTAATAAAGATATTTTAACGAAATTTTCAGAAGATTTACCTCCCTTTATGTGAGATGTTATGACATAACTAGAAGTGTTGAAAGGGATCACCATTCATGTCCAAACAACACTGAGCCAGATGCTCAATATTTTGAAACGTAACTGGCAGTACATGGGACATTAATGACCAAATAACTGTGTAGTTGTGTGTGTTACTCTATGTTCTTTTTTTTTTGTGAGTTTTTCTCTACAAAAGTACCATATTCTTTCCGCACTTTTAGGCTGTGTGTACGCCTAATTTGCTATTACTTACCCATCATACGTAGTATAGGGTAAGTCTTGTAATCGTTTTGAAAATCGAAAATTTTTTTTGATGGATTTACACGTTTCAGACACTGGAGATTCCGAAAAACATATTTTTAGAAAAAAAATTTGCCGTCCGTCTGTGTGTCTGTGTGTGTGTCTGTGTGTCTGTAAACGCTCTATCTCCCGAAAAAATTGAGATAGAGACTTGCAATTTGGTATGTACTTAGTATGTAATAATGGAAAGAAGCCTATTTCATTTCAATAACCTCGATTAACCGGAACTATTTTTTTCGGACTCTCGAAATATTCGTTCTGATAAAAGGTATATAAAATTTTTCGAAATTGGTTATTTTAAGAAATGAATATAAAAGACAATAAAAAAACATAAATTTTGAATAAAGCATGAAGTCTATCGGATAATCAGTTGCCGAGATATTTGGAATCCTATTTTCCACACTCTTCGATTTTTCATGACCCTGTATTTTATCCAAATTTCACTTTAAAGATATATTTTAATTCGAAATTTGACGCTTAATCAGATGCAATAAACCGCTAGTTAATAGGATTATTATTATTGGAGTTATAAGGAAAAACCTCTTTCAAGCAATTCAGTAATCGATCCTTTAAAGTTTATGACGTCATCAAGCCACGATTTTATTTGAATTGCAATGCATTTTATAAGTAGTTTACACATTTTTATTTTAATATTTCACATTATGCATATCCATGATGGGTAAGTATTACGGTGGCCCCCAACGACTAGTTTCGTTTTGTCGACATTATTTTGAAACATAACTGTATGTATAATTTAGTAAAGAAGCAAATCTGTCATATGTTCATTTGAATATCACTTCTGAAAGAATTTCTTTTACATTCCTTTGAAAAACAAAACCTATCAATAATACATAAAAAATGTAAAAACCTTTAAAAATGTATAATATGTATTGAAATTAGAACTAGAAACACTTGGGTAAAGTAACTCAGGTAACCTTCTCAAGTATAAGATTTCATAACTCGTGAGTAATCCCAAAATATGTTGATGAAATTTTCCAGTCATTTCTTAATGCAAGGCAGAGGGGTATGACATCATTTTCATGTAATC
Source organism: Maratus michaelseni (assembly GCA_963931845.1). Lineage (NCBI taxonomy): Eukaryota > Metazoa > Arthropoda > Arachnida > Araneae > Salticidae > Maratus > Maratus michaelseni. Next base: position 436,662,536 of record OZ007586.1, on the reverse strand, counting down.
ATTGTAGATTTAATTTTTATGAACGTAAATGTAAATTTTCATTTAAAAGAAAATCTGTAGTGACACTATTCGACTTTCTGAGCACTTTACAGAAAAATAAGTTCGCTCAAATAAGTAATAATATAAAAATAAATAAAACCCGAGATTCTAATTTTACAAAGGTGAATTGTTTTCACTGGTGAAAAGAACTTCATGCTCTAAAGAAAACGTGCACTTTCATTCATAAACCTGAAATTATGATGCAATTTTCAATTATTTTTAATTCTGATCATGCTGAGATTAAGGCCTGTAAATAAAAATAAATATTGAAATTGAATTTACATAGTCACGCTAATGACAGTTTTAAAAGTAACTACTATTTCGCATCACCAAAGTTATTCACCATTAATCACCAAATCATTTTTCCTCTAAAACAGGCAATACTAAATTTCCATACTCTTTTATGAAATTAATAAAACTTTTTTTTTTTTTTTTAAGAAAAAAAGATTTTACTAAATAAAGTCACGTTCAGGTGAAATATAATTGTTGTATCGACATAAGAGGAACGGAAGAAAAAAGAATAATTTAGCTAAATGATTGAGATATAAGAGAAAATGTTAATCAGTTATCGTCCCAGAATGATTGTAAAAAGAGTTTTGATAGCAAACGCGTTAGTCGATTTTCTCAAAAACGTATGCTGTTCTTCCAACAGGGGCCTGTAACTTACTCATCAAAATGGTGTCTCAATCGAAAGCATAGTTTGGGCGCTACCGTGTTCACTCCCACACATAGATACAAATCGACATAATAGAAAAACATACTCTGGGCACAAGTAAGTGGATGAGTTAACATGATGACGTGACTGTGATTATCCAGTGTAGCACAAAAGAAAAATATCTGCTTATTTTTCACCCAATTTTTATAGTTTCTGGGGCACAGCCTGAATTTTCGTCTTTGCGGGATTTTCAATCGTTATCACTCATATAAAGAAAGTGATAAATTAGTTGTTTTATTGGAACAAAAATTTTCCTCCGGTAATTAAGTATAATACCCGCATATAAACTTGTGAGTTGAACATCCAGGCAGGTTAGTTTTGCATTCCTGCATACAAAATAACATGTAAAAAGCAATGTAAATAAAAACACAAGGTATGAAAGCAAAGCATTTCTTCTGGTACTTTTATTTCACTCTTTTTCTCATTTTGCATTTAATTACATTAGCGACAGCTGCCGCGAATTCCCTTCATTTGAATATGTGTAACTCCCTTCACGAGCGCTACTTTGCATTTTATATGTTACATTACTTGTGGAAATGCACGCAATATTCGTATTTATCAGAGTCCGTTCGCCTCAAGGTATTCAGGGAATTTTAGGCTTTTGAATACCAGAAATTTCGTAAAGTAATGGTCTCCATAGTTACACAGAATTGTTTTCATTCAATAAGGCAAATATTATTTTACAAAAAATCTGGTATTTTTCTCCTGAGGCGTACGAACTCTGTTTATGCAAATATCATTCTATGTATATACATACTCCGATTAAAAACACTGCCATTATTATATGTATTTATTTATCACATAAATATAAATACAAAATATTTTTGTTAAATAATGCATCATGCAAGAGTAACAAACATAGGCGGAGCTTCCAGTTTAAAAGGCGAAAACTAGCCGTCCCGAATGTGTTCTGACGTTTATATGTCCTTCTTTGAAGCTTTGAAATAGCGGTAAATTTATTTTGGCTATTTGTACTTTTTTAAAGGTTTGTTTTTACACATTACAAATTCGCACTAGCAAAATAGTTTTGCTATTTATCTGATCAGGTTTTCAGCTATCTGAGAGAGGCTTTGAACCCTTGAATTCGTCATTTCTGGCACTAATGAATTAACCCTTTGAAGTGTGGCGGTATATTATTTATACCATTTAATTGTAATCTAAAGATGCCAAATTTGCACCATAAATTTGGGATAAAATTTTGCTTTTATAATGTACGTAAATAAAAGTTTTTATTTATTTTCAAATAAATTTGTTCGTAAATACTAGTGATAGTCAATCATTTCAACATTTTTACAACTTTGCCCCCGAAAGGGTTAAATGTACTAAAGGCCATTGAAGCATTTAAAGTCATAGTGGCGTAATTCGCAAAACTTTTATAAATGTTCAAAAAGAAAGAACTTTCTAGAAACGTTACGACGTACTCCAATGCAACAGATTATCTTTTGGTGCTATCTACAGGCTGTTTTGTAAAACGCTATGACTTATATCGTTCTTCCTGTTAGTAGCTTAATGTGTTCAGATACTCTATGTCCAGATACTTAACGTCAATTTTCAAAATTAGTGATTTATATCACCATGACTTTAAAAGGGTCAATTGAAGTCATGAGCAGTAAATAACATTTCAAGGGCTGTAAAAAAATTCATAAAAGCTCTTAAGTTCCTTGTACAATGATTTAAATGACGTCAACATCGTTGTGTATACCGTTGATAAGAAAATTGCCCATGGACATTACACCGTTTGTAGCAGCTTAGCCGAGAAGTAATTCGACTAACTGTTCGATTTCTTGGTAATTTTGTGCATGTTAGTGGAGTTGCATTTAATATTACAAGAAAAATAGAATATTATTCATTTATATGAATATATTTTTATTATTTTATACGTGGTATAACTTTATTATTTTAGTTAAATGCATTTCTAAAATTAAGACCATGCATTTCACTGATGATTTTAATCCATGTCCTTTACATTTGCATCATATTTCTGATACGTATTATTCATTTTGAAGATGTATCACGATTTAATTAGTTGTTCCCATTTTGACAATTACAAGACGCTGAGAAGAAATTTGATAAAAATATAAGAAAGTATATCATAAGAATCCTCATCATGTAATAAGAAAGCATAACATATCTCTCACTCATTATTAAAGTGGAAGAGACTGTATCAATTTAACAACTTTCTTTAACCATTATCCATGTGCACTGCTTCCCAAGTATACCGCAATGTTTTCGAATGCGCTGTCCTGACTTATCTTAATATTACTAGGGATATTTAGAAAGTAACGTTTTTCAAAAGAACTCTGCAGTTTTCTATGTATTGTTTTTGTATATTCCGTGTTGTTTTACTGAGTGCGCCAGGCTTCTCCTTTTTCTATTATAAACGTAAAACAAATTTTACATTCTTGTATAAATGTTTTTTTTTTTTTTTTTTTTAACATACAATCTTAAAAAATATTTTGCTAAATAGAAATTTCTACTATAGTTATAAATTCTGAAGTTTGAATCATAACTTACCCTTATGAAAATAGTTCATAGAGCTGTATAGAGCTCTATAGAATTCTTTATAAGTTCTATAGAATAGCCATTTTATAGAATACTACTTCTATAGAGTTTTGAAGAATTATATAGAATACTTTTTCTAAAGAAAATATTTCTGTAGAATTCTTAGAAGTTCTGTAAAAAAATTTTCTATAGTTTCCAACTGTTTTTCTAATAAACTAATAACTCTATAGATTTTTTTTTTAATATTTCTTGGTCTTTTAAAATTTATGTGTGTAGTAATTTATTTATAACTATATATTAAAATTTAAAAAAATTAATTTTGTAATACATCAGTTTAATGTATAATAGTACTCCATAGATTTAATATGATTATTATATATATATAATTTAATTCAATTCTAATACATTGTGATTCAATTGTCAATGTAACAATAATATCAGTCGAACTACTGTATTAAATTATGATTAATTAATTTGTTTATAATTCATTAATTTGTTGGTTAATTTTATAATCATTTATTAATTTGCTGTTAAATTTATAAAACCATCCATCTAATTTAAAAAACTTTATTCACTTTAATAATATTGTAATTTTTATGCAAATATTTTAATCTGAAGTATAAATATTTAAACAATTGTTTCAGTTTTAACAAATAATAATTTATTACACTTTAAAATATTTTTACAAAACTATATATGATTGGAAATGCAAATCACAAAAGAAATAAAATTGAAATAGTCTAATGAGACTGTCAATGGTTATATCATACTGAAAGTACCAGTTCTTCGTCGGATCACTGAAGTCAAGCAGCATCAGGCGCGATTACTACTTGGGAGGGTGACCACCTTGGTTATATATAAAAAATTCTTTACCCTTTTTTTTTTTTTATAGAAGCTATATCTTTTCTATAGATATTTTATAGAAGCTCTACAGACATTTCTATTGAACTGATACAGATATTTCTATAGCTTTTGGTTAAACAAGCTTATAGAAAAATGGGCCATAATTCTACAGGATTCTATAATATTTTCTATAAATCTTTTGTGTAGAATTCTATAAGAAATTTTTGTAAGGAATGTAAGATATCAAAGTTTACCAAGGCTACATACTGCATAGTAGAAATTTGTATTTAGTAAAATGTTGTTTAAATTGTGTAATAGAAAATTTGTATTTATACAAACATTTCAAAACCATCATAGTTTTTACAAAAATTAAAAAAACGAGAAGTACACTCGGACAGCACGGAATATACAAAAACGATATACAAAAATTGTAGAATTCTCTTGACAAACGGTGCATTCTAAATACACCTAGAGTAATAACTGCAATTTTTAGTACTGAATCACGCAAATTTGTATTTATTAACATATAAGCAGTAAGAAAAAATATATAAATAATGCAACTTTAAATAAAAGATTCTTGGAAAAATTGGAATGACCCTTTGTAATGAGTTAGTCGACTTTTAACACATTCTCAATAACGAATAAAACAAATAAATTAAAGATAATTTGGTATTATGAACAATTAAAATAACTCAGAACAGCTGATTGATTTTTTTTTATTATATGAAATCTCATTGAAAACAACGAAATTCATTTTAACTGACATCTTATGATGAATATTGAATTGTAATTGTATTTCAAATTCTTGCGCTTCAGTTTTTGTGTTATAATAACAATTTTGCAACTTTGTTATTGTTCCACTAATTACTTTTATTTCAAAAAAGTACTTCCTTTCTACTCCAAAGTCATTTAAGCTATGTAAAAGTAATGAAATTCCAATTTCGTAAAGGTGTGAGAACATATATAATATATATATATTTAGATCGTTATAACGGTTGAATAAATTTGCAAACGCGCCGTATTAAATCTGTTTTTTAAAACAAGTAGTTTGATTACAGGAAGTTTACATAAAGTCGTTCATTTCTAAACATTTTTTGGCTAATTTGGACAAAAATGCAGTTTTCCAAATTATTTTCTTTCTAATATCAAACTAAAACTATTTTTGATTTTTTTATTATTGCTTAGCCTTGTATGTTTATATAAAATCTCGAAACATTCTTTCACAGTTAATTTAATTGGAACAAAAATGTAGATTTCCTAATTATATATTGTGTAATAACAGTGACGAGGCCAGTTTTTTTTCTTCCTGGTAAATGTTTTGAATAAACATTATACAAAAGAAATAAATGTGCATATAAATAATTTTCTATAAATAAGTGCAGTTCAAAGTAAAAAAGAAGCATCGACAGTCAGAATAAATTTAGCATATACTAATTTCAAAGTTTTCTAAAAGGAGATCATTCTTCAGTGCAAAATGAAATAGAAGGAGAATAACTATGTTAAACGAGTATTTCTTCTTTTGATACTTACTCTTTCGTTTTTCGTTTTGCACTTAAGACTGCAAGCGAAGTAACGCGAAGACACTTGCAAGCTATTGCAATTGAATTCAAATCAATGGCAGCGTTCTTTTCAAATTTCTCGTTTGCATTTTAATATTTTTAAATGATTTTTTTTAAATTGCATGGGGTCGAGGTCTAACCGGGTATTTCCGTACGTTTTCGATTTTCGATGTAGCTTTTTTTTTCCCCCTTAGAACATTTTCACTTTCGGAATCGCTTCCAAAAGTGAAATAAGTTCAAATATCACTTACCCTCATATTCATCATCTACCTCAACTGCCGATTAAGCACGAAAATCTCGCACGAATTTTCAAATGTTATTCATAATTAACCTGATTGGACTTCGACCAAATTCAGGTCCAATCAGGTAAATGATGAATACCGTTTCAGCGTTCGACCGAGTTTTTGTGCTTAACTAGAAGTTGAGATTTAGGGTGAATACAAGCATTAACAATATTGTTGTACTGATTTTAAAAACATGTCCTTATTATTGTTTTTTTTCTATTTATTTTCAGAAAAGTGCTGCATGGTTGTCATATCTCAGTATTATTTGCGTCATTTCTTTTGTGATAATGTTTGCCGTAGGTCCAGGTAAGAATTTATATTAATACAATCCAAGATGTTTGAAAAATAAAGAAAGAATTTATGACTCAGTAACCGTATAATGCAAGAAACTGAATATGCAATTTTTTTATATAAAAAGTCCAATATAAAAATATCGGTGATTAAATAACCGTAAAATCTAATTCAAATCTAAAAGACAAACATTTTATAATGTGATTCACTACTTAGAAATATTTGAAACATTGTTCCTTAACCTTTGAACTTTTTACAATTATACGTAATATATTTAATCTATCAGCATAAAATTAAAGTCCGTTCAGATCACATTTACGGAAGGCGGCTCTTTTGTCGACATCTTTGATGTGGGTAGTCTTCTGTCGCGCTGCAAGAGAGAAGTGTCTTTGACGTGCTTATCAGCACCCCTGGGGAGAATTTCTTTTGTTGATTTTGCGCGCCTTGCTTCCGAACTTTTAAAGGGGACAAAAAAGGGTGACAACTGATTAGAGTTTTTGGAAAAGAAAGCCCAGAGAAATAATTAATGACTTCTCGTCGCAGAATTTGAAAATGTGATCTGAATAGAGCCAAACTTAGAATCCTTAAGGGGTCTCATAACTTTTTTAATCTTTCCATCACCGGTAAAAAGTGATGTGGTTTCGAGTTCTCATAAATTTTTAAATACTTATTGAAATTTATACAAACTTCTGTAATATATTTAAGCCATATTTCAGGCTTTATAAAATGTAAAATTAAACACTTATAATATAATAAAAAATACTGTTCAGTTAATATTGCAAAATTTTTTCACATGGTATGTCATAATCTGCACGATTTCTTACCTTAAAATGGATATATAAATAAAGTTACCTCTAAACTATATTTTGTAGAATGAATTTATATTATTGAGATAGTTAAATATTTTCATTATTTTTTTTATGATTAACTAGCAAGCTACGCCCGCTACGCTGGTCAATTTCTTATAACGAACTTTTAATCCAACAAAATATTGACATTTCATAATTCACTTTTATATTTTAACAGAATAATAAGGCTACTATAATTTGTGACCCGTGCTATAGCCAATATACACGCCAGGGCACGTCGCCCTTATCATTATCTTTTTACGCATGAAGGTATCGCTATGGTACTCCATTGTGAAATTTGGTAATTTTTCAAATTCAATATTTGAAAAATGACATAATCATTAGATTTGAAATTTATATCAAGAAAAATACAATTTTTTACCTTTCAAACGCAGTTTGCCTAACAATTTTCTGACAAATACTTTTCGAGATACTATTTTTTTTTTCAGTAACTTCAAATGTTTCATTTTCCGAGATTAATCTGTGGCAACAATTAGCGAAAAACCCAGTCGTCAGAAACGCATAGTTTTTTATTAAAGAGGCTGTTGGAGCAGGGATTGTCACCACAAATTTGCCACCATCACTTTTGAAATCGGTTCGGTAGTTCTAGAGATTCCATAGAAATTGTAATTTAGAATGTTTTTAGAACGCTTTTCGCTCATTTCACCCTTTTAAATTTCGAATTTTTTTTTTAATTTTATTCTTAGAGAGCATTTACATCTTATAAGTAACTACAATGCCAAATTTCAAATTTCTAGCTCCTTCAGTATAAACAAAATCGAAATTTTAGAACGTTTGTCGCTCCTGCACCCCCTTGGGGATAATGGCACCCACAGAAAATATATCCTATGTCGGAGCAGGGGTTGTCACCATCCATTTGCCACCATCACTTTTGAAATCGGTTCGGTAGTTCCAGAGATTCCATAGAAATTGTAATTTAGAAAGTTTTTAGAACGCTTTTCGCTCATTTCACCCTTTTAAATTTCGAATTTTTTTTTATTTTGTTCTTAGAGAGCATTTACATCTTATAAGTAACTACAACGCCAAATTTCAAATCGGTTCGGTAGTTCCAGAGATTCCATAGAAATTGTAATTTAGAATGTTTTTAGAACGATGTTTGGTCATTTCACACTTTTAAATTTCGATTTTTTTTTTATTTTGTTCTTAGAGAGCATTTACATCTTATAAGTAACTACAACGCCAAATTTCAAATCGGTTCGGTAGTTCTAGAGATTCCATAGAAATTAGAATTTAGAATGTTTTTGGAACGCTTTTCGCTCATTTCACCCTTTTAAATTTCGAATTTTTTTTTACTTTGTTCTTACAGAGCATTTACATCTTATAAGTAACTACAACGCCAAATTTCAAATCGGTTCGGTAGTTCTAGAGATTCCATAGAAATTGTAATTTAGAATGTTTTCAGAACGCTTTTCGCTCATTGCACCCTTTTAAATTTCGATTTTTTTTTTTTTTTTTTTTTTTTTTTTTTTTGTTCTTAGAGAGCATTTACATCTTATAAGTAACTACAACGCCAAATTTCAAATCGGTTCGGTAGTTCTAGAGATTCCATAGAAATTGTAATTTAGAATGTTTTTAGAACGCTTTTCGCTCATTTCACCCTTTTAAATTTCGAATTTTTTTTTTATTTTGTTCTTAGAGAGTATTTACATCTTATAAGTAACTACAACGCCAAATTTCAAATCGGTTCGGTAGTTCTAGAGATTTCATAGAAATTGTAATTTAGAATGTTTTTAGAACGCTTTTCGCTCATTGCACCCTTTTAAATTTCGAATTTTTTATATTTTGTTCTTAGAGAGCATTTACATCTTATAAGTAACTACAACGCCAAATTTCAAATCGGTTCGGTAGTTCTAGTTTTGATAAATAAATTACTTATTGTTATAAGCGATTCGTGTCACGTGACGACACGTTTTTTCTCTTTCTCGTGCTACGGCGTCGGAAATTCGGTTCAAAACGCCAACTTTGATTGTATTTTTTGAAGATCTTCTGTCTTTATCAAAAAATGGAAAACGTCTTTCGATTACAAAGTTTCTGAATAAAAACACAGCCAATTTCATGCGTTTCTGAACAAAAATTAAATAAAAAATATGTCATAAAGTAGACTGTTTGGATTTGAGAACAGCCTTAAACTAAAATAAAGCTGTTTGTATATCATTTAAATATTTTTAAAAAATATATAATATATGTGATACTTATAACGTCTTTTCTTTTTATTCTTAGGTTCTATTCCCTGGTTTCTTGTAACTGAGTTATTTGGACAAGGAGCTCGTCCTATTGCTTCTAGTATTGCCGTGACAGTTAACTGGAGTGCTAACTTCATTGTGGGTTTGGGTTTCTTACCAATTCAGGTAAAGTGTTTTGTGTTTTAAAATTATTTTTTCCATTTCTGCCTTTATTTTATTTTTATGACCGATTCGCTTTTTTCAAGCTGAATGTTTAACATATCTAAGAAACTAATAATGCAGGAAATGTATCGCTTACCCGCGAGAAGAGAGACACAACTCCAAAAAATTCATTTTGCGTATTTTGGCACTAATAGGTCTGACTTAGGCGCATCTTGCTACAGGAAAAGTTACATAAGTGTAGTTATCAGAAAAACCGCTAGATTACTCTCTGTATCGCCATCTGTCACCACAGAATGGGGGGGGGGAATTGTGTGAGGGGATGAAATTGCTTCAATCTTCCAAGCCTTTTCTACGTCTCTATCCTTTAAAGGGTCCTGTCCCCTCACGCGAAAACACGCGCTCATCCTATGGGACATTTATTTTACAATATCAGTTTGCATTTCAATATTTTTAAATGATTTTTTATTTTTTTTGCATTGGGTAGCCGTGGTCGATCACCACAGAGCTTCCTTTTTACTTTTTCGATTTTCTTTGCGGATTTTTTTTATGGAGATACTTTTACTTTCGAAACCGGTTCCAAAAGTAATTGTTCTTTATTAAAAAAAAAAAAAAAAAGAAAAAAAAAAAAGAAAAAAAAGAAAGAAAGAAATCGATAAATTCTTATTTTGTAAGCACTGAAATGATTTTTTAAGCATTTTTAAGTCTACGTTTCAGAAGCGTAACAGGTTACTACACTGGCAGAAAATTGGTGTTATTCTTAATATTAAAAGCGAATAGCTATTATTAAAAGCGAATAGCTATTTTCACTTGTTTTCAATCTGCTATAAAAAAGAGCTTGACACATATTTTCTTACTCCGACGATTTTTATTTTCCGTTTATTATTATTATTATTATTATTATTATTATAGCTACACAAATGTTGCCAGTTACTGGAGATTTTTATGTCTTAAAACTCATCCTTGAAGATCAGTACAGATCAGTTGAACTTCAAATCCCCCTTGAAAATGTTAAATATATGGCCAGGAAGTGCATTCGTCTTTTGTAAATTTCTCATTAATTTATTTTTCGTTATATTATTCCTAATCGATATATCTTTGTTTTTCGCTTGGCGAAATGTTATTGCAGTCGTGCCCAAGAAAGTGCCATGGCACCTATTGTGGAAGAAAATTTGCCAGAGCTCAGAGAGATTTTGGACTTTTTAAGTGGCCTTGTAATTTGGAACAGAGCCAAACGAAAGGACCCTTCGCCTAGTTAGGTTGCCTAGGTACCGGCAGTTTATGGCGGATTTAACATACACCAAATGTTAGCGTACATACACAGCAATGTTTGACTGAGTCGAATCTCGAACCTGCAATCCTCCGATCATGCGTCTGATACTCTGTCAACCGGGCTATCGCGGCCCTGTTTAGCAAAATATCTCTAAAAAAATAATAATAAGTGTTGAAATTTTAACGAAGATGTCAAGTTGTAATACTACTTGCTGTTTTCAAAATTTAAAAAGCTAGTGACAAAGTACATGTTCTCCAGTACTCATGCAGTTAAAAATATTTAGATTAAAACACATTTGAACTTTAGATATTCAAAAAATGTTATATTTTTATGTTGGAATTCTTATTTCCCCTCGACGAACTAAATCCTTCGCTATAGAGTGAGTAAGCGTAAATCCATCATTAAAGAAGTATTATTGTTCGATTACAGTCGAAGTCATTAAAGATAAAGGCAGCACGAATTCGTGGTAATTTGAATAATTTTTTTAACTTATAACTGTGACAACTTTCAGTAGGAAATCTTTGTTCTCTGTGGATGAGGGAATGTTATTTTATTGCTGACAAATCAATACCTTTAAGATATAGAATAACATAACATTTTTTAAACAGTAGCTAAAAGCCATTCAAAGTAAAATATACTTTTTCCTTTTTTTTCCAGAATGTGCTGGGTGTGTATACGTTCTTCATATTCACTGCTCTCCTCGCTGGCTTCTGGGTATTTACCTACAAATGTGTTCCTGAGACAAAGAATAAAACAGTGGAGGAGATAACAGCCATCTTCAGGCAGAAAGCATACCAGTGAAAGATACAGCTACAAGTGACGGATTCTGTTTGGTGAAATATTTTAGCTGGATTTGAAATTCAGCATAAAAGGGATGAAAACTGACATATAGTGAACTATCATGACACACATTTCTAATACTATTGAAATCAACCTAGCATCCCGGCCTAAAAACTGCAATAAAACAGTGATGAGCTCTAGGCAGTATATAGAATTATGTAAATTAGCAACAAATACTATTATAAAACTAAGGAAATTGCTCATCACTAATAAATGTATTTTTATTTAAAAATCAAATAGAAAAGTTGATGGTTATGATGGACTAAGACCTGTCAACATGTGGTGCTTTTCCAAAGAGGACATGAATGTATTATATCTGACGTAGAATATTTCTAAAGGTATATTGTAAAATAAGGGAAACAATGATTGCGCTGCTCTTATAAGTCACAAAGGGGAAATGCATTTCGAAAACATTTTTATTTATATTTGCCTAGCTTTTGTGGTGCTATGAGCTTTATCTTAGATTTCTGCCAGAGTTATATTTATTTGCTTCTTCATCATTTTATTTTATTTTTATTAGCATGTTTAATGTGCATTTAAAGTATTTAGACTGTGTTATAGTTTGTATAACTCTGTTGAAAGAGCAGCAACGTTTCCATAATAGGTGTATTATGAGTTGATATTTATAGAATAAATTTTTAATGATTAGTTTCTTAAAACAAAGGAGTCCTGTTATAACATTACATTTTTATGTAGGACATTTTTTTCACTTCATGATTTTATGCCATCATTTTTTCAGTCATTTTTATTGTAAAGCATTCTCATATATATATAAAAAGATAAGCCTTTTGTAAAAGTTAAATAAAAATCAAGAGTGTGAAACGTAAAAGAGGTCCATTGATTGTCATATATATATATTGATGAAAAGTGTTTGATGTTTTTAAAGTAGAGATTAATTAAAATTAAGAAAAAACAATAAAACTAGATTATTTAGCACAAAAGTTTAAAAAAAGTTTTTTTGTAATAAGACGCTAACAAACGTCATATAGTAGCTATATTATAGCAATATTATGAATGTATATATTCAACGGTACATAGTCATGTGTTAATAAAATTTCGCGATAAATGTAACATTGATAGCGGATTAAAGTTTTGAAGATCTAAGAATAACAATGATTTGCTACGAAATGAAATTATGTAAGTTGGATATATTAAACATTAACATTTTTGGAGCGTAATTAGACAATTTGGTATTGCAGGAAGTTCCAGACATTTCTTAAGATGGGAATTTCTCCATAAGTTATCACATAGTGCCAAACAAAATTAATAAATGGCAATTTTCACTCCATCATAAATTATTTATACGTATCCTCACATTTGATTCAAGCTAAAATTTAAGACTTTGGCAATGTAAGAATTGCCGCTCATTTTTAAAAATCCTTATTAAATCTTCCATCAAATGGCTCCTCGAATGGAGGCTCTACTCAAATTTTATTCATTAAAATGACTCATCATACAATTATCATATCCGAGCCTCTCATAATTCATCCTAATTGGTCTTTCTATCTCCACATCTGTGATTTTTATGTCTGTGATTTTAAATATACTTGATAACATTTGTATAACCGAATAGATGATAAGTTGATTTGGTTATGAAACTGATCTACATGAAGTCTTAGGCGCAGCACTACTTTCGGTTTCTAATTCCTGCTGTTTATGAGAAAAACAACAACACAATTACAGTTTACTTGTATATAATGGAACTGTCTGAAATATGAAAGTTAGATCCATATCTTGAAGCCTTAAAGCAACTCAAAAACAAAAAAAAAACCCATTGATAAGAAAGTCTTGCTAGTTTCGACAAATTGAGTAATTGTAATTTGAGTATTCATGAGTGTAATCTAAGATTGGATTTGAAACAAACATAATAAATAATGCAAACATATATAACTTCCTTTTTACACTGTCAAAACAAGATTAACTCAAATAAATATATGTTAACACTTTAACGTTCATGGGTTTCCCTGTGAAACCACAAAACTTTAATTACGAAATTCAACAATGACAGCAGAATTTTAATAGAAATGTTTTCCATTTATTATATATGTGAAATATCGCCTTTTTTTATATATAGAAATAAATTTGGTCATAATTTCCGGTGTCAATCATTTATTTCAACAGTTTAGCAATTGAAATGCTTTATCCGTTAAAGGGTTAAATAAGAAACTTTCTCAGATAACCTTTGTGAAATGATCGTTAAAAAATTATTCTGTTTGCTAATAATCGTAATTAGATCAAACACTTGCGATTCAAATAACTTTTTTAAAAAAGCCTAAATAATTTGGAAAAGAAAAAACACTGACGATCGTATAATTTTACTAAGATTAGACTGTATTACTATCTCATTTCTTTTATTGTAAAACTAACTGTTTAGAAAAAGTCTTGAACACAACTAGTAACCTTTTCAATTTGCTTCTAAGTTAATCATCTAAAAATGCAACTGAAAGGATGGTGGAGAATCATGTATCAAAAAGGGTGTATTTACACTGCTACTAATGTATCAAAAAGATCAAAAATTGCTATTTTTCTAAAGATGATACCATCTCATCGCCAGGCAAAATTGATTATCTTAACGCGTCTCAGGTCTCAGGTGACTGTACTTCAGTTCTTTTTAAAAATTTATTTTCGGAGATTTTCGTGATATATTATTTTCTGTTAATGAAATAGAAATATTACACAATAATAGCTATAAAAAGTGCCTCTAACGAAGTTGGGTTCTTATGTATATCAAGAAAAACCTCAAAAATTATAAAAACATATATGTACCATATTTACATTACACATTACGTTACACGTATACATGCGGTACATTTACATTACGTCACACACACACATATGGTATTTTTACCCGGCATTTGTCAACAAAAGGCTTCAGAAACACATCCAGGATTGTCATGGAAGATTTTTGCTTTCGAGCTTCAAACCTAGAGAGAAAAATACAGTTCTAGTGTTTCTTTTAGGTTTTAAATTTTATATGTAGTGACAGTTTCAGAAAATAGTGAAAATATCAAGTCTGTTTTAAACATATAAAAATGTTTCATTTTTTAAATTCAATTTTTTAATAATTAATAATATTAATACATACTTTAATAAATAATTAATAAATACACTAATTCATTAATTACAGACTATTTTTTTATCAAAATGATAAATATACTAATATTTATAATAAAATAACTTTTGATATAAAATAAAGATTTAAATACAAAAGTATATAACTTGCTGAATCAGAGACCAGAGATAGTTTTCTTTACATAATGGCTTAACATTTTGTGGTTTTAATAAATAGGTTTTTATAGTCGCAAAACATAGATCATGAAACAAAAGGAATAAAATTTTTACATAATGAAATAAAATGAATAAACAATACATAGTGGCCAATTAATAAATACTTTAGTAATACATTCAAATACATTTTATATTATCTTGATGGCAGTTTTCAAAAAATTAAAATCATTAATAGCTGGTGTTAAGCATATCCATAGTTACATATATGTATAGGGCCGTATTCCGAACAAGTGCAACATGTGAAAACTTCCACCAGTAATTTAGTATGGTAATTTTCGACTATTTTGCACGAAAATCATCAAAGCAAGGTGAAAATTACTATACTAAATTACTGGTGGAAGTTTGCGAATGTTCAGCTTACGACCCAATATATATACATGCAAATTTGTGTGTGCATATTATAAACTCATGAATACGTAGTAAAATTCCGGTTATCGGGAAATTTTCATTGTTCTCTAACATTTACGGTTAAATAGTGACTCCCAAAATACTTTTCCGTGAATGTGTGATGAATTATTTTGCATTCACTCGTCTGAAGATGATCGTACATTATTTACTTGATTTCATCGTTGCGTTCATTACATTATGTTGTTGATTCCTCCATTCAGTCAACCATTACGCTGCACACAATTACACATTGCATTTACATAACAGTATATCAGTAATATCATTCGATATTTAAACGGCTCATCATCACGTGGATTTTGTTCACATTCAAAGTGAGAATGATGATTTGTTTCAGGGAGAAACTACACACATCTTTTAAAGCTTTTAATTAATTTAAAGGGAAAGTATGGGTAAATGTGATGTCACAGTGTTGTAGAACTAACATTTCTGAAACTAAAGCTTGCCAGGGACTAAAGTAAAAAAAAAAAAAAAAAAAAAAAAAAAAAACGAAACAGTACAAAATAAAAAGAAAAGAAAAGAAAGATTTCAAAAGAAGTAGGTGGTAAAATTTGTAAAAAGTGATCGAAATGCCTGAATCAAAAATTTCCATCTGCACCCATTTTAATAAAACACATTTTAAAGACAACAAAATTTTTACAACAGTTTAAGTCGATTATACCCCTACAATGATTAGAGAAAACAATATATCAGTTTGTATGGTTATTTTTTATTGTTCCTTACACATTATGTTTGCTTTAAAAAATTAATCGATATCGATAAATTTGTTATTCGGAAAAAAAGTTTAAATAATCAGTACTCTATCCTGTATGTTATGCAGAGAAGAAAAATATGTGGAGGGACCGCGTTGATCTTTCTAATGAGTACCAATATTTCCAAATAGTAATATTTGCTTTATTTAATCACAAAATCTCTCTTATTAAATTAGGTCTAAGATTACAATTTGGAAATAGGGGCATTCAAAAATAGAAACCGCGCAACTCCCAACACGTGTTTTTCCACGTCTGATTCATGCATACACGCACAAATACATACATATATATATATATATATATATATATATATAAATATACAGAGACAGAGGGGAATCTACAACGCAGTTCTTCGGAATACTAAAAAGTCTCATCAGCTAATAATAATCTTCCTCGACAGACAAGAAGATACAATATGGCATGTATAACAATGCTCTCGCCAGTTAAAAAACTTAATTGACAGAGATCAATGCAGTATAAAATATGCTCTAACAAAAATAAAATTTGCATAAACCACAGAAAGCAAACCAATTAAAAATTTTAGCCAGAAGTTCACAATTATAATAAGGTGAATGCATTTTCTGCTATAAGGCAACTAAAAAAAAACTGCTATCAATTGGATATTCAATATTATTTTTGTTTTTCAGAGAATTTAGAAGAATTCTTAATATATTGTTAACTGACAATTTAATATGATATCTGGGTTTTGACATAACAAAAACCCCACCCTCTTCTGGAGGTATTTAGTTGTTTGGCTTGGCAGGATTTTCAACTTTATCTATCAGTAAATTTCTTACAATGAGTGGATTTAATGTAAATTTTTCACAGTATGTCTAAATTTATAATATAAATAATATTCTTTCCGAAGAAAGTTTGATAAAATTTGATGCAATAAAAATTACATGAATTAGAGCTAAAGATTTAGAACGCGCCTTTGGTCAATGACGTTTGTTTATAAAATCACAAGTATGTTCGAGACCGTTCAACAATGTGTTAATCTTACTAAATGAATTATCCATATTAAAAATTATACATTAAAAATAGATTGTTAAATGTTACATTTTGTTGATATTATATGAGAGAATTTTGTGATAATTTAGAAAATGCTGCTCCGTATGTTATTTTTACAACATATACATTTAAATGTAGATTTGTAAACTAGTATTTTTTTTTATTATTTTTTTTTAGGATAATAACTATTATCCCTTGGTGATTTAAAAGAGCTAAAGGAAAATATGTTATTACATATGCTGTGCCAAAAAGTTAAAGCATAATGTAATAACATATTTTATGAATTTATCATTTTCTTTATATGTAAATATAAAAGTGAATCAAACAAATATTAGAAAACATATATTTTTTTGTGATAACAACCAGATTTTAAAACTATTGTAAGTTTTTGCTTCCAAAGAATATGATAAAGTTTTACCTCAAAAAATTTATCTTTATAGTTAAATGTTTGTGACAGAAATAACATTTAACCCATTTGCATCATTAACGCATATATGCGTCTATTTCAGGAATTTCTTTTTTATTCAGAAATTCAGAATCCATACTTGAAATTCCGAAAGAAGAATTTTTACTTTGCATAATCCCAAAACGTTTGTCATAAAATAAAGCAAAAGTTACTATTCCGAATTTCTGGTACAAAGTCTGAATTTCTGAATAAAAAAGAAATTCCTGAAATGCACGTTTCGGATACAAATTGGTTAATCAAAAGAGAAATAACCAATTTTTCTTCTAGATCAAATATATATGGTGAATAGCACAATTCTAAGAGTTTATATATTTGCCTTAGAAAAAATATTATACATATTACATGGAAACATTAGTAATATTCCTTTTCTACGGTTACAGTGCTGAGCTATGAAAGTTATGTGAAACGATTACATTGTTTGCTTGTTGTTTATAATAACGCATTTAACATATATTGCGTATGTGTGTCTACATGTGTGTATTGAAAGTCTGCATTAATTAAATGCACGCATAAAAAACAGAAGTGGTTTCATTTTTTAACTGATATATTCTTAAAGTTTGATTCATAAATATGAATGTCTTTGTGAAACTTAATACAAAATCAGATTAATCATAACTTGGTGTCATTGTGTAAATGTATTTGGAAATAAACTTACTGACACAGAATGCCCTAAAAATTATATCCCATATCATGTTTTTAAAAGTTTAAACGAGTAACATTACAGCTAAAAGATGGAGCCAAATTCATTCATTTTCATCATTGCATTTTGTAAGTAGCAAAAAATGTTATTGCTTGGTGTGGCTTCAGTTTATTTCTTTTAAATTATGATATGCACAATTCAAATAAGGCAAAAAGGATAAAATTTTTCTTCATGGAGTGCACTTTATAAGCCAGAAAGGAAAATAATTTGTCACTTGATCTGTCTGTTACATACAAAGCAAAAGAGATAATATTTGTCTTCATGCATAGTGCACATTCTAAGTCACAAAAGCAAAAGTTCTTAGTAATTCATCTGTTTTTCTTTTTTAATATTATATAATGCATATAAGTCAAAGAGAATGAAATTCACTTCATTGTATATATGTTCTTTCATGTCAAAAAAGAAAAAAAAAGAAAGAAAGGAAAAGAAAATAAGAGAGCAAAATCTGACTCCATCTGAGGTACCTTCATTTTTTATCCTCTTTTTAAGATTTTTTTTTTTTTTAAATCATGACACTCCTTTTTATGGCATCAGTTACAGTAAACATTATGACAATATTATTAAAAAAAGTAATTCATACAGACTACAAAATATCAATTAAAGCACTGTTTTATCCTTAATTCGGATGATTAGTGCATGCATACTCCTTTTATATATAAAAGAAATTAGACGAAAATACATAGTAACCATAATTTAACTTTTGAGCACAAACACATATCGCAGCTCTAACTTAGTTACATTTAACTTTACTATATCTTATCTATGACGTAGCTTTGAAAGCCAATCAAAAATAATTGTGGTTTCGGCAGTTAAAATATAAACATGTAATTTGAACTTACAACTAATATTTTAACAAAACTGTTTTATGCGTAAATTAAGCATCTTGTACAAAAACATTTATTATTTTGGGGCATTTTGTGTCTACTGTCTACATATGAATGTACATCGTATCAAAAAAAGATTTAGTGTCATAACATAATGTGTTTCAAACATGCATTGAAATCCAGCCATTAAAGAACTTGTGAATCACATCTTTCTGAGTAGAGTCATTCCACATATATCATATAACATAATTTAGTTTATGAAGTTGTATATAGATCTCTAAGTTGCAGATTTATTTCATGAATTTGTTTTCATGTATGAATTTTATAAATGCAGTGTGATGTATATTGGGATTGATAACCAATATATGTGAAAGCTGGTGACGAATTAATTTACAATACTGTTTCTGCAATAATTTGTTAATGAATTAAAGTAGTTTGCAATGTATTGTCTGTGTTTAATTTCATATTTATGAAAACTGAATGAAACCTAACAAACAAGTAAAAGAAATTTGTATTTCGGTATATTTAGTTATGCAGTCAAATCCGTCCTTACCTTTTTTTTCAGCTAGGTTTCTTTTTTCCTTTGGACAATTATCCTCACACATTATTACTCTAGCAAATTGCTTTTTTTTTTTTTTTTTTTTTTTTTTTAACTTTTGCCGCTTTCATCAGCTAATACGAATTCATTGATTATCAGCAAATGTCGTTCAGCGTTTACACTTTCATATTAAATTAAATAATACAAAAATAATTAATAATGTATTGACTTTTTACATTAAGAATTACTTTAACAAACATTTAAATTTAGATAATTATGAAGAACTTTGTTAGCATCACTTCGCTCACTCGAAAGGAAAGTGACACAACTAAAAAATACTATATTTCGCCGAAGAGGCAAAAGAAGATTGACTTTTTTTTTTTTTTTTTTTACTGCAACATAAAACTATAGTACTTGACTCTGCACGGAGCTGTAAAAGCGTACATAAAAGAGTAAAAACCTTAAGAATCAGGATGTAGAAGAGATAGGGAGGATTGGGTAAATTTATCATTCACCTCCTTCTGTAGTGGCAAAGTAATCTAGCGGTCTTCAGGATAACCACACTTATGACACTTTTCCTGTAGCAAGACGCACCTGAGTCAGACCTATTAGTGAAATAATACGCTAAGTAACTGTTTGGAGTTGTGCCACTTTTATTGCGGATGAGCAATATAATACACATTATACAGAGTGTATCTTCTTATCGTTGACCAATACCTAATTCCTAAATCGTTAGTCTTAAAGGTACAGTTTCAATTGCAAAAAATTCTTCAAATGATCCATCCTTACGTTAAAAAGTTATTTTTTCAAGTTAAGAACTTTAAATTTTTATATGGTCCTTGGGCCCTATAAATTATATTTAGAAAAATTTTCTTCGTGCTCTAACAAGTAAAACAGTAAAAATTCCATTTTTGTACGAACAAAAGTGATAATTTGAATGTTATTAATTTTTAGCGTTTTCTGGCAATAAAAACGCGTTTTTTTTTTTTTTTGTTTGTTTGTTTTAGTGCCCGAAAACGTCAAAAAATCATAAAATTAAAAATATATATATAGCTCGGTAAGTTTTAGCTGTAGAAGAATAGAATTTTTACTGTTTTACTTGCATAAAACATTTTTTTTTTTTTTTTTTTTTTAAATATCAGTGATAGGAGATAGGAACCGTATAAATATTTAAATTTCGTAACTTAAAAAAAATAATAACTATTTTTACATAATTGGACTTTCATATGACTAAAAAAAAAAAAAACATTTGAAATATTTTTGCAATTGGAACTGTACTTCAAAATGAACTGTTTAGGAATTAAATATATAAATACAGGGTGTCCACGTATAACCTGACCGACCTTTATTTTCGCAACCGTTGGTCCTAGATGCATACTTCCAATTACAAAAATGGTTTAAATAAGGTAAATAATTATTTTTAAAGCGATTTGGGTCAAGAAAAACATTTATTAAAAAATTACGAAATTTAAATTTTTATACGGTCCCCCGATCCTATAAGTGATATTTAGTAAAAATTTACTGTGATACTAACAAGTAAGACAAAAAAAAGTCCCATTCATCTAACATTAAAATTGACCGAGTAATAGCTGTTTAAAGTTGGAGTATATTTTTTGCTGCGAAATAGGGGTCATTCACAAATGTAGTATAAATAATGTAATATAAATATAACAATAGTCAGATATATCAGAAAAATAGTTGAGAGCAAAATTGACATTGCAATCTAATATAAATGTGAAATCTATAATCATTCTGACATATTAATGCAAAATATACAATTTGTACTGAACATATAAGAGGATAAAAATGGCAGAATTTTTGTTAAATAAAAGGATGAAAAACAACAGCCTCAATTCTTTACAAAATGATACAGATTTTAAAATGTTGTTAGACTACAGTGTCTTTCAAATTTTGGGCTGTGCCATGTTTTTTAGCTTTTGAAAATTGATTCTTATGTATTTTTTAGCACTGAATCCGAAAATGAACTTCATTTTAAACCATCAAGTCAGGATTTTTCTCAAATCGAAAATTTCAAAGTTAAAATTGATTCCCCCTCCCTTCCCAACCTCATCGGACCCCTGAACTTAGCTGTAAGAAATCCAGTATAAGCCAAAAATTTGAATAAATTATTGAATTAAATAAAATTAAATTGAATAAAAAAGTCTTACATCTATTTTGTAGTATTAGATTTTTCTTTTTTTTTTTTTTTAACATTGAAATTTCTAATTTGCGAAAAATCCTGAAATGATGGTTAAAAGTGAAGGTATTTTTTTTATTCAGCGTTAAAAAATATATAAAACGTAATTATAAAAGTTAAAAAACACAACCATCGAAGGTTTATGTTATCTAATCTAAAACTCTTTCTTAAACTTGTTGACGGTAATCTATCCGAATTTTTTTGTGTTATCCTCTAATATAAGTATGTATAAGATGGTAAGCGTCGAAAATCATAATAATATTACATTGTCATCGGATTTAAGTCAGTATGTAAATTTTAACTTCTATCGAACATTTGAAAGTGAGTTAAAATTCGAGTACAAATTTTAAACTGGAAAGAACGATCGTTGCAAGTTAAATAAAACCTTATGAAAATAACATAATTTTTGTTAAAAGAAATCATAGCCTCAAATCTTTACAAAATAAACATATGCTAAAATACAATTATTTTAACTAATCTGAAACTTAACTAATAAAAGTTAACTCAATCGTAATAGTTGTACGATTTCTTTCAAAGCACAGATACCTGGAAATAAGTTTAAGTACTTTATATGCGACCCCTGAAAGCAAGACCGAAATCATCGGTTTTCAGATTCAAAAAAGTGGTATAAGTCATGCATTTCAAAGTTTTATATCTCGGTCAATTTTAATGTTAGATAAATGGGACTTTTTTTTTGTCTTACTTGTTAGTGTCACAGTAAATTTTTACTAAATATCACTTATAGGACCGGGGGACCGTATAAAAATTTAAATTTCGTAATTTTTTAATAAATGTCTTTCTTGACCCAAATCGCTTTAAAAATAACTATTTACCTTATTTAAACCATTTTTGTAATTGGAAGTTTGCATCTAGGACCAACGGTTGCGAAAATAAAGGTCGGTCAGGTTATACGTGGACACCCTGTATATATATATATATATATATATATATATATAATAAAACTTTTGTGTATAATAACCATTAAATCACATAAAAAAACGACAATATATGAACCGATAATTATAATAAAATACACAGACATATATCCAAAAATGTAAGATTCTCAAAATGAAATAAGTGGAAAAAATAAATGAAAAAATGTGGAGAACTTTTCTTTTTCTTTTTTTTTTTTTTTTTTTTTTTTTTGCAGAATATTAATATATTACAAGAAGCAAATATAAACTTATATTGTGAAACACGTTATCAAGGGCAATATTTCACAAATATAAGTAATTCGTAATTGATTTCTATTTGAGTAAATAGGCTTAGGCAGAATTTTACTTTATTTAAATTGTCCGATCAACCACGAAGCCCCATGTGAAGAAAATTGAATAAAAATGGACACATATTGAATAACTAAACATAATATGTGCAAAAGCAATTATTAGTGAACATTATGAAAGATACAAAAATAGTTATAATGAAAAAAAAAAATCATAAAAAAAAGAAAAACATAGAGGCAAAACATACCCATAAAATTATTTCAACGAGCTAAGATCCACGTTATCCAGCAGTACATGTAACGATTATGGCAATTAAAAGTTACAGTGAAATAAATATCAACGGTTTTAACAAATTGAAAAATAAATCTAATAGATCAACAAAGATATTTTTATTTTATTTAAAAACTAAAGATAATAATAATAATAATAATAATAGTAATAAATTGTGAAATTAAAATATTTGCTACAAAAAAATAACAGAATATATTTAATAACGCGATACTTTATAATAATCGATTCATACAAGGAGATTAAAATAATACACTAAAAATTATTTAAATTACTACATTTAAAATCATTTTTGAATTAGTAGCAATAAATTAGTTCTTCAGGAGATCCACTTAATAATTATTTAAAATCGATTTTTTTTAATAATTAAAAAGTATCTACTAATAGATATGAATCAAATTAAAACGTTAATTATAGCAAACGTTTTAGAAACTTAATACACTGAACTCAATCCATCTGAAACATTGTTCTGCTTATTTTCATTAATTTGTCTCTGAAAATCCCAGTGTCTTAAAATAAAAGCACCCAAAAATCCTTCAAAATTTTAAATCTGACACGCAAGCAGATTTTTTTTCTTTTTTTTTTTTTTCAGTCAGCCCGACCAGAAAAACGAAATTAGGGACAACCCGATACAGGGGTGTCCGCTACTCAGAGATTTTACTATATATTTGAATAATTAAGAAAATAGATATGTCCATTTTCAACATCTATACTAATAAAAGAAAGTTTCGCTCTGTGTGTCTGTGTCTGTGTGTGTGTGTGTGTGTGTCTGTTGGCGATGGCTAGGAAAATTTAGCGCACCTAGAAGTCTGTAAATTTAGATTTAGGTAGTCCAAACACTCTCCTGGTGTACCTGAGCCTCAGAATTTTAAAATTTTGAAAATTAAAGTAGTTATCAATTAAAAACTGATCAAAGATCACAAATAAAAAAGTCATTATTCTGAAGCGAGCTGGCGCATGTGCAGAAACCAATTTCCGTATCTCCCGGAACAGAAGAAAGAAAGCAGAAGACATTTCGTTTTTGTTTAAAGTATTTCTAAATTCGCCATGGACATCGGGCTAAAAATACGGAAAAACCATCTACATATTCTAAAAGAACATACTTTTACGTCTCGAACGATCTGGTTGGTTTGAAAAATTTTTACATTTAACCCTTTCAAAAAAAAATAATCAAAAAGCATCGAATTCGTGTTTTTTATTTTCTCCCGTTTTCCGAGCCTTGCATCTACTGGAATACAAAAGATACGAAAAAACGAAGGTCACCAAATTAAAGAACTGTTTTTGTTCTTTTCAAAGCCACCTTTGGTTTTAAAAAATACAAAAATTAACCCTTCGAAAAAGTATATTTTCTGTATGCCGTTTTGCGATTTTTGCGATTTTGGCAATTTTTAAAATTTCGCATCGGCGATTCAGATACAGGTACGAAAAACTAAAAATACCAGACAATATCTACATTTATTCCATTTTCGACATATGTATTTGTTTTTGAAAAATACGAATATTAACCCTTCAAAAAAAATTCGTGCGCAGGACTCTCTTTTGCGAATTCCGATTTTCTGCTATATATTAAATCTGGCATCGGCTTTCTAAAATAACCAAACAAAAAACAAACACACCCAAAGACATCTACGTTCTATCGGGTTTAGGCAGAAACCTTTAGTTTAAAAAATAAATCACGTTAACCCTTTCGAAAACGTTTTTAACCGTAAGTCAATTTCGATTTTTTAACTATTTCTCCTATCTTTAAAAATCCGAATTGGCGTTTATAAATAAGATACGAAAAACTAAAAATACCGTGCCTAATCTATATCCCTTTGTTTTTTAAAATCTGGTATCCGTTTTGAAAAAATTTAATTTTAATCCTCCGAAAAAAAATCCTTTTCAAAACTCACTCACGCGAATTTCCTTTTTTTGGTCCAGATTTAAAAATCGGCATCGACTCGGGAAATGCAAGTACGGACAAACAGTAGACTCCATATCATAGACACGTTCATTTTCTTCAAAATGCATCGTTGGGTTTTAAAAAATATCTACATTAACCCTTTAGAAACCGATCGATTACGTAACCCACTTTCGCGATTTCTGCTATTTTGGCAATGTTTACCCGTAGTTAAATTTCAATTCTACTAGGAAATTTGATTGGGTCAAGTGTTCTCAAAAGGCCTCTTCCAGAACAGATTGCACCCCCTGGCGGTGGAAAGTGGAACTATAGGAGTATATCTGGTTCTATGGACCCGATTACGACGGGGTTAGGCTCATTCGACTTGATATCTATAGCCTTAGCCTTAAATATTTTAGCTGCACTTTCGACCGCCAGGATGCGCTTTCCGATATTGGGTTTTATGAGCTCGATTACGACGAAGCTTGCCTCATTCGACTTGATTTCGATAGCCTTACAGATTTCAGTCATATTCGTATAGAACAGATTATTAATATTTCGGGCCCGGGCAACGCCGGGCGGATTAGCTAGTAAAAGATAAAATTGGTATCAGTGATGTGACTGTAGACTACTTTTCATAATTACAAGACTCCCAAATGGTCCGCTTTTTGAATACCGGTATTTTCTTAGAAAAATTTTATTTTTAGATTTTTCTTGCAAATTTTGCAGAAACCACCTCCGGAGGTAAATTTTTGCGGAAATGTTGTACAAACCTACCATGAAAGTTTCCGTTAAACAATATTGGTATTCAGTTGGTGGACCATTTGGGAGCCCCGTAATTAGAGTAAGTCCGGGAGAGTTGCCCTACTTAAGCCCCCCTTTCATTTTTCTTTTTTATAACAATGATTTTTGTAGTGCACATGTACTCCAAATTTTATGCAGAACATGATACAAAATATTACTTTAATATAAATGCCATATAAAATAGTGTTTTTATAAAAAAAAAAATTATGATTTTGGCCATATATCCCGGACATCAGGGTTAGACGCCCCACTTGATCGGGATGAAACCCGATCGTAAAAGACCCCATACGTAAAAGAATAGGATGCATAGGTAATTAAGCATTTATAATTTAAAATCTGGATTTGCTATTGACTTAATATCCTATTTATATCAAATTTATTATATTTGTTTTTTGAAGAAAAAAAAATTGAACTTGCAGACTCTGTATACTAATCTTGCATTACACTCCCACAATCCCACATCAAACGATATTTGATATTCCCAATTCTGTGAATAAATAGCTATACAAAATTTGAAGCCAATTGGCTAATTCTAACGAAGGTTCAATTTGTTTAGTCTAAACAAAAGGGATTACCTCCCCCCTACTTATATTCAATGTACAAACTTAAAAAAAATAATTCGGGAAGCAAATTTAAAATTCTCAAATTAAATGGGTTAGATTTTTATGTTTCATAATGAATAAGTTCAAAATATATTATTTATTGTATGGAAGATTCAACTTATGTAATTTAAATTAAGATGTGGGGAGAGAGAGAAAAATTACCAATAATAAAAGGACTATTAATTGAAATAAAGAAAGAAGCATAAAGAGGGATTATACCTATAAAATGGTGTCCCTGTAAAGTCTTTCCGAATTTTCTTTGAGAATGATTACTTAAGGGATTTTAGATTTCTATTTTGTATTTAGATTTTTATTTAGTGCTTCTGAATATATTCTGATATAAAGAGAGGGATAGTTTGAAATGTATGAATTAAGTTATTCTTATCACATCTATAAATACCAAACACTTAAATATTTTTCACTTAAAGTGTCAGAAAATTGCAATCTTTTGAATCAACTTTCTAAAATGAAACAAATGAATATTTTTTCATCATTGCTTAAAGGATAATTTATCACTACTAACACCGCCCCCTGACTTGTTAGTTAATGATTCCCCGGAAGAGCCATGGTCAATCAAAAGAAGAAACAGATTTTTTCTCACAATCCTGAAGATTTAAAAAGATATTTTCACACAACAAAGTTATTTGATAATTATAAATTAGGCGCCTTATTTCGCATCACAAGTGAAGCATATATCTTTGATGCAGGTGAGGCATGTATCATTTTAATCCGGGACAGATGTCCCAGCCAGTAGCTCTGGAAGTAGGAACAAATATGGCTACAACCTATAATTAACACATTACTCGATACCTGTTTCAACAACATTCACTAAATGTTTCATGGCAAATCTCTAGTAAGTACATTATATTTTATCTTCTACTTGTCTCTATTTTACAAGAACATAAAACAAAAGCCAAACAAACCTTTCTTTGATGAATATATCTTTTATTTGAAGAACTAATTCGCTGCAACTTCGTGTATTACGTTTTTATAACAATTGAGAGTAGAAGAACGTGACAAGCTCTGCCACACATCTAATAGCTGAAATACAGTAACTAGGGCAACTAACCCAATGGGGCATCTAACCTGGATTTACCCTACATTAAAAGATGAATTAATTTCCTTTCATTTAGTGTTCAGGTTGAAATGTGTCGGGTTCGGGTCGGGTTTCAGGTCGACGGAAATTATTTTGTCGTGTTCGGATCGGGGTGCCTTTCAATAGAATTTTTCTTGTCTGGTTTCGGGTTAATGTCAAATGGAATTTTCAGGTTCGGTCGAGTTGCATGTCGACGTAAATAATTTTGCCGTATTCGAAACGGGTTGCGATTCGACAAAAATTATTTTGTCGGGTTTCGGGTTGACTTCAAACGCAATTTTTAAGTTCGGGTCCGGTTTAGTGTCGACTAAAATATTTTGTCTTTTTCGGATCGGGTTGCGGTTCGATGAAATGTTTTTTGTCGGATTCGATTCAGATTTTGGGTTATCTTCAAACGGTATTTTCAGGTTCGGGTCGGGGTGCGTGTCAATGGAAATTATTTTTTCGTGTTCGGATCGGTTTGCTGTTCGATTGAACTTTTTTTTGAGTTCGGGTTGACTTCAAATGAGATTTCCAGGTTCTGATCGGATTGCGCGTCGACGGAAATTATTTGGTCGTGTTCAGATCGGTTTGTGGTTCGATGACACTTTTTTTTGTGATCGGCTTGACTTCAAATGGAATTTTCAGATTCTGATCGGGTTCCGTGTCGACGGAAATTATTTTGTCGAGTTCGGATCGGTTTACGGATCGATGGAACATTTTTTGGGGGTGCGGGTTTTCTTCAAATGGAATTTCCAGGTTCTGATCGAGTTGCGCATTGACGGAAATTATTTTGTCGTGTTCAAATCGGTTTGCGGTTCGATGACACATTTTTTGGGATCGGGTTGACGTCAGATGGAATTTTCCGGTTTGGATCGGGTTGCGCGTCGATGGAAATTATTTGGTCGTGTTCAGATCGGTTTGTGGTTCAATGACACTTTTTTTTTGTGATCGGCTTGACTTCAAATGGAATTTTCAAGATTCTGATCGGGTTCCGTGTCGACGGAAATTATTTTGTCGAGTTCGGATCGGTTTACGGATCGATGGAACATTTTTGGGGGGTTCGGGTTTTCTTCAAATGGAATTTCCTGGTTCTGATCGAGTTGCGCATCGACGGAAATTATTTTGTCGTGTTCAAATCGGTTTGCGGTTCGATGGAATTTATTTTGGGTTCCGGTTGACTTCAAATGGAGTTTTCAGGTTCCGGTCGGGTTGCGTGTCAACGGAAATTATTTTGTTGTGTTCGGATCAGGTTAGGGTCCGATGGTTTTTTTTGTTAGATTCGGGTCGGGTTGCGGGTTGATTTCAAATGGAATTTTCGGGGTCGGGTCGAGTACAACACGTGGACAAACAGCTGGTCAAAATCAGGTTGATTGAGAAACAAGAGTTATTTTTTCAATTAGCTTAACGCTATCCAGGCTCTTTTCTATTAGCCTAAAAAATATCTGGCTGATTGAGAAATAAATGGCCATATTCCAATTAGCCTAACGCTCTCTAAGCTCTTTGCATAATGCCGGATTTCACAATTAGCCTACTACATATATATATATATATACATATACATCAATATATATATATACACTGGCCTCCAAAAGTTGAGGTAAAACCAGTCTTTTGTGTCGGAAAACAACTAAAGATAAAAATATGAAATTTAGAAGAAATATACTTTAAACAGCTATAATTTTAAAAACAAACATGATTTACAAATAAAAGATTACATTTTTTGCAAAAGTTTGATTTAAAAAAATGACATATTTTTATGAAAAAATAAATAAATAAATGTGTTTTAATAAGGAATGTGTCTGGCCCTACTTGCGATGCATTTCCATACTGTCAATTAATTTGTCGGACACTGGAATGGGGAGCATCATTTAACGACTTTGGAGGAGAGTTTACGGTAGCTACCTGTCTACCGAGGTAATCCCAAAGATGCTCTATTGGATTAAGATCCGAATATTGAGCTGGCCATTCGATTCGATCCAAACATTGATCCTCAAGATATTCATCAGCAACCCTAGCTCGGTATGATCGGGCATTTTCATCCATTAAGATGAGTTAATCACTTATAGCACCAGCATACGTCGTGACATACGGAGCAACAATCTCATCCCGATATCTCACAGCAGTCAGAATTCCCCCATTGCACACATAGAGGTTGCTGTGACCACCAGAGAAATTCCAGTCCAAACCATGATTCCACCTCCTCTATAACTATGTGTCTTTCAACAATATTACATTAGTAGTATCTGATGCCTTGTTTTCTCCACATCAGCACACGAACTGAATCCCTCTCCAGAGCAAACCGGGAGTCGTCTGTGAAAAGTACAGAAGACCATTGTTATCTGTTCCAGGTAACGTGCTCTCTTGGACAACATAAACGGGCACATCTGTGTTGTCGATTAAGAAAGAAACGCACAAGAGGTTGTCTTGCATAGAGTCCTTAATTGGGAAGACGATTCTGCACCGTAATAACAGCTTATTCAGTCATCCCTTTTACGTTACGATGATCTGAAATCAGGGCCGGCCCAAGGGGCGTGCGAAGTGTGCGACCGCACGGGGCGCCAAGTCGCGAAACGACTTAAGGGCGCTCAAAAGTCAAAAGATCACCGATAAAAAATAATTTTAGATTTCGCGTTTTTTTTTTTTTTCTTTTTCTTTTCTCTTCTTTTTCATTTTGTCCAGGCTGCGGTCTGTGAGAGTGGGTCTACCTTGGGTTTAAATAACAGTTCAAGGACACTGAAATCTTCCCATACAGACCATATGTCCGGTTCCTTTATCTGAGAAAACGAGGCTATTAACACTCAAATTACATGCTGGAAAGACATAACGAAACCTCTATTCAACACCAGGACTGCGGGAGGTTAATTAATTACTACTGACATTTTTACGATTCTGAACTCTTTTCTCCCGCTGGTTGGTCTCGACTGTCCCCTTGACGCAGCCGATAGTGGCAAGTGTCTTTTGGCAGATAACATCTTGTAGTTGCAGAGAATCGTACAAATTACTTATTCTCGGGTTTTTTTTTCTTTGTATTAAACAATATTAATTTAAAGATTATACTCAAAATGCCGTGCATGAAAAATTCGGGAAATTATTACAGGATCAAGAGGGCGCCAAAAAAAGAAAAAAAAAAGTAAAAACCATGATGAAAAAAAGGATATAATCGGAGCGCCAAATCTTTTGTCGAAGACGCAAATGAAAGGTTATTAGAGGTAAATTTCTCTAACTAAAAATTATATATGTAATTAATCTTATTAAAAAAATTAACTTCAGCACATCGTTTTATTTAGTTATTCTTAATTTAATATGTACTAAATCAATAATAGTGTAATAGTATTTCAATATATGGCAGAAACTAGGAATTTTTCAGTCGCAAGCATTTTGGCGCCCTCTCCAATCCTTTTCCAAAATAAATGTATACAGAGAAGTTTTCAATCCATTCCCCTAATTTTTATTTTAAATATGAAATAATTGTTAGGAAGCATATTTATCTTAATATTTTTATATTGCTTTCTTTAGAAATGGACCTACTGTAATCGCTTCGTTTTTATCTATCTATATATATAATCCAGATCTTGTTAACACAATAATGTTCGAAAATTGAATCATTTCGAACATAATTAGAACAGTGTATTGATCTTACAAGTACCTTGGATCTGGGTGTGTTCATTAATCAAGTATGTAAATCTTATAGTTTGTTTACAAGAGACACACAAAAGCAAATTTTGTCATCACGATGTCCGAAATATTGAACCAATTCAAATATAATTGAGACAGTGTATAAATCTTACAGGTATCTTAGATGAATTCGTTAATCAAATATTATTCTCTGGCGCCCCTAAGCAGTCTCTTAATAGAAAAATCACGCCCTGTTCAAAACAAAGAGTATAAAATTAACGAATATATCTTTATTTTGGGTTGTACGATTCCATGACATTTTTTCCTAAATTTCGTTATTTGTTTTTTGTACCGAAGGACGAACAAAATCTTCTTTTGGCGCCGCCTTCTACTCTTGTGACCAGGACATTCCCCCTCCCCCCCCTCGGCCTTGCATCAACAATACAACGTGAAATGCATAACAAATAAGTTTAAAGTCAAAACATTTATTGATATGAAATTAGGACTATGTAACTATTTTTTCCTGGTCCGTACCTTATTTCTTTCTTTTTTTTTCTCAGGAAATATAAAGGAGATAAATTTAGTTCATTTTAGTAAAAAACATTTTTCTAGTTCAAATTTTAGAAAAAAAATCACACAACGTCGATGGAAATTTATTCTTAAAGAGTGATGTTATTAACATTGAAGAAAACAATGCATTGTAAAATTTTTGTGAAGTCAGTTCATCTTATTAATTTTAATATTTTTTTAAGAAACATATCAATGATTTAATTTTTTTTTAATCTATTTTGAACAGCTTTTTCCGATGAGAGATAGAAGGTTTATTTTAAAACTCGTTGTGTAAGGCCAAAATCCAAACTGGCGGCTTTTTAGCACATTTTTTATCCCAAACGTGTCAAATTGGCAGATGCTCTTATTAAAATACTAATGTAATCGAACCGTTTTCAGTTTTTCGGTAAAAGCAGAAGAATTTTTTTTTAAATGCCGTCAAAGTTGGCGTTTTGAGCAGAATTTCCGGACACGACAGCGCAGGAAAGGGGAAAAACTGCTGTACTGAGACAAAAATCATTTATAACTCAAGATGCAATTCTTTTAACAGAAAATGAAAAAAAAAATTTCGATTTCATATTACATCAAAAAACATACCTGCAAGTCCCGTGCTTTTATGCTTAAAAACGAGTCAGAAAATGTATCAGATAGTTTTGTGTTGTTGAACGGGGAAATATATTTTAAATCTTTTTATATTTAAATTGATATATTTAAATTTATATGAAAGATAAAACCATGAAACTTTGTACATTGTTTTTCAGCTATAGTTTTGTGTTGTTGAGTGGGGAAATATTTTTTTATCAAGACTTTTCATATTTAACTTTATATGAAAGCTAAAACCATGAAACTTTGTACAAAGTTTTTCAGCTATGTAATCTTTAAATTGGTTTCGGAATTTTTTATTTTAAGTGAAATTTTTTAAAATTTGTTCCTCGTAGTAAAAAGTACTCATAAAAAAAAAAAAGTATGTTCTTTTAAAAATTTGTAATTTTTTTAAAATAAATATTTCTGTAAATCCCTTAGTCAAATCAATATTTATAATTTCCATATCCAATGTGAAAATGTATGGCCAAAAAAAAAAAAAAAAAAAAAAAAAAAAGATTATTTTAGAAAAGTTTTAAAAAGATAAATCTCTTTAAAGAATTTACATTTAAAAGGGAATAGATATATAAATTTCCATTTCAAGAAAATAAAATTAGAAAAATATGATTATGAATATAAAGTAAAATCATATTTATAAATATTTTGTTTCGCGGCCATCACACTTTTTTTTTTCAAAATATAGCTAAAGAATTTTGTCAAAGTTTAAAAGAAGAATGGGATAAAATCATAGACGTAACTAGACGAGGGGGGGGGGGGGCATGGCCCATCCCAGAATTTTCAAATTCAAGTGAAAATGTTATGACACTGATTACTCAAAATTTTAATTTACAAATATTTGAAAGATTACACAAACAAATACAATTATTTCTGATTTGAGAACTAATGTAATCAAAACGAGTACACACACATAAGTGAATGTGTGTGTGAGGGAGGAGGGAGAGTCAAAGGAAAAACAGTTATGTGGCTTGGAGCAATAGGGAGCCAGAAGAAATAAAGTTAAATAATTTCGGTAGGCTCCGAATCTGAGCGAGAGTTTTTTTTTTTTTTTGTCACGAGGGTGATGGTAAAAAATCAGTTCTATGAATAATGAATTCAAGTTTAGTAGTCTTTCAACAAAGCTGTAAAACATTATGTGCTGTTGTCACAGCCGGTGAGAGAGGGGACACTTCGGGTAGGGAAATGACCAATGTAAGTATTTCTAAGAAGTGATAATTAATCTCTTTCGAGTAAACCAGGATATAGTTGTCAGTTGTTGGTCCATTAATTGTCCAGGAGTAGGTAATAAGAACATCTTAGCAGGGGCATCCTTTGAGGAAGGACGAATTTTTTGCAACGTCCCTGTGGCTTTAAGCGTGTGGGGTAATTTCAGTTTCCATGCATAATTATCAGTGCGTAAATAAATTCTGTAGTTTAAAATGCGGGAAACTTTTTTTGTGGTTCTGCCACGTAGGCCTATGCTTCAAGTTCCAGAGTGTATTTTTTGTGAGTAAATCTCTCCTTATCAGATCTTTGGAATTCTGCATAAATGGAAGAGCTTTGAGGAAGATGTTATGTAACAAAAATGAAATTGCGAGAAAATTGAAATTTAAAACTTTTTGTTGTAAATTTTCTTGTTTTTAAGTTATCCAGAATCTATGATGGCTTTTGAAGATAAAATGTTGGTAATATGCTTTCTAAGAATATAAACATCAGATCGGATGATTTTTAAAACTTTTCTGCCCTTGCCCCTCAAAGGAGGGGGGGGGGGGTGAGGAAGGCAATTGGTTGTCTGTTGGGGATCAGTCCCTTTACCTCGTTTTTGTTCGCGTCCCCAGATTATTATATCGTATTTAAACCTGAGATCGTAATATTACATAGTAAAACTGTTATTTATTGTAAAATTAAAATTTTCCTTTTGAGACATTTTATTATTTAAAGGACATTTTATAAAAAAGGGATTGAACTTCAATGCCTTTATGTATTCTTTAAATAATATCATAAGTAATTAGTAATAGTATGTTTAAAAGTAACGAATACATAAAAAGTTAAGAATAATCCAAGAGTATTTCCTTTTTTTCGGGGTTGGGGGGGGGGGGGGCGGGGAGCAGGGCACCCGACGGATACTCGCACGGGCGCCAAAATAACGTTGGGCCGGCTCTGTCTGAAATGAGCTGAGTCACAGTAGTGTTCCTCCTTTTTCTGTCCCTTCATTTCCAGAAAGCTATCTTGCAGTGGCGTATCCAAGGGGAGAGCTGATGGGGGTGCAGCACCCCCCGAAATTTAAAGAAAATACGAAGTTTACTTACGAATGTTTTGCAAATCTATATAATATAAGCGCAAAGCATTTGACTGTCATCAACAGTTATGGGATGCCCGCTTCACTTTTTCATACGCTAGGCGGCCATTTTTATAAAAAAATATTATTTTTTAAATAAAACTGCATAAAAGTTACACTTTTAGAAAAATCGTTCAAATTAATGCTTAAAAGATGACTTACATTCAATTATGTATGTATTCTGAGATAACTTCAGCTGAAATCAGATTAGCAGCTCAATATCTCGCTCGACGAAAGTAAACAAACTAGATATTCATTCATCGTGAACGTTTAAAATATTAAACCATAGAGGATGTAGCTTGGTTCAAAAAAATAAATCACATTCGTTGTGAACATTAAAAATATGAAATAGGTAATTATTCAAAAAATAAATTCTCCAACAAACAAATAACTCCTTCAACGAATCTACAACTGCATTTTCATCGTAGCGATCATTGCAGGAATCAACATGGCGTTAGATCTTCCATTGGGACTTAAAACGGCCTATTGAGGCGCTGATCGCAGCCGTCGGTACAGGAAAATTGTCCCTTTAACTAATGCTAAAGTTCCATTGAAACCTTATTTATTGTAAACAGGGTCGGACTGTGTCAGGGGAAAGGGCGCAGACCTTGGATTTTCAGAGGGCGCAAAAATTTTAACGAACTTAAATCAATTTTACTTACTTGTATTGTGTCTGACTTGACAATGTTTAACACATTCGCATAGCACCAAGTAAGAAAAGGGCTTAATATTATGTTCCTGAGTTTAGATATACGACTTCGCTATATTCCCTGTGCATGTTTGAAGTTCCTTTAAATTTAATGCTACACAGTTTTTCAATCTATGTCATGTAATATTCAAAAACTCTAGAAAGTTGAATACAGATTTCCTTGTATCTAACTTTATTCTTTTGTCAATAGATACCTTAGAACAGTCATGGTATAAAAGTGATCACTCCTTACTAATTATCATGTAAATAAGGTATAAAAAGATACATAGGTACCAATTTATTGGGAAAAATTTTCTGCTATTAAATTCTATTCGAAAATTCTGTTTCGGGGATTGTCTTCATATTAAAAAATGCACGAACGTTGATTTTTCAAATTGTAATATCTATGCTCGAGTTCCCTGGATCAAGACAGCCTGGGAATATACTTATCTTAATTCTTCATAGAGTTATAAAATAAAATGTGTTAGGGATTTATCTAAAAATTTCGGGAAATAAAATTTAAATCTTACAAGAAAAAGTACTGACACTGATTTAGTCAGCAGTAAAATTTTACAGGAACTTTAAATTTATAATAAACTTTCTTTATATAAAAGTAAACGAGCAGGGAAGACCGAGCTATGCTAGTTCAAAATTAGCTTTGAGTAAAAATATCACGAAATATCATTCAATTTGCGTCAAATATGTGATTTGTCATTGGTAATCTTGAAAGTCAATTTACCAGCCTAATGTCGCCACTATTTCTCCAAATTTGGCGAAATGATGACAACTTTCCGGCTTCGTTTACTGCCAACTATTCAACAACTTAATAGCTGTTGTATTCTTCATTTCCATTGAAACGCATTACACATAGTGATAAGAAAATGATCCAATAATCGGATTTTCTCGAACATGTGACTCATACGAAGGATTTTCTCGTGCCCAAAAACCGTAGGATACAAAATATAGTTCAAATAGCCTGAGCCATTTTTAATATAAAAAGAGCTTGACCCATGACCAAAATAACCTACTAATCGAATTTTCTCGAACATGTGACCTAGCCCAATAGTCTTCTCGTTCCCAAAAACTGTATGATACTTAATTTAGTTCAAATCGTCCAAGCCGTTTTAAAGATAAAAATAGCTTGACCCATAATGACCCATGATCAAAATGACCCAGTAATCGAAATTTCTGGAACATGTGACCAATAGTCTTCTCGTTCCCGAAAACTGTAGCATACAAAACTTAGTTCAAATTGTCTGAGCCTTTTTAAAATAAAAATAACTTGACCCATAACGACCCATGACCAAAATGACCCACTAATGGAATTTTCTCGAACAAGTGACCTAGCTCAATGGATTTCTCGTGCCTGAAAATGGTAGGATATAAAATTTAGTCAAATTCGTTAGAGCCGTTTTGAAATTGCATATATATACACACACACACACACAAGATTTGCTCGTATTACAATATATGATACTACAAAATGTTTCTAGTAAGTGTCTACGTGTTATTTTCTGTAGATATTTTGAAAACAGAAGGCGATCCCCTTAGATTTTAGGAAGGTTCTCTGCATCTCGAAAACTAATTATTCAAATGAGCTTACACACAGTTTTTTATACAAAAATTAATGTAGGTGATAATTCATAATTTTTAATATGAATTTATTAATAATTTTTAATATGAATTTATTAATAATTTTCATAATTAAAAATATGTATTTGGATAAAAAAAAACCTGGAATACGTTTAGATCTATTAAGTGTATTTCATTAAAACAATTAATAAAAATTCTATCGGATGATTTTTATAAGTTTGTCAAATGGATTTAACATTCGCTTCCTCAAACTTTAAATTCTTCTAGCTCTATGAAAATTTAACATAAAGTATTTAAACTCGGGTTGTCTCGATCCAAGGAACTCAAATAGGATCTCAAAAATAGGTGCTACTATTTGAAAATTCAAAGTTGGTATAACTTTTAATATGTAGACGACACCCCCTGTAACATACTTAATCCATAGCTTTAATTAGTAGACTTTATTTCCAATTGATTAGTACCTATAGATTTTTTACAATTAGTTTTAAAAGAATTTGTAGGGGGTGATCACGTTTTTTTTTTCCAGGACTGTAAATTAACACACTTGATACATCCATAGTTGTGTCCATTAACGCAAAAAAAAAATAAAAAATAAATAAATAAATAAATCTTGCTTTACTTTTTTAGCAATTGCAGACAATATTACAAGTTTGACGATATTTATGATTTTTTTTTTAAACCGTCATCCTGCTCTGAGATATGACTTGACCAACTCTTCCCTTTTAAACAATTATTTTTTCACTCAAGCAACACAGAATTTTTGGGATATCATTAGTCCATTGTTTTCTAGCTTCGTTGGCCAACGATTGAGTTTGACTGCTTCCAATAGCTAAGCAAACGGTTAGCTGATCGTCGGTCTAAATATATGAGTTCCCATTTGACCAACAGTTATGTTTGCTGCAAAACTGCGCTAATAGTAATATTAAAACATGCTAATAATTGATCATATTTCAATTAGAAACTTCAACTATTTTTTTTTTTTGGGGAGGGGGGGGCAGAAATTAATTATGCTTCTAGAATTACCTATTAAAATTGCTTCTAATTTGGTTTCAGAAATGTTTCCTCATTTTGCATTTGTATTTAAACAAATATCTCTAAAACTATTATGAAATAAATTTTACTTTTATGACTACTAAATGCAAGAATATCAGTACTAAGAGCTCCAACCTCTATTAAAAAAATATATATTTATTTGACGTAATATTAATTAGTTATCAAGTCAGTTATAAACATGGTACAGATTCAATTTCTGATATAATCTGACAGTAAATGCTGCTTATTTACTACAGCTTTTTCTTTTCCTTAGTAAAGTAGAATCTTTAAATGTCGTCTCTGACGGTGTCTGCCTCATCACACATACAAAATAAAGATTCAGTATCCAAAATTCGTTCAAAAAATATTCATATCGAGAGCAAAAATTTACTTTCAGTGTAGAAATAGAAATTTTGAAACAAACTCATGCTTGATTTTTTTTTTTTAAGAATTACATATTACAGCAGTATTTGAATGTCCAAATATGGGGGGTGTGTTTGAATGGCGAAATAACACTTGTTTGTGAAAATAATGCACTTGCAGCATTTGGGATAAGGAGAGGCAAGAGGAGGAAGAGGCATTTTGTGTGCTTAAAAATGACTTTATGCATCCTTAAAATGCGGAATTGATATCGCACTATAAATCTCCAGTAAAGTAAATAATCCATCATCTAGTAAACTCCCCCCCCCCAAAAAAAAACCCCTGTCTCTCTATTTGCCCCCTCCCCCCTCTTCCAAAGCTCACAAAGTTAAAAATCTTTAAAAGTCCTCATTTTTTTAAAAACATTTTTCTGCTGTTTTTGTTGTTTTATTATAACAATAAGTAATTAATAATCTAAAATCCTCTCTCCACACAAAAATGCCCCCCCCCCCTTTCTTTTTCCTAGTACACAAAATTCAAAGTCTATAAAACTTTAGGTTTTAAATTTTTTTCTATCCTATTTATAAATATTTAGTAATGATAAATAATTAATCGTCTAGTAAACTTCCTACCCCCCCCCCCCCAGATCACAAGTTAAAAATTTTCAAACCTCTTTAATTTTTTAAAACTTCCTTTCCTCTATTTGTTATTTTATTGTAGCAATTACCATAAATAATCCTTTTACATCCTCCCCCCACCCGAAATTGCCTCTCTTCCACTATTTTTTTCGACCACACAAAACTTAGTCTGTAATACTTTTTCATTTTTTTTTGCCCCAATTGTAAACCTTTAGTAATGATAAATAAGTAAGCAATAATTTAATCAACTTCTTTCTGCCCCCCCCCCCCAAAAAAAAAAAAAAAAAAAAATCGGCTTCTCTCATTTTGTCTTTCATTCTTTCCATTCCATCTTACAAAATTTAAAACACTTTGATTTTCATTAAAGTTTTTCTGTTCTGCTTATTTCTTTATTGTAATAATGATTAATCAGTCATCTAAATTCCCCCACAAAAAAAAGATTTCAAAAAATCTGCTTTCCCCTTCTCCTGTCCCCGTACAAAGTACACAAAGTTAAAAAACGTTGAAGCTCTTTAATATTTATTTTTCTGCCCTATTTGTAACTTTGAAATAATGATAAATAAATAATAATTTAATTGAACTCTTCCCCTCCATGATTTTTGCCTTTGCTTCTTCCCCTCCCCTCTTACACACTGCAGTGGCCAATAGTTAAATAATCATCTTAACCCCCCCTTCAAAAATTGTTGATACCCCACTACCTTCTTTCCTTTTCCTCTTGCACACTAAGTTTACAATCTTTAAATTTTCTTTTTTTATACTGTATTTGTTACTTTGAAATAAGTATAAGAGATAGTCTTTTAATTTCTACTACCACACTCCCCCACCCCCCCCCACCTTTTGGCCATTTGGATGTTTAAAAGTTGTATTTACAAAAATGAACCCCTGTATTAAAAAATGCGTATTCATTAGTTAATTCAATTTGTAGGTCCTTAATTTTTTTTGGTTTTGGTCCTTGAAAGTTCTTAAAAGTCCTTGATTTTTATTTAAAGAAATGTGTAGGAACACTGAAATCAAAAGAAGCTACTTTTTGACACATTTCTGAATTCATTTTTGTTTGGAAACGTAGAAATTTTGCGGGTGATATTCTTCAGAAACTATGTTATTGAATGGCATTTTCTATTTTTTGGTAAAGGCAAAAGATATTTTAGAAAACACTGTCAAAGTTGGCATTTTGAACCAAATTTCTGGACGCGACAGTGTGGTGAAAGAAAAAAATCAGTCGTCATGTGACAATAATTGCTTATAACTCAATAAGTAACTTATGTATCAAAAAATGAAAAACATCATTCGATTCCAAATCGCTTCAATAGTCAGGACTGCCAATTTTATGCCTTTACATTTAAAAATGAGTCGGACAATGTATCAGAAAATTTTGAGTTGTTCTGCAGGGAATTCGTGAACCACCTTAAGGAAAAAATACATTAACTGTCGTTTATATGAATCACTAGTTAATAAAATTAGACACTTTTATGAATCCAATCAATAAAAACAAAGTTAAAATCAGTATTTTTATATTTTGTTTGAAATTTGCAACATTTTTTTGGTCCACATACGAAGATAAATCAATTTGCATTTGTGACATAAGTTCTCGATGATGCTAATGCTCATTGAGTCAACTCTAGTACCCCCTGCTGACAACTTAAGGAAGAAGTTAAAGAATTTAGTCTATTTTGTCCCATATAAAAGCATATGTGATATATATGTTATTTCAGGGAATCAGTCTCTTTTGAGAGTAAACAGTGTGTCAATTAATTAAATATTGAGTTTAGAATGAGCAAATTATAAGTGTATCTAAAAGGTCAAATAATATGAATTATTTAGTACTCACAAAATTATCAATCAATAGTGTAATGTTTAAATGTTTTTATTTAAATTTGAATTTTCGTTTGTGAATATGTAAATAAATTAATTTAAAATTTAATATTTCTTTAATATGTCGTGTGAATTCACTGTTATTTAGATACTTCATTGGCCAATTTTTTAGCTATTATGGATTATTTTAATTATCACATTAAATGTGTTATTAAGTATAGCTAGAAGATTTTAAAAGTATATTTTGCTCCAAAAAGTACACAGCGCAGTGATCAAGATATTTTATTAATTTTGGGAAGATGAATATTCCTGCTTCATGATTACCAAACCATTAACATGTACCATATTTAATATTTTAATGACTAATGATTATCAAAGTGCATTTATAGTTCGGGTAATACCAATGATCTTGTGTCTGGAGCTCCTCAACATCTCCCCACTATAAATCATCTTGTGCCTTTGAACAGCTGTATTAAGTTTAATACTTAAGAAACAGATTTGAGTTTATTGTGGGAAGTTTTTACATAGGTTAATATTAGGTTAGTTATAAATTAACCTTTAAAAGGTTTTTTAAATTCTTGAATATCTTTATCATAAAAAAAATAATTTTTAATTTGTTAGGTTATTTTTTTTTATAACTACCTTTACAATGCAAACGATTTTTTGTTCTAAAGAAGGCTGTTCACTTTAAACATGATAATAAATGTACCAAATTTAGAGTATAAGACAGAAAAAAAAGAGATTAAAAATAAGTATCATTAAAGTCATGATTATTTAAAATTAAATATTTGTCTTTTCTTTCAAGATCTTGGCAGGTATGATAAAATTATTAGTAAAAACTATTTGTATTTATTTAAATTTTTGATGCAGAAATTGAAATAATTGAAATGAGAAATTATAACAAATAAAAATCAAACTATGATTTAAAATATGAAGAAATGAAATTTTCATACAGTATGGGACCACAAATCTGGAATGCTTGCGACCTCAAATCCGGAATGCTAGGGACCACTGCATTTTTGGAATTTGGAATTTTCTGAATTTTAGGTCTTTACTCAAAAAATAAATCTACAAATGGCAATAATATGATGGAATTTTGGTATCTGCTGGATAAAACTTAAGTTATATCCTGCATTTTGCAATTTCATGCAAACAATCTAATTGATTAGAGACATTTTACTAGTCATCAACAACAACAGATGTTTTGCTTTTCTACAGACAAAACATCATAAAATCGTCCTGGTGCTGATCTGGACAGCGGATCATTGTCACAATATAAGGTAATTTTCCTAAAGCCATAAAAATTTAACCAAGACAAACGACTTTGAATTGCTAGAACCCACACAAATGGAGGTTTTCAGGAGGTGATAAGGCTACACGAAAAGGGAGGAGTTTTACTCCCACGAATAAGCAACATGCATAAAATGTATGCAGATCAGTTAAGACGATGGCCATTCCTGAGTTCTGAAAGGCGTGGATCTTTAAAACAGCAGCAACGACATTGGCTAAGGAAGGACAATGGAAAAGATGCAGGACAATTTTATTTTACTGAATGAAAAAAATCAGAAAGTATTAATTCAGTTGACTTTGAAGATCCCTAATTGCAACTCTCGCCTATGCATTAAAATGATCTAGTATTTTTTAGCACTTTCCAACCTAGTTGAAAAGTGCTTATGAGTTTGGTTTGTCTGGCCGTATGGCCGGATGGCCGTCTGTCCGTGCTCTAACTCCCGTAAATATGCTCGGATTGCTCTGCAATTTTTATATGTTATTGTCGTTATCTATGGCACGTTCCCTATTTCAACTGAAGTGTGTAGCACTTATAGTTTTCTTACAGGGACACTCAAAAGAATTCCGTTATATTGCAGTCTATGGGGAAAAATCATTTGCGGTTTATTTTAAAAATGTTTCACTATTGTAAACGCATTGAAAATTATTTAGATCACTAAGATGCATTAGAAGAAGCTTAATATGGAATAGTAGGTGTATAGCAGTTAGAGTTACTTTACAGGGACAGTCAAAATAATTCCGTTACATTACGTCTATGGAGAAAAATCGTCTGTGGCTTATTTAAATAATGTTCCACTATTTTAAACGCATTGAAGTTTATATATATTACTAAGGTGCATTACAAGAGGCTTACTACAGAATAGTGTGTGTATAGCAGTCATCGTTCATTTACAGGGACACACAAAAGAATTCTCTACTGTCTGTTAACAATAATTCCTGGAAGTGCGTTTTAAGTTACTAAACGCGATTTTAATCTTAACTAGCTTTTTGTCTATTACGTGGTGTGTATAAATTCTGTAGATCCTATACAGGGCAGCACAAAAGTTCGCGAACACATTTCCGTTTATTGACAGAAACTCCAGAAGGAGAATTTAAACGGTGCTACGCGTTTCCTAACTAAACTAAAATTTAGCATCCTATGTATATATACAAATCTATAGATCATATACAGGGCTACATAAAAGTATTCGGATATTTTTCCGAATATTGTATATATTGAAAATTCCTGAAATTACGTTTTTAAATATGTTATGCGTTTTCCAAATTGTTTACATAGATGTCATCTTTCAGCTTATTAAATGGTAATGATTTGTAAAATTATTTTAGAAGCATTGGAAAGTGCTACATAATCTATGCTTGACGCATGATTTTTCGTTCTTGTTTAAACTTAAGTTTTACTTTTGTTCATCAAGTAATGTCAGTGGGTGTTTTCAAGGATAAAGACATGTTCAGATGTGGCTTTGTTGTTCCTGCAGATTGATGCACGTCTTTCTTAAGTACACCCAGGTACTATTTCCTAATAATCCAATTACTGTGAAAATTTACTTAATTTTAAATATCAAATTTTACTATGAAGAGAGGTTCTCTTTCCATCCTAGGACCA
Organism: Maratus michaelseni; assembly: GCA_963931845.1. Classification (NCBI taxonomy): domain Eukaryota; kingdom Metazoa; phylum Arthropoda; class Arachnida; order Araneae; family Salticidae; genus Maratus; species Maratus michaelseni. The sequence goes on along the minus strand of OZ007586.1, from coordinate 436,618,827 downwards.
GGAATAACTGTAATTAATTAAAAGAAAATTATAAACAATTGAGAATTATAAAATGTTCTTTTGAGATAAGCAATAATGCTGAGTGTTCAGCAATATTATCTTTTGTATTTAAGCTCATTAACTACTGACTTGATCATGCAAGTCTTCTATAAATATAATTATGTTGTGCATATATTTTTGTAAATTATTCCATATTATCTTGCTTAATTATTTTTTTAATATCTTTTGTTATTTAAACTCTTTATGTTTAATTTTAATGTAGTCTCTTCATTTATTATTAATTTAGTGTGATGTTCATTTAATCGTTATTAATTAGCAAAAATTAACAGCGGGCTTGGTGGCTCAACCATTAGGTCAAATTTTTCTACGAAAAATATTCACTACGCAGTACATTTTTTAGGGAGATAGCTATCCAATCTTATTATTATTATTTAATTATCATAAATTCTAGCTGTTTCCATATGTTTGTCCCAGGTTGCATGATCACCTTACCTCCTTTTTTTTATATAGGCCACCAAAATTGCCGCCAAAATAATTGGTGATTCTCTATTTGAAGGAGAGAAATATAGGTTTCAAGTAACTCTCTATAGATCTTATAATTTTAACTCCAAATCTCTCCAACAGTATCCAATCTGTGTAGCATAATATTTAAAATTTGTACTTTTAAAAGTAGTCAAAATAAAAAATGTTTTATAAAACAAACAAATATTGATTTAAAAAAAGTTATAACTGTGTTTTTTTTTAAAGCAATAAATACTTGAATTAAAAAATTGGCAAAGAAAAAGAAATATCGAAAGTATGCTTACCTAATGTTAGAAAAAATCTTAAGTACAACAGAGCATAAAATTATAGTAACCATGCATAAGTTAGCCCTTTACATCTATCCGGAGCAAGGGATGCAGACCCCTCTCATGTTGTTTGCATTTTTTTTAAAGTCAGGATGCTCACTGAGGCAACACATGCAACATGCACATCTTAGGAGAAAAAACAGGTTTCTTCTCTGTTTCAACCTGTTTCTTTTCCTCAGACACGCTTCATGTTACTTGAATCGCTTCAGTGTGTGGCCTGCCAGTGGTTGGTTTCCACTTGGTAAACTTTTTAAGGTGGGTCGCATCCCATGGAAAATAATAGTAAAGCTGATAATCTTATTTTGTCAGATACTTTAAACATATTTGATAATTTTAATTGCTCCATCTGTTTTGTCTTTTCTTTCTGCAACACCTCTTTTATTAGAAATATTTTCACCTGACGCCCATTTTTTCCTCCTGGAAAAAGTTCCAGATTTCAGGATTCTGGATTTGAGGTCCCATACTGTACTACCTTTTTAAGTTTTAAAATTCATATTAATTGAGTAAGTTGTACAAATGAGAGAAATCATGAATAAAGGAACAACTTTTTGGGGGACTTCACTGGAATTTCAAATTAAATACTGAAGAGTCAATTATTATTATTTTTTAATTTTATAGTCTCACTTTACCCTTTGCTCCTCCTAAAAATCAGGATTCAGGGTTAAAACTGAATCTACTCCATCCTTTTGCCAGGTGAGAGCTGTAATACATAACGTCTGAGTGCAATTTACCTTGACTCATACTTCTGAAAGGCCTGTGAGAAATTATAATATTTTGATTATGAATTTTCTTCTAAAAGAAATAAGGCAGGCCTTCATCAGGACCTTTAGAAGTATCATGTTTATTCACATTAAAAAGAAATGCAAAAAAGCAATCAACATCAAAATATTTGAAAAAAAAATTAAGATATTCTCTAATTAAAAAAATTAAAATATTTTGAAAGTCATTCATAAATTGCTTTTCTATTGAAGTGTTTGGTGCCTGGTTGACATAGTTTTAATTTACAGGGTGCAAAACTAAAGTTAGGGAGCACTCAAATAACTTCTGAATGAATAAAGCTAGAATTGAGGGACAAGTGTTAACCTCTAGTAAAACAACTGTGCACTATCATATGAGAATGACTGCAACATCCCCAATGGCAAAATTTAGAAGTCATCAACTTTATCTCAAAAACTATGAGAGATATAAAAAAAATGTCAATTACAAAAGTGTAGAGCATCCTCGATTTAGCATGAAATGATGTCTGACATACATCTTTAAAAGTCCAGAATTTTTAATATTTAGATAACTAATCACTGGCTTAAATATATCACTACCCATGTGCATAAGTGTGATATTATAAAGCAAATTAACATTTATTAATAAAAGAACATATGTAATAAAGGTATAATTTATTTTAATACAAAAAAAAAACAAGTTAAGAATGTTCACTGTGTCAATTATTGCCAACCTGCATGTATCCTGATAGAAGACACATTGAGCATACTTTTTTTTCTTTATTAAAATAAATTTATCTTACTTACATGCATTATTTTTTAAAATAAATATGCATTTGCCTTATAATGTTACATTTGTGCATGTGTTTAATAACATACTTAAACCAGTGATTGGACATAGAATAATTAACATTTCTGAATTTCTAATACAATTATTTTTATATGTAACATATCACTTCATATTAAATCAAGAACAGTCTATACTTTTTGTGATTGATATCTTTTTTTGCTATCTCCCACTGCTTTTGAGATAGAGTCAATAACTTCCAAATTTCGGAAATAGAGGTACTGCGGTCATCTCTCGTATGATAGTGTATAGCCATCTTACTATATAGACACCTGTACAACAAGTCTAAATTTATCCTTTCAGAAGTTATTTGAGTATTTCCTGACTTAGTTTGCACCCTGTACAAACTACTACTGCTATTGTTATTGAACAATTCAACCTTTTAACACTTCCGTTTCAATATATATGGTGTGATAAAATCTTGGTAAATGTAACAGAAATTAGTAAATCTTCACTTTGTAATAGTTCTTCCTCATATTCCTGTAAAAATTTGAATAAGACATAAACCACAGATGTAAACCCATATTAATATAGTCAATTTGTGATATCTAATTAAATGTCTAATAGTGGCACTTTAAGTGAAAAAAAAAAAAAAAAAAAAAAAAAAAAAAAAAAAAAAAATCTGTAAAAATAGATTACTCAATGATGTAGTAAAACATTGTTTAACAACATATAAATATTTATTAAATTACATACAAAAATTAAATCACATGTAATATATTTGAAGCTATAAATTTTTAGCACAATTTTAAGTTTGAGCATGTTAACATGTTGATTAAATTGTAAGCTTAAATACAAAATTATTTTAAACAAATACATAAACACGTCAAACAACTGATCTATAAGTAAACAGATTTTGGGACTTTCATAAACAAAGCTTAGTTAAAACTTGGCCGTAAACCAACTTTCACATAACTGAATACGTATTTCACAGTTATTCCTATCTTTAATTCAAATTTTGAGATTGCTACAAGAATAACACACATGAAAGATTAATCCATTCCCTGCTGATGATGTGAAAATACACCATTTTCTTAAGTAATTTTTTCTCCTATAAACATTAATGTTTGGATCAATGAAAATGTTTTTGTTAAAAAATATAACATTTGTTTTAAGTAATTAAATTTTTTTGGTTACCAGTAACAATTTTCTATAAATAAAAATTATGATACTACAGTTTTCTACTTCTTGAAAAAAATGTTACATGCTTTAATTTGCTTTTAAATGCACACTTAGTGCATTAAAGTAGTAAGTGCATTAAGTACTTTAATGCCCTTAGCATTAAAGTACATGCTAAGTGCTTAGAAACATTTAATAAATAATTGAAATTGAAATTTTTATGATATTTTATTCATCTTAGAGAGAATTCATGTAAATTATACTTTTGTTTTATGGCTCTATCAATATCTGATTGCATCTAATGTTCTGATGGTACCTTTCAGCACCATTTTATAATCCTTAAATTAATAAAGCTATTTTTTTCTTTGCAATCATGACCTATTTATTATATAAAAAAATAGTATGAAGAAAAAAATATTGTAGCAGGGAATGGGTTAAAAAAAAATAAAAAATAAAATAAGCACTTTTTAAAAGTTTAATATCATATGATCTAAAATAAGCTTTTCAAAAGTAAAATATCCATTAAAAATATGAGATATATTTAAAAAGACAAATGGAATTACACTTTTAATAATAATAGTAAAGTGAAATCACAGATAAAATGGAAATAAAATTAAAAATATATCCAGTAAGCCATATCATTGAAATCATTAATGAAATAATACTATCATTAATACATATAATACAATCAATATTATATATAAGCAAAATACTCTGTAAACCAAATAACTCTGAAATGCTTGAAATATATAAAATTCTGGATATATATAAGACTCTGGATCTTTGAAGACATTGAATTTGTTCCAGATTAATGAAAATATTAAGACTAAATAATAATAATAAAAAATATTAGTATGAGCTTTAATGCCCTTAACATAGCTTGAAAAAAAAACCCTTTTGATATATATTTTTTAATCTTAGGAATATTGGTTAAAATTTGTATTTAAATCATTAATTATTACTATGTGTAGCACAATTTTATATTTCGAAGAAAATCATAATATGTCACACAAGTGATCTGTTGATTCAAAATGATCCAACTAAACTTTTTAAAGGAAATCATCAATAGTTTTCCCCCTATCTATTATTCTTATCTTTAATCCAAAATTCTTGGATAAGCAACAAAATATTAAAATACAGATTATAATAACTTAGAAAATGAAATAAAACTTCCTTGTTAATATTTAAAAAAAATTAAATAGAAAAGTAGTGAATGATAAAACTTAAACTGAACATATAGTTAAGCTTTTAAAATTTATACACTACTGTTTTAAGATAAGGAATGTGGGGGTATCGAATTCTTGAAAAGAAAAAATATAAGTAGGAGATTCAAATTTTTAAGTCAAAGTTTAGAATGACATTTCTAGGTTAAAAGAAAAAGCTACAGGTAATATACAAAATAAGACATAATAAAAAATATATAAGTACTATCTTTTATTCTTATTACTTTATAAATTATCAAGATTTCCCATTTTGCATAATACTAAGCTACAATGCATGGACAAATTTCTTTAAAAATGAAAGAGTTACAGCAAATGTGTACTTGAATTAATATCTTTTAAATAGAGAACATTGCGAATTAAAAAAAAAATAGTTTGAGAAGAGTATTTTGAATAACCTTTTACAAAGCCAAATTGGTATGACTATCCATTCTTATTTGATTATTTAAGATTTTTCATTAACTGAGAACTAAATCATTTTAGGTTAAAAAAAATCTAAACTTAGATTTGTTTTTCAGTTTTTGAAACTATACCAATCCTTTTTGGAAAATGATGTTTGCAAATTATATTATACATAAAATTATTTTCGGTATTTTGAATGTAGATCTGCAAAATCTTAGATGTTGACAAGAGGATCTACAGTTAACTGGGTTCATTACATTTCTGATAAATTAGGTTATGCCTAATTTTCCCATTAACATAAGCTATTTTTGTTTTAATTGAAAGTATTTATTTTTTATTTTTATAGCAGTTTATGATACAGCCATTTATCTTTTGGACTGAAACTCAAATTGAATTCCAGAAATATTTCAAAGCTTTCAGAAACTATTTACATGATTTAAATGAAAAATACAACAGTAATGAAACACATCACCTGGTTGGAAATGTGACATCAACAAATGGAATAATAATTGCAAAAGCAAACATACACAAATATTTTTTTGCACTCAATACTAAAATAAAAAGACTATTTTTCAGGGAAGTTTTGGGTGTTTTTACAGAGGTACACAGTTTCAAATATTTAAGAATGATTTTATTAAAATAAAAGTAATAGAAAAAAAAGCACCATAAATACACATACATGTATAATTAACTATGATAAAAATATGAAAAATTAAAAAAAAAATCTTATAAAGGTAAAATGAGTAAAATGTATACCATGAACTTTCATATTGATTTGTGGCTTTAAAAATAAAATAATTCATAAGAAATTGAAAATATATTCTTTATGTTTGAATCCTACAACCACAATAATGCAGGAATATCAGATAAAAATACTTACTATTATGAAACTTTAAACTAGATGAATTTTAAAACAAGGAATTCTTAGAATAAAGATAAAATTTATTTATAAAAATATTAAATATGATAATTAAATACTTGGAAGACAAAACCATATATTTTATTTAAAAATGTGCATTTGTAGAAGAAATCGCATACAAACATATGCAATGCATTGTTTACAAGATGGAAATACATTAATAAAAACTGTAAACAAAACTAGCCTAAATGTTGTATGCTATTTTTTTTCACGGTAAAATGAAGTAAAATAGATTTTTAGTAAATTTTGAAATACTGTAGATACAAGATAAAAATTTAGGATTTTTTTTTCAATTTATTTTATGCAATAAGTGAAATTTTTCTCTTGTTGTTGAAGGTCTGCTTTGACGTTTGTCATGAATGACCAACATTCATTTGAATAATATGGAAATAATGAGTTTTGTTTACAAGTAACTTTCATTTATTTTTTCTTACTAATGTAACAAAGTGAATATTCTTATTATTACTGCATAAAATATATTGTTACTCATCTATTACAGAAACTAAAATTTCATAATGCAAACATAAGACAGAATTTTCCATTGTTTGCAGGTTCCAAAGTAACTTAGCAAAAAGTATATAGATATTGTTACATAAGCGACTACATAATACTTCAAATAAGAAAACTGAAAATATTTGACTAATGGAATGACAGTTTTTAAACAGGCACTAAATAAAGCTTTTAAAAAAAGTTGGAAGAAAACAGCAATTGCCTGAAAGCCCAAGTAAAATATAATAAATATGTATACCTGCATACACATACACACACACACACACATTATATGTGTATGTGTGCTCTAAACTGATAGCCTATCTCTTTTCTAAATTTATTAAATATTCAAAATTTCAATATAACTATTCATGTTAACAAATGCTGAAGAAACAAGTCTTGCTACATAGAATGTAAATTTGGTGATAAGAAAAGAACAGAAATGAAGAATATAAAAGGCTGTTTTCAAATATTTAATGTATCCAAAATTAATCACCAACAGATTTTAAACTACGTCCAACAATATTAAAAAATAATAACTTTCATATTTTATTTAAAAAACCTTCTGTGTTATAACTTTAACAAGTAAGGTCTCCTTAAAGCAGATATATAGAATATATTGACAAAATTCCTAATGTTTCTTCATATGTATCAGTGAAATTTAGCTGTGGAATCTCAATAGAAAATCTGTAAAAAAATTATAAACTATCCATTTTTTTCTGCAAAAGTGATTTGGTGAAAAAGACTGGTGCATGCCAAATGCATGTGACTAAATTTGCAATGCTTACGGAATTTAAATTTAAATAACGAAGTAGTGAACTACTTGAAAAGAAGTATTCTATTGATATCATAATAATGTCACCGGGTGATCACTGACATTCTGCCAACAATTTCGGATAATTGACCGAAGTGATTTCAATATCTTTTGTTATCAAGTTTCTCTATCATCAATTGATTTCAGTGAAAAGTACTTATACTGGTTTTCTTAGGTTAGAGCAGTTAATTGATCCTGCAATATTACTGCACTAATTGAAACATACATTCAATGGGGGAAATTACAATAGATGCACAGCCAACTTATTAAAAAACCAATATGCATAAATAAACAATATAACAATGTTGTTTTTGATATGTTATTTTTAAAAAGTACATATTGCAATTTGATTTAAAACTCTTTAAATAAAATTTATCTAAGTTACATGATTTTCATAACAATTCAGTGCTGCTTGACTGGCAAAATGGGACCACTTATTTCTAGGTTTGCACACTAGTCGAAATTTCTCCCACATTAATTGAAGGATCATTTGAAAAAAAAAAAAACCCCACTAACTGAAACTGCATAAAGCAAGGAAAACCTCTTATTTCATTTTTTAAAGTTGCTAATGCAACTACATACATGACATATTCTTGGTGTACTTTATGCATATTAAAATCACATTTTATGATTTACTGTTTTGGGGCCCTTTCTTAATGATGTATGTACAGCAAATCTAGCAATATCATAATAGGAATAATAAAACTAAAATTTTATTAAAAACTGAAAAAGGAAATGCAATTATAAAAAAAAAAAAAAAAAAAAAAAAAAAAAAAAAAAAAAAAAAATGAGATTCTAACACTGAGGATAAGATCTTTCAAAGACAGTGAAATAGCAAGCATATGTGAAAAAGAGATTCTGCTGTTTGATTTTCTAATTTTTTACTATAATGCAACATATTAGGTGTTTATTTATTTTATAAAAAAAAAAAAAAAAGATTTTTTTTTTTTTTTTTATATAAATTTCTTGGGAAAGTTTTCTTGGATAGAGATATTTCAAAAGAAAAAAATAGGCTGTGGTAATTTTATTAAATATGAAAATTTCTTGTGAGAAAATAAATATATATTAATCAAGTTGAAATAATATACATATGTGATAAAGCATACAAAAATAGTTAAATATTTTATATATTTAATATTTTAAAATCTGAAATAAGATTTTTAAAACATGACTTTCAAATGTTGAAATAATCTACATTTTGTCTGATTTAGCAATCCAATCAATGTCAAATATGTAAAAAGTCCCATCCAGCTTTTCATAATGCTATTAAAATAGCATTTCCCTAAGTATATTAAAAACACTCAAGCCAAAGCAGAAATTTAAACCTAATAACATCTCAAGTAATGGCCAGAATTTTCAGAACTGGAAGAGTTAGTAAGTTTTGAATATGAGATGAGAGTTTTTAAAAACATTTACATTAATGTTTTTTCTACTCTGCAGATAATTATCACATTTGTAAAATGAAAATAACAATTACAAATTGAAATACAAAAAATGCTTGTATTTTAATAGCTAAAAAAATGTTTGAAATTCTTTTAGAAGAAATCAGTTGAGAAACAATTACATATATTGTTATTTATTTTTTCCATAAATACCAAAACTAATACTCGTTAATAAATTCTAATTGTAATATTTTTAGCTTACATATAAATTTTTGATGACAGAAAAATTATTTAAATCACATATTTTTTTTCTTAGTCTACTGCTATATTGAAAAGACAATCTATATAATATGACATACATTCAATAGTTAGATTTAAAGAAATGCTAACTATAATGTTCACTTAAAGATTTTTTTTTAAACTTAAACTTACACAATAAAATAAATCTTATCACTCATTTCTAAAAAAAAAAAAATCAATATTTTATAAATTTTGAAATTTTTTAGTATGATGAGTCGGAAAATGTTATTAATTTACAACTGATGTTTAGAATCACACATTTCTTCACAACCTAATCATCTGCAAGCTGAATTTACATTTACACCATATAGAGAAAAATGATATAATTCAAAAAGATGTATAAATCTAATTACATCAAAAAGAATTCCAGCAGCTTACGTGGAAAACATTACTAAAAGAGAAGTATTAATTTCTAATCAATCTATCACAATAAAAGGTAGCTAAAATATACAAGTTTCAAAATTGTAAATGCATGCTTTTTAAAGATGACATTAAAAAGTACACTGATTACAAATATAGCTTTGGCTATAATCACAGTGTATAGCAAAATTATGAAAATACAATAAGCTTAGAACATTAATCTTTTCATAAGAAAAAAAAATTAAAATAAGTAAACAATGTCATAGACTATAAAATAGAAGAAATTTAACAACCATAAAATATAACAATACAAAGAAGTAAAAATAAAATATTCAATCACAACAGAATCACATGGTCAAATAATCAGTCCATAAAAACATTACATTTATCACATGGAAAATAATGTGCAATAAGAGATTAAAAAAATACAAGTATCAATAAAATGCAGGACAGTTTCAGAGTAAAATATACATATTACCTATCTCAAAAACTACCTCAAACTCTGCAGAGCCTAGATTTTTAGACCAATTAAATAAAAAAGAAAGACAGAAAGAAAAGTGAAGTTTTTGAAACAAAAAATAAAAGAGTAAATGCACTTAAAAGTTAAATTTCAAAAGACCTTAAATTACATAATTTAACTTTCTTTAGACTAAAATTTGGCCTGTCACACATATATATATCTTTAATATGCATATCTTTAATAATCTAATTGGAAAAATTTAAGGAATGATAGTAAATTTGTGCTGACCCATTAACGTATTTGTGCAAATAAAATATGAAGATAATACACAAACAATTAAGTAGTATCTAAAAATAAAGAAGGAGTAAGAGACCACTCCTGTCAAAAAGATTATAAAAAATTTAGCTCATCAAAATACATTTGAATATTCACTCATTGCTTAAGATACCTGAAACATATATCAACTTCAATAGCTGCTATTGCATTGAGAAAAAAGTTAATAAAGATATGTAGTGTTTATTGCAGGGCTTGTTGTTGCATTTAAAACTACCGTATTGTTTACTCTGCAATAAGGCATTATGTCATCATGGCTGCATGAAACACCATTAACTATATCAAATATGGCTTTTATAGTGCCAGTCACAGCAACAATAACGCCGACAACAGCAAGTATTATAGCAGGAGCTTTCCGCCAAGAAAAAAAATTTCCTCCAGTAACTTTTATGTAAGCAGCAGCTGGTAAAATATATGCCAAAGGAACAGCAGCTAAAACACCCTAGAAAACAGAAATCATTAATATATTATAATTATTTTACGTTAGTATTAACATATAGGCTAGAAGGTAACATCAAAAGAAGGAAAATGACAATTCTGATAGAATTTACATTAAACAATATTTTAAACCAATAATTGAGCATTTTTTAACACTTAACAAATGTCAATCACATTTAATGTAATATTAAGTGTAAAAGAATAACTAAATCCAGCCCATACCGAGAGTTATTGGCATGCAAGCTCAAATTTCAATTGTACACTCTTTAAAATGCAAAGCTATTTACTAATAGCACCACTGAGTTCAAACTTTGGGATATGCATACCAGTCTCCTTGTGACAAACTACTAGTTATAATCTGACTAAAGTAAAATATCAGAAACTATTAATCGCTGAACACTGATACATTTTAGATTACCAAAACATTCTTAAAATGCTACATTCTCCACTTTTTTTTAATTCCAAGATTTTTTTTATATATTAATTGCACCAGCTATTTTACTCAATAATTTTATATAAATTACTTTTAATAGAAGAACAAATATAAAAGCATACAAAATGAACATGCATACTTCCAAACTTACAGTTAAAAAAAACAAAAAAAAAAAACATACTTTGAACAAGAATTTTTTTTTCATTAAATGTGTCTTGCATTGAATATTGAAATAAACTTGATTTTATTCATGAAATTAAACTTCTGGTTCAAACATCTTTATTTGAACATGAGTCGCCCATAAAAAAGGGAGAGTTAGCAAGTATGAGCATGTAATATTGATTTTTAGATGAAAGAGTTAAATATTTCTATAACTAATACGATAGAATAATATAAAATAATAAGAATAATATAAAATTTAAAGGAAATATTGTGGTATAAATACAAGGTACTAATCACAGTAAATCAGGGATGCCACTCTGAAAATAACAAAAAGGAGGAAATTATGCGTGAAAATAAAATTTACAACATTTTTCACAACATTTATGCATGAATTTTGTGAACTATATTGCATTGAATATAAAATAAATACATTAATAAATTTCTCATGCTAAAACATTTTATAGTATTTTCTGTAATAAATATGTTGCATTTCCATAGTTGAGTTGAAGAAAACGACTACCTGTCAACATGTACAGTTTTATACTACACTAGCGGTCCGTCCCAGCTTCACACGGATGGACAATGTGTCGACCTCCTTGGAAAAATGTCTTATGCAAAATATCTAATCAAAAATCAGCCATAATTGTCTTATTCATCTAATATTCCATAACTGGTCTTCATTGCTCATGCTGATGACAAAATCGCTAAAATAGATGAAATACGTGTTTAACTATTTTTTAGCAGATTGGTTTAGCTGTATTTTATGTATTTCATTGTCGTAATTTCATTGTTGTAACTATTTTTGCGACTTTATTTTATTTAATTTTTTTTTACCTAAAAACCTCCATTTAATTTCGAGTGGGTGAATTTCCAAAATCTCTAAAATATGTATTTAACTATTTTTTTAGTACATTTGTTATCCTGAATTTCATGCTCTTACCTCAAACTGCTGCTGAGATATGGTGAAATGACCTAAAACGTTCGACCTCCCATTTAAACCCTTAGCGGGTAAATTTCTAAAATTGCTAAAAAACATGTTTAACTATTTTTTTAGTAGATTTGTTTCCTTGAATTTTGTGCTCTTACCTAAAACGCTTGCTGAGATATGGTGAAATGACCTAGAACCTTTGACCCGCCCATTTAACCCCCCTCAGGATGGAATTTTCAAAAATGCTTTCTTATTGCTTGTCTAGGTCATAACAGCAATCTACTGTCCAGATTTCATGAGTCTTTACTCACTTGAAAACACCCGCTCACTAATGTTAAACCAATGGCCAAGTTGTTTTCGAATTTCTCATTTAAATTTGAATATTTTTAAGCTATTTTTTTTTTTTGCACAAGATAACTGAGGTCGATCCCTAATATGGCTATTTTTTACTTTTTCGATTTCAGTTACAGATTTTTTTAATAAAGGTACTTTCACTTTTGAAACCAGTTTGGAAAGTGAAAGTACCTTAATTAAAAAAATCTACAGCTCAAATCGAAAAAATAAAAAATAGCCATATTAGGGATCGACCTCAGCTATCTTATGCAAAATAATCATTTTAAAATATTCAAATTTAAATGAGAAATTCGAAAACAACCTAGCCATAGGTTTAACATTAGCGAGCAGGTGTTTTCAAGTGAGTGAATACTCCCCTTAACATTTCAGCTGGGCATTGATGAGTCAGTTAGGCGTTCTCTCTTTATATAATAGTATGGATTAACATTCTTTCATCCAAATGTAGAGTGTGGTCTCAAGTATTCTAATCAGGAGCAAATAACGTGAATATTAAATAGTTAACTAACATTTTTGTATGAACAGACAACCATAACTTAGATCAAATTTATGATTTTTTCCCATGGCTGACTATGAAAATTGTAATTTTTTTCCTGCGACTTGATGAAATTCGTGATTTTTTCTGCAATTGTTTGACAAAATTCACAATTTTTTTTTCCATGATCGTTTAACAAAATTTGAGATTTTATTTTGCGATCATTCAACAAAATTTGTGATTAATTTCTGCAATTTTCTACCAAAAATTCGCAATTTTTGTCCATGATCATTTGATGAAATTCACACTTTTATTCTGTGATCGTTTAATGGAATTCGCAATTCATTTCTGTAATTGTTGAATTTGACGATATTTTTTTTTGTGATCGAAAATGAAATTTATGATTTTTTCCATGACCGATTGACGAAATCTGAAATTTTTTTCTCAAGTGATTGACAAAATTTGTGATTTTATTCCATGATCATTTGATGAAATTCAAGATTTTATTCCGTGATCATTTGATGAAATTCGAGATTTTATTCCACAATCATTTGGCAAAATTTGAGATTAATTTCTGTAATACAGTAGGACCAGTATTTAATGAGGAGCTCGGGACGCAGAAAAATGCTCGTTAAATCCAAATCGAAGTTAATAACTAGTACAGGCATGAGAGTGCAGAAAGATGAAAAAAGAGGAAAAGCGCGTTAATGAGAAAATGGGGAAATATTTAAAATAATGCGCATACAACACAATTAAAAAAGCTAATTTTTAACATGACAAAATTGTCAACTGACAACATTTTTATTAAATACTGCTTCATGAGGGTTAAGAGGAATGAGATTGACAAAAAGCTGAAAACAGTGCGAACGACGTATGAGCAATAAGTTATGAATTTTAGGCGCAAGAAATATTATAATTGTTTTAAAAAATATATATTTTTAACTAATATAAATAAATATATATATATTACATCAATTTAGCTTTGAGTACATTTTAAAAAGAAATTATTAACAAGAATTAGGTAGAAATTATTTGCTTACTCTAAAAGTCTATTTTACCAAGATACAGCACATTAATAAAATCCTTCAATGGCATGAACATTTTTTTAATTGAAATTTTGAAAAATACACACTTTTCTTGAAAGAGAAAATAAAGTATGTGCTAATAATTGCAACCACCTTAAATAAATGATAGAACAGAGTTCCCACTCTTTTTTAAAATAAAAAATAAGTTTTTCAGGAATTTTTTTAAGAGATTTTATTAAGGACATTATCAATGGCACCAACTAGTCAGTGCCGTGGTTATTCCAGATTCCAGGTCATTTTTACCAGTCAGCTTGAAGCTAATTTTTGGATTTTTTGAAGATTTTTTTTATTTAATTTGTTTTCGCATTTCATAGCAAATTTTCTACATTATGAAAAGAAATTTGGTTTCAACCTTTTAACCAAATGCAGTAAATTCTGACAAAATTTGCATTTTTTCAGCAATCCTTTGACGAAATTCGCTTTATTTGCTGCGATCTTTTGATGAAATTCACTTATTTTCCACAATCCTTTGACGAAATTCGTGTTTTTACAGCGATCCTTTGGCAAAATTCATGTTTTAACGGCGATCCTTTGGCGAAATTCACGTTTTTACGGCAATCCTTTGGCGAAATTCACGTTTTTATGACGATCCTTTGGCGAAATTCCGGTTTTACGGCTATCTTTTGACAAAATTTGCATTTTTACGGCCATCCTTTGACAAAATTCACATTTTAAGGCGATCTTTTGACAAAATTCATGTTTTTACGGCAATCTTTTGACAAAATTCACGTTTTTACGGCGATCTTTTGACAAAATTTGCGTTTCCATAGCAATCTTTTGACAAAATTCATGTTTTTACGACGATCTTTTCACAAAATCCATGTTTTTATGGCAATCTTATGACATAATTTGTATTTTCACGGCGATCTTTTGACAAAATTCACATTTTTACGGCGATCTTTTGACAAAATTCACGTTTTTACGGTGATCTTATGACAAAATTCGCATTTTCATGGCGATCTTTTGACAAAATTCACGTTTTTACGGTGATCTTTTCACAAAATTCGCGTTTTTACGACGATCTTTTGACAAAATTCGCATTTTTAAGGTGATCTTTCGGCTAAATTCGCATTTCTGCGCCGATCTTTAGGCTAAATTTGCGTTTCTGCAGCGATCTTTAGGCTAAATTTGCGTTTCTATGGCAATCTTTTGGCTAATTCGTGTATTTTCGGCGATCTTTTGGTTAAATTCGCGTTTTCTCAGCGATCTTTTGGCTAAATTCGCGTTTTTTCAGCGATCTTTTGGCTAAATTCGCGTTTTTCAGCGATCTTTTGTGTAAATTCGTGTTTTTTCAGTGATCTTTTGGGTAAATTCGCATTTTTTCAGCAATCTTTTGTGTAAATTCGCGTTTTTTAAACGATCGTTTGGCTAAATTTGCATTTTTTCAGCGATACTTTGACTAAATTCGCGTTTTTTTCACCAATCCTTTGACGAAATTAGTGTTATTTTAGCGATCTTTTGGCAATTTTCACACAATCCTTTCATGAAATTCGCGATCTTTACATTTCTCACACGATCCTTTGTCAAAATTCGCGTTTTTTAGCGATCCTTTGACGAAATTCGTGGGTTTTTTTTCGCGATCTTCAGACAAATTTCTCGTTTTTTCGGAAAATCTGAAAATGGTGAAAAAGCGGAAAATGATAAAAAAGTGGAAAACTGCGGATTCGCGGAAGAATCTCATGCCTGCTAGTAGTATGTACATAAAAACAACTTACGTGAATTACTGCTTGGTAATCTTTATTGAGAATTGGAAAAATATTCATACAAAGTTGATTGTTTGAGTTTATAAAATTTCATTTCATTCAATTTTCATCTTAAAACACTTAATGCCTTATATGTTGCATCATCAGTATTTTTCGTTGCTTCAAAAAACTGTTCAAGATTTTGTAATGACTCTTCAGCACAATCACGTGTCGGTGTTTTAAGTACAGTTTCTTCTTCCGAGTCACCATCACTTGCATTTTCCTGTTCCTGGGCTTTTACCACTTACACGACGATATCCTCAGTGGAGAGTAAGCCCGACTTTAAGACACCATCATCAATGTTATTTTGTTGCAACCCGACTGAGAGTGGCAAGTCCTCTTCATCTTTGAAGTCATCATCATTTCTGTCAATCCATCCAGCTTTCCTGTAACAGTTTTGGATAAAGGATTGAGTCACACTTCCCATCTGTCATCAGGCGTCAAGAACAGAAATTTTAAGATTCTGATCTTTCTCATTTCTCTCTAACATCATGAAAATCAATTGCTTTCTATAATAGCATTTGAAGCTGAGAATAACACCTTGATCGAGAGGCTGTAACTCTGAGGTTGAGTTAGGCGGTAAAAAAACAAGTTTTATGTTTTTTTAAATTTCTGACCTGGGGGTGAGCAGAACAATTATCGATGATGAGTGAAAAATTTCTTTTCTGTTTTTGAAGCACCTTATCTCACTCGTACAAATAGGATAAAAATAAATCCGAAGTCATCCATGCTTTTTTGTTCGATTTATAAGTCACTGAGAGGCTTTTTACCCCTTTAAAGCATCTTGGATTTGCAGATTTACCGTAAAATGGGGTTAATCGGAACATTTCTCAACTTTAACGTAAAAAAAGGCAACTATCAATTTTTTATTTCTTTAATTTTTTGACTAGAAACTTCGGTCTTGTTTCGTTCTTGAAATTTTAAGTAAAAACAAAATATTTTTTACAGTTTTTATGTATATTTTTAAATTTTTTAATGGTGTTCCGATTCACCCCGCAGGTAGGGGTGAATCGAAACAAATGTTATAAACTTTATTTGTTCCGATTTAGACTTTAATAGGGTTAATAAAAACAGGTAATAATGATAAGGGATGAATAGGAAGATGTAGTTTTTATCAACTTCTTTATTTTCTATACAAGTAAAGATATGACGTTTCAGAAATTAGAAAAAAACTTTGATCTCAAGAAAGATTAAAATTTATTTTAAGAAAATGTATTTGAATTGAGAAAGATGAAATTTAATACAAATTCAATTCACTCATGTCGTTCACAAAAGTTATCATATCCTTGAAACGAGCAGATGTTTGAATGTTGTCCTTTAGCTGAAGCTTCTTTATAACATCTTCTGGAAGAAATGCTGCCTCCTCTTCCACCGTTTCTTGAAATCTCCAAGTATGGAGGACCCTTTTGTAAAATTTTCCCACATAACCATCATCATCTGGGTACAGGTGATGGAAATTTGAGGTCAAATAGAGTCTCTGTATGTCTTTTTTCCATGCACTTTAATGACAAGGAGATCTCCTGGAGCAAACTTGTTCGAAAGTTGGGGATTTTCTGGGATTCCAAAATCTGGATTTTCTTCTGAAGTAGTAGGCAATATGAACTCTTTATCACTGACTTGAACAGAATAATTGGAATTTGAATTTTCAAACAATCTTCTGGATAGTTTCTTTTGTTTGTGTTCTGATTCACCCCATAAATCTTAAACATATGATGTTATAAGACATTTTTCACTTTTTCATTATGTAGTTTTAGAAATACATAAAATCTAATACAGCATATTGTTTATAGGTCTATCGTTAATAAAAAAACACTACTCTTAGGTTTATAATACGAAAAAGTCTGTAGTTACATAAAGTTTTGCAGATGTTGAAAATATGAGGTTTTTGAGGATCCACTTGCAGTTTTTTTTATATAACCCAGTAGTGGTGCCAGCATGACGAAACTGATTTTCCCAACACTTCATGATACTACTTTCTTGTAAAAAAAATTGGCAACTAAAAATGTCCTCATGTATATTTATTTTGAATTTATTTGTATGTCTGGGAAGTTTCATTCCTGTTCACCCTGCTGTTCCTATTCATCCTGTTTTACGGTACCGATGATAAAAAGTTTTTTCTTGTCTTTGCCTGTCATGTTGCAACACATTAGCACAGTTAAGTGAGTTTTCAGCAAGTTACCTCCCACACATTTTTCAATTTTAAACTTCATCGTTTGATAAGGAGTTAAATTGTAAAAGACGCCAGCCTCATCCGCATTGTAGATGTCATCGTCAGTATATTTTTCACTTACATCTTTCCATGTGCAATCCATCCAGTCTTTTACATCCTTGTCGTTTACACTGGAGGCTTGGCCGATAATTTTTCATGCCCAGATGTTATGACGTCACTTGAAACGATGTAGCCATCCATTAGAGCAAGAAAAATCTGTGTAATCTATCTGAGCTGCAAATTTTTCCACTTTGATTTTAATGATGAGCCCAGTTATCGGCAAACAAAAACTCTGTTGCTGAACAAACCATTCTAACAGCGCTTCATCCAAGTCCTCTTTTTCATACTTCTTCAACCGTTTGATATTGCATGCCTGTTTGTAACACTTGATGAAATCCCCTGAAAAAATAAATCCCCATTTTTGAAATAGGATGCAACGTACGAAAGTATATAACTCAATCATCAATTAACTTCATAAGTATCCCACGTGTCGCAACATAGAATTGTCTTTAAAATGCAAATCTTTTATTCTTTTCTGGATTCCTCACCCCCCCCCCCCCCCCCCCCATAATAGTTATGAACTATAAAAACATCAAAAAACTTTAATTACCTTTTTTCCACCTTGCACATTTATTCTTATCCACCAAAAAAGAAAAAGCTCCATAAATCTGATGCAATCGTTCCGTCATCACTTTGGTTGGATGTAAGCACAATTATCACAATAGTGTTTTTATGAAATGCAAAACGTGCAGCATTTGACTCAAATTTGCCACAAGAAGTAAATAATGAAATGTGTACTGTTTGTAATTGGTAATTTTTCTTATCTCAATTATGGTTTCAATAATAATAATAAAAAAAATGTAGAATTAACTATTCCATTTCAGGATTAACATAAAATCCAAAGAAAACAGTTTAGAGGATTTCTTGAAGCCTAGATTTTAAATCCAAATTTCATTTATAAAAAGTACAAGTTGAAAGTAAATATTCAAAGAAATAAATGAAAAATTACACTAATTACTTTATGGATAATCTTAAGAAAATATTTTACAGTTGCCTTAAAAATAAATTGCAAAATTAAAGTAGAGTCACTTCCATAAAATCTCCATTGCAGCAAAAGTAATAAATCAAAATTTTTACATGGTTTAAATTTTCTTATCTCAATTATGGTTTCAATAATAATAAAAATAAAAAATGTAGAATTAACTATTTCATTTCAGGATTAACATAAAATCCAAAGAAAACAGTTTAGAGGATTTCTTGAAGCCTAGATTTTAAATCCTAATTTCATTTATAAAAAGTACAACTTGAAAGTAAATATTCAAAGAAATAAATGAAAAATTACACTAATTACTTTATGGATAATCTTAAGAAAATATTTTACAGTTGCCTTAAAAATAAATTGCAAAATTAAAGTAGAGTCACTTCCATAAAATCTCCATTGCAGCAAAAGTAATAAATCAAAATTTTTACATGGTTTAAATTTTCTTATCTCAATTATGGTTTCAATAGTAATAAAAAAAAAAGTAGAATTAACTATTTCATTTCAGGATTAACATAAAATCCAAAGAAAACAGTTTAGAAGATTTCTTGAAGCCTAGATTTTAAATCCAAATTTCATTTATAAAAAGCACAACTTGAAAGTAAATATTAAAAGAAATAAATGAAAAATTACATTAATTACTTTATGGATAATATCAAATCAAGAGAAAACAATTTAAAGATGTCTTAAAAAATATAACATTAATATACAGTTAATACAATGAAAAATATACAAGTTAAAAAAAAGGAGGGGAATATTTTTTTGTAAAAAAACCATCTAATTTTTTTTGTTTCTTAGAAGAAGAGTTTATGGAACTGATTTTTCTTTTCATTTGATTTCCAGATGTGGAAGGTTCGTTTTTGTCATTAACCAGATCAGAAGACTTGTCTGGTATAATTACAGTAATACTGCTAGTATCATTTACATTGATTACTGAATTATTTGAGCTGTTGGATGGAAATTGTTTCTGTTCAGTAGGAATAGGAGTTAAGTTGCTTGAAATAGCTGATTTTTCAGCTTTTAAATCATTTTGATATGCTTGCCAACTTCTATTAATATTAGACAGTAAATCTTTATTCAATCCATGAGTAACAGGATTTTTTGTTGCATATCTTTGACAAGTTGTTTCTTTAGTTGCCATCAAATCATATTTTACTGTCTGGATAGCGTCCAAAGAATCAATTTTAAGCGATGTTCTGTTATCTGTTACCACCCTATCCATCAAGCAAAAAGCACCTTCAACTGAAGGACTGTGGAAACAACTTAGGCAGGCTTTTACTAGTTTCCCTAAAATGGGATATTTTTCTTCATGAGTAAGATCATCCCTTAATAAAAAGACATTACTCCAATACTTATCAAGTGGGCATTTTTCTTGATTACCATTATTAGAGATAGACATTTCATCAGTTATATCAATATCGGTCTGATACAGCCTTATTTCAGCATGTAACTGCGATTTTTCGGCTTCAGAAAACATAAAAGGCAGGAAAGACGCCAATTTTTCAAATGCAGTCACTGTGCTTGTTTTGCCTCTTAACTTAGGGTCTAAAGCTGTAAAACTTATGAGGCATGAGTTTCCAAGAGGTATTTTTTTTATCATATACTCAGCAGTGTGCACATAAGCTTCTTGCAAAGAAGTTCTGAATTTTTCAGAAATTGGATGTTTTTTTCCCAACTTGTTTAAAATAGGAGAAACTTCGGATCCACTATACACCAACTTGTAAGGCAAATGAGAACTTGATTCATTTACATTTAATTTTAATAAATCTTGGTAAGACTTGTTTGTTACAGCTTCTGGCTTCATAAAGAAAGAAAGAAATTTCAATGCAAATTTGTATAGACTTATGTGTAATGCATGCAAAAGAGGAGTTTTAGATTAAAAAAGTTTGATATATGCATCAAATTCTGGCATTACAGTAGAATATATTGCCATATGCAATAAAGTTTTCTGTTTCATAACAAACAATGCATTTATAATGTGTTTTTTGCGGGCAATAGCTTCTTTTGTAAGTGTCTGGGATTTTAAGCCAGAATGAATGCTATCAATAACTTTTCTGCCAGATAAAGAAATGTTTCTATTTTCATAAATAGACTCAACACACTCTGAATATACATTTTTATCATCCTTTTCCAAATAAATGAAATAAAATAAAATAAGAGAATCCCACAATTCCTTAATTCTGTTCAAAACAGTTAAAACATATACCCACCTGTGATCGGGTCTCTTTAGAGGCTTGAGCTTTTTCATTTGGAGAGCAGAGCATACTTTAAAAAAGGCTTTTCTTTTGCTGGGACTTTTCATGTCATAATAAACGTCATCGAAAAAATTTTCCAAGTAATTTTCAAAAAATGACGCAAATTTTTTAGCACAATTGTTAATAATGTGACAGGTATCTCCGTCAATGTCTAATAAATGGGGTGCTTTGTTGTTTCGGACTCTCGTTTCAACACCGCTTTTTTTTCCACGCATGGAATTACACGAATCCACTAAAATACTAATAAGATTATTCCATGGTATTTCGTGTTCTTCTAACACATTCACTAACGCTGAGTACATGGCTTGAGCAGTACCAGACTCAAGTTTTAAAGATTTTAAGTGATGCAACACAACTTCATTTTGTTTCGCGCAGTAGTACTGCACAAGAATAGTAAATATGCTGTCTTGAGCGTGACTGGTACTTCCATCAACATTTAGCGAAAACGGCGTTTTTTTCAGGATATTTACCAGTCTTTCTTTGACTGTTTTGGCAATCCCATATTTCAATTTATATGATGCAGTTGTGCGATTCATTGCCAAGGACTTTAATGAGGTTGAATCTTGACTCAATGCTTGTGACAACTCAATTAATTTGGGTGCCATGCTGAAACACAAATCATTTTCGGCAATAAATGATGAAATAAGCACTTCCTGGCGTGCTTTTCGGCTGATAATATCTAGCAGACGATCGTCGTCTTCCACGAGTTCGTCGACATTTTTTGCACTGCCATAATGGCTCAAAGACATCGATTTTTTTATTAATTTCGAATGTTTTTTGTGTGTTGCAGTATCTGCATGATTCATTAAAGCTTTTACGCCTTCTCCACCATATTTTAAAGTGGAATTGCAGTACGTGCAATATGCTTGCCCCGCAGTATCAGTTTTTTTACACCATTTGGCAATGGCATCATCATTACAATCAATGCGTTCTAGCCAATTCCAACGAAAAGCATTCCTCACCCTTTCTTCTAATTCATTCAAATCGAAATTAATATCAAGAAATTTCATGTTAAATTCACTAAAATCTTAGCACATAAAAATTTTCCAACACGTGCTTATGTCAAGCAGGCAAAATAATGGCAGGTATCACTCCAAAGCCAACACAGCAGCGCAGCGAGAAATCGAATTGGACGGTGGACCGGCGTTTCCCTTCTCCTCTACCTCTGCACTCTGGAAGATCATACCCTCTCCTGCCTGCTATTGGCTGACACGCGGAGAACGATAGCCCCACCCTTTCAGTGGGAGAACACAAAGTGAGATTTTGACGCGATCTTTCGGAACAAAAGCTACTATACCTTAGCAGCTAGGAAACTTGGTTTCCGAGTAACCAATCACAATCCGTTAGAGGTGGAAATGCCTTTCGACACTTTGACGTAGCTTATCCGCTCGTTCGCTGCGATTTGTTGCTTTCGAATCACGCTTCTCAGCTATTAAGGTCTGAATGACAGATTCATAGAAAAGTAAAAAAAAAAAAAAACACATGCCGATCAGCTGCATTGTAACTCCGGAATTTCCGGGGCACTTTTTGTCAAATCCCCGGAACACAAACAGGCATGATATTGGTCACATTCCCTTCATATGCTTTCATTAAGGAAACCTTGTTTTTCAAAAGAGTTGACACAGTTGAAGAAGAAAGTCCATACTGCTTACATATTGCAACATTTTTTTCACTTTTATCCAACAGTTTTATAATTTCCACTTTTTCTCTTACAGATAAAACTTTTCTTTTCGACATTTTAAACAGCAGAATAAAAAACACGCTCTCAAGAAAAGGCACAAGCCGAAAATAATTTTTTTCTTACACACAGTTCTGAAACAAGTAATTACACCTAATTTTGATTGGATCAAGCCAATGAAGGGAGGAGTCATCATGAACGACGTCACTTGACGCCGTCCCTAACTTCCCCCTATGTCTGCCATCTTTAACCTCAGTAAAGCACAAAGTGATTTGGAATCCCATTCCTTATGAGTTAGGATTCTTTCATTCTTACCCATACCCTTCCTTGAAAAGGACAATATTACTGGCGTCCAATTCACATCACCTCCCTTCCAAGAATCTATACCTGTCTCTGATGATTGCACCTGTTGTTGAATAACTTTAAAGAATGCTTATTTTTCCTTTACAAGAGCAGTGGGGAAATTCTAGGGAAACTGCATGCTTTTCTTTTTTTAAAATCATTATTTCTGTAATTATTTCATGTTTCCATAATTATTTCCCTTGTTAAATCCAAGGAAAATACAAAAATTTGCTCGGTAAAAGAGTATATTTCAATACATTTATAAACATTATACCAAGCAAAAGACTCCATTTTCCTCATTAAATGCGGGCTCGACTGTAGTATGATGAAATTTGCGACTTTTTTATTCAACCTCTTGATGAAATTTGCGATTTTATTCCATGATCATTTGATGAAATTCACGATTAATTTCTGTAATTGTTTGAAATTTTTTTGTGACCTACTGACAAAATTTAAGATTTTTTTCTGCGACCTCTTGAAGAAATTTGTGAGTTTTTCTGTGACCATTTGAAGAAAGTCACGATTTTTTCCTCAAGTGATTGACCTAATTTTGCAATTTTATTCATGGATCGCTTGACGCAATTCTCGGCCATTTTTTCTGGTAAACATCAACACAATTTTTATTTTTTTTTACAATTCTGCAGAAAATGCTGATCGATTTAAAAAAAAAGAAGAAAAGCAAAACGTGGCATCCCTCCCTCATAATAGACAGGATGCAGAGTAGAACTTCGTCCCTCGTGACTAACACACATCTCTGGGAAAATTCACTGTTGTGTAGCAAACGATACAGGGTAGTGAGATGAAACCAAGGAAGTCATATCGTTTTTAATGCATATACTTTTAAATTATGGACAACAGAAAAAAAAAGCTAATATTGCAGAATTATGGAGGAAAATCCTCAGAAATCATGGATTTGATATATAAAAAAAGCAGAAAAAGCAGATTTTATTTAAAAAGTGGAAATTGCAGATTTTATATAAAAAAGCAAAAATTGTGGATTTTATAAAAAAAAAGTGAAAATTACGAAATTTATAAGAAAGCGGAATTCTGCCTTTAGGTGGAAAAGTGGCATACCTGGTAAATAAAAAATATCTTTCAATAATATGAAGAATGTATTGTATATGGAACTATATTACAACATTCTTAATCGAATCTCACATATTGATGAATAATTTCATGAAACTCATTGCTCTAGTTAGTAACTTTTGAAATATAAAATACTACAAGAGAAAAGTGCAAGAACTTATATGTATGATATACCAATTTTCTAATTTTATCAAAACCTTCTAAATATCAAACTTACATTGAGTTCCAAAACTATACTAAGGCAATCTGTCCGAGTAGATAATGCATATGTTAGAACGACCAATGCCACTGTAAGAATTGAATGACGAAGAAGGGATGATTGTTTTTCTGTGAATACAGCATTTTCAAAAACCTACAGTATAAATAAAATAAGATTTTGTAAAATCAGAAAATTTTCACTATAAAAATGTTGAGGAAAACACTCTAGGACAGAATTTTAAAATCTTTTTTGGAAAATACTGTTAAATCTGTGTCATCTATTTTGAACTTCAGTATAGCTGTCATACAGTGAAATATTAAAAAAATCTACTTTTATTTAAATTTGGCAAGTATACTTCTCACTAGGGCATCTTATTGGCATAAAAGAAAGTTGAGTTTAAATTACCCTATATAATTTCATTAGGAGTATGGTTGCCATATTAGAAAAAAAAAGGAAAAATTCAATTTAATTTTGCAATTTTCCAACAGGGTTACCACAAGCATAAAAAATTTATCAATATATAAATTTGACAATGGCAGGAACTTATTCTGAAGATTTGAGCAAAATTCATTTATAGGAAGTGAGCTTAAAGTGTGTTCAAAACATTAGTTGATACAGTTATACATAGAGATACATGGAGCATCATAAGTTAAATAAAGGTCATAGAAAATAGCTTTTCCAACAGTAATTGGCAATAAAGTTTAATGCATTTGAATTCCTTTGTGTTGTCCTATAAAAGAATTATAAATGTCACATGCCCCACATGCTCAATGGAGAAGATGCTGCAATAAGCCTTAGTAACATATATAAATGTAGTAAAGTTTCAAATAACATAATGGTAGTAAAATGCAGATGCCATCCATAGATGGTAGTGTAATCAAATTTTATTGTGCAGCCCTGTAAAATAACTATAAATGTTATATACACCCCCTTCAAGAAAAAATATGCTCTAGGTGACTGGAAAAAACATGCTAAAATTAAATTACCACCAGTGTTCTACAAACCCCACATATAAGCAATTCATAATAAGGTGACATTAGGATTTTATATGTAGGGTAGATGAAATTCTGTCTCATTTTATTACCAAGCAACACAACTTGAAACATTAGAAAAAATGATACTGAACAAATTTTATGTAATCGAGCTTTATGTTAAGTAAAATGTATTTTTTATATAAGTTTTATTCACTTATTTCTGATTAGATGGTAAATAAATAAATTAAAAAGATAATTGCAATTTATGAGTTCAACTTTGCTTTTTACAATTATGAATGCAATTTTTGTTTTTCACATGCTAATACTTAAAAATGCATGTTATTTAATCATATAATAAAAATACATATAACAAAATTTGAGCTTAAAGTTCACCACCATTGCCCTCTAAAGAGTTTAGTAGAGTTTAATTGTTCATTTAGAATTATGGAGTTTAATTTCCATTGTATCTAATAAAATCAAACTTTTAAATTGGCTCAAAATCAGTTAAACAGGAAAAACATTCTTCAGAGCTAATTAATAGCTAAACAATTCACTTCACAAGCAATAAATAGATAAATATAAACCATATCTTGAAAAAACTCAAAAATACCTCTCTAGTAACAAAACATTCAATTGGATAAGTCAGCATAATAGTTATTGTAAATATCCAGCGAGCTGCATTTGCCCAGTCATCATTCATGCAAAAATTTTCAAGCAAATCACCTGAAATAAAAGGATTTACTATCATACATATCATAGGAGCATATTACATTAACTCTATTTTCCACCAATTAGTTCAATAATACACTGCTCAAAAAAATTAGGGGAGCAAGCAAATAAAAGAAGAGAACCTTGTGAGACAGCCATGCATGGGTATAAAATGGAGAGTACATGTGTATCAATGCGCAATACAGAAAATAAGACGCAAAAAAACTTGTAAGGGAGCTTTAATTCTTTGAAAGGATGGAAACAACATGAAAAGATGGTTTAGGGCAACAATTTGGTTACATGTAAATTACAAAAAAAGTATTGTTTAGTAATGATGCAAGTTGTTTAATACAGCATGTGGTCCCCTCTAACAGCTAAGACTGCTGCACACCTGTTTTCCATGGATGTAATGAGGTTATCGATAAGACTTTGAGGAATACTGTTCCACTCTTCAAGAATTGCAATCTCCTTGTCCCAGACAATAAACAAAAGCCTTTGTCCTGCTGCAATGCATCATCCAAGTGTGTCCCAAACATGCTCGATCTGATTCAGGTCAGGAAAGCATGCTGGCAATTCTATACGCTGTATTGTTTCAGTTTCAACCATGTTCTCCAACAGACGAGCTGTATCCGGTCAGGCATTATCATGCATGAAAATAAAGGAATCACCATGGGTGAAGCGTAAGGTATGACATGAGGTCTCAGTATCTCGTCTGTATACCTTCGGGCCGTCAAAGTGTCATTCCAAATGATATGCAGGTCCGTACGTCCACCTATGCTGATTCCAGCTCATACCATCAACTCACCTTGTCTATAATGTGATCTTTCATGAACAAATGTGGGATTATTTTGAGTGCCCCATTCCCTCCATACAAAAACACGTTGAGTGTCACACTCCAGACTGAATAGGGAAGCAGCATTTGCAGGGGTAGTACAAGCTCTAGATGATATTTCAGGACATACTTTTTTCGATATTTCAGGACACATTTACTTGGCATACTAACCCAAAAAACCATTAACTCCCTCTTCAATACATTTTATTATCATAAATAGTACACTACATACACATTTTTTTTTTTTGTGAAAGTATACATTTAAAAGAAAAGTAATTTTACCAGAGCCCTTTGACCAAGCTGCTAAAAAATAGTGATTTTTGCATTACTGAAGGACGTAAATCTCGATTTTTTTTCTTCACTGATCGACGAAAATTGCAAAAGATTTTCTTTTTTATAACTGATTGGTAAAAATTGGGATTTTTTTTTTTGACTGAGAGACGAAAATAGCAAAATTTTTAAATGACTAATCAATAAAAATTGCGAATTTTGGTAACTGATCACCAAAAATTGCCATTTTTTTGTGCAAATTGATGAAAATCACTATTTTTAATGATAGATTGAAGAAAATTGTGACTTTTGTGATCGTATTGCATCAGTAAAAAGGTACACCTACCCCCTATTTGATGATTTCAAATGCTGATATAACACAAAACTCGCAAAATTTCAGAAATATTAGGACAGACTACCATATTTCAGGACATTTCAGGATGTTTTTATTTTTTTCAGGAATATCAGGAATTTCAGGACAAGTACTACCGCTGCATTTGACTCCAATCCGTTGCCTTCAACATTAATGTTCAGCAGCCCAACCGCACAGTGGCTTGTGGTCAATGGAATACAGATCATTGGCCTACGTGCATAGAGACCACCCTGATGAAGCATATTTCGTACTGTTTGGCTGGACACCCTTCGTCGTGTTGCCAAGAGCTACCGATTTTGCAACTGAGTATCATCCCCTTTTCTGTTTTGACGAGCTGTTAACAGGATATATCAGTCAGCAGTTGCTGTGGTACACGTGGTCGACCTTGCCCTGGTCGACATCTAACATTTCCTGTTTCTTGGAATCGATTCCATATCCTTACAAGGACATTTCTTGCAACTCCAACAGTGTCCGCTACACTTTGTTGTGTTTGCCTGGATTCATGTCTATTATCTCTAATACGCCAAGCCATGGATTCCAGTAAATCACATTGTTGTGACAGTTTCAAATCACCCTTTTCTTAAAACAAAAGCTGAACAATTGAATTTCGCAACTGAAACAGTGAAACAGATATTTCTGCGAAATCCTGATTTCTTCACTTATCTACTTTTTCTGGTTTTTGACGTCATGAACTTTGATTTGCATATGAAGTTTTATTTTTCTGTTTTCTGCCCTGTTTTAAATTATGGATGTATCATTTATATATAATTTAAGTTACTTATTGGTGTAAGTATTTGTGCAATTTCATTAAAACTATGTGCTCCCCTAATTGTTTTGAGCAGTGTAGTTAAGTACAAAAGAAAAAAAATGAAAAAAAAATTAAATAAATAGAAACAAATAAAAAAAAAATATTTTATCAAGTTTCTCTTTTTGTAAATTTCAACTGAAATAAAAAAAATGGTTCAAAAACAGTCTTAAAATCTTTTTTGTCTATAAATGAAATTCAAAGGCTAGAGGATGTTTCAGCCATAAAGGTCTGAAACCAACAAAATATGATTACAAAAATACAGTTAATATATAACTTAATTAAATAGAAATGAAGAGTCTAAATTAAATAAATAGAAAACAACAAAAAAAAGAAAATATTCTATCAAGTTTCCCTTTTTGTAAATTTCAACTGAAAAAAAAAAAAAAATGATTCAAAATCAATCTTAAAATATTTTTTGTCTACAGATGAAATTCAAAGGCTAGGGGATGTTTCAGCCATAAACGTCTGAAACCAACAAAATATGATTAAAAAAAATACAGTTAATATATAACTTAATTAAATAGAAATGAAGAGTATAACAACAAAAATCACAGCAGTTCAATTTTATAGGAATGCGATAGCAATGCCTTTATAGTAGTGTAAGAAGAGTACTTTATCATGCTTCAATTATTTATATGGTAAAATTGCCCAATCTACAAAAAAATGTGAAAGAAAGATTTACTAGAATTACACAATTTTAAATTTAGTAAAATTATGTTTTTCCAAAACTTGAAGAAATCTTGTGATTCTTCTACCTGATCTATTATTGACTGAAAAAAAACATATTGTTGAATGAAAAAAACTAACATTATCATACACAATACTGATTTCGTATGAAAAACACCAAGTTACACATTGGCTAAATATAGATTAAAACAGTTTAGGCTGAGCTATTGTAAGATTAATATTTACCTTGAACTGAGCCAGTAAATGTAACATATCCACATATTCCAAACACAAGGATGATGCAACATGATAAACCAATACTAATATGTGTGACACGATTCCAGCGAGCTTGTGTAGGATTATCAAGAGCATCATACAAAAGAAAAGAGTTGTGGTGGCACATATAAGCTGGGAAAAAATAATATAAAATATGTATACATCATATAAAAAACTACATATAATTACAGATGACAAAAATTTCAGAAAATACATAAAGTACTTTAAAAAAGGTAATAGAAGATTATCATTAAATGAAGGAGTTATAGGCTAAAAATGTGCATAGTAATTTATATACATTTAAAATGCACCAGTAACTCTTAAATTAGTATGTTATTAAAAATATCAAAAACTATAATTGTTTTGTTTTAAAAATAAGCAAATTTGATATTTATCTTTCAGAAAATCACATTAATAAAAAAAAAACAAATGTAAATTATTATACAATTTCTATTATTAACTTTTAAATGTTATAAATTTTTATCATATTGTATATATTGTTATTGCACATAGATATTATCATATCTAAAAAACAAAACTTAGGCATTATCATAAAAGGAAAATAAATTTCAAAAATTTCTTGAAAATACAAGGAAATAAAACTAAATTTAATTTGCAAAGTAATATTCTGAAGACAGGAAAGAAAATAAATATGATTCTTTTACAAACATTAGCGAATGTTTAAGCAGTCAAATACCTTGATATGAAAAAAACCTTTGATGTAGCAAATTAATGTATATTATACATAAATGCCTCTTCATTTAGTTGCCTGTTTGCAAAAGCATATTTCATATGTGCAGCAGAAATGACACTGAATCTTGTATGAGAGAAATTGAATTTTTAGAGCACAGACTTCCAAATAAAGATTATCTAAACCATAAATGTAGCTCGATGAGAAAGACTTTCTTATGTTGTTGTTGTTACTAATGTCTCCTGACCAACTGCATGTGTACATCAGGTCCCAAATGCACTGGACGAAGGGGGAGAACATCTATTTGAGGAAGCAGAGGCACTACATGGGCAGAAAACTGACTTGGTCTCGAAGTTTTCCCCACAGTTTTTATTCTTACTAGAAGAGGGAATCTCTTGGCTTGGTACCTCTCTCTCACCTACTGACTCCCCAGAAAGATGACGCTTCCTACACCTTATTTTTTTGTGCAGTTTGGGACATCTACAGGAAAGAAAATAAATATGATTCTTTTACAAACAGTAGCGAATGTTTAAGCAGTCAAATACCTTGATATGAAAAAAACCTTTGCTGTAGCAAATTAATGTATATTATACATAAATGCCTCTTCATTTAGTTGCCTGTTTGCAAAAGCATATTTCATATGTGCAGCAGAAATGACACTGAATCTTGTATGAGAGAAATTGAATTTTTAGAGCACAGACTACCAAATAAAGATTATCTAAACCATAAATGTAACTCGATGAGAAAGACTTTCTTATGTTGTTGTTGTTACTAATGTCTCCTGACCAACTGCATGCGTACATCAGGTCCCAAATGCACTGGACGAAGGGGGAGAACATCTATTTGAGGAAGCAGAGGCACTACATGGGCAGAAAACTGACTTGGTCTCGAAGTTTTCCCCACAGTTTTTATTCTTACTAGAAGAGGGAATCTCTTGGCTTGGTACCTCTCTCTCACCTACTGACTCCCCAGTAAGATGACGCTTCCTACCACTTATTTTTTTGTGCAGTTTGGGACATCTACAGGAAAGAAAATAAATATGATTCTTTTACAAACAGTAGCGAATGTTTAAGCAGTCAAGTACCTTGATATGAAAAAAACCTTTGCTGTAGCAAATTAATGTATATTATACATAAATGCCTCTTCATTTAGTTGCCTGTTTGCAAAAGCATATTTCATATGTGCAGCAGAAATGACACTGAATCTTGTATGAGAGAAATTGAATTTTTAGAGCACAGACTACCAAATAAAGATTATCTAAACCATAAATGCAACTCGATGAGAAAGACTTTCTTATGTTGTTGTTGTTACTAATGTCTGGGACAACAACAGGTTTGGGACATCTACAGGACACCAACAGCAGCAAGTGTTTACAGGAGGTCTCCCTCCAAAACATCAACCTTGCTTAGTGCTGCTTAACTTCAGTGTTCTGATGGAAGCCAGTGCTTTTTAAGCATGCCATTTCTTCTTTAATTTTTAAAAACAGTAACTCATATTTTTTCTATAAGATATCTAAACATTTTTCTAGAGAGTATATAGAATAAAAAAAATTTAAAATCAGCAGAAAAAAAAAAAACATATTTACCAAAAGCAATAACGCCAACAGCTTGTGTGATTCCTGTATTTGCAAACCTAAATGCATCTGGAGTAATTTCCCTGCAATAACATATAAACTTTTTTAAACATTAGTGTTGTAAAAAACAGTCACAACAGTTTTAGTTAAACAGAAGTAGTCTGACATCATAAACATTTACAAAAACAACTACATTCAATGAT
Source organism: Maratus michaelseni (assembly GCA_963931845.1). Classification (NCBI taxonomy): domain Eukaryota; kingdom Metazoa; phylum Arthropoda; class Arachnida; order Araneae; family Salticidae; genus Maratus; species Maratus michaelseni. The sequence continues at coordinate 436,586,822 of OZ007586.1, read as the reverse complement.
TCTTTTCAAATTCAAATTTTACTTTCAAATCCTTCTGGCAAATTCAATGAAATTAAAACAAATAAATTATTGGTTATTTCATCTCTAAATAAGAAATAATGATAGATTACAATAGCATCTAAGTATATAAAATTTACTCATTTCTGTTTCTAATTAATTTAAATGTATACTAGAATTCAATATAAACTTGACATGAGTTAATAAGATATAACATACTATACAGAAGTTTCACATGGTGACTTTCCATTAAAATCTTCTATTATTATTTGATTTTACTTTTTGATTAATTATTTGACTTTATTCTGAATAAAGGGAGTGTCATGTCATCGATTTCTAGATATTATAAACAAATAAATAGTTATGATAAGTGCTGAAGTGAAAAATTACAAATGCAGATGCAGTCTGCAATCATGATATTGAATATCCATTATCCATGACTATATTTCAAATAGCTTTGTACAACAATTTATAAAATTTAACTCTCATGTCAAAAACTAACTGTGGGGTAAAAAAAGCTTTTCTGGGACAAGAATAATTAAAACACTATATTTGGAAAAGGCCAACTTTAAATAATTTGGATATGATGCAATGTTACAATGTTAGGGCTGCCACTGGTAATTATTTTATTATTATTTTTCTTATCAATATTTCAAAACAACACATTGAAGATTAGTAGAAATCTACCATGAAGTTTAATGTTTTGAAATAGTGGTAGACAAAATAATAAAACATAGTCACCAGTGGTAACCCTGCAATGTTCTCACTGAGAGCAAAGTCATTAGAATCTACAGTGAATGAGGAAGTATCATTGCCAATAGCAGTCATAGGTAAAATTAAGTGCATAAAATTTTCTTTTGTACAAAATGCTAACAGGAAACAAGATTGTATGAAGCTCTTCACAATCTGATTTTAGGTGGAAATTTAAGAAAAAACACGAAAAAAAAGTCAGAGAAAAATTACAAGATACTTTTGTTTATGAATGTTGTTATTTAGTGAAATGAAATGAAATTTAATGAATGTTAAACAGCTTATCAGAACTTTTTTTTTTTAAGTATTAATGTAACAAAAATATATTAGATATGCTGGGCATTTTCAGGGCTGAATTAAAAAGTTTCCCCAATTCCCAATTCTAAAAACTAAAGTAATAATTATTAAAAAATTCTGAAATTTCATTATCAGTTTGTTAAAGAAACGATTTTCCTAGTCCAATGCATTTTTCATCAATATTTTGTAATAGCATGTGTTGTATCTGCATAGAAGAGTCTTATCCATTCACAGACTCTTCTGGTGGCGCAGCAAGCATCAGCAATCATTTGCACATCTGTCTGAATCCAAATTTCCCCCTGCTTTAGTAACCTGAGTCAACATTCCTGTAAAGTAGTAAAAAAACCTGTTGGAGTTCATGAACAAGAAGGAAGAATATGTCAGTGTCTTCTTCACTTGAGAATGTTTTTTAACTGATATATGCTAGCCAAAATTAATAAATATTTTACAGAAAGTTGCTGACTAAACTTTTGTAAAGTGCCCTGATGAATTTATACATCAAGAGTCTATCCTGAAAGAAAAAGCATTGCCATAATGATCTAGCTATTTCCTTATTTGTGATCAATGCAATGGTTGGTATCTGTTTTAAAATACTTGTCTATTCAATCATCAATATGAGCAGAGTTTAATAAAAGATGATTCTATTAGATATAATAATCATTGAATTAGTGAACTTTATTTCTGCTATCCTCAAATAGGAATCAACTCAGCAAAATGTGAATTATTCAGTAATTTCTTCAATCCTTGTCAAATGTGTTTACAGTATCCTCCCATGATGTACTAAGAATAAAAGTGTGCCTTATTGTACAAAGCTGAATATCTTCATAGTGTGCTTATTGAATTTGTGTCAGTATAATAGGCTATATTAAGATGACCTAAAATAAAATATTTAGAAAATTGAGCCCACTGCTCAAAAACAGAAATGAAGATGAAATATGAGTGGTTGAATGAATTTTGATTGTGGCACTCAAATAAGCTAAATAAAATGTCATCACTTACCTAATCTGTATGGTCATGCAAAATCAAGAATCAAATTATTTTGTGTTATTTTTTGATGAGTGAATTAATTGCTTCATATGTGTGTTAAATTTTAGTATGATTGTCTATGATGTAATAAATATAAAATATAAGGTCTAGTTATTTTTTAAGTAACTTTTATTTGCATGAATTTCAGTATTTATTGATTGCTTTTAATCCCCTGATTGTCCAGCAAAAGGGCAAAATTGTATAGTTGTTTTCTCTGTATATTATTTTAAATGCTAAAAAAAAATGATTATTCATAAATTATATAAAAAACTTAATTATATATATGAATGTAAACCTTGATGATATCAATCATTACTGAATGTATTAAAATTGCATTACATATGCAGAATTATATTAATTTAAAAAATGCTTGTATTGCAGTAAAACCTGGAGCTTAGTGAACATATTAACACAGGCTTGTCAGTGAGAGGGTTAATGTACCAAATATGAGTGATTTTAAGATCCAATAATTGTAATAATTAACTCGGGAAAAGATGTTTTAATTAAAACAATGTACTAATTCTAAATTCTATACGATAATTTTAAATAACCATAAATTAAGAAACTATTTATTCAAAATTGATATTACAAATTATCATTATTATTACGAAATATTATTATCCATCAATTATTAATTATAATTAGTCTCCTTAAATTATTAATTTTCAACACAGCTTTATAAAAACGGATTACTTTTTTCGACACCAGACAGCGCTGCAAAATTCACCATGGAGATCTTGCTTTGCAATGATTATTAACCATGATTACCTCCATGGTTTAATATTTCTATGACTCACAATGAACGAATCTCTTCTGTTTATTTACTTTAATGAATTGAGATATTCAGCTATTAACCTAATTTCCACTGAAGTTATCTCAGAATCTATACATTTTTAATGTAACTCATCTCTCAAGCAAACAATTGGTTTGAACAATCTTTCTAAAAATGTGACTTTTATGCAATTTTATTCAAAAAAATAATTTTGAATAAAAATGACCACTTGGCATATAAAAAAAGGAAGTGGTTAGCCCGTATTTGTTTTCCTCAGTCACATGACTTGTGCTTTTATTATATAGATTATGTATGACAGGATTTAATAGAATAAAGAAAACTTTTATTAATATCTTTTTAAGTTTTGATTCAATTTCCATAAAATTTGAAATGCTTTGACAAAATTCTGCAATGATTATATATATTAAATTAAAAACCATTTGGTTGGGTAGTATTTGCATTGTTATATTCAGACGGACAAACCAGATGATGACTATAGGTGCTACATATTTATATAATTACGAACGCACAGAAAAAGTACATAGTCCTGACAAAAAGAGTACCAAACAAATTTACCAGAAACCTATATAAAGGGGAATAGTTCTTTGGTCACTTGAGATTTTGTCTTAACAAGTTATACTGTATTAAATAAGCACAATAATCTTAGAAAGTAAAATCTGCAAAAGCGAAATCACTAGTAATCAAAACAAAATTCCGTATTGGAGAGGTTTTGATCGAGCAGTTATAATTGCAGGGTATTCTTTCTGTAGGGAGCATGAAAGCTACATGTATAAGACGAGATTTGTTATAGGCAGGTTCCATTTTTACAGGATTTACTGAACAAAGTACAGTAAAATCTGAGAAAACAAAATCACTAGTTTGAAATAAAAACATTCCATTTTAGACGGTTTTAGTCTGAACAGGTAGTTTCCTTTCGGCAAGGTCATACAAATTTTCCATTATAGACAGGTTGTGTTTTAAGAGGTTTACTGCATAAAGTTACTCGATTTAGACTAAAAAATAGTATGATACTAAAAAAATTTTTAAAGAATTTGTAGATCATGAAAAATCAAGACTTTTACCACACTGTGCACTGGTTCCACAGGACAGGTCTAAAATGCTTTTAAAATCAGGATATCCTGCATTAATTAGGACTCCTGGCAACACAAGTGACACAACAATCAAATTTTGTTGAAGCATACTCTTAACACATCACCTATTATAAAAAGAGGACAAAAGTCCCAGCTGATTATGATTGGATTTGGATGGAAACGGTTCAACTGCCAAAACACTGTATGCTTTTGTTGATGAAGGTGCTGAAATCAATCTTAAAACATATCATTAAAAACGTGTATTTTTAATCTGGTTCCCAGATTAGATGAATTCTAGATCTGGTTCCCCACTCTGGTTCTGTGTGTGGGAGAATGTTTAGTTTTCCCAATTCAAAGAATACTTGGTAGCTGAGAAATGAACTCCCCAGCAAGATTCTGCTTCTGCATACGACACAAGAAGAGCAAAAGAATGGTGCAAGTTACTTCTGCCATACTTCAAGAGTCCAAGAAAGGCCCATATACTCCGTAGATCTCAACTAGATCAGTTATTCTACATGATTATCTTACAGAAAAGAGTTAGTTCTTAGCCTCATAGCAGTATGGAGACCATGAAAAAAATCTCTAGGAGGAATTTGTAATATATTAGATGATGAGTTGTAGCCATTTGCTGATTTTTTTTTTAAAAACACTACAAAAAAAAACATAAGGCAGCCACTTCGGAAACTTGCACTTTTTTTTTTGTAAGTTATAGATCTGTACTTTGTCTATTACAAAATTGATTTTGATTTCTGTGGTTATTAAAAGAATAACTGGGTGCTTCACATAAAACTGGACGAAACATGAAAAACTCTAACACATGAAAACAAAAGACTACATAAATTGAATTAGGACACTGACAACCATGACCATCTGGATGATCCTGAAGTTTACAGTCATACAGCTCTTTGGTTTTTATATGTTACAGAGCTTTTCATGTCTGGTCAGGTTTTATTTGAACCACAGTGTACTTTATACAATTATACAAAATAAGTGCTCCATCATCTTTCTATAATCACATCATTTCCATAGAGCAAATGTTACATTTGGTGTTTTACAAGAGGAAATTTTATTTAAAGAAATTTAAATGTAAAATACAAGTTAGAAATAGTTGTTGCAGATATAAAGAATTTGAGCACATTATAAGCTTACATTAATGAATTAAATATTACTTTCAAATATTTATTTCAATATTCTATAAATGATGAACTTTAGATTTTCAACATAAAAATAAGAATTGAAATCTATAATAATAAATAAGTCGATAAAAATACATTACTTAACTGGTAAAGTAAAACATTATGTTTGCATAAGTAATATTGAGTATGAACATAATATCATATATAATCTATGTGTTTTAAGAATTAATGTCCTTCTAGGCAAGGAGATAAAAATTTCAAGACATTCATTGCTTTCATACAACTTTCAAATATAGTGGAAAGAATGAAAACAAAAACGTAAAAATAATAAAAGACAAATAAAAGATAAGCATCAAATAGTTAAAAAATAACAAAGAAGTGACTATTTATGACTTACACTTCTCCTGACATTGTGAAAGCTCGAATCATAACAAATAAAACTATAGAAAGGGCAAACATCAAAGACAAAAATGAAACCTAAAACATATAAAGTAAAAATTAGAAAAAAACTTCATATTTTTTAAATTTTTTAAATAGAAGTTAATTTTATCTTTAACTTACAATGGAGAGTCTGACAATGGTCCGATATAATGATAATGGCAAAGTAACAAGTAAGGTTGACATGAGGACAATAAAGTTGCGATTTCCTAATATTGAACTTCTTGTTACTAGAAATACATAATTAAAAAAAATTAGAAATTAAATGTAATATAGTATCATTTCTACCTGAAAGATTATTTCCTTAATCTTACAAAAAAGACTTTTTGAATAAATAAACAAATAATAAAATTACACAAAATTTTAAAGTCTTAAAAATAAAGGACACCAGCTGCATGACAACCTGATATGTTGCATATGCATTGCATGAAATATCAGGGTTTTTTTTTTTTAGGTAAAAATAATCCAATTTTATTGTACATTTATAATTTTTAATTTTATTAAATAGCAAATTTCAAGTAAGAAATCATATTTAGAATGAGGTAAAATGGAAATTACAAAAAATATATTTTGAAGACTAAATAGTGCAATTTAAGTAAAATATTGCAGTTTTCTCAATAAAAATTCAATTTTCAATTATTTCATTTGTCAAAGTATTTCATTCTTTTAAGGTTTGGTTTCTAATTTCAGAGCTGGTGGAATAAAAATGACATAATTTTGAAGAAACATTTATAAACATATTTCAGTTTTATGAATTAAAATAAAATTATGTCAGATTTACCTGATAAACCCTTTCACTTTTAATGCCGTTGTGAAATGTTTTAACCATGATCGTTAAGAAATAATTAGTTGAAATTTATGTTTTATTTTTTAATCCAATCTTTGTGAATGGGGGGCAATAATTATTAAGTTGAATACTAAGAGTTTAAACCTTCCTCCTCTGTTGAATGTAAAACTAAAAAAATCTACAAAGCAATGACTTCTATACTTTGTTCAGGGAAATGAGAGAATGAAAGTAAACAAACAGTTTGCAGAAACATCGCCAAGGAGCTACACTTTTGGCCCAAATCCCTAGTTTGGCGAATTTTATTTTTTCTTTCGATTTGCTAAATTTCCTTTTTTGTACATTATATTTTGATAACTATATGAAAACAAAACAAGCTGCTAACCAACATACATTTTAATAAGAGATTTTAAACAAAAATGTAAATAATTTAAATCACAAAATTAGAAATTATTCTCGAAATTTCAGTTTATTTTTAAAACCATCATCAGGAGTTAATTTTGTTAAATACAAAATGGCACAAAATTATTTATATGTTACATTATTGAAACTATTTTCTAACTCTTTCAAAACAAATCTTTTGTTGAAGATGATGTTGAAGTATCGGTACTATTCGAGTGTAGATTGGTTACCATGGAATCGACTATATTATCTGTAGCATTATATAAATCCCACATTTGTTTTTGTACTTTATTAATTACATGTTCAATGCATTTTTTCCATTCTTCAATACCAATTCTGCTGGTACTTCGAATGCACAAATTTTTTACATGAGGCATTTTAAATGTTTTGTTTTCTTTCATAACAAAGTTCTTATTTTATGCCTAAATCAGTTCTATAGGATTAAGCTCGCAATGGTAGGGGTGTAATTGCAAGACAGTTTTATTTTGAGCTTTTGCCATTTCACCCACAGCGTACTTGTCATATTTATTTTTACTTTGCTTCATTAACTGCAACAGTTCCACTTTTAACATTCCATCCAAAAAAGTGATATTTTTTGTTAAAAGACAATTGATAATTTTTTACTTCCTCCACAAAGTATTCGGTATTATCTGCTTTTCTAAAATGATAAGGAGCATTATCCATTATGATTTTTACTAACTGTATGTCCTGCATTCAACCAAGTTTCATCCATATAATATATTTTGCATCATTCTTCTCTTAAAGATTTGATTTGCCTTAATATTTGCTTCTCCACACAATTATTTCATTTTTATCAATGAGAGTGCTGTCCTGTCCTCTCGGTGAATATGTAAAGTTTAATTCTTTTAGGAGATCATAAATGTTGTCCTTTTAAAGGTTGGCAAATCAGGGTCATCATTTACAACTTTCAAAACTTCATTTATAGTGGGCAATTCATTTCTGATAAAGAACTTGTGGACTTTTCTCCTAATAGCATTCCTGTCAATATCATCTATATTTTCTAAAACATGTTTATGTAATTTTGACTTCTTCGAAGAGTTTAACACACCACATTTTTATACTCTTGCATCACTCAAAAACAGAAGATTTACTTACGCCCGTTATACACGCAGCATTATCTCCTATATTGGAAATCGGAAGTTCAAGATTCACTTCAAGTGCCATTTTATATACATTCAAAATCATATCCTTTTCCATCTTACTTAAAGCTTTTCTTTTCACTCTCTTCTTAGGTGGGTTCAAAGAAGTTTTTTCACTTTCCATTTGTGGGTATGAAATACCAAATCACTCAAACCAAAATTGTCAACTTTAGAAGTGAAGGACAACATACGCCCAAGAGGAAAAAAAGCAGAAACTCAGAGTGTCTGTTTGGCACTCCTGACACAGTGCCAGGTGTTTAATTATCACCAATCTGCATGTGCATTTGTTTAGTTTCATTCTTTTGTCTTCGCGAACAGAGTATAGATGTCAATTTCTGTAACAGTGATTTTTTTGTTCTTTAGAGTAAACTGATTCATGAAGCCTGAATATTTGAAATTATGTTTTCATTTCTTTGAATTTTTTTGAGAAATGTAATTTAATCAAAATGTCTTTTCCCATCTATTCAAATCGAAAATATTTTTTCTTCTCAACTTTAATAAAAATTACCTCAACAAATACCTGATAATTTTCATTATTTCCCTTTTATATGCCTTTTCCCTCACAACAATAGAATAACTGAGCTGCTAACATTACAGAAATTGCATCAAAAATAAAATAAAATAATATTTTGGAAATTAATTTACATCTCAAAATTTTGAGAGTTATTATGACATCCTTCAACCTTATGAATAGTTCATGTTCTTTTCCACCTGTAATTCATCACATTCTCAGAGGAATAGATGTGAATACAAAAAACACACTCAGATATCAATATAATACATTGACTAATTGAACATACAATAAGATGCTTGTTAAAAATATAAAAATATAACTCATATATAAATGAAGCCAAATGGTCAGCAACGAGCAATTCAAATATATGTATTACAAATATGAATATAAAATGACAAAATTCAATTGAAATAGTGATATTTTATAGATTAAAAAATAAAGTACAACTTATAGCTCTTCGGGGGAAAAAAAAGCAAGAAAGAAGATTTTGCAAATTTTATTGTATTACTTAGCAAAATGATATAGTTACCTTATTATATTATGCAAATGGTTGTTTATTATTAGCTATAGGTATAAATTTTTATAAATAATGGGATAAAACCCAAGAAAAAATATTTAAAATATGTATGTAAGCTTTATTGAGGACAAATTATCTGCTCAAAGGAGTAAGTAAAGTGTGTTACTCTATTAAAAACTTAACACAAATTGAAAATATTTTATATATTTTTCTTGAAAAAGTCCTTTTTCGAGGTACTTCTCTAAGTGCAATATTAATAAAACTTGTTAATGCTTTGTAATTTCCATAGCTGTGAAGACCTTAGGTTAATTATTACTATATTTGGGGAACGTTTAAGAAGGCAGTGTGTAAAAGCCTAGCTCGCCTAATCACAACCTTTGGCTTAATTAGGTTGCCATATTGGGCGATATATAGCTCGTTTTGGCGAGATAAATAGACTGCTTGCAAAAACCATATTTCCGGGATTTTTTTTTTTTGTCTTCTTTTGAAACATTAAATATAATTCGTTATTTACAATCTATCACAAATGCACATTATTTGTGATAAATAAATAAATCATAAATTCTAATACGAGAAAATCTTGTGTGTGGTTATATATATATATATATGCAAATTTTATCTTAAAAACGGCTCTAACGATTTTGATGAAATTTTGTATCCTACCGTTTTGGGGCACCAGAAAACAATTGGGCTAGGTCACATGTTCGAGAAAATTCGATTAGTGGGTCGTTTTGGGTCATGGTCTAGCTAATTGTATCTAAAAAACGGTTCAAACGATTTTGACGAAATTTTGTATCCGACCATTTTCGGACACGAGAAGACTATTGGGCTGGGTCACATGTTCGAGAACTTTCGATTAGTGGGTCATTTTTGGGTCAACGCGGGTCAAATTAATTATATCTAAAAAACGGCTCTAACGATTGTGATTAAATTTTCTGTCCTACGAGTTTCGAGCATGATAAAATCATTGGGCTAGGTCACATGTCCGAGAAAATTCGATTAGTGGGTCATTTTTGGGTCATTGTGGGTTAAGATCTAAAAAGCGGCTCAATTTACACTAAATTTTGCATCCTATGGTTTTCGGGCACGAGAAGACTGTTGGGCTAGGTCACATGTTCGAGAAAATTCAATTACTGGGTCATTTTGGGTCATGGTCAAGCTAATTGTATCTAAAAAATGGTTCAAACGATTTTGACGAAATTTTGTATCCGACTATTTTTGGGCACGGGAAGACTATTGGGATGGGTCACATGTTCGAGAACTTTCGATTAGAGGGTCATTTTTGGGTCAAAGCGGGTCAAATTAATTTTATCTAAAAAACGGCTCTAACGATTTTGATTAAATTTTGTATCCTACGAGTTTCGGGCACGTGAAAATCATTGGGCTAGGTCACATGTTCGAGAAAATTTGATTAGTGGGTCATTTCTGGGTCATTGTGGGTCAAGATCTAAAAAGCGGCTCCATTTACACTAAATTTTGCATCCAATGGTTTTCGAGCACGAGAAGACTATTGGGCTGGGTCACATGTTCGAGAACTTTCGATTAGGGGGTCATTTTTGGGTGAACATGGGTCAAATTAATTTTATCTAAAAAACGGTTCAAACGATTTTGACAAAATTTTGTATTTGACTATTTTCGGGCACGAGAAGACTATTGGACTGGGTCACATGTTCGAGAACTTTCGATTAGTGGGTCATTTTTGGGTCAAAGCGGGTCAAATTAATTTTATCTAAAAAACTGCTCTAACGATTTTGATTATATTTTGTATCCTACGAGTTTCGGGCACGCGGAAATCATTGGACTAGGTCACATGTTCGAAAAAAATTCGATTAGTGGGTCATTTCTGGGTCATTGTGGGTCAAGATCTAAAAAGCCTCTCAATTTACACTAAATTTTACATCCAATGGTTTTCGAGCATGAGAAGACTGTTGGGCTAGGTCACATGTTCGAGAAAATTCAATTAGTGGGTCATTTTGGTCATGGGTCATTATGGATTAAGTTATTTTGTCTTAAAAACGGTTCAGAGGATTTGAAATAAATTTAGCATCCTACAGGTTTAGGGAACAAGAAGACTATTAGGCTTGGTCACATGTTCAAGAAATTTCGATTAGTGGGTCATTATGGGTCAAGCTATTTTACCTTAAAAATGGCTCAGACTATTTACACTAAATTTTGAATCCTATGGTTTTGGGCACGAGAAGACTGTTGTGCTAAGTCACATTTTCAAGAAAATTCAATTAGTGGGTCATTTTGGTCATGGGTCATGATATTTGAACTCAAATTTAATTTTGACTGAGCATAGCTCGGTCTTCCCTGCTTGTATATATAAAATAAGCCGTTTATAATAAAGTCGAAAGAAGAATCCAAATAATTAAAGCATAATCAAATTACTGCATATATACACTATAAAAACATGTAAACTAAATTTTTGAGCTTAAAAAATATTTTTAGACTTCTTTTGAAACATTAAATATAATTGGTTATTTACAATCTATCACAAATGCACATTATTTAAATTATTGATAACATACATAAAAAGTTCAATGAAAATTGTGATAAATAAAAAAAATATATATATATAATAAGCCATTTATAATAAAGTCGAAAGAAGAATCCAAATAATTAAAGCACGATCAAATCATGTTTCCGTGTTTGAAACAAAAATCCCAGAAATAAATTGCAAGAAAAACACAATCGTAAAAAACGAAGCATAAAAATGTAGACAAATATTTTCATTTGTTTTGTGAGATAAATAAAATTTTGCTCTGATATCCAGTTTTCACATGGCTAAAGAGTTAAACAGTACTGGTACAGGTATGGAAGACAGGTTTAAAATTTGAAACCAAATGTTTAACACATAAGGTGTATGTCATATGTTTAACACATGTGGCAAACGTAAATTAACAATGTTGCATTACAGCCATATGACTATTGTTATATTGGAAGAAAAAAAACCTAACAGTGAATTTCTCTCTCTCTCTCTCTCTATATATATATATATATATATATACATTGCTAAAACCAAGCCCTCCCCCGCAGGCACATACACCACCAACAACAAAAGTATTACATCTACATTTTTAAAGATTTTTTTAAATTATAAATTTTTTCCAAAGATTTAGAGGGGTGCTTCTCCTTCCCTTTGCATATGTCTATGTTTCTGTTTAATGAAAGATTCGTGTTGTTGGGAGCAATTTTCCTTTGTTTATTTTTATTACAAGGCAGCATTTAATAAACACATTTCCATTCATTTCAAGGTGGCTTTTAAATTCCTTGCTAAATAACGTGAAACTTTCTTACTCGTTTTTAAACATAAAGGCATGAAATCAGCAGGCCTGGCTATTGAAGTGATTTGCAATCGAAATGAGTTTTACCCTTTTTGATAATTAAATTTCTTATCGAATTATAAGCGATTCGTGTTATGTGACGACACGTTTTTCCCTTTTCTCATGCTGCGACAGTGGGAATTCGGTCAAAATGCCGATTTTGACTGTATTTTCTGACAGATCCTTTGACTTTACCAAGAAAGGGAAAACGTATTTATATTAAAAAGTTTTTGAATAAGAAAACCTGCCAATTTCATGCATTTTCGAACAAAAATGAAAAAGGTCATAAAATAACCAGTTTAGTTTTTAGAAAAGCCTTAATTATATATTTGGCATCTCCTCCCTCCCTTCATATGCCTATGTTTCTGTATCATGAAAAATTCGTGTTATTCAGCATATATTTTTTTTAAATTATTTATTTACAACCACAACATTTAAGGCTGTTCTCAAATCTAAAGGAGTTTCTTTTTGACACAATTTTGAATTCATTTTTGTTCCGAAACGCATAAAATTGGCAGGTGATCTTATTCAGAAACTATGTCATCGAAATTGGTTTTCCATTTTTTGTTGAAGGCACAAGATCTTTCAGAAATTACTGTCAAAGTCGGCGTTTTGAACCGAATTCACGATGAGAGTGAGAACGGGGAAAATCGTGTCGTCTTGTGACGTGAATCGCTTATAACTCAATAAGTAATTTATTTATCAAAAAATGTAAAACTCATTTCGATTCAAAATCGCTTCCATAGACAGGCCTGCCAATTTTATACTTTTGCGTGTAAAAATGATTCAGAAAATGTGTCAGAAAGTTTCGCGTTGTTAAGCACTTCATTTGAGAACACATTTCCATACATTTAATTTTCAAGTTTTTTTTTTGTTGTTATTTTAAATATATTATTGGCATGCTTGGTATGTATTTCAGATAAAATTTCCCAAAAAATTCATATTCACAAACATTTTTGCTTTTTTTTTTAATAGTTTCAAAAATAAAAAACATATAACCATATAACATTTAAAACCACTATCTTAATGTAATTATCTGAAACTTGACGGAAGTGGGGTGACATTATCATCATTAGGTTTGCAGTTTCTCTTCAACCTGTCCCCGTCTTTCGCCAAAATTCCACCAAGCGAATAGATACATTCTTTTCTCGCGAGGCATAATGTTCACAGTATATTGTGTACTGTCAACTTCCACGTTCCTCAAGTATAAGTAAAGTGCATTTTATAATTTTGTTATCCTTTTTATATATGTCTTTCCTTTTAGCAGGTTCATTATTTTTCTTTTTCAAAACCACTAAGTAAAAGTGAAATCAGCTTTCTTTGATATACTAAAGTGAACAAATGTTCTTCTTACAATCAGAAAGAGCCTAGCCTTAACTGTTCTGTTTTGACTATGTGTTCTTTGGAAAAATGCTTTTTGTGGTAGGCTTTGCCATCCCTTAAAATATAATACAATAGAATATTTACAGAACTCCTAGGACACAAATACAATGATCTTTCATAATTTAAAATCCCTTTATCATTTTTTACCTATTCATAATATCAAAGTATCTTTTTTTTCTTTAACAAGGTCCTAAATACCTGTCTAAAAATTTTACATTAGTCAACGAATTTTGACTTAATAAACTGTAACATACTCACCATTAAACATTCGCATTAATACTTTTGTAATTGTATCGCCAATAATAATGTTGTAGCTTATCATAGCTATAAAAAAGAATACAAAATCTAAATTAATGGCAATTGGTAACATAATAATAACTAGTTTTAACAGACTGAAATTCAAATACAACTTCTTTAATTTATATGAATAAATTGTAATTACCAATGAGAGGATAAATAAACTGGGCAGCAGTGAGAAAATAATAACCAGGTTTTCCAAACTGAGATTGAATCAAAGCCTATTTATAAGAAATTGCAGCATTAATTTTTTTTAATACAGTTTCTGAAACAGTACAGCTTCCATTATATATAAAAAATATGTAAATACAGAACTAAACTTACAGGAATAAGTCATTATGATAAAGTTTGATGAGAATTTTACATTAAATAAAAAAAAAACATATTTTTGAAATTGATTATTAGAATGTGAGTAAACATTTCTAGCTTTTTTGTATACTTTCTGAATCATTACTGTTTTAAATTTGAATTGCATTTCTTTCAATCAATGATTCTAAAAACTGCTTTAATCACTGCATAAATTATGTACTACTTAAGAAGAACCTTATTAAGCTGAAAGTTGAAAAACAGATGGATAATTGTTTACTTTGTTATGCAATACAAGTATAATATTCAAAGTAATATTAATTAAGAAGGTTAAAAAAATTAAAGATTGTTAGTTTATTTTATAAAGACACTGAAATATATTTTATTCTATTACAGTTGCTATTGAATAAGCTAATTAACAATAAATTCTAAATGACTACATTTATAAATTTACCCTTTATAAATTAATTGACACCCAAAGTTCAAAGAAATAATCATATACTTGACATAAAAATATAAATATTTTCCCTTTCTAATGGGAGGTATGTGTTTTGCCACACAGGGGTCCAAAATTTAAGGTAAAACATGTTTAGAGAAACAAACTTGGAACATTTCAAGAACTGACGCATGAGGTGAAAGCCCAGGTTGACTTATTATACTATATTTGGTACAGATTGAAAGTTAGGAAAAGAGAAATAACAAGCAAAATTGAATTAAACCTGCAAAAATGAAAATTTGAAAAAAAAAAAAATCAACAATCAAAGTAAGCTCATGTAACACACACACACACACACACACACACACACACACACACACACACATATATATATATATATATAATGTCAATATTTAATTAATATTAAATATTAAATCCTTAGCATCTTAATTCTTATAATTTTTTATTTAAATTTGATTATAAATTAATTTACGTGATGTTGCATTTCTGGCAAAGCTATTTAATTGCTAGGTACAAATGTTTATCTGAAGCATTAATCAATAAATATTAATTTCACCATTTTACATATCATTTTTCACATAGAATTTTTCATTAATACATCCATTACTCTTTTTTTTAAATGTAATTGAAAAATTTATCAACATAATTTTATTTATTATTTAATTATATTTATTTATTATTTAACTATCAGTTATCATTCTTTAAACAGGATGTTTTAATTTTTAACTAATACAGTTGAACCTCATTAACGCGAACACTCAAGTGGAAACTTTTAATCGAAAACAGTTCGTGCTAAAAGTAATTCGCATTAAGAGTGTTCGTGTTAATGAGGTTTGACTGTAATAGTAATCAAATGTTTTTATTAAATCATAGAATATTCACTAATTGTCCATAGATGGTAGCACCTTATTAATTCATTTGAAAACATGTTTGGTGTTCTATTTTAAATTTTCTACAGAGGGAGCTGGTTCTTTATTGGTTTGTGTTTGGCTTTGCTGCACAGTAATATTCCTTGGTCAATCATCTTTTAAAACTTATTTTGGCAACATGTAATGATTTTCTCCAATTCATTGCCTGTGTTATGCATTGACTCCTGTTTGGATCATGTATTCTATCTGATAACTGTTGTTTTCTTTTCCCTATATACTTTTTAATCTAGTTGTATTTTGAACTTTATGATTATATTTCACAGTTTTTTTCTCTTTTTTATGGGTAAGGTTTCTTTCCCATTTAATATTGCTTTTATTTTTTAAATTTATGATTTTTTCACAGTTTATTTCTCTATTTTGGTGTGATAGTTCCAAAATCATATTCTTTAGCAATGTTATGGCTAATATGATGATGAAACCACACATTTTATTTATGGTAATTTAGGCATTTGGGACCTGAAGATTCTGTCTTAAATTCCACAAATTTCATTTTTTTTTTCAATTTTTAATTTAATTTCTTCTTTTTTTTTTTTTTTTTTTTTTACTATGTATATGGAATCTATATTCAGAGTGTTGGGGGATCACTATTGTTGTCAATTAATTATTACATTCTAATTCATAATTTCATAGTTTTTGTTGGTGTTTCGGTAATGTTTCATTAATGGTTATATATATATATATATATATCATCATCAACATCAACCGTTTTCAATCCACTGCTGGATGTAGGTCTCCCCCAGATTTTTCCATTGTTGCCTGTCCAGTGCTTTAGTCATCCAATTAACACCGGCCACTTTTCTGATTTCGTCACTCCATCTTACTTGAGGTCGTCTTCTTGGTCGTTTTACATCTCTGGGATACCACTGTAGGGTGTTTGTGCTCCATCTATTGTCTTGTCTTCTTGCAATGTGACCAGCCCATTTCCATTTTAGCCGTTTAATTCTCTCGATGATGTCAAAAACTTTCGTCTGACTTCTTATCCATGTTATTCTTTTTCTGTCTCTTCTGGTTATGCCTAGCATACATCTTTCCATACTTCGCTGTGTTGTTTGTAATCTTTGTACCATACGTTTTGTTAGTGTCCAAGTTTCTGCTCCATAAGTTAGTGCAGGCAAAACACATTGGTTAAACACCTTTCTTTTCAAACAAAGAGGCATGTTACTCTTCAGAATAATATTGTTCTTCCCAAAAGAACTCCATCCATTTCTTATTCTTCTATTGATTTCATTCATGATACTGTTGTCTGATGATATTTCTTGTCCATGGTGCACATAACTTTGCACATCTTTAATCTCAGTGTTGTTGTAGACGATTTTCTTTTTTGATGCAAATGAATTGAACATCACCTTAGTCTTTTCCAAATTTATTTTTAATCCCACATTAGTGCTAGCTTCTGCCAAATCTTTTAGCATATTTTGCAATTCTTCAGGGCTATTACTGAAAATTAAAATGTCATCAGCAAACCGGAGATGGCTTAAATATTCCCCAATATATATATATATATATATATATATATAATATATATTTTTTAAATGACTATTAAATCATAAGAGGAAACACACACACACACACACACACACACACACACACACACACACACACATATATATATATATATATATATATAAATTGAGAGAGAGACATACATTATGTGAAAAATGCTTAGTACAGCTATACAGAAACAAGTAAAAAAAATATTTTATTGGCAATAATTGAAAGAAATTATGCAAGTGAGAAAGTTTTTACAAAAATATGTTATTTATGGCAGTGAGATTATGGATATGAAGAGGTGTTCCAGTTAACCTTTTCGCGACAAGCATCTTTTACAGAATTTTTAATCTTTTATCACCAGTTTTACAAAATAGAATTTTTTAGACAGAATTGCATTTATTAAACAAGGCAAGATTTTCAGTTAAAAGTTACTGGTAGGAATAATCAAGTATTCTGAGCATTTTATGTGTCATGGATATCTGACACTCATTGCGAAGGGGTTAACACCTTTTTTGTTTTCTCTAACATGTTCCTTTTATTTCTTTAAACTTCTTTTAATTTATGAATATAATTAATTTAATATTATAAGAAAATGCTCACCATTATCCTATTAAAGTAAAAATAATACAAATAAGAAAAACATTATCAAATTCTAACATCATTACAAACAAAACCAAAAATAAATATATTTTGTAATAAATAAATAAATGTATAATATTAAAATGTTTAAATTATATATATATATATATATATATATATATATAATTTAAACAGTCAGTAGTAATAAGTTGAATTAGTGTTTAAAGGACCAAAACAGAATCAGCTAATAACTGTCTGGTGAATTTAATGCAGTCGACTTCAGATTTATAGCTTGAAGACTTAAGTACCATAAAGTCTTTGGTGATCTTTAATCACAATTTATTTCCCTTTATAGCACTATATTACAAATATTGAAATGCTATCAAGGTATTTGAGTGCTACAAACATCTATCAGGGTCTGGTTAATTTAAAAATCTAATTACAGGAATTTTATGTAAACTTGCTATAGCACAAATGTTTCTTATATTTGAAATAATATAAGTATATAGCAAAAGATTGCATTTGTAATTAACCTCTTTGTTTCTGGTTTATATTGGGAGGTACACAGCCAGCAAAGATGAATGAAAATCCTATGCTATTTTAATCATAGAATTGTCACATAGAAAGTCCAAAATACAATTCAATTAGGAATTATATCTTTTTAAATCTATATAAATAAAACAATTTTAATGGGTCTTTAATCAGAAGAAATAACAATAGTAAGAAACTTTAAATTTTTAAAAGCTAATATCTAATTTTGACACCAGAAAATAAATTTAGACCCTCAACTTAACATTAATAAAAATTTATCTGTACTGTAATGCACTTTTATGGCTAAAGTATTTTACTTGGTGTACTGCATACATCCAGCATATGACTCCTAAGCACATTGTAATCATTAAAAATTATAGAATATACAATTCCCAATCAAATGGTGTCATTTGAACCTCCGTACAACAATTTGGTGATTATTAAATGATATGGGATGTTCATTCTTTTTTTTTTTGGCCAATTTACATATTTTATATACAGAACATATGTCCACATATTAGAATAACCATTTTGTCAAGATTAATTATTTTATTAAGTGGGATATTACAAAAACTAGAATCCTACTTTTAAACTATTATGAAATTAATAAAACATGAAATACTTTTAAAGTTTAATATTGTTTTACAGTAAAAAAAATCTATATATCGCACACCTTGAGATGAGACGTTGCAAGTATTATAGAATTTTGCTTCATATAGATCATATTTCCCACATCATTAAACTTACCTTGTAAAAATGACCAAACATGTTTGGAAAATATCAATACATAGTAAAAGACCTTTATATTGCATTTCATGGGAGCAGAAGTTATGGAGATAAATTTTCACGTAATATAGATCATTTTACACAATGTTAAATTACTTTATAAACATGATCCAAACATGCCTGGACCAAATCAAATTACAAATTTTCAAATCATTTCAAAATTTTTTTAATTTAATAATAAAATTTTTTTCACTCAAAAACTCTGAATTAAAGAGATAAAAATAAATTAATGTCTGAAATTTAGTTCTCTAGAGGGTAACAATATTTCTACAGCATTGATTGAAGGTGCTTCTTAACTGCAAAATTTATTGTTTGCATCTGAGAAGTTATGCGGTATATAGAGAATT
Organism: Maratus michaelseni; assembly: GCA_963931845.1. Taxonomy (NCBI): domain Eukaryota; kingdom Metazoa; phylum Arthropoda; class Arachnida; order Araneae; family Salticidae; genus Maratus; species Maratus michaelseni. The sequence goes on along the minus strand of OZ007586.1, from coordinate 436,567,506 downwards.
ACATTACATAGAATTGTGTTATAAAGATCTTCTACTGTACATTTAAATAAAAAACCACTACATAAAAGAAAGCTATCACTCAACTTATGAAAATTAAGGCAACATAGTATATTAATTTTTAATCCGATCTCAATTGAAGCGTATAGGTGGACACCTTAGTAATAAGAGACATGAACACTGAATCACACAAACTACTTACAATATGGAATTATCTTAGTTATATTTTATTAAATACTTAATAGCAGTCAATAAGAATATTTTAGATTTATTTCTCATAATAATAATGGCTGTGATAAATTATTTTATATCTTCTCAATTTGATTTAGTCATGAAAAACATTTCTAATTTTACATCCAGGAACTTGGAGGCTATTTCACTTATGTGAAAACACCCGCTCGCTAATGTTAATCCTATGGGACAGTTCTTTTAAAATATCTTGTTTGCATTTCAATATCTTTAAATTTCTTTTTGCATTGGATAGCTGAGGTTGATCTCTAATGATTGCCACTTTTTACTTTTTCGATTTTGTTTGTGGGTTATTTTTTTTTTTATGAGAGTACTTTCACAACCTGTCTCATAGGATTAACATTAATGAGCAGGTGTTTTCACATGAGTGAAGTAGCTTCTTAAGAGATAAACAGTTGAAAGAGAATCTACCAGCACTTGTGAACTCTTGTTTATTTCTTGATTTGCTCAGTTAAAGGCTATGACCGTCAATGCCATACTTTTACAATAAGATGCTATTATGAAACTGAAGATTGCATCTTTTCTATGAAATAATAAATGAATGGCTTTGAAAGTGGATAATTAGCCATTCTTGAAATTGAGTATCAGAAAAAACATGAAAAACATGATTTCTCATAGAAATAAAAATATTCTTACAAATGGGCTTACTGTAAATCCTGTATTGTTTTAACTGATGTTGTTTAACACAGAAACCAATCAGTTAATTAGGGACATAGAGATTATATCACATTAAGTGGGGTAAAAATTGCTCTAAATCTGGTCAATTTTTGTACAAGCAAATCTTTCCAAGTTATGATGCTTCAAATTTTTAACTTTTCTGGCAAAAGTAAAAACAAAAAAAAACATTTTTAGAACTGGAAAATGTTGAAAATTCATAAAATTCAAAGTATTGTAACTCAACAGTTTTGCCATAAAAGATTGAAATTTTTGTCATTTGAGCATGTAGAATATTTCTCTAATTATAGGACACAGAGACCATATGGGGAGAGTGGGGGGTGGGGTGGGAGTGGGAGGGGCTAATGGGACAGTGGCCAAATTTTATTGAAAATATTATTTTTAAGAAAATATTATGCTACACCTAAACGGCAACACCAAAGCTGCTAACTTCAAAAACAACAAGTCAGTCATTTGCAATTGTTTGAAAGAGTGAAAGAAGAAGGTTTGTTTTCAGCTATAAAAAGTAAGTTTGATTTGTTTTACTTAAATGACATTTATAATTCATCATTGTCTGACATTGTTCATGAGGCTACTAATTAATATAACACAAATATTCTATTTTATATTAAACTTAGTTAAATTATCTTCAGATAAACATGTAGATTAGAAAAATATAAAATATCAGGACATGGGGACTAATGAGACAACTGAATTGGTGATGCAAGGGTACTTATTGTTAATGATAGGTATGCATGATTTATTTGAAAGATTAATGTCTTATTAAAAAGTTAGTTTTTTACTCTTTCCATGACGCCAAAGAATATTTTATTTGGATTTTCAAAAAGCAGAATTTTTCCTTTCAATGCAAATAATTTTACAGAAACGGACTTCCTCTCCTCTGATGTGCCGGATTATCCAGAATCAGCAACAAGTGAAGTTGATACTTAAGATGTTGATATTTTAAAGATTACAACAAATGACATGAGTTTGATAACCATACAGGCACATAGCTCTGCTGGATCATCCTCAGTATCAGTTACACTGGAGTCAGTTAGGCCATTTCTAAAAGGTCCCACTTGAAAATTTGATACCAAACAAGGAAGAAAAAGGGGAACAATAATTTTGACAAAAACACCTGAAAAAGTAGTGGATAATACTAAAATAACTCAGAAAAATATCTCAAAAGTGCCTAAATTAATATAAAAAAATAAGCATATTTCTTTTCCAGAAAGTTCTGAAAGTAATTTTTTAGTACATGATTCTTCAAGTAATGAAGATTTTCTAGAAAGACTTGATGTCGAAGAAAATGTTCTTTTAGAGCAAATATCTGAAAATGATTTTGTCTTAGTAAAATTTGAAGGGAAACGGTCTATATCTCATCATGTGGCAGTTATTATTGAAATAAACTGCAGAATTCAAGCACTGTTTCTGAGTTACCTCACAAAAACGTGTAATTCTATGTTTGTCTATCTTGAAAAAAAAGAAAAATACTGGACTGAAATTAAAGACGTTGTAATGAAATTACCTCAGCCTACAATCGATCAGAAAACTATTCCTTCATCAACTTTAATTTCTTTTGATTTTACTTTTTCAAATTTTAATATGCAATAATTAATACTATACTGTTTATGTACATTGTATTTTGAAGTAAAATGTGCTATCTTTAAACAGGTACTGCAACTCTACTTTTTGTGTTGATTTTGATATGTATCATTAGCAGGGCCTGACTAGCAAGTTTTTGTGCCCAGGGTACTGTCAATTTTTCATGCCCCCATAGACTGGTTGGTTTACCGATACTAGTTTTTTAGTCTACTTATTCGAAAAGTGTCAACTAAAAAAATTAAGTTTTCTGGAAAATTTTAAAACAGTTCCAGGAATAAAAATAAAATATGTTTTCTATTACTCATTGAAATTTGCTTTTAACCATAGATTGATGTATATTTTTGTCATTTCATTGTATTAATATCTCAAACATCACATATTTTCAGTAGTGTCATTTTAGAATAAATGTGCAATATGATACAATTGAATGACTTGATAAATACAGTACATCATTTACTAGAAAATAATGATAGGAAGTCTTACTTATTAATGATATTAAATGATAAAACCAAACTGAGTGCAAACAAAAGTCCTAAAAGTATTAAAACAACTTCTATTTTAAATTCTAATTTCGTGCCCCTCAGAAATTTCATGCCCATGAGACAGTCAGGGCCTGCCCATTAGACCCACGAGGTGTCCCAATAGACCCCAACCTAGGGGACTAATGGGACAAGTACAAGAGTGTATAAAAGTCATTATATTTAAAAAACAATAAATGCTATCTCTTCTAAATATTTTTTTTTTTATGAAGACAATACTTCTCTTTTGATGAATAAATAAATAAAAAAAATTCAGAAATTTGTTGATTTCATTTTAGAATAATTAAAACTTTAAAATTGTCCCATTAGCACCCACATTGTCCTATATTTTTAAAACAGTAATTTGAATGTAATAATGCACTATAAATTATAACGAACACTTCCAATAAAGTAAAATATTAAAATAATTAAGTAAAGTAATAAAAATTAAGAACATTTGAAACATGATTAAAAATTAAAAGGTAAAGCTCAAGTAAACAATAATGCATAAATAAATAGGCATAATAATGATGATATATACATATTTTTAATTATTCAATGAAACTTACCTCATAAAGGTACACTAATAATTTACATAAAAATCATAAAATAAAGTTTTATTTCATGCTTAGACAAACTTAATATGCAAATATCTTGATTAATACAGAAATGTATTTAGTAAAAAGATTGAGATCAGCACTGTCTTGAATTTTTTTAGAAATAATGTTATACTTCCTTGATGAAAAAACATGTGTTCAGCCATATTAACAAGAATTACACATTAAAATGTGCATGGTATGATATAATAATTTTAAAAATTTTGAAATTTCTTCCTACATCTTAAGTGTAAGTTTTATTGTTTACATCTGTAATTATGTGCGGATTTTAGGAATTTGTGGATTTTAGGATGACAGATTTGATGGAGTTTACTGTATATACACATGGAAAAAAAAATTCTGTTTCAGAATGTTACGCTTTAATATCATTTAATAATGTTGTAGTGCAGGGGTTCTCAAACTATGGTATGCGTACCAGTACTGGTACGTGAAGCTATGGCTACTGGTACGCAGATGTCCGATACTGGTACGTGGAATAAAATACAGAATGCAGCATATTATTATGGAATCAGAAACGGCTTGGCTTTATTAACTAGGAATTCTTCAAATAAAATTTGAACGCTATTTAGGATCCGTAAACGCATTTTCTATTTTCTCTTTAGGAGAAACGTTTGTTATAATAAACATGTTGAAATTTGCTCACGCCGCTAATGATGCGATCAGTTTTCCAGAATTAAAAACATAATTATTTGATTTGTATGAATAAAAAGTTATTTTTTTAACTAAGATCTAATTTTAAAATTAATGAATGAAGTATTTTTAATTCGCGGAAGAACTGTTTTTATACATGCTTTATAAATTTAATTGTCTGAAAGTAAAGTCTGGATGTTTGAAAGCAGGAGGAGCTTGTGCGAGTAGGAGGAGTTAAAACAAAGTATTTTATAACTCATTGTTCTTGTTTGTACTAGAAGAACTTCTAGGCGGTGTTGAAATAAAAGTTTTATTTCAAACAGAATTCATAAATTAATCATTCTGTTGATACAAATATTTTTCTTTTCTTATACAAAAGTGCATAGCTTCTTACTATTTCATTGAAATCAGCATTTAACGAGTAAGTTTATTTAAAATGGCCCTTCATTATATGAAAAACAAAGACAGGAATAAACTAAACATCGAATCTGACTTAGGACTAAAATTACCTAATATTGAGCCATACATGAAGACGCTGTGCTTGATAAAGCAAGGCCACCATTTTCTTTAGCGATAGAAGAAAATTAGTGAAGTCAGCCTTCTATAGCAGTAGTATATGAATCAGAGTGCGCATATATATCATTAAGTATTGTAGCATTTTTCATACAGCAAAACACTGTATTTTGATATTGTATGTATTATTAAAATGTGATGATAACTTTTTACTTGAATGTTATTATAAAACAATCAGGCTAAGTATCAGTTATCAATTTAGTAATCTAATCATTGATTTTTAAACGTAATAAAACCTGCTAAGACAGCCACACAACAGACGGTATATATATTTCGTTTTAGACAGGTTACCATTTACAGGTTTTTCTATATTAGCTTTACGTTTGCTGCCTGGTGGTACGCGGAAGTATGAACTTCGATTTAGTGGTACGTTGTTGTAAAAGTTTGAGAACCCCTGTTGTAGTGGTTTACTTAACAAATAGTGAAACTTCACATTCCTCTTAAATTCTTCTAATGATAGTTTAAGATTATAAATATGGCTATGACACAAGTAGTCTCACTATTATGGAATAACATACTTTGCAATGATTAAATTACACAAGTATATAATGATAACCAGGAAAGAATACCTGATAAGTTGTTACTCCAGCAATAGTTCCAGCTTCTATCATAATGCATAATGAATAATCTGTAGCTAAAGCAATAAGCAGAAGCAGAATTGTTCCTAATCCTATACCAGATTCATGGAGAGCATAAGGTATTCCTGAAAAATATTTAAAAAATAATTCATAAAACATTATTATTTAAATTTTCATAATCAAAATGTATATGTACATCATATTTGTTTCTGATTTTTCTCTATTTATTAGTTTAAAATTTATACTGTATGTGATATAAAGTTTTTTCAGTTTCTAAATTTAGCATACAAAATTAATTATATAACGGTAAACTTTTACTTTAATATTAAAAACAAACGGGTGTATTATAAACTAAGGTCTTAAAAAAAAATTTAAAAACAGTATTTTCTATCATCTTTAAGTTTCTGTAATGAAGTTAGTGTGAAACATGTAAAATAAATAAATAAAATAGTAATTTATTAGGTAGAGCATTTTATATTTTTCATGGTGCAAATGTCACTTCATAATGACAGGCAATGAAGATAGTGTTTCCTTTTTATCTCTCACTAGCGGCCCGTCCCGGCTTTGCACGGGTAAGCAATGTAATTTTTTTAGTACATTTGTTTTCCTGAATTTCGCGCTCCTACCAAAAACTGTTGCTGAGATATGGCGAAATGACCTAAAACTTTCGAACCCCCCTTTAACCACCTTCGGGGCAAGGAGAATTTCTAAAATCGCTGAAACAGGTGTTTAATCATTTTTTTAGTAGATTTGTTTTCTGGAATTTTCTGGCTCCTACCTATAACCACCTTTTAACCACATTCAGGGGGGGGGGGGTGTCTAAATTCACTGAAATACATGTTTAATCATTTGTTTTAATTAATTTCGCCCTCCTACATAAAAGCTGAGATATGGCGAAGTGACCTAAAAATTTTGACCCCACTTTCTGGGGGGAATTTCCAAAATTTCTGAAATACATGTTTTATTCATTTTTTAGTAGATTTGTTTCCTGATTTTCGCGCTCCTTCCTATAACTGCTGCTGAGATATGGCGAAATGACCTAAAATATTTGACCACCACCGTTTAACTTCCTCCGGAACGGAAATTTCTAAAATCGCTGAAATACATGTTTAATCATGTTTTTAGTAGGTTTGTTTTCCTGATTTTAGTGCTCCTACCTATAACTGCTGCTGAGATATGGCGAAATGACCTAAAACATTCGACCCCCCCTTTAACCCCTTCAGGGGGAGGTGAATTTCTAAAATCGCTGAAACAGGTGTTTAATCATTTTTTAGTAGATTTGTTTTCAGGAATTTTCTGGATCCTACCTATAACTGCTGCTGAGATATGGCAAAATGACCTTAAAATATATTCGAACCTCCCCTTTAACCCCCTTCTGGGGGGAATTTCTAAAATCGCTGAAACAGGTGTTTAATCATTTTTTTAGTAGATTTGTTTTCTGGAATTTCAAGCTCCTACCTATAACTGCTGCGCAGATATGGCAAAATGATATAAAACATTCGAACCCCTCCTTTAACCCCTTCGGGGAGGCGAATTTCTAAAATCACTGAAACAGGTGTCTAATAATTTTTTTAGTAGATTTGTTTTCTGGAATTTCAAGCTCCTACCTATAACTGCTGCTGAGATATGGTAAAATGACCTAAAACATTCGAACCCCCCCCTTTAACCCCCTTCTGGGGGGAATTTCTGAAATCGCTGAAATAAGTGTTTAATCATATTAGTAGCTTTGTTTTCCTGATTTTCGCACTCCTACTTATAACTGCTGCTGAGATATGGCGAAATGATTTAAAACATTCAACCACCCCCCTTTAACCCCCTTCTGGGGGTAATTTCTAAAGTCGCTGAAACAGGTGTTTAATCATTTTTTAGTAGATTTGTTTTCTGGAATTTCAAGCTCGTACCTATAACTGCTGCTGAGATATGGCAAAATGACCTAAAACATTCGAACCCCCCCCCCCTTCTGGGGGGAATTTCTAAAATCGCTGACACAGGTGTCTAATCATTTTTTAGTAGATTTGTTTTCTGGAATTTCAAGCTCCTACATATAACTGCTGCTGAGATATGGCAAAATGGCCTAAAACATTCGAACCCCCCCTTTAACCCCCTTCTGGGGGGAATTTCTAAAATCGCTGACACAGGTGTCTAATCATTTTTTAGTAGATTTGTTTTCTGGAATTTCAAGCTCCTACATATAACTGCTGCTGAGATATGGCAAAATGGCCTAAAACATTCGAACCCCCCTTTAACCCCCTTCTGGGGGGAATTTCTAAAATCGCTGAAACAGGTGTTTAATCATTTTTTAGTAGATTTGTTTTCTGGAATTTCAAGCTCCTACATATAACTACTGCTGAGATATGGCAACATGACCTAAAACATTTGAACCCCCCCCCCTTTAACCCCCTTCTGGGAAGAATTTCTAAAATCGCTGAAACAGGTGTTTGATCATTTTTTTAGTAGATTTGTTTTCTGGAATTTCAAGCTCCTATCTATAACTGCTGCTGAGATATGGCAACATGACCTAAAACATTCGACCGCCCCCTTTAACCCCCTTCTGGGGGGAATTTCTGAAATCGCTGAAATAAGTGTTTAATCATTTTTTAGTAGATTTGTTTTCCTGATTTTTGCACTCCTACCTATAACTGCTGCTGAGATACGGCGAAATGACTTAAAACATTCGACCACCCCCCTTTAACCCCCTTCTGGGGGGAATTTCTAAAATCGCTGAAACAGGTGTTTAATCATTTTTTTAGTATATTTGTTTTCTGGAATTTCAAGCTCCTACCTATAACTGCTGCTGAGATATGGCAACATGACCTAAAACATTCGAACCCCCCCCTTTAACCCCCTTCTGGGGAGAATTTCTAAAATCGCTGAAACAGGTATTTAATCATTTTTTTAGTAGATTAGTTTTCTGGAATTTCAAGCTCCTACCTATAACTGCTGCTGAGATATGGCAAAATGACCTAAAACATTCGAACCCCCCCTTAACCCCCTTCGAGTGGGAATTTTCAAAAATCCCTTCTTATTGCTTGCCTAGGCCATAACAGCAATCTACAGTCCAAATTGCGTGACCCTGACTTTAGTAGTTTCGGCTGGGCGTTGATGAGTCACCCAGTCAGTCAGTCACCGTTTCCTCTTTATATAATAGTATAGATTATTGTTTGGCAAAGATGTGGATGAAAGATTTCAGCAATGAACGAGTCAGCTTAATAAAATATATAAGTTATTAATTATAATGAGACTGCAATATAGCAGGGGATGTAGTAAGATTCTGAAAACAAGACAATTTATGAGTGTTTTTTACCTTAACAGTATTATTCACTTTCTTAGATGCAACTTCTTACAGTATATAAATTTTTTATACTTTTGTAAAAATGTTACTTATTTTGCATCCATTGAAACATTCTGTAACAAAAATATTAAAACTGTTCTTTTAATATTTGTATTCACTTTTGGATATTAGAGTGTAATAATGTCAAATACAACATATATTGAAAACAAACAACAACAAAAAAGCTGAAAAGTTAGTTAATCATAATAAATATTTCATACATTTTTCCATTATTATTATGATTTCTTAAAAGATTTGATACCTTAACCTCTTGTGTTAGAATAATGTGCTGCATAATCCCTTATTTAGGAAGGCAGTTTGAATTCCTCATGCATTATATGCTGGTAGGAAGCTGAATAACATTATAAGATGATAATAACAACAATCATATCAATTACATTTGTTTAGTAAATTATTTCACAGAATAGTATTCAAATGACAGAGGAAAATGGAGGCTTCTTACACAATTGAATTGGAGCAAAACATGTAAAATGCATATAATTAAGTTTTCACTGACATTTTACTGCAATGAATTTTGTTTGTATAAGTTGATTTTTTTTTAAAGCTAAAATTGTGAACTTTAACAAGTGATAACAATATTCTAAAAATGTATAAAAATATGAAATTATAGGCAATTGTCCAATCATATTGAAGCTGTTAAGAAAAATAGTAAATTATCATTAAAAAAATTAGTTAGACAGTGATGAGGGATTTATTAGACTTATTATTTAAAGACTTATATTTAAAACTCATTATATTATTTAGCTGAAATTTAATGTAAAAAAATATTGTAATATAGTGTATATCAGCAAAGTACAGTGATACATCCCTATATACATCAGTGAAAGTCTTGAGTCTATTATTTTTTTTCTTTTAGTACATTTTTTAAAAACATTTTTAAATTTTATGAAATGATTAAGAATTTTTATATCCCTTTCATTTGTACATAGAGGTGCTTATTTTTGAGTACCACTATTTCTGAATAGCAATTTTCATTTAATTTAATTGCAGAATTCTGTAATAAAATAAGGTAAAGATTACTGTTAATATACACATGGACTTATGAATAGATTAATATTTATGAATTTTTATTTAAATTTGTAATAGACTGTATCTTTATTAAAAAATGTCAATACGTGAGTTTTGTCTGGTGAAGTAAAAAATCTATTTAAGGTAAATTTTCTTTGTTCCAAGAGTGATCATTTTAGAAAGGTTGCATAGTATACAGAAATATGGATATAAAAAGATAATGCATTCAACCTCACTCACATTTCCTAAAAAAATTCTCGCGACTACAATCAAAACTTCTCAATCTGCAGCAATTAATAATTATTAAGTTGCATAAATAGAGTAATATATCATTAGAACATAAATACAAATATTAATAGAAATTAAAATTAGTGATGTAACAAATAGTGATTTGGCCAAATAATGACATTTTTTAAAATATGCATTTTTATAATATATATATTTTAATTTAAATATAGAAATAAAACTAAATGAAACAAAATAGATTTTTTAAAATAAATATATGTTTACAAATTTAAAGAATCTGATGTACATTTTATACTATTTCAAAAACTTTGATACTAATAATAAAACATGACTTTTACTAAATCTAAATTACTAATAGCACAATTTATCTATAGATACTTACAATGCATATAGGTGAGAGTAGGGATAAATAGGACATTTTTCGTTTTTACTGTCTTACTCAAAAGTATTAGATCTAGAAATACAAACTTTAGCTATAATGTTGGAGTATTCATTTAACAAAGCATTAAGAGCAATGTCATATCTCCAACTGTAATAATTTAGGAAATATAAACTTTTTCTAAACCTTTAAATATGTCCTATCCATTGCCAGTCTGAGTTTGAATGGGACACACAATAAACAACTTCATTCTAGCTTAAGTTTTAATAAAAATAATGATTTAAACACTTATTTAATGCTAATTGCAAGTTACACTAAACAGTATCACATAATAATATGCATAATGAATCTAAAAGTTATCACATTTTCAGATTTACTAAATTACTTTACAATTTAAAAATTAATATCCTTGCATATAGTTCATTTTGATTGAAAGTTATATAGGCTTAGTTTGCATTTGGACTCAACTATTTTATGTATATTTTTAAAATTCAAACACAAGCTAGTGATAATATGGTGCTTTTGGATTTTCACCAACCATTCCTAGATTGAATAGCTTTCTAACAATGTCTTCCAAACTAGCATCATAAATCTACACAACTCCTGGGTAATACGCAGTTGTATGTCTTCCTTCCCTTGGATGTATTATTGGACTTTATACTTTTGCTCTTGAATTTGTATCACCTAGCAATATAATAGAAAAGAAAATTGGTAATTTACAGTGAAAATTTATTTTCTTTCTTGTCCTTAATCGAAAAATTTTCCTCATATTTATTAATCTGAAGTGTTAGGTCAAAATTTCATCGATTCCATCAATCTTATATTGTTCATCTTTGAAATCCTCTTGATCATCTGCATCAACATGTTTTTATTTGCTTGGCATTGTAGATTTAGTATTGCTCTTTTCTTTAGCTGTCTTTCCATACAGGCCATCAATGGCTTCTTTTTCTGGATTATTAGTAATGTAATAATGCATTTAAATACATACAGGCTTATCAATTTTTATTTCTAAATTTTAACATTATTTTATTAAAATTAAAAGTCTTTGTTTCTATAATATTGAATAATTACCATCATTATATATTTATTAAATTGAATTAATGAACAAATTGATTCAATTATTTAAATGTCAAATTTTTATAGATAAACTGTTATATATATGGTTAGAATAACCTTTAATTTTCTTGAATATATGAGTACTATTAATGTCTCATCCATCCCTTACATGTCATATATGGTTAGATAAAAATAGGCCCAAACGTGCGATTATAACATAAAAATCTAATAGCATTAATTTGTAGCCCACTTAAATGATATTCTGTAAACTTGATAAATTTGTTTTAGCATGCATACTTTCTAACATATAATTCACTAGTTTAAACTTGTCAAAACTTGACAGCTTATTTGTAGATTTTTCTTTTTAAATCAGTATTGCGAATAATTACTGCTCAGTAAAATAGATCTACAGCAAAATCCTTATAAAACTATTACTGATTCTCAATTTTAGTAACAATTTCTAACCTGATTTGGATATGCTTATCATTTTTATTATAAACAGAACAAGAAACATCTCAAAATAGACAATTTACATCTCTCTTGATAGGTATAATTCTACTTTCCATTAATAATAATAAACATTAGAGCATGCTGTATTCCTCAATAAAAACTTGGAGTAAACAGATCAACATGCTTCTTTGGCTTAGTTTAAAGAAGATTCTGGATATTTTATGTATGCGCTTAAGAGCATATACCTAAAGCCAGTTTTAAACATATCACTATGCATGCAGGAAAAACAATTTTTAACTGTGATTTACCAGTAATTATGGCTACAAACACTAAATTTGACACATATATGGACAAAAATCTTTCATTTAAGACCAAAATGAAGTAAATTGTTGTAGTAGTTTTCTCTCACGGACTATTGAAAGGATTGGTCTTGTGTTTTAAATATAATAGATGATAAAGAATTTAAAAAAAAGTTACTTTGGACTAGTCGAAGCACATATTTTCTTCTAATTCAGAATCAAAACAAACAATCAAACATCAAATTTAAAGATATGAGCTGAGAAATAGTGACATTTATCTGCAAAAGTATATTTACACAATTTAATTAGTGAGTAACAGACAACGTCCCATTTATTCCCACTCTCTCCTTCATTTTATCTAATATAGGGACTTATGACCACTGTTAAATGTGCTTTCTAAATTTATTATTTTTTATTTAAAACAACTGTCTATTTCATCACAAAATATTAAGAATTGGCTTTTTATAGTTAGATATCAAACTGATTTTCTGTAAGTCAAGATGGTAAATTATTTACATTAAAATACAAAGAATATTCTTCACTTCTACTATTCAGTAATATTTTTATCCTGTCTTACATTCAAAATTAATGAACTCCTCACAATATTTCTTTTATCCCATGATTCACAAATGAGATATCTCCTGAAATAGGCATTAGTCAAATAAATTTTATTGAGAGAAGTTTGTGTCCTATTGGTCAACAAATTTATGCGAATGAGTCTTTTTCTAAAACCAGTTCTCACTCTTAAATTACTGTATGGTTGGAACAAAAAATACATATTTAAAAATTTTTTTGACTGTTGAACCAGCACATACATAACAACACAGAAAAGTCTTTAACTTATTCAACACATATTAAAAGCAAACACAGAAACTGAGAACAACAATGAGAATCTAATTAATCTACTATGAATGACATGAATCTATTGCAAAGTTTTACATTAAATATATTTTTAAACTGCTCTTTAAAAAAATGCAGAACATCGAAAATCTTTCTGACACATTCACAAAGCCATTTTGATAGGTGCATAAAATTTACAGACATTAATATACCGTAATTTAGGGAAGAAACGCCGCAGTGTTTACGTGTTTCAAAGTTTAAAATTTGCGAAATGCGGCGTTTATACCGGTGCAGCGTTCGTGAAAATTTTGTGTAAAATATTCAGTGTTCAGAATTTTTCTTCACTCATCATCCTTTTTTTTTCTTTGAATAATTTTCGCCTCTATCGTGAAGCGATGTTGCTGATGGTAAGTGAAAGTTCCGATGGTACCCAAGGAATGCAATACACCAGTCCCCTTTTGGGGGGAAAATATAATGAATGGATTAAGGAGGGACAGGGAGCTACAATGGAAATTCCTTTTTATTGCACTGCACTGTAGAAACATAGAATAAGAAAGCTGTTTTCTGACGTTAGCAATGGAAATTTAACTCTTTTGTTTATTTTTTATATTACTCATTAAAACATTACATTATATTCATTGGAAAGTAAAGACTATGTTGCTGTTATTGTTTCTTTCAACTTTTGTTATAACAATCTTCTGTTAATGAAATTCCCGTTCTTACGGCGAACTTATAGTGAAGATTTTTCTAAAATCTTTTTGATTATTTATTCAATAATAGTTTTGGAAGTTTATTTTTTAAACACATTTTGAATCTTCTGTTATAACAATTCCTCATTAATGTGTGATTTTGCAATTCCCGTTCTAACGCCGAACCCATAGTGGAGATTTTTCTAAAATTGTTTTGATTATTTATTCAATAATTATTTTGGAAGTTTATTTTTTAAATGCATTTTGAAGTATCTGTTATAACAATCCCCGTTAATCCGCGATTTTGAAATTCCCGTTCTTACGACAAACCCATAGAGAAGATTTTTCTAAAATCTTTTTGATTATTTATTCAATAATTGTTTTGGGCATTTATTTTTATGAAATTAATGCGAAATTCTCTTGCTAGCATTGCAATAATTTTTTCAGAGCACTGTTCTCCTCAGGGCCGTGCAAAATGGGAGGGGGGGGGGGGGTGGAAGCTCCTGCACCAGGTGCCAAAAAATTATTGGTTGGTTGGTTTTATGACGGTCGATTATCTACACAAGGAATATAGGCCCTAGAGGGGATTGCCCTCTGTGGGGGTCTTTCTAAGGGATCATAAGCCGTATTTACGGCAAGGTTAGAAGAAATCCACAGAAAATTCCGAACTGTTAGGTCGACGAGCGCGACAGGGGTTGCCAAAAGTTAAGGGGCGCAGATTCATTCTGCCATCTCATTTTTTTAGTCGGTAAAATTCTTCCGAGAATTATTTTCTTTCACCAGTTATCAAACGGCTTACTTAAATATGGCTTAACCTAGTTAATGAAACTTTGTAACAACATGTATACAAATAATATATATATATATATATATACTACGGGGCTCAGCCCGCTACTCTCTAACACTCGCCAACCCCCCGTGAATTGCGAAGCAATTCACATTGAGACTGCTTCGCTCGCTTGCCGCTCTTTATTTTTGCAGTAATTCTAGCCGGAATAAGTACTACCATAAATCATTTGAACATATGAAATTGACAATTTTTTTTAATGTAAAAAAGTAATTGAACTCTGTTGAAAACACAACTAAAAATGCATTTAGTTGGAGCTACTAATGAGCATATAAATCATTTAAATACTATGAATAAAGGATCTTGGAAACATAATTTGTTTAAAACTTATTGCACGTATAATATTGTACAGCACGGGTTATTCATTAAAAAAAAAAAAACACTACGTAATAGGAAGATAGTTTATCATCAATGATTGTTTAAATTTCGTTCGACATTTTACTATTCTAATTGATTATAGATTTCTGCAACAGATGGCAGCAGGTGCAACCTAGACAGTTGATATTTTTACTTCTCTCCGATTTTTCATGTGAGTGAAATTCATAAATAAATTCTAAATAAGAGTTGAGAATTCATTTGAAATTAGCAATATTACTCATAATTAAAATGAGGAATAATCTCAGACGCTTTGGATTACGTACATGTTATTTTATTTTTAATATTTGCTAGCTTGATTTTCACTGCTCTGACACTGAGCGCCATATTGGAGGCACAGCTGATCTATCTAACACAATCTAGTCTTTTCATTGGTCTGAGCTCTGGAAACTACGGTTGTTGCCAACAATAAGCTAGAAATTCAGCCCTATTTCCGCGCCACGTAAGACAAATATATATATAGATACAGTAAAAGCTCGATTATCCGGCATTCAACTAACCGGAAAAATTCGAGAGCTCCTTTATTTTTCTCTTCCCATAAACAGGTGAAAAATTTTACTGCTATTTTAGGAACTTTACTGTTAGCATTCTCCAATTATCACCGCGACTGATTTGGCTTAAAATAAATCTATGTATGCTCATGACAATGAGTGTTATAAAATATTAAAATATAATGTAAATAAAAAGTACAGAATAATTGTTCAGAATTATGTTGCGTCATTCACCCTGCAGCTGTTTTTCCCGGCGAAAAAAAGGAGGAGGAGAAGAGAAAAAACGACGTGAAGAGAGACTAATTAATCCTTAGGCACAAGAAGCTATGGAATTGCATCTCATAAAAGAATGCTTCATGAAAAAAAGAGAACTTTCTTTCAGACAGACAGACATTAGACATGCCATGCATTTCGTAGTATTCCTGACACATCAAAAGAAATGCAATCAAATGCCCAGTAACCACTGAGAAATTATTTATCCCAAACTATTTTTTCTTATTATTTTACTTACTCAAGAATAAGAAATCATTATTTTTAAAGAATTATTTACTAAGGTCTTTATACTGTATTATATTTTAAATATTATATTTACTCAAGAATATTATATTTTTTAACTGAATATGTTTAGAATATATACACTTAACTGGGAAAAAAAAAAAAAAAGATACTGCAGGGTAAGTTAGTTTCTCTATTGTTTTTTTTTATTGTTATATTTTTATCACTTCAAACATTTTCTTTCCCGCCGTCTGCCGAGAAAATATTTTTCAGCAGAATAAACAGCAAACAGAAGTAACGAAATGATACCCTTTTCTTTTCCTTACTTATTATTAAAAAAATAATTGATATCTCTGTTTATAATCATCCAATTGTATTTAAATTTTCAGCAAATTCAAATAATAATAAATTAGGCCACTTACCAAATTTCTATTTAAATACAATACGTTTTCAGAAAATTAGACCCCCCCCCCCTCAAAAAAAGCCCACTGTCTGAGCTCAGCCACTCAAAAAAAAAAAAAAGTGCTGACAACTAATTTGTTTTCATCATGATCTGAGAGGAGGCGAAATCAGACGTTACAGCTTGCATCTGATAACGTTCTTAGCCATGTAGAAAGGACTCATTATTATGGTGACTTGTTGCACCTTTTCTTGCCAGAGTAAGTTTTGTTATTTCCTATTTTGATGTTTACTTTTTCAGCACATGAAGTAAAAGAAGCATCTGTTAATCATCTTTGTCCTAAATTAAAATCTTTGAAATGTCTAATTATAAATAAAGTAGTGTTATAAAAGATTAATAAATAAATTTGAAATAATACCCTAACACAAAATATTGTTTATCTTTCTTTTTAATTCATCAAAATTAACTTTATCAAATGCAAACTTAATAATAATAAAAGAATTATTTTATCGACTTCCCGATGACAAGAAAATAGGCCAAAAAATAATTTTCCTTTTTCACTGTTACATCGATGCCACCCCCCCCCCCCCCTTCTTTCATGACAGATTTTTTAGTGCTCAACTATCCGGACTTTTCAAGTATCCGGAAATCGGTGCTTCCCAAGCACGCCGGTTAGCTGAGCTTTTACTGTATATATATTAAGATTTTAAATAAAGAAAAAAAAACAGATCAAAACAGTTTTTTCAAAAAATGTTTCAGGAAAAAAGTTCGAATTTTGGTTCTTTCCGGATTTTGGAGTTTCGAATAATCAATCCCACTTTGTAAATATTTTAATTCTACTTATTTTTAGATAATTAGTTATTTTAATAATTCCGTTAATTTAGCCATATTTATGTTATTTTTGTGTACCTATTGCCGCATTAATAGGTCAAAATATTTTTTTTTACTGCAGTGTTTACGATGGATGCAGCGATTATGCCGATTTCTTACAAAACGATGCCAATTTTCAAGGGTGCGGCGTTTCTTCCCTAAATTACGGTACAAATTCTTTAGAATTAAATAACGTATTTCATTTTTCTATAGATGTATTACATCTTGAGTTGTAATTGATTGTTTTCCAATTAAAACCTTTTCTTTAAGAGATGTGTCTTTGATACTGGCTTAAATCTCTATATTTCACACTATTTTCTTAAAGATACTTAGCTTTTATAGGACATGCTACTTGGTTTCTTAGTATTTGAATCTGAATAACTGTAAATTTTGTGCATTTAAGACTGAAAATGGCTTCATAAATTTGTCAGAAAACAGCAATTTAAAAAAAAAAAAAAAAGAAAAAGAAGAAGAAAAAATCCTGAAATTATTTGGTTTAATATCCAACAATATTCTGCTGAAGTATTCAACCAAACGAATATCCGTCAAAAGGGCTGATTACCAATTAGTGGCCAAATATTCATCACACCCATTATTAAAACACAGAAAATAGACAGAAAACACAAAAAGTAACTAACCTACAATACCAGAACCAATGACACTATTTATGTAATTAAAACTTGTTTCAGCTAAACTACTTCTTAGCTTTGTGGGTGCATCATCTTCCTAAATTAATGAATGTCACATGCATTAAAATTTTTTCCAAATAAGACAAAGTTTTAACAAAAATGATTAGAGTACATAAGAGAATTTACATATGCAAATCATACAACAGAATAAAAAATTTCAAAAACCATTAGTGTAACACATTTATACACAGAGTTAGAAATTAGCGGTCGTTAGTTGACAAATGCAACTAAATTATTGCATTTCACGGCCACAAAAGCTTTCTTTCATTTTTGTTTAACAAATGCTCTCATTCATACTTTAGTGTAAGTTTAGTTCCCTGTCGCTTTTTTTTTTTTTTGAAAAATTGTAGCAAAATAAAAAACGGAAAAAAAAATCGCTAAAATTTTAAAATTTGCAGAGCACAAAATTTACTATATTAGACTAAAAGTTTGAATAATGTTTTGAAAGTGTAAAGTTTGAAAATGTCTATGAAAATTCCTTTTAGAAATGTCAAAAAAAGCTGTAAAAATGCAAAGACTAAAAATCACAAAAAATTAAAAAATCATTGTACAAATTCTGAAAAAACTTAATTTACTGTATTGGGCAAAAAGATTACAAGTGGATTCCTTTTAATAATGTAGAAAAATTCCCGCAAAATGCAAACGAAAATAAATTCACTAAAAATTAAAAAATTGCAGAGGATAAAATTTACTATAGTGGGCTAAAACATTGTAACCAGAATTCTTTTACGAATGACAAAAAAACACCGTGGGATATGCATTCAAACCACATTACAAATTGCTAAATATTCAAAAATTGAGGAGGATAAAATGTACTATATTAAGCTAAACGTTTGAAATTGAATTTCTTTTATGAATGACAAAATATCGCTGCAGAATGCGAAAAAACTCTAAAAACAATATAAAAAAAATTCCCCAAAAATTCAAAAATTGGTGTACGAATTCTGAATAAACAATATTGAAAAGAGGACAACATATGCAGGGGTCGATGCAGGTTTTTTTTCTTGGGGCCCATTTTGTGAAAAGTAAAGGTTATTTTTGTGAAATTTATTATATTTTTGTGAAAAATAACATTTTACAACGAAAGTTGAAATCCAGTTAATCAAATTCGAACCAAGCATTTATAAATAAAAACTTTTTTAAATCCTTTTGCTGAAGTTTTCTGCTCTGGTGAACTTGTTTGTTTACAAATTACACATTTTAAAACATCATAAAATAATAAATAGTAAGTTTTTATGGAATAGAATTCTGTGAAGGGGCCCATTTTATCAAATTGATTTTTGTGAAGGGGACCCATTTTATTAAATAGTTTTTTGTGAAGGGGCCCTAAACAGGCGCCAAATTTTTCCTGGATCGACCCCTGATATGTACTATATTGGGCTAAATGATTAAAACCAGATTCCTTTTATTAATGTGGAAAAATCGCCATGAAATGAAAAAAAAAGATAAAAATTGCAGTGGACAAAATTTACTATATAGTGAGATAAAAGATCTAACCAGAATTCTTTCACAAATGACAAAAAAATCATTGTGGAATGCGAGAAATGCTGAAAATTGCTAAAAACAAAATTTACTATTTTAGGCTAAAAGTTTGAAACCTAATTCTTTTTATGAATGTCAAAAAATCGCCGCGGAATGCAGAAAAATGCTAAAAATTGCTGTATGAATTCTGAGTAAACTTTATTGAAGAGAGGTCAATATTTACTATATTGGACAAGAATAAAACAGTTTTCCTTTTACCAATCTGGAAAAATTGCAGCAAATTTAAACAACACTAAAAATCCCATACAAAATTATTATAATTGGGATGAAAGTTTTTTTTTAACCTTCATAGGTGTGTTTGTAATTATATAAATATGTAGCACCTATAGTCATCGTCTGGTCCATCCGTCTGTCTGCATATAACAGCGCAAAAACTATCAAACCAAATGGTTTGAAATTTAATATATATATAATCATTTCAGGATTTTGTCAAGTCATTTCAAATTTTATAAAAATCGAATCAAAACTTAAAAAGATATTAATAAAAGTTTTTTTCATTCTATTAAATTTTATCATACATAATTAATTCAGTGAATTCCCATGATAGGTAATGATTCTAGGTTGCCATGGGAATTACGTCATATTTAAGATGGAGTCATATTATTTCTGTATATTACTAAATTTAAAAACCAAATTTGTATACTAAAATTGTTTAATTATAGCAATCATATAATCTACCAACAGTTTTTTCAGGAGAAATAGATATTAAATTGAAAAAGAGTTTAAATATGGATTTTAAGTTCTGAAATTTTCAAAGCAAGTCTTAAGTGTACTATTGGAATTTTCAGTAAATGTCAACAAAAGATAAATGTTGCCAACTTAAAATGTACTTATTTTATAATGGAAATTAATCATATCATAATAACAGACACTATAATTAATCTTCTCAGTGAAATAATGATGATAATTTTTTTACATCACCTTGTATTGGATATTTGTGTATAGTATAATTTTAATGTAACAAAATTGCAATTAATTGTTTGTAAAAGTGTATTGAAATTTAATTTCAGAAAATAAAATTAATATCTATAATATGAAAATCTGCACATAAACAAAATTTTGTATTCATGCATTTTTGCATAAGAGTGCAATCAGCTATTGCATCAAGATCTGAATACTATGTTTACTCATGTAATAGTCGCACTCCTGTTTTGAAGCAAAAAAAAACGTCAAAATATTTGCGTATTTGACCTTCATCTCGAAAATAGAACATTATCAACTGCACTCATCCCAGAACTAGTACTCATAATGGACATAAGTTCTAAGAAGACAGGTATCTCCAATGCTTTGGATGGAAGGGAAGATGACATTTTATGGAATGACGGAGATTCTTCAGACACTGATTCACATTACAATAGTGATACTATTGTAAAATAAAAGCGATTTATTATGAGAATTTTTTGTCAAAATTTTCACAAAGATTATTTGTAAATTTTATGTCTATGAAAATATTATTATAAAAAGAAAAATGGCATTTAATAAACAGCACATAGTCTAGAAACATTTGGTAAGTTACTAATTTTATTATAATGTGTTTTTTATACCAGTAATGTTTTAGCATTAGAGTGTACAAAATTGTGTAGTAGATTTCTCTGCATAATAGTCACACCTAGACTTTCACAATGAAAAATTGGCAAAAAAAAGTGTGATTATTACGCGAGTAAACATGGTATTTATAAAACTAGTTATATAGTAATGAATGCAACTGATTTGTCATGTTTGATGTGCAATTTCCAACTTATTTAAAATAATATTCCTCTATTAAAATATCTGCTTTAGTGTTATCTTCTTTTTGTATTGCAAATGCTTTCATGATGTAAATAATTCAGAGGATGCGAGGAAGGGGTGGTGGTGTGAGATTAGTTTTTTTTTGATAAATAAACTGGGAATGATACAAAATATAAAAAAAATTCTGAAATCCGGAATTGCTAAGGTCTGGAGGATTCCATATTTTGGACTTTACTGTGTGTGCTAAAATTAGTTTTATATATTATATTTATTATGCCTAATTTAATTTTTTATGGTTTTTCACCATCAGAAATAAAGGTTTTCTAATCTGCTGTATTTTGAAATACGAGATTTCTTTAGCTTTAAGATGGTGACATATTACTAATTACCTTGTACTACAGGGTGATTTTTTTTAAAGTTGTGAAAGTAAAACCCTATAACGAAAGAACCACTGATCCAAATGACCGGAAATTTCACCAGTATGCTCCCAAAGCAATGGGATTTTTTAGGCATGGTTAAAAAAAAACTTAAAATCTCACCGACAGATGGCGCTGTATATGCAGTAAAGTCGGGAGAGGAGCTTGTGCAAGACACATGCACAGTGGATACTCTTCACTCTGTTGTGGAACGTGCGGTTTCACGTTTCCAATTCGTAGCTGAAAACATTGGACAGCACACTGAAAATCGTATGCGTTAGTTGCGCAGTTCTGTACAAATGTTTTACTCCATATTTTTATTTCGTTCTGTTTCTGCAGGTGCTTGCAGTTCCTTTTCCCAATTACTACATCCTGTATGTTTTTGATATACAGAATGCAGTAATTGGGAAAAGGAACTGCAAACACCTGCATAAACAGAATGAAATAAAAATATGGAGTAAAACATTCGTACAGAACTGCGCAACTAACACATATGATTTTCAGTGTGCTGTCCAATGTTTTCAGCTACGAGTTGGAAACGTGAAACCGCATGCTCCACAACAGAGTGAAGAGTATCCACTGTGCGTGTGTCTTGCACAAGCTCCTCACCCAACTTTACTGCATATACAGTGCCATCTGTCGGTGAGATTTTAAGTTTTTTTTAACCATGCCTAAAAAATCCCATTGCTTTGGGAGCATACTGGTGAAATTTCCAGTCATTTGGATCAGTGGTTCTTTCGTTATACGGTTTTACTTTCACAACTTAAAAAAAAATCACCCTGTCTTTTCAGAATCACACTAAGCAAAAATTGATGTATACCAGATCTGTTCCAAAATTCTTCTTGTTTAAGATTAGAAGTAATTTAATAAGTAAAATTACTAAAAATTAATCATTTAGTAGAGAAGGGAGGAGGAATAAAAAAGAAAATTGTACATGTGTAATGAAAATTAATATGAATATTTATTTTCAAAATTAAATAAAATAAAGTAGAATTTCTGTAGTATTATTATACAAACCAGATAAAAGTTTTTTAAGTAATAAAACTTACAATTATTAGCTGTTTTATACTCTCGGTTGATCCAACATCGTCCCTCTCACTTGGACCCTAAATAGAAAATAAGAATTATTAAATTAATTAAACATAAATAATTTTAGCTTGAATTTAATAAACAAGTATCTAAACTTTTTTTTTTAAATCAACGTTTTTTTTTTTTTTTTGAAAATGACAATTTGTATAATTAACAATTATAGATAAAAACCTTTATTTTCTGTTCTCCTGTTTAATAATTTTCAGGCTAGGGGTTAATGAATAAAAAACCACCATGTAAAAAAAAAAAAAAAAAAAAAAATCTTGGTAAAAAGAAGTAAATTCTTGACATATTAAAGCTAAAATTACAAAAAGGAAAAAAAAATGAACAAAATAAATATGAAGAGAAATGATTCAGCAAATAATAAACACAGCCTGGCACACTAAATAGCTGAGAGGGAGGTGACAAGAATATAGGATGATCATTTAAAATATATTACTCTCATAATCTTAAAAGTATATGAGATCAATTTATTTTAAAATGTTAATTTAAATACATTATGATCACAGGGATCTATCACATCTAGAAGTTAAAAAAAGAAAAAAAAAACATGTTTGGATGATTTAGATATATTTTACTGAGATATTAAAGAAAACTCCATGGTTCACGAGGTTTTCTGTATCTTAATTATATTAACTTATTATTTATCTATATTTAAAAAACATGGTTATCAAAATAATGTGTTTAATACAAATCGGAATCTGTGACATTATATTTCTAATTATAGTTTTCACTTTGAAATGATTTTTATTAAAAATTTTAAGGAAAAAAAAAAGGTTTAATTCAGATATCTTAAAATGCTTACCTAGCCACCGGCCGCAGCAGGGCCACTAAATGAAAAAAAGTGGCTATTGAAAAATTGTCTGCCAGTGGCCACTTTCTTACAAGGAAAGGATATTTTTTTTTTACATTTCAGCTAGGATTCTACTTTTGTTGGTTGAAATATGTGTATACAGTAGACTCTCTCAAATCCGCACTGCTTGGAACCAGAGGTTGTGCGGATTTTAGAATTTTGCGGATTTCTGGTCACTGGTTTGTTTACATTTTTTAAAGAGTAATTTGAATGTAATAATGCCCTCAAAATTATCCTGAATGCTTACAATAAAGTAAAATATTAAAATAATTATGGGAAATAATAAAGGTTACATAAATAATTAATTATACATTACTAAATATACATAATAATGATGAGATAATTTTTTCTCGAATTATTCAATGAAACTCGTCTTATAAAGTTACACTAGTGATTTACATCAAAACCATAAAATTACAAAATTTTATTTGATGTTTGGCCAGATTTAATAAACAAAAAAGCTTGATTAATACATAAATGTATTTGATAAAAAAGATCAATCACCACTAATATCAGTGCTATCTTGAAAATTTTCGGAAATAAATGTATACTTCCCTTATGAGAAAGCAAGAGTTCAATGATATTAACCAGAATTACATAATAAAAGGCATACAGAATGATATAAAAAATTAAAAATCTTGAATTTCCACCCCTATTTATTAACTGTAAGTTTCACTGTTTCCATCTGAAACAATGTGTGGATTTTAGAAAATTGCGGATTTTAGGGTTGCGGATTTGAGAGAGTCTACTGTATTAACATTTTTATTTGAGCTATTTAATTTTAGATTAATATTAATTGAAACTTTAACAAAAGTTTACTGTTTAGAACATTTAAATAAAAAAGTGGCCACTTATAAAACTGCTACCACTGCCACCTGTGAAATTTCCCAGTTTTACCCTATACTTAGCAAGTCACATTTTATATGCTTTGAGAAAAAAAAATAATAATGAAATTAACATCTCATGTGTTTTATATGCTGGTCAAATACAAATTTATAATCAATCAATTTATACAACCAAACCCACTGTAACAGTTAACATTTGAAATTGCAAACAGAATTTTAGGGGGGAAAAAAAACCTAGAAGAATAACGCTCAAGATTAGGATTGTTTTAAAAAATATAAATGAAATTAATTACATCCTTTAAAAATTGTTTAAAATGATCGAATTATTAACCAAAATAAAATTGAAGAGAAAAAGAAAATCCAGGTATTTATTATAATCTCATAATTTCACTATGAGTAAATTCTATGAGACGCAGTTATTTAAGGCGACAAGAGATCTACCTAAAAACATGTCTAATATAAACCGGAAAATATCGAGCGCATAAAATGTATGCTATTTTCTTTCATATACAAACCTGTTGAGACTTAGAATTCGCATCGTACAAAATATACGTGTTTTCGTTAGCCATGATGATTATCAAATAATAATAGAAATCTTCGAATATGAATCACAATTTATTTACTAATTCAAAGTTCAATCACAAAGCATTTGTTTATTTTTATCAGCCATACGAACGGAACAGCTTGGTAGAAAATCCTACGACAGATCGGCTGTTTTTTTCTTATGTCAGCTGGTTTATTCGTAATTCGAAAGTAATCGATTACGGATAAATAATAATTAATGTCACAGAGGTAAGAAAACCTACCGCATGTAACTTATTCATTGGTTTTGAAGTTATTAAAGAAAAGCTACGGAAATATTATGTGTTTTAATAATTAGCTTTTGTTTAAGTTATATTTCCATACAAGAAATATGCATTATGTTGTGGCCTTTTTCTCGATTCAGCAGGTGAGTAGTTGGCATGAGTAACGAGATCCCCTTGATTACAAGAAATTATAGAACGGAGACATTAAGGAATTTGACAAATGTAATCTCAAAGTCATCTTGTATATATATATTTAAAAACATAGACAAAAAAAAAACAGGGAATTTGCACTGAAATTATGGATATATCTGATACTTACTCCTTGGTTTGAATGTTTTCTCAAAGCTGACTCTTTCCGGAGAGGAAACGAATTTTATCATATGTCATGAGAGTAAACAAAATATTGGGAAAGGAGAAAACAAAAAAGCGAAAGTGTTTGACCGAGTGATTCATTTCTATTATCTTATGTTTATTTAAGAGAAAACTTATTGCGTGTAATGCTAATGAAATGTTTTCCAAGAATATCGATTTTTGTATTTTATTGTAAGTTTATTATATAAAAAAAAAACCCGTTTATACTGCATTAGCTTTCAGTTTGTGTATTTTCATCTCGATTTTGGAGTTATTAATTATCTGATTATATTTCGACATGACTGCTATTTTTTTTTCAGTCTAATTTAGTATCTTTATATTTTATTCCTGAACATTTTTTAAATGGAATTAATTTCGTTAACTCAAAAACAACACAATTAATCTTTGAAGTCCCCCTTGCTAGGCATATCCTCTGTGTTAAGGCATGATATATCGCCATAATCCTCTAATCTTATTATTATAAATGCATTCCAATCTATTTCTTACAACTTTCAGATTTCAATAAATGAGAAATCACGCCAATAACAATATTCGTTCATAAATGAAAAGGCTATTTTACCATGAAAATTGTAATTATTGTACAGTAACCCACCTTAATTCTTGCTAAATTTCAAAAAATGTTTTCAAAAGAAATAATCTGCCTGTTGAGTTCAGTATGAATGATTCTATGGTTTTTTAAGATAATTTATCTTTTTGTTATCACAATTGTCTTATTCAGACAATCTTAGACTCTGTGCACAGCATTCTTCCTGAACCCCCCCCCCCCCCTCCTTTTTCTTTCTCTGTCTGCTTGAACTTTTAATGCAAAAATAAAAGTAGGGTGACATGAGGGTCAGGTCATATTGATCAGGAAACAATAAGATCTCAATATCGAAAAAAATATAAAAGATACAATTTTCAAATTAGGCATGGAGTTGATTTAGTAGTGTAGTTTTTGCATAAAACATTCATTTTACCCAAAATGTTTTTTCATTTTTTTAAATTGAATTTCTTAAGTGATCTAGGGTAGATGTGCCAGTAATCGACCGCCTTCCAGTAATGGGCCACCTTCAACATTTTTGGTTTATAAAAAAATAACTAATAAAAATTCAGCTTTTTTTATTTCATTTATATGCTTTCTTTAAATTCTAATTTTAAATACAATCATAATATCAATTATCTATTACTTTTTGTGGGGTTTCCAATACTGGAATTTAGGGTGTTTTGATTTATTTCTGTTATTTACAATTAAATTTCGATTCACACTGGGAATTGTGACTATGAGCATGGTTAAATATTGTTGGTAGATTAATATAATATTAAAAAATGTGGAATGTAACAATTATAACTATTAATTAAAAAATAATTTTTAAAGAAATTCCTTAAGGGTGTCCATTACTGGCACATCTACCCTATAATTTATTACCCTGGCAAAGGGGTAAATATCAGTCACAACTGGAGTAATTTTTATACCTATTAAAATAAAGGTACTTAAAAATGACTTAATTTATTATTAAGTATAAATTAACATAATTTTGTAATAAATATTTTTGATGTAGATTTTACAAAGGTTACATAAAGTATAAGAAGAACCATTCACTAGTCAGTGGAAATTGACTGTTGTAGGGATCAGTGTTATTGATAATGATCAAAAGTTGGCAAGTCCACAAACATTTGTATTTTTAATTGAAATAAAACTTGGTGTAAAAAATAAATACATTAAAAGATTTGGGAAATAATTACAAAAATGATGTTTGGCCTCTAATGACAGCAGGTGCCAGCCTGGGGCTAGTGAATAATCAAATCCTGACTTTTATATGTTATACTTGTATTTCATTGGATAATTTTGCATTGAAACCCAATCACAAAAAATAATTAATAGCCTCTGAATCCCTTTTTCTCTTTGAAGGTGTAATTAATGTGATTAACATACCCCATTTCCTGATACATTAATTAACATCTCAGCACGGGTGAGGAATTTCATCAATCCCTTTCTATTGACAAGTTAATTTATATATATATTTATTCATTTGCTATAGTATTTTGTGGTTCTCCCAATTGCCAAGATGTAAGCTGGGCACTAAGTTCTATCTCACACAAAACTTTCTTTTGTTGTTGCTTTCTTAATTTTATACAAAATTTCTTTTTAAATGTTATTAAAAAAATGCAATGAAATAATGAATTATTTTTGCCATAAAAGTTTTTGATTTTGACTGTATGTTGCGTCTGGCTGGCTGCTTAAAAAAAAAAAAAATTTTTTTTTAGTCAGGGTCATTCCATGGTAACTTATGTTACATTTAGAATAATTTTCTTTAGTAATTTTCATAATATAACACCAAAAAATATTGAAAATGTAATGTTGATATGATTTGTTAATTAAACCTATCCAAAGCGAAATTTGCATAAAAATTACCTACCTTTAGTGCTATTTTTTGAACACTGGCCATTATATTTATTATGGTAACTTACGTTCTTTTTGTCAGAAACGTAAGTTACCATAGTAAATATAATTTTTAGCGTTCAAGAAATAGTATAAATTTAAGTAATTTTTATCCAAATTTAGCTTTGTATAGGTTTAATTTAGCAAATCATATAAACGTTACAATTTGAATATTTTTTTTTGTTATATTTCTAAAATTACTGAACTCAATTATTCTAAATGTAACATAAGTTACCATGGAATGTCCCAAATCCTTGCCTGGTAAGATTTTCTAAAAATTTTCCATCCCTGCTGTTTAGAGATCTTTCCCAGTATTGGTCTGTAATATTGTCCTGTGTAGAGTGATACAAAATAGTTTTGCTTAAGTAGGTAACTAACATAATTTTCTTGGAATTATGGACACGTATGTACAATTCAGTTAAAGCTGAAATTTTTGGATTAAAATGACTAATGTCTCATTAGAAAACCTATCTTTACATATACTCCAAACATTAAACTGAAATCAATTTTATTTGTGACTGACGAGGGAAAAAAAAAAAAAAAGTCTATTTCTTGATTCTCAGAAGAATGAAAGAAATTTAAATTTATGCAGAAAAATTCATCAAAGCAAATCATCAAATGAAATTGCAATCAAATATCAGAAAAATTTAGCATATACTTAGAGAATTTTTTTTCTTATAAACATAATTAGAAATCTTTTAATCTAACAACATTCAGATATCCAGAAAATACTTTTTTTTTTTTTTTTTTTAGCAAATGAGGAAAAAGTGCAGAAAAATAGACAAACATGCATAATAATTAGTCAGTATTTTATACAATGTTTAAATGACTTAATCTTCCTTCACTGTATGGTGAAAAAGATCTTTTTCAGAGTATTCCTTCCACATGTCAAGTACATTTTACAATAATTCTGGATCTAGACTTCCATTGTACCCAGGACTATAGATGACAATAATAACACTTTTCAATGCTTTTCACTAATAAAGAATGATATCGCTAATTTTCAGAAGAAATGGGTATTTTTTCTTTTTTAGAATGATTAAAATATTCTCTATCTTCAATTCTTATAAATAACCATATTTAAGATATATCGGAGCAGAGAAAGAAAAGATGCAAATAAATGAGATTCATTTCCAGACTAATATATTAAATTTAGATAAATATCAAAAACATAACAAAAAACTATACTTAGCACTGCTTAAAAAAATAAAGAGAAGAAAAAACAGGCAATACTGATGCCAAAAGTAATTACACAAAAACTTGCACAGTTATCTTTTAACCATGGGAAATATAATCATCACAAGACTTAAAATATTTACAACAATAAACCCAAGCAGTTTTAAACAAATATTAGTAGAAATTTTGGAAAGGGTCATTATATTAGAAAGTTAGGTATAATCTGTTGTTGTATTGGATGTAAAGCAACATTGTGCATGTGGGTAAATATTTAAATATTTTGGATTGGTCATTATGATGGAAAGGTCACTATAATGAACAGTTATTATATCAATCTTATACTGTATTAATTAATTACAACCACACTTATTATTGAGGCATTTTCTCTTATATTATTTTTATGATGTATGGTTACTATTGTTACAAGTATAAAATCATCCTTCCACAAAATCAGCTATGAATATAACAACTGATTTTGTTTTACATGATTTTACAGTATACAAAAACTTGTTTTTTTTTGTTTTGTTTTAGCTGCTATAGTCAGTGACTAAATTAACACAAATTCCATTTGGCTATTTAGAGTAATTACTTATAAAGAAGATATGATATATCATTACTAGAAGATATGATATATACATGTTATGTCTTGTAATTGCAAAGTTACAATTTTTCATTTATGTATTTTTGTATTAAAACTGATGTAATATGTAATGATTATATGATACATTACATGTCATGGCTTTGACTTTGTGATTGCTATTTATTTATTATATTTGAGTGATATGTATTTTGTCAATATGTTGAGTTTTACATGAGTAAATATAATATATGTATACTTTGTTTCAGATTATATGACCAGAGATCCATAATCTGAAAATATTTTAATTGAGAATGTGTTCTTGGATATTTGGTGAAGGTAAATAATGTCAGAATTATTCCCCAGTTACTATTTTTTTATTTATTATAATGTAATATTCTTCCTCAGAATCACTTTACTAGGTATGCAACTTGGCAATTTTAGTTAATCATCTGGCTAAGATTACATGATTCTTCTATTCTAAAATAATGCAAAGTGTGTGTGTTCTTTATATTCTAAAAAAACATTTATTAAAAATGATGAGAACTGAATTTATATAATATTGAATAATAAAAAGTAAAATACGATTTTGTCTTAAAAAAAAAAAATAGAAAAAATCCTTTTTTAAAATCATTGTTTTGTTGACATTTTAAATTTTATATTGCTAGTTGTATTTTTTAAATTGTAAATATTAAATGCTTACAAAGATCAATATTTCAAATGAAAATGTATCTATTTAATTGTTTATGTTGACAAATTATAATTGCAATTTATTATAAGCTTTTGCAGTATAATCAACAAATCCTTATGTTTGTTTCGCTTTTGTTCTTGTAGATGGCAGCACTAAACAGTTAAATATAAATTTTTTAGTATTCCATTTAAATGGATAAATTAATCATTAATGCTGATTTTTTAATATTTTTCTGGATTTGATTATATTCTCTCAAATCTTTCACAAATTCGGAAAGTAGAATTAAATATTCAGTAATTGCCATGATTTTTACTTATTTATCTATTAATTTTCATTACATTTCAAAAATTCCAATAATTTTCACTGGCCAATCTTATTTTTTGGCCCCATCTAGCGACATTTTCAAACATGAACGAATATTCTTTTTCAATTCATGTATGTGTAAATTCTGTAGAATTAAATCCATTAAAATTAAGATATAAATGTATTTAAATTTTCTTAAATTAGGTGAAACACATCAGTGCATTGATATATATTTAGAAATTCAGTGAGTTTAAGTATGATATTTACTCTTATTTATAGGAACATATTATTTATTACATAATCAGATATAAACAATGAAATTTCCAGTCAGTATTTTGAAAAAATTCTGTAACTTTCTTTTTTTCTCTTTTGGCTTATTAATGTAATTGATTGTTTAGTATTTTCTTTGCTTCTCTGTGAACCATAAATTAAGCAAGAGTTAAATTAATAATTTTAAAAATAGCTTTTTATGAAAACAATTTTATTTGTGTACATTTTTGCTCTGTTAGCAAGGTAAATCCCTCCCCCCCCCCCCCCCAACCTCATAAAAATCTACAGAATTACATGAATGTTTCAGAAAATTAAAAGTAACTGATTATGATGAATCAGCACTGACTATTTTATTGCTATTTAAAATGTTGAACAAATATATTATTACAAAACTTTTTTGAAGTCATTATCATTCCTTTTTCATTAATAATAAATCATTTTGTATCTGCAAATCTTGTGTATTCAGTTATTCTATTTTAAAAAATCCAACAACGACTTTTAAGAAATTTCTTTTAATTAAATCCATCAGACAATTAAATGAAAAAAAAAAATTGAAAATTTCATCTTCCGCCAAAGAGAATTGGATCTGGAACCTCTGGGTCAGAAAGAACACACTTTACCATGGGACCATCAAGTCTACAATGAAAAGGTTGAAATTAAAATTCTGTTTTGAAATCGCAGAAATGGTTGGATGTCATTAAATTAATTCATTTAATTAAAATAATATGACTTTTTCAAAATTTTATGACTTTCAGCATGACAGTAGGTGTTCAGCTGTAAGTACACAAAATTTCAAGTCTCTAACTTATACAGTTTCTGAGAATGGACTCTATGATGGACAGACAGAGAAGCAAGATGAAAAGCAAGGGTTTCGTGAGACAAAACTCTAAAAAAGAGTAATGAATGGGCAATTAAATTGATAATCTAGACCAAGACAGTGATTTGTCACTGTAGGAAGTATATGTTTTTAATGCAATTGTTTCTAAGTTTTTCTTAAAGGAAATTTAAAGCTTCTGTGAAAAACACATAAACTTGGTAGGCATTTTATCTAAATTCTGAATGAGTTTGAATAATTTATACATTATATTTTATATTTGTGTTTCTCTAAGTAAGAACTCTTTTCCTTCTGAGGAGTGTAATTAATTTTTGTCAAAGGAATCTGATTTTAATTTAAATGTATTCATTAAAAAAAGTATAAGCATTGAATATCTGTTAGAATTGATTGTCAGTAACATGTAACATATAACCCTTGACTTAAGAAAGTATATATAAAAAAAAAAATCTAAACAGGAAATTCTGATGCAGATTACCATTCTATAAATGGTGAATTAATAAATTTAAATATGATAATACAAAGAAAGTTTTAATAATACTAAGTTTTAAATGAATTGTTTACATATTCAAAGGCTCTACATATTCAATTTTGAATAAAAAAAGAAAAATTGCTTGATAAGAGAAGCTAAAATCTTTGCATATGAAAGTCTTTTAATTGATTTTTTTTTAATGTTCATAAATTATGTTACATATTTTCTTTATTAATTATTTAGTTTATATTTTTATAAAATATCATAAAATTATGACATAAGTAAAGTAATTTTTAGAAAGAGAGGGATGCTTAATTATCATTAATGATTATTATTGGAAATATGAATGAAAATTTTTAAAAGTTATTTTATATTAAAGATTTAAAAAGTTACATATTTTTAATTATAAAATACTTTATCTTACTAAATTGAATATCTATATTTAAAGTTAAATTTTGCTTTAAATTAAAAAATTGTTTATTTATAATCTCTGTAATATTATTTATATATATATATATATTTTAATGTTTCATTGTGATTATTTCAAAATATCACTTATTACTTTGTTTCATTATGTCCATCATCTCATTGATATATTTTTCAGTATTGGCAGGGAGGACTAAAAGGAATATCCTTGTGGAAATAAGAAAATTTCGGATATTTCTGTATGTTAACTACCTGTAGGAAGCAGCATGTATTCCCTTTTTGAAATTCGTAAAATTCTCTCTGTATCCAGGCCAGGTGGAGAGAGAGGTGTAAATATAACACTCTCTGCTTATTCAGAGATAAAGGATCATAGTATTTTAGCTCTAGTCTGTGATAATGGTAAGTAATATACAGGGTGTCCCAAAAAAGATTGAAACACACTTTATTTTTTTACCTGTTGAAGATACGTAAGCAATGTAAATTACAAAAGTGTTCAAAATAAAGTAGGAATTATGATTATGTTAATGAAGTCCTGCCATTAATTTTTAAATTTTTTATACAGCCCATGGATTATTTGAGTTATATTTAGAATTTTTTCCTACGACCAAAATTCACTGAGTTATGATACTTTGAATTTTATAAAATTTCACAGCTTTCTAGTATTCAAAACAGAAAAATACATTTTTAGTGCCAGAAAGTTCAGAAATTTCATAAAATTCAATGGAACATAACTCTAAGTTCTAGTCATCAAAGAATGGAATTTTTACTACTTTATTTATTTGAACATGTATAGGACACAGGAACCGTATAAAAAAAATAAAAAGTATAACTTTTTGAAAATTAATGGCAGGATTATTTTATCAACATAATTTTAAATCCTACCTTATTTTGAATACTTGCAATTTATATTGTCAATGTATATCCAACAGGTAAAAAAATAAACCATGTTTTAATCTTTTTGGGACACTGTATCTATTTTAAGTAAATATTAAAGTTTCAACAAGAATTGGATTTATCATATTTCAGGGCATGGAATTTAAAATCTAAAGGCAGTTAGTTGTCAGATTAAAAATATATCGAATGCTATAATTTTATACCAGTTGAAAAATCTTTTACTTAACACTTGAAGATATAATGTAGGCTTTTCTTTTTCTTTTGTTATTTATTTATTGCAGTTTAATTTGTCTTTAATATTTATTAAAGATTTATGTAAAATATCAAAACTATATATATGAAACTGAAAAATAAAACATTATCTATTCATAAAAATATTCAAGTGGTATCTATGATTTGATAAAAATTTGTAATCATTTTTTTTATGTACATGCAGACATATAGTAGCATCACATTGCAAAAAAAAAAAAAAAAGATAAATAAATAAATAAACAGACAAGCAAGGAAAGTCAATGGAATGTACAGTGCATTTCAAAATGTTAGGTCCATCAAGTAATTAATTATTCAATTAATTATTATATAAGAGCAATAAATAATATTTAGTACAAGCCATAAAGCTCTTATAAAAGCAAATTATCATGAACAAGAAATTATAGCAAACATATTTATTCATTTATTTAAACAAACATATTAAAATGAGTATTTCAAAATGGTAAATCCACTAGATGTGATAGACAGTTATAAAATTTGTTTTATTAGGGAATTTTTCTTCCTTTCTTCATGATCGCTTCATAAATTATCTTTGGCATTGAATTAATAAGTTTTTACAGGTGATGCAAGCAGATAATATATCACTTATACAATATTGCTTGTTTTAGTTCATTTGTGGAATTATAATGTTTTACACCAGCATATGCAGCTATTGCAAGTGTTCCCAATAGGTTTTCTATGGGGTTTTAATAAAGACTTAGTGCAGACCAGTCAATAATGAGCACATGATTGGATAGAAAATACTCAAATATAAAATCTGTAGAGTTAATAGGGGGTATTGTCTTGTTGAAACATTAAAACATGTCCCTCCAATTAGTTAGGAGAAAGATTGATCGCATGATATATTAATGAAATTGCAAAAGAAAGAATGAAAGGTATCACTCATTTTCTCTAAAGACTTAAATGATAATATTTTTACACAGTAACCTAATTCCATTCCTATTGCACCTTTTGCTCAATGAGCGGTTCATAGTAAGACAATTGCACCTAACCCAGTATATAAGCCTAATAAAGCTGACTAATTGGCATTCACATCCTGATATCTTTTAAGTTTTTTTTCTTTTTCAGACATTGCTTTGCACTGAGATGGGCATCTTTAAATAACACAAAATACAGACTATGTTTGTTTAACAAAATTCACTCTGTTTCACAAACAAACAGGGCATTTGTTTCCTGCAATGTAATTTAATAAAACAGCACATATATTAAAGCTTATAATTTAAAATTTTCCCTATAAAAAAATAATTCTATCTTTTTTACTTTTTATCAAAGTATACTTATAAAAATGCCTCGCACACCTATTGGTCTAAGGTACCTGTGTGCATCGCATACTTTGCACATGCTAAACATCAGTTCTGTGTATATTATATATAAATATATATAACACATTTTTTATATTTTTTAAATTTTCCCCATTTAATTTACAACATTTTATCTTACAATACTTTTTCTTCCATTTCCCCTTTTCAAAATTTCAATGGATTTTAAGCATCATACTTTCTTTTATTCACTCATCTCAAATTTATTTGATTTCAAAAACATTCTATTTGATTTATTTTTTTAAATTGTAATTTTGTTCATTTTTAGCATCAAAATTGATTGTGGGGAATTGATTCTCCTCCTTTTTTCTCTTCAGCTGGTCAAAATTCACAACTGATGGCCTGTCACTTCTGGGATTGATTTCAAGGCTGAGGTTCCCTACATTAAAACATTTGGATTTGTTTTGAACTGTCTAGACACTACTTTTGTCCTTGCCTCAAACTGCATGAGTTTTGAGGAGAGCTTTATTGGTTTTAAGGCCTAATTTAAAATTATGCCTTATGATGCATAAAATCTCAACATTTATATCACACTTTATGTAGCCTAAAAATAAAAGAAAGAAGCCTGTATGATTATAGGATATAGAAGAACATATATCCTCTTAAATAACATTTTATGTTCAATAATAGGGGTGAGAAAGTGCTAGCTTCATGCTTTGCTATAAAAGCATTCAAAAAATGAAAATACCTTTGATACAGCTGAATAAAGTAAACAGTATGTAGATTGGTTTGCATTTAATAATGCTGTGTAAATTTTTTTGTGAAGGAAGATTTTAATTTATGATTTAACTTTATGAAAATACATTTCTATATGTGCAGTAGAGTCCCACTAATCCACAAACCTGTCATTCGCAAACACCTGTACTCTGCACTGTATGTATGAATGTAAGCAAATAAATTTAATTCTTAAAAAAAAATTACCAGTGGCAATTTTTTTAAATTTTTTCCTTAAACTTAATTTTATTTCTGATATATAATATCATATATCATTTAACTCTTTTTTATAGTTTAAAATGATAATACATATAAAATATTTTATTTATTTAATCATTCATGTATGACAAATTAAAAAATATCTTTCTTTTTAAAAATCTAATCTTTTAAAAAAGTTTATGTTTCAAAGAAAGAAGGTTACTTAGACACTATATTTAATCTCATCTAGAAATAATCACAATTTATAGAATTGAAAATTAAACCATTTATTCAAATAAGAAAATAATAATCCCTTAAATCACTATTAATTAATATGAAAATATAAATTCTTATTTAATTCTTGTACATGTATTTACAAGGTTTTCCCAAAAATACTGAAATTTATAAAAACAAAATTTTGTGGTTCAGTGGACAATTACATCAATTTATAGACTGCAACATGCAATGAAAAAACAGAAGCCAAATGTTATAATACAAACAACTATTGATGATAGATAAAAAAAAATATCAATAAATTATTCTTTAAATAATTCCTACTTTATTTATATAGTTAATTGTTTAATTATCTTTTTAAGCATTAACTTTTCTCGAAAATATGAATTAAATTAATATAAAGAAATATTAAATAGACATTACCTTTAGTCCACAAAAAGTCTCAAATCCACATAATGCTTGGAACCAAGCTGTACAGATTAATAGTCTTCTACACTGTGTTTTTGAATATTTTATAATCAGAATATGACACTGTTATTATTGACAGATGCTAATATATCTTAAGAAAATTCATTTTGAAAACAAATATGCTGATGATAAATTAAAGGGTCTGTACAATTTTTATATTAGAATCATTTATAAATTGTGAAATGTCATTGATTGTTTTAAGCTAACTTTGTAAAACAATAATTATTGTATTAATGCAAAATATTTAAATTGTTATAATAAAATAAAAAATATTTAGATGAACTCTTTAATTTTTTTAGGTTACCTTCTTTTTCGTTATATTAATTTAAGTATGTGTGCTCCTGTAATTCGTCAATTGTGTTGGTTTAATTGTCCTGACAAGAAAATTAAAGCACTTAGTTTTGATGCCTCAGGCTTGTGGTTATTAATTGTGACTCAAGATGCAACTATTTATATTTTGCCTGTATATTCTCTTTTGGTAAGAATATTTAATTAATTTAAGCAGTTATTATTATTTTACTTTTCTTATTATAAAGTTTATGAAAAAATAGGAAATCATTATCTAAGGAAAAAGTTTTACATAATTTATACTTTGTATTATTTCATTTATAATGATTTACCTCTTATTAACACATTCTGTAAATTTGATAAGCAGGACACTTCATGTGATGCAGAAGAAACAGTGTTATTGAAATTGCATGCCAATATGATTGAAAATACATGGAATTACATGCTCAATACTCGCCCAAATTGTGTTAAAGCTCGTGAGTGTGCCTCAACATTGCATTTGGAAACTTCTAAATTTCTGTTAAATTTGATTTTTGCCCTTCAAATAGTTATTTTTAACTGTTCAAACTTAAAAGAAAATCTCCTGAAAATCTTACCAGAAAAGGTTAAATGTTTATTTTTTTTAATGTGGTATTTTTTATTTAATGTATCATTTAAGTAAAAAGAAGGATTAAAAATTAAATAAAAGCCACTAAAAACTGATTAATGTAAAATTTAAATTTTCTTTTTTAAGTTTTGTATTTATTTACAAGTTTTATTGTACAGAGTTCCCTTAGTTAATGCCATTTCAAGAAATGAAACATAGTTCAGAGTTGTTGCTCTGAAAATCTTTGGTACTACAAAATAACTAGAATTATTATTTTTGAAATGGAAAGCATTCTCATTGTTGCTTTCTACATTCAAGAGTAAACTTGTTTGAAACAGATGCTAGTGTTGCACTTTTAAGGAACATACATAATATCAATAACTACTTCCTTTTTTTCCCTCAGTAAAATATTAATATTTTGCTTTATTCTAAATTACTGAATTTAAGACCTTTAAAATATCATTGATTTTAGAAATCATTCATTCATTGACAGAATGACATTTGGCTGATTTTAGAACTCATTCTTGACAGAGATTTTTTTTTACTTTTCGCTGATTTAGAGGATATTAATAATTTCCAGCTGAAATTTTATCAATGCAATAAAATTACCATTATTGCACAGCATTCCAAATTTCATACCCTTGTCTTCACCAGGAATTGAGATATATAGTTTCAAAAATCATTAATTTTGGTACTCGCTCAATGTTAAAAAAATTCTTAATCAAAGATACTTCCAGTACACTTATAAACTTGAAATTCACTATATAGTGAGTATTTTCTATGTAAATTAAAGGAAAAATCCAAAATCAAACATTAATTTTGGTACTTAAATTAAAAGTTTATTTAATTTTAAAATTCAGTAGTTAATTTCAGTTCGAACTATCATTGATTCCTTTATAAATGAATGGGACCAAGGAAATCAGGCTGTAATAGGCTGGGAGGTAACAATAGAAATTTTTGCGTATTGATTATCAGCACAATTTCTATGTTATTTAAAAGAAAATATTTAGAACAAGGTTTAAAAAATGTGAGTTGTTAGATCGCCATGGCAACTTAAATACCAGAGCAGATGGCTGAAATTTTTAATATAACACAATTGAAAGAGTTGTTTTTACATTTAATTTCACTTATTGATATTTAATTGAAAATAAAGAAAAAAACTAAAAGTGTTTTAGCTTAAATGTGACTGATATTAACAAAGTTAAATATTTCTTAAAAGTATTATGAATATCTTAACAGAAAAATATCTTAAGTTAAGCTGTTGTGCTTATTTCTGCAGCTTCATATAAGAAAGAGTTTTTTCGCATGAATTTGATAAGAAATAGACTAAATAGAAGTTTATAATTTTAAATAAATGAATAATGAATAATTTTAATCATTTCAGATGAGTGGTTTAAATATTAGCCAGAAGACATTCATTCTTAAAAGATGTTAATAATCTTAAAATCTACCAAGTGCTTCTTTTCCCCATAGTTATTGTAACTTGTGCTTTGGGGTGGCATGATTAACAATAACTGTGAGGAAAAGAAATACTTTCTAGATTTACATCTTTTAAGAAGGAATGATTCCTTATCAATACTTAAAATACTCATCCTCAGAAGGTTAAAGGAACTGATTAAGTATATATATATTAAACTGCATAGAACTGTTAGACTTCAATATTTTAAAATTAAATTTGATGGACATTTTTATGGCCATGTGACTTGTGCTTTAGGATGTATTGAAATGTATAAAGCATGTATAAATGTTATTGTTATACTTTGTGTAACCATTTGCTATTACTTTTCTTAATAATATTGTACCAGTTTTTCTATTCTGGCTGCAAATATTTTAAGAGATTTTTCAGTCTCTGGCTTAGAATACTGAACAGTCAGTATGTCTAAGTTGCAACCTGGTGCGAGTATCCAATAAGTCAAAGAAGCAGTTGCAAATTTTTAAGTTAAACTACATAAAGTTAATCATCTTTTTTTAGAAAAAGGACATTAAAATTTTCTGTATGTGAAAAATTAAGCATAATTCATGAAAAACTTATTTAATCTAATGATCAACATTTAATGTATATATTTTAAAACTTTGATATCATTTTGTGAGACACACTCCCTAGCAGGCTGCATTTCAATTATTGAAAATCAAAAATAATTATACCATTAGAAAGAGTAAAATGTCCAGTTTTAGTATATTTTGTTCAAATACCTAAAACATATTTTTCAGTTTTTAAGGGTTTTTAAAATGGAACTGTATTTTTTGCACAAATTTTGAATTTTTAAATTAGTAAAATTTTAAAACTACTGATTATTTGTTTCTGGTTTATCCAGAAAATTTTAAAGAAGTATTTTATATATTTTTTTAAGAAATCAATAGTAAACAACAACAACAAGGGAAAAAAAATATACTAATTAGATAAATTTTTGATTCTTTTAAATAACAATTTCATATGCAATCTTTACATGTTCTACTTTAAGATTTTAATACAAATTTTAATACACTATGCATTTTTTTCTTTTCAGACAGGTCCAGATTTGTAGTAATATTACTGATTTTAAGCTTTTATTACAGTTGTCTGTCCCACAATGCATATTTTTTCTATTGTGTCTTAATAGATTATGCTTCAAAATGATTATAGATAAATTATGCTTTAAACAATGCATATATTTTTTTCTATTGTGTCTTAATAAATTATTTTTTACACTGCTTTAAAAGTTTTGAAACACATAGACTGCTACCATATTGTTTATTTATTTGCTATTATCTTTCTTTTTGTTTCTTTTCTTATTTATTTCGTCATTTATTTTTTACTGTTCTGTTACAGAATTTTCAAAACACAATGCTTTTTCCTTGTTTTTCACACCTGATCTTATTTCGCAACAAATTAAAAATTTCCACTCTAATATTACTCTCCTCAGAGTTCTTTTAATTCGTAACATTATGGTTAAGTTTTTAATTTTTTGTTTAAATAATAAAACTTGCTCTATAAAGCATGCAACATTGTTTAATCTTCTGCTCTATTTCATACTTGATATTTTAGTATCAATAATGGTTTATAACTAAAACTAAGATGCTCCACTTTGTTTTTAATTCCCTATGTTGTTCAGTAAATAATGTTCTTTCTAATTAATTCAGTTGGAGGGGCTTCCTTGTAAATAATAATTATATAAATAAAAATCTTATTTTTCATATGCATCAATGTTTATACATATATAAATGTGCTTAAAAAAGCAAGTTATATGATTATTGTTATCACTTATTTTATTCCTGTGGAAAATTTCAGGAAAGTGTTGCAAAAGTTCCTCCTCATTGGAAATCAGATAATCTAACTGAAATTAAGCTTACTGGAAAAAGAGGTAAGTATTTATCCACTTTATTTTAATGCTTATCATCTAAAAATTTTCAAAGTATTTTTAATACAAACAAAAACTATTATGTTAATTAAATATAACCTTTTAAAAATATAATTTGAATAATTTAAAAATATATATAATTATTATTAGTGTTGGATAAATTAGCATTATGCAAATTATTATTTATCTTTGTATGTTTTCTTCCCATCCTTGTCACTGTAGTTAACTGATATTATTATCTTCAAAATGTGGCTACAGTTTGCCTCCAATGGTTTTTCTGATTGAGAGAGAGTTTAATACCTTCTTTTTATTTTGCATTCTAAAGAAAATCTGTGAATTGACATGTACATTTCTGTTCCATTAATCCATGAAATTTTCTGCTTTGATTTGCCTATTTTTCTCAAAACAAAAAAAATTACCAATTTAACGTAAAAATGAACTGAATTTGTCAATTCTAAGTTGCATTTTTGTCAAATCACATGGGTGTTCTGGCAACTCTGCAGTGAGCACTTTTTAGTTTTAGAGACAGAATTTTTTCTTATATGCTTTTTCCCTCCATTCATAGAAACTTCACAACCCTAAACTGAAAATTTTATGAAATTCTCCAGTCAAAAAACAGAAATTGCATTAAATAACAGCAAATTTTCTTCAAATCACAGAGGTGTGCCGGCAACTTCCTACCAGTACTTTTTACACTTTTTTTTTTAAAAGTGGGGATCACCATTGATTTGATCTGTGATTTCTTACTGTAAAGAAATCTTAGTACTTTGAAAATTTTCAGCTTGAATAATAATAAATATTTTTTTTTCTAACAATTCTTGGTTATTTTACCAAGAATATTTTAAAAGTTTTTTGTCTATGAACTTTATTATGTTTTATGTGATTTATTATAATAAAATCTTTGGTGCATCATTAATTTTGCCATCCCACTAAAAATATAATCTATAATTATAAAGATTGTTTCTTTCTTGCATATTTCTTCTTTTGCCATGTTAATTTAAAATTTAAACTGTTAATAATCGTAAAAATTTATTTAGATAATATTTATAATGTATTTGCATATGATATAGCATGTAATTATTTATTTATAATTTTTTTTAGCTCCTTTAACTTCTGTTCAGTGGTGGCAGACTCACGAAGGCCAACATATAGCAGTAATTGGAAGTGAAGTATGATATAAACATTCTGTGTTATTTTTTTACTGTACATGTCATCAGTTTTTGAGAAAAGTGACAAAAGTCAGAAATCATCATTTTTGAGTTCTTTGTAATATTATCTTTCAAATGCAAGTTTCTTTTGTCTGTAAGAGTGTATTTTTAACCCCTTATTGTCCAAATTATGAACTAATGAAAGTGTCACCTTCCAAAGAATTTTTCCTGTATTTTTGAAAATAGGTTAGAAGATTTATACAATCATTAAATAAAAGATGAGGGCTCTTAAGACAGATTTTTGGTGCAAATGAATTTATTGTCATTAACCTGTGTATGTGAGATAACACCATAAGTAATAAGGAAACAAATAAATTAGTTCAAAATGTTTTATTTAAAACCATAATTATGGTGTGCTAAATGACATTTTTACACATTTAATTTTATCTGTATGTTTTTAAAGAAAAGTCAAAATAACAAAATATATCAGATTCTTCTTTGTCTTTTTCATTGCTTTCTGACCAGTTGGACATAGTAGCATGTATGA
Organism: Maratus michaelseni; assembly: GCA_963931845.1. Lineage (NCBI taxonomy): Eukaryota > Metazoa > Arthropoda > Arachnida > Araneae > Salticidae > Maratus > Maratus michaelseni. Next base: position 436,524,778 of record OZ007586.1, on the reverse strand, counting down.
TAAAACACTATAATAAGTATTATGAGGTTTCACTTCGTCAATCTTTCTCTGTTGTCCTAAGTATCATAAAAGACAAGCTATGACTGAATATTACCTTATTACATGCGTTTCTACTTTGCATTTATATTACCAAGAAGAAATCAGTGAAAATAGCAATTGTTATACTTTGCCCAACCATTATATATTTTTGTAGCTGTATGAGAAGATTGTAATTGAAAAACCTTATAAGACTTTTTGAAATTTCTTGTCAATTATCTATTCAGTTATTAATCTGATGCTGAATGGCATAAGTATTTGTCACACATCTAACATTTACTGATTTGACTCGCTTCAAAGAACAACCACAAAAAAGTTCTTATTTATTTTTTCAATAATTCTCTTTTCGATTATGAATATCACTAACACAAATACAGTCGGCCCCACTTAATCGAGTAATGGATAATTGCATACCCGCTTATATGCATAGAATGTCATAGAACGGAAATGGTCCCCGTAAGGATAATGTTAAATATACTCGTTTTATTGCATAACAATCTCCGGTTAGTCGCATAAAATATCTCTAATCTAGGCCTCTGAGCGTCTGAGGGCTTTCCTGCATTTTCACAAAAATACTCATACAACTAATGTTTATTTAATATTTATTTGTGGTTTGTTTCTAAAATACACTTTTGCATCTCTTTATCATACATATATCTTAAAATGCAATTCTATAAAAAATATTTTGCCTGCAGCCCATTTAAGGTGATTCTCAAATGGCCTGCTCAACAACGCGAAATTTTCTGACACATTTTCTAACTCATTTTTAAATGCAAAGGCATAAAATTGGCTTACCCTAGTGATATGGAATGATGAAAAGAAGTTTAGTTTAGATAGACTAGATGGTTGTCAAATTCATGGGCATGACTTGCGAATAGAAGAATATTTATTTTTCCTAAACGGCAAGGAGGAGGCGATTTCACAATGGTTTGGGTAGGCTTTAGATGGCAAGGGGATATAAAAACTGTATTTTTAGATAATTGCATGAATGCTAGAGATTACTAGAAGGTGCTTAATGACCATTTGTTACCAGTTTTTGAAGAAATTAGAGGTCCATGCTTTATGTTTTAACAAGACAATGTCCCAATTCACACTGCAGATTCCATGTTTGAATGGTTTCTATTCAGTGGTGTGCTTATTACTGACTGTAATGTTTTAAGTTGTAATTTAAACCTCCAAAGAAAATCAATTGGGAACACTGGCATAACCTATATATGCTGTTGAAAAACAGTAAAATTCAACAAATGAACTAAAACAAGCAACTTTGTCTCAGTTGTGTGTTATCTTGCATAACTTGCAGAAACTTATTAATTCAATGCCAAAAGGAATTTGTGAAATGATTCTGAAGAAAGAAAGAAAAAGTTTCTATTAAATTTTTTTTAGAACTATAATTTTATTTGGTGGACCAGTCTTTTTGAAACACCTATTTTTCACATTGTTTTCATTTTCATAAGCATGTTTGCTACAACTTTTTGTTTAGTATTGTTTGCTGGTCTAAAAGTTTTATAGTTTATACAAAATATTATTTAATATTCTAATGTAATAAATCAATAGATATTGTAAAATTTTGGTGTGGACATCATTTTGCGACACACATGGTGTGGACATCATTTTGCATGTTATATCATCAAAAAGAGTATCTTCTGCATTATTTAATAAAGCAATAAAAAAACTGATTTTTTATGTTTTTGTTATATTTTTTTCTCTGGTACCTTTACTGAAAAAAAATTACAGTTTAAAATGTGTTTTTATATTTGCATATTTTTAGCTTGGAGAAATTTCTTTCATTAATTTGATGAATAAAAAGGAAGTAGGAGGAACTTACATAACAACTGGAATTTCAGCTTTAGATATTTTGTATGATGAGAGTCATGATACTACATATTTGTTGGTAAGTTGTTTTTTGCTATAATTTTGAGAATAGTCTACCATATATAGAAAAAGCTTATAGTAATGAGATTTGTACATTTAAGACTATACATCATATGAGATGTAATGATTTCTTTACCAATATGAATAATTGTGTCAAAATTAATCTAGTATACCTCATAGTTATAGCTTTTGTTGTGTAAAATTTTATAATTTTAATTTCTTTTTAGATTACTGGGAATAATCAACAACAATGGCGTCTTTTATTGGAAGAAAAGAAATCAAATTTTTACTGGCCATTTAGCTCTGAAGCAGAAGCATCTTCACATAGTGCTGCAAAAGGCATACCTGTCACTGAAAAAGCTCCATTAGCAGGTTAATATAAATATTTAAAATATTTTCTCTCATCAATCAAAGATTGTTATTATAATATTTGTATCCTCACATAAAAAGCTTCTTTCATTTATTTACTTCCTTTTATTTCTTTATTATTATTATTATTTTATGTATATGTATGTACTGCAGCTATTTCTGCATAATGATATGTAATATGTTTATAAACTGGATAAGATCTTTGTCAATTTGCTAATACACACACACATATATATATAGTTTTTCTGTTTGTTCTAATACTATTGTGAAATTATTTATGGGAGAAAAATTCATATACATATACATACATACATATATATATTGTAAAATAATTACACAGTAAGTTTAATTAATAAAGTCATTTTGTTTTTTATTTTTATAGGTTTCTTGAATATATATTTATAGGTTCAAAGGTTTTTAATATATATACAATTTGTTTTATAATTTAAATTAAAAAAATTCCTGTTTTTATCATTTATATAGCAGAAAATGTAATTACAGGTGTGAGAATTCCATGCTTTTGCAAATTTCTGCTTTAAAAAAAATTCTTCTAAATCTTCCTTCCCCCCAAGCATCCAGAATATAAAATCTTGAAAAAACTTTTAATTTTTAAATTTTCTGCTCTATGTGTTACTTTATTGTAACAATAAATACTCAATCATCTTAACACCCCCTCAAAATTATTACCTCCCCCTTTTCTTCTCTCTGGTTCCAAACACACAAAGTTTAACCTTTAGAACTCTTTATTTTTTTTCTTACATATTCATTACTCTCTATAGTAACATTAAATAAATAATATACAGGGATAGACAATAGTTCAAAATTTCTAGGAGCAAGGACCATTTTTCCAGGAGCCAGCATTTTATGGAATAAATAGAAAGTAGGGTACCCAGTTTCTTGTTTTTGTGTGATTTTATATGAAGTATTAGAGGTCTGCACGGGCTGGAATTTCCAAGCCTGGCCCGATGCAGAAATTAAAAGTTTAGCCCGGCCTGTTTGTAATTTCGCAGTTCACGGCCTGGCCGATACAGAAATTAAAAGTTCGGCCCAGACCTGGCCTGGTCCGTTAGTAATCCCGTGCAAAAATCAGTGAAAACAAGCCCGGCCCAGTCCAAACTGTGCAGAAATCAATGAAATTCTGGTCCAACTCAATTTCCACATAAAATTCTTATTTTTTTTAACATACAATTAAGATTCTTTTAAAGCAGCCATTCTCAACCTGCGGCCCACAGGCGGCATGTGGCCCGGTGACCTTTTATGTGCGGCCCGAGACACATAATCATTAATCCATATTTATAAAATAATTGAGATTGCATAAAAAGTATTTAAGACATTCACTGTTGTTTTATGTATTTATATATTTGTTTTACATATTTTCAGACAAAATCTGCCCTGTTATTTATAATTAATTTAAAATCCTGTTAAAGCATATTAAACACCGTTTTTTCAGTCAAATGTTCTTTGTACACATAGTCTTATTTGTGTTACAGCTGTGTAAATAATTTCTTAATCTTCAACACTAATCAAACATTATTCCAAATTAATTAAATTTGCACTATATATTTCTACAATTAAAAAAAATAATAATAAAAAGCTTCTGCATTCAGCAAAAGACTAATTTATTAGAAAAAATCTACTGACTTTTTTTTTTTTTCAGAACCTGGAAATTTTGCATTGTTATATAATTACGTTTTATACTTATTATACAACTAATACTGCCTTTTAGGGCTGAACGTTTCGTCGCAGAAAAAAAATTGGCACCGAAAAATGTTTACACCTCTATTTTCAAACAACAAACTTCGCAGCATATTTCTATAACATTTTCAATATAAATCTACCACGAAGTTTATTGTTTGTAAATAGTGGTTTTAAAATTTTTGGTAACATTTCTTCTGCGGCAAACGTTCAGCTCTACTAAAAATATTTACTTTGTTATATTGCTTTGCTGCATATGTTGCATTACTATTTTAATTACTCTTTTTTCTCTTTTTTGCCATTTTATAAGTGTGTTGCGGCCCGCCTAACGTCGTAAACATATGTTTGCAGCCTGCGAGAAAAGAAGGTTGAGTATGGCTGTTTTAAAGAATCCTGCATACATATTTTTGGTGAAATTTTACAGTATATTTTAGCCTATTATAGTTTGGAAAGCAGAAAAAACACAATAGCAACATTAATGAACTACAGTCGAACCGTGTTAATATGTGAATGAAGGGACCATTTAAAATTTACATATTAAACGGGTTCACGTATTAATCAAAGTTCGTGAATTTGTGTCCATCTAATAACACCCTATACATATAAAACCCATTTTTATGGCAATTTTAAGCATTTATAAGCTTTAGAATTGCATTTTATTAGTTTTTATTTGTATGTATTTATTTAGCAGTAGCATTCAAAAGTTTGAAATTTAAATGTGGATTACTGTCATAGGTAAAAATCCAGTAAGTCTTTTCAAAATTAGATTTATGTATGACATATGAAATTAAATAAAACCAGCACAGAAATTTTAGCTAACCACGTTAACTAAAACTAATGTTAGTAACATTTAAATTTTTGTTAGTTATACAGTACAAATAAAGAACAGTGTCAACAGTAGTAAAGATTCAATATAAAGAAAAACTTAAAAAAATAATAAAAGTTAATAAAGTCAATAATGACATAAAAATTACTTTTTGGCAAAGTAGCTATCAATTTTGGCCTGTCTGACATGCAGCCACACCTACAGCATTATGTTTGCAGTTCTATTCAGGTGATGGTAAAGTTCGCTCATCGAGGGTCTTGTATCCAGCAATGATAAATACTGACTGAGAAGACTGAATGCCTCCGTAACTTTGGAGAATCGGTGTTGGACCAGGCGCTCAGGTTCATTCTCTGCTTCCTCTTTCTCTGTTTTCCCAGTGGCAGTTACATTAGTGATGATATCATCCAGACTTCAGACCTCAGATGTGACTAGATCTTTGTTGATATTGATGAACGTGTCTAAATTGACAAAATCTTTTCTTAGAGATTTTTGTGCGCTTAGCCAATCCTCAACATCAGGGCGCGGGGTCAGCTCTTCACCACTTGCTATTTCCGAAGTCCACTTTGAGGAAACAATTTCCAATCATTGTTGGTGCGACACTCTCCCATGCTGCAGTAAGCATGTGCATAGCATCCAAGACTATAATAGGATGACATTCGCAGCTAGAAGGGTTGTTCCCATGTACCATTTGGTGAAGGTATCATCGTAATATGAGAGTCTTGTAATTTACCTTGGCGCTCTTAATGACTCCTTGATCCATTGACTGTGTCACACTTGTCGAGTTTGGAGGTAAAAATTGAACCTGGACATTCTTAAAGCTTTCGATATTCTTCAGATGTGCATGGCAGTTGTCCACATAGCACATGGCGAGTTCTTTTCCCATCTGCCAGTCAAAATTACGAACCCATGTTGAAAAAAAGTGTCCAACAAGCTGCGGAAGCACATTTGTTTTCAAAACAGTCGATGTCTTCATTGTTGACAGCAGTTGATTCACTTCACAGTTGTACAAATTTTATTCCTGCGAGAGTTTGAAATTGATATTTTTAGTACAGCAATTAATGGTTGCATTAAATTTTGATAGAAAATGCATTCCTAGTTTAAAGATTTGTCGTAATGCTTGGGACAATTTCCTTCTAAATCTTTCTCTGTTAGGAACCAGGTTGCATTCGTGTATTAAACGTAATTTTTTTTTCCCCAAGGGACTGAGAAAATTTCGCGTCTTAAACAGGTTCACGTATTAAGAGGGGTATTTTTACACACATAAGATAAGAGTTTTTCAAGGGACTGAGAAAAAATCACATCTTAAGCGGTTTCGCGTATTAAGTGGGACACATATTAACGGGCTTCGACTCTACTTAGAACTACTTAGAATTTTCAATATTCAAATAAAGATTCATTAAAAAAATTAATTTAGTTTAGATGAAAAGAAAAAAAGGGAATTTTTATATGCATAAAAAACCCACAACTTTTATAGCTGTGTAATAAAAAATAGATTTTTGAAAATATTTTTCTATTAAGACATTTCTCAAATTGAAAGTAGTTACTTTCTGACACATTTCTGAACTCGATTTTGTTCAGAAATGCATAAAATTGGCAGATGTTCTTATTCAGAAACTATGTAATGGAATGGCATTTTTCATTTTTTTTAAAATGCGAAAGATCTTTCGGAAAATACTGACAAAATTGGCATTTTGAATCAAATTTCTAGACATGATAGTATGGAAAAGGATAAAACCTGTCGTCACGTGACAAGAATCACTTATACCTCAATAAGTAATTTATTTATCAAAAACTGGAAAACACTACTCGATTCTAAATCGCTTCAAAAGTCAAATCTGTCAATTTTATGCATTTACAGTTAAAAATGAGTCAGAAAATGTTCCAGAGAGTTTCGCGTTGTTGAGAACTACTTAAAGTATATTTCCACTGATTCCATAATCAGAAATTTATTATGCTCATTATTTTTATAGAACAAATCATCTGAGAACAATTAAGTCAGTTCCAGCCTAGCTTCGCTATGTAGTAAAAAAATGTAAGCCTGATCTCGGCTCAATCTGAGTCTACTAAAGCAATTAAATTAGGAATCCGACATGATGTAAAATGTTCAATGCCGATCTCTTATGCTTGATATGTTATATTACTGAATTGATGTTGTCTTCAGCTCGTGAAGCACATTAATACTTATTTTTGCAAAAGTCATATTAGTTGAAAATGGTTCGTATGCTTAAATGTAAAATTATTTTTGAAATTGGTATGTGATAGTGACAGTGGTGAATTGATTTTGTTTCAAAGCATGAAAAAATATGTTAAACTTCCAAATATTCTGATTCTGACAGTGCAATGAAAAAGTATCAACAAGTAAAAACCTAGAGGTCTGTACGGGCTGGAGGCCCGTACCTGGTCAGCGGGCCTGTTAAAAATTTTCTCCTAATTCTGCCGGCCCGGCCCGTTTCAAAGTTTGCCTTCATTTTGCCGGCCTGGCCCAATAATTTTTTTTGCTCTATTTGTGATTTTGATATAATAGTAATTAAATAATCATCTAAATTACCTTTCTGCTTCAAAAATTTCCTGTTAGGTCCTATCTCCTTCCCAACATACAAAGTTTAAAATCTTTAAAAAAAATCTTTAATTGTGTTTTCTTTAGTTATAACTTTTTATAATAATAATTAAATTATTACATAAATTATGTCTCCCTCCCCAAAAAAGAAAGAAAAATATTCTTCTTCTTTTTGCTTCTTCCCTTCCTAACACACACAGTTTAAAAATCTTAAAACTTATTTTTTTAAAATGTTTTATGCTCTGTTGTTATTTTCTAGCAACAATAAATAAATAATCATCTAGCTTCTCTTCTTAAATATCCATTCCCCCATCATCCAGAAAAAGGGTGAATTTCTAGATATGGTGTGTGTGTGTGTGTGTGTGTGTTGGGGGGGGGGATGGCAGAGATAAGATTTTCCACTTTTTTTACAGTTTGGCTGTTCTCACCCCTGGTTTTTTGTTAATGAGTGTTGAAATTTTATTTTAGAGAACATATTTATTTTAAAACATTTAATATAAATGTGGTGTTCAGGGGAGAGAACAGCCAAATTGTAAAAGAAAGAAAAATATCTTTGCTTTGTTCCCTCCCCCCAGCATATTTAGAAATTCCCTCCTTGGAGTGGGGGGATACAAAGCAAAACAATCAGGCAGAAATTTAACCTTACTACAAAATAAAAAATAGGGCAGATTTTTCTTTAAAAATTAGTATTAAAGATTTTAAAATGCTTGTTCGGGGAAGTGGAACTTTTGGGAGAGAGATGGGTACTTTAGATGACTGATTATTTAATTATTGTTACTAGAGACCCAAAAAGTAGAATAAGATTTTTTAAAATAGTTTTAAAAACTTTAAACTTTGTATGCTTGGGCGAAAGGGGGAAGCATAAATTTCAGAGGGAGAAGGTTTATAATTTAGATGATTGTTTATTTACTTATTCTTACTAGAAACAAAAAATAGTACAAAAGAATTTCTTAAAATAAGATTTTAAAGATTTAAATTTTTTTTGCTGAGGGGAAATGGGAGAAGCAGATATTTTGGGGGTACAGAGATAATTTAAATGGCAGATTATTTATTTATTGTTACTAGCAAGCAAAAAATAGAGCATGTTTTTTTAAATAAAGAGTTAAAGATTTTAAACTTCATATGATGAGGGGGAGGGAAGGGGGATGTGTAAATTCCAGAGAAAGGAGAATTATAATTCAGATGATTGATTATTATTTATTTATTATTGTTAGAGAGTGACAAATAGTACAGAGAGAATTTTTTTAAGATTCTCAAGATTTTAAACTCTTTGTGCTTGGGGGAGGGAGGAGGCAGAGAAAAGGAAGCAGAAATTTTGTACTGGGAGGGGATTTCATTGATATTATATGAAAAAGTGCAAATCTGCCAAAACATGGAAGATTCTCTCCCCTGTATTTTTTAAATTAATTTTTTGCAAAAAAAAAAAATATTTGAAAGTGGGGGTCTTATATTTGGGAATGGAAAAGAAAATCAAAATAGCTTAAAAGTGGGTCGGAGGCTGACTTTTGAGGGAGGCTTATAGTTGGGATTTTACAGTATGTTATTTAAAAAACAGTATATATTCATATAATCAGCACATTTATGCCTATTGCAGATGAAAAAAGTGGAGAGCAAAGGCCTCATTATTTATCAAAGTTTGAAAGTGGAACATTTCTGACTCCTCAGTGTGGTGATGGCAGAAACCTTGTATCAGCTTACAATTCATCATCAAGTCTTCTTCAAGTATGTTATATTATTTCTAGCATCATTTAAATAGTATAAATTTTTGAAATAGGATACCATATTGTATTTTACAATTTTCTGACAGTATTAAAAGCAAATGTCTGGGTGAAGGGAGCAGGACTTTTCTCATACGAAATTATAATATTTGCAATACAAATAGCAATAATAATTATTGCAATATATTCTGGCACATATCATGCACTTTTGTTAAAAGAAAATTGATTTAACATTACAGGTGTGCATTACATGCTGGTTATACAATGAAAGATTAAAAATTAAGAAAAAATAAAGATGATCATAAAAACAAACAGCGTGTACAGTTCTACCAAAAATTTTTAATAAAATTTTTGCCTTATTTAATTGCTAAAGAAATGTTTTAAGATTAAATCTTGTGGTTGTAAATTCTGTGATTTAAATATTAAATAGAAAATTCATGATCTGAAATAGTGGTGCCAGACTTCCTTGAATTTCCAAGGAGCGTATGCAACTTGAACTAAGATTTCTAATTTAATGAACATACTATTTATTTAATAATAATAATAATATAATAATAATTTTTTCTATCAGATTATGTGAAAAATAATAGTCATTATGCTTTATAATATAATCTTTATTTTATTTTTTGATATTTATTTGATGGTGGTTTCTTTGTAAAGAAGAAGGAGGTGTGCGATATATGGTGAATGAATATACCTAAAAATAGAAAAATGAAGTCTGAAATTTTAGGTGTGTGTTAAACACTGACAGTGCATTATACACTGCAATATATGGGTTTATAATGCATGTATTTTTCTCTTTTATTGTAGGATAGTTTTTAAACACAACAAAACATTCAACTTCCAACAATATATTCATAAGTGAAGTAGTTAAATTAATTTGTACTATGCTATTTTGTTTTTATTTAGAGTTAAAGCAGTGATAAATGTGATACCCTCCCTCCAGAATGGTATAGGATATTCTGAAAAGTTACTTAGTGATTTAAAATTTAAGGATGGCCCTATGTTTTGGAATTTGATAAGAATGACTGACTATGATTTTGATGTTATATGTCAAATGGTTGACCTGGTATGGACTTGGGAATTTGCTTGCTTTATAATTTTCTATGATTGAAACTGTGGTTTGTCAATTCCATATATTATTTTTGTTTTAAACTGGTATGTTGACTTGTAAGATTTACAGATTGCTTTTTTAGATGGCAATTAGTGCTGAACATTTTCTTTAAACATATCAAGACAATTTTTTTAGCATTTATATCAGTTTAAAATATCTGCTTTTAAATCTTGATGAAAAGCAAGAAACATAAAGTTATATGATTAAAAATGTTTTACAGATCTGCAGATCTGCAATTTTCATTGATGGGTTATGAATTTTGGCAAATCTGTTAAACATCACACCAAGGCTTACACTATTCAGTCCTTCTAAATCCACAATACAAGTGTTAAATTTATTTTATTAAAATCTAAAACCTGAAAAGAAAATAAAACTGTACCATATTTCTCACATACTGTTTTTATTCTTATTTAAGTGTTTTTTGTCATGGTAAATGCATGATTAAATTTATCACTGGTCTCATAGAATCTGCTACTGTTTTACTTCAATAAATTTAAAATACTTTCCCATCAAAGACAAATCATGTTTGTTTACTAAATAACATAAGCTTTTTTGCATGTAGTATGGCAGCATTAAAAGTAGATAATAGCAGTTTCACAATTTTAAGATTGAAATAGTGCATCTTAAACCTTCTTAATTCTAACAAAAAAATCAGCTTTTCTTTTTTCTAAATTTTTTGAAAAGTATTTTTTAATTTGTCTAGTTTTCTAATTTCTGTTCTCCAGTTTTCTTAAAAAATTAAGTTTGTTGTGAATTTTCAAGCCTGTGAGGTAGGTTTCTCTTAGAAAAAATAGTTTATAATTATGTTATATTATGTATAATTATATTATGTATTTTTAAAATAATATGCAATTTAATGATACACATTTAACTACTACATACTATATTTATCATCTCTTCTTTAATAACTTTCAGTTTGATTTATTAATTAAAGATAATAAATAAATAATGGATTAATATTAATATGATAACATTAATATTTAGTAAGTTGGTATGTCAATAATCTATTGTAATTGTCTCATACATGTGTTCTTTTAAACAATTTCATGTTTCCTCTTTTTTTACCTTTCTATAATCTCATGCCTGGTTTTAAACAAATGCATGCATATATTTTTTAAACATGTTGTATACAAGTTTTAAACATTTTTAGTTTATTTATTTGAATGTGTGTGGGGGGGGAGGGGGGGGGGGGCAGGAGGCAGAAGATATGTAAGTACAGATTAAGTTTTATAATTTTTCATTATATATATAAACACCTCTTCTTTGTTTATGTGAATTGAATTTCTTATTTTAATTTTTTTTTATTCTGTAAATGGTTCTTTTATAGAAATATAATTTTTCTTAAAATATCAAAACTTTATTTTTACTGTTGCAGGTATTAGAAGGAGATTTGGATCAGATGCACTTGTTTTCTTATAAAATCCCCCCAGATTGTGAAAATATTATATTATCGGACAAACTAATATTTGCTACAGTACAATGTTCACCAGCTTCTAATGATCAACACATCTTAAAAATTTTTTCAAGAAAATATTCTGAAATATCATCTGAAAACTCAAAAAAGGTAATTTACTCCATTGTGGACATTTTTTTAACCTTTCTTTTTCTGAATTTAATTCTGAATATAAGAATTCTGTGTTTTTTAACTGTGTCAATGAATGTTGAAATTGTGTGTATTCAGTTTTAAGAAATCTCAATCAGTCTATTATATTTTATGACAAACTATTTTTTGCTGCTGAACAGAGTTCATCAACTTCTAAAAACTTCTTTTAAGAAACTATTCAAAAAGCTTGCCTAAAAACTCAAACAATATAATAATCCCTGCATTGTTCAAATATATATTTTTAAATTGTTGTCTCCTTTTAATGCAAATGTATGTTCTGTTAAAAGTTGACTAAAAAGAAAAAGTCTTGTCTCATCAGCATTATAAACATCAGGAATTTTAAATTGTGAAATTAAAGTATCTTTATTTTGTAATCATTTTTCCATTACTGAGTTTTCTACTTGTGCACTTTTTCCACTTACAGTTTAAAAAATAATTGCATGACAATACATAAAACATTGTAGTCATTCATTACTTGTAACAAAATCTTTTCTTCCTTTAATTCTTAGCAAATTGCATATACCTTTCCCTTCAAAATAAGTCAATTAATAGTTAATTTTTTTGCTCTTATCAACATAAATAACTTAAAAAGAGCATGCTCAACATCACCGTATGTTGAAAAACAAAATAATTTTCTGTTGAAGGCATATCATAAAAGCTCAATCATAAAAGCAGTTTGACAACCTTTTCTGCAAAGAATTTGTTTCCTTCTCAGAATCTTGGCATATTAAAAGAATTGTCTTTAGTTGAAAATATTTTCACAGTTTTTTTCCTTTTTGAAATAAGGTAATCTTTCACAAAAAGCTAGTAAAAAAAAAAAAAAAAGCGAAAAGAAGGATGCCAATGTAGCTTAAAATCTGATAATTAATGTAAGCTATAGATGAAGATCAGTAGTACAGAAAAATTCTAAGTTTATTATAAAATATGTATATGTATTGTATTAATATATCACTGTATTAAGCTACTAATATGAAAATAGCTTTACTATAAATATTGGATTCTATTTTTTTCATTAAATGAACTCATTTCTCTCTTTCAGAAAGACTCCCAGAACTCAGAAGTACAAAAATTTGTCTTCAATGATAAAATTTTAGCACTTTATAAAGTGATTATTTCTTCTCCTAGAAATTCTAAATCAAAGTCAAGTACAGAAAACTTATCTGAATCCACTGTCAATCTAGAAAAGTCTGTGTGTGAAATTAGTAATGAAACTAACAGAACTCAGGATAATAAAAAAGAATTTCAAAATTATGTGTGCAAAAAATCTAATCTTGAAGGCTGCATTTTAGTACAAAAAGATTCAGTTTGGGAATGTCGCTTGAGGTAATTATCACATTTAAGTATAATGTAGATATTTAGATACATTTTTATTTTTTGTTCTTTTATTTCTTTATTTATTTTGAATAAGTAAAAGTTTTCCAAGATTTTTCTTGAATTTTTATAATTAGTTTTGTAAAATATGAAATTAACCTTCTCTTTATTAGGTGCATTCGTAATTATATAAATATGTAGCACCTATAGTCATTGTCTGGTCTGTCCGGCCATCTGTCTGCATGTAACAGCACAAAAACTACCCAACCGAATGGTTTGAAATTTAATATATATTGTTGTTGTAGAATTTTGTTGAGTCATTTCAAATTTTATGAAAATCGAATCAAAACTTAAAAAGATATTGATAAAAGTTTTCTTTATTCTATTAAATTCTAATAGTACATAATCTATATAATAAAAGTGCAAGTGATGTGACTGAGGAAAACAAATACGGGCAAACCACTTCTTTTTTCATATGCCAAGCGGCCATTTTTATTCAAAATTATTTTTTCGAATAAAATTATAAAAGTTACATTTTTTGAAAGATCGTTGAAAAAAATTGTTTGTTTGAGAGATGAGTTACACTGAAAAATATATAGATTCTGAGATAACTTCGGTGGAAACTACGTTAACAGCCAAATATCGCAATCCATTAGAGTAAATAAACACAGGAAATTCGTTCGTTATGAGTCATAAAAATATTAAACCATGGACGTAATCATTCGCAAAGCAAGTTCTCCATGGTGAATTTTACAGTGCTGTCTGGTGTAGAAAAAAAAGGCATGCTCATTTTGCTCATAGCAGTCATTTCACTGAAATAATAAGGATGATTTTTTTACATTGTGAAACTAGTTATAAAATGAACGCACCTCCTATGTCAAATTTAACTTACAATTTCCAACTTGTTTAGATGTGATCAGACCTCTTTCATTATGCTGTATTTTATTCCATTGAAATATATTATGCCACATCTAAAAGAAGCTGACTCAAATTCATTTGCTTTGTATCATGTAGAAATAATCAATATCAATAAAAAGGCATAATGATACCATGCCTGTAAATTTACTGATAATGGGACCACCAAACCTGTGAGACATGGATTTCTAAGAAATTGAAATATGTTGTAGGGGTCTTATCCCTTAATTGCCATGGTTAAAAAAAAAAAATTCCCAGCGATCCTTAGTTTGAGATATTTGTGGTCATTTTACACTTTCAAGACATAATGGATAATAGCTTAATCAAGTCCCCAGTAGTCTTGTGATAATGGCTTTGCTTTGTTGACCAGCTGATTTTGGATTCTAACTTCGCTTAATCAATTTTTAATAAATTATTTTTCTTTTTCAATTTTAATTGTTTAAATACATTTATGGAATGTAATAGCTTAGATTAAAAAAAAAATCATATATTTTTTTATTTATATCTTTTGTATTTTTTTCCTTTTTACTCAGAAATCTTTTTTTTTTAAAGAAAGTCTGTATAAATCACCTGTAGTATATAGGCTATTGGGTGAAAACATATGAAAAAACTGTAAATTGAAATCAGGTTTTATACTAAAGCATTTCTGGGCAATATCCTTGTAAAGCTATTCATATGGTATATGCAAGACTAATTACTTTAAGGAATTGTAGAATTAAAAAAAAACATGAGTAGAAGAAATAAAATTAGCAAATTAATTAAAAAATTATTCAAGTAAATTCCAGGTGTCTGTCAGTTGTATTTTTATGAAGTCAAGCAAAACATCAAGGGCAGTTCTTTTATTTTTATAAAATAACTGAAACTAAAGTTTTATTATTTTGAGTTTCAAAAACTTATATATAAATTGAAGAAATTTGACGAAATTTCACCTGGTTTAATTTCTGAAGTTTTAATGTAAAATGTATGGTTTCTGTCCTGCACTATACCAAAATTATTATTTCATGTATTTTCTTTTTTAAATATTTTTATTTACAAAAAAGAAATAATTAATCATGATTATTATCCACACATTTTTTATTATAAATTTCTCTTTCTAATATGTCTTATTTGTTGAAGCATTGATCTTTGATATGTTAAAGCATTGAATTGGTGATTCTCAAATTCCCTTTCCATAAAAGATATAAGAAAATAAAATTTTAAAAAAATCAAAGAATTATTTCACAGCTGATTTTAAAGTATAAATAATGAAAAAAAAATTCCTTTGTTTTAATGGGACAGAGTTTGAGGTTTGCATCTAGAATCACTGTATCAGCAATCAAAGCCTTTACCATAAAGCCACTGGGACTCAATCAATTTGCCATCCTTAAAATATTTAAAGTGTAAGTTAAACTGTGAATTAAAATACCACAAAAGCTAAAATCCACTGAGAAGAATCCCTTGACCATGATAATTAAAAATAGGATTTCTACAACTCATTTCAGTTTCTTCAAAATTCATGTGTCACATGTTTACTGGTCCCCATGTAAATTCAGGGAACTAATTTATGAAACTGAAATAAAAAATTATCCATGGATTTATTTTTATTTTTGCTGATGTTCAACTTATTTTATGGCAGTCTGAATATCTTCATTATTAGATTAAATTCTTTTAAAATATATATACCGTAAAATTCCAAAAATACCCCTCCCCCCCCCCCCATTTTCAACAAATTTCATTTTTCTAAAAAATTCTGTTTGTAAGCCCCCTACCACCAAAAATCTTTGGTTGGAATATGTTTTCACTCACCCCTTGATGATGAAATTTTTTATGGTGTGGATAAGGTCTGGATGGTCTGAAATTTCCAAGCCCAGGCCCAACCTGACTCTTACAAAAAAAAAAAATTGTCCCGGCCCGATATAAAAGTTAAAAGTTTGGCTCAAACCAGGCCTGGTATAAAAGCTAAAATCACAGTTGACTGAATTTCTACAAAGCATGCTGATATTTCTGAAGCAGCATTATCCTATAATTAAAAACTTTCAAAAAGCACACTCACTTTTGCGTTGATTTTATTTTCAGATTATGCCAGGTCTTATTTTACTGACTTTTGTTCAGTCAGGAAGAAGTCTGGCCTGACCCAACTCGACCTGGAAAGGGTGAAGACCATATCCAGCTCAGTCTGAGTCTTGTGAATAAAAATTGGTACAGGCCCATGCAGACTTCTATGGACAAGTGTGCTAAGATTAGTTTCTGTGTTTTTATGTTAACTAGTGTTCCCGTTTGACATTTTTCAAAGAGCGCTGCAACCTGCCCTTTTTGTTTTAAGTGCCAATGTGCCCTGCTCTTTTTCCATGTATTGTCTTTGTGCCTTCTATTTCTTTTTTCCAAAATATTGTACCTTTTTTTTCTTGTAAAATACGTGACATTGGAAAACAGAAGTTGATTTATAAATCTTATATGATTATGATAACATTATTTATCTATAATGAAACAAAACTATTCACTGCAACAAATCTCTGCATGGTTTCTTTCTGCATAACAAAACATTATCCGTCCAAAGCTGATGTTCTGATTTTGATAATGTTCACTGGAGTTTGAATGTAGAAAACAAACCGCACTGCTTTTTTTTGCAGTTGCTCTAGTGAGCATTTTTGTGGGGGCTGTAATTTTCTAATAACTTGTTATATTTTAATAAAAATTTCTTATGCTGCCTAATTTGCAATTTGCTGAAAATATGAGCAAAATCACCTAATTAACAATGGAGATATAAATTATTTTTTTTAATAATAAGGAAAAAGTGGGTTTTGCTTTTAATTATTTTTTCTGTTTGCTTCTTTGTCTGGCACTGAAACAATGCAAACTTTCTGACACATTCACAGAATCCTTTTCATATGTAAAAGAATAGAATTTTAATAGTTTCTCTCTCGCTTTAAAGAAGAGAACAGAATCAGGCACGAGTTTGCAATCATCACAGTGCTTTAAGGATGTTTGTTCTCAAATCCAAATAAACTACTTTCCAACACATTTCTGGATTCACTTTTGTTCAGAAACACATAAAATTAGAGGTCTGACTATTGAAGCGATTTGGAATCTAAATGGGTTTTCCACTTTTTGATAAATAAATTACTTATCAAGTTATAAGCAATTCGCGTCACACGATGACAACATTTTTCCTCCCTTCTTGTTCTGTAGCATTGGAAATTCAGTTCAAAACACTAATTTTGACTGTATTTTTTGAAAGATCTTACCTTTACAAAAAAAACTAGTCGTTGGGGGCCACCGTAATACTTACCCATCATGTATATGTATAATGTAAAATATTAAAATAAAAATGTGTAAACTACTTATAAAATGCATTGCAATTCAAATAAAATCGTGGCTTGATGACGTCATAAAAAGGCTCGACGCGGCTAACGAAAAAGAAAGGCTACTGCGGTGCTTTACGCGTATCTTTTTTTACAGACCGCGGGAGTCATGTGATGCTCGAATCCACCAATGCAGGTGTACGAAAAGAGCATCACGTCACACTAGCGGTCTGTAAAAAAAGATAACTGGAATGTACCGCGGTAGCCTGTCTTTTTCGTTAGCCTCGAAGGCTCGATTACTGAATTGCTTGAAAGAGGTTTTTCCTTATAACTCCAAAAATAATACTCCTATTAACTAGCGGTTTATTGCATCTGATTAAGCGTCAAATTTCCAATTAAAATATATCTTTGAAGTGAAATTTGGATGAAATACAGGGTCATGAAAAATCGAAGAGTGTGGAAAATAGGATTACAAATATCTCGGCAACTCATTATCCGATCGACTTCATGTTTTATGCAAAATTTGTTTTTTTATTGTTTTTTATTTTTACTACTTAAAATAAACAATTTCGAAAATTTTTATATACCTTTCATCAGAACGAATATTTCGAGAGTCCGAAAAAAAATGTTCCGGTTAATCGAGGTTATTGAAATGAAATAGGCTTCTTCCCATTATTACATACTAAGTACATACCAAATTGCAAGTCTCTATCTCAATTTGTTCGGGAGATAGAGCGTTTACAGACACACACACAGACGGACGGCAAATTTTTTTTTCTAAAAATATGTTTTTTGGAATCTCCAGTGTCTGAAACGTGTAAATCCGTCAAAAAAAATTTTTCGATTTTCAAAACGATTACAAGACTTACCCTATACTACGTATGATGGGTAAGTAAAAAAAAATGGAAAACGTCTTTTGATTACAATGTTTCTGAATAAAAACACCTGCCAATTTGATACATTTCTGAACAAAAATGAATTTAAAAATATGTCATACTCGTAAAGTAGCTTGATTGGATTTAAGAACAGTCTTAATAGACATTAATGTTAAGAGTTAGTATTTAGGAAATTTTCAAGAATATTCCCTTTATTAATCCCCCTCCTGATTTTTGCCACTATTTCATGTTGTCAAAGGGGGGGGGGGTAGGATTATTTTTGGAATTTTACAGTATATATCTTGTTTAGTTCAAGGAATTGATAATTTATCAAAAACTCTTCAGTATTTAAAAATTAATAAATATAAAAACATTCATTGAAACTTCCAAATTTTACGGATTTTTCCAATCTTTTTATCTTATTTTGGTAAGACTTTTATCTTATTTTGGTAAGAAAATATATGCATTTGGTACAGTGTGTAATTGCATATATTTGTAACTTCTGTGTATCAGATGAAATCACTATGTATTTTATGCACTTAAATTAAGTAAATAAGCAAATAAATTAAATTTGTTTAATCTTAGGGTCATGCATGGCTCGACAAATGTATCCACCAAGTTGCCATTGGTAACCAGAATATTTTAGCTGGTGATTGAAGCATAAAAATTGAATGATCATATAGAAAGCTATAAACAGATAGTACTTTGAATTAAGAAAAAACTAGACATACACAAAAATGTATACCAGAAACTAAAATGCAAAAAGAAGGAAAATGCAGATTTTAAAGAACCATGCCAGAAAAAGTATTTGAAAAATTCTTATTTAAGGTAAATTACCATTAATCTAATACTAAGGATACTGGACAGTGTTTAATCTAAGTAATTTCTTTCAAAATAATTTTCCTGAAAGAAAAAAAAATTACGAAAGAACAATCGTTTTTTGTGATATTACATGCTTTATTTATTCAAACTTTGTAATGTATATTTCACTTTTTAGAATTATATAATTTTGATAGGTTTTGTTGAGAAACTTCATTTATATTGAAAATCCTTTTTGAAAATCCACAATTAAATTAAAAAATAAAGGAAAAAATGACAATGGTGGGAGAGGAAGGGGGGGAGGATTATTTTTACTGGTGACTACAAACTTTTGCTGGCTACAAGATTTTGTTTCAATTTGTAGAGCCCTGGGTCATGAATATTGAAATTCAACAATTTTTATTTGTCTATGTTTCTTTTTTATTATATTTGGTGGAACAAATGCCTCAGCTCCATGAATGTTTTAATTGTCCAACAGCAAGACATAATCATTCATAACATGCATGCATTATGTATTATTGATTTATATTGAGTTATTTATTAAAAGAATTAGTTAAACAATGTACTAAAAAGTAATAAGCAATATATAAAAACAATTCATTAGTTTTGTCTTGCGTTTTGCTTTATTTCTATAATTGATTCTTTAAGAGATTTGCATTAATTTCTGTTTTTAAGATTTGTATATTTTAAATGCAGCATCTTTAGACCTGTGGATTTGCCAAATGCTATATATATTTAATAAATGAGGCATGAATATTTACATGGGCCTGGATTTCTATCATAATCTAGATTTGGCTTTATTATTTTTTCTTTATTTTATGTTGCATTCAAGGTTCAGTATGTTAGTTCATTATTAGTCATTTGAATGCACAAATATACAGGGTATTCTGTCAATGTGGAGACAAATTCAGAGGTTTGTTAGACATAAAAAAAAAAAATTGTTATGGAACATGATATGGCAAACCACTGGTATTTTTTGTTAATTGAACTTGTGTTTCCAAGAATAACTTTCAGAAAAAATGAAGTATGGTGTGAGATCCGTAATCTAGCATCCCCGTATCTGGAGTACTCCAAAAACCGGAATGCAAAACGATAACCAAAGTTTGATTTGTTTCATTTCAAAAATGTAAAAACTAAAGATGTATTCTAGTTTTGACTCAGGTCAATTCAGCAGGATGCGGCACCCGGTGGCCATTTTTTAATATTTTATGTGCCCGGTGGCCCATACTGCCTTTTTTGACGCATCCTTTTAATTCATTGAAAATTGTGAATTCTGTCAGTTGATCATCTGGAAAAAAATTGCAAAATTCTTCAGTGTGGGGGGGGGGGGGAAACCCCCACAATTTTTGTCAATCGGTCACAAGAAAAATCTGCAAAATTAGTCAGTTAATCATGAGAAAAAAATCCCCAAATTCTTCAATCAGTTACAAGGGGGAAAAAAATCGTGAAATTCTTTGATCGATCATGGGAGAAAATGTGAGATCGTGGGATAAATTGTGACACCATGTTCCTTTGCAATTTTTGTTCCTCTTGATATCTATTAATAACCCTCTGTGTTTGTTGTCACATTAACAGAACACCCTGTATGTATTTTTTAATGCTTTTCTTGTTTCCCAGGTTTTTCCTAATTTTTTTAGCACTTTCTAGCTATCCAACCTCCTTTACAGTATTTCTTTTTTTTAGTTATGAATATTGCTATATATGTATATTTTAAATTTTCTGCTTTTTGCACCATGTCTGTTTTCGTCCTTTTATATGGTATGTCAGTTCTACTTGTTCATATTTAATCATTGTAATATTTAAAATCACTATATATTACTTTTTATTAAGAATTTCACCTGAGGAGCTTTTTCTGAGTTTGACTGCTGTTCCAAGTGACCTACCTTTAGCTGAAAGACTAGGCATGATGTTAGGATTAGATTTGCATAAGCTTTACGAAATTGCAGCTGATACCCAGTTGTTCAATGGCCAGTTTGCTCAAGCTGTTCATTTGTACCAGCTTTCAAAGGTTTGGATTTTAGTGGATTATATTATATTAAATTATATAAATTGTTTTACTTTTTAGAGTATAATGCTTTTAATTTGATTATTATTTTTTTTTTAGTGCCCTCAACTGAAGAGAGTTGCTCATTTTATGGGCTATGGTTTTCTTTCAGAGCTCATTGCATATATTCAAGTTCTTTTTAGTACAAAGGGAGTTGAGATAGTATCAGCTGACAAATGTCATTTTGCCAATATTGCCCTCCATTGTTTTGCTCACCAAGCAAAAGCAAAACTGCAAGAAAGAAATGCTATTACTGTAGCATTCAAGTAAGCTTTTAATAATTTTAAAATATGAGTTATGTGATCAAAGAATTTGGGGAAAAGTTCCATAAATAGGTATGTTGCCAATTAGCACATTTTATTGAGTATGATTTGGTACAAATTTAATTTCATTGTTGTAACCTAGTTTGTTTTTCAGGCAGTTATACAGTAAATTGCAAAATAAAATATCTATTCTTTTAAGTTAACAATGTGTTTTGGTGGTTATTTATGAAATATGTTATGATATGTTATTTGACAGTTTACTTTGGGATATGAAAAATATTACCAACTTTTTAAAACTAGAAATGAACATTTTCTTTTAAGGGGCAGAAGGGGTTGTTTCAAATATTGTTTGTACAATTTATTTTGATAAAATTAATTGATTTTGTGAATTTAAATATTTTCTTAAACATACAGTACATATTTCCCAAATATTCAGTAAATGTGCAAACATTTCTTGATAGATAACTGTGCTCATATTCTTGCAACATTTGACACCACCACCACCACATTGTTGTTAACACTGCTATTGTTTGATGCCAAACTTAGGAACATACCTGCATATGGAACTTTAACAAAGAATTTTCATAAAGAATGTCATTAACTTCTTATTGCATGCATATATCATACATAATTTTTTAATCGTAATGATGTCTGAAAATTTAATGAATTTTCATTAATGTTGTTGATCGGAACTAATTTGTGTATTACTAAAAAATGCATTCCATGAAGCTATCTTTAAGACTGTTCTCAAATCTAAATGAGCTACTTTCTGACACAATTTTGTTTTCATTTTTGTTCAGAAATGGATGAAATTGGCAGATGCTATTATTCAGAAACTATGTCCTTGATATGAGCTTCCCATTTTTTGGTAAAGGCAGAAGATCTTTCAGAAAATACTCTCAAAGTCGGCGTTTTGAGCCAAATTTCTCAGGCAGCAGAATGAGAAAGGAGAAAAAACTGTGTCATGATATGACACGAATCGCTTATAATTTGATAAGTAATTTATTTATCAAAAAATGGAAAACTCATTTTGATTCTAAACTGCTTCAGCAGTCAGGCCTGCCAATTTCATGCCACAAAATGTGTCGAGTCACAAAATGTGTCAGAAAGTTCTGCGTTGTTGAGCAGATCATTTGAGAACCACCTTAAGATGCTTTTAAATGTTTGATATTCACATCGTTTTTTTTCACTGAACATGTCATTGAGGTCTTTTAATGATCACACAAAAAAGTAAGTTTTCTTTCACACCAAATATGTCTTATCTCTTTTTGATGTCTCTGAAAATACAATTGTGCAGTTGTATCAAACTTATTTTTTGTGTTAATTGATGTAAAGTAGCAAAAATACTCTTTACTCAATTGTCATTAATTTAGATATGTATTGGGTCATCCAGAAAGTTCTGGGTTTTTTCATCAAGCCAAGTGTGGTTTCATCTATTTATTTTGTTATTGCTGATAAGGAGTGACTTAGAATGACCCAGTACATTCACTCTTTTCTGCTTGTCCAGTATAATTCTCGCTTGTATTGTGGCATAATTTTTGTTTCAGTTCAGTGCTAAGATAAGAATCGAGAACCAAATAGTTTCTTTTCATCATATTATGCACCTTTATTGCAAGTGATAGCTTTTTTTAAGAGGTCCTCCTTTATAGATGATGGTCGCACAGAGGAGCATCATCTTCCGATGCTGAAATTTCAGCAAAAACTTCTCAAACAACCTTCGAACATTATGTCATCTGAAACAGCACTTTGTTCATATGCATATCAAATTTTATGAGCAGTCAGAATAGCTTTTTTATCTTTCTTGAAATAAAAGAGCATAATATGACAAAAATGAACTTTGTGGTTCTCCATTCTTAACACTGCACTGAAACATAAAATGTGCCACAAGTCAAGCAATAATTATGCAGCGCTAACAGAAAAGACTGAAAGTACATATCTGGGTCATTCAAGGTCACTTTCTATCAGCAGTAGCAAAATAACTAGACAGAACCATGCTTCACTCTGAAAAACCGCAAAACTGTCTGAATGACCCAATACATTTTGCTGCTGCTGAAGTTATCTCACTTCTTTCTTAAGGGGCCGCTTCACTGAAACTCCCCGATCATGAAATCCCATGTTAACCTATGACAAAACTCCGAAGCGCGATGACTCATTACCTAATATAGTTATTAAAATACGGTTTTCACCATCAGAAAGTAGACGTCAGATGCCGACGTTGTGCGTTTTTAAAAATTGTCTCTGTTAATTTTAAGTATTTCTAAGAACGTGATAAAATTTCATCCAGTGGAAATTTCAAAGTTTATAGGAAATTTTTAACTAATTAAAATTTAAAAAGATAAATTTTAAAAACTCACAACGTGGGCATCTGACGTCTACTTTCTGATGGTAAAAACCGTATTTTAGTAATTATATTAGGTAATGAGTCATCGCACTTCGGAGTTTTCCCATAGGTTAACATAGGATTTCATGATCGGGGAGTTTCAGTGAAGCGGCCCCTTAAGTAATCACTTCACTGAAATGCTCTGATTGTGAAATCCCATGTTAACCTATGTGAAAATTCAAATATGTGATTACTTATTACCTAATATAATTATCAAAATACAGTTTCCATCAACAGAAAGTAGATGTCAGATTCCAACTAAGAGCATTTTTAAAAATGCATGAATATTCCTGTTTTTAATGCATGGATATTCCTCTTTATTATAAAGAATTTACTTCAAATACAATAAGTATTATAGTAGTATAATGAATTGAAAAATGTACCATGGTCTGATGTTAGTTCTCAATTTTTCTGTCTTATTTTCTTTTCTGTATGTGTTTAAAACCAAGATTATTATGGAATTATGACTTGCATATTAATATCAATATTATATCAATATCCTTATTTTTATGATTATCCCATCTAATTTTTTTTTTCCCATGAAGTTTCTTTTAATGAATGATACTTGTTAAAAGTTTTCTATAAAATTTACTTTGTTGTTAATTTTTAGAAAATTTCTTAAGGAAAATGCTTATTATGATGAAGAAGTAGCTGCAAAACTGTTAGCAGAACAGGGACTGTATGATTTAGCTTATTATTTTGCCAAAGTAAGTGTTTTTATGACAATTACAGTTAACATTTTTAGAATGAGTGTCTAACTATGTGATGTTAAAAATAGTATATTTTAGAAAGAGATTTCTTGACCTTTAATCACCTTAAAGATAATCTCAAGGAAAATACTTACTGAAAATTCTAAAAATGTACTTATTACTTTTTAGATTATACTATAAGGTAATTCTGCTTCATGTGGCATGTCAGTCAAAATTTAGTGTTGCAGGTTATAACAATTTATTTACCCATTAGCATCAAGTGTGATCATATGAACATGGCAAAATAATGAAAAGGAAAACTAGTAAATGGTACTAAAACATCATTTAAAAAATCTTATAGTTAAAAAAGACATCTTATTTGACATTATTTATCTCATTTAATCATATAAATATTACTAATTGATTAATAATTAATTTAATTTACATTAAATAATTTTTTATTGGTGTTAATGGGTTAATGTAATTTGGAATTCCACATGCTTGTACCAAAAATATAAATTTTTGTGTTCAACATACTTTCAAAATTATGTTATTGCTATTTTATTATTATTAAGTTAATTAACACCTATATTAAAATAGTGATTTGATAAATGATTAATTATGAATTGATTCTTTTTATTAATAATCAGAAAAATGTTTTATAACATTTAGGTAGTTTATCATGAAAATGTATGAATTTGAAAACCAAATTTGCAGTTTGATCTAGTTTGTTTACCAGTTATTAGTTGTCTTATTGTATATAAATTTTTTTATTTATCATGACATTTCAGAATTTAACTCTTGATTATTTAATTAAACCTTGACTTCTTTTCCACGAAAATCAGTTATCACTAAATTACACCAAAATTATTTTATTTAAATTATTTTAAAGTGAATTTCTTTTGGTTGAGATATTTTAATTTTAAAACTTTAGTTTTTCCATTTTTATGAAAAACGAAAGTCTTTTTCTCTAATCTTGTTTTAGACTTAAAATATTTAATGATATTTGAATGCTAAAAATAAACAGGGAACTAAAATACTTTGAACTTTGTAAATATTATGTGAAATATTTCAAAAGATAATTTTTATTTGATTGATGAGCTGAGGGAGTAAACTGTCATTCATATTTCTCTAGGTTCGTGGACAGCAAGGTTTAATGGTCGAAACTTTGCTTTCTACTCAGGGAATCAAAAGTACAATTGATGAGGCCACATATGATACTTTTAACACATCCAGTTATCAAATTATTCTTCAGCACTTTGATAATGGTATCTGTATACTAATTGTTTTGATAATTTTCTGTTTATTCTCTTTTTTATTATTATTAAAATGTATACATGCATAGCATATCCTGAAAAGACAACATGAATCTTGCTTGTAGTCCTTGTTCGGTGTACAAAATATTGTCTAAAAATTCCAAGAGATCTAGCATGTGAGTTACTAAAAATCTGGGATTCTGTTCTGCATGTAATGGCAGTAGGCACCACTTGCCCTCCCTGTTTTACAAAAAATTTATAGATTTTCTTAACAGCAAAGTATTCACTAGTTACAATAAAAATATATGTATTAATCTTTTCTATTATATTGTATTTTATGGTGGATGGTGGAGCATTATTTATAGAAAGGATGTGTAGTTAAAGAAAATTCTTACGGTCACTTTTTTAAATTACCCCCTTTTAATAGGACAATTGTATTATACTGTCAAAAAGAAAAACACTTCATAACAATTAGTAGTAAATTTAGACTCTATGTTTCTGTTCTAGGTAAATTTGCAGTTTATTTATTTTAAGCAAGCTTAATTTTACTTGTCTATTAACAGCTGTCATGTAAGTATGAAGCACAGGCTAAAACAGATTTTTTTTCAGTTTGTACCTGTTCTGATCTCCTACTTAAATTTGTAGAGCGATCTGAAGAAAAGTTTAGTGTCATAATTGTTTTTTCTTCTTTCTAAACTTATTCTTAGTTTTGCAGCAATAATGTTAATTTATTTAAATTCTTTTTAGCAATATTTGTCAGTATATTTATTTTTGATTGAATTATTTGACAGTTCATATCTTGAGCACTCTGTTACTAATGTTCTCTAGTTATGTACAAAAATAACAAGATTTTCAATGCTGCCACCATTTTGAAAGATTAAATGATTTTTTGATAATGAAATTTGAATCTCAAGTATAACTTAATTTTCCACTTATTTTCTTTGTTTTGCTTTAATATATTTATAGTATGCATTTAGTTTTTAAAAACAATACATTTCAACCTATGATTGTAAATGCATAGAAATATGAAAATTAAATAGTAAATAGCAATATCAAATAATTTTTAATTATTTGTTAACATTACCATTCATATCTATATTCTTATTGCTTTTCATATTTTCATTTATGTCATTTTGTAGTTCATATAATTACATTTTCTTTTTCTTTTGCAGAAAATTACATGAAATGCATGACATCATTTCATTTACTACAATTTTTAGCTGCCAAACCTTCATTTTTGAACATGCATCTTCAACATTTAGTAACATTACTTCCTAGGATGAACATTGATTTACTACGCAGAGTTGCCTCTTTATACGATCCTTCACGTAAAACTGCTAAATTAACTTTTAGGAACATGGTTTCCTCTAAAGGAAGTGAAAGGTTTGTATGTTAGTGGACTAATTATCATTATTTATTAATATATTCCTTTAATACTTATGATATTGCTGATTATTTCATTATAATTATTTTTAATGTCTGAGAATAATCTTTTATCAAGTTCATTTTAAAGGTATTCATAATTGATTATAATTGGCAAATACTGCTCATTTAATTAAATTATTATAATTTAGGTACTGGAGTTTAACTTCCTTAGCAACTGTATCAAGTGAAGTTTTAGAAACAAATCAAAAGGTATTTATTCAAATTATCAAACATATAATTTACTGTCTAATAATTTATTAATTTATTCTCTCAGTAGCTATATTCTATTACCACATTAACTAAATATAATTAATTTAAGTTCAAATTATTACATTTGATATTTCTGACAGCTGCTTTCCTGAATTAGCATTATATTTAATATTCTTTAAAAATTAAAAAACAGACTAATTATCCCATATTCAGAACCGTATTTTTGTCTAATTTTTTGTTAGATGATTTTAAGTAGTTGCTTATCAAGTCTAGTCTTTTTTAAGTGCTGTCCGTTTTTTTTTATTTTTTTTTCATACCACTGGGCATTTAATTCTTTCTTTCTTTATTTTTTTTTGCTGTAAAATATTAATTTCTATATTATGGTAAGCTATTTGTTGCTTTTTATTTGCATATAAATACTTTGCTAGCTGATTATTTAGTGTCAGTATCTTAGTTATTTTTTAATTATTGAATATAGCTAACTTATCCTAATGAGAAAAAATAAAATAAAAAAGAAAGTCTGAATATTGAAACCTTTATATCCAGATAATTTCTTATTTATTGCTTTTAGTATTGAATTTGCTGCAATTTCTCTTTTCTTCTTTTTACGGACTTATATTAATAAAAGTATACATAACACTAAATTTTATCCTACAAAAGAAATTGTCTTTAATGTATCACTAAGGTAAACTGACAGAAATATTGATTGGTAAATAATATTAAAGAGAATAAAAAAGTGAAAAACAGTGTGATTTGAATGCTATGGGACTTTTTTTCATTTTATACCTGAATGAGTTATAGAATACAGCTAAAAATGTCAAGTTACATGTATATCGAGTTTACTTCAAAGTAGATCCAATTATCAAGGCTAGGGTTTCACCGAGGAATTTGTACTCGTAGCGCCGAGAATCAAAATTATGGTGTACATACTGAAGGCAAATAATAGGCAGTCGGTTCCAGTTCATTTTTTACCAATATCAATTGAAAAAATAGTTGAACTTTACCCTTCAATGTAATAAAATTTTATTAAATCTCCTGAAATAGGGTGTTATTCATAGATTGTTAGCTTGTTAGGTATCCAAAAAGAGACTACAGGGTTTTGTTTTACATGTTAATAAGAAAATTTGTTTATTATTATTATTATTTTAAATGCAAAGGCAAGTGTAACTAGAAGTTATCTCATTACAGACTATGGGTATTTAATTATAAACATTTCTTAATGCCTGTGATTGGATAAAGTGACACTTTTGCTCAAGCAACATAATGATTTGTGATATAAAAAAGAAATATATATATGTCACATTTTCACTTGTATCACCGTATTTTTTTGTAGATCCAATTATCAAGGCTAGGGTTTCACCGAGGAATTTGTACTCGTAGCGCCGAGAATCAAAATTATGGTGTACATACTGAAGGCAAATAATAGGCAGTCGGTTCCAGTTCATTTTTTATTCGAATCCAGAGAGGAGTTGAGGCCATGCTTTACTAATTTAAGATGAAAATTCCATAATTAATGATTTTAGTACCGTGGAGAAACTTCGTGTAATAATTCAATGTTTGAAGAGGACCTTAGATCTTAACAGGCAGCATCGTCTTGTCTAATCGGCAGCCAAAGAGATTTATTCCATGGTCGTGAAGTACGCGTCGGGGTTACATGTACAACCAGCTCCAGGAACAATCTGCTGCTATGCGGGAAAACTCCGCGTATAACTATTATCTAACGACCCAGAATACAGTATCATTAAACAGTCTTTTGACCAATCAGCGCTATGGAACTAAATTTTCTGGCGCTATGATTTTGAAGCTATCAGACCGTAGGCTGAAAAAGTGCGGGAAAAATATTTCTAGAACATTACAGAACAATCTAATTCTTTCGAACAAATAAGAAGAAAAAAAAAAATACGTAGGTTTTACCGAGAATGGCAAGATGCCAAGATAAGATTTTACATTGAGACTGAAATTAGCTTTCATATTTTTGAGAAAGAATATTGTTTTGTCAGAAAACATAGGAAAATAAAAATAAAAAGATATAGGTTGTTATTTCAAGATAATCAAAATATTTTTAGCTGGGAGATTGATATTTAAAAGAATTAAATTCTAGAATGCCTTTATTTAATGAAACAAAAAGTGTGTAATTTTAACAGAACAGCGCTCAGAGCCATTTTTTTAAGAGAATGAATTTAGAATAAAGTATTTTTAGCTCGGCGGAATTTTGACATTCTAAATACTAGAACAAGAAAATAATTTAGAGTAATGGGATTTATACAGAATTATAGCTTTGATGAGGCCAACGGCAAAATTTTTTTAATTTGTTTCATATCCCCCCCCAGCCCCTCCAAAAAAAATAAGCTTAGCTGAACAGCAGTTCCCTAACAGCAGTTCAGATAAGTTGCATAAAAAATTGAGAATTTTCCTAACATTAAAAAGTTCTAAAATTTTTAAATCACCAAGAACCACGAGTGAAGCAATTGCCTTAAATTTAAGAAGAATAGAACTTAGAAATTTTTTTTTTAGAGTAAAGCATAACCTAAAAAACATAAAATTTACAACAACACTTACTTTTTGCAAGTGTAAATAAATGCGAATACATCAAGATAAACTACGAAATAACTAACATAATAAATAATACTAACAACATAATATATAAAGAATTCAATATAATAAATAATAAAGATGGAAATTAATTACATTGAAAAATTGAAGCTTCATATTTTCTAGTCCTCACTTAAACAGTTCTCACTAAATTTCAGTCTTTTTTCGTTTCTATTTTGGTTTGGGATTGACCCCACTCTAATCTATGGTGCTATTCTTTTTGTGGTCACACTGGAAATCAGAGCTATTTTATTCCATGAGTGGAATATTTGTGATAGCTATCTTCTTAACACAGTCAGTAACTTTTTTGTATATACTATATTTATGTTCATATTGCACTTCATGGTATATGTACTATTTTGGTACCAAAATTGTAATATTCTCAAATTCATCATATATTGATATACCAAAATTCATCAACATTTTATAACTAGAATTCATTGTAAGCAGTTCAATCAATTTGTCAACATTTTGTAAATAGAATTCTATTTTGTCTTAATAATAACACTAATAAATTTCTTCAAATAATAAATAATATCAACAAACTTCAATAACTATTCTAGCAATATATCACAGTAAATATTACATTCCATATAAAATTCTTGGTTGAGAAAAAAAAAATACATAGCAAACTCTGTTTGTTTCCTTACTTGAAAAGATAAGGAAATAATTTTTGTTAGCCGAATTGTGCATAAAAAAAGAAAACTGCCCAGTTAAACTGACGGCATTGAGCTCACAGGCTATTCACACTAACTGTAAATTACATTCTTATTTCAAAGAATTTGAAATAAGCCCTCGAAAAATGAAGAAATCGACAATATATTAAGAGGGGGGAACCATCCCCCGTTTCTCCTTCTTATAATTAACCAATGAACCCATAAAACTAATCAGAGAAGCGCCTTACCACAATGAACCTATATACAAAATTTGAAAAAATCGGATAATTCTGCATAAAAAATCCATTTATCTAAATTAAGGGGGAGGGTTAGCCCCCCCCCCCCCCCGTCCCCCTTTTATGCTTAACCAAAGAACCCCCAAAACTAATCAGAGAAGTGCCTTATCACAATGAACATATATATAAAATTTGAATAAAATCGGATAATTCTGCTTAAAAAACCCATTTATCTATATCAAGGGGGGTCAGTCCCCCACGTTCCCCCCTTTATACTTTACCAGTGAACCCCCAAAACTAATCAGGGAAGTGCCTTACCACAATGAGCCCATATAGAAAGTTTGAAGAAAATCGGATAACTGTGCATGAAAAAAATCATTTATCTAAAATAAGGGGGGAGGATTAACACCCCCGTTATCCCCTTTATACTTAACCTATGAACCCCCAAAACTAATCAGGAAAGAACCTTATCACAATGAACCTATATACAAAATTTGAAGAAAATTGGATAATTCTGCATGAAAAAACCATTTATCCAAATTAAGGGGGGGTTAGCCCCCCGTTCCCGCCCCCCCTTTATAGTTAACCAATCAATCCCCAAAACTAATCAGGGAAGCGCCTTATCACATGGAACCTATAAACAAAATTGGAAGAAAATCGGATAACTCTGCATGAAAAATTCATTTATCTAAATTAAGGGGGAGGATTCCCCCCCCCCCCCCGTTAGCCCCTTTATACTTAACCTATGAACCCCCAAGACTAATCAGGAAAGAACCTTATCACAATGAACCTATATACAAAATTTGAAGAAAATTGGACAATTCTGCATGAAAAAACCATTTATCTTAATTAAGGGGGGGTTAGCCCCCCCGTTCCCCCCTCTATAGTTAAACAATCAATCCCCAAAACTAATCAGGGAAGCGCCTTATCACAAGGAACCTATAAACAAAATTGGAAGCAAAACGGTTATTTCTGTCAAGAGTTATCGCGTTACGTACGTACATACGTACATACATACATACATACAGAACGGGCGGGCACATAAGCTGTCAGGCTTTGATAGCCTGTGAGCTAAAAATTAACAATATATTATATTTCCAATACTAAATAATTTAGATGCCCAAATATTTAGATAGGAATCACTCAACCAATAATTGTGAATAATAATATGCCTTTCTGATACTCTTCTTTTAACTGCTAAAATCTACGACGTAATCGGATATAAAACTATCCTGCGCCGTCAGCCGCCCACGGGGGTCGCCGACGCGCGTAAACGACCATCGCACCCAAGCCTCTGAAGGGCTTTTAACGCACCAGGGCTTTGTCTCGCCTGGCGCTGCGATCGGCCTGAGGCCGCTCCCCACTGCGGACCCCCAGGTCATTTTACCAAGGTTGGTGACATAGGTCGTCACGGTAGTAACCCCACATCTCGGAGGAAACTTCCGCAGAGACGGGACCTTGATGAACCGCCATGGAACCCCCGACGACTTCGTTCGCGAGACCCCATAGGGGGTATAGCTAATTACCAAAAATTTAAGTGTAGAATCATATGCTTCTTTTTACACTTTTTTAAGTAATAAGCAAAATAATAATAACAATAATAATAGTAATAATAATAGTTGTTAGATAGATAGATGACAGAGAATTGGAATATAAAACTACTATATTTACACTATTGCAATCCTTATTTTTCAATTAATCTCTTCAAAACATTTCACTATAATATCACAATATCAACCTTTAGACTAATACAGAATATCAACATTCAAGAATAATTCAAGACCTTTACTGTATTAAACAAAATAATTATAGCTAATGCGAATACATTAAATAATATAAATAACATTTACTAAAAACTATAATTATATAGAATATTTAATTTAAATTTAATAGACTCAACAAAATAAGTACCAAAACTAGTTGATCAGGCTAGAAGACACCTAGTAATGTTGAGAAGTTATTGTTTACATTTAAAGTTAAATTGAATTACACAAGTAGTATCCCTGTGTCGACCCAAGAATATACCTGGTAAAAAGAGTTTGCATTTAATTTTAGAAAAGTTTTTTTTTCTAGTTATTGTAAATAAAAACTGTTGGAAGAAATTAATATATTGTTTTTGTCTTATAACTAATAATAATAATAATATCTAACATCAATTCTTAATATATATATATATATATATATATATATATATAATAATGTTTCAAAGCAATAGACCCAGAACATTTTTATACATCAAATTACTAAAATATAAGTATACTCCTCTGTTGCTAATGCTTTCTTAACGGGCATATGAGATGGGCATTTGCCGACCTTTCTTAATTCACCTCTACCTTCTTGCCAAAAAGAAGCATGTTTATTATTGTTATTTTAGTACAAACATGTTATAGATTTTTATCATGTAGTATGTTACAGTTAGTCATATCTTAAATTTATCTGTATTTTTTAATTTTCAGGAAGACCTAGCCTCTGGAGAAGATATAATCAAATTTTTCATCTTTGTTTTGCTAATGATTTGGCATAAGCTCAATGCACCAAAGTTTTGTCATGAACTAATTTCTTGTGATACCTCTAATAATTACAACATGGAAAGCACAAAATCTCTTTTTAGTGAAAATAACTTTGATACTGTTGAATATGCTAAATCGCGTCTGTCTTGTGGTCAAGCTCATGCTGCTGTGATTCAAAATGGAATTTTATATACCTGGGGAAAAGCAGGTAGTGGAAGGTAAGTTTTCATTACCTGTGAAATGCATGAATTTCATATGCCAGTATTCTAACTTAGCACATACTACTATTTTAGAGGTAACTGTACTTTATTTGCTAAAAATTAAAGAATTCTTCTTTATATTTGTAAAACCAAATTTTGCAGTTTTACTTGGCTATTTTGTTAAATCTCATCAGATATTGTTTGTGGTCTGCTTTTAACCATTAAGTGTGGTCAAGTTCATAAGTGTGGTCATAAAAAAGTGTAATTGTATTAAAGATAATATTATGAGGAGTTAAAAAATCACGATAATCCATAATAGTAATAACAATATTACCATTAAGAAATATTTAATAGTATTATAATTTGTGATAAAAGGCAGTGTTAAAAGTTAAAGTTTTTGTATAAATGTTAGTCCACTATTATGTGTTCCCTTTTGCCCATTAAAAATTTATTATCAATAAATTTAATGATTTTTTTAGTGATATCTGTAAATAGTAAATCACATTAAATTAGTAACTATGTTCATATTAGAATGTTTTGTTTCATTATATAATTAATATTTCATACAATAAAATTATAAAAATATATGCAAAACAAATACAGTCGAACCACGTTAACATGAACCTCAAGGGGAATCAAAATTTTGTTCATGTTATCAGTATCAAATCTCTGTACTTGTTTTTATAGGGGACTATGAAAACAATTCATGTTAAAAGTAATTCACGTTAAGCGTGTTCATGTTAACGAGGTTTGACTGTAGTATTATGTTTGAGATACTTAATACTAACATAACTGAAAAAAAAATTATTACAAGAAATATGAATAAAAATGTATAAAAAATAATTTAACATAAAAAGCTCAAAATTTTCCATCTATATAATTCATAAATTTTTCATAGAATGATTTGAAAATTGTAACTTAAGTTAAACTGATTTGGTTTAAGTGAATTGCTGAAACTAATATTTTAGTTTAAAGACATACTTGTTAAATTATGATTTTTTATATTATCTTCATAGATTAGGTACTGAAGATGTTGGATTAGAATATCAAGCACCACAGCCTGTGCAAACCCTTCTTAGACTTCAAGTGAATGTTATTTCTGTATCTTGTGGAGCTCTGCATTCTTTAGCTTTAACTGATTGTGGTGTAAGTTTTGATATATTTTTTTATGAATTTGTTTAAAAATAAACTGCATATTCTGATGTATAAACCTATTTTGTTAATCATATGTTGTTTAAAAGTGTTTGAATATTCTTCATATGATATCACAAAAGCCACTAACTTAAAGATACCTTTATTAAAACATTCATACATATCTAAAATACATTACCTAAAGACATGACCTGACAACACCTGCACATTCCCCATGTTTACATGTCCTTCATCCACTGTTGCATTTCACAGTATAACTAAAATACACAGTTAAATATACAATTACCTAACAATTTCCCTTTTTTTATATAAACAAACTAACATTTAGAGTTCTATTATTGAAAGTCCTTATAATGAAATTATTCATAAGTTATGTTAGAACAGTCCATATAATAAATTATTTCACAAAAATCACTGTGGAGTTCTTATAATTCTCTCTGATCTTGTTTCCTGAGGACCACTCACAGGCAATTCACTCTTTTGCTATATAACCTCAGATCTGGGACCCTCTTTGTAGCTGTTCTGCTCAGGATCAATCTCAACCTCCTCTGCCTCTTTATCTTCAATACCGTGATCCATTCCGTCTTCCTGTCCATCTTTTACTTTGTCATTACATACTGTAGTTGCCTCTTTTAACCACCTCCTATTTCTTCTTACAATTCCTCCTTCAATACTAACATCATAGTATCTTGAGTTATGAATGTCAATGCTTCTTTTCCACTTATCAGCTTCTTTTGGCAATATAGGTAGTGTTTGTACATACACTTCCTAACCAATTTCAAGTTGAGGTAACTGCTCAACCTTTTTGTCATTCGGCTCATCCTTTTGTCTTTAGCTTCACTTCTCTTTAATGATATCTTTTCTGGAACTAAATCTTAAATTTCTGGTTTTAGTAATTTCTGAGATATGACTAGCTATGGCTGCCGTAGGCAGTCGTACTTCACCGCTGAATCCAGATTCTTGTGAATCCATACAAAGTCATGACCTGAGAGGGCCAGTTTACCCAGTGCACCTCCACAGGTGGCTCTCTTCAGCCAGGGGGAGAGACGGGGCATGAACCTCCTGCACCTCTCGACCCTTTTCCAAATGAATTGATGACAAATGTCGTTGCAACATGCAGTGGAGCCCAAACTTTGAAGACACCACCACACAACTCTTGGGCAGGTGTAGAAGTGATCCGACAGCTTTATAGCTGGAACCCCATAAAGGGAACCGAATCCTAGGCCAATGCTGAACCACCCCCATGACCCATTACTGTACTGCAACTTCTGATCATCAAGTCCTAGGGAGGCATTGTTTCATGCATTCAATAGCTGTTTCTCTTGCATAGTAATGTTAGTTATGTATTGTATGTTATAATTGCTGTAAGTATTTATATGTTACAATTTTCATGGGAAAAAATGCATTATGTTACATGATAAATATTCTGTAGGTGTTTGGCTGGGGGTCATCAAGATTTGGACAGCTAGGTGCTGGAGAAGTTCAACAAGCTGTACAGCCTATAATTATTGAAAGTCTTCTGACAGAAGAAATTGCTAGGATTGAATGTGGCCAATATCATTCCCTAGCTCTTACAAGAGATGGAAGGTATTTTTATGATTATTAAATGTTATTTATATAATCATTAAGCAAACTAAAAGCATGTATATGTTTATTTATTTAATCTTCAATCTAAAGAGAAACAATATTTTAAATTGTTTTTCAGGCCATACAAAAGAAAAATAATTAACTTTAAAATTGTAGAAGACCATTGTGAAAACATTCATAATTGAAACCTTCGCCTAGTACAGCAATTCACTTTCTGTTGATATAATTAATCTTTATGTTAACTATCTATCAAAGTATTTTATACTGGCAATATGTACCATTTGAAAAATAAGAACTTAAATGTAATTTATTAGTAACTTTATCTTAATTTTTTAGCTAGTATAACTGACCACTTGTTCATTTTTTTTTTTTGTGTATGTGTGTGTGTGTCTGTATGCAAAGAGTATTAATTGACTTTTTCACACTCTTTTCTTTGAACAGATACAATAATTTTGAAAACTCTACAAGAAATGTACATTGAGTAAATGAAACTCATTTAGTCTACAGAATTAAATATGTTTTGTAATGTTCAGGTTGTCACATGTGTGGAGAACTTACGGACTGACAAGTTCAGGATTACCTTATCAGGTTCATCTAATAAAAGGGTCGCTTAGAAACAAATGTCTTTAAGCGATTTTAATATTATAAGGATGATTATAGACGAGTTACATCGTGACCCTCAGACAACATTTTGGCTATCTGCAAGAAAAAGAATGATTTGCGAAACAGTTCCAAGTTAGAATGAATATGAAAACAGTGGGCAATTCAGCCTGCAGAAAAGTCCTGTGGTTGCACAGTTCAGTGTATACAGTTTTTATTTTATTTATTTATTTTTTATGACAAAATGCATTTATTTTATTACTGTCATGGACTAGGGATTTTCTTAATGTTCTGGCCACATTAGAAGAAAGAAAGGTTATTTTTAATTAGGGTCAACTATAATACAAGTTAAAATAATGTGACAGAAAAATAAAAAATGTTTCTGGATACACGTGTGTCCCACAAAGCTTAAATTATGTAAGCTGAATATCGTAAAGGTTACAGGACTCACAAATATGTGCGCTACGTGGGATCCGAAATGCTACTCCCGAGAAATGGCCTCTGAGATTATAGGTGACGAATTGGCGAGGAACACATGCGCCAATGGCAACACAATTGCTTGCGAATGATATCAACTGACCATGCCTTCACCAGATCACATGGGAATAACCGAGGAAGACAATTGTCAGGTTTCTCTCACAGCTGCAAGAGTTGAAAGCTATTCTTAAGGGATTAGCGTATTGTATCTGTATCTATTGTGTACCATTAGAGGCTTGCTTAAGAAAAATCTTAATCCGGAGGGGAGCGAGTTGGACACAATGAAAGAGGTATTTCCATTGCAATGTGGTCTTTGATAGATAAGAAAGAGAGTGCACCCTTTTATTTAGGAAGACAGATCAGTCAAGAGGGAGGAATGGTTGTCAAGCGACCCTTGGAAATAGAACAGCAGCCCCGTAGAGAGAGAGCGGGTGCGCTGGGGAATGACCAGAGGTGAAATTAGTTCGAATGTGGTAGTGAAGGTGTAAGGTCGTTGAGAGTTGACGATCTGAGCCACGTGTGTTTAACGGTATCTCTCTAAAGAAAGAGAGAGCGGGTGTGAGATGAATAGAAATCTCAGTGCGGAATGAATTGACGTAGTCTAGCGGTACACGTAGAGCGTTTTCTGTAATTGTTTTGATTTAGTGTTAAACCGGATAATTTACATCCGAGTTTAAGTGTAAATATTGTTAATAAATTGTTACTTTAACTTTAATTGAAAGAGTTAGGTTTTTCTTGAATATACATCAAGTATTGTGCCCGATATCACGTATTCATATCGGTGGTGGGAGCATATCAAAAGACCGGATTATATTTCGAAGTCATGTGGACGGAGAAGTGGAATCCGACAATGTTGGCAGCGACGGGATCTGAATCACCGAAGACCAGTGCC
Organism: Maratus michaelseni; assembly: GCA_963931845.1. Lineage (NCBI taxonomy): Eukaryota > Metazoa > Arthropoda > Arachnida > Araneae > Salticidae > Maratus > Maratus michaelseni. The sequence continues at coordinate 436,486,618 of OZ007586.1, read as the reverse complement.
AGTTAGCCGTGTTACAGAGAGTTTCTGCCGGATCGCCCAGCAGAAGTGTTCGTGCCCTATCGTCGTAGACCACCAGTGCCAGTTAGTCGTGTTACAGTCAGTTTATGCCGGATCGTCTAGTGGAAGTGTGTGTGTCCTATCATCGTAGACCAGTGCCAGCTAGCCTTGTTACAGAGTGCCTTGCCGGATTGTCCATCGGAAGTGTTGGTGCTGTGTGTAGTGTTAGTTCCAGTGTTTGTGGGTAGTGTTTGTGTACACAGTGATTCAAGTTACAGTGATTGTTGCCCGATAGTGCAAGATTTACCCAGAGCCCGATTTAGGTTGTCTGGGGCCCAAAGCCCAGCAACTTTTTGGGGGCCCCTCAAATTAAAATAGTACCTAGAATTTTTTCGAGGATTATTATTAGACGCTATGATACAATTGCCAACTTAAGCAAAATATTGTAATTTTTTTTTCCGAAAACAATAGCAGAAAACTTCATTTTTAAGAAACATTTTCTAAATTATTTTATTCATTTTGGGGCCCCCAACAGTAGTGGGCCCAAGGCTGCGGCCTAGTTGGCCTATGCGTTAATCAGGCCCTGGATTTAGCCTGTGGAAAAGTGAGCAGAGAATTGCCCCAGCGAATAAAGTACGAGGTAAAGTGTTTTGATAATTTTACTCTACTGACATTCTCGAACCTACTGTTTTTTATTGTGTATAATTGATGGTAATTTAAGTTAATGTTGGGGTTAATTTATGATAATTTATGTGCAATATAATAATGGAGCTAAATCAAATGAGACATTAACAGCCATTTTACACTATTGTTTTAAGAAAAGGATCTTATGTTAATTACTAGAAGTGATTTTCTAATTGTTTTAAACGGATAAGATTAATGATTAAAATTAATGCATTGTGTTAATAGTTGGAAGGAATAATTGAAATTTCTTAAATTTAAATTATTATTAAAGTAATATTTAAATTAAGTGATATTGTTTGCTTTAAGTTTGAAATATTGATAGTAAATGAGGAAAGCAAATTTGTGTAGAATTTAAATTAAATTGAAATAACCTTCAAGGAAGAACTGAAGGCCCAGAGAGAAAAAAAAAGTGCTGTAATTTACTTTTTAATGTGAGAACTAATTTTGAAATTGAAATATTTTATTGAGATTAAATTTAGGAATTTATGTGTATTTCATGCAAATTTTTGTTAGGTGGATATTTTTATGTAGGGATTGGCATCAGTGTTTTATTCAAATTGCAACGTATCAGTATTATTGTGTAAATTGTACTTTATTATTTATGATAAATTTAAAATCTGTGTTGCATACTAATCAAATTGAAATTATTGTTACTTAGTTATTGGAAGCAAATTGTGGGGTAACGTTGTTTAAGGAAATTTATCAATTATTATTATTTATTTGAAATATGTTAAATAGTATAATATGTGGAGGTAACTTATGAGGGTAGGATTTGAGGAAATATTAATTTGATATTGTGCTTAAGTATTATTGTAGGGTGGTAATAATTATCAGTAGAAAGTATGGCTTTCTTACTAAAATTAAAAAGGGTGGATCTTCAGGCGATATGTGAAGAGTTAGGAATTGAGGTCTCGGAAGATGATACCAGGTTTAAGCTTAAGAAAAAGATAGTGGAGAGCGACGAATATGAAGAGGGGGCCGTTATGGAATTATCTAACACTATTGTTACGGAGCGGTTAGAACAAGAAACTTTAGAAAGGGAGGAAAAGTTACAACGGGAAAAGTTAGAAAAGGAGGAAAAGTTACAACGGGAAAAGTTAGAAAGGGAGTTAGACCGTGAAAAGTTAGATAGAGAAGAAAGGGCTGAAAAATTGAGATTGGAACATGAGTTAGAGTTGGAAAGGATAAAGATTCAAAGTTCGGCTAATAACGCTAATGGGACTAGAGAATCTAATCATGAGAGTAGCCTAGAGAAATTGATTAAAAGTGTTAAAACTTTGTCTATCAAGGTTCCAGAAGGGACTGAGGGATGGAATCTGTTTTTTAGCAGTTTAGAACGAGCATTCCAAACAAAAAGTGTACCGGAAACCCAGCAGGCCGAAATTTTACTAAATATGCTAGGGGATAAGGCCGATAATTTGCTAATATACACGACTAGGGAACAAATTGAGAGTTATGAGAAGTTAAAGGAATTAGTTCTAAGGGAACACGAGCCGACACCGAAGGCGTGTTTGGAAAATTTCAAGAAGGCTAGAAGGAATCAAAATGAAACTCATGTGTTATTTGTGTCACGTTTAATAGCAACGTGGGAAAATTACTGTAAGATTAGAGGTGCAGATACGTATGAGAAGGTTAATCAGTTAATTGTCACGGATAAGTTGTTAAATACCCTAGATGAGGAAACCGCGATGCATATTGGATTAACTCAGCACAGTAATTGGTTAGAAGTTTCGAAAATTGCTAAGGAATGTGATAATTTCTTTGATGCTAAACAAAAATCTTATGCGGTAACTTATAAGGGTTATAAAGGTAAAGAAAGGTATGTTAATAATGAAGATTCTAGAAGGGCAAAAGATGAGGGATTTAGTAGTAATTGGAGACAAAATGGGAATAATGAAGTTAGTCCATTTTTGGCTAGAAAACCGGAATATAAGAAACCTAATGATATGACGCCTATCTGTTTCAAGTGTGGTCAACGAGGACATGTTCAGCGATTTTGTACAAAAGGAAATAATGAGGGAAGTAATCAAATTAATAACCGACAAGAACCAAGGGCTAGTATCAATAATGTCTCAGTGCGAGGAATTAAAGAATTACCAAGGGGAGCGAGTATGGCAAGAATCTGAGCAAAAGGGAATTGGAGAACTAAAGTTATTGGAGAGAAGTTAAATAATCTCGAGAAAGTGGAAGTTAGTGTAAATGGGAAGATAACAAAAGGATTGGTGGATTCTGGTTGCCAAATTAGCGTCATTCATAAAGATTTAGTACCAGCAGAAAAATTAAGAGGGGCTGGGAGCATCTATTTACAAGGGATATTTGGTAAGGCAGTCAAATCGCCGTTAATTCAATTACCTTTAGCTATTCCAAAACGCGGTCAAACTAATGTAATTCATCAGGATGTACTTTGCGCGATAATTGATAATAGTAAGGAACAGGTAATTTTACATCCTGACGTGGCTAATGAATTGTCAGGGTTAAGCAACGAGAAATCATTAAGAGAATTGGTAGAAAGGGAATGTAAGGAAGATACTAGGAATAAAGTGAAAGAAGGGGAAAGGATTAGAAATGGTAATAATAATCGTTATGTCATAGACGCGAGATCGGAAAATTTACAAAGTCAGGAGAAGGAAAAAGCTGAGGTAGAGAAAAGTAAGATTAATCAAGTTACGGAAAGTAGTCTAAATGTATTTAAGGAATCCCAAATGAGTTGTAAAGATTTAGAGAAAGCTTGGGAATTGGCTGAAAATGAGAAAGGGTCTTACTATGTTGTAAATGGGTTATTGTATCATAAAGAGAAATTAGTAGATGAAACTGTAGCTCAATTAGTATTACCTAAAATTAGAAGGGAGAAAATTCTAAAATTAGCGCATACTTCCTTATACGGAGAACATCACGCGGTTAAGAAAATGTTAGGAAGAATCAAGCATTCATTTTATTGGGAAAAGATGGCAGAAGAAGCTAAAATATTTTGTGAATCATGTGTGGAATGTCGGTTAACGAGGGAAATGCATGGGAGTGATAAGGAGAAAGAGGAAATATGTCGACCTGCAGTTATAGTTGAGTTAGGGGACGGAAGTAAGAAACTGGTGTATCAAGATTAAATGAGGGAATTTATGGCCAAAAATAAAGTAGTCGATATTGTCTTGGATAGTGACGGGGAGTTTGAAAACCGTGGGAAAACTCTTTTGTTAGATAGAGAACAACCGGGAGTTAAAGACATAAATGGATTCGAAATAAAAGGGTTAACAAATATTCAAGTTGGGGACATAAAATCAATCTTAAGGAAAAATAAGGAATTATTTATGGGTCCTATCCAACTGGTAGAAATGGAGAAAAAATCAGATTGGTTGTAAACCGGAGAGGGGTAAGATAAGGCAGAAATTGTACAATGTTCTCATCACGTACAAAGAGGACTTGGACAGGCAAGTGTCTGATTGGTTAGAGAAAGATTTAATTAGGACATCAGAAGCAGAAGTTAGCCATTCAAGCGGGTGCATTGCGGAAAGGGATGTACCAATTAAGTTAACGAGGAAGGACTGGAAGGAAAAAGTTGTACCGCCTCCAGTAATATCAGCCCTAAGGACTGACATTGAAATGACATAATACTAGTGTAACTTTATTTTTTTTTGTGTATTTATAATTGTATGTGCATCCTGTGTTTATAAAAGTGTATTAGCATATTGTGTATTTTTTCTGTAGTTATCAAATTAGTATATGGTTCATTAGAGATGTCAGTAGTTAAATTTTCAGACACCTTGAAATATTTATGTAATTGTAGTAATGAAGAAACCTATCAAGGAACTGTTGAACTCTTCTCAGACATTACATAGTTTGAGGAAAATTAGCCCCTAAAAGGCATATTTTCCGCTAAGGTGGGGGGGTGTCAGGTTTCTCTCACAGCTGCAAGAGTTGAAAGCTATTCTTAAGGGATTAGCGTATTGTATCTGTATCTATTGTGTACAATTAGAGGCTTGCTTAAGAAAAATCTTAATCCGGAGGGGAGCGAGTTGGACATAATGAAAGAGGTATTTTCATTGCAATGTGGTCTTTGATAGATAAGAAAGAGAGTGCACCCTTTTATTTAGGAAGACAGATCAGTCAAGAGGGAGGAACGGTTGTCAAGCGACCCTTGGAAATAGAACAGCAGCCCCGTAGAGAGAGAGCGGGTGCGCTGGGGAATGACCAGAGGTGAAATTAGTTCGAACGTGGTAGTGAAGGTGTAAGGTCGTTGAGAGTTGACGATCTGAGCCACGTGTGTTTAACGGTATCTCTCGAAAGAAAGAGAGAGTGGGTGTGAGATGAATAGAAATCTCAGTGCGGAATGAATTGACGTAGTCTAGCTGTACACGTAGAGCGTTTTCTGTAATTGTTTTGATTTAGTGTTAAACCGGATAATTTACATCCGAGTTCAAGTGTAAATATTGTTAATAAATTGTTACTTTAACTTTAATTGAAAGAGTTAGGTTTTTCTTGAATATACATCAAGTATCGTGCCCGATATCACGTATTCATATCGGTGGTGGCAGCATATCAAAAGACCGGATTATATTTCAAAGTCATGTGGACGGAGAAGTAGAATCCGACAACAATGTTAAAAATGGCGACACCAGAAATGGGAAATCTTTCCCGTGTGATAATTAAATTACTTTACAAAAAGATCGTTAGCAGGAAGAGGTAAAATGGGAATGGCATGGCCAAATTGCATGAGAAATGTGTCAAATTAAAGGAAATAATTTGAAATCTATAGATATTTAATAGAACTACACAAATAGTGACTAGAAAATTAATTTGATTTAGAAAAGTGGTTAAATTATGTCGTACACCATGACACAGGTCCATCCTAACCCTCTTTGACTTACAACATCCGTATACATACTCTCTGAAAAAAGCCATTTAATAAACATTACATTTGTATATTTTTTAAAATAATAACAAAAAATTGCGTATCTTTTGTTTGAGAATTGTTTATAACGTACTTAAAATATTAAATTTTCTAAAAAATTAATTTCTATTTCGAAATATATATTTTCTCAATCTGTACTTTAGGATGCAACCGCATTATAATATATATTTTTTAATATGATGAAATCATCCTGAAAGTTTTAACATACTTTTGTTACAATAATGTTTTTTGAAAGTAAGCTATGTTTCACGTATAGTGTTGTTTTTAAAGGCAAGTGTTGTGATTTAATTAAATTCTTTTTTTTTTGGTTCAAAGAATAAAGGGTGAGCTGCATTATAATTTATAATGTTCTAGTATACCCAGGTATCTGTTCTTTATTTTTTTTTAAGAACATATATCTTTAATTATTTGAGCACACAGAATATATTTTCTATTTTTGTTTCTTCAGAGGATTCTATGCTCAAAAAATAACTTAGATGATTAATATATTTTTTAATTTTTATCCACAAAATAACAACAAAATTACATTAAAAAAAAGGGAGACTTAATTAACTATAGGAACAGTTTATTTTTCTTTTGACGAAAATAGATATATTTTATCCTCAAAAATATGTTCACTGAATAACAATAAAAGGTTAAGTAAAATATATTTTTTATATATAATACACCAATTTGCTTTATTCGGAAACAAATTTAACTCGTAAAAAATATATATCAATTCTATAACATCAAATGAGAACAAAAAAAATTATACTTATCAATAATCTTGCTTCTATTTGACTATTACAAATTGTGATAATTTTAACATGATATGCCAATATTAGTTTGGCTATATCCACTTCAACTGGACCACTATATCTTGAATTATCAATCATTTATTTTCATAAGATGATAAGTGGGAGGTCGACGAATTTAAGAATTGTTTTCCTTGAAAATTCGACGAAAAAAGACAAAAATTAACCAGGTAGAGGACCACATCATACTCATTATAATATACAAGCTGACATAAGATAATCTAATATGTATATGATGCATCTATGACACACAAAATTACGTATTTTATAATACACTCCATCTCCAACAACAACCGAAGAAGAACTCCGAAAAATTTAAAAAAAAAAAAAAGCGAACCTGTCACTGGCGAAAGGATAGGGTTGCCGTAACATGGAAAAAACTCGCCAAACAGTGACAACTGCCACTACAGGCATCGAAACTTCATTGACAAGATGAAAAACATAAAAATAACGGAATGCCAACATAGGGCTAAATATATGCCAAAGGGAGGGTATAATTAAAATTTAAAACAAACGGAAAAAAATATGAATCTGATTTGTTAAAAATGAAATGAAATCAACCTGATGTCACAAAGACGAAATTGAAAATAAAGAATACTAAATAAACGTTTTGAAGCCGATGGGCTAAATAGGATAACTTAATCAAATAATAATTTTTAAACAAAAAGGAAAACTATGATTAAAGTCTGCCAGGCAAATAAAAAAATAAAAAAATAAAAGGAGAGAGAAGGGAAAACAAAAAATAAACTGCGCTATACGGAACCTGAATGTGGTAAAATTACCACACTCACCCACACCTCCACAAAAAAAAATGCGAGGCACTAAAAGCACTTGCACAAGCCATTTTTTTTTTTTTTTTTTTTTTTTTTTAAATTGAGCCAGAGATGGATAGGGGCAGAATGAATGATGGAATCCAAATACAGCATAAAATATCAAGAAAATAACATACCACAACATATTTGTATATATCCTGTATCATAACATATAAATATCATAATGAGAAAAAGAATAAAGTAATTGTACCCAATTTTATAAGTCATAAATTATGTAACATTTTGACAGAAACAATATTTTCTTTTACAATTACATAACTATGTCAAGTAAAACCAACTTATGCTTGTTCATTTCTGTCTATGCAAACACTATATAAAACTCATAACTATAAACTTTTACTAAAAAGAAATCTAGTATAATACACAATACATAATACAATAACAAAAACTCAACTTTTACCAACACATTTTTAGGAAGATGTAGTTAATAGTTATTACACAAAAATCCAAAGTGAGATGTAATAACCTAATTTCACAATACACATTATCAATGCAAAAATATAAACAAAAGTAAAATACGCATTCAAACAATACAAAAGTTATAACTATTTATAAAATAGTATGGTTAATCATTTTCAAAAAGTTTTTGAATGAGTGGCCACTCTAGAGAAAAACCAATCTAACAGAATTGGCAAGGTACTAAACAGACCTTATTCATAATACTACATTTGCCTAGGACTTTTTAATTAAATGTCATTCAGGTCATAATATAATATACATATATACAAAAGAAAGCAATAAAATTATGTACATACCATACATAATGTACCATTAAGTTGTGCTTTCACAATTCCACTAGTAACATGATCCACTTGAGAAAACCATGTAAATTACAATAGGTGACAAACTGATATTGTTAAATATTTTTTAACAAAATAATTCACCCATACTTTTTTTTTTTAAACAGAATAACTATGAGAATATTGCAAGAGTTAAATAGTAACATGTATTATATATTTTGATGGTGACCTATAGCAAGCAACATTATGTAAAGAAATGCAATAAATCAAAATGCTATTGTATTGTTATTACAATTTTAGCTTAAACATATTTTAAATATGAATTATATATTTCAAAAAGAAGAAAAGTTACAAATGTATTATTCATAAAGTGCAAAATGCAGAGCTTGATAATATACAGTCAAGTGGGCTATTGATGGATAATTATTAAAAGGAAAAAAAAAGGAATACTTATACAGCAGGTAGTCCACATGTCTGTGATAAGAGGAGTAAAAAAAAAAAGACTTTCTGACCAGCAGAAAAAAAAGAGTTCTTAAGTTCTTATCAGTTCGATAGTGTTCAAGGCACGCGATCAAACACTATCAGCAGGCATGACTGGACAACAGCTGAAAGAGAAAAAAAAAAGGTTAATAATACTGGAATTCATCACTGTGTGGCACAAATTTTGGTCGCTTAGGTCGTAGAGCATAAGAGGAGCTGGACTGTTGATTGGTAGAAGAGAAATTTTGAGATGTAGTTGCAGCTTGATTATTATTGTTACTGACAGTTTGTGGAATTGCTTGTGTGGTATCTTGTAGTTTAGGAGCTCTAGGATGTAATTTTATTACTCGGTTGGTATGTATAAGGATAGGTGAGGAACGGCTGTCTTTTTGTGACACAATTTGCAGTAAAACAGGTGAAATTATCTTTTGCACTATGAATGGACCTTGAGGCTTTTTCATGAATACATTAGGGAGTGTAATGAATACTGTGTCATTGACTTTTATATCTGAAAATTTGTGCTGTTGTCTAGACTTTTCATAGACTTTCTGACGATTTGTTTCATTATTGAGATAGGATTGATAATAAATTTTATCCAAGAGATCTGTTAATTTGTAGATGTCATGGGCGGTGTCAAGAATTTTCCAAGAGGGGTGGCCTTTATAATTCATGTAAACATCATTAATTTCACGCCCAAAATGAATAAGATTAGGAGTGAATTTGGTGGCAGGATGTACTGTAGCATTGTATATTGATTGATGTATCTTGGCAGCAGTTTTGGTGTCAAAACCTTGTGAAGTCATAGTATTCAGTGATGATTTGATTTGAGAATTCACCCTCTCTGAAAGGCCATTTGCGGCTGGGTGGGCCACTGTGATGTGATTCAGCTTGATACCTAATGTTTTATTAAAAAACGAGAATATGTCACTAGTAAACTGGGATCCTTTGTCTGTCAATACTATATCAGGTCTACCATGGGTAGCAATGTAGTTTAAAAGAACATTGGTCACAGTTGGAGCAGAGATATTATTAAGAGTAGCCAATTCTAGATGACGAGAACAGTGGTCAATTATTGTTAGGACATTTGAGTGATTATTGAGAGGACCAACAATATCTAATGATATTTTTTGATTTGGAGCAGTTGGAACAGGAGCAGCCATAAATGGAGCAATTTTCTTCTTGCGATTTTTGTGAATAAGACATAGTTCACATGAATTAATATAATTCTGAGTATCAGCAATGATTGTTTTCCATGTGAAACGTTTTCGGAGGTTCTGTAAGGTTTTGTTTATTCCTGGATGAGTAATATGAGCAATGGTAAGTGCTTTGGGAATCAATGAGGTGGGTAAGACAGCACGATGCAGATCAATTTCTTCAGCAGGAAAAAAATTATTGTAGCAAAGAATATTGTTATTTGGATTGAGATAATAACCCTTGTGTTTCTGGAGATTAATATTTTGTTGTAAATCAAGTATTATTTTATTTAAATTTGAATCTTTGGTTTGTTCACTTGCTATTGTTGCATCTGAAATTTCTAATAATGGATCTTGAGTAGATGAGTTTGTCTGTGACAAGCAATTAATTTGGCACTTATCTTCATGTTGCTGTGGTACTTTATCCAGCTTTGTGGGATGTGATTCTACTAGTGATTTGATTGATTGAAGTTGACCATCTATTTCATCGTGTAGATCATTTATATTCATCATTACTGGTAGAACTTCTTCAGAATTTATAATTTCAGGATTAGATGTCAAGTCCTGTGTAGGTGGTTGAGCAGTTCTGCTAAGAAAGTCCGCTAATACATTTTCTTTGCCTGGTATATGAGCAAACGAAAAAGAAAATTGAGAGAGCTCCATGAGCCATCTGGTCGTGACATCTGCAGGAGAAGAAGAACTTTTGTAGTTGTCAAGTGGTTTAGCATCAGATAGAACGAGAAAATGTCTTCCAAAAAGGTAATACTTGAATGAGGTGATACCCTTGTATAATGCATACAATTCCAACTTTATGGCAGGGAATTTTTTTTCAGCATCAGAGAAAGCCTTTGAAAAATATGAAATAGGTACCCTTAAATTATCTTGTTCCTGCATGAGGACAGCTGAAATCGCAGTTTGTGAAGCATCGGTATTAACAATAAATTCTTTATCCCAATTAGGTAGATTTAACACGGGCTTCTTAAAAAATAATGATTGTAGTGTTTGAAAGGCATTTTCATGTACAGATTGCCAACTGAACTTAGTTTTTGGCTTTGTTAACTCGAGTAGAGGGCTAATTAGATCTGCAAAGTATGGAATAAGTGATCAATAAAATGAACATACACTAATGAAAGCTTTAACTTGTTGCTTGGTTTTGGGATGAGGAAAAGATGTAATTTTTATTATGTTGCTGGAAATAGGAAAAATTTTATGCTCTTGAATGTGGAAACCTAAAAAGTCTATGCTGGTATGAAAAAATGAGCATTTCTCAGGTGATAATGTTATGTTGTATTTGATGAATGTATCAAGAAGTAATTTTAAATTATGGATCATTTCTTCAAATGAGTTGGCTCCAACAATAATATCGTCTTGATAAGCATAAGCATCTACACCAGATAATTGAATTATCGTGTCAATAAGTTGCTGAAATGTAGACGCTGCTGTGCGTAAACCAAACATTAATCGCTTATAGGTAAAAACGCCAAATGGAGTTGTGAATGACATTTTATCTTGTAGCTCTTTGGGCATAGCTATTTGCCAATATGCAGAAGGGAGATCCAGCGTTGTAAAAAAATTCTTTTTAGACAATTGAACTAGTAAATTTGGAATTTTAGGTAAAGGATAGGTAGATGGAATAATTACAGCATTTAGTAGACGGAGGTCTAAGGCGAGTCTATATTTTTGAGGCTTTGATGGATCTGACTTTTTTTTAACCAATAACATGGGACATGCCCAAGATGAATTGGAACGCTCAATGATATCAGCTTCTAACATCTCATTAATCTGTTTTAAGGCTTCTTCCTCTAATGCTTGTGGCACCGGAAATGGAAGAGATTTTATAGGATGCGAATTAAGTAGACTTATTTGTGGAATGACTAGGTCAGTATGACCAAGAGTACGCAGAGACTTCGAAAATGCTTGGGCTTTTCCACATAGCAAGGACAATAGAGTCTCTTTTTGTTTGCTATCAAGATGTTCTAATTTAAAGTCTGTAGGACTTAAATCATTTATTCTCATTTTTATAATGTCTTCTGATGGTTGGATTAAATTGCACATTTCATCAGCTTCATCATTAAAATCGTAAGGCTGAATATCTTTTTCATCAATATTTTCATATACACCCAAGACAGTTCCCTTGTTGAGGTGAAATGGTTTGTTTGAAATATTTTGTACTACAATCAGAAAAGAATTTTTTTTTTATGGCTGATAAGGAATGGAGAGATTCCATAAATACAATATTACGGTTATTTAGTGTTGGAATAAACATGAAATGTTCCTCAGGTTGTGAAGAATATTGAGCTTGCATGTACATGCATGTGTTGGCTGGAATAGTTACTTTATGAAAGTTTGAAATTTTTAACTCATTTTGGGGGGAATTTGAACTTTCATGAACAATCCCAGAGCTGTCAATTTTTGTTTGCTGATGTTCACTAAAATCATTTACTGGTGCAGACATATTTATACTTTGAGGGTCCATAGTACAAGTAGAGGTATTAAGAACGTCATTTTTTTGACACATAAATACTTGTGCCTGATCCATATGAGAATCATTGGATATCTGGTGTTTGTTTACTAACGGAACAAGAATTTCTTTCAGTAGAATGGAATTAAAGGATGGTGTTATGGAAATACCATATTTACAAATAAAATCATAACCCAAAATGATATCAAAATTTCTATTACGTATGTTAGTAATATAAAATACATGATTGAAAAACAATTTGTCTATTTTGAAAGACAAACGAATACATCCAAAAAATTCAACTTGGGAGTTTATGGTCGAAATAGATACTTTTCGAGAGAGAAATTTATATTTTATAGTGGGTTTTAACATATTGAAATGTTGTTGATCAATTAAAGAAATAATAGACCCAGTGTCTAACAAAGAAATAACATTATGATGTTGTACATTTAAGGTAATACAAGGAAGAGAGTCATTGTAATTAAATGTGCTATAAATTACATAGTTTTCAATGGCATCACTATCATTTTGGGATTCAGCAACTAAAGTATTTGCGTTATCGACTTGAGAACAATTGCCAGAATTCGTAATATAATCATAAGTATTTTCATTTTGAAAAATAGTCTGTGATTCTGCATCTTTGAGCATACCATTTTTTGGTAAACATTGGTCATTTTTAAGTATACTCTCAGAAGATAAAATTCCTTGAGAAGTAACTCTATATAATTGAGTTTTTGAGGTATTTTCTGGCAAATGTGAAGTATTGGAGGGCAGAGTGCCAGATAGATCTGCCTCCTGCATTAGTTTAAACTCTTATCTTTAGAAAATCCATCATTATATTCATGAGTATTTTGTTGATTAGCTTGGTATTCATTAGCAGTATTTTGAAGCATGTTAACACCATTATGAGAGTTAGCTTGGTTCATATTTTGAACAAAATTTTTAAATTCAAAGCATGTTTTCATTAAGTGCCCCTGGCGTCCACAAAAAGCACATTGATTTACAGTCCTATGACGAAATGAATTACGAAGATTTCTTTTATAGAATGGTTTTTTAAACGTAATTTGGTTAACATTTTGTTTTGGATGATGTTTGCCATAGGAAGAGAAATTTTTATCACAAAATGACTTTCGTTTATTTTTAGTTTCAGAATGTTTATAATCAGATGCACCGGGATTAGGGAACGAATTGTTTGAATGTTCCATATTATATACAGGTAAAGTGACAGGAGCAGGGGTGGTTGGTGATTCAGTGAAGTTGTAAATATTTTGTAATTGTTCAGCTCTTGAAAGAGCATTAGTAAAGTCAGAAATACCTTCCTCTAATAATTTTACGTGAATATTTTTGGGTAAAGCATTCATAAAATATGTGAATTTCAAAATTTGGAGCGAAGCATCATCAACTGTTGGATGAGCTAACTTTAGATTCTTGTTTAATCGGTATGAGAAATTTCTAACTGATTCATTATGTTCCAATTTCATCTTATCTAATGAACGAAAGGCCAAATTTTTGTTCTCCTTTGAAGCGAAAAACTGGATAAATTCAGTTTTTATGTCTGCTAATTTTTTAGTTTGAGTATTAAATTGTGAATCTAAATAAAAATGAAGAGCAGGGCCAAGGAGTTTCGTTTTAAACAGTGCTAGCATTTCTTTTTCGCTATAATTGTTTAGCTGTTGAATGTCTTCAAGCTGGTCGAAAAAAAATTCGACAGTAGATGGATTACCATCAAATGGTTGAATATTCAGACTAATAGTGTTCTTGGATTTCGACATGTTGCAAAAAGTTTGTGAATTAAAACAGAAATACAGATAAAACACTCAGATTTTTTTTTTTTTTTTTTTTTTTTTTTTTTAACTTAGATTAATACCGGTTCTACTTCATATATGTATATTTATTAAGAACACAACTATATTCAAGAGCACAGCCTAAATAAACAAATTTTCTCTAAAAAAAAATATTGGAAGAACATTTTTCTATTAAGAAGCCAGGCACAAAAAAAAAAAACGTAAAATGATCTTGAAATGGAAAATAATCCATGTTCCATCATCAATGAGAACAACTTTTGTTTTCATTTAAAAAAAAAAAATTCTTCAGTATTTGCACACAAATAATAATAATAATAAATCCTCTAAAGAAAGTGGCCAAGGCACCAAGTGTTGTGATTTAATTAAATTCTTTTTTTTTTGGTTCAAAGAATAAAGGGTGAGCTGCATTATAATTTATAATGTTCTAGTATACCCAGGTATCTGTTCTTTATTTTTTTTAAGAACATATATCTTTAATTATTTGAGCACACAGAATATATTTTCTATTTTTGTTTCTTCAGAGGATTCTATGCTCAAAAAATAACTTAGATGATTAATATATTTTTTAATTTTTATCCACAAAATAACAACAAAATTACATTAAAAAAAAGGGAGACTTAATTAACTATAGGAACAGTTTATTTTTCTTTTGACGAAAATAGATATATTTTATCCTCAAAAATATGTTCACTGAATAACAATAAAAGGTTAAGTAAAATATATTTTTTATATATAATACACCAATTTGCTTTATTCGGAAACAAATTTAACTCGTAAAAAATATATATCAATTCTATAACATCAAATGAGAACAAAAAAAATTATACTTATCAATAATCTTGCTTCTATTTGACTATTACAAATTGTGATAATTTTAACATGATATGCCAATATTAGTTTGGCTATATCCACTTCAACTGGACCACTATATCTTGAATTATCAATCATTTATTTTCATAAGATGATAAGTGGGAGGTCGACGAATTTAAGAATTGTTTTCCTCAAAAATTCGACGAAAAAAGACAAAAATTAACCAGGTAGAGGACCACATCATACTCATTATAATATACAAGCTGACATAAGATAATCTAATATGTATATGATGCATCTATGACACACAAAATTACGTATTTTATAATACACTCCATCTCCAACAACAACCGAAGAAGAACTCCGAAAAATTAAAAAAAAAAAAAGCGAACCTGTCACTGGCGAAAGGATAGGGTTGCCGTAACATGGAAAAAACTCGCCAAACAGTGACAACTGCCACTACAGGCATCGAAACTTCATTGACAAGATGAAAAACATAAAAATAACGGAATGCCAACATAGGGCTAAATATATGCCAAAGGGAGGGTATAATTAAAATTTAAAACAAACGGAAAAAAATATGAATCTGATTTGTTAAAAATGAAATGAAATCAACCTGACGTCACAAAGACGAAATTGAAAATAAAGAATACTAAATAAACGTTTTGAAGCCGATGGGCTAAATAGGATAACTTAATCAAATAATAATTTTTAAACAAAAAGGAAAACTATGATTAAAGTCTGCCAGGCAAATAAAAAAATAAAAAAATAAAAGGAGAGAGAAGGGAAAACAAAAAATAAACTGCGCTATACGGAACCTGAATGTGGTAAAATTACCACAGCAAGTAAAAATTAATCATTTACATTCAAAAATGCATATTTTATTGATCTAAGTAAGAATTATATCTTAGACTTTTTAAAAGTGCAATTAATAGTGTATCTCAAGTTACTGTATTTTCTGGTGTTTAAGTTAATCCAGTATATAAGTCGACTTTTTTATTTTTTGACCATGAAATGGCATATTTGAATGTATACAGTGTATCAAGTTGATGCCTTAATTCACTTACAAAAGAAACAATAATGTTTTTTAGAAAGTAAAAGGTGAAAGGTAACATTTAAAAAATTATCAAATGAAAGTCAAATACTGCAATGATTTTTCTAGAAGCGAGTAATTATTTCCCTCCAGTCTTTCTTCCATTGAAGATTAGGACCTGTACATTGATTTTGTAAATGTAAAATATATCCTAAAACTTTGTGAATCTAACAGTAATGAAGAGTCTAAACAGTAATGAAGAATATTTAAATTTTACAGAAAAGTAATTCCTCCTTTGTATTTATATTTTTCTCTTTAAAGTATTTCAAAATATAATAATTTATGCTTTCCTTTGTTTTTTCATAAATATTAATTTCTCTCTAAGTCAACTAATAGTTTTTTCTAAAAATAAATTAGTGTTTTTTATACTAATAATTATTGAGAATACAATGATAATTTTTAGTTATTGTGAAAAATATGTCAGAAATTATAAATTTTGTTGGTCACATTAGTAATGAAAAGATCGATGCTTATCTTGTAATTACTGCTACAGTTACCAACTGTAATCATCGAATGTCTGATTTTATATCCAGTGTATATGATGACCAATAAGTTTTATTTGCATTTTAGCAGTTTACAAAGTTGCCTTATATACCAGAAAAAAAACAGTGTGATATTTTCCATGAGTCCTATTTTTCATATAATTTATTGTGATTTCCTTTTCTAATTAGTTAATAATTAATCATTGTTTACTGTTATAAAAATAATAAAGTCATTAAAATACAGCTTTATTTTAGATATTTACACTATGATTTAATAATGTTTTTTGAAAATGCTTTATTCATGCTGATTTATATTCAAAATGAAGCAATTCGTAATTTTAGTTTTATACTACTGAATTTCAATATCTATTTCTTGTTTGAGAACCAGCATTTGTATTATATTTTGTTGCATTTATTTATGGATTTGTTTTCAGAGAAAAAAAAACTTTCATAATTATTATACAATTAAAAGTTGTCACTTTAGTTTAATTTTTTTTTTTTAATGTACTTTAAATTTTTAGGGTGTTCTCTTGGGGTTGGGGAATACATGGCCAGTTGGGTCATGGTAATGCAGAGGATCGGAATATACCAAAAATCATCAAAGCTTTAAAGAAGAAGAAAATAATATCTATTTCTGCTGGACAAGGCCACAGTGTTGTACTCAGTCGAAATGTATGTAGATGAAACGTTTAATAATATTAAACTGTTGAACTGTTTATTAGATTTACAATATTTATTTAAGACTCTTTATTGAAAACTCTTTATTTAAATATTGATCTTAATCTCCAGAATAAGAGAAAATTAGTTGTAGCATATCTTGTTTTATTGATTAATAGCTTATTTTTGTATTCTGATATATAGAGATTGATATAATAATATTTTGCTTTGTTTTATTTAGGGAGATGTGTACACATTTGGTTGTGGTATGTTTGGTCAGCTGGGTACTGGATCTGTACAAAAACAGAGTTATCCTCAACAAGTTAATATTCCAGAGCGTATTCAACTGATTGCATCAGGATATTTTCATGTGGTATGTTTTATATATAAAAATTTATTTACTTTTATTGTACTTTATATCTACTTAGTTATTTTTGCCAACAGTTATATGTTTAATTATTTTAAAAAAATCAAATTTGTTTTGAATTATTAATGTTTATTATGAAGACATAATTATATGTTCAAAATAACTTTTTTTTAGTGTATTAGTCCTTAAAATATGTTGATATATGTTTTGTGCTATGTTAGTGTTTTTACAATTCTTATTGATTTGTTTCAGAAGAAGTCTGAAATGATGCATTCTGCATCTGATTTGAAATAAGGGCAAAAATGAATCAATTAATTAACAATAAGATTTTTAAATATTTAATGTAGAGTGACAGTTCACCTTAGTTTTTCATCTTTAATACAAATCGATAGCTGCATAAAATGGCATACCAAATCATATTTTTTCAGAAAGATTAATTTATTGATAAATTTATTACAGTTTGATTTTTTTCAGCTATTTATTGCATTATCGCTTAGTATTCAGATCTTATTTTATAATATATTAAAGCTTATAACTTTATATTAGAATTTAACAGTTTACATTTTGTTCATATGGTGATTTATTTCTAATATCTAATCTATATTTCCTTCTTATAGTTAGCTCTCAGCAGAGCCAATAAGCTGTACAGTTGGGGTTGTAATCCTCAAGCTTTAAGGATGCAAGCACAAAATTCACGGCGTGCACGACAGCATGGTAATATTTTGGCCCAGAATTCTCGATCTTCAAATCATCTTTCTGCTTCATTTGCTGGCAGTAATGTTGCTCAAAGATCTCCACTTATTAATGGTACTCTTCAACAAAGTCATCTTTTGCCTAACCTTGTGAATATTTCGAACATAACTAGTGCAATAACAGAGGTCTGTGTAAATTTTTATTTAATTAAAAATAAAATTTATATATTGTCAGTTTAATAATGATTTTTCCTATAGAAAAATATATATGTAAGCACTGTTAAGAAAATGTTAGCCATTTTATACTGAGTAAAACTGATTGTTTTACAGCAATATACTCACAGCTTACAGTACTTTTCTACATAGTCATTCCATAAATTGAAGCACTTTTAATATCATGTAATGAATTTGGATTATTTATTCATGTCTTCCACCATCAATTCCTTGAGAAAGGTAGGGATCCCTGTTTTTTAGGGAATATTTGTTCCTTTCAAAAGATTCTTTCAAAGGTGACATTGTTTAGTAATTTCAGTTAGTGTGACACACCAATTTTCCCTCATGAATTCATTAGTTGAATGTAATAATAATCCATGACAGACAGGCATTATGTATGATTATATCAGGTTGTAACAAAAGTTTTCCACCAAATTTTTTTTTAATAAAGTCAGAAAAAAAAAACATGAAAGCAGTACCTTTATTGCAGGTAGTAATCACCACCCAAATCTATGATTTTCTGTCAACGTTTTGGTAGTTTTTCAAAGTTTTCAGCCCAGAAACTTGGAGGCTGTGAGTGCAAAAACAGATCAACCTCATTTCGGATGTCCTGAGCAGAATTAAAGATAGCACCAGCAAGATGTAGCTGCAGGTGTCCAAAAATGTCTGAGGGAGCGATGTCAGGGCTATATGGTGGGTGTGGCAAAAGATCCCATTCAAATCCATACAGAGTCCAGCTGGTCAATGCAGACACATGTGATCTAGCATTGTCTTCATGAAACATTACCTTCTTGTGCCGGAACTCATTTTGATGTTTTGCCTTGATAGCAGTGTCAACACAGACTAGCATCTTGCTGTACACCTTACTGTCCATGGTTTTACCTTTTTCCAGATACTCTTTGTGGATAATACCATGGCAATCCCATCAGACAATGAAGCATTATCTTTTTGTTAGTCAAATTGTGCTTTGCGACTCTACTGACGGGCTCAACGGGTGCAGACCACCAACCCCCTTTTTGGCTTGTGTTGTTGAAATAAATCCACTTTTCATCACAAGTGATGATCCAGTCCAGATTTTTGTCCTTGTGTAGATATTCGAGCAGATTAGTGCAAGCCCGAACATGTCTGTCCTTATCTGCTTGAGTCAGCTCATGCAGCACCCAGCGATTGAACTTGTACATCAAGTTAATGTGATGCATAGCGCATCTAATGGACAGGGCACTAACGTCTAACCCCTTAGCTAGCTCTCAAGTGGTTGCATATTGATCTTTTCCACAAGTTCTCACAGGCAGGCCTCATCAATATCAGTAGGCCGGCCAGAGCACTCTGCTTCTTGAATGTCATAGTCTTTGTTTTTGAACTTTCGGTACCAAACCTTCACAGTGTCATATGACACAACAGTTGTACCTAAAGCTGTACACAGGATTCTGTGACATTTTGTAGCTGACTTTTTGCAACAGCACTGGAAGTAAATGATGTTTCTAATCTGGTAGCGTGATAGCTTCATTTCAGACACTTTGTACTTAATGATAATGATATTTTTGTACAAATTTCACAACACAGTGTTCTAAAGCAAGTCTCTTTTTTTCAAATGCCAAAAATCGTTTGACAAAATATGAGCAAACACATCAATGTGAACTGTTTGCACAGACAATATTAGCTGTGGCAGGAAACTTTCGTTACAACCTGATATATGCTTCAATAAAGTGTTATAAAAATGGTATAATGTACAATATTATTCACAAACATGTTAAACCATGAAAATAAGTAAAGCACTACATGCTTGAAAAGAACAATGTCTTTTATCAGGAGAATCATTTAGAGAAAGAGATTAGCTTTAAAAAACAAAACAATTACAAATAAGTCATTTCTTTAGGGTAAAATAATAGTATGTAATTTTGAGCTTTAAAAATTTGGAAACTCTGAATTATGGCAACCTTTAAAGTACGGTCACTTTATCATGCTCCCATTGGTGGCCATTATTCAGAGGAAACTCATTGTGGATTTTTCGATAATATGTCTTCATTACTTTATCAGTCTTTTTTTTTTTTTTGGTGTGAAAAGAAAGTTACAAGAGTCTATTTTCCAAAATGATGAAAAGATTAAAAACTAAATGATTATTTATTGTAAATTAGAGTTTCTTGAACAAAGTAATGCAAGATGTGTTATAATTAATATTTTCCTAACATAGTTATGTTTATTTATGAGGTTTCTAATTTTTCTGCTTTTTACTATATTTTAGCTGTACATGTTCTATTTGGTGAATTATTTTATTTATTGTAAAAATATTCTTTTAGTTGTCTTGTGGTAGTCATCATTCTGTAGCAGTAACTTCATGTGGAGAGGTATATTCATGGGGAAGAAATTCAGAAGGTCAGATTGGAAATGGTACTCGTAAAGAGCAAGTAAGAAATTGAAAGTTTTTCTCTTTCATTTACAATATTGAAATGTTAACAGGTTTAATATTATTCACTGATTATTACTTTTTAAGGTTCTGCTTGAGTATTTCTTAAAACTATGTATTTTTCCAACAGAAAATTCCTAATATTGTTTCAACTCTTAAAGAGAAAGAAATTGTACATGTAGCATGTGGGGCAGATTTCACAATTGTTATTGATGTCAATGGAATGATCTATGGATGGGGTCAAAATGATGGAGGACAGGTATTTTATATATTTTTTTCTTAATTTGAGTATAGCATTTAAGGATATTAAATATATAGCCATAAAAACAACACACTTATGTTATCAAGGAAAGCAAATATTTTCTAATTTAAAGCATTTCATTTTTTTATGGCTTAAATTTTGGTGAATTTATTAAGCATTAGTTACATTTACCTGCAATGTCCCAAAAGGACTTTTCAGTGTAAAATGGCCTGAATTTTTGTTTTAATAATAATAATAATAATAAAAGATTTTCAATACCTTACATGGCTGCATGGGTCAGGCTTTTTGAATTTCATTTCAAGTGCCTATTTTAAGATGCCTCTTTCATTTTTTATTAAAAAGTATGTGATGATGTCAGTGCATTTTCCCTACATCAGTTTTATTTCAATTATCCATTGTTACTGATCCTTTCTCTTTGATATAGTATAACTTGTAAAAAGATAGTGCAGTTTCTTTTAAGTATTTGTATTATTAATTTGAGTCATTAATTAATTATTTATACTCAAGACTCATGCTTCCATATTCAGAACTTAGATATTATCTCATTAGTATTTGCATCTTATTTTGAATAAAAACAAAATTTTATTATATGTCCAATTTTTTAAACTTACTACAGTTGTCAGTGAAATCAAATTAACTAAAAGATCATTTAAAAATAACATTAAGTAATGAGTGTTTTTTTTGGCAGTATAAAGTAGTGAAGATTGATTTGTTTTTGCAATGTCTAGGAATAATTAACAGTTACTGTCAAAAGCAGAACAGGATGTCATTTTGACATTGCAGGCAGTTTCATTAACAATTAAACTAGTGAAGAAGGTAGTTATTATTGCAACATCCGGTACTCAAATGTGTGTTTTATCCCAAGGCATAGTTTTTATCTTATTAAGTAGATGAATAATGAATGAGACCTTTCTGTTAATCTAAAATGTTTCAAACAGTGATGCTGTGGATGCATTCTAGTGCATCATTTATTCAAAAAAGGAGAACATATCCATAAAATAAATTTTGATGGACATTTAAGATGCATATCTTTTTGCTTTGAAGAACTAAAAATTTTGGTAACTAATTGTGAAGAAAACAAATTCAATAATTCAAAAAGTAATAGACAGTAGCATGATGCAGTTTCCACATAAATACTCAGAAAGTCATGGGTTTTTTTATAGCAAAAATAACAATAATAAGAATTTCTGTATTTGTCACCAATAATTAGCTCTATAGTGGTTCCAAGACTTCTTTCTGCCTTTGGTATTTAAGCAATCATGTAACAGTAATTACAGTAGAAACCCATTTTGGTGATTTGCAGAGTATACTGCAATGTCCTACAGCTATTCTCACTAATGGCATCTGTCAAATTGAACAGTTGTAAGCTTAGTTGTATTGTAAACTGTGCTGCATCACTGATACAACTGAAATGTCCTTTGTTGGTATTAAATGCAATTATCCTGGCAATAAAATTTTCTTTTTAAAATTTAATGTCTTTCTGGACATTTCTGTGAAAACCTCATTGTGCTACTGTCTATACTTTTTGAATTATTGAATTTTTATTTCTTCTCTGACTTATAGATCATCTGGTATTTTGTATTAATATATTGAAATTCTTATTACTAAGAGAGGACCCATTTTTCTTAAAAAGGATTAGAAATGTCTAATGTTCACTTTAAGTCAATAAAAAAATCTGTGTAATCTGATATAAGTATATTCATGATTCATTAATAACTTTTCCCTCTATCTTTGAAATATTAATAAAATAAATTGTAAGAGGTTGCATGTTGTAATAACATTTATTGTTGTTTATTTGCTTATGTATTCTTGTTATTTAATTGCTTATATTCTGTTACTATGTAACCTATAGTATAATTTTAAAAAACCCTAGATTGGTCAGAAGCCATCTCCAGAACATAGCAGTAAGTCATCCTATGGATTATCCTCTGGTCGTGTAATTACAATCCGCACTAATAGAAGAATGATAACTATAACACAGCCCTGTCGACAGAGCATTCTCCATCCTACTGAAATTAATCTCCCTCGCTATGATTTTAAAATCTGTGATCTAGAAAGTGGAAGTTTTGAGAATGATTTTTCAGTATGTAAAATCTTTTCTTCTTGTCAAAAATTTTAAATGTGAACATAAATCTTCTGAATTTTATATATTTAGTTCGGTATTCTGTCATTAAATGCAATTTGCATTAAAATCTTAAGTTTATAGTAATATTGTTTTTTTTTTCATGCAATACCTACATACACCATTTTTGTTTTGTATTAGAATTCGTTTTAATACTATAGCTTAAAAATGGTTTTAATGTGATGCTTGGTTTGTAAAATTATCATAACATTCTAATACATTTAAGTTAGTTAATTAAAAATTGTCATGTTGAAAGCATTTATGTTGATTTTACTATACTTTATATAGTATGATCATAATGTCTGATAGAAACCAGACTTTTAGTAATCTTTATTGTGTAATTGTAATTAATTACTATCAATTTATAAAACTGTGCAATTGCACTGTAATCTCAATTATGAAAATTTGTTTTTTATCACAAATTTATTATAAGCTAATTATAATTCTATCAAAATGTAATTTCAATATAATCTGTATTAAAAAGTTATTAATTTTGATACCCATTTATCAAAAGATTGCCCTTTATTTTTACTTTCTTCTATCTTTACTAGAAGAAAGTATTGGATTCATGAAAATTTTCGACTTCCATTTTTCGATGGATTTATATATTTTAGAATGTCCTGAACACGATTTGACTATTTCTAGAAAATGTCTGTCTGTGACTCTGTCTGTCTGTATGTGACAAAAATTTTGTGGGCGCTCTATCTCAAGAACTAATGCTCGGAATTTAATAAAACTTTTGATTCAGTAAGTCTCTGATAAAGATTGGTGCTGATTAGTTTTTGGTAAAAATCGCCCAGCAGGTGGCGCTGCTATGCAGCATTTTTTGCGATTTCCACAATAGCTCTATCTCAAGAACTAATGCTCAGAATTTAATAAAACTTTAGATTCAGTTAGTCCCTGATATAAATTGGTGCTGTTCAGTTTTTGGTAAAAATCACCTGGCAGGTGGCACTGCTATGCAGCATTTTTCGCGATTTCCATAATAGCTTTATCTAAAAAATTAATGCTCGGAATTTAATAAAACTTTATATTCAGTTAGTCTCTGATATAAATGGGTGCTGATTAGTTTTTGGTAAAAATCGCCCAGCAGGTGCCGCTGCTATGCAGCATTTTGCAGGATTTACACGATTTTAGCGATAGTCATATCTGAAATATTGCACGGAATTTAACAAAACTTGAGTTTCAGTTAGACCTTGATATAAATTGGTGCTGATTCTTTTTAGTGTATGCGAAACCTGTGTGAGATAGAAGAAAGTTTTGGGATTGACACATCCGACTAGTTTCCCATTTAATCCCTCTCATTAAAATAAATGCTAATGAATTCATTCTGTGGGCTAGCAATGATCATAGAAATACCACATGGATTGAATAGGATGGTACTCTTAATAGAGGACATCACTTGTTGAGAATTGCTAAGGATGGATGATACTATCAACAATAAATAGCAATCCCAAAAATAATGGCTTCAAAAGCAGCAGCAGCAGCAGCAAAATCTGGAAATTAGCATAAGTGAAGGATTCAGTAAGAAATATTGTGGGTATGCAAATGTTTGATCTCTAGATGTGTTGGTCACTTGATAGTGCTGATAAGGAACTTAAAGAATTTGGTGCGCGTCTTCTCTGTTGTTGTTGAAAGTAGAATTTGAACATGGTAGAATCAATTGATGACTTTGAAATTTTGAATATGTCTTGCCGACACTACTTGATATATTTTACATATACCCATTTTACTAGAAAGCTCAAAGAATGGCAAGAAATAACAGATGTTTCCAGGAAATTCAGCATCTCCCACAGAGTTGGGCTTTAGAGATTATTTCAAATAACTGGGATGTGTAGCAGAATCCTGTTTTGAGGTTGGTAACAAGTAAATCAGTAACAGTTTTTTTAATTTTATTTTTTAAGGTATTTGTATTTTTTTTAAAATCTCTAAATGATACAGCCATTTCTCAAAGACTGTTAATGAAATGATAGCATAATATCCCATCGCCAAGATGAAAAACATATACCAATGGCAACCTTTTTGTCCAAATTTAGTATAAAATACCTACTTTTATTATCCAAAATCATGGTTATATTGATACTGGTACACCGAAATGGCCACATGAATTTTCTCTATCTGATGGTGCAACCGCAAAATAATCCATCAGGTAGTTTTTTAAATTACCCCGGACATACACTTTTAGGGCTTCTTGCTTTATAATATATATGATACAAAATATAGGTTTATATTGATGGATAAAATTCAATCACAATCAGATAATTTAATTGCTAATATTTTATAGTAATTAAAGTTAGCGTTACATGTTACAATGATTTTCACATACCCTGTATATACAAAACACATATTTTCCAAAGAAAAATTACTATACAAGTATAAAGATATGATAAACTAATAAGATATAAAATTTCAAAAAATTTTTCAGGAATAAATATATTTTGCCAGCTAAATCTGCTAAATTCTTCACTGTGCGACAATCTTTCATTTAAAATATAAAATTAAAACAGCCTGGAGCATACGTAGGATGCCCAGTGTACACTGCCAAAGGCAGCAGGAATAGATTTTCATTTAAAAATAAAAAATCATAAATAAAAAATCATACAAATTTAAAGGTGTATGCTTTTGAAGGCAGTCTTCAGTCATGTCTTCCAACATTAGGTTCGTTTGGAAAGCTTTTTGTTTAAAAATATAAAATTATTCAACATTGAGTTTAGGTATATTTAAGGTTATTATCACAGGCCCAGTCAACACAGGACAGTTCAGCTAGTTCTACATCTTTCTGGTTCACATTTATTCATTTTTTTTCTCACCTACTCTGATGTATTTTACCAGTGGATATACTATGAACAATCACTAATCTTAACTAATTGTCGTAATTAGTATTTTATTTAGTATTCAACAAATTAAGAACTTAATAGGCTGTGATAAATTATGTTGCACCAAATTCTTTAAATCTCTTTTCAGCATTATCATGTGACCAACATGTGTGGAAATGAAAAATTGCATATGCACAATACTTCTTACTGTATCCTACACATATTCTAATTTTCACATGTTGCTGCCTTCAACTTTGCAGATGTTATCATTGATAGTGTCATCCATCCTTAGCAATTGTTTACCAGTAAATATATATATATACGAGGGGCAGTCGGAAAATAAGTTTCCCCTGGCGACTGTGGTCAGAGGTGTGTATGAAAGACAAAAAATGTAAAGAGACATTAAAGATAAAACATAACTTTATTTTTCCACATAAGTACCAAGTACATTAAGACATTTGTCATACCACTTTATAAGCTTCAAAAAGCCCTCCAGGAAAAATCAGGGCTTTGCATACGGAATAAGCATTGAACGGGTATGTGTGAAAGACGACACAGCAGGTGAACACGAACGTGCAAGACACCGATACCATTGGGTAGAGGTCGACCGCGATCAATCAGATGGCACTGTTGCAGTGCCTGTGCAGTTTGGCTTTTTTTTATATCTTACAGTTTTCCACTATCCTTTTTGCAACTTTAACATTTTTGTAACGATTTTATGCATTTCTATTGCCTATTTAAAGAAAAATTCTTCTAAAGTTACAGAATTTCGTTAAAAAAATTTCTAAAGTTACAGAATTTCATTAAAAATTCTTCTAAAGTTACAGAATTTCGTTAAAAACACGTAAAAACGTTTAAAAAAATAAAGTGACGATGTCAAGAGATCCATTCTCGACCGAAAACAACTACCATTTTCCCAATAGTTAATAACATAGGCTTTATGATGTATTTAAAGGACATTTTAATTAATTTATAAATTAAAGAAATTGCAAAAACTGATTAATAAAATATATAAATTTTTGAAAAATATCAAAAGTTGAACATGGACTTGATTTTATTACTCATTTAAAAAATACATAAATAAATAAATAAAAACACTTGTAGCATTAACATTTCCTCTACGATTCCAAATGCATTAATCCTTTGATGGACACCGATATATGTCAAAAGTACGATATTTTACAACCAGTATTTTTGTATAATAATTTTTACGTGTAAAATCTCCAAAATATAAAAGCCAAAATTTCTATTCGAAAAATCTTGTGGCAAATTTGTGAATTTTTGGTGTTTGCGCCATGCAAACGGCACCCGTTCAGGGTTAACAAGAGCAGAAAATCATGCGTCAGGCATAGATTATGAAACACTTTCCATCACATCTAGAAAACTGTAACGAAACTTCCCCGTTAAATGAGGTGAAAGAAAATATTAAATAGTTTAGGAAACATCTAACACAACTAAAAATCCAGTTTTAGCATTTACCTTCCATAGTAAAAAAGTAGTCAAATTATATAGTGCAGCCCTGTATATGACCTATAGACTTGGATATAAACTACATAGCATGATAAAATTTAGTTCAGTTAGGAAATTCACATTTAGCAATTTTCGTCAATCGATGGAAATGCACTCGAAATCTTTTGTACAGACATGTATATTATCTAAAGACTTTTGTACTCACCAAATATTAACCTAAACTTTTATTCAGGTAAAAAACGCACAAGGCAACTCAAAACTTGGTTCCAGCAGTTACCAACCATAAACGATAACGTATCTTGTTCTTTGCATTGCCCTGTATATGAATTTATTTATATTCCATAAACTTCTATTAGTATTCTAAATATAGTTGAGCAGGAAAATGCGTAATACAATTAAAGATACCCTTAAGCAATTTACTCTCATAGTTAGAAATACTTATGAATTCCTTTGTATAGCCCTGTATATGATCAACAGAATATATACACACCACGTTCTATGCAAACATTTAGTCAAACCTAAAAATCCAAACCAAAATTGAAAAGGCATTTATAGACTGTAATTATCAAACAAAGACTGTAACCGAATTCTTTTATGTGTCCGTGTAAATGAAATATAAACGCAATGCACACCATGCTATTTAGTGAGCAATTTATAATGCATCTCAGTAATACATATAAATTTCACTATGTTTTAAATATTGAAACATCATTAAATTACATTGCAAATGATTTTTTCCTGTAGAACCTTGTGTGACAGAATTATTTTGTGTGATCCTGTAAATGAATAACGAATGCTTTGTACACCCTATTTTAGAAAAAGCATGTTTTAGTGCGCTACATAATTGTATATCAATTTCATTATGTTTCGAATGGCGTAACATCATCAAAATGCACTTGAAACGATTTTTTCCCATTGACCGTAATGTAACTGAATACTTTTGATTGCCCCTGTACATAAACTATAAATGCTACACACTTAATTTTCAACAGGGATCATGCTATAATAAGTGCCAATTACATACAAAAATTTCAGGTCAATTCGAGTATATTTACGATAGTTAGAGCACGGGCAGACGGCAGACAAACCGAAGTCATAAACACTTTTCAACTGGTTTGGAAAGTGTTAAAAAGCTAAATGCAATTCTATATAATTTTAAAAATAAATTTTGATGTTTATCTTAAAAAATAAATTTCATAATGTTTTAAACTTATTAATGCATTATTCGTATTAAATAGTAGGAAGCTTATTTGAAAAGAAAATCGAAAAATTTTACTTATCTATACATTTTAATAAAAAGCATTTTCTCAATTGGCTGATACATTCAGTTTTTATTACAAAGAATAATTATTTCATAATTAGACATTATAAAAAATAATTAATATACTTTTTTCATTCAGTGTCTTATTTAAGCAATTAAATTTTAAAGTTTTGTATTACAGATAAAATAAAATTCAAATAATAAAGCATAAAAAGTTTTAAATTAGCTACTTACTTTATCGGTTGATATCCAAACAAAGCATGGTATTTGTTCAGATTGCATTTGTCTCTACTTACCTAGGCAGCTGTTTTTTTTATTCTTCTTTAGTTATCAAAATGGCTAATGGAACATAAAACATGAAGCACGCATGCGCAGAATGTAGTTTACGGAAAAGTTGAAACCTCTCAAAAATGTTACACGAATTATTGCCTTAATTGACGTGGGACATAAAGAAATTCGAAATTCCGGTAAAATATGCGAAATGTTTCAGGATAATTTCCTGAAACGTTCCGAAATTTTTTTACAGTGCAGTCACTGACACTTTAAGGATTTTTTCTTTTTCAAATCACTATTACAAAGTTTTAAATCTATTTTATACTTATTTTTGCTTTTGAATGTATGCTAAAGATACATTAAAAATTGTTGTTGACAAAACTTTGAAAAAATTATAATTTTTATTACTAGAAATTAATTTTTTTCATAAATATGGTCAACATCTCCAGTAACTGACACTATCCCTTTTCAGAAAAACCAGTAGCTGAAAAATAAGTTATAGCAGTTAAGACAACTAAGTTACCACTAGATGACATTACTTTGCAGAATTTTACAAGAAAATGTTTATTTGAATTAGATTTCTGCTGAAGTGTCAGTTACTGGTTAGGTGTCAATAACTGGGGTTTTTTCCCTATATTTTTTTAATAAAGAGTTTTAAAGATTTTAAACCTTGTATACTGAGAGCAGTGGGAGGGAAGGAGAAGTATAAATTTTGGAGGAAGAGGGGGGAGTAATTTAGATTATTTACTTTTTGTTACTGGAGACCAACAAATAAGACAGAAGAATATTTTAAAATAGTGTTTTAAAGATTTATTTTATTTTGATTTAGGGGTGGCGGAAAAAGGGGATAGCAGACAATTTGGGGACATAGGGATAACTTGATTATTTATTTATTGTTACTAAAAAGTAACAAATAGAGCATATATTTTTTTTATAAAAAGTTTAGATTTCATTTTTTCTGCTGGAAGATGCAAAGGGGGGAACAGATATTTTGGGGGTATAGAGATAATCTATATGACTATTATTTATTAATTTATTTATTGTTACTAGAGAGTGAAAAATAGAGCATATATTTTTCTATAAAGAGTTTTAAAGATTTAAAAATTTGTATGCTGAGGGGGAAAAGGAGAAGCATACATTTTTGATGGAGAGGGGAGGTTGTAGTTACTTATTGATATTTTACTTATTGTTAAGGTGGTTCTCAAATAATCTGCTGAACAACACAAAAATTTCTGACTCATTTTTAAATGCAAAGGCATAAAATTAGTAGGCCTGACTATTGAATCGATTCCAAATCAAAATGAGTTTTCCATTTTTTGATAAATATAATACTTATCGAGTTATAAGTGAATCGTGTCATGTGACAACATGTTTTTCTCTATTCTGGCACTGAAACA
Source organism: Maratus michaelseni (assembly GCA_963931845.1). NCBI lineage: Eukaryota > Metazoa > Arthropoda > Arachnida > Araneae > Salticidae > Maratus > Maratus michaelseni. The sequence goes on along the minus strand of OZ007586.1, from coordinate 436,456,409 downwards.
TTGGGAAATTCAGTTCAAAATGCCAACTTTGACAGTGTTTCCTGGAAAATCTTCTGCCTTTACCAAAAAATGGAAAATGTGTTTTGATTACAAAGTAATAACAATAACTGCCCATTTCATACCTTTCTGAACAAAAATGAATTTAAAAAGGTGTCTAAAAGTAGCTCCTTTGGATTTGAGAACAGCCTTAATAGCAAGCAATATATAGGACAGAAGAATTTAACATTCTTTAGATTTTAAACATTTTGTGCTGGGAGAGAGGGGGCAGAGAAAGGAAGCAGACATTTCAATCAATGAACATTGAAGCACTTCAATCAAGCCCATGCTCACCTACTTTCATATCAGTATTGGCTTTGTACTATGAACTATTAACAAGTAGCTTCGATGTCTTGCTTTGCTTGGTTGATAAAACTGTTGATGTGAGGCAGATAAACAAGCAACAAATGTATCTTTAAATTGTTTTAATTCCATAGCCAGATTTAGAAATAACTGTAAGAAATCTCATAAGGAACAAATAGCAAAGATAGTGGAATATACAGCTTAATAGAAATCAAACCATTTATTAAAATTTGTCCATCAGTAGCTCCCAGGAAAAAGAATGTACTTCTTACATCTCTCGGAATTGGTCATTCTAGACTGACACATATACATTTGCTTTTTGATGAACTGGAACTTGCCTGTCCCCATTGTTTTTTCTAACTTATCATCCATCATATTTTAACAAATTTTTCTGAGCTGTAACATCTGTACAGGCTCTATTTCAACTCTTCATCACCACATTTTACAGACCTTGTGGGGAAAAAAACCTCACAGTGCACTTTTTCATTTTTTTAAAGAAGCACATTATTTACAGCATCTGTTTTTTAATGCATGTTTTTTATTTAAATTCATTATGTTTAACAATCTCTTTTAAACATTCATCTTTTAAATAATTCTGATTACATCTGGATGGGGTTTCTTCCCACCCAGATATTCAAGCTTTATATGTTTTATCTGTTTTACTGCGTAAGATTTCTATGTCTTACCTGTTTTAATGTTTAAGATTTTAAAGTATTTTGTCTATTTATCTTGTCTGGCATAACAGGCCCTTCTTTGGACTTTGTGACAATAAAAAAGAGCCAGCCAATCAGTATTAATAGATATTTCAGAATAATTAACTATTAATGTTTATTTCTATACTATGAATTGCATTGTTTTGTAAAATTTGTGTTCATTTATTGGGGAAGGGAAGGGAAGTCATGTCTCCCCAAGACCTCTCGTATCTGTCCTTGATGGCAAGTTTATTTCTTTGCAGATTGAGTTAAGACTGCTGGTTTTCTAAGAAAATCCTATTCATGTTTACTTTGAGTAACATTTAAGTAGTTACAATAATAATAATGTGAGACTAGTTGTCTCCCAAAGAATGTTATTTTTAAACTGTAATAAATTTATTATTTAAATAACTGACAATTTTATTTTTTTTCCTTTTTTGTACTCTGATCTAGACAATAGTTTATATCAAAATTCTTTGTATTTAATATGCTATTTTGATATTATTCTTTAAACTTTTAACATAGTAATATTTAAAAAAACCCTAAAGTTAATTATTTTACTCTTTTAAGATTTTGAAACTCCTTAATCAACGAGGATTACACAAACCATTAGTGTGTAAAGTTCCTGAGTTATCTGAACTAGATGATCCTCCTTATGGACATTATGCTATTCATGCTGCATTAAAGGTAAAACATTTAAAACATTCCTTTTTAAAACCTATAATGTTTTTTTTAAATAATAATTACCAAAATTCAATGTTTAAAAAAAATTCTTGAAAATTTTCCAATGAATGAAATACAATTTTGTCTGACTGACAAGCACTAGACAGTCACCTAATGATAAAATGAACACTGAATCTAGTTAACATGAATATTTTGTAAATTATGAATTATTTTTGCCTGATTCATGCAATGAAGAAATCAGATATTTTAGTTTCCAATGATTAGTTGATTATCATAATAGTTTAAATTAGTATTAACTGGCATTGCTTTTTCTGACTCCCATCTGAGCCTTCAATTGTGTAATTAGTCTTGACGAAAGTAAATCTTCTGCATATAATTAATAAAATTCTGTTATAAATTAAAAAATACATATATATTGAAGTACTTTTTCATCATATTAATTAAATGTACAAAAAATGAAAATTTCATTAAGTAAATGAGATTCAAAAGAAAGGCTTCTAACAAGGAGGTTTCGAGTTCGGAAACAGAGAAAGGGGGAATCTTTGTGTATTAATAGATTATAGTCAGTAGATAAACATATAAGAACCATAAAGTGCAATAGCAGGAAGTTTTCAGAAAACTAGCCTCAAAGTTTACATTACAGTTTATAAATAAGTAAATTACTTTCTTTTGCAAGTGGCTCAGCAGCATGCTGGATTCTTGAATTTTTCATCTCAGTTCGAAATTATTTTTAAACCACAATTGAAAATAAATGTATAATTATTGAAATTTATGGTAAATATGAATAAAATATATTTTTTGTAAATATATACAGTTTTAACTATGAAATTTTATGTTTGTAGGTTTATTAAAAGAATTTAAAAAATATATGTATATATTTTGTATTTCTATAAATTTCAAATTTTGCTGCTTTTTAAAATTAGTTAGTTACATAAATAAACTTCTATTTTTCACAACAAAATAAATTAAAATATGTTATATAAAACTATAATATGCTATTTAACTTTTTTCTATTGTATTTTCTCTAATACAGTATAGGATTTGTTATCTAGATTGCTTGGAACTTGGGTTATTCTGGTTAAGGTATTTTACCATAATTTGGATAAGAAATGTATAAAAAAATTAATTTAAAAAATAGCAATAAATGTGAATAATAATGTAACTACATACTTACAACTTTGTTAATTTAATAACTTATTGACACAAAATAAAAATATTCTAAATTATAATTCAAACTGTATAAAATTACATCAACAAATGAAAAATAGTTTTGGGACTTGGAAGCATAATTCTTTAATTTGGATTTTTGGAACAATTCTATTAAAGTTGGTTCCTTATAGCCTATCTCTTGCATTAATTGTCCTTTTATCCTATACACTGACATGACTTGCTGTCCATGGAAGTAGCATCTCTTCTGCATTCCACAAATCAGTTGCTCATCTGTTTTTTATGCTTTTTATTGTAATGTTTTTGAATCATAATATTTTTATATTTATTTATTGAATTTGTAAGTTAATGAATGAAGGCGAAACCATTTATTTATTTTTTGCTTTGTGTTGACTCTAGAACAAAAGGGCCACCGAGTGGGAAGTTTTTAAAAAAGGGCACACTGTTTTCAAAAAGAGTACTCTTGCACCTGACTGGTTTGCTTAGAGTTCCCTTTTATCAGTAGAATTTCATGACCAATAAAGGAATTTCACAATTTTTTCTCATGGCCGATTGACGAATTTTGCAATATTTGTGAGATATTTCCCTCGATTGACAGGCAAGTTTCGCAATATTTTCCCGTGACCAATCAGAGAATTTTGTGATTTATTTCCCGTGACTGATCAAAGTATTTAGCGTTATTTTCCTTGCAAGAGATTGAAGAATTTCACGATTTTTCCTGACGATTGACTGACGAATTTTGTGCTTTTTATCCTGCGATCGATTGACGAATATTGCTATATTTTCCTTCTACTGATTGGCTAATTGTGTTAGTTTTTTTCTTTCGGCCGATTGGCTATTTCGCTGTTTTATATTGCAAACAATTGGCAAAAATGACTATTTTTTTTCTGGAACTGATCAACGAATTTCATATTTTTTTCTGCAACTGACTGACAAATTTTGTAATTTTTTCATTCTACTGATTGGCTAATTGTGCAGGTTTTTCTTGCAACCAATTAGCTAATTTTGCAGTTTTTCCTTGCTACCGATTTGCAAAAATCATGATTTTTTTTTTCTGCGACTGATCAATGAATTTTGCATTTTTTGCTGCAACCGACTGACGAGTTGTATGATTTTTTTCCATGATTGATTGCCTAATTTCATAATATTTTAAAGTGACCGATTGAAGAATTTTGCTTTATTTCTCCAGCGGTTGACTGACAAAATTTGCAATTTTTTTCCGATGACTGAGTGACGAATTTCGCAACTTTTTCCCCCACAAGCGATTGATGATTTTCTCTTTACTGATGGATGAATTTCGTGATATTTTTCTTTTACAGATGGACAAATTTTAATTTTTTCCTGTGACTGACTCGAATTTTGTGTTTTTCCCTTGACCAATTGATGAATTTCATGATATTTTCCTGTGCACAATTGATGAATTTCATGATATTTTCCTGTGCACAATTGATGAATTTCTGGATTTCTCCCCACTCACTAGTGAAACTTGCTGGATATTTTTCCTGTGATTGATGGTCGAATTTTGAGATTTTTTTCTGTGTCTGACTGTAGCATTTCATGATTCTTCCGTAATTGACTGGCAAATTTCTCGATTTTTTCCACACGACCAATTGAGAAATTTTGCGATATTTCTGTGCAACCTAATGACAAAATTTGTTTTACTTCCCACAATCAATGGGCATATTTTATGATTTTTTTCTTGTGCGACTGGAAAAGGAAATGAATCAAAAGGGCACATAAAAAAGGACAGTAAGGGCCATCAGGTATGTAAAATAATTAAAAAGGGCAGTCAGCCACGTAAATTAGTTAAAAAGAGTGCCTAGATGTGTAAAGTATTTAAAAAGAGCCACCGGTCACTGCATCCTGCCATATTGACCTACAGTCAACACTAGAATACATTTTTAGTATTTGAGTTTTTGAAATGAAACAAATTAAATTTTGGTTATTATTTTGCATTCTGGTTTTTAGAGTGTTCTGGATATCGGGACACCAGATGACGGATCTCACACTATATCCTAATTTAAAATTTTGTGACATTTTAGAAACTAGCTTTTAAATTTTGAATTTTTGATTATTTTATATTTTTGTGTTTGCAATTAGAAAAATTGTCTTTATTGTACTTTATAAAGTTCTTCTGTATAGATTCTTAATTGCTAAAAATAATTATTACTTAGGGAGTTATTCAGGCTGTAAAATCAAGAATCCTGGGTTTTAAAAAATCATATTCAAAATTTAAAAGAGACTTTTTCAAAAATCATAATCATATTTGAGTAACAAAATAAAATTAAAATAGTGATTATACTTTTACATAACATATTTTAATTTATTTTGCTGTAGAAATAGAAGTTCATCCATGTAACTAAATAATTTTAAAAAGCAACAAAATTTTGTGGTTTATAGAAATACAAATTGTGTACATTTATTTATTTATTTATTTATTTTTTACATTTTATTAAATCTGTAAATATTTGAAAATTTATCACAAAACTGCATACATATGCACATAAACATATATTTCATAAATTTCAGTAATTGTATTTTCAGTTATCATTTTAAAATAATTGATGAATATTTTTTGTTTAAGAAATAAGAGTTTGTCCAGGATTCGAACTCAGACAAAAAATTCAGGAATTCAGCATGCTGCTGAGTTGCTTGTGAAGAAACTTCCTGACTGTTGCACTTAATGGCTTTATATGTTTACCTATTGATTATATTCTATTGATACATGGAGATTCATCATGTTCTGTGTATCTGACCTTAGAATCTTCTCTTATGAAATCTCTGAGCATATTTTATTCTTTTTAATGTTTAAAATTTTTCATGAATTATCCCATTAATCTTAATTAAAAAAAATTTTAATTATTTTTATTTTATTATTTAGAAATTGTTTCAAATTCCTTGAAAAGTAATGTAATGGATTTTTGTGTGTGTGTGTGGGTGTTTTAATTAATTGCATTTAAATTAAGTATGAATGTTTTATTTTGGGCTGTAGGTCATGTTTGGGTATATGTACTGCAAAACAATGCATATATATTTCAGCTTTTGAATTGGGAAAAAATAGCTCTTAAAGGTTTGGGTTGAATTGCAGACTGATTTGAAATAGAAATTTTGAGGTTAAGATGAAATATAACCCAATCCTTACAGAAATCTAGTCTATTTTAAAACTCTGAATTTAAATATGACCTGGGTTATCAGTCCAAAATATTATACAGTAGCTATGTCACTGTGACATGAAACAAAAGATATGGATATGCAGCATTTGGTATTTTTTTATATACGACAGTGGATACAATAACATCATGGAAACTCCATGGATAATAATTATATATACAAATGCCATTAGATTTCAACCCATAATACTGAGATTTTTTTTAAGTGAAGGTCAAAGTTGAACATTTTTTTCCCAACAGAGTAAAAAGTAACACAATCATGATTAAAAAAAAAAAAAAAAAAAAAAAAAAAAAAAAAAAATTGTTCATGCTTTACCTTTACCTAAAACAGAATCTCAGTATTTTGGGTTAAAATCAAATGGCATTTGCATATATAATTATTATCCATGATGTAATGGAGTTTCCATGCATATCATGTTTTCATCGATTAAGTTATGGGTTTGCAGATCCAATGATACCAGTATATGAATGAATTTTGTCAGGCTGGATAACATTCGGGTAGCTCAGTGGCAGAGCATTGGCACAAATAGCCCAGGTATCAGGTTTGAATCCTAACCTAAATACTTTTTTGTTGGGAAAAAATCATTCAATTTTTACCTCTACCTAAAGGAGAATTTCAGTATTTTGGGTTGAAATCTAATGGCATTTGCATATATAATTATTTTCCATGGTGTAATGGAGTTTCCATGTGTAACATGTTTTCATCAGTTAAGTTATGGGTTCATAGATCTGATGATACCATTTGAGTGAAATATGACAGGCTTGATTGCATCTGGGTAGTTCAGTGGCAGAGCATTGGTACATATAGCTGAAGTCCCAGGTTTGAATCCTGGTCTAGATACTTTTTAATCTGTTAGGGGCATTTGTTCAACTTTGACCTCCACCTAAAAAAGAATTTTATTATTTCTTTAGCATTTCATTTGCCTAAGATATTTATCCTTACTCTTTAGTACTTTTATGTCAAAGCCTTCTACATAGCATGATATTTTATCTCTTATTCAATGTAGATAAATGTTTATATTTATTCATTACTTGTTTTTTATAGGGTTTTTATAGATTTTGTGATTCAAGTACTCTGTTAAACCATTGTCTTAATTTTGGAAATTATCAAGCTGCTGCAAAACTCTGTGCTTTAGAAAATATGTATGATCAGGTAAGTAGTTTATATATCTATTTATTGATATAGCAGTTACTTTATTTACTTTTACTAATAAAGTGCTTTGGTTTCAGGCATTGGACTATCAGTTGAAAGCAGTTGTAAACCACTATTCTTCTGATAAAATTGATTTGCAGATAGTATTGGATATTATAAGTTTTTATACTGAGTAAGTATATCAACTATTTTTTTATTTTTTACTCCATTTTTTTAAAGGTATTTTTCAACTTAGAAGACTTACAATGTATGACAAACTAAATAATTTGAAGTGCTTTTCTGATAGATGTTACTATGTATGAAAGTTATTAAAATCCTATTTTAAATCTAAAATTTAAATTAATTTCCAATTTAAAATAATTTTTAACTTTTAATAGTTAATTCAGAGATCCTTTTATGTTGTTTTCTTAGCCCAACAAATATTACTCATCTTTATGTAGAAATATGCATGTAATCTACACTTGACTGTGTTTGAGGCCTAGAAAAGTGTAGCCCAGGAATCATATGGGTCTGGACCACATATCAGTCAAAAGATTGAAACCAATTTTTGTTTCCACTCAGTTGACACTTTCTCCCCCTGCTGGAAAAAATTACAAGTTCTTAATCAAAAGTCAAGATCACAGACTAAAAAAGCAGAATTTGACATGTCTTAGAAACCATGGCTTAAATGATAAATAATTATATGGTTCTCAGGGCTTCCTCCAAGCATGATTAAACTCATACATACCACAAATGCATGGGAGAACATTTAATCAAATAATTTCGGTCAACTAGCAGAGTCCCAAGTAAACTTATTTTGTACCTACCTGCATAATAAAACTGTATATTCCACATACATAGTTGTTATATTCAAATTTAGCTGCATGCAGACCATTATGAGTGTTTTTGCATGCAGGCTCAGAAATCTTTTATAGCCTTTCAATTTGTAAATAAACTTTTGGTTGATATAATGAAGTTTTCATTTCCATGTAAATAAATATTTTTTAAGTCTTGTGATAATTGCAAAAGATGCATTGTTTTTCGATGTCTATTTGTAGAATGAATTCTTTTTTAGTTTTATAGGCAGTGATTCTTTTATTTTCAGAAGAATCTCAAAATTTGATTTTCAATGTGTACAATGTATTGCAGAATCTGATTTCAATTATCAAATTGTATTCAACCAGATATGTCTTATTGATAGATTGTTATGTTTTTAATTTCAACGTTTTTCATCATATTCTGGCATTTAAGTTAAATATTCACTTAAATACAGAAAAGTAGGAATAGCAAACTGTTACAGAGGGTATTTAAAATTTATTTTCTCTGATTTTAACTAAGTGTTACTGTATTAAAGTGATTTATTAAAGAAGTTTAATTTTATGTAGATTAAAGAAATCATGCCAATAACACCAGGCAGAAATGATTTTCTATTTACTGAAGTGACTCCGCAATAAAAGTAATTGTAGTGCAGAAAAAAAGCCACATTATCCAACATAATCAGTAATAGTATAAATGTTGATTTTACATGGTGATAGATTAAAGTATGTATGATATTAGTTTTGTATATAGTTAGGACATTAAAAAAAGCATTAAATTGTATTTCCTGTACAAAATATACTCTAGATTTGTCATCACCATGCTTCCCATATTTCCTTGTATTAATTTTGTGTGTTTTCACTTAGAGATTTTTCTTTTTTTTTTCTTACTTTGCCTGGTTTTTTTAATCAAAATCGTTTATCTCTACAAGATTGCACAATTCAACAGGAAATTGCCATTCTGTTGTTGCTTTATGAAAATTGAACACTTTCATCGAAAAGCAAAGCATGTGCATTCAAATAATTAATTCTAACATTGTATTTTATTGTTATCTGCAAATAGTATTGAGAAAAATTGTTATATATTTTTATTTATTTTTTCTAATTTCTGTGAAAATGATTTTTACCTGAATAATATGTGCAATTGTGAATTATTACTCTTTAATAATGTCTATATATTTATTATAGCATGATTGATCCTGAAAACATAGAAGCTAATGAAAAATTCCTGTGTCATGTAAGTATTTCATGTTTGTTAGACAAAAGTGTTTTAAATCTTTAGATTTTCACATGAGTTTTAAATAGTAAAATGTTAGCATTACATTTTCCTTACATTTAAAACTTGTCTTTCTGAGCAAGCAATTCAACAATCATCTTTGCTTTAAATAAGTTTATTGACACATTGTTGACCTTCTTCTATCCAACTGGGAGACACCCTCAAATATATAGCATGGTTCGTACAATCATTAGAAGTGCTTAAAAGTCCTTCATTTCTTTTCTTTTTTTTTTCAAAAGTAATTTTTTATTCTTAAAAGTACTTATTTTTATGCAAAATCTGCAGAAAGATTTTGATTTTACTCTTGTATTATGTCTTAATCAGGGGTTAAAATCTTCTGCACCTTAGCAAATTTCTATTTTGTTTTTAAAAATTTACATTCCCCTCTCCATCTGAAATTTTGTTTTCTCCCATTAAACTCCCCTCTCTCCCCACAGCACACAAAGTTTAAAATCTTGAAACTCTTTAATTTTAAAAACTTTTTCTGCTTTATTTGTTATTTTATTGTAACAATAAATATTTATTGTTAGATACTTTGATTTTAATCAATTATCTAAATTCCCCCACCAGAAATTACCATCCCTCCTCCTCTCCTCAAAGTCTTAAGAGTTTTAACTCTTAAATTGTTATTTTTTTACTTACTTCAATCTTTACTACCATTAATAAATATTTAATCATTTCTTCCTTTTCAAAATTTCTGCTACTTCTCCTTTGCTACCCAGTTCACGAATTTAAAAATCTTTAAAACTTTCTGATCTATTTGTTATTTTATTGTAACAATATATAATCAATCAGTTAAATTACCACCCTTCCCAACTGAAATTGTCACTTCCCCTATCTTTCCCCCCCCCCACACTTTCTCATCAAACACATTAAATTTAATATATTTTAAACTACTTAATTTTTACTATTTTTTCTGTCCTAATTGTAAATCTCTAGTAATGATAAATATATAATCAGTCATCTATCTAATCAACTGTTCTTTACAAGCAAATGTTTAAATACTCATAAAAAATACAATATCATAAAATGAAACTTCAATTGTGACATTGCTTCTGTTCTTGTAATGATGTTATGTCTTTTTTTATTTTTTGCTTCTGAATTAAGAAAGAAAATCTGTTTTCTTATCTTTTTATGATGTATGAAATTTCTCTTCATGGTATAGACATACCTTATTAAGCTAAAATACTTTAGCTCTAATATGTTGTCTTAAAAATACCTCTTACTAAAATTTTTAAAGATTTGATAAAAATTCTTTGAAATAGACTGAGCAGTATGGTGATTATTTCCCTTATATATTATACTTATTTTAAAGCCATTTTAATGCATATAATGTTATGTATAGCTAAACAGTTCTCCAAAATATTTAAATAAATCCTTAAAAAGTTGATTGCATTTTATTTCTTATCAAGGGTATGGACCATGCTTTAGTTTATTTTTCCTGCCCTATTTGTAATTCTGTATTGACATTAAATAAATAATCATTCATCTAATCGAACCTTCCCCTCAAAAATTCTGTTTCTCAACCTTTGTGTGTGTGTCCTCGCTCCAGCTTGCAAAGTTTAAGATCTTTAAAACTCTTTACATTTTGTTAAATTTTTTCTTCTCTATTTGTTAATTTTATAACAGTAAATAATAATCTAAATTTCTTCCCTTTCCTAAAATTTCCACTCTTCTCCCTTTTTACCAAGCACACAAAGTTTAAAATATGGAAAACTCCATATTTTTAAAAACATTGTCTGCCTAATTGGTTAATTTTTAATGCCTTACTGGTATTCATAAAATTAGCTAGTAATTAAGTTTTCAAATCAGCCTGGACATTCTCCCTTGAGCATCAAAATGCACCCATACCTTCCATTGATGATTTGAAATTTTATGGTTATTAATGGCCTGAAAATGCAAATTTCCTTTCTGGATATCCATAACACCCCTGCTACAATAAATATGTCGTTCAAAATCTCTCACCCCTCAAAATTCCCATTTCCCCTAGAAAAATGAAGGATTTCTAGATTTCTAGTAATGGGGGAGGGAAAATAAACATTTTCCTCTTTTTTTGGCAGTTTTATTATTTTTATTTCTGTTCCTAATACATTGTTCATAATTGCTCACAGGTTTTGCATTCATAAAATTTCTAAAATGTTAATGTCTTTCTGATATTCTTAAAAGTTGCTAGCAATTTTATTTTAGCTCCGTGGCACTGTTAACCTTGAGCAACAAAACGCCCCCCCCCCTCCCCCCTCCCTGGATGATTTAGAATTTTTTTGTTCATGGTCTAGAAGTGCAAATTACCTTCCTGCAGGCATAAATGGTCCCCTTTCTGGCTTAAAGTCCCCTTTCAGTGTCTCAAAATTTTTTTCAAAAAATTTACTAATGTGGAAAAGTCAATGTAAAATGCACAAAACTCTAAAAATTGCTAAAAGTTAAAAAATCGAGGAGGACAAAATTTACTATAATGGGCTAAAACATTGTAACCAGAATTCTTTCATGGATGTAAAAAAAATGCAGAAATGCAGAAAAAACATTGAAAATCTCTTTAAAAATAACAAAAAATTAAAAAATCTGTCTAGAATTGCAAATTACCTCCCTGCAGGCTTGCCAAATGGTCCCCTTTCCCCCCTTAAGTCCCCTTTTATATATTTTGGTCCCCTTAGACCCTTTTCAGTGACTAGAATTTTTTTTTTAAAAATTAACTAATGTGGAAAAATCATCAAAAAACTCTGAAAATTGTTAAAAGTTCAAAAATCATAGACAACAAAATTTAATATAATGGCCTAAAACATTGTAACTAGAATTCTTTCACGGAAGTCAAAAAATTGCCACAGAATGCAGAAAAACACATTGAAAGACTCATTAAAAATCACTAAAAATTCAAAAATTGATAAAGAAGTGCAAATTGCCTCCCTGCCGGCCTCCAACATTTTCACCTAAAGTCTCCTTTTATGTGTTTAAGTCCGTTTAGTTCCCTTCCAGTGACTAGAAAAAATTTAAAAAAAATATACTAATGTGGAAAAATCACTGTAAAGTCCAAAAATCTCTAAAAATTGCTAAAAGTAAAAAAATCGTAGAGTACAAAATTTACTATAATGGGCTAAAACATTGTAACCAGAATTCTTTCACGGATGTCGAAAAATCACCACAGAATGCAGAAAAATGTATTGAAAATCTCATTAAAAATAACTAAAAATTCAAAAATTGCAGGGGACAAAAATTACTACATTCAGCTACTGCTTGACCAGTCTTCAAAGACAGACCTTGGCATGTTGTCAAAAAAATAGACCAATCCTAAATGAAGGAAGGAAGCATTAGATTAGGTAGAGACAAAAAAACGCAAACTGAGAAAAATGAATTTGAATATCACAATTTTGAATCATTTAAAAGGAAATGGATGAAGTAAAACACCTTTTCGCATATTTTTGATTATCAGAATGCAATTTCTTACAAACAAGACGATATCCTTCCAGAAAAATTTCTGTTGAAATAGAAATAAAAATATTTCTTCCATTCTCATTATTTATTTTTCATACCATTTAAAATTGTTTGATAGTATATTTTACAAATAAAAATAATACATATTTCAAGATCTAAATTATCATAACATGTTTCTTTAGCTTAATGATATCCTCTTCATCAAAGAGAAAGCTACAATTTTTATGTACTATTACTACATAAGAAGCAAAATACTTTTTTATAATCTTGGAGACAAGTAAATACGAAACTGTCAGAATTCTCCTATTCATCCCCCACAACACAAAAACTAGGAGAGACTTTCCTTTCATTACCCACTTTCCTCATTATCAAGAATAGACTTGTCTTAGCCAGACCTGTTACTCATGTGACCAGTCTCAGAGATCTGTTTAGGGAAAAATTAGGTCCTTTAAAGGACCCTTCACAATTTTTTTCATTTCAAAACAGGACCCTTCACAAAAATTTTCACCTTGAAACAGGACCCTTCACAAAATTCTTTATCTTAAATATAGACCTTTTACAAAACTTTTCCCTCTCCAAATTGAACCTTTCACAAATTTAATCATTTAAAAGTAAAATCTGACTGTCACTTTTACATATATTAAGAAAATATGTGTATTTTACAAACATATATCTTCTTAAAAATATATTAAACAAGAACCAGAATAAAACGATCATTTCCAATTCACAAAATTAGGACTAGATTTTTCACAAATTTAAAAGCCGTTTCACAATTTCTCAAAAACAGGACCCTGGGAGAAATGTCTGGACAGACCCCTGAGTCTTTAAAGCTTGGCTCAATAGAAATTTGAAAAGGGATCTCAAAAAATTGCCATAAAATGCAAAATAAAACTGAAATTGCATAAAAAATTAGCAAAAAATTCAAAAACCGCCATACGAATTCTGAATAAATGTTATTGAAAAAAGGACAAAATTTATTAAACTGGGCTAAAAATTGAAACCGGATTCCTTTTACTACTGTGCAAAAAATCACCTCAAAATATATAAATAAAGAATGCTAAAAATTAAAATTAAGTGCAGAAAACAAAATTTACAATAGTTAACATTGTAACCAGAATTCTTTCACAAATGTCAAAAAGTCGCTGCAGAACTCAGAACAACAACAACAAAAAAAAATTTGCAAAAAATTTAAATTGGAAAAGAATTTAATTGTGGAAGAGCAAAATTTATTACATTAGAGCTAAAAGTTTGAAACCGAATTATTTTTACGGGTGTCAAAAAATTGCTGCAAACTGAGAAAATAGGCTGAAATTCTCATAAGAAATTCTTGAAAAATTTAAAAATTGCTGTACAAATTCTGAATAAACTTTATTGAAAAGAGGAAAAAATTTACTACACTGGGCTAAAAAATTTAAACCGTACTGCTTTTATTAATTTAAAAAAAAATCATCATGAAATGTTAAAAAAAGGTAAAAATTACATTAAAAAATTAAATAAAAATCTAAAAACTTACTTTAGACATACAAATACTTTCCTGCCAAAACTTGTAGCCCTACACTTAATGGTTTCTTCAGCACACAGACAAACTTCTATATTATTACAGATGTAGTTTTGTTTTCGATTTTGATGGAGAAGTATATCCAAGCTATTAAAGAAAATCTTAATTATAATTTCTTTTCTGTTTTTTCAATACTTTCTTTAATATGTATTTATCAGAAGAAAGTATTGGAATTCTGAAAATATTTTTTGATGGATTTACACATTTTAGATTGACCTGAATACGATTTGACATTTTTTTTTTTTTTTTTTTTTTTAAATCTTACTCTGTATGTGATATAAATTTTCTAGCCACTCCATCTCAAAAACTAAAGCATGGAAAATTTCATCAAATGGCATATTTAATTAAACTATAGCATATACTGGTGCTGATTATGTTTTGGTGCATATAGTCCAACAGGTGGCACTACTATGCTGCATTTTTCCCAATTTAGATGATGACTATATCTCAGCATCTTTGAGGTGAAATTTTTCACCAAACTTCAAATTCACTTAATCCTGGACATAAATTGATGCTGACTAGATTTTGGTGTATTTCATCCAACAGGTGGCGCTACTGGGTTGCATTTTTAACAATTTCCATAATAGAGCAGTTCACATCACGTGACTTTTACCGGAGAACAATGAGAAAAGCTGTAGGATACACAAATAGAAAAAGCATTGATAAAGGTAGCGATAGCTGTCCTACAGCAGCAGCAAAAACCTGTTTGTGACATCACCTTGCACAGCTCTATAATCAGATATCAGCATGTTTGTGATAGAATTTCACTAAATTTCATATGTTAGATGATTATGAATAACTGTTGCTTCAACATTGAATTTGATCTCTCCCCAGGAGGCGTTGCCATACTATGCTTTGTCTAATGAACATTATAGCTTATCTCAGCTTTGTTATGCTGTGCTTTTTTCATTCACTGATCACTGTTACTCCATATTAAAAGCTTGTTTGTTTTATCATCGACAAAGCAGTCATGGAGATCAGTGAAATTGAATTTATGCTGAATACAGTAATGCCACAGTCACTAAAATGCATGTATGCATGCTTTGTGCCCATGAAAACAACAACAACAAAAAAAAAAATTCACTGGATGCAGCAATCTTGTTGTGTAAGAATCCCAAACATACATGAAATTCAGTAATGCTGTGGTCACTAAATTGCATGTGTACATTGTGCCCATGAAAATGAAAAAAAAAAAAAAAAAAAAAACACATCACTGGATGCAGCAACTTTGTTGTATAAGAAAAAACGCATAAAATTCTGTAAGAAAAGCACGTAAAATTCTGTAATGCCATTGTCACTAAAATGTTAACTATCACTAATTTTAAACTTCTAGTAATGAAAATAGCACATGTTCATGTCCAAACCTGACATACCATTCATACTGGACAGTAGGAAATCCATCAGGGCAACTGGACAATTTTCTGCTTACAAATTTCCAGGGCAACTGACACTTTTTCTCTGAATACCAGGACAGCTAACTTATACTCGCCAGTTAGTGTGGTAATAATGAATTACGAACATATTTTTTTTTCCAATTTAGTTTTACATTATTTGCAGTCATTACAGTGATTTAGTACATGTCTGATATAATTTTGTATTTCTTCTCCTTAAAGATAATCAAATTTTGGATGAACTACAATCTGCCAATATCTTCTCTAGAATCATATTTTAAAGAACAACTCCATATATTCTCATATCCACTCAGTTTAGTGATGTTCAGGTATGTTAATACAATAATGTACTTGTAAACTCTATTTATTTAGGTATCTTTTAAATACATATTTATACAGGCACAAAATTTAATGATTTGTTTTCTTTTTTTAGTGATAAATTGCAAGCCTTGAATCCATCAATTCGTCAAGCATTTCTTAGTTTGTTATCTGCCAAGTTTTGCCTAAGTATAATACATGGTGTTTTGAAAAACATGCAAGGAGGATCTCAGTATATGAATCTTCTGGATGAAATGGTTTCTTTATCTGATTCCTCAAAACTATTAAATCAGATTCATGCATCTGATGCTTTAACTGCTTGGGATGATTCCATTCCTCCAGAGCGATTATGGATGGATATTTTCAGAAATATACAGACTGGAGTTACATCTTTATCTGCAATTCTTTTACCCACAAATGATGTAGATACTCTAGCAAAATCACTTTTAAGTGACAAAATTTATTCCCAGTCGTTTAATAATATGCCAAGTAGTATAAATAAATTTTCATCAGGAGAAAATGACACTGTTGTATTTTCTTGTGGACATCATCATACTCTTTCAGCCTTTCAAACTAATGTTTTGCCATTATTCAAAGAATCAATGAACATGCTCACCTATTCATTACCTCATACTACTAAATTATTGCTTTCTGAATATCATGGCAATGTAATATCTGCAGCATGTCCTAAGTGTGTAGCAACAGAAATCAACAATGATCTGTGATTTTTTACATATTGTATATAATAATTTATTAAGAAATATATATGAATTTTTATTGAATTATTTTATGATTGTTATATTTTTAATATTTATGTGTATTATTGTATACTTAATCAAAATTTATTATTTGTAAGCACACTTTAAAATTTCTTAAAAAAGTTAAATATTTCAGATGATAGTTAATATTTTTTTGTAGTTTAATACTGAAAATCATGATTGTTAAATGGCAATATTAATTTTGTAACAAAGGATAAGATAAAATGCTGAGAAAAATCCAAGAAAATATTACTTGAACATCCTTATTTATTTTTGAAGAACACATGAGCATGATGAATTGTGTTTTTTTTGTTTTGTTTTGTTTTTTACCCATAAGTGTTCCTATATATATTAGTTCAATAATATTTTTATTTTACCCCATTTACTTTAAAAGTTTTAGAATTGTCTTTTTAAGTTTCAATTGTGAAAGGAAAGAAAAAAAATGTACTGTAATATTTTTATGCTTTATGGTAAGATTGTTCAGATTTGATTTGTTTAAAACTTCATTTAATGACTAAAATGGTAATTTAAAACTCCATGAACTTGAAATGAGATACTTGAAAATAATTAATATGTCAGAATTAGATATTTTAAAGCTTGTGTTTGTTTTTCTGTCTTAAAATTATATTCTTATTCCTGATTTTCATTTGTCCAAGTATTAGCAGTTAAGTAATTTGAAGAGGATGGATTGTTTTGTTCTCTTCAAAAATAACATAATAAAAATTGAATTAAAACCCACCGTTAATTATTCGTACTTAATTCCCTATTTTGGGTTTAAGTATACAGACTCATTTCTGAGAATTTTGAGCCTTTTTTCAGAAACAGTAAATAATGATATACATGAATTTTTGATATGTCCCAGTAAATAGGAAAAAATATTCAATATACTTATTATTTTCAAAAGGGAAAACACTGCTGTTTAGTTTAATAACATATAAAATAAAATTTTCCTTGCTAAAATTCTGTGACTTAATTATAGTATATTTGAAGAGTGTAGTAAATAGTATACTTGAAGAAATTTCTGTATTTTTAGGCTTTGTCATATTTTGCTACTTATGGAAAAAGTTTCAAAATCTAACAAAGTTTGTTCATATATCATTATGTATTTTTTAATTATGCTAATTACTTTGGAATTAAAAAAAACAATTTTTAAAGATGATATCAAGAACTTTAGAATTTATATCAAACAAGTTAATTATTTAAAAGTCTACCAATGACTTAAATTACTTCTTTTCTTATATATTTCTCATACAAAATTTAGACTTAAAAGTAATACTACATTTTTTGATAACTTTTAAAACTGTTAACTTACTCTACATTCTAAAAAAAAAAAAAAATCAAGCCATCTTTTAGTTACAATTACTAATTTTTTTCCATGTTAATATGAATGAAATTTAACTTTTAAATGATTTTTCAATTTGATGTTCTTAATTGGGAATATTGTACTTTAAAAGATTTACAAAGATATATATTTATTGTCAAAAATTGAATAATTTCCTTTCTTTGGTAAACAGTGCAGTCTGAGTAGGGTAACTGTGCAAGTTTTTCAGGGTTTTCCTCGTACAATAATGATAATTCACACCTCTTTCACTTGAAAAGTCCTCCTTGAAGGCATCCCTCCTCTAGCAGTATGGCCAAAAACTGGCTGATGCTTATCACCCCCCACCCCCTTCTTTCTTTGAAGTCTGTTATGGTAATTTAGCATCAATTCGTGAAAAAATATTTAAATAAACCCGATTTTTAAAAGCATTTATCTAAAAATGCAGAGAAGCTTTCAGACCCTCAGAGTGTTTAGAGAAAACATACATACCATAATTTCCAGCATATAATATGCGGATAAACAATCCAGTTTCAACCCAGAAATTTTATTTAATAAAATGTAACTTATTGGATCACTGTAAATATTTGAATTCAATTATTGAATGAAATTTCTGGGTCAAATCATGATTGTTTGATCTGCAGATTATAGGCTGGAGATTATGGTAGATAATATTTTGTCTCGTCTTAAGCTGAGGTTTACCATCTTTGGCCAAAATAAAGCATGTTTTTGGTAAATTTTTTCTTGTAGGATAAAGGTATCAACAGGTCTTTTTGCACGATAACTATTGAAATTTGCACAAGCTCTGTGAATTTTTCTAATTTTAAATATATGAAACTTTGCTTCATATGATGGCAAGTATGTGCTATGCCTGCCAATTGAGTTGCCATTTTTCTTATGAATCAGTCATCTGAAACCCATTTTTGAATTAGACCCTTAATAATTCTATTATTCTCTGGAGCTTGTATCAACATTTAGTTTAAAAAGTTCAAAATTGAATAAATTATGGTCATTTGAAAAAAAAAAAAAAGAATTTTTAGGGTTTATTCCTAAGTTTAGTACTTTATAAAAAAAATAGTTACTTATTAAAGGAGATACATACTGTTGCTATAAGCTCCAAAGATTATCATAATCTTTTATAATCTAACTCAAAGTTGGTTTCAGATGGCTGAGCTGTGAGAAAATGTGCTATAGGATGGCACATACTCTACATTATATGAAGCAAAGTTTCAGATATTTCAGATTGGAAAAAATTCATGAAGCTTGTCTAAACTTCAATAAATATAGTGCAAAACCCTCTGAGTTGATATCTTCACCTTAGTTCAAGAAGAAAATTCCAAAATATGTTCTGTTCTTTTGGCAAAAGATAATAAATTTCTACTTAAAATTATTTATCACTTTTGATTGTTCATTTTTAACAAATTCTTTTTTTTTTTTTTTTTTTTTTTTTTGGTGTATGGGAACCAAAATTCAGAAACATGATTTTCTTTTATTTTCTTGTATAGTTTTCCTTAGTTCATGGGTATATATTCTCATTTTTTACAAGAAATGATTACTTTAAATTAATCATTCAAAATAGACCTTGGTTAATTAGTTGCTTGTAGTACAAACATTTGCATATAGTGCTAACAATAGTCATAGTATTACAGAAAATAGTATTGTGATATTTCCCAACTAATTTTCATGAAAAAGCATTGTAATATATGCCAATGCATGTATATTTTTCTAATTTGATTCTGCCACCAGAATCAATATATATACAAGATTGCCTGTTCTAGTTGAGAAAAATTAGATTGGAAAACAAAAAGCAATAATAACAAAACAAAACAAAATGCATAGATAACTTCTTCTATAACGTTTAAAAAAAAATATCTTCAGAGAAAATGGAGAAAAATATTACTATAGTTTCAGGAACAATTAATTAATGGTTCTCTTCATTAGGTGGTGTATGTTGCATTTACTCCAACAAATGTAGAAGTGAATCTGTCAAAAGATTTATAATTCTCTGATCTTAATAATATACGATAAAGAAAATTAAACAGTAATAAAATTTTCAGTTTGAAGAGAATATGAGAAAGGGACTCACACATAATCAGATGTTTGTCATGCATGCATGCATGCCTCATTGCCACAATTTATAGGTGTACTATAAATTACTCTAAACTAAATATTTCTTTTTCTTACTAAGTAAAAGTTGTGTTTTACAGGACTAGATTAATAAACAAACATAGTTTCTCTTAAAATTACAAAGAACATAGATTTTTATTTTCAAATCTAATGGCTGAATGAAACTACCAGAAAAGTATAAGTTTTCTCTTTTGCTTGTGAGACTTTGTTTTCTAAAATGTATATTATAAACAATTCAAGCAAGAAGGATTAATGAATTGTTTTGTAAGTATTAACTAAATATGATAAAATATGATCCAGATACATAAAGAGTCAGGTATGAATTAAACAACAGTAAAAATCCTATTAATGAACAGCTAAGATTTTTGAAAGTTAAAAATTTAAATTTGCTTTAATTTTTAGAAATTTTCTTAAAATTACTTCATATTTTTTATATATTTTAATAAAATTCATTTTTGACATTGCAATTTTTTCTTTCAATTTTGTTTAATCTTGTGGGTGATACATCAGAATGTTCATAAAGTTAATTATTGAACATATAAGTCATGTACATATAAGAAGTTTCAAGAACAGAGCCCATAAAAATTTCTTTGGGAAAGTCAAAAGATGATAAAATCATTGCATCAATCCGCTAATTGAAATATCAATATTAAATTTTATAGTGGTTTAATACTAAATTTAGTAAAAAGTCAGAATAGTTTTTTGTTTAATATTAAAATTACAAAAAAAAAAAAAAAAATAGAATTTCAGTAAATCATCAAAAGATTTCTGCTTAAGCTGATACAAAACATTATCATGTCATATTATCAATTTCTTATTTTATTTATTTATACTTTATTTTTCATTTTTTACTAGCAAAGCTTTGCCTGCTTTACTGGTCAGTTTTTCCCAAATGAACCTTGGGTTAGGGTTTTTTTTTGCCACATCAGCAGCATACGCTATATATACAGCGTTGCTATAGGAACCAATTTGGCATTCTTCTAACTTGAATTTAATCACAGCAGTAGCAAGCTTTACTGGAGAATTTTTTCTGTTTAAGGAAAAAATATAAAAAAATTGCCACAAAACACTAAAAACCCCATAAAAATTTGGAAAAATGTAAAAATCGCAGAAAACAAAATTTACTACATTGGGCTAAAAAATTTAAATAGGATTCCTTTTACAAATGTAAAAAAAAATGTCGCAAAACATGAAAAAATGCTAAAAATTCCATAAAAATTTTGCAAAAAATTCAAAATACGTACAAGACAAAATTTATTGTATTGGGTTTAGAGATTGATACTAGATTCTTTTTACAAATGTAAAAAATTATATATACTGGGGAACCTGACAAAACACTAGAGATCACATAAAAACTTCATGAAAAATTCAAAAATCGTTATATGAATTCTGAATAAACTTTATTGAAAATAGGACAAAATTTACTCTTTTAGGCTAAAAGATTGAAACTAGACTCTTTTTACTAGTAGCAAAATCACCACAAAATGCGAAAAAATGGCAAATAATTATGCATAAAAAATTGAATTAAAATGACCTAATCGAAATATCCAAAAAGTACCTTCCTGCCAAATCTTGTAATTCTTCATGCAGCAGTCTTTTCTGAAAACAGCACTAAGACATTCTCACAGATACACAAACATCTATCTTTATCATTATACATTTTTCTTTTCCCTGGGCTGTTTCCAGGTTTGTAACATTTTTTTTTTATAAAGATTAAACATTCATATTCTATTAACTTTTTTCTTATTTTTAATGACAATCCTACATCCTGTTCTAAAATTATCTCTGGCCTTGAGGGGGGAACTTTGTTTGTATTCAGGACCTTCCCTGTTGGAAAAATGTAACATTATTCTTTTACACTGTCCTTTTAAACTAACCCATTTATTACTTTTTAAACTATAGCCATGCTTTTCTTACAGTTTAAAGAAGTTTTTACCACCATACTAATAAAGTGGATTCATTACCTAGAAAATGAAAAAAAACTTCAGATAAAAGAATACATATGTAATGACATTAATCCATACTTTATTTGTTATTAGTTTTTGATGGAACAGAAAAAAAAAAAGAAGAAACAAACATTCAAATGTAAAACTGAACTACAAACATAAACTAATTAATTTTGTCATTTTCACAAATCACTTCAGTAATTGATTAAATAACAATTCTCAAGAAACTGCTCTTAGTGAAATTTCCAAAATATGCGATCCATGAAATAAATTTTCTTCTATATCAAATTTTCACCTGACTTTTGAAAATTTATACAAGAAAATACTCTGACAGCTGGAAAATCAACAGATTGCTAAGATACTGCCAAATATGCGCTATTAGCCACAATAAATGCAATAAAACACAATTTATCTCTGCATCTTATATCCACTACATAAGAGTACCTGCTTTGAAAGGTACTGTGCATTGGTAAACTATAAAAAAATCATTTTTATGACTTGTAATATATTACTTTTTACATGAAGTAATAGATAATTGGATAATTATTGTAAAAATATACATATAGTTTTTATTAAAAACTGATGTGATTTTTGACCAATTCTTTACCTATATATATTCTGTAGTAAATGTTGAGTAAAACTAAAAAGAGACATTGAAATACAAAAGTAGCTGCTTACTGATATGTATATATGTAAAACTGTATCTGACAGATGACTTATTTATTTTGTATCTTATTTAAAATGTTAGTTCAGATTTCTTATATTATTTATTTCATATTTTATTTATTTATTTGTTTATTTATTCTTGTTGAAAATCTGCATAGTATTCCTCAGAAAAATCATTTATTAAACTTACCTTCAATAACTTTTAGTCTTTCACTACTACCATTTGTCAAAATGCTTTAATTGAAGTAAATATTTATATTACAATATTTTTAACTGAATAAAATAATTTCTGTAAACAAAATTTGATTTTCTTTTGTTTACATAATTTCTCCATTTATATAATTCCACCCCACAATGTTATTTACCTCAGAAGTTTATCTTTTATTATAAGCAAAGCTGACCTGTGTATAATTATAAAGTTTTAAACTTGTCCCCTAAAGAAATCTGTATTCTACCTGCTTGTAGTCGTCAAGCATATATTTATAAATTGGGAAATTCTAAAATAACTGGTAAAAATGAAAAGGTAAATGAGGCATATCGAAACAAGCAAAAAACACACAAAAATACAGGGTCACAATTCACTTATTAAGATAAAAATACTAGTGTCTCATTCAAAGCCCAATGGTAAGGATAATGAAGACATTGTAATGATATTTTCAACAGATTTTCTTTGCTTTGTATGAAATGGGATGTTGTCATTTGAAATGCTGGAAATATACAGTTGTTTGGTCAGTGACACCACATCTATGAGCAACATTTTAAAATATGGAGCATTTGGCTTTGTGTTTCTGGGACAAGGGTGTTGGCTACTTCCAGAATTCATTATGCTGTCATTGCATTTCTCAAAAAACAAGGGAAATCTGCTGAAAAAATGACTAAAATACCTTTATTAATGTTATATATTTATGTAAAACATATAAGTTATGAATGTTATATATCATGAATAAATATTCCGATTCTGCTTTGTGTGAGGCACCCTCTAATTTTGACTTAATAAATTAATTATAAATCTATCCTCTTGTGTAAATTTTGTTTTTTTCCATATGCCTAATTTACTTTTAAATTTTACCAAATATTTTGGAATCGCCCTGTATATGTATATATCTCTCAACTAGTGTACTGTTAGAGGATATGAGATGTGCCATGGAAATTTTCCGTCAAGTTCTATCAAGATTTTACAAAGTAAAAAAAATACCTTTTTATATTAATACTAACTTAACTTACTTATTTAAATTAATTAGTTACTGAAATCAAATAATTTAAATAAGTAAAAATTTATTAGTTATAATAGTTTTAAAAAAATTATAAGTTAAAATAAATTTAGTGCAATAAAGCTGCATTTCTTGTAAATTTATTTCAGTGCTGTGATATTTTTTGTAAGAATATACAGGGAAATAAATAAAACATATGAGGGGGTCGGGGCAAGGGAGTGCTAAGCCACCTTTTTGAAGTTCTGAGATATATAAATTTGAAAATTAGATCAAATAAAAATATATAACAAAGTTTTTTTGCTAATTTCTGAGTAACATTTAAGATATTCTGAATAACAATATGGTATTACTTTAATGATATATACTTTCTGGTAAAAAGTTCTAGAAACATATGGGGCAAAAACAAAACCTGGGACATATGCTGTCACCTAATGACATTAGAAACAAGTTGGAAATTGTACGTCAAACGTTACAAACGAGGTGCGTTCGTACGCACGTTTTAGAATTAAATTCATGATATCCCGTGCGTAGAACGGGTTAAACAGCTAGTTAAGTATATATTTTATGACACTGTTCATACAAATATCTTAACTAGTTATATAAATATTCAGATATATATGTATCAGCTAGTTATATAAATATTCAGATCTTGATGATTTTTAATTCTGTGAAATGAATTATATCGTCTGCAGATTAATTTCTGTCATACAATAAGTATCTCGGTCGCTTGACGATTAAACTTCGGAAGCTCCTATAACAAAAAAGCACCGATTAAAAAAAAAAAATTCAAATTTCTTAATAAATATTTTTATTAATATCTCCTAAAGTTTTGATTCGATTTTAATAAAATTTGAAATGTCTCGACAAAATTCTGCAAAGATAATATATTTTAAATTGCAAACCATTTGGTTGGGTAGTTTTTACGTTGTTATATGCGGACAGACAGACAGACAGACGGACGGACGGACCAAACGACGACTATAGGTGCTACGTATTTATATAATTACGAACGCACCTAAAAAGTAATATGTAGGTTATTAAAATTTACAATATTAAGCAACAGATTACAATTTCACCAAAAATGTGGCTTGGCACTTTCTTGCCCCGACCCTCTCATTTTTCTTCAGATAAAGTTGCTTTCAGGGAAAAATTGTAGCACTGAAAGAAAAGGATTAGAATTGCAGTTGGAATATTTGAACCAGTGATAATGTGTAATTAAATGAAAATATTTTTGAAGAAATCTTTCAAGCTTCAGATTTATTATAAAGAACTTTTAAGGAATGCATTAGCTAACTTAAACTGGACTCAACTATTTTGAAGAAGACTATAAATATTTAAATTTTATGTATGTGTGCATGTATGTCAGCAAATTTAAGCATTACAGAAGATGGAGAGTTTAAAAAAAAAATTAATGGTAAGAGGATGCAATGAAAAACTCAACAAGAGATAGAATCTGTTGTTTTTCTCTCCATTTTTTAAATTTACAAGTATTACAAAATATAAATAAACAAATCTTCATTTCTCAATGTCAATTTGGGAGAATTTCTGTAATGAATATTAAAAACAAAAACAGATCTTAGCTAGATTCTTAGAAGAAGATATAAAAGTATGCATATGCAAAAATACAAATTTCAAAGAAGGTTTTTTACGAAAACGTCAAGCTCAGATATTTCACTGAATGTTTATCTATAATAAAAATAAAAAACATGTTTTAATGAATTGTCACTGTTATTTTTTATTATAATTTTCTGATTGTGGTTTTGATTTAAATGTTCTGCAAAAACTGGGATTCAAGTGTGCTATAAAATGAAAAAGGTTGAAAAACACTTTTTTAAAGCAAAACATAAATCAATAATTAAGTTGGAGAAGTTTTAGGCATATAGAAAAGGGATTGTTTTATTTAGCTTTTATAAAAATAGGGCTTTATGAATTTTATAAATAAAATTAATGAGGGTTTAGGGGGAAAAAATCTGTCAGTAGCCTATGGAATTACAGTTGAACTCGGTTAATATGAGAAGCAAGGGAATTATAAAAGTCATCGTATTAATCATTACTCATAATATCCATGCTGATTAAGCTAATTAATGCTGTTGATCACACTAATTATCCCAATGCCAAAATTAGCTTAATATCATCATAAAATTAACAAAAAAATTTCAGTCTGAGTATCATTTTCTCTAGACAGGTTTGTGTTTTAGACAAAATCTGAGTACTGAAGTCAAAGCTCTAAGGAACTAATTATTCAAAAGAACATGAATGATGTACAGTAAGGAAACTGATCACTTCCCCTTTTTCCCAGAGAAACTTTGCTAACATTTCAATAGTCACAGCAATTTGTGAGCTATTGCTTTCATATATCCTTTTAATTTTAACAGTAGACATGAAAAGGCTGTTTAATATGGCCCAGAATACAGACTTAAAGGAAGAAACAAAGATTTTCTTCTATGCTCCATCCTTTCTATGATTCAGTTTCAAATCTTACAAAGGGGTGATATTTGAAATGTCCTTATCAATTCTTTCATTCATTCTTTCAAGACCTCAGGTCATTCCTTTGCATAAAAAATTTCGTAGTTTTCTTTAATAGCCAGGGAAAGCTAAAAAATATTGATAGAATAAAACCTGCTTTTCTTTAGGCTGAAGAAAGGGAGCCTGATTCTATTACTTACATAACCAGGTCGGGAAGGCAGGTTTGTTTTTTATCTCACGGTTGTGTGAGACTGGTGGAGGAATTGTGTAGCAAAGCTAAAGACAATAATTTCTTATCTTGATTCACAGTTGAAGCTAAAGAGTTCTTAGTACGTAATCTATGACGTCAAACTGTTTCTCTTTCAGCAGAGTAAAAGACCGCTCCTCTGTGTTGGCAAGAGTTTAGCAAGAGATTGGCAAGGTTTTGCCAAGAGCCAAAAGGAACTGAGAACGCTGCAGAAAACTTTTGCTCACTTGCGTATGCCATCGACACTGAGAAAATCATTTGGGAAATGCTGTTGGCCAGCATTATACAAAATATTTAATGTTTCTGTTTAGTATTTTACTAAGTTAAGTTTCTACTTATTTTGTTTAAGTTGCACATTTCATATTCCTGTTTTTAATAAAGAGTTGTATAGTAACAAATGGCATTAACCTTTTTACTGCAGTTATACTATTGTTGAAACATATACATTAGATGCTGATTTAACCATCCTGTGTAGTATCCGACCTTTAGCTATACAACAAAATGACTATTTAACCCATAATATCAATTTCTTATCTTGAAATTTATTGTACTGTGCATATTATATTTTACCATATGGCACATAACGTGGCAAACTGTTCTTAGTATGTTGTTCAGTCAATGTTGACATTTCTATCTGGAAGGGATTTCTGAAGATCCAGGCAGGAAGGAAGGAAATTTTGGAGAGGGGGAAATTTGTACTTTTAGACCATTAATAAATAGAAAATTTCTGGAGGGGTGGAGGAGGAAATTTGAGGTTCCAGGGACTTATAATCAAAATCATGAAAAATAACATTTTTATGGCAATGCTTGAAATAATAATGATGTGCACTTCAAATTCCAAACAACGGAGAATACGGGTCGGGTTAACTCTATTTTTTTTCCTTTGACAGTCTGGTTCATGTCTGGTTAACTTTAAATGTTTCGGTTCTTTGAGTCATTCTTTCGAGACGAGGTCTGGTTGACCTGATTTTTCAAATGAAAAAAACATATATTTGAATATTAATGAGTGTATATGTGTGTTCATTTTTATACAAAAAAGATAAAATTGATATTAGATGTATAATTTTAGACTATTGTTCCATAATTATATTAAAGTTTGGATTAATTTACTTTCACTTCAGGTTTGGATAAGATTCGGATTGAAGTGTAGCACAGGTTCGGGAGGGGTTTTGAGTGGACTTTAAACAGAAATTTTGTACTCGGACCAGGTAGAACCTGACCCCTGCAGGGCTCTAGTTCTACCTGCACTCCAATTAATATTTGTCAAGAAAGGCTTTATAAATATCTGGCATTTTCAAAGGTACTCAATTTAGTGATACTCAATCCCTGTGCCAATCTCTGAATTCATCATTATGTGTGTTCACTGACTATGCTGTCGGTTGTGCAGTATTTAGCTTCACTTCACATACGATCTGTTCAGAGGCCCTCTTGTATCCATATTGCTCAAGATTGCTATGTGATACAAACGTTTTAGCTCATATGTTAGACAATTACTTGTATTGAGAAGATGAAATTATAATTTCCAAGATTTTGTTGTTCTGCTGTCTAGTAATGGTAATTGTTTCTTTGGTTACGAGGCACTGATGTAAAGGTGTGTATCTACTCTACTTAAAATCAAAGATGCATTAGGGTAGAAAAACAGATGTTTAAAGAACATTTTAAAAATTATAAAAACCTTAGACTTTTGAAATATTTTTGTTTATTTTAAATCAGAGGGAAAATTTTACTTTTATAGGGATATTATATAATGGATTATATTTTTATTTGATTGCTAACCATAGCTACACATATAATTATTGCTGTTATGAACTTTTTATCACCATGGAATATGGCACTGCATGTAAATGTATATAAAGAAAAAAACAGAAGAAAACATTTAATTTCTTAGTAGTTTATCCTTATATTGAATTGTACTTCATCCTAAAGAAAAATAGGCTGTCTGCTTTTAGTACTGAGTGGAACATATGAAAACTGATCTTTTTGAAATATTGCATGCCTTTGGATGAAAAAAATGGTAAAAATTTGTTTTGGGTTGATTTGTTGATGATGTGCATAATTTTTACATCTGAATAGGGTGTTGCTGTAATAAATTTTCAATTTAGTATGCTCTTTAAATATAGAGATAGACAATGCAATTTAGTTTTCTGAGAAATAATGGAGAATCTACTCATAATCATTCACCGTATGTAAATTTACAGAGAGCTGAAAACAAAGATTCTTTTAAAAAACTGAGAAACTAATCTGTAAATTTACATCTGTAAAAATACCAATTAAATGTACATGCATAAAAATACTGAAGACTTTGTAATTTTATATGGAAAAAAAGATGGTTATTGTTTTGTTCTTCATACTGTGAGTATATTTGAACATAATGCATGCGGATGTTTTATTTATACCGTATAATGGTGTGTTTTATAGAAGACGTTTCATACCGTATTCATATCGGCATGTATAGCACAAGAGAAAATTTTCAAAAACCTCACTATAAATTGAAAACTGATTACTATATCTGTAAATTAAAATGAATTGAATTACACTGCCTTAATCGTTATCGAATCCTTTTAACTGGAAACTCATATAAATTTACAGAGAATCTCTGTTTCTTTTCTATGTTTTTACAGAAATTTATAACAGCGTGTAATCAAATTTTATGCATTCCATTTTATAGAAGAACCAAATTTCTATTTGAAGTATTTGTTTTAAAACTACAGTCAGGAAAGTTTGGATAACATGAAGCGAGTTGTTTCTTGTCAGATTTGTACATGTATATATATATATATATGTCGGATTCCACTTCTCAGTCCACACAACTTCGAAATAAATCCGGTCTATCGATATGCTGCCACCACCGATATTAAAACGTGATATCGGGCACGATCCGTGATGTATATTCAAGAACAACCTAGCTCTTTCAATTAAAGTTAAAATAATAATTTATTAACAATATTTACACTTAAACTCGGATGTAAATTATCCGGTTTAACACTAAATCAAAACAATTACAGAAAACGCTCTACGTGTACCGTTAGACTGCGTTGATTCACTCAGAACCGAGATTTCTCTTAATCTCACACACGCTATCTCTCTTCCTGCCGAGAGATCCCGTTCCATCCACGTGCTCAGAGCTGCTCTCTGAAAACCAACCTACACACCTCGCTGCTACGCTAGAACTACCTTCCTCTCTGGTCATTCTCCAGTGCACCTTTTTGTCTACGGGGCTACTGCTCTGTTTCCAAGGGTCGCTTGACAACCGTTCCTCCCTCTTGACTGATCTGTCTTCTTAAATAAAAGGGTGCACTCTCTTTCTTATCTATCAAAGGCCGCATTGCAATGGAAATACTTCTTTCACGTCGTTCCCCTTCGGATTAAGATTTTTCTTATAAAGCCTTCAACGGTACACAATAGATACATATACAATACGCTAATCCCTTAAGAATAGCTTTCAACTCTTGCAACTGTAAGAGAAGAACCTGACACCCCCCACCTTAGCGGAAAATATGCCTTTTAGGGGCTAATTTTCCTCAAACTATGTAATATCTGAGAAGAGTTCAACAGTTCCTTGATAGGTTTCTTCATTACTACAATTACATAAATATTTCAAGGTGTCTGAAAATTTAACTACTGACATCTCTAATGAACCATATACTAATGTGATAACTACAGAAAAAAAAATTACACAATATGGTAATACACTGTTATAAACATAAGATGCAAATACAATTATAAATACACAAAAAAAAATAAAGTTACACTAGTATTATGTCATTTCAATGTCAGTCCTTAGGCTGAGATTGCTGGAGGCGGAACTTTTTCCTTCCAGTGCTTCCTCGTTAACTTAATTGGTACATCCCTTTTCGTAATGCACCCGCTTGAATGGCTAACTTCTGCCTCTGATGTCCCAATTAAATCTTCCTCTAACCAATCAGGCACTTGCCTGTCCAAGTCCTCTTTGTACGTAATAAAGACATTGTACAATTTCTGCCTTATCTTACCCCTCTCCGGTTTACGACCAATCCGATTTTTCTCCATTTCAACCAGTTCGATAGGACCCATAAATAATTCCTTATTTTTCCTTAAGATTGATTTTATGTCCCCAACTTGAATATTTGTTAACCCTTTTATCTCAAATCCCTTCCTGTCTTTATTTTCCGGTTGTTCTCTGTCTAACAACAGATTTTTCCTACAGTCTTCAAACTCCCCGTCACTATCCAAGACAATATCGACTACTTTATTTTTAGCCATAAATGCTCTCATTTCATCTTGATACACCAGTTTCTTACTCCCGTCCCCTAACTCAACTATAACTGCAGGTCGACATATTTCCTCTTTCTCCTTATTAGTCACATTCATTTCCCTTGTTAATCGACATTCTACACATGATCCACAATATATTTTAACTTCATCCGCCATGTTTTCCCAATAAAATGAATGCTTGATTCTTTCTAACATTTCCTTAACCGTGTGATGTCCTCCATATAAGGAAGTATGCGCTAATTTTAGAATTTCCTCCCTTCTAATTTTAGGTAATACTAATTGAGCTACAGTTTCATCTACTAATTTCTCTTTATGATATAACATCCCATTCACAATATAATAAGACTCTCTCTCATTTTCAGCCAATTCCCAAGCTTTCTCTAAATCTTTACAACTCATTTGGGATTCCTGAAATACATTTAGACTACTTTCCGTAACTTGATTAACCTTACTTTTCTCTACCTCGTCTTTTTCCTTCTCCTGACTTTGTAAATTTACCGATCTCGTTTCCACGACATAACGGTTATTCGTATCATTTCCAATCCTTTCCCTTTCCTTCACTTTGTTCCTACTATATTCCTTACATTCCCTTTCTACCGATTCTCTTAATGATTTCTCGTTGTTTAACCCTGACAATTCATTAGCCACGTCAGGATGTAAAATTACCTGTTCCTTACTATTATCGATTATCGTGCAAAGTACATCCTGGTGAATTACATTAGTTTGACCACGTTTTGGAATAGCTAAAGGTAATTGAATTAACGGCGATTTAACTGCCTTACCAAATATCCCTTGTAAATAGATGCTCCCAGCCCCTCTTAATTTTTCTGCTGGTACTAAATCTTTATGAACAACGCTAATTTGGCAACCAGAATCCACCAATCCTTTTGTTACCTTCCCATTTACACTAACTTCCACTTTCTCGAGATTATTTAACTTATCTCCAATAACTTTAGCTCTCCAATTCCCTCTTGCTCCGATTCTTGCTATACTCGCTCCCCTTGGTAATTCTTTAATTCCTCGCACTGAGACATTATGGATACTAGCCCTTGGTTCTTGTCGGTTATTAATTTGATTACTTCCCTCATTATTTCCTTTTGTACAAAATCGCTGAACATGTCCTCGTTGAGAACACTTGAAACAGATAGGCGTCGTATCATTAGGTTTCTTATATTCCGGTTTTCTACCCAAAAATGGACTAACTTCATTATTCCCATTTTGTCTCCAATTACTACTAAATCCCTCATCTTTTGCCCTTCTAGAATCTTCATTATTCACATACCTTTCTTTACCTTTATAACCCTTATAAGTTACCGCATAAGATTTTTGTTTAGCATCAAAGAAATTATCACATTCCTTAGCAATTTTCGAAACTTCTAACCAATTACTGTGCTGAGTTAATCCAACATGCGTCGCGGTTTCCTCATCTAGAGTAGTTAACAACTTATCCGTGACAATCAACTGATTAACCTTCTCATACGTATCTGCACCTCTAATCTTACAGTAATTTTCCCACGTTGCTATTAAACGTGACACAAATAATACATGAGTTTCATTTTGATTCCTTCTAGCCTTCTTGAAATTTTCCAAACACGCCTTCGGTGTCGGCTCGTGTTCCCTTAGAACTAATTCCTTTAACTTCTCATAACTCTCAATTTGTTCCCGAGTAGTGTATATTAGCAAGTTATCGGCCTTATCTCCTAACATATTTAGCAGAATTTCGGCCTGCTGGGTTTCCGGTACATTTTTTGTTTGGAATGCCCGTTCTAAACTGCTAAAAAACAGATTCCATCCCTCAGTCCCTTCTGGAACCTTGATAGACAAAGTTTTAACACTTTTAATCAATTTCTCTAGGCTACTCTCATGATTAGATTCTCTAGTCCCATTAGAATTATTTGCCGAACTCTGAATTTTTATCCTTTCCAACTCTAACTCATGTTCCAATCTCAATTTTTCAGCCCTTTCTTCTCTATCTAACTTCTCACGGTCTAACTCCCTTTCTAACTTTTCTCGTTGTAACTTTTCCTCCCTTTCTAAGTTTTCTAACCGCTCCGTAACAATAGTGTTAGATAATTCCATAACGGCCCCCTCTTCATATTCGTCGCTCTCCACTATCTTTTTCTTAAGCTTAAACCTGGTATCATCTTCCGAGACTTCAATTCCTAACTCTCCACATATCGCCTGAAGATCCACCCTTTTTAATTTTAGTAAGAAAGCCATACTTTCTACTGATAACTATTACCACCCTACAATAATACTTAATCACAATATCAAATTAATACTTCCTTAAATCCTACCCTCATAAGTTACCTCCACATATTATACTATTTAACATATTTCAAATAAGTAATAATACAATAATAAATTTCCTTAGACAATGATACCCCACAATTTGCTTCCAATAACAAAGTAAAAATAATCTCAATTTTACTATTATGCAATACAGATTTTAAATTTATACCATTAAATAATAAAATACAATTTACACAATAATACTGATACGTTGCAATTTGAATAAAACACTGATGCCAATCACTACATAAAAATATCCACCTAGCAAAAATTTGCATGAAATACACATAAATTCCTAAATTTAATTTCAATAAAATATTTCAATTTCAAAATTAGTTCTCACATTAAAAAGTAAATCACAGCACTTTTTTTTTTTTTCTCTGGGTCTTCAGTTCTTCCTTGAAGGTTATTTCAATTTAATTTAAATTCTACACAAATTTGCTTTCCTCATTTACTATCAATATTTCAAACTTAAAGCAAACAATATCACTTAATTTAAATATTACTTTAATAATAATTTAAATTTAAGAAATTTCAATTATTCCTTCCAACTATTAACACAATGCATTAATTTTAATCATTAATCTTATCCGTTTAAAACAATTAGAAAATCACTTCTAGTAATTAATATAAGATCCTTTTCTTAAAACAATAGTGTAAAATGGTTGTTAATATCTCATTTGATTTAGACCAATTATTATATTGCACATAAATTAACATAAATTATACACAGTAAAAAACAGTAGGTTCGAGAATGTCAGTAGAGTAAAATGATCAAAACACCTTACCTCGTACTTTATTCGCTGGGCAATTCTCTGCTCACTTTTCCACAGGGTAAATCTTGCACTCTCGGGCCACAATCACTGCACCTTGCTTCACAATGCACAAAAAACACTACGCACAACACTACACTAACACCACCACTAATTCACTTCACTGTAATGACGATAGGCTAGCTGGCACTGGTCTACGACGATAGGGCACACACACTTCCGCTTGACGATCCGGCATAAACTGACTTAATACGGCTAACTGGCGCTGGTCTTCGACGATAGAGCACAAACACTTCCTCTAGATCTAGACGATCCGGCACAAACTCTCAGTAACATGGCTAACTGGCACTGGTCTTCGGTGATTCAATCCCGTCGCTGCCAACATTGTCGGATTCCACTTCTCAGTCCACACAACTTCGAAATAAATCCGGTCTATCGATATGCTGCCACCACCGATATTAAAACGTGATATCGGGCACGATCCGTGATGTATATTCAAGAACAACCTAGCTCTTTCAATTAAAGTTAAAATAATAATTTATTAACAATATTTACACTTAAACTCGGATGTAAATTATCCGGTTTAACACTAAATCAAAACAATTACAGAAAACGCTCTACGTGTACCGTTAGACTGCGTTGATTCACTCAGAACCGAGATTTCTCTTAATCTCACACACGCCATCTCTCTTCCTTCCGAGAGATCCCGTTCCATCCACGTGCTCAGAGCTGCTCTCTGAAAACCAACCTACACACCTCGCTGCCACGCTAGAACTACCTTCCTCTCTGGTCATTCCCCAGAGCACCTTTTTGTCTACGGGGCTACTGCTCTGTTTCCAAGGTGTCGCTTGACAACCGTTCCTCCCTCTTGACTGATCTGTCTTCTTAAATAAAAGGGTGCACTCTCTTTCTTATCTATCAAAGGCCGCATTGCAATGGAAATACTTCTTTCACGTCGTTCCCCTTCGGATTAAGATTTTTCTTATAAAGCCTTCAACGGTACACAATAGATACATATACAATACGCTAATCCCTTAAGAATAGCTTTCAACTCTTGCAACTGTAAGAGAAGAACCTGACAATATACATATTACAAAAATACAAAATTTTTGCACTTAAAGGATTGAGCTTAATCTGTTTTGATTATTTTAAACTAATTGATATAGGGTTTGACAAGTCAATATTAATTTTTCTCAGAATATCTGTTTCTAGTATTTTATCATTTTATAGATTTCACAAACTGTTCATTTGCTGTAATTCTGTGGTCACTGTTGCATATGGACAAAGTCAATTTTTGAAATGCGCTAAAGAAGTTTTAATACTTTGTTAATGATTTGATAGGGTGACGAGTATGCCCGTCAATATTTTTGGCTGTTTCTTTAAACAGAACATCTACCAGAATTTTTGATTAGGAATCTAAATTTTATTTAATCATAGAATGTCTATGAATACATAAAGCTAAAATTAATGTTCAAAAAATCTGGTAGTATTTTAAATAAAAAAATGTGCTAAAGTGGCAACACTGCTTGTCAACAATGTGTTAAGGTTGAAGAATAATGAACACCATTTTAGAAAGAGACAAAATACATTTGAAAGCAACTTTATTTACACTAATATATTTCTCACAAAGTTTCGAAGCTCTTGTTTCCATTTAAAAAATAAATAAAATAATAAATTCTTTAAATTTTGTAAAGTAATTTCTGCTTTGTTCTTAATTTTTGGGTATATTGCAGTTCTTCCATGGCTAAACGCTTGCATATTTCTGCTATTGGTTCATCATTTAAAATAAAACTGTACACTTTATTGTTATATGGCTTTGAGTCTGCAGAAATATTTGTGTTCGAATTTGCCATTTGTTTTACACAATGGTTGAACCAAACACGGTTCCATATACGGAAATCATTTACTTCTTTTTCCATTCTGTCTCGTCCAAAAGAATCAATGATATCATTGAGTTTATTTAAGAAATATGTATATAACATTTTGTCGGCAGCATTGTAATTTTCAATTTTTTTAGCCAAACTGTCATTGTTTTGTGTCGATGAATTCTGACTTCTCATATTGTGTTTCAGATAAACTATATCAGACATACTCCAACAAAGTTTGTGCTTTAGTAAAATTAGCGACTCATCAAAAAATTCCTGTATCATAATGAAATGGAATGTCCGATCAATTTCTTCTATGGCATCTTGAATAAGTGTTTCATTTTCCCAGATGTTGCTATCATATCCAAAATCAAAAAACATTTGATTTCTTCCGAGCCTATCATATATTCGCCTCGAGTTGAGCCTTTCCATAGAATTTGGATCCTGAAAAAAATTTTCCAATGACTTCCCGAATTTGTTGCTCATGTTGTAGTAATCGTACATAGATCTAAAAAGTGAGACTGGGTCTCTTAGAATGGAAATGAGTGTTGTTGATTGAGGCATGACTTCTCGTACTGCGTCAGCATCGAAACGCAAGTGATGAGTCAAAATATTGAAGTGCGAAAACGCCCTGCGTTTCTCTGCTATTAATGATTTCGAAAAATGTTCCGGGTGTCCTATGTAGTTGGAGTCCTTTGGAAGCAGAAAAGATAAATTTTTATCATCACCATATCGCATTAGAATGTTCTGAACTGTTGAACTGGCACATTTGTGAGTCTTTAAAAAGAAAATGTTTGTTGCAGGCGGACAGTATCTGGGCTTGATCCAACTGTCATGGAAATTAAACGACATATCACTGAAAAAAAAGAAAGAGGAAAATTTAAGACAAAAATCTAATAATTTTACATGTATTTAGATTAACTAATTTAGAAACGTTCCAGAAAAATCACCTCAAAAAAGTTTACACTGTAAAAAAAAGGCAAATGTTTCTTAATCTATGAAAATATAATATACTGTAATTTCGCGCGTATACACCGCACCTCAAACAATTCGATTTCCTACCAGAATTTATTTTAAATGAAATCTGCTTAGCACTTATTTGACTTCTTATTTTCAATAAAATTTCCGGTTTGAAAAAGACTTAACTAAGCCGTGGCGCATACGCGCGAAATTACAGTAACCGAATATGAATTGGAATATAAAGTTACCCACGATTCTGAAAAGCGTTCCTTATCTTTAGAAACCTCAGGAAGTGATTTAAAGAAGCATTTATAAAACCAAAATTTCTTTTGCTGTCACTGATTTTCCGAAACGTTTTCGAACAGTTTTTATAATCTTATTAATCAGTTCTCTAAACAAGAATATCTGTTTTTAGGGAGCTTACAATTTTCAAGTAAACATTTTCCTTTGCGTAACAGAATTTATACATGCGAGAGTAACAAAATAATATTAATTTTAATGTTAATGTTAACGCTGTTAATTTACCATGTATGTCTGTTGAGCATCAAAATACTTACTTCAGAAATGTTGGCATCCCGAAAAACCTTATTCTAGTTTGAGAAAACTGATTAATGCACTATAAAAACTACTCGGAAACGTTTCCGAAAATCAACGGCAACAAAAGAAACTTTTTATATATATATAAATGCTTCTTTAAATCTCAAAACTATATTTGTTTCTGAGGTTTCTAATAATAAAGAACGCTTTTTAGACTCATGGGTAACTCGAAAGGGGTTATTGTATATTTTCCTAGATTAAGAAACATTTGTCTTTTTTTTTTTTTTTCTTACAATATATCATTGTCAATCTGTTTTGACCATTTCAGCTTCAAATGCTTTCAATGTAAATTGTTATAAATACTTACAGGAGAGTGGAGATGAAGGGGACACTGACTGTTACTCATTAGCTAAAATGTGTATAAGTCTATATTTTTGCCGATAAATGTCACTGCTTATCCGGTTCATGCCTTCAAATTTGCTGTTAGATTGATTTTTACCCATTCTGAGTTAAAAGAGGATTTGTGTTGGCTAGTCCAAAGTAAAATTTTTCAATGTTTTTATTATTAATTATATGTTACAAAGTATACATGCCAAAACAAATTTATCAACAATTTATCAAATTTTGATTTATATGCGCTACAAATTAATGATATGAGATTTTTATGTTATGATCACACATGGTATTTAAGCCTATTACTTACTCATCATACGTAGTATAGGTAAATCTTGTAATCGTTTTGAAAATCGAACTTTTTTTTGACGGATTTTCACATCTCAGACACTGGAGATTCCGAAAAATATATTTTTAGAAAAAATAATTTGCCGTCCGTCTGTGTCTGTGTCTGTAAATGCTCTATCTCCCGAACAAATTGAGATAGAGACTTGAAATTTGGTATGTACTTAGTATGTAATAATGGGAAGAAGTTTATTGAATTTCAGTAACCTTGATTATCCGGAACTATTTTTTTCGGACTCTCGAAATATTTGTTCTGATAAAAGGTATATAAAAATTTTCGAAATTGTTTATTTTAAGGAGTAAATATAAAAGACAATAAAAAAACATAAGTTTTGCATAAAGACCGAAGTCGATCGGATAATGAGTTGCCGAGATATTTGTAATCATATTTTCCACACTCTTCGATTTTTCAAGACCCTGTATTTCATTCAAATTTCAATTCAAAGCTATATTTTAATTGGAAATGAGACGTTTAATCCGACGCAGTAAGCCGTTAGTTAATCTGATTATCAATTTTGGACTTATAAGGATGTTTCTTCTTCGCAATTCAGTAATAGAGCATTTAAAACGAGGCTAACGAAAACGAAAGGCTTCCGCGGTGCTTTACGCATATCTTTTTTTACAGACCGCCGGAATCACGTGATACTTGAATGCACCAATGCAGGTGTACGAAAAGAGCATCACGTCACTCTAGCGGTCTGTAAAAAAGCATAAGTGGAATGCACCGCGGTAGCCTGTCTTTTTCGTTAGCCTCGATTTAAAGTTTATGACGTCATCAAGCCACGATCGAGGCTAACGAAAAAGAAAGGCTACCGCGGTGCTTTACGCATATCTTTTTTTACAGACCGCCGGAGTCACGTGATGCTTGAATGCACCAATGAAGGTGTACGAAAAGAGCATCACGTCACGCTAGCGGTCTGTAAAAAAAGACAAGTCGAATGAACCGCGGTAGCCTGTCTTTTTTGTTAGCCTAGGCCACGATTTTATTCGAATTGCAATGCATTTTATAAATAGTTTACACATGTTTTATTTTCATATTTTATATTATGCATATTCATGATAGATTCCCCAACGACTAGTTTTTGTCTAAATATGTGTGTTGAGGATGAATGGGACATTTTCATGAAAATTAAAGGTTATAAGGTTATTCTAACCACATATATAGCAATTTATGCACAAACTTTTGACATCTAAATAATTTAACAAATTTATTCATTAATTCAATTTAATAAATGTGTAATGGGGGTGTTACATTCAACTAGTTTGGAAACAAAGACTTTTAATTTTAGTAACATAGTATCCAAATACTATGTCAAAATTAGGTGTTAGTATTGAAATTTTTTTAATTTGTTACAATTATAGTATGTAGACGATCCCAGAAGCATAATTTAAGTATAGCATTAATTAGTAGACGTTATTTCTAATCGGTGGTACCAGCCTCATTTTTATATGATGATTTTTGGCCGAGTTAGTAGGGGAGGGGATATTCCTTTTTTTTCCAGGACTGTACAATAGTTAATAATGCATAATAATAATAATAAAAATGTGCATGTATGCATAATGCGAATGATTACAAAATTCGGTGTGCAAATTTCTTGGACTTACGGAGTACTTCGAGAAAGTATTGTTAGTCATTCGATTCTGCACGTATTCAATATTGATGCAAGCCCTTTCGGGTGTATATAAATTTAAAAAAAGTCGGAAAAATTAAGAGATCTGTTTCATTATTTCTTCATCTATTACGATGTCTGGTCATTATTTTAAGGACATTGCCTATTTTTTTTCTTACGAAATTTTTATGAATCAATTTTAATGTAAATGCTTTCTTGAATTCTCATACATTCTCTCATGGGGAATATAAATCTTAATATTTAAAGTTTTTAGAAAAAATACAAAATTGACCACTCTTCGAAAAAAAGATACGAAGTATTTGTTAGCTTTTCTTTGATTTCTTTTTAAAAGGGATGAATCAGAATGGAAAAGGTAGCTGTTATGCGACGATTTTCTTCTCTTGCTTTCGTTGAATTGCAGCCAATCCTTGGTAAATTGATGTTATATGACTTAACAAAGGAATATCAGTGAAAAATGACTTGATTCTTTGAAAATATTGTAAAGACTATTCATAGAACTTTGTTTCGAGGTCTAATAATTTGATTGTCAGAATCTTTATAATAATATTTGTATAGAAGGAATTTAAACATCACATTAGAAAAACGTCATGTTAGCAGGGCGATTTTTAAAATTATTTTTTTGTGTACCACTATTTCAAAATAAGAATGTTCGTTGTAGATTTCCACTAATGTTAGGGGTAGATTATTATTGTTTTGAAATAATGGAAAGGCAAAATAATAATAATAATAAAATTCGCTAGCCTTATATTAGTTTTCAAGAAAACTATATCGTAATTCAAAATAAAGGCTACAAAAAGAAAACGTACCTATGTAATGAATGAACGCTGTAATGGATTTATTTTACAAAAACTAATATAGTATAAAAGGTTAACTTTCCGAATTTTGTCTGGTAATATGTAGTAGAAGTTATTGTTATTCAAAATGGCGTCATCAGTAAAAGAAACAACTTATTGTGTGTTAGAATACGGAAAAACGTTTGTGACCATTATTCAGAAACATACCCGAAACAAATTTACTAAAGAAGTATTACCTTACCGTCACCACATCACAAAGTAGGTGAAGCCTTTTGAAGAGATGGGCTGCTTATGTAATAGGAAATAAAAGAAATTGTTTTGTACCAGTCATTTTGAATTAACCCGTATAAAATGTCGAAATTACAGTAGTTGCGAAATTTTCTTTGTCCGACATTTCTTATTTCGAATCCTTTTTAGGTAGATTTCGTAAGAAATACTACCTATTACATTCTCACCTAAGTTGGAA
The DNA here is from genome assembly GCA_963931845.1 of Maratus michaelseni. NCBI lineage: Eukaryota > Metazoa > Arthropoda > Arachnida > Araneae > Salticidae > Maratus > Maratus michaelseni. The sequence continues at coordinate 436,415,392 of OZ007586.1, read as the reverse complement.
ATTTTGAAAAATTTTTGCAGATCTACGCCGATCATGACTCCCAGAACCCAAAACCACCCCCAGTTCAAAACTTTATATATCTATCTATCTATCTATCTATCTATCTATCTATCTATCTATGTCACTTTTTTCTGACCACGATAACTGGAAAAATTCTGCATAAATCTCTTCCAAACTGATACATAAAATCAAGGGTCATAAAATCTCGGTCAAGTTCGTTAATGCGCAAAATCGAACCAAGGGGGGGGGGGGGGCTTTTTGTGAAAACAGAAAAACCCTCATAATTTCTTTATTTTTATACGTATCGAATCCGTTTAAAGTTATTACTTCTAGGAACAGGGCCAAAAACTTATGTATGACAGATATTTGATATAATTAAAAATTGCTTTAAGGGGGGAGGGAAGGGGGGTTTTAGAAGAAAAAAATTCAGAACTTCGTCAATTCCCAAGATTTCAAATCCACTTAAATTTATTATAAATCCTCTTGTTTTTTATAGGAGCAACGGTTATAGCAAAAAAAAAAATTAAAAACAAAAAAAAACCCTGCCGGCTCCGCCTGCAAACAAGTTATTTTTCGAAGTAGGCGGTTCCAACTCCCGCTTCTTTTCGAAACTGATACATAAAATCAAGGGGCATAAAATCTCGGTCAAGTTCGTTAATGGGCAAAATCGAACCAAGGGGGGACTTTTTGTGAAAACAGAAAAAACCCCATAATTTCATAATTATGATACATATCGAATCCGTTTGAAGTTATTATTACTTCTAGGAGAAGGGCCGAAAATTTATGTATGACAGATTTTTCATATAATTAAAAATTGCCTTAAGGGGGTGGAGGGGGGTTTTAGAAGAAAAAATTCATAACTTCGTCAGTTCCCAAGATTTCAAATCCGCTTAAATTTATTATAAATTCTCTTAATATTATCTAAAGACATGTTTTTTATAGGACCAACTCATATAGCAAAAAAAAAAAAAAATCCTTGCTGGCTCCGCCTGCAAACAAGTTTGGTTTCGAAGTAGGCGGTTCCAACTGCAGCATCATCGCAAAAAGGTCATTTCTTCCGCAATTCCCGACAAACAGGCGCCCCAAGGTCTGCGTCTTCGAAATCTACCTGTGCCTGTAGGCCGAGCCGTCAGGGATTTTTTTCCTTAAATCGCCATGGAATGACTTTCGAATTCAATGGATATGACAAATTCTAAGTCTAACATCAATAAAATACTGTTTAAAGTTCATAAGATTAAATAGTTTCGCGTTTTTTATAAACATTTTTGGGGGGAGGGGCTACACAAAACATGTGTTTTTTTGTTTCAAGTTGAGGAGGGAATTTTCTCCTGATCAATATGCCACGGCTTCTAGATGACATTGCTATGATGATGGTCACTTTTCATTTATGATTTCAGTTTTGCGTGAGATCACCAAACGTCCCAGTGTCCCAACATTTTACTTAAGTGTCCCAGTTTTTAATGAAACACCGGAGTTATTTCGGTTTCCACAAGTTCAACTTAAGTAAATCGATCAAGAACAAGCTTCGATTCCTTGAAAGGAATTGTAGGAAGACACCAAATTCCACTTCTCTATTAACAAACAGTTGAAAAACTCCACTCCATGCAAAAAATATTTTGGGACAAAGGTACAATAAAAAGCAGTGTAAAATAAACTGAATAAATAAGCAGTGAATTTAGAGAAAATGTTTTTGGAAATCATTGATGTAAACTCTAAATTGGTCGAAACCTATTCGAAAACTCTGAAAAAGAATGTTTGCATATATACGGTATATATGCGGGTATATATATATATACCCGCGTGCCCTTTCAGTAACCAAGTCCTGTGTTAGGGGTCTGCACATGTCCGGGCCGGTCCTTCCAAATGAAGTCAATTTTTCAAACGGGCCGATACAAAGAATAAACGGACCAGCCAGGCCGATAAGAAAATTAAGAGAGCCGACCAACCCGATATAACAAATTTAAAAAGGTCAAACTAAGCTGATAAAATATGAAAATTTTTCAATGTGACTGGGACGAGAATAAGTATAAATGTGCTTTTCGAGCGAATGCTATATTTACAACATCAATACAGAAATATAACATGTCCGGCGTAGAGATCGGCATTGGACAGTTACATCGTGTCTAAGCCCGGGCTTAATTTTTTCAGCAGACTCGGGCCAGGCCGGGATCAACCGTTCATTTTATTCTACCATACTCGGACCGGGCCGGAACTGGACTTTGTTCCCGGAACGTGTCGAGCAAGCAATTTGTTTTGTAAAAATAGTAATAGCAATAATGAACTTCTGGAACGGTATCTTTGGAAATATACATTAATTAAATTACAGGGAAACATTTTTCAAAATCTAATTTTTTATTATACAGCTTCAAAAGTTATGATGTGTTTAGTCATTTTTTTCTTTTATTCTATACTACATTTTTTTAAAAATAACCCGATTTTGTACTCTATTTTTATATTTTTAAACTAAATTTTTTCCAAACAAAACTCGTGCCATTGGCTCCAATGCCTTCGGCAGCAAATCGGAGCGTGCTACGCATGCTCCGGTTTTTTTTTTGTACAATTTTTTTGATAAAATAAAAATACATTAAATAATAACTGTTGTTATACGTGACGAGTGTAGCTCGTCGTTTTACTGTGTCACGCGAAACACTCACGACGGACTATAGCCTCTCATCTTATTGGAATGGGTTAATATTACTCAGTGCATCTCTCTTGAATAGTCGCACGCTAATTATTTATCCTTTATTTCTGAGTCATGATGAGGAAAATAATAATTTGCTCAAATGAAAAATATATATATATTTATAAATAGAGAATTACTTCATATTTTACAGGCAATAACTTATAAATAGTTCAAATATGGCGTTGATTTTTTTGTTTTGTTTTACTAATTGCTTAAATTTATGGAAAAGAAAAATTATTTAATGATAACAAGTATATACTTATCACCTGCAATGTGGAGAATAATAGCTTGTCCTTATTTAAATTAGTGCTATTCTCAAAATTTTGTGCCAAATTAGTCCAGAATATGAAATACTTAATATTCTACGCTTAATTTTCATTTGTGAAATACGACCATTTTTAAAGCTTAATATATTTATCATCCGTAAAAAAACTCATTCCAAATTTATTACTTAATTTCGATGATAAATACGGTAACTGGGCATTCTATTAGTTTTAATTTCACTGCTTAATTAGCTAGCATAAGGACATAATTTTTCACTCAGAATATTTATCTTAAGAATGAAAAAAGTTAGATGATTAGTTGGTTTTCTGTTGGCGAAAAATATTTTGCTAATGAGAAAATATGGGGACTAAAATTATATATACACGTTTCATAAATTTTATTTTTTAGAATTTTTGGTTAGAGAAATTTGAAATAGGAATACAAATTTGATGTATATAGTGTAAAATAAAAAAAATATTTTCTCTCAGAAGCAATAAAGTTCAGCATTATATTATGTCTTTCAGCTATAAATCACAATTGTTATCATTTAAAGTTGCTAATTTTACTGTTAATTTATACATGAAATATCTAAGAAATGAGCTGTGGTAAGGATGATATTTTCTTTAAATGGAATTTATAAAATTTACAATGAAATGACTTTCTGTAAATTTAGTATTTTTCCTCAGATTTTCTGAAGCTTTGAAATCACTATTTGTGTGTTTTTTGTGGACTTTAAAGTATTGGGTCGTTTGTGAAATGATTTGGCAGTCAATACAGTTCTAATTTTTAATAATCTGTGATTTTATGTATGATGATTAATTAGATAGAAAGCTTTTATATATAGAAGTAAATCTTCTAGATGGTGAGTACAAGTTACACACTTGTGCAGTTTCTAGAGCAATTAATTAGCAGCTCTTTTCATCGGGTGATTAATAGCAGAAAGTAACCCAATAAGGGTAAAACATGTTATGTAAGAAGCTTTTACATTATTTTATGTAAATATCAAATGGAAAAGGGAAACACGAGCAATGAAAAAAGTCAATGCGATGGGGGATTCCAAGGATTGCGTATGGGAAAACATAAGCAACTCGCACACATTTACAGAAGGGGAAATAACAGAGATTCCGGTCAGGTCTAGAACAGGCCTGTCCAACTTTTCAGTAAACAGGGACGCATCTTATCAGGTGGCAATTATTAAATGTCGTCATTATTTACATGATCGGAAACCTGCAATAACATTATTTCTCTATACTGTTAATTTCCTACACCCCTCTATGATATCCTACATTGCCCTTTATTTTTACACTCACGTCTAATACCCATTTTCAGATGGGCTCCTACGATGCAAATGCCTCATATAAAGGAAAAAAAAAATGGAGAAAAAAAGTATAGCAAATTTAGCATTCTTTTTAGCTGGGATGTGTGTGTGTGTGTGTGTGTGATCCGAGGGGGGGGGGGGGGGAGATTATGTCAACTATTTTTGCACGAGAGGAAGCCAAAATGATTAATGCCGTCTGTAATAAACTAGTAAACTGTGGCCATCACAAAGATTTCTTCTATGTTATTCTAATATATTCATTTAAATAGCACTGTTACACACCAACAGTTACGAAGTATATAGTGCATTTCTTTGAATAGGTGATCAGGGAATAAAGCCTATTTAAAAGAAAAATCATTGAATTTCGGCACCCTCCTTAAAAGTCTGCAGCCAAAATTAAATGACAATCTATTCCCATGATGAGGATTCTAAAGATAAAGGTTAGTTAATCTGCGTGCATTTAAACTAGATATATAAAAATCACATTTTTCGATTAAATCATTGAATTTCGGCAGCCCCTCTTAGATGTCTGCAACAAAAATTGGATGACAATGTTCCCATATTCAGGATGTTAAGCGTGAAGTTTCGCTGAATTTTGTGCATTTAAACTGGTGATATAAGCATCGCATATTTCGAACAAATCATCAAATTTCGGCACCCTCCCTTAGATATTCTTAACCAAAATTGAATGACAATCTATTCCTATCATGATGATTCAAAATTTAATGTTTCATTGAATTCAGCGCACATAAACTGGAGATAAGCATCCCATCTATTGAACAAATCATCGATTTCCGGCACCCCTTGTTGCGAGATTTTGCCTGAAAATTAATCAGAACCAATTCACATACGATAGAACTTAATGTGAAATTTCATCTTATTCTACATCTTATTCTAGTTCGTGAGTTACAGCACCCACAAAATTTGTGTCACATACACGCAGACTCACGGACAGGCATTTTCTAAAAACAGTCAAATCATGTTCAGAACCTTCTAAAAAGTAAAAATCCTTCAAAAACCGGAAGTCAAAATTTTTCATGAATCCAATACTTTCTTCTTGCATAGATAGAAGAAAGTAAAAAGCATGCAGGCATTCATGATTTTAAATAAAGAAAAAAGCTAGTAACTGGAAACATTCAAAGTGACGCCTAGAGTACCTCCAAAGGGCGTCATGTTAGACAGCCCTGCTCTAGAACACTGACCTAGACTGAAATAAAGAAGACTGAAAAATGCAGAATCAAACGAGTTAAAATAGTGTTAAAAATGTTAATAATAATTAAAGAAAGCGAAAGTTTTAATTACGGAGAGAGCAAAATTGATTTATGCTTCTTAGGTTTGTTAGAGCATGTTCGCCGGCACTGAAAACGCATCTTTTCGTTTTAGTTCCCGAAGTTCATAAAATTCAAAATCTGATTACTTGGTAAATTTTGTTCGTACAAAAATGGGATATTATTTGTTTTAACTGTCAGATCGTGGAGAAAAGTTTTCTAAATATAACATAATACGAATCAGGGATTGTATCAAAATTTTATATTCCGGCGTGTAAAACGCGCGAATCGAACAAATATGTTATAATCAGAAATTCTATTTAATGAAATGTAAATGTAACTTACTGCTGTGTATTAATTATTTCATTTCATTTACCGTAATTTCCGGCGTCAATCCGTAAATCCGCGGATCAAACAATCATGTTTCGACCCAGAAATTCTATTTTATGAAATGTAACTTACTGGATAGCTGTAAATATTTGACTTCAATTATTGAATAAAATTTCTGGGTTGAAAAAGAATTGTGTGAAGTTGATCTGCGGATTATACGCCGGAAATTACAGTATTTAAAAAAAATATATATGCTTGTTTGATCCGCGTGGAATGGATGGACGTAATGGAAAACAACATTTGAAACATTTCTGAAACAAGGAGTTATACCTCTAAAACCAACCGGTTAGGAATTGGATATTGGACAATGATAAACAGTGGGATGTTGCATCACTTTACTACCTGCATTATTATATACTAAATTTAGCTTTATTTAATCTTTGAACGTTATACGAATAAATAAAGCCAAATTTAGTATATAATAATACTGGTAGTAAAGTGATGTAGCATCCTGAACGATAGGAGGGGCAACTTGTATAATTTTGTTTATTTCTCTAAAAAATATAGTTTGTAAGACTCATGTCACTCATGTCACTCATGATGTCATTCATGATTCATGACACAGTCATCGAAAAGAAAAACAGAATTTCTCACACTATTTAATCACCAAATTACCACAAGGACAAACAAAAAAGACCATTCAATCGGGAATAATTTCTTCTTCAACCCATTTGCATTCGAAACGTGCATTTCAGGATTTTCTTTTTTATTCAGAAATTCTGAATAGTAACTTTTGCTTTATTTAATAACAGATGTTTCGTGATTACTTAAAAAAAAAAAAAAAAAAAAAAAAAAAAAAAATTGGACTTTCAAGTATGGATTCGGAATTTCTAAATAAACAAAAACGAAAAATCATGCGTCAAGCATAGATTATGTAACTCTTTCCAACGCTTCCAAAATAATTTTACAAATCATTACCATTTAATAAGCTGAAAGATAACATCTAAGTAAACAATTTGGAAAACGCATAACCTATTTAAAAACGTAATTTCAGGAATTTCCAACATATACAATATTCGGAAAAATATCCGAATACTTTTATTCAGCCCTGTATATGATGATATTTGTATATATACTACATAGGATGCTATATTTTAGTTTAGTTAGGAAACGCGTAGCACAGTTTAAAATTCTCCTTCTGGAGTTTCTGTCAATAAACGGAAATGTGTTCGAGAACTTTTGTGCTGCCCTGTATAGGATCTACAGAATTTATACACACCTAGTAATAGACAAAAAGTGAGTTAAATTTAAAATCGCGTTCAGCAACTTATAACGCACTTCCAGGAATTATTGTTAACAGACAGTAGAGAATTCTTTTGTGTGTCCCTGTAAATGAACGATGACTGCTATACACACAATATTCTGTAGTAAGCCTCTGGTAATGCCCCTTAGTGATAAATGTAAATTTCAATGCGTTTAAAATAGTGAAACATTATTTAATTAAACCGCAAACGATTTTTGTCCATAGACGTAATGTATCGGAATTCTTTTGACTGTCCCTGTAAAGTAACTATAAGTGCTATGCACACTCTATTCCATATTAAGCTTCTTGTAATGCACCTTAGTGATATATATCAATTACAATGTGTTTTAAATTGCGTAACATCATTAAAATAAACCGCAAATGATTTTTCCCTATAGACCGTAATGTAACAGAATTCTTTTGAGTGTCCCTGTAAAAAAACTATAAGTGCTACACACTTCAGTTGAAATAGGAAACATGCTATAGATAACGACAATAACATATAAAAATTGCAGGGCAATCCGAGCATACGGAGTTGAGCACGGACAGACGGCCAGACAAACCGAAGTCATAAACACTTTTCAACTAGGTTGTAAAGTGTTAAAAAGAATCTCATGTAACGGACTCATATATGCGTTTCGGATGCAAATGGGTTAAATCTATATAAATAAAATAAGTTTAGAAGTGGGCGTCTCCATATTGAAATAAGAACAGATTTTAACTTTTTAAATTGATATCTGAATTTGATACCAGAAAACAAATCTAAATACTCAAATTTGCTCAAGTAAAATTGCGCGGAGTTTCTATAATTCGGAATCATTCAATTTTTAACAGTTTTGCCCATGCACCGTAACGTGCAAGAAGTTTTGGTCAGTTACACAAAGTTTTTGGATGTCACTAATTTTTAATTGTAATCTTCTCTTTATTTAATGACAAAAAATTTTCGATTAAATAAGGCGAATATTTTAGTTCAGAAAAAGTGGTGTTTAGCCTTTATTTTTAATTTATTATGTGAAAAAAAACTATTAAAGTGTTAAAATTGATAAATAACTGATTCTGGGAGGAGGTCTCAAAAATAAAATTCATTAGTGTAAGATTCAGATTTGGTGAACATTCTGTTAATGCTATTTTTAATATAAGATTAACAATAAAAAGAAATTCTAATTATAAAATTTAAATATTCCATCAAATAACTGCTATCTCGGCTTCATATTTTAATGATTTTTATGAAATTAATTACTTTTTCAATAACTATTGAGCTCCAAACAATAGTGGAGTTTTTTAATCACAACTGAAAAACTACTTGGGTGAATAAGCTAAAATTGTGGATACACATATTAGAAGGTATTAAAATATCTGCAGATTAAATTTATCATTTTTTGAAGAATTAATTTCGTAATTCATAGTTTATTTATAGAAACGGTACAAGTGCGATCGCACCTTGAGAGTTACTTACCGTTATGTGTCATATTACCGTAAAGTACTTAGTTTCTTGACAAATATACAAAAAATCCGTTACAATACGTGAATTTGGCGTTAATCCCGATTATGGAAATTCATGACGTAATAAATCGACGTAGAATTATAAATTAATGATTTTCGGATTTTTTCCCTTTACAAGTGCTATAAGACCTTCCTTTGGGCCGAATTTCAGGGTTCTGGGTCAAGCAAAAGTACTCTATAGTAATCTTAAAACTTATAGGGTACTTCCAATTCACCCAGAACCATGAAATTTCACACTAAGGAATTTCTTATAGTACATGTAAAGGAAAAAAAATCCGACAATCATTAATTTATAATCCTATGTCGATTTATTACATGATTTTCCATAATCGCCTTTATGTAAAAAGAAATTTTTGACTTTAGAAAATACGAAATTTGAATGTTTTGCTGCACATGATGCTTTTTTAATACTATTTCTAAAACTACATTTATTTGAAGGATCATAATTACCTGTTGAATGTGCATGGGTACAGATCTTGTAGACTGTCTTCCGATGTTCTTAAAGCAAAGTATCCGATAGAACACATAAGAATAAATATTACAGAAATGTACAGAAATATTATGGCGCTTCCAATGGATTTTGCTCTTGGTGTCTAGAAAAAAGAACAAGTGAATTAATAATCAATGAATGAATCCCATATGTATTATTATACTGTATTCCCCAGCATTAATCGACATGCCGGTAAATTCGAGGTACAGAGAGCTTGATTACCGCAAGGACAAACTTCCACCACTTTTTCCGAATAGCAATTTTCACCTTATTTATGACAGAAATTCTGCGTTTAAATAACGCGACAATTAGTATTCAAAAATACTGGCGGAAGTTTACCTATACGCTAATCAGGTTCTGTCTCCTTCGAATTTACCGGCATGCCGGCTAATGCAGGAGAATACAGTAATAAGTTATATTCACATTCGTACATTCGTATAGGGTATATGGATATTTCAAATGTTAAGATACATAAATTATAAAAAAGTTTATTCGATATTCTTTCAAATATTCAAATTAATTCAGAGTAAATCTGAGAAATTAGGATTAAATGACCTATTAACTTGATGCTTGAGTACGAGTTAATTCCAATTTTCCTTTTCTACACATTCAATTTCTGTCACAGTATTCACAGGTTTTATATTTTACTTTTCTAAAAGTAACTCCCATATTTCATGTTTATACAAAACAACTTAAATAACATAACTCCGTTTATATTGTTTATTAGTACCACAGTGCAAATGTTTGAAATGGGATGGTGATTAATATAGATAAAATTCGATTTTTTTTTCGATAGGAAGCGCTCATAACACCAATGTAAATTTTACATATGTTAATAAGTGGAAAATAAAGCAAAATATATTTAAAAACTACGATGGTGTTATGACATGAGCGCTTCATATCGAAAAAAAATTATATATCAGATTGATGTAATTGAATTGCATTCAAATTTGCGAAATAAACTTTTGCTTATGATCTTCTACAGGGTGTATCTGAAAAAGTGGGTAAAACTTTGCGGGGTGATAGAACGCAGCTATACGAGCATATTTCATCATAGAACATATGGCCGTGCGAGCCGCTAGGTGACGTTGTAAATGGTATGACACATTCCTACGAGAGGTGTTGCCGGAGCTGCTACGTCCGATTCCAACCCCCATCAGGTCGAGAATGTGGTTTCAACACGACGCACAGTGGGGCGTTTTGAGTATCTAGGTGGACAAAATTATTGCGTTGAAGTTTAATTAGGTTTTTGCTGGGCTTTCTAATCTATCAGTAATAAAATAATCAAACAATGATAAATATTTGACTTATATAATAATTTATATTATTATTATTTATATTATTATTATTTATTTATATTATAATATTGTATTGTCCTTGAAACTACACATGTATTCAAAGTTTCAGCTCAATCGGATAATTAAAAGTGGTTTAAAATTGACTTGCAAGATTTGAATTAAACACTCAAACACACACTTCAAGTTAATATAACTTAATGATTCGCAAATTTTCGCAGGTGTTTTCTTAAGTTTCCAATACTTTAGGAATGGTACTTTGATCTTAAAAAATGCTTATTTCTTAATAATGCTTAATACTGTATTAAAATTCAAGCTGAAGTTTGAAAACAAGATGGCGCTTATTTTCAAACAACAATAGGTTAAATCTTGTGACAAACATGTGACATATGTCCAGTAAACTCCTGCTTTCAAATAAAACAGAAAAGTCACGACTTGCTTTCGAACTTGCAGAAAAATAATGCAACTGTTGAAACTCCCTCAAACCAACGGCCTTCTTTACGGTCGTAGTTTATCCACACATCGGATTTTTTCAACAAAACTCGTACGGATCTCGACAGAAGAGACGTTCGGCTACCAGTATACGTGGTCTTGTTAAATTCCGAGATAATCGGAAAAATGAATTTTGTCCACCTAGATCATCAAAACGCCCCACTGTGCGACGGTGCGCTTGCACACTTTGCCTTGGATGTGAGGAACACTTTAGATGCAACGTTCCCAGGGCGATGGATTGGTGGAGGTGGTTCCATAGCTTCGCCACCAAGATCGCCGGATCTCTCGGGTTTGGACTTTTTCCTGTGGGGCCATATGAAAAGCCTAATCTACGAGAATGAAACCGACATGGATCTAGTCGCCAGGATTGCCTTTGTTGTCGGGGATATTCGGGAAATGGCTGGTGTCTTCGCAAATGTGCATCTGTCCCTATCCCGCAGGTGTGAAGCGTGCATTACAACTGGCGGAAGATCTTTAGAGCAATTTCTTAGAGCAGGTACATTAATTATATTGCTGTTAATAAATTTTTTCTGAAGTAACTCTTCTCATTCTTGTGTTAATTCTTAACTGCGACAGTAGGAAACAACCGTTTAACTTCTCACCGCTTGCGTTCCTACTATACATTATGTAACGAAATTTGCTCGTATAGCTGCGTTCTATCACCCCGTAAAGTTTTGACCACTTTTTTTTTAGATACACCTGATCTATATCGATGTATAACACATTTAAACAACCTTCAAATGAAAATAAATAAAAGAGGTAGTAAATATAGATTGTATTTTATATTAAAAAAATCAAAACATCTTAGAAACAAGAACGAAAAATCAGGCAGAGATTATGAAACACTTTTCCGCACTAACAAAATATTATTGAGATATTTTCTTTTTTCCAACAATGAAATGATATATCTAAATAAGCAACTTAAGTAAAATGCTCCGCAAACAATTTTTCCCCATAGATCATAATGTAACAGAATTATTTTGTGAGCTCTTGAAACGAACTATAAATGCTACCTACTTCATTTTCAATAGCGAACATCTATAGAGAACCTCATTAACATATAAAAATCACATGTCATTCCGAATTCCGAGTATATTTACGCTTGTTAGAACACGGACAGACAAACCGAATTTATGAACACTTTTCAACTATGTTGGAAAGTGTTAAAAAGAATAAAAAAATTACCCTATTGGAAGCTAATTTTTCATTTTTTCATACAATGAAATGAGATATCTAAATAAGCAATTTAAGTAAAAAGCACCGCAAACGTTTTCCCCCCTCCACTATAATGTAACAGAATTATTCTGTGCGCCCCTGAAACGAACTATAAATGCTTACTTACTTCATTTTCAATAATGAACATTCTATAGTAAACCCCATTAACACATAACAAGAATGAAAAATCATGCGCCAAGCATAGATTATGTAACACTTTCCAACGCTTACAAAATAATTTTCCAAATCATTGCCGTTTAATTAGCAGAAAGATAACATCTAAGTAAACAATTTGGAAAACGCATAACATATTTAAAAACGTAATTTCCGGAATTTCCAACATATACAATATTCGGAAAAATATCCGAATACTTTTATTCAGCCCTGTATATGATCTATAGATTTGTATATATACTACATAGGATACTAAATTTTAGTTTAGTTAGAAAACTCGTAGCACAGTTTAAAATTCTCCATCTGAAGTTTCTGTCAATAAACGGAAATGTGTTCGCAAACTTTTGTGCTGCCCTGTATATCAAATACAGAATTTATACACACCAAGTAATAGACAAAAAGTGAGTTAAATTTAAAATCGCGTTTAGCAACTTAAAACGCACTTCCAGGAATTATTGTTAACAGACAGTAGAGAATTCTTTTGTGTGTTCCTGTAAATGAACGATGACTGCTATACACATAATATACTGTAGTAAGCCTTTTGTAATGCACCTTAGTGATATATATAAATTTCAATGCGTTTAAAATAGTGAAACATTATTTAATTAAACCGCAAACGATTTTTCACCGTTAGACGTAATGTAACGGAATTCTTTTGACTCTCCCTGTAAAGTAACTATAAGTGCTATACACACCATATTCCATATTAAGCTTCTTGTAATGCACCTTAGTGATATATATCAATTACAATGTATTTGAAATTGTGTAACATCATTAAAATAAATCGCAAATGATTTTTCCCCATAGACCGTAATGTAACGGAATTGTTTGAGTGTCCCTGTAAAAAAACTATAAGTGCTACACACTTCAGTTGAAATAGGGAACATGCTATAGATAACGACAATAACATATAAAAATTGCAGTGCAATCCGAGATTATTTACGGGAGTTAGAGCACGGACAGACGGACAAACCGCAGACGGCCAGATGGCCAGACAAACCGAAGTCATAAACACTTTTCAACTAGGTTGGAAAGTGTTAATAAAAATTACATGTCATTCGGAGTATATTTAAACGAGTTAGAATACGAAACGACAGACAAACCGAATTCATGAACACATGTTGGAAAATGTTAAAAAGAATAAAAAATTGACCCTATCGGGGGGGGGGGGTAAAAGTCAATGCTTATCACCCCTCCTTCTTTAGATACACTGCAAAAAAAAGTGTTGATTTTACAGTATAATACTGGCACCCCAGCTGCCAGTATTATACCGTAAAATTAACAGTAATAAACAGTAAAATAAGCAGTAATATGCTGCCACGCATTACTGCTTATTTCACTGTTTATTACTGTTAATTTTTCGGTATAATACTGGAAGCTGGAGGGCCATTATTATACTGTAAAATCAACACTTTTTTTTTTTTTTTTTTTTTTTTTTTTTTTGCAGTGTACCCTTCTTATAACTAATTCCTAAACCGCTAGATTTACAGGTATAGTTCCAATTGCAGAAATGCTTCAAATGTTCTTCATCATATGAAAAAAAATGGTCAAGTTTTAAAAAGTTACGAAAATTAAATTTTTCTACGGCCTTGGGTCCTATAAGTTGTACTTAGAAAAAAAAAAACCTTTCTTTATGCACTAAAAAGTAAAGCAGTGAAACGACCAACTTTTTTACGACCAAAACTTATTGAGTTATGATAATTTGAATTTTATGAATTTTTGGCGTCTTCTGGCATTAAAACGAAAAAACGCGTCAGAAATAGCTGAAAATTCATATAATCCAAAGTATCACAACTCGGTAAGATTCGGCCGTACAAAAATACAATTTTTGCTGTTTTACGTGTTAGAGCATGAAAAGAAATTTCTAAATACAACTTATATGACCCAAGGACCGCATAAAAACTCAAATTTCCTAACTTTTAGAAAAAATAACTATTTTGACGTAAATCGATTTCAATATCATTAAGAACGGCATTTGAAACATTTTTGCAATTGGAACTATCTATACCTCTGAAACTAACGGTTTAGGAATTAGTTATGGATGAAAGGTAAGAAAGGACACCCTGTCTAATCAGCCGTAAATACATATTAAATAAAAAGAGCAAAAAATCCTGTATCATTATGAAACACTTTCCAACACTAACAGAATAAATAGTATTAAGAAATTTCATTTTATCATACAATGAAATGAAATATCTAAATAAGCAATTTAAATAAAATGCACCGCAAAGCATTTTACCTCATATACCATAATGCAACGGAATTTAGAGATGAGTTCGGGCTCTCTTTTCGGAGCCCATGCCCGCCCAAGCCCGACGGTTTCAAATCCGAGCCCGATACAAAAAAAAAAAAAAAAAAAAAAAAAAAAAAAAAAGCATAATATTAAAAACAATTTTTAAAGTAATATCTCATTTTTAAAAAAACTTCTTATATGAAAATAATTGTTAATCCCCAGCACATAATTAATTTTATGGACATTTACATTCATTCTTAACAGAAGGGAAGTTTGGTATGAAATAAAAAGATACTTCCTTAAAAGGATTCTCATATTTTTCAACCCCAGCAAGCAAATGATGGGTAAATTAACGAAGTGTGTTTTATGAATAAATGCATGAAATTTACCGAAATTACCATTTCTATGCCGAAGAATCAAACAACGTTTTTCTATTTACTACAAAAGGTGTATATTGTAAATTATAATTGATTTCTTAAGTAAAGCACTATTTCGTGTTCCTGAAAATCAACTTAAATTAAAAACTTTACATCATTATCTGAAAGATCTCATGCTTTTATGGGAAAAGTAGAAACACCGTTCGATTGCTTTCTATCGGATTAACAATACATGGCAATTATATCTACTTACGAATGAAAGTGACTTCGTAAATGTGCAAAGCAGAGATTTAGCATGGGCAGAGTTCATGATGAAAAATAGAATCACTAACGTTATTTTCATATGAAGAGCGATTATGAATGGCACACAATAGAAGATTAAAAATTTGAAAATCTTAAGCTAATGCTCATTGACTAAAACCAAAAGAAAATATTCATTTCGCGTTAGATCTCTAAAAAAATAAAATAAAATAAACGTTCCAATTAAAAAATATCCTGCTGTCACAAACGAAAATCGAACAATAAATTATTTGCGCCTCTTCAATCTGCAAATATGGCAACTTTTCTTTTAAAGTAGCATTCTAATAATAGGAAATAAAAAAAGAAATCACGATTTTTGTTTCCCCTTCTATTCATTCTGATATATACAGCATTAAAATGACTTAAAATGGAATATGTATTTTTTTTAATTTTTCTATATGAGAACAAATAAAATTGTCAGTTTCAGAAAGATTGAGTCTGGAAGCCCGTGTCGGTCCCCGTGCCGGGCTTTCGGGCTCTGGCCGAGCCCGTCTCATCTCTAACGGAATTCTTTTGTGTGTCCTTGTAAACGAACTATAAATGCTACACACTTCATGTTTAATACTGAACATTCTATTGTAAATCTCATTAACATATAAAAATTACATGTCAATCGAAGTATATTTGCGTGAATTAGACCACGGCCACATATACCGAATTCATAAACACTTTCCAACTATGTTGGGAGGCATTAAAAATGGTTTAAAAATTTGTCATAAACTCTATATAATCTGTAAACTTAAGTATTTTTTCCTAAATAAACTCAAATAAAACCTAAATAAATAATTCGACTTTCAGAACTCGAGTTACGACGTTGTGTATCGTGTCCAATAAAGTTAAATTCGACGTGCGACGTTTTTCGAACAATGAATTTCACTGCGCTAACAACTTGATTTTTAAACGGTTCATTTAAAAAGAAGAAATATCACATCTGTTCACATCATGTTACTTTTTATTTCGTATAACTAGTTCGGTATCTGATTTCCGGTTTCATAAAAGCCAGATAACCAGATAGGTAAAAATTCTTTTGTCACGCACTTCTTGTTCTTTCCCATGGTTACAGAAAAACGATCTTGAAATCTAGAGACCCTTGTGAGTCACTGGTGGAACAGGACCTGCATGTCTACTACTGTGTAATTAGAAAAAAAAAAGTCTGTTACTTACAAGTACTGACGAAATCGCTAAAAAATGAACCACGGAAGAATGAAGGGTTTGAGCAGAGTTGTTAAACAGGTGGTACCTTATCTCATTGCTTGCATCATCAGCGAAATATAAAAGGATCAGTGAAAGGATCAATTGTAATGCCTTTCTTACTTTTAAGTAATGGATATTTTCTGCAATGATTAGTAAAGTTTTTTTTTTTTTTTTTTTTTTTCATAGCACTGAAAACTAAACTGACCTTCAATCCTATTTCTCGTTTTTAATATGCAATCCATTAGTTTTATGAAACAACAAATATACAATGCAATACAATAGTGGGGAAATAAAAGATATCCCTTAAAAAACACAGATGGAAGCCACTGTTTAAAATTAATACTGGTATCAACAGGGCTACCACTGGTCCATTTTTTGGTAATCGGTATTTCTGAAGAGTTTTTTTTCGTGTTAGGTTTTTACAACATTTGCAACAAAAAATTACGTTTTTCTAAAAGACAGAATTTTCTTAGTAAAAAAACGGTATTAAAAAAAACGGACCGAGTGGGAGGCTTGAACCAACCAATTGATAAAGTTTGAAATACACCAACGCGACGGTGTACGGGCCCTTTATCGGTTGTTTGATGTGGCCATTCTTTTGTTTATCACGCCCCCCTCCCCCCCCCCCCAGAATTTATTTTGCTAATTTTGTGAGCGTTGCTTCGAAACCTTTAACCCCTTGAAGTGTAGTGGTATATTATATATACTACTTAATTTTAAACCCCAAATACTGCAATTGCACCATAATTCTGGAATAAAATTTTGCTTTTATAATTGACGTCAATGGAAAACTTTTACTTATTTTCAAAAAATATTTCTTCATAAATCTTGCTCTTATTTTGACATTTCAACAATTTAGCAACAAAAGTACTTTGCCCCTGAAAGGATTAAAGAGCAATAAAAAATGTCACAATTCACCACAGTGTTTGGAAAAGAAAGCCTAGAGAAATAATTTATGACTTTTGTTGCAGTATTTGATCTATACGCAACCAAATAACATCTACTATTAAATGCTTCACGTGTCTTAGGGTTTTGGGGTCAACTACATATTGAAAATTTTACAATTTTACTTTTCAAATGGTAACGTCTACTTTAGATACACATTAGTTAAAAAAAATGTATAGTTTATGCATCTTTTTTAAATCTTCATAGAGTTAGAAGAAGTTAAAGTTTGAGGATACTAATATTAAATCTACATGAAAAACTTTAATTTATATCTTCCCAAAAAATCCTATTGAAATGTTTATTTTTTAATGAGATACAATAGATGAATCTAAACATAATTTAGACGATTTTTCGATTCAAAAGATATTTTTCATTATGACAATTATTAATACATTCATACAAAAAAGGTTATGAAGGTGATCTACATTAATTTTTACATTAAAAGAAAAAGTGTCATCAAAAACAGGGCTATATTCTTTTATATCTCATTCCTATTTTCATTTTTCGACGACCTATAAGGGAACCATCTCATATTACTTTTTGCATCCACACAAAAGAAAATTTAAAAAAGTAACCGGAAAAATCTATATATTTTTATATTTAGTTTATTTCATATGATGTTTCTGATTACTAATTGAATGACTCTAGTATTTTCCTCTATAAAATCTTAAATTTATTAAGCTACTCCACAACTCGCGGAACAAGGAGGTAACGCTCACCTCTTCCTTCAAGATTGTTGGAAAGGAGGCAGACCGAATCATGGAAGATCCCACCGGAAAAATAGTAAAAGATTTTCGTTAAGTTTGGTCGGGGCTATAAACACATCGGACGACCGCGGTGGCTTCGATCTCACTCATTGCTCTCGTGCGGCGGCCAAGGGAGGGGGGAGGGGGGGAGGCCAACCGCTGCTGCTACTCTCGGAACAAGGCTGAAACGCTGACCTCTTCCTTCAAGACTGCTGAAAAGGAGGCAAATCCTATAACGGAAGATTTCACCGGAAAATTTTTAAAGATATTTTCGTTAAGATTAAGATATTGCCCGGCGGGTTCGGGGCGTTTAATACATCGTACGACCGCGGAGGCTTCGAGCTCACCCATTGTATTCCTCATACCTGACCCGAACCCAAAAGTTCTACTTAAAATCAACTTGAAACCGGAATCGAACCCGACAAGAAAATTTCGTCAATCCAAAGTTCGACCCATATCCGACACACTTGAACCCGAACCCGAAATACTTTTACGCAAACCTGAAATGGAATAAAATTAATACATATTTTAATATAATCATAGCAAAATAGTCTGCAATTTTTTCTTTAATATTAATTTTATCTTTTATGTTGAAAAATTAACATGTATTCGTTAATGCTCAAATATACAGTTTTTTAGTCTGAAAAAAATATTCTAGACTCTTTTGAAAAATTAGGTCAACCCAAACCCGACCCGCAAGAGTCAAAACCGGGCCCGAAATCGATCCGAATACGAAACAATTAAAGTTAACCGGAATATAATCCGACCCGCGGGTCCGGTCAAAATAGGGTTACCCGATACAGGGCTGTTGTTCAAATCCATGTCGCGCTTGTCCGCCTAACCATCTGGAGTTTTCCGTGGCTTTCCTCGAGCTTTACGTAAATACGAGTTAGGATCCCTTAGAAAGATCTCCACGGAGAGAAATCTTCACCCCCTACCACCTTGGTCTATATTATTCACATCGCAGATAAGCCGTAAAAAATGCCAACCTTTAAGGTCCGTTTATATGCTTGCTAACAAAATTTTCCTAAGAGAGTCGTAAATCTTTCGACTGCCCATTCTTCTCCAAAGGTTCTGCGGTCATCAACAAAATAAAGGGAAGTCTCAACAAAAGAAACGGGTAGTGAGCGGACTGTCAGCAACGTCCCCTGCTGATCTCTGACATTTAGACATGCTATGAAAGTAATAAAACCTGAAACATGCCGCCTTATCACATGAAAGAAAACGAACGTAGCAAGCGTAGTCTAGGACAACTTTTAGAGAGACAACAGTCAGTGAAGGACCTTTATCAGAGAGAAATCAATTATAACTCAAGATGCAATGTATGAGAAAATAAAATAAGAATTAAAGTTGTTGTTTAGCGTTGTTTACCCGAAAAAAAAGAAAAAGAAAAGAGAATAGCTTTAAAGTTGATATCAAAATAAACATTACGACTCTATGCCATCAAAATAATATTTTGAAAGATGACGGAATTTAAAATCCAATGTCACCTTTGTTGTTATTCTATTGTGAACGATCCGCGAATAAAGACGCCTGTATTGTTTTTTATGAATGAAACTATACATTTCGGACCGAAAAATTATGGCGGTACATCATCAAGATGTTTTTTCGACCTGATGGAAGAGTGCCATAACTTTTAGGTCTGAGACGTACGTAGTTATTTTCTTTCTATTGTATTGTTTTACGTCAAATTGTTATTGTTTAATCATAAATTTGGATCTCAAATCTTTTATCATATTTGCTGTGAAAATCTAGACACAAACTAACATTCGGTTACTAAATTTTTAAATTCTCCCAGACATATAAAAATTAATACACATAACGGTTCTTAGCAAATTAACACAAGAATCATTCAGCGACCCACATTTTCTTTGGAGATATTCATCATTGAAATTTTAGAATGTCAATCTCTCTGTTTTCTCGTCCTTACAAAAGTGATGCGAGAGGAATTGTAAAAAGATAGATTCATCTCATCAATACTTTTTAAGCATTTACCCCAAAAAATTTTACTTTTTAACTATAGAAGACGGTGACAGTTATTTTATATAAAATTTTTTATGTATAATAAGTTAGTTTGATGAAAATATAAATGAGTGCAGAGTATTCAAAAGTTTAGTTATAAGCTGTACACCAAAAGGAATTATACTAATGTCATTGAGTCAGATTAATTAATATCTTATGATATAACTAATCACAGATACTTATCCCAAGTTGTTTAATATCAGGAGTCACAATACTTTTCTGTAACCTGAGGGATAACCTAACACGAAATTCTTAATTAGTTCATTATCCTTAAGTATTTAATTATTATAAAGAATTATTTAGCTATCTAATGAAATCAGAATGATTATTGATCTAGAGCCTGCAATGAATAATATGGAAATCTAATTAATATTTTGACATTATTAATGCACTTCGGTTTATTTTATTTTTTTAAACAGATTTTTAAGTAATTCTAGTATATTTTTAATGACTTCTTCAGATGACTTTAAAACCTCTCACTGACAAATCCAAGATAACTCGTTTATTCAGCTGCAGTTGTCAGTTCAATACTTGCATTATTTAAATTCATATAATTTTACAAACACAGTTTTAAAACAGTGAGTAAGGGTTAATAATTTCAAGGTTTATCTTCATTTACAAAATTAATTTTGTCATTTTGTGTTGAAATGTTTTTTTTTTCATTCAAAATAATTACAGGGAAAACAACATTACAAATTTCGCCCTTCTGCTTGACAGTCAGAGGGACAGACATATCGGAACTTTATAAATGTTTGAAATAAAATTCGAATCCATAAGTACTCTTTTTTGACTGGACTCATTCTGTGATCAGATATAAGAACTAATTTATTATTATGCCTTAATAGGAACAAATTTGTTGCGCAAAAAAATTCCATAAAAAGTTAAATGAATTAAATTCTGTTCGTACAGTCCTTGTAAATATTAAAATTTAATGAAAAAAATGATAGCCCAGATGATAGTTCATCATTAAGACTTTAAAATGAATCAAAAATAAAATTCTTCATAAGCAGAGGTAGTTGCCGAACCTCCGGATTTTTGTATACTATTAATTTCGAATAGAAATGTTCGCTTTATTTAACGAGAGGAATACTGCAATTAAATAAAGATTTCTATTCGAAAGTACTCGTGTTCAAAAATCCGGAGGTTTTGCAGCTCTGCTCATAAGAAAAACAATCACATGAAAACCATATTGAGCTAAATGGACAAAATGATCTTCGTGAAGTATCTGTCATTCTTTTTCAAGCATATTGAGCAGTTATACAGTGTTGACTTGTGTATAACATATTTTATTGTCGAAAATATCGCTGGAAATTAAGGCGCCAAGTCTGCTAAAAGAAATCTCAGACTTAAAAAATAATGTTTCGTTTTTATTTTAGACAAAATACGTTATGTTGGTACGATGCGCTAGATTTTAGCCAGACTGAATATTCGGAATAATCACCGTGGCTAATAATCACTTGAGCCAAAAAGATTGGAAACCCTTGCTCTGTTTAACATTCAACTAGCTGACCTCGCATTGTTTCGACTTGACCGATCAACGGCCGCTATAAAGGCGCTAGCTTCGTCAATGACATTATGATGCATAGTTGCTTTCAAAATTTATATTCTTAGATGATATTTTGTTCAGCCCTTAAGAAATATTATAGTACCTTAAACGTATAATTTTAGAGACATTTAAAAATCGTTAAGAAATGAAGTTTAAGTGTAGGTGTTTAAAGGTTAATGACACTTTTTCGATAACATAATAGCAAAGCATATGAGTAAATATAGGGTCTTTCAAACTTCTCCGGAAAGATAGCTAAACTATTAAATAGCATAGTTTTCGAATGACGTCAACGGCTACTTACAGAGAGTTAGATTTCCTGCAACCTGTTTTTATTTTTCTTTCTTCATGCATATTTTGAATGGGGGGGGGGGGGAAGGGAGAGAAAAAAATAATGTACTTTAACCACATAAGCACAATGTTCAAATGAAATCTTCTACAATTCAACTGCAACTAACTGTAATTTAAACCATGTGACTTTAGACAAGTCCATTCGTCGAGTAAGGTCACAAATAGAATCTATTTTTAATAATGCTTCTTCTTCATTACCTATGTCATGTTAATCATCTTTTTTTTCTCGTCACAAAGTGAGCTCGTCCAAATTAAGTAGCCAACTTGTCAGAGCTAGACAATATAGCAAGTGATGACATCGAACAGCAACTGACACTACCACATAACAATGTATGCATGCGTTACTTCTCCCAATGCTGGAGCTGGAGCTCTTTCCTGTGAGTGGGATTCCAGACAAATCAAACGTCTCAACATAGTTTGCGTCAAAAAAACATGGTTTATAAAAATCCATAATAAATGTAATTTTATTTAATGAGGATCGCACTTTTCTGTAGCGTTGCTGTTTTCGGGATTCGATCCGCAGACCTCTGGTTGGAACGTCACAGCACACCTTTTACAGAAAATCAGGATCCCCTTTCATTCTGTTCCTTACGTTAGTATCTGATTAATTTCAAAGCCGATTTTGATTTCTGTATCGAGTTTTGATTTCTGTGACGCATGTATTTCTGACACACTACCGTCGTATAACATGTTTTCGTGTAGAGAAAAAGAACCTACCTGTCACGTGTGGCGTAGGAAATTTCCGTAGGAAGGAAAATTTAAACCAGATATAAGCAGGTAGATAAATACTATAATAATACAAGCAATTTTGGATGTAGAAATACAGTCTACTTGAAGGGATTGTTTCTTACCTCAATGAACTAATATTTATTTATAGTACGCCAATTGACGTATTTTAGTGAGAGGTTTTCGGAAAACAAAGTGTTTTTGTTGGAACTATTTATTGTTATTCATATTCACTTTTAAACACATAGTTGTAAATATTGCTGATTTTGACGTGCAGTAGACAATCATATATTAAAAGTTTTGGAGTGTCCTTGTAAAATATATATATATATATATATATGCACGATATAATGACAATTTTGAAAAAATGAAGCAGTACTGCGTACCGCAGCAACATATTAAAAATTCCTGACAGTTGGCCAATTTTTATGAAAGATACAGTCAATGAAGTAAAAAAAATCAAGAAAATAGATTGGAAGACAACCATACCATTTTTTAACTCTAGTGAAATCGACACCGTACCACCATTAGAACGAGCCCTTTCAAACAAAAATAGTATAATTATGAAACTCGGATTACCCGTTCAAAAGTTATGCCTCGACATACATTAAAAAATAAGCATACAAACAAACAAACATAGAAAACCCATAAAAATGAATTGTATAACCTTCTTTCTTGGAAGTCGAATAAAAATATGAACGTGTAAATTCTTAGTAAGGGAAAGCGAATACCTTTTCCTAATCTTTTATGCCCCGCTCCTCCTCTCTTTTTATGATCCGCAAGAACGCCACAAAAATGTTTATAAAGCACATTAATGTCCAAACAAAATGTGTAAAATCTTTCGAAATTGGTTTTGATTAAAATATGTCCTTATAGTCCGAAGAATTTTCTTTCCAATTATTATATCTCCATAATGCATACGTTTTATGAACTGAAATAAAAACGTTTTCTTTTCTTTGTGTAGGATTATAAGCCGCCAAATTTTGACATCTGTACATTCTTTCACTAGTGAATTATGAGAGTCAAAAAAGAATAACACGAATGCATGTACAGTGCAAAATAAAAAAATAATAATAATAAATCAGAACGCGGTCTGTAACTTCAATTGCAATTAGTACAAGAAATATACTATTTTGATTCTTGGAAAACTCTTTATAAAAGTATAAGATTGATTTTTTTCTTAAAGGGTCGGCTACATATTAAAATCTAATCTAACTTTTAAAAGTTAAATGACAACACTACAATTTCGTTACATGTTTACGTCGGTTATTTCGACATAGGATCTAAAATAAATTATGTATTTCATTGTTTTTCATTTCATATGATATTGTGTACATGTCCAAACATATAGCTAATGCATATTTTAGATTAAACTATCTTTGAATTATTACAATAATTAATTAATTAACAATCTAATTATTAAAATCCATAAGTTAGAAGCTTCATTTTTTGGTTACCATCAAAATTCGAATGGTCGCTGCCCCCTCCTTCCACGAAAAAAAAAAAAAATCTGCTCGGGCTTTTGGTTGTCACATTATGAGCAAAGATTATACGTAAACAATATTAAACGTAGGCAATATTAACACTTTGCCGTCCGCATGACTCGTAAAAATCTTCTATTCGTAAAATGTTGAAATGATTGATTGACACCAGAGTTTCGAAACAAATTTATTCGAAAAAAAAGTAAAATCTTACTGTACTTAAATAAGTAAAATATTCATATAATTGATAAAAAGGAATATTTCATTCCAAAATTCTGGTGCCAATGTAGCATTTAAGGATTAAAACTAAGTTACTTATGTACCACGCCACCGTGGTGTCGCCGGACGGCAAAGTGTTAAAGAGATCAATGCATTAGACTAAAAATGAAAATTCATTAAAGTCGTTTTCGATATGTTAAATTATGTATTAGCAAACAATAGCACATTTATGGATATGCATAAACAATTTTACTCTAGAAAAAAATGATTATATCTATGTTTTAATAAATATAACAGCATTTTCATAGAACTTTCAAAATGCTTTTCACAATACTGACTCAATCTCGAAACACATATTAGCTCACAGTTAACGTGTTTTTCAAGAAATAGTAGAGATATTTAGGGTACATAAAAAATATGCAAATAGAACGAAACCGGGAAAAAAATTATACAGTGTTCCTAAATGGTCCATTTTTTAATGCTACTTTTATAAAACGACGATCTTCTTCTTAGATTTTTCTGGTACATTTTGTAGAAACCCAATTTGAAGGCTGCTTCTGTTGAAAATGTTGTAAAAACCTACCACGAAAATCATTCTTCGTAATTACTGGTTTTAAAAAAAACAGACCATTTAGGACCCCTGAATACAGGTTTGTATTTCCAACTTCAAAGTTCGAAGAAAAATAAAGACGTAGACAGTATTTGAAGGCAATAAAAGTGTAATAGAGATATAGAAAATTATATACAAGTAATTTGGGTGCAAGCAACTTCACTCTGCGACTTTTAGAAATTAGAGTTATAACATTAGGTTTGAATATTTTTTTAGCGACATTCAATCTTAATGTACTCGTATAGATATCTAAGTTTGAGTTCGATCTGAGATTCCTTTATGCTTAGCCAACGATTTCCTGTTTACCACCCAACTTCGTATCTTATATACGGTGTTCCAAAATGGTTGAAAAACGCTTTAAATTTTTACTTGTTGGGGATGATCAGGCAATGTAAATTACAAAAGTGTTCAAAAGTAGTAGGGAGTAAAATTATTTTAATGAAATAGTCCTCCTAATAAAAATACTCCCCCCTTTAAAAATTTACACTTTTTAAAAATTTTTATATGATCCCTGAAAAATATAATTGATCAGTAATAATTTTTCTTCATTTGCTCCAACAAGATCATTACAAAAAAAGTCGTCTTAGAAATTTAAAATGTGTAACTTTTCGAAAATTAATGGCAGGACTATTTCATTAATATAATCTTATTTCTTACCTTTTGTGAATATTTTAGAAATTTGCCTTGTTTACTAATCTTCAACTGATAAAAAATTAAGGCGCATTTCAAACTTTTTGGGACATCTTATAGAAGAAAAAATAGTTAAGCTGAAACTTGTTGGCCTTCTAATTTACAGGCTGTCTCCTTTTATTTTTGTCCAATAGTTTATACACCAAAAGTGTTTGAAATGTTGCCCCCATCCTATCAAAAGCCATTTTCGTTAAAATAGTTTTACGTAAGTTACGAAATTAAAATTTTTGTACGGTCCCTGGGTCCTATAATATTTAGAAAAACTTTCTCCATGTTCTAACAAGTAAAACAATAAAAAAAATCACTTTTGTATGACCAAAACATTGCCTAGTTTTTATTATCCTTTTTTAGTGCCAGAAAACGCTGAAAATTTATAAAATCACAAGTCAGTGAGTTTTAATCGTATAAAAATGAAATGTTTATTTAAATATGAAACAAATCCGAGCACCCAGAGATAATATACTTCATTAATTGCTAAAAGGTGTTAAAACTTCCACTAAAAGAGTACAATATTTTTATATATAAACTGTTTACATGTTTCGGCTTCACCAAAGCCTTTTAGAAGACAAATGATATTTTTCTACTGTTGCACGATCTATAATGCAATGATTCGAAACGCCATCATTCATGTTTTTCACGTTCTCTCTCGGATTATACTCACGTTATCTTATTTTATTGGCGTTTCAAATCATTGCATTAGAGAACGTACAACTGTAGAAGATTCTCATTTATCTTGAAACATAAACTTTACTTTTTTATGGTTTTTATTTAATATTTTTTCAATTAATGAAGGAATTTTTATTGCTTTACTTATTTGAGAATGAAGAAAGTTTCTCAAAAATAACTTATAGCATCCAAGAACCGTATAAAAATTTCAAAGTTAAATCAAAACTTTTTTAGTTTATCAAAACTTAAAAAACTGTTTTGATAAAAATAACTGTTGACACATTTTTGCAATTGGAAATAGCT
Organism: Maratus michaelseni; assembly: GCA_963931845.1. Taxonomy (NCBI): domain Eukaryota; kingdom Metazoa; phylum Arthropoda; class Arachnida; order Araneae; family Salticidae; genus Maratus; species Maratus michaelseni. Next base: position 436,388,651 of record OZ007586.1, on the reverse strand, counting down.
ATAAAACGAACCGTACACTAGCTTTAAAACTAACGATGTTAGGAATTATTTATTATATAATGTTTAAAGGAAACAGCCTGTAAAAAATAAGTAAACGTTTTATTATTATAAATTAACTGATTGGTTAAAAATGCACATTTTCATTTATAAGAAAAAAACCGCTGATTCTTCGTCATTTCTACGTCATTTTAGTTTGTTTAACTGTACTTTTTAGTTTTCTCTTTATTTCTTCACACATTTAAGGGTACTCAAGTCAGGATTGTAGTGGGTAGCTGCCTGTGGTACCCGCCCAGCTACCCACCCGGGCTGGGTTTTAAAAAAAAACCGGGTTTTTTACAACCCTGAAAGTGCGAAAGGTTAAACATCAGATAAGGAATGATATGAAACATCGCGCAAGAATGAATAACTTTGAAAGAGATTTACTGATGATATTTTATCTTTTTACTGACATCATAGCAAACTGAGGAAGTGTGAAGTGAATCGCCGTTTAAGCTTTCATGATGAGTTGAAAAAAGGATGATTGAATTTACCTCTCCCCTCTACTGTGCATATTTTTGATAACGCGTGTCCTGTTCCTTCATAAAGAGAAAGAAATGAAACGTTTTAGCATTTAAATGTATATTGCCATTCTTAAATTTATGTTATAAATATTCTTAAAATTTTGGAACATGATTTATTCAACAAAATTTCTGTCATGGGAAATAACGGAATTACATGTGGGCGAACCTTTTTTATATTTTACTACTATGCTGCAGACAGACTATGCAATGCTTTACAAAAGCAATATTTCATAAGAACTTAATAATAAGTTTAAAATTGCGCAGCGGAATCATTGATTAAAAAAAAAAAAATAGCTACGAAAACCGGTCACTTTTTAGTATAATTTGACAACGATAAGCTGATTTTTGAGCTACGCAACGTAAACAAAATTTTTATTGAATATGGCGACACGGAGGAAGTTTTAAAAAAATAACTCATAGCACCCAATGAACGTATAAAAATTTTAATATCGTAACATTAAAAAAACTATTTTGACATTAAAAAAAACTATTTTGACATAAAAGAAACAATTTTGACGAAAATATCCTTTGATACGCTTAAAAATGTGCCCTCCGTATTGCATATCTGGGGTACAGTGGGAAACTTACATGAAACTTAGTGAATCATGCATTGTGAAAAATTAATTACAATATTAACAAGCACTTTATTGGAAATCTTTATCCATATTTTTCAATGCACCGAACAAAACAACTGATTTATATGCATAAAAATATTTAATTTTTTTGTGTCCCCCCTCCCCCCCAGAATGACATTATACATATAAATTATCTAACAAAGGTATATAATTTTAAACGAAAATGTTTAGCATGTGTTAAACAATGTGTAAATAAGATAATTTCAAGAAAAAATTCCTTTGCTGTAACTGTTCTGATGACTTCAGTTACAACAAATATTGAAAATGTACAGAGTTAGATTTAGCTATTTATGGTTTTAGTGTATGTTCTTAAAAAAAAAGAAAAAAGAAAGGAAGAAAAATAAAATGAAACCATCTAAATAACAGTCTCAGTTTATTTTTCTCAGTTTAATATGAATTAGTAACCCCATTCCTCGAGATATTAAAATTGCACAGAACACAAAAATAATTTTTATATATATTTCACAACAAAATATAATAGAGCATTTTCTTAACTACAGTTTTAATTTAAAACAAAAATAGTAAATATTGTTCTGTTTAAGTTTTCCTAATGAAAATTTCACTATTAAATCATTACAAAAGTGTGGTCCACTGTGCCTTTTTTTTTTCAGGTGATCCAGTGTACTCCATGTAAATATGGACTAAGAGCAAGTTCCAAAATACTTTATTTGCTATAAAACCGCAAATTTTGCATAGATTTACCAATAAAGGAGTGTATTTTCTTTACATGTAAATTGTTTTTCTTCTATACTTTTTATCTTTATTAGTCAAAAAATCTAAAATTCTAAAGAAACAAAATTTTACTTTTGTAATTAAAAACAACAAACTTCTTCTACTATAAATACCGTCTGCTTTGACAGTATGATTTAAGTTTCAAAATATTCATAACTATACTGTCATTTATGGGTACTAATATGAAGTTAAAACAATGTAAAATAAACACGATTTGGAGAGATGGTCCAAATATTCAGTATCATGGCTTAAACATTCAGTTGCCACTTGGATTTGAGTTTCATTTATGAAATGTTTATTTAAATATATGACAAATACGAACACCCAGAGATAATATACTTCATTAATGGCTAAAAGGTATTAACCCCCCCCCCCCCCCATAAAACAGTATAAATTTTTAAATATATAAACTGTCTACAGGTTTCAGCTTCACCGAAGCCTTTTAGAAGACAAATGAGAATTTTTACTGTTACACAATCTATAATGCAATGATTTGAAATGCAACCATTAATGTTTTTCGCGTTATCTCTCAGATTACACTCACGTTATTTTATTTTATTGGCGCTTCGGGCAATATACTAGGCAATACCAGATAATCCAATTCGGGCTACCGAAGTTAAAGTTGCCCGATACACTACCCCGGTGTACAGAGCGTAGATGAACATCGTTTTTAATTGAAAACTACTCTAATTGATCTTTTACATATAGTATATTTTCTTAGATTGTTAACCAGATTCACCAAAAAGCATTATTGGTACATTCGTATTAACCACGTATGTCAGTGGTCAATCGCGAAACATTTCACTATGAAAAGCAACTTTTGTGATTTTAATTATTTCAGTATTTAAGCGCGTAGTTCGATTACATTTCTGTTAAATTTGCGTTTTATTTACTTATTTATTTGTGAAGTTTTAATTTTGTTTAGAAATTTAGTTATGGGATATTAAACGTAAACAAACAAATGTTAAATTATTTATATTGTTTTACGCGCAAAAAGATTAATCTTCCGCAGTTGGATTGCATGCAGATTTGCTCGAAAATTACTTTAAAAACCGTAAAAAAAATCTGAAAATTGAGATACAGTTTTCAAGCATTTGAAAGTGGGTTTTTTCCCACTATTTATAAATTAAAATTGTGCGATATTTAGAATGAAAAAAAAAAAACTGTAGTAAAAGCGAAATTCATTGATCAGGTGTTGCCACCGGCAATATGACGTCAATATTACGTACAGACATATTTTTGCTTTAAAGAAACTTTGCCAATATAAGAATTCCTAACGGCATCTTGAAAGCCTAGGAGGTTTACTCAGACTGGGAATCAGATCTGTAGAGAATAGATGTCTCTCTCCCGACAACGTTCCCCAACGTTCCTCTCGCTTCGTACAATCAATCGAAATGAAATATGAGATACAGTTATTTGAAGGTATGCGCTCGAGATTGTGGTGAACAAGACCAATGGAGCCTGCACGGTTATGGTTACAGTGAAAAAAATTCGAAATTTTCTAGTGGCAACACCCATTTTTTCTCATCTGAAAATAATCAGCGCATTGAAAAATCATAAGTGGGGTTGGAATGGTACACACTCTAAAATTGGGAGGAGTGAGAAGTTGACTCTTTGGAAGAGTGAGAGACATTTTCACTCTTTTTGGAGTGAATTTTATAAAAATACACTCCTTAAAGAGTGGAATTTTCCACTCCCTAGAAAGGAGTGAAATATGTCACTCCGTTGTCGAGAGTGACTGTCTCACTCCTTTGACAAGAGTGAAATATTTCACTCCGTTGAAGAGTGAAAGCCTGGCATTATATAATTTTGTCCATATTTATTTATTGAGAGAAACGAAATTATCATTTTTTCTTTTTCTTTTTAGGTAGATTTCGTAAGAAATACTACCTATTACATTCTCCCCTATGTTGGAATTTCTGAAAATTTTTGCAGATGTACACCGATCATGACCCCTAGAACCCCAAACCACCCCCCAGTTCAAAACTTTATCTATCTATCTAACTGTCTATATAGCTATATCATTTTTTATGGACACGATAACTTCAATAATTCTGCACAAATCTCTTCCAAATTGATACATATAATCAAGGGACATAAAATCTCGGTCAAGTTCGTTAATGGGCAAAATCGAAATGGGGGGGGGGGTTGTGAAAACAGAAAAAAAACCCATAACTTCTTAATTATGATACGTATCAAATCCGTTTAAAGTTATTATTACTTTTAGGAAAAGGGCCGAAAATTTATGAAGGACAGATTTTTGATATCATTAAAAATGGCCTCAAGGGGGGGGGATAGGAGTTTAAGAAAAAAAAATTCATAACTTCGTCAATTCACAAGATATCCATCCGCTTCTTGGAAAACATGAAAAAAAAAAATAAATTTTATAAATTGAATGCACTTAAAATAAATTTAATATAACAATATTAACAATATTTATTATACACGTGAAATACCACTGCTTCTACCGATCGATGATGTCTTTTTTTTCTTTTAAACATTTCAATATCAATTTTGCTTTTTAACCACAAATATAAAATAAACTCATGTGGAGAATTGATATTTTATCTTTTTTTGTACTACTATTTATTTTCAAACAGGCGTGCCTGAAATCCGTAGACTTTCCTTTTGTTTTGTTTTTTAATGCAGATTATGAACACGAAAACAGCAAACTGAGAGTGTTTTGTCAGAACGCATAGTGCAAAACAATATTTAAACATATCAATCTAAAAAATAATACAAGAATTTATTTAATAAACATTCAAAAATCGGTTTCTAACAAGACTTTTAAAAATAAAGAACTGAAACTTTTTTAAATTCACAGGGGAATCTGCCCTCTTGGACCCCCGTCGTTTAAGATAAATTTGAAACACATGAATGTTGAACAGAAAACTTAATTGAAAATGTTCTCTACGAAGGATTCAGAGGGGCTTCTCTGATGAAATGATCTTAAATCATTTTTCTAAAATCACTTGATTTTTTATTTTTATTTATTTATATTTTTGGTAGTTTTATGTTAGCCGGGCGCCAGTGATATACATATATATATATATATATCCCCAGTGATATACATATATATATATATATATATATTCTTTTTCAATTATGTTTTCTGTTCAACAGTCACGTGTTTCAAATTTATCAATTTATCTTAAACGAGGGGGATTCAACAGGGCAGATTCCCCTGTGAAATAAAAAAAGTTTCAGTTCTTATATATATATATATATATATATATCACTTGCGCCTGGCTAACATAAAATCTCCATTTTTTTAATATACAGACATAAAGAAAATACAATTAAACGCAGACGTAAGAAACTTACAGAAATAAGGTGCAAGAAAATTTTGAATACAATACATCGAATACATATTTCCATAAATGGGTTTAAAATTTGATTTGTGAATATTTGCTTGCAATTGGATTTAGTTTTTGGATACGTTTTCTTAAAGGTAAGCTAACGTAGAAAGATAATTGTGAACTTCTTACAGAACTGTTTTTTACGTATGAAATATTTTTTATTTATTATTTAAATTATTTTCATTAGAATAATTTGAATTTTTCATATTTCCTTTTTTTATTTTTTCAAATAAATATTTTTTCTGTTAAAAAATTTTGTGTGCTCATTTCTTATCCTCTTTTGATATTCAATAAATGCATATCACTTTCAATATTAATTAATTTCCATAATATTTCTTTAGACCTCCATTTCATAAATAAAAATTTTATATAGTTAATAATATGATTAATGCTTGAATCATGGTATTGCTTTGCATTCTTCATTTAAAATTGTTATTAAGCCTAATTCTGAAAACTTTTCAAATTAAATTCCATATAATACTATCATGGTTTGAAAAAAAAATAGTTTGATTGTAATGTCATATATGTGTCCTATAAACTATATAAATGATAATTAAAAAGAAACAAATCGTTGTGACTTAGAAAAAACAATAGACATACTTTTACAGTTTTTTTTATTTTTTGTATAATAAATTAAGATATAAATCATTATTTATTTTTATTTTCTGCTTAAAATATTTGGTTTATATTATGCAAAACTTGGCAAAGTGAAAATTAAATATAATATTGATTTTTTAAATTATTTTTGGTAAAAAAGTGTTTGTATATTTAAAATGGAAATTACAAAAAAAGTTAGAATTTTATATATTTACTTACGCAACCCTATTTTAACTTAAAACTGGCTGAATATTTTTTTATAAGTATATTTACATCCATTTACATGAAAAATGCAAAAGCGACAATTAGATATTGTAAAGATGTATATTAAAAACAAGAGGCTTGGAAACTGAAAGTAATTTTTACTGCAGGTTATTAAAAAAAGAATGTTTATCTATTTTTTACTAATAGCTAAATAGCTCGTGTGATTATCATCTATTCTAAATTAATAAAATATTGCTCATATGGCAATATAAAAAATAAAATAAAATTCTTATGTGATAAAATTAAGTTTTTACAATTTCCAGTTACTTTGTATGATTGATATAACTTTATATATGAATTTACATATTTAGTCACAACAGTCTCATTTAAAAATTCAGAGTATATTATCAAAGTAAATGTTTATATATTATCAAATTTAAATTTATGTATGAGAAATGTTCCATTTCTTGCTTCAGATGGAGGATATAGCACATGAAAAATCATGAAAGTATTAAAATAAAGTTACCATGACTTTCTGAATATTTTATAAATGAAGTTTGTTTTTCCAATTGGAAATTATCCCTCCTATAGAATTCACCTGCAAGACGATACTATTTTTTTTAAATAATCCTTGTGAAAAATTGTTTGAAAATACAAAACTACTTTGTTAAATATCCTGTATTCCATCTCAATAACATGTTTAAATTATTGAAAATATTGAATGAAGAATAAAAATATGTGTAATCAATCCAGTATGCGCTAAAAATACATTTAAAAAATCAAGTTGAATAATATCATGGGTAAAAAGAAATGAAAATAATATGAGGAGGGAAAAAAAGAGATAGGTACGTAGGGTAGATGTGCCAGTAATGGACCGCCTTCCAGTAATGGCCACCTTCAAGATTTTTGGTTTATAAAAAAAAAAAAAAAAAACAATAAAAATTCAGCTTTTTTTATTTCATTAATATGCTTTCTTCAAAATTCTAGTTTTAAATACAATCATAATATCAATTATCTATTACTTTTTGTGGGGTGTCCATTACTGGAATTTAGGGTGTTTTGTTTTATTTCTGTTATTTACAATTAAATTTGATTCACATTGGGAATTGTGACTATGAGCATGGTTAAATATTATTGGTAGAGTAATATAATATTAAAAAATGGGGAATATAACAATTATAACTATTAATTAAAAAATAATTTTTAAAGAAATTCCTTAAGGATATCCATTACTGGCACATCTACCCTATATATAAAATGCATATTTAGACCAGATACTCTTTTAAGTGGATTTGATTTTTATAATAAAATTTGAGATCTAAGTAAAAAAGTTCTTGTAATGCCAGTAATGCCTACTGATTAGTAACAGTGCTGGCTGATATTTAATACTTTGAAAAGGTAACGATATAATTATTTTTATTATGTTTGCTCTGTGTATTTCACATAATTATTATATTTTTTAATTTAGAGGTAAATTAAAAAAAATAATAATGTGATATTAATAGAAACAAATATTTTTACATATCCCCCCCCCCCCCCCAAAGTATATATATATATAGGGTGAAACCCCCCAGTAACTGACAATTTAAGGATTTTTTCTTCTTCAAATCACTATTACAAAGTTTTAAATATATTTTATACTTATCTTTGTTTTTGAATGTATAGTAAAGATACATTAAAAAACTATTGTTGACAACATTTTGAAAAAATTATGATTTTTATTACTAAAAATTAATTTTTTTTTCATAAATATGGTCAATATCTCCAGTAACTGACACTCCCTTTTCTGAAAAACCATTAGCTGAAAAATAAGTTATAACAGTTAAGACAACCACTAGATGACATTACTTAGCAGAATTTTACAGGAAAATGCTTATTTGAGTTAGATTTCTGCTGAAGCGTTTGTTACTGGTTAGGTGTCAATAACTGGGGGTTTCACCCTACGTGAGTATTAAATAATAATAATAATAATAATAATAATAAACATAAAATCGGATTTTTTGTTTTGAAAATATTTAACCATAAAGCATGTCTGGGTTTCTTTCAGAAGCAGAATCTGATTAAAGCATGGGCAAAGTGGGCCATGATCCTCTTCCCTCCCATTATTTTTGGGGCCCCAAATTTAGTATGCAATTTTTGTAAAGCTGATATTTTAAATTTATTTCGACATTGTACTGTCGAAATAGATTTAATATATCAAGTTTATTAAGACTGCATTCCAAATTTGGGGCCCCTAAAATCATGAAAGGGGGCTGGGTTACTGCCCACTTTGCCCATGCTTTAATCTGATTCTGGAAAAAAAAACAGACCTGCTCTATGGTAAAATATTTTCTCATTTATTGAGGATTCAATGTGGTCAAACATGGCTGCCTTTAATGCTTTGAAAAAGATTGGTCAGAAATGGCTGTCTGTTGTCAATAAATTGCAGGACAAAAATGGCCGCGTTTTAGACGTTTCAAATGTCTGAAATTCAGACGCAAAGAAGCGTCTTAAAAATTTAAAACACTTTAAAGTATCTTTTTTTTAACCATCCGTTTCAGACACTTAAGTGTCTGAATTTCAGACATTTCAATTTACAGTGATACCTCACTTGTTGTTGTGTGTTTTGTAAATTCATAGAAAAAGGGATGTTGACAACAGAAATAATATGTATGATTTTAGAATAATAGGACTTTGCAAAATAGCGCAAATTTACTGAAAAGTACTGTCAAAAGATAAGAGTTTATATTTAAAACAAAAATTAAAATGAAATCACACATTGTTAGTCATAGAATATCCATCTTATTAAATAGTTATTAATAAAACTTAAAAAAAAACTAAAATACAGTAAACTATAATGTTTGATTAGATTTAAATTCATTAGCAATTAATACAAAGATCTAAAGATTTAAAATGTGAATTACAGATGAAAAAAAAAAAAACGTACATTACAGGAATTATTAAAATACTAAATACAACTTAATGGGTATTTGAAAAAGAAAGAAATAATATTAACTGATTAAGATTTTGGTTAATTACTTGTCCTTATGGGCATTTTAAAACTATCATATCTTTATAAGGCATGCAATGAAAGCAAACACGAGAGTGATAAGCTTGGAATAAAATATTTTAGTTTATTTTTGTCAGTAATCTAATTTAATTCATTATGTAACTCTAATTGAATTTTTCCTTAAGAGTTCAATTACTTTACAAACTATGAATTAAATAAATATTGCTAATAAAATATTTTATTCCAATCTTTACCACGCTTGTGTCTATTTTCATTGCATGCTCTAAAATATATGATTCTTTTAAAATGCCCATAAAATAAACATAAAAAAATAATTCACTCCTATGAAAGAGTGGCTATTCACTCCTGTCAGGAGTGAGAAATCCACTCCTTTTACAAGAGTGAATAGTAACTCCTATGAAAGAGTGGATAGCCACTCCTATGAAAGAGTGACTATTCACTCCTATCAGGGTGAAAAAAACCCACTCTTTTTGCAAGAGTGGATAGTCACTTTTCTGAAAGAGTGAGTATCACCACTGTTTAGAGTGAATATTCACTTCTCGGGAGTGAGTATTCACTCTTTCAGAGAGTGAACAATTTCACTTTTGCCTAGAGTGAATAGTCACTCTAAAGAGGTTGGGCAAATTTTGACTCTGCGATAGAGTGAATATCCACACCTCCGGAGTGAATAGTCACTCTTTCTTATTTAGAGTGCATGTAGCGCGAAAAATGACGATGTAGGACACATGCAAAGAAGAGCATTGTCAACAACCAATAGCAACAGAGAGACGAGCCGCACAAGCACTAATCATAGAATACAAATGTGCAAATTCTCGTTTGTGGAAAATCTTTAAAAAGCAGTATAGAAACTTGTAATTTCAGTAAAACTTTTTTCTCCTTTCGTCCCTGTTGCTATTGGTTGTTTACAATGTTGTTCTTTGCAACATTGTAAACGTCTCCGTTTTTCGTCTCCGTTTTCCGTCTTACGTCTCCGTTTTTCGTGCTACACGTACCGTTCCAATGCCATTTATGGTTTTTCAATTATCTGATCATTTTGGGATGGGAAAAAGTGGATGTTGCCATTCGAAAATTTCGAAATTTTTTCTCTGTAACAGTAACCGTGCAGGCTCTACTGTTCTTGTTCACCACAATCTAGAATGCATACCTTCAAATAACTATATCTCACTTTTCATGTCAGTTGATTGAATGGAGCAGCTGCTAGACATTTATATATCGGACAAGTTTATTCATGACTCTGTAGATACGTTTGTATATACACTATATTGCCAAAGGTGATTGGTCACTTGCGATTTTAGACGTTTTGTTAACTATCTAGAAAAATACATAAGGAATTAACCTGAAACTGCAGGTGTGTAAACAGTATAGTATAGCTTATATATTTCCGTGAATATTTGTTCCCGAAACCCGATAGGGGACTGTCAACAAATTGAAAAAGAACGAATATCTTTTGGATTACCCTGTAAAAACTAATGTAGCAAAATTGTTCAAACTTGAGATTATTAATAAGTGGTTTATTGTAATATACTGTGTTAATTTTTATGAGGATAGCATGAATATTCGGAGAGAAATTAAGGTTTTTATAAAAACCGACTCAAATTTCGCCAAGTTTTTTGCTTATAATTTGCAGAGTTCTTAATATAAAAAAAAGTTATTTTGAGAAAATATGTCAAACAACATTGTACATAATACTCTGCAATCGGAATTACAAAATAATAAAAATTGGATGGAAAATGAGCAGGTTTACTAAAAAATGTTTCACTGCGCATGCGCGAATGCAATCAAAATATAATATGCATAATGTATTAGCTACGTATATAGAACAACTTTTGTGAAAGTCTCAAAATCATGGCTTGAAAATTCTGAAAATTCTCGTCGATAGAAGAAGCTCGAAATCCGTTGTTCCCAAAAGGAAGCAAAAAGATAAGGGGTTGTATCTAAATATAGTAGTACGTGTAATATTGTGTACGCTATCTTGGCACTAATCAACAGATATTTGATACAACCCCTCATATTTTTGCTTCTTTTTGAGAACAACGGATTTCGAGTTTATTTTATCGGAGATAATTTTCAGAATTTTCAAGCTATGATTTTGAGACTTTCACAAAAGTTGCTCTATATACTTAGCTAAATACATTATGCATATTATATTTTGATTGCAATCGCGCATGCGCAGTGAAACATTTTTTAGTAAACCTGCTAATTTTTCATCCAATTTTTATTATTTTTAAATTTCGATTGCAGAGTGTTATGTACAAAGTTGTTTGACATATTTTCTCAAAATAACTTTTTTTTATATTAAGAACTCTGCAAATTATAAGCAAAAAACTTGGTGAAATTTGGTTCGGTTTTTATAAAAACCTTAATTTTTCTTCAAGTATACATCTTTATAAAAATTAACACGGTATATTACAATAAATCACTTATTAATAATCTCGAGTTTGAACACTTTTGCTACATTATGTTTTACAGGGTAATCCAAAAGATATTCGTTCTTTTTCAATTTGTTGACAGTCCCCTATGGGGTTTCGGAAAAAAAAATATTCACGGAAATATATAAGCTATACTATACTGTTTACACACCTGCAGTTTCAGGTTAATTCCTCATGTATTTTTCTAGATAGTTAACAAAACGTCTAAAATCGCAAGTGACCAATCACCTTTGGCAATATAGTGTATTATACGTTACTTGAAAGTTCAGCGTGTCCCCTCTTATTATTGTCCAGTAGCTAATTTCTAAACTGTTAATTTTAGAGGTATTGTTCCAATTGTAAAGATGTTTCTCTTCATCATTTCTCTTCATCTCTTTCTCATTTCTTTAATTAGCCATTTATGTCAAAATAGTTATTTTTCTAAAATTTAAGAAATTTAATTTTTTATGCGTTGCTTGAGTCCTATAAGTTATATTTAGAAGACGTTTCTTTATTCACGCTCTAAAAAGTAAAACAACAACAATAACATCAAAAATCATTTTGGAACTATTGGAAACTTAACGAATTATGGTACTTTGAATTTTATGAATTTTCAACGTTTTCCAGCACTAAATCTCTAACAGTTCATTAAATTCAAAGTATCATCCTTTATTTATATATTTATTTATTTATTTATTTTTTACAATTGATTGCATGATTTTATAAAAAAGTGGTTTTAAAATTTTTTTAATTTTCAATTAAAAAATGAAATTTTTCGAATTGTTGTAAACGTTTTCATTTATAATATGATACAGACATTATAAAATTTAATATATTTCGAAAAAAGACATAAATTAAAAATATTAGGAAATAAAAAAAATGAAATCTGAAATGAAATCATGCATTCTTAAAATACTAATGATATTTATATCAAGCCTATGATATATCATCTGCAGAAGAAAAAAGGTTTTTTGAAATATAAAAAACGAAAGAAAAAGGGAAATATAGAAATGTATTTGTCTTTCTTTTTCTTTTTTTTTTTTTTAAGTACAACATTGAATTACCATAAATGAATACATTATTTAGCTTTTATAAGAAAAGTTAGAAAAAAATAAAATAAGTACTTTCTGAGATATTTTTTAATTAATGATTAAAAGCTCGTATGTATCATCATACGGCTTCATTGTTGTCTTTATTGAAACCGTATCACGGAAAGAAACTCACACCATATAAAGAAGCTAAAGCAACGCTTTCCGGAAAAAATAATATTATTTCTCCAGGCGCTAAAAGACGTCTTATCATCATGAGAGTTGAACGAAGACTGTTGCAGGGCGCAGGCTGAACTTGGCAGGCCGCACACTGACAAGACAGAGCGACATGTAGCGCAAGACACGAGACAAATTCTGATATTCAAACCGGTTTTTCTTTGTTAAAAGGGTGAAAATGTCTCATGACTTACGCTACATGTCGCTCTGTCTCGTCAGTGTGCGGCCTGCCTTGGTGCGGCCAGAATTTTTAATCTTTTACCACCGGTTCCTCAAAACAGAAATTTTCGCCTAATTGAATCGCAGAAATGCTCTCATTAAATAAGGCAAAGCTTACAATAAATAGTTACTGGTGGGAATAATCGAGGATTCTGGGCATCTTTTGCGTCACGTATACGTGTCGCTCGTCCGGGCAGGCCGCACACTGACGAGACAGAGCGACATGTAGCGTAAGTCATGAGACATTTTCACCCTTTTAACAAAGAAAAACCGGTTTGAATATCAGAATTTGTCTCGTGTCTTGCGCTACATGTCGCTCTGTCTTGTCAGTGTGCGGCCTGCGCTACATGTCGCTCTGTCTTGTCAGTGTGCGGCCTTTAAAAGACGCTCGTCACGAAGGGGTTAATTTACTTTTAGATTTTTTAACCATTTGCACTGGAAAGACGTGCCCAGCACACTGAGATGTTTTCGTGAATTATTTGCACAGCTCCAAATCTCTCACCACCATTTTTTAGTAGTAATCTTCGTCTAATTTGATCATAAAAATTCTGCGATTAATTATGACAAAGAATACTATTAAAAATAGTGGTACGAATATGGCAGATATGCAACTAATGCACAAAAACATTTCAATATATGTGGCCCATTTTTCCAATGCAAGTAATTAAATGAAAACTTAGCTTACTTGTTATTAGCTTCTTTTTTATGATGTAGCTCTTTCTATTTTTTAATTATAATTTTTCAGTTTTTTTTAAAAATCAAATTTCGAAAAAAACAAAATAAATATTTTCTGGACGATTTTTAGTTAATAATTAAAAGAATTCATTAATATAGTTTCATTGTTGTCTCTACAAAAACTATTTCATGAAAAAAAAAAAAAAACTTTTTAAATACACAATAAAAATAAGTTAACTCGTTCCGAAAGAACTGATCTTTCTTTATAAAGACACCCTACCACTACGAGGGCTGATTTAACCCGGGAGAAATCGCGCATATCTAGGGTATGAATAGTTTTTACTTTGTCACCAATAAATACAAACAATAATTCTCAACTTATTTAGTCGGTGACAACTGTTACAAATTGTAGGATAAAATACGATAAAGATTTTTTTTCGAAAAGTAGTGGTGATAATTGTAAAATCTCTACGCACTCGGGGTATGTCATACCCCATGCGACTTCTCCCGGGTTAACCACTTAACCGTTTTGCCCGAACTCAGTTCGAGCAAGAAGAGTTTGCTTGCTTCGTTACTAAAAGCTGAACACTACTAATTTTTAATTGTAATCTTCGCTTTATTAATTGGGCAGCCAGTTTTCGATTATATACGACAAATAATTTAGTACGGAAAAAGTGGTGTATTGTCCCTAATTTTAGTTTATGGTGTCACTCCCCCCCCCCCCCAGCAGTTAACCCTTTCAGGGGCAAAGTACTTATGTTCGTAAAATGCTGAAATGATTGAGTGATACCTGAATTTTAAAACAGATTTATTTGGAAATAATTAAAAGCATTTATTCAAGTGATTAATAAAACGAAAAATTTCACTCAAAAATTCTAGTGTCAATGTGACGGTTAGGGATTAAAATTAGTGGTCTAACAATGAACCACCGCCCTTGAAGGGGTTAAGTGGTTAAGGCTGTTGTTTAGCTTACTTTTCTTTTTCTTATTTTGGTTAGTTTCCTTAACTAATAACTTATCTTACTTGTTTGTGTCCAGTTATGATGCATTTAAGAAGTTTCTTTCATGGTAATGCATTTTACACCAAAGTTTAAAAACCATTGCTGATATAAAATGTGTTATATCGACTACTTCGATATTTCTTTATGTTTTTCTCTGATTAGCTCAAATCTGCGAAATGATTAAAATATAATTGCATTGCCGGTTATAATTAAAACTTTACAAAAGTGTACGTGTCTACCATATTTAGACAAAACAGAAGAGAAAGTTTCTTGCGAAAGTGGAGTAATTCTATGAGGCATGTTTTAACAATAAGAACTGTTTAATTTCAAGCTCGTAAACATGTCTTTTCAGCGCATGACTAGACACACTAATTAACTTTTAATGAAAAAGATTTAGTCTTTTGCAAACAAATTAATGCAAAGTTACTCAAGAGTTAGACGTTTTGAAGTTTTCATTCTTATTACAGTGTTGGAATCTACTGTTGAAACAAATTACAAATCTAGTCGAAAAAGAAAACATAAAAATGCTTAAGCTTTTTCTAAGGGTTTGCAATTACAGATGCACAATATGAGACATTGATGTGAAATAGTGTATTGCAAACATTAAATGCATTACAAACATTAAAATATAACTCATGTGTTTTTGAATCAAGAAATTATAATATTTAGCACATTGCAGACCGGAAATTTTTATTAAATTTGGGTTTTAAAAGAGTAGAAGTTCCTTCCCCTTCTAAAAGTCTTTCGTAAATTGGTTTCCTAGATAAGTTTCTCAAGTTTATGCATTAGTAATTATGTTTCAATGTACGGATTTGAAATAAAATGCCTTATAATCTAAAAAGATATGAACTACATGATATAAATAACAACGATAATTCTCATTTCCAATCAGCAATGCTTTAAGTAAATTTTGCAATTCTCGTATAAATATTTATGAAAATATTGTAATCCTCAGGCTACTCAACTGCTCAAAAATTTGTCAGTTTGTACTCAAATTTATTTATACTTTATTTTTAGTTCCTTTTAAAGGAAAGCATGTAAGAAATATGTAAGTAAATTTTAAAACTTTACTTTTATCAGATCTGAAATTATCATATGCGGAAATTAAAAAATTTGCATTTTGAGAAGAAGTATTTTAACATATTACTGTTGAAAATATAGTTTCAGTATTTTACAATTGTAGCTATAAAAAGCTTAAAAAGCTTAATTTTTAACCTTTTTATTTATTTATTTATTTATTTTGCATGTTGTTTATAAAAAAAGATATTTTCAGTGAATTTCAAAATCTAATATCTATTATTTTTAAATTTAAAGTGGTCTTTAAACTACGTCAAGAGAAGTAACATGAGACGAAAGATATTTTAGGACAATTTTACTAACAAGGGATCCTTCCCAAAAGGTACACCCCAATTTCGATGAAACTTTTATTATAGAGGGTACTCATAATATGATGAAGAATGATACCCATTTTATCGGCCATTGTCAAGATTTAGTATTTTTAAAATATTTGTAAAATATCTATGATGCAACTAATGAAAATCGCTGAATATTTTATTCAAAAATATTTCAATAACTTCAAACAACGTAACGGTAACAGAAATGATAATTAGTATAGAAATGAGTAAAACACAATTATTTTCCATAATCCAGTTGATTTTTATTTCACAAGTAAAGGAACCGAATGTCATGAATGGGAAAAAATTACTTTATAATTTGTGGATAGTGTAAAAAATCAATATGTTTTACTCTTTTCTATACTAATTATCATTTATGTGTGGATTACGTTGTTTGAAATTATTGGATTATTTTTTAAATAAAAAAATTAGCGATTTTCATTAGTTGCATCATAGATATTTTACAAATATTAAAAAAATACTTAACCTTGACGATGGCCGATAAAATAGGTATCATTCTTCATGTTATCATGAGTACTCTCTATAATGAAAGTTTTATCGAAATTTGTTTTATGATATTTGTGATATTGAATATGAAAAAGTTTTATCGCCTTTTGGGTAGGGCCCCTTGTAATTAAAGGGGGAATATAACACATGCAATTTGTTTTAGTAAAAGTTTACAAAACTACTAAAAAATTCTTTGTAAAATCATACGACAAGCCTTAAAGTCAAATTATGTTAGAAATAATTATCAAAATGAGATGATTTTCTAAATACTTGACATTATTTTGCATAATATAGTCCTCTTGGGAGTACTTTTATAGAGCTAATTGGGAAATGAGCTGTGTTTTAATATGCTATTAATACTAATTGAACCTTTCTGTAAGTTTTGATTGTAGATGACACGCTGATTTTTAGATTAGAAAAAAAAAAAGCTGACGGTATTCAAAAGGAAGACGGGTATTCAAAAAAAAAAAAAAAAAAAAAAAAAAAACAGCATAAATGAATTGAGGGATAAGTATTTTTTTTCATTCTTCAATATTTTTTCTCAATAGCAAATACAGTTATTACATTTTTTGTGTCAGACGAAATTATATTTCAATTTATGTTTAAAAAATAAATTTCTTTCAAAATTCCTGTTAAAATGCTGAAATATAAAATAAAAATTGGCTATAAAAGTGTTATAAAAAATTAAATGTTTTTCTTTATTACTTATATTTGTTTGGACCAGTATATGTATTTATATGTGTGTGTGCATGTGTGAGAGAGAGCATGAGTGTGAGACTTTGTGTGTATGTGTGTGTTATTACCTTTAACAAACGATTTTGTTATCCTATTATTTTACAATTTTCCATTCATATTAGAAAAAAATATATGTATGCTGTAATTTTTCAGTCATATTAAGAACCTGACGTAATTTTTAAAAATATTTTGCAAAAACAGAAAAAGCCAGACAGCTTAAAATATTCAGAAACTTGTAATTTCCATAATTCAAGATGTATTATAGAACGTCCGGTAATCGGATAAAAGTGCTAAGAAAAAACAGTCTGAAACAAATAAACACGCAAAATAACTGTATAAAACTTCAAAACAAAGAGAAAAGGCATTAGACTGTGGCCTAATTTATGATAATAAATATGCATTGTGAATGCATTATGAAAGAACTTTGGATAATATTCCTTTTCAGTTATTAAAGACGACAAAATTCTCGCAGTCAAAAAAATACTTTTTGATGCGTTCATCTTTCATTCTGAATAAGAAATGCAAATTAATCATGAAAAAGTCGTATATGCAAAAATATAAGAAAGTTCATTTGATTCACTGCAAGAACCAAATGCAAGTACCAAGAATAAAGACATTCTAGGGATGTTAATGTATTATTGCGTTCTATTTCTATGACGAAAGGTAACGAATACGGATTGAGATACTTTAAATTTTTGAGTAAAGTGAAAATTCATGTGCATCTGAGCGTGACTGAACTTCTGAAAACAGATTCTTCCAGAAAACATTTTAAAGCATTAAGAAAAGTTTAAGGCGTTTAATGAATAAAAGTTTTTGTCACGTTACTTGGTATCATATGAAATGAAAAAAATGGCAAGTTTTATTTAATTTCTCATAACAGTATGCAGGGTGGCCAGCGGTTAGGGAGTTTTTCAGAGAAAATATCAGTATTTTCTTATAGCAAAATTCATCTTCTTTAATATCGTGATTAAATAAAGCGAATCTATCTATAAGAACATACTAGTATTTTTTCCTGAGTTGTGGACACCCTGACCCTATCTGAGGTTAAACAAAAAAAAAATCATGCTTCAAGCATAGATCATGAAATACTTTCCAATACTTCCAGACTGCTTTAACAAAATATCGTCGTTTAATAAGGTAAAGAAGTTACCTAAACAGAGATTTTAGAAAATGCATAACACATCTCAAAACCTGATTCCAGCGAGACCATTCATAGCCAGAAAGGTACTCCAATTCTTTTGGACAGTTTGTATATGATCTATAGATATACATGTATTCTACATAGTATGCTAAAATTCAGTTTAATAAGAAACGCATAACACAATTGGAAATTCACCGTCAGAAATTTCTACCAATAGACGAAACGTACTTGAATTCTTTTGTACAGCCCTGTAAATTACTTACAGGCCACATATTAGTCTAAAATTTATTTCAGACAAAAACACGCCTGGAACTACTGAAATCACACTTCCAGGAATTACTATTCAAAGCCGGCCATGTATCAAGTTTTTAGCCTAGCCCTGTATATGATTTTATTTATATTCTACCAACATCTCATAGTATACTAAATATAAATGAACTTCAAAATGCATAATTTAATTAAACAAAACTTTTAAACAATTCATGCTCATGCTCAATGATGCTTACGAATAATTTGTGTAGCAATGTATATGCTCTATTGAATTTATACACACCACGTAGTATGCAAAAATTTAGTTAAACTTATAGAAGCATATCATAACTGAAAAAGCACTTCCAGCAATTATCCTTATAGCCAATACGTCGGATACAACACTGCATCCAAAATCTTTTGTGTGTCCATGTAAATGAAAGGCAATTGCTATGCACATCATATTCTACAGCAAGCACTTTGTAGTACCTCAGTAATGTATATTAGTATGGACATTCAATATGTATAAAAATTATAAAATTGAAAACAATATTATGGAGGAAGGGCGTGGATTGCTGAAAAAATTATAAAAAACTATTTAAAAAATTACAAAATATCAAAATTTCTCTCCCCCCAAAAATTATAAAATCAAAATTAATGCTATTAAGGAGGGATGAGGTGGAACTGCTAAGAAAAATACAAAATCATAATAAAGAAAAAAGGTTGGGTTTATGCATTCAACAAAATCATTTACACACAATTTATAATACATTCTTCATTTAACTTACACTGTCTCCTCATACATAGCTCATTGTTATACTACTATCGTCCCATTTCATTTTTATAACTATCTAAATTTTATTTACTTCCTATAGTCTTCATCACTTTCTAAATTTTATTTACATTAATTACTACTTTGTTTAAAGTTTATTTTATGTCAAAGCTCTTTGTGATTCCAGCTTTTATTTTTTCCTACTATATGGCAGCACCAGAATTATAATTTACTACAGTCTGTAGTTTCAGCTTTTCTTTTTATTTATTAACTGTAGATGGTAAGATGATATTATTGTAGATGATAGTGGTAGATGGCAGCACCAAACATATTTTTTGTAACGCAATAACAAAGCGTTTTTACCCATTTAGTGTTTCTTGGTGAAATGAAGTGTAGCATTCTTTGCAAAGCACTTCTCACCCAGTTCAATCCTCCTTAATCTTAGTCTAATTCCATGCATGGATGTAGTGTCAGTCACGGAGATGTAAATGGCTACGATGTTTTACTACCAGTAAAGAAAATTTTGAGTTATTCAATCCCATATATCTACAATTAAATGCAGTGAAGAATTTTTTTTTAAATACCGGTGGCTAAAAATCGTAGAAGGCTGCAGCTATGTGACTTACACTACATTCACGCATGGAATTAGCCCTTAGTTTTTTTGGCAAGTTTTGTCCATCTCTTTATGATCTAATTTATATTGATGTTAAATAATGGTTTATTTATTTATTTGTTTAGTTATTTGATCTCTTGTATATTTTTTAAAATTTGTTGACTCTTATTTAAGATCCATTTATAAGTTTTTATTAAGTTTGATCCATTTGTATATGTTATTAGGAGCTTAATGTTGTCTATTTTATGCATAATGCTGACAATATTTGATGAAATAATATATATTTACTATTAATTATTCTTATGAAGCTCCTCTGATCATTCCGTAAGATATTCATAATGTTTGATTTTTGATTTTATTAAGTTTAATTCTTGCAGTATCCTTTCCACTGATTTTTATAATATCTCATCCTTTATTTTTCACATGTGTTTTCATTTTCTAATATATATATATATATATATATATATATATATATATAATATATATATTATAAATATATGTGTTGCGGCTCACCTAATATAGAAAACATGTTTGCGGCTCGTGAGAAGAAAAAATTCAGTACGGCTGTTTTAAATCTTGATTTAGGTACTAACGAAAAAAAAAGGGAAATTCCTAGGGGAAGACTTTTTTTGAGCAGAAATTCTGAAGTTTCCATTTCACATTAAAATTTGCTATAACTTTGCTTAGCGAATGCAACAAAGAATACACAAAGTACAGTTCACTACTTTCTTATTCTTCGGGGAATCAGAAACTCTAGCCAAGAATGGCGTTAGCTCCACATCAATGACGATAAAAAACACTTTTATTGGAAGTAGAAAATTGTCTATACATTTACATCCATATATGCCTATTTATAGGTCTAGTTCTGAACACTGTATAAACACTTTCGTTGTTGACAAAAGCAGTGACAGAAGAATTGTTTTTTTTATAGACATCAGTGCCTTTCTTTGGTACTGATGTCACTTAAGGCTTTAAGGGGAGGTTACCGTTCATCGACAAAAAAAAGTAGGTCAACTTCGGGAATTTTTTTTCATAGAGAGAATAAAGTAACACGAAAACTGAATATATCCACTTATTATTCATAGTTTTTACTATAAAAATATTTTTATTATACTATAATTATCCAAATTATGGATATATTGTCAGTTGCATATGGGTATGCTGTGTGCGCATCACCATGTGCCGCGTAGTACATAGCTTGTGAAAATTTTCTGAAACAAACAAAATCAAATATCCCAGAAAACATATTGAATTTGGGAGGGCCATGAAACTATTTTTAGTGAAATTGAACGAAATTTGGTAAAATGGTAGTCGTTTGAAAAAAGTGTCATTTTTTCATCCTTTTTCCTCTAATTTCAACGTGCTTGGAAAAAATTATTATTGTTATTTTTACATATGAAAGAGTCATGGCCTACAAAAAAAATAAGCTTTTATTTTCAAAAAGAAAAAAGTTATATTGTTTGATCCATTTAAACGCTACTTTACACAGTGATGAAAAATGTCGTTTCAAGAAAAACGCGTTTTACTAAAGAAAAAAAAAGTATAAACATTTTTAGTTTTGCAGCTTACAGTTAGTCCGCGATTCCTGGATTTATACTTACAAAGCAAAGAATTCAGCACGTGTGCAGCTGTGTCCCGTCCGGGTCCCGTTTTTCAAGTTGGTCTGCGCTTGCTTCCAATTGACTGTAACTTCTTAAATATTTCGAATTTCACCTAACCCTCCTAGGGGATTATTCTACATACTACAAGATTTAAAAAAAAAAAAAAAAAAAAAAAAAAAAAAAAAAAAGCTATTTTTTCTTTTTTGAACGGTAACCCCCATTAACATTGTTTGGTTTCATTGGATTGTCATCTTTTGTTCACGAGGGCTGAACAAACGTACATCCAAAACCTTAACAGGGATTCAAACCCGACACTTCTTGATTAGTAGCTTGTACCTTAACCAATAGACAAACAAGCGGGTAATGATACCAACCACTTCGGAATACACACGAGTATGTAAGTGAGTTAAACGAAGCTACACTATTTTGAATGATAATTACTACCTAATGTTGGTACTGCCCAATAGGAATTAAACATTTGTAGGAAAGATTTCATTTTCATATGATTTTGAGCGCCTTATATCTCTTATGAAATATCAAGATAAAAACATGTTCACTTATATAAGATAAAAAAAAATATATTATACTTGTACTGATCCATTATATATGAAAAGGCGTAATTCTTTTTTATTTTAAATTCAACACATGTTAATCAAAATATGCCAGAATAACAGAAAACAAGTCTTTCAAAATCTTGTGTTGTATTATTTTGTACAAAGCAGACTATGAATACATGTAGCTTTTTTCTCTCATAACAAAGATCAACATTACTTGATTTTCATTTACAATACTTTTAAAGGAAGAGTCATACGATTTCATCAACTGAATTTACTTTTGTATACATATTCTCTGCCTTTTTCCTGTCCATTTGAAAGGTCATTATATTGAATATTCCAGCGGAAAATAGTGATTTGTATTATCCTCAGAACGCGAATGAGGAAAAAATAAAACTATTTTTCATTTCTGCAGCCATTTCCTCAGTTAGCGTACTTAGCTTAACAGTATGAACGGGGCTGAACAAGATTCAGTTTAACAGATCTTTTCTTTTTTTCCTGGCATGAAAAATAATAATTTTGGCGTGGAAAAAAATAAATGAAATTATTTTGAAGCTTTCTCGATTAGCAACTGCAAAAGTCCTATTAGTTGTTTTTAGTTTTAATATTTAGGAGTGGGTCAAGCAAGATCTTGGTGTACAGATAATTTTTAAACATTAATAAAAAAGCACTAAGAAGCCAAGTGTTGCCAGTCCACTACGTTTTTTTTAAATTTTCAATTGCTTGAATGCTACCATTTTTTAAACAGTATAATTCTCCTTATTTAATTTGTCATTAAAAAGTTGCTATTTAAAAAAAAGTGGTAACAATCCCGAAATCTGATTAAAAAAATAATAGGGGACTGGTAACACTGCAAAGAAACTGGCGTCAGATAATTAAAGTAAAAATACTTTGTTAAATAGCACTAATAATTTATAAAAGGACACGACAAATTCGAACCAGAAGGATCAGTTTTATAGGATCTGAAACGAATTTTTTAACAGGGATTTTACTTTAATTTTGAAACATTATTATTGGTATACCTTACAAAAAATGAAAAAACAATATACAAGGTGTCCCTAAATTCATGGTACATACGCTAGGGGGTGATAGAACACATCAAGACGAGTAATAGTAAATAGGAAACCAAGGGTCCCAAACGTATTCCAAAGGAGATAGGCGCCATCAAAGTTTAGGGTCTCAAATTGCAAATGATGATAAAAAAGGGAAAAATGGGTCGATTTATTTGCGGTTTTCGCTAAATCATTCTTTAAATTAGTATTTTCTTTAAAAAAAGTTTTAAAGAGAAAGTTATAAAAATGCCGGTAGAGGGCGCTCTAGACTTTGGAGTACCAAATAACTACTTTTTACCGGTTTTTTTTAAACACTGTTAAATGTTTTCTAAAGCTTAGACCTTAACTTAAATTTTGTGTGCACAAGTGAAATCATCGGGAGTGGTTAAGTGGAGCAAATTTAACTGTGTTCAGGTGGTTGATTTTTGAACGATCGTATGTAATGAGCAAAATAATAAGTGATGAAGCAAACTTTAAGAGGTGATAGTTCACATCAAAACAAACAATATTCACTAAGTAATGCATGATTTGAATTCAAACGTAAACGTGTTAGAGCATGTTCAAACTAGATACATGCAAGCGCTATAGCTACCATTATGCTTCAAGTTTCCGGAAGAAGAATATGAAAATGTGATATGGGGAAGAAGAAGAACGCGTATGCAAATTTTCGCTAACATAAAAGTTACTTATTCGAGTGCGTAATTGTAAAACTGGGAACTGTTCACAGCAGCTGTCTTCAATTGCTCTGTGGATAGCCGATAATATGGTTTCGTACTCTAACCAGGAGAAGGCCGAGATGCATTACATGTACGGAGCTGCACACGGCAATGCAACAGAAGCTCAAAGATTGTACCGAGAGCGTTTTCCAACCAGACGTGTTCCTGATGCGAGGATATTTCAACGACTGCACCAACAACTGTGCGAAAGGGGTTCCTTTGCAAGTTGCATGCAGGATACCGGACGTTCCAGTAGTGTAAGAACGCTATCCGTTACGGATAACATTTTGGATCGTATCAGCGAGAGGCCTGAATCTAGCACGCGGGAACTGTCCGAAGAAGTGAACTTTTCCCGTAATACGGTGTGGCGAGTTCTGCGAGATGAAGGAATGCATCCGTACCATGCGCAGAGAGTTCAAGGCCTAGAACCAGTGGATTACCAGGCACGTGTCAATTTTAGCACGTGGTTGCTCCAACAAACGGCTGTGGATCCTGCTTTTTGTGCACATGTGTTGTTCACGGACGAATGCACATTCACACGCGAGGGTATTTTGAATATCCACAATTATCATGTGTGGTCAAATGAAAACCCATACACAATACGTCAACGTTCGTTCCAGCGACGTTTCGCGGTCAATATTTGGGCCGGAATCGTTGACGATTATCTAATTGGGCCATACTTACTGCCAACGCGCCTGGATGGAGATTCATATCTTGTGTTTCTGAAAGAGGTGTTGCCAGAACTATTAAACCATGTTCCAGCACCCATCAGACGACGTATGTGGTTCCAACACGACGGAGCAACGGCCCATTACAGCCTGGATGCCCGTAACGCCCTGAATATCATGTATCCGGGGCGATGGATAGGTCGTGGCGGTCCAATCAGCTGGCAGGCCCGTTCACCCAATTTATCCTGTCTGGACTTTTTCTTGTGGGGTCATATGAAGAGCCTGATATACGAAGATAGTCCTGTAGATTCTGCTGAAGACCTTGTTGCCCGGATATCCGTTGCTTCGGCCACCATAAGAGAGATGCCTGGTGTTTTCGCCAATGTACGGCGGTCAATCCATCGACGGCTTCAAGCCTGCGTTCGTGTTGGAGGCCGCAATTTTGAACAATTCCTGTGATGGAGTACTTCGTGTTGTTTATTTTCATTTGGTTGAATAAAGTGTTTTTCTTCTTTTTGTTGGTTTCTTTTCATTCCATCTCTGTCTGTCCTGTTTTCCATCATTTTGTTATTATTTTGCTCATTACATACGATCGTTCAAAAATCAACCCCCTGAACACAGTTAAATTTGCTCCACTTGACTACTCCCGATGATTTCACTTGTGCACACAAAATTTAAGTTAATGTCTAAGCTTTAGAAAACATTTAACAATGTTAAAAAAACCGGTAAAAAGTAGTTATTCGGTACTTCAAAGTCTAGAGCGCCCTCTACCGGCATTTTTATAACTTTCTCTTTAAAACATTTTTTAAAGAAAATACTAATTTAAAGAATGATTTTAGCGAAAACCGCAAATAAATCGACCCATTTTTCCCTTTTTTATCATCATTTGCAATTTGGGACCCTAAACTTTGATGGCGACTATCTCCTTTGGAATACGTTTGGGACCCTTGGTTTCCTATTTACTATTACTCGTCTTGATGTGTTCTATCACCCCCTAGCGTATGTACCATGAGTTTAGGGACACCCTGTATAGATATGCATAAAAGTCATTACGCGTCATGTAAAAATCAACCTAAAGGAAACCCGCAAAAAAAAAAAAAAAAAAAAAAAAAAGAAAAAAAAATAGAATGCATAAAGCTTGGTGAAGGTTTCATACTTGTCCCATCTACAATGCAAGAGAGAGAGAGAATCGACAACCACGCGTACTTTTTCACAGAGGACGTCAGCATTTATTCGTGTATTTGTGCTTTCCTTTAGGTTGATTTTAACCGTTTGAGTGCTATGAAGCGCGATAGCGCCGCAATGTATCTGCGGATCAAACAAATTGTGTTTCAACCCAGAAATTTTATCTTATAAAATGTAACTCACTAGATCGCTGTAGGTATTTCAACTGTTGAATAAAAATTAAATGATTTCAATTATTGAATAACATTTCTAGGTTGAAACGAAATTTGTTTGATCCCCAGATACATTGCGGCGCTATCGCGCTTCATAGCACTCAAACGGTTAAACGTTACTTATTTATCATAGGATAAAAGTTTTTGTATTTATCTTAAAAGTTTACTTGGTGCTCTGAGAAAGGTTTTAACGTCTAAATCCCCCTTAGTTGCTGCGTCAGTGTATTTAATAAATTGTCTACTCTTTTGATCGAATCATTGATTTTATCATACGCTGTCTGTAAAGATTAATCTATGAATTTTTTTGACTGCTCTACCAGCATACTTCCAACTGATAGTACTTATCAAGTCGGTATTAAAATATTTACTAAATGTTCATTAATGCGGGTGAAATCGACGCATTAATGCGTCGCCCTTTCTGAAATTCATTAATAAATATTGCACTTTATGAATGAAATTTTGTAATCCCTTCATTTCCGTGGTTAATTAATCTCTACGTTTTGCTTACGCGAGTGCAAATCGATGTATGTATATGAATAAAGTATGTTTCTTGTTAAATACAGGAATATGTTTTGATAATTGGGACTAATCATTGAATTATGATATTTTTATTTAGTTGCTACCTCAACTGTTATTACATGTAAGTATTCAGAGTCCGTACAGGCGCTTACTTTCGAATGCCACTATTTAGAAAAAGTAATTTTAGTCTTATTTAATCTCAGAATCTGTCATTTAAATAAGGCGAAAATTACTTTTCGAAAATAGTGGTATTCAAACTATTAAACGTATTATTTATCCATTACATTTCTCTTTATTCAAACTTCTTTCTTCTCATTGCACGGTTGTCATTTTCTTACACTTGTAAACTAAACCAACTCTGTAACTTCTTTGAAAACATTCTAAACCAATCACTAAATAATTTTCATTCCTACGCGGATAAAATATTTAGACATTTTAAATCCCATCCCAAAAGGCGAATTGCTTTTTACATTTTTTCTCCAAGCAGAAAATGAGTCAATGTTTTATTAAATATGCTATGAATACGCAGTATTTTTTTAAAGTAAATTAAGAAAAAATTTAGAGTTCTTTGGAATCTATTTTCAAATATCTAACTTTTTTACGCACGTGAAGTTCCTTTCCTTATTGGCGATGAAAGTATCACGTTTTGATTTGAAAACAGCTCCAAGTAACTTTAAGTAGATTCTTTATTCAAGCATCTAAAGATTTTTTTGTTCAGAGACAATCTATCATTAGAGAATGACAGCCATAATATGATTTTAAGAGGTTTCTGGTGAAAAACATGTTTCTTTTGAGATTGTGAGTTTTTGCTGAGAAATTATTGATAAAAAATGAAATTCTTAAGCATAAAAACTAGCTCGCAGCAGTACCATATTCATTCTCTCTAAAAAAATTTTTTATCTAAAATTACGGTACATGCACTAGCAGCAATGTGACTAGTACATGTACGGTAATTTAATTGTAATCAGATAAACAGTACATGCACGGTGAATTATTTTAGCGCGCATCGTAAAAAATTAGTTTATATGCTATATATTCTGTGCTGGTATATACCAGTACAGTATATACCATATATATGTTCTAAAACCACTTGTAATCGGAATATATACTGTATATTAAATACATTGTACATGGACTATAAAAGATTTGAAATAGGTATATATATTAAATACATTATTTATGGACTGTAAAAAGCATTTGAAATGTAAACCAAATAACACTGTCACACATGACAACCTACAGCTTTTTTTATTAAAAAAAAAAAAAAAAGAAGAAAAAAACATGGAACCAGAAACTTTTTTAAAGAATGAAATTAAATAAATTTCAAATGACTACCATATAGAAGCAAAACACATTTAAAAATTAAAAAAAAAATCTGGTTCGGAGTATGTTTTTTTCAAATTAAAAAACCCGGAAGTTGGCAAGTATGCACAGTAAAATCACTTTCGTAGCATAGGGGCAGCACAAATATATCCCAGGAAACCCTTGATGAGTGCAATGAGAGGTCTCTGTTTGGGGTAGCCTTTTGATGCATACAGATATGCCCCAGTGTCAAATACGCATGAATCTAACACAGCAAGAGAAATATATTTTAACCTTTTGCACTCCAACTGACACCTATACGGTGACATACTAAGTTTAATCCCAAATGCCACAATGGCACGGGAATTTTCAATCAAATTTATTTGGCAATAAGTCAATGCATTTGTTCGTGTACATAATAATCCGAAAATTTTGTTTCAAAATTCCGGTGCCATTGTAACATTTGGGATTAAACTTAGTATGTCACCGTATAGGTGTCAGGGGAGTGCAAAAGGTTAAATATCGCTTTTAACTTAAACTGTTGAGAACGGAATTTTACTTTAGTAATTTAGATAATAATTAGCAGTAGCTATGTCACATATTTACCAGCAAACAGTTATTTTAGGGTATAAATACAAGAAAAGCAGAAAAAAACAATACACAGAAAAATAAGTTAAAAATATTAATTTCCTGAGGAGATATTTTAAATATACGAATGCATTCGGTGTCCATAGATTTAACATTAGAGAGGGGAATTTGAGATCTCTCTGGCCAACAACCTTAAAACATTCACAGCCGGGTTAAAATTAACGGAATTTTATTTTATTCAGAAATTCCAAATTAATACCAGAAAATACTAATAGCAATATTTGCTTTATTTAATGACAGAAATTTCGTGATTACATAAAATAAAAATCCTTCTTTTGGAAATTCCTGTATGAATTCGTATTTTTTGGATTAAAAATGGAATGTCAGATGAGTGGCCAAGCAACGCGTTCTCGGTAGTGAATGTGTTAAACCAATCTTTCATCAGGTTTAACACGAACGAAAAATCATGCCTCAAACATAGATTATGTAAAACTTTCCATAGATTATGTAAAAATCCTTAAGCTCAACTAGTCCCGCCAATCTAAGTAAACAAATTGTAAAACGCATAGCATATTTAAAAACCCAATTTCAGTAATTATCAACAATATTCGTAAACATATCCGAACTATTTTGTGCAGCCCTGCATATGATCTACAGATTTGTATATATACTACATAGACTGCTAAATTTTAGTTCAATTAGGAAACACGTAGCACAGTTTAACATTCCCCTTCTGGAATTTCCGTCAATGAATGGATATGTACTCGAGAACTTTTGTGCTGGTCTGTATATGATCTATAGAATTTATAGATCATATTATACACTCCAAAATTATACACTCCAAATAATAGACAAAAAAAAAGAGTTAAATAAAAATAAAAAATCGTTCAGCAACTGAAAAAGCACTTCCAGCAATTATTGTTAACAGGCAGTACCGAATTCTTTTGTGTGTCCTGATAAATGAACGATGAACGCTATACACACAATATTCTATAGTAAGCCTCTTGTAATGCACCTTAGTGAAATATATAAATTTCAATATGTTGGAAAAGTGAAACAGTATTAAAATAAACCGCAAATGATTTTTCTCCATAGACCGTAGTGTAGCGGAATTTTTTTGAGTGTCCCTGTAAAAAAAAAAAAAAAAAAAAAAAAAAAACTATAAGTGCTACACTCTTCATTTTCAATATTGAACATGCCATAGTAAACCTCAATAACATTTATCAATTGCATGGCAATCCGAATATATTTACGCAATTTAGAGCTCGGACAGACAGACGGCAGACAGGAAAACAGACAGACAAACAGACAAACCGATTGCATAATCAATTTTCAACAATGTTGGAAAGTGTTAAAAAGCGGTATTTACTGCATGACACGTACCCTAAGACCATGTGTTTTTCGAAAAACCATCAAAACTTTATGGCCGGAAACCAAAGTTATTTATTTTTAATTGAATAGCGTCCTCTTGAAAATATTATTATCTATTTTATAGTTTAGAACAGTGTTTTGTTGCATTTTTAATTAATACAAATTTAGTACCATTGAAAATAGATAATATGAAGGGAAAATATTTCCACTTCTTATTACCTAAAATATTTTCAATGAAGTGAGAATATTGTCCGTATGATAGTTCTCGTAAGCAGAAAACAATTCCTACTTCCGCTACTCATTGTTACATATTTGCTATCACCAGGTTATGTTCCGTGTCCTGGAATTTTCAGGAAAATACTATTTTTTTATAGAAAAACTCGCCGTATACAATCGCGCGATTACATAAGGCGAGTTTTTCTATAAGAAAATAACTGGTAAATGGTCCAAGACCCCACACGAACAGTGTAACATTATTGCCTATTACTGTACTTATATATTCCACCAAAGTAAAAGTTAAGTGTATTTCGATTAGTGAAAGGAGATTACGGATAATGAACTGCCGAGTAATCAAGTCATCTGTAGTGAATAGCATTAAAGTAGAGCTCAACATGGGCAATCATATTGAAAATCATTAATGGTAATCTGCATAATTCTATGCAAGAACTACATCAAATGATTAAAATATATTATTGCTATTAAATAGCGGCTAGTACTGTACGACACGCACGTTCATAATTTTTATTTATTTATTTATTTATTTTGGATGTATGAGTAGCTACATGTATATGTTACTCTTCGATTTTTCAGACAGATAATTCAACCTTTTCACTGTGCTTATGAATTATAAATGTAAACGATTAGTAGAAGAGATATGGATATTTCATACATTCTTCGATTTTTCTCAGTATCGCCAACATTGCGTGTTAACGGAAATTTATACCGCAAATCGGAAAGTTACGAATCTGTTGATAGCAAGATGATAAAAGCGTGATTAAGCTAGATACATTTTCATTTCTCCCGCTTTGATAAAGCCGATTGAAATATTCGTCCTCTACGCTAATAATATCCAATGTGACGTAATAAATCTTTATCAATCAAAATACACATATTCCGATTTATATTTGGATTGTAAAATTATCGCAAATACTCATACATCGTATGCGAATCACTTCAAATCACATCTAAGTTTATATTTTACTTTTATCTAAAATAAATTCTGAAACATGTTGTGTGCGTAAATAGTTGAAGCATTTATCCAATTTATCGGTTATGAATCTGTTCATTGTTTACTCTTATTATGCGTATGACTTTTATTAACCTTTAACGAGCGAATGTCGCCATATCATCGCTACCATGTCAAACTATCGAATGGGAAAAAATGCATTTTTCATTACTTTTAACGATGGGCCGATTGCCACCACTAAATTTTAATAGTATTCTTCCCCAGGGTTACCAGTTTGCCCTCCTTTTATATTCAGAATTCCGAATCCATACTAGAAATTTCAAATAGAAATTTTTGCTTTATTCAGTGACGGATATTTCGTGATTGCTTAAATTAATTTTTTTTCTCAAAATTTCTGGCATGAATTTGGCATTTCTGAATAAAAAATAAGGCCAAACTGCATCCTTGTTCATCACAGAAATTTTATTAATATTCTTACAAGGCGAGGAATTCTAAAAAGATTTAGTGGTGACAATCGGCCAATTTTTAAAAGTAATGAAAAATGTATTTTGTCACATTCGATAGTTTGACATGGTAGCGACGATATTAACACAAACAATTTTTATTTTCAAAATCTGTTGTTTCCAATATGATACCAGTATTTTTGCACAGAAAATTTAGCTTTATCATTTCAGCAATTACATAATGCAAAAAAAAAAAAAAAGTTTGTCAGAAAAAGTGTTGCTAAAATAATAATAATTGGAAATACCATATTTGGACAATAAAAACTGGTTTTCGCGAATATGGCGGCATTCGATCGTTAAGGGTTAAAAGTTTTGGAGAATGGTATTATATGCTGTTTTTTGATAAACGTAATAATACAAAATCAGTTCAGCCCAGTTTCGGCCATTTCAATTATCTCCTTGAAGGGCGGTGATATATTATTTATTCCGCTGACGAATCTGTTGATAGCAAGATGATAAAAGCGTGATTAAGCGAGATACATTTTCATTTTTCCCGCTTTGAGCTGATTGAAACTAATCGCCAAAATCGCACCAGATTTTTTAAAATAAAATTTTGCTTTAATAATGAACGCTAAGAAAAGTTTTATTTATTTTCAAGCAAATTTGTTCGTAAATCCCTGCGTCATTTAGCAATTTCAACCTTTTAGCAACAGAAGTATTTTGCCTTGAAAGGGTTAATGTGCTGTTAAGATTTATGCGGATAAAAGAAAGGTCAAGAGACGAAATGAAGAGAATTTGGCGATATAAAACATCAAACATTAAATGGTATCTAAGAAACAAAGAAACTGATATGACTGTGCTATGAAAAATTATATTATCATATAAATTTCGAGTCAGAATTATAGCCAGTAGTCAAGGCTGTCCAATCAAGTAAAAAAGTTTAAAAAAATACTTAATTTATTCTATCGTTTCCATAAAGTGAAAACGACCTTCTTTACATATTTTGTTTAGGAAACAGTCAAAAATATTAAATGCTTTTAGCATAGAATGTCAGGCATTACTGATTTTGAATACCGCTGTTCCCTCATTTAATCTCAGAATTTTTCTATTAAATATGGCGAGTATTACTCTTTGAAATCCTTTAACCTTGACAACTATATTTTAGGTAGGATTTTTGACAGGAATATCGTTAGAATTACAATTTTCTTGCAAGGAAAATCCTAAACATTTTATACAGCTACACCCTTAGGGTTGCGGATAATAGCTGCCAAACCTTCCGATTTTTCAATACCACTATTTCCAAGTAGTAATCTCCGTGTTACTTAATCACAAATTTTCGTCATTAAATAAAGTGAATATTCATTTTTGGATATAGTGGTATTCAAAACTCGAGAAATCGGGCAGCTATGTAAACTCAGGTTGCGTAGAGGTGCTTATTTTTGTGTGCTTCTATTTTAGAATATCAATCTTTGCCTTATTTAATCGTAAAATTCTGAGATTAAATAAGGCGAAAATTGATATTTGGAAATAGTGGTGTCCAAAAATAAGCACCTCTAGGGATCAAGAACAGGCGAACTTCCACGCCGAGATATTTTTATTTGCGGTCAGAACTTGGATGAGTGTCTTATTTTGTGTTTAAAATCGTATTTTAAAAATTAGTTTAAATTTATTTTGTCCTTCTAAAAATGTATCTTGTATTCGGTATCAAGGTTTTACATGGAACAGAGGTTAAAAATCTGCACGGGATCGAGGACCGACAAAATGAAGACAAACTTTCAAACGAACCGGGCTGATAAAAAAAAACAAGAATGAAAAACTATGCGTCAAGCATAGATTATGTATCACTTTCCAACATTTCCAAAATAATTTTACAAATCCTAACCGTTTAATAAAGGTGAAAGATAACATCTAAGTAAACAAAGCCAAAGTCAAACCGGGTGGGGAGGCTTACCTTTCGTCTTAAGCTCAACTAGCCCCGCCCAGAAGGTTTGTTTACTATGCGGCAAAGTCTTACAGGATAATTATTAAAGTCGAGAGAAGACAATAAATACTAATAGCTCACTTATTGAACGATAAACAATTAATAAATACGATAAAGACAAATGAAATAATCATAGAATAAACACAAATCAAATACCACCATGAGTTTAGAGAAGAAGTACTGAAACACAAATTCCAAAAATTCAAAATTTGATGATATAATAACTGAGATTTTTAGGAGGAGTAAATTTTGATAATTTACTAATTATACCGAGCAATACTAAATAGTACTTTGTGATATTAAGCAATAATTATACTATGTAATAGTGACATACGAATTCTGAAATTACAAAATTCCGAAAATACAATTTACCAATTATACTGAGCAGCACTAAATAATACTATAATACTATGTGATACAGCAATAATACTACCATGTAATAACACTGTGTGATGCTGAAGTAGATAATAATATTGGATAGAAGTAAGTACTAAATGAACAATAATGAATGAATAATAATACTAGAGTAAACAAACATAAAATATAAGCAAATTAAAATGTACAAGATAATTTAATCCAGCTGGGACCAGATTTAATGCTTAAAAGACGTTTAATATTAATACGTGAACAAAGTTAAAACAAATTGGAGAAGGTGCTAACTTAATATAAGAATTAAAGAAAATTACCTATGCTGTTGAAGAGCCCAGCTGGAAAGGTATGTAATTACAGAATAACAAAAGGAAATATATAAATGTAAACAAAATAGTTTCAATACAAAATAAATTTACATAAAATTAAACTCACATAATAATAAATTATCAAATTGTATAAATACTTTTGCAACTGTTACTGATTTTAAATGTCAATTTAGTCCTACTAAATCTTTCTGAATTCCTTATTCTTACAAATTTTATAGTCGGTTTAAGTTGCAACCGATTTAAGTAAATTTTGGTAACTTATTTTTGAAGAATAACTCTTCATTTTGAAGATTTCATATTGAAATACTTCACAATTATTGCTGGATGCTGCATGAATGGTTGAAATTGGTGTAAAGTATTTTTCATGTGAATGGGAACTATTGTATCTTACACAATTTATAATTTATGGCAATTAGAATTGTGTTGAAGTTGACATTGTTTGTAGTCATGGGAAGATGCACAGTATGCACATCTTATAGGATTACTTTCAGAGCATTTATTTGCTACATGACCGTAGCACAGGCATCGGAACCACCTCTGTAAGTTAATATTATTTCTTTACAATGCTACATTTTAAATCATAATTAATTCTGCCTAATTTAAGTAAAATATTTGCAGAAGAAATGTCTGCTTCAATTATCTGGTTGTGATATTCGCCCTTGTTGATTTTCTTAGCTAAATAAAGTTTTATATTATCTTTTAAGTACTTTTTAAGGATGGATTTAAGAACTTCTTCTATTATCGATTGTGGAATTTTAAAGATTATTAATTTCCTTTGTTGAATTTTTAATATGAATTTTCCTTTTATCTCTGAGTTAAGTAATTTTGTTTTGAGGTTATTAAACTCTTCAATGGTGTTTAATTTAAGTTGCAATTTTCCATTTGTCAGTTTCCTTATATAAGTAAACAATTTGGAAAACACATAACAGATTTAAAAACTCAATTTCCGAAATTACCAACAATATTCGGAAAAATATCCGAAATCTTTTGTGCAGCCCTGTATATGATCTATATATTTGTATATATACTACATAGAATGCTAAATTTTAGTTCAGTTAGAAAATGCGCAGCACAGTTTAAAATTACCCTTCTGGAATTTCTGTTAAAAAACGGAAATGTACTCGAGAACGTCTCAGGGTTTGACGGATCAGGGAATTTTCCAGGAGTGTTAGCAGTATTTTTTTTTATAGAAAAAGAAATCTAGGTTAAACTCTCGAAACTTCGCCTTCTTTTAAGCAGAGATTTTCTGTAGGAAAATATTGGTACTGATGAATTTCCTGGTCGCAAAATTCCAGGAGCCGTACGAACACTGATTTTTGTTCTACCCTGTATATGATCTATAGAATTTATACAATCCAAGTAATAGACAAAATATTTTGTCAAATTTAAAAACGCGTAACACAACTGAAAACGTACTTTCAGCAATTATTGCTAACAGACAATACGGAATATTTTTGTGTGTCCCTGTAAATGAACGATGAATGCTATACATGTAATATTCTATAATAAGCTTTCTTGTAATGCATCTCAGTGATATATGTCAATTTCAATATGTTTGAAATAGTGAAACATTATTAAAATAAACCGCAAACGATTTTTCTCCATAGATCGTAATGTAATGGAATTATTTTGAGTGTCCCTGTAAAGGAACTACAAGTGCTATGACCACCATATTCTATAATAAGCCTCTTGTTGTGCACCGCAGTGATATATATAAATTTCAATATGTTTGACATAGTGTAACATCATTAAAATAACCCACAAATGATTTTTCTCCATATACCGTAATGTAACGGAATTATTTTGAGTGTCCATGTAAAGGAAAAATAAGTGCTATGTCCACCATATTCTAAATAAGCCTCTTGTTGTGCACCTCAGTGATATATATCATTTTCAATATGTTTGAAATAGTGTAACATCATTAAAATAACCCGCAAAAGATTTTTCCCCATAGACCGTAATGTAACAGAATTGTTTCGAGTGTCCCTATAAAAAAAAAAAAAAAAAACTAGAAGTGCTACACACTTCATTTTCAATACCAAACATGCCATGGTAAACCACAATAACATATTTCAGTTGCAGGACAACCCCGATACACTTACGCGAGTTAGAGCACGGAAAGACAGACAGAAAAACCGAATTCATAAATACTTTTCAATTATGTTGGAAAGCGTTGAAAATTAGCTGGCCTACCGGCCCGATATAACATATTTAAGAGGGACGGACTAAACTGACAAAATATGAAAAATTTTCAATAAATCTTACTGGGCCGAGAATAAATTATAAATCTGCTGCACGAGCCGATGTTAGGTTGACAACATGAATACAGAAATATAACATGTCCAGCGTAGAGATCTGCATCAGAGAACTGCGAAATATAAACGGGCCGGGCTCGGGCCTGAGATTTTTGTTCACTGCAGATGCACAAAAATTCGCAAAGTGAAACTCTTTGCGAAAAAAATATTCTCACGCCGCTATTTGCAAAAAAGCAATATTCGCCTTATTTAATAACAGAAATTATTCCATTAAATAATGTGTAGATTCCTTTTTAAGAAAAGTGGTAACACCGAGTTCCGTTTAGTGAGTATATCAGACATAGGAACTCAGTTAATCGCAGCTGAGATATCTATCATATTCTACTGTAATTTTTGTTAATTCAAATGTTTGCAATAGCAATAAAAATCAACTGTATTTCATTTTCATTGCAAAGAAACAATAGTTATTTAAAAATAAAAGTAACGAAGGTAAACTATAAGAGAAATATAATTATATACATATATATTTTAAGACGCATATACCTATATATATATATGTTAAGAAAATTTTAAAATATAAGCTTTTATATCCAAATCATTTCGATTAAAATATTACGGACACAGTTTTATAAATTATTTTTAAATAGTCATAACTTTTATTTATTTATTTTTAGAATTATACAGTGAAGGTACGAATGTATAAGCTGTAAAGAAATAAAGATGACAAAATTTCCAATAAGAAAAAGGGGTGTCAGTAATATATTACTTATAAAATTTTGCATGTCTGCAGTTATTTTTGTAGAAAATAAAAGCACATTTTTAGGGCATATTCTATCCTTAAAAAGTTTTAATAATATCCGCCCTTTTTTCAGCTTTTTTCTATAATATTTGCCTAATAAAATAAATAAATATAACCATAATATCATCGAATAGTTAATAATTGAATAATTTGTCTTATAGTGTCAGCAATTATATTTTCTTAAAGCGATTTACTATCAAAAATTTTTTTTTTGCTAAATACACCAAATCTGAAATTATATACTTACCCCTTTTTTGATGCCATCGAAGAGATACATTTTTACATAACTCCTCCAATTCTTCCAGAACAGAAGTTGAAATTCAAACATCTTTTTCTATATTTTAAGCTAGAAATTCTGTAGATGAGGTTTGACGAATATCAAACTTCCTCTTCCTTTTAAAACCACCAGAATCCTCCATGAATGCATTCCGCCTGTAGTAGCATGGCCAAATTTGGCCATTGTTTAAACATACACACAGTCATTCAAAACCAACAAACTTTACAATGCTTTTTAAAAGATAAGTTTGCATTGGTTATCAGGCGATGAACAATCATAATGTTACAGATAGCGTTCGACCGGATATTCGGTTTTGGTTTTGTTTTTGACAAGTTTCTGCTCAAAATCTGAGTTTCGGCAAACATTCGTTTTTGGTGAAAATACTGCCGAAAATTTGGCCCACAACCGATATTATCTGTATTTCTAAGATCTCGATACACTTCCTTCGGGAATTTCCACATTGCTCAGCGAATCGAACTGTATTGGCTCAAATCGAACTGTATTGGCTCAAATGAGGCTTTTAAACTGTTTATTTATGGCTATCACCTTTGCAGTTTATAATTGTCAGTTATGACTAGTGTTTCCAGGTCCAGTATCGCCACAGAGGGACAGGGAGAGAATTAAATCGGGACAAGAGCTTCAAAATCGGGACAATATACGCACTACAGTTAAACCTGTTAAAATGGAACCTGTGTAGCGCAATCATATTTTCAACGAAAAAAATTAGTAATCTCGGCTATAGCAGTACAATACAATTATAAGAAACATTAAACTTGCTAATATGAAATCTGTCCAAACGGAGTCTGGTGTCGTTCCGTCTTATCTGGTTACTGTATTATGCAGTTTCCTCTCATCGAATAAGGAATAAAATTTTAATTTAGATTAAACTCGTAAAAATTTGACGTATTGTGGGCATGGTGAAAAAACGGGACATTTAGCGTCCTGCGTAGGACTTCCTCGGGATGAGTCCTGGAACCCCAGAAAATCGGGACGTCCCTCGTAAATCGGGATTCTTGGCAACACTTAGTTATCATTGACTCAAGACGTGAATGAAAATTATAAGTATAATGACTAACAAATAATACTAAACTATGACTAAAAAAATAAGTACATGATTAAACTCTGAAAAAAGATTTCTAAGTGCTGATTAAAAATTGCAGACTTAACACTGGTAGACACAGCTTTACAGCTTTAGTTTGAATGCCGAAGAAGCAAAGCGTGTTTCGAACGGTAAAAAAGGTTTAAAATAAAAGTAGAGAATATAAAAGTTAAAAACTGATGATCATTTATAAAAGTGATTATAAAAGATAAACGGAGCACGTATACATACATTTATTTTTAAGACAGGTTCGTTTTTGTTTTTGACCGAAAATAGGAAGGTAATCAAAATTTGGTTTCGGTTCGGTTTGGTCATAAAAACTCTTTTCGGTTGGACACTAGTCAGAGACATAAGAAAATATTATGTGGAACCAATCTTACTTGAGCTTTTCATGTCCACAACTTTACTCTTTTTTTTTGTCTCATATGTAAGCGGTAATAACATTTTGTTACCGTCATGTCAGAAACCATTTATCTTATACCAATTTTCTCTCCAATGTGATAATTTGTTCTCAATATGATCCATTTACTCCTTTTTTAGCTTTCAAATTAAGCTTTTCAAATGACTATAGATAGGGCTGGAAAACCTTTTTGCCTGACATTCATTTGCCACCACGATTTCCAAAATGCAATATTTGTCTTTATAAATCGCAAAGTTTCATTCATTAACCCTACACAACGCAGTGATGCATATATGAGGGGGTTAGAATGACAGTTGAGTAAGTCAAAAATTTGAAAAATTTAGATAACCATATTTTTACTGATCGTATATTAATTTCTGTTAAGTGTTACAGTCAAATAAGTCATAGTTCACTTAGGGAGTCACTAGGGTAATATGACAAGTTTCACAAAACCCTTCATTTCTCAAATTACTAAATATTGACTTACTCCACTGTCATCCTAACCCCCTCATATGAATCAATTAAAATTTAACCTATAATAAATAAATTCAGTTCCGTGCAACCACTGTGTTTAAAAATAAAAAGACGTACATCCAAAGAAATATTAGTGCAATGTTGGGTTAAATATGGCAAATTATTCTTTTATAAAATAGTGGTAGCTTGTTTGCTCGTGGATCAGTAGTTGTGCACCCTTACTATACACACAAAATTAAAAAGACTATTTCTAAACATCATGGGTAACATAATCTTTACCTTTTTAACCAAATTAATAAATTTATAAAATATGTTCTTATTAATTAAAATATTTACTTTTTAACTCCATCACTGTAAAAAATTTTCAGAAACGTTTCTGAAGGTAACGGAGACCTGTGCTGCACGATACTAACAGAAAGGTTTCTGATTCGATCAGAAAAATGTTTCGGCTAAAACACGGAACCTTTCCGATTCGTAATGAAACTTTCCTGAGTATATCTGAAACCTTCCTGAACATATCTGAAACCTTTCTGAATATATCGGAAATCTTTCATTACGGATCGAAAAAGTTTCTGAATATATCGCAAATCTTTCATAATATATCGGAAACTTTTCTGAATGTATCTAAAACCTTTCTGAATATATCTGAAGTGTTTCTGAATGTATTTTTATCTTTTTTTATTATATATTATCTGAATTTTAAAAGAATACTTGAAAATATAAGAATTTCTGTTCTTTTAAATACTCTAATCAAACTTATTTTTTATAATGATTCTTTTTTCTAGGCGAAATTATTCGGTATATTGCGTGATATTTTTCAGTTTATATCAAAATTTTATCAAATGTGTTTTAACCCTAATATTTAAGAGGGAATTGAGATATTTACCTTGTTTTTTAACAACATATCATGAAAAAAATATGGGATTCATACAGCTTCACAAATCAAGTATTTATTTTAAAAAATTTAGAAAAATAGCATATATACTTAGAAAGAAAACTTTCAAAACTTTTCATTAACATGAAATAGACAAACTAAAGCTATACTAATATATTTTAGATACATTTCAAATAATCTAACTCCCAGCAACATAAAATGATTAAAACTTATGTATGAGCTTTCCAAAAGCAATGCAGCTTCAGAGATCTGTTTATCTGTTAATTTTTTCGGTCCTTAAAAGGTAATTTTTCATATTAAAACAAGACAATTTCACAAAAATTCTCATCTTAAAACTGGACCCTTCACAAAATTTTTCATTCCAAAACAGTATCCGTCACAAAATTCTTTGTCTTAAAAACAGAACTTTACCACCTCAAAAACTGAACTTTTCACAAATTTAATGATTTAAAAATAAAATCTGACCTATCACAAAACAATTGAACTTATGAAAGTGCATAGCTTTTTTATGTGTAAAGGATATACAAAGGAACCTGATATAACGATAATTTCAAATTCCGAAAATTACGACCGGAATTTTTAAAAATATTAAAAAAACTGCACAATTTCACAATAACAGGACCCTGTGAGAAAAATCTGGACATAACCCTGAGATTAATAAAAACACCTAGGAATTTTTTTTTTCAGAATTAGAATAAAATAAATAAATATAGTTTGTTTATTTTAAAACGATATTTTTAAAGTCAGACAAGTCAATTTTCAATATATAGTATTATAAAAGTTAGAGTTCAGAAACATCGTTAAAAAAATATATATAAACAAACACACAATACCGCCGGCCAATATTATTCTTTAAGAGATATAATTGCTACTAAATGCTATTTAGAAATCATATTTATTGAAGCAACATTAAAAAAACTTAAAATGAGAGACAAAGGATTTGTATTTTTATATTTTAGAGTATATTTGAATAATTATCCTTCCAACTCAAAGTATCTAAATGCTCATGTAAATAGTCCTAAAAGTTAGGGTTAAGACATTTGTTAAAAATATTGATATAAACTGAAAAATATCACGCCATGTATGAGATAATAATGAATATAAAACAGAATCATTATAAAAAATATTATTAGAGTAAAAACAGCAGAAATTCTTACCTTTTCAAATATTCCTTTTTTTAAATTCTCTTTTTGGACCGTTCGAATAACTAACATTATATTCCACATCCAAGAACGTGCTGCTTTATTTTTGCCGTTAACGGCGTACACTGTTTGAAATAGTTGAGAAGAGAAATACTTGAAATGCGGACAAACTGGTTTGCTATAGAAGAGGGTCGGTTTCAATCACCTAAACCTAAAAATTCGGAAAGGTTTCTGATGGTTTCAGAAAGTGAAAATAGCTCTCAGATATCCGATGGTATCAGAAACATTCCTCTTAGAATACTAAACGTTCCAAATATTTTTTACAGTGATGGAATTAAGATTTATCCAAGAAAAATGTAACTTATGTTACTACATTCCCAGCATTTAGTCGAATAAATAATAAAAACCTTATCTCCAAGTAAGCATTTCTAAACTATATATTACAGAAAATACTTTTTAGAAAAGAAATCTGATTTTGATTCATCATATGTCCCTCAAATTTATTTTTCCACTTATGAACTTTTTAAACTAAATGTTGGTATAAGCCCCAGAAAATATCACAAACTTTCGAAATCTAACGAAAAATATATACGGTCCCTTACATTTGACTGCCAGTAAATTCTAAAAGTATTCTCCGGCTTATTTTTCTGAGATTAAATAAGGAAAACAATATTTCTAGAAAACACTGGTATTCAAATACAAGGGACCGTACAGGAGATGAAAAAAAAATTACCTACGACAGTAGCCAATTGTGTGTCAGCGTGCAGGCTTTATATTCAGTGAGCTGTGGGGAAGCACGATATTATTTTGAGCCCTGTTTCATTCGGTGAAAGTTTTCTAATTGCTACACATACGTAAAGTAGAATTTGAAGCTTATTCTGTAATTGCTATAGATTACACAGCCTCCAAATATTGGTGCCTGTGCTTATAGTTGTTCTATGTTTAGATACACTATACGGCCAAAAGCCACCGGACACTCTTGATTTTAGACGTTTTGTCGAATATCTAGAGAAATGCTTGACAAATTCTTCTGCAACTCCCGGAATAAAAAGAACATGTCTGACATTATAATTTTCACTGTAGGTTTGATCACGAAGGCAATTAAGGGACCAACAATAAAACAAATAATTAAACAAATAATATTTGCGACCACCCTGTAAAATAAAATTCTAGAAATGACCTGTAGCTGTATCAAATGACTACGTGGATCTTTTGCAACATTTGTGTAAGAATAGCACTTATATTAGTAGATATATACAGGTTTTTTTTTATTATTATTCAAGAAATTTCCGGACGTATTTAACACTTTCCAACTTAGTTGAAAAGTGTTTATGATTTCGGTTTTTCTGTCTGTCTGTCCGTGCTCTAACTCGCGTAAACATATTTGGATTGTCATGCAATTGATATATGTAATTGAGGTTTATTATGGTATGTTCTGTATTGAAAATGAAGTATGTAGCACTTTTTTTACAGGGACACTCAAAAGAATTCTCTACGTTACGATCTATGGTAAGAGTCATTTGCAGTTTATTTTAATGCTGTTACACAATTTCAAACATATTGAA
The DNA here is from genome assembly GCA_963931845.1 of Maratus michaelseni. Lineage (NCBI taxonomy): Eukaryota > Metazoa > Arthropoda > Arachnida > Araneae > Salticidae > Maratus > Maratus michaelseni. The sequence continues at coordinate 436,345,594 of OZ007586.1, read as the reverse complement.
ATTGATATATATCACTGAGGGTATCACTGATATATATCATTGAGGTATATTACAAGAGGCTTACTATAGAATATGGTGTGCATAGCCCTTACAGTTCCTTTACCGGGACACTCGGAAGAATTCCAATTCATTACGGTCTATGGAGAAAAATTGTTTGGGGTTTATTTTAATAAGGTTTTACTATTTCAAACATATTGAAATTGATAGTATATATCACCAAGGTTCATTACAAGAGGCTTACTATAGAATATGTTGTATATAGCATTCATCGTTCATTTACAGGGACACGCAAGAGAATTCGGTACTGTATGTTAACAATAATTGCTGGAAGTGCGTTTTCAGTTACTGAACGCGATTTCAAATTTAATTCATTTTTTATGTATTACTTGGTGTGTATAAATTCTATAGATCATATACAGGGCAGCACAAAAGTCCTTGAGTAAATTTCTGTTTAATGAAGGAAATTCCATAAGGGGAATTTTAAACTGTGCTACGTGTTTCCTAACTGAACTAAAATATAGCATCCTATGTAGTACACAAATCTATAGATGATATACAGGGCTGCACAAAAGAGTTCGAATATTTTTCCGAATATTGTTGGTAATTCCTGAAATTGGGTTTTAAAATATGTTATGCGTTTTCCACACTCTTTCTACACACAAACAGGCTGAGTTTCTTTTTACTCTCGAATGCTAAAAAATTCTAGGTTGAGCATTAATATCCCATATTTAATTTTACCGATATTATCATCCTATTGACAATCAATCGTAAGACAACCGGCTTCCCATAGATTTAAATATTTGAATTTTAATTTCAACAGAACTTTATTTTGGAATAAGTATTTTACGAAAATGTGTTTTTATTATTTTTTAAGTGTTAACTTGAAATAAAATAAGGAGAATGCATAATTTATGGAAGAGGTTTTTTTTTAAATTCTGAAATTCATTTTTAATTTTTTATGTGGCTAGAAATAAAATAAAGGCTTAAGTTAACAACTTTACAATGATCTACTTTCCTACTTACATGAGCACCTGCTCAAGATTATAAAGGGATAAAATGCAATTTTACTTGGTACATTATGGAGTAAAAATTTAAAAACACATCAATAAAAAATGTTGATTTCCAACCGTTTTCTTAAACCAAACAAGAAAGAAAAATCATGCGTCAAACATACATTGTGAAACACTTTCCACCATACTTAGAATACTGAATCAAAATTTCCCCATTTAATAAAGTGAAAAATGATATAAAAAATAAAATTGGAACACGCATAACACATTTGAAAACCGGATTTCAGCAATTACCGTCCATAATAGGAAATGTATTCAAATTCTTTTGTGAAGCAGTGTATATGATTTATATATTTGTATATATAGTGCATAGTATGCTAAAATTTAATTCAGTTTGGAAACGAATAACAAAGTTTAAAATTACCTTTGAGGAATTTCCGTGAAAAAACTTAATTCTTTAGTGTAGCCATGTATATGGTTTATAGTATTTATACACACCAAGTAATATGCAACAAATTAGTTACGTTTAAAACGCACACCACAACTGAAAACGAAAACGCCCTTCCAGCATTTAGTGTTCATAGACAGACTGTAACTAAATTATTTTGTGTGTCCCTGTAAATGAACGATAAAATGCTATGCACACCATATTCTACAGTAAGCTTCTTGTAGTGTATCTCAGTGATGTACATAAATTTCAATATGTTTGAAATAGAATAACATTATTAAAACACATTGCAAACGATTTCTCCCTATAGACCATAATGTAAAGGGATTTTTTGAATGTTCCTGTAAACTAACTATAAATGCTACACATTTCATTTTCAATACAAACATGTCATTGAAAATCTCAATAACATATATCAATTCCAGGGCAATCCGAGTATGTTATGCGATTAGAACTCAGACAGACGGCCAGACAAACCGAATTCATAAACACTTTTCAACTATGTTGGAAAGTGTTAAAAAATGAGTATCTGTTATCGTGTTGTTATCGCACTTTGCATACACAAATAGCTAAATCAAAATATCGTTAATTTCATTGTGCTATCTATTGTAGTTTGTAACCAATTTTAAAATTTACATTCGTTCATTTCTTGTAGTGACCAAACTAAAGATTGTTATCTAGTCTAGACGTATCTTCGCGCCTCATTAGTTTCATAAGCCATAGAAGACGCTCTTGCATTGTCTCAGTGACTGCTGAATCAAAGGGCAACAAATCACCAACAATTATAGTTGGGGTTAGGAGGCCTATGTGTCGCAGATCACAAATAATCACAGTTTTTGGTTGGTGATACTACTTAGTTTAAGACCTAATTCGATTCCCATGTTGATAGCACATAATTCCAAACAAAGTATGAATCAAGATCACAGAGACTGTTGCTCCGAATCTCGAAATTGGTGTGATTTATTTAATCACCACTACGGGTATGTCACTGCAATAGCCGGATTTAAAATTTTCTAAAAGATACTGTCAAACCAAGATGCAACAGCATCTTCCGGATGCCTCTGCTGGCTATTAGAAATAATTATTGCAATATGTAGAGTAGAAACAGGTAAGCAGATATAGTATTGTTATATGATTGAGGTGTTTTTTTTGGAACATTTTAGATTACAAAATACGAAAATTGCTAAAATATTGTCATGTTACTTTACATTTCTTTATCTCAGCTGTACTTGACATTACACTCTATATATTTCTCAAATTGTATACACCTCAATATTTGTAAAATACAGACCAGTATAGACAAATATTTTCTGATGTCAAAAATTAATTAGTATTAAGATAATAACGAAAAACTTGCACAATTGAAATGTCATATGAATTTAATAGTTTGCAAGGGCATATAACTAATTTTTTTAATGGTATATAGCTGTGGTACTCACTTTGCGAAAAGTATTCTCCCATCTCTATTTACTAATAGTAATTAACGTTCGCCTTATTAAAATGTTGCGATTAAATAAAATGAATATTTCTATTTTTAAAAAGTGGTAGCTTGGCAGTTTGCAAGCCGCGTAGTGAGCCGCGTACTACTGGTTTTTTCCCAGATTCGAATGTTCGATTTTAGGATCCTAAAATGTAAAATAAGTATTTCTGAACAGCTGCATTTTAATTGGGAGCTAGTAATTGTCGTGTTGGTAACGCCTTCGGTCGACTAATGGAAACACAGCTTTTAGAGATCGTTATTTTAGTATCATTAGAACGAACATCTGAATCTGTTCGCTAGTTAATTATAATAATATATTACAATAATTTTACAATAATGCCTATGAATTGTTAACTCAATAACATACAAATCCTCATAAAACATACGAACAAATTGATGTTCGATTATTGCACCGTGTTAGACATATTTTATCATATATAAATATCGTATTAAGCAAACTGGCATGCACAATAAAGAAAAAATGAAAAAAATCTGTACGGGGTTTTACAGTATTATGGCCTTTATTATAAAGTTTTCATTTAAACTGATGTAGCTTACTCATCCGTTTTATTTACAATGGATGACCTCTTAAACCGTCACGGCTTAACTGACCGGCAGCTTAACGGACAGATCCTTTGAATAAAACTGTTTCTAGTTTAAATGGTTGCAAGCACCTGCATTGATAATAATTTTAATGTAGAATTTAATTTAATGTAATATTTATGATAAATGATATAAGTTATTATAATGTGAAATTATGCATGTAAAATAAATCCAATTCCTTTATGACTAAAACTTACGTTGAATTTTATGTGTGTTTCTTTGAATTTTAGGACTTTTCAAAGTTTTTAATGAAAAATGCGTTTTTTCACTTTTAGTGTCGGAAAACGCTGAAAATTAATAAAATTAAATTTATCGTGCAATTTTTTTTTAAAGCTTGTTTGGTCACGAAGAAAAGTTTTCAAGGTTTACGTTTAGGATCCATTGACCTTATGAAAATTTTAATTTCGCAATTTTTACATTAATTAAGTTGACATAAATTGATTTTAATGTGATGAAGAATAACATTTGAAACATTTTTGCAGATGAAACTACATCTCTAAAACTAATGGTTTAGGAATTAGCTGCCGGTACGCAATAAAGGGATACTGGTACGCGGTAATATAGTATATTCCGATGATTATTTTCAATGGGTAAAAATGAATGTTACAACAAATTAACAGCATATTCATAATCCTTGGTGATCTTAGCGTTGTTATCTAAGTTATGATATAGATTATTATACTCACATGTAGACTTGACAGACACAATCTGATCCTAATAAAATTACCCTACGACTATTTTCCGTATAGGGATTCCTTATAAGGACTTGGCGAAACATATCCTTTTAAAGAATTTGTCAAAACTGGTATACTCATGCCATTTTTCCCAGCAAATATAGGTTATATGGAATTTAAGAAACATTTGTCTTCATTTTTTATAAAGTTGGTTAGTAGAACATTTTATTTAAAAAAAAAATATTTTATTTATTACATTAACTAAAATACTGCAAGATATTACTGTGTGTACAATGAAGTATTTTTTTTTTCATTTTCCTTTATGGTTATAGGTGCAAGATAAGTTAAACGCATATTCTCAATAGGTTGAATTTTCGAACAAAATTCAGAAAGTTTCAATTATTTAAATTTCTTTCATTAACCTATCTTTTCTTTTGCTTTCTTTTCTTTTTTTCCCCAACATTAATATAGAAACGCAAACAAGCAGAAATATGTGTAGGCAAGTTGGAATTTTTTATTATTATTTTTAAATAATGATGTGGAAGTCATGTGGAAGACCGCAAAAATATAAATTATTTTAGATACATGCTTAAACAAATATCCACCTTCAATATATGTGCAATATATCTAGATTAGATTAATAAGTTGCTCGTCTCTGTTATAGAAATAAATGTAAATTGTATTTATGACTACTAAATGTTTTATAATGAGCATTGGCATTATATCTGGGAAATCTGACATCGAAGATTTTAAGCTCTACTGGTGAATTTTTTTACAAAAAGTACTGATTTTTCAGTTTGAGGATCCATTTAAAATTAGGGAAAAATGAATCGAAAAATGTTATTATATAGAAATATTTTTTAACTGATAAAGGTGAAAATTAAGAGTTTTTGGATAAAATTTAGGAAAATTTAAATTCTTTAGAGGGAGAAAGTTTTATTAAAAATGTCAATGCTATCAGAAAGTCGTATTTATATCCATTCAAACAAATCCTGCCATCTTTTCTAGTGGTCAAGGCACTGTTCACTTTCTTTTAGGTACTCAATTTGGTGTTGCCAAGACCCGTTTCATAAATATTTGAATAGAACGATTAAAACAAACAAACAAACAACAACAGCAACAACAAAAAACTGTAAGACTGTTTCTAAGCCGGGATATAAAAGTACAAACATTTTTCTTTCATCGTATTAAATTTATATATACTACGGGATCCAACCTGTGCTTCCCGGGTTACAGAATATCGTTCAAAACTTTTTTTTTTTAAATTTCAAACTCCAATAGATTTTCTATATTTAATATTTTTTAGATTTTTTTAGATACTCACTAACAACACCAAAAAGTATTTTTATATGAAAAATATCAATTAAAATAAAGTTTTGAAATTTATTAAAAGCGATGCTTTCGTATTAGTCACACGCTAAATGTTAATAGCCGAAAAAAATTGTCGAAGATTTCACTACTTACAGCAACTTTTTTTATCCAGATAATTTCAGTGGTTTAAGGGGGTTAAGCGTAGTTCGATTACATATGTCTGTTAAAATTTTGTTTTATTTGTATTTTTTTATTTCTTTTTATTGATGGTTTGAATTTCATTTGCTGAACTATTTATATCGTTTTAAGTGCAAACGGGTTAATATTTCGTAATCGGGCTGCACGCGATAGAGATAAATTTTAAAAAAATGATGCTCGATTTTTTTAAACATTAAAAATTAATAAATTGAGATACAGTTTTCAAACAAACTGCATTTGAAAGAACATTTTTGTCCCTATTCGACGGTGTAAAAATTTAAATTGTACGATGTTTAGAAGTAAAAAAATACAGTAAAATACATATTTATTGTTCCGGCGTTGCCACCGTCAATATAACGTCAGCATTACTAACGGCAAAGTTTTTGCTTTGTAATATAGATATATAAAAATCGAACTATTTTTATGAAACGCACAAGATGAAGTTAATCAGATATTGGATTTTCGAAATAATTAACATTTGTAAGATAACCAGTTTTCACAAATGAAACTTAAGCGATTGAATTTTTATGAATTCGCAAATTTTTCTTTACAAATTATCAAATCTTCATATTCACCAACATTATAATGTACAAAGCTCAACAAGCTCATGTAAATTTTAATCATTGAAATGAGTTCTAAGTTGTTGCGGTTTTAACTTGACCGCAAATTATGCCTACGTCATTTTAACCCTTTGCACTCGTTTGTCGAGTGTGACTCAACAACGCTTGCCGCTACCACTATTTAAAAGAAAAAAGTTAGTATATTTCTACAACATTTGTAACAGGAATCTAGCACAAAGATTACACAAAGACGCCTATTTCACGAAGACAGAGGAAGTAATCGCGCATACTTCCACCACTAATTTTGAAAAGTTTTTTGCCCTATTTAATCACAGAATTCTGTGATTATTTAAAACAAAAATAACATTTTAAAATAAGCGGTTGAAGTTTGCCTGATTTGCGCCCGTTAAGTCGGCGTCTATGACTGTTACAAGAATCATATCAATGATAGAATACTTAGGAAGGAGGTTTTAAAAATTTCTTCTGATACATAAATCAGGCATTTATGAAAAGAAGGTGCCTTAGTTGGAAGTCTTTCTAAAGAAGATTAGTCTCAATTCACACGGCATTTGAAGAATAAACAAAATCCTTGATAGCCATCACAACTTTTGTCATAAGTTGGAAATTATTGAAAAAATAATAAATACTATTCTAAAGCTACACTGTAAGAAAAGACATGTGTCTTAATATAGGAAAATACAATATAGCCACAAAAGAAAATAAACAATAACCTCCTCTTAGTTATCCACAATTCCAAAAAGCTTTCTTTATATTTAGAAACCTCAAAAACGAGTATATTTTTGAGATTTAAAGAAACATTTATATTTAAAAAAAAGTTTATTTTGCTCTCACTGATTTTCGGAAACGTTTCCGAGTAGTTTTTAAAGTGTATTAATCAGTTTTCTCAAACCGGAATATCGGTTTTAGGGTGCTAATTCCCAAGTAAACAGTTTTTTAGTACAACAAACATGTTTTACAGATAAAAATGATAAATTAACAACTTTAATATTGACATTAAAATTAATATTATTTTGTTTATCTTGCATGTATAATTTCAATTACACAGCTGAAAATGTTTAATTGAGAATAAATGGCATCTTAAAAACCGATATTCCGGTTTGAGAAAACTGATTTATATACTATCAAAATACTCGGAAACGTTTCCAAAAATCAGTGGCAGCAAAAGAAACTTTTTTTTAATAAATGACTCTTTAAATCACGAATATATATTGATTTTTGTTTCTAATGATAAAGAACGATTTTCGGAATCATGGGAAAATTGGAAGCGGTTATTGTATATTTTCATTCGTGCTAATATTATATTTTCGAAGATTAAGAAACATTCATCTTTTTTTAGAGTGTATGTCATCTAAATTGCAATATTTTTCTTTGGAGCATGGTAAACCAATCTATGATATTTTATATCAAATAAAGATATACTATTAAATTGATGTAATGTTTTATATTTCAAGAGATTTCAATAAACTGTATTTAAAATAACAACAACAATAACAATAATAATAACAAATAAATTAAAATAAAAATGAATAAAAAGTAAAATTCCTGGTTCTAAGTATATTTATTTGATCGGTAAATTATATGCTAGAAATTACGGTAATTTTAATTTGATACCAAACTGAAATGACTTAGTCTTTGTATTTGCAAAATAAAGACTTAAACTACTTCAAAAAACTGAACATCACTTCGTTAACACAAAAACTAGCTAACATACGTGAACTGCATTGAAATTTATGTTGCGATTTAAACTTGAAGCCTCCCTCAACATTACAGTTTGCTTCAACTTAAAAATAAATAAGTTTTGCATATGCAAAATCTCTTTAGAAAATTGAGATATTCTGAGAATCTAACAGCTAATTATGAAATATGTTAAAATTTAGAGAACATAATTTTCACTGAATTTTACACTGTCGTATTAACTCGTAGCCTCTCTCAACATTAGAGTTTGCGTTACCTTAAAAAGAAACGAATTTTGCATATGAAAAATCTTTTTAGAAAATTAAGATATTCTGTGAATCTGACAGCTAATTATCAAATATGTTAAAATTTAGAGAACATAATTTTCACTGAATTTTACACTGTGGTATTAACTCGTAACCTCTTTCAACATTAGAGTTTGGCTTACATAAAAAATAAACGAATTTTGCATTTACAAATTCTGTTTTAGAAAGTTAAAAAATGCCGACTACCTAATCACTAACTGTCAAATTCATTAAAATTTATATTGTGATCTTAACTTGAAGCATCCCTCAATATTATAGTCTGACTAAACTTAAAAACAAATGACTGTTGGATATGAAAAAACTTTTTAGAAAATTAACATTGCCAAGTCAAATTATCAATAGCAAATTATTAAATATATCAAAACTTAAGAGAACAGAATGTTCACTGAAATTTATATTATGGTATTAACTCGAAGCCTCTGTCAACAATAGAGTTTGCCCTAACTTAAAAAGAAATGAATTTTACATACGCGAAAAATTTCGGAAGTTAAGCTATGCTGAGTATCTAATCGCAAATTATGAAATATATCAGAACTTGATAACATATTTTTCACTGAAATTTATATATAGTATTAATTCGAAGCCTCTCTCAACATTAGAGTTTGCCTTAACTTAAAAAGAAATGAGTTTTACATATGCAAAAACTTTTCGGAAGTTAAGTTATGATGAGTACATAATCGCAAATTATGAAATATATCAAAACTTAAGAGAACGTAATTTTCACTGAAATTTATATTATGATTTTAGCTCGAAGCCTCTCTCAACATTAGTGTTTGCCTTAACTTAAAAATAAAGAAGTTTTTCTAATGCAAAAACTTTTCGGAAGTTAAGATATGCTGGGTATCTAATCGCAAATTAAGAAATATATCAGAACTTGATAACATACTTTTCACTGAAAGTCATATTATGATATTAACTCGAAGCCTCTCTTTAAACATTAGTGTTCGCCTTAACTTAAAAAGAAATGACTTTTGAATATGCAAAATCTTTTTAGAAAATTAAGATAGCTTGATGACCAAATAGCTAATTATCAAATAAGTTAAAACTTAGAGAATGTAATTTTCACTAAAATTTACAATGTCACAATAACTCAAATCCTCTCTCAACATAAGTGTTGGTCTTAACTTAAAAAGAAATGGGTTTGGCATATGCAAAACATTTTAGAAAATTAAGATACGCCGAATATCTAATCGCAAATTATCTGATATATTAGAACTCAGAGAACATAATTAACCTTGCAGAAAGTAAATGACAAACAGCAGAAGAACCAGATCATTCAGATACATTAGATCAGAGATATCTGAAAAAGAGAAAGTGTAACTAACCTCATTTAAATCAAAGCCAGATTTGAAAGAAACCGCCATGTCTGACGGCCGTTAGAGGATCCTGACTGAGAGAGACCGGCTCACTAGACTGACTGCCTAGTGCCATTCAAGTAGCGAGCAAAGTTAGTCACGACAAGTTTGCGCCTACGAGAGTCTCTCCCCACTCGCTACTTCACCCAGACGAAAGCAAGATCACGTGAACCATCGCGGTCCATCAACCGCAAGGAAGTTATTCAGATTTTCTTTTTATTATTAATGTAATCTCTTTCAGTGAAATTTTACTATTCAAATAGCGGTCAACTTATATCAAATTATGAGTGGTATTACGTCTTTTTTTCTTTTTTTTTTCAAGCCAGATAGTGCTTTCCCTTATAAGTGCAAAATAAGTCTCGTTCAAATTCAACTTTTTTTTCTTAAAAATATGCTTTGAAAATATTATCGTTAAATAAAATCAGGCATAAAAAAAAAATGCTGCAAGTAATGAAAGCATTCAGCCGTGGAATAATATTTTTTTTCTATTTTCGCGAGACATTCTCTTTGATGTATTATTTTATTTCACTAGTTAGAAAAAAAAAAAATCAAGAAATTATCGTTTTGCAGCTTTATATATGCGAGCGAAACACAAACCTCTTCATCAGTGAGGTCACGTTATTTTTCTTAGAACAGTTGCAAAAACTCTGAAGAAACGTGGTGCGTAGGAATTTTTGACACATTGGCCATTTTAAAGGGAAAAAAATATTTCACCTGTGATTTCTTATTCTTAAATCAGAATAATTACAATAGCTGAAAGTTCAATTAAATTTTCAATACAATTAATTTTCATCGTCTGAAATTCTAACAAGAAATATTAAGTGTAATTATATTTCCATAAATAAAATCAGATATAAAACAGAATTTATGAAAGTAATGAAAGCCTCCATCCATGGAATAATATTTTTTATTTCTATTTTCGCGAGACATTCTCTTTGATGTGTTATCATATTTCACTGCTTAAAAAAAAGAGAAAGTAATTATCGTTTTGTAGCTTTATATATGAGAACGAAGCGCAAACATCTTCATTAGTGCGGTTACATTTGTTTTCTTAGAGCAGTTGGAAAACACTGGAGAAATTTGAAGCGTGGGAATTTTTGACACACTAGAAATTTTGAAGGAAAGAAATTATCTCAAATGTGATTTCTTTTCTTTTTTTTTTCTTTTTCAGATTTTTTACAATATTTGAAAACTCGATCAAATTTTCCGACAGATTATTTTTCATCGTCTGAAACTCCAACAAGAAATATTAAGTGTAATCACAATTCCGTATAACCGTTAAATCACACTAAAACAGAGATTAAAATTTTGTATCTCATGTTAAGTTGCAAAACTCTGGAAGTAAACCCGGAGATTTTTTTTTTAATACACAATCGAAATTTTTAAGAGGAGTTATTTTATCCGTTTTTTATTTATTTATTTATTGTTTATTATTTTTGAAACATTTACTAAATTATTGCTAGGAATTAGCTCAAAGCTCGATTAAACGTCCCATAAGATTATTTTTTCATTTTTGAAATTCTAACCAGGAATATTCTATGTAATCACATTTCCGTATAACTATTATAAGCAAGCTAAAATATATTAAAATTTTTTATCATATACCGAGTTGCAAAAACTGGAGAAATTTGGAGAGTGGAAATAAACTGGGAATTTTTTGACACAGTCGAAATTTTGAGGAGAAGGAATTATAATACTCGTCATCCTCCCCCCCCCCCCCCCTCAATATATATATATATATATATTTACAATAGCTGAAAATTCGATTCGACTGAACATGCCATAAGATTGTTTTTTATTGTTTTAAATTATAAAAAAAACTATGCCATATGAATCACATTTCCGTATAAATGTTATAGCATACTAAATAGAAATAAAAATATTGAGTCGTATATCCAGTTGCAAACTAATGAGGAAATTTGGATCCTCGGAATAAACTGGGATTTTCTTGACACATTGGTAGTTTTTATGGGAAGAGATTTTTGTACCCGTGATTTTTTTCTTTTAGGATATTTAAATAACTGAAAATGCGAATAAATATTCCACAAAATTATTTTTCACTGTTTGAAATTCTAACAAAAAATACTTTATATAATCACATTTCAGTATAAATATTATATCAGAACTAGGGGGCCTACCCCCTGCGAGCTAGGCTCGCCAACCCCCGCTCAGACTTCGAGGCCTCTAAAAACATGACAGCGTGCTTCGTTTTAAAAATATTGGTAAATCTGTAATTGGGTTGCCATGCTTTTAACGTTTTAATGGGGCATTTTTTTATTATCATGGCCTCATATACAGCTGTTGCGACAACTGACGACTGTTTTAGGGATTGGTAAGTAAAATCAATTACACCTTGAAAACCAGCTTGTATAAAATGGTTAGGTTTAAATTGTGGCTACCTCTCGCACTTTTATAACAACGATCTGTATTCTATTCTTCCTTTGCGTTTAAGGATGAGAAAAATTCCATCTGCTTGTGAATAACATTAAGAACCACGGTATTGAAAAGCACTATGTTATAGACATTTTCAGTAACACGTTTTAATTTTCTCTGTATTTTAGTGCACCATCATGCATATTTTCATATTATTTTAAATATGTAAATTATTTATTTTAATTAATATGTATATACGGATTTTCTAATAATTATTTATCATACAAAATTAATTAAATATTTTGTGCATGCATGCCTGCATTTTTTCGGCATCAATTGATGAGATATTTAAACAAATTCGCTATCCGCGATAATTTTACACCATGTTATGTCACTTGAATATTGTCCATAAGAAAATCGGGTACTTTTCCATTATAGGATCCTTTGCTTTTAGGTTTGTCGTAATTCGAGTTTCAAAAACGAATAGATTCGTTAATATACATATATTTGTTGCCAAAAGTTATGAAAACAAACCCAATGAACTTTTGGTGATTTTCTATAATAGGGGTCTTGACGCTTTTTTAAAAAGCTTGGCGCAATTCGGGCATCAGAAAGTGAGATTTGGTGCCAAATTACATAAACAGCCATGGAAACAAATTCGACGATTTTTTTTGTTTATATGCGTATTTTAATTATACGTATATTATTATTGTTTTTTCTATACAAATTACTTCTGATTATATATAAAATAGGATAAATGACATTTTACGCTAAACAGATTGTATAAATATTGAAAAAATGCTTCTGTATACGAAATGACAAAGTAAATAGGTTGACAGAAAGTATGTTGCCAAATTTCCTTTTCCGCCAAGGCTATTTTCTCTGTTTCGTCAAGGCCCCATATACTGGAAAAGCACCGAACTTTTATGCTTGTTTATACATGTATTTATATGTATATATACAATTTATTTATAATTGTCTTTCAATTTACCTCTTTTTGTACATAAAAATAGATAAATGGCTTCTTTATATTAAATAAATTGTATAAACATAAATGACGTATTTACATAAATGACGTCATTTGGACGAATTTATTCAAAATATTTTCAGTTTATAAATTAAATTAAATGCTGACAGACGATTGAATCCTGACGATAGAAATATGATTTTTTTTTCAAATTTTCGTGAAAAACATAATTTAATCACAATCTTGTCTTCATTATCGATTGAAATAAAAGATAAATTCAATTTCAATTTGAAAATGACGAATAAAAATAAATCAATAATCCCTATCGGGATCCTTTTTTATTTTTTTCCCTTTTTTGTCACAAAAAAACTGAGTAATTAGTTGCCATCATTACAGAAATGTCATTAAAATTAGAAAAAAATTAATATCTCGAAAACTAATTCCAATTTCAAAATTCTATTACCAGTTTTGACATCCGCGGATTTTTATGGACAATTGGTATTAATTTCACCATCAAGCGTTTAATATTTTATTAAAAATAGCCCTGAAACATAATCAGTCGTTTAATCAGTCGTTTCATAAAATCGTTTCATAAATTCGTTTCATAAAATCGTTTCACAAATTCGTTTCATTAGGATTTTATATATATAGGGTAGATAAAATAGACATTAAAATATTAGAACGTGTATCGAATGGTAAAAAACTGGAGAAATTTAGAGCGCGAGAATAAACTAGTCTTTGTTTTATACACTGGAAATTTTGATGGGAGAAAATTGACCCATGATTTTTCTTCAAAATCTTTATATTAGCTGAAAAGTCGATTAAACATTTCATAAGATTATATTTAATCTTTTGAATTTCTAGCAAGAAATATTGCAATCACATTTCTATATAATTATTATATTACATACATAGCTGCCAAACCTTTCTACTTTTGAGTACCACTATATTCGAATAGTATCTTTGTATTAATTAATCGCAAATTTCTATCATTAAATTAATTAAGATAATATTTTTAAACTGTCAAAAAAAAAAAATAAGACAAATGTTTCTTATTCTACGAAAATATAACAACGTAAATGTACAATAACCTCTTTCGAGTTACCCACAATTCTGAAAAGCGTTGCTTGTCGTTAGTAACCTCAAAAGCAAAAAAAAAAAAAAAAAAAATCGAGATTTAAAAAATAATTTATAAAAAGAGATTTTTTCCTTTTGCTGCTATTTATTTACGGAAAAGTTTTCGAATAGATTTTGTAGTGTATTAATAAGTTTTCTCAAACCAGAATATCGCCTTTTTTAGGATGCTATCAACTCTCAAATAAACATTTTCAGCTGCGTAACTGATTTTATACATACAAGAATAACAAAATAATATTAATTTTAATATTAATGTTAATGCTGTTAATTTATCATGTTTGTCTGCAAAACATGTTTGTTGAACATGAAAATGTTTACTTGAGAATTGATAGTATATATATATATATATATATATATAAACCTATACTCCAAGTTGAGAAAACTGATTATTACACTATAAAAACTAATCGGAAACATTTCCGAAGATCAATGACAAGAAAATAAACTTTAAAGAGACAAGAAAATAAACTTTATAAATTTTTATTTAAATCTCACAAAAATATTAGCTTCTAACGTTTCTAAAGATAAAGAACGCTTTTTGGAATCGTGAATAACTCGAGAAAGGTTATTGTATATTTACGTTTGCAGTTATATTACATTTTCCTCTATTAAGAAACATTTGTCTTTTTCACAGTATATTCGGAAATAGTGGTACCCAAAACCAAAAGGTTTGGCAGCTATGCACATTAAAATACACATTAAAAATTTTGATCTTGTATAGAAATGCAAAATACTAAGTAAATTTGGAGCGTGGGAATAAACTGAAAATTTTGATGGGAAGAAATTATTTTACACATGATTTGTTTTCAGGACATTTACAGCAACTGAAAGCTCGATTAAATATTCCACAAGATTATATTCCATCATCTGATATTCTACCGAGGAATATTTCATACAAATTACATTTCTTTATAACTATTATACTGCATTAAAATACGCATTAAAATTTTGGATCGTATATGGAGTTGAAAACTATACTGAGGAAATTTGGAGCGCGGGAATAAGCTGGGATTTTTTTTGACACACTAGAAATTTTGATGAGGAGAAATTATTTTACTTGTGAGTTTTTTCAGTATATTTACAATAGCTTAAAAATGGATTAAACATTCCACAAAATTGTTTTTCATCGTTTGAAATTCTAATAAAAAATATTCCATGTAATCACAGTTTCGTATAACGATTATATTATACTAAAATAATTAAAGTTTAGGAGCGTATTCAGGAACCGACTTACAAAAATGAGGGCCTAGGGGCAAAGGAATTCATTGGGGGCCTCCTACCCAGCAATGTTTGGAGACTGGAGGCAAAAAGAGTGGTCTATTCCTAGATTATATACGCTTTGGTTGTGAAAAGGAAGTAGTGAGTACTTTTGAAAAGTAGTTTATAGTCGTTATTTTTTAGTAACATTTTTTCGGTTAATAATGTCGATTTTTTCGCAAAATTTGAGGATTTATTTCCATAACAAAATAAATTACCTTAATAATCAAATTATTGTCCATCGTTAGCTATGGCTTTTCCCATCTTTCTGGCAAGAGATGGATTCCGCGTCGATAAAACAACTCATCTTTTGAAGCAATCCATGAATCGACCCAATTTTTGAATCGTCGAAAGAACTGAAGCTCTGTTCTTAAAGTCCATGCTACATCGATCGAAATAAGTGATAGTTCGAAGGAGCTATGTCAGGTGAATACAGCGGATGGATTAGGACGTCCCATTTAACGTTTCTGAAATAGATTTTTAGACTTTAGCAACATGGGACCGTGCATTGTTGTTCTGAAAAATGGAGACCATGGAGATCTTCCTTTGCGAATGATTACCTCCATGGTTAATATTTCTATGACTCACTATGAATGAATATTTTGTTCATTTACTTTAATGGATTGAGATATTCGGCTGTTAACCTAATTTTCACCGAAGTTATCGCAGAATCTATACATTTTTTAATGTAACTCATCTCTCAAGCAAACAATTTTTTGAACGATTTTTCTAAAAATGTAACTTTTACGCAATTTTATTCAAAAAATTAATTTTGAATAAAAATGGCCGCTTGGCATATGGAAAAAGATGTGGTTAGCTCGTATTTGTTTTCCCCAGTCACATGACTTGCGCTTTTATCATATAGATTACGTATGATAAGATTTAATAGAATAAATAAAACTTTTATTAATATCTATTTAAGTTTTGATTCGATTTTCATAAAATTTGAAATGACTCGACAAAATTCTGCAACGATTATCCCTAATATTAAGCGCGGTAAACGTCTGTGTGTGTGTGTGTGTGTGTGTTTCTGTCTGTGCACTCCACCTTTGTACCCGCAAAGGCTCTGGGACCAGGCGACGCACGGACGGCGGACGCGGACCGAAAAATTCGCAAAAAAGGCGCGACGCTCAAGTTTCGATCGGGTCGGGATTCCGACCCGGACCCGGGGAGTTATTAATGAACGAAAGTGTTTTAATTACCGACCGAAACCGAACTTGAAAAAGAATGGAAAACCGCAAAGTTTCGCCTCCGAAAAGGTTTGCCGGTGGAGACGATTCTCGAAAAAGGCAGGGTCGCCAGGAGCAAATTAAGCCCCAAACCGCAGTGCGGGTTTTTAAACTGACCCGGATCTACGGAAGTCGGGGGGTCAGAAATTCGGAAATGGGACAGACAGATTCAGGAGAGCATTTGCTTTCAGAAATTCGAAAAATCATTCCCGTACGACCATTAGAACCGAAAAAATCCTTTAAAAATCGATCGATAAAAAATAATTTTTTAATTCTTTCGGCGCGGCATGTGGAGACCGCAGACTGCCTGGAGCGCAGATGTTTGGAAGGAAGAAAGAGCTAATTCACGTGACAGCTTTCATGTAATGCTCAAGTCCGTTTTCGAAAAACAATGAAGGAATTAATCTCTGGACCCCCAAATCGGCCATCACACGTAAAAAAAAATCCTGATTTCAACAAAAAAAAAGATTGTACAATTCGACCAGTAAAATCGGAAGATATCAATTAAAAACCGGTTAATGAAGCAATTTATTTCTAATCATTTGTAACCAATGCAGAAAAACGACACGTGACCGGATATTTTCAGACAAGAGGAGGATTTTCAAGAGTAGAGGCGCAATTTTTTACGGTGGTCACGTGACGTTCAATTGGGTTTTTTTCAGAGGGGGGCCCAATCTCTGAATCTAAGGGGCGCAGTAATTCCTAACTTTTACAGGGCGACGCAAAATTGATTCTGCTTTCAGAATATCTAAAAATTATTCTCATATCTGCATTACGAGCCGATATATTATTTTATTGTATAATTAATCATCGTTATTTGTATAATTAAAGCAAAAGAAAGATTTCCATCACAGTGCCGGCTAGATATTACGATTTTAAGAAGTAGGCCGCGTCTAAACTTTTTTTTTTTTTTTTTTTTTTTTCAGTTTTAAGTTTTTCTACAGGTCCCTTGTCTTTGAACTAAAACTCAGGTAGTCTAAATCAGGTTCTTTTGAAGTGATTCATTACGAGCCGATATATTATTTTATTGTATAATTAATCATCGTTATTTGTATAATTAAAGCAAAAGAAATATTTCTATTACAGTGCCGGCTAGATATTAAGATTTTAAGAAGTAAGCCGCGTCTAAACTTTTTTTTTTTCAGTTTTGAGTTTTTCTACAGGTCCCTGTCTTTGAACAAGAAGTCCGGTAGTCTAAATCAGTCGTTTGAGGAAAACCAGTGTCATCGCCCCCTCCCCCCCCCCTCCTTCAGTTTTTTTTCTCTTAACTATGAAAGCGGGCTTCGCCCGTTATCGATTTTTTTTTTTTTCAGTTTTAAGTTTTTCTACAGGTCCCTGTCTTTGAACTAAAACTCAGGTAGTCTAAATCGATAAGGAAAAGCGGGCTTCGCCCGTTATCGAATCGGGACGGTTGGTGAATTAAGACATATTTGTACATTTGTAGTATTTTTGAGGAAACCAATTCCATTTCAACAAATTTAATATTTTTAAACGTTTGATTGTTTATATGTATAGAAAAATTACCACTATTTTCGATTAGTAAAAAGCGGGCTTCGCCCGTTACCGAATACGGACGGTTTATGTAATTAAGACATCAGATTTTTTTTTTTCAGTTTTAAGTTTTTCTACAGCTCACTGTCTTTGAACGAGAACTCCGGTAGTCTAAATAAGTTGCAACGATTTCAGTTATGATCGTATAAACAGTTTGTGCCACCTGGTGGTGGAAGGTGGAACTAACGTATACTGCAGCGCGTGCGCAGCACGAATGCTATACGGTGCCGCAGTTAGCGGGGACCCGAACCGGAGGTTCGTTCAGTTAGAGGTTTATACTCTTCGACTAGAGCTTATCGGTTTTAGTTCGTTTTTCACCACCAAGGGGCGTTTACTTATCTCTGTTTCTATGGCCCGGATCACGACGGGGTATGGCTCATTCGACTCAACGTCGATAGAGGATACTACAGCTTATTGATTTTTGCTCCGACTCTCACCACCAGGGGGCGCTTTCCTATCTCTGTTTCTATGGGAAGGATCACGACGGGGTATGGCTCATTCGACTCGACTACGGGGCCGCAGGCAGCGGGGACCCGAGCCGGAGGTTCGTTCAGTTAGAGGTTTATACTATTCTATGTGCAATTTAAGGGATTATCCGGTGCGTGCGTAGCACGACCGGTTTACGGTGCCGAAAGCAGCGGGGCAGGGTCGGAGATTCGTTCAGTTAGAGGTTTATACTATTCGATGTGCAAATTAAGGGATTATCCGGTGCCGAAGGCAGCGGGGACCTGGGTTGGAGGTTCGTTCGGTTAGAGGTTTGTACTATTCTATGTGCAAGTTAAGGGATTATCCGGTGCCGAAGGCATTGGGGCAGGGTCGGAGATTCGTTCAGTTAGAGATTTATACTATTCGATGTGCAAATTAAGGGATTATCCGGTGTGTGCGTAGCACGACCGGTATACGGTGCCGAAGGCAGCGGGGACACGGGTTGGAGGTTCGTTCGGTTAGAGGTTTATACTACTCAATGTGCAAATTAAGGGATTATCCGGTGCGAGCGTAGCACGACCGGTATACGGTGCCGAAGGCAGCGGGGACCCGGGTCGGAGGTTCGTCCGGTTCGAGGTTTTACAAGATTCTAGATTTTCTACAATTCGAGGCACCGATGTAAATTAGGGGCCCGCTGGCGGGCGAAGCCAGCTAGTCACTAATATTAAGGACGGTAAACGTCTGTGTGTGTTTCTGTCTGTGCATTCCACCTTTGTACCCGCAAAGGCTCCGGGACCAGGCGACGCACGGACGGCGGACGCGGACCGAAAAATTCGGAAAAATAGCGCGACGCTCAAGTTTCGATCGGGTCGGGATTCCGACCCGGACCCGGGGAGTTATTAATGAGCGAAAGTGTTTTAATTACCGACCGAAACCGAACTGGAAAAAGAATCGAAAAAAATTTCCGTTTTGATAATCGCAGACATCCAAACCGTCGCTTTTTAACGCATCATCGAATAAAAAAAAATGTACCGGAGGTATCGATCCAAAAATCGGGGTACACACGTGGCCGATTTTTGTCGTTCCAAAACGTCAAATTTTTTGAAATTCGGACCGTAACTTTTCTTTATTTCGGCCAAAAACTGACCAGACATCCAACATCGACCCCAGACGTAAAAAAAAAGTTGCCGTAAAGAACGCAGGGTCGACAGATCCGAGATCAAATCGCCCCACTCCTTTTTGAAACAAGTGGAAATAATGACTCTACATTCGCGAAAATTTGCTAACACGTGTATAAAAAAATCGCGAATTCAACAAAAAAAAATTCGTAAAAATCGACCAGTAATTTTTGAAGATATCAATTAAAACTCATTAATGACACGGCAAATGAATTTATTTCCATTCCGAAGAGACAGCTTCTTTTTTATTTCAACATTCAACGCAGACGAATCGTCTGTGGTAGGGCTGGGCGATATATCGATAAAATCGATAAAACCGATATAAAATGCATACCGTGATACCGATATCAAAAAATCCTACCCAACGGTATATCGCAAATATCATAAATTTGACGAAAACCATGAAAACCACGATATTAAATCTCTTCCTCGTCTTCGAGTATTCATGAATACGAACGGTGTGAGCTTCTCCAGCCTAAACCATGATACACCGGATACAGCCTAACCATGATACTAAACCATGATAATAAACCATGATACAGCCTAAACCATGATACTAACGGTGTGGATTCTCGCAGCTGATAAGGTTTTTGAAAAGAGGAAGGGTGATTTTCTCCAGCTCTGAGCGCATGCGTGGGATATCGCCTATTCTTTCATTTCATTATGATATTCAGTGGCACCGGTGTGGATGAATATTCGAAGTTATTGAATGATGCGTAAATTTAGGGCGATAAAGAAAGGAAGTATTTTATTTGCAACAGTTGATTTAATGAGACAAATGAGCAAAGATTAATTCAGACATGTTTTTATTTGTTTTTTATAATTATTATTTTATGAAAAAAATATTAATTCCTTAGTAGTATTTATTAATGCATATTCTAGGGTAAAGAAGGATTTTTAAAAATGCAACTATTTTTACTTCTATACCGCGAGTTTTTTTCTCCCCAGAATTTATTTTAAAAATAGCGTTCGCGTGACAGAGAGAGAGAGAGATATGAGTATTTGGTATTTGATTGCCTCTGTATATATGACCACTGGTCACTGCCAAAAATCATTTGGTGGTAATTTTGCATTTAAAATTTTAAAACCATTAACCATTATTGTATTTTATTTGCAACGGTGGAAATGAATATCATGCAATTTTAATTTTAATCGAATAAAATATGTTGAAATGTTTCTTCCCTATTTTTTTGCTATTTACCCCCCCCCCCCCCTTCTACACAAATGAGATATTAAAAAACAGTTTAGGCGATGGCGCGGCAAACATGAAAAAGATAATATATATTTATTTCTTCATAATTTTAGTTGTAAAATATTAATGTACTATCTGATAAAAAAAATAATCGAACATGCAGATTATTCATTTTTTAATTATTTTTCATATTTCCATCCATTTTTTAATTTTCTTCGTATTTTTTAGGTGCGTTCGTAATTATATAAATACGTAGCACCTATTGTCGTCGTCTGGTCCGGCCGTCTGTCCGCACATAACAACGCAAAAACTACCCAAACGAATGGTTTGAAATTTGAAATTTAAGATATATTATCTTTGCAGAATTTTGTCGAGACATTTCAAATTTTACGAAATTCGAATCAAAACTTTAGCAGATATTAATAAAAATATTTATTAAGAAATTTGATTTTTTTTTTTTTAAATCGGTGCTTTCTTGTTATAGGAGTTTCCGAAGTTTAATTGTCAAGCGATCGAGATACTTATTTTATAACAGAAATGAATCTGCAGACGATGTAATTCATTTCACAGAATTAAAAATCATCAAGATCGGAATATTTATATAACTAGCTATAGTACGAACGCACCTCATTTGTCCCGTTTGACGTACAATTCCCAACTTGTTTCCATTATCATGAAAAAATGTGCTTGATGACCATTTAATACTCTAACCAGTCTTGAATTCCGATATTTTTCTCTAGGAGGTATTTCGAAGGTTGGGGATGGCGGGTAGCTGTATGTATGTGGAGGGGGGGGGGGATTATCATGGGCGCCTGCAAGGGAGGACAATTGCCTCTCCCTGAATTTTGAAATTTAAATCTGTTTTTTTTTTTTCATGTTGAATAAAATATATAATTTACTTATCCCCAAGTAGCATGATTAATTACGCACTGACAGAAGTAAGAACTATGAAATTTTGGTCACCGGGGATCTGCCCGCTAAAACTCTCATGGAACAAAGTTTTTATTATTTTTTTTAATTTTTTTTGAGTTTATGTGTTGAAAAATTATCTCATCTGACGAAAAAGAGATGTAAAAAAAATTGATATTTTTTATTTGTTAAATTTCTGTATTGCATGTTGAGGACTAGCAGCACAACTGTTTCACTATCTTACACCCTCCCTGTGTTTCGTCGGCGTCCATGGCATCAGCGTGTGTCTGAGAGGGGGGGGGGGGAGAGATTTTCACTTTCGGGACATCAATTAACCGAAAATGTGGAGACTCTAGGGACTCAGTATCACCCCTGAATTTCTCACTGACTGTAATGTTAAAGTAAAACAATTTCTGTTGAAATATTTTACATGATAGATAATGTTTCTCTGAAGTGTTTATTTCAGTTATTTGGGATTTTGAATATATCAGTACAGGAAATTGCTGATTGTTTTAATGTAATATATGCTGTTAAATTTATTATATTATAAATTGAGTGGAGGAGGGTGTGAAGCGAACCAATAATTACGACGAGCAAACCGAAAATTTTTGTTTGAATTGTTGTAATAATCAGTCTCATTACTTTGTTAGAGATTTCACAAGAAGTTAAAATTTCATAAAGCGCAAATTGGCGAATAATTTAGTGAAACTTATTTTATATTATTTATAGATTTTTTATGCAAGTAATGCTCTTTAAAAGATGTTATATTATAGCAATTGTTTTAATAATGGAATATGGAAGTATTTAAAATTTCCATGTTTGTTGCCAGATGCGATTTTACTAGCCCGTGTCCCTTGAAGGCGAAATTTTTATTCATTGCTACGAATGATATCTTTTAAATATATTTAAGTTTTAACCAAATTTTTTGTCTATTTCCCGCTAGTTTGATTTTAGCGACTCAAACGGTCTCCTAAATTCGCTTTCGTCTAAAGCCAGCCCAGCCCTATTGTGGAAATACGAGTAAAACTGATTTTTAGGTAGATTTCGTAAGAAATTACTACCTATTATATTCTCCCCTAAGTTGGTATTTTTGAAACATTTTTGCAGATCTACGCCGATTATGACTCCCAAAACCCAAAACCACCCCCCCCCAGTTCAAAACTTTATCTATCTATCTATCTATCTATGTCACTTTTTTATGGACACGATAACTGCAATAATTCTGCACGAATCTCTTCCAAACTGATACATAAAATCAAGGGGCATAAAATTTCGGTCAAGCTCGTTAATGGGCAAAATCGAACCAGGAGGTGGAGGAGGAGTGCTTTTTGTGAAAACAGAAAAAAACCCATAACTTCTTAATTATGATTCTTAATATTATCTAAAACTTTTATATTGACAAGTTTTTTTCATAAGACCAACACTTATATAAAAAAAAAAAAACCCGGGTCGGAGGTTCGTTCGGTTCGAGGGGGATGCGAGCCGGAGAATACAAAAGTTTCGAGGCACCGATGTAAATTAGGGGCCCGCTGGCGGGCGAAGCCAGCTAGTATATATTAAATTTCAAACCATTCGGTTAGGTAATTTTTGCGCTGTTATATGCGGACAGACAGACAGACAGACAGACGGACGGACTAGACGACGACTATAGGTGTTACGTATTTATATAATTACGAACGCACCTAAAAATACAAATGTCTGTTTTGGCATTTTGAGAAAAAGCTGATTTAATATATATTTATATATATTTCTTTGAATTATTACTAGAAAAATAATTCCCTTTCGGAATAAATTAAACGGAGGGCATTGGCATTTATTTTTGTTTTATTTATGATCAGGGCCATATTCTGTACTGTACATGTGATACATGTGCAAACTTCCACCAGTAAAAAATTCTAATAATATTCGCCTTATTTAATTTCAGATAAATAAGGCTAAATTTACTGTTCTGTTTAACTATCAGAAGTTTGCAAAT
The DNA here is from genome assembly GCA_963931845.1 of Maratus michaelseni. NCBI lineage: Eukaryota > Metazoa > Arthropoda > Arachnida > Araneae > Salticidae > Maratus > Maratus michaelseni. The sequence continues at coordinate 436,321,740 of OZ007586.1, read as the reverse complement.
GCTGCACGTGTTCAGATTACGGACCTGCCTATGATAATGGTGAAGGGTTTGGTGAACATAGAAATAAATAATAGTTATTATTAAAGATTGGTCATTTTTATGGACTATATTAAAGGGAGAATTTTCTATTATACCTACGAATATTGCGAAGTATATTGATGGACATCGACTATAAATGGTGAATTTTTCCATTGGACCTTTTTCTATCAAGGTACAGAATGAGAATATGTATTCTTTAAGTAGTGTAAAAATCTTTTTGTGCTTTACCACAGCCAAATGAAAAGTAGGTCTGCGCGAGGACACTAAAATGGTGGCTATCGTAGGGGGATATTTTTCAGCGTTTGTACGATCCCTTGAATTTTTAATACCAGTATTTTCTAAAAATATTCTTCGCCTTATATTATCGCAAATAAAAGGAGAATAAAACTTTTAGAAAATACTGGTATTAAAGTTTAAGGGAACGTACAAACGCTTAAAAAAATCCGCCCCTGACAGCCGCCATTTTTGTGTCAGCGACTAGTATTACAAAACATTGAACATTACCCGAAATTAGCGAGTAGTATTTACAAAACATTGAACATTACCCGAAATTCCTATATAATTAGTGATTTTCAAAATTCCTCTTTCCGAATAAAAGAAAAAAAAACATTTATTCATACGTTTAAACTAGGATTTTTCTAATCTTTGCATTTCTACTTCTAAGTTCTATCATTATGTTTTATAAAATATTTACTCTCAACCCTCTTTTCTTGTATGTGTGAAGTGGAGTTCACCAATAAGTGAACGTAGAAGAGTGCCGCGAAATGAGTGTCTCTCCACAAGACTATCGCTGCTAGAAATATAGTATTTTATTCGACAGTTTTCCAGACTTTTATTGATATTTAGGTGAGTGCTGTTTCGTGTCACCATAGTGGTTGAATGTTATGATTTTTAATCGCTTGTTTTTCGTTATGTGAAATCTATAGAAATAAGAGTAAATATAGTCTTTTTAAAAAACACCCTTTTATAAGCATTCAATGTTTATCTTAAAAATCCCGCCTAATTTCATGATTACAATACACGTAGTTCCAAAAAAATTCTGTTACAATATCTAAATTTGGCGGGCCCCGATTATTAAAAATTCACCGCTTTGATTTACGATTGATAGAAAGAGAAAACTAGTGGATTTATTAAAAAATATATAATTTTTGCTCTGTTTCTTTTTTAAGATACGCTAACTGTAAAAAAAACGCATTATTTAAACTATCTATTTAGAATTTCTAAATTGTTTTACGTATAACCATAACTTAATTAATATTAAAATACTAAATGATAAAATAGTTTTTTAATTATAACACACTTTATGTTTAGGCATATTTTCTACATTTTAGTGTTTAAAATATTTCATTGTTGCAGTTTCGCAGCTAGTTGGCTTATTTTGGCGCATAATTAGCTACAGTGTTTTTGTAACTCGTAAACAGTTATAACCATAAAGATTATTTGGCGATTTATCACTCGCGGCCGGCTAACGAAAAAAATTCCTTAAAATTAATTAATTTATTTATAATTAAGTTTTAAAAATATTAAAATGTCGTATTGTCATCGGAAACCCACCTTTGCACATAATTTTCATAATTCTAGCATACCAGAAAGTGAGCGAAAAATCGATTACAAAATTCCCTCCTTACATATAGAAAGAAAGTTAAGTTAGATAAAATAATATAAAAATTCAACAAATTACTCATGAATGAAAGAATTTATCTTCCCTCAACTAAAATAAAATCTTTGAGAAATATCAATGAAACGAACAAAAATACATCTTATCGCCAATGATACCAAACACGTTAAATTTTATTTGCTTAAAATGTTAAATAAAATAGTAAATTTTCGAGAAAAGTGGCATAATTCAACAAGTCATTCCGGCTCAGCCGGAATAGTATGTTCTTTGTTTAACATATTTATCAGATCTATTACAAATTAAACAAATTAGTTTTACTTGTTGACTATTTTGGCGAGAAATGCAATTTGTATGAAAATTTAAAATTTGACTTACCAAATGGATTTAAATGGATTTAAAAAAAGTTATCCATGGTCTACAATATACTATTTCCGACACTCACATGATGCTTGAACCCAAACCATTCAATGGATAACAACGAAATCTTTTAGTATGTCTTCCTTACCAATATAAACAACTCCAAATTAAAAAAAATTAAATCTAAGAAATTTAACATGTATTAATATCGAACTGAAAATATAACACCATTGACTGTAATGTTATTCGGATTTTCAAAAGGGCGTTATTTTTGAACGAATAACCAAATATTTTTTATTAACAATGTCATCTAAGATATTTTTCCTTAAAAAAATGTATAATATGCACCATTAAAATGCTTTGCAAACGATTTTTCACCATAGAGCATTATGTAACGGAATTTTCTTGCGTGTCCCTGTAAACATACTGTCAGAGAAACATACTTGATTACCGAACTCATCTAAGATTTTCCAAGATCAATACATTGTCCCAATTTGGTTCGAATTGGTTCAGTAATTCGGATGTTATAATAATGACAAATTTTGCATTATAAACAGATAGTACATCTATACTAGTAAAATAAAGTTTCGCGCTCTGTGTGCGTGCCTGCTTGTCGACGATGGTTAGCGAAATCTACTGCGCACAGAGGTCTGAAAATTTGTACGAGGATAGGCCAAGACAGGTCCTGGTGAACCTGAGGCTCTGATTTTTAATGTTTTGATTATTAGCTGAGATATTAATTAAAACGAAAAAGCGATATTTTTTTGCAAATAGGCAGACGCGCTCCCGCGCATGCTCAGTCCCTGCTTTCCCGAGCGCATAGTAAGGAAGAACCAAATGCTGTTTTATTTTGGCCGTTTACCCTAACATCCATTAGCCTAACTGTTCGCGATCGAAAAAATATTGCTGTTAACCCTTACAATTTTTTTTTTTCAAAAAGGGTCGTTTTCGCGATTGACTTTTTCTCCCGTTCGGGGACATTCCCTTAGAGCTCGAGTTCAGAGATAAACAATTCTCAAAACATAACTATTTAAATATGGTACCTTCTTCTTTCCGACGGTGCAATCGGTTTTCAAAAATACAAATATTAACCCTTTCAATAAATTCGCGCCCTCAGGTCACTATGGGCTTCCCGGAGACGATCTTTTTTCTACGCTAAAAGTAACTAAACATCAGTATTTAGACACAATCCTTTTAGAACATCTCCGCAAACTTGATTTACAACACCTGCAAGATTTCGAAACGTTCGGAAGACTAAGAATATTAAAAAAAAAATAATAAAATCTGAGAAAATTTCGATGAAAATAGCAAAACGCGGGCTGTTTTGACCCGACTTTCGCTAATGTTTTCACTGCTAAATATGATATTGTTCCACGAAATTTTAAAGAGATCTTGAATGCAGTTATATTTATAACCGATTAAAATTTCACAGAATTCGAATGATGAGAACTATATTTTTTGTTATGTGAAAGCACCCGACCCAAAAACAAAATAAAACAAAACAAAAAACAGTGAGAAAAAAACCTATTTCTTTTACAACTAGATGACAATATTTTTTCAAGAAATTTTTGCACGTGCTGCAAAACCATTATATTTATAATCGATAAATTGTTTAAAGAGTTCGGACAACAAGAATTTTTTTTCGCCATGAAACGACCCTACGTGAAAAAACAAGAAAATGTGTTGTGAAAACAAAACAACAACAACAACAACAACAGACACAAAAAAAAAAAAAAAAAAAAAACAGCGAGAAGAAAATATATTTCTTTTATAACTATATGACAATATTTTTTCAAGAAATTTTTGCGCGGGCTGCAAAACCATTATATTTATAACCGATAAAATGTTCAAAGAGTTCGGACAACAAGATTTTTTTTTTTTTTTTTTTTACTATGAAACGACCCTACGTGAAATAACAAGAAAATGTCTTCTTACGAGCACTTTTACCCCTAAGTATCAATATTGTTTCTCGAATTTTTCATTTAAAAATATAAATTCAAATAAAATCGGGTTAAAGATATAAAATCAAACATATTTGAAGTTTATTTAAGGTTATTATCATGGACCGGGCAACGCCGTGGGGGTTAGCTAGTAGATATATAAAACGAAGCGATTGCACTAGGACGATTTTTAAAGAAATCAAATGAAAAATTTATGTTGTGACGTGAGAAAAAAGTTGCAAAATTTTGTATTTAACGATTATGGCATGATATTTTTTTAATTTAAAAACCAATTCATACCATAAGTAGTTTAAAAACGACGATCTTCCTGATAAAAGGATCATTGATATGAAAGATAATAGTAGTAGGAGAATGAGAGTTCACCGGCAGAAGGCGCAGCCCGCAGCTGAGCAACCGAGCAACCGATAGTGCATTGTTCAGAATCAACCCTCTTTTTCTCACTGTAATCTTTTCATCTCATTTTGTTGGTACATCTGATATTTTGTAGAAAGTTTTGTGTGTAAGAGTATGTTTTAAAAAGCATGTATGTCTTATAGTTATTATAAATAGTTCTATGTGTGTATGTATGTGTGGGTGCGACAAATAGTTCTCTTTGTGTGTGTGTGTGTGTGTGTGTGTGTGTGTGTGTGTGTATGTATGTGTGTGTGTATGTATGCGGGACAAATAGTTGTCTTTGTGTGTGTGTGACTATCTGCTTGTTTATCAAAGTTTTAGAAATATTTTTCATGTTTTTATAACGAAAAAAAAATATGCGTTAGTTAGTTAAAAAGTTTCACAAATTAAAAAAAAATTATTTTAGAAAAAGTTTCACATTACTTAAAAAATTAAAAAAAAGTACTCAATAATAAAATCAACGATTTTTATTATAACAAAATAATTTACAGAAAGGTATTTACAGATCAAAATATACATCGCGATTTTGCGTTAGCAATACAAATCAACATTTTCTTCTTTATTACAAACGGTATTAATGTCATAATGGCCATATGCTAAACTGCTTATTCCATCATCCAATAAGTAACGCTTGTCGTCAAAGGGACTTAAGCTAATTTTATTTTGAGTTAATGTATATAGGCGATGGTCATCTTGGGCAATCCTTACCTGTTTCTCCATACTTGTTTTTTGTTGTTGAAGGCACTCCAAGTAGTCTTCATGTTTAATTTTCTGCCGAACAATCTGCGTAGATACGCCTTTTGCACGCTTCTTTTCATCTTTAACAGATTTTAGAGAATACATTTTTGATTTCAGTCCGACAAACTCAAGGGCTAATTCACCATTAAGTTCATCCTTAAACTTTCCGAGCGTCTTCTTATTATCCTCAGAGTATAGACGATGAGATTTCGGGTATTCAGAAAAGTCAAACAACTCACGATGCTGCTCCAGATCCTTATAAATATTATTGGTTTGAATATGATACGTTAGGGAATCTGTATCCGTAAAGAGTAAAACTGCACGATCTTTGTATGTTTTCTTTATAAAATTGTAATGGAAATCATACATACAAAGTTTAGATAGTTCGAGTATAGAAAATCCAACATAGATGGGTCGGTTCATATGTATGCTAGTTTTTAATCTCTCCACAGCAGTCAAGTCTTCATCATAAGTTTTAAACGATTTAAAAGTAGGCGATGCTACTAATTTTTTGGCTCTTTTTTCACCGTTACAAAGCACAATATTTCTTCTTTTTCGTAGATTTTCCATGGTTTTACCAAAAACAGAATTGTTCATTAACTTAAAAAAGTCTTTCTCAAAAGAAGATTTTGCTTCTTTCCTTTTTTCGGTGTTGAAATTAATATATTTCTGCAACCATGGTCCCTGTTTAAATTTTAAAGCTTTATGCACAGCTGTAATTTTTAAACCAAGTTCTAAATAAAATTTGAGATTACGATAATGGGTTATATAATTTCGTTTATTATTTAAATTTGGTATAAGTTTAGGAGTTCCCACGAATTTCCTATTGTTAAGCAAGCTTCTTGCATGAGAAGACAGCATCTGATCCTCCAAAGTTACTCTCTCAGGGGCGACAGGGTATTCATTATGCAAAGGATGTAAATGTTTCGGGTATTCCATGTCTACCTCGAAAAGATACCCAATTTCGGAGCTATCAGATAAAGATAGAACCCACTCTTCTGTGATATGACTTGTTTCACACCATTCAAAACCGCCATAAGGTAAAAATTGGCTCATAGCCCACCCGTATAAGTTATTGGCATCCCAATACATAATGTAGCTGGGTGCCTCATTTTTCTTATAATCGGGCGTACCAGGGATGTTTGCTCGGGCATATCTTTTACTTATCATGCTAATGCCGCCTCGTATTCCATTTTCAACCATAAGCAACATATCTATATCACTGAATAACTCTAAAGGTGTATCAGACATCTTCAAACAAGCCTGCCATGCTAGCCCAGGTGCTGTAAACAGGTGAGCAGGGTCAATTTCATAATACTGCTGACATAATTTCCTAAAGTTTTGAAACACGTCAGCAAGTAGTAGAACATCTGTCTTCACATAAAGGTTGTGATAATCACCAAGAGTCTTGATATCAAATGTTTTCCATACATTCTGGGCATGTTGGTATTCCTTTTCACCTATAGGCTCATTGGTTAAACTATTAAAAAAGGCAGAAGGTGGAGGAAGCTGTTTCTCAGTAAATTTTTCAAAACAAGTAAAATAATCATAGGGGTAAACCCCTTTCCGTATAAGTAAAGATAAATTATTATTTTGGGGGAAATTTTCTTCAAGTACAGTGAATTGATCAGGTTGAAGGTTTTTAACAAGTTTTTCCAATGACGTAGGCAAAAATTGGAAAGAATCTATAAACACCATCTGAATAGGAGATGTAGGCTTTCTGATTTTAAAGGTGATATAGTTTTCCATAGAAATAGCAATAACATCGATTTCATGATCTTTGAATTTTCCAAGCTTTGTCATAATATGATGACCATCATAGTTTTTCAAGTTATGGAATATAACAGGAATTGTTTTACACTGCTTATAGTTCAAGTTGCATTCCACATGTGCAGCTCCTCTGTACGCACCTGACAGGTGATCATGGTCACGTGTTCGTTTCTCATCTAAAGTTTTCTTACAAATATGACAAAACTCTGCTTCTCGAAATGCCTTTTCTTCCTTGGGAGAAAGCTTCATAGGTTTAATACTTTGTAACTTTTCTCCTAAAATTTCTTTTTCTTGCATCATTCGGTTTAAAAAATGATCAACACAGTTTCTACCACGATATACCTGTGCTTTCTTCACACACGTTCCATCGGGGCCAATAACCACATAGGCATAACCACATGGTAAGTGATAGGTTGTTTTCTCGGTATAGGATGCTTTAGAAGAGGGAGGGGCTGATGAAATAGGTATAAGGAGACTCTCAAAGTCCGCATAGATCGTATAGGCAACAGGATGTTGTAAATGAATACCTGTAAACTTTAATATATTATCCTTTTCATTAGGCATCTTTATAGCTTGCGCAACATGTTGAGAACAATATTCATTATGCTTATCCAATAGATCTTGTCTTGAAAATCGATGCAAACATCGATAACAATAGTGTTGTACACCATTATGCTTGGTAAGATCACCTAAAAGTCTTGAAAAACTTCTTATCAAACAATAGTGTTGCTTTTCACCATCACCAACCAATAACAAATTAATCACATCATGATCTTTCTTTTCAGATATATACAGGGGGCAAACTTCATCCTCTTCATAACCAAACACATTAACCCGTAAATTGTTGAGTTGTTCAATAACAGGTATCTTCTGAAGAGGTACAGGGCATTCTACATTACCTAATTTAATATCATGTTCAAAAGGTCGATAATGTGAAACACGTTCAGGTTTTTTTGTATAATCCAAGTTCAGTTTAAAAGCCAAAAGACACCATACTAAACATTTCTTATCTTCGTTTTTTATATTCAACACTGCTTTTTTATCATCGAGTTTTTTAGACAAAGGAATATAGGAACTCGCAGCGAGGGGGTGATATTTAGCAATCTTGAGTTCTAAATGAAGAATTTTTCTAAGTTTCCAGCCAGAACCTCTTTGTACAAATTCTTCAAAGGATTTAATAATCTTCGAAAATCCTTCCTCAATATGTTGTGAGATAGTATCTTCTATAAGTTCGGTCATACACGAACATCGAAAATAACATTGAATTTCTTCAAACTCCTCATTATCAGTCAGACGTTCAAGTGATATATTTTCTACCATATACCATTTAATTGCACCTTTTTCACGAATTTCACTTATTAAACGTTCTTGTATTTCAGTTTGTACATGTCTATGAAATACCTCTAAATCATTTTCATCACGTTCATCAGGATGCAAAATCACTGTTTTAAACACATTAAGTGCATCAGAATGCTTTATGTTTTTCGACTTTGCATTAGATAAGCTCATTTTACGTTTTACACTCACAAGAGGTGTGCGGGGGTGTTGAGTGCGTACATGTTGTCTCAGATCAAATTTTCTTCTAAACACTTTATCGCAATCACAGCAAGTAAATGTTGAATTCCGATGCGACTGTAAATGCTGCTTCAAATGATCCTTCCGGGTGAAAACTTGATCACATTCACCACACTTAAATGTAGACTGTCCATAGGCATTATGGATTTTCAGGTGTCTAATCAAGTCCGATTTCCTTCTAAAACACTTTCCGCAAGTTTCACAGGAAAACGACTTTTCATTAATATGAATCTTAGTATGTTGATGCAAATTAAAATATGTTGAAAAAACTTTGTCACAAGTGAGACAAACATGCTTTTTTTCCACATTCGTAGGAGTCACAGTCTTTAAAGAAACATCCTCTTCAACTTGCTGATTAAAATTAGAAGAACTTTGAGATATAGTATCTTTTTCTGTAAGAACTTCAGAGAATCCATCATGCTGTATCAATCCAACATTATCATGTGTTTTTAAATGTCTTTGTAGGTTTGATCTTCGTCCAAAAGGCTTCAAACAGATATCACAAGTATATAATTTCTCGCCAGAATGAATTTTCATATGTTGGTTCAGATTAGAAGTGCTCGAAAAATCTTTACCGCAAGTAAGACAGCTAAACATCTTCTTAGCAGATACAGAATCTCCCACAATCGAGGTTTCATCAATAGGCATATCAACATCCATAATATAAAATCAATAAAAAAAACTTTAACTCTTAATAGCAAACAACAGCGATTCGCACTGATAAAAAGCGGGAGCAATTTAAAACACGTTTAACCACTAGCGATATGAATCCTCAAATGATGAAAATCCTAATTTTTCCCCGTCTATTTATACCGACCCGAAGGCAAAGTTGAGTTGTAGTATTGCTTGATATGATTGTTATTAAAACGCGTCATATGATTTCGGGGGCCTATAAGTTTCTTTCCCCTCTTTATAATATAACATAATTTAACAGATAAACCCGAATGTATACAAATTTAAATTCGTAAATTATATTATATCACAAAATATAAAAAATCCTACAAAATAAAAATAGAATTTAGCACTTACCCCAAAAACACATCCACTTTAGTTGTTAGTCTGCACTTAACTAATCTTTCTTCCTTATCTATAGTAGAGGGCGCTGCCATCGCCGCGAGAGGCACTGCCCGTCTTCCGGTTTGTGACGTCATTTCCGGTTTGAGATAAGAATAAACCTTAAATACACGCACTTAGTCATTCTTCCTTCCCTCTTTCACGCTAGTAGTTGTCAGTTTCTTGTTTAGACGTGTTGGGTGACGTCATTACATGTTTGCGATAAGAACAAGATTATCCCCTTATCAACAGGTAAAAAGCTGCACTTCAGTGACGTCACAAGTCATATGACATAGCTGATAACGGCACAATTAGCTGATAAAAATTTGTACTAATCATCTATTTCCCTTCAAGTCATTGCATGAAACGGTTGAGCTCCAATAGCTGTATATAAGGTAAGAGTAATTTATATATTATAATAAGATTTTAAATTAATTTAGTAGATGTTACAATTTGATATTTAAAAATTTTCATGCTAAACGAGGTGATTATATGTTGTTCATCATACTAAATCCACAAATTTTAATTCGAAAGAAATATTATTAAAATTATAATCTAAAATAAATTAGCGAAAATGCATAACAAATCTCAACAAAAAGAAGCTAATTATAAAAGGAAATGTACAAAGTTTATAAATTTACACATGTGTTAAACGCGTTTACAAACCTTATCATAGGCAAAAGTCTAATTCCACCAGACTATTTGTTATAAGTTTAACTATAAGTCAACATGTTAGATATTTGTGAAAAGGAATCTTATGATTTTTAATTTTCCAAGTTCAGTTTCAATCATATTGTAAAAGGATAATTAAAACTTTGAGATTATCTATAGTAAAATACTTAAATTAAAATGTATTTTTGATAGTTTAATATTTATAAACTACAACTTTGACTACTTTTTAAAATGTTTGCCTGATAGAAAACTGTGATAACATGTCTATGTTTGAATTTCTCTGATAACATGCCAATGCCTGAATTTTTCTGACAACTTGTCTGTGTTTGAATTTTTCTGATAACATGTCTGTGCTTGAATTTTTCTGCTAACATGTCTGTGTTTAAATTTTTCTTATAACATGTCTATGTTTAATTTTTCTCTTCTTTTGAAATGTATAAACTTTTACTATACGTGTCTTTCGATTTCATTGAAGAAAAAAGTGATCGATCAACTTTATCAAACCCTTTTAATGTTAATATTTTTAAACGAATGCGATAATCAGATAAAAATATATGTAGCTAATTCATATTATCCCACTAAACATTGCAAAACAATAAAACTCACAAAAATTTTATACTTCAACATTCAAAAATTGACAATATTCACATCTTAATACTAAAAAACAATCCTTATCTTGCAGTATTTCCTGTAACAAAATCTAAAATTTTCATATCAACAAGACCCAACTTAGAAACTTTACCTATGAACTTAATACCAATCTTTAATCATAAAATGATAAAACTGATAATTTTTTTAAAAAAAGTTACTTCTAAAACATCTCATAGATGGCGCTGTTGAAAAAAATTAATTCAAAACTTGTTTAAAAGACTTAAAAAAATTAAATCTAACTTTAAACTAACAAAAACCTGTAGAACAATCACTTTCAGTTAGAAATATTTAAAAAATAATTGTTAATTCTAAAACCACTCACAGAGGGCGTTGCTGAAAAAAAAATAAACTCAAAGTTGTTTAAAATATATTAAAAAATAAATCTAACTTTAAACTATCATCAAACTCCAGAAAAATTACTTTCAATTAGAAATATTTTAAAATAATTAAAACTTCTAAAACCGTTCATAGGGGGCGCTGCTGTGAAAAAATCATTTCGAAACTTGTAAAAAATTAACCCAAAACTTATTTAAAACACTTTTACAAAAAAATTGACCAAAATACCGATAAACATCAAGTAGATATAAAAGGAGAGTTCTGCATCAGCGGCGTACGCGGCGTATGCTCAAGGTCGAAGGAAGGTCACTGGAAGTGGTAAGTGTGGACACCGGATGTAGCAGGTGATGATAACAGACATGTTGGAACAGGAAGTGGGGCATGTTTAGACAGGAAGTGATTCCGGAAGTAAGACCGGAAACGCGATGGAAGTGGAAGCCGGAAGTTCCAGCTTCCACTTCCATCGCGTTTACGGTCTTACTTCCGGGATCACTTCCTGTCTAAACATGCCCCACTTCCTGTTCCAACATGTCTGTTATCATCACCTGCTACATCCGATGTCCACACCTGCCACTTCCTATAACCTTCATTCCACTTGCGACGCACCTTATTTTATATCTACTTGATGTTTATCGGTATTTTGGTCAATTTTTTTGTAAAAGTGTTTTAAATAAGTTTTGGATTAATTTTTTACAAGTTTCGAAATGATTTTTTCACAGCAGCGCCCCCTATGAACGGTTTTAGAAGTTTTAATTATTTTAAAATATTTCTAATTGAAAGTAATTTTTCTGGAGTTTGATGATAGTTTAAAGTTAGATTTATTTTTTAATATATTTTAAACAACTTTGAGTTTATTTTTTTTCAGCAACGCCCTCTGTGAGTGGTTTTAGAATTAACAATTATTTTTTAAATATTTCTAACTGAAAGTGATTGTTCTACAGGTTTTTGTTAGTTTAAAGTTAGATTTAATTTTTTTAAGTCTTTTAAACAAGTTTTGAATTAATTTTTTTCAACAGCGCCATCTATGAGATGTTTTAGAAGTAACTTTTTTTAAAAAAATTATCAGTTTTATCATTTTATGATTAAAGATTGGTATTAAGTTCATAGGTAAAGTTTCTAAGTTGGGTCTTGTTGATATGAAAATTTTAGATTTTGTTACAGGAAATACTGCAAGATAAGGATTGTTTTTTAGTATTAAGATGTGAATATTGTCAATTTTTGAATGTTGAAGTATAAAATTTTTGTGAGTTTTATTGTTTTGCAATGTTTAGTGGGATAATATGAATTAGCTACATATATTTTTATCTGATTATCGCATTCGTTTAAAAATATTAACATTAAAAGGGTTTGATAAAGTTGATCGATCACTTTTTTCTTCAATGAAATCGAAAGACACGTATAGTAAAAGTTTATACATTTCAAAAGAAGAGAAAAATTAAACATAGACATGTTATAAGAAAAATTTAAACACAGACATGTTAGCAGAAAAATTCAAGCACAGACATGTTATCAGAAAAATTCAAACACAGACAAGTTGTCAGAAAAATTCAGGCATTGGCATGTTATCAGAAAAATTCAAACATAGACATGTTATCACAGTTTTCTATCAGGCAAACATTTCAAAAAGTAGTCAAAGTTGTAGTTTATAAATATTAAACTATCAAAAATACATTTTAATTTAAGTATTTTACTATAGATAATCTCAAAGTTTTAATTATCCTTTTACAATATGATTGAAACTGAACTTGGAAAATTAAAAATCATAAGATTCCTTTTCACAAATATCTAACATGTTGACTTATAGTTAAACTTATAACAAATAGTCTGGTGGAATTAGACTTTTGCCTATGATAAGGTTTGTAAACGCGTTTAACACATGTGTAAATTTATAAACTTTGTACATTTCCTTTTATAATTAGCTTCTTTTTGTTGAGATTTGTTATGCATTTTCGCTAATTTATTTTAGATTATAATTTTAATAATATTTCTTTCGAATTAAAATTTGTGGATTTAGTATGATGAACAACATATAATCACCTCGTTTAGCATGAAAATTTTTAAATATCAAATTGTAACATCTACTAAATTAATTTAAAATCTTATTATAATATATAAATTACTCTTACCTTATATACAGCTATTGGAGCTCAACCGTTTCATGCAATGACTTGAAGGGAAATAGATGATTAGTACAAATTTTTATCAGCTAATCGTGCCGTTATCAGCTATGTCATATGACTTGTGACGTCACTGAAGTGCAGCTTTTTACCTGTTGATAAGGGGATAATCTTGTTCTTATCGCAAACATGTAATGACGTCACCCAACACGTCTAAACAAGAAACTGACAACTACTAGCGCGAAAGAGGGAAGGAAGAATGACTAAGTGCGTGTATTTAAGGTTTATTCTTATCTCAAACCGGAAATGACGTCACAAACCGGAAGACGGGCAGTGCCTCTCGCGGCGATGGCAGCGCCCCCTACTATAGATAAGGAAGAAAGATTAGTTAAGTGCAGACTAACAACTAAAGTGGATGTGTTTTTGGGGTAAGTGCTAAATTCTATTTTTATTTTGTAGGATTTTTTATATTTTGTGATATAATATAATTTACGAATTTAAATTTGTATACATTCGGGTTTATCTGTTAAATTATGTTATATTATAAAGAGGGGAAAGAAACTTATAGGCCCCCGAAATCGTATGACGCGTTTTAATAACAATCATATCAAGCAATACTACAACTCAACTTTGCCTTCGGGTCGGTATAAATAGACGGGGAAAAATTAGGATTTTCATCATTTGAGGATTCATATCGCTAGTGGTTAAACGTGTTTTAAATTGCTCCCGCTTTTTATCAGTGCGAATCGCTGTTGTTTGCTATTAAGAGTTAAAGTTTTTTTTATTGATTTTATATTATGGATGTTGATATGCCTATTGATGAAACCTCGATTGTGGGAGATTCTGTATCTGCTAAGAAGATGTTTAGCTGTCTTACTTGCGGTAAAGATTTTTCGAGCACTTCTAATCTGAACCAACATATGAAAATTCATTCTGGCGAGAAATTATATACTTGTGATATCTGTTTGAAGCCTTTTGGACGAAGATCAAACCTACAAAGACATTTAAAAACACATGATAATGTTGGATTGATACAGCATGATGGATTCTCTGAAGTTCTTACAGAAAAAGATACTATATCTCAAAGTTCTTCTAATTTTAATCAGCAAGTTGAAGAGGATGTTTCTTTAAAGACTGTGACTCCTACGAATGTGGAAAAAAAGCATGTTTGTCTCACTTGTGACAAAGTTTTTTCAACATATTTTAATTTGCATCAACATACTAAGATTCATATTAATGAAAAGTCGTTTTCCTGTGAAACTTGCGGAAAGTGTTTTAGAAGGAAATCGGACTTGATTAGACACCTGAAAATCCATAATGCCTATGGGAAGTCTACATTTAAGTGTGATGAATGTGATCAAGTTTTCACCCGGAAGGATCATTTGAAGCAGCATTTACAGTCGCATCGGAATTCAACATTTACTTGCTGTGATTGCGATAAAGTGTTTAGAAGAAAATTTGATCTGAGACAACATGTACGCACTCAACACCCCCGCACACCTCTTGTGAGTGTAAAACGTAAAATGAGCTTATCTAATGCAAAGTCGAAAAACATAAAGCATTCTGATGCACTTAATGTGTTTAAAACAGTGATTTTGCATCCTGATGAACGTGATGAAAATGATTTAGAGGTATTTCATAGACATGTACAAACTGAAATACAAGAACGTTTAATAAGTGAAATTCGTGAAAAAGGTGCAATTAAATGGTATATGGTAGAAAAAATATCACTTGAACGTCTGACTGATAATGAGGAGTTTGAAGAAATTCAATGTTATTTTCGATGTTCGTGTATGACCGAACTTATAGAAGATACTATCTCACAACATATTGAGGAAGGATTTTCGAAGATTATTAAATCCTTTGAAGAATTTGTACAAAGAGGTTCTGGCTGGAAACTTAGAAAAATTCTTCATTTAGAACTCAAGATTGCTAAATATCACCCCCTCGCTGCGAGTTCCTATATTCCTTTGTCTAAAAAACTCGATGATAAAAAAGCAGTGTTGAATATAAAAAACGAAGATAAGAAATGTTTAGTATGGTGTCTTTTGGCTTTTAAACTGAACTTGGATTATACAAAAAAACCTGAACGTGTTTCACATTATCGACCTTTTGAACATGATATTAAATTAGGTAATGTAGAATGCCCTGTACCTCTTCAGAAGATACCTGTTATTGAACAACTCAACAATTTACGGGTTAATGTGTTTGGTTATGAAGAGGATGAAGTTTGCCCCCTGTATATATCTGAAAAGAAAGATCATGATGTGATTAATTTGTTATTGGTTGGTGATGGTGAAAAGCAACACTATTGTTTGATAAGAAGTTTTTCAAGACTTTTAGGTGATCTTACCAAGCATAATGGTGTACAACACTATTGTTATCGATGTTTGCATCGATTTTCAAGACAAGATCTATTGGATAAGCATAATGAATATTGTTCTCAACATGTTGCGCAAGCTATAAAGATGCCTAATGAAAAGGATAATATATTAAAGTTTACAGGTATTCATTTACAACATCCTGTTGCCTATACGATCTATGCGGACTTTGAGAGTCTCCTTATACCTATTTCATCAGCCCCTCCCTCTTCTAAAGCATCCTATACCGAGAAAACAACCTATCACTTACCATGTGGTTATGCCTATGTGGTTATTGGCCCCGATGGAACGTGTGTGAAGAAAGCACAGGTATATCGTGGTAGAAACTGTGTTGATCATTTTTTAAACCGAATGATGCAAGAAAAAGAAATTTTAGGAGAAAAGTTACAAAGTATTAAACCTATGAAGCTTTCTCCCAAGGAAGAAAAGGCATTTCGAGAAGCAGAGTTTTGTCATATTTGTAAGAAAACTTTAGATGAGAAACGAACACGTGACCATGATCACCTGTCAGGTGCGTACAGAGGAGCTGCACATGTGGAATGCAACTTGAACTATAAGCAGTGTAAAACAATTCCTGTTATATTCCATAACTTGAAAAACTATGATGGTCATCATATTATGACAAAGCTTGGAAAATTCAAAGATCATGAAATCGATGTTATTGCTATTTCTATGGAAAACTATATCACCTTTAAAATCAGAAAGCCTACATCTCCTATTCAGATGGTGTTTATAGATTCTTTCCAATTTTTGCCTACGTCATTGGGAAAACTTGTTAAAAACCTTCAACCTGATCAATTCACTGTACTTGAAGAAAATTTCCCCCAAAATAATAATTTATCTTTACTTATACGGAAAGGGGTTTACCCCTATGATTATTTTACTTGTTTTGAAAAATTTACTGAGAAACAGCTTCCTCCACCTTCTGCCTTTTTTAATAGTTTAACCAATAAGCCTATAGGTGAAAAGGAATACCAACATGCCCAGAATGTATGGAAAACATTTGATATCAAGACTCTTGGTGATTATCACAACCTTTATGTGAAGACAGATGTTCTACTACTTGCTGACGTGTTTCAAAACTTTAGGAAATTATGTCAGCAGTATTATGAAATTGACCCTGCTCACCTGTTTACAGCACCTGGGCTAGCATGGCAGGCTTGTTTGAAGATGTCTGATACACCTTTAGAGTTATTCAGTGATATAGATATGTTGCTTATGGTTGAAAATGGAATACGAGGCGGCATTAGCATGATAAGTAAAAGATATGCCCGAGCAAACATCCCTGGTACGCCCGATTATAAGAAAAATGAGGCACCCAGCTACATTATGTATTGGGATGCCAATAACTTATACGGGTGGGCTATGAGCCAATTTTTACCTTATGGCGGTTTTGAATGGTGTGAAACAAGTCATATCACAGAAGAGTGGGTTCTATCTTTATCTGATAGCTCCGAAATTGGGTATCTTTTCGAGGTAGACATGGAATACCCGAAACATTTACATCCTTTGCATAATGAATACCCTGTCGCCCCTGAGAGAGTAACTTTGGAGGATCAGATGCTGTCTTCTCATGCAAGAAGCTTGCTTAACAATAGGAAATTCGTGGGAACTCCTAAACTTATACCAAATTTAAATAATAAACGAAATTATATAACCCATTATCGTAATCTCAAATTTTATTTAGAACTTGGTTTAAAAATTACAGCTGTGCATAAAGCTTTAAAATTTAAACAGGGACCATGGTTGCAGAAATATATTAATTTCAACACCGAAAAAAGGAAAGAAGCAAAATCTTCTTTTGAGAAAGACTTTTTTAAGTTAATGAACAATTCTGTTTTTGGTAAAACCATGGAAAATCTACGAAAAAGAAGAAATATTGTGCTTTGTAACGGTGAAAAAAGAGCCAAAAAATTAGTAGCATCGCCTACTTTTAAATCGTTTAAAACTTATGATGAAGACTTGACTGCTGTGGAGAGATTAAAAACTAGCATACATATGAACCGACCCATCTATGTTGGATTTTCTATACTCGAACTATCTAAACTTTGTATGTATGATTTCCATTACAATTTTATAAAGAAAACATACAAAGATCGTGCAGTTTTACTCTTTACGGATACAGATTCCCTAACGTATCATATTCAAACCAATAATATTTATAAGGATCTGGAGCAGCATCGTGAGTTGTTTGACTTTTCTGAATACCCGAAATCTCATCGTCTATACTCTGAGGATAATAAGAAGACGCTCGGAAAGTTTAAGGATGAACTTAATGGTGAATTAGCCCTTGAGTTTGTCGGACTGAAATCAAAAATGTATTCTCTAAAATCTGTTAAAGATGAAAAGAAGCGTGCAAAAGGCGTATCTACGCAGATTGTTCGGCAGAAAATTAAACATGAAGACTACTTGGAGTGCCTTCAACAACAAAAAACAAGTATGGAGAAACAGGTAAGGATTGCCCAAGATGACCATCGCCTATATACATTAACTCAAAATAAAATTAGCTTAAGTCCCTTTGACGACAAGCGTAACTTATTGGATGATGGGATAAGCAGTTTAGCATATGGCCATTATGACATTAATACCGTTTGTAATAAAGAAGAAAATGTTGATTTGTATTGCTAACGCAAAATCGCGATGTATATTTTGATCTGTAAATACCTTTCTGTAAATTATTTTGTTATAATAAAAATCGTTGATTTTATTATTGAGTACTTTTTTTTAATTTTTTAAGTAATGTGAAACTTTTTCTAAAATAATTTTTTTTTAATTTGTGAAACTTTTTAACTAACTAACGCATATTTTTTTTTCGTTATAAAAACATGAAAAATATTTCTAAAACTTTGATAAACAAGCAGATAGTCACACACACACAAAGACAACTATTTGTCCCCCATACATACACACACACATACATACACACACACACACACAAAGAGAACTATTTGTCGCACCCACACATACATACACACATAGAACTATTTATAATAACTATAAGACATACATGCTTTTTAAAACATACTCTTACACACAAAACTTTCTACAAAATATCAGATGTACCAACAAAATGAGATGAAAAGATTACAGTGAGAAAAAGAGGGTTGATTCTGAACAATGCACTATCGGTTGCTCGGTTGCTCAGCTGCGGGCTGCGCCTTCTGCCGGTGAACTCTCATTATCCTACTACTGATAATGTTTCGGATATCTCAAAAAGGATGATTTTTGACTTGTGTTACTATTTACGAAAATCAGCGATATATGAAGCGTTCAGAATGATAGTGGACCAGACCAATTTTTCAGCTCATCCGAATATCAAATGAATTTTTATTCTACATACAATAATTTATTCGGTGGTGTAACGAACCAAGTCCTAAGTTGAAAATGTAAGCAACAATTCACACTAGTCTTCTATGATTCTGAATGAAATGCAGTAGAGTCGTTTGCTTTACTTCAAAATATCTCTGAATATGATTTATGATTTTGATCCAATTTGATTCTGATTGCCTCGTATATTGATATAAATTATTATCTACAGTACGAAAAAAGAATTACAGGGTGCATACAGTTCTATCACAGATTGTGTATAAAATGTTTTGCCTATTTTAATCGCAGTAAAATATTAAAAATTATGCAATTGTAGCAGAATGGTTTTTGATCTGAAGAAAAAACATTAGAAAAAGATTTCTCAATCTGAAATATGAGATAGTTGTTCCATAGTCCTTGGATATCCTAAGGAATGTACGCATTTTAAAATTCAATTACAAATCCGGTTCTGAAACTTACTGGGTAAAACCCTTGTTTACAATTTTCTATACCTCTGTTATTGTTTAATTTTCTTACGGCACCGTCTGGATACTTATTTTTATTCGAGCTTTTAAGGTTTCGATACGAGCTCCCATTTTTGCCTTTTATTCGATTTGGCATGCAGAATTATTTTCAATATAATTTTTTATTGCTCTATCTCCAAACTAAATAAATAAATAACATTAAATTAAACTTAGTTAAATATGCGTTAAAATGTGTGTGGGGACTGCGTCAATATTAGGGAACGAATTTTAAAGATGGATTCGGCTATAATAATTAACAAGATTTGTTTACGAGAGTAACGCTATTCGTATGGAAGTCCATAGAGATATAGTCAATTTTGCTATTATTTAGCATACATGAAATAGCAGAAAGTGAATTTTCAATTCTAATTTAACATATGCTCCTTGGACAATTGGTGATTTTAACATATTTTCTCATAACATAAGATCCAATATTTAAAAAAAAAAAAAAATAAAAAAAAACGAGAAAATGTATTTTTAGCGTTTTC
Organism: Maratus michaelseni; assembly: GCA_963931845.1. Taxonomy (NCBI): domain Eukaryota; kingdom Metazoa; phylum Arthropoda; class Arachnida; order Araneae; family Salticidae; genus Maratus; species Maratus michaelseni. Next base: position 436,301,761 of record OZ007586.1, on the reverse strand, counting down.
GACTCTACTGTCCGGATTTCTTTTTAAAGTTGCTTGTGTGCAAAAAAAAAATGTTTGAAGACCTAAATTACTTTTAAAAGTTAAAAAAAAACCCTTAGGTCTCATTTGAGGCTATTATAAGCAAGGAGGTCAGATGCGGGCCTGAGTTCAGAATCTTTTCAGAGACCTAATCTTTTATTTCAGAGGTAATAAAAAAATCATACGTCAAGAATAGAATATGAAACACTTTCAAACATCACATTCAGAATACTCTGCAAAACTTCACCGCTTACTAAGGTGAAAGATGATATCTAAGTAAACAATTAGGAAAACGCATATCACATTTGAAAATCCAATTTCACCACTTACCATCTAAGTCAAAAAAATATCCGGATTCTTTTATGCAGTTCAGTATATGATATATAGATTTGTAGATATACTACATAGTATGCTAAATTTTAGTTCTGTTAGGAAACGCATTACCAGGGGTCGGAAAAACTACTTTTTTATTGTAGCAATAAACTACAACTACTTTATCGAAAATGTAGTTAGAAAAAATAATTATTTTAGATATATGATTTAGGATACTAAATTCTATAAAGTTATGATTATCAAACTAATAAAGCAGCGGGGGTGGGGATTACAGTCCTCTGATATAATAAAACTATTTCACAGGAAATAAACAGTCCTGGAGTATAATTGCATGTAATTATATTTCGCGCTGCATTTCCTCAATGTTATATCGCTTGAAAGTATTTAGTATTACTGATATAGACGAAATGAAATTAAGGTTTTAATATATCAAATATTAAACAAAATAAGCTCAAAATAAAAATGAGACTTGCAGAGCTGACATTAAGGTCTCTGATCTGCAGCTTTGCACATTAGACATATAGTAAATATGTATAGTGCGTCGTTATGTACAGAATGGTTTTTCAGAGATCAATTATCAAATACTGAAGGTAGGAAATGACTCTGAAATTTTTACCTTTAACCCTTAATTGCATAGTGATGTAAATTTCCATCACTGTTTATTTAACTTTTAATAAATAAATCAACTTCTTCTAATACATATATTAAATATTTGGAAAAACTCATGTAACATGAAGAAAATTGTTTTTATTTGAATGAGGATTCTCAAGTCTAGTGTTGCAGGTGGTCTGATTTTCGCTAGACGTCTCGATTTTCAGGGTTCCAAGACCCGTCCTACGAAACCAAAGTGAAGGACGTCAACGAATACATTTTTTCGTGCTGCACAAATTCTTTTAAATTTATTTTAGTACCATGCTTCGTTAGTCTTCATGGAGTGTAACTTAATGCAGTAAAATATGTGAAAATAGAACCTATCTATAAAGGAAAATTTTATTATTCTGTCGAAAGGAACAGCAGAAAAAACTACTTGCGAAGGCAGAATATTTTACTAGTCACTAGCTATTTTGTTTTTGCAGGTTTTTCTGTACATTGATTATTAAAATGTGTGTAGAATGAAACCTGTTTATAATGGCAGCATGCTTTAACCCTTCTTTGCATGAGTTTTTCTTTTACAATTGTGTTTTTTTATACATATATTAAATATTAGACACCAGAAATTTTAAGATAGATTTTTAACTTTGTTCAGCAACATAGTTCACGGGAAATTTACTGGATTAATATTTCTATATAAATATAGTGGTGGCGAAGAAGTTGATTTATTTATTAAAAGTTAAATAAACAGTGATGGAAATTTACATCACTATGCAATTAAGGGTTAAAGGTAAAAATTTCAGAGTCCCTACGGGAGAAATACCATACAATTTTAACATATGGTCAAGCATATAACCAAAATTCTCGAAACTATGACAAGCTAAATGCAATTTGGGAAACTATTAACGATTCCCATATTTCTGCACGCCCTACATACTCAGGGATTTGGGGGGGGGGGGGGAGCAATTTACACTGCTACATATTTGCAAAATAGACCCCTTACCAAGTCCAATGATAGAAAGTCCTAAAGAAAGTGCAAAAATACAAAGCACGCTGGGTAGTCAAAGGCTCTCTACAAAAATACGGTGATGTCTACGATGAAACTTTTGCACCCGTCGTGTCTTACACCACAATAAAAAGATTTCTCGCAACAGCTACATATAAAAAACTAAAAGTAAATCACATCGATAACAAAACCACGTTCTTATACGTTGATTTAAAAGAAGTTTTCATAACACAACAGTGACGGCTCGTCAGGGGGTTCAGTTTATTACCAGAATTTTTGTATGTAAAATTTGACCTTATCTAATCGTGGAATGGTCTACGATTCAACATGCATTAAAATACTGGTAATAAAGTGATTGTGAACCGCCTGACCAGCCGCCACTGTGACACAACCAGAAGGGTACATTGTTCCTGGCGAAGAAAAAAAAGTTTGTACATTAAAACATGCTACACATTAAAATAGGCGAGTCACTGAAAAGGCTGAATTGTGTGCGAATAATCGGTGACTCGAGCCTACTTGTACGAAGTGGAGGGAAAAACACCTCGTATATCATAGTATATGTAGACGACATCCTAATCGCAGGAAAAGATGACCAAATAAAGGAGCAATGCCCAACACCAAATTAAAAGAGTTAGGAGAAGTCATTTGTGTTATTTAGGGATAAAAATAGAAAAAAAAAATCGATGAAGAAAAATTCGTATTTAACCAAAATCTAAAGATAGAAAAAGTAGTCAGGCAATTTAATTTAGAAAATTCAAAACCATGTCACACTACCATAGAGACAGGTTACCTTCGACAAGAGGATGAAGACAACCTATTGCCAAATACTACTAAATATAGACAGGCAATAGCATATTTATTATACATAGATAAAGTAACCAGACCTGATATTTCAGTAGCAGTAAACAAAACATCTCGGGAAAGACTGGACAACTTTAAAAATATTGATGAGATATTTAAACACCACCTATGTTTTAAATCTAATCACAAATACTAAAATTAAACCCTTGGTTAAATCTTATGCAGATGCAGACTGGGAAAGCGACAAAGTAAGCAGGAAATCAACCAGTGGAAACTTATCCAGTCAAAATCCCATCCAGTGGATTATGAAAGGTGAATCATGTGTTGGTTTCCTCCTCAGCTGAAGCGGAATATATTTCGGCTGCTAATGCAGCACAAAGCACCATGTAGTTAATCAAATTGTTAGAATATCTAAATTTACCACAAAAATTACCAATAACTAAATTACCAATAACCAATAGATGTATCAGGACAATCAATCCTGCATAGAAATGAGCCAGTCAGAAAAATACACTTCCAAGACTAAACATATTGGCATCAGGTTTTACTCCATCAAACATTTAAGAGAAACCGGAATCATCGACTTGAAATACTGCCCCAGCAAGCTGATGGCAGCCGACGTCCTCACCAAACCCTTGTCCAAACCTCACTTTGTGAAACATAGACTAAACTTGAAATTATCTCCTCGTGTCGTTTTGAAGATTAAAGGGGACCATTAGAGCACTCGTAATCTCCCGAAAGGAAAAGAAATTATTAATCCAAATCCAACCCTTCTACGCGTTCATTAAATAATCCACCGACACAGACTTTTAGCATGAAGAAACTGAAATTTAGAACCAGCTTGAAGTGAACATTTTCTAGTGTAGTGGTATAATGTCCTTTTGTAATGGAGCACTGCAGTGCAATACTATTGCATTTGCACTACAATACTATTGCATTAGCTCCGATATTTTATTCCCTCCATTCATACGTTGAGCACTTGCCCTGATGCAACAGAGACGCTTGCTAGAGGTTTCATGTAACTTATTGTCAACAATTTGCTTCAGAGTAACGTGTGATTCGTTCTAGAAGTTCGATTTTCAAGTGTGTTGTTACAATTTTTAGATCTCACAGTGCAAGGAATTACTGATCTGTGATAAGCTATTCAATCCCTCACTAAAATATTCAATAACTCAAAACGTAAAAATGCATACGAGACACGGGATGTTTGCAATGAAGGATATACTAATAAACTTAGTTCAAACTAATATGACGGTGGTGGAGCAAGATGACGAAGATGACAATGATATGGAAGAGGGTGACAATAAAGACTGCATTATCTGTTTGAAACAGGACAAGGAAGAAATCTGGTTCAAATTATTTATGTGAAAATCTTGGGTTTATGCTTATTGTTCTGTTTAAGATTAGGTTAGGATCAAGAGAAGCACATACCCTGGCGATATGATTTTTGCTTTTGAATTATAAATTTACAGCCTGTTTTGAAGAAATTATGAAGGTGTGTGGGATGTTGTAAAATGTGTTCAATAATGTTTTATAGTTATTGTTATGTTTTGATAAATATTGATATTTATAGCAATTATTTTTATCTAATAATAGAGTTGTATCTGTAATACAGTTGTACCTTGGTTAATGGATAAACACCTGTGTGGGCTTTTCTCTCTATTTCATACAGATTCATGCTGTTCACCTACTGGCTAAAGAGAGTCTTATCGGTCTTACCACAAATGTGGAGCAAACTGATAAATATGACTTTTCTTCGGAAATTTTTTTGTTCATCCTTTGCGGGTAGATGAAAATATTTTAAATATTTTCTATTGAAGATAATGATTCGTAAGAAGCGTCTTATATCAATTACAGCTTTTTAATTCACTTACTGAGTTCAGGAAAAATCTTGGAAACTTAAGCTCATTATCTTCCCCTCTCCTCCTGTCTCCCTTAATCACATGTGTCAAATTGATACTCATCACTTTCATAAATAATTGTGGTCTTCTGCATAAAGATTGTTGCAGGCTTAGAAAAGATTTAGAAAAGACGTAACGATAATGGTCTTCTTTTAATTAAGACATGGAGCATCAATTAACATATGTAAGCTACTTATCGGATAATCTTTATCGGCATATCTTTATTCTAATAAGCAACTGCTTTTCTAAGTAATATAATATGTATTTTTTTTATTTCAATAAGACAAAACTTGATGATACAGTCTGTGTGGAGTTGGGGTCTTAAACTTTAAATGCGTTGATTTTTAATGTATAAAAATTCAGTTTTTTTATTAATATTTTTGTACTGAAAACTTTGTTAAAACGATGATAGCGTGAAAGGAAAATTATAGAAAACGACATGGAAATCAGTGAAAAGGAAGAAAATAGAACAAGCAGACATCGCGATTCCATGGTGCAAATGTAGTGTAACATATTTTTAAGCTACAGGTCCATGGATCAAATCCTGAAATTGCTGAAACTATTGATTAATACGTGCTAAATAAATTAAAATTTATATACATTAACCTTTAAAGACACGGGTGGTTTTCAGTAGCATAAAGACACGGGCGGCGCACTCTATACGCCATCGGTTTTTAAAGCCCAAATAACAACTTTTAATGATATCCTTGTTTAATGCAATGTCCAGCAGCAGTATAAAAGTAATAAACACGAAATTGTTAAAAAAAATTCTAAATTAATTTGAATTAAAATAACACGCATGGTTTGTAACAATATAAAGACACGGGTGGCGGACTCCATGTGCTAACGCTTTTTAAAGCCTAAATATAAGCTTTTCATGCTAAAGAAGAATAGTATCTAATATATTTAGTAATAGTATAAAAATAATAGATCACCTTTATATAAAAAAGTTAATTAAGAAATAAAATAGAATCTATTACATAAATAAATGGGTGACTTATTTCGTACACCAGTGGTGACTTACAAATAAAAACAATGAAATAGAAAAACAAATTGCGAACTTCAACTTTAAACATTCTTTGAATATTAAAGGGACTTTGAAAAGAGGGTAAATGAAGCGCAAATGTTAATCACGTAATTAGTTTAGAATTCACAACTGTTTTGTCACTGAGTGGCGCACTCAGTACGCCCCCCCCCATATCTTTAAAGGTTAAGAATTTTTATAAACTCGCAGTGTTGGATAGGGAAGTGCAATCACGTTTGATTGGCCCCTCATCCTGACCAAAAAGAACTCCAGCTGAACCAAAAAAAGGGAATAGCGTATGGTGTGTAAGTTTAATATACAATCAGCCCTGCCAGCTAGTGTAAGACAATTACTTTTTGGAACAAGTATGCCCCCTAGTAGTTATAAATGCTATTTTTACAGATTGTGTTTTTCTGTGGGGTAGAGGTAACGTTTTGTGATTATAACAAAAAAGTTCCGGGTTGGAATATCGAAAACCCCAAAGCTCCAGTAAAACGTCCGAAAATTAAAAAGTTTATACTTATTGAGAAAAGTTTATACACTCTTCTATTCCAGACTTTCTGATTTTTATTCGCCATTCACTCACAAAAGTTGCAGTTGCAAAGCATGTCATCTGTTGCTTGGCGGTATCGTCTTTTATGAAAGTTTTCACTACAACTTTCTGTTGATTAAGAAAGGCACAATTATTTTTTATAAAGGTTATGATGATTTTATTATGTTATGAAATTATGATTTATAAAGGCACTATTATCTACAGTCAAAGTTGCCTGAGCAGAAACAAAATTACACAGACAAAATATACTTTATTTAGGATGATAAAATAGTTTCTTCATAAACGAAACTGAAAAATACAATGTACCTTAAAAGATTAAAGCCTAAGATGAGCAAGTTGCAATCATAAATATTTACAGCCCATCAGTGTTCATTTATAATTTTTTTATTATTTGTCCTTTCGTAGCAAATATGAATAGTTTGGTAATTATTAATTTCATAGAAACTTATTTGATACCTTTCTCTAACTGTTTTCATTTTCAGAGTGTATTTTTCTATAATATAAATGGAAACATGTGTATATATATTTATATATATTGTAGCTACCATGTCAAACTATCGGATGCGAAAAAAGGCATTTTTCATTAATTTTAAAAATGTGCCGATTGACACCGCTAAATTTTATTAGAATTCTTCATCTAGTAAAAATACAAAAAAAAGAAATCCTACAGGCATAGGTAAATTTCAAAGACGTGGACCGTGGGGCGCCTGTTTATTTGAATTTTTGCCATGATGCAACAGTTGGAACCGACCACTTTGAAATCTACCTGTGTCAAGTAGCCGGAGCCGGCAGAATTTTTTTGTTTTTAATTTTTTTTTGCTATAAGGGTTGGTCCTATAAAAAACTTGTCAATATAAAAGTTGTAGATAATATTAAGAGGATTTATAATAAATTTAATCGAATTTGATATCTTGGGAATTCACAAAGTTATGATTTTTTCTTCTGAAACCCCTATTCCCCCCCCCCCCTTGAAGCCATTTTTAATTATATCAAAAATCTGTCATACATAAATTTTCGGCCCTTTTCCTAGAAGTAATAATAACTTTAAACGGATTCGATACGTATCATAATTAAGAAGTTATGGGGATTTTTCTGTTTTTACAAAAATCCCTCCCTGGTTCGATTTTGCCCATTAACGAACTTGACCGATATTTTATGCCCCTTGATTTTATGTATCAGTTTGGAAGAGTATTGTGCAGAATTTTTGAAGTTACCATGTCCTTAAAAAAGTGATATATATATATATATATATAAAGTTGTGAACTGGGTGTGGTATTGGGTTCTGGGTGTCATGATCGGTGTAGATCTGAAAAAATTTTCCAGAAATTCCAACCTAGGGGAGAATGTAATAGGTAGTATTTCTTACGAAATCTACCTAAAATTTCTACGAAGAACAGGGTTGTTCGTTTGGTCTTCTTATTTATTCAAATATGCTGAATTCATACCGAGAATTTTGCTAGAAAAAGTTTTAGTTTAAGTAGGCACTAAATGTCTGGCATTAAAGAAAGCAAAAATTTCTGTCTGAAATTTCTGGTATGAATTCAGACTATCTGAATGCAAAAGGATGCCAAACTAGCAGCCCTAGTGAAATTAAAATTTATTGGTGACAATTGGCCCATTTTAAAAAGTAATGAAAAATGCATTTTTTCACATTCGGTTAGTTTGATATGGTAGCGACGATATGTGTGCGCATACATAAGTACTATATACACATTTTCGAGAGGAATGACATAATTAAAAAATGGATGTTCTGATAAAAAACGCTGTAAAGTTTTTATTTAAAGATGACGGCATATTACTTTTTCGTTTACAAACAAATTTATCTAGCGGTAATAATAAGTAGTTCAAAAACGACACTCCTCCAGATAAGAGAGACATCAATTTGAAAGATAACGGAAAGATCGTACGGATATCTCAAAAAAGAAGATTTTTGATTCGTGTCACATACGTTACGTATTGTGCGCGCACACACGTAGACTCTAAAGATCATCAAATGCATGTGAAATTTGATGGTAGAAATTAAATGTTCCAAACCAGGGGTGTCTAATAATGTTACCTGCGGGCTGCTTGTCTCCACTATTTCCGAATAGTAAAATTCTACTTATTTAATCGCAGAGTTTCTGTCATTAAATAAGGGAGATTATATTATTCGAAAATAGTGGTAGCTCTGAAACTCAGAGGCCGTAGGTTGGACACGACTGTTCTAAACATATTTTTAATGTTTACGTTTTAATAATGAGTTGTACCTTGGTCCCTGGACAAACACCTGTGAGGGCTTTCCTCTGTATTTCAGACAGCTTCATGCTGTTCACCTACTGGCTAAAAAGAGTTTTATCTTCCGTCTATAAAACTGTAGACAAGGTGTTTAAGTGGTACTTGAAGAAAACATCTGATAATTTATCGTCCTGGATAAATTATCGACTGAAGAATGAACCTAATCTGGCTCAGCCGAAATCATCTGTAAATAGAAGCAAAAACCAGCAATTAGACAAAGACAGAAATGACTATAGTCTATTTATAGATTTTTAAAAACAAGTGAAAATTCATTTAAAAAATTAAATTTAAATTATCAAAGATAAAAAACTTTAGATTAATAATTATTTTATGAAAATAAATAAGTTGCTATTTTATTTATAAATAAATATTTCTATTAGAAATAAATTTATAGCTGAGTATTTTTAAAATGAAACTTCGATCAAGGAGAAAAATATTTGTCACACGAAATTTAAAATACGACATTGAAATTAGTAAAATTTGAAGAGTATAAACAAAGTGAACAGTGATGGGGAAACAGGATCATTATTCTGTGGATTAAATTAAAGATTTTTCAATCAATCAAACCTGAAGGATGTCGAAGATACAGATAATTGTAAATAACATTAAATAAAATTTATATTTATTAAGGCATTTTATGAACCGTCACTTCTCAACCGGGAGTGTCACAACGTTTTATTCAGCGGGAATCCATTCACAGAAAACAGTTGCAGTTTCAGTGAAAATAAATGCGTAGATATTTCATATAGCACCACATTCAGATACAGAAGTGTACACGTTAGTCTATGTAAAAGAAGTAAATTGCTTTTTTGAAACTTTTGTTTTGTCTAGTATTAAAACAATCTTAAAGATTTTGCGGGAAATCATCTAATCGAGGATTATGAATTCAAGGATATTATCGGTAACATGACTATATGTCTCATTAATTTGGATAATGTCCCTATCGCATATTCGCGTATTCTAAACATCACAGCGCACTTGGCGACATGCGTAGCATTAGAGAAGGGAGGGGGGGGGTAGGCAAACTCATAACTGCCAACTTTTCTCTTTACTAATACCACTAAAATTTAATGGAAATTTTTGCTTTATTCATACGCAGATTTCAGCGATTACATAAGCCAACATTTTCTATGAAACTTTAGTGGTAAGAAAAAAGAGTAAAAGATGGCTGCTATGGGTAAACTTCATATAACTCTTTACTTAAAGTTTATGTGTTATATTTATAAACGCAGAATTTCTGTCTTAAAAAACGCAAACAGTTTTATTCGGAAAAAGTGGTGGGAAGTTTGCATGTGCATAGTGCGCATTTTCTCCCCAAACTTTTAGGATTAAAAAGCGGAGTACGCATCATATACAAGGAATATTTTCGACAATTGTATAAAACAATACGTGTCGTCACTAAGTCACTGAATTCAACACGTAGATATTAGAATAAGATTATATGAATACAGAAACAGTAAGTAAAATAAGTGGAATAATTGCAGTTTTACGTTCTGTAGTATGAAAAAATAAACCGTAATTATCCACTTCTGCGATTTCTGCCAAAATGACCAGAAAAGCCATGATTTTATTTCATCATAAATTAGCATAACTGCAAAACTAATAACGACAAAACTTAAAAAATAGAAATACACCATGATTCTCTTTTAGATTCGCGCTGTACAACTAAAACATTAGATAAGTAAAAATGCACACACTTTCAAAATCCTTTCCACGAAATTCATAATTATCCAAAGCTATCACAAGCCCATCGGTCATAGACACTATTATTACTGTTGTTGGAATCATTACTATATATATCTTCATTACATCATATCATCTTTACTTCCATCCATCATATTTGATATTCATTTCTCGTTGAAATTTATAATGATCATCACAACAGATGATTGAGTAACACTTCCAACAACACTTAAAGAATCCACGTTTGATTTTCCTACTTATGCAGCGTTTACTTGTGCTTACGTCATCCATCTATTGTAGGCAATCAGAACAACAATCATAAGTGGACGATTAATTACGACATCTAAAGGCTGCAGTACTTACGTCATATCTCAATATATCATTACCAAATCCAATGAAAGACAAATTTTTAGTTTACCACCATCGGTAGTGTGCCCACAGAAAATAATCCCGATAAGCATTGACTGTTTTCCCCATAAAGCACCTGGTCACCGATTCCTGATGACATGCCAGCATAACACTTTATCATTGTTTGCTTGCTCCTGTTGTTCGCACTTGCACAGACCAATCTCCAATGGAATGAATGATAGTCAAATGTCAGAACATTTGACATATCAAGCTACGAGCAGGGAAGACCGAGCTATGCTCGGTCAAAATTAGCTTTGAGTTCAAATATCATGACCTATACCAATATGACCCACTAAGCAAATTTTCTCGAACATGTGACCAAGCCCAATTGTTTTCTCGAGCTCGAAACCCGTAGAATATAAAATGTAGTCAAAATAGTCTGAGCCATTTTTTAGATAAAATTAGCTTGACCCACAGTGACCCAAAAATGACCCACTAATCGGATTTTCTCGGTCATGTGACCTAGCGCAATGATTTTCTCGTGCCCCAAAACGGTAGAATACAAAATTTAGTTCAAATCGTCTGAGCCATTTTTAAGATAAAAATAACTTGATCCAAAATGGCCCATGACCAAAATGACCCACTAATCAAAATTTCTCGAACACGTGACCTCGCCCAATAGTCTTCTCGTTCCCTAAAACTGTAGGATACTAAATTTAGTTCAAATCCTCTGAGTCATATTTAAGATAAAAATAGCTTGACCCATAATGACTCGTGACCAAAATGACCCACTAATCGAATTATCTCGAACATGTGACCTAGCCCAACAGTCTTCTCGTGCCCGAAAACCATTGGTTGCAAAATTTAGTCTAAATAGTCTGGTCATTTTTTAGATAAAATTAGTTTGACCCACAGTGACCCGAAAATGACCCACTAACGGATTTTCTCGAGCATGTGACCTAGACCAATGATTTTCTCGTGTCCAAAAGCCGTAGGATACAAAATTTAGTTCAAATCGTCTGAACCGTTTTTAAGATAAAAATAGCTTGACCCATAATGACCCATGACCAAAATGATCCACTAATCGAATTTTCTCGAACATGTGACCTAACCCAGCAGTCTTCACGTGCCCGAAAACTATAGGATGCAAAATTTAGTCTAATAATTCTACTAATAATTCTAATAATAAAATAATATTTTCGATCACCCAAGTAACAGAAAATGCTAAAAATGGTCTGCCACTGTAGCAAATGACTATGTAGGTCCTGTTCAATATGTGTGCATTTGTGTAAGCATAGCACATATATTCGTGTAGATGTTAATGTTTCTGTGAAAAATTCGAAAGGTCTTTTTATAGCATGCAGAGTTTTCAGCCGAATTCAACAACGCTTTCCAAAAACTTGACAAAATAATCGGAGAAATAGTATACTGTAATTAAAATTTTAATATATTGAATATTTGATGAGATATGGGTATTTGTATGAAATAAATGTTAACTGCGCGCGCGAACTACAGAAATTTTTTTTTTCATGATTTGATAGTCAATACTAAAGGGCAACTCATAAGAAAACTTAACTCTAAGAAGAGGGCGAAGCTTCTACTGTTTTAAAATCAAGATTTCATACAAAATCGCCGGTCAAGAAAGTTTTAATAACCGAAGAAATCGCTAAAGGTTTCATTATTTAAAGAAGCCTTTTGTAATTTTGATTATATCAGTGTTTAGGCGCATAGTTAGACATATCTGTTAAATTTTTGTTTTATTTATTTATTGATGAAATTTTAATTCCGCTGTAGAATATTATCTAAAAAACAAATATTGACATATTTATATTGTTTCAGTTGCAAACGGGTTAATGCCGTAATCAGATTATACGCGATAGATATAGATTTTTAAAATATTCATGCTTGGCAATTATTTTAAATAATAAACAAAAAATAGTGAATTGAGATACAATTTTCAAAGTACATTTGAACAACATTTTTCCGCTATTCGACAGTGCGAAACTTGAAATTGTGCTATCGTTAAAAGTAAAAAAAAAAAAAAAAAAAAAAAAAAAAATCGAAAATGAGAAATTGATTGGTCAGATCGTTGTCACCATCAATATGACGTCAGCATTTCCCACAGACATGTTCTTGCTTTACAATATAGATTTGTGGCAGAATTAGTAGGGGGATCCTTTTTTATGGCTGTATAAATTAATAAAAAGCAACAAATGAAAAAAAAAAAATATTGAAAATATACATACGAGATGTCTATGCAAAAAAGGGGATAATTGTAGACTAATATGAAAATAAAGGAATTATAGGAATTGACATTGTTGCTCAATGAAAGTTTTCTTTTACCCCAAGCGAAACTAATAAAATACTTGATACTTGAATCCCAAGCGAAACTAATAAAATACTTGATACTTGAATCCCAAGCGAAACTAATAAAAGCTTTTCAACTTCTAATTTTCTGACGAAACAAACAGCTATTTTTCGACTAAGGCGTGATTAAAGAAACCTTATAAGTGTTGATTTTCTTTCTGGACTTTTTTCGTTACACCATCAGATAAAAACGGCGTAGATGGTGATTCATTTGCTGTTGCAAAAAATTACAGTTTAAAAATAACATATTTCGCGAATACAATTTTTTTTTTCATGTATGTCGCGCAGTTTTTTCTCTCAAAATTTATTTTAAAAATCAAGATGCACGGGATATGTGAGTATTTGCGATTAAACTGACATTTGTATAAATGACCATTGGTCACTACGTGAAATCATTAAACGTTTTTTTTACTATCGCAGATGAGATTTTCGCACGACGATATACCAAATATGCTCGAGCAGTTCAATAATAAAGATGGAATTTTAAAGTAAATATTTTGGCATTTTTCATTTTCATTAACAATTGCTTCAATGAAAGAGCATCCTCAATAATTGGTAACTTTTTAAAAGTTTTGGGATAGTTGTACAACATTAAAGGGTGTGAAAATTATGGAGACTATAGATGTAAGAGAAATCATTAAAGAAAACTAAAAATGTAGCTAATAAAGATATTCTAAGCAAAATGAGTTGAAGAAGAATTAAAATTGTTGTTTTAGAAAAATAGTGACCATAATGAGGACAAAGACTGATTTACTTAAACTAGGCAATAACTCGGGAATACACTATAAAAAATACGGTGAATGCCAGTACAATTTCCGTATTTTTACGGAAAATTTTCCCCGATGAAATGATTTTTTGAATGAGTCAGAAAGTAACGAATATGGATTTAAGAATATCCTATAATAGCGCTGAAAATCTAGTTAATTTGTAATTTTCGCTAATGCTTTTGGATTTTTTTTTAAATTTTACACTCTAAAGAGGATTTACGTATTTTGCCAGTACAATTTGCGTATTTTTACGATTTTTTCTTTTGCAGTATAATAATAAAAATAAATACTACAGCTTTAGAGAAAATGAAAATCTAGCATTATCTGTCAAAGATATTTTGAAAACCATGTTCTGAATACTTTTTGACTCATTCACGAAATCACTTTCATCGGAAAAAATCGTAAAAAAAAAACAGAAATTGTACAGGCAATCAACAGGATTTAAAACAGAATTCTTGAAATTCATTATAAATCATAAGCAACCATAAGCTCCATTAACAAATTATTTAGAAATAAATATGCGATAAGTTTATTGAGATTTTGAGGTATTGTTGAGATAGACTAAAAATAAATATAGTATTCCGAAAAATAATGTATGTAGAAAAAATAATGTAAATAGTTTAAAAAGTGTTCAATCATTTATAAGATAGGACATGACTGCTATATTGAAGCTCAATAACTTATATCAATATTACGGAAATCCAAGTATATTTACGACAGTTAGAGTGGACGGACAGTCATACACAGACGAACCGAAATGATAAATATTTTTCAACTATATTAGAAAGTGTTTAAAATGACATCTAAAAGCAATTTTTTAGGTGGTGGTCGGAAAAGTACAGTGGTGAGCTATAAGAGGACTCGCGGGAGTTTTGTTTCACTACTATTTCTAAATAATAACATTCTTCTTATTTAACCGCAGAACTTCTGCCATTAATTAATGTGAAGATTATTATATCAAAATAAAAGTGACATGGAGATCACGCGAGCCCGCTTATATCTCACCCCTGGAAAAATCATGACGCATACCTGTCAATTTTTACACTTTTATCACCACTATTTCAGAATAGCAATCTTCGCTTTTTTAAATTTTGGAATATTACTATATGCCGCTATTTGAAAATAGCGGCAATAAAAAAATCTAAAATTTGCAGCTATGCGTCAGGCTTTTTTGGACATCCCAATAAAACTGTAATTTCGTAATTCGTTATTTGCATAAAAGTCACATCTCTTGTTTAACGGCGTAATTAACTTTTCGATACAACTAAACACGCACACACACACATAGAAAAGGCGTTCAAACGAATACCTACCGATAAGAAGACTTTCTCTGATGGAGGTAATAAAGTGTTTTTATTTTATAATTTTTTTTTTTTACTTTTAAAATTTCCGCAGAAGAAATTATACCTTTTCAATAAGTAAATGCAAAATTATGTAGATATAAATATTACCCAAAGCCCTTATAAAACAAATGTACTTGACCACTTACACTCTGTCACTGAATAGTGATAGACAAACAAACAAAAAATATATTTCTTAGTCATCCGGTGAAAATATTTCAATGATGCAAGAGTCATGACTAAGAACGAAGAAAGATAACATTGGAAATTCTAAATTACTTTCTATATTAAAAATCTACAACTAAGCGTAAGAATGGCTTGCTGCAACTAACAGGTTATTCCCAAAAGAAAGAAAATTTTCTGCACGAATCCATTTTTCAAACGTTTATAATGAAATTTTAGCTATCTGCTGGCTTATATAAAATGTTTGCTAGACAATAATAAAAGTATATAAAGGCCTCAGAGACGGTCTATGATAAAGGCAGATAGTTTCTCTTGCAAGATGTCTGGTCAATGCTCTTATACCTTTTGGTTCCACACTCTTACACCTTGTAAGAAACGGGTTTTTCTTTAGAAAAAATGGCTAAAAATATTACATTTTTATAATTTTTTTTCCCTTTTTTTTTTTTTTTTTTTTTTTTTTTTTTTTTTTTTTGAAAAAACATTAATACTGTAATTTAACTAATACCCCTCTTTTTAAAAGAATGCTAGGTAGTAAAAATCAGCTACTGTGACTTAGATTTGGTTACTGTGACTACTCATTTACTTTTTAAAAATAATTTCAAAATATGCATATTTTTGAAATCAATTATCGAAAGAAGAATGAATTGTAACCTATGCATGTAACCTATGTGATGATTAAAAAGGAATTTAACATTAAGAGTTTCAAATTTTAAACTTGCATAATTCCTATGCTTTTTGATCGAATGACTCGCCGTTTTGATATCCATAAGTAAAATTTACTGAAGAATCTAAATAGGATGTCACAATTATGCGTTAGTATTGAAATTTTTAAATTCAGTTAAAAATTCTATATATAGACGACTCCCTAAGCAAAATTTAAGTATAACATTAATAGACGATATAATTATTAATTAATTAATAGACGTTATTACTAATCGATTGGTACCAGTCACATTTTTATATAATGATTTTCAACGGAGTTAGTTAAGGGGTGATAACTTTTTTTCCCCCAGGACTATATTAGTTGGACCTCTTTTGATCCTGAGCTTTTTTTACCCTACCTCTTTCCTTGTATCGAAAAAAAAAAAGAATTATACGCTTTTGAAATACTAAAACACTTTTCGATACAACTAAACACGCACGCACGCACGCACATACACACACATATATAGAAAAGGTGTTTAAACGAATACCTACCGATAAGAACGCTTTCTCTGATGGAGGTAAATAAAGACATTTGTGTGGTAAAACAATAGTGCGAGGCTTAGAAAATATTCGAGAAAATTATTCACTGAATTGAAAAAAAAAAATGCAGAATAACTTCCTGATAGACCAGAAATGTTTACGAAACTTCAATGTTATCTTGTAGTTACTCACGATTCTGGAAAATTTTGTCCTATCTCCATAACATTTTGGAGAAAGATCTATCAGAAATCTAAAATAAATAAATGTAAAAAAGGATTTTATTTCTTAGAGAAAATGTTTCTAAATAAAAGGAACCCCTTTGATGGCCGTAATTTTCACAATATTTGTTTCCATTTTTTTTCGGAAACCTGTTTTGGAGGGCTGACACTGGCGACCATTTTTTTTATTGTTATTTTATCTATCACTATTTCTAAGCAATAATAATCTACCTTGAAATATAGTAGAAATCTACCGAGAAGATTACTGTGCTGAAACAGTGGTGAGCAAAATAATAAAATATAGTTGCCAGTGGCAACCCTGCTACTGGTTTCCCTGATATAAGATAAGAAAAATATTTCCGGAATCATGGGTAACTTACAGGTTACATTGATTATTCGGAAACATTTTTGCTGTATCAGGAAATGTTTCAACCTTCTTTACAATATGAGTATGAATCCACGACGCCTTGAATGTTCTAGAATATATATGTGGAAACTAAATATTGTTTTGACGTCGCTGTTTTCGAGCGCGGCTAACATGTAAATATAAAACCGTTTTCATTTCATGTTGGTGATGAAGTATGATAATTTTTCTTTTGGATGACAAAAATGTACAATTTTATTGATATTGCTTCACGAGGCATTTAAGTTTTTTACTGGTACGTATTAATCCTGGCTAGGGCCCTGCACAGGTGGGGTTGCACTGGACCCAAATCCGAAAAGTCTGCTTAATGCCAACCCGAAACCCGACCCGAACTCTACACACTTCAAACCGAAATATTCAAACCCGAATCCGTCCCGAACCCGAAGTGAAAGAAAATTAATCCATATCTTAGTACAATTGTGGAAAAGTAGCCTAGAATTATATATCTAATACTATCTTTTTTTCTTTTTTGTATAAAAATGAATTCATTAATCTTCAAATATATAGTTTTACAATTGAAAAATATTTAGGACTTTTTTTAGAAAAATCATGTCAACCGGAATGCAATCCGAAAGAACCAAATCTCAATCCGAACCAAATCCACAATGAAAAAAATTAGTACCAACTAGATCCAACCGGAACCGCGAGTTGGATCGAGATCGGGTAAAATCGGGTTACCAGACCCGATTTTACCCGATGTAGGACTCTGAATGTCCGACTCCCGATGTAGGACTCTGAACTTGACAACCTGTATATGTAGTGACTTCTGATTACGGCTGATCATCCCCATTGATTACGGCTTGAACCATGACTATTTGTAATTGTTGTCGATTTCTTAGTTTCAAGACGAGACAATGGTATCAGTGACTTTTTAAAATGAATGCATCGGACATGAGTGAATTCTTTCCATCAAGAAGTTCTAATTTCTTTCACTATGAGTAAAAGTTTGCGAAGAATTAGCGCACTTTTCTATAGAAATTTTTTATATACATTTATATAAAGCTCGTAAGATAAAAACGTGCGGAAGATAATACAGGGTTGCCAAAGACGACTATATTATTGTATTTTAGTCGTAATGGTATTAAAAAAAATTCTTTGTTTTGTCTTTTTCTTATAGTTCTTGTAGATGTATATACATAGAAATTATTAAGTGTTTGGAAAAAGTGGTGCAAACTCCTTGAAATAGAATTAAAACAAGAACGAAAAATCATGAGTCAAGCATAGATTATGAAACACATTCCAACACATTCAGAAAACTCTAACGAAACTTCGCAGTTAAATAAGGTGATAGAAGATATGTAGTAAACAGTTTAGGAAACATATAACACATTTAAAAATCCAGTTTAGTGATTACCTTAGTCAAAAAAATAATCGATTTATTTTGTGCGGCCCTGTACATGATCTATAGATTTGAGTATATACTACATAGCATGATAAAATTTAGTTCAGTTAGAAAATTCACATTTAGCAATTTTCGCCAATCGATGGAAATGCACTCGAAATCTTTTGTACAGCCTTTATATTATCTAAAGATTTTTGTAGACACCACATATTAAGCCAAAATTTAATTCAGGTAAAAATTTGATAAGGGAACTTAAAACTGACTTCCAGCAATTACCAACCGTAAACGCAATGAATATTGTTCTTTGCGTAGCCCTGTATATGAATTTATTTATATTCCACAAACTTCTATAAGTCTACTAAATATAGTTCAGCAGGAAAATGCGTAACACAATTAAAAATAGACCTAAGCAATTCATACCCATAGTCAGTAATAAGTACGAATTCCTTTGTGTAGTCCTCTATATGATCAACAGAATTTATACACACCAAGTACTATACAAAAATTTAGTTAAATTTAAAAACGCAAACCAAAGATGAAACGCACTTGTCACACTTAGACTGTAATTATCGCACTAAGACTGTAACCGAATACTTTTGTGTGTCCTTGTTTAGAATCAGCATCATCGAAAACAAGGCTATGTGATTTTACAACTCATGCTTATTATTAGTTTTTAGAGTTATAGAAATATTTTTCTTTTCGATAGTTTCTATTTTCATTTTATGTACAATGAATAGATCCAAACTTTTTTGATTTAAAACATATTTTTAATTGAGAAAATTATTATCAAATTCATTATAAAATTATAAATTATGATCTACATTAATCTTTGCATAAAACGAACCATAGTTGTAAAAAATATCGGTGTGTAAGTTTACAGTTCATTTTAAACATTAAGTTGCGATCACACATATTATATCCTATAATAGGCAATACCAGCTATTTCCTCGTAAGCAGGTTTTTCGAGAGGAAAACAGATGAAAATACACCGTGTGATAACTTCACCTTTAGCAATTTCGTCAATGACGTGCTTATCGCTTTTCGTACCTTCAACGATGGAGATAACCTCGAATTCCTCCAATCAAAATTCCTCTAATAGTTGTTCTCTGTGGCTTTACACTAGCTTTTTTAAACACTTAGTAGGGATTACTCACCAAAAGTTCCGCGTGTTGCTTACATTTGCAGTATCCTTTCAGCCTTTAAAATAACCCTAATTGCAACGCGGACGAGTTACTGGAATGAAGCGAGAGGCAATAGCATGTACTTCAGATCGTTGAATAGTACGTGTGATCGAAACTTTAGTTTTCGAGATACAGACAATTTTTACTTTTCGACAGAATAAGGGGACCTTCTCCTGTTATCGTTGGCATCCACAGAAAAGAAAATCATAGCAGTCATTAGAAAAAAAAAATGTAATTTTCTTTCATTTAAATTATTGATTGTATATTCTGAATTGCTACATATTTTTCACATAATTTTTTGAATTTTCCTGGCACTTATTGCAAGGTCTTTAATTTATAGATGAACCCTTGGTACATTTTCTTTTATAACACTGAAAATTTAAGATAAAATGCATAAATTATGTACTTCTCTAAGCTGATTTTATCCAAGGAACAAGATTATGGGGCCAACAGTGGGCATTACGGTTTGAAAATTCACAGTTGGTACAATTTTTAATATGTAGACGATTCCTATTTTTTTTTTTAAATGTATTCATATTCGAAAGTCGATACAATTCCGAGTCGAACGGTAGCTCTTTAATCAATTTGAGACAATTTGCCGATTAAAATTCATGGGGTGTTTTCTTTCTTTTTATTTTCTGGACGACTTAGACGTATGTAAAAATCTCAAATCAATGTCAGATTTTTACATGCAATTTTTCTTTCTTAACCCTTTGTATCACCACGTTGTATATCTGCAACATATACAAAAATCAATGTTACTTACACAGCGGGCTTTAAAAGACGATTTTATTTATTGTTGCTATCTTCCAACACAACAGTTAATATAAATTGTTCATAGAATTCTAAATAAAGGAACGATACTGAGTTAATTTTTCATGACAAAGTTTTATTTATAATTTGAGCTGTTTCACATCGTTATTGCTAAAATCAACTTCCTAAATTTTGTCAAATTAAAAAGGCTGGAGGCGTCCAAAAACAAATTTTTTTAGAAATGTAAGTTCACATATTTTACAATTTTATATTAGAAAATTGACAATATTTATGAGAAATATGTAATTTTATGTTTATTCCAGGTGTGAAAAAAGAACCTTTCAGTCAATATATTTTTATTTTTATGTTCTATTTTTTTACATACTTAAAATGATGTATTTTAACTCTAAGTAAATATTTTTTAAGTCGGAGTTCTTGAGTCACAAAGGGTTAAGGAAACGCGTAACTAATGTATTTTTATTTTTATTTATTGCCGACCAGTTTGTAGTTTAAACTACTACCAAAACCATTTTAGAAAAGAGCCTACATTAGTCATGCGCAAAAACGCACAGGTTAATGTTAAGTCTATGGGAAGGTTCTAGCGCGATTTCTCGCTCGCATTTTAATATTTTTAAATGCTTTTTCTTGCATAGGATAGCTGAGGTCAATATCCAACGTTGTTAGTTTTTACTTTTTCGATTTTGGTTCCAGTTATTTTATATAAGGGTACTTTCACTTTCAGAACCGGTTCCAACCAGTTCCAAAATTGAAAATGCCTGTTTATAAAAAAGCTGCAACAAAAATCGAAAAAGTAAAAACTAACAACGCTCGAGATTGACCTCAGCTATTCTATGCAAAAAAAGCATATAAAAGTATTAAAATGCGAGCGAGAAATTGCGCTAGAACCTTCCCATAGACTTAACATTAGCTTGAGCGTTTCTTCCCGTGACTAGTGTAGGCTCTTAAAGAGAAAAATGTGCACCAATGTCAGCTGTTTAACATCGACGTGGATATTGTTATTGACTCTTAATAGATTGTATAAAAATTGTTCTAAGTTATGAAATATGCATTCTCAGAAAAACAGTAAAAAAGGAAAATATTTACACATATATGCGTGATATTATTTGTTTACGAACTTGAAGGGTTCTCTTTATTACTTTATATATTGTGAAACTGTATAAACTAGGAGACCCCTCCCCCTTTATTTTGAAAACTCCACTACATTTCTGTTTCATTTAAAAAATATATATTTAGAATGCAGACTGACAAAACCAAAAAGCATTTTTATGTGAACAA
Organism: Maratus michaelseni; assembly: GCA_963931845.1. Taxonomy (NCBI): domain Eukaryota; kingdom Metazoa; phylum Arthropoda; class Arachnida; order Araneae; family Salticidae; genus Maratus; species Maratus michaelseni. Next base: position 436,280,173 of record OZ007586.1, on the reverse strand, counting down.
TATCAATTATATGCAGGGTTCGTACGCTTTTACCACAATTTTTTTATAGAATTTTCTATTTAATATTTAAATAGCAGAAATTTCAAACACTTCGTTTAATTGCAGGTTTTGTAATACATTTTCTGCATTTAAACAAGGCGAAAAATTCTATTAAAAAATTGTGGTACAAGCGTACGAACCGTGATATGTGCAGATAAAATTTTAGAAATTTATTAAAAGCGAAACTATCGTATTAGCTGCATGCTAGGAGTTAATAACCGAAGAAATCGTCAAAGATATCTCTATTTAAAAGAACCTTTTTGATTATGATCGTTTCAATGGTTTTCAATTACATGTTTGTTGAATTGTATTTTATTTATATTATTTTACTTATTTATTGATGAAGTTTTAATTTAGTTTTGGAATATCAGCCGGAAACAACCACTGAACTATTTATATCGTTTTAAGTGCAAACACGTTTATCTGTCATAGTCGGACTGTACGCGATAGAGACAGATAAAAAAAATGCTTGAAAACTGCTTTAAAAACCATAAAAAAAATCAGTAAATTGCCATACAATTTTCAAGCAATTTGTATTTGAAACAAAATTTTGTTTTCTATTCGACGATATAAAACTCGAAATTCTACAATGTTTAGAAGTTAAAGAAGTTGCTGTAGAAGCGAAATTTATTGGTCACGTGTTGCCACCGGAAATATGACGTCAGCGTTACTCACGGACATGTTTTTGCTTTATAATATAAATTGGTTTATTTTAGATTATCTGAGTCTGCTTTATGTTTTAAGCACAAAATTGAATGTTCGAAAATTTGAAACATTTTGTGTCATCTGTGCCTTTAGGATTAGAATAACTTTTCCTGGTTAATTCTCAGCTTTTATTCAAGAGTCTTCTATTATACTAACTGCGCAACAGATTAAATTCAAGCGACTGTGTTTAATTATGCATTCCGTGAAATGTTCTACCTGTGTTAACACATCACTTCTTTTTGCAGATGCGCAAATAAAGACTTTATTGATATTATACAGTTGCATTTTTTAAATGTGTGACGTTGACGGGGATATCAAAATGTTTAAAATATTTTCTTTAAAATAATGTTCCTAATGTGAGAAAATTTTAATGAAGTAAAATATTGTATGTATTTTTGCTAGGAATTTGCGATTCATTGAAAATGGATCCACATTAGCATGAATTTAAAAAATCACGTATAATGCATAAACCTGAATAATTGTTATAATATTTTAATGGATATTTTATTATTTTTGTCTGCAAAGGACGAGAACCATATTACATGTCCGAAGTCATTCTGCATATGAGTACATAAAAGCCATTAAAAGCTTATAACAAGCACATTAATTTCCTAGACTTGAAATCACATACCCAAAGAGTATGCATATGAAATGTATTTAATACATAAAAGATGTTGAAAATGAATAGTTAATTCTTATTATGGCTTATATTCCTAATATTTCCTGCTTAAGTCTCACTTTAAAGCACAAAAACAAGGAATCGATATTATAAAGCAAAATCATGTTCGTCAGTAACGATGATGTCATATCAACGATAGCAACGATTTAAGCAATCTATTTTCCCTTTTTCGCATATTTGATTTCTTCTAAACATCGCATAATTTAAAAAAATTTCCAGTCGAATAGGGAAGAAATGTATTTTTAAATGCGATTTGTTTGGAAACCGTATCTCAATTTACTTATTTTTTATGGTATTTGAAATTATTTTCAAGTATGATTTTTTTAAAAATCTATCTCTATTATATGCAGCTCGATTACAGAAGATTAACCCATTTGCACATTAAACAATATAAATAATTCAGCGTTTGTTTCAGGCTAATATTCCATACCGGAATTAACACTTTGTCAGTAAATAGATTTTAAAAAAATAATATAAATAACACAAATTTAACAGATGTATACTCAAACTACGTACTTAAACACTGAAATAAGCAGAATAAAATAGTCGGCAGTAAATAGAAAAATCCTTGTCGATTTCTTTGGCTATTAATTTCTCTTTGGCATGCGGCTAATACAAAATAATATCTTTAATATTTCAAAACTTTATTTTAGTACATAATTGATATTTTTCATATAAAAATGCTTTTTGGTTTTGTTAGTGGGCAATCTAAAAAATATATTAAATGTAAAAAAAACTATTAGTTAAAAAATAATGTGTTCACCTATGTTCTGTATAATGGGAAGCCCGGGTCGGATCCCCTATTGTATATAAACAATGGTAAGTGATTTATATTTATGAATCTTACAAAATGTAAACAAGTGTTATTTTCAATGAAAATTTATGCAAAGATATGACTCCAGTTTTAATGAATAACACGTTAATAAGAACACAAATGGGAGAAAATTATTATTACTGTAGCTATTTGTTTCAGTGAGTGTTACTTTATTTTAATCATTAATTTTAGTTTTCCGGATTCTTGATAGACATTCCGGATTCTTGATAGACAAACTCTTGTCAACTTTTTAAAAATGCTACTGATTATGAACAAGAGTTGGGTTCATTAAATATTCATACATAGGCATGATTTTAAGTAAGAGTGGGGAAAAGTCGGGTAAAGTTAGATATCTTATTATTAGTTGCTTCTTAAAGCCAAAATTTTAAACAAAATTTAATGAAATTTTGCGTAAATACTCAGTACTTATCCTTGTACAATAATATGATTTTAAATATATGCGTTTTTCACACATGTTTAATTAGAAGTGCTTTTCTATAGAGAAAGTCAAATCACCTGATCTTGCCCAACCAGTGATGTAAGACAGAATGGATATGTTAATCTGACAGGAAATAAAATAATTTAGACTTTCTTTTGCAAAAGGAACGAAATATATATATATATATATATATTACAACTTTAACTAAGAATTTAACTAACAATATTTTAATTATAAAAGTCTAATGATTTAATATTTAAATATGAAAGGATAATTATCTTCCTCACAATTTGAGAAATTGCAGAAAAGATGTTCATCTCTTTATCAACTTTATTAAATTCACACGCACTCTTGTTTATGTAGTTTTGACTGCCTTTTCTTCAAGGAATGTTTACCGAATCTGAAAGCATTGTTTTCAGTATACGATTTTATCCCACGTAGGATTTCCTGTCTCATCCCAAGAGAATGAGGATCAGAAAGCAAGCCGTGAATAAAGCCTCTATAGCAACACTTTCACCTTGAGAAATAAACTCTCATTAAATATGCTACACACTATAACATAAAAGTTTTTAAATTTATTCATGTTTCAGAATTTTAAAAACTAGCAAAAAAAAAAAAAAAAAAGACAATTTAAATTTTAAAACAATGAAACTACACAAATGTCAATATGGAGCTACCTAATGAACGCTTCTTCGTTTTGCCTAGAGCTAAATATTTTAACCATTACCCACTACTCAAGCTGAATCAAAATTGAGATATCCGGCTTAAACCGATTATACAGTTTTACACTATTTTCCCCTATATAAAATGGAACAAGAATTTTGTAACTCTAACTGGTAGTTTTAATGTTTGTTGGTTTATTTTAATTTTGACAGTTTTCATACGGTCCTTAATTTTGAGTAACATTGTTTCCGAATAATAATCTTTGCCTTATTTAATTCCACAAAATTATCACGAGATCTGTGATTCAGTAAAAAAAAAAAAAAAAGAAAAAAAAAGACTACTATTCGGAAATAATGGTAATAAAAAATAAGAACCTTGCAAGCGCTATTAGGTTTCTATTTTCTAACTAATACTTATAAATGCAGAGCTGCTAACTTTCCGAATGTTTGAATACCACTCTTTTCGTATAAAAATATTAGCTTTATTTAATGCAGAAATTCTACGATTAAATAAGACGTTAGACTATTATTCGGAAATAGCGGTAGTAAAATATATGGAGGGTTGCATCTTTGTGAATGTAACTAATTATGAAGAAGACGTAGAATCAGGGAAAGTATGTACACAGGCATGATCTTCAGTTTTAAATATAAGATCCTTTCATACAAGTTATTTTAGTAATTGTTATTTTGTTTCAAACTTAGAAAAGAAAAGGTTTATTAATGCAATCATTTTCATAATTTTATTTTCAACTTCTTTTTCCAGTATTTTAAGTGCTATAAATTATGCACGGATATATTAAGAAACAGCAGTTTACCTTCGCTATTTTTTATAGCATAGAAGGTAAACTACGGAACAATGGTCAGTTTGAAAACAATTAAGTTAAGGGATATGAAATGAATCCAGATGAACTGCACCTTCTATCAGGTTTGGGCGTTGTCAGTTCAGTTTGTGTCAATGACGTCATGTAAAAAAGCAGACACCTGGGTTGAGAATTACTTTTCTTCAATTATAGAGTGCGAGACTAGATAATATTTCGTGGCCAAAGACATGCGGAACTGGATTCTCTTCCTTTGTTTAACTATACTTTTTTTATGTATAAGTTTTTTTTTTTCTATAAAAGCATTCGAAAACGACTAAACTAGATTTTATCTAGTTTTATCTCTCTTGACTTCATATGATCATGGAAACACATATGCTACCAGACTTCACGGGATTTCATTAAAGATACTTTTATTTATTTAATTTTTTCAAGTAAATAAAGTTGTATTACGATAAGCTATTGTTATTACCCCATTTGCATCCAAAAGGTGCATTTCAATATATTTTTTTTTTATTCAGAAATTTAAAATTCATACAAGATATTCTGAATAGTAATTTTTGCTTTATTTAATGACAGATGTTCCATGGTTACATAAAGTAAAAATTCTTCTTTTGGAATTTCTTGCATGAATTTGGATTTTTTGAATAAAATAGAAATTTCTGAAATAGACGCATAAATGTGCTAATGATGTAAATGGAATGATGTAAATGTTAACTGAATATTTATGTTTAAAGTTTCGTTGCCAAGATGGACATAATATTTTATAGGGGAAGAAATGTATGAAAGTAATGAAGGTTTTAAAGAAAGCACGAATGTTAAATGCATTTTTACTTCTTTCGTTATTTAATAAAGTACGAAAATAAAGTTTCTACTTTTTTGCGTTGTGGATTGTGATATTTATCTCTTTAAAATAAAATATTTTAAATTTCCAAAAACAGAAATCACTATAACAATGATGCTATAAATAAAAATAAAAATTTTTTTATTGCTATTTTATTCCATTTGGCTTAAAATAAACGAAATGAAGCAAAAAATTAATATTTTTATCAATCATTTCCCAGGTTAGGCAGTGCAGATTTAAATTTTTTACACCGACAACTGTTTCTGAAATATTACGCTTGTATCTTTGTTTTATTTCAATATTGAGTCGTTTGAATAATTTTACCTATTCATAAACTCTGAATATATACATAAAACTTTAAAAATTGAAATACCATTAAGGAGGGTTGACGTCGGGACTGCTGAAAAAAGTTTAAAACATTTTAAAAAGAAAAAGAGAAGAAAAACCCGGGGAAATCATTTACACATTTATTCATTATACATTAACTTACATATGGCACTTTATTTTTGGCTATATTAGTATAGCTTTTAGTATATATAAATTTAATAATTATTTATTACTAATTAATATATATTTTAATAGTTTTATAAAATAACTATTTGTTAATCATTAACATTTATTTAATAATAATTATGAATTTTTCTTTAATTATTGTTATTTTTATTATTATCATTATTAGTATTTTACTTCAAACTTCTTTTATCCTCCTTTCACTTCTACATGGATTTTTAATAACTTCATTTCATTCGTCAATTTTCAACCAAGTGACTGTTCTTTTACCCTACTTTAGGTAGAGAAGTTATTCATACCGTTTCTAGATGGCAGCACATGTAATTTTATCCATATAATTTTTTACTCTTTCTTTAACATCGCAAATGCTAAGTTGCTTGTCCAAGGCATGTGTATTCGATCTGATTCCGATTGCATCTTTAACATATTTTTACTTGATGAATTATTTTATATATCTTTACGTTTATTATGCCCATTTATTGAATTTCCATTTAGTTCTTGATTATCTTAATTTCTTACAATTATTGGTGTTTCGAAAGGTTATAAGGAGCTTAATGTTGTCGTTTTTAGAGTTAATGCCGACAATATTCAACGAAATAACATAACATTACTATGAATTATTCTTATGCAGCTCTTCTGACAATCCATAAGATATTCATAGTATCTCATACTTGTATTTTCAATTTACTGGGTTTAATTTTTGTATTACTTTTTCCTTTGATTTTTACAGGTGCGATTTCATTTTAATTATTGTATATATACATATATTTATTTATTTAAAAGGCTGAATATTGTATTTATAATTTGAATTTGAGATGCATAAAAATTTCAATCTGTTACTTTCCTAAGCCTGTTCTGATATGAAAATGCATTACTCGGCACCACAAGCAAGATATATTTCCAACCAAGGAAGATTTTTAATAACGGGACCATTTATTTTATTTACCAAAGGTTCTAGTGTCCTCTTTATTGTCTACCACTATTTCCAAACAATAATCTCCATGGAGGACTTCTATAGTATACGTTGTGTAAATTTACCACGATGATTTCTGCTTTGAAATAGTAGTAGACAAAACGATAGTAGAGGAACTTCGGGTATTATGGAATACTATTAATTTTGGGCAATACAACATAACGATATTGTTTAAAACCAGAAAACTGAATACATTTATGAACTTCAACTATCTGCGAAGGGTTTTTATAGACAAAAATTATTTTACAAAATTTCACCACTTGCAAACAAATAATTATAATAATAAACTTATTTTGAGGGCATTGTGAAATAGTCGGGAAATATGGAATAGGGTTTAAAAATGAAAAAAAAAAACGAAAAAAAAAATTTACATAAAAGAGATTTAATGGTGTCAAGAGAGCACGAAAAATATATAGTGCGTAGGTAGGCAGCTAGTATACTTCAGTTCAAACTTCAGATTTGCACAAATCACAAACATAAGGATCTGACTTTACGCCACCATAATCATGGAGTATTATGAGATATTGGAATTCCCTATTATGACCGGACACCACCGGTTTGAGAAAAAATTACTCTATGTTTATTGGTGTGTTCCGCGAACTAAAAAACGAGTATTACATCATAAACTGTTGGTATTTCGGTGTACATTATACTTAATTTCAATGTAAAAAAATTACTTCTAATAATGAATAAAAAATTTCTCCTGAAACTTTCCAAACACGAAAAACAAATATTTATTCACACAACACACCCTGACGCCTACCGACGAACTGCGTATTCTGGGGCGTTCTGGAAACGTTCTTAAGTAATTTATGTTATTGCCGCTTGGTGGCATCACTTTACCAAAAGAAACCTTGGTATTCCATATTACACGAGTACTAGGTAATACCCGAAATTCCTCTACTGTTTTAAAATAGTAGCAGCCAGTGGTGCTCACTACTCTTTCTATAAAATATTACGACACCGCTATTTTCAAAAAAGTGATAATTACCTTATTTAATGACATACATTCGGAGCATTATAAAAAAATGGAAACTTTGCGTGCCGCGCAGTGAGTACTACTAATACTGACAGAATCAAGGCAGCGTTCTATATATATGACATATTAAATGGCCGTTGATCGCAATACGAATCCTTATACTTTCGGGCACAATGTATCCGAGAGATCGGATTATCAAATTTTTGAAAATTTTGATTTTAATGAGGTGAAGAAGGAATGAAATAGTTTGGTTAAGCGAACTCGGTAGCTTTTGAATTATTTTTTTATTTGAGTATTTTATATTTTACCGACATACTAATAAATGGTTAGTATATGAATGAAAATTATTTAGTCAAGAGAAATTCAAATATTGTGGCACAGTTAAAAAAAATTAATTTTAAAAATTCAGAAAAAAAAGATCTGCATACTGTTGTTGCAAGTATGCTCTAACTGTAAAGACCGGATTTCCAAAAAAATAATTAGTTTAAGAAAAAAATAGATAAAATGTCATGACGTATGCAAAAATACAATAAAAATAACTTTTTACTTAACGTGAGAATATACTATGAATGTCTGAATTCATTTAAAGGAAAAAGTTGGAAAATTGATATTTTAATAACTTTTTTCAAAACGAAAGGTATAGAATCCGTTTAAGAAGCCGACATCATGTCTAGAGGTGGTGGGCTTGGAGATGGGGAGCTAGGAATCTACTGGGAAGTTCGTGACATACTTAGAAAAACACGGGAATAGTAAACATAAAGATGACTATCTGGTTTTACAGACTGCCCAACGGAGGTTTGAATTAGGTGATCAAGTACAATACAATTTTACAAATCTTGACTCTCCGTGAACATTATTTTGGATTTTTCCATCGTCTGAGATATACAAAAGGTGGCCATAATTAAACTGACGGTACTCAGAGTGTTCTATAGCGTGATCTAATTGCGAGAATGGTGCCAAATTTTGTAGGAAGATTAAACAAGACGGGGGATGAAGGATTCCGCGAAAAAAAATAGTTCCAAAAGTCACCGCCAGTGGAATATGGGGCGCTGTGTATTCGAAAAGAGAGTTTCAAAAAAGAAGAATCAATACTGAAATAAAATTGCCGTTTATTTAGCACATCCAACTCAGGTTCGATGTGGCCGCTGTTTTTGTGGACCATATATTGCATTCTGTGCACAGCATTTACAACAGCAGAGAATAACATGTCTGCAGGAATCTCCCGTACAGTTCGCGATATGTTATCCTTCAACGTAGCCAGGTCCTGGACACCTCCGTGATAGATCTTGGACTAGGTAACCCCATAGCCAAAAGTCGCAGGGTGTAAGATCAGGGGACCGAGGTGACCATGCAGTTGGAAACAGCGGCTAATGACTCTTTCTGTTGTGAATTTCTATCGTAGCAGCTGCTGTACCCGCAAAGCAATATGTGGAGGGGCTCCATCTTGCATGAAAATTGTTTTCTCCAAGCACTGTCTTTGCTGAAGTGCCGGAATAACAAAGTTGTTTAGCATTTGGCGATATTTGTCTCCGGTAACAGAAAAAGTTACAGGTCCTGTCGGAGTAATGTTCTCATAGAAGAATGGACCTATGATCATATCTGCTGTGAAACAACACCAAACAGTTATCTTTGGTGAATGCAAAGGAATTTCCTTGAATGCTCTTGGTGACTTGTTATCCCAAATTCGACAGTTCTGGGTATTTACAGTTCCATTCAGGTAAGAGTGGGCCTCGTCTCCCCATAAGATTTTACAGGGCCAGACATCATCCAACTCCATTCTGGCAAGAAAAGTGAGAGCAAAGTCAATCGCTTATCATGGTCGGTGTGACGTAACTTTTGTACACGTTTGATCTTGTACGGATAGAAGTGGATAATCTTACGTAGGATTTTCCATACCGTACAATAAGGTATATCCAGATTCCGAGCGCTGGAAGTGGTAGCAATATTGTCTGGTGATCTGTCGACAATCACCGTTGCCACGTCTTCGATTGTATCCTGTGATACGGGTTTTCGTCCGCTGCCTGACTGAATATTTAGAGAACCTGTTTTCTCAAACTTCACAACCATTGCTTTTAAACCATTAACTGACAAAGGATCGTTACCTTTACGCATTTTTTTTTGTGATTTCTAAAAGCACGAAGAGCGGCTGGCGCATTGCACTGGTTGAGGTAAAAGAATTTGACTAGTAGAGCTCGCTCGACTAAAGAAGGAGACATTATGAAAAATAACTTTCAATGAAATTGCTTCTAACAGTAGCACATTACCTTTTAAAGCAGAACAAGCTGGCACTTTGCCAAAAGATGTAATGTGAAATTTGAATAAATAACTTCTTCTTTTGCTGTTGCTTTCTTTGGGGCTCTGTAAGTGAAATTGCAGACAAAGAAACTTTAGCAGTGTTTATGTAAATTTTTAGCTTTTTATAAACTGTTACCATTTTGAGCTTGGATTAAATTGCTAAATTCGTTAAATAAACGGTAATTTTATTTCAGTATTGATTCTTCATTTTTGAAACACTCTTTTTCGAATACACAGCGCCACATATTCTCCTGGCGGTGACTTTTGGAACTAATTTTTTTTTCGTGGAACCCTCCGTCTTGTTTAATCTTCCTACAAAATTTGGCGCCATTCTCGCAATTAGATCGCGCTACAGAACACTCTGAGTACCGTCAGTTTAATTATGGCCACCTTGTACTCAAGGGTCCCAATATATCCTCAGGTTAGACTGCTGGATTCAAATATAAGGTCTCTGTTTTCCTGTTTGGGATTCGAATCATGGTGATTATGACATGTTCGGAGTTATTTCATTTAAAAGTTAGGGGGAGATTTTTAATAACATCCTTTATGTACATCTGATGGCAGGTACAATTAACTGGATTCAGGACCTCGATGTTAACAGAACTTATTTATTTCCATAATCAGTGGTACGTTAGTAGTTCGTGGCTCTTCGGTCATGTTCTGAAGAGGTCCCAAAAAAGTGCTCTGTTCGATAGTGGTGAAGCATCAGAGGATGCTGCATCACTTTACTACCAGTATTATTATATACCAAATTTGGCATCATTTAAGCTTTGAACGTTATAGAATCAACCCTTAAATGCATGAAGTTTTCTTTTAGAATTGTGTATTTGTATACTTATATTAAGGATTAGAAACCAGAAACTTTAAAATAGATTTTTAACTTTATTTAAAAGCATATGTATGGGATTTTTAGAGGATAAATATTTCTATATAATATAGGGCAGACCGGGGTGATTCTTGGTCAATTAAATTTTCATTAATACTAATGATAGAATCAAAAGAAAAAAAATACTGGATGTTAGACAATTTCATTGTTATTCAGTAACACAAACAATTGTTTGGTTCAAAGCATAATTTAATGAGAAAAAATATTTTAACTAGACATATGTATAAAACTTGAACAAAAAATAAGGGATTACAAAATCATGTTTTTTTTCCATAAGGTGGCTGTAATATGAAATTTAGCTACATGATGATCTAGAAGGGTTATATAGAAAGAGAAATATGTCTAGAATATGTATGTATGCATATGAACACTGTTTGAGTATATACATTAGGGAAATAGAGGGCTAAACATCACCCTATATACATGGGGTGATTCTTGGTCAGCATGGGGTGATTCTTGGTCATGTAATTTTAGCTTAAAAATTACTTATAAACTCACAAATAGTGCAGAAATGTTTAATATTTGTCAGTTCTAGATGGCAGCGTCTGCATTCAAAAGTTTTGCGGCAACACTTTAGGAGCGAACAACATTGTTTTGATTTTTTCAGTAACTCATAACACAAATTACATTTAAAATAACTGAACCTTTGTTTATCCATTTCTTGAAGAGATATTTGGGTTCATTTCATTCACTTCTCAGGCAACGTCTGCACTATTGTACCACACACATTGTACCACACACATGTAAATCCAGTGCAAGGAGAAAAATAGAAACAAATGCAGCAGTTATCACCAACGAGGATTTCATGAAGTTGTGTGAAAAAGTTGAAAAAAAAGGAAAACTACATTAAACAAGAATACAGCTGAAGATGCAGTAGCATCATCCTTTGAGACTAGAAAGAAACCACAGCAATACACACAAGACACGGATATAGATATGGAAGCAGAAATGGGTGAAGCTGAAGAAATTCCGCAACTGCAAAAAAAAAAAAAAAAAAAAAGATTCTGATATTTCAGCTACAAATAAATTAATGAAAATACATAAAGCCATATGTGTATAGAAGTACCATGCTGTCTACTTTGAACAGATGCCATGCATCGGGCATGTTATTAGTATTCAGGATGATATTTTGTCTTGCAAATTTTTGGAAAAGTCTGCAAGAAATTATCGCTGGCCAAAGAAAATGGATCTTGTGCCAGTGAAGCGCTCCTTTGTGTTTTATGGACCAGTTAGACTCTATGGTACAGGGACATTTCAGATTGAGGAAGATGAAATGCAAGCTGCATACCTTAAATACAAAAAAGTCTTTTGTAAATAAATGTGTTATTTTGTGAAATATATTTGAAGTTCTTTCTATTTTAGTAATGTTCTTTATTTTATAACATTTTTCATAACTCTGTTTATATTTACAAACAATATAAAGTATTAAATTTATTCCAAGAATGTTTCATTCAATCATTTATTAAATTTTTGAGTGTTTAAAATGTTGGTATTTGATCATAAAACAGTGACCAATAATCACCCCATCCCTGACCAATAATCACCCCATTGCCGGGGTGATTATTGGTCAGACATTTTTTTATTTTATTAATATTATATATAATTTAAAAAAAATAAAACTAATTAAGATTGTTAGGAATTAGATTCTCTTTCTGAAAGTATAAAATTTTTGTTTCAATTCAATTTAGTTACTGAGTTATGTGGATCTTTATGAAAAGTGACCAATAATCACCCCACTCTGCCCTAGTGGTTGCGAAGAACTTGATTTATTTATTAAAAGTTAAATAAAAATTGTTGCAAATATGTTCCACTATGCATTTAAGTGTTAAATAAAGTCAAATTTAATATATAATAATAGTAGTAGTAAAGTGATGCTATGCTGTTCGACAACGTTAGCGAGTTTTATTTGCTTACTTCTAATCTTCTCTGGTAAAGGGAGAATGATCGAAATGGGTGTTAACTTAAACTTAATTGGTTCTAACGCTTTTGATTTATGTCTGGAGCTCTGACCGCAAGCGCTCCCTGGAGCAGACCTGGTCACAGAAACCCACAGACATCTGTAAATTTTATTTAACTTTCACTTTTTCTGTTATTTATTATTATTAACTCGAAAGGAACTCGCGGGCATACAGAATCGATTGTTTCGATATCTGCGTTCCACTATCTCCGAATAGAGATATGATCTTTATTTAATGAGAGAATTTTGCGATTAAATAATTACGAGGATTCGTATTCGGAAATAGCGCACTCTAAAATTGAAAGGTTTGGCAGCTATGATATATCCTTTTCACTTATAACTTTTACTCATAGTATGGGGTGATATTGAGTGTTCAACGTTTATATTATCAGTTCTCACAGAATTGATGCGGATATTTTCGATTTTATTTCGCTGATAAATCCATATTCCTATTATCGGAGAATGTAGTAATTTGTAAACGAATGGGGTAAAAAAAAAAAATATTTCACTGTATGCTAGCAAAATTTCAGCGTGCTCAGCACCAAAGAAAATAGTAACATTTTTATTTAACTATCCACATTCAAGATGCCTTATAAAGGCACCAACATCGAAAATCATTCATTCGTCTTTTTATTACAAAACCGTTATTTTTAACCTAAAATTGACCTTAATAAAAAATTTTCAAAATTTCGTATTACCACTTTAGATTGATCTTCTGAAAGGCTTCATAAAGATGCTGTTCAAAGTAAAACATAACTAATCACAGCTTATGCAATTTGCGTAATCCGTTTTACAAGCACAACAAACCGAATCTTTACCCAATAAAACTGAAATATAGGTTGAAATGTTAGAATTTTGCATCGCATGAATATTTCATTTTTTCTTAGCTGTACAAGTGTAAAGCTTTATGCAGAGCGATCATTTATGGAAAGGTTAACGACCTTACGTTTTAATAAATATTTAATATTATACTAAATTCATTTATTTGTAATATAATTCTGCGCACCACTGTCACTACTTCTTTCATATATAAAACGTTATAAAGACTATGAAAAAACATTTTTTTTTGTGACGAAGTCACATATGTTTTGATTTGAAAATATAATTAATCAAAAGTATCTAGATAATGTTTCCAAACTACGAACAATCTTAATTAAACTTACAAGCAGTTTTCAATAAATCATAGAACTTTCTAAAGATGAAAAAAATCGAAACTATTAATCAGATCAAAATGCAACGTACAGAGTTCTATCTACATCTTAAGAATAAACAAACAATCCCTTTAGCACTTGATATTGCAGTGAAGGACAAAATTCGAAGTTTTGTTTCTTGTGTACTGATGTAAACAGTTCTGATACTAAAAAGTATTGCAATACTTATTCCGACTTTTCTGGTATTGCAATTGCAGGGCTCCCACTGTTTTTTTTAATAACCTCTTTTATCAGTAAATATCTTTTTTAGATTTTTTTAGCAATTTTTGGTGGAACGCTACCTTAAAGATTATTTCTTTTGCCAATGTTGTAAAAACCTGCCACAAAAATATTTCTTAGATATAATTGGTATTAAAAAAACGGATAGTTTGAGAATCCAGCAGTAATTTTTAAGAATAATTTTCGTGGTAGGTTTTTACAACATTTGCAATAAAAAAAAATTTGGGATAAGTTTTTACAAAATTTGCAAGAGAAAACTAAAAAGAAGATGTTTGTATTTAAAAACTGGTTGTCAAAAATCGAGTCCTGATTGTAATTAATGCCATGATCATACATTTACTTATTAAAGCTATTTAATTGGCGTATCAAATCTTCCAATTAATTTTAAATAAAACTTAAAACAAAATAAAACAAAATCAATACCTACTTCAGATACTTTGTTTTTGTAACCACTAGTTTAAATTGTTTTCTTCTATTTCGACATTTTTAATAGGGTAATTGTATTGTAATTAATGCCATGATCATACGTCTACTTATTAAAGCTATTTAATTGGCTTATTAAATCTTCCATTTAATTTTAAATAAAACTTAAAGTATAAAACAAATAATAATACCTACTTCAGATACTTTGATTTTGTAACTACTAGTTTAAATTGTTTTCTTCTATTCCGACATTTTTAATAGGGTAATTGTATTGTAATTAATGCCATGATCATACGTCTACTTATTAAAGCTATTTAATTGGCTTATTAAATCTTCCATTTAATTTTAAATAAAACTTAAAGTATAAAACAAATAATAATACCTACTTCAGATACTTTGATTTTGTAACTACTAGTTTAAATTGTTTTCTTCTATTCCGACATTTTTAATAGGGTAATTGTGTTGTAATTAATGCCATGATCATACGTCTACTTATTAAAGAAATTTAGTTAGCGTATAAAATCTTTATTTTAATAAAAAATAAAACGCTTAAAATAACAGAACTTAAAATAAAAATAATATCTATTTCAGATACTTTGTTTTAGTAACCGTTAAATTAAATTCTCTTCTTATTTTCCGAAATTTTTAATAGTGTAAATTGTATTGTATTTAATGTCAAGATCAGACATCTATTTATTAAAGCGATTTAATTAGCGTATAAAATTTTTCTTCAATAATAAATAAAACAAACAAAAAATAAACTTAAAATGAAAATAATATCTAATTCAGATACTTTGTTTTTGAAACCATTAATTTAAATTGTTTTCTTCTTTTCTGACATTTTCAATTGTGTAAATTGTATTGTTATTAATGTCATGATCATACATCTACTTATTAAAGCGATTTAATTAGCGTATCAAATCTTTATTTTAATAAAAAATAAAACAGTAAAAATAACTTAAAATAAAACATATATATATCTATTTCATATGCCTTGTTTTTGTAACCACTGTTTTGAATTTTATTTTGATTTGTTTTGTTCCATTTATTTTAAAAGTTTTACCATTTTACTAATATTTATTTTCATAATTATTTTTAATTAAAGAAGATTTAATACGCTAATTAAGACGCATTAATAAGTAGATGTATGACCTAGGCATTAATTAATATATATTCCATTAAATATCTCCGAATAATTAAAGTTAATAATTTTTTTCAGTATTAAAATGGTTTAAATACGAGAAAAAAAATCCTGTTACAGGATTAGATGATGAAACACTTTTAAACACTACTAGAATACTGTTGAGAAACTTTATTATTTCATATAGTGATAGAAGGTATGTAAATAAATAATTTAAAAACGCATAATATATTAAAAATACACTTTCAGAAATTACTTGCCATGATTCTATAATGCATACCAATATGGCATATAATTTTCGTAATGTGTGAAGCACTTTAACATTATTAAAATGTACTTGAAACTATTATCGTCAATATATCATAGTGTATCGGTATCCGAATACTTTTGAGAATCTTTTACATGAATAGTAAAACCTACACACTACATTTTCAATAAAGACCATTCTGAGGCAAACCTTATTAACGTATACCAATTTCGTGGCAATCCCAGTATATTTACGAAAGTTAGAGAACAGATAGACAGACAGATTGACCGACAAACCAACAGTGGCGTAGCCACCGTGGGAGTCCAGTGGCTCTGTATACCACTATTTCAAATAAATGTTCTTCGCTTTATCCAACCATGGAATGTTTAGTGATTAAAAGCATATACTACGTTCAGATCGGATAGTTAAGATATCTTAGACCGCTGAACTCACTGAGTGAGTTCCAGAAACTCACTTAGTGAGTTCGAACTTTCCATTGCTAGATACAGTCAGTACCGCTCACTCTGATTGGCTCTGGAGGCCGATTGGCTGTTGAGTTGGCTTTTAACATATGCGCATGCGCACTGGACACAGTTATGTTGAGTGAGTTATCTTAAATGCGTTTGGCGGTGTGGACAGTTATTCAATTCCGGGGAGGTACCACCTCAAAAAAGGCGGTCTAAGATATCTTAAATGTCCGATGTGAACAGGGTATTAGGTCATGTGGGAGGCGAGAGCCAGCAAAAACCTGCTGAAGCCAAAATACGTGCAATAACGGAATAACCGGCGCCTAAAAATAAAACGGAAATCAGGAGATGCCTAAGTATGGCAGGATATTATACGCGTTACATAAAAATTACACAACTATTGAACCTATTTTGTATGCCCTAAATTACGACTTAGAATTTGTAATGCAAACTGACGCTTTATATAAAAGAATTGGAGTGGTTTTGAAACAGAGGCAGGGCTCGGAAGAGCACCCGATAATTTTTCTCAGTAAAAAATTCAAAGACCCCAAGAGATGCTTTAGCGCTTCGGAAAAAAAGGTGTGCCTGAATAATTTAATAAAAAAACTGCAACATTACATTGATGGAAAGAAGTACTCTATAGAAACAAACATTAATCCGTTAGTCTTAAAACGAATGCAGGGAACAATAGCATTACAACTCCAGGTTATTCAGGTAGGTTTTAACCCTGCAACCCTATCACTATGCTGTTAAACATTGACCAGGAAAAGACATACTGCACGTCGACTGTTTCAGCAGATTAAAACGAATTTAACAGAAATTCAACTGTATATATATATTTATTTTTGTTTCTTTTGTATATTTGTATAAGTGTAATTTTTATAATTCAAAGCGTAATTTTATAACTCAATGTGTAGTTTCGTACTCCAAAAGTGCACAATTCCTAAGATGAGAGTGAAATGTAAGAGTGAACTTTTATAGATAGGTTTTAAGGAAATTAAAGTTTTAGGCCAATCTAATGTATGTGTGAGCTAATCCTTTTCTTTAACCCCTTCAGGGCAAAGTACTTTTGTAGCTAAAATATTGAAATGATTGATTGACACCAGGATTCATGAACGAATTTATTTTAAAATAAGTAAAAGGTTTTCCTCGTGTACCTTATAAATTCAAAATTTGATTATAAAATTCTGGTGTCATTATGGCATTTTGGGATTAAAATTAAGTGGTATATATAATATACCGGTGCCCTTCAAGGGGTTAAAGATTTTATACCTTTCAGTCGAAAAATCAATTTCAGGGGCGGATATTATGATAAATTCACCAATATCTCACTAAGAACCCATGTATACTGCTCAGAATCTAGTATAGGAAGACCCCATGTATAGGAAATTCTGCTCGAAATATAGTCTAAGTCCTGCTCCCAGCAGCGGTACTTCAAATGTTTCGCCCCACCTTCACCGATCACTACTAGAGCTCCTATAATACAGGCTGAATCATACCGCCATTTAATAACCCAGCGGACCAAAAACCAAGCTAAAACCGGTTAGCTTACCGTACTAGTGGTCGGCGAGTCACAGTAACGGGGACGGCGACCACCTGCTCAGGCGGTTTCCTAATGCTGAGCTAGGTCACAATATGGCGGTTATTTTGGGCAACAGAATGGATATGCGTCAGCTCCTCTTAAAGGAGCCTTAATCACTACAGGTGGCACTATAGTGACACTTGGTTGATCACCATGATCCCGGTGTAGATATTTATTAGCAAGTCGACAAGGCTTTCACTCCGAGGTTGTGGATCTCAGCCGGAATCGGAGGGAGAAAGAGCGTCAACCCAGGACTGTCAATAGTTAAAGGAAAGTTGACATCCCGTCAGCGAAAAAGAGCGCATCATCTCGAGTGTTTTACGAAAGGAGTTTGGAGGAAACTATTATGATGGATCTAAGATCTCTCGGGAAATAAAACCGAACTTTGTCATTTGTGATTTGCCCAAAACTTAGTGGCGCGCGTAAAACGTTCACTGCGGGGTTCAAATTTATGGAATTTTATTTTATTCAGAAATTCCAAATTCATACCACAAAATACTAATAACAACATTTGCTTTATTTAATGACAGACATTTCGTGATTACAAAAAATAAAAATTCTTCTTTCGAAATTTAAGGTAGGAATTTGTATGTTTGGATTAAAAATGGAATGTCAAATGAGTGTCCAAGAGACGCTACGTATGCGTCCTCGGTAGCGAACGTGTTAAAGGACATTTTTTATAATTAGACCTTCTGATTGAAAGCTTGCTGAATCCTTTTTGTTGTGAATCTTATGTTAATCAAGAATTCTCTTATATTATTTATTCTTCTATATAATAAAATATATTTTTTATTTTAAATGAGAACGGATCATTTTAAATTTAGGCTACCATTTTAAAACAAACACCTGAAACACTCGCATATATGAGATAATGGTGGAAAAAGACTAAACCACATGTTACGGAAGAATAGTTGGAGATTAGAAAGTATATTTTTTCCTTCTAACCTCGGAAGCAAAACTGCCAAGATTCGGGAATATTGGCATAACATTTCTTTTGATTTTTCAAAAGACTTGAACAGTCTTTCGGTATCTTGAAACGTTTGTAAACTAGCTCCACAATCCAACACTTGCATTTATATATATATAATATTTATATATTATGTTATATATTTTTTCTGCTGTTAATTTTGATATTATTTCTCAAGTTTTAAAATAAAATAAAAATGTGATGTCAATAAAACTAATTATGTAAATACAGCTTTTTTGGAGACAATAGAACCCATTTTATATTACACGAGTCGAAAGACCACAAAATAGTGCGATAAACTAGGGGATGTAAAATATAAATTAATAAAGGTTTAAAAATAAATATTTTATATTTGTTTCCTGGCCTTTTTTGTATATTTTACGAACCTTTATAATCATTTTTGTACTGTGCATGCACTGGAAAACCTAAAATTTTCAAAATAGGTATCTTTCTGAGTTCAAAAGAGGGAAGTGAGAGGAAGATCGTTTTACATTATTTAGGTTTTCGGAGAAACTTTTGGTTATATATATAGTATCGAAAGTTTAATGTCATTAAACGTCAAAAATTAAATTGGCAATGACTATAACGAGGGCTCCTTAGTTCATTTCGAGGCTCCTCTGTTCGATAGATTTTCATTTAAAAATAAATATTCATGCAAATTCAAGAGTGTACACTGCCGAAGGCAGTGGGGACCACCACTTTAGGTTCGTTTGGAAAAATTTTCGTTAACACTGATTTTAGTTGTATTTGAGGTTATTATCACGAACCCAAGAAACACCGAGATGGTCAGCTGGTATAATAAAATAATACTAGTAAGATCAAAAGGTTATTAGATTGTACTGATTAGTTTTGCGAATTTAGAGCGTTTTTTACCCAAAAAAGTCTACCAGAATTGCAGAATAGTAATTTTTGTTTTATTTAATCATGAAAAGTATGTCATTAAATAAAGCGAGGATTACTTTTTTGAAATTATGGTAAGTTTTCTGAATTGAAAAACGTGCTAAGTTGCCAACACTGATCAGCACGAATTTTTACAGTCTGCGAATTTTTTTATTCTGTGTTATGTTTGTTAACACATGGCCAGTGCCGCAATAAACAAGGCTGCCACTGGTGACACCTTTTTTATTATTTATCGTACCAGTTTAAATAATAATCTACCCCAAAGATTAGTAGAAATATACCATGAAGATTATCATTTTGGAATTAGTAAAAGGCAAATAAATTTTAAAAAAAATAGTCGCCTGGTTCGACAAATTTTTGTGAGTTTACCTACTGTTGGGCGCATCGGTAGGAATAATTAACAATACCGATGAAGCGACTATCGATCTTTTGGCACATCATGAAGGAACCTCACCCGCATCACCAATATTAAATGTCTGTTACTGGTTACTTTAATGATAACATAATATTGTTAAATTAGTAGTTATGAGAATACGTAGCACTACATGGCAAGTCTAGCAAGAAAATATATTACCCATAATACGTGATTTTTTTAATTAAGTGATGTGTGAGTAATAGAGTAGTTTTAAATTCTGCATAAAGCAGTTTTTAGACCACAATATATATTAACCACAATATATATTAAAAATTATACTACCTTATATTTCGGTAGATAAGATGATAGTTCAATAATTAATAAACCTCCCCAAAAATGGAGCACCCTTATAGGATAGACACAAAAAAGTTACCGTAGAATTTAACTCCAAAAGGGTTCACATTATTATCTTTTTTATGTACCACGATTTCTGAATAGAAATCTTCGTCTGATTTAATCGCAAAATTTCTCTCATTAAATGAGACGAATTACTATTCAGAAATAGCTATACTCAAAAGTCGGAACCATTCGAGTTCTGCACTAAAGCAGTGATGGAACAGTGGTGAACCATTTGAGCAATTGTCACCACTAAATTTTAATAGCCATAAAAAATCGCTATAAAAAATCCCTGAAATTCTGTCCTTAAATAAGACAATTTAAATTTAGCGTTGTCAATTGGTTCTCTGTTGCACCACTGTTCCTTCACTGATAAATGCATTAAAAGTGAAACAAATCACTTACTATTGTACTTATTATGTCAGTTTTTATGTACCATTACATAATAACTTAATCCAGCATTAACAACTGCATTTTTTTTCCAGCGCTTTAATTTCTCAATGGCTCATTACGTAACGATCTAATCCATTGCATATGAGAAGAAAGGAAAAGAAAACATTGTGTGAGTTGCATGCAATAGTCTTGAAGTTCAAATAAATGAAGTGTCTCTGTATACATATAGGTATTACTTTCTGAATGGTGTACATTAGAGATCTTCAACCTTTTTGACTGAATGCCGTTTGTCAACATAAATTCTGAAAGATGATTTTTGCCTTATTCAATCGCAGTTTTTGTCATTAAATGAGGTGAAATTTTGTATTCTGAAATAGTGGTAGCTTGGTGACCCTCAGGCGACAGATTGAAAGACCTCTAGTGTACATTTATTTAAAGTTATTCTTAATTCAACTGATAGTTTATGTGTCGTCTTATAAGACTGTTATCAAATAAAATCTTATTATTTTAACCAAAAGTTCTACCGCGTCTTATCTGACGGTTGTCATGTACATAATAATTCATACCGGGTATATAACTAGTATGATATAATAGCTGAAAATGAGACATAATGCTTAACGGTCAAATAATATAGTTATCAATGTTTCCTTAAATTATTGGAACATGTGCAGGTTAAAATGCAGGCCTGACAAGGGAAGATACCCAACAAAAAATATAAATCTATATACATGAAACTATAAAGAAATGTAGGGTTCATTGAGGTATGTAATACGCATTTTTTTCCCGAATTCACTTTTAGGGGGAAATTTTACCACCGCATTTTTTTTACTTCATTTTATAACTCATTACTGGTAAGAGGCATACAAAAATGTGTTCAAAATAAAGGGACAAACACAAAATGCTAATTTTCAAATACAAAAACTAATTTGAGTACTTAAATGAAAGTGATACCATAGGGCAAGCTTAGCAAATAGGAATTACTTTTACAGCAATTCTAGTTGCTGCGACGTCACTTTGACGTTAAAAATCATCACAAGACGTCAGTCACTACGGGAAACCAAAATGTGATATCATTCATTCGTCTCATTATTAATCTCAAGTGATTGTCATTTGGTGACGTCAATGAGACATCACCGTGATTGTTGCTTTTTGATGATACACCATAGGTAAGTTACAATAAAGTCACCATGTGATTCTCAAGTGACCGTCATTTGGAGACTCCATTGTGAAGTCCCCATTGAATACTCTAATGTGAAATCACCATGAACGTTGCTTTGTTACAAGTCACCAGATTATTTCATTTTGATGTCACTTGAAAATTTGTTATAAAGCAACTACCATGGTGACTTCAAAATGGAGTCTCCCTATGACAGTCACATGAGAGTGAAGATATGTCTTCATTGTAAAGTCCCCAGGTGACCAATCACAAAGCAAAAGTCACGGTGACTTCTCAGTGTTATCATGAAATAATAGTAACGTGAGAATAATAATGAGACGAATAAAATGTAGCAATTGACTTTTGTTTTTGAAAATTAAGCATTTTGTGTTTTTTCAACGTTTTTCATTAAAAATGAAATAAAACTGCTATGTATTCTAAAAAATTGCACTATAATTTCCGGAGTAAAATTGCGCTTCAAATAAATAAATTCGAATCAGAATTTTTACATCATAAATAAATTCACATATGGCAGCCCGGAAAAATGTATAATTTATATACTTTGCTCTAAATCTTCATACAATTAGTAGAGATTAAAGTTTGAGGATGCTAACATTAAATCTATGTGACACACTTTAATATTTATAAAGCACAATGTAAACACATTGATAAGTTACGTTACTATCGAGGTGCAATAAATCAAAATACAGCTTCAAAACATTAAAACTGTAAGATGTTAAAATTTCATGAGCTTTCGGCTAAACATTAGCCTTCCTCAGATGAACAACAAGCAGTCGAGGACAAAGCCATTAAATAATAAGCCCAGTCAGATAAATCGGAAATTTTTCGCAAGTTGAAAATAGCGCCATCTAGCGGTTGGGAGTGCTGCATTCGGCACCAAGAATATTTTAATAAAATTTTGCCTCTAAAATTAAAGCTTAAAATAAGGAGTTCATATTTTCTAAGAAAGTCGTTTGTAAATTCCGGTGTCAGTCAGTAATTTCACATTTTACGAACAGAATTTGTCTGTGCCGGAAAGGGTTAATTGCATAGTGATGTAAATTTCCATCACTTTTTATTTAACTTTTAATAAATAAATCAACTTCTTCGCCACCACTATATTTATATAGAAATATTAATCCATTAAATTTCTACATTTTTTTTTCATTATAGTTTTAGTTTTATTGTAAAAGATCCCAATAATTAGCAAGCTTTTAAAGGAAGTGCAAAAATAAAAAATAGATAAAAATCGTATAAAATATCGATATAAATAAATCGTATCGTTTCTCTGCGACGCACTTCTGTTTTGTCCTCCTTCCGCAGCAGAGGTTTGGCGCTAGTGTGTCGCTAACAAATTTAACACTATCTGACTGGGCTTATTATTTAATGGCTTTGGTCGAGGAGACGCTGCTCCGAAATGGCGCGTTTTGGACAGGCTGAGAATGGGCGAAACCAAACAGACATGAAATAAAGGGGGTGACTGAAGTCCGGATGATACCATTACCAGCTGGGGTGGGTCAGGAGAAACCGAAAACCCCAGTGATATCTAGTATATTGTACCATAAACGAGGGATCTGATAAGATAATACATCATTACATGCATTATCACCTCTTTTCAAAATCTCTAGGGACTCTCTGATTATGCAACTATTATACTGTGAACCTCGTGAAATTATTTTAGCTTTACTGAAAAATACATCAATATCTTTGGCCTGATTTAATCTGGATAAAGCAGTGGATAATTTACCTTTTTTCATATCAGCTGTATGCTCTTTAATCCTTTCTTTTAATTTGCGAGTTGTCATGCCTATATATGAATATATTTTAGAACTGTCATTAACTTTAAAAGGAATAATATAAATGCCAGATTTATCTCGGTTATCAATAGGGTCGATCATTCTATGTACCAAATATTTAAGCTTGGTTGGGGGTTTAGCGATAAGAGTTACATTATATTTCTTTAATGCGTATTTAATCCGCTCAAACAGATGCGGGATATAATCTATACTGTAGAATTTTGAAGATTGCATATCTTTTTTAACTATTGTAGCTTGTTTATTTCTGTACTCATAAATTAACTTATTAATAAATTTGTTTGAAAAACCATTTTCAGATGCAATCTCTTTAATTTTGTTCAACTCCTCATTTAAATAACATTCTGAACTAACCTCAAACGCCCTTTTGATATAAAACCGATACGCTGCTGCTTTGTAATTAAACGGAACATTACTATTGTATGATATTGTGTTATTGGATCTGCAAGGTTTTCTATAAACTTTTCTATCAATGCTACGTGTTGAAATATTTTTAATAAGTTCTATATCTAAAAATGGTAATGAACTATTTTCTTCAATTTCACAAGTAAATTGTATATTTCTATCTATACTGTTGGCATGCGCCAGAAAATCATTCAATGCAGAGATACCGTGATTCCATATGAGTAGTATGTCATCGACATATCTAACCTATAATGCAGGTTTAAAGGGGGATGTAGAAATTATACGTTTTTCCAGAGGTCGTAATTTTAATTCTGCCAGTAAACCAGAGATAGGTGAACCCATAGGGGCTCCCTCAGATTGTTTATAATAACATCCGTTAAATAAGTAAACGTTGCTGTTAGTAATTAAGTTTATACTGGAAATCAGAGTGTTTAATACTGTCATTATAAGCTGGGTTATTTATAATGCTATTTTCAATAATAGGTTTAACTTCCTGAACATCAATAGAAGGATACAGAGATTTAATATCAAAACTTGCTAGAATGCTGTTATCTTCCAGTTTAAAGCCTTTAATTATGCTAACTAAATCTGCAGTAGAATTGACTACATGCTCAGTGGGGGGTAGCATTGATTTAAGTAGTGGTACAAATGATTTCTCTATTGTGTAGGTTGGTGCTGTACATTTTGAAACAATAGGGCGGAGGGGGGAATCTTTCTTATGGTCTTTTAAACGCCCCTGTAATCGGGGGGTGACAGCAGTTTTATTAATAGCCAGTTTAATTTTAATGTCACTTGGCCATGTGCCATGTTTAATCAGTTCGAGAGTTTTCCTATTAATATTGGTATTGGCCTCGACTACTTGTTCATCTGATGAAGGCTAATGTTTAGCCGAAAGCTCATGAAATTTTAACATCTTACAGTTTTAATGTTTTGAAGCTGTTTTGATTTATTGCACCTCGATAGTAACGTAACTTATCAATGTGTTTACATTGTGCTTTATAAATATTTTATTGGGTGAATTTGACGTTCGTATTATATAGATTTTTCTATATATTTTTATTACACTTTAATATTATAAATTTCTGAAAAACATCCAATGAAATTCTTTTTTACTAAAATGTATTGAATAAACCCAAAAAAATTTCAGGTATCTTTGCGATTAAAAAACATATTACTTTAAAAAAAATGTTAATAAATTCATATTCAATAAAACGAATTACGACCTACAGTAATTTTAATATGAAGCGAACCAAAATCGTTAAAAACATGGGTGTGTAAATTTACAGCTCATTCCAATGATTATTTTTCGAAATATAGAGAAATTTAACTTTTTGACAATCGAAATGAACCATAGTTAATCTGCGGCTTATCAATTATTTTTTGTGTGGGGACGAGGCACACAATCATTAATCCATATTTATAAAAAATTCAAATTATACTTATAAAAAATTTTCAAAATTTTTCAAACATATATTTTAATATTTATCTTTTTTAAATGCTTTTGAAGAATGTAATCGCAAACTAGATATTTTTTCTTCTATGATCGCAGTAGTCCTTACTTTGATAAAGTATAATGAATCGTTACATTTACAATTGCAGCAGAAATATCGATTAAAAAGATTTTTAAAGAATACTGGTGTGAACAAAAATTTAAAAATTCATGAACAAAGAAATTTAAAAATAAATAATAAAATAAACTAACAAAAAATAAATAAAATAAAAATGAAAACAAAAAGTAAAAAACAAACCAATTAAAAAATATAAATAAAGGTTAAAAGAACCGGAAAGAACAAAATTAAACGAGAAGTTTCCAGGCGTCAGATAATGGAGCTGTTGTATAAATCTCATTAAAGAGATTTTTGGAATTTTTAAAGATGTAAAAGGCTTCGTGGAGGTCCAAATGACAGGTTCATGCCGGGCAGAGTGGCCTACCATTTGGCTTAAGCTCCACTAGCCCTGCCCGGGTCCAAATGACAAGTGGAAATAGGAGAAGAAATAATACTAGCTTTAGAAAAGTCAAAATAATGATTGGGACGCAATGGAAGGTTGGGTACACACAGCGCCATTTACATACGAATGCGTAAATTTGCGGAGATACTTTCCTATGTAAAATTGGTTTCCTGACGTATTCCCTACCTCCCCACGAAATATGAACGATAAGTTTTGAATCACCCTGTATATTTTTTAATTTATGAATAACACATTTCATTTGATAACGCTATGAAAATTTAAGAAAAAATATATAAACTAAAGTAATTTCTGGCCTATAATCCGCGGATCAGACAATCATATTTCGACTCAAAAATTTTATTTAATAAAATGTAACTTACTGGATCGCTGTAAATATTTGACTGAAATTATTAAATTGAATTTTTGGGTCTAAACATAATTGTTTGATCAGTGGATTTTAGGCCGAAAATTACGGTATTCCTTTTTCTGGTCTACCCTGATCTAAATAACTCAAAAAATATTCACAGTCTTATTGCTTGGGCCACACATCATTGAACTCAGAATTTTCGTTTCCGAACTCTTTGCATTTGTGTGCATTACGCTAACTACTGTAATGAACGGGGCCCTATTTCAGTCAATTTGAATGTTTTTATGAAATAAGCTAGGGAAAATGTCATAGACCCTCTACTGCCCATGGTAGCATGCATAAACATAGATCTAAAGAAGGACTTCTAACGAAATAGCCTTTCCCAGCAGAAAATCGTTCCTCGAAAAAAGTCTCAAATAGGTGACGCATGTAGTAAGACGGATTCTCCATACGTCACTAGTTTGTCTGCTTCTTCAAACCGTCTGTCGTCTGGTGGGTATCTGATATACAGTTTCGGTTTGATGTTGTAGGTGGCACTGCCTTCGCAGGGATTCTCGCCGGCTGCACAGAACCATGCGCATAGCTGTGCAGCTACTATTTCGTTCCAAAGTCGCGACACAATATTAACACTATTTCGTTGAGAGTCCTTCTTTAGTTCTATGTTCATGGTAGCATGTATGCTACCATCAGTGTTGCCAATTTATCGATTTTATTTTGTTCAGAAATTTCAAATTCATATCAGAAATTTCAAATAGCTCTATTTGTTTTGTTTAATCATGGAATGTGTCATTAAATAAATCAAAAATTGTTATTTGAAATATCTGAATTTACAAAAAAATCTGCTAAATTGGCACCACATTAAAGGGTTAAGCAACTCTTATTTTTTCCATGTTAACAAGGAAGGACTTGAATATATATCTCTGATATTGAAAAGGTGGATCCAGAAGGGGACTTCCATAAACAAAAAAAATAGCACAAAAACACAATTTATTATAAAGTATTTCATATTAACACTGAAAAAAATGGCTTCACTTGAAGATTTGAATACTCTTCCACTCCCTCCTACACACAACTATATATATATATATATATATTAAAAATATTACTATTAAAATACTTAAAATACAAAAAAATTTTACTGAACGACTTTTTCTAGAATCTAAATATATAAG
Source organism: Maratus michaelseni (assembly GCA_963931845.1). Taxonomy (NCBI): domain Eukaryota; kingdom Metazoa; phylum Arthropoda; class Arachnida; order Araneae; family Salticidae; genus Maratus; species Maratus michaelseni. The sequence goes on along the minus strand of OZ007586.1, from coordinate 436,252,408 downwards.
ACATTTTAATACTACATATCCTTATGGATTAAATCAATTAGTATACAAAAAATCACATCCTGTATTTTCAGATTTAACTAAATATGAAAATTATAAAAATCTTTATTCCGGATTAAATTTTTCAAACTTAAAAAAAAACTTCAAGATCTGGTAGAGGTAAACATAATAACAAAAAATACACTGATGATATTGTGATTCAACAGGAGCTTGATAATCTTGAGGCACAATTTTGTAATGATTATTGTTGGCTTGCTATAAGAAAACATGTTTTTAGTATAAAAAAGAAATATATAAACCAATATTTCAAGGTATTTAAAAAGAATCAATATTCTCCACATTTTTGTGATATCTTTTATGATATTCTACATTATAGAGCAAACCTATTAAATACAAGTCTTTCTAATAAACCTAAATATAAAACTAATAATACACAATTAATTATAAATTTTTCCAATCATGTATTTAATAATATAAATTTACACAATATAATAAACAACATTAATAATAATTTTCCAATAAAAAATTTTACCATTCACAAGACATATAAATATAATCGCACACTTGGACGTAAAATTTTTAATTACAATTCTTTTGCAAAAAATTTGGTCTCTTCAAAGAATTACCCATGTTATTGTAATGACCCAAAATATCAAAAGTATATAAATACAACACATGGTCATATCATTACTGGTGATCTTAATATTGTAGAACAACCTATTTTACAAAACTTAATGCATAATGGCACAAAATTTCGTCTTCCATATAAGTGTAATATCAAATCCATAATATTGCAGTTTATTCAAGATATTGATTTGTTTATATATAAAATTGCTGTTGATTACAATAAACCAATCGAATATTTCAGCGAATGGAGATTTTCTGTAATTGATAAATTAAAAAATGAAATTATAAAAAATTATCATCATATTACACATGCAGCTTTTAAAAACATAAATAAACATATATCAGAATTACAAAACAAATTTATAATTACTTATGTAGATAAATCTCCAAATAATTATGCTATCATTTGTAAAGAATACTATAAAGTGTTAATTCACAATGCAATCAACACAAGTAATATTTTTAATAAAACTAAATTAAATATTGAAATAAATAACAGAAAATTATTAAATTATCACAAATTACTAAAAATCAAATGTAATAATTTTAATTATCCTTATCTTGTTATAATTCCAAATTTTCATAAAAATCCTATTAAATTTCGCACTGTTACCATCGGTTGTAACACATATAATAAAAATGCAAGCAATTTACTACTTAATATTTTAAAGCAGATCTATGATATAACGTTAAAACATAATAACCAACATTGCCTAAAAAATAGTTTTCAACTCATTAATAAAATACATAATATCAATCCGGTAAAATTCATAAAAACATTGGATTTTAATGATTTATTTAATAACATTGATATAAAAGACTTACATAAAACAATGTGTATATTATTTAAAGAATTTAAATCTCAATTAAAATTAAAAGAACATATTTCAGTAATTTTTTTAAAACTTTACTAAATTTTACATTGCATAATAATTACATTATATATGACAATATTATCTATAAACAATGCCAGGGAATTCCGCAGGGCGGAACCGCATCTAGTATTCTCTCTGACCTTTACTTATATTATTATGAAAGAAATATAAGTCCGAACAATGATTATGTATTTTATCGCTATATTGATGACATTATCATATTTTATTTCAATGAAAAAAATTGCACATCACCACTCAATTTTTATCCTACTCAGCTTAAATTAAGCGAAAATGATTTAATTAATAATAATATAAACTTTCTTGACTTAAAAATTAATATTACTAATAATTATAAATTAATTTTTGATATTTATGATAAGAGATTTGATTTCCCATTTAAAGTAAATATTTTTACCAATTTTGCTTCATGTTTACATAAATCTGTTTATAAAAATATAATTATCAATTATCTACATCGTATCAAATACTTATGCTCAGATATAAATAAAAACAACAATATTAGATATATTCGAGATCAAGCAAAAATTTATGGTTATCCAATTTTTATGATAAATTCAATCATCAACTCTTTTAAATAACATTTATTATATAATTTAAATATAAACATGATATGTAATAAATTATTATTTTAGTGTGCGATAACATATAACAAAAGATATAGAAAATAATAATTATAACATACATTATTACAATTATAACATATTGGGAAATTTAATATTTAATATTTGTTTGAACATTATATACACTTTATATAGAAAATTACAATTATAACATACATAATTACAATTATAACATATTAGGAAATTTAATATTTGATTGAACATTATATACACTTTGTATAGTTGTGATTGTGCGTTGCCGATCACCTCTGTTTAAGGTGTTATTGATGTGCAGTTTTCATACATTTATAAATTAACTTATACAATAACAAATTAAATTATACATGGATAACATTGGTGATTATAACTCATAAACATATCTATTTGCAATATATATAAATATAAATATATATAGTTTTTATTTTTGTCTATGAATAATTAAATTTAACAAGTATTTTAATTACTGCATTGCATTAATTTGATTGAAAAACAGTAGTAATACTATTAATTATCAATTTTATAAATTTTGAGATATTTTGAATTGTTTATGAATTATTTAATTAGATATTTAAATTAATCTATGAAATATAAAATATATTTACAATGTAGTATAAATTAAACATTAATTATTTAATAACAAGTCTAATATATATTTAAGTAGTAGTAAAAATAAAACATTAATTATTTAATAATATGTCTATAATATCAGTGGATTAACACAGCTGGCAGCAAAAACAATTTGAATTAAAATAATATCTCTTTTACATAATATATTCTTGTTAAGAATATCTGAAATGCTGTGCAAGTTGAATTAATTCTGTGTAGATTTATTCATATAGTAGTATTATATTTTATTTGAATTTAAAGTAAAACTACAAGTTAGTATTATTTTTTAAAGTTTATTTATATAATTAAATCTAATGAAGTGAGTATGTAACTAATAAAGTGGATATCTAACTAAATATTAATTATGAATTATTATAATACCAATAGATGGCGACACTTTACCTTTCAGGTAGTTGTTGATAATATTGTTAATATTATATTTAATTTAACTATAGAGGGAGCTATTAATTGTATATTAATTTTACTTTCAGGAATTAAAATTGGATGGAGTAATATATATTCACGGATATAATTTTGTTATAAGTGTTTTAAAACCAGAATTATTTTGTGTGTTTTTGAATCATTTTGTGTTTGGGTGTCATCGATGGGGTTGTGTTTTAAAAAAAGTGTGCTCTCAACTTGTCTTTCAAATCATTTCTCTCAACTCGACTTAGTCAACATGTATGATGCATTGCCATGTGGATGTGAATATTATGCAGAAGTTGTGACATTTTAAGGATTCTGTATAATTATTGTGAGTAAAATATTTTATCTACACTTTACGCGTTCATATTTCCAATTTTATTATTTCAAAACTGTTATCTCGTGGTAATTTCGTGAGGTGTTAAATACAGTTTTTGGGATAATCGTTGTGTGTGAAATATATTGTATATTCTTAATGGTTTTTTATTTCCTTTTTAAATATTTCCAAATTTTAATATTTCCAATTGTTGTCTGGTAATAATTCAGTGTACCTGGATGATTCTACTGATCTTAGCATTATGCCAGTAGAATTATGAAACACTGAATTATTATTTAAAACACATGTGGGTGCATCCAGGCTGATGAGTACATGTGCATGTGTTTTTTCATATCCAATTCATATTTAATTCTCATGTGGTCCAATTTTCCATTGTATATGGTTCATATTTAATTTATTAATCCATTTGTATTTACTTAATTGCAACTCCAATTTATAATTTTTTTCCCCCTTTCTCTCTATTTCTTTTTTCAATATTCTTTAGGTATGAGTAAAATTTGGCCAATTACCATTGAAGCACAAGCTATGGTAATATTATGTTTGCACATGTTAATTATTAGCTATGTGGTATTCTGTATACACAATATCATTAATTATCTCTTTGGAGATTTTAGTAGAATGATAATAGAACTTGATATGTTTTTTGAAATTCATAGATATTATATATATATATATATATATATATATATATATATATATAATGCGTCATAAATTCGTTAAAACGTTAAAAATTCGTTAAAATGGAACAAATGATGCTAAAAAATTGCGATTTACACGAATAGGATTAGAGTGAGACGGATTTTTTTTAATAACACAAAAATATGTGTTTAAAAAAATTACTGATGGATGGCGCTGGCATGCATAGTATGAAGCAGGTTTAGGCAAATCAGGCTGTCAATAAAACACAGCAATGCACATAGAATCTTCATTCGATGCCAGCAGTATGCTATCGTTACCAGATCGAGCGCTCTTTAATCAGCAACCACCGGATTGCGAAAATTCTGCACGACAAAAAGACTAAAGACGAGAAAAAGGCCCATTTCATGTACTGGAATACTGAAGCTTGTCAGGCGCTTCAAAGAAACGGGTCGTTTGTAGGCTCGTCCATGAAGTGGAAGGTCTTCCGTGACATCTGCTTCATATTATGCATGTCAGCGCCATCTATCGGTGATTTTTTTAGCCACAACTTTTTAGTAATTAAAAAAATTCCTACATCCCTCTAATCCCATTCGTGCAAAAGGCAGTTTTTTTAGCATAATTTGATTCTTTTGAATGAATTTTTAAAATTTTAACGAATTTATGGCACACCCTGTATATATATATGTATATACATATGTGTGTTTGTGTGTGCGTGTACATAGCACAGGCAGCCTTATGGATTTGCCTGTCTGTTATACAGATCTCGCAAAGTTCCTACTTTTGAGCAACACTTTTTCCGAATAGCATACTTGCGAAGCTACACACTATTCTTCTGTAAAAACTGGGTTAATTTGACACAAGTCAAACGACTGAAACCATTATATTTATTGTTTCATTATTTATTTAATTTCATGTTTCTATGTAAAACGTATTTGATCTCATTCATTAAATAAACTCTCTGGTTAACCTTTTGATTACGGTGATGGGACACCGTACGTTCGAGAAAACACTTTTTGACAAATAATCTGTGTCACTTATACTGGGATACACTTATACTAGTATAGTTTCAAGAAATATCTACCACACAGAAATATTTTTGTATATTGTGGTACGATTGAATGTATAAATAATCGCCAGTTCTGGACCTTAAACAAAATGTTAACACGGCAGTAGTCGCGTGTTGGTCTTTTTGCCGCCCATATAAATTATTTTCTCCTAACCCGTCTCCCTCTACAAATACAATGAAGAAATTCCATGAAGATGACCTTAAATGTTTTTCTACTATCATAGTCAAGTAAGAATATGTTTCTATTTTCTATTGAGGTATATTTTTACAAGCAAAATTGAAATTCGTGGAAAAGTCTGCGAAACGATAACAAGTGTCAGTTCAGTTTTAGCTTTTCCCATTATTCCAAAGATTGTCAGAAAATTGCATAATTTAAATAATCTACAAATTTATAACTTCGCTAAAATGTAATATTCAAATATTAAATGAAAATTGTTTCTTGTTTTTCATTTTCTGTATGCGGGGACAGGCGGCAAAAAGGCCGAACGCGACAGTTAAAAACATATTTGATTTGGTTCAAATTAATCCAGTTTTCGCAGAAAAATAGTGAAAGTTTGGCAAAAAATTAAATATCAATCTTAACCTTATTTAACCGCAGACTTTCCGATATAGCGAAAATTAATATTAGGTAATAGTGATACTTAAAAGAAGGAACCGTGCGAGCCCTTGTTATAAGCATGTCATTAACCCCTTGGGAACGAGCGACACGTATACGTGACACGCATAAGATGCTCAGAATCCTCGATTATTCCCACCAGTTACTTTTTATTGTAAGCTTTGCCTTATTTAATGATAGTATTTCTGTGATTCAATAAGGAGAAAATTTCGGTTCTTTGAAAAACCGGTGGTAAAAGATTTAAAATTATGTAAAGGACGCTCGTCGCGAAGGGGTTAACACGTTCGCCCCCACTGACGCAAATTCGCGTCTTTTCGGTAGCTCTGTTTATGGAGTTGCTTATATGCAGTGCAGAGCCTGATTACCGCAGGGGCAAACTTCCACCACTTTTTCTGAATAGTTTTCTAACCGTAAAATTTCTGCCATGTTTCTGCCACAAATAAGGCGAAAATTTCTGTGCAGCAAAAATGGCGGATGTTTGTCCCTGCGACAATCGAGTTCTTATAGGGTGCCCTAAAAAGGATGAAACAAGTTTTAAATTTTTACCTTTTGGAGAAAAGATTCATAAAAATATAACAATAATATTATTAATTATACAATCATAAAAAATAGTGGAAATTTGCATATGCGGTAATCAGGCTTTGTCAACATTTTCAAAATAATTTCTAATATAATCATAGATTATGTTTCATACTATAAAATTATATAAGTCAGTTATAAGTAGTTTGTACGAAATTCAATATGATAACATTTCTTTATAACTTTAGGAAACATACCGGCATAGCTGGCAACTTTTACGCTTTTTTGCTACTGCTAAAATTTAATAGGAAAATTTTCTTTATTTATTCGACAAAATAAGGCAATTAAATTAAGCAAAATTTAGTGTTAAATTATAGCGGTAAGGAAAAAAGCAATATTTTGCAGTTATGCATACCGCATATCTCAGCAGATAAAGGGACAGTTGAATCTAGTGATGGGTAGAATGAATGATTTTTTCACTCGAATGAATCATTCGGGCATGCGCAAAAGCATAGATGCCAGCTTTCGTATCCTTTTTAATCAATCACTACACGGAATTTTGTAAACAAAAATGAAGGAAAAGCATAGTTTGACAAAATTCGTATTCCTTTTAATCAATCACTACACGGAATTTTGTAAACAAAAATGAAGGAAAAGCATAGTTTGACAAAATTCGTATTCCTTTTAATCAATTTCCTCCCAGAAATTTTGGAAGACGAAAGACATTTCTTATTTTAATCTGGCTCTTTATCTAATTAAAATCAGAAACTTATTTTTTCTTTCAAAATTTCTGGTAGTAATTGAATAATTATATAAAAAAAAAAAAATAGAAGGTTGGCAGATATGCTTCTGCGCATGCTCGAATGATTCATTCGAATAGCAAAATCATTCATTCTACCCATGACTATTTGAATCTCAAAAAATGTTTCCAAAACTAGAAGGTCATCTAATAATAGAAATACAAAAAAAAAAAAAAAAAAAAAAAAAAAAGAAAAGAAAGAAAAGCCTTTTCAAATTATACATTAAAAAAATTAAAATAAAACAAACTTCTTACTAATCTATTTAAGTTTTTATATAAAACAAATATAAACTTCATCCAGTATTCCTGAAACGTGCTGTATTTTTCTCAATGCTATACGTAGTGTAGATCGGGACGAGAAAGAAAAGAAACTCTGTGTGATTGCATCGTAGTCGCAGAAGCCCGAATAAATAGTCTTTCTTACTTTTACACATATATTATTTTTTTTTCTGAATGATGCGCTGCAATCTAAATTTATTCATAGAGAGCTGATGATTAAGCATCGTGTTAGACAACATGTACAAATTAAAATCACAAAAGTTTGATCGAAATTTATACCTTGTCTAATGTGATGAAACATACAATAAATGAAAATATGCTGGGTTAGTAGATCTTTAGTATCACTATTTTTGAATATTAAACTTTACCTTAAAGTCAGGATAGTCCAACCTTCCTGCCTATGGGCCACTTGTCACTACTATTCCCGAATAATCTTCCGAGTAATTGAATAATTTTCACCTACTTTAATAGTAGACTTTCTGTCATTAAATATCTCGAAATATACGATTCGGAAATAGTGGTAGCAGTACCGACAGTGGCTAGACATCCCTGCCTTAATTAAACGTAGAATTTGTAATATATTTTTACGTTTAAATAAGACAAACATTACTATTAGGAAATTAAGGACCGTACGTACCCTAATACATAAAAATAATTTAGCATTAGATAGTTTCATTTTTCTTTGCTTTCAATTTCAAAATTGTTTGTCCTGATGATTTAAAATTTGGCGTCTGAGCCTTGTGTTAACTGAAAATTAAAATTATTTTGTCAAAATTGGGTGTTAGTGATGTTTACTATGGCCGATTATCTACCCGTGGAATATAGGCCGAGAGGGAGGTGCCTTTCGTGGGGGTCTTTCTAAGGGAACCCAGCTAAAAATGAACTGCAGTTTTTCTACAGAAATGAAGTATTTTTAAAGTTTTTCTACAGGCAACTGTAGATTTTCTGTAGTACAATCTTGACTGTAAAAATACTTCAGTTATTTTGCAGTTAATGTGAAGTTATTTGGCAGTAATTTATTTCAAAAATACTGTGAGCTTTTATCTGCAAAAATACTGCAGTTTACGTGAATTTATGTTATCATAAATTAAAAAAATAATGAGACTTTACATCTGTAGTAAAACTGTAGTAAATTTGAAGTATTTTTGCAGTCATTATTTCAGTATTATATTTTCTGATGTATCTGCAGTATAACTGCAGTTACTTTAAGGTAATTTTACAGAACTTAATTTTAGTAAGTTTGTGAGATATTTTCTGCAATTTATCTGCAGTTTTAAAAGCTAAGCAATATTAAAGTCTTTCAGTTTTTGACAATATTGCGTATTTACTTTGTTATTAATAATTAACACTGTTTTCAAGACTTTTAGTTTAATGGGACTAAATTGAACAAAATTCAAAATCCTCGGGTGGGGGGGGGGGGCGAACACTGCTTTGAACCACCCGTTTTGAGATAAATTTTTAACACATAAATATATATATATAAAAAAACTTTCATGGGGAATTTAAGGGGGAAAGTCCGCCCTTCCCCCCAACGGGAAATTTGTACTTTCTCTTAGTGTTTAATTACTTTAAATTACTCGAAAAAAGAATAAATTTACTGTTTTACAAAATCGGTCAAAATAAAAAATTAAATAAAATTTCAAAATCCAGGGAGGGTTAATGACCCCCCCCCCCCCCCCCACCCCCTCCAACGGAAAATTCTTATTTCCTCTTTTAAGTTAAGCGAGGAACAGCGAGTTAAGCAGCGGACACTGCTTTGAACCACCCCTTTTGAGATTAATTTTTAACACATAAATATAAAAATAACAAATAAATAACTTTCATGGGGAATTTAATGGGGAAAGTCCGCCCTTCCCCCCAACGGAAAATTTGTACTTTCTCTTAGTGTTTAATTACTTTAAATTACTCGAAAAAAGAATAAATTTACTGTTTTACAAAATCGGTCAAAATAAAAAATTAAATAAAATTTCAAAATCCAGGGAGGGTTAATGAGCCCCCCCCCCCCCCCCTCCAACGGAAAATTCTTAGTTCCTCTTTTAAGTTACTCGAAAAGAACCAATTTTATTATGCTGTTCAAAATCGGAGAAAACGTAATTTTAGTTACTTAAACTTTAAAATTCAGGAAGAAAGTAGTAATTGAACACCCCCCCCCCCCCACACACACCCTACACACAACGAAAAATTCTTAGTTCTTTTATTTTAAGTTTATTATTATTATTATTATTATTTATTTTAGTTATTTTAATTATTTAGTTATTTAAATTTCAAAATCGAGGGAGGAGGAAATTGCCTTTCCACTTATTAACTACAGGCATGATGACTTCCAGTTTTTAAGAAAATTTTACTTCAAAAAACAAGTGAAAAATGTAAATCTCCTTTTGAACATTTGATTTTTTTTTTTTCGTAACTGACTATGTGAAGAAACGCTACATCTCAACTCAACTCCGATTCTGATCGTTCTGTTTACATTTTGACGGCGACGGCGGTAAGCGGTAAGTGCAAGCGTTTGTATATTATTTTCTGTAATTCGCTAGCTTTGTTAATATAATAATTAATGCCGCAATTTTTTAAATGTTTATATATAGCCATAAGATGGCTAAAAATATGTACCGACAGACACGTCTACAAATCTAGATCGATTAAAAAATTAGATACATTCAACGTATTTATAAAGTACCACGTTGTCTTGCCAAAAAAAATTATTTCGGAGGAGATTTGTATTGTCAATGTGTCGTCCATATTATCTTATTTTAGACTTTTTTTTTTAATACTGTAATAGCGATGGAGTTAATTTAAAGTTTGTTGCCCCTACAATTTACGATTATGCCAAGGTTGCAGCTATGATTTTATCAAAATCATCGCCAAGCTTACATATGCATCGTATATATGAATATATATATATATTACACACCAAACACGCCTATTAATGCTATATACGTCATTTTATATATATTATTTGCATCATATGACTATAACTTTCGGCCACATAAATCACGAAATGTTGAACACATATAGTATTATTATAATGCCATATATGCTTTATAATTTGATAAATTTTGGTCACTAGATGTTTTTTCTTATATTAATTTTACATTATTTTGTAATAAAAAATGCAAAAAATGAATCCTGAAATGTATTTTATGGTGTTCAATGGATAAATAAGTTTAAAAAAAATTATTTTCTTTAAATCCAAAGTTTTTATTATTACAAACAAGTAACAGCATCCAAAATTTTAAAATAAGCTATCAAGCTGGGGTGTAAAAATCTAGGAGTCAATGGGCCAATTCTCACCACTAAATTTTATTAGTATTCTTCGGCTAAATTTTATTATTATACTTCACCTAAATTTTATCAGTATTCTTATTAGTCGAAGAATATTAAAAATTTAGTGGTAGTAATCTACCCATTGGCGACTGGATTTTTACACCCCTGATATCAAGTATAAAAATATAGCAACAAATATTTTGTTATTAATTGAAAAATGTTAACTGACACCTGTAACATACCAATTTGGCAAACTATCTTAGAAAAAGAGGAAAAAGCTTTTAATCACATTTCATGTAACATATCATCATTCAAGAGGACAATATTTAAAATAGCATTACTTTAAATTATAATTTTTATAAAGTTATTTTCCTCCTGGTATATTATTTGTAAACTTTGATTAAAAGCAATTGAAAATATATGTAAAAACCTTGAGAAACCATTAATTGGATTGACACTAATATTGACACACAGGCTAAGTACAGTCAAGATCAACCCAAACAATATTATAAATTTCATTGTAACGATAAACGGCTCAAATATTTAATTTAATTTTGTAATAAATATGAGTTATTTGAATTCACAATAACAAACTCTAAATTAACTCCATCACTATTAAAGAAAAGTTTAAAATAAGATAATATGAACAAAACTTTGAAAATACAAATATCCTATGAAATATTTTTTCTAGTAAGGCTTTTATAAATACGTTGAATCTATCTAATTTTTTTTAAGAGAAACCAGTTTTGAAGAAGTGTCTGTCGGTACATATTTTTAGCTATCTTATGGCTATGTATAAACATTTAAAAAATGAATTAAGGTGTTAATTATTATATTAACAAAGTTAGCGAATTACGGAAAATAATGGACGAACGCTGTCACATATTGCTCAATGCCGAGAGTCGCATGTAAAACGTAAACATGTTTAGAGTTTAGCTATAGGTGAAAATTAGCAGTGGCTATATTCATCACATAGCGATTAAAGTTGTAAAACGGCAATTAAAACATTGTCATTGTTTACCACCTTTGCTTTCAGGTAACACATTCCATGGCAATCCTTGAGCGACTAATTTTGCGATCCTCCCCCCCCCCCCCCCCTAAAGGTGAAAATAAGCAGAGTCGCCAGTTGTTGATTAAACTTTAAAAACTGGCGATTAAAAATGTGGAAAGCAAAATTCGTAATTTTTATGCGTCCGTTCGAAGAAATTCATAGCTTTTAAGTGCCCCTTTGAAGAAATTTGATTTTCCGTGCATAATCGAAGAAATTCATGATTTTTACGCGGCGATTCATAAAATTCATGATTTTTATGCGTTTGATCGACGAAATTCAGAATTTTTACACTGCCGAATGACGAAATTTGATTTTTACGTAGCAAAATTCATTATTTCTCTCCGGCCGATCGACGAAATTCATTATTTTTATGCACACGATCAACGACATTCAAGATTTTTACACTCTCGAATGACGAAATTTGATTTTTACGTAGCCAATCGACGAAATACATGATTTTTACACGCTGATCGATAAAATTCATAATTTTTATGCGGTCAATCGACGAAATTCATGATTTTTACGAATTCGATTGACAAAATTCAATTTTTTTACGCTATCGATCATCGAAATTCAAGATTTTTACACTCTCGAATGACGAAATTTGATTTTTACGTAGCCAATCGACAAAATACATGATTTTTACACACCTATCGATAAAATTCATGATTTTTATGCACTGGGTCGCTAAAAATCGTGATTTTTACACGCCCGATCGGCGAGATTCGTGATTTTTATGCATTTGATCGATGAAATTCAGGATTTTTACACTCCCGAATGGCGAAGTTTTTTTACGTAGCCGATCGACAAAATTCATTACTTTTTCTCAGCACGATCGACAAACTTCATTATTTTTACGCACACGATTGAGAAAATTCATGATTTTACACGCACTATCGGTGAAATTCAGGATTTTTGCACTCTTGAATGGTGAAATTTGCAATTTTTCTTCCAAAATTCAATTTGTGGGTTTTTTTTTTTTCGGTTAATGTGCCTGAAGTGTATATATATATATATATATATATAAGTTACTAACCGCTGTTTGAAAGAATTTCATGCATTCTAGAGATTGCTGCATTGTGAGTTTCGTGCATCCAGGAGTGTTTTTTTTTTGGGGGGGGGGGGAATTATTGTTGACGAAGCGTACATATATATATATATATGTTACTAACTGCTGTTTGAATGAATTTCATGCATTCTCAAGATTGCTGCATGGTGAGTTTCATACATCCACATTTTTTTTTTTTTTTCAGTTAATGTACGCGAAGCATACATATATATGTTACTAACTGCTGTTTGAATGAATTTTATGCATTCTAGAGATTGCTGCATGGTGAGTTTCATGCATCCAGGATTTTTTTTTCAGTTAATGTATGCAGAGTTAATGTCCGGTTAATGTACCTGCTTAATCCGGTAACGGATAATTGCATACCCCGCTTATATAAGTGTTTTCGCGGTCTCCTCTGATAATGGGATCCAGGAGAATGGATATTCAGGGCCATGTTGCCTGCAAGTTTGTTGTAAATGTATCACTTGTACGTGCCACTATTCGAAAGAAGCTAAATTCTGCAACAAAGGCTGTGAAATGTGAGAAGAATTTGTAAATACATTTGGTATTTAAATACGATGTAAATTATAAAGCATAAACGTTAAATGTTAATAAAATGGTTTTTTTTTTAAATTTAAACCTTATTTGCACCATAATTGTATACAAGATAAAATTGGAAGGACAAATCAGGACGCAGGTAAGAGTAATTTTTGCAAATTTTAGCATTTTTTTTAGAAAAACAGAAAAGCATATATTTGTTTTGCTTTTAATATGAATTTTATGCAGTTATTTTTTATTAGCTGTAACATATGTAATACATTTTATTTCATAGTAAATGGTATATAATTTAGAAATTTACATATATATATATATATGTATCCTTTCGTATAATTTATTTTATATATTCAAAATTATATAAATATTCAATGCACCTATAGATACTTTCTTTAAGAGATGCAAAAATATTCAAATTTGAAATTCACATTGTGGAAAAATTAGTTGCAATTAAAATTAATTTTTGCATTTAAATTTCGTGTAGGGGAGACCGGTACACACTGGACCTATGGGCACAGTGGACCACCCCCTAATATTTTATTTATTTAAACTTTTTAAAAGCTTCTCTTATATCCTAATAGACAACAGCACTGCACTGATTCCTTATAGCCTTCAGAAAATATGTTTAAGATTGAACTATTTTATCCTGATTGGTTGTTTTGAGCTTCTAAAAGTAAAATTTTTCATCATACAGTCGAGTCTCTATGTAACGAAATCCATTGTTCCAGTGAAAAATTCGTTATATAGAGAAATTCGTTATATAGAGAATGAGTAAAAATTCCTATTTAATGTGTAAATTTGGAACAAAAATTATTTTTGAAGTGTTAAATTAACAATTTGAAATGTTTAACTATAAATATTAACCTAATATTGTATTTCTTAATTACATATTTAAATTGTTTAAAAAAAAAGAGAACAGACATTTATTTGAAAGCATAATAAAAATCACATAAGGAAAACTTACAGTAATTTTAGACGAAGAAATCTATAATTTTTCGCTGTTTTGATTTCAAAATTGTTACACTCTCGAAAAAATGTTCACACTTTAGCAAGGAATGAAAAATTGTATCGGGAACATAATTGTATCGCATCAGGTCATGTGTCATGCCAGTGGATCTCGGGAGCTTAAGGATGTTGGAAGGTATGGGGGAGGGGGGGGGGAGATGAATTCGTTGGACATTATAGAACAAGGAGATTCAAGGTAGAAAAGTAAGATTTAAAAAAAAAAAACTTAGCACTGAACGATAAATCAGGAATCAGTGATGGAAAATTAATTCTATATGATAGATTTAGAAGCTTTTATAAAACTGTATAAATAAAGAACATTTCATGAAAAAAATTCGTTATATGGAGATAAATAATTTGCTATATGGAGACTGTTTTTAATGAGATCATGGGAAAAGGGGACCGTTCCTACTAAAAATTCGTTATATAGAGAAATTCGATGTATGGAGTTTCGTTATAGAGAGACTCGACTGTATTTCAATTTTTTTAGTAATTAAAGGTTGTAGATAAATAAGATAAAACAGCTTTTTTGTAAAGCTAAGATACTTGATTTTATTTAACTTTAAAGTTAATATGTTTAAAAGGAAGCTATAAACAATATTAATACGATTATTTATTGAACTTCAACATGGGGCACAGTGGTCCACAATCCACTCTGCTCCTGTAATGCAGAATGTTCAAAATGTTTAATAATTGCTTATTTACTATAAAGAAATATTGTTTAAAAGTAGTTATTTAACTGTAAAATAAAGTAAACAAAGAAAAATGACAATTTATTTAATATAGTAAGAAATATTTTGTTTTGTATTTACTGCCTTTGATAAATGTAACTGTAGTCTAAATTGGTGATTATTCTATTCAAGTAAGATTCATGAGATGCAAATTGAATGGAAATCAGTTTATTTTTCCCGAAACTGTAGATGAATCTATTGTTGATGTCAATGATTTCAGAATATTGCTCCCAGACCCAAAAGTATTTCAGGAAAGTTCCAGGCTCAATCATACTCATAAGTATTTTGGAATTTCATTTGTAAATTTTAATGTGTGCTGATTGTTTTGTACTTAAGTAATAACTTCAGCTAAATTGCAATTGTTCCTGTATTAATCTGTTATTATTTTCAAAATATAATTCATTTTGTTTTTGTTCCAAAATGTTACTCGTAAATTTATATTACTACGTTATTTTGTGGGTAAAGGAAAAATAAAAAAGACTTAGATTAATGAAAAATAGACTTATATTGTATATTTCAGATAATACCTAATAGCGGTCCACTGTAGTCCACTTTACGGATGCATATAAAAAAATTTCTTTTGAAAAATATATTGAAAACTATGTTATGATAAATGTATAAAGGTTTAAGGAATATTCAAAAATATTTTTATGCAGATCGGTTTGTCCATTAAAGAGAAAAAAAATTTTTAACTGAAAAAGTGGTCCACTGTGTACCAGTCTCCCCTACATTTAATATTTAAAATTATCATCTAAATCTGCCACAATACACTTCATTATGAATTGCTTATGAGATTAAAAATTTGTAATTCCTTTCGCACAATATATATATTCTCACAAGCTTTGTAATATATATTCTCACAAGCTACAAAGAAAATCATTTTTTTTTTTTTGGGGGGGGGGGAGGCAGTAAGTACATATTGAATAATCAAACAGTTACAGCAATTAAAAAAACAAGGATATTTTATAAAAATGTTTAAATGCTTGGGTAACAAAATTACAATGGACAAAGAAAAAGTTATGTCCACTCTGATTTAACCCCTTAATCGTCGTGCCCGAGACATTCACGGGCAGCGTAGGTTACGCCTATTTTATTCAAATTGTTTGATTCCCACCAGTTTTTTAAAATAGTGTGATTAGCTTTATTCTCGCATTATTTTATCTGTCTATTAAATAAGGCGAATATTTCTACTTAAAAAAACTGGTGGTAATCGAGCAATTTGAATTTTTAAAAAGTAGCCTACACTTATCGGGCGCGACGATTAAGGGGTTAAATTCTTGTGCATCTATTTGCTTTATCAATTTGAAATTTCTGTAGAGGATTGAAAAGATATGCCATTATATAAAGAATTATAGTTTATTTTTTTAAAATTCATATACAATTATTTTTAATTGCAATTTTTATTGTTGCAATGGAATTACTAAATACACATTATCAATTTTCTTCTTCACATTGAATTTATTTATAAAATTGCACTTTTTATTACAAAATTTTAAAAGTAAGATTTTAATTTTTAGCCAATAACCATGTGTCCTTGATTTCAAAGAAATTGCCCAGTAATGAAACTATTGAAAAAATAAAAACAATTCAATACCATAAAAAAAATCATTGCTTGAAGATTGAAGTACTATGATTATTATGAATACTTCACTCATCTTTCAATATTATTATTTTGAGTAAAGTCGTTCATACAATTTCTTGAATTCTTTCATTTTTCAAAATGTAACCATAATAATTGAATAAGTCAGCCATGATCAAAAAATATTTTTCAGTGATGATTAATCGTTGTATGCATGATATATTTTATGCACAGATTGCATATAAATTGAGATATGAAAAAAAAATATTTAATTAGATTTTAGTGCTGATTTTTTCATACAGAAAAATTAATATTTTATATATATACATATTTTGTAATAAATTTCTAAAAGGCTGCAGTGAAACTGCAAAAAAATGCAGTTGAAAGACAGCAGTGATTTGTCACAAATCATTGCAGTTTTTTTGAAGTCGACATAACTACACATTTACTGCAGTAAATACTTTTTTACATTAAAAACTTACTTATTATTATTGCTTACTTTTTTACATTAAAAAATTTTTCAATTTCATATGTTCAAATGATTTATTGTAGTACTTATTCCGGTTAGAATTACTGGAAAAATAAAAAGGGGCGAGCGAGCTTGTACCGCGTAGCTGTCTCAATGTGAATTGCTCTGCAATTCACAGGGGGTTGGCAAGCGTTAGCAAGTAGGGGGGCTGAGCCCCTAGTAAACATTGATTACACCAAGGGTGTCTGTAAAAACAGTAGAATTATTCAGGTCACCGAAAAGAAACAAGAGGTTCTCTATTTTAATGAACTACGGAAAGTTTGCAAAAAAAAAAAAAAAAAATGCAGTTTGGAAACTACAGAGAATCTGCAGAAAAAATGCTGTTGGGAAACTACAGAAAAAATGCAGTTGGGAAACTGCGGTGATTTGGCTGATTCCACTACAGAATTTTTGAGGTTGATACAACTACAAAATTACTGCAGAATTTTTGAGGTTGATACAACTACAAAATTACTGCAGAATTTTTGAGGTTGATACAACTACAAAATTACTGCAGAATTTTTGAGGTTGATAAAACTACAAAATTACTGCAGAATTTTTGAAGTCTATTCAACTGCAAAATTACTGCAGTAATTTAGCAGTTGTATCGACTTCAAAAAAACTGTAGTCGAATCGGCCAAATCACCGCAGTTTCTCAACTGCATTTTTTTTTGCAGATTTTCTGCAGTTCATTTTTAGCTGGGTAACCTTACCAATATTTACGCAAGGTTAGCCAACGTTCGAATAAAACCACGGAAAACTCCGAACGATTAGGCCGATGGGCGCGATTGGTTTCAAACCCGCACCTCCCATCAAAATTGGGTTCTTATGTGGAACATTTAAAAGTTAGTAACATTTTAATATGATAACAGTCCCTCACGAATAATGTATGCGTACCATTTAATAGCAGATATTTCCAATATTTTTTTCTTCCTAACAAGGGGAGTCTCCGACGTCGGAAATAGAGAATGCGATGACACTTTGTGTATCGATAGAGTATAATGAAAAGATGAAGACACATTATGATAATAATATGAAAGCCATACAGTGCAATGGTCAGGTGGTCTTAGAAAATCAAGCCCCAAAGTATGTGCTTCATTTATTCTTACGTATATAATCGCATAAATTACCCTCGTTTCTGCGCGGCTCTGTTTTCTGTACTACGGTTGGTAGCGCGCCAAAATTCAGAACTTGATTCTTTTTTGCCGGTTTGAGTTCGATCCTCGAACATACCATTGTGTCCAGACAAAATAACTACAGATTATTTTTGAATCAGAATCATAAATATACATAATTATTTAAATTTGAGACAAATGAAAAAAAAAAAGTGTTTTTGTGCATATATTTATATATTTGTTTACACAGAAAGGGAGATTTAAAAATGAAATTTTGCATTTTTGTGTATTTAATGAAACTAAAAAAAAAAAAAAAAAAAAAAAAAAAAAAAAAAAAAGAGTACGCAGTTTGTTTAGTTGACAAAATTTTCTTTTTATTTACAATTGCTTACAGAATTTTACACGAATGAACTTCTAGCTTCTATAATTTTTTTTTCAGCGAAATGAATTAAAATACGGCTCATAAAATTAAAATATGCTGTTTAATTTATTATTTTCCATTATCATAATAATTTAAAAATTAAAAATAGATATTCTATTTGTAAACATAAGATTCCGAGACAAAACAAAAAGTCATGCACTCAAAATTTAAACAGTAAATTTTTAAAATTCATAACATTTTTCATTACTAGGGTAATGGAAAAAAAATTTAAATAGCATACTTTAATTTCATATTCCATATTTTACTCTTTTTCAGAGAAAAAAAGGAGTTTATTCCTGAAAAAAACTGAAAACAACTATATATAAAAGGAAAATTTTGTCGAGTGAAGAAATAGAAACTGCATACATTTTTTTTTTTTTTTACTTTTCATTAAAGCATGAAAACTGCACTATTTCATAATTAAAACTATCTCCGTGTAAATAAATAAATAAATAAATAAAATACATGCACAAAAACATGTCTTTATTTATATCTGTCTCAAATCTAAATAATTACGCTTGTATTGTTTTTTTTTTTTTTTTTTTTTTTAATTCAAAATTAATTGATCATTATTTTCTCTAGAAACAATAGTTTGTTTGGCGATCGAACTCACAGAGAAAAAAAAGTCTTAAGAAGTTCAATAGTTTGGCGTGCTACCAACCACGATACAGAACTGAGCTGAAAAGTGAGGAATTTATAAAGATTATTATTCAGATACTGTAGTGTTCAAAAGTAAGGGCCGTACATACTATGCACACACCCTTCAGAGTGTGCTGATAACACGTTCAATACACTTTTTGTAGCTATTATATTCAGAGACTGAACTACAGCCCTGCGAACCCGAAAATTCAATTTCACGTGAAACCCGAACTTGACACGCTAAACTCGAACACGACATGGAAGAAAGTTAATCCATATTTTAATACAATTATGGGAAAACAATTATATTTCTACTATCAATTTTATCTTTTATGACTAAAAATGAACATAATCGCTACTCATTACTGTTGAAATATATATTTTTGTTTAAATCTAAAAAAATATTCTAGATTTTTTTTAGAAATCTGATCAACCTGACCAAGACTCGCAAGAGTCAAATCCCAACCAGATGCAGGTCTCTAAACTGAACCTGTGTCATCCTGTGTGGTGCCACTTCATAAAGTGGATTTATGCAAGCACGGTTGTGCAGTAAGAAATTGATCCAGTTATCCAATTTAGATACATAATGATTAGTGAAGTTTCAAGCAACATTAATTTTATAAAACATTTCATGTGAGTGTAGAATTAAAAAAAAAATTGTTAACGTATCCACTTTCTCTCCTTCATCTTAGTAAACAATAAAACCGAGTTTAACATTTAATTGAGGTTATTTGTGTCTAGTTTGCATTATGGAGGAACTAATCAGGATCCAGCATACTACAACATAAAATCCCGTGAATGTTTTTTCAAATGTTAAGATTTAGTAAATTCTCTGAAACATGATTAATGTATCAGTAATATATACAAATATTAATTTAATAACAGAATAGTACTGACTCGAAGTACATTCGAATCAAACATGCACTTTAATCTACATATCTAAGCAGTAACATGCAGTTGATAGGTTCAGCATAGGCTCCAAAATAGATTCAAAGAGTATAAATAGACGTAGCGGTATTCCTGAGGAATTGTAAGCAATAAAAATGATTTATGTATCAACTACGCTACAGTATTCAGTGAAGTGTTAATGATTTGAAGCTTTTCTGATATTGTTTTAATGCTAATGTTGACCTTATCTCTGCTTAGAGGACCTTGAAAAAGATGAAAAATGAGCAGCTGTTACAGTGAATCTGGCGAAAAAAAAATATATTATGTAATATTAAATATTCTGCTTTTTTTACCAAAAATCTTATGAATGAGAAAATTATACAATATATATATATATAATACCTTTGAATTCAAAATACAGAAGATAATCGACCAATCATGCGCTGATAAAAAAAGGGAGTTGAAAATAATTCAAATACAGAAGTGTAAAACACTTTATCAAGGGCAATATACCACAATATAAATAAGTCGCAATGGTTTCTGTTTGAACACAGCAAGCGATCAATATACATTATATGGCCATTAATGACCGGCAACTTTCAATTTTAGACATTTTGTCGAATATTTAAAAATATGCTTGTCAGATTCTTCTGGAATTTTAGGATTAAAAAGAAAAGGTTTGACTTCATATTTATCAACGCGATTTGATAAGGAGGACAATTAGGGGGCCAACAAAAAATTATAGAAAAAAAATAATACTTGGGATCACCCTGTAAAATAAAATGCACGAAATGATCTATCGCTACAGAATATACATAGGCAGACATTGTACAATATGTGTATTCATTTGTGTAAGAATAGCATGTATATTAATAGAAATATAGCGATTTTTTTAAAAAAATTAAAAAAATCTTGCATGTTTTTTGCTTATAACATACAGGGTTTTTAACCAAATTTAACGCCAGTTTCAGAAAAATTGGCAAAATATAGTAGAAACAATATAGTGCAATTGGAATGTAAATATATTAAATATTTAAGGAAGTATGGGCAGTTGTATAAAATATTTTTTATCTGCGCATGCGCGAACGATAACAAGGAACTTTTTACATAATTTAATAGTCAACTCTATGGAGCAACTTACTAAAAAAAATCAGTCAAATATCGTAAAAATTCAGAGAGATATCGGCGTTAGAGTGAGCTGTTTTTTAGTTTCTCACTAAAACTCTCTGAATGATAAGGGATTTTCCACAAATTGGCATTTTTTATTTTATACTATTTTCCAATTTTTAATGATACTTTAGTTCTCTTTTAAAAACTATCCTAACAAGCTTATTCGAACAAAAAAAGAATTATCAAAATCAAAGGATCCGTTCCAAAAGTATTATAACCTGGTGGAATAAAGTTTTCCAAGGCGAACTAAAGTATCAATAAAAAATGAAATATAGTATAAAAATTAAACATGACAATTTGTGAACAATCCTTATCATTCAGCGAGTTTTAGTGAGAAACTAAAAAACAGCTCACTCTAACGCCGATATCTCTCTGAATTTTTACGATATTTGACTGATTTTTTTTAATAAGTTGCTCCATAGAGTTGACTATTGAATTATGCAAAAAGTTCCTTGTTATCGTTTGCGCATGCGCAGATAAAAAATATTTTATACAACTGCCCATATTTCCTTAAATATTTAATATATTTACATTCAAATTGCACTATATTGTTTCTACTATATTTTTTCAATTTTTCTGAAACTGGCGTTAAATTTGGTTAAAAACCCTGTATGTTATAAGCAAAAAACATGCAAGAATTTTTTTATTTAAAAAAAAATCGCTATATCTCTATTAATACACATGCTATTCTTACACAAATGAATACACATATTGTACAATGTCTGCCTATGTATCTTCTGCAGCGATAGATCATTTCGTGCATTTTATTTTACAGGGTGATCCCAAGTATTATTTTTATCTATTATTATTTTTTGGCCCTTTAATTATCCTGCTTATCAAATCGACGTTGATAAATATGAAGTCAAACCTGTTCTTTTTAATCCTAAAATTCCAGAAGAATCTGACAAGGACATTTTTAACTATTCCACAAAATGTCTAAATTTGAAAGTTGCCGGTCATTAATGGCCATATAGTGTATATCTCTATCTCTAACAAAAATAAAGAAGGAAGTTTGTGTATCTGTGTGTGTGTTTGTCGGTTGTGTTTTGAAGAGACCGCTGCACGCAGAGCTACAGCATTTGGTGAGAAGGTACCTCTATGTATGTAGTTTTGCATCTCGAAGCCCGATTTTGGAATTTTTGATACATTTTTTTTATTTTATTGTGTATGCGATTTTTAGTGTTTTTACACGTTTTACATATTTTTCCACATTAGTAACAGGAATCCGGTCCAATCTTTCAGTCTAGTATAGTAAAATGTTTCCTTTTTTCAATAAGGTTTATGCGGAATTCTTACAGTGATTTTTGAATTTTTGGCGAATTTTTTCCTTTGACACTACGAAATTTTGTCCAGAATGCTTGATTGGTTCGTTGGTTGGTTCCATTTCGGCCTCAGTTATGCTCAGAATCGTCATTTTTTTCTCTTTTCAGCTTGGAGAGAATTGATAATTCTTTACAGATAAAAAATCATGATTTTAAAAGGGAAGGGCGGGTTATTAATTATCCCGATTTGGATTTTTTGATTAGATTTTTTTAAATTCATTTTTTATGCGTTTTTTAACGTTTTTTCATGTTTTGCACCATTTTTGGTTTCAAATGACGTCACAAATCATTGGAAGTCAAACACCGTTGGAGGGTAGTTGTGATTGGTAGTTGAGAGGATTGTAGGCACAGCTGGAAGTCAACCGGGCAACTGTGACTGGCAGATGAAAAGGTTATCAGCTGATTGCAATTCGACCAGCAATTTGTGAATTTTTCGCGATTTGTTTTATGCGATTATTAGAGATTTTTCATGTACGTGACGTCATTTATGTATTTGATTTCAGAAATTGGCAACAAAGACTTACTGTATTTGTATGTCAAAACAAACAAACAACAACAACAACAAAAATGTCATTTTGTTTCTGTTTCAAAAGTTTATGATAATTCCTAATTTTTTGAAGGTCGTTGGTTTAATTATCAGAGGCGGGGGAGAGGGGAGTGTTTGGTTGTAATTTAAATATCACGTTAATGCTCTGATCGAAACTCCCTCTTCCCCCCTCCCCCCGCCTGCCTCCAAAATCAGAACATTTTTATTATTAGTCCGATTCAAACAAAACCTTTTCTAACATTTTTCTCAGGCTCCCTAGGTTCTAGATAAACTTCAGTATCATTTTTTCAGTCCTTGGTTACCATTTTTTCTGAACATGAATCAACAGGGAGGGGTATTTTCTGGGGTTCTATGGGCCCAGTTTCAACAAGAATTAGTTCATTCAACTTGAGCACGAACTAATTAAGATATAGGTAACTAATTAAGATAAAGATAACTAATTAAGATATAGATAACTAATAAAGACTTTGCAGCATGTGCGCAGCACGCCTGCTATACGGTGTTGCAGGCAGCAGGGACACGCGCCAGAGCTTCGATCGGAAAGAATTTTATTTACAACAGAGCGCGCCCCATAGCCATTGGAAATGGAACTAAAAGATTTTGCATTTAACCCTTTAACGGATAAAGCACTTTAATTGCTAAAATGTTGAAATAAATGATTGACACCGGAAATTATGAACAAATATATTTGTATATAAGAAAAAAGCGATATTTCACATACATAATAAATGGAAAACATTTCTATAAAAATTTTGCTGTCATTGTTGAATTTCGTAATTAAAATTTTGTGGTTTCGCAGGGAAACCAATGACCGTTAAAGGGTTAAAACTGGTCCGATTCAAACAAAGGGCCCGATTTCAACGAAAATTGATTAATTCAACTGAAAGTGAACTAATTGAGATACATATAACTAATTAAGACATAGATTTAGTGCCCCTAGCGGTGGAAAGGGGAACTAAAAGAGTTTCAGCGCGTGCACAGCACGTCTTCTGCACGGTGCCATAAGCATCGGGGACACGTGTCGGAGTTTCGTTCGGAAAGAGGTTTGTTTAGAACAGAGTGCACCCCCTGGCGGTGGAAAATGTAACTAAAAGATTTTGCATTAAATCTTGGTCCGATTCAAACGAAAGCTTTTCTAAAATTCTTCCGAGGTCTCCCAGGTATTAAATAAATTTCGGTATCATTGTTTTAGCCCTTGGTTACCACCGTTTATGAAAATTAATCTCCAGGGGGGGGTGATGTGATTTATTTTCTGGGGTTCTATGGGCCCAATTTCAGGGAATTGGTTCATTCAACTTAACATGATCTAATTAAGATACAGCTAACTTTTTAAGACATAGATTTGGTACCCCTTGGCAGTGGAAAGGGAAAGTAACAGATGTTCCGCGCGTGCTCATCGCGCCTTCTACACGGTGACGCAAGCAATGGGAACGAGTGCCGGAAGAGGCTTTTTTAGAGCAGAATGCTCCATCTGGTGGTGGAAACTGGAACTAAAAGATTTTGCAGCGCGTACGCAGCACATCTGCTACACACGGTACCGTAGGCAGCGGGGACATGTGTCGGAAATTTGTTTAGAACTGAATGCACCTCCTGGCGGTGGTACTTAAAGATTTTCTTGCGCGTGCGCCAAAAATGGCTATTTTTATTGAAACCACAAAAGCAAGTTACCGATTTGATAATTGGAGACAACGAAATGTTCTCATTTTCAGTCAGTCTCGAGTATTAAGAAGAGTACTGGAGGAAATGCAAATTCTGTGAAAATTTGACAGTAACATTTTTAAATTTTGACCAAAAACCGACCTGCTTTGAATCAAATGATCCAGACATTTGAGAGGGTGGTATTGAATTTATTTCCGCTACGGGATCCATCTCTATTTAATTTCCGAAAGACAAAGAGTTATCAGAGGAACGGTTTCGTACTGCGATTTTTAGAGTGATTTCGCATTTCGTATTATTTTTTGACGGGACCGAGCAACTCCGGGAGGATCAGCTAGTATATATATATATATATATATACAGGGTGTTTTTTTTAAATTGACACTATTCAGAGCCGCCTGTAGCTCGTTCTAATAACTGGATTGACACAAAATTTTGTGAATGGACTAAGAAAACCATGGGGAAAAAAGATTCCAACAAAAAAAAATAGTTCCAATCACCGCCGATAGGGGTAAATGTGGCGCTGTACATTGAAAAAAAACATCAGAAGCAGACAAAATTTATAATTTGGATAAAATGCCATGTTTTATATATACACTTAATCATATACACTTTTCCGACAAGGAATTCGACCACATTCAATGTGACCACCGTTCTCGTGCACCACACCTTGCATTCTTTGTACAACATTTTCGACGGCCGAGCGTAACATGTCACATGGAATAGCCCTTACTGCATGTATTTTTTAAGATACTCAGATTTGTTACTCCCCCAAGATAGACTTTCGATTTCAAATAACCCCAGAGCCAAAAATCGCATGGAGTTAAATCCGAAGACCGGGGCGGCCAGACATATTGAAAACAACGACTGATAACTCTTTGGTCAGTGAAGTGATGGCGCAACAGCTGGTGTACTTTTAGACCAATATGTGGTGGTGCACCATCCTGCATAAAAATTATCTGATCCAAACATTGTCTCTGTTGAAGTTGTGGAATGACAAAACTAGTCAGCATATTATGATATCTTTCTGCGTTAACGGTACACGTCACTGGTCCTGTCGCAGTAATGTTCTCAAAAAAGAATGGTCCAAGGATAAATTCAGCTGTAAAGCCACACCAAACAGTGAGCTTTGGTGAATGTAACGGAGTTTCTAGAACTGTATGAGGTTGTTCAGTGGACCAAATTCTACAGTTATGAGTATTAACAGACCCATGCAGATGAAAATGGGCCTCATCTCCCCATAAAACTCTTCAAGGGAAGGCATCATCGACTTCCATTCTTGCAAGAAATGTCAGAGCAAATGTCAGTCGTTTATCGTAATCATTGGGTTGAAGTTGTTGCAAGCAGCTGATCTTGTATGGATAGTAGTGGAGAATTCGCCGCAAGACTTTCCATACTGTCGAAACATTTAAATCCAGTTCTCGCGCAACACCCCGTGCGCTGCAACTACAAACAGCAGAGGTACTCTGTGACCTATCGTTAATCGCAGTTGCAACATCCATTATCACTTTTTCTGACCTCGGTTTACGTCCTCTGCCTGGCCGAACTGCTAGCGAGCCTGTTTCTTCGAATTTCAGAATCATTGCTTTCAATGCATTAAGGGATAAAGGTCCTTTGCGCAGTTTATGTCGTGTTCTAAATAAACGAAGAGCGGCTTTTGCATTGCACTGATTACAGTAATATAACTTCACAAGTAACGCGCGCTGCTGTAACGTGAGATTCATTTTCATCCTGAGCTGAAATTGTTTCTCGGAGTTTTTCGCATGCATTTATAGCTTAAACTATTGGCGCTACTGTCGCTTGCGTAAGCAAAAATTTGCATTTTCATTTATTGTCCGTATTTTATGCTAATTCTCAGTTGCATAAATTACCACAGCGCCACATTTACCCCTATCGGCGGTGATTGGAACTATTTTTTTTTTTTTTGTTGGAATCTTTTTTCCCATGGTTTTCTTACTCCATTCACAAAATTTTGTGTCATTCCAGTTATTAGAACGAGCTACAGGCGGCTCTGAATAGTGTCAGTTTAAAAAAAATCACCCTTTATATATATATATATATATATATATATATATATTTAGAATGAAATTACATGTGTGAAAATCAAAGGAAGAGACAGTATAAAAATTAAATGAAAGGACACTACAAAATGAAAATATGAAATCTATGATTAACTTATGGATTTGTCAGAGGAGCATCATAAGTATACTTAATAGTAAAGACATGTTATTTCGTCAAATATTGTCAGCATTAAGCTTAAAAATGGCAATATTATGCTCCTTATAACATATAAAAAACAAAAAATATGAAAACAATAAGAAATCGAAAAAATAAGTAATCTGCTAAAGCTAAAAACCAAAAAATAGTACACACAACTCACAAGCAAAAAAAGGTGTAGTAAAGATTAAACCGGATACTAAAATGCTCACACCATGCATATCCGCACTGTCTGCTAAAGGATTTGCTGAGTCATATAAAATATATACAACAAAAAGAAAGAGTTGCAGTGCTGCCATCTATCCCCAGAAAGAAGAGCTATTCTTAAGATTAAGTTATTACCATAAAACTAGATATGGAGATTAAAGGGGGAATAAGGGGAATAAAGATGTAGTAAACTACATAATTAGTAGTATTAAACAATACTGAATGATAATTGTAATATTAAATAATATTGAAAGATAAATTATATTGAAATATATATGTAATTACTTAAAAATTGAATAGATAAAGAAGATATATTAAATAATAACACAGATATAAAAAAAGATACGTATGTAAATAAAACGTAATATTAAAAAAGTAATAATTATAAGGGGGTGACAATATATAGCCATGTATGAGGAGACACTATGTAAAATATTGAATGATAAATGATTGTGTTAAATGCATAAGAACTTTTTTTAAAATAAAATTTTAAACTTTTTTAGCAGTCACATCTGAACCCTTTGTAATGGCATTTTTGATTATATAATTTTTTGAAATTTTTTTTATTATTTTTTAATTTTTTTCGATTTTTAAAAAAAGTTTTAATACTTTTTCAGCAATCTTCGCCCACCCTTCACAATATTGTTTTCCGATTTTATAATTTTCATATATAATCAATGCCCAAACTGGTAAAATTGTGCTGCGCCGCTAGGCACCAGAGTGGCGCCCATCACGCGCGTCAACCGTCGCACCCAAGTCCTGAGGGACTTATAACGCGCACGACCGGGAAAGGCCTTCCGTATGCGCTGTGACCGGTCGGAGCACCGCCAGCTGTGCATCACTCCGATTGAACCCATGAGGTGACGACATAGGTCGTTACGATACGCGGTGGATCCCAAAATCAGAAGAAACCACCACGAAGACACCTGAAGAATCGCCAGAGAACACCCGACGGCTAACCGGGTAATGAGAGTGAAATTTAATGGTTGATCCATGCAGAAATTAAAGAAAGGGGAAAATTATAAGACAATGCTGTATGTTTTAATTTTAATAAATCTGGCCTAATAAATTGGGAGGAACATAAACGTTTAATACGATTGCAGTCATTTAGCTGAATATTTCTGCAAATTGAAATGTGTAGACAGGAATTAAAGTTAGTAAAATTAATAACATCAAATGGAAAATCATAAATATTGAAAGTTAGAATATGATCAGAAAGAATAGTAACAGCAACGTCCATAAAATTAATTGCATAATTATTTAAATAGGTAGTACTAAGTTCTAGATTAGAAAAATACGCTACAGGAAGAGATATAGTATGATTATCATTAAGATAAAAATAATTATTTCAGCAATATATCTATATAGCAAAATATTATTGTTAATATACTTTCTTTCATAGAAATAAAGATATAAATCTGAAAGCATACTGGAACTAGCTGGGTCTTGAGGAATACCCTGTATTTGACTGAAAATAGCATTATTTTGGAAAATATAATTATGAAATTGTTAACACTTAGTTAAAGTTTTAAAGTAATCAATATCAATATTGTCAGGTAATGGTAATGATGAGGAATTTTCTATAAATAGTGAATTAATAGTTGAGTGTAAATCTGTCAAAAGAATATTGTTGAATAGGTCTTTGAAATCATATGTAATACTATTGTTAACGTTTGTTAGTGCCTTGATTTTATTAACTAACACAAAACTGTTTTTTATACAATGTGTGTTGTCTTTAGTGAGAGATAAGTCGTAAATGTGTGTGAGAATATTTTAAAAAGTGAATTAGTGCGTTTATTATAAGTATTACATCCTACAGTGATTTTGCGGAATTTTAAAGGATTTTTGTGAAACTTGGGTATCATAACACAACGTAAGGATAATTGAAGATTTTACTTTTTAAGCGAAATAATTTATGATAATATATTTCTATTGTTTTCTTCTAATGGAACATGATGAAGTGTGAAGACATTATTACAAGCAATTGTATTTGTGAGAAAGTGGTGGTGTTAATATTTGCATACGATGGCATAGTTATTAACAACTTTATCAACATATTTTATGTAGAAATTGTTTTGTAGTTCAGGAATATGCGGTTTAAAGGTAAATAAAGAAACAAATTTTTTTGCAATATGTGAATTCTGCAACTTTTGTTGTAAAATAAAAATGACATTAAGCTTCCATTCTGCAAAGAATTCAATAGGTTCATTACAGTTGATAGCTATTTTCTAGATAAAGAAATCCAAATCATAAGTGAATTGTTGTATGACGGACTTACGATATGACTATGAGGAAATGTAAAAGCGCCTTAACGATCTTAAATGAGAATTAGTGACAATGCCTAGATTACCAGTTACGATGTATCCGTGGTCGACATTGATATATTTTGTTAAATGGGGTTCATTGCATTCATTGTGCTTGGAAGTCTTAGAGAATTTATTATAATTAACTATTCTACGCCCTAAACTAATATGGTATTTAAAGGTACTTTTAAGATTAACACTTTTATGTGGAAATTTACAATGTTGAATGCTAAAATAGATGATTAAGTTTAATTTTATTAAAGACTGGGTCAATAAAGGTAATAAATAAGTGTGAATTACTATTATGTTTTTTGTTTTTGTGTTAGTGTTAACATTGAGAACAGATAATCTAAAGTGGAGTATATAAAGAAAAATATCGCAAAAATGGATGGTGACTGTATTAGAAGTAAAAACCTTAAAATATTTATTGATAATATTATACACAGTGTATATTAAATACATGGTACATGGACTTTAACAGAATTTAAAATTGTTGTATGTACTCTAGATTAAATGACACTGTATTATAACGTTCGAAACATAGACTAAAACGCATTCCAGGAAACGCTTCAGGAGCAGTTTGGCCTCCATTTTTAATCAGAAAATTCGAATTCGTACCGGAAATTCCGGAAGAAGAATTTTTATTTTAAGTAATAAAGAAAAGCCTGCCATTAAATAATGCAAAATATACTATCGATTTTTTTTTGGCATAAATTGGGAATTTCTGTATAAAAAAAGGAGACTAAACTAGCATCCACGCCAAAGCCATTATATGTTAAGCCTGCGAAGATGAATGAAAGAAATTTCGCAAGTTGAAAATAGCGCCCTCTTACGGCTGGTATTTCTTTTTGTATGCTAGAATAAGAAAAAAAGTAAATATAATATTAATCGAAACGACAACGGTTAACTAGGTGAAGTGTGGACCCTTTTAAAATGCACGCTTCTGTCAAGTCAGTTGGATGGGTGCACTTACACGGCGCATAATGGAATCTAGGAATAACTAATTTTTTTTTTTGTGACGAACTTCTGTTTTGAGTACTTGCCGCAGGAAAGGAAAGTGGCATTCATGTATCTGAACAAACTTTCCATGTGCTGCAAGCGCAGCGCTTTGGTTTCGAACACCGACCGCAGCAGAGGAAAGTGACGCTAGTAAATGCTAACATATTTACACGTACTGCGAACACCCTAAGTATAATTGCTCTGATCCACGCTCAGGAATCCATAAATAATGTGCATGTGACGTCACGAAGCCAAGTAAAGGCGTACTTCTCAAATAGTTATAGGGAGAAATTAACAATTCTCGCAGATTTAATAACTTATAATGTATTTTTTCCTGCACATAATATGCTGTATTTTAACTACATGAAAATTACAAGTAATTAAGAGAAATTTAGCTCCAAGTTTTGCCTACGCTAAGTTGAGGATACATGCAATAACCCAGTTTGTTGACAAGCATGCGCATTATCTATTGTGGTCTGCGCTGGAAGGAAAAAGTATTTAGCATAAAAAGTGCCAAATGCCAAATAAATATGAATCAAACAAACCCGAAGAAATTTGTATTTAAACATAGCTTTTAGTTTAAACTGGTAGGAACGGAATTTTAGATTAGTAATTTAGATAAAATTAAACGTTACACATGCCATATATTTACCAGCAAGCAGTTATTCTACGGTATGAATGCCGTTTACAATTAAAGTGGTACAAATACTGAATTTTTAAGTTTAATATACCATAGAAATAATAAATGGTGCAAATACAATAAAATTATCGTACATACACCGGAATTTTAGGAAATTGTTTTACAGTCTATTAATTAGCGGTAGATCTGCCACATATTTATTTGCAAAGAGTTATTTTTACGGTCAGTGATGGAACAGTGGCGCAGCAGTTGGGCGATTCTCACCGCTAAATTTTAATAGTATTATTCGCCTTAAAAAATCTCTGAAACTATGAAACTTACATAAGACAAAGAGGGCAATTTAAATTTAACGGTGTAAATTTTCTCTGCTGCGCCACTATTCCATCACTGTACGGTATAAATGCCGTTTATAATTAATGTGGTAAAGTGGTACATATACTGTATTTTTGAGTTTAATGTACCGTAGATATACAGTACTCATACCGTACAGAATAATAATGGTACAAATACTGTACATTTTACTGTTCATATACGGAAAATTAGCAAATTTTTTATACAATGCAGGAATTTAACATTCGATCTTTAAATAGGCAGATCAAAAGTTTGAAAAGACTAAAACATCTTTAAATTTTTGTTGTTATGCAAGGGTCGACGCGGTCACTTTCTCGGCTACCACTATTTTTAAACAATTATCTTCGTGTTAGATTTCTATATCATTTTTCAAGAGAAATCCATAACGAAGCAGGTTTCTGCAGTATTTGCTAAAACAATGATTATTGTTTTGAAATAGTGGTAGGCAAAAAAGTGACCACGCCGAGCTCTGTGTTATGTAAAATTCACATTTTGTATAACATTAAGTTAAAAATAAAAAATTCAACGAAATATAGTATTCTAATGAAATATCTTCTACTAGTCCACAGTAAGTGTGTTTTTTAAAAATATATGTGAGCAATTTTTCACTGTTGTGTAAATTAGAAAATTACTGTAATTTCGGCTTATAATCTGCTGATCAAATAAATATGTTTAGAACCAAAAATGTCATCTTATAGAATGTAACTTATTCCTATGTGACTTTCATTATGAAGTAAAATTTCTAATTCAAAATAGTTTTATTTCATCCACGGATTATGCGCAAAAATTTCGGCAATGAGAAAAATCCCATAAAATTGTCCATTTCTTCATACTTATTTTTCCAATTTCATCTAGAAAAAGAACAAAATGAAATTTAAAAAATATAAACAGAGATGATCGAAGATATGAAGATCCTTGCATTAAAAAAAATATCACTATTGTTTATCAAATAGACAAGAGGATTTTCAAAAAATTCGCTCTTTGGGCATAGAGATTAAAATAAATATAGATCATCCATTTTGACATCGAATAAAGAGAAAACATTATATATATATATGTATCCGTATTACTTAGGTATAGGTGGAAATGCTTTTCATAAATAAATCTAAAACAAATAATACATCAGAAATGTAAATCACTGTAAACATAGATCTTGAAACGGATCCCCCCCCCCCCCCTCCAAAAAAAAAAAAAATTAAGAACCATTTCTGAAAATATATAATAAAATTAAAAAATACTTGTATTACTTACCAGTTTTGATAAACATAAGAGAAAAGCCTTTAAAAAATAAATATATAAACAAATAATATGTTAGAAATGTATATTATTGAAAACATAGATCGCGAACTGATCATCCAGAAAAAAATAGGAAACATTTTAGAAAATACATGATGATAATAAAAAAATACCTATATTGTTTGCAATTTTGGTAGCCCTAACAAAAAAGGGTTTTCAAAATTAAAAACATTAAAAAAATTATACATACGTTAGAAATGTATATTATTGTAAACATAGATCGTGAACTGAATATTTAAAAAAAGGGGCATATATTATAAAAAAGGGCATATATTAGCAAATATATGATGATAGTAAAAAAAATACCTGTTTTGCTTACCAGTCTTGATAGCCATAAGACAAAAGGGTTTCCTATTATATAAACTTCACAAAACCAGTGAAAGATCATAGTTAGATCTTACAATAATTCAGCGCGAGAGAAAAATACACGTCATCTTATTATTCTTTGCACTATAGAGGATTCTCGTTGTATCTTGTCACTGTACATTTTCTTTCAATCCTCTTCTTAATATCTTAATTCTGATTGTCAAATCTTCACGATAATCCGTATAGATATGGGTATTTATAACGGCAAGAAGCGTCTGTGCTATCTTTGGCAGTTTCTTTTTATATATTTTTACTCACGATCGAAACCAAATCGGCATTATACTTTATCTCTTTTTAAACCCTTTAAGAGATTATAAGATTAAAATGCAAAAATGCATGCTTTTGAAAATAAATGATTTTTGAAAATAATTTTATTGTATAAAGGAATACAAGAATTCTATAGAGCTTTGCACTCATCAGTACATAAAACTCTTTTTTTCTCTACAAAGAACTTCTTCGAATGAACAAATACAATACGTTTAACCCTACACTGCATGCATTATTCTGTTGGAAATATGTTCTTTTATACACATATTCAAAGCCGATGCAGCACTATTTAACGCCTGATAACCCCCTTCCCACCAAAAAAAAAGCCTAAATGTAAAAAGTTAATATTTGGCGTCCCCCCCCCCTCTTGATTTAAACTAAAATACATATATTTTTCGCTGCTATCAATCACTATTTGTCTTTCACAATTTTAATGAAAAAAAAAAAAGAAATTTAAGGAAAAGTGAAATGGTAGAAAAATAATGAAACTAATTCTTTAAAAGGTAATCCTCTAATCCTCCATGCATATTTTTTACTTGATAATAATAATAATAAAAGTTTTTCTTAGTATTTAGTTAATGAAGAAACCATTTCACGTCAATCGCAAATGTGAGCGCAAAATCTAAATAGGGAAATAAATAATTGCAAGTTTATCCAAGCAAGTATTATTTTTCCTTTCTTTGAAAGAAATATGTTACATGATTTTTAAAGGAAACTATGTTTACTTTAACAATAATTTCACTCTATTTAAAAAATATTTTTATATTTAAATTTTTCAGCGTACTTTTTCTGTAAATATAACGAGGGTAATTTATTAAAGCTTAGTTTTAACCTTTTTTTTTTTTTTTTTTTTTTTTTTTTTTTTTTTTTTTTTTTTTTTTTTTTACTCATCGCACTGTGTGGCATTCTATAAAATTCTTTATATCTTTCTAAAAAAAGTCAGCTATTTTTATTTATACTATCATTTAAATGACTATCTAAATTCCCGCAATCTCTTTGAATAGATTATAAACGCATACCTGCCAACTTCCCAGTATGTTTCCGTAAAATGTGGATTTATTTGACCCAGGTTAAGCTTGTTTCGAACCAGAGTTTTGTTTTATAAATAAAATCAAATATGTTCCACATAGGAACATGAAATTTGATAAATAAAGATATATAAAAAAAAATTTCTGGTTCAAAACAAGCATTCGTAGGCTGTTACCACAATTTTTTAATAGAATTTTTCGCCTTATTGAAATGCAGAAAAGCATTACAAACCCTACAATTAAACGAGGCGTCAACAATTTCTTCTATTTAAATATTAACACTTTGCCGCCCGGTGACACCACAGTGGTGTCGTACATAAAGTAACTTGATTTTAATCCTTAAATACTACATTGGCACCAAACCATGTCTGCTTGTCCCGCTGGTCTCTCACGTTCATTTGGGATCGTAGTTGACCGTTTGCTCGGTAGATGGAGTCCAAGGCGGGGCTTAGCGTGTTAGCATAGCAAAAAAAGAATTAAAAAAAAAAAAAAAGGGTAATCAAGGGGGTCAAATAGGTCAAATTAAACCTAGGTCAAATTAAACCACATTTTGCGGAAGAATAGTTGGAAGTTGGAAAGTATCTAAACTGATATTGTTTTTAATTTTGTAGATTATATAAAAATTCAAAGTTATTATTATAGACTTTTGTTTATTTTCCTTATTTCCCCGTTTTGTACTAAAAACTGTGTTTAAGGTTGGTTGGTTGGTTGGTTGATTTATGACGGCCGATTATCTACACGAGGGATATCCCTTTAAGACCTGAAGAGTTTTGCAGAAATTAAAAGCTTGGTTTTTAAACCTAATTAATAGAATCATATTTCATTGAAAAAATAAAAAAAAAATTACGTTGTCAGGTTATGTCAAGGAGGATCTACACAATTGTGTGGTGCAGACTCGGCTTTAAATCGCAGGGAAAGAGGAAATTGTTTTTATTTTTCCTTAGGATCACCTACACAATTGTGTAGGTCATGTCTTAAAGGGTTAAAGGCCCTGGGGGGGTGCCCTCCGTGGGGGGGGGTCTTTCTAAGAGATCCTAACCCGTATTTACGGCAAGGCACGAAGAAAACCACGGAAAACTCCGAACGGTTAGGTCGACTAGCGCGACAGGGGTTTGAACCCAGCACCTCCCGTCTACCAGCTTTGAAAGCAGAGCGTCTCAGCCACTGGTGGGGCCTAAGTTTAAGGTGTTTTTATTACAGGGTTTGTACGCTTTTACCACAATTTTTTAGTAGAATGTTTCTATTAATATTTAAATAGTAGAAATTGTAGACGCCTCATTTAATTGCAGGATTTGTGATACATTTTTGCATTTAAAGAAGGCTAAAAATTCTATTAAATATGTGGTAAAAGCGTACGAACCCTGTATTAGAATATTTCTTCTGATTTTTTTTAAAAATTATGTAAAATATTTCGTATTTCAAAAAGTACTGTTTATTTTTAATATTTTTATATCAAATGATTTTGAAATTATTATAGCATTTATATTACAATAATGTCACATGTATACTCACCAGGGAATCACACCATAAGTGTAATAATGAAAAAAAAATAAGTAGCAATCGAAGAGCATAGTGAAACGTGTTGTTTAATGCATAAATCAACTGCCCTCGTCTCCCGTTATCGAGATATAAAATCTTAAAACTTGCTAATTTACTTATTTAATAGGATGAAAGGAGGAGTCGATATTTTTCAACGTAACAACTACATCAAACTCCAGTCACTTGCCTATTTCCAGTTTAGTGCGCCGCAATACTACGACATTATTCGCTATGCTTGGTACAAGTCTGGGTTATTACAAACGCGGTCACTTCCATTTGAAACGCCCTTGTAATTTTGTATTTCACAGGAGCTTGACCTTTGTAATCACTGCACTAGATTTTAAGTTCATGAAATGTTCTTGGTGCCATGATTTTCTATGCTTCAATCATTTGTTGGTTAAGTATAACATTTGTAAATAGCATTTTTTCGCGGGCTTCTTTCATTTTTATATTACTATATCTAAATATGTTTTGTATTTTATATTTATCTAATTATTAACATTTCTGAATCAGAACCATGCCTTTACTGTCTAAATTAAATAAATAAATTTGCAAACTTTAAGACTTTATATCTCGAAATCGGGCAGACGAGGGCTATTGATTTATGTGTTTAAAATCACATTTCACTATGCTCTTCCGATTGCTGCTTACTTATATTTTTTTCTTTATTACACTAAAGCGTGGTTTTCTGGTCAGGACCATTACCAGCTATATGTGTGTCTAAACATGTTGCCGAAAATAAAAAATTCTAACTTCGGCTGCCACCCTGCTATTATTGGATTGATCGGAAAGTTCCTCCCGTTAGGGAAAACCAATTCGAACTGGAAAATTCTGCCCGTCAATTATTAGACATTAGATATCGGAATTAATGTCTAATAATTAAATGATAGATTTTTTCGGTACGAACCAACTTTGCCAAACGGAAAGAACTTTCCGAACAACCCGGTAAAATAATAATAGTATGTATAACAAACAAATACACTGCTCAAAACAATTAGGGGAGCACCTGGTTTTAACGAAATTACACAAATACTTACACCAATAAGTAACTAAAATTAAAACATCCATAATTTAAAGCATAGCAGAAAACAGACAAATAAAACTTCATATGCAAATCAAAGTTCATGACGTCAAAAACCAGAAAAAGGAGATAAGTGCAGAAATCGGGATATCGCAGAAATGTCTGTTTGACTGTCTCAGTTGCGAAATTCAATTGCTTAGCTTTTGTTTTGAGAAAAGATGATTTGAAAATGTCACAACAACGTGATTTACCGGAATCCATGGCTTGGAGTATTAGAAAGAGGCTTGAATCCGGGCAAACACAACAAAGTGTAGCGGACGTTGTTGGAGTTGCAAGAAATGTCCTTGAAAGGCTGTGGAATCAATTCCAAGAAACATGAATTGTTAGATGTCGACCAGGGAAAGGTAGAGCACGTGCACCACAGCAACTGATGACCTATATAGCCTGTTAATAGCTCGTCGAGACAGAAAAGGGATGCTACTTAGCTGCAAAGGTAGTAGCTCTTGACAACACGACGAATGGTGTCCAGCCAAACATTGCGAAATAGGCTTCATCAGGGTGGTCTCTATGCACGTAGGCCCAATGGTCGGTATTCCGTTGACCCCAAGCCACCGTGCGGCCCGAAGAAGGTGAGCTGTTGAACATCAAGATTGAAGGTAACGGACTGGAGTCAAATGCTGTTTACAGATTAGTCCCTATTCAGCCTGGAGTGTGACGCTCGACGTGTTTTGGTATGGAGGGAAAGGGACATTCGAAATAACCCCACATTCGTTCGTGAAAGATCACATTACAGACAATGTGGGTTGATGGTGTGGGCTAGAATCACTATAGGTGGACGTACGGACCTGCATACCATTTGGAATGGCACTTTGACGGCCCAAAGGTATGCAAACGAGATACTGAGACCTGATGTCGTACCTTACGCTTCACCCATGGTGATTCCTTTGTTTTCATGCATGATAATTCCAGACTGGATACAGCTCGTCCAGTGGAGAACATGGCTGAAGCTGAAACAATACAGCGTATGGAACGGCCAGCATACTTTCCTGACCTGATTCCAATCGAGCATGTTTGGGACACTCGGACGACGAATTACAGCGAGACGAAGACTTTATTTCATTGTCTGGGACAAGGAGATTGCAATTCTTGAACAGTGGAACAGTATGCCTCAAAGTCTTATCGAAAACCTCATCGCATCCATGGAAAACAGGTGTACAACAGTCTTAGCTGTTCGAGGGGATTACACGCCGTATTAAACAACTTGCATCCATATTGCAAACAATACTTTTTTTTTTTGTCATTTGCATGTAACCAAATTATTGCCCTAAACCATCTTTTCATGTTCTTTCCATCCTTTCAAAGAATTAAAGCTCCCTTACAATTTTTTTGCGTCTTTTTTCTGTATTGCGCACTGATACACGTGTACTCGCCGTTTTATACCCATGCATAACTGTCTCGCACAGTTCTCTTCTCTTCTTTACTTGCTCCCCTAATTTTTTTGAGCAGTGTATAAATAAAATTAATGGTTTATTATCTTATTATGTTTAGAATTTCTTAAAGATATATGTTTTATGGAATATATTGCATACCTATTTCAAATACACAGAAGTTCATAAAGAAATTAAATAACGCATAACGAAAATCATAATTTTTTAAAAATTGTATATGGTCTCCCAAAAGGAAAGAACACTATGGAGACTACAACCGCAAAAGTAAAATTCATAATTTCATTTGGCGAACTATATATGTTTAGAAAGACAAGACTTATTACATTTAAAATTAAAGTATACAAACACAGAGAGAATTTCAGTTTTGAATTGCATTTAACAAAACATTTTACATATATGTTTACAAAATTACATTTTACAATTACATTTTACAAAAAAGTAAATATTTTAAGATTTTATGCGCCTTGCTTTTTTTCTTCCGCAAAAAATTTTATTAGGTGGATTTTTTCAAAACTTATTATTAAAACAATAAATATCTTGGATTCAATGACAGGATTCGTACGCATTTACCACAATTGTTTAATAGAATTTTTCTATTTAATATTTAAATGGCAGAAATTGTAGACGCTTGTTTAATTGGAGGATTTGGAATACTTTTCCGCATTTAAATAAGGCAAAAAATTCTAGTAAAAATTGTGGTAAAAGCGTACGAACCCAGAATGATTATTGTCAATAAAGGATCATTTAAGAAACTTTTTACAGTTCAATAAATTAAGGTGCGAAACATCTGAAAGAAGAATGCGGAAGTATTATAGAAAAACTAGAAAAAAAGGAAGTCAAAAATATGTATTTATACAAAGTAAACTGTATTCATAATTAGAGTCAGTACAAACATACCAAAAAATATTATTATTATATTTTTTAAATGAAACAATAAAACTTTTAGAAGGAGGTGCAATTTAAATCGAATAGAAAAACAAGTTCTCCCAGTTCAGTACGAAGAACAGGTTATACAATAATAGTTTCTGTAGCAACTAGTCTAATTCAGCCTTAAAAATACAGCATTTGTGAGAATTTTTATGATAAAATACGAGAAAATAATTAATACATATCTTAAACATGGTCAGGCTAACAAAAATTGTAAAGTACTAATTACCAAAAATCTGTATTTTCATCAATAGAAAATAATTTTATAAAACTGTAGTTAAATTGATACATGAAAAAGAAAACTGATTTAAATACATTCAATAAAAATCTGCACTATCACCAATATAGATTACTTAAATAAAATTGTAGTTAAATTGGCGTGTGAAAATATGAGTCAAAATTTGAATAAGAAAAAAAAATACGCCGTTTAAAAACTTTAAAAGAAAAGGAGAAATTAAATTAAATTAAACAATCATATCTTGGAACAGATGTTATACACTCACGCTAAAATGTAAACAAAAGATTGGCGACCGTTTGGTTGGCGCGATTTCCAAGACTGCGCCAAACGAATAACTTAATACAATGGCTAGGTTGCCATTAAAGGAAAAAATCCCCTAAATTTGGCGACTTTTTTCTTTTTTTTAACCGATTAATTTTTTTTTTTTAGCGTGAGTGTAAAGCATCTAAGCCCATATCTTTATCCCCCCCCCCCACACACACACACCACGTCTGTTTCACTTAAAAAATCGAAATTAGACTTAATTAGATTTAAAGCTTTTGTATAATCACAAAATTTAAAGGGATATTGTTACCTTCGACATCAATTTCTTTCGACATTTTTGAATACAATGTAGTTAATAACTTATACCTAATAAAACGTCACCTCTGTAAACTACATAAAACCAAAGCAATGGAGGGTACTGATCGAACTCTATAAAATTAACTGATAGAAAGTTGCGCCGAAATTGTGCTATTTCATAAAATAGCCAACAATCGCAGTTATTCCCTGACGCAATGCTTTTGATGAGAAGAATGAGTTTTGATATCATCCTGCATACATAAATAAATTTCGTTTTGCATATGAATAAAAGAAAAAAAATGTTTTTACTAATGCCATATAAGTTGAGCTTAAGTAGAAAAGGAATAGTCTGCAAGTACTATTCAAAAATTAACAATTTGTATTGGTCACAAAAATTGGAAGTGAACTTTTTCTATCGATCTTTAGAGCATCAATAGTTGTAACGGAAGACATCGATGAAGCACCTGTCAGTACTGTGAAGTGCTTGGCGCCTGGCTCGAGAGCACCGCCCGTAACACCCTTGCTGTGGCTCTCCTCATATTAGGTATTATCAAAAGTATTTTCGTGTTTTGAATGCTTTTATACCAAAGCATGTAGCTGGCACTCTCTCACCCCTATTGTTGAACATAAAATGTTATTTACGAGGATATATCGTCGCTACCATGTCAAACTATCAAATGTGAAAAAATGCATTTTTCATTACTTTCAAAAATTGACCGATTGTCTCCACTAAATTGTATTAGAATTCTTCGTCTAGTAATTATATTAAAACATTTCCTGTGAAAAAGGGTTGCCAGTTTGGTCTTTTTTTTTTATTCGGAGATACAGAATTATACCGGAAATTTTGAGAAAAGAAATTTTACTTTAAGTAATCCCGAAATGTCTGTCATTAAATAAGGCAAAAATTTCTATTTCAAATTTCTTGTGTGGATTCGTAATTTATGAGTACAAAAGGAGGCCAAACAGGCAGTACTATTAAAATTTAGTGGTGACAATCGGCCCATTTTTAAAAGTAATTAAAAATGCATTTTCTCACATTCAATAGTTTGACATGGTAGCGACGATATGTCCCTCTATATTTTATAATCATACAGGCTTCTTTCTTTCATTTTTAGGTCACATAAAGTGTGATACAAATGTTGAGATTCTATGCATCGTAAGGCATTATTAAAAAATCCAAACGTTTTAAGGAAGGGGACCTCAGCCTTGAAA
The DNA here is from genome assembly GCA_963931845.1 of Maratus michaelseni. Taxonomy (NCBI): domain Eukaryota; kingdom Metazoa; phylum Arthropoda; class Arachnida; order Araneae; family Salticidae; genus Maratus; species Maratus michaelseni. The sequence goes on along the minus strand of OZ007586.1, from coordinate 436,210,886 downwards.
TGGAACACAGAAGTGACAGGCCATCAGTTGTGAATTTTGATCAGTTGAAAAGAAAAAAGAGGATAATTCATACCTCTCATTAAAAATCTTTTTGAATGTGTAGTTTTGTTAATTTTTAGCATCAAAATTGATTGTGGGGAATGGATTAAAACTTCCTTAAAACTTTTCGATTTGTTTTGAACTGTTCGGACACAATTCTTGTCCTGGCCTCCAACTGCACGAGTTTTGAGGACAGCTTTATTGGTTTTAAGTCCTAGTTTAAAATCATGCCTTAAGAGCCTACATCAGTCACGCGAAAAAACGCTCCAGCTAATGTTAAGTCTATGGGAAGGTTATCACGCGATTTCTCGCTCCCATTTTAATATTTTTAAATGATTTTTTTTGCATAGGATAGCTGAAGTCGATCTCTAACGTTGTTAGTTTTTACTTTTTCGATTTTGGTTCCAGTTTTTTTATATAAGGGTAATTTCACTTGTTTCTTCGCGTGACTAGCGTAGGCTCTTAAGATGTATAAAATCTCAACATTTGTATCACTCTTTATGTGACCTGAAAATGAAAGAAAGAAGCCTGTATGATTATAGAATATACAGCGACATACATTTTCTTAAGTAACATTTTATGTTCAACAATAGGGGTGAGAAAGTACTAATAAGTACCAAAGCTGCATTCTTTGGTATAAAAGAATTCATAAAACGAAAATGTTTTTGATATAGCCTAATATTTGGGGGTTGATACCACAAATTTTAAAGAGTAATTATTTGCCCTATCTAACACTTTGTTGCTCGGCAATTTAGTGTGAAGTGGGGCTTTTGAAACTATGCAAGCCAGGCCATTTGCTGAAAGGTCTTTGGTACGTTCGACTACTAGATAAATATATCGAATGTATGCGTTAGTAAGCAGGGTTCGTACGCTTTTACCACAAATTTTAATAGAATGTTTTGCCTTATTAAGGTGCGTACACCACTTGGAATTTCCATGTAGTCTTGCACCACATTTTCTGATTAGAAAATTTCTATTTAATATTTAAATAGTAGAAATTGTAGAGGCCACTTTTAATTGTAAGATTTGTAATACTTTTCTGCATTTAAATAATGTGAAAAATTCCATTCAAAAATTGTGGTAATAGCGTACGAACCCTGGTAAGTAGTTTATTTTATACAAAATTAATCTATTTAATAGAGTCTAATAAAATATCCCCAAATATATGATATAAATGCATATTCGTTCTGATAAAAAATTACCAAACTTTTACGCAAGAAAAAATACGTAGGCAGAACTGGATATTTATCAGGACACGCTTTTAGTCAACAGTGTAGGTTTTAAAACACGAGTATACTCGTGAGTGGTCATGAAAGTGTTAATAACAGATTCCTGTAATTACATAAGGCAAATATTTTTATTTAAATATAATAGTACCATGGAAATGAATTTATTTATTGAAGGTTAAATTGTAATTGATTCATATATGCATCACTGGGGCAGTGTAATATTAAGCTTTGACTCATCAAAATGAAAAGCTCAGTTCTTTTCCCTCTTAGTGACATATAATTCGATATTTCGCTAAATTATGATATCATGAATGAACTTATGCTGAAAATTTCTTCTTAATCGACTTTAAAAAAAAAAAAAAAAAAAAGGTGAAATAATGAGACTTGCTTATGTATTCTCGATAGATGTAACGTCAGAGGCAAACTATTACCACGTTATTTAATTCCGAAATTCTGAGCTTTTATATATTTAATAACCAATAATGTTCAGAAAAAGTGATGAAAGTTTACCTATGTCCCCCTCCCCTGACACTACGTTTATGAAATTGTGTATGTATTAACACTTTATTGACATCATACCCAAGGGTCGCACACTCCTTAGAATTTCCAAATAGTCTGGCACCACTATTATTGATAAGGAAATTTCTATTTAATTTTTTAAACACAGAATTCAAAACCACCGCGTTTATTCACAGAATGTGCAATAATTTTTTTGCAGTTAAATAAGGCGAAAAAAACTATTATAAATTTGTGGTAGAAATGTGCGAACCCTGCATACCATACATATGTTACGTGTTATATCATATAACAACATATTTTTATGTAAGCTGCTTGTATTGTCAATATTCTGTCGAGGTTAAAGTATGTACTACCTCTATAATCAAAAGCTGTCAACTTTCCCTTTTTTTTCAAATCCAATGAATCTCAAAAATTCATTTAATAAAATTTGCCGTCTTTCTGTGTGATATTTATTTAATTTATTACGAAAACTTTTTGATTCAAAATATGTTTATTTGACTTGAAAAAAAATGGAAGGTTGGAAGCTATTATCAGTGTTGCCAGAGTTGTGAATATTTTTTATTCAAGATATCTTTTAACACTTTTTCCTAAAAACCAATTTCGCCTTATTTAATCGCAGTATAGTGTGGATTGATTTCGATAATTCTTTTTGGCTTGTTTGTAAAATTACATTTTCCCGTTGTCTCCATGTTAGTTTTATTAGGATAGGGTGATCCAGTTGTCAGTTCTTCAGGTATAATGTAAGTAAAAATACTCGCTCTGCCATGAAATCTGAAAGTGTTTGTAAAGTGGAGTAGCTTCATTTAATATTTTGAAAATTGTCATTTTTACAATAAGAGATGAAATAAGGTATTATTGTTTAGACAGGCTGCCTACAATGTCTGACACGGGAAATGGCTAGATATATGAAAAACAAAATGGCTGAAATCTTTTTTTCACTGCTTTCAGTGTATATTAGAGTCGGCGAGGGGGTGAGTTCGGTGGTTTACTTTTACTGTAATCAGTTGTTTTACTAAAGATGTTTTTGCTGTATTTTCTTATATTAATCGTTGATTATAATAAGCGTTAAACAAATGCATTTCTTATGAAAATCATATCTGGTTTTAATAGTATATATAAAATTAATAGCAATATGGAAAGGATGGAGAAACTTATATTGTATTAACCCCTTAATCGCCGCGCCCGATAAGTGTAGGCTACATTTTTAAAATTCAGATTGCTTCATTGGCATCAATTTTTTTCAGTAGAAAATATTCGGATTAATTAATGGCAGATAAAATAATGCGAGCGTAAAGCCAATTGCACTATTTTAAAAAACTGGTGGGAATCAAACAATCTGAATTTTGAAACAGTAGCCTAGACTGCCCGTGAATGTATCGGGCGCGACGATTAAGGGGTTAACAATTATATGAATATACAGGGTGTCCACTAAAGTCCTGTCTATCCCCATTCATTTCAGAACAGCTACAGCTATAGTCATAGACGTAGTTTCTAGGTATAGTAAAGTGGCTATGTGGTACGCCATGAGCACGCCCAGAACGCCTCTTAGCGGCAGATAGTGAATTTAGCGTTCCTATTTTGAAAACGGTTTGCGATTGAAAAAAGTTAATTACAAAGTTGTAGAGCGTCTTCAATTTGGTATGAAATTATGCTTTACATGTAAACTTTATTAAAACCCCTAAAATGTGATTTTCTTATATCCTGTCACCAGCGTAAATACGCCACAAATTGCATGCTGAAGTTTAGCATTATAAATAAGATGCACATTTACTAATTAAGCTAATGCATGTAAGCTAGGTAAAATTTATTTTAATAAGAAAATCAAGTTAACCCTCCTAGTACTAGGTTTTAAATTTTGATGAGCGTTCTTAGTTTTGCATGATTTGAACCAGAAATTTAATTCTATTAAATGTAGCTTCTTTCTAATAAATGCCTATATGATTTTATTTATTAAGTTTAAATTATTTTCTTTCTAGTCCGAAACATAAAAAACTTCAAAACAATAAATTATGGGGTCAAATAAGACCCCAATTGTATTAGGAGGGTTAAATATTCTAAATATGTCTCCCATTGGAACACATTCAAAACGCAACATTCATTGCTGCTAATGGTGGACTTATTTAGAATATTTAAATTTTACTTGATTTTTTTTATTGAAATAAACTATAGCTTGTTTGTATGTGTTAGTTTTATTAGTAAATGTGCGTCTGAATTATATTGCCACACTATTGCATGCAATTAGTGGTGCATTTAAGCTGGTTATTATGGATATAAAAAATTATATTCCATTATTATATTATATTATATTAATAAAGTTATTTTACATGTAAATCATCACTTTACACTAAATCGAAGACTCTCTGCAACTTTGAAATTGACATTTTACTCGTGTCTCCTACTTTTTTCTAGATAGAAACGTTATAACTGCAGGTGACGAGGTTTGCAGCCAGGTGACGATGTTAATGGTCTCTTGGTGTAGGTTACAGTCACTTTACTATACCTAGACACCACGCTTTAACTACTGCTGCACTCTAAAAAAAATCCGTGAAAATACAAGAGATTTTCCGTAAAATTTTACGGAGAAGTTTCATTTTTCCAAAACAACAGTACAATTTCCGTAAATGACATTAGTTCCGTAAAGGAGATTTCAAATCCGTAGATATGCAGAAAGTTTTTCGTAAATTTGATGGAATTTTTCAAAACAGTACAATGTCCGTATTTCACCATTTCCAGAAATAACGTTCAGAGGTTTGTATACAGATATCGGTTTGTTTGGAATGCGAATTAAGATTATTGTATTTACTAGGGTCCAGGGTCTTCTAGGATCCAGGCCTGGACTGGTCCTACCCGTGGGCCTATTTTCTGTCATTAGACTCGGGTCAATCCTGGAGCTAACCGGGCCCGTGTCTGGACGGTAATTTTTTGTGATAATAATGATATTTTTTATTTTTTAGTGAAATCTTTAGAAATTTACTTTATTTATATAAATTACAGATTTTTTTTTGTTTTAAATCTACTTTTTTTTCTTTATAGTGCTTCAAATTATGAATTTTTTCACTGACATTTTAAAATTTTATTTTAATTTTATTAATGTGAGGCAATATTAGGTTATTAAAGGTTTCGTAAAATAATCTCTTTGCAAATTATTGGTATTGAACAAAACTGATTTGTCTTATAAATTTGTGAATTAACCTAAAATTTATTATTTTACAAATTATAATTTTAGAAAGTTAATATTTTTTTCTTTAAATTTATAAAAATAATTAATGATTTTTTCTTTACTTTTATAAAAATGAAGTTTATAATTTTATAAAGTTTATAATATATTTAATTACTTTATAATTTTATAAAGTTTATAATATATTTAGTTAGTTTATAATTTTATAAATTAAACTAAATTAATTTAGACTAAATTAATAAATCCAAATTTAAACATACCTATCCCAAGGTCATTAATTTTAAAATTTTCGCTAAAAATCAATTTTTTTTTGTTTTAATATTTTTAAAGTTTCATAAAATAATATTTTTGCAAATTATCGGTATGTAGGTGTTAAACTAAGCTGATTTGTCTTATAAATTTGTGAAATAAACTAAAATTTATTATTTTATAAATTATAATTTTACGAAGTTCATATTTTTTTCTTTAAATTTATAAAAAATAATTAATAACTTTTTGTTTACTTTTATAAAAATGAAGTTTATAATTTTATAAAGTTTATAATTTATTTCGTTAGTTTATAATTTTATAAATTAAACTAAATCAATTTAAACTAAATTATCAAGTCCAAATTTAAACTTACATATCCTAAGGTCATTAATTTCAAAATTTTCTCTAAAAATCTACTTTTTTGTTTTGATTTTTTAAAATTATCCAGTTTAACAGAATCGTACACAAAAGCTCTCAGTAAAGATTAAATATAATAATTTAATTTATTATAAAATTGTTTATTCACATAAGTTTTTAAAATAAGAGATAAAGAAAATTTACTTTAATAGCATGTAATAAATACGTCTACTTAAGATAATTATTGTTTTTTAGAATTGATAAATAGATCAACAGACAAATAATTTTTAAAAATATATGTATTAGTGCAAAAAGAAGCAATCATTAGTAATAATACAATGTTTTACTCATATAATACATAAAAAGTTAAAATTTATCTGTTATAAAGCATGAAATAATAAAGCAAGATATTAAAAATTATGAAAATAAAATATGGAAAAAATACATCTAACTATAACACCTTTAAGTTTTTGCATCATGAAAAGCATGTAAAAAAAATAACAATATTTGAGGGAACGAAGTGTCCGGTCTTAGCGTAATGGTACAGCCCGCCAGTTTACTACACAGAAGTTTCCGCGTTCGAACCCCTTCGTGGCAAGTGTTGGTTATTTACTGAAAACTCGCACAGAAATGAAAGAAAAAAAATATAAAGTGTTATAAGATGTTCCTTAAGAAATATATATATTTTAGTCCTATAACATTTATTTTAACGATATAAAAATATCTGAAAAATACGGAAGATACCTGTTAAAAAACGGAAATTTAAAAACGGATATTTCAGAAATCACGGAAAATTTCCTGGGATTTACGGAATTTTTTTTTCCTTTAAAATACGAAAATAGTACTGGCGTCTCGATTGCCAGTACAATTTCCGTTTTTTTCAGGAAATTTTTTTTACAGTGTGTCACCAATCTGAATTTAATGGTGGTGAAAATGACTTTAATGGACACCCTTTATATAGAATGTCATTAAATACAAAATCAATGACCTTTCAAATATTTGTGAAAACTAATAATTCATTTTCCTCGTATCTATTTTGCCCCACCAGTGGCTGAAAGGCTCTGCTCTCAAAGCTGGCAGACGGCAGGTGCTGGATTCAATCCCATGTTGCGCCCGTCGGAATAATCGTTTGGAGTTTTCCGTGGTTTTCTTCGAACTTTGCTTAGCTTGCGTAAATACGGATTAGGATCCCTTAGAAAGACCCCCACGGAGAACATTCCCCCCTTCGGCCTATATCCTTCGTGTAGATAATCGGCTGTAATAAATACACCCAGACCACCTTGTATCTTTAACATTTTTTGCTATAAGGAAGCTGAACACAAAAATTTGCCATACAGTCGCTGTAAATAATCTTATCTAGATGCCAGGTCCGTATTTTGATCACGTGCCACATGTACAAACCACATGTCTTCAACAGTTTAAAATAGTAATTTTTGCGATTAAATAAGGCAAAAAATTACTACTTTAAATTACAACTGGAAGTATGCACGTGTTCAAATTACGGCCCTGCTAGTCGCGTATATTTGTTTTAATATATGTAGTTAATTCATTCCAAAAGCTTTTTGCGTGTATGCATTTAAAGTGTAAAAACATTATTTGTATAAAACATATAATTGTATAAAAATATACTGTTGAAAAGCAACTGACAACAAAAACACCAACTTCCTCTTTTTCAAGCGTTATCGGCAAAGTTAAATTTCGCATGTACAGGGTTAACGTAATATAAGATTTAACTGTGGTTTAACTAATGTGGTGATAACCGAAAGTTCCTGCGGCCTGTTATTATTACATTGTGAGAGGTAACTCCTTTGACTTCCTACCATAAAATACCAGGAGAAATGCTAAAATAATAAAGGTCTGTAGTGCTATAGGAGCAATCGATTTTTGGTCGTTTAATGCATCATTTTCAGCTGAGTAATTTAAGATTGGGATTTCAGATGGTTTTTTTTATGGTTCAATGTCCGTCACAAGAAAAACGGCACGAAAAAATTTTAACACAGTTTTTTCTAAACAATAATAATCATGAAGGTTTTCTACAGGGTGTATCTGAAAAAGTGGGCAAAACTTTACAGGATGATAGAACGCAAATGTATGGTCGGAACGCAAGCGGTGAGAAGTTAAAAGGTAGTTTTCCACTGTCGCAGTTAACGAATTAATACAAGAATGAGAGGAGTTACTTCAGAAAATTGTTTATTAACAGAAATGTTATTAATATACATGCTCAAATAAATCGCCCAAAAGATCTTCTGCCAGCTGTAATGCACGCTTCACACCAGCAGGATAAGGACAGACGCACATTTGCGAAGACACCAGGCATTTCCCGAATATCCCGGCAACAACGGCAATCCTGGCGACTAGATCCATATCGGTTTCAATGGGGCACTCGTAGATTAGATTTTTCATATAACCCCAAAGGAAAAAGTTCGAACACGAGAGATCTGGCGATCTTGGTGTTCAAGCTATGAGACCACATCGACCAATTCATCGCCCTGGGAACGTTGTATCTAAAGTGTTACACACCTCCAAGGCAAAGTATGCAGGCGCACCGTCGTGTTGAAACCACATTCTCGACTTGATGGGGTTGGAATCGGACGCAGCAGCTCCGAAAACACCTCTCGTAGGAATGTGGCATACCATTTACAACGTCACCTAGCGGCTCGCGAGGCCATACATTCTATGACGAAATATGCTCGTATAGCTGCGTTATATCACTCCGTAAAGTTTTGCCCACTTTTTCAGTATTACAAATGTTGTCGAAAAGCTGCAGATACAGTGCTGCTGTAGAAAAGCAGCAGAGGCGCAGGGTATGCCATACCCAAAGTCGTTATATATTAACCCCTTAATCGTCGCGCCCTTTAAGTGTAGGCTACTTTTTCAAAATTTAGATTGCTTGATTACCACCAGTTTTTTTACGTAGAAATGTTCGTTTGATTTAATAGACAGATAAAGTAATGCAAGAATAAATCTAATAACACTATTTTAAAAAACTGGTGGGAATCAAACAATCTGATTATAACAGGCGTAACCTACGTTGCCCGTGAATGTCTCGGGCACGACGATTAAGGGGTTAAACCTGAGCAGATGAATTGAAGAAATTTCGCATGTTAAAAATAGCACCCTCTTACGACTGATAGTTTTTTGCATACAGGAAAATGAAAGATTTAAACCAGAAAAATCACAAAGAGAAACTGCTGAATATTAATCCAGATAAGAAGGGAAAACTGGATTAAGCGTGGACTTGATTGAAAACCTCACGCTGCTGTAAAGTCAGTGAGATGGATTATGGAATCTAAGAATTAATAGTAGCTATTATTTTTCCCCACGAACTTTTGTTTTCTGACAACTCGCCGAAGGAGAGGAAAGTGGCTCTCAGGTACGCGAACAAAATTTTCATACATTTTGCCAGAACCGCACTTCTGTTTCGACTACCGACCGCAGGAGAGGGATGTAGCGCTAGTGTGGACTAACAAATTTAACACGTACTGAGCACGCTCTAAGTATAATTGCTGCGTACAGTCCGCTACTGTTTTTATTCAGATTGCTTGGTTGCCACCACTGATTTCAAATAGTAATATTCGCCTTATTTAATAACAGATCAAATAAAGCAAAAACAAGAATTTACTTTTTCAAAAATGTGGTGGCAATCAAGCAATTTGAATTTTAAAAAATGACCAGCGAACTGGCAACACTGTGCGCATGTGCTTCCGGGTTAATATTTGAATATGTGTTGTATGTATGTTTGTTTAGTTATTAGTAGCCTAGATTTGCATAGATGCCAACTTTTGCGCTTTTCTAATACCATTAAAATTTATTTTTTTAAATAACTTATTAATTAATTAATTAATTAATTAATTGATTAAATGAATCGAAATTTACTATTAAATTTTGATGGTAAGAAAAAAGCGAAAAAGTTGGCAGCTATGAATTTACCTACAAATCCATGGCTTTAGGGCTGATGTTTAAAGGGAAAAGGGCTGAATTATCATTTTAGGGCCAGGAAAACTCTGAAAAATTTACATGGCCAAACATGGAATCATACATGGCACAAAACATCTTCACATTTGGCGGCCAGCACGAAAACCACTGAGTAAGAGCCCTGTATCAATAGTTAGTATTTAAAAGGTGACTCTATCGGTTATTACCACACTGAAAACGTTAGTTAGAATGTAACACATTTTAAAATCCACGTCAAATTTATTTACATTAGATTCGTTCTGTCAAAGGTTATACGAGTTAATTGAATTTATTTCATTTTTAGAAATTATTTATTTATTTCATTTGAATTTATTTCATTTTTAGAAAAAAAAATTAAAACTTTCAATACATTTTTTTATATTTATTAACTTAAACTTCAAAATAACTTATTAAAAGACTTAAAGAACTTTAAATAAAGAAACTAATAAGCCATACATTATTCAGAAATAAGAAACAGAAATTTAAAAAGTAAAATTTGATTAACTTACGTCTTGAATAAATTTAGAAAGATTTTTAAATTACCTTGATGTATGCGAATAAAGTAAAAATATTTTTAACATCGTAACGAACTTAAACTACTTATTATTCCTTAAAATTCGTGTCTTACGAATTAAAAAAATCTAACAAGGAAAGGTGCATTCAACTTTCATTGTAAGAAATGAATACAATGAAGAAAACTATTGAAAGAATTCAACCTACATTCTGCTCCTCTAAATTTTTCGTTCAGTCACTCTGCCAGGAATTTGCATATCTTTTTTACTTTAGTAGCTTCACTAAATAGGACTTACTCACGATTAAGAGGAGATTTTGTTAAAGTTTGAAACTCTTTTTATCCAATTTGCTATCTTCGAAAAGTCTCAAAAGAGAAATCTTTTAAAATCTGCAAATTCTTTCTGTATGTTTTTGAAACAGATGTTTAACACTTTGTCAAAAGGTTTCTCAAACATTTAAATTTCATTAGTTTTTCTTCGATGTTCCAGTACTTTATTATTTGAATCTGCATGTAAAGTTTTACATTTAAGGTATAAAAGAACACTGATATGATTATTAAAGGACCCAGTTGAGTCCCTGGAGGTTTGAGTATGCATTTGTTCAAATGCTGAATAAAAGTAGATAAGAGAAAAAAGAAAAGTTGGTTGGATTTGAAATAAAAGAAGTTTATTTCAAAACCTTCACTTTATAGTTTACACGTTGCTCAGTATTGCTAATACTTAAATATATTTTAGATAGTAAAATGTTTAAAAAATATTTAACATCTCATGTATGAATTACTTTTAAGTGGACGAAGAACATATTTTGAACTTCAAATAAATTTAAACTATAATTTTAATTGTTTCTTCTACATTTTAAAAATTCTAATATTTATTAGAAAATTACAAAATAAACCTCCTATGAGGTAAAAAATTATTACTGATATTTATTAAATAGTTTTTGTTGATAATTAAAACTTTGGATATATTACGCATTTTTGACATTTTTACGCATAGATTAGCTTTGTACTTAAATCTTTTAAAGGCCAACATTTTAAGTTAAATATTTTTATGTTTACAACACATTTATACATAACAGCATCACTTTCCAAATCAGAATTTTCATAATTAAAAAAAAAAATTATTTTCTGTTGCGGATGTAACATCCATGCCACACATAGGCGCCAATTTCACGGGGACGAAATAGGAAATCAAAGTAATTTGATTGCCTATTAGTAATTTTAAACCTACCAATAATATAATAAAGTTATTTTGTCCTTTTTAATAACTGTGACTAATTATGTTAAGCAAATAAAAAAAAAACCCAGCATTTTAAAATTAGTTGTGGAAGTTTACATATTTTGCCCCCGTCTCGCCCACGTTAAGTATACATCTTGATGTCACACCCGCAACACGGGATTTTTATTTTTTTAGATTATTTAAATTTCTTGAAACTGATGCTTCAGAAAATCGATGCTTGTATATTATGATAGATAAAGCTTCGGTAAACATAAAAATACAGGGTCATTCATAATTCCCTCCGGGGTTTCGAAACGTTATAGTAAAAAAACGAAGACGAATATGAAAAAAAGAAACATATGAAATTATTCCGAAACTATTCAAGTTTTACTTACATACATTACAGGTGTTCTATGTGTGAACCCTTGGTCACACGGCATACATCCATGCGATAGTCCAGTTCCTGCCATACTCCGTTTCTTTAAATGTCCGGTACCACACATGAATTGTTTTGTCAGTTGGTCCCTGTTTTCGATATTTATTACGAAAGGCCCGTTGAACTGACACCACTGATTCAGATTTAAAGAAACGGAGTATGGTAGGAACTGGACTATCGCATGGATGTATGCCGTGTGACCAAGGGTTCACACATAGAACACCTGTAATGTATGTAAGTAAAACTTGAATAGTTTCGGAATAATTTCATATCTTTCTTTTTTTCATATTCGTCTTCGTTTTTTTACTATAACGTTTCGAAACCCCGGAGGGAATTATGAATGACCCTGTATTTAATTTAAAAGTTTAAATACAAAGCTAATTTATGTGTAAAAATGTCAGAAACAACTCCATCTATTATGCGGTTAACACGATGTAGACAGTTAAAACACATTTTTTTGTCATCTTTTTGTTTAGATCCAACAGCAGAAATCCTTTGAAAGAAACTTCTATCTTGAAGAACTGTAACGAATTCATTAAACAGGAATTTTTGAACTGAATATTCGAAAAGAAATTAGTTCTGCTCTCTATTGCTGCATTTCATATAACCATTATTGAACTTCATATGAGATGTATATTTAATAAACGAGCAAAAGTAAAATATGCATAGTTGGCTGAGTGTTGTAGGCTGGGTGTGCAACCTTATATGAGGTCACCATGCACGAGAGGGTTAATAAATATAAAATTTGAAAACAAAATAATGAAATGTTATTTAATTGAACTGATACAAATTTCTTGAAACCGAAACAATATTCTTTGAATAATAATACAATAAAAAATTAAATAAAAAAAATATATATAAATAAATAAGCGAAATACAAAGAATGTGAATTATCACTTTACTAAACAGCGTACAACCAACAGAGTGAAAAAATGTCCATACCGGGGTTCGATCCCGGATCCTTTGGTATAGCGCACCAAGTGCTTTACCAATTAAGCCATCCGCGCGACATCCGGTCTAGCATTCTCTCACTCAAGGCCTCCTTATCATAGTATCAGGCCTCACAATCAGCAAGTTTCCTTTGACCGCTATATTCTCCTGCTACTAGCGCCATCAATCGTCAGTAATAGAAGTATTTTCGACATGAAATTTTTTCACAGCTCCATTTGTTCTATGCATTTGCTTATGAACTAATATCGGTAGCATAGATGCCAACTTTTACGCTTAATTCTTACCACTAAAATTTTATACTAAATTTTATCTTATTAAATTGACAAGATCGTGTGATTACATAACTAAAAAAATTCTATTAAATTTTAGTGGTAAGAAAAAAGCGTAAAAGTATGCGGTAGAAGAGCTGCTAGATTTTTCTATTCTCTTTTTGGATACCAGTGTTTTACTACAGACAATTTTGTTTTGTTTGATCGGAGAATTCTGGGATTTAAAAGAACAACATTTTCTCTAAAAATATACTGGTGTTCAAAAAGCCGGAGACTTGGCAAATCTGCGGTAGTATCCACCAGGCGGCGATACTTTCCGGAGAAAGTCAATTAATAAGTGGCAATTACCGCGGACATTTTCTCCCATAGACTTTCTCCGGATTGTCAAGTCCAAGACCTCCTTATCATAGTATCAGACCTCTCAATCAGCAAGTTGTCTTTGACCGCTATACTTGTCCTGCTACTAGCGCCATCAATCGTCAGTAATAGTATTTACGACACGAAATCACACGAAATTTTTTCACAGCTCCATTTGTTCTATGCATTTGCTTATGAACTAGTAGTTTTCCTACCACTAAAATTTTATAGTAAATTTTATCTTATTAAATTGACAAGATCGTGTGATTACATGACGAAAAAAATTCTATTAAATTTTAGTGGTAAGAAAAAAGCGTAAGAGTTGGCAGCTATGCGGTAGCAGACCAGCTAGATTTTTCTATAAATTTTTCTATTATATTTTTGGATACCAGTTTTTTAGTAGAGACAATTTTGTTTTGTTTGATCGGAAAATTCTGGGATTTAAAAGAACAACATTTTCTCTAAAAATATACTGGTGTTCAAAAAGCCCGAAACATGGCAACTGTGCGGTAGTATCCACCAGGCGGCGATACTTTCCGGAGAAAGTCAATTAATAAGTTGGCAATTACCGCGGACATTTTCTCCCATAGACTTTCTCCGGATTGTCAAGTCTGATCTATGATAAGGGAGTCTTGGTCAAGTCTTATCTATTAAGGGAGTCTTGCTCTCACTCTTATATGGCTAGGGTACAACCTTGCAGCACAAGATGGAACGTCAATCATGAGCACAACTCCTATTGGCATACCTGAGACAAATCAAATCTAACCCAGTATTGGTGAATATTTTATATGTACTAATTCATTTTTCAGCAGAGCTGAAAATACGCTGTAAATTATGAAATACAAAGGATGTGAATTATCACTTTACGGTCTGCACATTTCTTCACTCTATTGGTTGTACGCTGTTTAGTAAAGTGATAATTCACATCCTTTGTATTTCATAATTTACAGCGTATTTTCAGCTCTGCTGAAAAATGAATTAGTATTATGCTTTTGCCTTATAATAATTGCCTTATAATAAATAAGCGAATTTTATTTCAAAGCTTTGGTTGTACAGTTTATTCACTGCTTATATACAATACAGAGCTTCCACTCGGTCCGATTTTGAACATCATTATTTTTAAACAAAAATCTTCTCTTTAGATTTCCCTTGCAAATTTTGTAGAAACTTAATCCGAAGATTATTTCTATTGCAAATGCTGTAAAAATCCAGTACGAATTTTTTTCTTCAGCATTACTGGTATTCAAAATGGGCCAGTGTGAGCCCTTCCATAGGCGCCGACTTAACGGGACAGACGGGACAAACCAGGTAAACTTCCACCACTAGATTTAAAATGTAATTTTTGTCTTAATTAATCCAAATGATTAAATAGGACAAAAAACTTTAAAAAATTTATGATAGAAGTAGGCCTGATTGCCTAAATTTCCCCTGTGAAGTTGGTGCCTATGGGTCGGAGCCTTGCTTATATTTAACTTACAACTACTAAATACATTTTCGGCCTAAAAATTATAAACAGAAGATCAAAGTACTTGAAGTAAAAGAAGCTCAAAAATTAGGTAATATTGTCGCTACCATGTCAAACTATCGAATGTGAAAAAATGCATTTTTCATTACTTTTAAAAATGGGCCGATTGTCACCACTAAATTTTATAAGAATTATTCGCCTAGTAAGAATACTAATAAAATTCCTGTGAAGAACATTGTTGTCAGTTTGGCCTTCAATTTTATTTAGAGATGCTGAATTCCTACAGGAAACTTTGAGAGATAAGTTTTTACTTTAAGTAATCACGAAATATATGTTATTAAATAAAGAAAAAAATCTGTTTAAAATTTTGGTATGAATTCGGAATTTCTGAATGGAAAAGGAAGCCAAACTGACAACCCTGGTGAACAATACTATTAAAATTTAGTGGTGACAATCGGCCCATTTTTAAAAGTAATGAAAAATGCATTGTTTCATATTCGATAGTTTGACATGGTAGCGACGATTATAAACTGACACGATCTCCTTGAAAACAATATATATTTTTTAAATATAGGACTCCTATACGGTACGTTTATTGAACACCACTATTTTAAAACAAAAATCTTCTTTTTAGATTTCTCTTGTAAATTTTGTAAAAACTTACCCCAAAAATTATATATATATTGCAAATGTTGTATAAATCTACCACGGAAATAATTCTTTGGAATTACTGGTATACAAGAAAAAAAACGACATTTGGAGCCCTGTAAATATAACATAATGTATTTAACAACATCTAAAAAAATACATTACATACATACATGCATATTAATTTGTACTACATTCACATTTAATAATATATATATATAAAAAATTGTAATTAAAGAATACACAACATTGGAACCTGTAAGCAGTCTTTATATTATTTCATTAGTGCGTAATAAAATTTATTCAAAACAACACTTTATCTGGAGTGATAACGCATGTCTTTCGCGGCTTATAAAATATTTTCAGAAAGCAAAATATTCCAAGCATGAGACAGAAAACAAATAACCTACTCAAAGAAATATATCAAAACCACTGAAAAGCATGCCAGAAGATAATAATTTAGTTAGAAATGAAAATGGATTTGTGTTTGGGAAGAAACATTTCGTTTGAAGAAAATACAGATAGTAAGTTTTGAGAAGATGGTGTATTATAAATCAGGGGAATATTTTAACTGTGAAATTCATGAATAGTTTGCGCTTTTTCGGTAGAAATAAAGCTATAAGTTTGAACAAAAATATTTGAAACATTGCTATAGAAAATGATATGAAAGAAGTATTTGTTATCGGAGTAAATATAGTCATTAATTTTATCCTGTCATGCATGAATTATTTTTCAATGGGTGAAAATCATATTTTTAATTTAAAATAAGTATAAAAAGGATTATTAAGAACAAATAATATTGATTTTTTAAAAATCTTTTACTTTTATTTACAAAGTTACAAAGCAACACTGATACAGGACCCGACTAACCCTAATTGATGATCTGGAGCAGAGATCCAGTCAATGGCCTCTGTAAAATGGTTTTAGCCAATATTTGTACTCATTCAAAAAGGAAAAAAGGCTCTAAAAGTCTCTTTTAAAGTCGGGGGCCCTGGTCAGCAGACCGTTTGCCCTTGTGATAATAAGGCTCGGCCCTGATACAAGCACAACAAAACTATTGCAGGAATTTTCAAATAGTTTTGTTTAATAATTTAAACATTGTACATGTTACCACAAAGTAAAAAAAAATGGTCATGCTTTTGTTTAGATACAAGAACAGAAATTATTTTAGAAAAATCTTCTCTGGTGCAGAACAGACACAAAATTGTCAAAGGCAGATTTTCCAATTAAATGTGTGCAAAGAAAATGGCTCTGCTATCTATTGCTTCGCAATAGAAAATGTATGTTATGTATGGATAATGTATATCTATTTTTCCCAAGCATTATTGAACTTCATATTAGGTTTATAAGTGATAGAGGAATAAAAATAAAATATTCAAAGTTCACTGGGGGTTGCACAGAACCTGATATAAGGTTTCTATGCATAAAGTGAATGACTTTACACTATAAAAAGTTACAGAAACGTTTTCTGATATATAGGAAATGTGTACGACAATTCAATTTGATCTATCCACAATTATGGAAACCTTTGCCCATGCTTTAGAAATCCGTACGAGAAGGACCAATCGGAAACCATAAGTTTACGAAATTAACCCTTTAGCGGGTGGTGTCCACAAAAAAGGACACCTAATTTTAATTCCAAAACTGACAAACGGCACCAAGAATATTTAATTAAATTTCTTCTTTTATAAACTACGGGAAAATAAGCAAGTTTTTATTTTCTAATAAATTCTTTTGTAAATTCTGGTGTCAGTCGATAATTTTATCATTTTAAAAACAGACTTACTCCGCGCCGGAAAGGGTTAACAGAAACATCTTTTACAAATTTTACAGGCAGCAAAGGAGAATTTTATTTCGTAAACTTCTAAATATATTATTTTTTTATTTTTCTAATTGGTACTTTTCCATATGATTTCTAGATGTGGTGGAAGGTTCCTGCAATCGTTAATAAACAGGGTTCACATTACGCAGAAAAAAAAATGGGTTGCAAAATCTCACCCTTTGCTCAAGTTTGAGTAGGAAGAAAACTTGTATTTCAAAATTTACATTTTTTAGCATAATAGCGAGCGAAGCTTATCATACTCCTGTACAATGTACTGTCACTATCTGTTTTTTCATGGTTTAAATACAGGGTGGCAAGTAATAAGCGCCTCAATTTGGAAATTCAATATTTCATTACTGTAATAAACAAGAAGATAAAAAAAAGTGACCTTTATATCGTCGATACCATGTCAAACTATCGAATACGAAAAAATGCATTTTTCATTACTTTTAAAAATGGGCAGATTGTCACCACTAAATTTTACTAGAATTCTTCGTGTAATAAAAATACTAATAAAATTTATGTCACGAACAGAATTACCAGTTTGGCCTCTTTCTTATTCCGAGATCCGAGATGCCGAATTCATACCGAAATTTTTGAGAGAAAATTTTTTACTTTATTTTTCACTACGAAATATTATGACATTTTAAAAAAGAAAAATTTCTATTTTAAATTTCTGGTATGGATTCGAAATTTCTGAATGTAAAAGGAGCCAAACTGGCAATCCTGGTGATGTTGCAACCCTGAAACCCTACTAAAATTTAGTGGTGACAATCGGCTCATTTTTAAAAGTAATGAAAAATGCATTTTTTCATATTCGATACTTTGACATGGTAGCGACGAATCTACTAGCTTTTAAATTTCATATGCTGTAAATTTAAAACAGTTCAAATTTTCGTCAATAGAGGGCGCTGTATCAAATTGTAAGAAGCCGTAAACTAACATGGAAAATTGCAGTAAAAATCTCTCAAGTTTTATTCTTTGCTCTATTTAGCCCGACAAAAGACTTGAATTTTGAAATTTATTTGAGCATTTTTAATGTATCAGTCGCTGCAGCGCCATCTATTGACGAAAATTCGAGTTGTTTTTAAAATTACAGCATATAAAATTTAAGAGGTGCCAGATATAAAAAAAATATCACTTATTTCATCTTTATATTTATTATAGTTCATGAATTATTGAATTTTCAAATTGAGGCGTTTATTTTTGTCACCCTATATATTCCCTGCCATATCGTAAGGAGAGATTTCTACGTCTACCTTAACCTCAGCTGTACACAGTAAATTGCTGGACTTTCTCCCTGTCATTATATTACGATTTTAATTTTTTATTCCGTTTTGGGTGCTGAAATATCTTTCAACACATGCGGTACAAGGGTACAATTTTTTTTCTCTCAAAAGACTTCTGCCTCTTTAGCAAGATTTAGACTTTTGTAACTGTTTATAAATAAAACATTCTGCTAAATATTATGTCTGAAGAAACTTAATAATTTTTTTTTGTGTGTATTTGTTGTCGTGGCCATCGCCCCATTCCACCTAACCTCTAAACGTTTTCTGTAAGAAGACCCTCAAAGATTAAATTTTTACCCTGACCAGGTCAATAGAATAAAAAATGATAGTAGATTCAGCAGTGAAAGGAAATTTTACAGAGGTTCAAATTCTTGAAACTCGCGAGTTATAAAAAATGTTTCTCATTAGTGAAAATAAATAAAATCTTGTACTTTGATAAAATGCTTACGAAACGTGAGAAAAATCTCATGCTAATTTTTTTTATGTGAGAATTTTTTTTAAGTGTGAGATTCTCACAGTCTCACGCTCTATCGAAAACTCTGCTAAGTTCGACGTCACACAGGATTTCCGGAACCTTTCTGTTATATCATGAAAATTTTCTGGATATTTGAAAAGTATATAAATAAAAGTATTTTCGGTCAAAGTGTAGTAAACAGCATGCCTTCAGTAATGAAATGCCTCTACTATGAAAAAATTGCCTGAATTTGGATTTCTATTGAAAAGAAAATTCCTGACGGTCTTACTCAGACCGGAAGGGATGTTTCATCTAAAAAAATGGTAGAATACTGGAATTTTCGAAAAATATAGAAACATTACTAATCATACAATGCCTATCTATTGTCTTACCCCTCTCAACTACACTTAAAAAAATTTACCTTCTTTACCAGAAAACAATTTTTTGAGTGTTCAGCTTGTTCGTGTTTTAAGAGTTGATTCAGAGTTTCCCCCCTTAACCCTTTCTGGCACAGTGGTCCCGCTCCGGGCACACCTAATTTTAATTCCAAACTTGCATTTGGCACCAAGAATATTTTAATAAAATTTTGCTTCTATAATGAAAGCTTAAAATAAGGCGTTCTTATTTTCTAAAAAAGTCGTTTGTAAATTCCGGTGTCAGTCAGTAATTTCGCATTTTACGAACAGAATTTGTCTGTGCCGGAAAGGGTTAAAATAGACCTACTTAAGGTTTTCAAATATTTTCTTCAATATAACGACTACTATGAACTATTATAAACATTCACTATGACCATTTTCTTAATACAATCTTTCTTAAAACCATTTCTGCTAAATTGTTTCTAGCCTACTCAATTAGACTGCTGCGTAGAATCAAATCCACGGAATCGTTCTCCAAGCTTATGCTCTGAGCACATAAAGAAAGTATGCTAGCTATTGATCTCAGCTTTCTGAGGAATTTTATTTACCTTGAAATTTACTAAAATAATTTATTAAACTTAATGATAAAATAGAACAATAAATAGAAAAAATTATATATATATATATATATATATATATATATATATATATATATATAATTATTATAATATCTTTGAATTTCAAAAAATCATATCAAGTTCTTGTAACATTCTAATTAAATCTCCAAAGAGATAATTAGTAATAAAGTGTAGACAGAATACCACCTAGTTAATAAATTAACAAGTGCAATCATAATTTTACCATAGCATTTGCTTCAATGATAATTGGCCAAAAATACTGAAAATATGAAGAATATTTAAAAAGAGAGAGAGAAAAAAATTATATAATAAACCATAAAATGTAATAATTTGAAGTTGATATCAAGTGAATACAAATGGATTCTGAAATGAAATATGAACTAAATATAATGGAAAATTGGATAACAAGAGATTTAAATTAGAATTGGATATGAAAAAATACGTGTAGATATAATCATCAGCCTGGATGTATCCACACGCGTTTTAAAAATAATACAGTATTTCATAAATATACTGGCATTTATGCTAAGATCAGTATATTCATCCAGGTATACTGTATTATTACCAGAAAACAATTGGAAATAGTAAAATTGGAAATAAAATACTTGTAAAGAATAGATAAAATATCTTACTCACAATAATTAACAAAAATTCCGCAAACATCACAAGGTCTACATTTATACCATTACGACCACATGGCGCACATCATGAAATATCATAATCTTGATGAGATAGTCAAGTTGAGAGAACATATTTTGATAGTAAAGTTGAGAATATATTTTGAAATAACACCTCAATTATTACACATTAACACGAATTGATTTAAAACACACAAATTTATTTTTGTGATAAAAACAAATAAATACACTCAAAAACAAATTTATATTTGTGAATATACAAATTTTCCATTTAATTTAATCTTTAAAAGTAAAATTTAAATACATAAGCGATAAGCACCCTCTATAGGTAAATTAAAAATATTTTTAACATTTATTTGACAAGAAATGTGCTGCGCTCTATAGGAATAATAATTATTCAAAATTAAGTTTGATTTACATATTTATTATATTAGCTTTAATATATATATATATATATATATATATATATATATATATACATATATATATATATATAGTAATAAATAATAATATAATTGTAGTTTTACATTAACATCAGACATAATCCCATTATATGATTTAAACTTATCTGGAATTAAATTTATCTTACATAGTATTTCAAAAACTCTTACCAAGAGTAAATATTATGTTAAAAAAAAGAGATATTTCTTATAATTCCTAGTGCTGGTGCTGCCATCTATGGTAATCTACTTATAAACTTATATATATTATAGAATTTACAGAAAATAATTAAGATTTTATACTTCTACTAATTAGTTAACGAATTCTTATATAATACATATTGCTGCCATCTATCTACTTATATATCAAATAGTATTTACCGAAAATAATTAAGATTTGATGCTTCTACTTATTAGTTAATGAATTAATATTCTCATAAAAAATATATATCCTAATAATATTAGAAATCTCATTGTGTACAAATGTTAGGCTGAAGCCAGCGTCAAAGTGGAGCATTTAATGATCCTGTATCTTTATATACTTTGCATATACGTTGATTATAACCCTCGAATGAAAATAGGCTGATTTTTGTTCATTTTATTCAAATATTTTTCTTAATAATTCAAAATTTCGCTATTTTCATAGAGAATAAATGGACATTTTTTCGTATAATATTTTAAAATGGTTAAATTTACTTTACCGTTGCTAATACTTTATCGTTGCCAAAACTAATTTAAATCCGGAATAATAATTTTTACTCAACAATTTAGTTTCAATTGAAAAATTTTCACGTGAAAAATGAAAATGAAATTAAAAAAAAAAGAAAGAATTGAAAAGAAGATTAAATAATATTATTAGATATAAAACTTACTTTTTTTAGTTTTTGATAATAATACAAGGTTTCAATATGCGTAACCATAGGAAACAGGAAAATATGACGTCATGCATCGCAAATAAAGCGGATAGGTTTTGATTGGTGAAATAAAATGATCATGGGTTTTTTCTTCACTTTTTTTTTTCTTTTGTATGGTAAAATACTTGGCGTTTTACCGTCTGCGCGCAGTTAATATAACTATACCATATTTTTTATTTAAATTTTTAACCATTTAACAATTTTAGTTTATCGTTGCTAGGGCTTTGTTCGTTGCCAATAAATAAAAACACGGAAAATAATTTTTCCTCAACAATTAATTTTCAATTGAACGATTTTCATTTGAAAAATGAAAATGAAAAAGAATTCAAAAGAAGATGAATTTCCGTGATATTTAAAACAAAAATATGGAGTATTTGTTATTATACATGAAGTATGAACATCGGTTACATTAAAAAGATCTTTTTCTGTCAAAAAACTGCGTTATAATTAGAAGGAAAAATGAACAATAATTATATTCTTAAAAATAGATTTCGCTTGGACCATGAAACTGTGAAAAGAATCCTCCTCGGCTTGGACAAATATGACGTCATAAATAACACATATATTTTCAAATAGTCGTAATAATACAAGGAGCATGAATATCAATGTATAATGAAAGCAGATAGATAATGGACGTAATATTTAAGATGAAAAACTGAAATATTATTTAACGATACTGATTAATAATTAGCTTGAGTACCAGTTACATACAAATGTGAGTTTTCCGCTAAAATTTATGTCCTGATTGCCAGAAAAAGAAAATTAACAAGAATTATGGCATTAAAAAGAGATTTCTCTGAGGAAAATGTGACGTCATATTTGAAATAAAACGGGAATTTTCAAATGTGTTTTACAAGGAGCGGGAATTAATTACGTACATCAATAATACAAGGATCAGTAAGTATAGAAAGTAGATTAGTTTCACGACATATTTAAAACAAAAAATTGAAATGTTTTTTTTATCTATACCGATTACTAAGCATGCTATCAGTGATTCATGAAGTTATTGATAATTGAAGTTATTAATAATAACTCATAATTGCTATCAGTTACATACAGGTGAGAGTTTTTTGCCAAAAACCACACCATGATTATTAGGAAAAGAAAAATAAATACGAATCTATTATATTAAAATCTGACCGCCTGTTTGTATTTCGCAACTACTCTTTTCAGATTGTCGAACGCAACGCGATTTACTTAACACCGGTTATCATTCATCCGAGGATGTCATAAACTTTCAGAATTTAAAAAAATGATTTAAATTCCGAGGTATTATTATTATTATTATTATTATTATTATTATTATTTTGTAAATTTTAACGAACTTTCTCTAAAAATGGCAACTAAATTATTCCATTTTTGTGGATAAAAAAGAAGAAATAAAACGGATTAATATATTTTTTCTCATTAAAACTGCAAAATAAAATAATTTATTTTCAATTTGAATAGATGGTGAAAAAAAAAATCTTGATTACAGTAAAATTTTTGAAAAATAAAAACGTATTTTCACATATTCAAACTTCATGAATCAATTTATTCTGGAGAACAAAATTCGTCTGTCAACATATTTTCATTTAGAAATAATGATTTTTTTTTCAGTTATAGATTAAATCAAGGAGGTAAATTTAAGCTCCTTGCATTTAGGTCTACAATAATTGCTCCCTATTCACAAGAATTGAATTTAATGAAAAAGAATATACTATTTCCATTATCTTTGAAGGATTGCTATTAAAACGTTTCACAAAGGCGTTAAAAGTAAAATGGTTTACCAGGTAAACTTGACATATGTTTTCATATAATTCGCCGATTTCCACGATTTTATTTGGCCCGCCTTTTTTCATTGGTTGCAGTTTCCTTTTCGTGATTATTTGTCACAAAATTTCACTTTTTTAAAACTTAGTTATGTCAAGGCCTCTATAACAAAGAAATACTGTATTGTCTCCTATGTAGAGTTGCAAAATACCGGTTTATTCCCAGGTTTATTTCCAATAGACCCGGTTTATTCCCAGGTTCATTCCCAAACGACCTGGTTTATTCCCAAAAAACCTGGTTTATTACCAAAAAATCCGGTTTATTCCCAGGTTTAAACCGGGTTTTTTCTAGCCTTTGCAACTCTACTCCTATGAAATGTGATAAAGAGTTAGTTAATTATTTACGTTTCTAATTATCGAGAATGAAATATTTTGCTTAATTAATGCATTTATTCTTCTTTTAATGATACGTGAACGAAGTCACGGGTAACAGCTAGTATATATATATATATATGATATGAGAATCATATATTAAGTTTTAACCTTCCCTATCCTTCATTTAAATTATATTTTTACCTTTCCTTTTTCAAAATTTAATTGAGTTATCTTTAACTACAAACAATAATCCCGCTGTAATTTATACCCTTTCCCTTTTTCATTTTCACTTGTGCTCGATCACTAATATCTCACGGCTTTTCGATTAAAATAAAAAAAAAGAAAAGAATTAAATCAGCACAGATGCCTTTTCGTAATTTTACTTTCCGTAACCAAGCTTATAACACAATGTGTTCATAACGCATTTTTGTGGCCACAAGGTCCGTTAAAAATTATGTCTATCTGTGCATACTGCCCAAATGCATGCCCTTATATGGTAGTGGTAATAACTCAATCACTCACACCCATGTCTAAAAATATATTCTTATTGTTAAAAGCACATACTGTTTTGTCTGTCAAAATCAGTTCACATGAGAAAGATATTTGTCGGTTATAATCGCCATGGTGATATTAATTTTTGAAACAAAATTCATCCTGTCGCCAATAATCTGGTGACCCCGCTCGGTAAATACCATTGGTTATGCCTATCTCTGTCTGAAAGTATTTACGCCTAGACACTCTGTAGCAACCCTATTTGGCGAGATTCTTGTCAGTGCAATTCCAACTTGTATCGTGGAAACATCTCACTTCGCTTGCTGTCTTCGCATAATAATGGCTGTTTAAGAGCGGCCTTTCTTGTTTACCCTCTTCTGCTTTGGAACATCATATGTCTACGAAATAAAATTCTGAAGATATACTGGAGTTTTTCTTTGCTAATTAAATACGTACCTGGATATTTCGTTTATTTCTGTAATATTGTTATTAGTTCGAGTGATTGAATGACGAAATATCCAGGTACGTATTTAATTAGCAAAGAAAAACACCAGTATATCTTCAGAATTTTATTTCGTAGACATATGATGTTCCAAGGCAGAAGATGGTAAACAAGAAAGGCCGCTCTTAAACAGCCATTATTATGCGAAGACAGCAAGCGAAGTGAGATGTTTCCACGGTACAAGTTGGAATTGCACTGACAAGAATCTCGCCAAATAGGGTTGCTACAGAGTGTCTAGGCGTAAATACTTTCAGACAGAGATAGGCATAACCAATGGTATTTACCGAGCGGGGTCACCAGATTATTGGCGACAGGCTGAATTTTGTTTCAAAAATTAATATCACCATGGCGATTATAACCGACAAATATCTTTCTCATGTGAACTGATTTTGACAGACAAAACAGTATGTGCTTTTAACAATGAGAATATATTTTTAGACATGGGTGTG